>CM057343.1:179000729-181622069 GCA_030015575.1 Agapanthus africanus | reverse complement strand
AATTCTGAAAAATAACCCATCTGGAACTTGATTGGAATGATTACTCACCGAACCCACTAAACACGTCTTTTATTCAAAAAAAAAAAATTGAACTGCCGGTTATATCTCCGTTCGTATTGAATCATCATTATTTTCATGCTAAATTGTCTTTTGTTTTTGGGCCTAGGTAACTTGAGTAATTAAGTCCGCTGGGGTGTCTCTACACCTAATGCCCTAAAACCAACTGGTTTGGGTGCATTAGCCCAAAACTCGTTAAGAAGCCTAGAAAGTCCAGATTAAAACAAAGTCAAGCAAGTGTTCTCTCTGAGTTAAAATCCCTAACGGTTCTTTGTGTGAGAATAATCTTGACAAAAGACAGGTTTTTATAAAAAAATATTTCTAGCGGAGATATGAAGGTTTTATTCTATGATAAAGGCTATTGCACGTTTACAGAGGTGTGTATGAAATGAAAACAAGAAAAAAGTGGAGTGAAAAATAAGAGCTAGTTTCCTGTTAAGGAAGATAGAAATTCTGAAGTTGAAGCCTTACTGGAAAACGAAGCTTGAAAAATGCTTAACTCTTTATAAAAATTATGTGATCCTTTTAAAAATTTTATCTGGGCTTTATTGTGTGACATGATGATTTTAATCGATCCTTCTGGAACTTAACGACACTATTTACACTGCACGTAAAGACATATATAATCTTTAGCTAAATAAGAAGCGAGGTATGAAAAATAAGGGTTTGATAGTCTGGACTTAGGATCATAGAATTGTTATTTTCTGAAACGAAACTTTAGGGGTTTGAATCATAGTTAATTTGCAAAACTAGCTTGACCGGATTTTATGGGTAGTATCCGCTGAAACCCTCAGGAGACAACACTCCTCCTACTAGGAACACCTAGAGGTTTAACGGCTTGTTGCACATGCTCAATGCAATCGCGTTCCCTGCGAAAGTGAGGTTAGGAATTTTTGTGAATAAATTAGCTTTGCTCGGGACGAGCAAATGATAAGTTTGGGGGTATTTGTTCATATCAGATTTTTGCATTTTTATACCGCCCATTTTTTATCACATTGCTTATCGGTAGGTACTCTTGAGCCATGTTTGCTAGTTAATTGCAGGATAAAGATTCTCGGCTCTAAACAGTAGAATTTATGGAAAAGCGTGAAAAATTCTGGATTACTGCCAACCACAGATAAAATACGGGTCTCCGCTCTCTGTCCGTATGTTGCCACACACCAGTTTAAGAAGACAAAAGGGCAAATCGATTGTCATCTTCATGCACAAAGCACAATGGCAACACAAAGTCCAAGAAATCTACGCGGAGCTCAAGAAAATCATGACAAAAGATCCACAACCAATCACCCTTTGATCTACTAAAATTCTGGAAGAAATGTGAAAAGATTATCAGAAACAACATATACCAGACTGAAGACAAGAGCAGATCAGGGAAGCACACAAAACCCGAGAAGCCAACTCCTCTATATGGCCGCGGATCCGCGGCCAATAGGGGTCTAGGCCGCGGATCCGCGGCCGTACAGGCTTATCAGATGAAGACTTTTTAGGGGTGTTTTGGTCATTCCATTTTTATTCTGAATGTTGCCCTTGAATTTATGTTGCCTACCTATAAATAGTCCAGAACTTGCCAAAGCCAAGTGTGCTTAATCTAGTATTTAGATTTTAAGTTATATGTTATTCTTCTTCTTCCTTTTCTCATCTCTTCTCCATTAAAAACTTGTAGTGAGCTTTTGTGAGTGAAGGATGAATAAAGGAGTTCTTTTTACTTATCATGCTTACCTTGTTCTTTTGTTAAATTGTAATTGCTTGTAATTTTCCTTTGCTAATCTAGTTGTTGTTATTTGCTATTTGTTTCTCTCTTGTTCTCTTTTTCTTTATCCTTAACAACAATGATGCTTAAGCATGATCCTTGCAAAGGTGAGGTCGCAAATAGCTAGTTGTAATCTTCTAACCTCTATCTTTCTATCTTTCTCCTTTGTTTTATTTTCCGTTTTTCTTGTAATGGGTGAGTATTTTTCATACTTGTTATGGTAGGATAAAGAAAGTTTGAGAGAAGGAAATCTCTCTCACTCTTTCCTTGCCAAACATCTTAATTCGGACTCCCGTTAATTGAACCACAATCCGCTCCCTACGGCACCCTATCCAACATGATAGCGGTGATTGTTAGTTATATGTATGCCCTAGAGGCCATTACTGTACATTGGATGTATATTGTAGTGGATGCTGGGACATATATAGGGAGGACTTTCTTGCTCGACATGATAGTATGCTATCTGGTTGATCTTTACCTTAACGTGTACACAGATTGTCTCTCTATTACATGTTGGTAAAGCCCTTAGGATGTGTACTTGACTACCTGGACTGTGATGCGGATCATACTAGTAGGGACATGGTAGTCCATAAGTACATCCTTCAAAGTCCCTAGTCGTGGGTGTATCGAGACGGGGCATCGATATACCAGAGTAGACTAGCGTGTACCTTCTCGACCCATACAGATGGGCGATGGAAGATCCCATATCCATTGGTGTTTGACATCAGAGATGATATACGGGTGCTCAGTGGAGACTGGGTACACTGGACGGACTCGCCGAGAACTCCCAGATGGTATTATACCTTACGTCAGATGGCAGTTCTCTGGTGACACTGGTACAGAGTAGTCTGTTGACCCGAGATCGTCATAGAGTCTTGTGTGGTTCCCACTGTGCTTTGATTTCCATCTTACCACGTCCAAGAGGGCGTGCAAAACGGTGGTTTTTGGATACAGTCCCGAGTCACATGGAGGCAATGAGCGATAGGAGGGGATTCGTCTCTCCCGGTATAGGGAGTTGATGTTGCGCTGTGTTCGATTGGCTATAACCGGAAATCCCTGGCCAGGGTTGCTGAGATTTACTGGTAAGTGTTACCAGTAGTTTCTCGAATAGTTATAGACCTCATATCGACACGACTTATCGAGCTATTGGGGTCTGACGTTTACCACCCCTAAGCGAGATATGCGACATATCAGACGATCAGACCGGACTGTACGGTAGTGTTACTGGTTGGATTCACTGGAGTGTGAGCGGGCTTGCTCGTCGATCTTCTGATCGCTCAATACCCGGGTGGCCGTTACGTTTAGCAGACCGCTTGCGGCTTGTGGGTGCTTGATATGATCATCATCTGCTGCCGGCGTATTGACGAGTCTTTAGAGTCCTACACAGAGGTTTCTTGGCTCAAGCGAAACGAAATAGGAGCGCATATGAGATATGTGCGGGACCGAGAATAATGCGTGTATGTGATACCGTATTCTATTCTCGCGATGAATGTATCGGAAGGTTGTATGCGATATAACCTAGTTATCGAATCATGGATTGATTCGATAAGCCGATACATTGGATATTAGTCGGTTATATATGATATGACCGAATCGTTAAATCAAGTGTTGATTTAATGATTTAATGCATAATTATATATATATTTGATATATTAGTTTGCATTAACTAGTATCAGTTTACTTTAAATGGATTTTCTCACTCGGGAGTGCACATTGTATATGTGATATATTTTTTGTGCACTTGATTGTATCATGTTTGATGATACATGTTAACTTGGTTAAGTGTAAAGATTAAACCATGGTTAAGTTAATCATTAGGGTTTTGATTATCTTATTTATTTATTTATTTATTTATTTGTTTTGGAAAAGATAAAGAAAGAATGGTGGCTTTGTTTGTTTGTTTGTTGAAGATTCATGAACCTTTGACTTAGTCACCATTCTTGTCTTCATTCTTAACCCTAACCATTTAAGCAAACCATGGTCTATTCTCTACACTTAACTAGGGTTAGGTTATGATAAGTATTCATATCATTTATCCTTTTTTAAAAGAAAAAAAACATATCATAATATTATCTTCATCTTCTTCTTCTTCTTCACTTGAAGAAAACCTTTCTTCATCAATGGTGATGGATGACAATGAGTGAGAAATCCAATTCTAAAGTCAACCCACTTCCTATTTCTTCATCCTCTACCTCTTGCCAAGTAGTAGAGTGTGTTTCCTTCACAAGTTTTCTTGACTTGGTGAAGTTGGAGCTTGATCTAGCGATGCCTCGACGTAGATCATCTTCGGCACGTCGTCGATGACCTAGCCCGCTTCTTCTCCGATGAAGCCGACGCTAGAGCCCGGGATTGCATGAGGACAGCGGAGAGCACTTCATCATGGAGCCATGAAGGTGGAGGACCGGATCTACAAAGGTTCTATTTCCGTATTCTTGTAGTTAAGTGTTAACTATTTTGTTTTTCGCCTAAACTTCTAGCCAACGATCCGTATTAGGGTTTCTCGGCACCGTTAAATTTGAAATTGGCATGGTTGATGCCTTGTGAGACCTCTTGAGAGTGCCTAGGAACCCTACAGTGGTACCAGAGCTACTAGGCATTGGATGTCGACCTATGGGGGGTTCTCACTGTGTGACAGTGTGGCGAAGCATAGGCTCTTACCCCCAGGGTGTCCCGAGACCGGAAGGTGTTCCGGCGGGTTGTAGTCCTCGCGAGGGGGCATGCGTAAAAAGTAGCGGCTGAGGGACCCGTTAATGCCACGGCGACCCCATTGGATGGGGTGGCTGCCTGACCTACAGTGGTATCAGAGCCTAGCTAGAGCCTTAGACGAAGTCCAGACGTCGTTTGAAGTCCGATCGAACCAAAACCCTAACCCGAAAACGGCTCTCTGTACATTTTTTAAAAAATGGGTTTTTTCCAAATTAAAAATATGCAGAAAACTTAGCAAGAAATTCTAAGAATTACGGCACAAAATTTGAGTCATGAACAGTGCAACCTGCGGCGGAACCGTGGCATAAGCCTCCTTAGGCGGCGGTTCCGCGGCAGGATGATGACGTCAGCACTCCTACTTTGCGCAGTAATTAATTATTTCAGAAGCTGAGTTTTATGGGTATTTTTAATATTTATTCCAGAGTTTAATTATCTGGGGTGTTTTGGAGCTTTGATGTTTCGACCGGATTATCAAATTTCGTCTTTGTGTATTTCCGGATGACTTTAGAATATGTTAAAAAGTTCGACCGGATATAAATACCCAACTTTTCCCCTGTCGGGAAATTTCCAAGTGTTGGATTTTTCCATAGTTTAACGACGTTCTAAGTAGTGCAAGTAACGCGATGGACCCTCTAGAAGACAACAAACCTTAACTCGATTATGTGACCGTCTTGAACTGCCCTTTGAACCTTCGGGTTTGGGGCAGTACGGCGTGCCACATGTGAGGCGTTGGCTTGACCCTTCTACGGCTCGACCGTTGGTACTGAGGCACGAACTGAATGTTGTTAGACTTATTTCATGTGTTGAGTTGTATCGGGAAAACTTGGGTATTCGACTGTTCGATCGGAAAGTTTAACATTTTCTGTTTATCTGGAATGTGATACAATAATTGGAATTCACAAACAGTTATGAGATAACTGAATGAATGTTATAAATCTAGCAGTTTAGTCCCACATGATATTGAAAAGAGTTTTCGATAATGAGACTAAAATGCGGGATTTATATCTGTTAGGCATATGATGTCTAAGTATTTCATTTGATTAGGCATGCGATGTCTAAAGAGGTTGCGGATTCCAACTGTTGTAGTTTTACACTTTCTTTTCTGTGACCGTAAGTGTAGTATGTTTATATCGCCGGTTTCGTTGCTATACGTCAACGACAATTGGGGTATGCATACTTACTTACGTTGATGACATGTGATGTTATGTGTTGCTGGATATGTTATATTGGATCGTCGTGTTTGAATAGCCAGGGGTTTTTATGTGAGATGAGTGTTTTTCATTTTCATTCATGTAAAAAACTTGTATGTAATATTCTTTTATTTGGGGCACTTCCAGGTAGCGGAAAATGTCACCTTTTGTATATTATTTACTTTTCCGCATTAGGATAGACCCAAGGAAGGGAGCACAAGTAACCGGGTTCTGGGGTCCAGTGGGAGACCAACTCGAGGAGTCGAGTCTGGGTCTCCTAACCCTAGAATTGGCAGGGTTGCTTGCCGCTCTCGTAGGGGTCTAGGGTTGTGGGATTGGCTATTCATCACGACCGTGGAATCCGTGTTTTATACTGGCTCGTATTGAAAACACGGACGTCCTAGTATATCCAATGTTTCATATGTTTCTTCTGCTGCGATATATGTGATGTGATCATGTGATGTTCTATGATAGATACTATATATAGTATATATGATATATTATATAGACGTTACTTATGTTTTGCACCCACACTAGCCCTGCCCTGCTCTGTCGTTAGTTACCTAACCTAACGGTGCACGAGGGGACATCGAGGCGAATGCGGATGGCATTAGTGTACGTCGTATTTATCTGTGATGTTTAGGTACTTAAATGATGGGACTTCATTAATGTGATTAATGAAATAAAAGAAACCTAAGATGTTGTAGAATTGAATTTCAAAAATAAAACAGGTAGCTACAGTTCTTACTTTGCACAGCGGTATATACGATATATCCTACACCTTATTCGATGAGGAAAGGACCGAGATCCCTTCACCGGGAGTGACTCCTTTAGCAATAACTGGCAGATGCTACACACTCGGTTTGTCTTTTGATAGCTTTTAAGAGTTTTGCTTTGCACAGTGATATATATGATATATCCCGCACCTTATTCGACGAGGAAAGGACCGACGATCCCTTCACCGGGAGTGACTCCTTTAGCAAAACTAGAAAAGCCTCAAAAGCACTCCATTTTAAAATCATTTGATTCTACAACGATATCAAGTTCATTACGCAATAGGTTTTCAGAAAAACCTGTCGTAGCCCTCCGTCATTTCAGATAAGTCCTATTTAGTATTCGTGCTACGTTTGTTGGCCTGCGTCAAGGCGTAGTATGCGGTAGCTAACTAGTATTTATCTGCTTATGCATATGATGCAGATTGGATTAGGGTAGTCGTGCGACTTTGTTGGCCTGCGTCAAGGGTCGTGCGGGTGGGTTTAATTCAATCAGAAAATGACGGGTTGAACTTGACTAGCGGACTATGGTTTGTTGGCCTGCGTCAAGGTCATAGGACGCTAGGGGAAAAATTATCGGGAATTTCAAGTATTGAAATTTGCAATGAGATTGCATACCTTCTATGAGATAGTTGGATCCCGATACCCGCTGCGAGTAAGAGTTACTCCTGGGAGTGTTTTATACATTACAATTAGCCGATCAAGTAGGTGTCTAGAAAGGTGTCAACGGGGTTACGCCTCTGGGAAAACGAGGTTTACATTAATTAGGTTCGTGCGAAAGCACGGGAGACCTCCCTCAAAGTACCGACACTGGCCTGGCTGAAAGATTGGCGAACTTGTAGTGTGTAATTAATCCCGGCTAGTCTTTCCTTTTAGGGTTTGAAGGAAGATTTGATAAAAAGCAGTGGGAACCATCCTGATTAGATAAAATAATAACCAATCTATTCTTGCAAGAGCGCACGCTGAGTGTTTTCTTCTCTCTCTCTCCTGGTAGCGACCATGTCAGGCCTTAATCAAGATAATAATACGGATATAGACCGAACCCGCTTGTTATACTGAGCTGGGGAACGTTGGTCCCGCTCCAACTTATAATTGTTATAAGACAGAGTAGGAAATTGGGGATTACCAGAATTCCCGTGCCGCCCAAACGAAGAGAGTGCATGCTGATGCATCATCTTCGGGTGTGTTCATTACAATGAACTGTTTCTCAAATGTCCTCTACGTCCTGGGTATTTTATACCGGATCAGGATCCCAGATATGTAATCTGTTACATAGGGCTACAAATAGGTAGAGAACTGAGAACGGGTGATAAGTTTCATGAGGCAGAAAACGGGGCAAGTGTTGCAGCCAAGTCTGTTGGTCACTGTCACCCTGTATTACCAATACATTGATTCTGAACGAATGTTATTAGATACCGAACCTGATATACAAAATCATATCAGTCTCTTTATTAGTAAAGAAAGGATATAATTTTGTATTATTGGATTATGTTTTGAACATTTCCTATATCAAAAGTTGATCGGTTCAGGCACGTTATCTAAAAGCATTGATGTTCTAAATCAAACTACAGTTCTTAGTATACGGAACACACACAAGAGGATCAGTTCAGAAATGAACGGATCCATCTTCAGGCATTGTAGACTAGGTCATATCAATACGACCCGACTGGCTGAAGTTACATTTAGATGCATATTTAAATTAGTTTGAATTTACATCTTGTGAAACTTGCCAGTTATGTCACAAAGATAAAATGACCTCAGCTCTGTTTATTGGAAACAGAGAAAGAGTTAATGAACTCTTGGGATGATACATGTTGATGTATGTAGGTCCCCAGTCTACAAATGCCAGGACTGATTCTTAATACTTCATTACATTCTCTGATGATCTTTCGAGTTTCAGACCTATGTTCCTGTTGAAACACAAGTCCGAACCTTTTGAGATATTCACAGAATATAAGTTAGAAGTAGAGAACCAAAATACGGGTACAAGTATTATGTCCTTTGATGTGATCAAGGAGGAGAATACTTGAGCACGGAAATACTGGACTATTCTAAAGAAGAATGAGATTCTCTCTCAGCATTACTCCTCCGAATACACCATAGCACGATGGTATATCGGGGCGGAGCAATCGCACCCTATATGATAAGGTGTGCTCTATGATGAGTACTACTGAGTTACCTATTTGCTTTTGGGAGTTATGCACTTGAGAAGCTGCATACCTATTGAATAGGGTTCAAATCAAATCAGTTGCCTACCACTCCATATGAGATATGGTATGGGAAGAGCCCATGTCTTAAACTAGTTAAGATTTGGGGTTGTCCGGCCTATGTCTAAAAGCAAAATCCGGACAAACTCGAGGCAAGGTCAGTTATGTAGAACTGGAAAGGTTCCAGCTATACAAACTACAGCAGATGATTTGATAAAACCAAAGGATTCAATAGTTACCAACGAACCTCAGCCTCTCCGCCGATCTAGTAGGGTTCCTCACCCACCTGAGAGATACATCGGTTTCTCTATGACAGTGGGAGCGAGGATTGCATCATGAGATGATGACCCAACTAGCTTCGAGCTGGCCATCTAGAGTAAGACTCTGTAAGAATGGCTGGATGTTTATCGATCTGAGATGGAGTCCTTATACACCAACAAAGTATGGACTTTGGTTGTTATATCTGAAGGGTTAAATCCCCATCAGGAGCAAGTATATCTTGAGAAGATTACTTGGTGTAGATGGAAAAGTTGAGACTTTCAAAGCTAGACTTGTTAAAGGTTTTCGTCATCGACCAGGCGTGGATAATGATGAAACCTTTTCCAGTACCTATGCTTAAGTCCATCCAGATTCTACTTGCCACGGCTACATACCATGACTACGATATCTGGTGGTTGGGTGTCATGACAGCTTTTCTAAATGATGTTTTAGAAGAGGGAGTCTATAAGTACACAGCCAGAGGGCCTCGTAGACAGTGGGAGCAGCGGAAACGTGTGCAAGATGTTTTATAGGATAAAGCAGGCATCGCGGAGTTGGAACGTCTGTTTTGATGAATTAGTCAAAGAAGTTGACATCATCAAAATGGTAGATGAACCTTGTATAAACAAAAAGGTAGTAGGGAGTATGGTGACGATCCTCGTAGAGCACGTGGATGACATACTCTTGATAGGGAAGGAGTTTCCTATGCTACGCTCGATCAATCTCCGCTTATCACAATGATTCTCCATATAGGATCAAAGTGATACCTATTAAATCCTAGGTTTTGGATCTATGAGATAGATCTAAATGGATGTTAGGATTCTCACTAGTTGTAGTGAGAAGGTATCAATCGACCCTGGGGAGAATCACTGGAATGGTTCTAGGGTGATAAAGACGACTGAATGTCAGTCACAGGCATTGTCTTTACCCTCAGTAAAGGGACGGTATGTTGGAAGAGTTCCAAGCTAGATACCGTGATATACTAGACGATAAAGGCAGGATACATCGCTACTTAAGATGCTACCAAGGAGGCTGTTTGGGTGTATATTGGTTCATGAGATGAACTATGTTCCTCCCATTGTGTGACAATGGAGTTGTGGCTTATGCCAAGGAACGCAGGTCCCATCAGTGATCCAGACATATTCTAAGGCAGTATCACTTGATCATGGAGATGGTTGATCTCTAAGGGATCGAGGTTAGGAGAGTAGACTCAGAGGACAACACGGCGGATCCACTCACGAAGGCCTATTCCCAGAGAGAGACTTTTATGGGATGGTTGAGTATGAGATACTACAACCACTGCTACAGATGGCCCTAGTGCAAGTGGGAGATTGTTAGTTATATGTATGCCCTAGAGGCCATTACTGTACATTGGATGTATATTGTAGTGGATGCTGGGACATATATAGGGAGGACTTTCTTGCTCGACATGATAGTATGCTATCTGGTTGATCTTTACCTTAACGTGTACACAGATTGTCTCTCTAATACATGTTGGTAAAGCCCTTAGGATGTGTACTTGACTACCTGGACTGTGATGCGGATCATACTAGTAGGGACATGGTAGTCTATAAGTACATCCTTCAAAGTCCCTAGTCGTGGGTCTATCGAGACGGGGTATCGATATACCAGAGTAGACTAGCGTGTACCTTCTCGACCCATACAGATGGGCGATGGATGATCCCATATCCATTGGTGTTTGACATCAGAGATGATATACAGGTGCTCAGTGGAGACTGGGTACACTGGACGGACTCGCCGAGAACTCCCAGATGGTATTATACCTTACGTCAGATGGCAGTTCTCTGGTGACACTGGTACAGAGTAGTCTGTTGACCCGAGATCGTCATAGAGTCTTGTGTGGTTCCCACTGTGCTTTGATTTCCATCTTACCACGTCCAAGAAGGCATGCAAAACGGTGGTTTTTGGGTACAGTCCCGAGTCACATGGAGGCAATAAGCGATAGGAGGGGATTCGTCTCTCCCGGTATAGGGAGTTGATGTTGCGCTGTGTTCGATTGGCTATAACCGGAAATCCCTGGCCAGGGTTGCTGAGATTTACTGGTAAGTGTTACCAGTAGTTTCTCAAATAGTTATAGACCTCATATCGACACGACTTATCGAGCTATTGGGGTCTGACGTTTACCACCCCTAAGCGAGATATGCGACATATCAGACGATCAGACCAGACTGTACGGTAGTGTTACTGGTTGGATTCACTGGAGTGTGAGCGGGCTTGCTCGTCGATCTTATGATCGCTCAATACCCGGGTGGCCGATACGTTTAGCACACCGCTTGCGGCTTGTGGGTGCTTGATATGATCATCATCTGCTGCCGGCGTATTGATGAGTCTTTAGAGTCCTACACAGAGGTTTCCTGGCTCAAGCGAAACGAAATAGGAGCGCATATGAGATATGTGCGGGACCGAGAATAATGTGTGTATGTGATACTGTATTCTATTCTCGCGATGAATGTATCGGAAGGTTGTATGCGATATAACCTAGTTATCGAATCATGGATTGATTCGATAAGCCGATACATTGGATATTAGTCGGTTATATGTGATATGACCGAATCGTTAAATCAAGTGTTGATTTAATGATTTAATGCATAATTATATATATATTTGATATATTAGTTTGCATTAACTAGTATCAGTTTACTTTAAATGGATTTTCTCACTCGGGAGTGCACATTGTATATGTGATATATTTTTTGTGCACTTGATTGTATCATGTTTGATGATACATGTTAACTTGGTTAAGTGTAAAGATTAAACCATGGTTAAGTTAATGATTAGGGTTTTGATTATCTTATTTATTTATTTATTTATTTGTTTGTTTTGGAAAAGATAAAGAAAGAATGGTGGCTTTGTTTGTTTGTTTGTTGAAGATTCATGAACCTTTGACTTAGTCACCATTCTTGTCTTCATTCTTAACCCTAACCATTTAAGCAAACCATGGTCTATTCTCTACACTTAACTAGAGTTAGGTTATGATAAGTATTCATATCATTTATCCTTTTTTAAAAGAAAAAAAACATATCATAATATTATCTTCATCTTCTTCTTCTTCTTCACTTGAAGAAAACCTTTCTTCATCAATGGTGATGGATGAAAATGAGTGAGAAATCCAATTCTGAAGTCAACCCACTTCCTATTTCTTCATCCTCTACCTCTTGCCAAGTAGTAGAGTGTGTTTCCTTCACAAGTTTTCTTGACTTGGTGAAGTCGGAGCTTGATCTAGCGATGCCTCGACGTAGATCATCTTCGGCACGTCGTCGATGACCTAGCCCGCTTCTTCTCCGATGAAGCCGACGCTAGAGCCCGGGATTGCATGAGGAAAGCGGAGAGCACTTCATCATGGAGCCATGAAGGTGGAGGACCGGATCTACAAAGGTTGTATTTCCGTATTCTTGTAGTTAAGTGTTAACTAGTTTGTTTTTCGCCTAAACTTCTAGCCAACGATCCGTATTAGGGTTTCTCGGCACCGTTAAATTTTGAAATTGGTATGGTTGATGCCTTGTGAGACCTCTTGAGAGTTCGTAGGAACCCTACAGTGATTCTTTAGTGAGACCGGTTGTGGTTGAATTAACCGGAGGTTAAGGCTAAGAGCCAAGAACAGACGGACAAGCACCAAAAGGAAGAACTTAAGCGTTGGAAAGCCTAGCTTATACTCGCAAGTTCCTTCCTAGTTGTGCTAATCCCCGTTGTTGCCGATTACCATAAACCGATATTAAGAGTGGCAACGAAAGAAATGCGCGGCTCCTAACTCAAACTAACCTAATCCTAACCCTAACAAGCTCTCTTTATATAACATTTTAGCACATAGTTAATCTCAAAACAAACCTGGACATTTGGACTTAACTCGTTAAAGCACATAGAAAAAGATTCCCATCTCCCTGCGGACGACCCGTACTCAATCGGCTAGCTACAAGCGAAACTGTCTTGATTGCGGTAATTAACTAAGCATGCAAAAACTCTTACCAATCAAGATGCATCCTGAGGACCCGAAGCATACTGCTTTTCGGACCACTTTGGGCATATTTTGCTACAAGGTGATGCCTTTCGGTCTAAAGAACACCGGTGCCACCTATCAGAGGGCCATGACGAAGATCTTCGATGACCTCATACATGAAATCGTCGAATGCTATATCGACGACCTCGTAATTAAAAGTAAATCATATGAGGAACATTTAGAGCATCTAAAGATCGTGTTTCAGCGCCTTCGAAAATACAACTTGAAGATGAACCCTCTCAAATGCGCGTTCGGAGTTTTCTCGGGAAAGTTCCTGGGATTCTTCGTCCGACACCGAGGCATCGAAATAGACCCGTCGAAGATCAAGGCGATCATGAAAATGCCTCCGCTAAGGACTCTCAAGCAACTGCGGTCTCTCCAAGGAAAGCTTGCGTATATCCGGCGATTTATAGCCAATCTCTCCGCCAAGTGCCGCCCTTACAGTCACTTGATGAAGAAGGGAACTCCGTTCTTCTGGGATCGCAAATGCCAAGGCACACTGGATGAAATTAAACAATACCTACAGAATCCGCCGGTGCTAGCCGCTCCCGTTAAAGGAAAACCACTCGTCTTATACACAACAGCCCTCGAAGGTTCTCTTGGCGCATTATAGGCACAAGAGAATGACCAAAGAAAGGAGATAGCCCTTTATTATCTGAGTTGAGTTCTACTGGGGGCAGAAAGTAATTATTCTCCCATCGAAAAACACTGCCTGGCATTGATCTTCGCAATAATGAAGCTCAGACTCTATGCATTGGCACATGAGGTCCATCTCGTATCAAAGGTAGATCCTCTCAAATACTTGATGTCGAAGGCCATATTAACAGGGCGGCTCGCTAAATGGGCCCTGCTCTTGATGGAATTCTCGATAACTTATCGGCCTCTTAAGGTAGTGAAAGGCCAGGCCATCGCCAACTTCCTCGCCGAGCATCCAATACCTGCCAAATCTCCCTTGAACTGTGAATTGCTAGATGAACACGCGTTTGACATGATCGCCGAGGAGAGAAAGGAAAATGATACCCGATAGGAACTCTACTTTGATGGAGCGTCTTCCATAAAGAAGCGCAAACAAAGCACCCCCATAATCAAATCTGGGGTAGCCCTCATCTTCATGACTCCACAAGGAGGGATAATGCGCTTTGCCTTCTCCTTAACAGAGCCGAGGACGAATAATGAAGCCGAATTCGAAGTTTTGATAGTAGGTCTTGAGATCGCTATCGACATGGGGATTGAAAACCTCCTTATATACGGAGACTCCCAACTGGTCGTTAGCCAAGTAAACATCGACTATCAAACGTGCAAACCGGAGTTGGTAAAGTACGGTGAGAGAGTACAATAACTGCTTACTCAAATTCCTGCCTTTGCCCTAGAAAGTATACCTCGTGCGGAAAATAGCAAGACGGATGCATTAGCCAAGCTCGCTAAAGAATTGGCCGACGAGAACCTCGATGACATAAGAATCGTGGTATAAAGCTGCCGGGTTCTTGCACCGGCAGAAATATCTCCGGAGTTTTCTGAAGAAAAAGGAGCAACCGAGCAAACAGCCCTACAAATAAAAGACCAGAAAAAGGTTACGGATTGGAGAAAAGTCATTATAGACTACTTCAAATCCCGTCGAACACCTAAAGATGCGTCCTCAAGACATCAGCTTATGAAACGAGCCCTGTCTTTCGCCTTCGTCAATGATACTCTGTATAAGAGATCATTTGATTCTCTATGGCTAAGATGCCTGGGATCTGAAGAAGCGAAGGGAGTCATCCAAGAAACTCACGACGGACTCTGCAGTTCTCACCAAGCCGGGCCGAAGATGAAGCTGAAGATCAAACGGATGGGTTATTATTGGCCCACGATGATCCAAGACTGCTTAGAATACGCAAAGTAGTGCCACTCGTGCCAGATTCATGGAGACTTTATCCATCAGCATCTAAATCCACTGCATCCAACAGTGGCTAGCTGGCCGTTTGAAATGTGGGGGACTGACATAATCGGCCCCATCGAACCGACATCGTCCAAAGGACATCGATTCATTTTGGTGACAACTGATTACTTCTCCAAGTGGGCAGAAGCAGAACCGCTGAGGGAAGTGAAGACGGATAATATCCTCTATTTCTTCAAGAAGAACGTCAATTATCGGTTTGGAACTCCGCGACGGATCATCTCCGATAACGGGCCAGCCTACAAAAGCCACAAGATCTGCCGCTTCGCACAACAGCATAACATAGACTGGCGATACTCTTCAGTCTATAATCCCCGAGCTAACGGTCTAGCTGAGGCTTTCAACAAGACATTGACAAAGATCGTGAAAAAGACGGTGTCTCGAAATAAGAAGGACTCGTAAGTCTACGGTAGCGCCCCGGCCGTCGATCCGAGGCCAAATGCGAAAACGAAAACTTTTCATAAACTTGTAACCGGCGCTATCGTAGTCTTTCACCTGGATCGAACCATTAACGCTAAACTAGCAAACGACTAAGAAGTGAGAGTGGCTATACCGATCGATCCGTGTCCTTCGGTCTTTGGCCACCATCCCAAGCTCCTTGCTGCATCTCCAATCTCCGGTCTCCTCGTCGGAAAGGGAACCACATCAATGAGTCTTTTTACGGGTTCCCGCTTCATCCGAAGCAACTCGAACACGAAGTTTGCTAGCCGACGTGTCCAAGGTGATGTAGAGAATGTGTGTGATAACTTTGTCTCAAGCATCCATTGATTCTTAACACGTGAGAGTGTATGGATGGAGGTTGAAGATAATGCCATTAGTGGAAATGGTGAGCTGGAGGAAGAAGAAGAAGAAGAAGAGGCTTTCTTTTGTTATTATGTGAGATAAAAGATGAGAGCAATAGAATGATAATTCAAGAGCCAACCCCAAGCCTATGGCTGCCCTCTTTCTCTCTCTCCATCCATCATTTCACACCCTTAATCAAACACTAATATGACATTTGCACAATAAAAGAGACCATGAGTCACTAAACATGTCCATGTCACATTTAATGCACCTCATCATGAACTAAGCTCGTAATTTCCACCAAAATAAACATTAACCCAAATATTTACAACAATAAAAAGATATGGCAACATCTAAAGTAAACTCGTGACGGATCACAAGGATACCCCTCACCTGTATATACATACCTGCATCCACATTACGACTGAATGCGAATGCGATGAGACTAAAGTAATCTAGCAAATCTAATACTAGGATCCGGCTTAAACCAAATCCCAATAGTATGATCCGTCCGATCATGATCCGTGCACGACTGCACGTATATGATCGAACCCTGCCATAATACCATACGACCTCTACAACATTTCGCACGAAACTTGAGAAACTGTCTGTGGGGGACTCTAAAGACTCGTCAATACTTTGGCTATGGATTTAACCGCTAGCACGTCTGTAGTACTAGCCGTACGTAACGGGCTACCAGGTATTGACCAAAAGGGAGGTCGATGAGCGAACTCATCCTGACACCCTACTGAGCCTGTGAGTGACAATATCCGTACAATCCGGTCCGTTCGTCTATGAGTATCGCATGTCGGGCCTAAGGGGTTGGTAAAAGTTAGACCCCCAAAAGCGGTACAAGTCGTGTAGGAGTGTATCCCAGAACACCCTGAGATACTACTGGAATATCTACCAGTAAATCTTGTACCTTGGCCAAGGACTTCGTGTAATGGCTCTCCTAGACACAGCACGATCTCCCCCCAATACCGGGAGAGACGAAACCCCTACTGATCCGCTCACTGCCTCCATATGACTCGGGACTGTACCCAACTAAAACCTGTGTGCACGACTCCTTTGAGCCGTGGTAGGGTAGTAATCAAAGCAAATTGGGAACTCACACGAGACAAATAACGATCTCAAGTCGATGAACTAACCTGTACACATGTCACCAGGGAACTGCTATCTGACGCTAGGTATAAAACCAACTAGCATATTCCCGGCGAGTCCTGTCCGGTGTACTCATAACCCAATGAGCACCTGTATACATCTTAGGTGAACCAACTAACACCAATGGCTTGTGAGACCAACCACCGCCCCTCGTCGGGGTCTCGATTCGTATACACTAGTCTACTGTAGAGTACCGATGCCCTGTTTCGAAACTCCCTCGATTAGGGACCTTTTAAGGATGTTCTTATAGACCCCAGCTCCCACGTATATGATCGCCATCATACTGCTGGCCGTCAAGCAAGAATCCTAAGGACTCTATCAACGTGTAATAGTAATCTATAATATCACCTAAAGCATGTATACGATGATAAAGATAAACCAGATAGGATACTATCATCTTGAGTAAGATTGTCCTACCGGCATAGGTCCTCCCTCAATCATTGCAATCACGTGCCTGCGATCCAATAATTGACTTTGAGGCCACTATATCCAACAATCTCCCACTTGCACTCAAAGCTAATTATTGCGATGTCTCATACTCACAGCCCGTGTGATACCGAACACCCAACTCCTCTACTGATCAGTCTCACAAAGCCAGTTTGTGAAACTATTTCGTTCGAGGAATAGCCTCAGTGAGTGGATCCGCTCTGATGTTTCTTTCTATGTCTCTCTTTATCTCAAGTTCGCGGAGAAAGCCATCTCCCGAAACAAGCAATACCTGTCTTAGAATATGTCTGGATATCTGATGGGACCTAATTCACAAATGAACTCCAAATCCAAATTTCTTTAGACTGTATCGTCAACTGAACTTAATCAGTATCCTGCGCCATGCCTCCCTCAGTATCCGCTTGGACCACCTGTCCAAACTGCTGCCCCTCGTCAGAGGGAAAGCTATAACTGTGACAGTCACTCTATCATCCAAGTCACCTTAGAAGCCTGAAATGATAACCGTCTCCCCAAAGAGGTTGTCGTTATCATATCCCTAGAACATCCACTTATGTTCTAAAACTGCTTCCGAATGTTTCTCCAGGATTGAATTAATATCAACTTATTGCATCTAGTGCAAAAACAACATCTGGTGAGGTACTTGACATCTCATGATTGACTCAATAGCCTAAGTAACTGATATGCCAATCATGTGCATCCCTCTCCCCTTTAGTCTGTAAGACACCTTTAGAGAGGGTGAATCCATCACCTGCAGGTATATTACTGTACCAGGAGTCGTCCATTCTAAAATACCTGTAGAATGCTGTCTAAGTACCCTGATTGGGAAACTGCCCAAATCTAGATCTAAAACCATAGATCTAGTAACCAGAATGTCTGATATTATATCTATATCCTATGTAGAGAAACCATTGTGTGACAACCAAAGTATAACCAATCGTGGTATAGGAATTTCACTTCCTACTCTGTGTATGTCATCCAAATACCAGGACATCACACCCTACTACCTTCTTAACAGATCCATCTCCTATTCTGATGAAGTCAAAGTCCATGACTGTCACATCAAAAATAGATGATCTATCTCCGCTACATCTGCTTTAGTCCATAAATAGACATAAGCTACTTGTCCACTATGCTTCCGTTTCTCCCACTGATTACGATAACCCTCTGGCAGAGTCATATACACATGCAATTCTAAAGATAGTTTAGAACGACACCATACTATCCTCCTGCCGGGTCTCACGGTCTAGAACAACAGAAATGGCATGTTTGGGTAAATAAGAACCTCCCTGTCACCGTCCTTGAGCATACCGAAATACCTATTGAGTGCCTGAAGTTACCCACTATATCTGCGGAGTGGCTAATGGAATGTCAAACCTGATTGAATCTTTAGGTTCTTATCAAATTTTCAGTAATCGTTTGTGGTTCTGGAATCACTTCCAGTTCTACCATACTCCCATTACTTTTTTCTGAAAAAATCCATTTTACCAAAACTGTGGCGAGTCAAGAACAATATCACTATTGATATTCCAGATGGTAGAAAGTCAACCCTCGTCATAGCCTGGGTCAACCCACAAACTGCCATTATAGAAATGTGCCTTGAGTTATCCAGAGTCTGGTTTTAAGCATAAGCCGGACAACTCCATATACCTTAACATCGTTAAGGTATGAGCCATTCTATATACAATATAGAAACAGAGCCACTGATTTAACTGGAACCAGATTCAAATCATGCAGCTGTCTCCAATGCATGTCAACTAAATGGAGAGAGGCCGGTCAGCATTACTCAACTTAGGAGTGCATCCAAACATGAGTAATCTGAAAGAGAAACAAGTTTCTCAAAAACATTACTATCAACTGAATACCATACACAAGTTTCTACATCTTCATTTATCTTGAAGAATCCTGATACTTGCAACACGTGGTTCTCTACTTTACTCTTATACCAATAACTTCACAGAACTTAGACCTTGTATTTCTACGAAACACTTGTCTAAAACTAGAGAAGTCACAAGTAAACAGAATATAGTACGAGGACCAACCCCTCTGTCCTAATGGACACTGGACAACATACAATACTTTGTATGAGTCCCCTGAGTTGAATAACTCAAACCCTGTGCGTCGTAGGTTGAAAACTGTACTATGGTTATGAAGAATTACACCGCTGTTGAATGCTCCTTACCTAACCATCAACTGATATAGGTAAATTTCATAGACATAATTTTATAAAGTTATATCTCACTTTATAAAAATAAACGTACAGATATATCAGTTTGAAATTGGTGCATAACAATGGATATTCAAAACCAAATATTTGCCATCCGGCAAAAACCCAGGTGATTTCCTCAAATATCACCAATTACAACGAATCCCGATATTATGAGGATGATCACGTAATTCCCAATAACTTACTCTCACTCATCATCTGTAAAACCATACAGATGTGAGAATCAACCTGGTAAATACATACCCTGCAGCAAGGGCTAATTGAGAAATCAATTTTCATTTAACAATACACAGTGAAACCGAAACATGAAAATGTTTCGAAAGGGTATCCTGGTATTCCTAGTAATGCCTCTTCCATTATCCAGATTCATGACTGTAACCGTATATTTCTTTTCCATCTCTCCAAATCCCTTTATATATCTTTAGTCATTACCTTCTGTACACCACCTTTAGGCAAAATGGTTTTCTTTCTTCCCTACCGTTTGGCACCAGCTTATGGTTTGGAAGAAGACTATCTAATAAGCATAATAGGTGTACTCCCCTAATCCTAGGAGCACTCGCAAGGCGAGAGAAGATAAAGATAAAAGACAACTGAATAAACCTTATTCCTATTTCTCCTGAACCAGAATCCATCCCCGAACTGGAACAAATTCCTTCGAGTTCGTATATAACCATACTATAGAGTATCCAAATAACTGTGTATCTTCGTAGTGATACGGGGTGTTCTGGAGAAATACAAAGGTGATGTAGGAGTGGCGATGAAATACTTGATTTGGTCGTGAATGATAGCAGTTGCAATTTACTTTGCCCTCTTTCTGATCCCTTTATTTGTCTTTACTTAATATCTTCTGTACACCTTTTAGGCTAAATGGTTTTCTTCATTTCCTACCTTCCGGCACCTGCTTATGGTTTGGATGAAGACTATCCAGTTAGCGTAATAGGTGTACCATCCTAAACCAAGGAGCACTCGCAACCTGAGAGAAGGTAAAAGGAAAAGACAACTGAATAGTCCTATTCATTTTCTCCAGAACCAGAAACCATCCTCGAATCTGGAACAAGTTCCTTCGAGTTCGTATATAACCATACGATGGTTTTATCCAATGGAAGTGGGCGTTCATAGTGATACGAAATGTTACGGAGAAAAAGGGTAAAAATAGGAGCGGCAATGAGGTGTGCAACTCAGACAATCAAAAAGCCAGTGTTTTAAGAAAGTTCGGTCAACTTGGTCACTGAGTCATAGTCTAGGGTCGGGCCATGGTCGCTGCTAAAGAGAGAGAGAAAAGAAACACTCTGCGTTCACTCTAACCTAGATCAGAATAGATATCACTTTATCTAATCAGGATGTCTCCCACTGTATCCTCAAAACTCTCCTCCAAACATGAAAGAAGAATTAGTCGGGATCACCTGAGATGTAAACCAACTCATCAGTGAGAATCGGGATCCAACTATCATCGCATGATAACCTGATGGAATCCACTCAAGTCATCATACTCCAGAAGGTATGCGCATGCCTGGTAAGTTTCAGTTTCTTTAGAAACTCCCGATGTGTGTTTTTACCCCTAGGACCCAAGTGATCTTGGCGAATAATCAACAAATCAAAAGGTCCTAGTCAAGTTCAACCCGTTATTATCTTGATTGCATTAAACCCACCCGAACGGCCCTTGACGAATAATCAACAAAGTCGTACGGCCGTCCTAACCAATCCACATATCCATGCGACAGAAAAGCACAACAGAGCTACCGCACACTACGTCTCGACGAATAGCACTGACAAAAGTAGCGCGAATACTAAGCAATACTAATCTGAAATGACGAAGGGCTACGGCTGGTTTTTGGCGAAAAAGCTTTAACGTAATGAACTTGATATCATTGAAGGAACCAGATAACTTTTTATAAAAATATTGTGGCGAAAACCTTTGCTAAAGAGGTCACTCCCGGTGAAGGGATCTCGGCTCTTTCACTGTAGAATGAGGTGCAGGATATTCCAACTGAATACCACGATGCAAAGCAAAAAGTAATCGACTATAGTGAAGTTATTACCCTGACGCAAACTTCTGCCCAAGGGGTCACTTCCGGTGAAGGGATCTCGGCCCTTGCCTCGTAGAATGAGGTGCCGGATATTTATAACCGGATACCACTGTGCAAAACAAAAGAGAACGTCCTTGTAATAACAGCTTTTTGAAAAATTGTTCCAACAACATCAAACAGGTTTGTTTAGCTTGCATTGATCTGAATCAACGCAGTCCCGTCAATTGATCACACCAAATAAAGAACGAAAATATGATGTACGTATATGTCATCCGCATTCGCCACTGGGTCCCGTCATCACCCGTTAGCTTACTTAACTAACGACAGAGCGGGGACTGGACTAGCGCGGATGTAAAACATATACAACATCTACTAGTATATATATATAGAAATATATAATAATCGCTCCAGCCATGATAAATGCAACACCGCAGAAATGTAATAAGCATCACAGAACAATGCAGATAATCTGGGAGCCCCGGGTTTCCTTTGAGCCGCAACTGAAACCCGACGTTCCCCTGGTCGTGTGGATAGCCTGTGTAATAAAATCCTAGACCCCTACGAGTGCGGCAAGTTACCCGCCAAAACCTGAAAAGAGGCAGCCCCCTACAGCAAAGTGAAAGGACCACCCAGCACTTCACGGAATCCGGTAACTTGAACATCCCTCCTTGGGTCAACCTATACCCCCTACGAGTGCGGTGAATAGCCCGCCAATTCTAGAGTAAAGCCCCCTCCGTCTCAAAGCCATGAGATGCAGGCCCATTGCCCTCTAGAACCCGTCTATCCGTGCACTCCACCACGGGGTAATCCTAGTACAGAAAATAAAATACGTAAATTGGGTACATAGACCTCAACCCAGTCGTGCACCAAAAGAATAATATACAAACAGGCAGTGACGGCAGTCCACATGTCCGACGCTCGCCCCGCAATATCAAATGTACAAATAATACTAAACTGTACTACCATTGCTCCAGGCTATATCACGACAAATCCGTAACATCACAGCACAACACAGAACATCAACGTGAATATTACGTTCGCAAACCCGTCTAAAAGGACTATAGCAATTAGACAAGATTTACCGCTCGAATGACATTTACGGTCGCAGATATAATGTAAGTACTGTAAACTAACGTATTTAAAATTCCGATCGACAAAACTTCCCGAAGTGGGCCCCAAGTGTTGGAGATAGTGCCCTCAGTGTCAATTATTGGATCACAGGCACGTGATTGCAATGATTGAGGGAGGACCTATCCAGGTAGGACAGTCTTACTCGAGATGATAGTATGCTATCTGGTTTACCTTTATCATCGTGTACTGATTCAGGTGACCTTACAGGTCGCTATTATACGCTGATAGAGCCCCTGGGATTCTTGCTTGACTGCCGGCAGTATGATGGCGATCATATACGTGAGAGCTGGTGGTCTATAAGCACATCCTTAAAAGGTCCCTAGTCGTAGGAGTTTCGAGACTGGGCATCGATACTCCATTAGTAGACTAGTGTATACAGTCGAGACCCCGACGAGGGGCGGTGGCCGGTCTCACAAGCCACTGGTGTCAGTTGGTTCACCTAAGATGTATACAGGTGCTCATTGGGTTATGAGTACACCGGACAGGACTCGCCGGGAACCTGCTAGTTGGGATTATACCAGACGTCAGATAGCAGTTCCCAGGTGACATGTGTACAGGTTAGTTCATCGACCTGAGATCGTCATTTGTCTCGTGTGAGTTCCCACTGTGCTTTGATTACTACCCTACCATGGCTCAAAGGAGTCGTGCAAACAGGTTTTAGTTGGGTACAGTCCCGAGCCACATGGAGGCAGTGAGCGGATCTTCAGGGGTTCGTCTCTCCCGGTATTGGGGGTGAGGTCGCGCTGTGTCTAGGAGAGCCATTACGCAAAGCCCTCGGCCGAGGCAGGAGATTTACTGGTAGGTATTCAAGTAGTATCTCAGGGCGTTCTGGGCTACGCTCCGACACGACTTGTACCGCTTTTAGGGGTCTGACTTTTACCAACCCCCTAGGCCCGCCATGCGATACTCATAGACGAACGGACCGGACTGTACGGATATTGTCACTGACAGGCTCAGTAGGGTGTCAGGATGAGTTCGCTCATCGACGTCCCTTTTGGTCAATAGCTGGTGGCCCGTCACGTATTGGCTAATACCTCTGACGTGCTAGTGGTTAAATCCACAGCCATAGTATTGACGAGTCTTTAGAGTCCACCACACTTTCAGTTACTCAAGCTTTCGGGCGAAACGCTGTAGAGGCCGTATGGAGATATGGCAGGGTCCGATCAGATACGTGCGGTATTGCACGGATCAGGATCGGGCGGTTTGTACTAGTGGCCGTATGGATATATGGCAGGGTTCGATCTGATACGTGCGGTATTGCATGGATCAGGGTCGGACGGATATTACTAGCCGGCTTTGGTTTAAGCCGGATCCTAGTTTAGTACTGTATAGATTTTGTCTCATTGCATTTGTATCCGGTCGGAATACAGATGCGGGTGTGTATGCACAGTATCGGGGTTTTCCTGTAATTTATTACGGGACCAGTTTTCTGGAGTTGCCAGTTTGCATTCCGTTCCGGCCGGTTTTCCTTTGTTCTTTCTCGGCCGGACTTTTCCGATGGAAGGTGTTATTTGCAAGTTTGCAAATAACATTTTGTGGAGGGGTTTCTTGCATATATATTGATTATGATGGCATCTTTTCTTTTCAACCATCATTTGATTCTCTTTACATCACTAAAATGTGATTAGAGTTTGATGTGAGTTTGTTATGATGATGTTTGGTTATGGTCACCCTTTCTCTTTCTCCTACACTTACCTTCCTCTTGTATTTGGATTCATATTTCATCCCTCCACCATTCTCACTAGAGAAAAAAAACTTGACTTGTGAGAAAAAGAATGAGAGAGTTCATTTCATCTTCTTCTTGCTAGAAAATTGAAAGCACCAATTTTCTTTACCTCTTCCTCCATCCATCAATGGCAACTACATAAACTCCAAGAGACAAAGTTTCTACACTACATTCTACAGCAATTCTTGGGCATGTCGAGTTGCCGGCTTCATGCCCGAGTTGCCTCGGTATTGAGGCGGGAGCCCGTAAAAGACGCAGGCGATGTGGTGCCCTTCTGGCGAGGAGACGACGATATGGAGACAAGACTTTCCGCGGGAGATCGGGACGGCGAGGAGAAGACCGGAGGACTCGGATCATTCGGTATACTTCTCTTCCGATCTCTTGTTTGCTAGTATAGGTTAATGGTTAACGATCCGGGTTTTATTGTCCGCGGTAGCGCCAGTTTCCAAGTAAGGAAAATTTTTGATTCCGCATTTTGGCCTCGGTAAGACGGCCGGGGCGCTGCCGTGGCGCAACATGGTATCAGAGCCACGCAATTAACCTTGCCTAGCTTGTTCTAATGTGTTTTACTTATCCGATCGACCAAAATTCCAAAAACCGCGTTTTTGCATGCATCAGTTTTCTGTCGTTTTTTTCCGGGCTCGAAAATTTTTTCAGGTGATTGCAGAATGATGTACTGGAAGTTCTAAGAATTCTGTAGAAATTCGAGACGATGATCTTCCAATTGGAGCGCGGAACCGCGGCGAAAACCCCCTTGTCGCCGCGGTTCCGCCGCAGTTTGGAGTGATCGATCTGTCGAATTTTTCCAGTAGGCTTCTGGGGTTAAAATAGGGTTTCTGGAATATTAAATTTGGGCCCAGAATTTCTGTGAGTGCTACAGTATTGCTTGGGGGCCCACTTGTTAATTATTTGATCGATCGGATATTTTAAAGACATTATTTCACAGTATTTACATTATATCTGCGACCGTGAATGTCAATTGATCGGTAAATCCTGTCTAACTGCTATAGCCCGGTTAGACGGATTTGCGAACGTGACTTTCACGTTGATGTTCTATGTTTATGCTGTGTTGTTGCGGATCGGTCGTGGGGGATAGCCTGGATGCAATGCTAGTACAGTTTTGTTGTATTATGTACATTTGATTTTGCGGGGCGAGCGTCCGACATGTGGACTGTCGTCACTGTCTGATTGTATTATTCTTTTGGGGTACGACCTGGTTGCGGTCGATGTACCCGGTGTATGTATATTTTACTTTCTGTACTAGGATTGCCCCATGGTGGGGTGCACGGATAGCCGGGTTCTGGAGGGCAACAAGCCCGCATCTCATGGCATTGGGACGGAGGGGGCTACACTCCAGGATTGGCGGGCTATTCGCCGCACTCGTAGGGGGTACAGGTTGACCCAGGAGGGGTGCCCAAGTTACCGGATTCCGTGAAGTGCTGGGTGGTCCATTCACGGAGCTGAAGGGGGCTGCCTCACTTCAGGTTTTGGCGGGTGACTTGCCGCGCCCGTAGGGGTCTAGGATTTCATTGCACAGGCTATCCACACGACCAGGAGAACGTCGGGTTTCAGCAGCGGCTCTGTGAAACCCGGGGCTTCCAGACATCTGTATTGTTCTGTGATGCTGTACATTTCTGTGATGTTGCATTTTATTCACGCCTTGAGCGAAATACTATATATTGGTATATATATTAGTAGATGTTGTATATGTTTTTCATCCGCGCTAGTCCATTCCCCGCTCTGCCGTTAGTTAGCTAACCTAACGGGTGATGACGGGACCCAGTGGCGAATGCGGATGGCATATACGTACGTCAGTATATTTTCGTTCTTTTTGGTGTGATCAATTGATGGGAATGCATTGATTCGGATCAATGCAAGATAAACAAACCTAATCTGATGTTGTTGGAACACTTTTTCAAAAAGCTGTTATTGCAAGGACGTTCACTTTTGTTTTGCATCGTGGTATTCATTTGGAATATCCTGCTCCTCAGTCGACGAGGCAAGGGCCGAGATCCCTTCACCGGGAGTGACCCCTTGGACAGAAGTTTGCGTCAGGGCATTAACTTCACTATAGCTAATTACTTTTGCTTTGCATCGTGGTATTCAGTTGGAATATCCTGCACCTCATTCTACGGGGAAAGAGCCGAGATCCCTTCACCGGGAGTGACCTCTTTAGCAAAGGTTTTCGTCACTATATTTTTATAAAAAGTTGTGCAGTTCCTTCAACGATATCAAGTTCATTAAGTTAAAGGTTTTTCGCCAAAAACCATTCGTAGCCCTCCGTCATTTCTTATGGGTATTATTTAGTATTCGTGCTGCGTTTGTTGACTCCGTCAAGGTGTAGTGTACGGTAGCTAAGTGGTGCTTGTTTGTTGCATAAATGGGATTGATTAGGACAGTCGTACGGCCTTGTTGACTCCGTCAAGGGCACGTACGGGTGGGTTTAATGCAATCCAGATAATGACGGGTTGAACTTGACTAGGACTCTTTGATTTGTTGACTCCGTCATGGTCACTTGAGTCCTAGGGGTAAAAACATCACATCGGGAGTTTCAAAAGAACTGAAACTTGCCAGGCATGCGCATACCTTCTGGAGTGTGGTGACGTGAGTGGATTCCGTCACGTTATCATGCGATGATAGTTGGATCCCGATTCCCACTGATGAGTTGGTTTACTCCTCGGGTGACCTCGACTAATTCTTCTTTCAGGTTTGGAGGAGAATTTGAGGTACAGTGGGAGGTTTCCAGATTAGATAAAGTGATAACCATTCTGATCTAGGTTAGAGTGCACGCTGAGTGTTTCTTTTCTCTCTCTCTTTGGCAGCGACCATTGACCCGACCCTGGACTATGACTCAGTGACCAAGTTGACCGAACCTTCTTAACACTGGCTTTTGGATTGTCAGAGTCGCTAACCTCATTGCCACTCCTACTTTTACCCTTTTCTCCAGGACACCCCGTATTACTACGAACGTCCACTTCCATTGGACAAAACCATCGTATGGTTATATACGAACTCGAAAGAATTCGAGGATGGTTTCTGGTTTTGGAGAAAATGAATAGGATTATTCAGTTGTCTTTTCTTTTCACCTTCTCTCATTGCGAGTACTCCTTGGTTTAGGAGATAGTACACCTATTATGCAAATTGGATAGTCTTCTTCCAAACCTTAGGCTGGTGCCGAACGGTGGGGAATGAAGAAAACCAATTAGCATAACGATGGTGTGCAGAAGGTATTAAGTTAAGACAAAGAAAGGGATTAGTAAGAGGGCAAAGTAAATTGCGACTGCTATTCACGACCAAACCGAGTATTTCTTCGCCAATCCTAAATCACCTTTGTATTTCTCCAGGACATTCCGTATCACTACGAAGATCCCAAGTTTTTGGATACTCCATCGTATGGTTATATACGAACTCGAAAGGAACTTGTTCCAGTTCGGGGATGGATCCTAGTTCAGGAGAAATAGGAATAAAGTACATTCAGGTGTCTTTTATCTTCACCTTCTCTCGCATTGCGAGTGCTCCTAGGATTAGGACAGTACACCCATTATGCTTATTGGATAGTCTTCTTCCAAACCATAGGCTGGTGCCGAACGGTAGGGAGGGAAGAAAACCAGTTGGCCTAAAGGGGTGTACAGAAGGTAATGACTAAAGACATATAAAAGGATTTGGAGAGGTGGCAAAGAATTATACGGTTATAGTTATGAATCTGGATAATGGAAGAGGCATTACTAAGAATACCGGAATACCCTACCGAAACATTTCAATGTTTCAGTTTCACTGTGTAATGTTAAAAGAAAACTGATTTCCCGATTAGATACTTACTCCAGGGTATGTATTTACCAGGTATGATTCTCACATCTGTATGGTTTTACAGATGATGAGTGGGAGTAAGTTATTGGGAATTAGGTGACCATCCTCATTATATCGGGATTCGTTGTAATCAGTGATATTTGAGGAGATCATCTGGGTTGTTTGCCGGATGGCAATTATTTGGTTTTGAATATCCGCTGTTGTGCACCAATTTCAAATTGATATATCTGTACGTCTATTTTCATAGAGTGAGATATACCTTTTGATATTATGTCGATGACATTTACCTATATCAGTGGATGGTTAGGTAAGGAGCATTAAACAGCGGTGTAATTCTTCTTAACCATAAGTACAGTTTTCAACCTACGACACACAGTGAAAGAGTTGTTAGACTCAGCGGACTTATACAGAGTATTGTATGTTGTCCAGTGTCCATTAGGACAGAGGGGCTGGTCCTCATACTATATTCAGTTTACTTTTAACTTCTCTAGTTCTTAGACATGTGTTTCGTAGAAACACAAGGTCTGAGTTTTGAGGAGTTATTGGTATAAGAATAGAGTAGAGAACCACGTATTGCAAGTATCGGGATTCTTCAAGGTGATCGAAGATGTAGATACTTGTGTATGGTATTCAGTTGATAGTAATGAGAACTTGCTTCTCTTTCAGGTTACTCATAATTGGAAGCATTCCTAAGTTGGGTAACGCTGATCGGCCTCCTTCCATTTAGTTGTCATGCACTGGAGACAGCTGCATAATTTGAATCTGGTTCAATTAAATCAGTGCCTCTGTTTCTATATTGGATATAGAACAGTTCATATCTTGACATTGTTAAGGTACGGGGAGTTGTCCGGCTAATGCTTAAAACCAGACACTGGACAACTCAAGGCACGTTTCTGTAATGGCTGTTTGTGGGTTGACCCAGGCTATGACGAGGGTTGACTTTCTACCATCTGGAAGATCAATAGTGATATTGTTCTTGACTCGCCAAAGTTTTAATAAAAATGGATTTTTTCAGAAAACAGTAGTAGGAGTATGGTAGAACTGGAAGTGATTCCAGAACCGCAAACGATTACTGAAGATTTGATAAGAACCTAAAGATTCAATCTGATTTGACATTCCATTGGCCACTCCGCAGATGAGGTGGGTAACTTCAGGCACCCGAGAGGTACTCCGGTAGCCTCAAGGACGGTGACAGGGAAGTTCTTGTTTACCCACACTTTCCATTGTTGTTGTTCCAGGCTGCGAGACCCGGCAGGAGGATGAGTATAGCGTCGTTCTAAACTAGCTTTAGAAGTGCACGTCTATATGACTCTGGCAGAGGGTTGTCGTAGTCAGTAGGAGCAGCGGAAGCATTGGTGGACTTCAGGCTTATGTCTATTTATAGACTAAAGCAGATGTAGCGGAGTTAGATCATCTGTTTCTGATGACAGTCATAGGTTTGACGTCATCAAAATAAGGGGGTGGATCTGTTAAGAAGGTAGTAGGGTGTGATGTCCTGGTTTTGGATGACATACACAGAGTAGTAAAGGAAACTCCTACAATACGATCGGTTATACTTTGGTTGTCACACAGTGGTTTCTCCACACAGGACTTGGATATTATATCAGACATTCTGGTTACTAGATCTATGGTTTTAGATCTAGATTTGGGCGGTTTCCTAATCTGGGTACCTTGACAGCATTCTATGAGTATTTAGAATGGACGACTCCTGGCACGGTAGTACACCTACAGGTAATGGAGTCACCCTCTCTAAAGGTGTCTTACAGACTAAAGGGGAGAGGGATACGCATGATTGACAGGTCACTTGCTTAGGCAATTGAGTCAATCATGAGATGTCAAGCACCACACCAGATGTTGTTCTTGCACTAGATGCAATAAGTTGATATTGATCCAATCCTGGAGGAACAGTCGGAAGCAGTTTTAGAACAAAAGTGAATGTTCTAGGGATATGATAACGGCTGCCTCCTTTAGGAGACGGTTATCACTCCAGGCTTCCAAGGTGACATGAACGACAAGGAGGTTGTCAGAGTTATAGTTCTCCCTCTGACGAGGGGCAGTATTTTGGACAGGTGATCCAAGGCAATACTGAGGGAGGCATGGCGCTGGGTACTGATTAAGTTCAGTTATCGATACAGTCTAAGAAGTTTGGATTTGGAGTTCATTTATGAGCTAGGTCCCATCAGATATCCAGACATACTCTTAGACAGGTATTGCTCATTTCGGGAGATGGCTTTCTCTGCGAACTTGAGATATAGAGAGACATAGAAAGAAACTTCACAGCGGATCCACTCACTGAGGCTATTCCTCGAACGCAATAGTTTCGCAAACAGGCTTTGTGAGACTGACTAGTAGAGGAGTTGGGTGTTCGGTATCACACGGGCTGTGAGTATGCGACATCGCAATAATTAGCCTTGAGTGCAAGTGGGAGATTGTTGGAGATAGTGCCCTCAGAGTCAATTATTGGATCACAGGCACGTGATTGCAATGATTGAGGGAGGACCTATCCCGGTAGGACAGTCTTACTCGAGATGATAGTATGCTATCTGGTTTACCTTTATCATCGTGTACTGCTTCAGGTGACCTTACAGGTCGCTATTACACGCTGATAGAGCCCCTGGGATTCTTGCTTGACTGCCGGCAGTATGATGGCGATCATATACGTGAGAGCTGGTGGTCTATAAGCACATCCTTGAAAGGTCCCTAGTCGTAGGAGTTTCGAGACTGGGCATCGATACTCCATTAGTAGACTGGTGTATACAGTCGAGACCCCGACGAGGGGCGGTGGCCGGTCTCACAAGCCACTGGTGTCAGTTGGTTCACCTAAGATGTATACAGGTGCTCATTGGGTTATGAGTACACCGGACAGGACTCGCCGGGAACCTGCTAGTTGGGATTATACCAGACGTCAGATAGCAGTTCCCAGGTGACATGCATACAGGTTAGTTCATCGACCTGAGATCGTCATTTGTCTCGTGTGAGTTCCCACTGTGCTTTGATTACTACCCTACCACGGCTCAAAGGAGTCGTGCAAACAGGTTTTAGTTGGGTACAGTCCCGAGCCACATGGAGGCAGTGAGCGGATCTTCAGGGGTTCGTCTCTCCCGGTATTGGGGGTGAGGTCGCGCTGTGTCTAGGAGAGCCATTACGCAAAGCCCTCGGCCGAGGCAGGAGATTTACTGGTAGGTATTCCAGTAGTATCTCAGGGCGTTCTGGGCTACGCTCCGACACGACTTGTACCGCTTTTGGGGGTCTGACTTTTACCAACCCCCTAGGCCCGCCATGCGATACTCATAGACGAACGGACCGGATTGTACGGATATTGTCACTGACAGGCTCAGTAGGGTGTCAGGATGAGTTCGCTCATCGACGTCCCTTTTGGTCAATAGCTGGTGGCCCGTCACGTATTGGCTAATACCTCTGACGTGCTAGTGGTTAAATCCACAGCCATAGTATTGACGAGACTTTAGAGTCCACCACACTTTCAGTTACTCAAGCTTTCGGGCGAAACGCTGTAGAGGCCGTATGGAGATATGGCAGGGTCCGATCAGATACGTGCGGTATTGCACGGATCAGGATCGGGCGGTTTGTACTAGTGGCCGTATGGATATATGGCAGGGTTCGATCTGATACGTGCGGTATTGCACGGATCAGGATCAGACGGATATTACTAGCCGGCTTTGGTTTAAGCCGGATCCTAGTTTAGTACTGTGTAGATTTTGTCTCATTGCATTTGTATCCGGTCGGAATACAGATGCGGGTGTGTATGCACAGTATCGGGGTTTTCCTGTAATTTATTACGGGACCAGTTTTCTGGAGTTGCCAGTTTGCATTCCGTTCCGGCCGGTTTTCCTTTGTTCTTTCCCGGCCGGACTTTTCCGATGGAAGGTGTTATTTGCAAGTTTGCAAATAACATTTTGTGGAGGGGTTTCTTGCATATGTATTGATTATGATGGCATCTTTTCTTTTCAACCATCATTTGATTCTCTTTACATCACTAAAAGGTGATTAGAGTTTGATGTGAGTTTGTTATGATGATGTTTGGTTATGGTCACCCTTTCTCTTTCTCCTACACTTACCTTCCTCTTGTATTTGGATTCATATTTCATCCCTCCACCATTCTCACTAGAGAAAAAAAGCTTGACTTGTGAGAAAAAGAATGAGAGAGTTCATTTCATCTTCTTCTTGCTAGAAAATTGAAAGCACCAATTTTCTTTACCTCTTCCTCCATCCATCAATGGCAACTACATAAACTCCAAGAGACAAAGTTTCTACACTACATTCTACAGTAATTCTTGGGCATGTCGAGTTGCCGGCTTCATGCCCGAGTTGCCTCGGTATTGAGGCGGGAGCCCGTAAAAGACGCAGGCGATGTAGTACCCTTCCGGCGAGGAGACGACGATATGGAGACAAGACTTTCCGCGGGAGATCGGGACGGCGAGGAGAAGACCGGAGGACTCGGATCATTCGGTATACTTCTCTTCCCATCTCTTGTTTGCTAGTATAGGTTAATGGTTAACGATCCGGGTTTTATTGTCCGCGGTAGCGCCAGTTTCCAAGTAAGGAAAATTTTTGATTCCGCATTTTGGCCTCGGTAAGACGGCCGGGGCGCTGCCGTGGCGCAACACCAAGTACAAATCCCGGTACTCAAACAAAATCTAGGTCCAAATAAAAATATCCAGAAACCACAATTCCATGTGAAAAACCCCAGGAAGATAAATGGTGCGCTGTTCCCACCATTCCGCCGCGCAACCGCGGCAAACATGCTAGTTTCGCCGCTGTTCCGCGGTCTCATGGTAGGATCGTGCTTCCAAATTTCTTCCAGTGTCCTAAAAAAGCCTGCACGATTTTCTGACATACTGAAAATAATTTTTTGATAACTTTTAAAATTCGGCAAAAACTTTGAAAATGGAGTTGCGGTTTTGGAAATTTCGTCCGATCGATTTTTTATACAAGTTAGAACAAGCTAGTAAAGGTTAATGGCGTGGCTCTGATACCATGTAAGTCTACGGTAGCGCCCCGGCCATCGATCCGAGACCAAATGCGAAAACAAAAACTTTTCATAAACTTGAAACCGGCGCTATCGTAGTCTTTCACCCGGATTGAACCATTAACGCTAAACTAGCAAATTACTAAGAAGTGAGAGTGGCTATACCGATCGATCTGTGTCCTTCAGTCTTTGGCCACCATCCCAAGCTCCTCGCGGTATCTCCGATCTCCGGTCTCCTCGTCGGAAAGGGCACCACATCAATGAGTCTTTTTACGGGCTCCCTCTTCTTTCGAAGCAACTCGGACGTGAAGTTTGCTAGCCGACGTGTCCAAGGTGATGTAGAGAATGTGTGTGATAACTTTGTCTCAACCATCCATTGATTCTCAACACATGAGAGTGTATGGATGGAGGTTGAAGATGATGCCATTAGTGGAAATGGTGAGCTAGAGGAAGAAGAAGAAGAAGATGCTTTCTTTTGTTATTGTGTGAGATAAAAGATGAGAGCACTAAAATGATAATCCAAGAGCCAACCCCAAGCCTATGGCTGCCCTCTCTATCTTTATCCATCATTTCACACCCTTAATCAAACACTAATGTGACATTTGCACAATAAAAGAGACCATGAGTCACTAAACATGTCCATGTCACATTTAATGCACCTCATCATGAACTAAGCTCATAATTTCCACCAAAATAAACATTAACCCAAATGTTTACAACAATAAAAAGATATGGCAACATCTAAAATAAACTCGTGACGGATCACAAGGATACCCATCACCTGTATATACATACCCGCATCCGCATTCTGACTAAATGAGAATGCGATGAGACTAAAGTAATCCAACAAATCTAATACTAGGATCCGGCTTAAAGCAAGGCCCACTAGTATGATCCGTCCGATCATGATCCATGCACGACTACACGTATATGATCGAACCCTGCCATAATACCATACGGCCTCAACAACGTTTCGCCCAAAACTTGAGAAACTGTCTGTGGGGGACTCTAAAGACTCGTCAATACTTCGGCTGTGGATTTAACCACTAGCACGTCAGTGGTACTAGCCGTATGTAACAGGCTACCAGGTATTGACCAAAAAGGAGGTCGATGAGCGAACTCATCCTGACACACTACTGAGCCTGTCAGTGACAATATCCGTACAGTCTGGTCCGTTCGTCTATGAGTATCGTATGTCGGGCCTAAGGGGATGGTAAAAGTCAGACCCCCAAAAGCGGTACAAGTCGTGTTGGAGTGTAGCCTAGAACACCCTGAGATACTACTGGCATACCTACTATTAAATCGCGTGCCTTGGCGAAGGGCTTCGTGTAATGGCTCTCTTAGACACAGCGCAATCTCACCCCCAATACCGGAAGAGACGAAACCCCTGCTGATCCGCTTACTGCCTCCATGTGGCTCGGGACTATACCCAACTAAAACCTGTTTGCACGACTCCTTTGAGCCGTGGTAGGGTAGTAATCAAAGCACAGTGGGAACTCACACGAGACAAATGACGATCTCAGGTCAATGAACTAATCTGTACACATGTCACTAGGGAACTGCTATCTGACGCTTGGTATAAAACCAACTAGCATGTTCCCGGCGAGTCCTGTCTGGTGTACTCATAACCCAATGAGCACCTGTATACATCTTAGGTGAACCAACTGACACCAATGGCTTGTGAGACCAGCCACCGCCCCTCGTCCGCGTGTCGATCCGTATACACTAGTCTACTCTGGAGTACCGATGCCCTGTCTCGAAACTCCCTCGACTAGGGACCTTTTAAGGATGTGCTTATAGACCCTAGCTCCCACGTATATGATCGCCATCATACTGCTGGCCGTCAAGCAAGAATCCTAAGGGCTCTATCAACGTGTAATAGTAATCTGTAATATCACCTAAAGCATGTACACGATGATAAAGATAAACCAGATAGCATACTATCATCTTGAGTAAGATTGTCCTACCGGCATAGGTCCTCCCTTAATCATTGCAATCGCGTGCCTGCGATCCAAAAATTGACTTTGAGGGCACTATATCCAACAGGACTGGCACGAGAGACTACATGAAGCTTTCTGGGCGTATCGAACTACGTTCAAAACGACCAAGAACACAACGCCGTACGCGTTAGTATTCGGCACAGAAGCGGTACTCCCCCTCGAGATAGAGTTACCCTCTCTATGAGTGGCAGTTCACTACGAGCTATCAGACGAAGAAAATTCTCACCTTCGGCTTGAGGAGCTCGACGCCCTTGATGAATCCAGGCTCATGGCACAGCAAAATCTGGAGGCTTATAAAGCGAAGATGATGCGCTCATATGAGAAATTGACTAGGCCGAGAACATTCCACCAAGGCGAACTCGTGCTAGTGGTCAAAAAACCTATGATCCCCAATCGTGCCAAGCGGGGAAAATTCGAGCCGAACTATGAAGGCCCGTATATCATAGACAAAATTTACCAGGGTGGAGCATATCTACTCATGGACATGCATGGTGAAAGACCTTTAAGGCCAATAAACGGTCGCTTACTAAAGAAATACAACGCCTAACGAGTCACGGCTGAAGTCAACGATAGATGACGACGCCTATGTCCGCTCGCTATCTTCCTAAGCCCAAACTCTATAACTAGTAGCCGGTTTATGGACCACTATGTCCTAAAACCGGTGTTGGACCGAAACGTCCTTAAACTAACGATGGACCACTATGTCCTAAAACTGGCATCGGAACGAAACGTCCTTAAATTAACGATGGACCACTATGTCCTAAAACTGGCGTCGGACCGAAACGTTCTTAAACTAACGATGGACCACAATGTCCTAAAACTGGCGTCGGACCGAAACGTCCTTAAACTAACGATGGACCACTATGTCCTAAAACTGGCGTCGGACCGAAACGTCCTTAAACTAACGATGGACCACTATGTCCTAAAACTAGCTGTTAACCGAGACGTCGATAAACTACCATGGACTGCAGCATCCCAAGGCTGATACAAAAAAATAGAAAGAATAAAAAAAAGAAAGAAAAATAAAACGGTATGTGCATAAGCAAAATGAGCACGGATGAAAACCCGGAAGGGCTCCGTGAGTAAAAACCGCAGGGCTACCGGCGTGTTTTTGTGAAAACCCGAAAGGACGCAACCTCATTAAAAGACACTTGCAAGGCCCTCTCGACCTTGTAAGGAGAAACCACCTGCGTGAGATCCTTACGACTCACAAGGAAGTAACACACTTAGGGATCCCCACGATTCCTAAGGAGAAACTACACTTACAAGATCCTCACGACTCGTAAGGAGAACCCTCTTATGAGACCCTCACGGCTCATAAGATTCAAATGTCTTAAACTACAGGGATATGAACCTGTTCTTAAGCGGCCACCACAACCTCCAATACTGCCCTACAAGCGGCTCAATACTGACCCTTGTATACAATCCATGGGCGTGAATAAACACTTCCCTAACAAAGTCCCATCCGTGACTAGGGATATGTCTACACGGTGAACAGCCCTTATAAGTCCTCTTGACTTAGAAGGAGAAAATACTCTTGTAAGATCCTTACGACTTACGAGAAGCCATACACTTAGGAGTCCTCATGATTCCTAAGGAGAAAATGCACCTACGAGATCCTCACGACTCGTAGGGAGAAATACCTTTATGAGACCCTTACGGCTCATGAAGTCGAAAGCCTTAGTCGAAAGGATCCTAACCCTGTCTATTAAGCCACCTTTGTTCGACATCGACAGAGGCAAATGATGATTCGCTCCTGGCAATATCCCAGTTGTAGCGATGCTGATTCCAAAATCGGTGTCTAATTCCAAGCTCGCAGCAAAAAGCTAGCGAACCACACATGCATACGAAATAGCCGAAATAATGGGGCAACTTGCAACAAAAGCAGCAAGTAAAAATATATGCATGCAAAATAGCCGAAATGATCGGGCAACTGGCAATAAAAAGCAGCGAGTAAAAATAAAACAAATAGCCGAAATGATTGGGCACCGCGAAAAATAACCGAAATGATTGGGCAATCATGATTTTCGCGATATAAAAGCTGAAATGATAGAGCATCGCGGAAAGAAATAAAAAAATTTGGAAAGAATGAAATTTTTGCCCTACAGGTGATATCACACAGATCCCTGCATATAATCCAGGGGCACAAACAAAGAGGGAATCACACCTTCCCTCCCCAGGCTTCATCAGAATAAGAAGCCAAATCTCAATGATTCACAGACAGCGTGGAGATCATCTTAACATTCATCTCATTACAACAGACGCAACATCAGGCAAAGTAGAACCGCGGCAATTCCCAGTTCCATGACTCGGCGGTGCACGAATGACCGAGAGTCAAACCCCGACTCCGTGAATTGCGGATGAAGTCAACCCGACCTGGTCACGTGGAACGCGGCCTATGTCAATTCTGACCCCGTAGGAAACGTCCAGAGCGGATCCTGGTCCTCGCAGAACGCGGCTATGACCCCGTGGGAAGCATCCGGAGCGGAGCGTAGTCCTCGCAGAATACGGCTATGACCCCGTAGGAAGCATCCAGAGCAAAATTCATGGTTACATGGAACGCGACTTATGTCAATCCTGACCCCATGGAAAACGTCCAGAGCAGATCCTGGTCCTCGCAGAACATGGCTATAACCCTATGGGAAGCATCCAGAGCGGAGCCTGGTCCTCGCAGAACACGGCTATGACCCCATGGGAAGCATCCAGAGCAAAATTCCTGGTTACGTGGAACACGGCTATGACCCCGTGGGAAACGTCCAGTGAGGAGCCTGGCCCTCATAGAACACGGCTATGACCCTGTGGGAAGCATCCAAAGAAAAATTCCTGGTCACGTGTGTCAATTCTGACCCCGTGGGAAACGTCCAGAGAAGATCCTGGTCCTCACAGAACACGGCTATGACCCCGTGGGAAGCATCCAGAGCGGAGCCTGGTCCTCGCAGAACACGGCTATGACCCCGTGGGAAGCATCCAGAGCAAAATTCCTGGTTACGTAGAACGCGGCTTATGTCAATCCTAACCCTGTGGGAAACGTCTTGAGCGGATCCTGGTCCTCGCAGAACACGGCTATGACCCCATGGGAAGCATCCAGAGCGGAGCCTGGTCCTCGCAGAACACGGCTATGACCCCATGGGAAGTATCCAAAGCAAATTCCTGGTTACATGGAACGCGGCTTATGTCAATCCTGACCCCGTGGGAAATGTCCAGAGCAGAGCCTGGTCCTCACAGAACATGGCTATGACCCCGTAGGAAGCATCCAGAGCAAAATCCTGGTCACATGGAATGCGGCTTATGTCAATCCTGACCCCGTGGAAAACGTCCAGAGCGGAGCCTGGTCCTCGCAAAATACGGCTATGACCCCGTGGGAAGCATCCAGAGCAAAATTCCTGGTCACGTGGAACGCGGCTTATGTCAATCCTGACCCCGTGGGAAACGTCTGTTAGTTATATGTATGCCCTAGAGGCCATTACTAAACATAGGATGTATATTGTAGTGGATGCTTGGACATAAATAGGGAGGACTTTCTTACTCGACATGATAGTATGCTATCTGGTTACTCTTTACCTTAACGTGTACAATGATTGTCTCTCTGTTACATGTTGGTAAAGCCCTTAGGATGTGTACTTGACTACCTGGTATATGATGCAGATCATACTAGTGGGGACATGGTAGTCCATAAGTACATCCTTCAAGATCCCTAGTCGTGGGTGTATCGAGACGGGGCATCGATATACCAGAGTAGACTAGCGTATACCTTCTCGACCCATACAGATGGGCGATGGATGATCCCATATCCATTGGTGTTTGACATCAGAGATGATATACGGGTGCTCAGTGGAGACTGGGTACACTGGACGGACTCGCCGAGAACTCCCAGATGGTATTATACCTTACGTCAGATGGCAGTTCTCTGGTGATACTGGTACAGGTTTGTCTGTAGACCAGAGATCGTCAAAGAGTCTTGTGTGATTCCCACTGTGCTTTGATTTCCACCTTACCACGTCCAAGAGGGCATGCAAAACGGTGGTTTTTGGGTGCAGTCCCGAATCACATGGAGGCAATGAGCGATAGGAGGGGATTCGTCTCTCCCGGTATAGGGAGTTGATGTTGCGCTGTGTTTGATTGGCTATAACCGAAAATCCCTGGCCAGGGTTGCTGAGATTTACTGGTAAGTGTTACTAGTAGTTTCTCGAACTGTTATAGACCTCATATCGACACGAATTATCGAGCTATTGGGGTCTGATGTTTACCACCCCTAGACAAGATATGCGACATATCAGACGACGAGACCGGACTGTACGGTAAGTGTTACTGGTTGGATTCACAGGAGTGTGAGCGGGCTTGCTCGTTGATCTTCTGATGGCTCAATACCCGGGTGGCCGTTACGTTTAGTAGACCGCTTGCGGCTTGTGGGTGTTTGATATGATCATCACCTGCTGCCGGCGTATTGACGAGTCTTTAGAGTCCTACACAGAGGTTTCCTTGCTCAACCGAAACGAAATAGGAGCGCATATGAGATATGTGCGGGACCGAGAATAATGCGAGTATGTGATACCGTATTCTATTCTCTTGATTTGTATCATTGGACGGTTATATATGATATAGCCGGGTTACCGAATCAAGTGTTGATTCGATACATTGATACACTTGATATTAGTCGGTTATATGCGATATGACCGGATCATTAAATCAAGTATTGATTTAATGATTTGATGTATAATTATATATTTGATATATTACTTTACATTAACTAGTATTTGTTCACTTAAGATTATTTTCTCACTTGATTGTGCACATTGTATATGTGATATATTTTTGTGCACTAGATTGTATCATGTTTGATGATACATGCAAACTTGGCTGTATGTTTGCTTTATACCATCTTTAGGTTAATGGTTGGGTTTTTCATTTGTTTTTATTTATTTTCCTTATTCTTTTTGGCAAGAAATGAAATGGTGGCTTTCTTTGGATTTTGTTGAAGCTTCATGAAGCTTTGAAAGCTAGACTATTTTGTTTCTTTCCTTAACCCTAACCATTTACCTAAACCCTAGTTCATTCTCTACATGAGTTAGCCTCACCCATGGTTGCATTATGATAACCAACACTTCATTTTTCTTTTTGGAAAAAAAATTCATAATTCTTTTTCTTTCATCTTCTTCTTCTTCTTCATGAAGAAAATGAAAGCTTGCTAGAAAATTGTCATGTGATGAAATCAAGTGAGAAATCCAAATCCAAAGTGAACCCACTTCCTATTTCTTCATCCTCTACCACTTGCCATGTAGTATAGGGTGTTTTCTTAACAAGTTTCATGACTTGGTGAAGATGGAGCTCGAGTTAGAATCGCCTCGACGTAGATCATCTTCGACATCGAAGTCATCGACCTAGCCCGATCATTTCTTCGACGAAACCATCGCTAGAGTCCGGGATCCGATGATCGCAGCGGAGGGACATCATCATGGAGCTAAGGAAGTGAAGGACCAGATCTACAAAGGTTGTAGCCCCTTTCACTTTGCAGTTAAGTTGTTAACTAGTTTTAGTTTCGCCTTAAACTCTAGTTAACGATCTAGTTTAGGGTTTCTCCGCACCGGAAAATTTGAATTTGGCATGGTTGATGCCTTGTGGAACCTCTTGAGCATGCCTAGGAACCCTACATTGGTATCAGAGCCTAGCTAGAGCTTTAGGCGAAGTGTAGACGAAGTTAGAAGTCCGATCAAACCCGTAAACCCCGACAAAACCCTTCTCTATACATTTTTCAAAACAGTGGATTTTTGTGAATTAAAAATTCTCAGAAAAACAAGCAGGAAAAACTAAGAATTACTAGGAAGTACGGTCTACTAAGTCGACAATTTGACTGCTGAACCGCGGCGAAACCATTGGTTTGGCGGCGGTTCCGCGGCCAAAATTTGGACTTAGTCCCTGAAATTTCATATATTTATTCTTAGGTCCTTTCTTGGCAAATTTTTATGGGAATTTTTTAATTCCACTCAAGTGTTGAGTTTTCTAGGGTTTTATTGGGGACTCAATGATTCGATCGGAATCTTTAACTTCGTCTATGTGTTTTCCGGATATTTTAGAATATGTTAAAAAGTTCGACCGGATATAAATACCCACTTTTTCCCCTGCCGGGAAATTTCCAAGTGTTGGATTTTTCCGTAATTTAAGAATGTTCTAAGTAGTGCAAGTAACGCGATGGTCCCTCTAGAAGACAAGAAACCTTAACTCGATTATGTGACCGTCTTGAACAGCCCTTTGAACCTTAGAGTTTGGGGCAGTACGGCGTGCCACATGTGAGGCGTTGGCTTGACCCTTCTACGACTGGACCGTTGGTACTGAGGTATGAAGTGGATGTTTTTAAACTTATTTCATGTGTTGAGCTGTTTCTGGAAAACTTGGGTGTTTGATTGTTCGATCAGAAAGTTTACAATTTTCTATTTACCCGGAATGTGATACAATATTTGGAATCCACATGTTGTTATGAGATAACTGAATGAATGTTATAAACATAGTACTTTAGTCTCACTTGATCGGTTGCCACGGAATTTTGATGCGATCAAAAGTCCGTCGCAATCACGTAGCGTACGCGGATACTCGCCGGGTAAATTTAATAGGCAGCTACACCCCATAGCCCCGACCAAGTGACTGTAGGAGAACCCCGTCGCCGAAAGCATCCGTCCGAGTGCTCGCTGGCAGCGGTGTTCCGCCTTAGTGCACTTCGTCGACGGCATCGGGGGTGTGGCCGTCTACTGAAGTTTGCGACGAGCATTCGATCAGGATGCCAGGAATCTTGTTGAATTGCCCGACTTCATATTAAAAAGAGTTTTTGATAAATGAGACTAAAATGCGGGGTTTATAATTGTTAGGCATGTGATGTCTAAGGAATTCATTTGATTAAGCATGCGATGTCTAAAGAGGTTGCGGATTCCAACTGTTGTAGTTTTACACTTTCTTTTCTGCGACCGTAAGTGTAATATGTGATATCGCCGGTTTCGTTGCTATATGTCAACGACAATTGGGATACGCATGTTTACTTACGTTGATGACATGTGATGTTATGTGTTGCTGGATATGTTATATTGGATCGTCGCGTTTGAATAGCTGGGGGTTTTTTTTATGTGAGATGAGTGTTTTTCATTTTCATTCATGTAAAAACTTGTATGTAATATTCTTTTATTGGGGCACTTCCAGGTTGCGGAAGATGTCACCTTTTGTATATTATTTACTTTTCCGCACTAGGATAGACCCAAGGAGGAGAGCACAAGTAACCGGGTTCTGGAGTCCAGTAGGAGACCAACTCGAGGAGTCGAGTCCGGGTCTCCTAACTCTAGAATTGGAAGGGTTGCTTGCCGCTCTCGTAGGGGTCTAGGGGTGTGGGTTTGGATATCCATCGCGACCGTGGAATCCGTGTTTTATACTGGCTCGTATTAAAAACTCGGACGTCCTAGTATATCCAATGTTTCATATGTTTCTTCTGCTGCGATATCTATGATGTGATCATGTGATATGTTCTGTGATAGATACTGTATATAGTGTATATGATATATTATATAGACGTTACTTATGTTTTACACCCGCGCTAGCCCTGCCCTGCTCTGCCGTTAGTTACCTAACCTAACGGTGCACGAGAGGACATCGAGGCGAATGCGGATGGCATAAGTGTACGTCGTATTTATCTGTGATGTTTAGGTACTTAAATGATGGGACTTCATTAATGTGATTAATGAAAGAAAAGAAACCTAAAGATGTTGTGGAATCGAATTTCAAAATTAAAACAGGTAGCTACAGTTCTTGCTTTGCACAGCGGTATATATGATATATCCCGCACCTTATTCGATGAAGAAAGGGCCGACGATCCTTTCACCGGGAGTGATCCCTTTAGCAATAACTAGCAGATGCTACAACACTCGGTTTGTCTTTTGATTGCTTCTATAGTCTTTGCTTTACACAGTGATATATATGATATATCCCGCACCTCATTCGACGAGGAAAGGGCCGACGATCCCTTTACCGGGAGTGACCCCTTTAGCAAAACTAGAAAAGCCTCAGAAACATTCCATTTTAAAAATCATTTGATTCTACAACGATATCAAGTTCATTACGCAATAGGTTTTCAGAAAAACCTTTCATAGCCCTCTATCATTTCAGATAAGTAGTAGTTAGTATTCGTGCTAAGTTTGTTGGCCTGCGTCAAGGCGTAGTGTGCGGTAGCTAACTAGAATTTATCTGCTTATGCATATGATGCAGATTGGATTAGGGTAGTCGTGCGACTTTGTTGGCCTGCGTCAAGGGTCGTGCGGGTGGGTTTAATTCAATCAGGAAATGACGGGTTGAACTTGACTAGCGCACTATGGTTTGTTGGCCTGCGTTAAGGTCATAGGACGCTAGGGGCAAAATTAACGGAAATTTCAAGTGTTGAAATTTGTAATGAGATTGCATACCTTCTATGAGATAGTTGGATCCCGATACCCGCTGTGAGTAAGAGTTACTCCTGGGAGAGTTTTACACATTACAATTAGCCGATCTAGTAGGTGTCTAGAAAGGTGTCAACGGGGTTATGCCTCTGGGAAAACAAGGTTTACTATAATTAGGTCCGTGCAAAAGCACGGGGAACCTCCCTCAAAGTACCGACACTGGCCTGGCTGAAAGATTGGCGAACTTGTAGCGTGTAATTAATCCCGGCTAGTCTTTCCTTTTAGGGTTTGAAGGAAGATTTGATAAAAAACAGTGGGAGCCATCCTGATTTGATAAAATAATTACCAATCTGATCTTGCAAGAGCGCACACAGAGTGTTTTCTTCTCTCTCTCTCCAGGTAGCGACCATATCACGCCTTAATCAAGATAGTAAAACGGATTTATTGACCGAACCCGCTTGTTATACTGAGCTGGGGAACGTTGATCCCGCTCCAACTTATAATTGTTATAAGACAGAGCAGGAAATTGGGGAATACCAGGATTCCCATACCGCCCTAACGAAGAAAGTGCATATGATGCATCTCCTTCGGGTGTGTTCATTACAAAGAACTGTTTCTCTATGTCCATTACGTCCTGGGTATGAGATACCGGATCAGGATCCCATATATGTAATCTGTTACATGGGCTACAGAAAGGTAAAGAACTGAGAACGGGTGATAAGTTTCATGAGAAAGAAAACGGTGCAAGTGTTGCAGCCAAGTCTGTTGGTCACTATCACCCTGTATTCCAAATACATTGATTCTGAACAAATGTTGTTAGATACCGAACCTGATATACAAAATCATATCAGTCTCCTTATTAGTAAAGAAATGATAAAATTTTGTATTGTTGGATAATGTTTTGAACATTTCCTATATCAAAAGTTGATCGGTTCAGGCACGTTATCTAAAAACATTGATATTTTAAATCAAACTACAGTTCTTAGTATACGGAACACACACAAGAGGAAGAGTTCAGAAATTAATGAATCCTTCTTGAGGCATTGTAGACTAGGTCATATAAATTCGACCCGACTGGCTGAAGTTACATTTAGATGCATATTTAAATCAGTTTGAATTTACATCTTGTGAAACTTGCCAGTCATGTCACAAAGATAAGATGACCATAGCTCTGTTTATTAGAAACAGAGAAAGAGGTAGTAAACTCTTGGGACTGATACATGATGATGTATGTAAGGTCCTCTGTCTACATATGCCAAGACCGGTTCATTGTACTTCATTACATTCTCTGATGATCTCTTTAGATTCAGACATATGTTCCTGTTGAAACACAAGTCCGAACCTTTTGAGATATTCACAGAATATAAATTAGAAGTAATGAACCAAAACGGGTATAATTATTATGTCCTTTGATGTGATCAAGGAGGAGAATACTTGAGCACGGAATTCTTGGACTTTTCTAAAGGAGAATGAGATTCTCTCTCAGCATTAGTCCTCCGTATACACCATAGCACGATGGTATATCGGGGCGGAGCAATTGCACCCTATTCGATATGGTGCGCTCTATGATGAGTACTACTGAGTTACCTGTTTCCTTTTGGGGGTTATGCACTTGAGAAGCTGCATACCTATTGAATTAGGTTCGAATCAGATCACAGCCTACCACTCCATATAAGATATGGTATGGGAAGAGCCCATGTCTTAAGCTGGTTAAGATTTGGGGTTTTCCGGGCTATGTCTAAAAGCAAAATCCGGACAAGCTCGAGGCAAGGTCAGTTTTGTAGAACTGGAAAGGTTCCAGCTATACAAACTACAGCAAATGATTTGGTAAAACCAAAGGATTCAATAGTTACCAACGAACCTCAGCCTCTCCGCCGATCTAGTAGGGTTTCTCACCCACCTGAAAGATACTTCGGTTTCTCTATGACAGTGGGAGCGAGGATTGCATCATGAGATGATGACCCAACTAGTTTCGAACAGGCCATCGAGAGTAGGGACTCTGTAAGAATGGCTAGATGCTTAGTGATCTGAGATGGAATCCTTATACACCAACAAAGTATGGACTTTGGTTGCTATATCTGAAGGGTTAAATCCCCATCAGGAGCAAGTATATCTTGAGAAGATTACTTGGTGTAGATGGAAAAGTTGAGACTTTCAAAGCTAGACTTGTTAAAGGTTTTCGTCATCGACCAGGCGTGGATAATGATGAAACCTTTTCCAGTGGCTATGCTTAAGTCCATCCAGATCCTACTTGCCACGGCTAAATACCATGACTACGATATCTGGCGGTTGGGTGTCATGACTGCTTTTCTAAAATGATGTTTTAGAAGAGAGAGTCTATAAGTACACAGTCAGAGGGCTTCGTAAACAGTGGGAGCAGCGGAAACGTGTACAAGATGCTTTATAGGATAAAGCAGGCATCGCGGAGTTGGGACATCTGTTTTGATAAGATAGTCAAAGAGTTTGACATCATCCTGTAGGGTTCCTAGGCACCCTAATGAGGTCTCACAAGGCATCGAACATGCCATAATAAAATTTTACGGGTGCCGAGAGACCCGACTACGGATCGTTTGCTAGATTTCTAGGCGAAAAAGCTAACTAGTTAACACTTAACTATGAGATACGGAAATACAACCTTTGTAGATACGGTGCTCCGCAACGAAGTCGTCTCCGCTGTCCAAAAGGAATCCGGGCTCTAGCGTCGTCTTCGTCGGAGAATGGGCGGGCTAGGTCGTCGATGTCCAAGCCGAAGATGATCTACGTCGAGGCATCGATGAATCAAGCTCCACCTTCACCAAGTCATGAAACTTGTGAAGGAAACACACTCTACTACTTGGCAAGAGGTAGAGGATGAAGAAATAGGAAGTGGGTAGACTTTAGAATTGGATTTCTCACTCATTTCCATCACTTGCCATTGATGGGGCAAGCTTTCTTCACTTGAAGAATGAAGAAGAAGAAGGAAAATAGTTATGATAAGTTAATTAGAAAAAGAAAAGAATAATCAAAACTTATCATGACTAAACCATGGTAAAGTGTAGAGTATTAATCATGGTTGAAGCAATGGTTAGGGTTAAGCCAGAGACAAAATGGTCACTTAGTCAAAATGTTCATGAAGCTTCATGAACAAAACAAAACCAAGCCACCATTTTCTCATTTGAATTTCTTTTATCCATTTATCAAAAAGAATAAATGAATAATTAAGAAAATAAAACCCTAAACATAAACACAACCATGGTTCAAACTTTACACTTAACCAAAGTGGTATGCATCATCAAACATGATACAAACATGTGCACATAAACATATCGCATATACAATGCGCACACCCGAGCGAGAAAATCCATCTTAAGTAAACCGATACTAGTTGATGCAAAGCAATATATCAAATATATAAATATGCATTAAATCATTAAATCAACACTTGATTCAATGATCCGGTCATGTCGCACACAACCGACTAGTATACAATGTATCGGCTTATCGAATCAACGCTTGAATCGATAACTAGGTTATATCGCATACAACCATTCGATACATTCATCGCGAGAATGAAATACGGTATCACATACACGCATTATTCTCGGTCCCGCACATATCTCATATGCGCTCCTATTTCGTTTCGCTTGAGCCAGGAAACCTCTGTGTAGGACTCTAAAGACTCGTCAATACGCCGGCAGCAGATGATGATCATATCAAACACCCACAAGCCGCAAGCGGTCTGCTAAACGTAACGGCCACCCGGGTATTGAGCGATCTGAAGATCGACGAGCAAGCCCGCTCACACTCCAGTGAATCCATCCAGTAACACTACCGTACAGTCCGGTCTGATCGTCTGATATGTCGCATATCTCGCCTAGGGGTGGTAAACGTCAGACCCCAATAGCTCGATAAGTCGTGTCGATATGAGGTCTATAACTGTTCGAGAAACTACTGGTAACACTTACCAGTAAATCTCAGCAACCCTGGCCAGGGATTTCCTGTTATAGCCAATCGAACACAGCACAACATCAACCCCCTATACCGGGAGAGACGAGTCCCCTCCTATCGCTCATTGCCTCCATGTGACTCGGGACTGTACCCAAAAACCACCGTTTTGTACGCCCTCTTGGACGTGGTAAGATGGAAATCAAAGAACAGTGGGAACCACACAAGACTCTATGACGATCTCGGGTCAACAGACTACTCTGTACCAGTGTCACCAGAGAACTGCCATCTGACGTGAGGTATATTACCATCTGGGAGTTCTCGGCGAGTCCGTCCAGTGTACCCAGTCTCTACTGAGCACCCGTATATCATCTCCGATGTCAAACACCAATGGATATGGGATCATCCATCGCCCATCTGTATGGGTCGAGAAGGTATACGCTAGTCTACTCTGGTATATCGATGCCCCGTCTCGAAACACCCACGACTAGGGACTTTGAAGGATGTACTTATGGACTACCATGTCCCCACTAGTATGATCCGCATCATAGTCCAGGTAGTCAAGTACAGATCCTAAGGGCTTTACCAACATGTAACAGAGAGACAAACAGTGTACACGTTAAGGAAAGATCAACCAGATAGCATACTATCATGTCGAGCAAAAAAGTCCTCCCTATATATGTCCCAGCATCCACTACAATATACATCCTATGTATAGTAATGGCCTCTAGGGCATACATATAACTAACAATCTCCCACTTGCACTAGGGCCATCTGATAGCAGTGGTTGTAGTATCTCATACTCAACCATCCCATAAAAGTCTCTCTCTGGGAACAGGCCTTTGTGAGTGGATCCGCTGTGTTGTCCTCTGAGTCTACTCTCCAAACCTCGATCACCCTGGAGATCAACCATCTCCATGATCAAGTGATACTGCCTTAGAATATGTCTGGATCACTGATGGGACCTGCGTTCCTTGGCATAAGCCACAACTCCATTGTCTCACAATGGTAGGAACGTAGTGCATCTCATGAACCGATATACACCCAAACATCCTATTTGGTAGCATCTTAAGTAGCGATGTATCCTGCCTTTATCGTCTAGTATGTCACGGTATCTAGCTTGGAACTCTTCCAACATACCGTCCCTTTACTGAGGGTAAAGACAATGCCTGTGACTGACATTCAGTCGTCTTTATCACCCTGGAACCCCTCCAGTGATTCTCCTCCGGATCGATTGACACCATCTCACTACATCTAGTGAGTATCCTAACATCCATTTAGATCTATCTCATAGATCCAAAATCCAGGATTTAGAAGGTATCATTTTGATCCTATATGGAGAATCCATGTGATAAGCGGAGATCGACCGAGCGTAGCATAGGAAACTCCTTCCCTATCAAGAGTATGTCATCCACGTACTCTACGAGGATCACCACCATACTCCCTACTACCTTTTTGTTTATACAAGGTTCATCTACCATTTTGATGATGTCAAACTCTTTGACTACTTCATCAAAACAGATGTTCCAACTCCGCGATGCCTGCTTTATCCTATAAAGCATCTTGCACACGTTTCCACTGCTCCCACTGTCTACGAAGCCCTCTGGCTGTATACTTATAGACGCTCTCTTCCAAAATATCATTTAGAAAAGCAGTCTTGACACCCAACCACCAGATATCGTAGTCATGGTATGTAGCCGTGGTAAGTAGGATCTGGATGGACTTAAGCATAGATACTTGAAAAGGTTTCATCATTATCCACGCCTGGTTGATGACGAAAACCTTTAACAAGTCTAGCTTTGAAAGTCTCAACTTTTCCATGTACACCAAGTAATCTTCTCAAGATATACTTGCTCCTGATGGGGATTTAACCCTTCAGATATAGCAACCAAAGTCCATACTTTGTTGGTGTATAAGGATTCCATCTCAGATCACTAAGCATCCAGCCATTCTTACAGAGTCTTACTCCTGATGGCCAGCTCGAAACTAGTTGGGTCATCATCTCATGATGCAGTCCTCGCTCCCACTGTCTTAGAGAAACCGAAGTATCTCTCAGGTGGGTGAGGAAACCTTCTAGATCGGCGGAGAGGCTGAGGTTCGTTGGTAACTATTGAATCATTTGGTTTTACCAAATCATCAGCTGCTGTTTGTATAGCTGGAACCTTTCCAGTTGTACATAACAGACCTTGCCTCGAGCTTGTCCGGATCATACTTTTAGACATAGGCCGGACAACCCCAAATCTTAACTAACTTAAGACATGGGCTCTTCCCATTCCATATCACATATGAAGTGGTAGGCAACTGATTTGATTGGAACCCTATTCAATAGGTATGCAGCTTCTCAAGTGCATAACTCCCAAAAGGAAATAGGTAACTCAGTAGTACTCATCATAGAGCACACCTTATCATATAGGGTGTGAATGCTCCGCCCCGATATACCATCGTGCTATGGTGTATTCGGAGGAGTAATGCCGAGAGAGAATCTCATTCTCCTTTAGAATTGTCCAGAAATTCCGTGCTTAAGTATTCTCCTCCTTGATCTCATCATAGGACATAATACTTATACCCGTATTGGTTCTCTACTTCTAGCTTATATTCTGTGAATATCTCAAAAGGTTCGGACTTGTGTTTCAACGGGAACATATGACTGAATCTTGAGAGATTATCAGAGAATGTAATGAAGTATAAAGAACCAGTCCTGGCATGTGTAGACAGGAGACTTACATACATCATCATGTATCAGTCCCAAGAGTTCATTAACTCTTTCTCTGTTTCCAGTAAACGGAGCTATGGTCATCTTATCTTTGTGACATGACTGGCGAGTTTCACAAGATGTAAATTCAAACTGATTTAAATATGCATCTATATGTAACTCCAGCTAGTCGGGTCGCATTGATATGACCTAGTCTACAATGCCTCAAGAAGGATTCGTTCATATCTGAACTCTTCCTCTTCTGTGTGTTCCGTATACAAAGAACTGTAGTTTGATTTAGAACATCAATGCTTTTAGATAACGTGCCTGAACCGATCAACTTTTGATATAGGAAATGTTCAAAACATTATCCAACAATACAAAATTTTATCATTTCTTTACTAATAAAAAGACTGATATGATTTTGTATATCAGGTTCGGTATCTAATAACATTCGTTCAGAATCAATGTATCGGTAATACAGGGTGACAGTGACCAACAGACTTGGCTGCAACACTTGCCCCGTTTTCTGTCTCATGAAACTTATCACCCTTTCTCAGTTCTCTACCTATCTGTAGCCCTATGTAACAGATTACATATCTGGGATCCTGATCTGGTATCACATACCCAGGACGTAAAGGATACTGAGAAACAGTTCTGTATAATGAACACACCCGAAGATGATGCATCAACATGCACTCTCTTCGTTTGGGCGGCACGGGAATTCTGGTAATCCCCAATTTCCTGCTCTATCTTATAACAATTATAAGTTGGAGCGGGACCAACGTTCCCCAGCTCAGTATAACAAGCGGGTTCGGTCAATATTCCGTATTATTATCTTGATTAAGGCGTGATATGGTCGCTACCTGGAGAGAGAGAGAAGAAAACACTCAGCGTGCGCTCTGTCAAGAATAGATTGGTTATTATTTTATCTAATCAGGATGGCTCCCACTGCTTTTTATCAAATCTTCCTTCAAACCCTAAAAGAAAAGACTAGCCGGGATTAATTACACACTACAAATTCGCCAATCTTTCAGTCAGGCCAGTGTCGGTACTTTGAGGGAGGTCCCCCGTGCTTTCGCACGAACCTAATTAATGTAAACCTCGTTTTCCCAGAGGCGTAACCCCGTTGACACTTTTCTAGACACCTACTTGATCGGCTAATTGTAATGTATAAAACTCTCCCAGGAGTAACACTTACTCGCAGCGGGTATCGGGATCCAACTATCTCATAGAAGGTATGCAATCTCATTGCAAATTTCAACACTTGAAATTCCCGATAACATTTTGCCCCTAACGTGCCATGACCTTGACGAAAGCCAACGAACCATAGCCCGCTAGTCAAGTTCAACCCGTACATTTCTTGATCGAATTAAACCCACCCGCACGACCCTTGACGAAAGCCAACAAAGCCGCACGACTGCCCTAATCCAATCGCATCGTATGCTAGCAGATAAGCAGCATATAGCTACCGCACACTGCACCTTGAAGAAAGCCAACAAATGCAGCACGAATACTATATACAACTTATCTGAAATGACGGAGGGCTACGACAGGTTTTTCTGAAAACCTATTGCGTAATGAACTTGATATCGTTGCAGGATCGAATGAATTTTGAAATGGAGTGTTTTTGAGGCTTTTCTAGTTTTGCTAAAGGAGTCACTCCCGGTGAAGGGATCGTCGGTCCTTTCCTCGTCGAATGAGGTGCAGGATATATCTCATATACCGCTATGCAAAGCAAAAACTCTTAAAAGCAATCAAAAGACAAACCGAGTGTGTAGCATCTGCCAGTTATTGCTAAAGGAGTCACTCCCGGTGAAGGGATCTCGGTCCTTTCCTTATCGAATAAGGTGCAGGATATATCATATATACCGCTGTGCAAAGCAAGAACTGTAGCTACCTGTTTTATTTTGAAATTCGATTCTACAACATCTTAGGTTTCTTTTATTTCATTAATCACATTAATGAAGTCCCATCATTTAAGTACCTAAACAACACAGATAAATACGACGTACACTTATGCCATTCGCATTCGCCTCGATGTCCCCTCGTGCACCGTTAGGTTAGGTAACTAACGGCAGAGCAGGGCAGGGCTAGCGCGGGTGTAAAACATAAGTAACGTCTATATAATATATCATATATACTATATACTGTATCTATCACAGAACATCACATGATCACATCACAGATATCGCAGCAGAAGAAACATATGAAATATTGGATATACTAGGACGTTCGTGTTTTCAATACGAGCCAGTATAAAACACGGATTCCACGGTCGTGATGAATAGCCAAACCCACACCCCTAGACCCCTACGAGAGCGGCAAGCAACCCTACCAATTCTGGAGTTAGGAGACCCGGACTCGACTCCTCGAGTTGGTCTCCCACTGGACTCCAGAACCCGGTTACTTGTGCTCCCCTCCTTGGGTCTATCCTAGTGCGGAAAAGTAAATAATATACAAAAGGTGACTACTTCCGCAACCTGGAAGTGCCCCAATAAAAGAATATTACATACAAGTTTTTACATGAATGAAAATGAAAAACACTCATCTCACATAAAAAAACCCCGGCTATTCAAACACGACGATCCAATATAACATATCCAGCAACACATAACATCACATGTCATCAACGTAAGTAAATATGTCCATCCCAATTGTCGTTGACATATAGCAACGAAACCGGCGATATCACATATTACACTTACGGTCACAGAAAAGAAAGTGTAAAACTACAACAGTTGGAATCCGCAACCATCTCAGACATCGCATGCCTGACCAAATGAATTTCTTAGACATCGCATGCCTAACAATTATAAACCGCGCATTTTAGTCTCATTATCGAAAACTCTTTTCAATATCAAGTCGGGTAATTCAACAAGATTCCCGACATCCTGATCGAATACTCGTCGCAAACTTCAGTAGACGGCTGCACCCCTGATACCGTCGACGAAGTGCACCAAGGCGGAACACCGCTGCCGCGAGCACCCGAACGGATGCTTTCGGCGACGGGGTTCTCCTACAGTCACTTGGTCGGGGCAATGGAGCGAGGCTGTCTATTAAGTTTACCCGGCGAGTATCCGCGTACGCTACGTGATTGCGACGGACTTTTGATCACATCAAAATTCCGTGGCAACCGATCAAGTGAGACTAAACTGCTATGTTTATAATATTCATTCAGTTATCTCATAACTTTTTGTGAATTCCAATTATTGTATCCCATTCCAGATAAACAGAAAATGTTAAACTTTCCGATTGAATATTCGAACACCCAAGTTTTCCCGATACAGATCAACACATGAAATAAGTCTAACAACATTCAGTTCGTGCCTCAGTACCAACGGTCCAGCCGTAGAAGGGTCAAGCCAACGCCTCACATGTGGCACGCCGTACTGCCCCAAACCCGAAGGTTCAAAGGGCAGTTCAAGACGGTCACATAATCGAGTTAAGGTTTGTTGTCTTCTAGAGGGTCCATTGCGTTACTTGCACTACTTAGAACGTCGTTAAACTACGGAAAAATCCAACACTTGGAAATTTCCCGACAGGGGAAAAATTGGGTATTTATATCCGGTCGAACTTTTTAACATATTCTAAAATTATCTGGAAAGCCACACAGACAAAATATGATACTCCGATCGATACACCGAATCCCCAAATCATTCCCAGAAAAATCAACTTTGGAATAAATTTTAAAAATTCCCAGAAAACTCAGAAGAATTTATCAGGAATTACTGTGCAGAAATGAGGAGCTGACGTCATCATGGGACCGCTGAACCGCCGCATAAGCAGGGCTTATGCCGCGGTTCAGCCGCAAGTTTTACTGTTCACCTCTCAATTTTTCCATCGTAATTCATATTTTTCTATGCTGAATTTTTTAGCAATTTTTAATTCACAAAAATCCAGATATTTCAAAAATGTCCAGAGAGCATTCTCGGGTGTGGGTTTCGGGTTCGTTCGGGTTTCAAATTCCGTCTGGACTTCGCCTAAGGCTCTAGCTAGGCTCTGATAGCACTGTAGGGTTCCTAGGCACCCTAATGAGGTCTCACAAGGCATCGAACATGCCATAATAAAATTTTACGGGTGCCGAGAGACCCGACTACGGATCGTTTGCTAGATTTCTAGGCGAAAAAGCTAACTAGTTAACACTTAACTATGAGATACGGAAATACAACCTTTGTAGATCCGGTGCTCCACCTCCATAGCTCCGCAACGAAGTCGTCTCCGCTGTCCAAAAGGAATCCGGGCTCTAGCGTCGTCTTCGTCGGAGAATGGGCGGGCTAGGTCGTCGATGTCCAAGCCGAAGATGATCTACGTCGAGGCATCGATGAATCAAGCTCCACCTTCACCAAGTCATGAAACTTGTGAAATAAACACACTCTACTACTTGGCAAGAGGTAGAGGATGAAGAAATAGGAAGTGGGTAGACTTTAGAATTGGATTTCTCACTCATTTCCATCACTTGCCATTGATGGGGCAAGCTTTCTTCACTTGAAGAATAAAGAAGAAGAAGGAAAATAGTTATGATAAGTTAATTAGAAAAAGAAAAGAATAATCAAAACTTATCATGACTAAACCATGGTAAAGTGTAGAGTATTAATCATGGTTGAAGCAATGGTTAGGGTTAAGCTAGAGACAAAATGGTCACTTAGTCAAAATGTTCATGAAGCTTCATGAACAAAACAAAACCAAGCCACCATTTTCTCATTTGAATTTCTTTTATCCATTTATCAAAAAGAATAAATGAATAATTAAGAAAATAAAACCCTAAACATAAACACAACCATGGTTCAAACTTTACACTTAACCAAAGTGGTATGCATCATCAAACATGATACAAACATGTGCACATAAACATATCGCATATACAATGCGCACACCCGAGCGAGAAAATCCATCTTAAGTAAACCGATACTAGTTGATGCAAAGAAATATATCAAATATATAAATATGCATTAAATCATTAAATCAACACTTGATTCAATGATCCGGTCATGTCGCACACAACCGACTAGTATACAATGTATCGGCTTATCGAATCAACGCTTGAATCGATAACTAGGTTATATCGCATACAACCATTCGATACATTCATCGCGAGAATGAAATACGGTATCACATACACGCATTATTCTCGGTCCCGCACATATCTCATATGCGCTCCTATTTCGTTTCGCTTGAGCCAGGAAACCTCTGTGTAGGACTCTAAAGACTCGTCAATACGCCGGCAGCAGATGATGATCATATCAAACACCCACAAGCCGCAAGCGGTCTGCTAAACGTAACGGCCACCCGGGTATTGAGCGATCTGAAGATCGACGAGCAAGCCCGCTCACACTCCAGTGAATCCGACCAGTAACACTACCGTACAGTCCGGTCTGATCGTCTGATATGTCGCATATCTCGCCTAGGGGTGGTAAACGTCAGACCCCAATAGCTCGATAAGTCGTGTCGATATGAGGTCTATAACTGTTCGAGAAACTACTGGTAACACTTACCAGTAAATCTCAGCAACCCTAGCCAGGGATTTCCTGTTATAGCCAATCGAACACAGCACAACATCAACCCCCTATACCGGGAGAGACGAGTCCCCTCCTATCGCTCATTGCCTCCATGTGACTCGGGACTGTACCCAAAAATCACCGTTTTGCACGCCCTCTTGGACGTGGTAAGATGGAAATCAAAGCACAGTGGGAACCACACAAGACTCTATGACGATCTCGGGTCAACAGACTACTCTGTACCAGTGTTACCAGAGAACTGCCATCTGACGTGAGGTATATTACCATCTGGGAGTTCTCGGCGAGTCCGTCCAGTGTACCCAGTCTCTACTGAGCACCCGAATATCATCTCCGATGTCAAACACCAATGGATATGGGATCATCCATCGCCCATCTGTATGGGTCGAGAAGGTATACGCTAGTCTACTCTGGTATATCGATGCCCCGTCTCGATACACCCACGACTAGGGACTTTGAAGGATGTACTTATGGACTACCATGTCCCCACTAGTATGAACCGCATCATAGTCCAGGTAGTCAAGTACATATCTTAAGGGCTTTACCAACATGTAACAGAGAGACAAACAGTGTACACGTTAACGTAAAGATCAACCAGATAGCATACTATCATGTCGAGCAAGAAAGTCCTCCCTATATATGTCCCAGCATCCACTACAATATACATCCTATGTATAGTAATAGCCTCTAGGGCATACATATAACTAACACATCCAAATGGTAGATGAACCTTGTATATACATAAAGGTAGTAGGGAGTATGGTGGTGATCCTCGTAGAGTACCTGGGTGACATACTCTTGATAGGGAAGGAGTTTCCTATGCTACGCTCGATCAATCTCCGCTTATCACAAAGATTCTCCATATAGGATCAAAGTGATACCTACTAAATCCTGGATTTTGGATCTATGAGATAGATCTAATTGGATGTTAGGATACTCACTAGTTGTAGTGAGATGGTATCAATCGATCCTGGGGAGAATCACTGGAAGTGTTCCAGGGTGATAAGGACGACTGAATGTCAGTCACAGGCATTGTCTTTACCCTCTATGGAGGGACGGTATGTTGGAAGAGTTCCAAGCTAGATACCATGGCAAACTAGACGATAAAGGCTGGATACATCGCTACTTAAGATGCTACCAAAGAGGCAGTCTGGATGTATATTTGTTCATGAGATGAACTTCGTTCCTTCCATTGTGTGACAATGGAGTTGTGGCTTATGCCAAGGAACGCCCGTCCCGTCAGTGATCTAGACATATTCTAAGGCAGTATCACCTGATCATGGAGATGGATGATCTCCAGGGTGATCAAGGTAAGGAGAGTAGACTCAGAGGACAACACGGCGGATCCACTCACAAAGGCATTTTCCCAGAGAGAGACTTTTATGGGATGGTTGAGTATGAGATACTACAACCACTGCTATCAGATGGCCCTAGTGCAAGTGGGAGATTGTTAGTTATATGTATGCCCTAGAGGCCATTAGTATACATAGGATGTATATTGTAGTGGATGCTTGGACATATATAGGGAGGACTTTCTTGCTCGACATGATAGTATGCTATCTGGTTACTCTTTACCTTAACGTGTACAATGATTGTCTCTCTGTTACATGTTGGTAAAGCCTTAGGATGTGTACTTGACTACCTGGACTATGATGCAGATCATACTAGTGGGGACATGGTAGTCCATAAGTACATCCTTCAAGGTCCCTAGTCGTGGGTGTATCGAGACGGGGCATCGATATACCAGAGTAGACTAGCGTATACCTTCTCGACCCATACAGATGGGCGATGGATGATCTCATATCCATTGGTGTTTGACATCAGAGATGATATACGGGTGCTCAGTGGAGACTGGGTACACTGGACAGACTCACCGAGAACTCCCAGATGGTATTATACCTTACGTCAGATGGCAGTTCTCTGGTGACACTGGTACAGGTTAGTCTGTAGACCCGAGATCGTCATAGAGTCTTGTGTGATTCCCACTGTGCTTTGATTTCCACCTTACCACGTCCAAGAGGGCGTGAAAAACGGTGGTTTTTGGGTGCAGTCCCGAATCACATGGAGGCAATGAGCGATAGGAGGGGATTCGTCTCTCCCGGTATAGGGAGTTGATGTTGCACTGTGTTCGATTGGTTATAACCGGAAATCCTTTGCCAGGGTTGCTGAGATTTACTGGTAAGTGTTACTAGTAGTTTCTCGAACTGTTATAGACCTCATATCGACCCGACTTATCGAGCTATTGGGGTATGACGTTTACCACCCCTAGGCAAGATATGCGACATATCAGACGACGAGACCGGACTGTACGGTAAGTGTTACTGGTTGGATTCACAGGAGTGTGAGCGGGCTTACTCGTTGATCTTCTGATGGATCAATACCCGGGTGGCCGTTACGTTTAGCAGATCGCTTGCGGCTTATGGGTGTTTGATATGATCATCACCTGCTGCCGGCGTATTGACGAGTCTTTAGAGTCCTACACAGAGGTTTCCTTGCTCAACCGAAACGAAATAGGAGCGCATATGAGAAATGTGCGGGACCGAGAATAATGCGAGTATGTGATACCGTATTCTATTATCGCGATTTGTATCATTGGACGGTTATATATGATATAGCCGGGTTACCGAATCAAGTGTTGATTCGATACATTGATACACTTGATATTAGTCGGTTATATGCGATATGACTGGATCATTAAATCAAGTATTGATTTAATGATTTGATGTATAATTATATATTTGATATATTACTTTACATTAACTAGTATTTGTTCACTTAAGATTATTTTCTCACTTGATTGTGCACATTGTATATGTGATATATTTTTGTGCACTAGATTGTATCATGTTTGATGATACATGCAAACTTGGGTGTATGTTTGCTTTATACCATCTTCTGGTTAATGGTTGGGTTTTTCATTTGTTTTTATTTATTTTCCTTATTCTTTTTGGCAAGAAATGAAATGGTGGCTTTCTTTGGATTTTGTTGAAGCTTCATGAAGCTTTGAAAGCTTGACCATTTTGTTTCTTTCCTTAACCCTAACCATTTACCTAAACCCTAGTTCATTCTCTACATGAGTTAGCCTCACCCATGGTTGCATTATGATAACCATCACTTCATTTTTCTTTTTGGAAAAAAAATTCATAATTCTTTTTCTTTCATCTTCTTCTTCTTCTTCATGAAGAAAATGAAAGCTTGCTAGAAAATTGTCAAGTGATGAAATCAAGTGAGAAATCCAAATCCAAAGTGAAACCACTTCCTATTTCTTCATCCTCTACCACTTGCCATGTAGTATAGGGTGTTTTCTTCACAAGTTTCATGAGTTGGTGAAGATGGAGCTCGAGTTAGAGTCGCCTCGACGTAGATCATCTTCGGCATCGAAGTCATCGACCTAACCCGATCATTTCTTCGACGAAACCATCGCTAGAGTCCGGGATCCGATGATCACAGCGGAGGGACATCATCATGGAGCTAAGGAAGTGAAGGACCGGATCTACAAAGGTTGTAGCCCCTTTCACTTTGCAGTTAAGTTGTTAACTAGTTGTAGTTTCGCCTTAAACTCTAGTTAACAATCTAGTTTAGGGTTTCTCAGCACCGGAAAATTTGAATTTGGCATGGTTGATGCCTTGTGGAACCTCTTGAGCGTGCCTATGAACCCTACAACGTCCAGAGCGGATCATGGTCCTTGCAGAACACGGCTATGACCCCGTGGGAAGCATCCAGAGCAGAGCCTGTTCCTCGCAGAACACGGCTATGATACCATGGGAAGCATCCAGATCAAATTCTTGGTCACGTGGAACGAGGCTTATGTCAATCCTGACCCCGTGGGAAACGTCCAGAGCGAATCCTGGTCCTTGCAGAACATGGCTATGACCCCGTGGGAAGCATCTAGAGCAGAGCCTGGTCCTCGTAGAACACGGCTATGACCCCCTGGGAAGCATCTAGAGCAAAATACCTGGTTACGTGGAACGCGGCTTATGTCAATCCTGACCCCGTGGGAAACGTCCAGAGCCGAGTCTGGTCCTCACAGAATACGGCTATTACCCCATGGGAAGCATCCAGAGCAAATTCCTGGTCCCGTGGAATACAGTTAAAGTCAATCTTGACCCTATGGGAAATGCCCTGAGCAACTCCTGACTCTGTGAAATGCGGATAATGGCAACACCATCAATCACTTATAGGTCCTCTCGACCCGTAGGGAAGAAAACTCTCTTGTAAGATCCTTACGACTTATAAGAGAAAATGCGCTTAGGAATTTTCACGATTCCTAAGGAGAAAATACACCTACGAGATCCTCTCGACTCGTAGGGACAAAAGTATTTATGAGACCCTCACGGCTCATGAAGTTGAAAAGTCTTAGGCAGCAGACCTGAACCTGCTTTCTAAGCCATCACTACCTCCCGAAGAATTCAAAACGGGATGCTCACTCTATCACCTACAGGCTATGCTTACTAAAGTGACATGTTAATAACAAAGAAAAGAAGAAAGCAAAGAGATGACACAAGACATTACGAAAGAAATGTATCTTTTATTCATAAATTCAATTAGGTACAAAATACATCGTATGAAAGAATAAAAAAATGGATACATTTTATTCGAAATTACAAATGGTACAAAAACGATCATTGAGAGGGAAGCGTTTTCAATAGCCCAATCAGCCGCTCGCGCACTTCCCTCAGCCCCTTTTCTTGGTCAGCTGCCGCGGCCAACTCTGCTTCGACTTGGGCTTGTTGCAGCAAGTAGGACGAAAGTTGCTCTTCGACGGCCCGCTGAGCTGCCCCATGATTCTGTGCATCTCGCTCGATAAGGTTGAGCTTCTGCCTCAGCGTTAGCCCGTCGGAAATACATCGTAGAAGGCTCTCAAAGGTAGTCTTCAACTTCACAGCATTGGCATCAACCTGAGCATGCAGTCGAGCAGAGTCGCTCTAAATCTCTTCACACTCCTTACGCTTTAAGGCCGCTTCTTGTTCAAGATGGCGGAAGTAGGGAGTGCTCTGCTCAACCCACGCAGCCTGTTGAGAGTTCACAACCAGGACCTGAGGAGCAGGACGTCCGAATTCGAGCTCATACAGACAGGCCTCAATTTCCCTGCAGTGATTAACCCAAGACTCAACGACGCCCTCGCTATGAAAGTTCACGAGCGTCGCCAGCATTGGATTAACCTCCACGGCAAAATCTGCAGCGAATGTGGGAGCCTCCACGTCATGCTCCTCGGTGTAGTCGCTCAACATGCGCAGACAATGCACAGCGCCTTTGGAAGATGAACGTCGAGAAAAGGGACCTGTTGGCATTACGACTCGAGATTCGAACGGATCTGAAGTCGGTATCACCGCTGCAAAACAAATCACAGTCAAATGACAGTTCAAGAAATAGAGGAGGTTCATGAACAATGGAGTTTACTATACCGGCTGCAGCAAGTAGCAATGCCGGGAGTACCAGTGGCGCAACTGTTCTTTCGTCTCCTCTTTCGATCTGTAGTGCTGCAATCAAAACAAAGAATAATTAGAAACGATTTGGCTGCCCGTAAAAAAAGACATCGGCTGAAGGCTGTACTCACCAACGCCACTAGATGAGGCAATCTCTGACTGGAAAGAGAAGTGTGGGTGTAGCACCTAATACAGGTGATCAAAAAGGACTCCTGCGAGGATGTAATAATGCAATGTTAGTACATAAAGTATACCGCCTACAACGAAACTAATAGGTCACAAATCCGCACCTTTCAGCATTTGAGATGGTATGAGAAAAGGTAGAGGAGCGGTCACCATTAAAGCAGCAACTGGAGATGCTTCCTTGGGTGGCACAACCTCAACGCTCATCACACCTGCATTAGAAATAAGAGAAATGCTGTCAAAAAGAAATTAAAGGGGATTGCAGAATAAAGGGGAAAGTGATGACCCAAAATCTACCTGGTGAGTCGCCGGTCGAGACCGCGACAAGAGTGTCACTGGATGCGGCGAATGCTCCACCCTCCTCCATCGGAATGGTCTCACCACCCATAGCCTCATCTCTCGATTCCACGAGAATCATTGTGACACACGCAGCGCCCGGCAACGGCAAGGAGCCGTAAGGGAAAAGAGCGACAATTGGACCAGTGCCCGACTCTTGAGAAAGAGTGACTACCGCGGGCTCGGCGATTGTAGCCATCTCACCAACCGCTACCTCGGGTTCGACGATTATGGTTGTCTCACCTGCCGCTACCTCGAGCTCGGCGATCGTGGCTGTCTCACCTACCGCTACCCCAGGCTCGGTGGTTGCCGCTGTAAGTCTATGTTATCCACCCCGGAACTTACGGGGAGGCGGAAAGAGTAAAAATCAAAATTTTATCATAAGGAAACATAGACTAACCATGAAGGATCTTTGCTAAACAAAAACTAACAAACATTCAAAGAGCTTTAACAACTAGGTTAAGATGGTTATACCAAGTTCTTGAACTCCTTCTCTTCTTGTTGTGGTCCTCCTTGTTGCTAGCTCCTTGGAGTGGCGTAGATGGTCCTCCTCGTTGTCTTCTCTAGGTCAAAGATCGATCCACCCGAAGGCCTCTACCTTGAGCTTCTACCTCAACGATGAAGTAACTAGAGTGCTTGGCTTGCTACACTAAGAACCCTAGAGTGAGTAGAGAAGTATTTTGGTGGTTTAGTCTCAAGAGCTTTTGATTTTCAACACATGAAAGATTAAAGCTTTGAGAGAGGAAGAGGGAGAGCAAACCATGAGAGAGAAAGATAATGAGAGAATGAGAGAACAAAGCTCTCATATGATAAAAATATGATAATAATAATAATAATTAAGAAAAATGTGATGGTGAGTTGATTTGACCATTATCATTTCACATTTAATGCTAAGCATGCTTCAAGAAGCATCTTATGCAAAAGAAAAATATCTAGGTCAAAGTAAGTCAACAAGTCAAATGGTCAAACCAAATCTAACCATGATACAATTATACTTAATTAATATTATTAATCATATTTCTCATTCTCATTAGGGTTTGGATCAAGTCAATGGTCAAAAACCCTAATGAGGTGTCTCCCTCTCCGCCTCTGTCAACTGTACGTACGTACCCGCATTCGTATTCCGAAAAAACACGAATACAATGAGACAAGACCAATCCCAAAACAAATACTAGAATCTAGCTTAAACCAAAGCCCACTAGTAATGTCTTCCTGAACACCGAATACGCACAAGTACGCATATGTGAACGAACCCTGTCGTAAAACCATACGACCTCTACTCTGTTTTGCCCAAAGGAGAACAACCCTCTGTGTGGGACTCTAAAGACTTGACACAATGCTGGCAGTGGGTTTAACCATAGGCCACAAGCGGTACTAGATGTACATAATGGTCCCTAGGTAGATGTCAATAAGAAGACCGATGAGGTGAACCCATCTGAACTCCTACTGAGCCTGAATGTGACAATCTCCGTACAGTCTGGTCTGTTCGTCTAAGAGTATCGCATGTCGGGCCTAGGGGGCGGTAAACATCAGTCCCCTAATAGCGGTACAAGTCGTGTCGGAGTGTAGCCCAGAACACCCTGAGAAACCACTGGAAACACTACCAGTAAATCTCGCTTGCCCTGGCTAGGGACTTTTTGTAATGGCTCTCCTAGACACAGCGCGATATCAACCCCCAATACCAGGAAAGACGAATCCTATCTAACCGTCACTTCCTCCAAGTGCTTCAGGAGTGCACCCAACTACTACCTTTTTGCATGACTCAATAGAGCCGTAGTAGGGTAGTAATCTAAGAACAGTGGGAACACACTCGAGGCGAAGTGACAGTGTCAAGTCAACGGACTAAGCTGTACTCATGTCACCTGGGAACTGATAACTGATGATAGGTATAATACCAACCAATAGTTCTCAGCGAGTCCTATCTAGTGTACTCGTAACCTAACGAGCACCTGCATATTATCTCCAATACGACGTACTGATGGCTGTGGGACAGACTACCTCCCCTCCTGGGATGAGAAGCGTATACACTAGTCTACTCTGGAGTATCGATGCCCTGTCTCGATAATCCTATGACCAGGGACCTGTAAAAAGATGTGCTTATAGACTACCCGGCCCCCACTAGTGTGCTGCCATCACAACGCTGGTAGTCAAGAAAAAGATCCTAAGGGCTCTATCAATATGTATTAGCGATATATCAAAAGAAATATATACACATATTAAGATAGATAGAAACCAAGTAGCATACAACCATATTGAGCAAGACTGTTATAAATCTGTGTATATATCACAAGCTTCCAAAATGTAATATACAAACTAGTACTATACAATAATGGCCTCTAGGGCATATCACACTAACAATCTCCCACTTGCACTAAGGCCATGTGCTGGCATATCGTAGACCTATCATCTCGAATAGCCTCTCGAACTTTGTCTGAGGAATGGCCTTTGTGAATGGATCCGCAGTCTTATCCTCTGTAGCAACCCTCCAAACCTCGATCTCCCGGCGATCCACGATCTCCCTGATCCAGTGATACCGCCTCAAGATGTGTCTAGACTTCTGATAGGACCTGGGTTCCTTTGCTAAAGCTATAGCCCCGTTGTTGTCACAATACAGAGGTATTGGATCAACAATGGACGGAACCACCTGAAGTTCTGTTAAGAACTTCCTCATCCAGACGGCTTCTTTTGCGGCGTCTGATGCTGTGATATACTCCGCTTCCATCGTTGATTCAGCAACGGTTTCCTGTTTGGAACTCTTCCAACACACCGCCCCTACATTGAGAGTAAAGACATAACCCGACATGGATTTGGAGTCATCCTTGTCACTCTGGAAGCTGGAGTCAGCAAAGGCCTCGATCTGGAGGTCTTTTCCGCCGTAAACCAAAAACATATCCTTAGTCCTTCTCAGGTACTTCAGAATGTTCTTTACCGCTATCCAGTGCTTCAACCCAGGGTTTGACTGATACCGGCTTACTACACTCAGTGCATAAGCTACATCTGGTCTGGTACACAACATCGCATGCATTGTAGAGCCTACCGTAGAAGCGTCGGGTATAATAGACATGCGATCCCTTTTCAAATCAGTCTTGGGAGACATCTCTTTGGAGAGAGTGATTCCGTGACAAGCTGGTAAATTACCGCGCTTTGAATCTTCCATACTGAATCTTTTCAGTATGGTTTCGATGTACCTGGACTGCGAAAGTCCCAATATCCTTTTAGATCTATCACGATAGATCTGGATCCCCAGAATGTAAGAGATATCACCCAGGTCTTTCATGGAGAATCTTTGTGACAAGAACCCTTTGACAGATTGTAGCATAGTAATATCATTTCTTATGAAAAGAATGTCATCCACGTATAAAACGAGGAATATGACAGTTCGCGCTACAATCTTACTATAAATACATGGTTCATCTAGATTTTTGATAAAGCCAAATTTTTTTTGACCGTCTCATCAAAACAGATGTTCCAACTCCGCGATGCCTGCATCAGTCCATAAATGGACTTCAGCAACTTGCACACCTTTCCGCTGCTCCCACTCTGAATGAATCCCTCTGGCTGGTCCATATAGACACACTCCTCTAAATTTCCATTTAGAAAAGAGGTCTTTACGTCCATCTGCCAAATTTCTGTAGGGTTCCTAGGCACGCTAATGAGGTCTCACAAGGAATCGACCATGCCAATTTCAAAATTTACGGGTGCCGAGAAACCCTAATACGGATCGTTAACTAGATGTCTAGGTGAACAATGCAACTAGTTAACAATTTAACTTAAAGAACGGAAATACAACCTTTGTAGATCCGGTTCTCCACCTCCATAGCTCCATGATGAAGTCCCTCCGCTGTCCAAATCGGATCCCGGACTCTAGCGTCGGCGTCGTCGGAGAAAAGGGCGGGCTAGGTCGTCGATGTCAATGCCGAAGATGATCTACGTCGAGGCATCACTAGATCAAGCTCCCACTTCACCAAGTCATAAAACTTGTGAAGAAAACACCCTATACTACTTGGAAAGAGGTAGAGGATGAAGAAATAGGAAGTGGGTTCACTTTAGAATTGGATTTCTCACTTGTTTTCTCAAGTTGCCATTGTAGTAGCAAGCTTTCTTCATGTGATGAAGAAGAAGAAGAAGAAGAAGAAGAAAGAATGAATATGATAAGTTAATTTAAATTGAAAAGAAAAATTAATACTTATCATAATCAAACCATGGTCAAGTGTAGAGAATGAATCATGGTTAAGTGGAATGGTTAGGGTTAAGCATGAGACAAAATGGTCACTTGGTCAAAGTCTTCATGAAGCTTCAAGAAAGAAATAAAGAAGAAACCATTTTGTTCATTATCCTTTCATTTCCCAAAAGAATAAATGAATAAGAAATCAAAACCCTAATCATTCATAAAACCATGGTTTATTCTTTACACAAGCTCAAGTAAACATGTATCATCAAACATGATACATCCAAGTGCACAAACGTATATCACATATACAATGTGCACATCCGAGTGAGAAAATCCATTTAAAGTGAACCGATACTAGTTAATGCAAAGTAATATATCAAATATATAATTATACATTAAATCATTAAATCAACACTTGATTTAATGATCCGGTCATATCGCATATAACCGAGTAGTATCAACAGTAACAACTTATCGAATCAACACTTGATCCGATAACCCGGCTATATCGCATATAACCGATCAATGTCACAAATCACGAGAATCGAATACAGTATCACATACTGGTATCATTCTCGGTCCCGCACATATCTCATACGCGCTCCTATTTCGTTTCGCTTGAGCCAGGAAACCTCTGTGTAGGACTCTAAAGACTCGTCAATACGCCGGCAGCGGATGATGATCATATCAAATATCCACAAGCCACAAGCGGTCTGCTAAACGTAATGGCCACCCGGGTATTGAGCGATCAGAAGATCGACGAGCAAGCCCGCTCACACTCCTGTGAATCCAACAAGTAACACTTACCGTACAGTCCGGTCTGATCGTCTAATATGTCGCATATCTCGCCTAGGGGTGGTAAACGTCAGACCCTAATAACTTGATAAGTCGTGTCGATATGAGGTCTATAACAATTCGAGAAACTACTGGTAACACTTACCAGTAAATCTCAGCAACCCTGGCCAGGGATTTCCGGTTATAGCCAATCGAACACAGCGCAACATCAACTCCCTATACCGGGAGAGACGAATCCCCTCCTATCGCTCATTGCCTCCATGTGATTCTGGACTGTACCCAAAAACCACTGTTTTGCACGCCCTCTTGGACTTGGTAAGGTGGAAATCAAAGCACAGTGGGAACCACACAAGACTCTATGACGATCTCGGGTCAACAGACTACTCTGTACCAGTGTCACCTGAGAATTGCCATCTGACGTAAGGTATAATACCATCTGGGAGTTCTCGGCGAGTCCGTCCAGTGTACCCAGTCTCCACTGAGCACCCGTAAATCATCTCTGATGTCAAACACCAATGGATATTGGATCATCCATCGCCCATCTGTATGGGTCGAGAAGGTATACGCTAGTCTACTCTGGTATATCGATGCCCCGTCTCGATACACCCACGTCTAGGGACTTTGAAGGATGTACTTATAGACTATCTGTCCCCACTAGTATGATCTGCATTATAGTCCAGGTAGTTAAGTACACATCCTAAGGGCTTTGCCAACATGTAACAGAGAGACAAGCAGTATACACGTTAAGGTAAAGAGCAACCAGATAGCATACTATCATGTCGAGCAAGAAAGTCCTCCCTATATATGTCCCAGCATCCACTACAATATACATCCTATGTATAGCAATGGCCTCTAGGGCATACATATAACTAACAATCTCCCACTTGCACTAGGGCCATCTGATAGCAGTGGTTGTAGTATCTCATACTCAACCATCCCATAAAAATCTCTCTCTTGGAATAGGCCTTCGTGAGTGGATCCACTGTGTTGTCCTCTGAGTCTACTCTCCTAACCTCGATTACCCTGGAGATCAACCATCTCCATGATCAGGTGACACTGCCTTAGAATATGTCTGGATCACTGATGGGACCAGCGTTCCTTGGCATAAGCCACAACTCCATTGTCTCACAAAGGTTGGAACGTAGTTCATCTCATGAACCAATATACACCCAAACATCCTCCTTGGTAGCATCTTAAGTAGCGATGTATCCAGCCTTAATCGTCTAGTATGCCACGGTATCTAGCTTGGAACTCTTCCAACATACCGTCCCTTTACTGAGGGTAAAGACAATGCCTGTGACTGACATTCAGTCGTCCTTATCATCCTGGAACCTTTCCAGTGATTTTCCCCAGGATCAATTGATACTGTCTCACTACAACTAGTGAGAATCCTAACATCCATTTAGATCTATCTCATAAATCCAAAATCCAGGATTTAGGAGGTATCATTTTGATCCTATATGGATAATCATTGTGATAAGCGGAGATTGACCGAGCGTAGCATAGGAAACTCCTTCCCTATCATGAGTATGTCATCCACGTACTCTACGAAGATCATCACCATACTCCCTACTACCTTTTTGTTTATACAAGGTTCATCTACCATTTTGATGAAGTCAAACTCTTTGACTACCACATCAAAACAGATGTTCCAACTCCGCGATACCTGCTTTATCCTATAAAGCATCTTGTACACGTTTCCGCTGCTCCCACTGTCTACGAAGCCCTCTGGCTGTGTACTTATAGACGTTCTCTTCTAAAACATCATTTAGAAAAGCAGTCATGGCACCCAACCGCTAGATATCGTAGTCATGGTATGTAGCCGTGGCAAGTAAGATCTGGATGGACTTAAGCATAGCCACTTGAAAAGGTTTCATCATAATCCATACCTGGTCAATAATGCAAACCCTTTAATAAGTCAAGCTTTGAAAGTCTCAACTTTTCCATGTACACCAAGTAATCTTCTCAAGATATACTTGCTCCTGATGGGGATTTAACCCTTCAGATAAAGCAACTAAAGTCCATACTTTGTTGGTGTATAAGGATTCCATCTCAGATCACTAAGCATCCAGCCATTCTTACAGAGTTACACTCCTGATGGCCAGTTCGAAACTAGTTGGGTCATCATCTCATGATGCAATCCTCGCTCCCACTGTCATCGAGAAACCGAAGTATCTTTCAGGCGGATGAGGAACCCTACTAGATCGGCGGAGAGGCTGAGGTTCGTTGGAATCTACTGAATCCTTTGGTTCTATCAAATCATCAGCTGCAGTTTGTATGGCTGGAACATTTCCAGTTCTACATAACAGACCTTGCCTCGAGCTTGTCCGGTATTTTGCTTTTAGACATAGGCCGGACAACCCCAAATCTTAACTAGCTTAAGACATGGGCTCTTACCATACCATATCTCATATGGAGCGGTAGGCAACAGATTTGATTTGAACCCTATTCAATAGGTATGCAGCTTCTCAAGTGCATAACTCCCAAAAAGGAAACAGGTAACTCAGTAGTACTCATCATAGAGCACACCTTATCATATAGGGTGTGATTGCTCCACCCTGATATACCATCGTGCTATGGTGTATACGGAGGAGTAATGCTGAGAGAGAATCTCATTCTCCTTTAGAATAGTCCAGGATTTCCGTGCTCAAGTATTCTCCTCCTTGATCTCATCAAAGGACATAATACTTATACCCGTTTTGGTTCTCTACTTCTAAATCATATTCTGTGAATATCTCAAAAGGTTCGGACTTGTGTTTCAACAGGAACATATGTCTGAATCTTGAGAGATTATCAGAGAATGTAATGAAGTACAAAGAACCGGTCTTGGCATGTGTAGACAGGGGACCTTTATACATCAACATGCATCATCCCAAGAGTTCACTAACTCTTTCTCTGTTTCCAATAAACAGAGCTGGTGTCATTATATCTTTGTGACATGACTGGCAAGTTTCACAAGATGTAAATTCAAACTGATTTAAATATGCATCTACATGTAACTCAGGCTAGTCGGGTCACATTGATCTGACCTAGTCTACAATACCTCACGAAGGAATCGTTCAATTCTGAACTCTTCCTCTTATGTGTGTTCCATATACTAAGAACTGTATTTTGATTTAGAACATCAATGTTTTTAGATAACGTGCCTGAACCGATCAACTTTTGATATAGGAAATGTTCAAAACATTATCCAACAATACAAAATTTTATCATTTCTTTACTATTAAAGAGAGTGATATGATTTTGTATATCAGGTTCGGTATCTAATAACATTCGTTCAGAATCAATGTATTTGGAATACAGGGTGACAGTGACCAACAGACTTGGCTGCAACACTTGCCCCGTTTTCTGCCTCAGGAAACTTATCATCCGTTCTCAGTTCTCTACCTATCTGTAGCCCTATGTAAAAGATTACATATCTGGGATCCTGATCCGGTATCATATACCCAGGATGCGGAGGATACTGAGAAACAGTTCTTTGTAACGAACACACCCGAAGATGATGCATCAGCATTCACTCTCTTCGTTTGGGCGGCACGGGAATTCTGGTAATCCCCAATTTCCTGCTCTGTCTTATAACAATTATAAGTTGGAGCGGGACCAACGTTCCCCAGCTCAGTATAACAAGCGGGTTCGGTCAATACATCCATATTATTATCTTGATTAAGGCATGATATGGTCGCTACCTGGAGAGAGAGAGAAGAAAACACTCAGCGTGCGCTCTTGCAAGAATAGATTGGTTATTATTTTATCTAATCAGGATGGCTCCCACTACTTTTTATCAAATCTTCCTTCAAACCCTAAAAGGAAAGACTAGCCGGGATTAATTACACACTGCAAGTTCGCCAATCTTTCAGCCAGGCCAGTGTCGGTACTTTGAGGGAGGTCCCCCGTGCTTTCGCACGAACCTAATTAATGTAAACCTCGTTTTCCTAGAGGCGTAACCTCGTTAACACCTTTCTAGACACCTACTTGATCGGCTAATTTTAATGTGTAAAACTCTCCCAGGAGTAACTCTTACTCGCAGCGGGTATCGGGATCCAACTATCTCATAGAAGGTATGCAATCTCATTGCAAATTTCAACACTTGAAATTCCCGATAATATTTTGCCCCTAGTGTTCTATGACCTTGACGAATGCCAAACAACCCATAGTCCACTAGTCAAGTTCAACCCGTACATTTCTTGATTGAATTAAACCCACCCGCACGACCCTTGACGCATGCCAAACAACGCCGTGCGAATACCCTAATCCAATCGCATCGTATGCTAGCAGATAAGCACTAATTAGCTACCGTACACTACGCCTTGACGCATGCCAAACAACCGCAGCACGAATACTAACTAGTACTTATCTGAAATGACGGAGGGCTACGACAGGTTTTTCTGAAAACCTATTGCGTAATGAACTTGATATCGTTGTAAGATCGAATGAATTGTGAAATGGAGTGTTTTTTAGGCTTATCTAGTTTTGCTAAAGGAGTCACTCCCGGTGAAGGGATCGTCGGTCCTTTCCTCGTCGAATGAGGTGCGGGATATATCATATATATCACTGTGCAAAGCAAAAACTCTTAAAAGCAATCAAAAGACAAACCGAGTGTGTAGCATCTGCCAGTTATTGCTAAAGGAGTAACTCCTGGTGAAGGGATCTCGGTCCTTTCCTTATCGAATAAGGTGCAGGATATATCATATACACCGCTGTGCAAAGCAAGAACTGTAGCTACCTGTTTTATTTTGAAATTCGATTCTACAACATCATTAGGTTTCTTTTATTTCATTAATCTCATTAATGAAGTCCCATCATTTAAATTACCTAAACATCACAGATAAATACGACGTACACTTATGCCATCCGTATTCGCCTCGATGTCCCCTCGTGCACCGTTAGGTTAGGTAACTAACGGAAGAGCGGGGCAGTGCTAGCGCGGGTGTAAAACATAAGTAACGCCTATATAATATATCATATATACTATATACTGTATCTATCACAGAACATCACATGATCACATCACAGATATCGCAGCAGAAGAAACATATGAAATATTGGATATACTAGGACGTCCGTGTTTTCAATACGAGCCAGTATAAAACACGGATTCCACGGTCGCGATGAATAGCCAAACCCACACCCCTAGACCCCTACGAGAGCGGCAAGCAACCCTACCAATTCTGGAGTTAGGAGACCTGGACTCGACTCCTCGAGTTGGTCTCCCACTGGACCCCAGAACCCGGTTACTTGTGCTCCCCTCCTTGGGTCTATCCTAGTGCGGAAAAGTAAATAATATACAAAGGGTGACATCTTCCGCAACCTGGAAGTGCCCCAAATAAAAGAATATTACATACAAGTTTTTACATGAATGAAAATGAAAAACACTCATCTCACATAAAAACCCCCGGCTATTCGAACACGACGATCCAATATAACATATCCAGCAACACATAACATCACATGTCATCAACGTAAGTAAATATGCGCATCCCAATTATCGTTGACATATAGCAACGAAACCGGCGATATCACATATTACACTTACGGTCACAGAAAAGAAAGTTTAAAACTACAACAGTTGGAATCCGCAACCTGCATAGACATCGCATGCCTAATCAAATGAATTCCTTAGACATCGCATGTTTAACAATTATAAACCCCACATTTTAGTCTCATTATCGAAAACACTTTTCAATATCAAGTCGGGTAATTCAACAAGATTCCCGACATCCTGATCGAATACTCGTCGCAAACTTTAGTAGACGGACGCACCCCCGATACCGTCGACGAAGTGCACCAAGGCGGAACACCGCTGCCGCGAGCACCCGAACGGATGCTTTCGGCGACGGGGTTCTCCTACAGTCACTTGGTCGGGGCTATGGAGTGAGGCTGTCTATTAAGTTTACCCGGCGAGTATCCGCGTACGCTACGTGATTGCGACGGACTTTTGATCACATCAAAATTCCGTGGCAACCAATCAAGTGAGACTAAAGTGCTTGATTTATATCATTCATTCAGTTATCTCATAACTACTTGTGAATTCCAATTATTGTATCACATTCCAGATAAATAGAAAATGTTAAACTTTCCGATCGAACAATCGAACACCCAAGTTTTCCCGATACAGCTCAACACATGAAATAAGTCTAACAACATTCAGTTCGTGCCTCAGTACCAATGGTCCAGCCGTAGAAGGGTCAAGCCAACGCCTCATATGTGGCACGCCGTACTGCCCCAAACCCTAAGGTTCAAAGGGCAGTTCAAGACGGTCACATAATCGAGTTAAGGTTTGTTGTCTTCTAGAGGGTCCATCGCGTTACTTGCACTACTTAGAACGTCTTTAAACCATGGAAAAATCCAACACTTGGAAATTTCCCGGCAGGGGAAAAAGTGGGTATTTATATCCGGTCGAACTTTTTAACATATTCAAAAATTATCCGGAAAAACATAAACGAAGTTAAATTATCCGATCAAATTAACGAATCCCCAATAAAACCCTAGAAAACTCAACACTTGAGTGGAATTAAAAAATTCACATAAAAAATTGCCAAGAAAGGACCTAAGAATAAATATATGAAATTTGAGGGACTAAGTCCAAATTTGGGCCGCGGAAGCGCCGCCAAACCCCTGGTTTGGCAGCGGTTCCGCGGTCGAATTATGGAATTAGGAGCCCAAACTTCACAGTAATTCTTAGTTTTTCCTGCTTATTTTTCTGCATATTTTTAATTCACAAAATTCAACAGTTTTGAAAAATGTACAGAGAGCGATTTTGCAATGGGGTTTCGGTTCGATCGGATTTCTAACTCCGTCTACGCATCGCCTAAGGCTCTAGCTAGGCTCTGATACCACTGTAGGGTTCCTAGGCACGCTAATGAGGTTTCACAAGGCATCGACCATGCCAATTTCAAAATTTACGGGTGCCGAGAAACCCTAATACAGATCGTTAACTAGATGTCTAGGTGAACAATGCAACTAGTTAACAATTTAACTTAAAGAACGGAAATACAACCTTTGTAGATCCGGTTCTCCACCTCCATAGCTCCATGATGAAGTCCCTCCGCTGTCCAAATCGGATCCCGGACTCTAGCGTCGGCTTCGTTGGAGAAAAGGGCGGGCTAGGTCGTCGATGTCGATGCCGAAGATGATCTACGTCGAGGCATCACTAGATCAAGCTCCCACTTCACCAAGTCATAAAACTTGTGAAGAAAACACCCTATACTACTTGGCAATAGGTAGAGGATGAATAAATAGGAAGTGGGTTCACTTTATAATTGGATTTCTCACTTGTTTTCTCAAGTTGCCATTGTAGTAGCAAGCTTTCTTCATGTGATGAAGAAGAAGAAGAAGAAAGAATGAATATGATAAGTTAATTTAAATTGAAAAGAAAAATGAATACTTATCATAATCAAACCATGGTCAAGTGTAGAGAATGAATCATGGTTAAGTGGAATGGTTAGGGTTAAGCATGAGACAAAATGGTCACTTGGTCAAAGTCTTCATGAAGCTTCAAGAAAGAAATAAAGAAGAAACCATTTTGTTCATTATCCTTTCATTTCCCAAAAGAATAAATGAATAAGAAATCAAAACCCTAACCATTCATAAAACCATGGTTTATTCTTTACACAAGCTCAAGTAAACATGTATCATCAAACATGATACATCCAAGTGCACAAACGTATATCACATATACAATGTGCACATCCGAGTGAGAAAATCCATTTAAAGTGAACCGATACTAGTTAATGCAAAGTAATATATCAAATATATAATTATACATTAAATCATTAAATCAACACTTGATTTAATGATCCGTTCATATCGCATATAACCGAGTAGTATCAACAGTAACAACTTATCGAATCAACACTTGATCCGATAACCCGGCTATATCGCATATAACCGATCAATGTCACAAATCGCGAGAATCGAATACAGTATCACATACTGGTATCATTCTCGGCCCCGCACATATCTCATATGCGCTCCTATTTCGTTTCGCTTGAGCCAGGAAACCTCTGTGTAGGACTCTAAAGACTCGTCAATACGCCGGCAGCGGATGATGATCATATCAAACATCCACAAGCCGCAAGCGGTCTGTTAAACGTAACGGCCACCCGGGTATTGAGCGATCAGAAGATCGACGAGCAAGCCCGCTCACACTCCTGTGAATCCAACAAGTAACACTTACCGTACAGTCCGGTCTGATCGTCTGATATGTCGCATATCTCGCCTAGGGGTGGTAAACGTCAGACCCCAATACCTTGATAAGTCGTGTCGATATGAGGTCTATAATAATTCGAGAAACTACTGGTAACACTTACCAGTAAATCTCAGCAACCCTGGCCAGGGATTTCCGGTTATAGCCAATCGAACACAGCGCAACATCAACTCCCTATACCGGGAGAGACGAATCCCCTCCTATCGCTCATTGCCTCCATGTGATTCGGGACTGTACCCAAAAACCACTGTTTTGCACGCCCTCTTGGACGTGGTAAGGTGGAAATCAAAGCACAGTGGAAACCACACAAGACTCTATGACGATCTCGGGTCAACAGACTACTCTGTACCAGTGTCACCTGAGAACTGCCATCTGACGTAAGGTATAATACCATCTGGGAGTTCTCGGCGAGTCCGTCCAGTGTACCCAGTCTCCACTGAGCACCCGTATATCATCTCTGATGTCAAACACCAATGGATATGGGATCATCCATCGCCCATCTGTATGGGTCGAGAAGGTATACGCTAGTCTACTCTGGTATATCGATGCCCCGTCTCGATACACCCACGACTAGGGACTTTGAAGGATGTACTTATAGACTATCTGTCCCCACTAGTATGATCTGCATCATAGTCCAGGTAGTCAAGTACACATCCTAAGGGCTTTACCAACATGTAACAGAGAGACAAGCAGTATACACGTTAAGGTAAAGAGCAACCAGATAGCATACTATCATATCGAGCAAGAAAGTCCTCCCTATATATGTCCCAGCATCCACTACAATATACATCCTATGTATAGCAATGGCCTCTAGGGCATACATATAACTAACAATTTCATAATCATGGAAGGCATCAATGGAAAGAAGGATCCGAATGGATTTGAGCATTGCCACTGGAGAAAATGTTTCATCATAGTCCAAACCAGGTCTTTGACGAAAACCCTTTGCAACAAGTCTAGCCTTATAGGTTTCAACATGTCCATCTGTTGGATATGTATGCCCTAGAGGCCATTATTGTATAGTACTAGTTTGTATAATACATTTTGGAAGCTTGGGATATATACGGGTTTACGACAGTCTTGCTCAATACAGTAGTTTGCTACTAGGTTTGTTTCTATCTTAATATGTGTATATGTTTCTTTTAACATATCGCTAATACATATTGATGGAGCCCTTAGGATCCTTGCTTGACTACCGGCATTGTGATGGCGATCACACTAGTGGGGGCTGGGTAGTGTATAAGCACATCCTTATTTTGGTCCCTAGTCATAGGATTATCGAGACAGGGCATCGATACTCCAGAGTAGACTGGTGCATACGCTTCTTATCCCAGCAGGGGAGATGGTCTGTCCCACAGCCATCAGTACGTCGTACTGGAGATAGTATGCAGGTGCTCGTTAGGTTACGAGTACACTGGACAGGACTCGTCAGGAACTGTTGGTTGGTATTATACCTATCGTCAGTTAACAGTTCCCAGGTGACATGAGTACAGCTTAGTCCATTGACTTGATACTGTCACTTCGCCTCAAGTGTGTTCCCACTGTTCTTAGATTGCTACCCTACCACGGCTCTATTGAGTCGTGCAAACAGGTACTAGTTGGGTGCAGTCCCGAAGCACTTGGAGGCAGTGACGGTTAGACAGGATTCGTCTCTCCCGGTATTGGGTGTTGATGTCGCGCTGTGTCTAGGAGAGCCATTACACATAGTCGTCCCTGGCCAGGGCAAGCGAGATTTACTGGTAGTGTTTCCAGTAGTTTCTCAGGGTGTTCTGGTCTACACTCCGACATAACTTGTACCGCTATTAGGGGTCTGACGTTTACCACCCCTCTAGGCCCGACATGCGATACTCTTAGACGAACAGACCGGACTGTACAGAGATTGTCACGTTCAGGCTCAGTAGGAGTTCGGATGGGTTCACCTCGTCGGTCTTCTTATCGGCATCTACCTGGGGACCGTTACGTACAGCTAGTACCGCTTGCGGCCTGTGGTTGAACCCACTGCCAGCGCAGTGTCGAGTCTTTAGAGTCCCACACAGAGGGTTATTCTCCTTTGGGCAAAACAGAGTAGAGGTCGCATGGTTTTGCGACGGGGTTCGTTCATATCCGCGCACTTGTGCACGTTTGTTGTCCGGACAGTTATTACTAGCGGGCTTTGGTTTAAGCCAGATCCTAGTGTTTGTTTTGGGATTGGTTTTGTCTCATTGTATTCGTGTTCCTCGGAACACGGATGCGGGTGTGTATGCACAGTTGACAGAGGCAGAGGAATCTCATTAGGGTTGTTGACCGTTGACTTTTTCTAAACCCTAATGAGAATGAGAAATATGATTAATAATATTAATTAAGGATAATTGTGCTATGGTTAGGTTGACCATTTGACTTTTGTTGACCTTTTGACTTTGGTTGACCGGTTGACTTTTGTTGACCTTTTGACCATCATCATTTCATTTGCAAGATGCTCCTTGTTTCTTGCAAAATGCATTTAATGTGAAATGATAATGGTCATTCCATACTAACCATCACAATTTCTTTTAATTATTATTATAATTATCATTTTCTCTCATATGAGAGCATGGTTATAGTTTTTCTAGTTCATTCTATCATGCTTTTTCTCTCTCTTGAAAAGCTCTCCCTCTTCCTCTCAAAGCTCTCATCTCTCATGTGTTGAGAACCATGAGCTTGTGAGATAAAACCATCAAGACTTCTCTCTACTCATTCTAGGGTTCTAGGTTTAGCAAGCCAAGCACTCTAGTTACCTCTTGGTTGAGGTAGGAGCTCAAGGTAGAGGCCTTCGGGTGGATCTTTCTTCGGCAAAGAGAAGACGACGAGGAGGAGCCGTCTACACCACTCCAAGGAGCAAGCAAGAAGGAGGACCACAACAAGAAGAGAAGGAGTTTAAGATCTAGGTATAACCATTCAACATAGTAGATAGAACTTGTTGTTAGTATGTTAGTTTTGTTTAGCAAAGATCCTTCATGGTTGGTCCATGTTACCTTGTAAGAAAATTTTGATTTTTACCTATTCCACCACTCTGAAAGACCCGGGGTGGTAACGTGGACCTAACAGTGGTATCAGAGCCTAGCTAAACATCAAATGACATGTTAGCAAAGTGTTTAGAACTTCGATCCTGAAAAAATCGCAAAATCCATCTAAAATCTTGTGTTTTCTGTCGTTTTTAAAAACAGGCCTAAAAATATTTTAAGTGACATGAAAAATACAAGCAGGCTTTTTTGAGAAAACTGCAGAAATTTGGGCGCATGAGCCCCTAAGAAGACCGCGGATCCGCGGCCGATCCAGGCGATCCGCCGCGGATCCGCGGCCGAGTTGACTCGGCAGCGCACCAAATTTCTTCTGGGGTTCTCTGTGTTGGTTTTGTGATTTTTGAGATACTTTGTTTCTGCCCAGATTCTTTAGAGAACAGTGTTGTGTTTGGGGTAGTTACAAATTGGTATATTGATCGAAATTTTATAAACTTTAGCTAAATGGTTATATCTATAATGTGATATATGTACTAAACGTCGACTAATCGCTATACGTCGATTAGTGGGGGTTGTACATATCTGTGATCTGTGATGTTGAATTGTGTATATGAACTTGTTGGATTGTCGCGGATGAATAGCCGGGGTTGTGAAATGAGAGTTTCTTTATCTTTCATTTGATGTAAATTGTCAATTGATGTAATATTATTTTTATGGCCGCACATCCGGGCTGAGGTTGTAGCCGCCATTGTATATTATTTCTTTTACTGTTTTTGCTCCTAGGATAGACCCAAGGTTGGGTGCACAGACTACCGGGTACTTTGAAGTGCCGAGTGGCCACTCACGTTGTTGAGGGAGGTTGCTTCACTTCGGGTACTTGGCGGGTAGTTTTCCGCACCCGTAGGGGTCTAGGGTGGGGTTTTGCTATTCATCGCGACCGTGTAATCCGTCTTTCGTTGCAGGCTCGAACGAAACGCGGATTCCTAGCATATCCGATGTGTTCATCTGTGATCTGGAATGGCTATCATTGCATCTGACGAGTGTATATATCTATATATGATATCTAGTAGGCGTTGCTTATGTTTTTCATCCGCGCTAGTCCAGCCCCCGCTCTGTCGTTCGTTAAGTAACCTAACGGGTGATGACGGGGCCCAGTGGCGAATGCAGATGGCATAAGCGTACGTTATATTTTCGTTGTTTTCTGCACTGGTAGGATTAACTGATGGGACGTATTATATTAATGCAAATAAAAACAAACCTAAAAGATGTTGTTGGAACAATTTTCAAAAAGTTGTTATTGCAAGGACATTCTCTTTTGTTTTGCACAGAGGTATTCGGTTATGAATACCCAGCACCTCATTCGACGAGGTAAGGGCCGAGATCCCTTCATCGGGAGTGACCCCTTCGACAGAAGTTTGCGTCAGGGTAATAACTTCACTATTGTCGACTATTCTTGCTTTGCATCGCGGTATTCAGTTGGAATATCCTGCACCTCATTCTATGAGGAAAGAGCCGAGATCCCTTCACCGGGAGTAACCTCTTTAGCAAAAGTTTTCGCCACTATATATTTGTAAAACCACTCAGGTTCCTTCAACGATATTAAGTTCATTACGTTAACGGGCTTTTTTCGCCAATAACCCATCCGTAGCCCTCCGTCATTTCTTACAAGTAACACTTAGTATTCGTGCCGCGTTTGTTGACTACGTCAAGGTGTAGTGTACGGTAGCTGAGTGGTGCTTGTTTGTAGTACTATATGGGATTGGTTAGGACAGTCGTATAACCTTGTTGACTCTGTCAAGGATTATGCAGGTGGGTTTAATGCAATCTAAATAATGACGGGTTGAACTTGACTAGGACTCTTTGATTTGTTGACTCCGTCAAGGTCACTAGGGTCCTAGGGGCAAAAACCACATCAGGAGTTTCAAACATACAGGAAACTTGCAGATTCGGCATACCATCTGGAGTGTGGTGACTAAAGTGGATTCCATCTAGGTCATCACACAATGATGGTTGGATCCTGATCCCACTGATGAGTTGGATTACTCTCGGGAGATTATTCCACTTAACAATCAATGCTATAAACCAAGTAGGTGTCTAGAACGGTGTTAGCGGGGCTACGCCTCCAGAGAAAAGAGGGTATGTAATTAAGGAACTTCGCGAAAGCGTTGGAAAACCTCCCTCAAGGTACCAACACTAGCCTGGCTGAAAGGTTAAGCAAGTATTGTGACATGTGATTAATCCTGACTACTTCTTCTTTTAGGGTTTGAAGAAGAATTTGAGGAAACAGTGGGAGCCATCCTGATTAGATAAATTAATAAACCAATCTAATCTTGCAAGAGCGCACGCTGAGTGTTTCTTTTCTCTCTCTCCAGGTAGCAACCATTTCACGCCCTAATCAAGATAATAAAATGTATCGCTTGACCGATCCGAATTCTTATTCGGGGCTGGGGAACGTCGGTACGGCTCTAACTTATGACAACAGTCATAAGTATGAATAAGGGAAAGAGGATTGTATGGATTCCAAGGAGACCCAGTTGAAGAAGAAGCATAGTTTTGCATCTACTTCAGGTGTTCTTGAAATTGAGAACTGCTTTTCGGTCAGCCCTACCTCCTGGGTACTTGATACCGGATCAGGATCTCATATCTACAATTTATTGCAGGGACTGAGAAAAAGTAGGAAAGTTGCACCTAGTGATATGTCCCTCAGGGTAGGGAACGGAGCACAAGTTAATGCTGCAGCCGTCGATGAATATCACCTAGTGTTGCCAAATGGCAATACTATGATTATGAACAATTGCTACTATGTACCTTCCATGGTTTGCAACATCATATCTGTTTCTTTACTCGATAAAGATGGATATAACTTTGTTCTTGATAGAAATATCATGAACATTTACCTTGATAAGGTACTGGTTGCAGAAGGTACACTGTATAATGGTATCTATGTTCTAAATCAGAATACAGTGCTTAATATACAAAACACTCGCAAGAGGAAGAGTTCAGAGATGAATGAATCCTACTTATGGCATTGTAGACTTGGTCATATCGGAGAGAAAAGACTAAGTAAGTTGCATAAAGATGGACTCTTGAATACGTTCGAGTTTTTATCTTATGAAACTTGTCAGTCTTGTCTCAAAGAAAAGATGACCAAATCTCTGTTCACCGGACATGGAGAAAGAGCAACAGAGCTCTTCGGACTCATACATAGTGATGTATGTGGTCCAATGTCTATACATGCAAGGGGTGGGTTCTCATACTTCATCACATTCACTGACGATCTCTCTAGATTCGGATATGTGTACCTGATGAAACACAAATCTGAAGTTTTTGAGAAATTCAGAGAATTCAGAAACGAAGTGGAGAACCAGATTTGCAAAAGTATCAAGATCCTCCGATCGGATAGAAGAGGGGAGTACTTAAGCACGGAATTCCTAGATTACTTAAAAGAGAATGGAATTCTCTCGCAACTTACTCCTCCTTATACACCACAGCACAACGGTGTATCAGAGCGGAGGAATCGTACCCTATTGGATATGGTTCGCTTCATGATAAGTAGTGCTGAGTTGCCTCTATCATTCTAGGGACATGCGCTTCAGACAGCGGCATACCTACTGAGCTACGTTCCATCCAAATCTGTGCCTAAGACTCCATATGAAGTATGGAGTGGACGAAATCCATATCTTAAGCGATTTAAGATATGGGGTTGTCCGGCCTATGTGAAAACACAGAAACCGGACAAGCTAGAGGCACGGTCAGTTCTATGTAAATTTGTGGGATATCCTAAAGATTCACTAGGATATCTGTTCTACCACACTGAGGAACAGAAGGTGTTTGTATCTCACCATGCTACCTTTTTAGAAGGGGAGTATCTTGCAAAAGAAACTAGTGGGAGTTCGGTAGAACTGGGAGAAATCCATGAACCACAAAATGAAACTGAAGATTTGATGGAACCGCTAGATTCAGTTATACCCAACGAACCTCAGCCACTCCGCAGATCTGGTAGGATTTCTCATCCGCCCGAGAGATACTACGGTTTTCTCATAGACGGGGATCGAGAGGATTGCATCTTGGAAGAAGATGATCCTACCAGTTTCAGGCAGGCCATTATCAGTAGGGACTCTGATAAGTGGTTGGATACTATGCGATCCGAATGGAGTCCATGTACACCAATAAAGTGTGGACCTTGGATATTGCTACACCTGGGGTAAAACCCGTTGGATGCAAATGGATCTACAAAAGAAAACTTGGTGTAGATGGGCAGGTGGAAACCTATAAGGCTAGACTCGTTGCAAAAGGTTTTCATCAAAGACCTGGTGTGGACTATGACGAAACTTTTTCTCCAGTGGCTATGCTCAAATCCATCCGGATCCTACTTGCCATTGCAGCCTATGGGTTTTACCCCTTCTGGAGCAAAGTCTAAAGTCCATACTTTGTTGGTGTACATGGACTCCATCTTGGTCCGCATTGCATCCAGCCATCTTACCGAGTCAGTGCTCTGAATGGCATGCTGGAAACTAGTAGGCTCATCATTATCAATGATGCAATCCTCTCTATCCCCGTCTATGAGAAAACCGTAGTATCTCTCAGGTGGATGACAAAGCCTACTACTCCTGCAAAGCGGTGCAGGAATGTCCTGTCTTTTCGAACCTTCTAGTTCTACTAAGCTTTCAGTAATAGCTTGTAGTTCTAGAATTTCTTCCAATTCTATTGCGCTCCCACTTATCTGATTTTCTAAAAATTCAGTTTCCAAGAAGCATGCATGACGAGAAACAAATATCTTTTGTTCCTCTGCGTAATAGAAGAAATATCCCTTGGAGTTCTTTGGATATCCCACAAACTTGCACTGTTCTGAGCGTGCCTCGAGTTTGTCCGTATGCTGCTTTTTGACAAAAGCTGGCCATCCCCATGTCTTAATGTGCTTAAGATAGGGTTTCTTCCCACTCCACATCTGATATGGTGTATATCCCCAGACTTAGTTGGAACCCGATTCAAAAGATATGCAGCTGATTCTAGTGCATATCCCCAGAAAGATCGCGGTAACTCAGCGTTACTCATCATGGAATGTACCATATCCAATAGGGTTCGGTTCCGTCTCTTCGATACACCATTGTGTTGTGGTGTGTATGGAGGAGTAAGTTAAGAGAGAATTCCATTCTCTTTTAGGTAATTCAGGAACTCGGCACTCAAGTATTCACCACCTCAATCAGATCTCAGTGTCTTGATACTCTTGCCTGTTTGTTTTTCTACTTCATTCTTGTATTCCTGGAATTTTTCAAAGGCTTCAGATTTATGCTTCATTAAGAAGACATGTCCATACCTTGAAAAAACATCCGTAAAAGTAATGAAGTAAGAATAACCACTTCGCGCATGTATAGACATTGGACCACATACATCACTGTGTATGAGTCCCAAGAGCTCGCTCGCTCTTACTTCGTGTCCAGTAAAGGGAGTCTTTGTCATCTTTTCCATGAGACAAGATTGACAAGTTGCATAAGACTGATATTTGAACAGATCCAAATATCCCTCTTTATGTAATTTAGTCAATCGTGTTTCATTGATGTGACCCAGTCTACAATGCCATAAGAAAGCATGATTTAATTCTGGAGACTTTCTTTTGTGTGTATCCTGGATATTGAAAATATGCGGTTGGTTTAATACGTATATCCCGTTGCTTAATGTAGCCGACCCAATCAAAACATGATTAAGGTGAATGTTTACAACATTGCTTACAAATGCAAAATCATAACCTTCTTTAGACATTAAAGATACAGATATGATATTACAAGTCGAACTGGGTTCAAAATAACAGTTGCGCAAAACCAAAACATGCCCATCTGTCAACCCGAAGTGATAGTCCCCCACGGACTCAGATCCATGCTTGCTCCGTTAGCAACTCTGAGGGTCATATCACCTGCCTTCAAAACTCTACGCCTTCTCAGTGCCTGCAAAGAATTAGAGATATGAGATCCTGATCCGGTATCAATACTCAGGAAGTAGAGTTGATTGACAGACAGTTTTCAATAACATACACACCTGAAGCCGAAGCCACAACTTGCTTCGGGTCCTGGTTCTTAGTCTTTTAAGCCCTGCAATCTTTCTTCCAGTGTCCTTTCTTGTGACAATAAAAGCATTCTTCCTTCCCCACATTCTGTCCCGCTATCTTTGCTTTTCCCTTGGCTTCCACCTTACTAACACCGCCCCTTGGTTTGGTGGGGGCCTTCTTCTTCTTTCCTTTGGCTTTCGCCTTGGACCTAGAAGAAGAAGCTCCTCCAACAAACAAAGGGGGTATTTCCCTGACTTTCTGTAGGGTGCCCTCTGCACTCCTCAACATGTTGAGGAGTTCCGGTCAACTTCTTTTCCTTGCATGTTGAAATTCAGGATAAACTGGGCGTAGGTGGAAGGAAGGGACTGGAGAATCAAGTCAGTGTAGAGCTCGTTCTCTAACGTGGTCCCGAGGTCCGCGAGCTCCTCAATGTACCCAATCATCTTAAGCACGTGTTCCGCTACAGATGATCCGACGGCCAACCTCGCTGAAAATAGCTTCTTCGAGGTCTCGTATCTTGCGATACGGGATTTCTCTCCATATAGTTCCTTAGTATGGAGAAATATGAATTCAAGATCCATATTCTCGTGCCTCCTCTGATGTTCATTGTCCATAGAGGCAAGCACGAGGCACTTGTCCTTCGCGCTGTCAATCTTCCAGGTCTTACGGATTTCCTTATACGTGACACTAGATTTTGGACCTGGGACGGCGGGAGCCTTAGTGGTAAGAAGATACCCCAACTTGTCATAAGTGATTGCCATTTTGACATTCCTGAACCAATTTTTGTAGTTTGGCCCTGTCAATATATTTTTATCTAATAGTAACTTAAGGCCCGTCATGATGTTTGGTTGCTACAATTAGGAGAGAGAGAAGAAATACTTTAGCATGATGCTCTTGCAAGTTTAGAGTGGTTTTTAGTTTGTCTAAACAGGATGGCTCCCACCGTTTCTCGAATCCTTCCTCAAACCATAAAAGAAGAACTAGTCAGGATTGATCTCACCGTACAATACTTGTTTAACCGTTCAGCCAGGCCAGTGTCGGTACTTCGAGGGAGGTTTTACGACGCTTTCGCGAAGTTCCTTAATTAAATAACCTCTTTTCCCTGTGGGCGTAACCCCGTTAACACCTTTCTAGTCACCTACTTGGTTTATAGTATTGATCGTTAAGTGAAAAAATCTCCCGAGGAGTAGCATATACTCACAGTAGGATCGAGATCCAAATATCATCATGTGATAAAGCTGAAGGAATCCTACCAAAATCATCACACTCCAAATGGTATGCAACACTAGCAAGTTTCACCTTCCTTAGAAACTCCCGATGTGGATTTTGCCCCATGCTCTTATGACCTTGACTTTGGCCAACAAATCATAAGTTACATGTCAAGTTCTAGCCATCATTTTCCAGGTTAATTTGAACCCACCCGTATCTACCCTTAACTTTGGCCAACAAAGCAGTATGACTATCCCAAACCAACGCATCTATTTACGCTTCATATGAATATCCAACAGCTACCAATCACTATGCCTTGACTTTGGCCAACAAACATAGCTTGAATACTATTGACTATCCATACGAAATGACGGAGGGCTACGAATGGTTTTGGAGAAACCGTGAACGTAGTGAACTTGATATAATCGAAGGAACGTGATAGCTTTAAAAGGAGTGGTTTAAGCTCCGCATTTAAAAAGTTTTGCTGTTTTGAGAAAACCGAGTGGGTTTTGAAATTGTTCCAACGTTTCAACTTTGGTTTATTTTCTTTGCATTAATATAATGCGTCCCATCAATTAATCCTACCATTGCAGAAAACAACGAAAATATAACGTACCCCTATACCATCCGCATTCGCCACTGGGCCCCGTCATCACCCGTTAGGTTACTTAACTAACGACAGAGTGGGGGTTGGACTAGCGCGGATGCAAAACATAAGCAACGCCTACTAGATATCATATATAGATATAAACATTCGTCAGATGCAATGATAGCCATTCTAGATCACAGATGAACACATTGGTTATGCTAGGAATCCACGTTTCGTTCGAGCCTGCAATGAAAGACGGATTACACGGTCGCGATGAATAGCCAAACCCTACCCCAGACCCCTACGGGTGCGACAAACTACCCGCCAAATATCCGAAGTGAAGCAGCCTCCCTCAACAATGTGAGTAGGCCACTCAACACTTCAAAGTACCCGGTAGTTTGTGCACCCCACCTTGGGTCTATCCTAGGAGCAAAAACGGTAAAAAAATAATATACAATGGTGGCTACAACCTCAACCCGGATGTGCGACCATGAAATAATATTATATCAATTTACAATTTACAACAAATGAAAGATAAATAAACACTCATCTCACATCCCCGGCTATTCATCCACGACGATCCAACAAGTTCATATACACAATCTAACATCACAGATCACAGATATGTACAACCCCCACTAATCGACGTATAGCGATTAGTAGACGTTCAGTACATATATCACATTACAGATATAATCCAATTAGCTAAAATTTATAGAACTTCGATCAAAAACTGTATTTGAATCTACCCCAAGTAAAATCCAGTACTCTGACAAATCTGGGCAGAAACAAAACTTCCCAGAATACACAAAACCAACACATAGAACTCCAGAAGAATTTTGGTGCGCGGACGAGTTGACTCGGCCGCGGATCCACGGTGGATCACTTTGATTGGCCGCGAATCCGCGGTCTTATGAGCGATTAAGGCGCCCAAATTTCTATAATTTTCTCTAAAAAGCCTGCTTGTATTTTTCATGTCACTGAAAATATTTTTAGGCCTGTTTTAAAAATCGACAGAAAATACAAGTTTTGGTGTGTTTTCGGGATTTTTTCCGTGATCGAAGTTCTAACGACTTTGCTAACATGTTAGTTGTTGTTTAGCCTGGCTTTGAAACCACTGTAAGTCTATGTTATCCACCCCGGAAATTACGGGGAGGCGGAAAGAGTATAAATCAAATTTTTATCACAAGGAAATATAGACTAACCATGAAAGATCTTTGCTAAACAAAAACTAACAAACATTCAAGGAGCTTTAACTACTAGGTTAAGATGGTTATACCTAGTTCTTGAACTCCTTCTCTTCTTGTTGTGATCCTCCTTGTTGCTAGCACCTTGGAGTGGCGTAGATGGCTCCTCCTCGTTGTCTTCTCTAGGTCAAAGATCGATCCACCCGAAGGCCTCTACCTTGAGCTTCTACCTCAATGATGAAGTAACTAGAGTTCTTGGGTTGCTACACTAAGAACCCTAGATTGAGTAGAGAAGTATTTTGGTGGTTTAGTCTCAAGAGCTTTTGATTTTCAACACATGAAAGATTAAAGCTTTGAGAAAGGAAGAGGGAGAGCAAACCATGAGAACGAAAGATAATGAGAGAATGAGAGAACAAAGCTCTCATATGATAAAAATATGATAATAATAATAATAATAATTAAGAAAATTGTGATGGTGAGTTTATTTGACCATTATCATTTCACATTTAATGCTAAGCATGATTCAAAAAGCATCTTATGCAAAAGAAAAATATCTAGGTCAAAGTAAGTCAACAAGTCAAATGGTCAAACCAATTCTAACCATGATAAAATTATACTTAATTAATATTATTAATCATATTTCTCATTCTCATTAGGGTTTGGATCAAGTCAATGGTCAAAAATCCTAATGAGGTGTCTCCCTCTCCGCCTCTGTCAACTGTACGTACGTACCCGCATTCGTATTCCGAAGAAACACGAATACAATGAGACAAGACCAATCCCAAAACAAATAATAGGATCTAGCTTAAACCAAAGCCCACTAGTAATGTCTGCCCGAACACCGAATACGCACAAGTACGCATATGTGAATGAACCCTGTCGTAAAACCATACGACCTCTACTCTGTTTTGCCCAAAGGCGAACAACCCTCTGTGTGGGACTCTAAAGACTCAACACTACGCTGGCAGTGGGTTTAACCACAGGCCGCAAGCAGTACTAGATGTACATAACGGTCCTCAGGTAGATGTCGATAAGAAGACCGATGAGGTGAACCCATCCGAACTCCTACCGAGCCTGAATGTGACAATCTCGATACAGTCCGGTCTGTTCGTCTAAGAGTATCGCATGTCGGGCCTAGGGGGCGGTAAACGTCAGTCCCCTAATAGCGGTACAAGTCGTGTCGGAGTATAGCCCAGAACACCCTGAGAAACTACTGGAAACACCACCAGTAAATCTCGCTTGCCCTGGCCAGGGACTTTCTATAATGGCTCTCCGAGACACAGCGCGATATCAAACCCCAATACCGGGAGAGACGAATCCTGTCTAACCGTCACTGCCTCCAAGTGCTTTGGGACTGCACCGAACTACTACCTGTTTGCATGACTCAATAGAGTCATGGTAGGGTAGTAATCTAAGAACAGTGGGAACACACTCGAGGCGAAGTGACAGTGTCAAGTCAACGGACTAAGCTGTACTCATGTCATATTGGAACTGATAAATGACGATAGGTATAATACCAACCAACAGTTCCCAGCGAGTCTATCACGACCCGAAATAGTACGGGACTGGCCCTTGAATCATATGCAGTCTATAGGACCTCATCTAATCCAAGTAAGCCAAAAACCCTGAAATCTAAAACCATTTTAAGGAGTAAATAAGGAAAACTAGTTTTAAAGAAGTGTAGGAAACATGTTTAAAAATGAGGTTTTTAAATAAGTAAGCCGAATATGCATTTTTAAAACCCTCAATGTCTTTTCTAAAAATTTCGGCAGAGTTTCGTTTGTAAATACTGGCCCCGAACGGGGTACAACGTGAATAATATATATATGCACAATAAAAAGTCATCCCCAAGCGGGAGCTAGCTCTTCGTCAATCGACGGTCACAACCACGCAAGCAATGTAATATACAACGCCAAAGGGCGAGGATCAAAACTCAAAGGAAAACTCAAATCAACTTGAAAACCATAATACTACAACGCGCGACTCTAAGGTCGAAATAATACACAACTGGTTTTCTAAGTCTGAAACAATATACAAGTTTGGTTGATGGAATTTCTAGATACAACTGAATAATACATATACAATGGTGGTTCTGATGCAAAAGAATCCACCTACCAAAGCAAATCACCCGTAAGGGAAGCAGTGTGCCAGAAAGCCACAATGGAACCTGTACGACAAAACCTGCAAGAACTGTGGCACAATGGGGGTGAGTTGCCAACTCGTGAATAGAAGACATCACAGAGCAGAAATCGTATGTATGACATAATCCTAGGTCAATACTATCAGATATATATAAACTTCAAAGGAATAAATCTGAAGCATAATAAGGTGGCAATGTAATATCTATACATGAGTGTAGTGCTAAGTGCTCGTGCCAGTGCCTCAGGTAATAACATATCATAAATATGAGGTATGATCAGTGTCGACTATATCATGAAGTCTATGAATATGTGGATATCGTCTACGTATCACCCAATGACAATAAACATCATGCATGTAAATATCATAAAGAATATGTATGGAAATATGACGATATAAATCAACATGTGTCGCTCGCGACATATCAAATCATAGAACCTGAATGTCTAGCATCGACACTCGAAAACATCATGAAAACTGTGTCTAGCATCGGCATGCAAATCCTCATATATATAGGGCTCCGTCAGTCCGGACTGGCCTATATCATCTCTCAACTCCGGTCGGTATCCCCCGGATATCCGCCGAGCTCAAATACAATCACCGGTAAGTAGTACTCCCCTGCCAGGCTCACCGTCTAACATATACGAGTCTTCTTGCCTCGGGGTACCTCACCGGGTCCACCATGTACCCGCAGACGGTGCCTACCGCTCCTCGAATCGGGTTTCACATGCAACTCTCAGAACCGAGAAAACACATGGTGGACGCACTGAAATATCATATCAAGGGTAACCGGGTTTTTAAAACAATACATACTCTCTTTTAAAATACCCACGGTTCCCAAATCCAGAAATATCACGCAAACAACATATCTCAATGCGTATAATCAGAAAGCATGATGTATGCGACATATAAAAGAAATATAGGCATATCAGTATATCATGCAACATGGAGTATGAATGTACATTAGGTATGTGCACAAGTATGCCATGCAATGGTCATATCTTGAATGCAATAGTACTACAGTATACTGACATGGCAATTATCGATGATGAAGTGTGTGAGCCGGCAAGCAGGTGTACGTGGAACATATGCATCATCGATAATGGTGCCGGTGTCCTATCAGCATGGTTTTAATATAACAATAAACATATATAACATGCAATGCTATGCGAACAGCAAGAATATGCGGCAATGAATACTAAACACAGCAGTGCAGATTCTATATCAATGTATCTATGTCGTACTGTTTTGCCATTGGAAAGAAGACGAATCGGGGTTTTTAGGAAAATTAGGGCTACAGTGTTTTTAAGAAAAGATGCGTCATTTGAAATATCCGTGGAATCCCTTTGCCTGTCTTTAAAATATTCTCAATTCGTTAGTTTTTGAAATAGGTACGACATCGGCCTACCCTAACATATACTAGCAAAACTACAGCTCTAACTAACAAGTCAATCGGGAGGGGTATGGAAACCACCTAAATCTTAGTCGATATACAAATATATATAAATATAATAGTCGGTGATCCCACCTCAAAGGTACCGCATACGATACAATATCATCTGACATCCTCAAGTCATGAGTGAGGATCTATCATCAATAAAAAGCTCTTACGGTAAATCATCGTACGGCATCCCAAAAGCTGGGTACGGGTCAATATCATATTCATCTCATCAATTATCTGGTATCCTTATCATCATATCTCATGATCTGGGGTACTGATCTAAGTCTAGTACAATTCGATACCATCTATACAAATGCGTGTGTGAAATGCACGTCCAAAGGCCCACTAAAATCACATGTCGTATCCCAAATACGGATCACATCATATCACCGATCTCATAGCACTATACCCAATATCATCGACTCATCTCCAAATATCATCCACTATCCTCATCATCCAGGTATAACTATAACAAGCAAGAATATGTGTGTGGGGGGTGTAAACCTATTCTAGGGTTCGCATCTAGGAAACTATACTAGTTTGCTTCTAAACCCTAATTTATCCATAGTACACCTAACCACATCTGGAATATCCAATTCACACATAACGCTATCATACATATATATAGTATATATCTAGTATACTAAGTATCGAACTGCGGGGGTGCTATACGCCATCCACCCGACTTCCCCCGTAGATATAATCTACTCACCTTGCATCCTGCGTGTCGGTGTCGACGTCGCCTTCATCTTCTTCATCACCTCGAATCACCATGGGGGTACCTACATGTCACACGTATCGCATCGTATTAAAACCTAATCAAAACCAAAACGACACACGAAAACCAAAACGATACGCTTAAAAGCTTATGGGTTAGAAACTATGGGTACGCTTTCAAAACCATCAAACAATCCTCGATATCGTCGTACAAACGCCAAGTAATCGAGGTAAAACGCAGTTATACATATCCAGAATTTAAAATACGCAATACAAAAACACGAATCAAAACAGCAACTATAGAAAAGGGTCCCAGATTTCACCCTAGATCAAATCAGACACTTTTGCATATACCAAGGGTCTAGTTTACTGATTAGGGGACCACAGAACCAACACGAGGCCAAATGGCCTAGGTCTGGCCGCAAATTGCGGCCAGAAAGAATAAATCTGTGGCCAAGGAATGGAACTAGGGGCTGGGGTTTTGGGGTTAGCTTCCTGGGTGCCTGCACATCTCTCTGTGTTTGCAAAATAATTTTCAGAGTCTCGGGGTGATAGCAGATTTCAAATAACCCTCACAAAATCCACAAATTTCCGATATCGGCTTTTCTAATCCATATTCCGGGTTTCTAGTCTCTGGTTTAGGCCTGGATTCTAGCACTAGGGGGTTTGTGTGGCCTCTACTGAGCTTAATTACCCATCACCACTCTCAATTCCCATTAACCCTAACTAGGGTTTTCCTAAGTCCACAAAATCACACGATATCGGTTATATCATAACATGGGTGTAAAAGTAATGCAAATACTAAGCTAAAGTTTCAGAAATTACCTTATTTAGCAATTCAAGAATTTTCTTGAGTTGCCCCAAGTGGCCAAAATCCTTGCTTTCTTGGTCCAATGTGCTTCCCTTGAGCTTATGCACAAAATTTGTGAAATGGGGATATGGTTTTGGGTTGTTTTTGGATGTATTTGTGATGATTTATGGAGGGGGGAGATGAGGCAGCAGCAATGAGGGAAATGGGGGGAGAAAATGAAGGAGGAAGAAGAAGTAAACAAATGGTCATGACTCTCCTTTGACCCCTTACTTTCTCTCACTTGCTCATACTCTTTTATTTTATTCCCTTTTCCTTTTCTTTTGTTTTCTTTTACTTTTCTTTCTTCTCTCCTCAATAGTAAACCCAAAACAATCCATGGTAGAAAATGCACAAGTGTTAAAAAGACTTTATGCATGGTATGTGCACAAAACACGCTTAATCCGCGATTAACGATTTTTAATCGCGATTAGCACTAAAATAGTGTCAAAATAAATCATAAAAACTTAAAAATTGCATAATTCACATAAAACACCCTCTTTTAGTAATTTCTATGATTTTTCAAATTTTTTTCCCAATTATCGGTATTTAATTATACCGCCTTATTAAAATATTCAATATTTTATTATTAAAATATAAAAATTCTCAAAAATAATATTTTATTTTTTCGAAATGTTACAATCTTCCCCTCTTAATGAAATTCGGTCCCCAAATTTAAATTTTAAACCCCTAATTTCTAAAACATTTCGATAAAAAGTCCAAGTCGTCGGGGCTCCGAAATCATCAATACATAAGACGCATCATAGCGCAATGCATGCGCATGAGAAATGAGCAGATAACTTAAAGTCAAAACTCTGTCAAGCATCCCGCAATCATCGGAGTCATGGTAAAGACACAAATGTCAAATCCACAATAAAACCAATATGATATAAATCAGAACTATACATGTAAACATCAAATATGTACATGTAAATAACTGAAGGAAATGCATGCCAATCCCTTTTTAAGTCGCTGTGCGATGCGCATAGCACTGCACAGTGGGGGACATTTATTGTAAGAATATAACCATATATGTATATATCTTTTGTTTAATATGTGCATTCCGCCGTTTTGAAAACAATTTAGAAGGGTTTCCTTGTTTAAAACGTGTCGTGTCATATCAGACACGTAGGTAAATACTAAGACTATAGCTCCCTTTTGGAAATCCCTTCGATAACTATAAATGCATGCAAAATATATCCAGATACTGTCCTCTGACTAGTCCTGCTCAGTACGAAAACAAATAGCAATATCATAAAAACGTACTGGTCCATAAGGAATAAATCCCAAAAATGTATATAAGAATACCCTGTGCGTCTGGTGCGCACGGAAATCAAAATCCACATATGTGCCATACATGTGCACAGAAACATCATCTAGATGCAACAGGTGTGCATGAAACATCTGTCATAGGCAACGTGTGTGCCAGACAGCAAAATCAGGTGCATCTGACATGCACAAGGAATCCCGATTTAGTGCATCTGGTGTGCACCAAAATAGTATCTCAAAAGAGGCGCTCAACGCGCGCGAAAATCCAAATCAAATGCACGGAGTGCAAGAGATCAACATCAATATCAGAATCAAAGTCGATGGTATACAATACGGCTCAATCCAAATCAGGTATACCGCGGTGTATAAACTCACAACCATGTGCATCAGCATTCACAAATCAAATCAAAGCACTAAAAGTGCATGAAAACTATGCTGGAAGCGTAAATCAAATCACCGGCATAAAATAGGCATGAAATCACAATCAATACCTCAAGCGTAATAACTATGCGCAAAATATAAATACCCAGTAGGTGCAACCATGGTGCATGAAAACAGAAATCATGGAACTCGGCCATCAAGACCAAATCATGCGAACAGATCTCCCAAAATACCGAAATCCAAGGTGACGGATACGTAATAATTGAATCACAAAATCACAAATCATAAATACCGTCGTCGATATATCCTCCTTCAAAGTCGAGAAGGTGTCGGTGCATCCAAAGTCTCTCACACGGACTCGAAATCACGAACTCGGTATCTTCATCACTCTGTGGAAGATATCTAGCCGAACACGTCCTCAGGAACTTGTCCCAACCTGCGGAGATACACTCTATTCTCATCCATTCTTGATCAACTCACAACGCATCTGGTTGAGGTCCTTTATCCAAACCTGGTCAACTATCTCGTCGACGATGCCGAACTCTGGCCTGCTGGGTGTGCGCAATATAACCACTCCTGGGTCCAAGTCTTCCCATAGCATTCCAGAAAGGTCCTGTCGAGATCTCTCTCTCAAATCTCATTTTTGCCGAATTGCCCGGAAGTTATCATCTTTACTATATCTGTTTCTTGTTTCGGAATGGTTGCATACTCATCGCGCCTCCTTCTGGAAGATATATCAATAATCAACGCCTCTGCATGCGTATCGCATCTCTGATGTCGGCGGAATGGAACGTCATCTCGTCGAATTCTCGTGCGAACTCTTTACTCCACTCTGTTCCAATGTCGACTGATTCGGACTCGTCTTCTCGTGGCTGCATGGACTGCGCTCCAACGGCTATGCTCGTATCTGGAGTCTCTCAAGCAATGTGTCCCATCACATGATATCCGAAAGATGTCGAACCATCGGATCGATTTGTAAGAACCTCATAATCCCCCAAGAGATCAACATCTTGAGTACAGTTTAATAGTATTCTGGTACATACCACAGCACCTGTGGACCAACCGTAGAAGGGCAAACCTAAGCCTCACAAATGGCACCGCTAAACTGCCGCAAACCCTAAGGTTCGAAGGCGTTCCATGATCATTACGTCGAGTTAGGGTTTCATTCTTCTAGAGGGTCCATAGCATTACTTGCATTGTCTTCCGAATACTTTAAACTTGGAAATGGGTTCCTGACATTCGATCATCTCTATTGACTCTCAACGAATCTGCGTGAAGTCGTCTCTAGCTAGAATCAATCTATCTGATGACCTCGCATCGGGGTAAACGAACGAACCACATGTCCTAGTCATTCATCCTCGGGTGACTAGCGACCTTCGATCATATCTCTAAGTATATACTCATGCTGCAGTAGCTCCAACATCTGGGCAATATCTCGTCATTTGCAGCAGCAACTGGCTCATTCTTCTGTACGCTAAACAGCGCCTCAAGCATCATGAATAAGCGATATATCAATGGTCATCACATTCTGGCTGGTCTCTAGCAGTAGCCTGATCCTCTGGTGCTGATCTGTACGTCCGAGAAATCTCGTAAAAGCGATCTGTCATATGCTCATGGCGCGAAAACACAACGTCTCTATACGCAATCGTATGTCTCTGGAATCACGCCCTAGTCAGTCCTCGTCCATAACAAGATCAAGCTGACGCAACTCTAGCCGTAGCTCTCTCTGCCCGTGTAATCATGGCGGCAAAATCATAACCAACATCGATGAGGATAGATCATAGGAATGAATATAATACTGTGCAAGGAAATGTACATCCTAAGGTCTCTTAAGCGGAGTAGCTTATCGTAAATATGCCGCGGAACATACGTACGGTACGTCGCTCTACTCAAGCTACCTACTCCATTAACCAAGGGTCATCCTACGCGACGAAGGTTCGGGTATAATACCACCTCGACTAAGTCTAAGTTCCGTAAGGTCAAGCCTATTTTCCGTATATATATAAACGCTCTAGGCTCCGCATAGTCAAAATGAGACTCAAACTAAGGTTAACCTAGCGCTCTGATACCAACTTTGTCATGACCCGAAAGAGCACGTGACTGGCCCTTGAATCATATGCAGTCTATAGGACCTCATCTAATCCAAGTAAGCCAAAAACCCAGAAATCTAAAATCATTTTAAGGAGTAAATAAGGAAAACTAGTTTTAAAGAAGTGTAGGAAACATGTTTAAAAAGGAGGTTTTTAAATAAGTAAGCCGAATATGCATTTTTAAAATCCTAAATATCTTTTCTAAAAATTTCGGCAGAGTTTCCTTTGTAAATACTGGCCCCGAACGGGGTACAACATGAATAATATATATATCCACAATAAAAAGGCATCCCCAAGAGGGAGCTAGCTCTTCGTCAATCGACGGTCACAACCATGCAAGCAATATAATATACAATGCCAAAAGGCGAGGATCAAAACTCAAAGGAAAACTCAAATCAGCTTGAAAACCACAATACTACAACGCGCGACTCTAAGGTCGAAATAATACACAACTGGTTTTCTAATTCTGAAACAATATACAAGTTTGGTTGATGGAATTTCTAGATACAACTGAATAATACATATACAATGGTGGTTCTGATGCAAAAGAATCCGCCTACCAAAGCAAGTCACCCGTAAGGGAAGCAGTGTGCCAGAAAGCCGCAATGGAACCTGTACGGAAAAACCTGTAAGAACTGTGGCACAACGGGAATGAGTTGCCAACTCGTGAATAGAAGACATCACAGAGCAGAAATAGTATGTATGACACAATCCTACGTCAATACGATCAGATATATATAAACCTCAAATGAATAAATCTGAAGCATAATAAGGTGGCAATATAACATTTATACATGAGTGTAGTACCAAGTGCTCGTGCTAGTGCCTCAGGTAATAACATATCATAAATATGAGGTATGATCAGTGTTGACTATATCATGAATGTGTAGGGTTCCCGGGCATCCTAATGAGGTCTCACAAGGCATCAACCATGCCAATTTCAAAAAATCTAGGTGCCGAGAAACCCGACTACGGATCGTTGGCTAGAAATCTAGGCGAAACAATAAACTAGTTAACACTTAACTAAGAGATACGGAAATACAACCTTTGTAGATCCGGTTCTCCACCTCCATAGCTCCGCAATGAAGTCTCCTCGCTGTCCATAACAAGTCCCGGGCTCTAGCGTTGGCTTCATCGGAGAATGGACGGGCTAGGTCATCGATGTCCATGCCGAAGATGATCTACGTCGAGGCATCGCTAAATCAAGATCCGACTTCACCAAGTCAAGAAACTTGTGAAGAAAACACACTCTACTACTTGGCAAGAGGTAGAGGATGAAGAAATAGGAAGTGGGTTCAATTTAGAATTGGATTTCTCACTCTTTATCATCAATCACCATTGATGACCTCAAGGTTTTCTTCTTGAGTTCAAGGAAGAAGAAGAAGAAATGATATGATAAATTAATTAAAAAAGAAAAGAATAATCCATTCTTATCATAATAGAACCATGGTTAGGTGTAGAGAGTGAATCATGGTTTAGTGGAATGGTTAGGTTTAAGCATGAGACAAAAATGGTTACTTTATGAAAGCTTCAAGAAGCTTCAAGTGCAAACAAATAAAAGCCACCATTTCTTCTCATATCTTTTCCTTTTTCCAAAAAGAAAAAGATTAATAAATGAATGAAATGAATAAGGAAAAAGTAAACCCTAACCATTTCATTAACCAAGGTTTAATTCTTTACACTTAACCAAAAGGCATGTATCATCAAACATGATACAAGCAAGTGCACAAAATCATATCGCATATGCAATGCGCACACCCGAGTGAGAAAATCCATTCAAAGTGAACCGATACTAGTTAATGCAAAGTAATATATCAAATATATAATTATGCATTAAATCACTAAATCAACACTTGATTCAATGATCCGGTCATGTCGCACATAACCGACTGGTATCATCAGTAACAACTTATCGAATCAACACTTGATCCGATAACCCGGCTATATCGCAAATAACCGATCAATGTCACATCGCGAGAATGAAATACGGTATCACATACACGCATCATTCTCGGTCCCGCACATATCTCATATGCGCTCCTATTTCGTTTCGCTTGAGCCAGGAAACCTCTGTGTAGGACTCTAAAGACTCGTCAATACGCCGGCAGCGGATGATGATCATATCAAACATCCACAAGCCCCAAGCGGTCTGCTAAACGTAACGGCCACCCGGGTATTGAGCGATCTGAAGATCGACGAGCAAGCCCGCTCACACTCCAGTGAATCCAACCAGTAACACTACCGTACAGTACGATCTGATCGTCTGATATGTCGCATATCTCGCCTAGGGGTGATCAACGTCAGACCCCAATAGCTCGATAAGTCGTGTCGATATGAGGTCTATAACAATTCGAGAAACTACTGGTAACACTTACCAGTAAATCTCAGCAACCCTGGCCAGGGATTTCCTGTTATAGCCAATCGAACACAGCGCAACATCAACTCCCTATACCGGGAGAGACGAATCCCCTCCTATCGCTCATTGCCTCCATGTGACTCGGGACTGTACCCAAAAACCACCGTTTTGCATGCCCTCTTGGACGTGGTAAGATGGAAATCAAAGCACAGTGGGAACCACACAAGACTCTATGACGATCTCGGGTCAACAGACTACTCTGTACCAGTGTCACCAGAGAACTGCCATCTGACGTAAGGTATAATACCATCTGGGAGTTCTCGGCGAGTCCGTCCAGTGTACCCAGTCTCTACTGAGCACCCGTATATCATCTCTGATGTCAAACACCAATGGATATGGGATCATCCATCGCCCATCTGTATGGGTCGAGAAGGTATACGCTAGTCTACTCTGGTATATCGATGCCCCGTCTCGATACACCCACGACTAGGGACTTTGAAGGATGTACTTATGGACTACCATGTCCCCACTAGTATGATCCGCATCATAGTCCAGGTAGTCAAGTACAGATCCTAAGGGCTTTACCAACATGTAACAGAGAGACAATCAGTATACACGTTAAGGTAAAGATCAACCAGATAGCATACTATCATGTCGAGCAAGAAAGTCCTCCCTATATACGTCCCAGCATCTACTACAATATACATCCTATGTATAGTAATGGCCTCTGGGGCATACATATAACTAACAATCTCCCACTTGCACTAGGGCCATCTGATAGCAGTGGTTGTAGTATCTCATACTCAACCATCCCATAAAAATCTCTCTCTGGGAACAGGCCTTTATGAGTGGATCCGCTGTGTTGTCCTCTGACTTTACTCTCCTAACCTCGATCCCTTGGAGATTAAGCATCTCCATGATCAGGTGACACTGCCTTAGAATATGTCTGGATCACTGATGGGACCTGCGTTCCTTGGCATAAGCCACAACTCCATTGTCACACAATGGTAGGAACAAAGTTCATCTTATGAACTTTTATACACCCAGACTTCCTCTTTGGTAGCATCTTAAGTAGCGATGTATCCTGCCTTCATTGTCTAGTATGTCACGGTATCTAGCTTGGAATTCTTCCAACATACCGTCCCATTACTGAGGGTAAAGACAATGCCTGCGACTGACATTCAGTCGTCATTATCACCCTGGAACCCTTCCAGTGATTCTCCCCGTGATCGATTGATACCATCTCACTACAACTAGTAAGAATCCTAACATCCAATTAGATCTATCTCATAGATCCAAAATCCAGGATTTAGTAGGTATCACTTTGATCCTATGTGGAGAATCATTGTGATAAGCGGAGATTGATCGAGCGTAGCATAGGAAACTCCTTCCCTATCAAGAGTATGTCATCCACGTACTCTACGAGGATCACCACCATACTCCCTACTACCTTTTTGTATATACAAGGTTCATCTACCATTTTGATGATGTCAAACTCTTTGACTACTTCATCAAAACAGATGTTCCAACTCCGCGATGCCTGCTTTATCCTATAAAGCATCTTGCACACGTTTCCGCTGCTCCCACTGTCTACGAAGCCCTCTGGCTGTGTACTTATAGACGCACTCTTCTAAAACATCATTTAGAAAAGCAGTCATGACACCCAACCACCAGATATCGTAGTCATGGTATGTAGCCGTGACAAGTAGGATCTGGATGGACTTAAGCATAGATCCTTAGAAAAAGGTTTCATTATGATCCATATCTGGTCAATTATGCAAACCTTTAACAAGTCTAGCTTTGAAAGTCTCAACTTTTCCATCTACACCAAGTAATCTTCTCAAGATATACTTGCTCCTGATGAGGATTTAACCCTTCAGATATAGCAACCAAAGTCCATACTTTGTTGGTGTATAAGGATTCCATCTCAGATCGCTAAACATCCAGCCATTCTTACAGAGTCTTACTCTCGATAGCCTGCTCGAAGCTAGTTGGGTCATCATCTCATGATGCAATCCTCGCTCCCACTGTCATAGAGAAAACAAAGTATCTCTCAGGTGGGTGAGGAACCCTACTAGATCGGCGGAGAGGCTGAGGTTCATTGGTAACTATTGAATCCTTTGGTTCTTTCAAATCATCAGCTGCAGTTTGTATAGCTGGAACATTTCCAGTTCTACATAACAGTCCTTGCCTCGAGCTTGTCCGGATTTTTCTTTTAGACATAGCCCGGACAACCCCAAATCTTAACCAACTTAAGATATGGGATCTTCCCTTTCCATATCACATATGAAGCGGTAGGCAACTGATTTGATTTGAACCCTACTCAATAGGTATGCATCTTCTCAAGTGCATAACTCCCAAAAAGAAATAGGTAACTCAGTAGTACTCATCATAGAGCACACCATATCAAATAGGGTGTATCTGCTCCGCCCCGATATACCATCGTGCTATGGTGTATACAGAGGAGTAATGCTGAGAGAGAATCTCATTCTCCTTTAGAATAGTCCAGGAATTCCATGCACAAGTATTCTCCTCCCTGATCTCATCATAGGAAATAATACTTATACCCGTATATTGGTTCTCTACTTCTAAATCATATTCTGTGAATATCTCAAAAGGTTCGGACTTGTGTTTCAACAGGAACATATGTCTGAATCTTGAGAGATTATCAGAGAATGTAATGAAGTACAAAGAACCGGTCTTGGCATATGTAGACAGGGGACCTTTATACATCAACATGTATCATCCCAAGAGTTTACTAACACTTTCTCTGTTTCCAGTAAACGGAGCTATGGTCATCTTATCTTTGTGACATGACTGGCGAGTTTCACAAGATGTAAATTCAAACTGATTTAAATATGCATCTAAATGTAACTCAGCCAGTCGGGTCGCATTGATATGACCTAGTCTACAATACCTCAAGAAGGATTCATTCATTTCTGAACTCTTCCTCTTGTGTGTGTTCTGTATACTAAAGAACTGTAGTTTGATTTAGAACGTCAATGCCTTTAGATAACGTGCCTAAACCGATCAACTTTTGATATAGGAAATGTTCAAAACATTATCCAACTATACAAAATTTTATCATTTCTTTACTGATAAAGAGATAGATATGATTTTGTATATCAGGTTCGGTATCTAATAACATTTGTTCAGAATCAATGTATTCATAATACAGGGTGACAGTGACCAACAGACTTGGCTGCAACACTTGCCCCGTTTTCTGCCTCATGAAACTTATCACCCGTTCTCAGTTTTCTACCTTTCTGTAGCCCTATGTAACAGATTACATATCTGGGATCCTGATCTGGTATCACATTCCCAGGACGTAAAGAATACTGAGAAACAATTCTTGTAATGAACACACCGGAAGATGATGCATCAGCATGCACTCTCTTCGTTTGGGCGGCACGGGAATTCTGGTAATCCCCAATTTCTTGCTCTGTCTTATAACAATTATAAGTTGGAGCGGGACCAACGTTCCCCAGCTCAGTATAACAAGCGGGTTCGGTCAATAATCCGTATTATTATCTTGATTAAGGCGTGATATGGTCGCTACCAGGAGAGAGAGAGAAGAAAACACTCAGCGTGCGCTCTTGCAAGAATAGATTGGTTATTATTTTATCTAATCAGGATGGCTCCCACTGCTTTTTATCAAATCTTCCTTCAAACCCTAAAAGGAAAGACTAGCCGGGATTAATTACACACTACAAGTTCGCCAATCTTTCAGCCAGGCCAGTGTCGGTACTTTGAGGGAGGTCCCCCGTGCTTTCGCACGAACCTTATTAATGTAAACCTCGTTTTCCCAGAGGCGTAACCTCGTTAACACCTTTCTAGACACCTACTTGATCGGCTAATTGTAATATGTAAAACTCTCCTAGGAGTAACTCTTACTCGCAGCGGGTATCGGGATCCAACTATCTCATAGAAGGTATGCAATCTCATTGCAAATTTCAACACTTGAAATTCCCGATAATATTTTGCCCCTAGCTCGCTATGACCTTGACGGAGGCCAAACAACCCATAGTCTGCTAGTCAAGTTCAACCCGTCATTTCCTGATTGAATTAAACCCACCCGCATGACCCTTGACGGAGGCCAAACAACGCCGTACGAATACCCTAATCCAATCGCATCATATGCTAGCAGATAAGCACTAGTTAGCTACCGTACACTACGCCTTGACGGAGGCCAAACAACCGCAGCACGAATACTAACTAGTACGTATCTGAAATGACGGAGGGCTACGACAGGTTTTTCTGAAAACCTATTGCGTAATGAACTTGATATCGTTGTAGGATCGAATGATTTTAAAATGGAGTGCTTTTGAGGCTTTTCTAGTTTTGCTAAAGGAGTCACTCCCGGTGAAGGGATCGTCGGTCCTTTCCTCGTCGAATGAGGTGCGGGATATATCATATATATCACTGTGCAAAGCAAAAACTCTTAAAAGTTATCAAAAGACAAACCGAGTGTGTAGCATCTGCCAGTTATTGCTAAAGGAGTCACTCCCGGTGAAGGGATCTCGGTCCTTTCCTCATCGAATAAGGTGCAGGATATATCACATATACCGCTATGCAAAGCAAGAACTGTAGCTACCTGTTTTATTTTGAAATTCGATTCTACAACATCTTAGGTTTCTTTTATTTCATTAATCACATTAATGAAGTCCCATCATTTAAGTGCCTAATCATCACAGATAAATACGACGTACACTTATGCCATCCGCATTCGCCTCGATGTCCCCTCGTGCACCGTTAGGTTAGGTAACTAACGGCAGAGCGGGGCAGGGCTAGCGCGGGTGTAAAATATAAGTAACATCTATATAATATATCATATATACTATATACTGTATCTATCACAGAACATCACATGATCACATCACAGATATCGCAGCAGAAAAATCATATGAAATATTGGATATACTAGGACGTCCGTGTTTTCAATACGAGCCAGTATAAAACACGGATTCCACGGTCGTGCTGAATAGCCAAACCCACACCCCAAGACCCCTACGAGAGCGGCAAGCAACCCTACAAATTCTAGAGTTAGGAGACCCGGACTCGACTCCTCGAGTTGGTCTCCCACTGGACTCCAGAACCCGGTTACTTGTGCCCTCCTCCTTGGGTCTATCCTAGTGCGGAAAAGTAAATAATATACAAACGGTGACAACTTCCGCAACCTGAAAGTGTCCCAATAAAAGAATATTACATACAAGTTTTTACATGAATGAAAATGAAAAACACTCATCTCACATAAAAACCCCCGGCTATTCAAACACGACGATCCAATATAACATATCCAGCAACACATAACATCACATGTCATCAACGTAAGTAAATATGTCCATCCCAATTGTCGTTGACATATAGCAACAAAACCGGCGATATCACATATTACACTTACGGTCACAGAAAAGAAAGTGTAAAACTACAACAGTTGGAATCCGCAATCTGCATAGACATCGCATGCCTAATTAAATGAATACCTTAGACATCGCATGCCTAACAGTTATAAACCCCGCATTTCAGTCTCAAAATCGAAAACACTTTTCAATACCAAGTCGGGCAATTCAACAGGATTCCCGACATCCTGATCGAATGCTCGTCGCAAACTTCAGTAGACGGCCGCACCCCCGATACCGTCGACGAAGTGCACCAAGGCGGAACACCGCTACCGCGAGCACCCGAACGGATGCTTTCGGCGACGGGGTTCTCCTACAGTCACTTGGTCGGGGCTATGGAGTGAGGCTGTCTATTAAGTTTATCGGCGAGTATCCGCGTACGCTACGTGATTGCGACGGACTTTTGATCACATCAAAATTCCGTGGCAACCGATCAAGTGAGACTAAACTGCTATGTTTATAATATTCATTCCGTTATCTCATAACTATTTGTGAATTCCAATTATTGTATCCCATTCCGGATAAACAGAAAATGTTAAACTTTTCGATCGAACAGTCAAACACCCAAGTTTTCCCGATACTGCTCAACACATGAAATAAGTCTAACAACATTCAGTTCGTGCCTCAGTACCAACGGTCCAGCCGTAGAAGGGTCAAGCCAACGCCTCACATGTGGCACGCCGTACTGCCCCAAACCCTAAGGTTCAAAGGGCAGTTCAAGACGGTCACATAATCGAGTTAAGGTTTGTTGTCTTCTAGAGGGACCATCGCATTACTTGCACTACTTAGAACGTCGTTAAACCACGGAAAAATCCAACACTTGGAAATTTCCCGACAGGGGAAAAATTGGGTATTTATATCCGGTCGAACTTTTTAACATATTCTAAAATTTATCCGGAAATACACAAAGACTAAATTTGATACCCCGATCGAAACACCGAATCCCCAAAACAACTCCAGAAAATTCAACTCTGTAGTCAGATTTAAAATATCCCAGGAAAACCAACACAGAAAAATACGAATTACTGTGCAAACTTCAAGTGCTGATGTGACAAGGAGACCGCGGAACCGCCGCACAAGCCAAGCTTGTGCCGTGGTTCCGCCGCTATTGGTGGAATCACGTTCTCGAATTTCACAGTAATTCATAGAAAAGCCTGCTGATTTTTCTGCATATTTTTATTTTCGAAAAATCCTAGATTTTAGAAAAAGGACAGAGAGCATATTCCGGGTTGGGTTTTCGGTTCGTTCGGACTTCAAATTCCGTCTAGACTTCGCCTAAGGCTCTAGCTAGGCTCTGATACCACTGTAGGGTTCCCGGGCATCCTAATGAGGTCTCACAAGGCATCAACCATGCCAATTTCAAAAAATCTAGGTGCCGAGAAACCCGACTACGGATCGTTGGCTAGAAATCTAGGCGAAACAATAAACTAGTTAACACTTAACTAAGAGATACGGAAATACAACCTTTGTAGATCCGGTTCTCCACCTCCATAGCTCCGCAATGAAGTCTCCTCGCTGTCCATAACAAGTCCCGGGCTCTAGCGTCGGCTTCATCGGAGAATGGACGGGCTAGGTCATCGATGTCCATGCCGAAGATGATCTACGTCGAGGCATCGCTAAATCAAGCTCCGACTTCACCAAGTCAAGAAACTTGTGAAGAAAACAAACTCTACTACTTGGCAAGAGGTAGAGGATGAAGAAATAGGAAGTGGGTTCAATTTAGAATTGGATTTCTCACTCTTTATCATCAATCACCATTGATGACCTCAAGGTTTTCTTCTTGAGTTCAAGGAAGAAGAAGAAGAAATGATATGATAAGTTAATTAAAAAAGAAAAGAATAATCCATTCTTATCATAATAGAACCATGGTTAGGTGTAGAGAGTGAATCATGGTTTAGTGGAATGGTTAGGTTTAAGCATGAGACAAAAATGGTTACTTTATGAAAGCTTCAAGAAGCTTCAAGTGCAAACAAATAAAAGCCACCATTTCTTCTCATATCTTTTCCTTTTTCCAGAAAGAAAAAGATTAATAAATGAATGAAATGAATAAGGAAAAAGTAAACCCTAACCATTTCATTAACCAAGGTTTAATTCTTTACACTTAACCAAAAGGCATGTATCATCAAACATGATACAAGCAAGTGCACAAAATCATATCGCATATGCAATGCGCACACCCGAGTGAGAAAATCCATTCAAAGTGAACCGATACTAGTTAATGCAAAGTAATATATCAAATATATAATTATGCATTAAATCACTAAATCAACACTTGATTCAATGATCCGGTCATGTCGCACATAACCGACTGGTATCATCAGTAACAACTTATCGAATCAACACTTGATCCGATAACCCGGCTATATCGCATATAACCGATCAATGTCACATCGCGAGAATGAAATACGGTATCACATACACGCATCATTCTCGGTCCCGCACATATCTCATATGCGCTCCTATTTCGTTTCGCTTGAGCCAGGAAACCTCTGTGTAGGACTCTAAAGACTCGTCAATACGCCGGCAGCGGATGATGATCATATCAAACATCCACAAGCCGCAAGCGGTCTGCTAAACGTAACGGCCACCCGGGTATTGAGCGATCTGAAGATCGATGAGCAAGCCCGCTCACACTCTAGTGAATCCAACAGTAACACTACCGTACAGTACGGTCTGATCGTCTGATATGTCGCATATCTCGCCTAGGGGTGGTCAACGTCAGACACCAATAGCTCGATAAGTCATGTCGATATGAGGTCTATAACAATTCGAGAAACTACTGGTAACACTTACCAGTAAATCTCAGCAACCCTGGCCTGGGATTTTCTGTTATAGCCAATCGAACACAGCGCAACATCAACTCCCTATACCGGGAGAGACGAATCCCCTCCTATCGCTCATTGCCTCCATGTGACTCGGGACTGTACCCAAAAACCACCGTTTTGCACGCCCTCTTGGACGTGGTAAGATGGAAATCAAAGCACAGTGGGAACCACACAAGACTCTATGACGATCTCGGGTCAACAGACTACTCTGTACCAGTGTCACCAGAGAACTGCCATCTGACGTAAGGTATAATACCATCTGGGAGTTCTCGGCGAGTCCGTCCAGTGTACCCAGTCTCTACTGAGCACCCGTATATCATCTCTGATGTCAAACACCAATGGATATGGGATCATCCATCGCCCATCTGTATGGGTCGAGAAGGTATACGCTAGTCTACTCTGGTATATCGATGCCCCGTCTCGATACACCCACGACTAGGGACTTTGAAGGATGTACTTATGGACTACCATGTCCCAATTAGTATGATCCGCATCATAGTCCAGGTAGTCAAGTACAGATCCTAAGGGCTTTACCAACATGTAACAGAGAGACAATCAGTATACACGTTAAGGTAAAGATCAACCAGATAGCATACTATCATGTCGAGCAAGAAAGTCCTCCCTATATACGTCCCAGCATCCACTACAATATACATCCTATGTATAGTAATGGCCTCTAGGGCATACATATAACTAACAGAATGTTGGAGAAATTGCTCTCAGAGTCAATTATTGGATCACAGGCACGTGATTGCAATGATTGAGGGAGGACCTATACCTGTAGGACTGTCTTACTCAAGATGATAGTATGCTATCTGGTTTATCTTTATCATCGTGTACTGCTTTAGGTGACTTTACAGGTCACTATTGCACGTTGATAGAGCCCCTAGGATTCTTGCTTGACTACCAGCAGTATGAGGGCAATCATATACGTGGGAGCTGGGGTCTATAAGCACATCCTTAAAAGGTCCCTAGTCGTGGGAGTTTCGAGACAGGGCATCGATTCTCCAGAGTATACTAGTGTATACAGTCGAGACCCCGACGAGGGGCGGTGGCCGGTCTCACAAGCCACTGGTGTCAGTTGGTTCACTTAAGATATATACAGGTGCTCATTGGGTTATGAGTACATGGGACAGGACTCGCCGGGAGCCTGCTAGTTGGTATTATACCTGACGTCAGATAGCAGTTCCCTGGTGACATGTGTACAGGTTAGTTCATCGACCTGAGATCGTCATTTGTCTCGTGTGAGTTTCCACTGTACTTAGATTACTACCCTACCACGGCTCAAAGGTGTCTTGCAAACAGGTTTTAGTTGGGTACAGTCCCAAGCCACATGGAGGCAGTGAGCGGATCTGCAGGGGTTCGTCTTTCCCGGTATTGGGGGTGAGGTCGCGCTGTGTCTAGGAGAGTCAGTACATGAAAAGTCCTTGGCCAAGGCAGGAGATTTACTGGTAGGTATTCCAGTAGTATCTCAGGGTGTTCTGGGCTGCACTCCGACACGACTTGTACCGCTTTTGGGGGTCTGACTTTTACCAACCCCCTAGGCCCGCCATGCGATGCTCATAGACGAACGGACCGGACTGTACGGATATTGTCACTGACAGGCTCAGTAGTGTGTCAGGATGAGTTCGCTCATCGACGTCCCTTTTGGTCAATACCTGGTAGCCCGTCACGTATTGGCTAATACCTTTGACGTGCTAGTGGTTAAATCCACAACCAAAGTATTGACGAGTCTTTAGAGTCCCCCACAGACCAGTTTCTCATGTTTCGGGCGAAACGCTGTAGAGGCCGTATGGAGATATGGCAGAATTCGATCAAAATACGTGCGGTATTGCACGGATCGTGATCGGACGGATTTTACTAGCGGGCTTTGGTTTAAGCCGGATCCTAGTATTGTACAGTGTAGATTTTGTCTCTTTGCATTTGTGTTCAGTAGGAATACAAATGCGGGCATATATATCCAGTCGCGGGGTTTTCCTGTAATTTATTACGGGATCAGTTTTCTGAAGTTGCCAGTTTGCATTCCGTTCCGACCAGTTTTCCTTTGTTCCTTCACGGCCGGACTTTCTGGTGGAGGGGGTTATTTGCATGTTTGCAAATAACTTTTTGTGGAGGGGTTTATTGTATTTGTGTGGCTTCATGATGAGATTCTTTTTCCATCCATTCTTTTGCATTAAATGAGATTAGAAATTGATATGATATTGTGATCATCTCTTTTGCTTATGGTCACCCATTCTACTTTTCCTACACTCACCTCCCTTCATGTTTGATTTCATTTTTTCTCTCCACCATATTTCCTAGGAGGGGCCGGCCACTTGAAAGGGAGGGTGTGGGGAAATTTGATCTTCACATTTTCTTATTCCTTGCTAGAACAATGAAAGCACCATTTTTCTTCCAAAACTTTTTTCATTCTTCACCTCCATATCACCAAGGCAACTTCACAACCCCAATTGAGACAATGGTTTCTACACTAGTCTACAGCATTCCTTGGACGCGTCGGCTAGCCAACTTCGCGCCCGAGTTGCTTCGGTCCAGGGGGAAGGAGCCCGTAAAAGAACCCGGTGATGTGGTGCCCGTTTCGAAGAGGAGGCGACAACCGGAGATTCCGCGAGGAGATCGGAGTGGAGGCGAAGACCGAAGGACACGGATCGCTTGGTATAGCTTCTCTTCTCCTTTTCTAGTTTGCTAGCAGCTAGGTTAATGGCCCAATCCGGGTTAAAAGTGCGCGGTGGTGCCGGTTTGCAAGTTTCGCAAAGTTTTTCGTTTCCACATTTTCGGCGTCGGATTGAAGACCGGGGCGCCACCGTGCACTTACAATGAAGTCTATGAATATGTGGATATCGTCCACGTGTCACCCAATGACAATAAACATCATGCATGTAAATATCATAAAGCATATGCATGGAAATATGAGGATATAGATCAACATGTGTCGCTCGCGACATATCAAATCAAAGAACCTGAGTGTCTAATATCGACACTCGAAAACATCATGAAAACTATGCCTAGCATCGGCATGCAAATCCTCATATATATAGGGCTTCGTTAGTCCGGACCGGCCCATATCATCTCTCAACTCCGGTCGGTATCCTCCAGATATCCGCCGAGCTTAAATACAATCACCGGTAGGTAATACTCCCCTGCTAGGCTCACCGTCTAACATATACGAGTCTTCTTGCCTCGGGGTGCCTCACCGGGTCCACCATGTAACTGCAGACGGTGCCTACCGCTCCTCGAATCGGGTTTCACATGCCACTCTCAGAACCGAGAAAACACATTGTGGACGCACTGAAATATCATATCAAGGGTAACCGGGTTTTTAAAACAATACATACTCTCTTTTAAAATACCCACGGTTCCCAAATCCAGAAATATCTGCGAACAACATATCTCAATGCCTATAATTAGAAAGCATGATGTATGCGACATATAAAAGAAATGTAGGCATATCAGTATATCATGCAACATGGAGTATGAATGTACAATAGGTATGTGCACAAGTATGCCATGCAATGGTCATATCTTGAATGCAATAGTACTACAGTATACTGACATGGCAATTATCAATGATGAAGTGTGTTAGCCGGCAAGCAGGTGTACGTGGAACATATGCATCATCGATAATGGTGCTGGTGTCCTATCAGCATGGTTTTAATATAACGATAAACATATATAACATGCAATGCTATGCGAACAGCAAGAATATGCGGCAATGAATACTAAACACAGCAGTGCAGATTCTATATCAATGTATCTATGTCATACTGTTTTGCCATTGGAAAGAAGACGAATCGGGGTTTTTAGGAAAATTAGGGCTACAGTGTTTTTAAGAAAAAATGCGTCTTTTGAAATATCCGTAGAATCCCTTTGCCTGTCTTTAAAATATTCCCAATTCGTTAGTTTTTGAAATAGGTATGACATCGGCCTAGCCTAACATATACTAGCAAAACTACAGCTCTAACTAACAAGTCAATCGGGAGGGGTATGAAAACCACCTAAATCTTAGTCGATATACAAATATATATAAATATAATAGTCGGTGATCCCTCCTCAAAGGTACCGCGTACAATACAATATCATCTGACATTCTGGAGTCATGAGTGCGGATCTATCATCAATAAAAAGCTCGTACGGTAAATCATCATACGGCATCACAAAAGCTGGGTACGCGTCAATATCATATTCATCTCATCAATTATCTGGTATCCTTATCTTCATATCTTATGATCAGGGGTACTGATTTAAGTCTAGTACAATTCGATACCATCTATACAAATGCGTGTGTGAAACGCACGTCCAAAGGCCCGCTAAAATCACATGTCGTATCCCAAATAGGGATCACATCATATCACCGATCTCATGGCACTATGCCCAATATCATCGACTCATCTCCAAATATCATCCATTATCCTCATCATCCAGGTATAACTACAACAAGCAAGCATATGTGTGTGTGTGGGTGTAAACCAATTCTAGGGTTCGCCTCTAGGAAACTATACTAGTTTACTTCTAAACTCTAATCTATCCATAGTACACCTAACCACTTCTGAAATATCCAATTCACACATAACACTATCATACATATATATATCTAGTATACTAAGTATCGAACTGCGGGGGTGTTATACGCCATCCACCCGACTTCCTCCGTAGATATAATCTACTCACCTTGCATCCTGCGTGTCGGTGTCGACGTCGCCTTCATCTTCTTCATCACCTCGAATCACCTTGGGGGTACCTACATGTCATACGTATCGCATCGCATTAAAACCAAATCAAAACCAAAATGACACACGAAAACCAAAACGATACGCTTAAAAGCTTATAGGTTAGAACCTATGGGTACGCTTTCAAAACCATCAAACAATCCTCGATATCGTCGTACAAACGCCAAGTAATCGAGGTAAAACGCAATTATACATATCCAGAATTTAAAATACGCAATACGAAAACACGAAACAAAACAACAACTATAGAAAAGGGTCCCAGATTTCACCCTAGGTCAAATCAGACACTTTTGCATATACGAAGGGTCTAGTTTACTGATTAGGGGACCACAGAACCAACACGAGGCCAAATGGCCTAGGTCTGGCCGCAAATTGCGGCCAGACAGAATAAATCTGCGGCCAAGGAATGGAACTAGGGGCTAGGTTCTTGGGGTTAGCTTTCTGGGTGCTTGCACATCTCTCTGTGTTTGCAAAATAATTTTCAGAGTCTCGGGGTGATAGCAGATTTCAAATAACCCTCACAGAATCCACAAATTTCCGATATTGGCTTTTCTTAATCCGTATTCCGGGTTTCTAGTCTCTGGTTTAGGATTGGATTCTAGCACTAGGGTGTTTGTGTGGCCTCTACTGAGCTTAATTACCCATCATCACTCTCAATTCCCATTAACCCTAACTAGGGTTTTCCTAAGTCCACAAAATCACACGATATCGGTTTTATCATAACATGGGGGTAAAAGTAGTGCAAATACTAAACTAAAGTTTCAGAAATTGCTTTATTTGGCAACTCAAGAATTTTCTTGAGTTGCCCCAAGTGGCCAAAATCCTTGCTTTCTTGGTCCAATGTGCTTCCCTTGAGCTTGTGCACAAAATTTGTGAAATGGGGATTGGGTTTTGGGTTATTTTTGGATGTATTTGTGATGATTTGTGGAGGGGGGAGATGAGGCAGCAGCAATGAGGGAAATGGGGGGAGAAAATGATGGAGGAAGAAGAAGTAAACAAATGGTCATGGCTCTGCTTTGACCCCTCACTTTCTCTCACTTGCCCATACTCCTTTACTTTATTCCCTTTTCCTTTTCTTTTGTTTTCTTTTACTTTTCTTTCATTTCTCCTCAATAGTAAACCCAAAACAAACCATGATAGAAAATGCACAAGTGTGAAAAAGACTTTGTGCATGCTATGTGCACAAAACACGCTTAATCCGCGATTAGCGATTTTTAATCGCGATTAGCACTTGTTACGACCCGAAGGTACGGAACGTGACTGGCACTTAGATTACGAGATGTCTAAAGGCGTACCGTAACCTAAGTCAGCCAAAGCCTAGAAAAATCTAAACCAAAAATAAAAAGAGAGTGAAGGAAAACCTTACATGAAAACGATTTTTTAAATCAATTAAGTTGCATAGAATCCCTTTTTTTAAAAAAACATCAAAAATTTCCGAAAATTTTGGCAGAGTCTCCCATGTATTTTCTGTCCCCCAAAATGGGTACAACAAGATATATATAACCTGTAAACATAAAATGGCATCCCCAAGCGGGAGCTAGCTCTTCGCCCAAGGCGGATCACAACCACACGCAATATATAAGTAATATCAAGAAAAAGAGCATAAAAGAAATGCAAAATATCAGAAAACACAACGTCGGCTCAAGTGAGCTCGACCCAAAAGAAACCACATATATACAAATATCTCAGTCTCATCACTAGGTCGCATATACAAATAAAAAGTGGTAGATGGAGAATACTAGATACAATGATAAAGCAAAAAGAAACAAAGTGTGCTCGCAACCCACCTACGAGCAATATCGCGAGTCTGAGCAAAAGGAGCTGATGATAAGAGAGCCCGCCGCTACAAGGATGACGGGTCCGACCTGCAAGACACTGTGGCACAACGGGGGTGAGTTGCCAGCTCGTGAGTAGAATATAATATCTAATAAGGCAATCGTAAGAATGCACGCAATGCGTCACAACATGTATGTCCATATGTGATATAATATCTCTGGTATGCATGCACATGTATGCAATGTCATTACTAAATCTTTAAGTGTTTTAAATGCTAAGGGTACTGCATTCTTAACTTTAGAAAATGAATATCTGCATAATAGCTAAGTACCATCAAGAAATCATCTGAAAACCCGTGTCAAGCATCGACACCAAATATGAAATCATATCTGTCTCAATATCTCACTGTATCAATGTCTCAAATATCGGGCTCCGTCATTCCGGATCGGCCCATATCATCAAAGCTCATGACAACGGTCGGTATCCTCCGGATATCCGCCGCGCCAGACATCACCGGTAGGTAGTCTTCCCCTGCCAGGCTCATCGTCTACAACTCGATATTCTTGCCCCGGGGTACCATACCGGGCCCACCATGTACCCGAGACGGTTCATCCACTCCTCGAATTGGGTCTCGAAATCCAACAGAAAACATGAAAACTCATGGTGGACGACACATACATCACGAGAAAACCGCAACTTTTTTTTAAAAATGATAAATATAAGATTTTGTTAAATTCTTGCGGTTTTCCCCAAAAATCCAGAAATCGCAGCAATACTGAAATCCTCGAGAAAATCATAATGTTCACATGTTATATATGATAAATGTCTATGATATCAATGTATATGATGTGAATTTTGGCTAGAAATCTATGTACATACGATGATAATGCGAGGTATATGCATGCTATGCAATTTCATATATCATGTATGAATGCAAGTGGCGATATTAAGTTAAACAGGTTCTATAGTGCACGTGGCATGGCAATTACCAAAGGCGTGTGTGTCACATGAATAGTGCGCATGCAACAGATGCCAATGGTAATAGTGTTCGTGTCCTACGAAGTGACATCGCATAAGTGTAAATGAATGTCCATGCAATCTAATATACGGTTAGCTCTAAGGGTATGCAATGTATATAAAGAGATAAGCTAACTAACAATACAAATCTTGCAAGAAATAGGGAAATCCTAACTAGGGGGCACCTCGCGCCATCCAGACGATTCCCCCATAGATGAATACATCTACTCACCTGAATGCCTCGCTAATCCGATCCGACCACCGCCTTGCCTTTCCGCGCCGTGTCCGATGTTTCCCCGACCGATCCTATATTTGCACAACACCAAGCATGAGATTACATATCCTAAAACGATGCAAGTCACAATATACAAATATCGACGCTCTCGAATTAAACATAACGTGCACTCGGTGCGCGGGAAAACACACGAAAATCGCTAAATCTTTAACTAGAATCGTCATTTCGCGGAAATCGACAAAACTAAAACCCGGCTAGACAAAACCCCGCGTTCGCGCACTCTAATAGTCGTTTATGAAGCTAATTATATTGCTAATATAACGCAATTAGATCGCATCCTAATTTTTATAAAAATCTAGTATGCAATTAGTATCCCGATAACAATACAAATATCGCAAATTTGCGATAAAAATAACTACTATCAAGCATACTCATCTAACCATACAACTAGCTAACCATAACACTTACTTCAACCTATTAGAAATGCTTCAAACCCTAATCCACAATCAAATCCCTTTCTTGAATTTCATGAACAAGTAATTAATACTAAATTAATACCTCAAAATTCAATTTTTGCACATTTAAACTACAAGTTAACAAATAGATTAGAATCTTCACCTCACAAGTTTGAACCCTAGCTTGCTCAAGCCACCAAATATGCCTCCTTTCTTCAAGTTTTAAGCTAAATTAGCTTGAGGAGTGATAGGATTAGGATTTTGCTTTGAATTGGAGAAGGAATTTGTGAATTTTGTTGATTTTTGCATGATTTTAGAAGCAAGAAAAATGAAAACAATTAGGGCTGAAGGAGGGAGGGGCTCGGCCTGAGCTATAGAGGAGAGAAAATGAGAGGATGTGTAGAAAATTCCATGAAGAAAATATCATCTAAGGTCAATTTAGGCTTTCACATCAAAACTTTTTCAAAAAAACCCCTTTTTACTTCATTTTTTTCATTAATTTCAAACCATAAAACTAAAATCTTACAAAGTCATGAAACAATTTATTAACACTCTATTTTAGTTTATAAAGATTCCTAATTATGAAATTTACCTAATTAAATTTGTATTTATCACTAATTTAATGTATTTTTAAAATCTTAAAATAATATTAAAAATAATTAATTACGAAAAAAAATTTATTTAACTAGAAAATTTTAAGTAACATTTTAGTGACCAATTTATAGTAATATCTTATCTAAATTTTGTATAATTAGGTCTACAATGAAAAAAATATCTATTTTGACTTTTACGGAAAAGCTGACAAATTAGCCGATTACCGAAAAACTGCCTAAACGGTTTTCGAAGAGTCACAATCTTCCCCCCTTAAAGAAATTCGGTCCCCGAATTTAGAATTTAACTACGCGTACCTTCAAAAAGATGGGGATATCCTTTCCTCATCTCGACCTCGGTCTCCTAGGTGACCTCCTCGCTGTTCGGGCCACGCCAAAGAACCTTGACGGACGGTATAACCTTCGACCTTAATTTCTTCACCTGCCAATCCAAAATAACTACCGGCTGCTCGGTGAAAGAAAGATCATGCTCTAGCTGGATCGTCTGGTGCTGAATCGCTTGTGAAGGATCATGAAGGTACTTGCGGAGCATCGAGACATGGAACACGGGGTGAACATCGGGGAAACTGGGCGGAAGAGCTAACCGATAAGCGACTGGACCAACACGCTCAAGGATCTCGAAAGGACCAACATATCTAGGACTCAGTTTCCCTTTCCGCCCAAATCTCATCACACCTTTCATCGGAGAGACCTTCAGGAAAACATGATCGCCAACAGCGAACTCGAGTCGGCGACGGCGCCTGTCAGTATATGATTTCTGCCTGCTCTGAGCCGCTCTCATCCTGTCACAAATCAGCTGTATCTTCTCGGTCGTCTCCTGTACAATCTGCGGCCCCAAAACACTTCTCTCCCTAAGCTCTGTCCAACACACAGGCGATCGACATCTCCTCCCATATAAAGCCTCGAAAGGTGCCATCTGAATCGTCTCCTGGAAGCTATTATTGTAGGAAAACTCGATCAAAGGCAAATGACGATCCCAGCTACCATCGAAATCTAAAACACAAGCTCTGAGCATGTCCTCAAGAGTCTGAATAGTACGCTCCAACTGACCGTCAGTCTGAGGATGAAAGGTTGTGCTAAAACTCAATCGGGTGCCCAAAGCTTCCTGAAGTTTCTGCCACAATCGGCTGGTAAACTGGGTGCCCCGGTCGGACACGATGCAAGTCGGAACACCATGCAGTCGCACTATCTCATCAATATAAACCTGGGCGTACTGAGAAAATCCAAAAGTGGTCTTCACTGGCAGGAAGTGAGCCACTTTCGTCAGTCGATCCACAATCACCCAAATAGAGTCATACCCTCGACTGGTCCTGGGTAGACCCACAATGAAGTCCATGGAGACCTGCTCCCACTTCCACTCAGGGATGGGCAAAGGCTGTAACTCGCCGGCTGGCCTCTGGTGCTCGGCCTTAACTTGCTGACAAGTCAGGCATCTCGACACAAAGTCTATAATATCCTTCTTCATCCCGTCCCACCAGTAAACCTCTCTCAAATCACGGTACATCTTGGTGGAACCTGGATGCACACTGTATACTGATCTATGTGCCTCCTCGAGAATATCACACCTCAGTCCCTCTGAATATGGCATGCACAGTCGAGTCTCAAATCGAAATATCCCCTGATCATCAATCGCGAACTCAGAAACTCTGTCCTGCCGAATCTGCTCAATAATCTCTAAGATACGGGCGTCACCGGACTGTGCCTCGCGGATACGGTCAAGTAACTGTGGGCATGCTCTGAAATGGGCCAGCTGTCCCCCTGTAGGAGTAAACTCGAACTGCACTCTGCTGTCACATAACACCTGCCAATCCGCCGTCGACTGCATCCGTACTGCGCTCAAACAAGATAAGCTACCTCCGGGCCTCCTACTCAAAGTATCTGCCACCACATTCGCCTTGCCCGGATGGTATAGAATCTCGCAGTCGTAATCTTTCACCAACTCCATCTAACAGCGCTGTCTCAAGTTCAGATCTCGCTGCTGGAAGATATACTTCAAACTCTTGTGGTCAGTGAATATCTGGCACGACTCACCGTATAGGTAATGTCTCCAGATCTTAAGTGCAAATACCACTGCAGCCATCTCTAAATCATGGGTGGGGTAGTTCTGCTCGTGTTTCCTCAGCTGCCGAGAAGCATACGCGATAACTCTGTCATGCTGCATCAATACACGGCCCAGCCCCACTCGAGAAGCATCACAATATACCACGAACCCGCCTGATCCTTAAGGCAACGCTAACACTGGTGCAATAGTCAAACGAGTCTTCAACTGCTGGAAACTATCCGCACATGCCTGGGTCCAATCAAAAGGAACCCCCTTCCGGGTCAATCCGGTCAACGGTGCAGCAATGCGGGAGAAATCCTGGACAAAACGTCGATAGTAGCCGGCCAGACCTAGAAAATTGCGAACCTCTGTAACTGATACTGGTCTAGGCCAACGCTGAACTGCCTCGATCTTCTTCGGATCCACACAAATACCATCTCACGTCACCACATGACCTAAGAAGTCGACACTGTCTAACCAGAATGCGCACATGGAGAATTTGGCGAACAGCTGATGCTCCCTCAAAGTCTGCAATGTGATACGTAAGTGCTGCTCATGCTCCTCCCGGCTCCGAGAATAAACCAAGATGTCGTCAATGAACAAAATAATGAACTGATCGAGATACGGCCTGAATACACGGTTCATCAAATCCATAAATGCTGTCGGGGCATTGGTGAGCCCGAACGACATCACCAAGAACTCATAATGACCATATCGAGTACGGAAAGCGGTCTTCGGAATATCCTGCTTCCGAACCCGCAACTGGTGATAACCTGATCGTAAATCAACCTTCGAGAAAAACCCTGCACCCTGGAGCTGATCGAATAAGTCATCAATGCGGGGTAGGGGATACCTGTTCCGCACAGTAACCCGGTTCAGCTGACGATAATCAATGCATAAATACATACTTCCGTCCTTCTTCTTAACAAACAAGACGGGAGCACCCCAAGGTGACACACTAGGTCTGATAAGCCCTTTGTCCAGCAAGTCCTGTAACTGATCCTTCAGCTCTCTCAGCTCTGCCGGGGCCATCCGATAAGGCGGTATAGAGATAGGCCCCGTGCCGGGGATCAGATCGATACAAAACTCAATCTCGCGCTCTGGTGGCAGACCAGGCAGCTCGTCAGGGAATACATCAGGAAACTCTCTCACAACAGGGACCTGGTCCAACGGAACCTCTGTGGAGCTAGTATCACAAACATAGGCTAAGAATCCCTGATACCCTTTTCTTAAGAGCTGACCAGCGCGAAGTGAAGAAATCAAGCTGGGAAGGGTAGCGCTACGATCTCCCTGAATCACAAGAACCGGCTCACCAGGAAAACTGAATCTGACTGCTTTCTCACGGTAGTCCACGGATGCATAACAGGTGGCTAGCCAGTCCATACCAAGAAGAACGTCAAAATCTAACATATCGAGGAGAATCAAATCAACTGAAGAATCTCTCTCCTCGATACGAACGGAACACGATCGGTACACAAAACGGGCAACAAATGACTCGCCTACCGGCGTAATAACGACAAGCGGCCGATCTAACGGAGAAGACTCTCGGCCCAACCTCGGTGCAAAGTACTTGGATACATAGGAATGTGTGGAGCCTGGATCAAATAATACCCGTGCATCAAAAGAACATACTGGCAGAGTACCTGTCACGACGGCATTGGATGCCTGTGCATCTTGAGGAGTCAACGCGAACACTCGGGCCTGTCCACCACAAATAGCTGGCTGTCCTCTGCCTCTACCTCGGCCTCTGCCTCTGCCTCTATCGCCTCGTCCTCTCTGAACCGGACCGCCACGCCCACGACCTCTAGAAGCATCTGGCTGGCGTGGAGCATCATCAGGAGTAGGGAGTAGAGCTCTCTGAGGAGGTGGTGAGGGTGGTAAGGTCACATGCGGGACTGTCGCCGCACCCTGACGTCCCATGGTACAGTCTCTGATACGGTGGTACTGACTCCCGCACCGAAAACATCCTGGCGACGACTGTTGAGTCTGTGGATATGAACCAAATAACTGACCTCGCCTCAATTCTCTGCCTCCACCATCTCCCGGAAATAATCTATCGCGGTGTCTACCCATCTGCCGCTGAGCTGGCGTATCAGTATGGATCCTCTTCGGCCCAGAAACGACCGGAGTCTCAGAAATGCGCTCCTCCAAAAGTAAGGCTGCATCCATCGCGGCTGCGTATGTATCAAAGTGCTGGGTGCCGATGGCAAGGAATAGCTGTGTATCAAGCCCTCGCACAAACCTCTTTATTCTCTTCTCTTCTGTGTCTACTAGGTACGGAGCATATCAAGACAACTGGGTAAACTGTATATCATACTCCGACACCGTCATCCCAGGAGTCTTGCGCAGAGACTCAAAACTACGAGCTCGAGCATCTCGGACACTCTCCGGAAGAAAACGGGCAAGAAATGCAGCTGTAAACTCGTCCCAGGTCATAGAAGGTAGACCTGCAGCCCGGCCTCTCTCTACTGAATCGTACCATGTCTGGGCAAGACCCTCCAGACGAAAACTCGCAAACTCCACCAATCTATCATCAGAACACCTCAACGAACGGCAAATCCGAGCCATCCTATCAAGAAATGCCTGTGGGTCCTCTGTCGCATCCGTACCGGTAAAAGCTGGAGGTCTCAATCTCATGAACTCCTGTAGTGAAACAGGGATAGTCTGCGTAGTAGAAGCAGGAGTGACCATCTGTGCAGCAGGTACAATCGTGGTCTGTGCGGTGGAAGGAACGTCCTCGGATCTCTGTGCCCGGCTGGACTCAACTAAAGATCCCATCATCTTTCGCAACTCTTGCATGCCGGCCTCTAATCTAGCAATACGGTCTGGATAAGGTGGATCAATATGACCCTGAGGGGTAGGCGTATCATCCCGCTCAATCCTCGCCTCAAACGAGCCCGCTCGAATCTCATCCCTAGTGGCAGCCCGCTGAACTCTCGTAGTCTTTGGCGGCATCGAAGCTGGAATAAGAAACATGACTGATAAGAACATTGCAATTGAATCAAGGAATGCAAGGAATCAAGAAAGGAATACATGCAATTATGTCCTAAGGTCACTTAGGCGTAGTACCGTATCGTAAGTATGCCGCGGATCATACCCACGCTACGCCACTCTGCTTAAGTCACCTACTCATCTACCAAGGTCGTCCTACACACAGAAAGGTAAAACCTACGCTCTGATACCAACTTTGTCATGACCCGAAAGTACGGAACGTGACTGGCACTTAGATTACGAGACGTCTAAAGGCGTACCGTATCCTAAGTCAGCCAAAGCCCAGAAAAATCTAAACCAAAAATCAAAAGAGAGTGAAGGAAAACCTTACATGAAAACGATTTTTAAATCAATTAAGTTGCATAGAATCCCTTTTTAAAAAAAACATCAAAAATTTCCGAAAATTTCGGCAGAGTCTCCCCTGTATTTTCTGTCCCCCAAAATGGGTACAACAAGATATATATAACCTGTAAACATAAAATGGCATCCCCAAGTGGGAGCTAGCTCTTCGCCCAAGGCGGATCACAACCACACGCAATATATAAGTAATATCAAGAAAAAGAGCATAAAAGAAATGCAAAATATCAGAAAACACAACGTCGGCTCAAGTGAGCTCGACCCAAAAGAAACCACATATATACAAATCTCTCAGTCTCATCACTAGGTCGCATATATAAATAAAAAGTGGTAGATGGAGAATACTAGATACAATGATAAAGCAAAAAGAAACAAAGTGTGCTCGCAACCCACCTACGAGCAATGTCGTGAGTCTGAGCAAAAGGAGCTGATGATAAGATAGCCCGCCGCTACAAGGATGATGTGTCCGACCTGCAAGACACTGTGGCACAACGGGGGTGAGTTGCTAGCTCTTGAGTAGAATATAACATCTAATAAGGCAATCGTAAGAATGCACGCAATGCGTCACAACATGTATGTCCATATGTGATATAATATCTCTAGTATGCATGCACATGTATGCAATGTCATTACTAAATCTTTAAGTGTTTTAAATGCTAAGGGTACTGCATTCTTAACTTTAGAAAATGAATATCTGCATAATAGCTAAGTACCATCAAAAAATCATCTGAAAACCCGTGTCAAGCATCGACACCAAATATGAAATCATATCTGTATCAATGTCTCAAATATCGGGCTCCGTCAGTCCGGGTCGGCCCATATCATCAAAGCTCACGACAACGGTCAATATCCTCCGGTTATCCGCCGCGCCAGACATCACCGGTAGGTAGTCTTCCCCTGCCAGGCTCATCGTCTACAACTCGATCTTCTTGCCCCGGGGTACCATACCGGGCCTATCATGTACCCGATACGGTTCATCCACTCCTCGAATCGGGTCTCGAAATCCAACAGAAAACATGAAAACTCATGGTGGACGACACATACATCACGAGAAAACCGCAACTTTGTTTTAAAAATGATAAATATAAGATTTTGTTAAATTCTTGCGGTTTTCCCCAAAAATCCAGAAATCGCAGCAATACTGAAATCCTCGAGAAAATCATAATGTTCACATGTTATATATGATAAATGTCTATGATATCAATGTATATGATGTGAATTTTGGCTAGAAATCTATGTAAATACGATGATAATGTGAGGTATATGCATGCTATGCAATTTCATATATCATGTATGAATGCAAGTGGCGATATTAAGTTAAACAGGTTCTATAGTGCACGTGGCATGGCAATTACCAAAGGCGTGTGTGTCACATGAATAGTGCGTGTGCAACAGATGCCAATGGTAATGGTGTTCGTGTCCTACGTAGTGACATCGCATAAGTGTAAATGAATGTCCATGCAATCAAATATACGGTTAGCTATAAGGGTATGCAATGTACATAAAGGGATAAGCTAACTAACAATACAAATCTTGTAAGAAATAGGGAAATCCTAACTAGGGGGCGCCTCGCGCCATCCAGACGATTCCCCCATAGATGAATACATCTACTCAGCTGAATGCCTCGCTAATCCGATCCGACCACCGCCTTGCCTTTCCGCGCCGTGTCCGATGTTTCCCCGACCGATCCTATATTTGCATAACACCAAGCATGAGATTACATATCCTAAAACGATGCAAGTCACTATATACAAATATCGACGCTCTCGAATTAAACATAACGTGCACTCGGTGCGCGGGAAAACACACGAAAATCGCTAAATCTTTAACTAGAATCGTCATTACGCGGAAATCGACAAAACTAAAACCCGGCTAGACAAAACCCCGCGTTCGTGCACTCAAATAGTCGTTTATGAAGCTAATTATATTGCTAATATAACTCAATTAGATCGCATCCTAATTTTTATAAAAATCTAGTAAGCAATTATTATCCCGATAACAATGCAAATATCGCAAATTTGCGATAAAAATAACTACTATCAAGCATACTCATCCAACCATACAACTAGCTAACCATAACTCTTACTTCAACCTATTAGAAATGCTTCAAACCCTAATCCACAATCAAATCCCTTTCTTGAATTTCATGAACAAGTAATTACTACTAAATTAATACCTCAAAATTCAATTTTTGCACATTTAAACTACAAGTTAACAAATGGATTAGAATCTTCACCTCACAAGTTTGAACCCTAGCTTGCTCAAGCCACCAAAGATGCCTCCTTTCTTCAAGTTTTAAGCTAAATTAGCTTGAGGAGTGATAGGATTACGATTTTGCTTTGAATTGGAGAAGGAATTAGTGAATTTTGTTGATTTTTGCATGATTTTAGAAGCAAGAAAAATGAAAAACAATTAGGGCTGAAAGAGGGAGGGGCTCGGCCTGAGCTATAGAGGAGAGAAAATGAGAGGATGTGTAGAAAATTCCATGAAGAAAATATCATCTAAGGTCAATTTAGGCTTTCACATCAAAACTTTTTCAAAAAAACCCCTTTTTACTTCATTTTTTTCATTAATTTCAAACCATAAAACTAAAATCTTACAAAGTCATGACACAATTTATTAACACTCTATTTTAGTTTATAAAGATTCCTAATTATGAAATTTACCTAATTAAATTTGTATTTATAACTAATTTAATGTATTTTTAAAATCTTAAAATAATATTAAAAATAATTAATTACGAAAAAAAAATTATTTAACTAGAAAATTTTAAGTAACATTTTAGTGACCAATTTATAGTAATATCTTATCTAAATTTTGTATAATTAGGTCTACAATGAAAAAAAATACCTATTTTGACTTTTACGGAAAAAGCTGACAAATTAGCCGATTACCGAAAAACTGCCTAAACGGTTTTTGAAGAGTTACAATTTCCCCCCCTTAAGAAAATTCGGTCCCCGAATTTAGAATTTAACTACGCGTACCTTCAAAAAGATGGGGATATCTCTTCCTCATCTCGACCTCGGTCTCCCAGGTGACCTCCTCGCTATTCGGGCCACGCCAAAGAACCTTGACGGACGGTATAACCTTCGACCTTAATTTCTTCACCTGCCGATCCAAAATAACTACCGGCTGCTCGGTGAAAGAAAGATCACGCTCTAGCTGTATCGTCTGGTGCTGAATCGCATGGGAAGGATCATGAAGGTACTTGCGGAGCATCGAGACATGGAACACGGGGTGAACATTGGGGAAACTGGGCGGAAGAGCTAACCGATAAGCGACTGGACCAACACGCTCAAGGATCTCGAAAGGACCAACATATCTAGGACTCAGTTTCCCTTTCCGCCCAAATCTCATCACACCTTTCATCGGAGAGACCTTCAGGAAAACATGATCGCCAACAGCGAACTCAAGTCGGCGACGGCGCCTGTCAGCATATGATTTCTGCCTGCTCTGAGCCGCTCTCATCCTGTCCCGAATCAGCTGTATCTTCTCGGTCGTCTACTGTACAATCTGCGGCCCCAAAAGACTGCTCTCCCTGAGCTCTGTCCAACACACAGGCGATCGACATCTCCTCCCATATAAAGCCTCGAAAGGTGCCATCTGAATCGTCTCCTGGAAGCTATTATTGTAGGAAATCTCGATCAAAGGCAAATGACGATCCCAGCTACCACCGAAATCTAAAACACAAGCTCTGAGCATGTCCTCAAGAGACTGAATAGTACGCTCCAACTAACCGTCTGTCTTAGGATGAAAGGTTGTGCTAAAACTCAATCGGGTGCCCAAAGCTTCCTGAAGTTTCTGCCACAATCGGCTGGTAAACTCGGTGACTCGGTCGGACACGATGCAAGTCGAAACACCATGCAGTCGCACTATCTCATCAATATAAACTTGGGCGTACTGAGAAAATCCAAAAGTGGTCTTCACTGGCAGGAAGTGAGCCGCTTTCGTCAGTCGATCCACAATCACCCAAATAGAGTCATACCCTCGACTGGTCCTAGGTAGACCCATAATGAAGTCCATGGAGACCTGCTCCCACCTCCACTCACGGATGGGCAAAGGCTGTAACTCGCCGGCTGGCCTCTGGTGCTCGGCCTTGACTTGCTGACAAGTCAGGCATCTCGACACAAAGTCTATAATATCCTTCTTCATCCCGTCCCACCAGTAAACCTCTCTCAAATCACGGTACATCTTGGTGGAACCTGGATGCACACTGTATACTGATCTATGTGCCTCCTCGAGAATATCACGCCTCAGTCCCTCTGAATCTAGCACGCACAGTCGAGTCCCAAATCGAAATATCCTCTGATCATCAATCGCGAACTCAGAAACTCTGCCCTGTCGAATCTGCTCAATAATCTCTAAGATACGGGCGTCGCCGGACTGTGCCTCGCGGATACGGTCAAGTAACTGTGGGCATGCTCTGAAATGGGTCAGCTGTCCCCCTGTAGGAGTAAACTCGAACTGCACTCTGTTGTTACATAACAACTGCCAATCCGCCGTCGACTGCATCTGTACTGCGCTCAAACAAGATAAGCTACCTCCGGGCCTCCTACTCAAAGCATCTGCCACCACATTCGCCTTGCCCGGATAGTATAGAATCTCGCAGTCGTAATCTTTCACCAACTCCATCCAACGGTGCTGTCTCAGGTTCAGATCTCGCTGCTGGAAGATATACTTCAAACTCTTGTGGTCAGTGAATATCTGGCACGACTCACCGTATAGGTAATGTCTCCAGATCTTAAGTGCAAATACCACTGCAGCCATCTCTAAATCATGGGTGGGGTAGTTCTGCTCGTGTTTCCTCAGCTGCCGAGAAGCATACGCGATAACTCTGTCGTGCTGCATCAATACACAGCCCAGCCCCACTCGAGAAGCATCACAATATACCACGAACCCGCCTGATCCTGAAGCCAATGCTAACACTGGTGCAGTAGTCAGACGAGTCTTCAACTGCTGGAAACTATCCTCACAGCCTGGGTCCAATCAAAAGGAACCCCCTTCCGGGTCAATCCAGTCAACGGTGCAGCAATGCGGGAGAAATCCTGGACAAAACGTCGATAGTAGCCGGCCAGACCTAGAAAATTGCGAACCTCTGTAACTGATACTGGTCTAGGCCAACGCTGAACTGCCTCGATCTTCTTCGGGTCCATACAAATACCATCTCTCGTCACCACATGACCCAAGAAGTCGACACTGTCTAACCAGAATGCGCACATGGAGAATTTGGCGAACAGCTGATGCTCCCTCAAAGTCTGCAATGTGATATGTAAGTGCTGCTCATGCTCCTCCCGGCTCCAAGAATAAACCAAGATGTCGTCAATGAACACAATAATGAACTGATCGAGATACGGCCTGAATACACGGTTCATCAAATCCATAAATGCTGTCGGGGCATTGGTGAGCCCGAACGACATCACCAAGAACTCATAATGACCATATCGAGTACGGAAAGCGGTCTTCGGAATATCCTGCTTCCGAACCCGCAACTGGTGATAACCTGACCGTAAATCAACCTTCGAGAAAAACCCTGCACCCTGGAGCTGATCGAATAAGTCATCAATGCGGGGTTGGGGATACCTGTTCCGCACAGTAACCCGGTTCAGCTGACGATAATCAATGCATAAACGCATACTTCCGTCCTTCTTCTTAACAAACAAGACGGGAGCACCCCAAGGTGACACACTCGGTCTGATAAGCCCTTTGTGTAAGTCCACGTTGCCCACCCCGGTGCTTACGGGGAGGCGGAAAACATAATAAAAATTGGATTTTTATCAACTATAGGCAACATGGACCAAGCTTTAAGGATCTTTGCTAAACATAAACTTGCTAAAGCTAACTACAAAGTAGCTAAGTGATGGAAAGGTTATACCTTGAGCTCAAAGTCCTTCTCTCCTTGCTCCTTGGAATGGTAGAAAGAGGTCACCTTGCTTGTCTTCTCCCGTCAAAGAAGGATCCACCCGAAAGCCTCGACCTTTAGCTTCAACTCCAAGCTAGGAGTAACTAGAGTGCAAGAAATGCTAAGACTTGAACCCTAGAAGAGAGTAGAGAAGATCAAGTGAGGGTTTTTCTCAAGCTTTTTGTTTCTCAACATATGAGAGGGAGAGAGCTTGAGGGAGAGGATGAGCAAGAGAGAGAAATGATATGAGAGAATGAATTATTAGTGAGCCATTCTCACTAATATGTGTGAATAATTTTAATTGAATAATTAGCTTGAAAATTGTCATGGTAAATCATGACATGACCATTATCATTTCAATTTTGCAAAGATCAAAGAGCATCTTCCAAAAGAAATGATGATGGTTAAAGTGTCAACCTAGGTCAACAAGTCAATGAAGTCAAAAGGTCAACAACAACAACCATGCACAATTATTAAGCTAATTATCAATTAACTATAATACACACAAAAGCAATAGGGTTAATAAAATGACAATAGCCATTAACCCTAAACAAGGTCCTCTCCCCCAATCTCAAGAAACTGTGCATACGCACCCGCATTCGTGATCCGAGGAACACGAATACACTGAGAAAAACCAATCTCAAATCATATACTAGGATCCGGCTTAAACCAAAGCCCGCTAGTATAAACTGTCCGGACAGCAAACGTGCACAAGTGCGCGGATGCGAACGAACCCTGTCGCAAAACCATGCGACCTCTACTCATTTTGCCTAAAGGCGAATAGCTCTCTGTGTGGGACTCTAAAGACTCGACACTACGCTGGCAGTGGGTTTAACCACAGACCGCAAGCGGCACTAGCTGTACGTAACGGTCCCCAGGTAGATGTCGATAAGAAGACTGACGAGGTGAACCCCATCTGCACTCCTACTGAGCCTGTATGTGACAGTCTCCGTACAGTCCGGTCTGTTCGTCTGATACATCGCATGGCGGGCCTAGGGGGGCGGTGAACGTCAGTCCCCTAATAGCGGTACAAGTCGTGTCGGAGTGTAGCCCAGAACACCCTGAGATAACACTGGAAACCTACCAGTATATCTCGCTTGCCCTGGCCAGGGACTACTCGTGTAATGGCTCTCCTTGACACAGCGCGATGTCAACCCCCAATACCGGGAGAGACGAATCCTGTCTAACCGTCACTGCCTCCAAGTGCTTCGGGACTGCACCCAAAAACTACCTGTTTGCACGACTCCTTTGAGTCGTGGTAGGGTAGTAATCAAAGTGCAGTGGGAACACACTCGAGGCGAAGTGACAGTGTCAAGTCAGCGGACTAAGCTGTACTCATGTCACCTGGGAACTGATAACTGACGATAGGTATAATACCAACCAACAGTTCCCGACGAGTCCTGTCCAGTGTACTCGTAACCTAACGAGCACCCGTATACTATCTCAAGTACGACGTACTGACGGCTGTGGGACAGACCGTCTCCCTCACTGGGATGAGAAGCGCATACGCCAGTCTACTCCGGAGTATCGATGCCCTGTCTCGATAGTCCAACGACTAGGGACCTGTATAAGGATGTGCTTATAGATCACCCAGCTCCCACGAGTGCGAGCGCCATCACAACGCTGGTAATCAAGCAAAGATCCTAAGGGCTCTACTAATATGTATACCAGCAATATGCTAAAAGAAACACATGCACATATTAAAGCAGCGACAAACCAAGTAGCATACTACCATTTCGAGCAAGATTGTATATACAACTGTGAATATCCCAAGCTTCCATTAAGTAATATACAAACTAGTATGATACAGTAATGGCCTCTAGGGCATATACACTAACAATCTCCCACTTGCACTAAGGCCATGTACTGGCGTATCGAAGACCTATCATCTCGATCAGCCGCTCGAACTGAGTCTGGGGTAAAGCCTTGGTGAATGGATCTGCTGTGTTATCCTCTGATGCAACTCTCCGGACCTCGATCTCCTGGCGATCCACGATCTCCCTGATCAGGTGATACCGCCTTAAGATGTGTCTGGATTTCTGATGGGATCTGGGTTCCTTCGCTAAAGCTATAGCCCCGTTGTTGTCGCAATACAGAGGTATTGGGTCAACAATGGACGGAACCACCTGAAGTTCTCTCAAGAACTTCCTCATCCAGACAGCTTCTTTTGCGGCATCAGATGCAGCGATGTATTCCGCTTCCATCGTCGAGTCAGCAACGGTTTCCTGTTTGGAGCTCTTCCAACACACCGCCCCTCCATTGAGGGTGAAGACAAAACCCGACATGGACTTGGAATCATCCTTGTCACTCTGGAAGCTGGTGTCAGCAAAGGCCTCAATCTGCAGGTCTTTTCCGCCATACACCAAGAACATCTCCTTAGTCCTTCTCAGGTACTTGAGAATGTTCTTTACTGCTATCCAATGTTTCTTCCCTGGGTTTGACTGATACCTGCTTACTACACTCAGTGCATAAGCCACATCCGGTCTGGTACACAACATCGCATACATTATAGAGCCTACCGCAGAAGCGTAGGGTATAATAGACATGCGATCCCTCTCCAAATCATTCTTGGGAGACATCTCTTTGGAGAGGGTGATCCCGTGACAAGCCGGTAAATTACCGCGCTTGGAATCTTCCATACTGAATCTCTTCAGTATGGTGTCGATGTACCTGGACTGTGAAAGTCCCAATATCCTCTTGGATCTGTCACGGTAGATCCGGATACCCAGAATGTATGAGGCATCACCCAGGTCTTTCATGGAGAACCTGTGTGACAAGAACCCCTTGACAGATCGTAGCATAGGAATGTCATTTCCTATTAAGAGAATGTCATCCACGTATAAAACGAGGAATACCACAGTTCTCGCTACAAATCTACAATAGATGCACGGTTCATCTGGATTTTTGATAAAGCCAAATTCCTTGACCGTCTCATCAAAACAGATGTTCCAACTCCGCGATGCCTGCTTTAGTCCATAAATGGACTTAAGCAACTTGCACACCTTTCCGCTGCTCCCACTCTGAATGAAACCCTCTGGCTGATCCATATAGACACACTCCTCTAAATGACCATTTAGAAAAGCTGTCTTTACGTCCATCTGCCAAATCTCATAATCGTGGAAGGCAGCAATGGCAAGAAGGATCCGAATGGATTTCAGCATAGCTACTGGAGAAAAGGTTTCGTCATGGTCCAAACCAGGTCGCTGACGAAAACCCTTTGCTACCAGTCTAGCTTTATAGGTCTCAACCTGTCCATCTACACCAATCTTCCTTTTGAAGATCCACTTGCATCCTACGGGTTTTACCCCGTCTGGAGCAATGTCCAACGTCCATACTTTGTTGGTGTACATGGACTCCATTTCGGTCCGCATTGCATCCAGCCATTTTACCGAGTCGACGCTCTGCATGGCTTGCTGGAAGCTAGTAGGCTCATCACAGTCTATGATGCAATCCTCTCTATCCCCGTCAATGAGAAAACCGTAGTATCTCTCGGGCGGATGAGACTGCCTACTACTCCTGCGGAGTGGCGTGGGAATGTCCTGATCTTTTGAACCCTCTGGATCAACCAAGCTTTCAGTAATAGCTCGTGGTTCTGGAATTTCTTCCAGTTCTATTGCGCTCCCACTTAATTCTTTTTCTATGAACTGGTGTTCTAGAAAGTGGGCATGGCGAGAAACAAGGACTTTTTGTTCCTCTTCGCAATAGAAGTAATATCCCTTGGAGTTCTTTGGATATCCCACAAACTTGCACTGTACTGAGCGTGCCTCGAGCTTGTCCGCATGCTGCTTTTTTACAAAAGCTGGACATCCCCATGTCTTAATATGATTAAGATAGGGTTTCTTCCCACACCACATCTGATATGGTGTAGTAGGCACAGTCTTAGTTGGAACCCGGTTCAAAAGGTATGCAGCTGATTCTAGCGCATATCCCCAAAACGATCGCGGCAACTCAGCATTACTCATCATGGACCGTACCATATCCAATAGGGTTCGGTTCCGTCTCTCCGATACACCATTATGTTGCGGAGTGTATGGAGGAGTAAGCTGAGAGAGAATTCCATTCTCTTTTAAGTAACCCAGGAACTCGGCACTCAAGTATTCACCACCTCGATCAGATCTTAGTGTCTTTATACTTTTGCCTGTTTGTTTTTCTACTTCATTCTTATATTCCTGGAATTTTTCAAAAGCCTCGGACTTATGTTTCATCAAGAAGACATAACCGTACCTTGAAAAGTCATCCGTAAAAGTAATGAAGTAAGAATAACCGCTTCGCGCATGTGTAGACATTGGACCGCACACGTCGCTGTGTACGAGTCCCAAGAGCTCGCTCGCTCTTTCTCCGTGTCCAGTAAACGGATTCTTTGTCATCTTTCCCTTGAGACAGGATTGACAAGTTGCATACGATTGATATTCGAATGAATCCAAATATCCTTCTGTGTGTAACTTAGTCAACCTTCTCTCATTGATGTGACCCAGTCTACAATGCCATAAGAAAGTTTTATTGATTTCTGGAGACTTTCTTTTGTGTGTATTCTGGACATTGAAAATCTGTGGTTGGTTTAATACGTATATACCGTTGTTCAATGTACCTGACCCAATCAAAGCTTGATTAAGGTGAATGTTCACTACATTACTTACAAATGAAAATTCATAACCTTCTTTAGACAATAAAGATACAGAAATGATATTACAGGTTGCATTTGGTACATAATAACAACTACGCAAAACCAAAAAATGTCCATCTGACAATCCCAGGTGATAGTCTCCCACGGCCTCAGCATCCATGCTAGCACCGTTCGCAACTCTGAGGGTCATGTCACCTGCCTTCAAAACTCTACGCTTTCTCAACGCCTGCAAAGAATTACAGATATGAGATCCTGATCCGGTATCCAATACCCAGGAAGTAGAGTTTATTGATAGACAGTTTTCAATTACTTACACACCTGAAGCTGAAGCTGCAACTCGCTTCAAATCCTGTGTTCTGGCTTTCCAAGCCTGGCAATCCTGTTTCCAGTGACCACTTTTGTGACAGTAGAAGCATTCTTCCTTCCCCACCAGCTTTCCCGCTACCTTTGTTGCTTTTCCTTTTCCCTTCGTATCCACTTTACTGACACCGCCTCTTGGTTTGGCGGGGGCTTTCTTCTTCTTGCCCTTGGCTTTCGCCCTGGACCTAGAAGAGGAAGATCCTCCTACAAACAAAGTGGATGTCTCCCTACCCTTCTGTAGGGTGCCCTCAGCAATCCTCAACATGTTCAGAAGTTCGGAAAGTTCAACCTCCTTTCCTTGCATGTTGAAGTTAAGAATGAACTGGGCGTAAGTGGAAGGAAGGGACTGGAGAATCAAATCAGTATAGAGTTCATTCTCCAACGTGGTCCCAAGGTCCGCGAGCTCCTCAATGTAGCCAATCATCTTAAGCACGTGTTCCGCTACCGATGATCCGACGGCCAATCTTGCCGAAAAAAGCTTCTTCGACACTTCGTATCTTGCGATACGAGACTGCTCTCCATACAGTTCTTTTGTATGGAGAAATATGGACTCTAGGTCCATATTCTCGTGCCTCCTCTGATGTTCGTTGTCCATCGAGGCTAGTACGAGGCATCTGGCCCTCGCGCAATCTATCTCCCATGTCTTACGGATTTCGACATCCGCAACGCTGGAGGTGGGACCTGGGACAGGGGGAGCTTTGGTGGTAAGTACATACCCCAACTTGTCATAAGTGATAGCCATCTTGACATTCCTGAGCCAATCTTTGTAGTTTGGCCCTGTCAGTTTATTTTTATCTAATAATAACTTAAGTCCGGTCATCTTGAATGGTCGCTGCAATTAGGAGAGAGAAAAGAAACACTTTAGCATAATGCTCTTGCAAGTTTAGAGTGGTTTTTAATTTGTCTAAACTGGATGGCTCCCACTATCTCTCGAATCCCTTCTCAAACCGTAAAGAAAGGATTAGTCAGGATTACTCTCACCATACAATACTTGCTTAACCGTTCAGCCAGGCCAGTGTCGGTACTTCGAGCGAGGTTTTCCAACGCTTTCGCGAAGTTCCTTAATTAAGTAACCCCTTTTCCCTGTGGGCGTAGCCCCGCTAACACCTTTCTAGGCACCTACTAGGTTTATAGCATTGATCGTTAAGTGAGAGTTTTCCCGAGGAGTAGCATATACTCACAGTAGGATCGGGATCCAAATATCATCACGTGATAAAACCGAAGGAATCCTACCAGAATTATCACACTCCAAATGGTATGCAAGGCTAGCAAGTTTCAGTACTTATGAAACTCCCGATGTGGATTTTTGCCCCATGCTCTTATGACCTTGACTTTGGCCAAAATATCATAAGTCACATGTCAAGTTCTACCCGTCATTCTCCTGGTTAATTTGGACCCACCCGTACCTACCCTTGACTTTGGCCAAAATGGCAGCACGACTGTCCCAAATCAACGCATCTATCTATGCTGCACATGAATACCCAAACGCTACCGATCACTATGCCTTGACTTTGGCCAAAATACATAGCTTGAATACTTTTGACCATTCATGTGGAATGACGGAGGGCTACGAATGGTTTTGGCGAAACCGTGAACGTAGTGAACTTGATATAATCGATGGAACGAGATAGCTTTTAAAAGGAGTGGTTCAAGCTCCGCGTTTAAAAGTTTAGTTTTGAAAAGAACCGAGCGGTTTTCAAAGTGTTCCAATCGACTTTTACTTGGTTTATTTTCTTGCATTAGTTCTTTTAATGCATCCCATCATTTAATCCTACCATTGCAGAAAACAACCAAAATATGGCGTACGCTTATGCCATTCGCATTCGCCACGGGGCCCCGTCATCACCCGTTAGGTTACTTAACTAACGACAGAGCGGGGGCTGGGCTAGCGCGGCTGTAAAACATAAGCAACGCCTAAATAGTTATTATATATATATAGCAATGATAGACATTACAGATCACAGATGAATACATTGGATATACTAGGAATCCGCAATGCGTTCGAGCCTGCAACGTAAAGCGGATTACACGGTTGCATTGAATAGCCAAAACCCCACCCAAGACCCCTACGGGTGCGGCAAACTACCCGCCAAGCACCCGAAGCGAAGCAACCTCCCTCACCACCGTGAGTAGGCCACTTGGCACTTCGATATACCCGGTAGTTTGTGCACCCCCTCCATGGGTCTATCCTAGGAGCAAAAACAGTAAAAAGAATTATACAATGACGGCTACAACCCCGACCCGGTTGTGCGGCCATACAAATAATATTATTACATCAATTTACATGTTACAAATGAATGAAAGAAAAATAACGCTCATCTCATATCCACCCCGGCTATTCACCCGCGACAATCCAATCCATTCATATCCACAAACCAACAACAATCACAGATCACAGAGATGTATAACCCCGACTAATCGACTTATAGCGATTAGCCGACGTTCAATACATGCAAGCATCACAGATATAACCGATATAGTTAAAGTGTAGTGAAGTTCCGGAAAAATACGGATTTATAGGCCCCCAAAAGTAAATTTTAGTTCAGGAAAATCTGGGCACATATAACATATCCTAAAAATCACAAAACCAAAACATAAATACACTGCACCAAAATCGAGGCAGAGAGGAGACAAGACGGCCGCGGATGCGCGGCGCAATAGCTTCCTATTGCCGCGGATCCGCGGCCATTTGGTCGACTCTCTGTCTCGTTTTTGGTGGTGATCTTAACAAAACCCTGAGATAATTTTTGGTATATAACAAATTTTATTTTGACCAGAAAAAAAATTAACAGAAACTTAGGGTTTTGCGAGTTTGGTTTTTCGATTTTCCGATTTCGAAACTTCGTTACACTTAACTACTTAGCTAGTTTATGTTTAGTTAGGCTCTGATACCACTGTAAGTCCACGTTGCCCACCCCGGTGCTTACGGGGAGGCGGAAAACATAATAAAAATTGGATTTTTATCAACTATAGGCAACATGGACCAAGCTTTAAGGATCTTTGCTAAACATAAACTTGCTAAAGCTAACTACAAAGTAGCTAAGTGATGGAAAGGTTATACCTTGAGCTCAAAGTCCTTCTCTCCTTGCTCCTTGGAATGGTAGAAAGAGGTCACCTTGCTTGTCTTCTCCCATCAAAGAAGGATCCACCCGAAAGCCTCGACCTTTAGCTTCAACTCCAAGCTAGGAGTAACTAGAGTGCAAGAAATGCTAAGACTTGAACCCTAGAAGAGAGTAAAGAAGATCAAGTGAGGGTTTTTCTCAAGCTTTTTGTTTCTCAACACATGAGAGGGAGAGAGCTTGAGGGAGAGGATGAGCAAGAGAGAGAAATGATATGAGAGAATGAATTATTAGTGAGCCATTCTCACTAATATGTGTGAATAATTTTAATTGAATAATTAGCTTGAAAATTGTCATGGTAAATCATGACATGACCATTATCATTTTAATTTTGCAAAGATCAAAGAGCATCTTCCAAAAGAAATGATGATGGTCAAAGTGTCAACCTAGGTCAACAACTCAATGAAGTCAAAAGGTCAACAACAACAACCATGCACAATTATTAAGCTAATTATCAATTAACTATAATACACACAAAAGCAATAGGGTTAATAAAATGACAATAGCCATTAACCCTAAACAAGGTCCTCTCCCCCAATCTCAAGCAACTGTGCATACGCACCCGCATTCGTGATCCGAGGAACACGAATACACTGAGAAAAACCAATCTCAAATCATATACTAGGATCCGGCTTAAACCAAAGCCCGCTAGTATAAACTGTCCGGACAGCAAACGTGCACAAGTGCGCGGATGCGAACGAACCCTGTCGCAAAACCATGCGACCTCTACTCATTTTGCCTAAAGGCGAATAGCTCTCTGTGTGGGACTCTAAAGACTCGACACTACGCTGGCAGTGGGTTTAACCACAGACCGCAAGCGGCACTAGCTGTACGTAACGGTCCCCAGGTAGATGTCGATAAGAAGACTGACGGGGTGAACCCCCTCTGCACTCCTACTGAGCCTGTATGTGACAGTCTCCGTACAGTCCGGTCTGTTCGTCTGATACATCGCATGGTGGGCCTAGGGGGGCGGTGAACGTCAGTCCCCTAATAGCGGTACAAGTCATGTCGGAGTGTAGCCCAGAACACCCTGAGATAACACTGGAAACCTACCAGTATATCTCGCTTGCCCTGGTCAGGGACTACTCGTGTAATGGCTCTCCTTGACACAGCGCGATGTCAACCCCCAATACCGGGAGAGACGAATCCTGTCTAACCGTCACTGCCTCCAAGTGCTTCGGGACTGCACCCAAAAACTACCTGTTTGCACGACTCCTTTGAGTCGTGGTAGGGTAGTAATCAAAGTGCAGTGGGAACACACTCGAGGCGAAGTGACAGTGTCAAGTCAGCGGACTAAGCTGTACTCATGTCACCTGGGAACTGATAACTGACGATAGGTATAATACCAACCAACAGTTCCCGACGAGTCATGTCCAGTGTACTCGTAACCTAACGAGCACCCGTATACTATCTCAAGTACGACGTACTGACGGCTGTGGGACAGACCGTCTCCCTCACTGGGATGAGAAGCGCATACGCCAGTCTACTCCGGAGTATCGATGCCCTGTCTCGATAGTCCAACGACTAGGGACCTGTATAAGGATGTGCTTATAGATCACCCAGCTCCCACGAGTGCGAGCGCCATCACAACGCTGGTAATCAAGCAAAGATCCTAAGGGCTCTACTAATATGTATACCAGCAATATGCTAAAAGAAACACATGCACATATTAAAGCAGAGACAAACCAAGTAGCATACTACCATTTCGAGCAAGATTGTATATACAACTGTGAATATCCCAAGCTTCCATTAAGTAATATACAAACTAGTATGATACAGTAATTGCCTCTAGGGCATATACACTAACACTTTGTCCAGCAAGTCCTGTAACTGATCCTTCAGCTCTCTCAGCTCCGCCGGGGCCATCCGATAAGGCGGTATAGAGATAGGCCCCGTGCCGGGGATCAGATCGATACAAAACTCAATCTCGCGCTCTGGTGGCAGACCAGGCAGCTCGTCAGGGAATACATCAGGAAACTCTCTCACAACAGCGACCTGGTCCAACGGAACCTCTGTAGAGCTAGTATCACAAATATAGGCTAAGAATCCCTGACACCCTTTTCTTAAGAGCTGACCAGCGCGAATAGAAGAAATCAAGCTGGGAAGGGTAGCGCTACGATCTCCCTGAATCACAAGAACCGGCTCACCAGGAAAACTGAATCTGACTGCTTTCTCACGGCAGTCCATGGATGCATAACAGGTGGCTAGCCAGCCCATACCAAGAAGAACGTCAAAGTCTAACATATCGAGGAGAATCAAATCAACTGAAGAATCTCTCTCCCCGATACGAACGGAACACGATCGGTACACAAAACGGGCAACAAATGACTCGCCTACCGGCGTAATAACGACAAGCGGCCGATAGAAGACTCTCGACCCAACCTCGGTGCAAAGTACTTGGATACATAGGAATGTGTGGAGCCTGGATCAAATAATACCCGTGCATCAAAAGAACATACTGGCAGAGTACCTGTCACGACGGCATTGGATGCTTGTGCATCCTGAGGAGTCAACGCGAACACTCGGGCCTGTCCACCACAAATAGCTGGCTGTCCTCTGCCTCTACCTCGGCCTCTGCCTCTGCCTCTATCGCCTCGTCCTCTCTGAACCGGACCGCCACGCCCACGACCTCTAGAAGCATCTGGCTGGCGTGGAGCATCATCAGGAGTAGGGAGTAGAGCTCTCTGAGGAGGTGGTGAGGGTAGTAAGGTCACATGCGGGACTGTCGCCGCACCCTGACGTCCCATGGTACAGTCTCTGATACGGTGGTACTGACTCCCGCACCGAAAACATCCTGGCGACGACTGCTGAGTCTGTGGATATGAACCAAATAACTGACCTCTCCTCAATTCTCTGATTCCACCATCTCCCGGAAATAATCTATCGCGGTGTCTACCCATCTGCCGCTGAGCTGGCGTATCAGTATGGATCCTCTTCGGCCCAGAAACGACCGGAGTCTCAGAAATGCTCTCCTCCAAAAGTAAGGCTGCATCCATCGCGGCTGCGTATGTATCAAAGTGCTGGGTGCCGATAGCAAGGAATAGCAGTGTATCAAGCCCTCGCACAAACCTCTTTATTCTCTTCTCTTCTGTGTCTACTAGGTACGGAGCATATCGAGACAACTGGGTAAACTGTATATCATACTCCGACACCGTCATCCCAGGAGTCTTGCGCAGAGACTCAAAACTACGGGCTCGAGCATCTCGGACACTCTCCGAAAGAAAACGGGCAAGAAATGCAGCTGTAAACTCGTCCCAGGTCATAGAAGGTAGACCTGCAGCCCGGCCTCTCTCTACTGAATCGTACCATGTCTGGGCAAGACCCTCCAGACGAAAACTCGCAAACTCCACCAATCTATCATCAGAACACCTCAACGAACGGCAAATCCGAGCCATCCTATCAAGAAATGCCTGTGGGTCCTCTGTCGCATCCGTACCGGTAAAAGCTGGAGGTCTCAATCTCATGAACTCCTATAGTGAAACAGGGATAGTCTGCGTAGTAGAAGCAGGAGTGACCATCTGTGCAGCAGGTACAATCGTGGTCTGTGCGGTGGAAGGAACGTCCTCGGATCTCTGTGCCCGGCTGGACTCAACTAAAGATCCCATCATCTTTCGCAACTCTTGCATGCCGGCCTCTAATCTGGCAATACGGTCTGGATAAGGTGGATCAATATGACCCTGAGGGGTAGGCGTATCATCCCGCTCGATCCTCGCCTCAGACGAGCCCGCTCGAATCTCATCCCTAGTGGGAGCCCGCTGAGCTCTCGTAGTCTTTGGCGGCATCGAAGCTGGAATAAGAAACAGGACTGATAAGAACATTGCAATTGAATCAAGGAATGCAAGGAATCAAGAAAGGAATACATGCAATTATGTCCTAAGGTCACTTAGGCGGAGTACCGTATCGTAAGTATGCCGCGGATCATACCCACGCTACGCCACTCTACTTAAGTCACCTACTCCATCTACCAAGGTCGTCCTACACACAGAAAGGTAAAACCTACGCTCTGATACCAACTTTGTCACGACCCGAAGGTACGGAACGTGACTGGCACTTAGATTACGAAACGTCTAAAGGCGTACCGTAACCTAAGTCAGCCAAAGCCCAGAAAAATCTAAACCAAAAATCAAAAGAGAGTGAAGGAAAACCTTATATGAAAACGATTTTTAAATCAATTAAGTTGCATAGAATACCTTTTTAAAAAAAAACATCAAAAATTTCCGAAAATTTCGGCAAAGTCTCCCCTGTATTTTCTGTCCCCCAAAATGGGTACAACAAGATATATATAACCTGTAAACAAAAAATGGCATCCCCAAACGGGAGCTAGCTCTTCTCCCAAGGCGGATCACAACCACACGCAATATATAAGTAATATCAAGAAAAAGAGCATAAAAGAAATGCAAAATATCAGAAAACACAACGTCGGCTCAAGTGAGCTCGATCCAAAAGAAACCACATATATACAAATCTCTCAGTCTCATCACTAGGTCGCATATACAAATAAAAAGTGGTAGATAGAGAATACTAGATACAATGATAAAGCAAAAAGAAACAAAGTGTGCTCGCAACCCACCTACGAGCAATGTCGCGAGTTTGAGCAAAAGGAGCTGATGATAAGATAGCCCGCCGCTACAAGGATGACGGATCCGACCTGCAAGACACTGTGGCACAACGGGGGTGAGTTGCCAGCTCATGAGTAGAATATAACATCTAATAAGGCAATCGTAAGAATGCACGCAATGTGTCACAACATGTATGTCCATATGTGATATAATATCTCTAGTATGCATGCACATGTATGCAATGCCATTACTAAATCTTTAAGTGTTTTAAATGCTAAGGGTACTGCATTTGTACTTTAGAAAATGAATATCTGCATAATAGCTAAGTACCATCAGGAAATCATCTGAAAACCCGTATCAAGCATCGACACCAAATATGAAATCATATCTGTCTCAATATCTCACTGTATCAATGTCTCAAATATCGGGCTCCGTCAGTCCGGATCGGCCCATATCATCAAAGCTCATGACAACGGTCGGTATCCTCCAGATATCCACCGCGCCATACATCACTGGTAGGTAGTCTACCCCTGCCAGGCTCATCGTCTACAACTCGATCTTCTTGCCTCGGGGTACCATACCGGGCCCACCATGTACTCGAGACGGTTCATCCACTCCTCGAATCGGGTCTCGAAATCCAACAGAAAACATGAAAAATCATGGTGGACGACACATACATCACGATAAAACCGCAACTTTGTTTTAAAAATAATAAATATAAGATTTTGTTAAATTCTTGCGGTTTTCCCCAAAAATCCAGAAATCGCAGCAATACTGAAATCCTCGAGAAAATCATAATGTTCACATGTTATATATGATAAATGTCTATGATATCAATGTATATGATGTGAATTTTGGCTAGAAATCTATGTAAATACGATGATAATGCGAGGTATATGCATGCTATGCAATTTCATATATCATGTATGAATGCAAGTGGCGATATTAAGTTAAACAGGTTCTATAGTGCACGTGGCATGGCAATTACCAAAGGCGTGTGTGTCACATGAATAGTGCGTGTGCAACAGATGCCAATGGTAATGGTGTTTGTGTCCTACGAAGTGACATCGCATAAGTGTAAATGAATGTCCATGCAATCTAATATACGGTTAGCTATAAGGGTATGCAATGTACATAAAGGGATAAGCTAACTAACAATACAAATCTTGCAAGAAATAGGGAAATCCTAACTAGGGGGCGCCTCGCGCCATCCAGACGATTCCCCCATAGATGAATACATCTACTCAGCTGAATGCCTCGCTAATCCGATCCGACCACCGCCTTGCCTTTCCGCGCCGTGTCCGATGTTTCCCCGACCGATCCTATATTTGCACAACACCAAGCATGAGATTACATATCCTAAAACGATGCAAGTCATAATATACAAATATCGACGCTCTCGAATTAAACATAACGTGCACTCGGTGCGCGGGAAAACACATGAAAATCGCTAAATCTTTAACTAGAATCGTCATTTCGCGGAAATCGACAAAACTAAAACCCGGCTAGACAAAACCCCGCGTTCGCGCACTCTAATAGTCGTTTATGAAGCTAATTATATTGCTAATATAACGCAATTAGATCGCATCCTAATTTTTATAAAAATCTAGTAAGCAATTAGTATCCCGATAACAATGCAAATATCGCAAATTTGCGATAAAAATAACTACTATCAAGCATACTCATCCAACCATACAACTAGCTAACCATAACACTTACTTCAACCTATTAGAAATGCTTCAAACCCTAATCCATAATCAAATCCCTTTCTTGAATTTCATGAACAAGTAATTACTACTAAATTAATACCTCAAAATTCAATTTTTGCACATTTAAACTACAAGTTAACAAATGGATTAGAATCTTCACCTCACAAGTTTGAACCCTAGCTTGCTCAAGCCACCAAAGATTCCTCCTTTCTTCAAGTTTTAAGCTAAATTAGCTTGAGGAGTGATAGGATTAGGATTTTGCTTTGAATTGGAGAAGGAATTTGTGAATTTTGTTGATTTTTGCATGATTTTAGAAGCAAGAAAAATGAAAAACAATTAGGGCTGAAGGAGGGAGGGGCTCGGCCTGAGCTATAGAGGAGAGAAAATGAGAGGATGTGTAGAAAATTCCATTAAGAAAATATCATCTAAGGTCAATTTAGGCTTTCACATCAAAACTTTTTCAAAAAAACCCCTTTTTACTTCATTTTTTTCATTAATTTCAAACCATAAAACTAAAATCTTACAAAGTCATGAAACAATTTATTAACACTCTATTTTAGTTTATAAAGATTCCTAATTATGAAATTTACCTAATTAAATTTGTATTTATCACTAATTTAATGTATTTTTAAAATCTTAAAATAATATTAAAAATAATTAATTACGAAAAATAATTTATTTAACTAGAAAATTTTAGGTAACATTTTAGTGACCAATTTATAGTAATATATTATCTAAATTTTGTATAATTAGGTCTACAATGAAAAAAATACCTATTTTGACTTTTACGGAAAAAGCTGACAAATTAGCCGATTACCGAAAAACTGCCTAAACGGTTTTCGAAGAGTTACAGCACTAAAATAGTGTCAAATAAATCATAAAAACTTAAAAATTGCATAATTCACATAAAACACCCTCTTTTAATAATTTCTATAATTTTTCAAATTTTTTCCCAATTATCGGTATTTAATTATACCGCCATATTAAAATATTCAATATTTTATTATTAAATTATAAAAATTCCCAAAAATAATATTTTATTTTTTTGAAATGTTACAGAGTCATGTCTAGTGTACTCATGACCTAACAAGCACCTGCATATTATCTCCAGTACGACGTACTGATGACTGTGGGACAGACCACCTCCCCTCCTGTCTACTCTGGAGTATCGATGCCCTGTCTCGATAATCCTACGATCAGGGACCTGTAAAAGGATGTGCTTATAGACTACCCAGCCCCCTCTAGTGTGACTGCCATCACATCGCTGGTAGTCAAGCAAAAGATCCTAAGGGCTCTATCAATATGTATTAGCGATATATCAAAAGAAACATATACACATATTAAGATAGATACAAACCAAGTAGCATACTACCATATTGAGCAAGATTGTTATAAATCTGTGTATATATCCCAAACTTCCAAAATGTAATATACAATCTAGTACTATACAATAATGGCCTTTAGGGCATATCACATTAATAGCCGCCACTTCTTCGGCAAGACTCGGCCCTACAGGATAGGATATATAAGAACCTGAAAATTAAAGTTTTGACAAAAGAACCCAATATCGCGTTACCTTGGGTCAGTTTTTCGATTGCTTCCCGAGCTGCACGTGCTTCCTGTCTGTGGGCGGTAGATAAGGCAGCCGAAGTATCCTCTGAAGGAGTAGGGGCAGGAGTAACAGCGCTTGAACCCACACCCGCATCCAAGGCGGCGGTACGCTCCCTTGCCGCGCGCATCCTACGCTTCCTCTCCACCCGGGCCGTGAGGGCAGATCTTCTAAAGACCTCCTTCAACACGACATCATCGTCCGCGCCAATAGTTACCTCTAGAGCCGTTATGGCATCCGTCATCGGTTGCTTATGTGAAGCTTCTTTTGGCAAATACCGGCGGAACAGAGATAGCCGACCCGGGAAGCGTCTCCGCGCCGCCCTGTGAAGTTGGTGCCACGCTTGGAATAACCTGAGTAGAGGTAGTTCCCATGATAAGAAGAAAAGGAGGGGTCAGATTACCCATAAGAAACGGGAACGGAGACACGGTGAACCGAAATGTACCGATGCCTAAGGATACTCGAAGTCTTTCCTCTTCCTCAAAAGTCTTGAGAGAAGCTGCGAGAGCTTCTTCGGTGGAAATGCCTGTTAAAGAAGGAAAAGTGTAGTCAAAACATGATGATAGAAATATGATGCAATGACGAAAGATACAGCTGATGGTTACCTGATCGCGCGAGGATAGCCAGTCCCGCTTCGTGGCTTGCCAATTGCTCAGAAGCTGCAATGGCAGCCGCCAGATCAGAATCTTCTAGCGGAATGAATAGACCCACATTTGTCCCATACTCGCTCAGGCCCTCGCCATAAGGAGCGTGAGGCTCCTGTCCGAGTACAACGTCGACAGAAAGGATCGACTTTTTCTTCCTCTTCTGCGAGCCAGCTCCGGTCGCAGCTAGCACAAGCTTACGCTTGCTAGGCACTTTAGGGAGACGAGTCCCGATGTTTGAACCCATGCCGGAATCGGGGGAGGCTATAGTTACCTTTTCTACAGGAGCCCGGGGTATCGGTAGCTCGGGCCTGTCATGCGGAATTTCGATCACGGCAGCTTCTCTTAAAGGAGGTGGGACAATGGTCCGTCGCTTCAGAGGGACATTTCGATCACCAGCAGGGGGTGCACCTTAGCGATCGAGCAGCAGTCGCTTCTCCTCCCTGATAACGGCGCCCATTGAATGTCGGTACCAGGCCACGTATACATTAAGGGCCTTCGGGACACAGCTTGGTTCGCTGATAAAGAAGTGAGACCCTGTGTTCAGGCGCATAAAATGATGCAGCACGCTCCGCATTCCCTCTTCGGTAGCAGCAGGTTCTGCCAAAAAGGACTTAAGTAGGACACCCAGATTGTAACTCAGCTGCTAGGCGAAATGATGCGGGTTGTATCTCATAAATTACACCGCATCATTTTGCCTGAATACGAGAAAGCCCAGCCTAATGTAGTACAGATGAAGAATCTCCTGAGCTTTCAACACAGAGGCCCCGTCTTTAAAGATATCTTGCAATGGCAACACCGCTTTTGAGGTTTCCTGGCTGACGGTCAAGACTTTGTCGGTAAAAGACATACCATCTCCAACCGTGCACGGACGAAGGAGCAAGCCCCTAGCCTCCCGCGGTGACGGACTCACGATGGAGGCGTCAACCAGCCGCATTATCCGAGAGAACCTGCATCTATCGTAAAAAGAAGGTCTTTTATGGATACCGAAGACCCCAAGCGCGTACAGCTCTATCCATGAAGTGAAGTAATGCATTTGGAAGTTGGCAGGATGCACCCCTGGTTCAGTGGTATCCGCTGCTAAGCTGAGGCCATAATATAGGTGGGCTAACCCGGCGATCCCGATGGCCACTTGTATTCCGACAACCATGCGATGTGCAGGGTAGAAGACAGAAAGCCTCATGTAACGAGGGTGCATAGGAAGCGCAAACCAGCTTAACCATAAACTGAGGAACCCGAGAAAGAACGCTTCCTCATCAATGCCCGGAGAGGCGATTTCTGACGGGGGGACGATCGCGATGTCGGGAAGAAAGAAAACCTTTTGATCGGCTTCCAATATTGGCCGATGGTCCAAGCCAAAGCCAAAAGGAACATCAAGTTTAGCAAACTTTTCACCTTGTCGCGACAAAATTTCTTGGCGAAGAAAACGGGCAATGAAGTCCGCAAAGCTGACCCCCCCTTCGGCCTCCGGATTCAAGAAAGACACTCTCATACATGTTTAACACCTTTATCAGACTTGGAAACTGGTGCTGAATGGCGTTCTCTGGGGTAAGACCCATTACCACTGATTTGGTGGCAAAAACATACTCATCCGGAGTAAGCATCTCCTCGTAGTGCTCCCCCCTAACTGGTAAACCAGAAACCTCGGCAAATTCTTCCAAGGAAATGGAGACCTCTCTATCCAATAGGAGGAAGGTATGGGTCGGAATGTTCCACTGCTCTATGAATGCCTTGATCCACCATGTGGGAGGTGCAGAATACTGGAACAAGAAAGCGTAGATCGCAGGATATAAGCCAAGCCTCAGCAGCTGCGATTTCTTTGTCGACAAGATATATCGGGCAAACTGCAAGTATCTGGCCGGATGACGGGGAGTTAGCCCGATGTTGTAGGGTTGTCCCCAAGGGCACGACTTGCCCTGACATATGTGCCGCCCTAGGGTGTCCAAACCCACCGGCGGCTGCACGGGTATTGCGGTAATAGAAGGCCGAAAGAGACCTTCTGAAGTCCAATTTACCTCCTCTACCGTATAATTGATCGGGGGTGCATCGGCATAAAGGATCGCAGAGATAAGCTCCGAAGGCATCGCACAAGAAAAACTCCGGTGGTCTCTGATAATTTGATCATACCATCTACCCCATAGGTGAAGATTCTTGTATTCTGGGTCGTGGTCTCTGATCAGTGCAAGAACCTCTAGGTCTACAGGCGCCTCAGGAAATCCTCCTTCTGAGCGGATGAACGGAAAAAAAGTGTCGAAAGACATGTCGCCTGCGCGAAAAAGGGACAAAAGTCAACTGTCAGTGCTATAATTTAAATTCTGACACTTAGTACTATAGAATTTGTACCAGACTACAATGCAGTGGAAAGGGACAAAAAGGGGCCCACAAAATCTAGATGACAATTCATCATTAATAAAACAGCCTCATCATTTGATGAGATTGTTGATTAAATGAGGAAATCCTCAAGAAAATTCTCATTAAATGAGAGATCCCTCGGGCAGAGGAGTAAATCTCCCTTTGAGAGTAGTGCTCTGTGACAGAGTGACACTTGTCAAATTCTGATCATGAAGGAATAAAAATTCCTCAAGAGCCTGGCTCTGTAAAGATGATGGAAAAACTCATCAGAAAAATTGAAATCAATTTTTTTTAATATATGAATTAAAATTCTAAGATCTTCAAGATCCATGAACAAACTCTTAAGAGTTCTTCATGATTTGAAGAGAGCAAAAGCTCTGTTAATGAAACCCTAAAACGGTTTTCTTTAGATCAAAGATCTATGAAGAGCAAGGCTCTGTTAATGGGTAAAACCCTAGATTATTAAAAGATTTGATCTTTACCTAAGTTTTGGCAGAGTTTTGACTCTTGGAATTCTTAAGATGAAGAGCTATGCTCTGAATAAAAATTCTCAAAGGAAGGAGATGAACAGAATCATCTAAAGGACCAAAGATCCTATTTATAGGCATTGAAATGCCTTTTCAACTTCTGAGTTGAAACAAAGGCATAAATGCTGCCACCGCAGCACTCACATGTGGGCCACGTGAGCGCAACGGTGGGGGGGCATCTGTTTCCCCCAATCAGAGCAAAGCTCTGTTTGAAATTTAAATTTCAAATTGAAGCAACGCTTCAGATGCAGCGCCAAGTGCGCTGCGCCCTAGGCAGTGCACCATGTGTGCGCTAGCGCTAGGTGCACTGCGCTCTAAGCAGCGCGCCACGTGTCAAACACGGGTGCGCTAGCGTAGAGTGTGCTGCGCTCCGAGCAGCGTACTACGTGTAAGACACAGGTGCGTTAGCACTAGGTGCGCTGCGCTCTAAGCAGCGCACCACGTGCAAAGCACGGGTGCGCTAGCGCTGGAATTAAGAAAACTCCCCACCGTTAGATCAAAAGATCTAATAATAATGATAAATCATTAATTAATCAGAATTAAATTCTGTTATGGAAAGATTTTCTAATCTTGTTAAAAACAAGAAGATTGCCTTCTGTAAAACAGAATCCCTTGGTTCAAAGATCCAATGGTGGGGAAACATCCCCAAATCAATCAGAGAAAGATCTCTTTAACAGATTCAACAAATCAGCTTGCCCTATATAAAGGCCCTGAGACTTCAAGTCTTATATAGAGAAACCCCCCCCCCATAATCTTTGAGAAACTCAAAGATAAAGAGCAAGCTCTTGCAAGAAGATTTTTCTTCAAGGTAAAAATGATGATGATGAACACAGAGATGAAATCATCTCATGATTAAGAAAGAAGAATTCATTTCTTTAAACAGATCATAGATCTACAAGACAAAAAGTCTTTCACAGAGAGATCAAAAGATCTCATCATAAAATAAAAGAAGAACATAATTCTTCTCACAGATCATGGATCTATAAAAGCAAAGCCTTTCATCAACATAAGAGATTGGAAATATCTCCTGCAAAAATAAGAACTGTTGTTCTTAGATCTTGAGACAAAGTCTCATTTCAAAGAACATAAATTTGTTTTCCAGATCATAAAATTGATCAGATGCGCTCTGCGCTCTCGAACTGCGCTTTGCGCTCTTGAACTGCGCTTCTGCGCTCGCTGAACTGGCGCTCAGCGCTAAATGCACCACATGTCAATCATTAACAACTTGTGCTTTGCGCTTCTGAAATAGCGCACTGCGCTCATGTGCTGGCACTCAGAGCCAAGCGCACCACGTGTCACTCACGTGTGGGCCACTAAACTGAAAGCGCAATGCGTGCATGGATTAGCGCTCAGCGCTCATAAACTGGCATCATGTGCTCATCATCTGGCGCCTAACGCTGAGTGCGACACGTGTCCCTTATATGTGCGCTACTTGGCAAAAGCGCACTGCGCTTTTTCATTGGCGCAAAGCGCCCAGCGCGCCACGTGTTGCGCTGACAGAACATAAATTGTTCTCTAATAAGCCAGAGCTCTGATGAATTCTCAGCATTCAATACAAGACAAAAAAACATTGTCAAGATATAATGCTCAACATTGTTAAAAAGGTCAAGCCCAAATAAAGGCTCAACAGCCCAAAATAAAATGTTAAACATTTTAACCTGATTGGACTTAGCCCAATATTGGCCATAAGTCCTCAACCCGTATTAATTGAGGTCATCTGCTCATAAATATTTTAAAAGATCTTAGCCCTAAATTGGACTACAGATCTTTCAACCAACTCATGTCGGTTCGAGGGTACATCTCTTTACTCCTCTGATATTTGTCGTTGTAATCCTTCAATGTCTTCAGAGAAGTGACGGGTCCCGACAACCAAACATTCTACGGACTGTAGGGTCCTTTAAACTCACGGACTATGATGTCCTTAACCTTGACTGTGAGATCTTTAAACTCACAGACTATGATGTCCTTAACCTTGACTGTGGGGTCTTTAAACTCACGGACTATGATGTCCTTAACCTTGACTGTGATGTCTTTAAACTCACGGACTATGATGTCCTTAACCTTGACTGTGATGTCTTTAAACTCATGGACTATGATGTACTTAACCTTGGACCGTAATGTCCTTAAACTAATCTACCGCAATGTCCCTAAACTAAACAATGGAGCCCAAATACTCTTTTGTTGGATCTAAACGATACCGTTAAGTTGATCTTAGTCTAAAATTAGACTGGCGTATCCTTAAGCACGTTTAAGTTGATTTTAGTCCGAAATGAGACTAACATATCCTTAAACCTAACCCCCAAACCCAAATCTAAGAAGATACGGATTTGGACTAATCCACGCCCTACGGGCGACAATATAAATTAGTCTCCGTATACACTCCACGGGCAACCAAAAACAAAACAAACACCCACGACACGAAGTGACCATCTGGAGAAGGAGAAAATGGGTACCACGATGCGGTAGCGTAATTAACTGCAGGGGCTTGCTCCTGCAGGGAAGAGCGTCCCCACAATCAAAAACCCTTCAAATGAGGGGGAATCTGATGAAGTCTGCTACATCGGCCGCATCCGTTTAAGCCTTTGATACGTGGTGTCATAAATCAACTTGGCATCTTCGGAGAGGTGGACGGATAGCACCTATTAGCATCTGCCCCCAAATTCAAGCAAGACGTTTGTCTTCCCGGTTTTCAGTGGTGAACAGCCTTTTCATCTCTTCGCCTGGGAGGGACGTAGAATGTCTGCAGTTCTTGCACACTATAGGTATCAAGCGCGTCAAGCTCTTTGTAATGCTCTTTCGGAACCATGGCAATTTTCAAACTCCGATCATTGCTAGCGAAGGCTTGTATTGATGGACGAAAGGAAAATACAGCATTGACCTCATCTTCCGAATCGCTGCCGAAGATCAACATAGGGATGGATGGTCCTAGCTTGTTGCATTGGGGCGGCCCTGAAAAAACTATTTCTTCTTCCTCCTCAGTGTCACTCCCGAAGACTGGAATAGTGGTGATAGCTTTATTCTTCGGTTTATGGCATCATTCCGTGTCTTTGAAATCTGGTAAGAAGTATTTTGCATCTTCGTACTTTCGGACTTCATTCACAGAGAATGGGTTTAGTTCCCCCGTCACAATATACTTAAGACCATCCTTGAAATACTTCATACACTGATATTGTGTAGAAAGGATGATGTTGTACTCATGTAACCAAGGCCGGCCGAGCAAAGCGTTATAGCAGGTCTTAGCGTCAATGACGTGGAATTTAATGTCAGTGACTAGCAGCCCAAAGCGCAGCGTCAGTATCACAGACCCGAGCATCCGTGATGACTGGGAGTCAAACCCGGAGATGGTGATTTTATCACGAGCCAGGTGCTGAACACTCATGCAGATTTCCTTCAACACTCTTACGTTGAGAAGATTGACGGAGGACCCATTGTCAACCAGGATTTTGCTTATCTTGATATCATGACAGTATCCGGAGACATAGAGGGGACGGTTATGCTCGCACGTCCCGAGGAGGAGATCTTCATCGCCAAAGGTGATATCGGCTGTGTGCACTTCTTCCATCTCGTCTTTCATCTTTTCTTCGGCAAGGGAAGCTTGAAATTGGTCAGGCTCTTGTAATGACCTGATCAGAGAATCTCTCGCCTCCTTAGATAGCAGAAGGGCGTCGAGAATGCTTAGTTGTGAGGGGATCTTCCTCAGGTGTGCCAGAACGTTGTAATCCACCTATTTTTCTTGGGCGGGTCCTTGGCTATCAGCTCTTCGACGACTCGATCATCGAGGGCGATATCCGCAGGGACCTTTTCTTTCCCCTTATCCTTTTTGTTCGATCCCTTGTTTGCAGGTCCGAGATTATTTTCAGGTAATGTGCGATTGCGCAGCTGAATGTTCTCACAGCTCTTCGGTTCTTCTTCTTTTCCTGAGGTAGATTCTTTGAAGAGAGGGCCAAAGGTCATTTCTTCATCAGAGTCGCTCCCGAATGTGAGAACTTACGATCCCCCGTAGTCAACCATATGACAGTTGCCGGCGGTTCTTTTGCGCTCCTTGGTCGTTTTTCGTTGATCCCGACGAGTTTTGCGTTTCACCCGCTTGAAATTTTGTCGGTAAGCAACATATCCCTGCCACCAGTTTTTAAAAACATTGCACTCTTCGGTGGGATGCGCAATCTTTCGATGATATAAGCAGTAGCTAGGATGTATATCCGCTTTATCAGGAGTGTTTCCTTCGGAGGGTGGTAGCTTCATTCCCATCGATATGGCTTTGGCGAACCTTTTCCTCGTCTTGAATATGCTTTTATTTGCGACGGAAGTACTTTGATCTGGCGGGAATGTCTCGATCCTTTCGTCCAGTCGTCGGCGTTTGGCCTTTTCAAATATGGCCATCTCGCGCTCTCGGTTAGCTTTACTTTTTAAAAGAGCTTCATTTAGGAATGCATCGATCATTTCGTCTGATGTTCCTAGAAGTTCCGGCTCAGGATCTACCCCCAGTTTCTCTGCGTCCAGAGCTTCTCCATTGTTTACTAATGAGTGAGAGATCATATGGTAGCTTGCCACATAATCCTCAGATTCATTCGACGAGTCTTCTCCGTTGTCGTCATCTCCGTCCTCAAGAACGTGGCTGAGAAATTCTTGGAGTGTGACTGGAGTCCGTGCCTTCTGATTATATTCTTCCAGTGCGTCGATATATTTTTGCAGGTTCGTGCGCTTGTCACCAAGCTTCACGAGCTTCTTGGCTTTCTTCTTCTTCTTCGAAGACTTTGACGGCTGGATGTGAGCGCTTTGGCTATCACCACCAATCTTTGGAGTTGGGCACGGTTTCAGCATTCCCTCGATGATCTCGGGTTCCAGTGGATTTTTCCACCTAATCGCTGGGCATGTTTGGAGATCTTTCAGCATTCTTTTCGTCTTGGCTGAAAGAATGACCTCCCATGGAGCTTCTTCCACAAGAGAGCATGATGCCCTCGGTGTGTCCGTCTTTTTGAGAGCGTGTGGCTGCGGTGGGCTTACTTTCCACTTCTCGGACAGGGTGAATTTGCCCTGTTGGTATTGATCTTCAATCTAGCCTTTAAAGACGAAGCAATCTTCAATTGGATGCCTTACTGCTTGGTGGTAGGGGCAATAATTGGGACTATTAGCTTCACCGGGTTGCAATGGGCATTTTGGATTCGGCAAATTAATGAGCCTGTTGCGCATTGCCAGCTCAAACAATCTCCTTGTCTTGTCCCGGGGAAATGAATAAGGGCGCTTTATTTTCTCATTATAGAATTGACGTCTCTCATCTAGGCAATCAGTTAGTTTTGGGCCACTGGGCTACTGTTGAGCATTTTCGATAAAGATCGCTTTCCCTTTTCCCTTTTCATTCTGTGGCTCCGGCTTTGAAGGAGACGGCCTATGACCCATCTGATCCATTTGTGCCAGTTTGTCAATCAAGGCTTGGAACGTGGTCGGCTTGAAGAAAATCATGAATTAGGAAATAGTCGCCTGAGGGTCAAGAGTGCCCACGAACATGCCTACTGCCGGCGCTTCTTCGATGCGCTGCTCATATTTCGACCATAAATTCCGCCATCGTATTGCGTATTGAACCCATGTTTCTCCACGTTTCACCCTGGCATTGATCAATGCCATTATTGGGGTGCGTTCACTAGCACTCGCGAAATTTTGGGTGAATAGCAGCTCCATCTCTGCAAAAGTTTTGACGGAGTCGTTGGGAAGTTACGAATACCTCTTAAACGCCGTTTCCGACAACATACCAACAAACTGGCGGAGTAGAAGTTTATCATCACCTCCAGTATTGCCGCACAAGGCTCTAAATTGAGCGACGTGCAGATGCGGATTTCCCGTCCCCTTATATACGTAGAATTTGGGGATCGTATATCCCGGCGGGTACCTTATTTGGTCACACCAGCCCGGATAGGGTCGTCCGGTTTTAACGATCTGTCCGGCCGTTTCATTTGCCTGGTGAACTCCTATTTGCTGAGCAATGTAATCATCCAAAGTAGCCTTGGAGATGGTCTCCTCCTTGGCTGTTGAAAGAGCCGGTGGAGGGTTCGATGTCTCCCCTCTGTCGTCTTCAACGATAATCGGGGGGTCTTCAGCTGGAAGTTCCGACTCTAACATCATCCCGGCCATGTCTTGGAACAAAAGAGCCATTCGTTTGATGTTGGCTGCCTGTTCCACGGCCTCTTTTTCTTTCCTCTCGAGCATTCTTCGGAGGAATTCAGTATTAGTTTCTTATTCCCGACGCTGCTCTGAGGTCTCTGGATTCTCTTTTGGCCCAGTGAGTGCGGCCATTGCAGTCAGCATCTCCTGAAGTTTTTGCTGCTGTTGCTCCTGAGCCTTTGTTATCGATCGGGTAAGCGGTCGATGACCCGTAGAGACACGGATTTCTTCTTTTCCAGAAGCCATATAAATGGTATGTGTTACCATGCCCCCAGACTTGGGGCGTTTAGATTCAGCGTCTTTGCGGTTCGCCACGGTCACAGTTGCTTTCTCCGGCCTCCTTCTCTTGTGAGCGGTTGACGTCGAGGGGGCCTTTGCAGTGAGCACCCAAACAGCTGTTGCCTTTTGTGGCTTGACAGGATGGTTCTCTTCTTGTCGAGCTTTAAGCTTCTTTGATCGGCGAGAGTAGTCCTGGTCAATCACCGATTCCTGGACCTGTCTCCAGACTTTGTAAATTTTGGAGGACAGCCGCTGAGGGGGCTGCTCCAGCTTCTTTTCTGTAGTAATCTCTATAGGTGGAGGAGATCTCTTTAGCACGGCAGTCGGAGAGTTCTTGCGAACCCTCCTAAGCGGTTCAAAGTTGTTCCCAGTTGGAACAGCAGCATTGATTTCCACCATGGGAGCTGGCGGAGTTAGTCCTGACAGGGAGCTGCCCCCAGCCTTCCTTACTCATCACCAGTGACGACGGCGAGCATGTCGTGTGGATAGGATTGTCTCAGCTATAGGGGTGACTTTATCACGCCCCCTGTTTTGGCGAAAGATTGTCGCCAGCGTCAGCCTCTTAAAGACCGGTGTCCGTTAAGAAGTAATATCCAATATGTCCAAGACAGATCTCTGGGTAGGGGAAGCAGCTTTGAGGACTTCGCCTGGAGCGGGAGCCAGAACAGTCAGTCTTGTGAAGACTGATCCTTTGGTATGAGAAGCCGCCTTGACGACTTCATAAGCAGGAATGGCTATCTGCTTAGGGATAACTCTTTCCGGTATTGCGGGCTTCTTCATAGGCCCAAATGAGCTTTTGGCCCAGTCTGTCAAAGACTTAGGCATTGGAGCTGGATGACCCGTTGAGAGGGGCCGCAGTAGTGGTAAGTCGATCAAAGACCGACTACTTTGGGGCTTTCTGCAACATCAGCGGGGCATTGAAGTTCATGGGTGGGAGCATGGTCCCAAAGAATAGTCCAGTGGTAGCTTGAGTTACTTGCTCCACCGGCATCTTGAACAGTGAGGCCGCTTGGGGCCTATAGGTTACACCTCCAGATGAGGCGGAACGGGAGTTGCAGTCATAGTTGGAGAAATTGGAGGCCATTTCTTTTTCTGCACAAGAGCAAAACCGGATCTTAGTACCTCGAACCCAAGGGCAACCATATCAAACCGCGATTCGTTCGCGAACACGACACACGAAGTGTGGAGTGGAAAGAGGAAGAGATCCCACCGAGCGTGCCAGAATCTTTTCTCCTCCGAAACACAGGGAAGACAAACGTCTTGCCTGAATTTAGGGGCAAATGCTAATTGGTACTATCCGTCCACCTCTCCGAAGATGCTAAGTTGATTTAGGACACCGTATATCGAAGGTTTAAATGGATGTGGCCGATGTAGCAGACTTCGTCAGATTCCACCTAATTTGAGGGGTTTTTGATTGTGGGGACGCTCTTCCCTACAGGCGCAAGCCCCTGCAGTTAATTACGCTACCGCATCGCGGTAACCACTTTCTCCTTCTCTAGATGGTCACTTCATGTCATGGCTGTTTGTTTTGTTTTTGGTTGCCCATGGATTGTATACGGAGACTAATTTATGTTGTTACCCGTAGGGCGTGGATTAGTCCAAATCCGTATCTTCTTAGATTTGGGTTTGGGGGTTGGGTTTAAGGATACATTAGTCTCATTTGAGACTAAGATCAACTTAAACATTTGTTAAGGATACGTTAGTATCATTTGAGACTAAGATCAACTTAACTGGATCGTTTAGATCCAATAAGAGAGCATTTAGGGCTCTATTGTTTAGTTTAGGGACATTGGGGTCGATTACCAATTTAAGGACGTGGTGGTCCAAGGTTAAAGACATCATAGTCCATGGGCTTAAAAGGACCCTACAGTCCGAGGTTAAGGACATCATAGTCCATGGGTTTAAAGGACCCCACAGTCCGAGGTTAAGGACATCATAGTTCATGGGCTTAAGGACCCCACAGTCTGTAGTTTAAAGACGTCATAGTCTATAAAGTGTAAGGACATCATATTCCATAAGTTTAAGGACCCCACAGTCCATGGAATGATTGGTTATCGGGACTCGTCGCCTCTCTGAAGACGTTGAAGGATTACAACGACAAATATCAGAGAAGTGAAGAGATGTACCCTTGAACCAAAGTTTATTGGGAGATTTGTAGTCCAATTTGGAACTAAGATCAATTAATTATATTATGAGCACATTGGCTCAGTTAAATCTGAATTGAGGACTTATGGCCAACTTGGGCTAAGCCTAATTAAGGTTTAAAATGTTAGACCTCCGTTTGGGCTGTTGAACATTTGTCTCGGTTCAGCCTCCAATTATTTAGCAATGTTAAACAAGGGTTTGAGGATCTGACAACATTTTGTCTTTTATTGGGCATTGACCATTCATCATGGATCTGGAGTTTTCTTTAAATGTCATATGAAATGATCGAGTTTGAAAGAATGTAGCCGGGGTTTAATCAAAGGGGAGTCTTGACTCAGAAAGACTTAGCCAATTTGGGCTAAGACTGGTTTGAGAATAGTATTAAACACTAACATATATTTGGCGATCACGTGTTCCCACGTGATGCGCTTTAAAACAGTATTAAACACTGGGGACAAAATGTTCAAAATAGTGTTAAACGCTAAAAGTGGGGTGGTCACGTGGGGTCACATGAGGCGCCTGAGAATTGGGCCAAACCTCCTTTATTTTACCCTCAAATTTGTGAATAAGTATTAAACACTTAGCCTTCAGGCCATCACGTGTGAGCACGTTAGGCATCTGAAGATGGGGCCAAACTTCCTTTATTTTGTTCTAAGAATATTCAAATAAGTGTTAAACACTTTTGGTCTTCAGGCCATCACGTGTTGGCACGTGATGGGTATCCATGTATTGATTATTAAAGTGTTTATTAGGGGTCATGTGGAGACACGTGAGGGAGCCCAAAATTGATTCTTCCTTTGGCTTTGTTCCCTTTTGTTTTGAGAGTCACGTGTGAGCACGTGAGGCATTGCCTTCATGCTTTTTTTTCTCATATTGAAGAGTCTGTTTGAGGGTCACGTGGGAGTACGTGACCATGTCTCATTCATTTTTTCTGATCATTAAAGGAAGGGTCACGTGTTGCCACGTGACCACGTTTATGTGCATGGTTAATTTAAGTCCTTTGTTTGAGAATTAAATTCTTTGGTAGGGTTAAACCCTAATTCTGTTTTGAGGAATTAAATTCCTATGTATATGGAAGAATTAAATTGTTGTATAGGGTTAAACCCTAGTTTTATTTGGAGGAATTGAATTCCTATGAATTTGGGAGAATTAAATTCTTATATAGGGTTAAACCCTAGTTTCATTTGGAGGAATTAAATTCCTATGAATTTGGGGGAATTAAATTCCTTAAACTCAATTTTCCTTCTAAGTATTGGATCTGCATGGCAGAATCTCCCCGATGAGAATTAAATTCTCAACTTGTGGGGAGATCTGCTTCTGCAGATCTTCAACCAAGGGAAGAACTAAGTTCTTATTCAGAAGAGTTAAACTCTTAAATTGAGAATTAAATTCTCTTTTTGTTTTATGGAACTTAGATCTCTTTCCCCTTTCTCACCTAGGGTTTCTTTTCTTCTGAAAAGATCTTCTTTTTCCTCTTGAGAATTAAATTCTCCTCTCTTTTTTCTCTCTGTTGTTTTTTCTTCAAAAATCCAAGATCCTTCTCTTCTCTTCTTGGCTCCTATTTATAGGAGAAAGAAAAGAATCAATTTGCTTAGTCAATCTTTCATTAAAAGATTTTGGTTGTTTCTATAACCAACATGATCTTTTAGATCACTCAGTGAATTTTATTCACCATTGGATTTTTAATCCAAAAGATATTATGTTTGTTATTCTTGGTGAATTTCAGGGAAATCTTTCCTTGTATAGAATCTTTCTATAAATTGGTGATTTTTAATCACCATTGGATTTTTAATCCAACGGTGCTCCACTTTACAGAGCACAATCCTTCTGTTTGGAAAGATCTAGAAAAATATTAAGGTTTTTGATTTCCCTTAATTAGAATTTAATTCTATTTGTTCAGAAGGCTTAAAAGTCTATCACGTGTTGGCACGTGATCCCACTATTTGATCATTAAAATAGAATTTAATTCTATTAATTGAAGAACTTAGGCACAGGTCACATACTGACACGTGACTTCCCTGATTAAGCATTTTAACCAGAATTTAATTCTGCCATTTCAAAGAACTAAGGAACCATCACGTGTAAGCACGTGACCTTTGGTCACGTGTAGACACGTGATACCCCATTGGGATCTTTCCTTGCTGTTTTATCATGCCTTTTAATTCCTTTTTAGTGGGTTGGAGGGCCCATCATGTGTGGACACGTGATTCCCCTGATTGATTGTTTGACTAGAGTTTAACTCTATAAATTAGAGATCACAGGAACCCATCACGTGTCTGCACGTGACCCTTGGTCACGTATGGACACGTGATGCCCTATTAGGGTATTCCTGATATTTTTATGAGGGAACAAAGCCATTCCTTGATCAGTTTATCATTGTTTTCATAGACGATATTTTGATCCACTCTAGGAGTCGAGAGGAACATGAGCGGCATTTGAGAGTTGCATTGCAGACTTTGAGAGAACATCAGTTGTTAGCTAAATTCTCCAAGTGTTCTTTCTAGCTGGATAGTGTTGATTTCTTGGATCACGTGGTTACGAGAGATGGCGTACGTGTGGACCCGAAGAAGATCGAGGCCGTACAACACTGGCCCAGACCTGTATCGGTTATGGAGATTCGCAGCTTCTTGGGTTTAGCCGGTTACTACCGACGTTTTATGCAGGATTTTTCTCGTATCGCTGCACCGCTGACCGGGTTGACCCGGAAAGAAGTTCCATTTCTTTGGACCGAGGCAAGCAAGCAAAGTTTTTAGCAGTTGAAGACTCGCTTGACGGCTGCACCAGTCTTATCTTTGCTTTCAGGGTCAAGCGGCTTTGTTGTTTATTGCGATGCTTCTCGAGTGGGTTTAAGCTGTATGTTGATGCAGCACGGCAGGTTCGTTGCTTATACTTCTCGGCAGTTGAAGAAGCACGAGCAGAACTATCCCACTCATGACTTAGAGATGGCCGTGGTGGTCTTTGCACTCAAGATTTGGAGGCATTACTTATACGGTGAGTCATGCCAGATATTCATGGACTACAAGAGCTTAAAGTATATCTTTCAGCAGCGGGATCTGAATTTGAGGCAGCGCCATTGGATGGAGCTCGTAAAGGACTGTGACTGAGAGATTCTCTATCCTATGAGCAAGGTAAATGTTATAGCAGATGCTTTGAGTCAGAGGCCCGGAGATAGCTTGTCTTATTTGAGCGCAGTTCAGAGAAAGTCTTCCGCGGATTAGCAGATTCTATATGACAGCCGAGTACAGTTTGAGTTTACGTCGACCAGAGGACAGCTCGCTCATATCCGCGCCTGTCCATAATTACTTGATCGCATCCGAGAGGCACAGTCCGACGATGCTCATTTATCAGAGATCATAGAGCAGGTTCGACAGGGTAGAGATTCAGAGTTCATGATCGATGACCAGGGATTTCTACGATTTGTGGCTCATCTTTGTGTGCCGGATTTGAAGGGGCTGAAACATGAGATCTTAGAGAAGGTGCATCAGTCAGCATATAGTGTTCATCCAGGTTCCACCAAGATGTATCATGACTTGAGAGATGTCTACTGGTGGGAAGGGATGAAGAGAGATGTCGCGGATTTCGTTTCGAGATGCCTGACACGCCAGCAAGTTAAGGCCGAGGACCAGAGGCCGGTCGGGGAGTTACAGCCTTTGCCCATTCTGGAATGGAAATGGGAGCAGATCTCTATGGATTTCATCATGGGTCTACCTAGAACGAGTCGAGGGTATGACTCTATTTGGGTGATCATAGACCGATTGACGAAAGCGGCTCACTTTCTGCCAGTGAAGACCACTTTCGGATTCACTCAGTATGCTCAGATATATATTGATGAGATTGTGCGACTACACGGTGTTCCGACCTGCATTATGTCCGACAGAGGCACTCAGTTCACTAGCCGCCTTTGGCAGAAACTTCATGAGGTTTTGGCCACCCGATTGAGTTTCAGTACAGCTTTCCACCCGCAGACCGACGGTCAATCAGAGCGGACCATACAGACTCTTGAGGATATGCTCCAAGCTTGCGTTCTAGATTTCGGTGGCAGTTGGGATCGTCACTTGCCCTTGATAGAGTTCTCCTACAATAACAGTTTTCAGGAGACGATTCAGATGGCACCCTTCGAGGAATTGTATGGGAGGAAGTGTTGATCGCTCGTTTGTTGGACAGAGCTAAGTGAGGGCAGTATATTAGGACCACAGCTGGTGCAGGAGACTACAAAAAAGATCCAGTTGATTCAGGACAGGATGAGAGAGGCTCAGAGCAGGCAGAAATCTTATGCTGATTGACGTCGTCGCAGACTCGAGTTCGCCGTAGGTGATCATGTTTTCTTGTGGGTTTCTCTAATGAAGGGCGTGTTGAGATTCAGGAAAAAATGGAAGCTTAGTCCCAGATATGTAGGTCCCTTCGAGATTCTCGAGCGAGTTGGTACCGTTGCTTATCATTTAGCGCTTCCACCCAGTTTTCCAGATGTTTACCCCATATTTCATGTATCAACGCTTCGTAAGTTCCTTCATGACCCCTCTCACGTGATTCAGTATCAGACGATCCAGCTGGAGCACGATCATTAGTTCACCGAGCAACCGGTAGTCATTCTGGATCGGCAGGTGAAGAAACTGAGATCGAAGGTCTTACCATCCATAAAGATTCTTTGGCATTTCCCGAACAGCAAAGAGGTCACTTGGGAGGCCGAGGATGAGATACGGAAGAAATTCCCACATCTTTTTGAAGATACGTGTGCTTAAGTTTTAAATTCGGGGACTGAATTTTCTTAAGGGGGATATTTAGTTTGTAACATTAGTTGTAAGAAGGGTTTTAGTGAAAGTGTTAGTTTCTTTGTGTTATATTAGATTGTGTGAGGGTTTATGTGTTAATGTGTTAATCATAGGTTTAGGATATGGTGAACCTCATCCACACCACACCATAGGATGAATCTCAAGTCCGCACCTCCTACTTGCATGAATGCACATCACCTCTTCATGGTGACACCTCCAACGTTTATCAATTCATATTTTCTCTATTTTGGTTCAGTTATCACACAAGTTATATTGAAAAATACATCGTTTACCAATCTCTCCACCCCACTTAAGAAAAGAAAAAGAATAGAGAAGCTTGTGTCCTTGTGTTCTAGATTCAATCCTTCAAGCTAGGCTTCTTATGTTCTTGTGCAACTCTTGATGATTTAACTCGGTGGATTCTTCAGTTTGGTATAAATCTCAACCCTGCAGATCTTAGTTTCAGTAATGTTTAGTATAGAGTTTAGGATATCGGTAATATCGTATTTTGTTTGATTTTAACTCTATTTTGTATATGTTATATTCTCGCTAATCTTTAACAAAATCAAATACTACAGTAGCCTTATAAATTAGAGCTAGAGTATACACTAGAAACCCAGACCTTTTTCCCTACAACTCGACCGGTGAGACTTGGATATTTCCCAGCGCCGCCGGATTTTGTGGTGAGTTTAGTGTTTAGGTTTGTAGGGTTGTTCTCTGTATGTCTTTTAGGGTATTTGGTATACTTTGATTTTATTATATAGTCCTTATATAAAATCTGGAAGGTAATTGCTTGTTTTTGGGTATATTTTAAAATACGATACGGAAGCGTTTCATGTTTTCACAAATTACGAACAGAATGGGGGTAGTTCAGGTTAGCCTAGGTATTTATAACTTAAGATATTCTCACGTAGCATGTTTCGTACGTAAATTCTTGTAGCTTTCACTTTTTCACAGTATCGGATTTTAGCCGCTTTTATACGAAGTTCTTTTCGATGTTAGGTTTGACCGTTGGGACTTCGGAGGCAGCAAGGAAGAGAAAGGGATTGATGGAATCCGAATAGATCACGACTTGTTCCGGTGAGTAGACTAAACATCTACCGGGGGATATTGTATGAATGGCGTATAACACCTGTAACTAGAAGTTAGTTACAATTATTTTCCATTTATATTGTTGATATAATTAAACAAATCATTGCATGTTGTGCATCCATACTTATAAATTGTTGCTGCTTAACACCTGTTAGGACACTGCACTATTATCGATGAGTTATGTTGCACTTGCACATACTTACATGTTACACTACACCTCTGCTGGGTTACTTAGCACCCTCACTATGTTTTCTAAGGCATCAAGTATGCAATTTTATAAAAATCTAGAGTGCTAAGAAACCCGGACCAAGGATCTAACTAGAGAATTAGGGTTTAACTAAGCAAGTAAACAACTTTACACTAAGTGAACAAGGAATACAACCTTTGTAGACCGGCCCTTCACTTCAAAAGCTCCATGTAGTAGTCCCTTTGCTCCAAGTAGTGGTCTCCCGGACTTTCGTTAGGCTCCACTAGGCAAAAGGAACAAGCTTACTTAAAAATCTTCGAAGCCGAAAATGATCTACGTCGAAGAATCGCTAACTAAAGCTACCTTTTCACTAATTGATGAACGAGTGAAGAAACAACTTATACTAAATGGCTAGTTTGGTATAGATTGGTGAAGTGGGAATTTTGCTAACTTTAGAATTATTTTCCTCTTTTTCTTTTTCTTCACTCTTGAGAGCTAGAGAGCACGAAAGTAAATGAAGAAAGAAAACTCTAGTGATCAAGTGTGAACCATGGGTGAGAAAATATCTTATATAAACTCATGTAGAGACTAAACCATGGCTGAAAATAATGGTTATGTTAATAAATATCTAGAGTAAGACAAAATTAGTGGACTAAGTCAAGGTTTTCGCATGCTTCTACAAGCATCTTCAACCATGATAATTTCCACCTAATTTTGTTTTTCCCTTAATAATTAAATCCCCACATTATCTTAAGTATGGTATAAGTCTCATACACCCAAGTCCAATGTATCATCTAGCATAACACATATATAAATACATTAATATATATCACATATATATTTAAATGTATTTGGAGAAAACATTTTCTTAAGTAAGCTAATATTAGTTAATGCATATTAATATATCAAATATATAATTATACATTAAATTATTAAATCTACACTTGATTTAATAACCCAGCTGTATCGCATACAACCGACTAATATCATTTAATAAATTATTGAATCAACACTTGACTCAATAATCCGGTTATATCACATATAACCTATATCACGAGATTAGAATACTGTATCACATACAAGTATCAATCTCGGTCCCGCACATATCATATATGTTCCCTACTTCGTTTCGCATGAGCTAGGAAACCTCTAGGTAGGACTCTAAAGACTCGCCAATACGCCAGCAGTAGATGATGATCATATCAGTCAACCATAAGCCGTCAGCGGTACTATCTCGACGTAACGGCTACCCGGGTATTGAGCGATCAGAAGATCAACAAGCAAGCTTATTCATACTCCCATGAATCCAATAAGTAACACTACCGTACAGTCCGGTCTCTTCGTCTGATATGTCGCATATCTAGCCTGGGGGTGGTAAATGTCAGATCCCAATAACTTGATAAGTCATGCCGATGTGAGGCTCATAACGGGTCGAGAAACTAATGATAACACTTACCAGTAAATCCCAGTATCAGTTCTGTCCAGGGACTTCCTGTTATGGCCAATCAAGCATAGCACAACATCAACCCCCAATACCGGGGGAGACGAAACCCCTCCTATCGCTCATTGCCTCCATGTGACTTGGGACTATACCCAAAAACCACAGTTTTGCACGCTCACTTGAATGGGGTAAGGTGCAAAATAAATCATAGTGGGAATCACATAAGACTCTATAACGATCTCGGGTCTACAGACCAACCTGTACCAGTGTCACCAGAGAACTGCTATCTGACGATAGGTATAATACCATATAGGAGTTCTCGGCGAGTCCTGTTCAGTGTACCCAGTCTCCACTGAGCACCCGTATACCATCTTTGATATCAAACACCAATGATATGGGATCATCCATCGCCCATCATATGGGTCAAGAAACGTATACGCTAGTCTACTCTGGAATATCGATGCCCCGTCTCGATACACCCTCGACGAGGAACAATTAAAGGATGTACTTTTAGACTACCCTGGCCCCACTAGTATGATCTGCATCATAGTCCTGGTAGTCAAGTACACATCCTAAGGGCTTTATCAACATGTAACAGAGAGACGGTACAAATATACTTGTTAAGATAAAGAGTAACCAGATAGCATACTATCATGTCAAGCAAGAAAATCCTCCCTATATATGTCCAAGCATCCACTATAATATACAATCATGCACAATAATTGCCTCTAGGGCATACATACAACTAACAATCTCCCACTTGCACTAAGGCCATTTGTTGTAGTATCTCATACTCAACATCCCTTAAAGTCTCTCTAAGGAAAGGCCTTCGTGAATGGATCTGCCGTGTTATTTTTTCTGTCAACTCTCCAGACCTCGATCTCCCGGAGATCAACCATCTCCATGATCAGTTGATACTGCCTAAGAATATGTCTGGATCACTGATGGGACCGGGGTTCCTAGGCCAAAGCCACAGCTCCATTATCAGCATAATGGTAGGAACCAAGTTCATCTCATGAACATCTATATCCAGACAGCCTCTTTGGTAGCATCGTTGGCAGCGATGTATTCACCCTTCATCATCGAATCTTCTATGGTATCTAGCTTGGAACTCTTCCAACATACCGTTCCTCTACTGAGGGTAAAGTCAAAACCCGTGACTGTCTTATAGTCGACCTTATCACACTGGAAGCTCGAATCGGTAAAGGACTCCATCTTGAGTTCACCGTTACCAAACACCAAGAACATTTCTTTAGTCTTTCTCAAGTACTTAAGAATTTTCTTCACAGCTCTCCAGTGTTTCTCCCTAGGATCTGATTGACACTTACTCACTACACCTAATGCGTATGATACATCCTCTTAGATATATCTCTATAGATCTTAATCACTGGATGTAGGAGGCATCACCCAGATCCTTTATGGAGAGACATTGTGATAAGAGGAGCTTGACCGAGTGTAGCATAGGAACACCATTTCCTATCAAGAGTATGTAATCCACGTACAATACGAGGTAGACAACCTTACTCTCTACAACCTTTTTGTATATACAAGGTTCATCTACCTTTTTGATGAAGTCAAACTCTTTCACAGTCACATCAAAACAGATGTTCCAACTCCGCGATACCTACTTTAATCCTGATGGACTTAAGCATAGCCACTGGAGAAAAGATTTCATCAAAACCCACAGCTGGTTATTGACGAAAACCTTTTGCTACAAGTCTAGCTTTGAAAGCCTCAACTTTTCCATCTACACCAAGAATCTTCTAAAGATCCACTTTCTCCCGATGGGTTTTACCCCTTTAGGTGCAACTTTCAAAGTCATACTTTGTTAGTGTACATGGATTCCATCTCAGATCGCATAGCATCCAGCCATTTCACAGAGTCCCCACTCGTGATGGCCTGCTTGAAACTAGTTAGGTCATCATCTTCCATGATGCAATCCTCGCTCCCACTGTCATTAGGAAAATTGTAGTATCTCTCAGGCGGATGAGGAACCCTACTAGATCTGCAGAGTGGCTGAGGTTCGTTGGAGACTATTGAATCCTCCGGTTCTACCAAATCATCAGCTGTTAGTTTGTCTAGCTGGAACCTCTTCTAGTTCTACCACATGACCACAAATTTCGTTCAAAAGAAATTCCTTTTCTAAAAAAGGTGGCATGCCGAGAAACAAAACACCTTTTGTTCCTCGGTGTGGTAGAAGATATACCCTCGCGAATGTTTGGGATATCCAATAAACTTACACAGAACTGACCCTTCCTCGAGCTTGTCCGGATTTTGCCTTTCAACATAGGCTGGACAACCCCATATCTTAACTCGTTTAAGACTTGGTCTCTTCCCATACTATACCGCATATGGAGTGGTAGGCATGGATTTGGTAGGAACCCTATTCAATAGGTATGCAACTTCTCAAGCGCATAACCCCAAAAAGGAAATAGGCAACTCAGCAATACTCATCATAGAGCACACCATATCTAATAGGTGTGATTCCTCTGCCCCGATACACTGTTGTACTGTGATGTATACGGAGGAGTAAGCTGAGAGAGAATCCCATTCTCTTTTAAACAGCCATAGAATTCCGTGCTCAAATATTCTCCTCCCTGATCATATCGAAGGATTTTAATACTTTTACCCGTTTGGTTCTCTTCTTCGTACTTATATTCCTTGAATTTCTCAAAAGGTTTAGACTTGTGTTTCCATAGGAACACATGTCTGAATCATGAAAGATCATCGATGAATGTAATGAAGTACGAGAAACCATTCCTGGCATATGTAGACATGGGACCGCATACATCACTATGTATCAGTCCCAAGAGTTCAGTAACTCTTTCTCCGTGTCCAGTAAACGGAGTTTTGGTCATTTTGCCTTTAAGACATGACTGGCAAGTTTCATAAGATGTAATTCAAATTGATTCAAATATCCATTTTTGTGCAACTTGGCTAGTCGTGTCGCATTGATATGACCTATTCTACAATGCCACAAGAAGGATTCGTTCATTTCTGAACTTTTCCTCTTGTGTGTGTTCTGTACGTTAAGAGCTGTATTTTGATTTATAACGTATATGTCATTACATAACGTGCCTGATCCAATCAACTTTTGATTAAGGAAAATGTTCATAACATTATCCTGCGATACAAAATTATAACTTTCTTTACTTAATAAAGAAACTGATATAATATTGCATATCAGGTACGGTATGTAATAACATTCATTCAGAATCAATGTATTACCAGTTGGTAATACAAGGTGATATTCGCCAACTGCTTTGGCTGCAACATTTGCACCATTCCCTACTACTAGAGAATGATCACCCTTTCTCAGTTATCTACCTTTCTTTAGCCCATGTACCATATTATATATGTGGAATTTTGATCCGATATCTAATACCCAGGACGTAGATTGTGCTGAGAAACAGTTCTCGGTAACAAACACACCCGAAGAATATGCATCAACACGCTCATTCCTCGTTTGGGTCGCATGGAAATCCGGATATTCCCCTATTTTCTGCTCGGAAGTATAACAATTATAAGGTAGAGCGGAACAAACGTTCACAGCTCAGTATAACAAGAAGGTTTGGTCAATACATCCATATTATTATCTTGATTAAGGCATGTCACGGTCGCTACCTTGAAAGAAAGAGAAGAAAACACTCTACGTATGCGTTTGTAAGATTAGATTGGTTATTATTTTATCTAATCAGGATGGCTCCCACTATTTTTATCAAATCTTCCTTCAAACCCTAAAAGGTAAGACTAGCCGGGATTAATTACACCCTACAAGTTCGCTAATCTTTCGGCCAGGCTAGTGTCGGTACTTTGAGGGAGCTTCCCCGTGCTTTCGCACGGACCTAATTAAAATAAACCTCGTTTTCCCAGAGGCATAACCCCATTGACACCTTTCTAGTCACCTACATGATTGGCTAATTGTAATGTGTAAAACTCTCCTAGGAGTAACTCTAACTCGTAGTGGGTATCGGGATCCAACTATCTCATAGAAGGTATGCAATTTCATTGCAAATTTTAACACTTGAAATTCCCAATAATATTTTGCCCCAAGCGATTTATGACCTTGTCAAGGTCAACAAACCATAAACCGCAAGTCAAGTTCAACCTATTCATTTCGTGATTGAATTAAACTCACCCGCACGATCCTTGACAAGGTCAACAAGACCGTTAGACTACCCTAATCCAATCGCATCGTATGCGTTGTTGATAAGAACTAATCAGCTACCGCACGCTACGCCTTGACAAGGTCAACAAACACAGAACGAAAACTAAATAGTCCTTATCTGAAATGACGGAGGGCTATGACGGGTTTTTAAGAAAACATTTTGCGTAATGAACTTGATATCGTTGTAGAATCAAGTGATTTTGAAAAGGAGTGTTTTTTAAGCTTTTACTAGTTTCGCTAAAGAGATCACTCCCGGTGAAGGGATCTCGGCTCTTTCCTCATCGAATGAGGTACTGGATATTCATCAAGAAATATCACTATGCAAAGCAAGAACTAGAGAAGCAATCAAAAGACAAAACCGAGTGGGTTGTAGCATTTGCTAGTTTTGCTAAAAAGGTCACTCCCGGTGAAGGGATCTCGGCTCTTTCCTCATCGAATGAGGTGCCGGATATTCATCAAATAATACCACTATACAAAGTAAGAACTAGAGCTACCAGTTTTTAAAACAGGATTCTACAACATTTTTAGGTTTCTTTCCTTTCATTAATATCATTAATGAAGTCCCATCATTTATACTTCCTAAGAATCACAGAAGAAATGAAAATACTTATACAACGTACGCTTATGCTATCCACATTTGCCACGGGGTCCAGTCATACACCGTTAGGTTAGATAACTAATGGCAGAACGGGGACAGGACTAGCACGGATGCAAAACATAAGCAACGTATATTATATATCATATATATATATAAAGCATTTGTCTCACGCAGTTATATGATCTCATCACAGAACATTGCAGCAGAAGTCAACATATGAAATATTGGATATATTATGAGGTCCGTGTTTTAAATTAAGCCAGTAAAAAACACGGATTCCACGGTCGTGATGAATAGCCAAACCTATATCCCTAGACCCCTACGAGAGTGGCAAGCAACCCTACCAATTCTGGAGTTAGGAGACCCGGACTCGACTCCTCGAGATGGTCTCCCACTGGACTCTAGAACCCGGTTACTTGTGCTCCCCACCTTAGGTCTATCCTAATGCGGAAAAGTAAATAATATACATCAATGGTGACATCATCCTCAACCCGGAAGTGTCCCAATAAAAGAATATTACATACAAGTTTTTACATGAATGAAAATGAAAAACTCTCATCTCACGCAAGAACCCCTAGCTATTCAAAACATGACGATCCAATATAACATATCACAGCAACACATAACATCACATATCATCAACGTAAGTAAATATGCGTATCCCAATTGTCATTAACATATAGCAACGAAACCGGCGATACACCACATATTACACTTATGGTCATAGAAAAGAAAGTGAAAACTATAATAATTGGAATCTGCAACCACCTTAGATATCATAAATCCGAAATATCACATATTTCGGATTTCATACCTAACCAAATGAATTCCTTAAACATCATAAACCCGGAATATCTCATATTCCGAATTTCATGCCTAACATCATAAACCCTGCATTTTAGTCTCGATATTGAAAACACTTTTCAATAACTAGTCGGGAAATTCAACAAAATTCCCAACGAATGATCAAATGCTCGTCGGAAATATTAGTAGACGGCCGCACCCCTGATGCCATCGACGAAATGCACTTAGGAGGAACACCGCAGCCGTAAGCACCCGAACGGATGCTTTTGGCTACAGGATGTTGGATATAGTGCCCTCAAAGTCAATTATTGGATCGCAGGCATGTGATTACAATGACTGAGGGAGGACCTATACCGGTAAGACAGTCTTACTCGAGATGATAGTATGCTATCTGGTTTATCTTTATAAAATGTGTACTGCTTTAGGTGACATGATATATCACTATTGCACGTTGATAAAGCCCATAGGATTCTTGCTTGACTAGCAACAGTATGATGGCGATCATATATGTGAGAGTTGGGCAGTCTATAAGCACATCCTTAAAAGTGGTCCCTAGTCGCGGGAGTTTTGAGATAGGGCATCGATACTACGGAGTAGACTGGTGTATACAGTCGAGACCCCGACGAGGGGCAGTGGCCGGTCTCACAAGACATTGGTGTTAGTTGGTTCACCTAAGATGTATGCAGGTGCTCATTGGGTTATGAGTATACTGGACAGGACTCGCCGGGAACATGCTAGCTGGTTATTAAAACCTGTCGTCAGATAGCAATTCCCAGGTGACATGTGTACAGGTTAGTCTATCGACCTAAGATCGTCATTTGTCTCGTGTGAATTCCCACTGTGCTTTGATTATTACCCTACCACGGCTCAAAGGATTCGTGCAAACAGGTTTTAGTTGGGTACAGTCCCGAGCCACATGGAGGCAGAGAGCGGATCGGCAGGGGATTCGTCTCTCCCAACGTTAGGAGTGAGATCGCGCTGTGTTTAGGAGAGACATTACACGAATTCCATGGCCATGGCAAGTGAGATTTACTGGTAGGTATTCCAGTAGTATCTCAGGGTGTTCTGGGCTACACTCCGACATAACTTATACCGATTTTGGGGGTCTGACGTTTACCAGCTCTCTAGGCCCGATATGCGATACTCATAGACGAACGGATCGGACTTTACGGATATTGTCACACATAGGCTCAGTAGGGTTCCAGGATGAGTTCGCTCATCGGACTCCCTTTTACTCAGTACATGGGCAGCCGTTACGTACAGCTAGTACCACTGACGGCTTATGGTTAAACCCACTGCAAGAGTATTGACGAGTCTTTAGAGTCCCCCACTGAAAGTTTCCCAGTTCTAGCGAAACGTTGTAGAGGCCGTATAGTTTTATAGCAGGGTTCGAACACACGCGTGCACTTGTGCACGTGTCATGGTTCAGACAGATAATACTAGTGGGCTTTGGTTTAAAGACGGATCCTAGTATTATATCTTGTAGGAATATTTTTTTCTCATTGCATTTAAATTCAGTCGGATACAAATGCAGTTATGTATATGCTGTTGCGGGGTTATCCTGTAATTCGTTACGGGATCGTTTTTTGAAGTTGCCAGTTTGCATTCTTTTTGGCCATGCCTTCTGTCCTTTCTCCATGTCTGAATTCTAGTGCTGTGAGGGGGCTTATCTGCAAAGTGGCTATTAGCAAAAGAGAGGGTTTTCTGTGGTGGGGGCTCTCCAGCAGCTTGGCGAAGCTTCTAGGATGTGCTTGACTCTTCTTTGCATTATCGGTGTTTTAGATTGGCTAGGATATTTTAGTGTAGATTTTTTTGCTTATGGTTACCTTGCTTGCTCCTACACTCACCCTAATTTTTCTCTGGCCTTGGCCGAGAGCACACAATAGCAGCCTCAAAATTTTTTGGTGTTGTGAAAAAGATTGATTCATATTCAATTTTGCAACAAAAATTCTCAAAAGCCCATTTCCATCTTTACTTTCAAGTTTGGCAATTTCGATTAAGCCACACCCAATCGCTTGGGTGAATCGAGGCAAAGTATTCTACACTTTCTCTGCAGCAACCTTGGACACGTCGTCTAGCAAACTTCGTGTCCGAGTTGCCTCGGTTCAGAGGCGGGAGACCGTATAAAGATTCATTGACGTAGCGCATCCTTCGGCGAGGAAGAGACCGTAGATCGAGCTAGATCGGAGAGCGAGCTTCGTCGGTGCATCCGCAACATGATAGGGGCAGACGTTAAAGACCGAAGGATACGGATCGATCGGTATAATCTCTAAACCCCTTTTTACAGAATACTAATTTACGGTTAATGGAACGATCCGGGTTTTAAGTTTGTGTTAGCGCCAGTTCTGTAAAAAGTTTTTGTTTCGCATTTGGCCTCGGAAAGACGGCCGGGGCGTTGTCGTAGACTTACACAGGGTTCTCCTACAGTCACTTGGTCGAGGATATGAGGCATGTCTATCTAGTAATATTACCCGACACGCATTCGCGTACTATACAAGATTGCGACGGAGTTTTGATCCGAATCAAAAAACCCCGCAGCAACCGATCAAATGAAACTAAATTGCTAAATTTACAAAATTCAAACCAGTTTTCACAAAACTAATTATTGTGGATTCCAAATATTGTATCACATATTACAGATAGCTAGACGATATTAAACATTTCGATCAAATCAACAAACACCCATATTTCCCAGAGACCTCAACACTTGAGACAGTTTTAAAAATACCCAGAACATGCCACAAGTAGCTACGGACCTACAGAAGAAGGGTCGTTCCTGGCCTCACCAACGGCGCCGCGGAACTGCCGCAAACCCTAGGGTTTGTCCGCGGTTCCGTGGTCGTATGGTCGAGTTAGGAGTTCGTTCTTCTCGGGGATCCATAGAAAACCCTGCATGATTTTTTGAATATTTTTAACTTGGAAAAATCCAACATTTGGAAAAGTTTCCAGAGAGCATGGGAAATATGGTTTTCGGAGTTCGATCGAATACTTTAACGTCGTCTAGACCACTCCTAATGCTCTAGCTTGGTTCTGATACCACTGCTGGGTTCCTTAGCACCCTCACTGTATTTTCTAAGGTATCAAGCATAGAATTTTATAAAAATCTAGAGTGCTATGAAATCCGGACAAAGGATCTAACTAGAGAATTAGGGTTTAACTAAGCAAGTAAACAAATCTACTCTAAGTGAACAAGGAATACAACCTTTGTGTTAGTTATATGTATGCCCTAGAGGCCATTACTATACATAGGATGTATATTGTAGTGGATGCTGGGACATATATAGGGAGGACTTTCTTGCTCGACATGATAGTATGCTATCTGGTTAATCTTTTCCTTAACGTGTACACTGATTGTCTCCCTGTTACATGTTGGTAAAGCCCTTAGGATCTGTACTTGACTACCTGGACTATGATGCGGATCATACTAGTGGGGACATGGTAGTCCATAAGTACATCCTTCAAAGTCCATAGTCGTGGGTGTATCGAGACGGGGCATCGATATACCAGAGTAGACTAGCGTGTACCTTCTCGACCCATACAGATGGGCGATGGATGATCCCATATCCATTGGTGTTTGACATCGGAGATGATATATGGGTGCTCAGTAGAGACTGGGTACACTGGACGGACTCGCCGAGAACTCCCAGATGGTATTATACCTCACGTCAGATGGCAGTTCTCTGGTGACACTGGTACAGAGTAGTCTGTTGACCCGAGATCGTCATAGAGTCTTGTGTGGTTCCCACTGTGCTTTGATTTCCATCTTACCACGTCCAAGAGGGCGTGCAAAACGGTGGTTTTTGGGTACAGTCCCGAGTCACATGGAGGCAATGAGCGATAGGAGGGGATTCGTCTCTCCCGGTATAGGGGGTTGATGTTGCGCTGTGTTCGATTGGCTATAACAGGAAATCCCTGGCCAGGGTTGCTGAGATTTACTGGTAAGTGTTACCAGTAGTTTCTCGAATAGTTATAGACCTCATATCGACACGACTTATCGAGCTATTGGGGTCTGACGTTTACCACCCCTAGGCGAGATATGCGACATATCAGACGATCAGACCGGACTGTACGGTAGTGTTACTGGTTGGATTCACAGGAGTGTGAGCGGGCTTGCTCGTCGATCTTCTGATCGTTCAATACCCGGGTGGCCGTTACGTTTAGCAGACCGCTTGCGGCTTGTGGGTGCTTGATATGATCATCACCTGCTGCCGGCGTATTCACGGGTCTTTAGAGTCCTACACAGAGGTTTCCTGGCTCAAGCGAAACGAAATAGGAGCGCATATGAGATATGTGCGGGACTGAGAATAATGCGTGTATGTGATACCGTATTCCATTCTCGCGATGAATGTATCAATTAGGTTATATGCGATATACCCTAGTTATCGAATCAAGGATTGATTCGATAAACCGATACAAAGGATACTAGTCGGTTATATACGATATGACCGGATCGTTAAATCAAGAGTTGATTTAATGATTTAATGCATAATTATATATTTGATATATTACTTTGCATTAACTAGTATCGGTTCACTTTAAATGGATTTTCTCACTCGGGTGTGCGCATTGCATATGCGATATGATTTTGTGCACTTGCTTGTATCATGTTTGATGATACATGCAATACTTGGTTAAATGTATGTTTAAACCATAGTTAGTTAATGGTTAAGGGTTTTAAATGATTTATTTACTGTTTTATTTATTTTTGGCAAAAGGAAAATGGTGGCTTTATTTATTTCTTTTGTTGAAGTTTCTTGAACTTTTGAAAAGTCCACCATTTTTGTTTTATGCCAAACCCTAACCACTCACTAACTTTGGTTAACTCTCTACACTTAACTATGGTAAGTGTTATGATAAGATGGAATTTTCTTTTCTATTCATTTTTTAACTTATCATAACAATTTCATCTTCTTCTTCCTTTCTTCAAGTGAAGAAAGCAAGCTCCATCAATGGTGATTGATGGAAACAAGTGAGAAATCCAATTCTAAAGTCTACCCACTTCCTATTTCTTCATCCTCTACCTCTTGCCAAGTAGTAGAGTGTGTTTTCTTCATAATTTTCTTGACTTGGTGAAGTCGGAGCTTGATTTTGCGATGCCTCGACGTAGATCATCTTCGGCATGGACATCGATGACCTAGCCCGTCCATTCTCCGATGAAGCCGACGCTAGAGCCCGGGACTTGTTATGGACAGCGAGGAGACTTCATTGCGGAGCTATGGAGGTGGAGAACCGGATCTACAAAGGTTGTACTTCCGTATCTCTTAGTTAAGTGTTAACTAGTTTTCTTTTTCGCCTAGATTTCTAGCCAACGATCCGTAATAGGGTTTCTCGGCACCCATAAAATTGAAATTGGCATGTTCGATGCCTTGTGAGACCTCTATAGTGTGCCTAGGAACCCTACAGTGGTATCAGAGCCTAGCTAGAGCCTTAGGCGAAGTCTAGACGGAATTTGAAGTCCGAACGAACCGAAACCCCAAAATTTTCATGCTCTCTGGACATTTTCTAAAAACGTGGTTTTTTCAAGATTAAAAATATGCAGAAAAACCAGCAGGGATATCTAAGAGTTACGGTGAAGTTTGATTAGCCAATTCCTTTAAACAGCCGCGGATCCGCGGCACGAGCATGGCTCGTGCGGCGGTTCCGCGGCCTAATTGTCTCATTGCCCCATTTAATTTGCACAGTAACTCCTATTTAGTGGTTCTGGTTTTCCAGGGAATTTTTAATAATTAATTCAAGAGTTGAATTTTCTGGAGTTGTTTTGGGGATTCGGTGTTTCGATCGGATTATCAAATTTTGTCTGTGTGGCTTTCCGGATAATTTTTAGAATATGTTAAAAAGTTCGACCGGATATAAATACCCAATTTTCCCCTATCGGGAAATTTCCAAGTGTTGGATTTTTCCGTAGTTTAACGACGTTCTAAGTAGTGCAAGTAACGCGATGGACCCTCTAGAAGACAACCAACCTTAACTCGATTATGTGACCGTCTTGAACTGCCCTTTGAACCTTCGGGTTTGGGGCAGTACGGCGTGCCACATATGAGGCGTTGGCTTGACCCTTCTACGGCTGGACCGTTGGTACTGAGGCACGAACTGAATGTTGTTAGACTTATTTCATGTGTTGAGCTGTATCGGGAAAACTTGGGTGTTCGAATGTTCAATCGGAAAGTTTAACATTTTCTAATTATCTGGAATGGGATACAATAATTGGAATTCACAATAAGTTATGTGATAACTGAATGAATGTTATAAACATAGCACTTTAGTCTCACTTGATCGGTTGCCACGGAATTTTGATGTGATCAAAAGTCCGTCGCAATCACGTAGCGTACGCGGATACTCGCCGGGTAAACTTAATAGACAGCCTCGCTCTATAGCCCCGACCAAGTGACTGTAGGAGAACCCCGTTACTGAAAGCATCCGTTCGGGTGCTTGCGGCAGCGGTGTTCCGCCTTGGTGCACTTCGTCGACGGTGTCGGGGGTGCGGCCGCCTACTGAAGTTTGCGACAAGCATTCGATCAGGATGTCGGGAATCTTGTTGAATTACCCGACTTGGTATTTAAAAGTGTTTTCGATAAAGAGACTAAAATGCTGGGTTTATAATTGTTAGGCATGCGATGTCTAAGGTATTCATTTGATTAGGCATGCGATGTCTATGCAGATTGCGGATTCCAACTGTTGTAGTTTTACACTTTCTTTTCTGTGACCGTAAGTGTAATATGTGATATCACCGGTTTCGTTGCTATATGTCAACGACAATTGGGATGGACATATTTACTTACGTTGATGACATGTGATGTTATGTGTTGCTGGATATGTTATATTGGATCGTCGTGTTTGAATAGCCGGGGTTTTTATGTGAGATGAGTGTTTTTCATTTTCATTCATGTAAAAACTTGTATGTAATATTCTTTTATTGGGGCGCTTCCAGGTTGCGGAAGTTGTCACCGTTGATGTATATTATTTACTTTTCTGCACTAGGATAGACCCAAGGAGGAGGGCACAAGTAACCGGGTTCTGGAGTCCAGTGGGAGACCAACTCGAGGAGTCGAGTCCGGGTCTCCTAACTCTAGAATTGGTAGGGTTGCTTGCCGCTCTCGTAGGGGTCTAGGGGTGTGGGTTTGGCTATTCATCGCGACCGTGGAATCCGTATTTTATACTGGCTCGTATTGAAAACACGGACGTCCTAGTATATCCAATATTTCATATGTTTTTTCTGCTGCGATATCTGTGATGTGATCATGTGATGTTCTGTGATAGATACAGTATATATTATATATGATATATTATATAGACGTTACTTATGTTTTACACCCGCGCTAGACCTGCCCCGCTCTGCCGTTAGTTACCTAACCTAACGGTGCACGAGGGGACATCGAGGCGAATGCGGATGGCATAAGTGTACGTCGTATTTATCTGTGATGTTTAGGTACATAATTGATGGGACTTCATTAATGTGATTAATGAAATAAAAAGAAACCTAAGATGTTGTAGAATCGAATTTCAAAATAAAACAGGTAGCTACAGTTCTTGCTTTGCACAGCGGTATATGTGATATATCCTGCACCTTATTCGATGAGGAAAGGACCGAGATCCCTTCACCGGGAGTGACTCCTTTAGCAATAACTGGCAGATGCTACACACTCGGTTTGTCTTTTGATTGCTTTGCACAGTGATATATATGATATATCCCGCACCTCATTCGACGAGGAAAGGACCGACGATCCCTTCACCGGGAGTGACTCCTTTAGCAAAACTAGAAAAGCCTCAAAAACACTCCATTTCAAAATTCATTCGATCCTACAACGATATCAAGTTCATTACGCAATAGGTTTTCAGAAAAACCTGTCGTAGCCCTCCGTCATTTCAGATAAGTACTAGTTAGTATTCGTGCTACGTTTGTTGACTATGTTAAGGCATAGTGTGCGGTAGCTAATTAGTGCTTATCTGCATAAGCATATGATGTGATTGGATTAGGGTAGTCGTGCGACTTTGTTGACTATGTTAAGGGTCGTGCGGGTGGGTTTAATTCAATCGGGAAATGACGGGTTGAACTTGACTAGCACTTATGATTTTTTGACTATGTTAAGGTCATATAGCTGCTAGGGGCAAAATATTATCGGGAATTTCAAGTGTTGAAATTTGCAATGAGATTACATACCTTCTATGAGATAGTTGGATCCCGATACCCGCTGCGAGTAAGAGTTACTCCTGGGTGAGTTTTATACATTACAATTAGCCGATCAAGTAGGTGTCTAGAAAGGTGTCAACGGGGTTACGCCTCTGGGAAAACGAGGTTTACATTAATTAGGTTCGTGCGAAAGCACGGGGGACCTCCCTCAAAGTACCGACACTGGCCTGGCTGAAAGATTGGCGAACTTGTAGTGTGTAATTAATCCCGGCTAGTCTTTCCTTTTAGGGTTTGAAGGAAGATTTGATAAAAAGCAGTGGGAGCCATCCTGATTAGATAAAATAATAACCAATCTATTCTTGCAAGAGCGCACGCTGAGTGTTTTCTTCTCTCTCTCTCCTGGTAGCGACCATATCACGCCTTAATCAAGATAATAATACGGATTATTGACCGAACCCGCTTGTTATACTGAGCTGGGGAACGTTGGTCCCGCTCCACCTTATAATTGTTATAAGACAGAGCAGGAAATTGGGGAATACCAGATTTCCCGCGCCGCCCAAACGAAGAGAGTGCATGTTGATGCATCATCTTCGGGTGTATTCATTACAAAGAACTGTTTCTCAGTATCCTTTACGTCCTGGGTATGTGATACCAGATCACGATCCCAGATATGTAATCTGTTACATAGGGCTACAAAAAGGTAGAGAACTGAGAACGGGTGATAAGTTTCATGAGGCAGAAAACGGGGCAAGTGTTGCAGCCAAGTCTGTTGGTCACTGTCACCCTGTATTACAAATACATTGATTCTGAACGAATGTTATTAGATACCGAACCTGTTATGCAAAATCATATCTGTCTCTTTATTACTAAAGAAACGATAAAATTTTGTAATGTTGGATAATGTTTTGAACATTTCCTATATCAAAAGTTGATCGGATCAGGCACGTTATCTAAAAGCAATGATGTTCTAAATCAAACTACAGTTCTTAGTATACAGAACACACACAAGAGGAAAAGTTCAGAAATGAACAAATCCTTCTTGAGGTATTGTAGACTAGGTCATATCAATGCGACCCGACTAGCTTAAGTTACATATAGATGCATATTTAAATCAGTTTGAATTTACATCTTGTGAAACTTGCCAGTCATGTCACAGAGATAAGATGACCATAGCTCCGTTTATTGGAAACAGAGAAAGAGTTAGTGAACTCTTGGGATGATACATGTTGATGTATGTAAGGTCCCCTGTCTACACATGCCAAGACCGGTTCCTTGTACTTCATTACATTCTCTGATGATCTCTTTTGATTCAGACATATGTTCCTGTTGAAACACAAGTCAGAACCTTTTGAGATATTCACAGAATATAAATTAGAAGTAGGGTATAAGTATTATGTCCTATGATGAGATCAAGGAGGAGAATACTTGTGCACGGAAATCCTGGATTATTCTAAAGGAGAATGAGATTCTCTCTCAGCATTACTCCTCTGAATACACCATAGCACGATGGTATATCAGGGCGGAGCAGATACACCCTATTTGATATGGTGTGCTCTATGATGAGTACTACTGAGTTACCTATTTTCTTTTAGGGGTTATGCACTTATGAAGCTGCATACCTATTGAATATGGTTCGAATCAAATCAGTTGCCTACCACTTCATATATGATATGGAAAGGGAAGAGCCCATATCTTAAGTTAGTTAAGATTTGGGGTTGACCGGCCTATGTCTAAAAGCAAAATCCGGACAAGCTAGAGGCAAAGTCTGTAATGTAGAACAGGAAAGGTTCCAGCTATACAAATTACAGCAGATGATTTGAAAGAACCAAAGGATTCAATAGTTACCAACGAACCTCAGCCTCTCCGCCGATCTAGTGAGGTTCCTCACCCGCCTGAGAGATACTTCGGTTACTCTATGACAGTGGGAGCGAGGATTGCATCATGAGATGATGACCCAACTAGCTTCGAGCAGGCCATCGAGAGTAAGACTCTGTAAGAATGGCTGGATGTTTATCGATCTGAGATGGAATCCTTATACACCAACAAAGTATGGACTTTGGTTGCTATATCTGAAAGGTTAAATCCCCATCAGGAGCAAGTATATCTTGAGAAGATTACTTGGTGTACATAGAAAAGTTGAGACTTTCAAAGCTAGACTTGTTAAGGGTTTTCGTCATCGACCAGGCGTGGATAATGATGAAACATTTTCCAGTGGCTATGCTTAAGTCCATTCAGATCCTACTTACCACGGCTACATACCATGACTACGATATCTGGTGGTTGGGTGTCATGACTGCTTTTCTAAATGATATTTTGGAAGAGAGAGTCTATAAGTACACAGCCAGAGGGCTTCGTAGACAGTGGGAGCAGCGGAAACGTGTGCAAGATGCTTTATAGGATAAAGCAGGCATCGCGGAGTTGGAACATCTGTTTTGATGAATTAGTCAAAGAGTTTGACATCATCAAAATGGTAGATGAACCTTGTATAAACAAAAAGGTAGTAGAGAGTATGGTGGTGATCCTCGTAGAGTACGTGGATGACATGCTCTTGATAAGAAAGGAGTTTCTTCTGCTACGCTCGATCAATCTCCGTTTATCACAATAATTCTCCATATAGGATCAAAGTGATACCTGCTAAATCCAGGGTTGTGGATCTATGAGATAGATCTAATTGGATGTTAGGATTCTTACTAGTTGTAGTGAGATGGTATCAATCGATCCTGGGGAGAATCACTGGAAGGGTTCCAGGGTGATAAAGACGACTGAATGTCAGTCGCAGGCATTGTCTTTACCCTCAATCGAGGGATGGTATGTTGGAAGAGTTCCAAGCTAGATACCGTGGCACACTAGACGATAAAGGCAGGATACATCGCTACTTAAGATGCTACCAAAGAGGCTGTTTGGGTGTATATTGGTTCATAAGATGAACTATGTTCCTCCCATTGTGTGACAATGAAGTTGTGGCTTATGCCAAGGAACGCAGGTCCCATCAGTGATCCAGACATATTCTAAGGCAGTATCACCTGATCATGGAGATAGTTGATCTCCAGGGAGATCGAGGTTAGGAGAGTAGACTCAGAGGACAACACAGCGGATCCACTCACAAAGGCCTGTTCCCAGAGAGAGACTTTTATGGGATGGTTGAGTATGAGATACTGCAACCACTGCTATCAGATGGCCCTAGTGCAAGTGGGAGATTGTTAGTTATATGTATGCCCTAGAGGCCATTACTATACATAGGATGTATATTGTAGTGGATGCTGGGACATATATAGGGAGGACTTTCTTGCTCGACATGATAGTATGCTATCTGGTTAATCTTTACCTTAACGTGTACACTGATTGTCTCCCTATTACATGTTGGTAAAGCCCTTAGGATCTGTACTTGACTACCTGGACTATGATGCGGATCATACTAGTGGGGACATGGTAGTCCATAAGTACATCATTCAAAGTCCCTAGTCGTGGGTGTATCGAGACGGGGCATCGATATACCATAGTAGACTAGCGTGTACCTTCTCGACCCATACAGATGGGCGATGGATGATCCCATATCCATTGGTGTTTGACATCGGAGATGATATACGGGTGCTCAGTAGAGACTGGGTACACTGGACGGACTCGCCGAGAACTCCCAGATGGTATTATACCTCACGTCAGATGGCAGTTCTCTGGTGACACTGGTACAGAGTAGTCTGTTGACCCGAGATCGTCATAGAGTCTTGTGTGGTTCCCACTGTGCTTTGATTTCCATCTTACCACGTCCAAGAGGGCGTGCAAAACGGTGGTTTTTGGGTACAGTCCCGAGTCACATGGAGGCAATGAGCGATAGGAGGGGATTCGTCTCTCCCGGTATAGGGGGTTGATGTTGCGCTGTGTTCGATTGGCTATAACAGGAAATCCCTGGCCAGGGTTGCTGAGATTTACTGGTAAGTGTTACCAGTAGTTTCTCGAATAGTTATAGACCTCATATCGACACGACTTATCGAGCTATTGGGGTCTGACGTTTACCACCCCTAGGCGAGATATGCGACATATCAGACGATCAGACCGGACTGTACGGTAGTGTTACTGGTTGGATTCACAGGAGTGTGAGCGGGCTTGCTCGTCGATCTTCTGATCGCTCAATACCCGGGTGGCCGTTACGTTTAGCAGACCGCTTGCGGCTTGTGGGTGCTTGATATGATCATTACCTACTGCCGGCGTATTGACGAGTCTTTAGAGTCCTACACAGAGGTTTCCTGGCTCAAGCGAAACGAAATAGGAGCGCATATGAGATATGTGCGGGACCGAGAATAATGCGTGTATGTGATACCGTATTCCATTCTCGCGATGAATGTATCAATTAGGTTATATGCGATATACCCTAGTTATCGAATCAAGGATTGATTCGATAAACCGATACAAAGGATACTAGTCGGTTATATACGATATGACCGGATCGTTAAATCAAGAGTTGATATAATGATTTAATGCATAATTATATATTTGATATATTACTTTGCATTAACTAGTATCGGTTCACTTTAAATGGATTTTCTCACTCGGGTGTGCGCATTGCATATGCGATATGATTTTGTGCACTTGCTTGTATCATGTTTGATGATACATGCAATACTTGGTTAAATGTATGTTTAAACCATAGTTAGTTAATGGTTAAGGGTTTTAAATGATTTATTTATTGTTTTATTTATTTTTGGCAAAAGGAAAATGGTGGCTTTATTTATTTCTTTTGTTGAAGTTTCTTGAACTTTTGAAAAGTCCACCATTTTTGTTTTATGCCAAACCCTAACCACTCACTAACTTTGGTTAACTCTCTACACTTAACTATGGTAAGTGTTATGATAAGATGGAATTTTCTTTTCTATTCATTTTTTAACTTATCATAACAATTTCATCTTCTTCTTCCTTTCTTCAAGTGAAGAAAGCAAGCTCCATCAATGGTGATTGATGGAAACAAGTGAGAAATCCAATTCTAAAGTCTACCCACTTCCTATTTCTTCATCCTCTACCTCTTGCCAAGTAGTAGAGTGTGTTTTCTTCACAAGTTTCTTGACTTGGTGAAGTCGGAGCTTGATTTTACGATGCCTCGACGTAGATCATCTTCGGCATGGACATCGATGACCTAGCCCGTCCATTCTCCGATGAAGCCGACGCTAGAGCCCGGGACTTGTTATGGACAGCGAGGAGACTTCATTGCGGAGCTATGGAGGTGGAGAACCGGATCTACAAAGGTTGTACTTCCGTATCTCTTAGTTAAGTGTTAACTAGTTTTCTTTTTCGCCTAGATTTCTAGCCAACGATCCGTAATAGGGTTTCTCGGCACCCATAAAATTGAAATTGGCATGTTCGATGCCTTATGAGACCTCTATAGTGTGCCTAGGAACCCTACACTTTGTAGACTGGTCCTTCACTTCAAAAGCACCGTGTATTAGTCCTTTTGCTCCAAGTAGTGATCTTCCAGACTCTCGTTAAGCTCCAGTAGGCGAAAGGAACAAGCTTGCTTAAAGATCATTGAGGCCGAAGATATTCTACATCAAAGAATCGCTAACTCAAGCTACCTCTTCACTAATTGATGAACTAGTGAAGAAACAACCTATACTAAATGGCTAGTTTGGTATAGATTGGTGAAGTGGGAATTTTGCTCATTTTAGAATTATTTTTCTCTTGTTCTTTTTCTTCACTCTTGAGAGCTAGAGAGCAAGGAAGGAGATAAAGAAAGAAAACTCTAGTGATCAAGTGTGAACCATGGATGAAAAAATATCTTATAGCAACTGTAACGTCTTCAAAATAATAAAATATGATTTTTGGGAAATTTTATAATTTAATATTATTTTAATGAATATTTTAATATTCTGGTATAATTAAATACAGATAAATGGGGAAAAATTATGGAAAATTCTAAAATAAGGTATTTTAAGGAATTGCCTCGTTTTCTGTGCATGCCCCCATTTCCTCTAGTTTTGACCCTGAGTATGTCTAGTTTTGACTGATTCCATCTAGGGTGAAATCTGGGTTGATTTTCCTATGTTGGTGTATAATTTGGGACTTGTTTTAGCATGGATTTTGGTATTTGGTGATTCATTCCTGTCGGGTGGCGTTTGGACGTCAACGACAAGTGGATTTTGATTGTGTTTACATGCGAGTCGATGGGTTTTTACCTATGCGGGTAGCGTGTGCCATTTTGGTTTCCAATGTGATTTTCATGTGCTTTAGCATTGTGATATACTTGTAGGTACCCCGCGTGATGTTGAGGCAAAGGAGGTGAAGATCGCGACATCGGCTTTGGTACACGAGAAGCAAGGTGAGTAGATTTATATCTACGGGGAGAAGTCGGGTGGATGGCGTATAGCACCCCCGCAGTCCGTGGTGATGTATACGAATACGTATACACACGAATATTTATTATGTGTTGTTTAGGGTTATTGATGGTAATAATGATATTTTGATGATAAGAATATATTGGTTTAGTATAGTGCGAACCCTAGAGTAGTGGTTGCACTCACACATACATTTACACACATACTTGCATTCATTCTTTCATTTATTAGAGTGCATATGATGGTGCGTATATCTACACATGGGTATGGGACTATGTGTTTATATACGGGATTGGAGGATGATACGTGGTTTGAGATGATACTTGATGTGAGGCCGTGAGATCGGCGATGTGACATAGTTTGCCTTTGAGGTGCGATATGATAGTTTTAGCGGGCCTTTGGACATGTGCTTTACCCGCATTCATATTTTATAGATGGTGTCGATTTGTACTAGACTTACAGTAGTACCCCAGATTGTCTGATCTGATGATAAGTGATACCTGATATGTGATGAGATAGTGTGATATTGACCCCTACCCAGCTATTGGGATGCCGTACGACGATTTACCGTACGAGCCGATATTGATGATAGATCCGCACTCATGACTCGAGGATATCATACGATATGTTATTGAGGCGAGATCACCGACTATCATATCTATATTTATATATTGACTCAGATTAGGTGGTTTCATACCCCTCCTGTCTAGATTATTTAGTAGACATTAGACTAGACCGAGTCATACCTATTTCAAAACTAACGAATCGGGGATATTTTAAAGATAAGCAGAAGGGTTATACGGATATTTTCAAATGATGCATCTTTTCTTAAAACACCGTAGCCCTAACCTTACCAAAAGCCCTGATTCGTCTTATTTCAAAAGGCAAGGTTGCATGACATATCTATTGGGGCAGGTTCTGTACTTTTGCGTTGATCATTCGTTTCCGCATATTCCTGCTATTTGCATTGCATCGCTTGTATTGTTGTGACATTCAGTCATGCTGCTAGGACACCAGCACCATTATCGATGATGTATATGTTCCACGTACACTTGTTGCCGGCTCACACACTCATCATCGATAATTGCCATGTCACTACACTATAGTACTATTGCATTCATGATATGATTCTGGCATGGCATATTGTACACTTATACCTGTACACATATATAGATGATTCTAGCTTGATTGGGGATTTGGGAACCGCAAGATACTCTTTAAAAACAGATTCCTTTTAAAAGAGCGGTCTCCCTCGACATGTGCACATTATTATTCCATGTTGCATGACTTACTGATATGCTTGCATTACTGTTACATGCCGCATACATCATGCTTTGACTGTACGCATTGAGATATGTTGTTTCTATGATATTTCTGGATTTGGGAACCGAGGGTATTTCAAAAGAGAATATGTCATTTCTTTAAAAACCCGGTTACCCTTGATATGATATTTTAGTGCGTCCACCATGTGTTTTCTCGGTGCTGAGAGCGATATGTGCAACCCGAATCGAGGCGTGGATGAGCCGATTGCGGGTACATGGTGGACCCGGTATGGTTCCCCTCGGCAAGATGATCGATGAGCTTTGCCGATTGAGCCTGGAGGCGGGCGAGTACCTACCGGTGATTGGTTGGACCTGGCGGTTATCCGGAGGATACCGACCAGAGTCGATAGATGTTTTGGGCATACTGCCGGGGCCGAGGGCCGATACACAGACAGAGCCCGCGGGCCGATCCGGACTGACGGAGCCCGATATATGAGGATTTACGTGCCGATGCTGGGCACAGTTTTCATGATGTTTTCGGGTGTCGATGCTGGGCACCCTGGTTCCATGATTTTGATGTGTCGCGAGGGACACGGGTGGTTATATCCTCATATTATTTCCCATGCACATGATTCATGATATTTACATGCATGGTGGTTATTGTCAGTGGGTGACGAGTGGACGGGATCCACGAGTATGCAGATTTGATTACATTGGTTATACCTCATATTCATGACATGCTATTACCTGAGGCACTAGCACGAGCACTTGGCACTACACTCATGTATAGAGATTACATTGCCAGTTTAGCATGCTTCAGCTTTATTCATATTGAGGTTTATTTATATCTGATCGTATTGACCTAGGATGGGTCATGCATTCGATCTCTGCTTGTAGATATTTTCTATTCACGAGTTGGCAACTCACCCCCGTTGTGCCCCAGTTCTTGCAGGTTTTTGCCGTACAGATTCCATAGCGGCATTTCTGGCACACTGCTTCCTATGGGTGACTTGCTTGGTTAGGTGGGTTCTTTGTATCAGAACCGCCATTGTTCATGTATTTTTATTGTATCTAGAATTGTCCATCAACCAAAACTTGTAGTTTGTTTCAGACTTAGAAATCAGTGTTGTATTGTTTCGACCTTAGAGTCGCGCTTGTAGTATTGCGGTTTTCTGGCTGTTTTTGAGTTTCTTTTCAGTTTTGATCCTCGCCCCTTGGCGTTGTATATTATTATTGCTTGCGTGGTTGTGACCGTCGATTGACGAAGAGCTAGCTCCCGCTTGGGATGCCTTTTATCATGTCATATATATTATTCTTGTTGTACCCCGTTCGGGGCCAGTTTTTACAAAGGAAACTCTGCCGAAATTTTCAGGAAAAATTACACATTTTAAAAAATTCATATTCGGCTTAGTTATTTAAAAACTTGATTTTCAAACATGTTTTCTTTACCTCTTAAAACTAATTTTCCCTATTTACTCCTTAAATGGTTTTAGATTTCTGGGCTTTTGGCTTACTTGGATCAGATGGAGTCCTATAGACTTCATATGGTTCGAGGGCCAGTCACGTGCTCTTTCGGGTCGTGACAGCAACTCATGTAGAGATTAAACCATGGCTAAAAATAATGGTTAGGTTAATAAATATCTAGAGTAAAACAAAATTAGTGGACGAAGTCAAGGTTTCCACATGCTTCTATAAGTATCTTCAACCATGATAATTTCCACCTAATTTTGTTTTCCGCTTAATAATTAAATCCCCACATTACCTTAAGTATGGTATAATTCTCATACATCCAAGAACAATGTATCATCTAGCATAACACGTATATAAATATATTAATATATATCACATATATATTTAAATGTATTTAGAGAAAACATTTTCTTAAGTGAGCTAATATTAGTTAATGAATATTAATATATCAAATATATAATTATACATTAAATTATTAAATCAACACTTGATTTAATAACCCGGCTGTATCGCATACAACCGACTAATATCATTTAATAAATTATTGAATCAACACTTAACTCAATAATCCAGTTATATCACATATAACCTATATCGCCATATTAGAATACTGTATCACATACAAGTATCAATCTCGGTACCGCACATATCACATATATGCCCTACTTCGTTTCGCATGAGCTAGGAAACCTCTATGTAGGACTCTAAAAACTTGTCAATACGCCGGCAGTAGGTGATGATCATATCAATCACCCATGAGCCGTCAGCGGTACTAGCTGGACGTAACGGCTACCCAGGTATTGAGCGATCAGAAGATCAATAAGCAACTTGTTCATACTCCCGTGAATCCAATAAGTAACACTACCATACAGTCTGGTCTTTTCGTCTGATATGTCGCATATCTAGTCTGAGGGTGGTAAACGTCAGACCACAATAACTTGATAAGTCATGCCGATGTGAGACTCATAACGGGTCGAGAAACTACTGATAAGACTTACCAGTAAATCTCAATATCTGCCCTAGCCAGGGACTTCCTGTTTTGGCCAATCGAGCATAGCGTAACATCAACCCCTAATACCGGGAGAGACAAAACCCCTCCTATCGCTCATTGCCTCCATGTGACTCGGGACTGTACCTAAAAACCACTGTTTTTCATGCTCTCTTGAACGTGGTAAAGTGGAAATCAAAGCACAGTGGGAATCACACAAGACTCTATAACGATCTCGGGTCTACAGACTAACATGTACCCGTGTCACCAGAGAACTGCTATCTAACGATAGGTATAATACCGCCTAGGAATTCTCGGTGAGTCCAGTTCAGTGTATCCAGTCTCCACTGAGCGCCCGTATAGCATCTTTGATGTCAAACACCAATGGATATGGGATCATCCATTGCCCATCATATGGGTCAAGAAACGTATACGCTAGTCTACTCTGGAATATCGATGCCCCGTTTTGATACACCTTCGACTATGAACAATTAAAGGATGTACATGTGGACTATCCTGGCTCCACTAGTATGATCTGCATCATAGTCCTAGTAGTCAAGTACACATCCTAAGGGCTTTATCAACATGTAACAGAGAGACAGTACAAGTATACATGTTAAGATAAAGAGTAACCAGAGAGCATACTATCATGTCGAGCAAGAAAGTCCTCTCTATATATGTCCAAGCATCCACTATAATATACAATCATGTACAATAATGGTCTCTAGGACATACATACAACTAACAATCTCATCAGTAATTGACATGTCACGTACACACTTAGAACTTGCTATGTCACATATAATCTATTGCACACTGTTAGCATCATTAATAATTGCTGTTATACACCATTGTTATTATTATGACACATATCCTATCTCACTTTCATTTTTACTAATTATATCACAACCCATGTTGGATTATGATATTTTCTGTGTTGAGTGTTTATGCACTATTGGTAATATTCGACGGTCTTTTGTGTGTGATATGTCCACCATGAGTTGTTTTTATGATTTTGATTTACTCCGAACTGAGTGGGGGGGCTATACGGTTGTGGATTTATATGTTATCCAGAATGAGTGGGGGGATATACAGTCGAATACATGGTGGACCCGGTCGAGACCGAGGGGCAGGAAAGCCGTATTAGAGGCGGGGAGCCTAGCGAGGACACTCGATACCGGAGATAGTTGTGAAACATAGCGGATATCTGGAGGATACCGACCGATATTGTTGATTGACAGGATCGTTCGGGGAATGATGCCTGCTACAAACAGAAGATTTGTGTCGGTGTTGGACACGGAAAGATTTATGGATCGTATATAATGAACTTGATTTTGAAAGACTTGATGAGATTTCAGTGTTGTTTTAATACATTCATTATAGTCATGTTTCCATATGCTATCATACCTCATGCTTACAATTTCAACTGTTACATGTTAGTTTATTCACTTAGTTGGAAACTCACCTCCGTTATACCTTAGTTCCTTGCAGGAGGCGCATGGACGCATAGCAGCAGTGCGGACACATTTATCAGCTTTTATCGCTTGTCTTGCTGGGTGGATTACATATGTAGTAACCGCCTATTTTTGGTATATGTATTTTGGATCTAGTATCACTCCATCAAACCCTGTATATTTGACTTAGAACGAGCCATACTTGTTTATGTTTTGATTCAATTGAGTGAGATCGACTAGTTATGCTATTTTATGTTTCTTTACTTTATGCATGTGATTCTTCACTTTCGAGTGTCGTATTGTTATTGCGTGGGTTGTTTCCGCCGATTGGCGTTAATTTTGCTCCCAATTAGGAATGCCACTTATTTAAATGTTTATGTAACTGCTTTTAATTAAAAATTACAAAGGAGGTACTGTCGAAATTTTCAAAACTAAAACCAGTTAATTAAATTGTATTTCTTAAAACCATTCGACATGCCGCCTCATCTCTTTAATATTAAAACTGTACTTTCTTAATTCCGCAAACAGGTTTTTAATCTTGGTTTTCTAGCTTACTCGGATTGTGTCAGCATCTTTAGATATCGTACAATCTAAGTGCCGGTCACGCGCCAATTTCGGGTCGTGACACAGAGTTATTCCGACTTCCGATTCTTTTTTTTTAAAATTCAACTTTTCTTAAACAAAAAATTTACCATCTTTTTATATATTGTTTAGCAACCATAAAACAACAATTTGACCAAGTTCCAATTCAAAATTTAATGTTAAAAAAATTCTATTTCACTTTTTCGGTAAAATACCATCAAGTTTACATACGACATTACTTTATCATTTTGCTCATTTTACCTTTAGAAAACTCATGAGGCAATGACCTACCTCATCACAACACTCATCTTGACATAACACGATGGCTTTTGTAACAATTTTTGTGGGACAAAACACAATTTTCATTAAAATACCTTAAACTATCAAAACCCGTATTCTTTAAATTGTTTTAAATAATTCCTTGCAAATAAGCCTCTACAACCCATTTTGGGGAACCCGATCAGGATGGTGCGGGTTATCGTACATCCTCGGGACTAGTAGAGCGAGATGAATACCTCCTCACGAAGCATTCGATCTTAATGGAATTTTGATTACAATTTCTAAGAAAACGTGATTTCTATTAATAAATAAATTCTATTTTTTATAATTATATATATATATATATTATAAAAATATCTATTTTAAATATAATATATATATTCCATGTTTTCTAATCAAAAGAAAAGAATCACAAAAGTTCATAAAAATATCATCGCAATCAATACAAGTCAAATTACAAGAAAATACCATATACTATTCAAACTTAGGTTTATATCCACTAGAATATTTCATTTTATAAAAATTATAACTGTGAAAACCCTAAAAAAGATAAATAAATATTGAGGTTTATTTTGAAAATATATCAAAACTATTTTTCATAAAACCCCCTCAAGTTATATTAATTTACAATAAGGACCCTAGTAAATATAGCTTTAAGTGGGACCAGTTCTCTTGTGCCTCAGGGAGCCGGAGAATATGGGTGCTTGTCTATCTAAGTTAGACAACCTAAAAACGTTGTTATCAATACGGTAATTGTCTTAGAAAAAGACACAAATCCTGACGTCCATGTGCAGCAGTTACCGATAACATCAAAACTAATTCAGGAATTCAATTCGTTTTAAAGCGTCGGACTCAGGCAAAGTCTCAGTCTAATATGAAATCAATCAATCTATCCTTGAATATGATTCAAGTATAACTCTAATTCAACATGAATCCATTTATACCAGAATTCAATCTATATCAACATGACTTGACTGAACCGAACCATAGATATACTCTGACTACATGACTATCCGTTCCGTTTACATGAACTACTGATATCATGGTTTCGGCAAGTCGTACATCTATTAAACAAAACAATATACATCAATACATAATACATACGAGGTTTTAAAAGGGTAGACTAGAATAGAATGTGTTAGAAGTGGCACGAGACAGTCACTTTAATACACCTAATCTTAATATCCATTGTTGTTGTTCCGTAGCTTAACGGTTCCTTGTGCTCCATATACCTTAGTCTACGGAATAGTTGGACTCCTCTTGTATACACTGGAATATTCTGTACCAAGCTATGAACAACTGCATTAACATAACAATCAAATATATACAGTTATATTCTTTCTGTCTATTCTATTTCTACCTTTATTTGGGACTTACCGGGCGATTGTTCGCTGACTACATTCATTCTCTCTTCTTTCTTTGAAATGTTTTCAGGTGGATCCGAATCACTGGAGATAGAGCCCAGGACAGAGGACTTGGATCAGTTCAGCGAGGACCCTGAGCTCTAGACTCTTGTATATACTTTATTCATGCCATTATTTAGGCATTGCTTTCATCATTGTACTTACTTTGCAGTTGTATTGTAAACAAATGTTTAATAAATAAAAGTTGCTGTTCATTTATATTTCATGTCTTCTTGTGTATATTTACATTATATTGTGTAGGTACGCTTAACGTGTTTACTTCTGAGTAAATATGTAGCGGGCCTAGTCACGCCTCATTACCCGTACATTAGGAGCGGGGCATGACAGCTTTTGTTGGCGGCCCATGCAGGTCAGTTCTGCATAGACATGCAGGTCAATTTTGCATGAAGTACTAAGCAATATAACACAAGAATCAGCAACTAAAAACATACTTTACATTTCATATTCCTTGAATCTTACAATTTTATATTCTTTGAATCTATCCTAAACCTATTTTTTTCTTTCAAGGTTATGGATTCTCCAAACAATACCGGCACAAATTTCAACAACACACTACCACCTCTTCCACTTACGCCTACTGTTGTAGCTCCGATCAACGAGCAAACGGTATTGCTTGAGGCAATTCGAAGCCTCCTGAAAGGACAGCAGCAGCAGACTGCTATATTATTGAACCGCCCAGAAGCGGAAGCATCCAGAGTGAAGCAATTCCGGGCATTGCACCAAAAGCAATTTTTTGGGAAATAGTGTTAGTTATGTATATGCCCTAGAGGCCATTGTTGTACATATGATGTATATTATAATGGATGCTTGGATATATATAGAGATGACTTTCTTGCTCGTCATGATATTATGCTATTTGGTTTCACTTTATCTTAACATGTTGACTTGTATTGGTTTACTGTTTTACTCTCACATATTGATAAAGCCCTTAGGATTTGTACTCGACTACTGGGACTATGATGAGATCATACTAGTGGGGCCACGGTAGTCGATGAGTACATCCTATAACTGTTCCTAGTCGAGGGCATATCGAGACAGGGCATCGATACGCCAGAGTAGACTAGCGTATTCGCATCTTGACCTATATGATGGGCAATGGATGATCCCATATCCATCGGTGTTTTGACATCATAGATGGTGTACGGGTGCTCAGTGGAGACTGGGTACACTGGACGGACTCGCCGAGAACTCCCAGATGGTGATATACCACACGTCAGATGGCAGTTCTCCGGTGACACTGGTACAGGGTAGTCTGTAGACCCAAGATCGTCATGGAGTCTTGTGTGATTCCTACAGTGCTTTGATTTCCACCTTACCATGTCCAAGAGGGCGTGCAAAACGGTGGCTTTTGGGTACAGTCCCGAATCACATGGAGGCAATGAGCGATAGGAGGGGATTCGTCTCTCCCGGTATAGGGAGTTGATGTTGTGCTGTGTTCGATTGGCTATAACTGGAAGTCCCTGACCAGGGCTGATATAGAGATTTACTGGTAAGTGTTACTAGTAGTTTCTTGACCCGTTATGAGCCACACATCGACACGACTTATCGGTTACTGGGGTCTGACGTATACCACCCCTAGACTTGATATGCGACATATCAGACGAACAGACCGGACTGTACGGGAGTGTTACTGATTGGATTCATAAGAGAACGCACAGGCTAGCTTGTTGATCTTCTGATCGCTCAATACCTGGGTGGCTGTTACGTTTAGCTGACCGCTTGCAGCTTGTGGGTGTTTGATATGATCATCACCTGCTACCGGCGTATTGACGATTCTTTAGAGTCCTACACAGAGGTTTCTTGGCTCAGGAGAAACGGAGTAGAGGCACATATGTGATATGTGCAGGACCGAGAATAATGCGATATGGGATACCGTATTATATTCTCGCGATATTTAGTTATGAACCGGGTCATCGGATCAAGTGTTGATTCGATGAATCGGTACATGATATATTAGTCGGTAATATTCGATATAGCCGGATCGTCAGATCAAGTGTTGATTCGATGATTTAATGTATAATAATATATATGATATATTATTACATTATCTAATATTGGCTCGCTTTATTATTTCATTTTCTCATTAGATGATACATTGATATATATGCGATATATGTTAATTGTATTATTTTCTTTTATTGCAAATATATAATATATATGTGATATATATTATTGTGACATGATATGATTAATTGTTAAACATGTTTAAGGATGATTAATTGAGGTTAGGGTTTGATTAGGGTTAGATGCTTCATGCACCTTCTAGAAACTTTTTCTTTTGTCATTCTTAAGATATTTTTGGATGACACATTCTTAACCCAACCAAACCCTAACTCTAGTTTATTCTCTACTAAATCCTAGCCACTCATCCTTGACCATGGTTTATAAATCAATCATACAGTCTTCTTTCTATTCATCACAAAAGGATTAATCTTATTATTGATTTTCCATTATCATCTTCTTCTCTCTTGAAAAAGCTTACTAGATTTTCTTTATGTGATGAAATAATATGAGAAAATGATTTAAAAAGAAAGCAAAAATACTACTCTCTCATCCTCATCTCATCTAGCCCATGAGATTAGTGTGTTCATCTCTTTAGAGTGAGAAAGCTTGAGTCTTTGCAACTTCGAGGTAGATCATCAGAGATTTGGAATACTTCAAGCTAGCATGGATCGTTCGAGTCGTGGAGCCTCTCATGAGTCCGGGAGATCGTGGATTGCGGCAAAGTGACTTCTACTCGGAGCTTGTTAAGTGAAGGAGCGGACTACAAAGGTTGTAATCCCTCACACTTAGATAAAAGTCATCATCTTGCATGTTAAACCCTAATAATCTAGCAAAGATCCCGGCTTTGGGTTGTTCGGCACGTCTAAATTTTTATCCGGGCATGTTTGATGCCTTATGAACCTTCACAAGAGTGCCTAGGAACCCTACAGTCGTATCAGAGCCTAGCTAGAGCATTAGGCGATGTGTTTACGAAGTTAAAACTCCGATCGAACCCGAACCGACGGAAAAAGCCCCCTCTCTGGAAATTTTTCAAAATTTGGGATTTTTCTGAATTAAAAATATGTAAAAAAATCAGCAGGGAATTCTAAGAATTACCATAAAACCCGAGCCCCCAATTCGACCAAACGGCGGCAGAACCGCGGCGCAAGCATGCTTGCGCGGCGGTTCCGCGGCGGAATGATGGATTCATGACACATGGCTTTTATGGTAATATCCGTAGGTGCTTGTTGATGCTTCTGGATATTTTTAAAACTGTTTCAAGTGTTGAAAATTCTGGGGTTTGTTTTGTAATAGTAGGTTCGATCGGAATATTTAAATTCGTATTTCTTTCCGGATATTTAGAAACTGTTAAACTATTTGAACGGATATTATTAACTCACTTTTTCCCGGTACGGCAAACTTTCAAGTGTTGAAATTTTTTCGGGTTTAAATCTTTCGGAAAAATTGTACAAGTTAAGCGGTGGACCCTCTAGAAGACAACAAACCTTAACTCGATTATGTGACCGTCTTGAACTGCCTTTTGAACCTTCGGGTTTGGGGCAGTACGGCGTGCCACATGTGAGGCGTTGGCTTGACCCTTCTATGGCTGGATCACCGGTACTGTGACATATTCTGGGATTATTTGAACTCCGCTCAAGAGTTGAGCACTTTGGGAAATTTTGGGTATTTGATTATCTGTTCGGAAAGTTTAATACTGTCTATTTATCTGGAATGTGATACAATATGTGGAATTCATAGAGTTAGGCATGAAATGCGAAGTATGTGATATTTCGGATTTACGATGTCTAAAGTGATTGTGGATTCCAAATGTTGTAGTTTTACACTTTCTTTTCTGTGACCGTAAGTGTAATATGTGATATCGCCGGTTTCGTTGCTGTATGTCAACGACGATTGGGATGCGCGTATTTACTTACGTTGATGATATGAGATATTATGTGTTGCTGTGATATGTTATATTGGATCGTCGCGTTCTGAATAGCCGGGGGTTTTATGTGAGATGAGGGTTTTTATTTTCATTCATGTAAAATTCATTTGTAATGTAATATTCTTTTATTTGGGGCACTTCCAGGTTGCGGTTGCTGTCACCAGTGTATATTATTTACTTTTCCGCATTAGGTAGACCCAAGGAGGGGAGCACAAGTAACCGGGTTCTAGGGTCCAGTGGGAAGCCATCTCGAGGAGTCGAGACCGGGTTTCCTAACCCTAGAATTGGCAGTGTTACTTGCCGCTCTCGTAGGGGTCTTGGGATGTGGGTTTGGCTATTCGTCGCGACCGTAGAATCCGTGTTTTATACAGGATCGTATTGAAAACACGGACGTCCTAGTATATCCAATATTTCATATATGTTCTTCTGCTGCAATGTTCTGTGATGAGATCATATTACTGCCTGAGACGAATGCTTATACTATATATATATATGCTGATATATAAATATTACTGCTTTCGTTTCTTCTGTGATGCTTAGGAAGCATAAGCTGATAGGATATTTATTAATGAGATTAATAAAAAGAAAAGAAACCTAAAGATGTTGTAGAATCAAAAACTTTATAAAAGGGTAGCTACAGTTTTGCTTTGCACAGTGATATATACGATATATCCTGCACCTTATTCGATGGGGAAAGAGCCGACGATCCCTTCACCGGGAGTGACCTCTTTAGCGAAACTGGCAGATGCTACAAAACGCGGTTTGTCTTTTGATTGCTTTTAGAGTTTTGCTTTGCACAGCGGTATATAAGATATATCCTGCACCTTATTCGATGAGGAAAGGGCCGACGATCCCTTCACCGGGAGTGACCCCTTTAGCGAAAAAAGAAAAGCCTCAAAAACACTCCTTTTCAAAACTTCACTCGATTCTACGACGATATCAAGTTCATTACGCTCAGGGTTTTCTGAAAAACCTGCGTAACCCTCCGTCATTTCAGATAGAGACTAGTTAGTATTCGTGCTGCTTTTGTTGACCTTAGCCAAGGCGTGGTGTACGGTAGCTAATTAGTATTTATCTGCTAAAACATGAAATGTGATTGAGTTAGGGTAGTCATGCGACTTTGTTGACCTTAGCCAAGGGTCGTACGGGTGGGTTTATTTCAATCAAGAAATGACGGGTTAAACTTGACTAGCGCTTATGATTTGTTGACCTTAGCCAAGGTCATAAGTTGCTAGGGGTAAAAGCATTATCGGGAATTTCAAGTGTTGAAATTTGCAATGAGATTGCATACCTCCTATAAGATAGTTGGATCCCGATACCCACTGCGAGTAAGTGTTACTCCTGGGAGAGTTTTACACAGGACAATTAGCCGATCAAGTAGGTGTCTAGAAAATTGTTAACGGGGTTACGCCTCTGGGAAAACGAGGTTTACTTTAATTAGGTCCGTGCGAAAGAACGGGGAACCTCCCTCAAAGTACCGACACTGATCTGGCTGAAAGATTGACGAAATTGTAGGGTGTAATTAATCCCGGCTAATCTTACCTTTTAGGGTTTTAAGGTAGATTTGATAAAAACAGTGGGAGACATCCTGATTAGATAAGATAATAACCAATCTAATCTTGCAAGAGCATACGCTAAAGTGTTTTCTTCTCTCTCTCTCCAGGTAGCGACCATGTCAGGCCATAATCAAGATAATAATATGGATGTATTGACTGAACCCAATTATTGTACTGAGCTAGGGAATGTTGGACCCGTTCTTTCTTATAAGAGTTATAAGACTGAACAGGAAACAGGAGAATATCTAGATTCTCACGCCGCCCAAAAGAACATGCATGTTGATGCATCTTCTTCGGGTGTGTTAGTTATTGAGAACTGTTTCTCAGTTCACCCTACGTCCTGGGTATTAGTTACCGGATCAGGATCCCACATATGTAAACAGTTACATGGGCTACGAAAAGGTAGAGAACTAGGAAAAGGTGATCACTCCGTTCAAGTAGGGAACGGTGCAAGTATTGTGGCCAAAGCAGTTGGCGAATATCACCTTGTATTGCCAAGTCGTAATACACTGATTCTAAATGAGTGCTATTATATACCGAACATGATGTGCAACATTATATCAGTCTCTTTATTAAGTAAAGAAGGATATAATTTTGTAGTACAGGATAATGTTATGAACATATTCCTAGATCAAAAGTTGATTGCATCAGGCTCGTTACATAATGGCATATTCATTCTAAATCAGAATACAGTCCTGAATATACAAAACACACACAAGAGGAAAAGTTCAGATATGAACGAATCCTACTTGTGGCATTGTAGACTTGGTCATATCAATGCGACACGACTGGCTAAGTTACATAAAGATGGTTATTCGAATCCGTTCGAATTATCATCTTATGATACTTGCCATTCATGTCTCAAAGGAAAAATGACCAAAGCTCCGTTTAGTGGACACGGAGAAAGAGTTACCGAACTCTTAGGACTGGTACATAGTGATGTATGCGGTCCCATGTCTACGCATGCCAGGAACGGTTCTTCCTACTTCATTACATTCACTGACGATCTCTCTAGATTCGGACATGTGTTCCTGATGAAACACAAGTCTGAAGCTTTTGAGAAATTCAGAGAATATAAGCACGAAGTAGAGAATCAAACGGGCAAAAGTATTAAGATTCTTCGATCTGATCGAGGAGGTGAATACTTAAGCAATGAGTTCCTAGATTATCTAAAAGAGAATGGGATTCTCTCTCAGCTTACTCCTCCTTATACACCACAGCACAACGGTGTATCGGAGCGGAGGAATCGCACCCTATTAGATATGGTACGCTCTATGATGAGTACAGCTGAGTTACCTATTTCCTTTTGGGGGTATGCGCTTGAGACAGCCATATACCTATTGAATAGAGTTCCAACTAAATCAGTGCCTACCATTCCATATGAGATATGGAATGGGAAGAGACCATCTCTTAAAAGAGTTAAGATATGGGGTTGTCCGGCCTATGTTAAAAAGTAAAATCCGGACAAACTCGAGGCACGATCAGTTCTTTGTAAGTTTGTAGGATATCCAAGCAATTCGTATGGATATCTATTTTACCACAGTGAACAACAAAAGGTGTTTGTTGCTCAACATGCCACCTTTTTAGAAAAGGAATTTCTTGAAAAAGAAATTAGTGGCTCTGAGGTAGAACTGGAAGAAGTTCCAGCAGAACAAACTACAACAGATGATTTAGTGGAACCAGAGGATTCAGTAGTACCCGACGAACCCCAGCCTCTCCGCCGATCTAGTAGGGTTTCTCGTCCACCTGAGAGATACTACGGTTTTCTCATTGATGGTGGAAGCGAGGATTGCATCATGGAAGATGATGACCCCACTAGTTTCGAGCAGGCCATCACGAGTGGTGACTCTGTGAAATGGCTGGATGCAATGCGATCTGAGATGGAATCCATGTACACCAATAAAGTATGGATTTTGGAAAATGCTCCTGAAGGGGTAAAACCCATTGGGAGTAAGTGGATTTTTAAAAAGAAATTTGGTGTAGATGGAAAAGTTGAGACTTTCAAAGCTAGACTTGTAGCAAAGGGTTTTCGTCAACGACCAGGTGTGGATTATGACGAAACCTTTTCTCCAGTGGCATTGCTTAAGTCCATCCGGATCTTACTTGCCATTGCTGCATACCATGACTGCGAAATCTGGCAAATGGATGTTAAGACCGCCTTTCTAAACGGTGATTTAGAAGAGAGCGTGTACATGACTCAGCCAGAGGGCTTCGTAGATAGTGGGAGCAGCGGAAAGGTGTGCAAGCTGCTTAAATCCATTTATGGGTTAAAGCAAGCATCGCGGAGTTGGAACATCTGTTTTGATGTTGTAGTCAAAGAGTTTGACTTCATCAAAAATATTGATGAACCTTGTATCTATAAGAAGGTAGCAGAGGGTAAGATTGTCTTCCTCGTATTGTACGTGGATGACATACTCTTGATAGGAAATGATATTCCTATGCTGCAATCAGTCAAGCTCTTCTTATCACAGAGATTCTCAATGAAAGATCTAGATGATGCCTCCTGCATATTGGGAATCATGATCTATAGAGATAGATCTAAACGGATACTGGGATTGTCCCAATCCAGGTACATTGACACCATACTAAAGAGGTTTAGTATGGAAGAATCCAAGCGTGGGAACCAACCCACGATCTCTGGACTCACTCTCTCCAAAGAGATGTCTCCCAAGACTGATTTGGAGAGAGCTCGCATGCAAGGGATACCCTATGCTTCGGCGGTAGGCTCTATCATGTATGCGATGCTATGTACCAGACCCGATGTAGCATACTCACTAAGTGTAGTGAGTCGGTATCAAGCAGATCCTGGAGAGAGTCACTGGACAGCTGTGAAGAACATTCTCAAGTACTTACGAAGGACTAAGGAGATGTTCTTGGTGTATGGTAACGGAGAACTCCAGGTGGAGTCCTTTACCGATTCCAGCTTCCAAAGTGATAAGGACGACTCTAAGTCGCATTCGGGTTTTGTCTTTACCCTCAATGGAGGGGCGGTATGTTGGAAAAGTTACAAACAGGATACCGTTGCAGACTCGACGATGGAGGCTGAATACATCGCTGCCAACGATGCTGCCAAAGAGGCTGTCTGGATCAAGAAGTTCATTACTGAACTTGGAGTGGTTCTATCCATTGAGCATCTAATACCTCTGTATTGCGATAACAATGGAGCTGTGGCGTTGGCCAAGGAACCCAGATCCCATCAAAAGTCCAGACATATTCTGAGGCGATATCACCTGATCAGGGAGATAGTTGATTGCCGGGAGATCGAGGTCAGGAGAGTAGATACGAAGGACAACACTGCGGATCCATTCACGAAGGCTATTCCCCAGATACAGTTTGAGAGATTATTCGGGATGCTAGGTATGCGATACTACAGCAGCTGGCCTTAGTGCAAGTGGGAGATTGTTAGTTATGTATATGCCCTAGAGGCCATTGTTGTACATATGATGTATATTATAATGGATGCTTGGATATATATAGAGATGACTTTCTTGCTCGTCATGATAGTATGCTATTTGGTTTCACTTTATCTTAACATGTTGACTTGTATTGGTTTGCTGTTTTACTCTCACATGTTGATAAAGCCCTTAGGATTTGTACTCGACTACTGGGACTATGATGAGATCATACTAGTGGGGCCACGGTAGTCGATGAGTACATCCTATAACTGTTCCTAGTCGAGGGTATATCGAGACAGGGCATCGATACGCCAGAGTAGACTAGCGTATTCGCATCTTGACCCATATGATGGGCGATGGATGATCCCATATCCATCGGTGTTTTGACATCAGAGATGGTGTACGGGTGCTCAGTGGAGACTGGGTACACTGGACAGACTCGCCGAGAACGCCCAGATGGTGATATACCACACGTCAGATGGCAGTTCTCCGGTGACACTGGTACAGGGTAGTCTGTAGACCCGAGATCGTCATGGAGTCTTGTGTGATTCCCACTGTGCTTTGATTTCCACCTTACCATGTCCAAGAGGGCGTGCAAAACGGTGGCTTTTGGGTACAGTCCCAAATCACATGGAGGCAATGAGCGATAGGAGGGGATTCGTCTCTCCCGGTATAGGGAGTTGATGTTGTGCTGTGTTCGATTGGCTATAACTGGAAGTCCCTGGCCAGGGCTGATATAGCGATTTACTGGTAAGTGTTACTAGTAGTTTCTCAACCCGTTATGAGCCACACATCGACACGACTTATCGGTTACTGGGGTCTGACGTATACCACCACTAGACTTGATATGCGACATATCAGAAGAACAGACCGGACTGTACGGGAGTGTTACTGATTGGATTCATAGGAGAACGCATAGGCTAGCTTGTTGATCTTCTGATCGTTCAATACCTGGGTGGCTGTTACTGTAGGGTTCCTAGGCACTCTAGTGAGGTCTCACAAGTGATCAAACATGCACAAATAAAATTTTACGGGTGCCTACAAACCCGACTACGGATCGTTTACTAGATATTTAGGCGAAACATAAACTAGTTAACAATATAACTAAGGGAACGGACATACAACCTTTGTAGATCCGGTCCACCACCTCCACGGCTCCGCAACAAAGTCCCCTCGGCTGTCCAAAATGAATCCGGAACTCAAGTATCGGTATCATCGAAGAATGGGCGAGCTTGATCGTCGGTTCAATGCCGAAGATGATCTACGTCGAGATATCGCAAGAACAAGCTCCAACTTCATCAAGCTTGGAAAACTTGTGAAGGAAACACCCTATACTACTTGGCAATAGATAGAGGATGAAGAAATAGGAAGTGGGTAAACTTTAGTTTTGGATTTCTCACACTTTTTCAACACTTGCCATTGGAGTAGCAAGCTACATCCATGGAAGAAGAAGATGAAGAAGAAGAAGATGATATGATAACTTAAACTAAAAATAGAAAATAAAATCCAATACTTATCATATCATTGACCATGATTTAGTGTAGAGACTTAACTTAGGTTAGATAGTGGTTAGGGTTAGATAAAAGACAAGAATGGTGGACTAAGGTCAAAGCTTCAAGAAGCTTTCAAATAAAAACAAATCTAGCAACCATTCTTATCTCTTTATCTTTCCTTTTTCCAAAATAAATAAAAGGAATAAATAAATGATTAAGTAAATGAAAAAGAAACCCTAATCACCAATTAACCATGGTTTAACACTTTACACAAAACCAAGCAAGAATGTATCATCAAACATGATACAATCATGTGCACAAAACTATATCGAATATACAATGTGCACATCCGCGTGAGAAAATCCATTTAAAGTGAACCGATACTAGTTAATGCAAAGTAATATATCAAATATATAATTATGTATTAAATCATTAAATCAACACTTGATTTAACGATCCGGTCATATCGCATATAACCGGCTAGTATCCAATGTGTCGGCTTATCGAATCAATCCTTGATTCGATAACTAGGTTATATCGCATATAACCATTCGATACATTGATCGCGAGAATCAAACACGGTATCACATACACGCATTATTCTCGGTCCCGCACATATCTCATATGCACTCCTATTTCGTTTCGCTTGAACCAGGAAACCTCTGTGTAGGACTCTAAAGACTCGTCAATACGCCGGTAGCAGATGATGATCATATCATGCACCCATAAGCCGCAAGCGGTCTGCCAAACGTAACGGCCACCCGGGTATTGAGCGATCAGAAGATCGACGAGCAAGCCCGCTCACACTCCTGCGAATCCGACCAGTAACACTACCGTATAGTCCGGTCTGTTCGTCTGATATGTCGCATATCTCGCCTAGGGGTGGTAAACGTCAGACCCCAATAGCTCGATAAGGCATGCCGACGTAGGGTCCATAACATTCGTGAAACTACTGATAACTCTTACCAGTATATCACTGCAACCCTGGCCAGGGATTTCCTGTTATGGCCAGTCGAGCATTGCACAACATCAACCCCCAATACCGGGAGAGACGAATCCCCTCCTATCGCTCATTGCCTCCATGTGAATCGGGACTGTACCCAAAAACCACCTGTTTGCACAACTCAGTAGAGCCGTGGTAGGGTGGAAATCAAAGCACAGTAGGAGACACACAAGACTCTATGACGATCTCGGGTCAACAGACTAAGCTGTACCAGTGTCACCAGAGAACTGCCATCTGACGTGAGGTATAATACCATCTGGGAGTTCTCGGCGAGTCCGTTCAGTGTACCCAGTCTCCACTGAGCACCCGCATACCATCTTCGATGTCAAACACCAATGGATATGGGATCATCCATCGCCCATCGCATGGGTCGAGAAGATATGCGCTAGTCTACTCTGGAATATCGATGCCCCGTCTCGATATTCCCTCGACTAGGAACAATTCAAGGATGTACTCATGGACTACCCAGGCCCCACTAGTATGATCTACATCATAGTCCTGGAAGTCGAGTACATATCCTAAGGGCTTTATCAACATGTAATCAGAGAGACAGAAAGTATACATGTTAAGACAAAGTGCAACCAGATAGCGTACTATCATGTCGAGCGAGAAAGTCCTTCCTATATATGTCCCAGCATCCACTACAATATACATCCCATGTACAGTAATGGCCTCTAGGGCATACATATAACTAACAATCTCCCACTTGCACTAGGGCCATCTGTAGCAGTGGTTGCAGTATCACATACTCAACCATCCCCTAAAAAGTCTCTCTTTGGGAAAATGGCCTTCGTGAGTGGATCCGCCGTGTTGTCCTCTGAGTCTTCTCTCCTAACCTTGATCACCCTGGAGATCAACTATCTCCATGATCAGGTGATGCTTCCTCAGAATTTGTCTGGGCCACTGATGGGACCAGGGTTCCAGGGTCGAAACCACGCTTCCATTGTCATACAATGGCAGGAACCTAGTTCATCTTATGAACTAATATACACCCAAACAGGCTCTTTGGTAGTATCTTTAATAGCGATGTTCCCAGCCTTTATCGTCTAGATTGCCACGGTATCGAGCTTGGAACTCTTCCAACATACCGTCCCTTTACTGAGGGTAAAGACAGTGCCTGTGACTGACATTCAGTCGTCTTTATCACCCTGGAACACTTCCAGTGATTCTCCCCAGGATCGATTGATACCATCTCACTACATCTAGTGAGTATTCTAACATCCATTTAGATCTATCTCATAGATCCAAAATCCAGGATTTAGTAGGTATCATTTTGATCCTATTTGGGGAATCTTAGTGATAATAGGAGATTGATCGATCGTAGTATAGGAAACTTTCTTCCTATCAAGAGTATGTTGTCTTCGTACAATACGAAGATGACCACATTACTCTCTACTACCCTTTTGTACATACAAGGTTTGTCTACCATTTTGATGAAGTCAAACACTTTGACTATCACATCAAAACAGACGTTCCAACTCCGGGATGCCTGCTTCATTATGTAAAGCAACTTGCACACGTTTCCGCTGCTCCCACTGTTTACGAAGACCTCTGGCTGTGTTCTTATAGACGTTCTCTTCTAAATCAGTATTTAGAAAAGTAGTCATGGCACCCAACCACCAGATATCGCAGTCATGGTATGTAGCCGTGGTAAGTAGGATCTGGATAGACTTAAGCATAGCTACTGGAAAAAGGTTTCATCATTATCCACGCCTGGTTGATGACTAAAACCTTTAACAAGCCTAGCATTGAAAGTCTCAACTTTTCCATCTACACCAAGTAATCATCTCAAGATATACTTGCTCCTGATGGGGATTTAACCCTTCAGATATAGCAACCAAAGTCCATACTTTGTTGGTGTATATGGATTCCATCTCAGACCGCTAAGCATCCAGCCATTCTTACAGAGTCCCTACTCTCGATGGCCTGCTCGAAACTAATTGGGTCATCATCTCATGATGCAATCCTTGCTCCCACTGTCATCGAGAAACGGAGGTATCTCTCAGGCGGATGAGGAACCCTACTAGATCGGCGGAGAGGCTGAGGTTCGTCGGAAACTATTGAATTCTTTGGTTCTACCAAATCATTAGCAGTTTTGTACAGCTGGAACCTTTCCAGTTCAACAGAACTGATCTTGCCTCGATCTTGTCCGGATTTTGCTTTTGACATAGGCCGGACAATCCCAAATCTTAACTTACTTAAGAGATAGGTTCTTCCCATACCATATCTTATATGGAGTGGTAGGCAGTGATTTGATTCAAACCTAATTCAATAGGTATGCAGCTTCTCAAGTGCATAACTCCCAAAAGGAAAAAGGTAACTCAGTAGTACTCATCATAGAGCACACCTTATCATATAGGGTGTAATTGCTCCACCCCGATATACCATCGTGCTATGGCATATACGGAGGAGTAATACTGAGAGAGAATCTCATTCTCCTTTAGAAAGGTCCAGTAATTCTATGCACAAGTATTCTCCTCTCTGATCTCATCATAGGACTTAATACTTATACCCTGTTATTGGTTCTCTACTTCTAACTTATATTCTGTGAATACCTCAAAAGCTTCGGACTTATGTTTCAGTAGGAACATACGACTGAATCTTGAGAGATTATCAGAGAATATAATGAAGTATAAAGAACCAGTCCTGGCATGTGTAGACAGGAGACCTTACATACATCATCATGTATCGGTCCCAAGAGTTTACTAACTCTTTCTCTGTTTCTAGTAAACAGAGCTATGGTCATCTAATCTTTGTGACATGATTGGCGAGTTGCACAAGATGTAAATTCAAAACGATTTAAATATACATCTAAATGTAACTTCAGCCAGTCGGGTCACATTGATTTGACCTAGTCTACAATACCTCCAGAAGAATCCGTTCATTTCTGAACTCTTCCTCTTGTGTGTGTTTCATATACCAAGAATTGTAGTTTGATTTAGAACATCAATGCTTTTAGATAATGCACCTGAACCGATCAACTTTTGATATAGGAAATGTTCAAAACATTATCCAACAATACAAAATTTTATCATTTCTTTACTAATAAAGAGACTGATATGATTTTGTATATCAGGTTCGGCATCTAATAGCATTTTTTCAGAATCAATGTATTGGTAATACAGGGTGACAGTGACCAACAGACTTGGTTGCAACACTTGCCCCGGTTTCTGTCTCATGAAACTTATCACCCGTTCTCAGTTTTTCTACCTTTTTGTAGCCCTATGTAACAGATTACATATCTGGGATCCTGATCCGGTATCATATACCCAGGATGCAGAGGATACTGAGAAACAGTTCGTTGTAATGAACACACCCGAAGGAGATGCATCATATGCACTTTCTTCGTTTGGGCGGCATAGGAATTCTGGTATTCCCCTATTTCCTGCTCTGTCTTATAACAATTATAAGTTGGAGCGGGACCAACGTTCCCCAGCTCAGTATAACAAGCGGGTTCGGTCAATAATCCGTATTATTATCTTGATTAAGGCGTGATATGGTCGCTACCAGGAGAGAGAGAGAAGAAAAACACTCAGCGTGCGCTCTGTCAAGAATAGATTGGTTTTTATTTTATCTAATCAGGATGGCCCCCACTGCTTTTTATCAAATCTTCCTTCAAACCCTAAAAGGAAAGACTAGCCGGGATTAATTACACACTACAAGTTCGCCAATCTTTCAGCCAGGCCAGTGTCGGTACTTTGAGGGAGGTCCCCCGTGCTTTCGCACGAACCTAATTAATGTAAACCTCGTTTTCCCAGAGGCGTAACCCCGTTGACACCTTTCTAGACACCTACTTGATTGGCTAATTGTAATGTATAAAACTCTCCCAGGAGTAACTCTTACTCGCAGCGGGTATCGGGATCCAACTATCACATAGAAGGTATGCAATCTCATTGCAAGTTTCAAAACTTGAAACTCCCGATAAAGGTTTTTACCCCTAGCACCTATGACCTTAACTATGGTCAACAAATCATAAGTACTAGTCAAGTTCTACCCGTCATTTCGTGATTAATTAGACCCACCCACATGACCCTTAACTAAGGTCAACAAAGTCACGCGACTGTCCTAACTAATCGCATCATATGCGATGTAGGAAGACATCACTTAGCTACCGTACACTGTGCCTTGACTATGGTCAACAAACACAGCACGAATACTAAGTACTCTACTTCCTAAAATGACGGAGGGTTGCGGCTGGTTTTTGTGAAAACCTTTAACGCTTTGAACTTGATCTCGTTGCGGAATCAAATGGTTTTTAAATGGAATGTTTTTGAAGCTTTTCTAGTTTTGCTAAAGGGGTCACTCCCGGTGAAGGGATCGTCGGCCCTTTCCTCGTCGAATGAGGTGCGGGATATATCATATATATCACTGTGCAAAGCGGAAACTATAGAAGCGATCAAAGACAAACCGAGGGTTGTAGCATCTGTCAGTTATTGCTAAAGGAGTCACTCCCGGTGAAGGGATCTCGGTCCTTTCCTCATCGAATAAGGTGCAGGATGTTCTATAATGAATACCGCGATGCAAAGCAAGAACTGTAGCTACCTGTTTTATTTTAAAATTCGATTCCACAACATCAATTAGGTTTATTTTCTTTCATTAATCTCATTAATGAATATCCCATCATTTATATTACCTAAACATCACAGATAGATATGACGTACACTTATGCCATCCGCATTCGCCTCGATGTCCCGTCTGCACCGTTAGGTTAGGTAACTAACGCCAGAGCGAGGCAGGGCTAGCGCGGGTGTAAAACATAAGCAACGTCTATATAATATATCATATATACTATATATAATACCTGTCACAGAACACAGAACATCGCATGATCATAGATAAAACACAGCAGAAGAAATATATGAAATATTGGATATACTAGGACGTCCGTGTTTTCAATACGAGCCAGTATAAAACACGGATTCCACGGTCGTGATGAATAGCCAATCCCACACCCCTAGACCCCTACGAGAGCGGCAAGCAACCCTGCCAATTCTAGGGTTAGGAAACCCGGACTCGACTCCTCGAGTTGGTCTCCCACTGGACCCCAGAACCCGGTTACTTGTGCTCCCCTCCTTGGGTCTATCCTAGTGCGGAAAAGTAAATAATATACAAACGGTGACTACTTCCGCAACCTGGAAGTGCCCCAATAAAAGAATATTACATACAAGTTTTTACATGAATGAAAATGAAAAAACACTCATCTCACATAAAAACCCCCGGCTATTCAAACACGACGATCCAATATAACATATCCAGCAATACATAACATCACATGTCATCAACGTAAGTAAATATGCGCATCCCAATTGTCGTTGACATATAGCAACGAAACCGGCGATATCACACATTACACTTACGGTCACAGAAAAGAAAATGTAAAACTACAACAGTTGGAATCCGCAATCACCTCAGACATCGCATGCCTGACCAAATGAATTACTTAGACATCGCATGCCTAACAATTATAAACCCCGCATTTTAGTCTCATTATCGAAAACACTTTTCAATATCAAGTCGGGCAATTCAACAGGATTCCCGACATTCTGATCGAATGCTCGTCGCAAACTTCAGTAGACGGCCGCACCCCTGATACCGTCGACGAAGTGCACCAAGGCGGAACACCGCTACCGCGAGCACCCGAACGGATGCTTTCGGCGACGGGGTTCTCCTACAGTCACTTGGTCGGGGCTATGGGGTGAAGCTGTCTATTAAGTTTACCCGGCGAGTATCCGCGTACGCTACGTGATTGCAACAGACTTTTGATCACATCAAAATTCCGTGGCAACCGATCAAATGAGACTAAACTGCTATGTTTATAACATTCATTCAGTTATCTCATAACTTCTTGTGAATTCCAATTATTGTATCACATTCCGGATAAATAGAAAATGTTAAACTTTCCGATCGAACAATCGAACACCCAAGTTTTCCCGATACAGATCAACACATGAAACAAGTCTAAAAACATTCAGTTCGTGCCTCAGTACCAACGGTCCAGCCGTAGAAGGGTCAAGCCAACGCCTCACATGTGGCACGCCGTACTGCCCCAAACCCGAAGGTTCAAAGGGTAGTTCAAGACGGTCACATAATCGAGTTAAGGTTTGTTGTCTTCTAGAGGGACCATCGTGTTACTTGCACTACTTAGAACGTGATTAAACTACAGAAATATCCAACACTTGGAAATTTCCCGACAGGGGAAAAATTGGGTATTTATATCCGGTCGAACTTTTTAACATATTCAAAAATTATCCGGAAAAACACATAGACAAAATTTGACAATCCGATCGAATGTACGAACCCCCTATACAACCCAAAATACTCAACTCTTGATTTCAGAAAAAAATATTACAGGAAAACCAACACTGAAAAATAGGAGTTACTGTGCAAAATTGAGTGCCTAATAAGACAAAACGGCGGCGGAAGGGCCGCATTAGCACGCTAATGCCGCGGTTCCGCCGCACTTTTGAGGGATCATTAGGTAATTTTTGCACCGTAATTCTTAGATTTCCCTGCTTATTTTTCTGCATATTTTTAATTTGCAAAAATCAACATTTTACAAAAAAGTACAGAGAGCAATTTGGAAATCGTATTTCGGTTCGATCGGACTTCAAACTCCGTCTACGCTTCGCCTAAGGCTCTAGCTAGTCTCTGATACCACTGTAGGGTTCCTAGGCACTCTAGTGAGGTCTCACAAGTGATCAAACATGCACAAATAAAATTTTACGGGTGCCTACAAACCCGACTACGGATCGTTTACTAGATATTTAGGCGAAACATAAACTAGTTAACAATATAACTAAGGGAACGGACATACAACCTTTGTAGATCCGGTCCACCACCTCCACGGCTCCGCAACAAAGTCCCCTCGGCTGTCCAAAATGAATCCGGAACTCAAGTATCGGTATCATCGAAGAATGGGCGAGCTTGATCGTCGGTTCAATGCCGAAGATGATCTACGTCGAGATATCGCAAGAACAAGCTCCAACTTCATCAAGCTTGGAAAACTTGTGAAGGAAACACCCTATACTACTTGGCAATAGATAGAGGATGAAGAAATAGGAAGTGGGTAAACTTTAGTTTTGGATTTCTCACACTTTTTCAACACTTGCCATTGGAGTAGCAAGCTACATCCATGGAAGAAGAAGATGAAGAAGAAGAAGATGATATGATAACTTAAACTAAAAATAGAAAATAAAATCCAATACTTATCATATCATTGACCATGATTTAGTGTAGAGACTTAACTTAGGTTAGATAGTGGTTAGGGTTAGATAAAAGACAAGAATGGTGGACTAAGGTCAAAGCTTCAAGAAGCTTTCAAATAAAAACAAATCTAGCAACCATTCTTATCTCTTTATCTTTCCTTTTTCCAAAATAAATAAAAGGAATAAATAAATGATTAAGTAAATGAAAAAGAAACCCTAATCACCAATTAACCATGGTTTAACACTTTACACAAAACCAAGCAAGAATGTATCATCAAACATGATACAATCATGTGCACAAAACTATATCGAATATACAATGTGCACATCCGCGTGAGAAAATCCATTTAAAGTGAACCGATACTAGTTAATGCAAAGTAATATATCAAATATATAATTATGTATTAAATCATTAAATCAACACTTGATTTAACGATCCGGTCATATCGCATATAACCGGCTAGTATCCAATGTGTCGGCTTATCGAATCAATCCTTGATTCGATAACTAGGTTATATCGCATATAACCATTCGATACATTGATCGCGAGAATCAAACACGGTATCACATACACGCATTATTCTCGGTCCCGCACATATCTCATATGCACTCCTATTTCGTTTCGCTTGAACCAGGAAACCTCTGTGTAGGACTCTAAAGACTCGTCAATACGCCGGTAGCAGATGATGATCATATCATGCACCCATAAGCCGCAAGCGGTCTGCCAAACGTAACGGCCACCCGGGTATTGAGCGATCAGAAGATCGACGAGCAAGCCCGCTCACACTCCTGCGAATCCGACCAGTAACACTACCGTATAGTCCGGTCTGTTCGTCTGATATGTCGCATATCTCGCCTAGGGGTGGTAAACGTCAGACCCCAATAGCTCGATAAGGCATGCCGACGTAGGGTCCATAACATTCGTGAAACTACTGATAACTCTTACCAGTATATCACTGCAACCCTGGCCAGGGATTTCCTGTTATGGCCAGTCGAGCATTGCACAACATCAACCCCCAATACCGGGAGAGACGAATCCCCTCCTATCGCTCATTGCCTCCATGTGAATCGGGACTGTACCCAAAAACCACCTGTTTGCACAACTCAGTAGAGCCGTGGTAGGGTGGAAATCAAAGCACAGTAGGAGACACACAAGACTCTATGACGATCTCGGGTCAACAGACTAAGCTGTACCAGTGTCACCAGAGAACTGCCATCTGACGTGAGGTATAATACCATCTGGGAGTTCTCGGCGAGTCCGTTCAGTGTACCCAGTCTCCACTGAGCACCCGCATACCATCTTCGATGTCAAACACCAATGGATATGGGATCATCCATCGCCCATCGCATGGGTCGAGAAGATATGCGCTAGTCTACTCTGGAATATCGATGCCCCGTCTCGATATTCCCTCGACTAGGAATTCAAGGATGTACTCATGGACTACCCAGGCCCCACTAGTATGATCTACATCATAGTCCTGGAAGTCGAGTACATATCCTAAGGGCTTTATCAACATGTAATCAGAGAGACAGAAAGTATACATGTTAAGACAAAGTGCAACCAGATAGCGTACTATCATGTCGAGCGAGAAAGTCCTTCCTATATATGTCCCAGCATCCACTACAATATACATCCCATGTACAGTAATGGCCTCTAGGGCATACATATAACTAACAGTTACGTTTAGCTGACCGCTTGCAGCTTGTGGGTGTTTGATATGATCATCACCTGCTACCGGCGTATTGACGATTCTTTAGAGTCCTACACAGAGGTTTCTTGGCTCAGGCGAACCGGAGTAGAGGCACATATGTGATATGTGCAGGACCGAGAATAATGCGATATGGGATACCGTATTATATTCTCACGATATTTAGTTATGAACCGGGTCATCGGATCAAGTGTTGATTCGATGAATCGGTACATGATATATTAGTCCGTAATATTTGATATAGCCGGATCGTCGGATCAAGTGTTGATTCGATGATTTAATGTATAATAATATATATGATATATTATTACATTATCTAATATTGGTTCGCTTTATTATTTCATTTTCTCATTGGATGATACATTGATATATATGCGATATATGTTAATTGTATTATTTTCTTTTGTTGCAAATATATAATATATATGTGATATATATTATTGTGACATGAAATGATTAATTGTTAAACATGTTTAAGGATGATTAATTGAGGTTAGGGTTTGATTAGGGTTAGATGCTTCATGCACCTTCTAGAAACTTTTTCTTTTGTCATTCTTAAGATATTTTTGGATGACACATTCTTAACCCAACCAAACCTTAACTCTAGTTTATTCTCTACTAAATCCTAGCCACTCATCCTTGACCATGGTTTATAAATCAATCATATAGTCTTCTTTCTATTCATCACAAAAGGATTAATCTTATTATTGATTTTCCATTATCATCTTCTTCTCTCTTGAAAAAGCTTACTAGATTTTCTTTATGTGATGAAATAATATGAGAAAATGATTTAAAAAGAAAGCAAAAATACTACTCTCTCATCCTCATCTCATCTAGCCCATGAGATTAGTGTGTTCATCTCTTTAGAGTGAGAAAGCTTGAGTCTTTGCAACTTCGAGGTAGATCATCGGAGATTTGGAATACTTCAAGCTAGCATGGATCGTTCGAGTCGTGGAGCCTCTCATGAGTCCGGGAGATCGTGGATCGCGGCAAAGGGACTTCTACTCGGAGCTTGTGAAGCGAAGGAGCGGACTACAAAGGTTGTAATCCCTCACACTTAGATAAAAGTCATCATCTTGCATGTTAAACCCTAATAATATAGCAAAGATCCCGGCTTTGGGTTGTTCGGCACGTCTAAATTTTTATCCGGGCATGTTTGATGCCTTATGAACCTTCACAAGAGTGCCTAGGAACCCTACAAATAGAGCCCTTTGGAAGCAGAAGAATAGGCTCAGAGCATTGAGGACGATCTGGCAGCAGCACAAGTGCCAGAGATCGCTTAGGTACGGGTTGCAGCTGCAACTCACCAACAATGCCCGAGTATGGTGGAAGGCGGAAGAAAGCCGTCTTTCCCAGCCAATCGAATGGAAAACTTTTCGCGACATGTTCGACGCGAAGTATTTCCCCAGACTACCCGATTCGACATGGAGCAGCAATTCATTCACTTACAACAAGGCACTATGTGGAGCAAATCGGTGGATGAGTATGATACCGAGTTCACTATGTTGAGTAGGTAAAGATATGTCTCAAATATTCAATTTTCTTATATCACAACTACACAGCTAACACAAGACCGTAACAAGTTCGCGGCACATCTCATTCCGACTGCTGAGATTAGGTCCAGACGATTTTAGCAAGGGTTAGATCCAGAGATCCAAGCTGTCTTAGCTACAGAGGATTTCCCAACCCATAAACTGGCTCTGAAAGCTACCCGTCGATATGAAGCAGTAGTAAAGATGAAGGGCAGACCCCAATCTGCCGGACTGAAGCGCCCTACCACTCAGATGCAGGAGGAGCCTCTTCAAGGCCACCTTTTGTACCCAAGAGACGGGGAGTACCAATCAACCGGCCCAGTCCAGCCTTTTGCACCAACTGTGGGAGGGATGGACACCTGGAAAAGGATTGTAGGCATGCTAATCTCCTTTGCTTAGTCTGTGGCTCAGCCACACATGATATTGGGTCTTGTCCTCGTAGACTCAATCCAAATGCTGCACCCACACCAGCAATTACCTATCCGCAGCGGCCAACTATCCAGGCACCTGCTCCACATCTTATTCTCCCAGATCCACCTCCTCATAGACCAACTGCACCTCCTCCTCGTCAGTTCCACCTAGAACAAAGGAACTTACCTCAAGTATAGAGGAACAGACAGAGGAATGCTCCTCCAGCATGGAGGAATGTACCGAAGCGACAAGCTTTCACAATGACTGTAGAAGAAGCTGAAGCCACTGGTCAAGTCATCAGTGGTAACTCTTTCCGTTTAAGTTTTCTTTCAGTCTTTATACATAACCATATATCTTTTTCTTATACCTAAAACCTATCTTACATAACATAGGTACGATCTTAGTAGCCTTACTTCTTGCACTAGCACTCTTCGATACTAGAGCATCTCACTGCTTTATGTCGCTAGGTTCGTCCGAACTCATGCGGTTCCCGTCAAACCACTTGTATCCAGCTGGAATGTCAGTTCAGGGATCGTTGTTCTAAAGGAAATAATAGGATACGACCTGTGTTCAGCGGTCGTCTGCAGCAAAGAATTCTATGCTGACTTCAAGGTGCTGTACATACCGAATTTCGATGTTGTTTTGGGTATGGATTGGCTAGGAACATTCTATGCTACCATTGACTGTCATCAAACGAGGGTAGTGTTCGAGATTCCAGAGCATCCGGTCTTTTATTTCAAAAGTGGAGACTGTACCCTAGATCCATGCACATACAAAGCAAAACCGAAGAAGGCGGTGATTGCAACACTTCAAGCAGAGGAAGGATTGAAGCCAGAGGTAGTTGGCAGTGATTGCAACACTTCAGGCAGAGGAAGGATTGATGCCAGAGGTAGTTGGCAGTGATTGCAACACTTCAGGCAGAGGAAGGATTGAAGCCAGAGGTAGTTCGAGAGTTCGACGATATATTCCCTGAAGACATATCAGGTTTGCCTCCCAATCGAGCTCTTGAATTTAGCATTGATTTATTGCCTGGAGCACAACCGGTGATCAAAGCTCCGTATCGCTTGAGTTCCGAAGGTTTGAAACAGATCCGAACTCAGTTGGACGAATTATTGAAGAAAGGATGGATTCATCCCAGCACTTCAAGTTGGGGATCGCCAGTTCTGCTTGTGAAGAAGAAGGAAGGTTCATATCGAATGTGCATTGATTATAGAGCTCTGAACGAAGTAACTATAAAGAACAAGTATCCACTTCCGCGAATCGACGATCTTTTCGATCAGCGAAGTGGGTCTTGTGTTTTCTCCAAGTTAGATCTTCGTTCGGGATATCATCAGGTGAAGGTCAAAGAGTCTGATATTCCGAAGACGGCATTCAAGTCTCACTTTGGCCATTATGAGTTTCTTATGATGAGATTTGGAGTGACCAATGCACCAGCTATATTCATGAACCTAATGAATCAAGTTTTCCGAGAGTACCTAGACAGGTTTGTCGTCATCTTCATCGACGACATCCTGGTGTATTCTAAGAGTCGGAAAGAACATGCCGAGCACCTACGAATTGTACTAGAAACTTTACGACAGCATCAACTCTATGCCAAGTACAGCAAGTGCGAGTTTTGGCTAGATCAAGTCGGTTTTCTCAGACATGTTGTTGGTTATAGTGCCCTCAAGTCAATTATTGAATCGCAGACACGCGATTGCGATGATTGAGGGAGGACTTATACGGATAGAACAGTCTTACTCAAAATGATAGTATGCTATCTGGTTTGTCTTTATCATCATGTACATGCTTTATGTGGTATTATAGATCACTATTATATTTTGATAGAGCCCATAGGATTCTTGATTGACTACCAGCATTATGATGGCGATCATAAATATGGGAGCTGGGTGGTCTATAAGCACATCTTTAAATGTCCCTAGTCGTGGGAGTATCGAGACTGGGCATTGATACTCCAAGGTAGACTAGTGTATATTGATCGAGACCCCGACGAGGGGCGGTGGCCAGGTCTCACAAGACATTGGTGTTAGTTTGTTCACCTAAGATAGTATACAGGTGCCCATTGGGTTATGAGTACACTGGACGGACTCGCCGGGAACCTGCTAGTTGATAGTATACCTATTGTCAGATAGCAGTTCCCAGGTGACATGTGTACAGGTTAGTCTGTCGACCTGAGATCGTTATTTGTCTCGTGTGAATTCCCACTGTGCTTTGATTACTACCCTACCACGGCTCAAAAAATTCGTGCAAACAGGTTTTAGTTGGGTACAGTCACGTGCCACATGGAGGCAGTGAGCGGATCGTTGGGGATTCGTCTCTCCCAGTATTGGGGGTTAATGTCGCGCAGTGTACGGGTGGCCATCACCAGAAATCCTTGGCTAAGGTAGTCGAGAATTACTGATTTGGATCAGTAGTTTCTTAGTTGGTGATGGGTTTCATACCGACACAAAATGTCACGTTATTAGGGGTCTGGCTTTATCTACCCCCTAGACTCGATATGCGATGCTCTTAGACGAACAGACTAGACTAGACGGATATTGTCACGGACAGGCTCAGTAGGGGTTCGGATGAGTTTGCTCGTCGGCCTCCTTTTCACTCAATACCTGGGTAGCCGTTACGTACAGGTAGTGCCGCTGACGTGCTTGTGGTTAAACCCACTGCCAGAGTATTGACGAGTTTTTAGAGTCACACGCAGAGGATTTCCCTGCTTCGGGAGAAACAATGTAGTGGCTGTATGGTTTTACGGCAGGGTTCGATCATATACGTGCACTTGTGCATGTATCAGTATTTGGAGGGATAATACTAGTAGCTTTGGTTTAAGCCGGATTCTAGTATTATATTGTTGAATTATTTTCGTCTCATTGTATTTGTATTTTTCGGAATACGGATACGGATATGTATATACGGATGGGTATTCTTGTAATTTATTACAAGGTGCTTCTCGAAGATGCCACCTCATTTAGTTTTAACCATTTAAGATTAAATAGTTAATAAGGTGGAGAGGATGAGGTGTTTATTGCATTTATTTTGGCATGGCTTTGTAGTGACTCATGGTTACTATTCTAGCATGCTTGGCTTTTTGTTTATTGTGAGATATTTTGGAGACTTGAGATATTTTGGGTTGACTTAAGATATTTTGGAGACTTGAGATATTTACGGGATGCTTCATTATTGCTCACAACACAACAAATAAGACTTAGCCATTTTTCTTGAGTTGCCTCTCACTCTCATCCTCAAGCTTCTTCTTCTACCTCCACCCTTCAAGTCTCATGTGTTGAGAAACCTAGAATGTTTGGAGACAAATTAATCCATCACCACACTCTACATCCTCTAGGCTATCTAGTTTAGCGAACTAGGTAACCTAGTTATCTCGGCTATTGAGGTAGGAGCTCGGTATACAAATCCTCAGGTGGAACATCTTCGATGGAGGGAGACTGGAGATCAAGATAGATCATGGTGCCTCTAAGAGCTTAGGAAGGTGGTTGAAGACCGAAGGACACGGATCAATTCGGTATAACCATTCTTAACTCCTATATTTTTAGTTTTCTGGTTTAGGGTTCATGGTAGATCCAGGTAGCGGGTTGTGTTAGCGGTAGTTTTGAAAAAATTTGTTCCGCAATTGGCCACGATTTGATGGCCAGGGCGCTTGCATAACCCAACATGGTATCAGAGCCAACCCATAAACCCTTACTAGCTAGTTTGCACAACGTTAAAATCTCGATCGACCAATTTTTCCGAATCACGATTCTAATTTTTGTGTTTGCTGTAGATTTTAAAATGTGTTCAAAAAAATTTCAGAAGGTCTTAAAAATCCGTGCAGGAATATTTAGAAGCACGGGAAAAATATGGGCTCATGATCCTTTTAAACCGCCGCGGAACCGCCGCATTTGGTGCCTATTTGCGGTAGTTCCGCGGTCGTTTAGTGGCAACTGAGCACAAAAAATTTCCTGGTATTCTATTACATGGAATTGTGATTTTTAATATATTTAGTTTTGGCCCAGATTTGTTTGAGTGCTGGTTTTGCATTTAGGGCCAATTTGGAAAAGTTTAGTCGATCGAAATTTTAAGTGTGTGTTTTCAGTACATACATTATTAACTGAGAACGCAAATGTCATTAGAGTGGTATAATTTGTCTAACTGCTATATGTTCTTTTAGACGGGTTTGCGAACATGACATTCACGTTGATGTTCTATGTTATATTGTGGTTGTGGTTGGATCGTCGTGGTGGATAGCCAATGGTGCAATGGTAATACAGTTCAGATTCATTTGTACATTTGATATTGCGAGGAGAGCGTCCGACATGTGGACTACCATCTCTACCAGTTTGTATATTATTTGTTTGGCGTACGACCGGGTTGAGGTCGATATTACCCTTGTACATATTATTTTCTTTTCTATACTGGGATTACCCCGCAGTGGAGTGCACGAATAGTCGGGTTCTAGAGGGAAACGGGTCCGCATCTCATGGCGTTAAGACGAAGGGGAACTTACTCTAGAATTAGCCGGCTATTCGCCGCACTCGTAGGGGGTATAGGTTGACCTACGGAGGGGTGCTCAAGTTACCGGATTCCGTGAACTGCTGGATGGCCCATTCTCGTTGTTGATTGGGGTTGCCTCGCTTTTGGGATTGGAGGGTAACTTGCCGCACTCGTAGAAGTCTTAGTTTACATTGCACGGGCTATCCATATAACATGGAACGTCGGGTCTCATTTGCGGCTCAAGTGAAACCCGAGACTCCAAGATTATCCACCACTCTGTGTTATTGGCTGAGATTCTGTGATGTTGCTTGTATCATGCATGGGATGAATGTTATATATATTTATATATATACTAGTAGATGTTGTATATGTTTTGCACCCGCGCTAGTCCAGCCCCTGCTCTGCTGTTAGTGAAGTAACCTAACGGGTGATGATGAGGCCCAGTGGCGAATGCGGATGGCATATACGTACATTTTATTTTCATTCCTTTCTGTAGTGTGATATGTTTAATTGATGGGACTGCGTTGATTCTAATCAATGCAAGGAAAACAAACCTATATATGATGTTGTTGGAACCAAGTTTTCAAAAACTGACATTACAGACGTTCTCTTTTGCTTTGCACAGTGGTATTCGGTTATGAATATCCAGCACCTCATTCGACGAGACAAGAGCCGAGATTCCTTTATCGGGAGTGATCTCTTGGGAAAAAGTTTGCGTCAAGGTAATAACTTCACTATAGTCGATTCTTTTGCTTTACATCGTGGTATTCAATTTGGAATATCTTGCACCTCATTCAACGAGGAAAGGGCCGAGATCCCTTTACAAGGAGTGGCCTCTTTAGCAAAAGTTTGTGCCACTATATATTTGAAAAACCATTTAGATTCCTTCAACGAGATCAAGTTCATTACGTTAAAGGTTTTTCGCCAAAAACCAGTCGTAGCCCTCCATCATTTCTTACAAGTGTTGCTTAGTATTCATGCTGTGTTTGTTGACTGTGTCAAGGCGTAGTATGCGGTAGCTAAGTAGTGCTTGTTTGTGGCAAATATATGCGATTAGTTAGGATAGTCATGCGTCTTTGTTGACTGTGTCAATGGCTCGTACGGGTGGGTTTAATGCAATCCAGGATAATGACGGGTTGAACTTGACTAGGACTCTTTGATTTGTTGACTGTGTCAAGATCACTTGGGTCCTAGGGGTAAAAACACATCGGGAGTTTCAAACATACAGAAAACTTGCCAGGTATGTGCATACCTTCTGCAGTGTGGTGACTTGAGTGACTTCCATCAAGTTATCATGCGATGATAGTTGGATTCCGATTCTCACTGATGAGTAGGTTTACTCCTCGGGTGATTTTTAGATGATCCCGACTAATTCTCCTTTGGGTTTGGAGGAGAATTCGAGGAAACAATGGGAGACATCCTGATCAGATAAAGTGATTAACCATTCTAATTTAGGTTAGAGTGTACGGTGAGTGTTTCTTTTCTCTCTCTCACTCTTTGGCAGCGACTATGGCCCAAGCCTAGACTAAAACTCATGAACCAAGTTAACCAAACCTTCTTAAAACACTTTGTCTTTTGAATTGTCACGGGGTTGCATATATCATTGCCAATCCTACAACCCTTTTGCATTTCTGCAGAACACTTCGTATCACTACGAAAATCCATATTGCTTGGATATTCCATCGTATAGTTACATACGAACTTGAAGGAACTTGTTCCAGTTCGAGGATGGATTATGGTTCTGAAGAAATTGAATTGGTTTATTCGGTTTTCTTTTCCCTTTACCTTCTTTCAGGTTGCGAGAGCTTACACCTATTGTGCTTATTGGATAGTCTTCTTCCAAACCATAAGCAGGTGCCGAAAGGTGTGGAAGGAAGAAAACCAATTAGCCTAAGTGTGGTATACAGAAGGTAATGAGTAAAGACATATAAAGGGATTAGAGTAAGAGCAAAGGAAATTGCGACTGCTATTATTCACGACAAAACCGCGTATACCCCTGCCACTCCTACATCCACTTTGGATTTCTCCAGAACACTTCATATCACTACGAAGATCCATATTGCTTGGATTGCCATCGTATAGTTACATACGAACTCGAACGAACTTGTTCCAGTTCGAGGATGGATTCTGGTTCCGGAGAAACAGAATAGGATTATTCAGTTATCTTTTCTCTTCACCTTCTCTCAGATTGTGAAGGCTCCTGATATTAGGAGAGTACACCTATTGGGCTTATTGGATTGTCTTCTTCCAAACCTAAGGCTTGTGCCGAAGGATAGGGAAGGAAGAAAATCAATTAGCCTAAGTATGGTGCTGCATTTATCCGAGTGATCCACAAACGACGAAAGTCCCTCTTTTGCCTGCCCCTATCTCGATGGGAGGAATAGAAGGTAATAAATAAAGACATATAAAGGAATTGGGGTGAGGGCAAGAAAGTATACGGTTACTGTCATGAATCAGGATAGTGGATGAGGCATTACTAGGAATACCCAGATACCCCTTCAAATCATTTTTCATGTTTCAGATTTTCTGTGCGATGTTAAAAGAAAATTGTTTTCCCAATTGGATTCTAACTCCAGGGTATGTATTTACCAGATTTGTTTCTCACATATGTATAGCGTTACAGATGGTGAGTGGGAGTAAGATATTGGAAATTGGGTGATTAGATCCTCTGTATATCAGAATTCTTTGTAATTGGTGATATTTAAGGAAATCACCTGGGTTTTGCCTGATGGAAAATATTTGGTTTTGAATATCTGTTGTTATGCACCAATTCAAACTGATATATCTGTACGTTTATTTTATAAAGTGAGATATAACTTTTTGAAATTATGTCTATGACATTTACCTATATCAGTTGGTGATTAGGTAAGGTGCATTCAACAACGGTGTAATTCTTCTTAACCATAGTACAGTTTTTCAATCTACGACGCACAGAGTTTGAGTTATTGAACTCAGGCGACTTATACAAATTATTGTAAGTTGTCCAGTGTCCGTTAGGACAAAAGGGTTGGTACTTGTTGTAAGTCTACGGTAGCACCCCGGCCGTCTGTCCGAGGACAAAATGCGGAAACGAAAACTTTTTCAAAACTTTAAACCGGCGCTATCGTAGGCTTAAAACCTGGATCGAACCATTAACCTACAACTAGCAACTAGAGAAAGGGATGGAAAGCTATACCGATCGATCCATGTCCTTCAGTCTTTGGCCACCATCCCAAGCTCCTTGCGGCATCTCCGGTCTCGGTCTCCTCGTCGAAAAGGGCACCACATCTTCGAGTCTTTTTACGGGCTCTCGCTTCATCTGAAGCAACTCGGGCACGAAGTTCGCTAGCCGACGTGTCCAAGGAGAAGTAGAGAATGTTTGTGATAACTTTGTCTCTTGCATCCATTGTATGGATGGAGGTTGAAGGTGATGTCATCCATGGAAATGGTGAGCTAGAGGAAGAAGAAGAAGAAGAAGCTCTTTTTCTTTTTGTTGAGATGATAATGAGAGTGAGAGTGTTATGAAAAATTACAAGACCAAAAAAAACTCTCATGGCAGCCCCCCTCTCTCTCTTTATCATATCAAGACTCAAATCCATCATCAAATGTGACATATGCACAATAAAAGAAACCATGAGTCACTAGCTTTGCATGTGTCACAATTAATGCACAAAATGATGATTTCTAGCTCATAATTTCCATATGCAAACATTAATCCAAATGTTTGCAACAATAAAAAGATACGGCAACATCTAAAGTAAACTTGTGATGGATCACAAGGATATCCCTCACCTGTATATACATACGTGCATCCGCATTCCGACCGAATGCGAATGCGATGAGACTAAAGTAATCCAACAAATCTAATACTAGGATCCGGCTTAAACCAAAGCCCTCTAGTATGATCCGCCCGATCATGATCCGTGCACTACCGCACGTATATGATCGAACCCTGCCATATATCATACGGCCTCTACAACGTTTTGCCCGAAACTTGAAAACTGTCTGTGGGGGACTCTAAAGACTCGTCAAAACTTCGGCTGTGGATTTAACCACTAGAACAACAGAGGTACTAGCTGTACGTAACGGGCTACCAGGTATTGACCAAAAGGGAGGTCGATGAGCGAACTCATCCTGACACCCTACTGAGCCTGTCAGTGACAATATCCGCACAGTCCGGTCCGTTCGTCTATGAGCATCGCATGGCAGGCCTAGGGGGTTGGTAAAAATCAGACCCCCAAAAACGGTACAAGTCGTGTCGGAGTGTATCCCAGAACACCCTGAGATACTACTGGAATACCTACCAGTAAATCTCCTGCCTTGGCCAAGGACTTCGTGTAATGACTCTCCTAGACACAGCGCGATCTCACCCCCAATACCGGGAAAGACGAAACCCCTGCCGATCCGCTCACTGCCTCCATGTGGCTCAAGACTGTACCCAACTAAAACCTGTTTGCACGACTCCTTTGAGCCATGGTAAGGTAGTAATCAAAACACAGTGGGAACTCATACGAGACAAATGACGATCTCAGGTCAATGAACTAACCTGTACACATGTCACCAGGGAACTGCTATCTGACGTCAGGTATAATACCAACTAGCATGTTCCCGGCGAGTCCTGTCCGGTGTACTCATAACCCAATGAGCACCTGTATACATCTTAGGTGAACCAACAAACACCAATGGCTTGTGAGACCGGCCACCGCCCCTCGTCGGGGTTTCGACTGTATACACTAGTCTACTAATGGAGTATCGATGCCCAGTCTCGAAACTCCCATGACTAGGGACCTTTTAAGGATGTGCTTATAGACCCTCCCACGTATATGATCGCCATCATACTGTTGGCAGTCAAGCAAGAATCCTAAGGGCTCTATCAATGTGTAATAGTGATCTGTAAGGTCACCTAAAGCAGTACATGATGATAAAGATAAACCAGATAGCATACTATCATCTTGAGTAAGACTGTCCTACCGGTATAGGTCCTCCCTCAATCATTGCAATCACATGCCTGTGATCCAATAATTGACTCTGAGGGCACTATATCCAACAATCTCCCACTTGCACTCAAGGCTAATTATTGCGATGTCGCATACTCACAGCCCGTGTGATTTCGAACACCCAACTCCTCTACTAATCAGTCTCACAAAGCCCGTTTGCGAAACTATTGCGTTCGAGGAATAGCCTTAGTGAGTGGATCCGCCCTGATGTTTCTTTCTATGTCTCTCTTTATCTCAAGTTCGCGGAGAAAGCCATCTCCCGAAATGAGCAATACCTGTCCTGGAATATGTCTGGATATCTGATGGGACCTAGTTCAAAAATGAACTCCAAATCCAAACTTCTTAGACTGTATCGTCAACCGAACTTAATCAGTATCCTGCGCCACACCTCCCTCAGTATCCGCTTGGACCACCTGTCAAAAATACTGCCCCTCGTGAGAGGGAAAACTATAACTCTGACAGCCACTCTGTCATCCAGGTCACCATGGAAGCCTGGAATGATAACTGTCTCCTGAAGGAGGCTGCCGTTATTATTCCCTAGAACATCCACTTATGTTCTAAAACTGCTTCCGAACGTTTCTCCACGATAGGATTAATATCAATTTATTGCATCTAGTGCAAAAACAATATCTGGTGTGGTACTTGACATCTCATGATTGACTCAATTGCTAAAGCAAGTGATCTGCCAATCATGCACATCTCTCTCCCCTTTAGTCTGTAAGACACCTTTAGAGAGGGTGACTCCATCACCTGCAGGTACACTACCATGCCTGGAGTCGTCCATTCTAAATACCTTTAGAATGCTGTCTAAGTACCCAGATTGGGAAACTGCCCAAATCTAGATCTAAAACCATAGATCTAGTAACCAGAATGTCTGATATAATATCCAAATCCTATGTGGAGAAACCACTGTGTGACAACCAAATTATAACCGATAGTAGTATAGGAATTTCACTTCCTACACTGTGTATGTCATCCAAATACCAGGACATCACACCCTGCTACCTTCTTAACAGATCCATCCCCTATTCTGATGAAGTCAAACCTATGACTGTCACATCAGAAATAGATGATCTACCTCCGCTATATCTGCTTTAGTCCATAAATAGACATAAGCTACTTGTCCACTATGCTTCCGCTGCTCCCACTGACTACGACAACCCTCTGGCAGAGTCATATACACGTACACTTCTAAAGCTAATTTAGAATGACGCTATACTCATCCTCCTGCCGGGTCTCACAGTCTGGAACAACAGCAATGGCAAGTCTGGGTAAACAAGAACCTCCCTGTCACCGTCCTTGAGGCTACCGGAGTACCTCTCGGGTGCCCGAGGTTACCCACCATATCTGCGGAGTGGCCAATGGAATGTCAAACCAGATTGAATCTTTAGGTCTTATCAAATTTTTAGTAATCGTTTGCGGTTTTGGAATCACTTCTAGTTCTACCATACTCCCACTACTGTTTTCTGAAAAAATCCATTTTACTAAAACTGTGGTGAGTCAAGAACAATATCACTATTGATCTTCCAGATGGTAGAAAGTCAACCCTCATCATAGACCGGGTCAACCCACAAACAGCCATTATAGAAACGTGCCTTGAGTTATCCAGAATCTGGTTTTAAGCATAAGCCGGACAACTCCCCGTACCTTAACATTGTTATGATATGAACTATTCTATATCCAATATAGAAAAAGAGGCACTGATTTAATTGGAACCAAATTCAAATCATGCAGCTGTCTCCAGTGCATGTCAACTAAATGGAGAGAGGTCGATCAGCATTACTCAACTTAGGAATACATCCAGATATGAGTAACCTGAAAGAGAAGCAAGTTCTCATAATTATTACTATTAACTGAATACCATACACAAGTATCTACATCTTCGATCACCTTGAAGAATCCTGATACTTGCAATGCCTGGTTCTCTACTTTATTCTTATACCTATAACTTCTCAAAACTTAGACCTTGCATTTCTACGAAACACATGTCTAAGAACTAGAGAAGTCATAAGTAAATAGAATATAGTACGAGTACCAACACCTCTACCCTCATAGACAGTGGACAACATACAATACTCTGTATAAGTCCCTTGAGTCTAATAACTCATTCCCTGTGTGTCGTAGGTTGAAAACTGTACTTATGGTTAAGAAGAATTACACCGCTGTTTAATGCTCCTTAGCTAACCATCCACTGATATAGGTAAATGTCATAGACATAATTTTAAAAAGTTATATCTCACTTTATAAAAATAAATGTACAGATATATCAATTTGAAATTGGTGCATTACAACGGATATTCAAAACCAAATATTTGCCGTCCGGCAAACAACCCAGGCGATTTCCTCAAATATCACCAATTACAACGAATCCCGATATAATGAGGATGATCACCTAATTCCCAATAACTTACTCCCACTCATCACGTTAAAACCATACAGATGTGAGAATCAAACCGGGTAAATACATACCCTGGAGCAAGGGCTAATTGGGAAATCAGTTTTCTTTTAACAATACACAGTGAAAACTGAAACATGAATATGTTTCGAAGGGGTATCCAGGTATTCATAGTAATGCCTCTTCCATTATCATATTCACAACTGTAACCGTATATTTCTTTGCCATCTCTCTAAATCCCTTTATATGTCTTTAGTCATTACCTTCTGTACACCCCTTTAGGCTAAATGGTTTTCTTCCTTCCCTACCGTTCGGCACCAGCCTATGGTTTGGAAGAAGACTATCCAATAAGCATAATGGGTGTACTCTCCTAATCTTAGGAGTACTCGTAACCTGAGAGAAGGTGAAGATAAAAGACAACTGAATAAAACCTTATTCCTATTTCTCCTGAACCAGAATCCATCCCCGAACTGGAACAAGTTCCTTCGAGTTCGTATATTACCATACGATGGAGTCTCCAATAAACCGTGGATCTTCGTAGTGATACGGAGTGTCCTAGAGAAAAACAAGGTGATGTAGGATTGGCGAAGAAATACTTAGTTTGGTCGTGAATAGCAGTCGCGATTTACTTTGCCCTCTTACTAATCCCTTTATTTGTCTTAACTTATTACCTTCTGTACACCATCGTTAGGCTAATTGGTTTTCTTCATTCCCCACCATTCGGCACCTGCCTATGGTTTAGAAGAAGACTATCCAATAAGTGTAATAGGTGTACTGTCCTAATCCAAGAAGCACTCGCAACCTGGGAAAAGGTAAAAGGAAAAGACAACTGAATAGTCCTATTCATTTTCTCCAGAACCGGAAACCATCCTCGAATCTGGAACAAGTTCCTTCGAATTCGTATATAACCATACGATGGTTTTATCCAATGGAAGTGTATGTTCGTAGTAATACGGGGTGTTCTGGAGAAAAGGGTAAAAGTAGGAGTGGCAATGAGGTATGGAACTCAGACAATCCAAAAGCCAGTGTTTTAAGAAGCTTCGGTTAACTTGGTCACTGAGTCATAGTCAAGGGTTGGGTCATGGTCGCTGCCAAAGAGAGAGAGAAAAGAAACACTCAGCATGCACTCTAACCTAGATCAGAATGGTTATCAATTTATCTAATCAGGAAACCTCCCACTGTATCGTCAAATTCTCCTCCAAACATGAAAGAAGAATTAGTCGGGATCACCCAAGGAGTAAACCAACTCATCAGGGGGAATCGGGATCCAACTATTTTCGCATGATAACGTGATGGAATCCACTCACTTTATCACACTCCAGAAGGTATGCGCATATCTGGCAAGTTTTAGTTTCTTTAGAAACTCCCGATGTGATTTTTACCCCATGATCTTATGACCTTGACGAAGGCCAACATATCATAAGTCACATGTCAAGTTCTACCCGTCATTATCAAGGTTAATTTGAACCCACCCGTACATACCCTTGACGAAGGACAAAATAGTAGTACGATTGTCCCAAACCAACGCATCTATCTATGCAGCAGAAAGATAACAAATAGCTACCATACATTATGCCTTGACTTTGGCCAACAAACATAGCATGAATACTAAGTGCTACCCGTCTGAAATGACGGAGGGCTACGAATGGTTTTTGGCGAAAAACCTTTAACGTAATGAACTTGATATCGTTGAAGGAACCGGATAGCTTTTTATAAAAATATAGTGGCAAAAACCTTTTCTAAAGAGGTCACTCCCGGTAAAGGGATCTCGGCTCTTTCCCCGTAGAATGAGGTGCAGGATATTCCAACTGAATACCACGATGCAAAGCAAAAAGTAATCGACTATAGTGAAGTTATTACCCTGACGCAAACTTCTGTCCAAGGGGTCACTCCCAGTGAAGGGATCTCGGCCCTTGCCTCGTCGACTGAGGTGCTGGATATTCATAACCGAATACCACTGTGCAAAACAAAAGAGAACGTCCTTGCAATAACAGCTTTTTTGAAAAATGTTCCAACAACATCAGAATAGGTTTGTTTAGCTTGCATTGATCCGAATCAATGCAGTCCCATCAATTAATCAGACCACAAAAGAACGAAAATATGATGTACGTATATGCCATCCGCATTCGCCACTGGGTCCCGTCATCACCCGTTAGGTTACTTAACTAACGACAGAGCAGGGACTAGACTAGCGCGGGTGTAAAACATATACAATATCTACTAGTATATATATCAATATATAATAATCGCTCAAGGCATGATAAAATGCAACATCACAGAAATGTAATAAGCATCACAAAACAATACAGATAATCTGGGATCCCCGGGTTTTATAGAGCCGCTACTGAAACCCGACGTTCCCCTGGTCGTAAGGATAGCCTGTGCAATGAAATCCTAGACCCCTACGGGCGCGGCAAGTAACCCGCCAAAACCTGAAGCGAGGCAGCCCCCTACGGCTAAGTGAATGGACCACCCAGCACTTCACGGAATCCGGTAACTTGAGCACCCCTCCTTGGGTCAACCTGTACCCCCTACGAGCGCGGCGAATAGCCCGCCAATTCTAGAGTGAATCCCCCTCCGTCTCAAAGCCATAAGATGCGGGCCCGTTGCCCTCTAGAACCCGGCTATCCGTGCACCCCACCTTGGGGTAATCCTAGTATAGAAAGTAAAATATATACAACGGGTACATCGACCTCAGCCCGGTCGTGCCCCAAAAGAATAATATACAAACAGGCAATGATGGCAGTCCACATGTCGTACGCTCGCCCCGCAATATCAAATGTACAAATACAACCAAACTGTACTACCATTGCATCCAGGTTATCCACCACGACAAATCCGCAACATCACAGCGCAACACAGAACATCAACGTGAATGTCATGTTCGCAAATCCGTCTAAAAGGGCTATAGCAATTAGACAGGATTTACCGATCAAATAACATTCACGGTCGCAGATATAATGCAAATACTGTGAACTGACATATTTAAAATTTTCGATCGACAAAATTTTCCGAAGTGGGCCCCAAGCACAAATCCAGCACTCAAAATAATCTGGGCCCAAACAAAAATTACCAAAAACCCCAATTCCAACTCAGAAATCACTGTAGGAAAAATGGTGCAGAGAAGTTACTGTGCTGCGGCGGAACCGCGGCCAAAATGGGGGTACGGCCGCGGTTCTGCGGCTCTACAGTGACTTCATGCAACCATTTTTCTGCAGTGTTCTTATAACAGCCTGCTTGTTTTTCTGCAATACACCAAATAATTTTTTGACCATAGAAAAAATTCGACAGAAACTGATGACTTGGAAATGCGGTTTTTAGAAAATTCGTTCGATCGATATTTTAAATACGTTGGAACAAGCTAGTAAAGATTAATGGCGTGGCTCTGATACTATGTATGCCTACGGTAGCGCCCCGGCCATCTGTCCGAGGCCAAAATGCGGAAAAGAAAACTTTTTCAAAACTTTAAACCGGTGCTATCGTAGGCTTAAAACCCGAATCGAACCATTAACCTACAACTAGTAACTAGAGAAAGAGTTGGAAAGCTATACCGATCGATCCATGTCCTTCGGTCTTTGGCCACCATCCCAAGCTCCTTGCGGCATCTCCGGTCTCGGTCTCCTCGTCGGAAAGGGCACCACATCTTCGAGTCTTTTTACGGGCTCCCACTTCATCCGAAGCAACTCGGGCACGAAGTTCGCTAGCCGACGTGTCCAAGGCGAAGAAGAGAATGTTTGTGACAACTTTGTCTCTTGCATCCATTGTATGGATGGAGTTTGAAGGTGATGCCATCCATGGAAATGGTGAGCTAGAGGAAGAAGAAGAAGAAGAAGCTCTTTTTCTTTTTGTTGAGATGATAATGAGAGTGAGAGTGTTATGAAAAATTACAAGACCAAAAAAAACTCTCATGGCAGCCCCTCTCTCTCTCCTTATCATATCAAGACTCAAATCCATCATCAAATGTGACATATGCACAATAAAAGAGACCATGAGTCACTAGGTTTGCATGTGTCACAATTAATGCACAAAATGATGATTTCTAGCTCGTAATTTCCATATGCAAACATTAATCCAAATGTTTGCAACAGTGAAAAGATACGGCAACATCTAAAGTAAACTCGTGACGGATCACAAGGATACCCCTCACCTGTATATACATACCTGCATCCGCATTCCGACCGAATGCGAATGCGATGAGACTAAAGTAATCCAACAAATCTAATATTAGGATCCGGCTTAAACCAAAGCCCACTAGTATGATCCGCCCGATCATGATCCGTGCACTACCGCACGTATATGATCGAACCCTGCCATATATCATACGGTCTCTACAACGTTTCGCTCGAAACTTGAAAACTGTCTATGGGGGACTCTAAAGACTCGTCAATATTTTGGCTGTGGATTTAACCACTAGCACGTTAGAGGTACTAGCTGTACGTAACGGGCTACCAGGTATTGACCAAAAGGGAGGTCGATGAGCGAACTCATCCTGACACCCTACTGAGCCTGTCAGTGACAATATCCGTACAGTCCGGTCCGTTCGTCTATGAGCATCGCATGGCGGGCCTAGTGGATTGGGAAAAGTCAGACCCCCAAAAGTGGTACAAGTCATGTCGGAGTGTAGCCCAGAACACCCTGAGATACTACTGGAATACCTACCAGTAAATCTCCTGCCTTAGCCAAGGACGTCGTGTAATGGCTCTCCTAGACACAGCGCGATCTCACCCCCAATACTGGGAGAGACGAAACCCCTGCCGATCCGCTCACTGCCTCCATGTGGCTCGGGACTGTACCCAACTAAAACCTGTTTGCACGACTCCTTTGAGCCGTGGTAGGGTAGTAATCAAAACACAGTGGGAACTCACACGAGACAAATGACGATCTCAGGTCGATGAACTAACATGTACACATGTCGCCAGGGAACTTCTATCTGACGTCAGGTATAATACCAACTAGCATGTTCCCGGCGAGTCATGTCCGGTGTTCTCATAACCCAATGAGCACCTTGTTTACCCCAATCAGAGCAAAGCTCTGTTCAAATTCCAAGGCGGGAAATAAAGCAACGCTTCTGTTTCCCCCAATCAGAGCAAAGATCTGCTTTGAAATTAAAGTTAAAATTAAAGTTAAAATAATTGAAGCAACGCTTCAGCTGACTTGCGCTCTGCGCTGCGCGACACGCGTCAGCGCAATTGCGCTGCGCTCTGCGCTGCGCGACACGTGTCAAGCGCAGGTGCGCTTGCGCCAACTGTGCCAGCACTAAAACAGAATTAAAATTCCAAAAAGATCTTTCCAATCTTATTAAAACAATAAGATTATCTTCTGTAAAACAGAAGCCCTTGGATCAAAGATCCGACGGTGGGGAAAAATCCATAAATCACTCAGAGAATGATCTCTTTAACTGACGTAACAAATCAATTGGCACTATATAAAAGCCCCTAGACTCCAAGTCTAAAGGACATGGACACACGGAGAAAAAGATAGAGAATTCCTCTAAAAATTTTGAGAAGAACTCAAAAAGAGAAAAGGTAAACCTTTGAAAAAAGAAAAGTTTCTTCTAAAAAGATCATTGATCTAAGAACAAGATCAAGATCTTGGATAAAAATAATAAGAAGAAGAAGAAGAAGAAAGAAGAAGTAATTTACTTCTGTATAAAGGTATTGCCTTTTGATGAACCACTGGTTCTTGAAAACAAGAAAAACTTGTTTTCTTTGATCTAAATATGATCAAAATATTAAACAGTGCCTTGAACTTTTGAGTTTGCACTGTTGCACTCCTTGGATTGGCGCAAGCCACCAGGAGTGCCACGTGTCGGCCCCAGAATAACTGTGCCTTGCGCTTCTAAGAACAGAGCACTGCTCTCTTAAATTGGCGCAAGTCATCAGAGCGCGCCACGTGTCAGCAGCGCACTGGCGCAGCACACTGCGCTAACAGACTTGCGCTCACTAGAGCATGACACGTGTCACCTCCACATGTGTTTGCGCCCTGCGCTCCTCAATTAGCGCAAAGCACCTGACAAGCCACGTGGCGCTCTGTCAGACTAATTAATGCAGTGCATTATTAAAAAGAAGGGCAGAGCCCAATTAAAAGGCCTAACAGGCCTAATAAAATGCAATGCATTATTAAAAAAGGGGTAGAGCCCAAACAAAGGTCTGTCAGACCAAAACAGATGCTGTGCATCATTTAAAAAGGGCAGAACCCAAATAAAGGTCTAATAGACCAAACAAAAATTCCATGCATCATTAAACAGGGGCATAGCCCGAGTAAACGCCTAACAGGCTAAATGCAAATAAAATGTTGAACATTTTCAACTGGACTTAGCCCAATCCTGGACGTAAGTCCTCAAATTAAATTGAACTGAGCACAACTGCTCTCTCAAATCAATTTACACCCGGTTCAAGGGTACATCTATGAACTCCTCTTATATTTGTTGTTGTAATCCTTCAACGTCGTCAGAGAGGTGACGGGTCCCGACAACCACACATTGATATGGACTAATGCGTCCTTAAACTCATGGACTAATGCGTCCTTAAACTCACGGGCTAATGCGTCCTTAAACTCAGGGGCTAATGCGTCCTTAAACTCACGGGCTAATGCGTCCTTAAACCAGTATCCGTCCCCAAAATGGGAATGATGGACCACTATGTTCCTAAACTGGAATAATAGAGCCCAAATGCTCTTTTGTCGATCTAAACGACCCCGTTAAGTTGATCTTAGTCTCAAATTAGACTAATGTATCCTTAACAAATGTTTAAGTTGATCTTAGCCTCAAATAGGGCTAACGTATCTTCAAACCCTCAAAAAGACTTTAGTCCCAAATTGGACTATAGATCTCCCAACCAACTTTGGTTCAAGGGTACATCTCTGAACTTCTCTGATATCTGTCGTTGTAATCCTTCAACGTCGTCAGAGAGGTGACGGGTCCCGACGGCCATACATTAAATGGACCTCTATGTCCCTAAACTGGAACAATAGAGCCCCCTAAATGCTCTTTTGTCGGATCGAAACGATCCCGTTAAGTTGATCTTAGTCTCAAATTGGACTAACGTAATCCTTAACAAACGTTTAAGTTGATCTTAGCCTCAAATATGGCTAATGTATCCTTAAACCAAAACCTCAAACCCAAATCTAAGAAAATACGGATTTGGACTAATCCACGTCCTACGGGCGACGACATAAATTAGTCTCCGTATACAATCCACGGGCAATCACAAACAAAACAAACACCCACGACACGAAGTGAAATTCTGGAGAAGGAGAAAGTAGTTACCGCGATACGATAGCGTAATTAACTACAGGGGCTTGCGCATGCAGGGAAGAGCGTCCCCACAATCAAAAAACCCTCAAGCGAGGGGGAATCTGACGAAGTCTGCTACATCGGCCGCATCCGTTTAAACCTCCGATACACGGTGCCATAAATCAACTTAGCATCTTCGGAGAGGTGAACGGATAAAACCAAATAGCTTCTGCCCCGAATCTCAGGCAAGACGTCCCTGTCGCGCCGCCTTTCGGAGGGGAACAGATTCTGGCACGCCCGGTGGGACCTTTTTCCTCTTTCCACTCCACACTTCGTGTGTCGTGTTTTTCCTGCGATCAAATAATCGCGGTGCGTATGTTTCTGGTTGCCCTTAGGGGAGTGGATATTGAAGCCGACATCTCGTCTCTATGAAGAATGACATTTGCTCCCACCCTAGAAACTCAGGCTCTGTCATATCCGGCGGAGTCAAGTATGGGTCACTTGCAGTCTCAAATCTCTGCTATCCTGCTCTTGAAGAAATCAACGGGCTTCTTTTTAGGTCGATGCTCCCACTTTCCACCCTCGGTGCCTCAACGCCGATGGAGGAAGCCCAGAGGATGTCTGTCGACCACAGGCAGGCTCCCCAAGCAGCAGCCTTGCCGACGAAATCAGTCCTCAAACAACTGGCACATGCCAAAGACCAAGGTCGACGCAGGGGGCAGAATATTCAAGCTCTTCAATAAATCAATGGCTTCAAACTGCACTAACTGCAACAGCAACTCTCGCTCTGTCCCATCTGGAGGAGTAACCTACGGGCCCCAAGCGGCCTCCCTTTTCACTATGCCAGTGGAGCAGGTAACTCAAGCCACCACTGGGCTATTCTTCGGGACCATGCTCCCGCCAACGAGCTTCACCGCTCCTGTACCATCGCAAGAAGCTCCCAAGAAGTCGTTTTTCAGCGCTCCTGTGCTTATTTATGCCTTACTTTGCATTATACTATATATAAGCACTCAAAAAAATTGTGATAATAAAAGAGTAGAAAGTGAAAAATTATATTTAAAAGATAGGAATAGTTTAAGAAAAACAAGAAAGTTAGATGTTTTCTTAAATGAAACTAGTAATAAGTAGTTACGAGCCGTTGTCCCAAGTGTTAGTAAGATGAAGGAAGTCACTAATCTGAGGATAAAAATAAGTCTGAAAAATAGTTCCTATTCTAGAAGCCAAACATTTGAACGTTGATACCCTACTATACACACTTACACACGTCTTGAAACTCGGGATAGTAGAGGATACCTTGAAATGCTCTTGTCTAAAAGCCAAAGTATGAAGGAAATAAAAAAATTGAATAAAATATAAAATGGTGAAGAAAAATGAATACTGGTTTTGTTATCACCGAGGCAGCAATAAAAAAATATAGCGAGGCTGCTTTATCACCTAGTGCCTTAGACCAACTGGTTTCGGAGCCACTGCTAAGCCTTAGGTGTTGCAAGACGAGGAAAAACACCTAATTAGCAAGCACATGAGTAATCGGTCAGTTAGTACCTCAAGAAGTATTAACGGTCGCATGAAGAATGTGTGAGCAAATTCCATCTAAATATCTATTAAAAAGTACTAAGGTAGATGGACAGAAGTATGATTGCTTGAATTGAATTCTCTGAGGGTAGGGATGTCCAGTTCACACACGTAGGGGTATATGATCAATGTTTAGAAGAAAGGTAGGAATGAAAACTAAAGGCGATGTTTTATTGAGGGATAATGTGATTTCTAACATTTTTTCATGACCATTAAGATAGGGCTCATAGCAACTGAAAAGCTGGTATAGTTCAAAACTCTTATTTTCAAGTTCTTTCATTTATATTTCTTATCTTCATATAACTTTCACCATCTCTCTTTTATTATAAGATTTTGTGGGTGTAATCCGCTGAAAACCCTCATGAGATAACACTCCTCCTACTAGGGATATGCCACTGGCGCCGAGCAAGGAAGGCAGGGGCAACTCCCCCTCTGGGATAACTCCGCCAACTCCGATGGTGGAAATCAATGTTGCTGTTCCGATCGGGAACAACTTTGAATTGCTGAACAAGGTGCACAGAAACTCTCCTACTGCGGTGCTGAAAAGAACTCCTCCACCAGTGGAGAATGCCCCAAAAGTGAAGCTGGAGCAGCCCCCTCAACGGCTGTCCTCTAAAATTTACAAGGTCTGGCGTCAAGTCCAAGACTCCGTGATGGATCAAGACTATCACCGCTGACAGAAAAAGATGAAGGTTCGGCAGGAGAAGGACTACTATGTCAAGCCAGAAAAAGCAACAGCTGGCTGGGTGCCCACTGCAACGACTCCCTCAACGTCAATCACTCAAAGGAAAAGGAGGCTGCAAAAAGCCCCTTTGAACATAGCGAACCGTACAAGCGCTGAGCGCAAACGCCCCAAGTCTGGGGGTATGGTGGTGCACACTGTTTATATGGCTTCCGGAAAGGAGGAAAGCCATGCTTCGACAGGTCACCGACCGCTCACCCGATCCGTGACCAAAGCCCAGGAGCAACAACAGAAGCTTCAGGAAATGATGACTGCAATGGCCGCACTTACCGGGCTAAAAGAAAACTCGGAGGCATCGTCAGAACAGCATCACGAGCAAGAAACCGACGCTGACTTCTTACGCAGAGTCCTCAAAAAGAAGTACAAAGAAGCCGCAGAGCAAGAGGCTAACATAAAGCGAATGACACTTCTCTTCCAAGACATGGTCGGGATGATGTTACAGCCGGACCCTCCAGCTGAAGACCCTCCGATCATTGTTGAAGACGATAGAGGGGAGACATCTAATCCTCCTCCGGCCCTTTCAGCAGCCAAGGAGGAAGCCATCTACAAGGCCGCCCTGGATGATTATATAGCTCAGCAAATACGAGCTCATCAGGCTGTTCGAAGTGGCAGTGCGCAACAGGCTTATCACTCTACCGGAGCCGAAACACCAGCTACAACTGAATGATGTCAACAATCCTAATTACTGCCCTTACCACCAAGTATTGGGCCATCCGATCGAAAACTGCTATGTTTTCAAAAACTGGGTTGAAGACCAATACCAACAGGGCAAGTTCGCGTTGTTCGAAAACTGGAAGATGAGCCCGCCACAACCACATGCTCCGAGAAAGATGGATATGCCAGGGGCATCATGCTCATTCATAGGGAAAGCCTCATAGACCGAAAAGTCAGTAAACTAGAGATTCACCTTAAATACGGCGACGATGGACCGCAATGTCCTAAAACTTGCTAATGACCGAAACGTCTTTAAACTACTACCGCAGCATCCTCAGGCTGACGAGATAAAAAATAAATAAATAAAAAATAATAATATAAAAAAGGTATGTCCATAAGCAAAATGGGCACGGATGAAAACCCGAAAGGGCTCCGTGAGTAAAAACAGCAGGGCTACCGGCGAGTGTTCGTGAAAACCCGAAAGGGCGCGATCTCGTTAGAATAAAGAATAATGAATAAAAAAATATAACAAAAAAAGAACGGTATGTCCATAAGCAAAAGGGGCACGGATGAAAACCCGAAAGGGCTCCGTGAGTAAAAACAGCAGGGCTACCGGCGAGTGTTCGTGAAAACCCGAAAGGGCGCGACCTCGTTAGAAAAAAAATAGAATAAAAAGAATAAGAATAAAAAAAGAAGACGGTATGTCCATAAGAAAAATGGGCACGGATGAAAAGCCGAAAGGGCTCCGTGAGTAAAAACAACAGGGCTACCGGCGAGTGTTTGTGAAAACCCGAAAGGGCGCAACCTCATTAAAAGACACTTACAAGGTCCTCTCGACCTTGTAAGGAGAAACCACCCGCGTGAGATCCTTACGACTCACAGGGAAGCAACACACTTAGGGATCCTCACGATTCCTAAGGAGAAATTACACTTGCGAGATCCTCACGACTCGTAAGGAGAACTCTCTTATGGGACCCTCACGGCTCATAAGATTTGAAAGTCTTAAGTTACAGAGACATGAACCTGTTCTTAAGCAACCCCCACAACCTTCGATAGTGCCCTGCAAGTGGCTCGGTACTGACCCTTGTATACAATCGGAGATCATCCCACACCAGCGCGGAGTGGTTATGACTCATCGGGTGCGAATAAACATTTCCTTAACAAAGTCCCACCCGTGACTGGGGATATGTCTATATGGTGAACAACCCTTATAAGTCCTCTCGACTTATAAGGAGAAAACCCTTTTGTAAGATCCTTACGACTTACAGGGGAACATACACTTAGGAATCCTCATGATCCCTAAGGAGAAAACACACCTACGAGATCCTCACGACTTGTAGGGAGAAATACCTTTGTGAGACCCTTACGGCTCATGAAGTTAAAAACCTTAGTCGACGGGATCCTAACCCTGTTCGCTAAGCCACCTTTGTTCGACATCAACATAGGCAAATAATGATTCGCTCCTGGCAATATCCCAGTTGTAGTGATGCTGATGCCTAAATCGGTATCAAATTCCAAGTCCTTTCATGGCAAATGATGATTCGCTCCTGGCAATATTCCAGTTGTAGCGATGCTGATGCTGAGATTGGCGTCAGATTCCAAGTTCCACACTCACGATAGAAAAAATCAGCGAGCCATACACGCATACGAAATAGCCGAAATGATGGGGCAACTTGCAAATAAAAATCAGCAAGTCAAAAATGTATACATGTGAAATAGCCGAAATGATTGGGCAACTCGCAATAAAAAGCAGCGAGTGAAAATAAAGTAAATAGCCGAAATGATTGGGCAACTCACAATAAAAAGCAGCGAGTAAAAATAAAATAAATAGCCGAAATGATTGGGCAACTCGCAATAAAAAGCAGCGAGTAAAAATAAAATAAATAGCCGAAATGATTGGGCACCGCGAAAAATAGCCGAAATGATTGGGCAATCGCGACTTTCGCGATATAAAAGCTGAAATGATAGAGCATCGCGGAAAGAAATAAAATGAAAAAAATATATAATGAAATTTATGCCCTACAGGCGATATCACAGCAATCCCTGTATACAATCCAGAGGCACAAACAAAGAAGGAAACACATCTTCCCTCCCCATGCTCCATAAGAAAACGAAGCCAAGTCATGACGGTAACTCATATAAAACCTGAAAGACGATCAGAGATCATCTCGCACCAGCACGGAGTGGTCACCACTCGACGTCCGTCTCAATACAACAGATGAGATGTCGCGACAGCGTTCTTCCTCCAACAGGATTCGGACGTGACAAAGCAAACGAAGCGAAGGCCAAATTCCTAGCTTCAGGGTCTTAACAGCAAGTCATATAAAGCCTGAAAGACAATCGGAGATCATCTTGCACCAGTGCGGAGTGGTCACCACCTCGACGTTCGTCTCGATACAGCAGACGAGATGCCACCCCAGCGTTCTTCCTCCAACAGAATTCAGACGCGACAATCAAACAACGGAGCCACGGCAAAGTCCCTAGTTCCAAACCTCGACGGTTCACCAACAACCTAGAGACAACCGCGACATTCATCTCGATATAGAGGACGCAATGCCGGCAAACGAAGCAAATGCCAAATTCCTACCTTCAGGGTCTTGACGGCAAGTCATATAAAGCCTGAAGGACTATCGGAGATCATCCCACACCAACGCGGAATGGTTATGACTCATCGGGGCTCTCCAAAATGATCCTAAACTCAAGTAAAAAGTGACATGGAATATCCCTACGCTTGCTCTTTCGACAGTAATATTACCTGGAAGATAACTTAAAGACGTCTTGTACAGCCCCCGAAGGGATCAGAGACACGATAATCGCAAGGCTACTCGAACAGCAAGATTGCCTATCGAGGAATATATCAGCCAACGCCACGGTACGACGACCAAAACCCTAAGTACCACAGACCCTAACGAACCTCTGTCATAAAGAACAGAGGTTAACTGTGACGTTAGGATATTCTTGCGAGAAATGCTCGATTCGTCTAGACTCGTGAGGAAATTAGTGTCTTTACGAGAACTACTTGATATGTTTCGACTCGTAAGGAAAAGCCTTAGGCGGCAGGGATTAAAACCTGTTTCCTAAGCACTGTGACCCTGCAAGTCGATCCAAAATGGACTCTTGCATACTATTCATGGGTCACACTCTCCGAAGTCGAATCTCGATAAGGAGGGAAACAACCGCTTACGGGTTTTCTCGACTCGTAAGAGGGAAAATTCTCTTATAAGATCCCTACGACTTATAAGGGAAAACGCACTTAGGAATCTTCATGATTCCTAAGGAGAAAATACACCTACGAGATCCTCTCGACTCGTAGGGAGAAAAGTCTTTATGAGACCCTCACGGCTCATGAAGTTGAAAAGTCTTAGGTAGCAGACCTGAACCTGCTTCCTAAGCCATCACTACTCCCTAAGATGTTCAAGACAGAATGTTCTATATCGCTTATAGGCTATGCTTACTTAAAGAATATGCCAGTAACAAAGCAGAAAATAAAAAGAAGGAGGCAAAAGATTTGTCATTCATACTTGAAAAGTTTTTACATCAATAAAGGAAATAAACAAAGACATAATCCAAATGATTACAACGGCAAAACCTCAGATCCTGGACAGGGATTGAGGAACTCGAAAGTGACCTTGTCCAAGACTTTCCAAGCCTGGCGAACCATCCTGGTGTGCTTCCTTTCGCGAGCACGGACGTCGGGATCCCCACTGATGTCCTCCACCCTCCGATAGGCAGCAAGAATGGCGGACTGTTGAAAGGCCCGGTGCAAGAGATCGACAAGATTGTCTCGCCGTCTTTTCGAGATCAGGTTCATCAGGTACACCGAGTGCACCTTGTCCTCGGCGGCGTCCAATGCCCTAAGCGGCACGCCGGTAAAGAATAAAGGAAGCGCTTCCCAAATTGCTCCCACAACAAGCTTCAGGAGAGGAGAGCAACGAGGAAGCAGTTGACCATTGTATGCGTCGAAGCGGCTCATGATTTCGGCACACTCGGCGTTGGTAAATTCTCGGTTCTGAGAACGGCCGAGTCGGCGGATGTTTCCGTAAAAGATGATTTCATCGAGATCGTACATGTGGGCGTCCATTGCTCCTGTAAAAGAAAATTAACAGAATTAGCAGACAGACTGATTAAGAGAATTCTTATTAAAAACAGGCACAGGGAGTTAAACTCCTCGAGAGCAATGCTCCGCAAACAGGAGTGACACCTATCAAATTCAGTAATGAAAGGAATTTAAAGAAATTCCCCGAGAACGCTGAGAACCTTGCTATGAAAAGATGATATAATCAATCAAAGATAAAACTCCATGTTTGATCTTCATTATCCATGATCAAACTCTTAAGAGTTCTTCACAAAAGATTAAGAAATCTACATGTATCAAGAGAGCAGAGCTCTGATTCATGGGCTAAGAAACCCCAAGAAAAGATCATGATCTGAAGAGAGCAAAGCTCTATTAATGAAACCCTAAATGGGTTTTCTTTAGATCAAAGATCTATGAAGAGCAAAGCTCTGTTAATGGGTAAAACCTTGGATTCTTCAAAGTTTTTAAACTTTACCTAAGTGTTGATAGAGTTTTACTCTTGAAAAGTTCTTAAATTGAAGAGCAAGGCTGAATAAAAATTCTTATGACGAGATGAAAATCGTCTAAGGGACCAAAGGTCCTATTTATAGGCATTGAGAGCCGTTTCAACTTTCAAAAGGTGGCGCAACGGTTGGAATTCTGCCACCGCTGCGCTCACGTTTGGGGCCATGTAAGCGCAACGGTAGGGGGGCATTTGTTTACCCCAATCAGAGCAAATCTCTGTTCAAATTCCAAGGCGGGAAACGAAGCAACGCTTCTGTTTCCCCCAATCAGAGCAAAGCTCTGCTTTGAAATTAAAGTTAAAATAATTGAAGCAACGCTTCAGCTGACTTTCGCTCTACGCTGCGTGACACGTGTCAGCGCAGTTGCGCTGCGCTCTGCGCTGCGCGACACGTGTCAAGCGTAGGTGCGCTTGCGCCAACTGTACCAGCACTAAAACAGAATTAAAATTCCAGAAAGATCTTCCCAATCTTATTAAAACAATAAGATTATCTTCTGTAAAACAGAAGCCCTTGGATCAAAGATCCGACGGTGGGGGAAATCCCTAAATCACTCAAAGAAAGATCTCTTTAACTGACGTAACAAATCAATTGGCACTATATAAAGGCCCCTAGACTCCAAGTCTAAAGGACATGGACACACAGAGAAAAAGATAGAGAATTCCTCTAAAAATTTTGAGAAGAACTCAGAAAGGAAAAAGGTAAACCTTTGAAAAAAGAAGAGTTTCTTCTAAAAAGATCATTGATCTAAGAACAAGATCAAGATCTTGGATAAAAATAATAATAAGAAGAAGAAGAAGAAAGAAGAAGTAATTTACTTCTGTATAAAGGCATTGCCTTTTGATGAACCACTGGTTCTTGAAAACAAGAAAAACTTGTTTTCTTTAATCTAAATTTGATCAAAATATTAAACAGTGCCTTGCACTTTTGAGTTTGCACTGTTGCGCTCCTTGGATTGGCGCAAGCTACCAGGGAGAGCCACGTGTCGGCCCCAGAATAACTGCGCCTTGCGCTTATAAAAACATAGCACTGCTCTCTTAAATTGGCGCAAGTCATCAGAGCACGCCACGTGTCAGCAGCGCACTAGCGCAGCGCACTGCGCTAACAGACTTGCGCTCACCAGAGCATGACACGTGTCACCTCCACATGAGTTTGCACCTTGCGCTCCTCAATTGGCGCAAAGCGTCTGACAAGCCATGTGGCGCTCTGTCAGACTAATTAATGCAGTGCATTATTAAAAAGAAGGGCAGAGCCCAATTAAAAGGCCTAACAGGCCTAATAAAATGCAATGCATTATTAAAAAAGGGGTAGAGCCCAAACAAAGGTCTGTCAGACCAAAACAGATGCTGTGCATCATTTAAAAAGGGCAGAGCCCAAATAAAGGTCTAATAGACCAAACAAAAATGCCATGCATCATTAAACAGGGGCATAGCCCTAGTAAACGCCTAACAGGCCAAATGCAAATAAAATGTTGAACATTTTCAACTGGACTTAGCCCAATCCTGGCCATAAGTCCTCAAATTAAATTGAACTGAGTACAACTGCTCTCTCAAATCAATTTACACCCGGTTTAAGGGTACATCTCTGAACTCCTCTGATATTTGTCGTTGTAATCCTTCAACGTCGTCAGAGAGGTGACGGGTCCCGACAACCACACATTGATATGGACTAATGCATCCTTAAACTCACGGACTAATGCGTCCTTAAACTCACGGACTAATGCATCCTTAAACTCACGGACTAATGCGTCCTTAAACTCACGGACTAATGCGTCATTAAACTCACAGACTAATGCGTCATTAAACCAGTATTCGTCCCTAAAATGGGAATGATGGACCACTATGTCCCTAAACTGGAACAATAGAGCCCAAATGCTCTTTTGTCGGATCTAAACGACCCCGTTAAGTTGATCTTAGTCTCAAATTAGACTAATGTATCCTTAACAAATGTTTAAGTTGATCTTAGCCTCAAATAGGGCTAACGTATCTTTAAACTCTCAAACAAACTTTAGTCCCAAATTGGACTATAGATCTCCCAACCAACTTTGGTTCAAGGGTACATCTCTGAACTCCTCTGATATCTGTCGTTGTAATCCTTCAACGTCGTCAGAGAGGTGACGGGTCCCGACGGCCATACATTAAATGGACCACTATGTCCCTAAACTGGAACAATAAAGCCCCCTAAATGCACTTTTGTCGGATCTAAACGATCCCGTTAAGTTGATCTTAGTCTCAAATTGGACTAACGTAATCCTTAACAAACGTTTAAGTTGATCTTAGCCTCAAATATGGCTAATGTATCCTTAAACCAAAACCTCAAACCCAAATCTAAGAAAATACGGATTTGGACTAATTCACGTCCTACGGGCGACGACATAAATTAGTCTCCGTATACAATCCATGTTAGTTATATGTATGCCCTAGAGGCCATTGATGTACATGAGATGTGTATTGTAGTGGATGCTGGGATATATATAGGTAGGACTTTCTTGCTCGACATGATAGTACGCTATCTGGTTGCTTTTTATCTTAACATATATACTTACTGTCTCTCCATTACATGTTGATAAAGCCCTTAGGATGTGTACTCGACTTGCAGGACTATAATGCAGATCATACTAGTAGGGCCTGGGTAGTCCATGAGTACATCCTTCAATGTTCCTAGTCATGGGAATATCGAGACGGGGCATCAATATTCCAGAGTAGACTAGCGTATATCTTCTCGACCCATGTGATGGGCGATGGATGATCCCATATCCATTGGTGTTTGACATCAGAGATGGTATGCGGGTGCTCAGTGGAGACTAGGTACACTGAACGGACTCGCCGAGAACTCCCAGATGGTATTATATCTCACGTCAGATGGCAGTTCTCTGGTGACACTGGTATAGCTTAGTCTGTTGACCCGAGATCGTCATAGAGTCTTATGTGTCTCTGTCACGTCCCGAAAGTACGGAACATGACCGGCACTTAGACTACGAACGTCTCGAGGCGTACGTACTCTAAGTAAGCCGAACCCAGAAATCCAAACCAAGAAAAGTAGTAGAGTGTGGGAAAAACCATTTTAAATCATCCAGTTACAACATAATATACAACGCCTAAAGGCGAGGATCACAATAGAAAAGGAAACTCAACAGCATGAAATCCAGATATATATAATGCGCGACTCTAAGGTCGAAAGAATAAACATCACAGGTCTCTATCTCAAATAAGTACATGTTTGGTTGATGGAACTTCCAGATACAACTGAAATATAATATACAATGTATAATGATGGGTACGATACAAATAACCCACTTACTAGCAAGTCACAGGAAAGAAGCTGTGCCCGCAAAGCCGTAATGAAACCCGTACGGTAACACCTGCAAGAAACTGGGGCACAACGGGGGTGAGTTGCCAACTCATGAGTAGAAAAAGATCTACGAACAGAAAATCGCATGTATGACGCAATCCTAGGTCATACGATCATAATATATAATCCTCAAATATATAACCAGTAATCTAAACCAAGGCTAGGGTAAATATCTAACCCAAGTATAATCCCAAGTGCCCGTGACAGTGCATCAGGTGGCAATGTATCATATGGATGATGTATGAATGCATGAAACAGAATGCATGTACTGAAGAAAACTGCTTTCATAAATTTGTGAGATTTCTGTATTTTTAAAATGAGGTATCATATATGAAATCAGCATAAAACAGTGTCTAGCATCGACACAAAACAAGTATCTAAATATCTCGATATCTCTGTATCACAATCTCTGTATCTCAAAACCTCAAAATCTCAATGTCTCAATCATAACATCTCGGGCGCCGTCAGTCCAGACCGGCCCCTACCATCCATCTCATGACCACGACGGTATCCTCTGGATATCCGACGCGTCGGGTAATATCACCGGTCGGTCGCGCTCCCCTGCCAAGCTCAACACCATCTCCTGCAATCATCTTGCCCCAGGGTACCGCACCGGGCCCACCATGTACCCGAAACGGTTCATCCGCCTCCTCGAATCGGGTCTCGAAACCATCAGCAAACTCATGGTGGACGACTCATATATCATGGGAAAACCGCATTTTTATTTAAAAAGAGAGAAGGCAGTTTATATATGTTTTGCAGTTTTCCTCCAAATCCAGAAAATCTCATGGAAACCCGAATCCAAATCATCAATAGCATGTAAAATCATGAATATAAGCATGAGAATCCATGAATGTGGCATATAATGAACAACAGTATGCATGATGTGACAAGTAATAACTACAATGTCAAGCTGGCTTATAAGGTAAGTACACTAATATCATATCACTACTAGCTAACAAGCTAAATCAGGCAATAATATTCTCTAAGTGTACGTGACATGGCAATTACCGATGAAGATGTGTGTGCGCCGGCAAATAAGTGTACGTGGTACATACGCATCATCGGTAATGGTGCTGGTGTCCTAACAGCATGATATCAATAATGGAATATAAATCACAATAAGTATGCGATGCAGAGCAACAACAATAATGTAAGGGAGTTGAATACTAAGCACAATGATAGCTAAACTGCATCTAATGTCATAAGAGTCCTATAGCTACACCAACTATAGGGCTGAGCTAAAGCTAACAGTAGGTAAGGGAAACCGCCTAACCTCTGAGTCGATACATATATATATATATATATATATAGTTGGTGATCCCGCCTCGATAATATCACATCCGATACCATATCTCTATAATCGGTTATTCCCAAGTCAAGAGGGTGGATCAAACATCAAAATATAACTCGTACGTAAATCCGTCGTACGGCATCCCCAAATCTGGGTACGGGTCAATATTACATTCGTCATATCATTCATTTGGTATTCTCTCTATCAAAGATCAAATCCGGGTACTGACCTATGTCTAGTACAATACTAATATCATCACTATAATCATGATCTAACTACTGATCGACAGTCACGTATAAAACGATACCATCAGCACATATCATCACAAAGGAGTATACATCGCCTGGTGCGGCCTATCATAATTATCTTACCATATCATATCATATCATATCTCACAACATAATCACATGTCGATCACTTTATATATATAAATCACTATTCATATGGCATCATCATCCAAATACCCGCTAAAGCATCAAGACGTATCTCAAATACGAATTTTACCATATCACCGATATCATAATCTCGGATCAACTATCATCGACTCATCTCAATCCCAAGTATCATTCTCAAGTCTGCATGTAACACATAGTCCCATACCTATGTGAACACATATCTATATAGAATCCCATAACCACCTATGAAATAAGGATGTATGCAAGTATGTATGTGTGTATATGTGTAGTGCACCCACTACTCTAGGGTTTCGCGACACTAAATCATCCAAGCACACCAATATTCATCCTAAACATCATCATTAATCCCAAATAACATATAATAATTGTTGGTGTGTATACGCATCCGTATACATCACCATGAACTGCGGGGGTGCTATACGCCATCCACCCGACTTCTCCCCGTAGATATAAATCTACTCACCGTGTTTTATGCGTGCCGGTGCCGATGTCGCCATTTGCATCTCCAATGCCTCGACGTCTCGTGAGTACTTACAAGAATATCACACGCTAAAACACATAAAAACCATGTCGGAAACCAAAATGGTGCACGCTACGCCCATAGGTAAAAACCTGTGGCCTCGTGTGCAAACACAGCCAATATCCACTGTCGTTGACGTCCAAACGCCACCCGACAGAAACGAATCATCGAATACCAAAATCCATACGAAAACAAGTCCTAAATCATACGCCAACTCATGAAAATCAATCCAGATTCTACCCTGGTTAGAACCAGACAAAACTAGATATACCCAGGGTCAAGTTAACAGGTAAAAGAGCCGTGCACCAAAAACGAGGGGCTTTTCCCCTGCTCTGGTCGCAAATTGCGGCCAGGGGGAATATATCTACGGCCGGGATAAAGAGGTGGGGGCTAGGGTTTTGTGGGGTGGTTCCAGGGTGCCAGCACAGCATACTGCCAAGTCAATTTTATTTTAAGGTATCCCGGGTTGTAGCAGAATCCATCAAGGTCACAAAATCGACAAAATCGCTAAAATATGCCAAGTCGAAACTTTCAGGTAACTTACTGGAAATCTGGGGTAATCTTGGTTAAACTGGTCTCAAACGCACCTAATAAGGCTATACTAACCATCACAACCATCCCTTGGCCAAATCTCACTCAAATTTACCTAAACTAGCACTAAACCACACAATAACACGAGATTTCAGCTATATAACCAGAACTTGGCAAAATAGGAGTTGGGTTGCGAGATTATACCTCAAGGAAATCCTAGAATGTAGGAGAAGAGAAGGAGGAGGTGGAAGGGCTGTTGCTGCAGCTGGACTGCTTCTTTAGTGGCTGATGTTGCTGTTTTAGTTGCTGTAGCTGTTGATGTGCTGGTTTTTAACAGCAGTTTGTGTTGCTGTTGGTTTCTTTGGTTGCTGTTGCTGCTACAGCAGTTGCTGTTTTATTTGCTGGGGTGTTGTTGCAGCTGCTACTGCTGAGGCTGTTGTTTCAGGTTGGGGTGTTTGCCGATGTAGTTGTTTTGGTGGCTGATGTTGCTTCAGCTGCTGATGCTGAAGCTAACTTGTTGTTGTTTTGTGTTGTGAAGTGTTGGTGGTTTAGTTGTAGGGTGTTGGTTTGTGGTGAAGTGAAGTATTTGATGTGGTGTGCAGCTGGTGTAGAGTAGCTAGTGGGGTGTTGATGGCTGATGGTATTGTTGCAGCTGATGCTAAGGGCTGGGGTGGCTGCAGCTGCTGTTGATTGCTGATGTTTAGGCAGCAGCTGATGTGATAACAAATGGGGCTGAAGTGTTGATATGGGGGCTGAAGTGTTGATGTGAGTGTGTAGGTGTTGGGCTATGGTGTTAGGGGCTGGTGTAGGGTTGGCTGATGTATTGTTTCAGCTGCTGATGTTGGCTGAAGTTGGAATGTTGGGGCTGATGTGTGAGAGGGAGTGAAAGAGCACAAGGGATTATGGAGTGGGATGGATCATGGCACACCCTACCCACCTCTCTCTCTCTCTCTCTCCCCTACACAAGGTCAACTCTAACCCTAATCACCGTTTAAACAAGGTCAAAACCTTAAGTTAAAACTAATTAACCTAACCAAAAGGGTTAGACCACCATGGTCATCTAACCATGGTTCAACCCTAGACTACCATGAGTCCATAACATGGACAAGTGTGGAAAATATTGTGTGCACATTTTTGCACAAAAAGCCAAAAATCCAATTAGCGATTTTTTATCGCGATTAACATTAAAGTCGCATATAATTCAACATATAAACTGTAAAATGGCATATTTCTATAAAATAACCTATTTTAGAATTTCCATAATTTTTCTTCAGAATTTCCCCATTTATCGGTATTTAATTATACCGAAATATTAAAATATTTATTAAAAATTAATATTAAATTATGAAAATTCCCAAATATTGTTGGAGATAGTGCCCTCAGAGTCAATTATTAGGTCACAGGTACGTGATTGTAATGATTGAGGGAGGACCTATCCCGGTAGGACAGTCTTACTCGAGATGATAGTATGCTATCTGGTTTACCTTTATCATCGTGTACTGTTTTAAGTGACCAGATACGTCGCTATTACACGTTGATAGAGCCCCTAGGATTCTTGCTTGACCACCAGCAGTATGAGGGCGATCATATAAGTGGGAGCTGGGGTCTATAAGCTTATCCTTAAAAGGTCCCTAGTCGTGTGAGTTTCGAGACAGGGCATCGATACTCCATAGTAGACTAGTGTATACAGTCGAGACCCCGACGAGGGGAGGTGGCCGGTCTCACAAGCCACTGGTGTCAGTTGGATCACCTAAGATGTATACAGGTGCTCATTGGGTTATGAGTACACCGGACAGGACTCGCCGGGAACATGCTAGTTGGTCATATACCAGACGTCAGATGGCAGTTCCCTGGTGACATGTGTGCAGGTTAGTTCATCGACCTGGAGATCGTCATTTGTCTCGTGTGAGTTCCCACTGTACTTTGATTACTACCCTACCACGGCTCAAAGGAGTCGTGCAAACAGGTTTTAGTTGGGTACAGTCCCGAGCCACATGGAGGCAGTGAGCGTATCTTCAGGGGTTCGTCTCTCCCGGTATTGGGGGTGAGGTCGTGCTGTGTCTAGGAGAGCCATTACACAAAGTCCTTGGCCAAGGCAAGGAGATTTACTGGTAGGTATTCCAGTAGTATCTCAGGGTGTTCTGGGCTACACTCCGACACGACTTGTACCGCTTTTGGGGGTCTGACTTTTACCAACCCCCTAGGCCCGCCATGCGATACTCATAGACGAACGGACCGGACTGCACGGATATTGTCACTGACAGGCTCAGTAGGGTTGTCAGGCTGAGTTCACTCACAGACATCCCTTTTAGTCAGTACCTGGTAGCCCGTTACGTATTGGCTTATACCTCTGACGTGCTAGTGGTTAAATCCACAACCGAGGTGTTGACGAGTCTTTAGAGTCCCCCACATTTCAGTTACTCAGCTTTCGGGCGAAAGGTTGTAGAGGCCGTATGGAGATATGGCAAGGTCCGACCAAATACGTGCGGTATTGCACGGATCGGGATCGGACAGTTTGTACTATAGGCCGTATGGATATATGGCAGGGTTCGATCAGATACGTGCGGTATTGTACGGATCAGGATCGAACGGATATTACTGGCCGGCTTTGGTATAAGCCGGATCCTAGTATAGTACAGTGTAGAGTTTGTCTCATTGCATTTGTATTTCGGTCGGAATACAAATGCGGGTGTGTATGCACAGTATCGGGGTTTTCCTGTAATTTATTACGGGACCAGTTTTCTGGAGTTGCCAGTTTGCTTTCCGTTTCGGCCAATTTCCATTGTTCCGTTCATTGGCCGAAGATTGGTGGAGGAGGGTTTATTTACATTGTTGCAAATTAGTATTTGTGGAGGGGGTCTTTGCATTTTTGTAGCATCATGATAGTCTTCATGATGGTGCACCATCCATTGACTTGCTTGACTTCATACTTCATGATGGCTTGACTTTGTTAGCATCATGGTTGTTGATGATGGTTGTGTGGAGTGTTGGCAATGCTTTGTGATCATGGTTGATTATGATAGCCATTCCTCTTTCTCTCTCTTGCTTGATAGAGTTTTTTCCCACTCATTCTTTTGGCTTCAATCTCATTTTCTCTCCATTCCTCTAGTGCATGGCCGGCCAAATTGGTGATGGGCTGTCCAAAATATTGAGGTGGAAAAATGTTGTTTATTTCTTGCACCAAAGTTCTCCAAGCTCCTCCATATACTTCTTGTTCAATCCCTCCACCAATGGCAACCTCCACTACCCCAAAAAGAGACACAAGTTCTACTACACATTCTACAGCGAATCTTGGGCACGTCGAGTAGCCGGCTTCGTGCCCGAGTTGCCTCGGCATTGAGGTGGGAGCCCGTAAACAAAGTAGGCGATGTGGTGCACTTCCGGCGACGAGGAGGAGACGGGGCTTTTCCGCAGGAGATCGGGACCATGACGAGAAGACCGGAGGACTTGGATCGTCGGTATATCTCTAACCCTTCTTCTAGTTAGCTTAGACTTGTTAATGGTTACGATCCGGGTATTAGTACGCGGCGGTTTGCCAATTCAAGAAAATTAAAGTTATTCACCGCTTCCGCATTTGGCCGTCGGATTGACGGCCGGGGCGCCGCCGTGCACTTACAGTGGTATCAGAGCCTCCCCATTAACTTAGTCTAGCTTTGTGTAGTGTGTTTTTCTGTTTCGATCGATCGAATGTTCCAAAACTACATTTTTGTTAGCATCAGTTTTCTGTTGGAAATTTTTGGTGTCGAAAAATTTTTCAGGTTGTAAAATATTGATGTACTGGAAAATCTAAGAGCTCTGTAAAAATTCGACGAAGTAACTCCACAGTGGGAGCGCGGAACCGCCGCGAAAACCCCCTTACCGCCGCCCTTCCGCCGCGCACTGTGGAGATCACTTCACCAGTTTTTTACAGAGGCCTTCTGGGCTTAAAATATGGGTTTTGGAATATTAAAATTGGGCCCAGGTTTTCTGTGAGTGCTACAGTTTTGATTGGGGGCCCACTTGTTAATTTTTGATCGATCGGATATTTTAAACACATTTTTCACAGTATTTACATTATATCTGCGACCGTGAATGTCACTTGATCGGTAAATCCGGTCTAACTGCTATAGCCCGGTTAGACGGATTTGCGAACGTGACTTTCACGTTGATGTTTTGTTTTTGCTGTGATGTTGCGAATCGGTCGTGGGGGATAGCCTGGATACAATGCTAGTACAGTTTTGTTGTATTATGTACATTTGATATTGCGGGGCGAGCGTCCGACATGTGGACTGCCGTCACTGCCTGATTGTATTATTATTTTGGGGCACGACCTGGTTGCGGTCGATGTACCCGTTGTATGTATATTTTACTTTCTGTACTAGGATTGCCCTGCGGAGGGGTGCACGGATAGCCGGGTTCTAGAGGGCAACAAGCCCGCATCTCATGGCATTGAGACGGAGGGGGCTTCACTCTAGGATTGGCGGGCTATTCGCCGCACTCGTAGGGGGTACAGGTTGACCCAGGAGGGGTGCCCAAGTTACCGGATTCCGTGAAGTGCTGGGTGGTCCATTCACGTTGCTGAAGGGGGCTGCCTCGCTTCAGGTTTTGGCGGGTGACTTGCCGCGCCCGTAGGGGTCTAGGATTTCATTGCGCAGGCTATCCACACGACCAGGGGAACGTCGGGTTTCAGTAGTGGCTCTGTGAAACCCGGGGATCCCAGATATCTGTATTGTTTCTGTGATGCTGTTCATTCTCTGTGATGTTGCATTTCTTTCACGCCTTGAGCGAAATATAATATATTGGTATATATATTAGTAGATGTTGTATATGTTTTGCATCCGCGCTAGTCCAGTCCCCGCTCTGTCGTTAGTTAGCTAACCTAACGGGTAATGACGGGACCCAGTGGCGAATGCGGATGGCATATACGTACATCAGTATATTTTCGTTCTTTGTGGTGTGATCAATTGATGGGACTGCATTGATTCAGATCAATGCAAGTTTAAAAACAAACCTAATCTGATGTTGTTGGAACACTTTTCAAAAAGCTGTTATTGCAAGGACGTTTACTTTTGTTTTGCATCGTGGTATTCATTGGAATATCCTGCTCCTCAGTCGACGAGGCAAGGGCCGAGATCCCTTCACCGGGAGTGACCCCTTGGACAGAAGTTTGCGTCAGGGCATTAACTTCACTATAGCCGATTACTTTTGCTTTGCACCGTGGTATTCATTTGGAATATCCTGCACCCCATTCTACGGGGAAAGAGCCGAGATCCCTTCACCGGGAGTGACCTCTTTAGCAACGGTTTTCGTCACTATATTTTTAAAAAGCTATCCGTTCCTTCGACGATATCAAGTTCATTACGTTAAAGGTTTTCGCCAGAAACCATTCGTAGCCCTCCGTCGTTTCATATGGGTGGTCAATAGTATTCAAGCTGTGTATGTTGGCCAAAGTCAAGGCACAGTGATTGGTAGCTATTGGGTATTCATATGCAGCATAGATAGATGCGTTGGTTTGGAACAGTCGTACTGCCATGTTGGCCAAAGTCAAGGGTTTGTACGGGTGGATTCAAATTAACCTGGAGAATGACGGGTAGAACTTGACATGTGACTTATGATATGTTGGCCAAAGTCAAGGTCATAAGAGCATGGGGCAGAAATCACATCGGGAGTTTCAAAAGAACTGAAACTTGCCAGATATGCGCATACCTTCTGGAGTGTGATACCGTGAGCGGATTCCGTCACGTTTTCATGCGATGAGAGTTGGATCCCGATTCCCACTGATGAGTTAGTTTACTCCTCGGGTGACACCGACTAATTCTTCTTTCGGGTTTGGAGGAGAATTTGAGGTACAGTGGGAGGTTTCCAGATTAGATAAATTGGTGACCATTCTGATCTAGGTTAGAGTGCACGCTGAGTGTTTCTTTTCTCTCTCTCTTTGGCAGCGACCATTGACCCGACCCTAAGACTTTGACTCAGTGACCAAGTTGACCGAACCTTCTTTAACACCGGCTTTTGGATTGTCAGAGTTGCAAACCTCATTGCCACTCCTACTTTTACCCTTTTCTCCAGGACACCCCGTTTTACTACGAACGTCCACTTCCATTGGACAAAACCATCGTATGGTTAGATACGAACTCGAAAGAATTTATTCGAGGATGGTTTCCGGTTCTGGAGAAAACAGATAGGATTATTCAGTTGTCTTTTCCTTTTACCCTCTCTCAGGTTACGAGTACTCCTTGGTTTAGGGGTAGTACACCTATTACGCAAATTGGATTGTCTTCTTCCAAACCTTAGGCTGGTGCCGACCGGTAGGGAATGAAGAAAACCAATTAGCATAACGATGGTGTGCAGAAGGTATTAAGTTCAGACAAAGCAAGGGATTAGTAAGAGGGCAAAGTAAATTGCAACAGATATTCACGACCAAACCAAATATTTCGTTACCACTCCCACATCACCTTTGTATTTCTCCAGGACACTCCGTATCACTACGAAGATCCACAGTTTATTTGGATACTCCATCGTATGGTTATATACGAACTCGAATGGAACTTGTTCCAGTTCGGGGATGGATTCTGGTTCAGGAGAAATAGGAATAAGGTTTATTCGGTTGTCTTTTATCATCACCCTCTCTCATTGCGAGTGTTCCTAGGATTGGGACAGTACACCCATTATGCTTATTGGATAGTCTTCTTCCAAACCATAGGCTGGTGCCGAACGGTAGGGAAGGAAGAAAACCATTTGGCCTAAAAGGGTGTGCAGAAGGTAAAGACTAAAGACATATGAAGGGATTTGGAGAGGTGGCAAAGAACTATACGGTTACAGTCGTGAATCTGGAAGAGGCATTACTAGGAATACCAGGATACCCCATCGAAACATTTCAATGTTTCAGTTTCACTGTGTACAGTTAAAGGAAAACTGATTTCCCGATTAGATACTTACTCCAGGGTATGTATTTACCAGGTACGATTCTCACATCTGTATGGTTTTACAGATGATGAGTGGGAGTAAGTTATTGGGAATTGGGTGATTATCCTCATTATATCGGGATTCGTTGTAATCAGTGATATTTGAGGAAATCACCTGGGCTGTTTGCCGGTCGGCAAATATTTGGTTTTGAATATCCGCTGTTATGCACCAATTTCAAATTGATATATCTGTACGTCTATTTTCATAGAGTGAGATATACCTTTCTGAAATTATGTCTACGACATTTACCTATATCAGTGGATGGTTAGGTAAGGAGAATTAAACAGCGGTGTAATTCTTCTTAACCATAAGTACAGTTTTCAACCTACGACACACAGTGAATGAGTTATCAGACTCAAGGGACTTATACAAAGGATTGTATGTTGTCCAGGGTCCATCAGGACAGAGGGCTTGGTCCTCGTACTATATTCGGTTTACTTATGACTTCTCTAGTTTTTAGACAGGTGTTTCGCGGAAACACAGGGTCCGAAATTTGAGAAGTTATAGGTATTTGAATAGAGTAGAGAACCAGGTGTAGCAAGTATCGGGATTCTTCAAAGAGATCGAAGATGTAGATACTTGTGTATGGTATTCAGTTGATAGTAATGATAAAGAGATCTTGCTTCTCTTTCAGGTTACTCATAATTGGAAGTATTCCTAAGTTGAGTAACGCTGATCGGCCTCCTTCCATTTTGTTGACATGCGCTGAGGACAGCTGCATGATTTGAATCTGGTTCAATTAAATCAGTGCCTCTGTTTCTATATTGGATATAGAACAGTTCATATCTTAACGTTGTTAAGGTACGGGGAGTTGTCCGGTTTATGATTAAAACCAGACACTGGACAACTCAAGGCACGTTTCTGTAATGGCTGTTTGTGGGTTGACCCAGGCAATGACGAGGGTTGACTTTCTACCATCTGGATGAACAATAGCAATATTGTTCTAGACTCGCCACAGTTTTATTAAAAATGGATTTTTTCAGAAAAACAGTAGTGGGAGTATGGTAGAACTGGAAGTGATTCCAGAACCACAAACGATTACTGAAGATTTGATAAGGAACCTAAAGATTCAATCTGGATTGACATTCCATTGGCCACTCCGCAGATAAGGTGGGTAACTTCAGGCACCCGAGAGGTACTACGGTAGCCTCAAGGACGGTGACAGGGAAGTTCTTGTTTACCCATAATTGCCATTGCTGTTGTTCCAGGTTACGAGACCCGGCGGGAGGATGAGTATAGCGTCGTTCTAAACCAGTTTTAGAAGTGTACGTCTATATGACTCTGCCAGAGGGTTGTCATAGTCAGTGGGAGCAGCGGAAGCTTTGGTGGAAAGGTTGCTTATGTCTATTTATAGACTAAAGCAGATATAGCGGAGATAGATCATCTATTTCTGATGTGACAGTCATAGGTTTGACTTCATCAGAGTAGGGGATGGATCTGTTGAGAAGGTAGTAGGGTGTGATATCCTGGTATTTGGATGACATACACAGAATAGGAAAAGAAACTCCTACACTACGATCGGTTATACTTTGGTCGTCACACAGTTGTTTTTCCACAAAGGAAATGGATTTTATATCAGACATACTGGTTACTAGATCTATGGTCTTAGATCTAGATTTGGGTGGTTTCCCAATCAGGGTACTTGACAGCATTCTAAGAGTATTTAGGATGGACGACTCCTGGCACGGTAGTGTACCTGCAGGTAATGGAGTCATCCTCTCCAAAGGTGTCTTACAGACTAAAGGGGAGAGGGACGGGCATGATTGGCAGATCACTTGCTCAGGCAATTGAGTCAATCGTGAGATGTCAAGTACCACACCAGATGTTGTTCTTGCACTAGATGCAATAAGTTGACATTAATCCAATCCTGGAGAAACAGTCGGAAGCAGTTTTAGAACATAAGTGGATGTTCTAGGGATATGATAACGACAGCCTCATTCAGGAGACAGTTATCATTCCAGGCTTCCAAGGTGACATGGACGACAAGGAGGTTGTCAGAGTTATAGTTTTCCTTCTGATGAGGGGCAGTATTTTGGACAGGTGGTCCAAGGCAATACTGAGGGAGGCATGGCGCGCAGGATACTGATTAAGTTCAGTTGACGATACAGTCTAAGAAGTTTGGATTTGGAGTTCATTTATGAGCTAGGTCCCATCAGACATCCAGACATATTCTGAGACAGGTATTGCTCTTTTCGGGAGATGGCTTTCTCCGCGAACTTGAGATATAGAGAGACATAGAAAGAAACAACTAAGCGGATCCACTCACTGAGGCTATTCCTCGAACGCAATAGTTCCGCAAACGAGCTTTGTGAGACTGACTAGTAGAGGAGTTGGATGTTCGGTATCACACGGGCTGTGAGTATGCGACATCGCAATAATTAGCCTTGAGTGCAAGTGGGAGATTGTTGGAGATAGTGCCCTCAGAGTCAATTATTAGGTCACAGGTACGTGATTGTAATGATTGAGGGAGGACCTATCCCGGTAGGACAGTCTTACTCGAGATGATAGTATGCTATCTGGTTTACCTTTATCATCATGTACTGTTTTAAGTGACAAGATACGTCGCTATTACACGTTGATAGAGCCCCTAGGATTCTTGCTTGACCACCAGCAGTATGAGGGCGATCATATAAGTGGGAGCTGGGGTCTATAAGCTTATCCTTAAAAGGTCCCTAGTCGTGTGAGTTTCGAGACAGGGCATCGATACTCCATAGTAGACTAGTGTATACAGTCGAGACCCCGACGAGGGGCGGTGGCCGGTCTCACAAGCCACTGGTGTCAGTTGGATCACCTAAGATGTATACAGGTGCTCATTGGGTTATGAGTACACCGGACAGGACTCGCCGGGAACATGCTAGTTGGTCATATACCAGACGTCAGATGGCAGTTCCCTGGTGACATGTGTGCAGGTTAGTTCATCGACCTGGAGATCGTCATTTGTCTCGTGTGAGTTCCCACTGTACTTTGATTACTTCCCTACCACGGCTCAAAGGAGTCGTGCAAACAGGTTTTAGTTGGGTACAGTCCCGAGCCACATGGAGGCAGTGAGCGTATCTTCAGGGGTTCGTCTCTCCCAGTATTGGGGGTGAGGTCGTGCTGTGTCTAGGAGAGCCATTACACAAAGTCCTTGGCCAAGGCAAGGAGATTTACTGGTAGGTATTCCAGTAGTATCTCAGGGTGTTCTGGGCTACACTCCGACACGACTTGTACCGCTTTTGGGGGTCTGACTTTTACCAACCCCCTAGGCCCGCCATGCGATACTCATAGACGAACGGACCGGACTGCACGGATATTGTCACTGACAGGCTCAGTAGGGTTGTCAGGCTGAGTTCACTCACAGACATCCCTTTTAGTCAGTACCTGGTAGCCCGTTACGTATTGGCTTATACCTCTGACGTGCTAGTGGTTAAATCCACAACCGAGGTGTTGACGAGTCTTTAGAGTCCCCCACATTTCAGTTACTCAGCTTTCGGGCGAAAGGTTGTAGAGGCCGTATGGAGATATGGCAAGGTCCGACCAAATACGTGCGGTATTGCACGGATCGGGATCGGACAGTTTGTACTATAGGCCGTATGGATATATGGCAGGGTTCGATCAGATACGTGCGGTATTGTACGGATCAGGATCGAACGGATATTACTGGCCGGCTTTGGTATAAGCCGGATCCTAGTATAGTACAGTGTAGAGTTTGTCTCATTGCATTTGTATTTCGGTCGGAATACAAATGCGGGTGTGTATGCACAGTATCGGGGTTTTCCTGTAATTTATTACGGGACCAGTTTTCTGGAGTTGCCAGTTTGCTTTCCGTTTCGGCCAATTTCCATTGTTCCGTTCATTGGCCGAAGATTGGTGGAGGAGGGTTTATTTGCATTGTTGCAAATTAGTATTTGTGGAGGGGGTCTTTGCATTTTTGTAGCATCATGATAGTCTTCATGATGGTGCACCATCCATTGACTTGCTTGACTTCATACTTCATGATGGCTTGACTTTGTTAGCATCATGGTTGTTGATGATGGTTGTGTGGAGTGTTGGCAATGCTTTGTGATCATGGTTGATTATGATAGCCATTCCTCTTTCTCTCTCTTGCTTGATAGAGTTTTTTCCCACTCATTCTTTTGGCTTCAATCTCATTTTCTCTCCATTCCTCTAGTGCATGGCCGGCCAAATTGGTGATGGGCTGTCCAAAATATTGAGGTGGAAAAATGTTGTTTATTTCTTGCACCAAAGTTCTCCAAGCTCCTCCATATACTTCTTGTTCAATCCCTCCACCAATGGCAACCTCCACTACCCCAAAAAGAGACACAAGTTCTACTACACATTCTACAGCGAATCTTGGGCACGTCGAGTAGCCGGCTTCGTGCCCGAGTTGCCTCGGCATTGAGGTGGGAGCCCGTAAACAAAGTAGGCGATGTGGTGCACTTCCGGCGTCGAGGAGGAGACGGGGCTTTTCCGCAGGAGATCGGGACCATGACGAGAAGACCGGAGGACTTGGATCGTCGGTATATCTCTAACCCTTCTTCTAGTTAGCTTAGACTTGTTAATGGTTACGATCCGGGTATTAGTGCGCGGCGGTTTGCCAATTCAAGAAAATTAAAGTTATTCACCGCTTCCGCATTTGGCCGTCGGATTGACGGCCGGGGCGCCGCCGTGCACTTACAAATATAATATTTTATTTTTTTTGAAATGTTACAGTCTCCCACTGTGTTTTGATTTCTATCCTACCACGGCTCTACTGAGTCGTGCAAACATGTGGTTTTTGGGTACAGTCCCGATTCACATGGAGGCAATGAGCGATAGGAGGGGATTCGTCTCTCCCGGTATTGGGGGTTGATGTTGCGCTATACTCGACTGGCCATAACTGGAAATCCCTGGCCAGGGTTGCACTGATTTACTGGTAAGTGTTATCAGTAGTTTCATTCTTGTTATGGACCTTACATCAGCATGACTTATCAAGCTTCTGGGGTCTGACGTTTACCACCCCTAGGCGAGATATGCGACATATCAGACGAACAGACCGGACTGTGCGGTAAGTGTTACTGATTGGATTCGCAGGAGCGTGAGCAGGCTTGCTCGTTGATCTTCTGATCGCTCAATACCCGGCTGGCCGTTACGTTTAGTAGACCTCTTGCGGCTTGTGGGTGATTGATATAATCACCACCTACTGCCGGCGTATTGACGAGTCTTTAGAGTCCTACACAGAGGTTTCCTGGCTCAAGCGAAACGAAATAGGAGCGCATATGAGATATCTGCGGGACCGAGAATAATACCAGTATGTGATACTGAATTCTATTCTCGCGATTTGTATCATCGGACGGTTATATGAGATATAGCCAGGTTACCGAATCAAATGTTGATTCGATATATTGATACACTTGATATTAGTCGGTTATATACGGTATGACCGGATCATTAAATCAAGTATTGATTTAATGATTTAATGTATAATTATATATTTGATATATTACTTAACATTAACTAGTATTGGTTCACTTAAGATTGATTTTCTCACTTTTCGTGCACATGTTGTATATGTGATATATGTTTGCACACTAGTTTGTATCATGATTGATGATACATGCAAACTTGGGTATGTGTATGACTTACACCATGTTTAAGATAATGGTTTAGGTTTTTATTTATTTTGGTAAAACAAAATGGTGACTTTCTTTGTCTTTGCTTGAAGCTTCATGAAGCTTTCAAGCATCTTTGACAAAGTCCACTAATTTTGTTTTGCATAAGATTTTCATTAACCTAACCATTACCTCAAACTATGGTTTAGTCTCTACAAAGGTAAACTCACCCATGGTCGCAATATGATAAACTTCACTTGATTATTCTTTTGTGATAATTCATTATTCATTCTTATTCTTTTCTTCTTCTTCTTCTTCTTCAAGAAGAAGAAAGCTTTCTAGAAAATTTTCAAGTGAAGATTTAGAGTGAGAAATCCAAATCTAAAGTAAACCCATTTTCTATTTCATCATCCTCTACTACTTGCCATTTAGTTTAGGGTGTTCTCTTCACAAAGTTCTTGACCTAGTGAAGATGGAGCTTGAGTTTGAGTCTCCTCGACGTAGATCATCTTCGGCCACGAAGTCAATGACCTAGCCCGCTCATTTCTCCGAAGAAACCATCGCTAGAGTCCGGGATCCCGATAATCGCAACGAAGGGACGTTAACACGGAGCTTTAGAAGTGAAGGACCGGATCTACAAAGGTTGTAATCCTTTTCACTTGTAGTTAAAATGTTTTACTTGCTAGTTTTCGCATAATCTCTAGTATACGATCTTGGTTAGGGTTGTTCGTCACGGCTAATTTTTTTTTTGAATCGGTAATAGTTGATGCCTTGTAGAACCTTGTTAGAGTACCTAGGAACCCTACAGTGGTATCAGAGCCAAGCTAGAGCTTTAGGCGAAGTCTAGACGAATTTAGAAGTCCGATCGAACCCGGATAACCCCGATAATACCCTTCTCTGGACATTTTTTGAAATTGTGATATTTTGTGAATTAAAAATACTCAGAAAAATCAGCAGGGTTTTCTAGGAATTACTGTGCAGCACGTGCTCCTAAGTCGATCAAAGCTCCGCGGAACCGCAGCATGAGCATGCTCCTGCGGCGGTTCCGCGGCCGTACAGTAACATCATTCTTTGTATTTTGCACAGTAACCTCCGTATATGTTTCCTGATTCTTCTGGGAATTTTTAATTTATACTCAAGTGTTGAGTTTTCTGGGTTGTATTGGGGATTCATTGATTCGATCGGATAATTTAACTTCGTTTAAGTTTTTTCGGACAATTTTAGAAAGTGTTAAAAAGTTCGAACAGATATCAATAACTCAGTTTTCCCGACCCGGAAAATTTCCAAGTGTTGGATTTTTCCGTAGTTTAAGAACGTTCTAAATCGTGCAAGTAACGCGATGGACCCTCTAGAAGACAACAAACCTTAACTTGATTAGGTGACCGTCTTGAACTGCCTTTTGAACCTTAGGGTTTAGGGCAGTACGGCGTGCCACATGTGAGGCGTTGGCTTGACCCTTCTACGGCTGGACCGTTGGTACTGTGGCATGAAATGGATGTTTTTAAACTTATCTCAAGTCTTGAGAACTATTTGGGAAAACTTGGGTGTTTGATTATTCGATCGGAAAGTTTAACATTGTCTATTTATCTAGAATGTGATACAATATTTGGAATCCACAAGTAGTTATGAGATAACTAATTTGAATGTTATAAACATAGCAGTTTAGTCTCATTTGATCGGTTGCCACGGAATTCTGATGTGATCAAAAGTCCGTCGCAATCACGTAGCGTACGCGAATACTCGCCGGTAAACTTAATAGACAGCCACGCCCCATAGCCCCGACCAAGTGACTGTAGGAGAACCCCGTCGCCAAAAGCATCCATTCGGGTGCTCGCGGCAGCGGTGTTCCGCCTTAGTGCACTTCGTCGACGGCATCCGGGGGTGCGGTCGTCTACTAAAGTTTGCGACGAGCATTCGATCTGGATGTCGGGAATCTTGTTGAATTGCCCGACTTAATATTGAAAAGAGTTTTCGATAATGAGACTAAAATGCTGGGTTTATAATTATTAGGCATGCAATGTCTAAGGAATTCATTTGGTTAGGCATGCGATGTCTAAGGAGGTTGCGGATTCCAACTGTTGTAGTTTTACACTTTCTTTTCTGCGACCGTAAGTATAATATGTGGAGTATCACCGGTTTCGTTTCTATATGTCAACGACAATTGGGATGGGCATATTTACTTACGTTGATGATATGTGATGTTATGTGTTGCTGGATATGTTATATTGGATCGTCGTGTTTGAATAGCCGGGGGATTTTATGTGAGATGAGAGTTTTTCTTTTTCATTCATGTAAAATTCATTGTAAGTAATATTCTTTTATTGGGGCACTTCCGGGCTGAGAATGATGTCACCATTGTATATTATTTACTTTTCCGCATTAGGATAGACCCAAGGAAGGGAGCACAAGTAACCGGGTTCTAGGGTCCAGTGGGAGACCACCTCGAGGAGTCGAGTCTGGGTCTCCTAACTCTAGAATTGGTAGGGTTGCTTGCCGCTCTCATAGGGGTCTACGGGTGTGGGATTGGCTATACATCATGACTGTGGAATCCGTGTTTTATATAGGCTCAAAATAAAACACGGACGTCCTAGTATATCCAATATTTCATATGATATTTTCTGCTGCATTATCTGTGATGTGATCGTGTGATATGTTCAGATAGATACTGTATATAATAGATATGATATATTGTATAGACGTTGCTTATGTTTTACACCCGCGCTAGCCCTGCCCCGCTCTGCCGTTAGTTACCTAACCTAACGGTGCAGACGGGACATCGAGGCGAATGCGGATGGCATAAGTGTACGTTGTATTTATCTGTGATGTTTAGGTGGACTTAAATGATAGGACATTCATTAATGGGATTAATGAAAGAAAATAAACCTAAATGATGTTGTGGAATCGAATTTCAAAAATCAGGTAGCTCTAGTTGTTGCTTTGCATAGCGGTGTTCCTTGTAGAACATCCAGCACCTTATTCGATAAGGAAAGAGCCGAGATCCCTTCACCGGGAGTGACGTCTTTAGCGATAACTAGCAGATGTTACAACCTTCGGTTTGTCTTTTTACTGCTTTTTTAGTTCTTGCTTTGCATAGTGGTATTGTGAATATCCTGCACCTCATTCGACGAGGAAAGAGCCGAGATCCCTTCACCGGGAGTGACCTCTTTAGCGAAACTAGCAAAAGCCTCAAAAGCACTCCATTTAAAACCATTTGATTCCGCAACGAGATCAAGTTCAAAGCGTTAAAGGTTTTCTTAAAAACCATCCGCAACCCTCCATCATTTTAGGAAGTAGAGTACTTAGTATTCGTGCTGCGTTTGTCGACCATAGCCGAAGCGTAGTGTACAGTAGCTAAGTGATGTCTTCCTACATAGCATATGATGCGATTAGTTAGGACAGTCATGTGACTTTATTGACCTTAGCCAAGGGTTATGTGGGTGGGTCTAATTAATCACGAAATGACGGGTAGAACTTGACTAGTGCTTATGATTTGTTGACCATAGCCAAGGTCATAGGTGCTAGGGGTAAAAACCATTATCGGGAGTTTTAAGTGTTGAAATTTGCAATGAGATTGCATACCTTCTATATGATAGTTGGATCCCGATACCCACTGCGAGTAATTGTTACTCGTGGGAAAGTTTTGCACTTTACAATTAGCCGATTAAGTAGGTGTCTAGAAAGCTGTCAACGGGGTTACGCCCCTGGGAAAACGAGGTTTATTTTAATTAGGTCCGTGCGAAAGCACGGGGAACCTCCCTCAAAGTACCGGCACTGGCCTGGCTGAAAGATTGGCGAACTTATAGAGTGTAATTAATCCCGGTTAGTCTTTCCTTTTACGGTTTGAAAGAAGATTTGATAAAAACAGTGGGAGCCATCCTGATTAGATAAAATATATAACCAATCTAATCTTGCAAGAGCGCACGCAGAGTGTTTTCTTCTCTCTCTCTCCAGGTAGAGACCATGTCATGCCTTAATCAAGATAATAATATGGATGTATTGACCGAACCCGCTTGTTATACTGAGCTGGGGAACGTTGGTCCCGCTCCAACTTATAATTGTTATAAGACAGGACAGGAAATTGGGGATTACCAGAATTCCCGTGCCGCACAAACGAAGAAAGTGCATGATGATGCATCTTCTTCGGGTATGTTCATTACAAAGAACTGTTTCTCTGTATCCTCTACGTCCTGGGTATTAGATACCGGATCAGGTCCCGCAAATGTAATCTGTTACATGGGCTACAGAAAGCTAGAGAACTGAGAACGGGTGATAAGTTTCATGAGACAGAAAACGGTGCAAGTGTTGCAGCCAAGTCTGTTGGTCACTATCACCCTGTATTACCAGTATACACTAATTCTGAACGAATGTTATTAGATACCGAACCTGATATTCAAAATCATATCAGTCTCTTTATTTATTAAAGAAGGATATAATTTTGTATTGTTGGATAATGTTTTGCACATTTTCTATATCAAGAGTTGATCGGTTCAGGCACGTTATCTAAAAACATATACATTCTAAATCAGACTACAGTTCTTAATGTACAGAACACACACAAAAGGAAGAGTTCAGAAATGACCCAAGAATATAAGTTAGAAGTAGAGAACCAAAAACGGGTATAAGTATTATGTCCTTTGATGTGATCAGGGAGGAGAATACTTAGGCACGGGATTCCTAGACTATTCTAAAGGAGAATGAGATTCTCTCTCAGCATTACTCCTCCGTATACACCACAGCACAACGGTGTATCGGGACGGAGCAATCGCACCCTATGAGGTATAGTGTGCTCTATGATGAGTACTACTGAATTACCCATTTCCTTTTGGGGATTGTGCACTTAAGAAGCTGCATACCTATTAAATTGGGTTCCAATCAAATCAGTGCCTACCACTCCATATGAGATATGGTATGGGAAGAGCCCATCTCTTAAGCAAGTTAAGATTTGGGGTTGTCCGGCCTATGTCAAAAGCAAAATTCGGACAAGATCGAGGCAAGGTCAGTTCTGTAGAACTGGAAGGATTTCCAGCTATACCAACTATAGCTGATGATTTGACAGAACCAAAGGATTCAATAGTCCCCGACGAACTTCAGCCTCTCCGCCGATCTAGCAGGGTTCCTCATCCGCCTAAGAGATACTTCGGTTTCTCGATGACAGTGGGAGCGAGGATTGCATCATGAGATGATGACCCAACTAGTTTCGAGCAGGCCATCAAGAGTAAACTCTGTAAGAATGGCTGGATGCTTAGCGATCTGAGATGGAATAAATGTACACCAACAAAGTATGGACTTTGGTTGCTATATCTGAAGGGTTAAATCCCTATCAGGAGCAAGTATATCTTGAGAAGATTACTTGGTGTACATGGAAGAGTTGAGACTTTCAAAGCTAGACTTGTTAAAGGTTTTCGTCATCGACCAGGCGTGGATAATGATGAAACCTTTTCCAGTGGCTATGCTTAAGTCCATCCGGATCCTACTTGCCATTGCTACATACCATGACTACGATATCTGGAGGTTGGGTGTCATGACTATTTTTCTAAATACTGATTTAGAAGAGAGCGTCTATAAGTACACAGCCAGAGGGCTTCGTAAACAGTGGGAGCAGCGGAAACGTGTGCAAGATGTTTTATGGGATAAAGCAGGCATCGCGAAGTTGGAACGTCTGTTTTGATGTAGTAGTCAAAAAGTTTGACTTCATCAAAATAGTAGATGAACCTTGTATATACAAAAAGATAGTAGAGAGTAAGGTGGTCATCCTCGTATTGTATGTGGACAGCATACTCTTGATAGGAAAAGAGTTTCCTATGCTACGCTCGGTCATTCTCCTCTTATCACATGGATTCTCCATATAGGATCAAAGTGATACCTCCTAAATCCTGGGTTTTGGATCTATGAGATGGATCTAATTGGATGTTAGGATTCTCACTAGTTGTAGTGAGATGGTATCAATCGATCCTGGGGAGAATCACTGGACAGCTTCCAGGGTGGTAAGGTTGATTGAATGTCAGTCACAGGCATTGTCTTTACCCTCAGTGGAGGGACAGTATGTTGGAAGAGTTCCAAGCTAGATACCGTGGTAGACTAGACGATAAAGGCTGGTGACATCGCTATCAAAGATACTACCAATGAGGCAGTTTGGGTGTATATTAGTTCATGAGATGAACTAAGTTCCTACCATTGTGTGACAATGGAAGTGTGGTTTTGACCCAGGAACCACGGTCCCTTCAGTGACCCAAACATATTCCAAGGCAGCATCACCTGATCATAGAGATAGTTGATCTCTAGGGAGATCAAGGTTAGGAGAGTAGACACAGAGGACAACACGGTGGATCCACTCACAAAGGCCTTTTCCCAGAGAGAGACTTTTATGGGATGGTTGAGTATGAGATACTGCAACCACTGCTACAGATGGACCTAGTGCAAGTGGGAGATTGTTAGTTATATGTATGCCCTAGAGGCCATTACTGTACATGAGATGTGTATTGTAGTGGATACTGGGACATATATAGGTAGGACTTTCTTGCTCGACATGATAGTATGCTATCTGGTTGCTCTTTATCTTAACATGTATACTTACTGTCTCTTAATTACATGTTGACAAAGCTCTTAGGATGTGTACTCGACTTGCAGGACTATGATGCAGATCATACTAGTGGGGCCTGGGTAGTCCATGAGTACATCCTTCAATGTTTCTAGTCATGGGAATATCGAGACGGGGCATCGATATTCCAGAGTAGACTAGCGTATATCTTCTCGACCTATGTGATGGGCGATGGATGATCCCATATCCATTGTTGTTTGACATCAGAGATGGTATGCGGGTGCTCAATGGAGACTGGGTACACTGAACGGACTCGCCGAGAACTCCCAGATGGTATTATACCTCACGTCAGATGGCAGTTCTCTGGTGACACTGGTACAGCTTAGTCTGTTGACCCGAGATCACCATAGAGTCTTGTGTGTCTCCCACTGTGCTTTGATTTCCACCCTACCATGGCTCTACTGAGTCGTGCAAAGAGGTGGTTTTTGGGTACAGTCCCGATTCACATGGAGGCAATGAGCGATAGGAGGGGATTCGTCTCTCCCGGTATTGGGGGTTGATGTTGCGCTATGCTCGACTGGCCATAACTGGAAATCCCTGGCCAGGGTTGCACTGATTTACTGGTAAGTGTTATCAGTAGTTTCATACTTGTTATGGACCTGACATCGGCATGACTTATCAAGCTTCTGGGTTCTGACGTTTACCACCCTTAGGCGAGATATGCAACATATCAGACGACCAGACCGGACTGTGCGGTAAGTGTTACTGATTGGATTCGCAGGAGTGTGAGTAGGCTTGCTCGTTGATCTTCTGATCGCTCAATACCCGGCTGGCCATTACGTTTAGCAGACAGCTTGCGGCTTGTGGGTGATTGATATAATCACCACCTACTGCCGGCGTATTGACGAGTCTTTAGAGTCCTATACAGAGGTTTCCTGGCTCAAGCGAAACGAAATAGGAGCGCATATAAGATATGTGCGGGACCAAGAATAATACCAGTATGTGATACTGAATTCTATTTTCGCGATTTGTATCTGTAGGGTTCCTAGACACACTAATGAAGTCTCACAAGGCATCAAACATGGCTAATTCAAATTTTACGGGTGCCTACAAAACCTAATACGGATCGTTAACTAGATAATGAGGCGATGCAAGCATGTAAACGAATTAAATGCTAAAGGAAAGTGGCTACAACCTTTGTAGATCCGGTCCTCCACCTCCATGGCTCCGCGATGAAGTCTCCTCGCTGTACAAATCGGATCTTGGGCTCTAGCATCGTCTTCATCGGAGAAAAAGCGGGCTAGGTCAACGACGATGATGCCGAAGATGATCTACGTCGAGGCATCGCTAGATCAAGCTCCAACTTCACCAAGTCAAGAAGATTTGTGAAGGAAACACCCTATACTACTTGGCAAGAGGTAGAGGATGAAGAAATAGGAAGTGGGTAGACTTTAGATTTGGATTTCTCACACTTTTTCATCAATCACCATTGATGTAGCAAGCTTTCTTCATGGAAGAAGAAGATGAAAAAGAAGAAGAAGATATGATAAGTTATTTTTAAAAGGAAAATAAAAAGAATACTTATCATGACTTCAACCATGGTTTAGTGTAGAGATTTAACTAAGGTTAGATGAGTGGTTAGGGTTAGAGAAGAGACAAGAATGGTGGACTTGTTCAAAGCTTCAAGAAGCTTCAACAAAAAATATACTAAGCCACCATTTCTTTTTCTCTTTATCTTTTCCAAAACAATAATAAATGGATAAAAGAATAAGTAAATAAAAGAAACCCTAACCATTCATATAACCATGGTCAATTCTTTACACAAACCCAAGCTTGCATGTATCATCAAACATGATACAATCATGTGCACAAAAGTATATCTCATATACAACTTGTGCAAATCAAGTGAGTAAATCCATTTAAAATGAACCAATACTAGTTAATGCAAAGTAATATATCAAATATATAATTATATATTAAATCATTAAATCAACACTTGATTCAATGATCCGGTCATGTCGCATATAACCGGCTAGTATCCAATGTGTCGGCTTATCGAATCAATCCTTGATTCGATAACTAGGTTATATCGCATATAACTAATCGATACATTCATCGCGAGAATGAAATACGGTATCACATACACGCATTATTCTCGGTCCCGCACATATCTCATATGCGCTCCTATTTCATTTCGCTTGAGCCAGGAAACCTCTGTGTAGGACTCTAATGACTCGTCAATACGCCGGCAGCAGGTGATGATCATATCAAACACCCACAAGCCGCAAGCGGTCTGCTAAACGTAACGGCCACCCGGGTATTGAGCGATCAGAAGATCGACGAGCAAGCCCGCTCACACTCCTGTGAATCCAACCAGTAACACTTACCGTACAGTCCGGTCTGTTCTTCTGATATGTCGCATATCTCGCCTAGGGGTGGTAAACGTCAGACCCCAATAGCTTGATAAGTCATGCTGACGTAAAGTCCATGACATGTGTGAAACTACTGATAACACTTACCAGTAGGTCACTGCAACCCTGGCCAGGGATTTCCTGTTATGGCCAGTCGAGCATAGCGCAACATCAACCCCCAATACCGGGAGAGACGAATCCCCTCCTATCGCTCATTGCCTCCATGTGAATCGGGACTGTACCCAAAAACCACCTGTTTGCACGACTCAGTAGAGCCATGGTAGGGTGGAAATCAAAGCACAGTGGGAGACACACAAGACTCTATGACGATCTCGGGTCAACAGACTAAGCTGTACCAGTGTCACCAGAGAACTGCCATCTGACGTGAGGTATAATACCATCTGGGAGTTCTCGGCGAGTCCGTTCAGTGTACCCAGTCTCCACTGAGCACCCGTATACCATATCTGATGTCAAACACCAATGGATATGGGATCATCCATCGCCCATCGCATGGGTCGAGAAGATATACGCTAGTCTACTCTGGAATATCGATGCCCCGTCTCGATATTCCCTCGACTAGGAACATTAAAGGATGTACTCATGGACTATCCAGGCCCTACTAGTATGATCTGCATCACAGTCCTAGAAGTCGAGTACACATCCTAAGGGCTTTATCAACATGTAACAGAGAGACAGAAAGTATACACGTTAAGATAAAGAGCAACCAGATAGCGCACTATCATGTCGAGCAAGAAAGTCCTACCTATATATGTCCCAGCATCCACTACAATATACATCCAATATACAGTAATGGCCTCTAGAGCATACATATAACTAACAATCTCCCACTTGCACTAGGGCCATCTGTAGCAGTAGTTGTAGTATCTATTACTCAACCATCCCCTAAAAGTCTCTCTTTGGAAAAGGCCTTCGTGAGTGGATCCGCCGTGTTGTCCTCTGAGTCTACTCTCCTAACCTCGATCACCCTGGAGATCAACTATCTCCATGATCAGGTGATGCTGCCTCAGATTATGTCTGGGTCACTGATGGGACCAGGGTTCCTAGGCCAAAGCCACAGTTCCATTGTCACACAATGGTAGGAACCTAGTTCATCCTATGAACCAATATACACCCAAACTGCCTCTTTCGTAGTATCTTTAATAGCGATGTTACCAGCCTTTATCGTCTAGTTTGTCATGGTATCTATCTTGGAAATCTTCCAACATACCGTCCCTTCACTGAGGGTAAAGACAATGCCTGTGACTGACATTCAGTCATCTTTATCACTCTGGAACCCTTCCATTGATTCTCCCCAGGAACGATTGATACCATCTCACTACAACTAGTGAGTATCCTAACATCCAATTAGATCTATCTCATAGATCCAAAACTTAGAATTTAGTATGTATCACTTTGATCCTATATGGAAAATCATTGTGATAAGCGGAGATTGATCGAGCGCAGCATAGGAAACTCCTTCCCTAACAAGAGTATGTCATCCACGTACTCTACGAGGATCGTCACCATACTCCCTACTACCCTTATGTTTATACAAGGTTCATCTACCATTTTGATGATGTCAACTTCTTTGACTAATCCATCAAAACAGATGTTCCAACTCCACGATGCCTGCTTTATCCTATAAAGCATCTTGCACACATTTCCGCTGCTCCCACTGTCTACGAGGCCCTCTGGCTGTGTACTTATAGACGCACTCTTCTAAAACATCGTTTAGAAAAGTAGTCATGGCACCCAACCACCAGATATCGTAGCCATGGTATGTAGCCGTGGCAAGTAGGATCTGGATGGACTCAAGCATAGTCCCTAGAAAAGGTTTCATCATTATCCACACCTGGTTGATGACTAAAACCTTTAACAAGTCTAGCTTTGAAAGTCTCAACTTTTCCATCTACACCAAGTAATCTTCTCAAGATATACTTGCTCCTGATGGGGATTTAACCCTTCAAATATAGCAACCAAAGTCCATACTTTGTTGGTGTATATGGATTCCATCTCAGACCGCCAAGCATCCAGCCATTCTTACAGAGTCCCTACTCTTGATGGCCTGCTCGAATCTAGTTGGGTCATCATCTCATGATGCATTCCATGCTCCCACTGTCATCGAGAAACCAAGGTATCTCTCAGGTGGGTGAGGAACCCTACTAGATCGGCGGAGAGGCTGAGGTTCGTTGGAATCTACTGAATCCTTTGGTTCTACCAAATTATCTGCTGTAGTTTGTATAGCTGGAACCTTTCCAGTTCTACATTACAGACCTTGCCTCGAGCCTGTCCGGATTTTGCTTTTAGACATAGGCCGGACAATCCCAAATCTTAACTAACTTAAGATATGGGCTCTTCCCTTTCCATATCACATATGAAGTGGTAGGCAGTGATTTGATTCGAACCTAATTCAATAGGTATGCAGCTTCTCAAGCGCATAACATCCAAAAGGAAATAGGTAACTCAGTAATACTCATCATAGAGCACACGATATCTAATATTGTGTGATTGCTCCGCCCCGAAACACCGTTGTGCTGTGGTGTATTCAGAGGAGTAATGCTGAGAGAGAATCTCATTCTCCTTTAGAATAGACCAGGATTTCCGTGCTCAAGTATTCTCCTCCTTGATCACATCAAAGGCCATAATACTTATACCCGTATTTTGGTTCTCTACTTCTTGCTTATATTCTGTGAATATCTCAAAAGGTTCGGACTCATGTTTCAACAGGAACATATGACTGAATCTTGAGAGATTATCAGAGAATATAATGAAGTATAAAGAACCAGTCCTGGCATGTGTAGACAGGAGACCTTACATACATCATCATTTATCAGTCCCAAGAGTTCATTAACTCTTTCTCTATTTCCAGAAAACGGAGCTATGGTCATCTTATCTTTGTGACATGACTGGCAAGTTTCACAAGATGTAAATTCAAACTGATTTAAATATACATCTAAATGTAACTTCAGCCAGTCGGGTCGCATTGATATGACCTAGTCTACAATACCTCAAGAAGAATTCGTTCATTTCTGAACTCTTCTTCTTGTGTGTGTTCAGTATACAAGGAACTGTAGTTTGATTTAGAACGTCAATGCTTTTAGATAACGTGCCTGAACCGATCAACTTTTGATATAGGAAATGTTCAAAACATTATCCATCAATACAAAATTTTAACATTTCTTTACTAAATAAAGAGAGTGATATGATTTTGTATATCAGGTTCGGTATCTAATAGCATTTGTTCAGAATCAATGTATTAGTAATACAGGGTGACAGTGACCAACAGACTTGGCTGCAATACTTGCTCCGTTTTCTGCCTCATGAAACTTATCACCCGTTCTCAGTTTTTCTACCTTTTTGTAGCCCTATGTAACAGATTACATATCCGGTATCCTGATCCGGTATCATATACCCAGGATGCAGAGGATACTGAGAAACAGTTCTTTGTAATGAACACACCCGAAGGAGATGCATCATATGCACTTTCTTCGTTTGGGCGGCATAGGAATTCTGGTATTCCCTATTTCCTGCTCTGTCTTATAACAATTATAAGTTGGAGCGGGACCAATGTTCCCCAGCTCAATATAATAAGCGGGTTCGGTCAATACATCCATTTTATTATCTTGATTAAGGCGTGATATGTGTTGCGCCACGGCAGCGCCCCGGCCGTCTTACCGAGGCCAAAATGCGGAATCAAAAATTTTCCTTACATGGAAACTGGCGCTACCACGGACAATAAAACCCGGATCGTTAACCATTAACCTATACTAGCAAACAAGAGATGGGAAGAGAAGTATACCAAGTGATCCGAGTCCTCCGGTCTTCTCGTCATCGTCCCGATCTCCTGCGGAAAGTCCTGTCTCCATGTCGTCGCCTCCTCGCTGGAAGGGCACCACATCGCCTGCATCTTTTACGGGCTCCCACCTCAATACCGAGGCAACTCGGGCACGAAGCTGGCAAGTCGACGTGCCCAAGATTTGCTGTAGAATGTAGTGTAGATGCTATATCTCATTTGGGGTTTTAGTTGCCTATGAAGATGATGGAGGAATCAAGATAAGGAAAAATGGGGCTTGCATTTTTCCTAGCATGAGATGAGATCAAGAAAAATGCCACAAGCTCAAATGAAACTCTCTCATTCTTTTTCTCACAAGTGAAGCATCTCCATCAAGTGAGAATCGTGGAGGAATGAATACATAAGCAAGAGGGAGGTGAGTGTAGGAAAAAGAGAGAGGGTGACCATATCCAAACATCATCATAACTAACTCACATCAACTACTAATCACCTCAAATCAATAAAAAGCAAGTGATGATGATAGATAAGAATGGTATCAAAAGATGCTTTCATAATCAAACCATTTGCATGAAACCCCTCCACAATGTGTTATTTGCAAACTTGCAAATAACACCCTCCATCAGAAAAGTCCGGCCGGGAAAGAACAAAGTAAAAACCGGCCGGAACGGAATGCAAACAGGCAACTCCAGAAAACGGGTCCCGTAATAAATTACAGGAAAACCCCGACACTGTGCATACACACCCGCATCTGTATTCCGACCGGATACAAATGCAATGAGATAAAATCTACACTATACTAAACTAGGATCCGGCTTAAACCAAAGCCGGCTAGTAATATCCGTTCGATCCTGATCCGTGCAATACCACACGTATCTGATCGAACCCTGCCATATATCCATACGGCCACTAGTACAAACCGTCCGATCCTGATTCGTGCAATACCGCACGTATCTGATCAGACCCTGCCATATCTCCATACGGCCTCTACAGCGTTTCGCCCGAAAGCTTGAGTAACTGAAAGTGTGGTGGACTCTAAAGACTCGTCAATACTATGGCTGTGGATTTAACCACTAGTACGTCAGAGGTATAAGCCAATACGTGACGGGCCACCAGCTATTGACCAAAAGGGACGTCGATGAGCGAACTCATCCTGACACCCTACTGAGCCTGTCAGTGACAATATCCGTACAGTCCGGTCCGTTCGTCTATGAGTATCGCATGGCGGGCCTAGGGGGTTGGTAAAAGTCAGACCCCCAAAAGCGGTACAAGTCGTGTCGGAGCGTAGCCCAGAACACCCTGAGATACTACTGGAATACCTACCAGTAAATCTCCTGCCTCGGCCGAGGGCTTTGTGTAATGGCTCTCCTAGACACAGCGCGACCTCACCCCCAATACCGGGAGAGACGAACCCCTGCAGATCCGCTCACTGCCTCCATGTGGCTCGGGACTGTACCCAACTAAAACCTGTTTGCACGACTCCTTTGAGCCATGGTAGGGTAGTAATCAAAGCACAGTGGGAACTCACACGAGACAAATGACGATCTCAGGTCGATGAACTAACCTGTACGCATGTCACCAGGGAACTGCTATCTGACATCTGGTATAAGACCAACTAGCAGGTTCCCGGCGAGTCCTGTCCGGTATACTCATAACCCAATGAGCACCTGTATACATCTTAGGTGAACCAACTGACACCAGTGGCTTGTGAGACCGGCCACCGCCCCTCGTCGGGGTCTCGACTGTATACACTAGTCTACTAATGGAGTATCGATGCCCTGTCTCGAAACTCCTACGACTAGGGACCTTTTAAGGATGTGCTTATAGACCGCCAGCTCTCACGTATATGATCGCCATCATACTGCTGGTAGTCAAGCAAGAATCCTACGGGCTCTATCAACGTGTAATAGCGACATGTCAGGTCACCTAAAGCAATACACGATGATAAAGATAAACCAGATAGCATACTATCATCTCGAGTAAGACTGTCCTACCGGGATAGGTCCTCCCTCAATCATTGCAATCACGTGCCTGTGATCCAATAATTGACTCTGAGGGCACTATCTCCAACAATCTCCCACTTGCACTCAAGGCTAATTATTGCGATGTCGCATGCTCACAGCCCGTGTGATACCGACCACCCAACTCCTCTACTAGTCAGTCTCACAAAGCTTGTTTGCGAAACTATTGCGTTCGAGGAATAGCCTTAGTGAGTGGATCCGCTGTGATGTTTCTTTCTATGTCTCTCTATATCTCAAGTTCGCAGAGAAAACCATCTCCCGAAATGAGCAATACCTGTCTTAGAGTATGTCTGGATATCTGATGGGACCTTGCTCATAAATGAACTCCAAATCCAAACTTCTTAGACTGTATCGATAACTGAACTTAATCAGTACCCAGCGCCATGCCTCCCTCAGTATTGCCTTGGACCACCTGTCCAAAATACTGCCCCTCGTCAGAAGGAGAAACTATAACTCTGACAGCCACTCTGCCATCTGTTGGAGATAGTGCCCTCAGAGTCAATTATTAGGTCACAGGTACGTGATTGTAATGATTGAGGGAAGACCTATCCCGGTAGGACAGTCTTACTCGAGATGATAGTATGCTATCTGGTTTACCTTTATCATCGTGTACTGTTTTAGGTGACCTGACACGTCGCTATTACACGTTGATAGAGCCCCTAGGATTCTTGCTTGACCACCAGCAGTATGAGGGCGATCATATAAGTGGGAGCTAGGGGTCTACAAGCATATCCTTAAAAGGTCCCTAGTCGTGGGAGTTTCGAGACCGGGCATCGATACTCCATTAGTAGACTAGTGTATACAGTCGAGACCCCGACGAGGGGCGGTGGCCGGTCTCACAAGCCACTGGTGTCAGTTGGATCACCTAAGATGTATACAGGTGCTCATTGGGTTATGAGTACACCGGACAGGACTCGCCGGGAACATGCTAGTTGGTCATATACCAGACGTCAGATGGCAGTTCCCTGGTGACATGTGTGCAGGTTAGTTCATCGACCTGGGGATCGTCATTTGTCTCGTGTGAGTTCCCACTGTACTTTGATTACTACCCTACCACGGCTCAAAGGAGTCGTGCAAACAAGTTTTAGTTGGGTACAGTCCCGAGCCACATGGAGGCAGTGAGCGTATCTTCAGGGGTTCGTCTCTCCCGGTATTGGGGGTGAGGTCGTGCTGTGTCTAGGAGAGCCATTACACAAAGTCCTTGGCCAAGGCAAGGAGATTTACTGGTAGGTATTCCAGTAGTATCTCAGGGTGTTCTGGGCTACACTCCGACACGACTTGTACCGCTTTTGGGGGTCTGACTTTTACCAACCCCCTAGGCCCGCCATGCGATACTCATAGACGAACGGACCGGACTGCACGGATATTGTCACTGACAGGCTCAGTAGGGTGTCAGGATGAGTTCGCTCATCGACGTCCCTTTTAGTCAATTGCTGGTGGCCCGTTACGTATTGGCTTATACCTCTGACGTGCTAGTGGTTAAATCCACAGCCATAGTATTGATGAGTCTTTAGAGTCCGCCACACTTCCAGTTACTCAGCTTTCGGGCGAAACGCTGTAGAGGCCGTATGGAGATATGGCAGGGTTCGATCAGATACGTGCGGTATTGCACGGATCGTGATCGGACGGTTTTTACTAGCCGGCTTTGGCTTAAGCCGGTCCTAGTATAGTATAGTGTAGATTTTGTCTTTTTGCATTTGTATCCGGACGGAATACAGATGCGGGTGTGTATGCACAGTATCGGGGTTTTCCTGTAATTTATTACGGGACCAGTTTTCTGGAGTTGCCAGTTTGCATTCCGTTCCGGCCGGTTTTCCTTTGTTCTTTCCCGGCCGGACTTTTCCGATGGAGGGGGTTATTTGCAAGTTTGCAAATAACACTTTGTGGAGGGTTTTATTGCATAAGGATTTATTATGATAGCATTATTTCTTTTGCTCCATGCTTTTGCATTAAATGAGATTAGATGTGTAGGTATGGGTTTGTGTTTTTGTGTTGGAAATTGGATTTGGTTTTGGCCGGCCACTGTTCTGGTCATGGAGTGAGGAATATTTTTTTGGGTGAAAATTTTCCTTCTTGATTAATTAATGGGAGTGTGCAGGAGGTTGAAAACATGTAAAAGGGTTTATTTCCTTAAGTGAGGGAATGAATGAAAATGAGTGTGCTGGATTGGTTTTGGGGGCTTTGTGTATTAATATATATATTAATTTGGTTGCTTTGAGTTGAGTGTGAGTTCATTCATTCATTCCAGTGAGCATTTTCTCTGGTCGAGCTCATTTGATTTTGCATGCTCATTTCTCTTAAGCATCCATCCATGAAAAATTCCTTGTGCACTTCCTCCATCATGGCAACTATCCTAAACCCCAAAGAGACAAGTTTCTACATTATTCTACAGCAAATCTTGGGCGCGTCGGCTAGCCAACTTCGCGCCCGAGTTGCCTCGGTATTGAGGTGGGAGCCCGTAAAAGATACAGGCGATGTGGTGCCCTTCCGGCAAGGAGGCGACGACCGGAGGATCCGCGGGAGATCGGGACGACGACGAGAAGACCGGAGGACTCGGATCACTCGGTATATCTCTAACCCGTCTTGTTGTTAGCTAGATCTAGTTTAATGGCCCGATCCGGGGTTTAGTGCGCGGTGGTGCCGGTTTGCAAAGTCCGCAAAATTAAAGTTTATCACCGTTTCCGCATTTGGCCGTCGGACTGACGGCCGGGGCGCCGCCGTGCACTTACAGTGGTATCAGAGCCTCGCCATTAACTTCGTCTAGCTTCGTTTAATGTGTTTGCATTTCCGATCGACCAAAATTCCAAAACTTGCATTTTTGTTCACATCAGTTTTCTGTCGAATTTTTCCGGTCTCCAAAAATTTTTCAGGTTGCATAAAACTGATGTACTGGAATATCTAAGCTTACTGGAGAAATTCGATACAGTTAACCCTAGAGTGGAGCGCGGAACCGCGGCCAAACCCCACTTGGCGCCGCGGTTCCGCCGCCGTATTGATTGGTCACTGTATCAATTTTTTCTAGTGGGCTTGTGGGCTAAATATGGGAGTTTTGGAATATTAAAATTGGGCCCAGATTTTCTGTTAGTGCTACAGTATTGCTTGGGGGCCCGCTTGTTAATTTTTGATCAATCGGATATTTTAAACACATTTTTCACAGTATTTACATTATATCTGCGACCGTGAATATCACTTGATCGGTAAATCCTGTCTAACTGCTATAGCCCGGTTAGACGGATTTGCGAACGTGATTTTCACGTTGATGTTCTATGTTTATGCTGTGTTGTTGCGGATCGGTCGTGGGGGATAGCCTGGATGCAATGCTAGTGCAGAATGTTGTATTATGTACATTTGATATTGCGGGGCGAGCGTCCGACATGTGGACTGCCGTCACTGCCTGTTTGTATTATTCTTTTGAGGCACGACCTGGTTGCGGTCGATGTACCCGTTGTATGTATATTTTACTTTCTGTACTAGGATTACCCCGCGGAGGGGTGCACGGATAGCCGGGTTCTAGAAGGCAACAAGCCCGCATCTCATGGCATTGGGACGGAGGGGGCTTCACTCCAGGATTGGCTGGCTATTCGCCGCACTCGTAGGGGGTATAGGGTTTCATTGCACAGGCTATCCACATGACCAGGGGAACGTCGGGTTTCAGTAGTGGCTCTGTGAAACCCGGGGATCCCAGATATCTGTATTGTTCTGTGATGCTGTACATTTCTGTGATGTTGCATTTTATTCACGCCTTGAGCGAAATACTATATATTGGTATATATATTAGTAGATGTTGTATATGTTTTTCATCCGCGCTAGTCCAGTCCCCGCTCTGCCGTTAGTTAGCTAACCTAACGGGTGATGACGGGACCCAGTGGCGAATGCGGATGGCATATACGTACATCAGTATATTTTCGTTCTTTTTGGTGTGATCAATTGATGGGACTGCATTGATTCGGATCAATGCAAGTTTAAAAACAAACCTAATCTGATGTTGTTGGAACACTTTTCAAAAAGCTGTTATTGCAAGGACGTTCACTTTTGTTTTGCATCGTGGTATTCATTTGGAATATCCTGCTCCTCAGTCGACGAGGCAAGGGCCGAGATCCCTTCACCGGGAGTGACCCCTTGGACAGAAGTTTGCGTTAGGGCATTAACTTCACTATAGCCGATTACTTTTGTTTTGCATCGTGGTATTCATTTGGAATATCCTGCACCCCATTTTATGGGGAAAGAGCCGAGATCCCTTCACCGGGAGTGACCTCTTTAGTAAAGGTTTTCGTCACTATATTTTCTAAAAAGCTATCCATTCCTTCAACGATATCAAGTTCATTACGTTAAAGGTTTTCGCCAGAAACCATTCGTAGCCCTCCGTCGTTTCATATGGGTAGTCAATAGTATTCAAGCTGTGTATGTTGGCCAAAGTCAAGGCATAATGATTGGTAGCTATTGGGGTATTCATATGCAGCATAGATAGATGCGTTGGTTTGGGACAGTCGTGCTGCCATTTTGGCCAAAGTCAAGGGTATGTACGGGTGGATTCAAATTAACCTGGAGAATGACGGGCAGAACTTGACATGTGACTTATGATATGTTGGCCAAAGTCAAGGTCATAAGAGCATGGGGCAAAAATCACATCGGGAGTTTCAAAAGTACTGAAACTTGCCAGATATGCGCATACCTTCTGGAGTGTGATACCGTGAGCGGATTCCGTCACGTTGTCATGCGATGAGAGTTGGATCCCGATTCCCACTGATGAGTTAGTTTACTCCTCGGGTGACCCCGACTAATTCTTCTTTCAGGTTTGGAGGAGAATTTGAGGTACAGTGGGAGGTTTCCTGATTAGAAAAAGTGATAACCATTCTGATCTAGGATAGAGTGCACGCTGAGTGTTTCTTTTCTCTCTCTCTTTGGCAGCGACCATTGACCCGACCCTAAGACTATGACTCGGTGACCAAGTTGACCGAACCTTCTTAAACTCCGGCTTTTGGATTGTCAGAGTTGCGAACCTCATTGCCACTCCTACTTTTACCCTTTTCTCCAGGACACCCCGTATTACTACGAACGTCCACTTCCATTGGACAAAACCATCGTATGGTTAGATACGAACTCGAAAGGATTTATTCGAGGATGGTTTCCGGTTCTGGAGAAAACGGATAGGATTATTCAGTTGTCTTTTCCTTTTACCCTCTCTCAGGTTACGAGTACTCCTTAGTTTAGGGGTAGTACACCTATTACGCAAATTGGATTGTCTTCTTCCAAACCTTAGGCTGGTGCCGACCGGTAGGGAATGAAGAAAACCAATTAGCATAACGACGGTGTACAGAAGGTATTAAGTTCAGACAAAACAAGGGATTAGTAAGAGGGCAAAGTAAATTGCGACTGATATTCACAACCAAACCAAGTATTTCTTCGCCAATCCTAAATCACCTTTGTATTTCTCCAGGACACTCCGTATCACTACGAAGATCCACAGTTTATTGGATATTCCATCGTATGGTTATATACGAACTCGAAAGGAACTTGTTCCAGTTCGGGGATGGATCCTGGTTCAGGAGAAATAGGAATAAAGTACATTCAGGGTCTTTTATCTTCACCTTCTCTCGTGTTGCGAGTGTTCCTGGGATTGGGACAGTACACCCATTATGCTTATTGGATAGTCTTCTTCCAAACCATAGGCTGGTGCCGAACGGTAGGGAAGGAAGAAAACCATTTGGCTTAAGGGGTGTACAGAAGGTAAAGACTAAAGACATATGAAGGGATTTGGAGAGGTGGCAAAGAATTATACGGTTACAGTTGTGAATCTGGATAATGGAAAGAGGCATTACTAGGAATACCAGGATACCCCATCGAAACATTCCAATGTTTCAGTTTCACTGTGTACTGTTAAAGGAAAAGTGATTTCCCAGTTAGACACTTGCTCCAGGGTATGTATTTACCAAGTATGATTCTCACATCTGTATGGTTTTACAGATGATGAGTGGGAGTAGGTTATTGGGAATTGGGTGATCATCCTCATTATATCGGGATTCGTTGTAATCGGTGATATTTGAGGAAATCACCTGGGCTGTTTGCCGGTCGGCAAATATTTGGTTTTGAATATCCGCTGTTATGCACCAATTTCAAATTGATATATCTGTACGTCTATTTTCATAGAGTGAGATATACCTTTATGAAATTATGTCTACGACATTTACCTATATCAGTGGATGGTTAGGTAAGGAGCATTAAACATCGGTGTAATTCTTCTTAACCATAAGTACAGTTTTCAACCTACGACACACAGTGAATGAGTTATCAGACTCAAGGGACTTATACAGAGTATTGTATGTTGTCCAGGGTCCATCAGGACAGAGGGGTTGGTCCTCGTACTACATTCAGTTTACTTATGACTTCTCTAGTTTTTAGACAGGTTTTTCGTGGAAACACAGGGTCCGAATTTGGAGAAGTTATTGGTATTTGAATAGAGTGGAGAACCAGGTGTCACAAGTATCAGGATTCTTCAAAGTGATAGAAGATGTAGATACTTGTGTATGGTGTTCAGTTGATAGTAATGATTAAGAGAACTTGCTTCTCTTTCAGGTTACTCATAATTGGAAATGCTTCCTAAGTTGAGTAACGCTGATCGGCCTCCTTCCATTTAGTTAACATGCACTGAAGACAGCTGCATGATTTGAATCTGGTTCAATTAAATCAGTGCCTCTGGTTCTATATTGGATATAGTACAGTTCATATCTTAACATTGTTAAGGTATGGGGAGTTGTCCGGCTTATGATTAAAACCAGACTCTGGATAACTCAAGGCACGTTTCTGTGATGGCTGTTTGTGGGTTGACCCAGGCTATGATGAGGGTTGACTTTCTACCATAAGAAAGATCAATAGTGATATTGTTCTTGACTCGCCACAGTTTTAATAAAAATGGATTTTTTCAAAAACAGTAGTGGGAGTATGGTAGAACTGGAAGTGATTCCAGAACCGCAAACGATTACTGAAGATTTGATAAGGAACCTAAAGATTCAATCTGTTTTGACATTCCATTGGCCACTCCGCAGATACGGTGGGTAACTTCAGGCACCCGAGAGGTACTCCGGTAGCCTCAAGGACGGTGACGGGGAAGTTCTTGTTTACCCACACTTGCCATTGTTGTTGTTCTAGACTGCGAGACCCGGCAGGAGGATGAGTATAGCGTCGTTCTAAACTAGCTTTAGAAGTGCACGTCTATATGACTCTGCCAGAGGGTTGTCGTAGTCAGTGGGAGCAGCGGAAGCATTGGTGGACATCAGGCTTATGTCTATTTATAGACTAAAGCAGATGTAGCGGAGAAAGATTATCTATTTCTGATGTGACAGTCATAGGTTTGACGTCATCAGAATAGGGGATGGATCTGTTGAGAAGGTAGTAGGAAGTGATATTCCTATACTACGATCGGTTATACTTTGGTCGTCACACAGTGTTTTCTCCACAAAAGACTTGGACATTATATCAGACATACTGGTTACTAGATCTATGGTTTTAGATCTAGATTTGGGTGGTTTCCCAATCAGGGTAATTTGACAGCATTCTAAGAGTATTTAGAATGGACGACTCCTGGCACGGTAGTGTACCTGCAGGTAATGGAGTCACCCTCTCTAAAGGTGTCTTACAGACTAAAGGGGAGAGGGATACGCATGATTGGCAGGTCACTTGCTTAGGCAATTGAGTCAATCATGAGATGTCAAGTACCACACCAGATGTTGTTCTTGCACTAGATGCAATAAGTTGATATTGATCCAATCCTGGAGAAACAGTTGGAAGCAGTTTTAGAACATAAGTGGATGTTCTAGGGATATGATAACGACAGCTTCATTTGGGAGACAATTATCATTCCAGGCTTCCAAGGTGACATGGACGACAAGGAGGTTGTCAGAGTTATAGTTTTCCCTCTGACGAGGGGCAGTATTTTGGACAGGTGATCCAAGGCAATACTGAGGGAGGCATGGCGCGCAGGATACTGATTAAGTTCAGTTGACGATACAGTCTAAGAAGTTTGGATTTGGAGTTCGTTTATGAGCTATGTCCCATCAGACATCCAGACACATTCTAAGACAGGTATTGCTCATTTCGGGAGATGGGTTTCTCCGCGAACATGAGATATAGAGAGACATGGAAAGAAACAACAAAGCGGATCCACTCACTGAGGCTATTCCTCGAACGCAATAGTTCCGCAAACGAGCTTTGTGAGACTGACTAGTAGAGGAGTTGGATGTTCGGTATCACACGGGCTGTGAGTATGCGACATCGCAATAATTAGCCTTGAGTGCAAGTGGGAGATTGTTGGAGATAGTGCCCTCAGAGTCAATTATTAGGTCACAGGTACGTGATTGTAATGATTGAGGGAGGACCTATCCCGGTAGGACAGTCTTACTCGAGATGATAGTATGCTATCTGGTTTACCTTTATCATCGTGTACTGTTTTAGGTGACCTGACACGTCGCTATTACACGTTGATAGAGCCCCTAGGATTCTTGCTTGACCACCAGCAGTATGAGGGCGATCATATAAGTGGGAGCTGGGGGTCTACAAGCATATCCTTAAAAGGTCCCTAGTCGTGGGAGTTTCGAGACCGGGCATCGATACTCCATTAGTAGACTAGTGTATACAGTCGAGACCCCGACGAGGGATGGTGGCCGGTCTCACAAGCCACTGGTGTCAGTTGGATCACCTAAGATGTATACAGGTGCTCATTGGGTTATGAGTACACCGGACAGGACTCGCCGGGAACATGCTAGTTGGTCATATACCTGACGTCAGATGGCAGTTCCCTGGTGACAAGTGTGCAGGTTAGTTCATCGACCTGGGGATCGTCATTTGTCTCGTGTGAGTTCCCACTGTACTTTGATTACTACCCTACCACGGCTCAAAGGAGTCGTGCAAACAGGTTTTAGTTGGGTACAGTCCCGAGCCACATGGAGGCAGTGAGCGTATCTTCAGGGGTTCGTCTCTCCCGGTATTGGGGGTGAGGTCGTGCTGTGTCTAGGAGAGCCATTACACAAAGTCCTTGGCCAAGGCAAGGAGATTTACTGGTAGGTATTCCAGTAGTATCTCAGGGTGTTCTGGGCTACACTCCGACACGACTTGTACCGCTTTTGGGGTTCTGACTTTTACCAACCCCCTAGGCCCGCCATGCGATACTCATAGACGAACGGACCGGACTGCACGGATATTGTCACTGACAGGCTCAGTAGGGTGTCAGGATGAGTTCGCTCATCGACGTCCTTTTTAGTCAATTGCTGGTGGCCCGTTACGTATTGGCTTATACCTCTGACGTGCTAGTGGTTAAATCCACAGCCATAGTATTGATGAGTCTTTAGAGTCCGCCACACTTCCAGTTACTCAGCTTTCGGGCGAAACGCTGTAGAGGCCGTATGGAGATATGGCAGGGTTCGATCAGATACGTGCGGTATTGCACGGATCGTGATCGGACGGTTTTTACTAGCCGGCTTTGGCTTAAGCCGGTCCTAGTATAGTATAGTGTAGATTTTGTCTTTTTGCATTTGTATCCGGACGGAATACAGATGCGGGTGTGTATGCACAGTATCGGGGTTTTCCTGTAATTTATTACGGGACCAGTTTTCTGGAGTTGCCAGTTTGCATTCCGTTCCGGCCGGTTTTCCTTTGTTCTTTCCCGGCCGGACTTTTCCGATGGAGGGGGTTATTTGCAAGTTTGCAAATAACACTTTGTGGAGGGTTTTATTGCATAAGGATTTATTATGATAGCATTATTTCTTTTGCTCCATGCTTTTGCATTAAATGAGATTAGATGTGTAGGTATGGGTTTGTGTTTTTGTGTTGGAAATTGGATTTGGTTTTGGCCGGCCACTGTTCTGGTCATGGAGTGAGGAATATTTTTTTGGGTGAAAATTTTCCTTCTTGATTAATTAATGGGAGTGTGCAGGAGGTTGAAAACATGTAAAAGGGTTTATTTCCTTAAGTGAGGGAATGAATGAAAATGAGTGTGCTGGATTGGTTTTGGGGGCTTTGTGTATTAATATATATATTAATTTGGTTGCTTTGAGTTGAGTGTGAGTTCATTCATTCATTCTAGTGAGCATTTTCTCTGGTCGAGCTCATTTGATTTTGCATGCTCATTTCTCTTAAGCATCCATCCATGAAAAATTCCTTGTGCACTTCCTCCATCATGGCAACTATCCTAAACCCCAAAGAGACAAGTTTCTACATTATTCTACAGCAAATCTTGGGCGCGTCGGCTAGCCAACTTCGCGCCCGAGTTGCCTCGGTATTGAGGTGGGAGCCCGTAAAAGATACAGGCGATGTGGTGCCCTTCCGGCAAGGAGGCGACGACCGGAGGATCCGCGGGAGATCGGGACGACGACGAGAAGACCGGAGGACTCGGATCACTCGGTATATCTCTAACCCGTCTTGTTGTTAGCTAGATCTAGTTTAATGGCCCGATCCGGGGTTTAGTGCGCGGTGGTGCCGGTTTGCAAAGTCCGCAAAATTAAAGTTTATCACCGTTTCCGCATTTGGACGTCGGACTGACGGCCGGGGCGCCGCCGTGCACTTACACCATCCATGTCACCTTGGAAGCGTGGAATGATAACTGCCTCCCTAAAGAGGCTGTCGTTATCATATCCTTAGAACATCCACTTATGTTCTAAAACTGCTTCCGACTGTTTCTCCAGGATTGGATCAATATCAACTTATTGCATCTACTGCAAGAACAACATCTGGTGTGGTACTTGACATCTCATGATTGACTCAATTGCCTAAGCAAGTGATCTGTCAATCATGCGTATCCCTCTCCCCTTTAGTCTATAAGACACCTTTAGAGAGGGTGACTCCATCAACTGCAGGTACACTACCGTGCCAGGAGTCGTCCATTCTAAATACTCATAGAATGCTGTCAAGGTACGCAGATTGGGAAACTACCCAAATCTAGATCTAAAAACATAGATCTAGTAACCAGAATGTCTGATATAATGTCCAAGTCCTGTGTGGAGAAACTACTGTGTGACAACCAAAGTATAACCGATCGTAGTATAGGAATATCACTTCCTACTCTGTGTATGTCATCCAAATACCATGACATCACACCCTACTACCTTCTCAACAGATCCATCCCCTATTCTGATGAAGTCAAACCTATGACTGTCACATCAGAAATAGATGATCTATCTCCGTTGTATCTGCTTTAGTCTATAAATAGATATAAGCCACCTGTCCACCAATGCTTCCGCTGCTCCCACTGACTACGACAACCCTCTGGCAGAGTTATATAGAAGTACACTTCTAAAGCTAGTTTAGAACGACGCTATACTCATCCTCCTGCCGGGTCTCACAGTCTGGAACAACAGCAATGGTAAGTCTGGGTAAACAAGAACCTCCCTGCCACCGTCCTTGAGCATACCGAAGTACCTCTCGAGTGCCTGAGGTTACCCACCATATCTGCGGAGTGGCTAATGGAATGTCAATCCAGATTGAATCTTTAGGTTCCTTATCAAATCTTCAGTAATCGTTTGTGGTTCTGGAACTACTTCCAGTTCTACCATACTCCCACTACAGTTTTCTGAAAAAATCCATTTTTATTAAAACTGTGGCGAGTCAAGAACAATATCACTATTGATCTTCCAGATGGTAGAAAGTCAACCCTCGTCATAGCCTGGGTCAACCCACAAACAGCCATTACAGAAACGTGCCTTGAGTTGTCCAGTGTCTGGTTTTAAGCAAAAGCCGGACAACTCCCCGTACCTTAACAATGTCAAGATATGAACTGTTCTATATCCAATATAGAAACAGAGGCACTGATTTAATTGAACCAGATTCAAATCATGCAGCTGTCTCCAGTGCATGTCAACTAAATGGAAGGAGGCCGATCAGCGTTACTCAACTTAGGAATGTTTCCAATTATGAGTAACCTGAAAGAGAAGCTAGTTCTCTTAATCATTACTATCAACTGAACACCATACACAAGTATCTACATCTTCGATCACTTTGAAGAATCCCGATACTTGCTACACCTGGTTCTCTACTCTATTCAAATACCTATAACTCCTCAAAACTTAGACCCTGTGTTCTTACGAAACACATGTCTAAGAACTAGAGAAGTTAAAAGTAAACAGAATATAGTATGAGGACCAACCCCTCTGTCCTAATGGACACTGGACAACATACAATACTCTGTATAAGTCCGCTGAGTCTAACAACTCTTTCACTGTGCGTCGTAGGTTGAAAACTGTACTTATGGTTAAGAAAAATTACACCGCTGTTTAATGCTCCTTACCTAACCATCCACTGATATAGGTAAATGTCATCGACATAATATCAAAAGGTATATCTCACTCTATGAAAATAGACGTACAGATATATCAATTTGAAATTGGTGCACAACAGCGGATGTTCAAAACCAAATATTTGCCGACCGGCAAACAGCCCAGATGATCTCCTCAAATATCACCGATTACTACGAATCCCGATATAATGAGGATGATTACCCTATTCCCAATAACTTACTCCCACTCATCATCTGTAAAACCATACAGATGTGAGAATCAAATCTGGTAAATACATACCCTGGAGCAAGTGTCCAATCGGGAAATCAGTTTTCTTTTAACAGTACACAGCTGAACTGAAACATTGAAATGTTTCGATGGGGTATCCTGGTATTCCTAGTAATGCCTCTACCATTATCCAGATTCACAACTATAACCGTATAATTCTTTGCCACCTCTCCAAATCCCTTTATATGTCTTTAGTCATTACCTTCTGCACACCCCTTAGACCAAATGGTTTTCTTCCTTCCCTACCGTTCGGCACCAGCCTATGGTTTGGAAGAAGACTATCCAATAAGCATAATGGGTGTACTGTCCTAATCCTAGGAGCACTCGCAATGCGAGAGAAGGTGAAGAGAAAAGACAACCGAATAAACCGTATTCCTATTTCTCCTGGACCAGAATCCATCCCCGAACTGGAACAAGTTCCTTTCGAGTTCGTATATAACCATACGATGGAGTATCCAATAAACTGTGGATCTTCGTAGTGATACGGAGTGTCCTGGAGAAATACAAAGGTGATTTAGGATTGGCGAAGAAAAATACTTGGTTTGATCGTGAATAGCAGTCACAATTTACTTTGCCCTCTTACTAATCCCTTGCTTTGTCTTAACTTAATACCTTCTGCACACCATCGTTATGCTAATTGGTTTTCTTCATTCCCTACAGGTCGGCACCTGCCTAAGGTTTGGAAGAAGACTATCCAATTTGCGTAATAGGTGTACTATCTCCTAAACCAAGGAGTACTCGCAATGAGAGAGGGTGAAAAGAAAAGACAACTGAACAATCCTATTCGTTTTCTCCAGAACCAGAAACCATCCTCGAAGTCCTTCGAGTTCGTATATAACCATACGATGGTTTTGTCCAATGGAAGTGGACGTTCGTAGTAATACGGGGTGTCCTGGAGAAAAGGGTAAAAGTAGGAGTGGCAATGAGGTTTGCAACTGTGACAATCCAAAAGCCAGTGTTAAGAAGGTTCGGTCAACTTGGTCAATGAGTCATAGTCTTAGGGTCGAGTCAATGGTCGCTGCCAGAGAGAGAGAAAAGAAACACTCAGCGTGCACTCTAACCTAGATCAGAATGGTTATCACTTTATCTAATCTGGAAACCTCCCACTGTAACCTCAAATTCTTCCCCAAACCTGAAAGAAGAATTAGTCGGGATCACCCGAGGAGTAAACCAACTCATCAGTGGGAATCGGGATCCAACTATCATCGCATGATAACTTGACGGAATCCACTCAAGTCACCACACTCCAGAAGGTATGCGCATGCCTGGCAAGTTTCAGTTCTTTTGAAACTCCCGATGTGATTTTACCCCTAGGACCCAAGTGACCTTGACGAATAATCAACAAATCAAAAGGTCCTAGTCAAGTTCAACCCGTCATTATCTTGATTGCGTTAAACCCACCCGCACGACCCTTGACGAATAATCAACAAAGTCGTACGACTGTCCTAACCAATCCATATATCCATACGACAGAAAGCATTACAGAGCTACCGCACACTACGCCTCGGCGAATAGCAACGACAAACGTAGCGCGAATACTAAGCAATACTAATCTGAAATGACGGAGGGCTACGGCTGGTTTTTGGCGAAAAACCTTTAACGTAATGAACTTGATATCGTTGAAGGAACCGGATAACTTTTTATAAAAATATAGTGACGAAAACCTTTGCTAAAGAGGTCACTCCCGGTGAAGGGATCTCGGCTCTTTCCCCGTAGAATGAGGTGCAGGATATTCCAACTGAATACCACGATGCAAAGCAAAAGTAATCGGCTATAGTGAAGTTAATGCCCTGACGCAAACTTCTGTCCAAGGGGTCACTCCCGGTGAAGGGATCTCGGCCCTTGCCTCGTCGACTGAGGAGCAGGATATTCCAAATGAATACCACGATGCAAAACAAAAGTAAACGTCCTTGCAATAACAGCTTTTTGAAAAATGTTCCAACAACATCAGAATAGGTTTGTTTAGCTTGCATTGATCTGAATCAACGCAGTCCCATCAATGGATCACACCACAAAGAACGAAAATATACTGATGTACGTATATGCCATCCGCATTCGCCACTGGGTCCCGTCATTACCCGTTAGGTTAGCTAACTAACGACAGAGCGGGGACTGGACTAGCGCGGATGTAAAACATATACAACATCTACTAATATATATACCAATATATTATATTCGCTCAAGGCGTGATAAAATGCAACATCACAGAAATATACAGCATCTCAGAACAATACAGATATCTGGAAGCCCCGGGTTTCACAGAGCCGCTGCTGAAACCCGACGTTCCCCTGGTCGTGTGGATAGCCTGTGCAATGAAAACTTAGACCCCTACGGGCGCGGCAAGTCACCCGCCAAAAGCTGAAGCGAGGCAGCCCCCTTCAGCACCATGAATGGACCACCCAGCACTTTATGGAATCCGGTAACTTGGGCACCCCTCCTGGGTCAACCTGTACCCCCTATGAGTGCGGCGAATAGCCCGCCAATCCTAGAGTGAAGCCCCCTCCGTCTCAATGCCATGAGATGCGGGCCCGTTGCCCTCTAGAACCCGGCTATCCGTACACCCCTCCGCGGGGTAATCCTAGTACAGAAAGTAAAATATACATACAACGGGTACATCGACCGCAACCAGGTCGTGCCCCAAAAGAATAATACAAACAGGCAGTGACGGCTGTCCACATGTCGGACGCTCGCCACGCAATATCAAATGTACATATAAAACAAAACTGTACTACCATTGCATCCAGGCTATCCTCCACGACCGATCCGCAACAACACAGCATAAACATAGAACATCAACGTGAATGTCACGTTCGCAAATCCGTCTAACCGGGCTATAGCAGTTAGACAGGATTTACCGATCGAGTGACATTCACGGTCGCAGATATAATGTAAATACTGTGAAATAATGTGCTTAAAATATCCGATCGATCAAAAATTAACAAGTGGGCCCCCAAGCAATACTGTAGCACTCACAGAAATTCTGGGCCCAATTTTAATATTCCAAAACCCCTACTTTCAGCTCACCAGCCCATGGGAAAATTTTGACGCATTGATCCCTCAAGACGGCGGCGGAACCGCGGCAACAAGGGGGTTTTGCCGCGGTTCCGCGCTCTACCTGAGAGATCAATGTCTCGAATTTTCCCAGAACTCTTAGAACTTCTTGTACATCAGTTTTCTACAACCTGAAAAATTTTTAGAGCCCAGAAAAAATCGACAGAAAACTGATGCATGCAAAACGCGGATTTTGGAATTTTGGACGATCGGATAAGTAAAACGCATTAGAACAAGCTAGGCAAGGTTAATGGCGTGGCTCTGATACCATGTTGCGCCACGGCAGCGCCCCGGCCGTCTTACCGAGGCCAAAATGCGGAATCAAAAATTTTCCTTACTTGGAAACTGGCGCTACCGCGGACAATAAAACCCGGATCGTTAACCATTAACCTATACTAGCAAACAAGAGATGGGAAGAGAAGTATACCAAGTGATCCGAGTCCTCCGGTCTTCTCGTCATCGTCCCGATCTCCCACGGAAAGTCCTGTCTCCATGTCGTCGCCTCCTCGCCGGAAGGGCACCACGTCGCCTGCATCTTTTACGGGCTCCCACCTCAATACCGAGGCAACTCGGACACGAAGCTGGCAAGTCGACGTGCCCAAGATTTGCTGTAGAATGTAGTGTAGATGCTATATCTCATTTGGGGTTTTAGTTGCCTATGAAGATGATGGAGGAATCAAGATAAGGAAAAATGGTGCTTGCATTTTTCCTAGCATGAGATGAGATCAAGAAAAATGCCACAAGCTCAAATGAAACTCTCTCATTCTTTTTCTCACAAGTGAAGCATCTCCATCAAGTGAGAATGGTGGAGGAATGAATACATAAGCAAGAGGGAGGTGAGTGTAGGAAAAAGAGAGAGGGTGACCATATCCAAACATCATCATAACTAACTCACATCAACTACTAATCACCTTAAATCAATAAAAAGCAAGTGATGATGATAGATAAGAATGGTATCAAAAGATGCTTTCATAATCAAACCATTTGCATGAAACCCCTCCACAATGTGTTATTTGCAAATTTGCAAATAACACCCTCCATCAGAAAAGTCCGGCCGGGAAAGAACAAAGGAAAACCGGCCGGAACGGAATGCAAACAGGCAACTCCAGAAAACTGGTCCCGTAATAAATTACAGGAAAACCCCGACACTGTGCATACACACCCGCATCTGTATTCCGACCGGATACAAATGCAATGAGACAAAATCTACACTATACTAAACTAGGATCCGGCTTAAACCAAAGACGGCTAGTAATATCCGTTTGATCCTGATCCGTGCAATACCGCACGTATCTGATCGAACCCTGCCATATATCCATACGGCCACTAGTACAAACCATCCGATCCTGATTCATGCAATACCGCACATATCTGATCAGACCCTGCCATATCTCCATACGGCCTCTACAGCGTTTCGCCCGAAAGCTTGAGTAACAGAAAGTGTGGTGGACTCTAAAGACTCGTCAATACTATGGCTGTGGATTTAACCACTAGTACGTCAGAGGTATAAGCCAATACGTGATGGGCCACCAGCTATTGACCAAAAGGGACGTCGATGAGCGAACTCATCCTGACACCCTACTGAGCCTGTCAGTGACAATATCCGTACAGTCCGGTCCGTTCGTCTATGAGTATCGCATGGCGGGCCTAGGGGGTTGGTAAAAGTCAGACCCCCAAAAGCGGTACAAGTCGTGTCGGAGCGTAGCCCAGAACACCCTGAGATACTACTGGAATACCTACCAGTAAATCTCCTGCCTCGGCCGAGGGCTTTGTGTAATGGCTCTCCTAGACACAGCGCGACCTCACCCCCAAAACCGGAAGAGACGAACCCCTGCAGATCCGCTCACTGCCTCCATGTGGCTCGGGACTGTACCCAACTAAAACCTGTTTGCACGACTCCTTTGAGCCGTGGTAGGGTAGTAATCAAAGCACAGTGGGAACTCACACGAGACAAATGACGATCTCAGGTCGATGAACTAACCTGTACACATGTCACCAGGGAACTGCAATCTGACATCTGGTATAAGACCAACTAGCAGGTTCCCTGCGAGTCTTGTCCGGTGTACTCATAACCCAATGAGCACCTGTATACATCTTAGGTGAACCAACTGACACCAGTGGCTTGTGAGACCGGCCACCGCCCCTCGTCGGGGTCTCGACTGTATACACTAGTCTACTAATGGAGTATCGATGCCCTGTCTCGAAACTCCTACGACTAGGGACCTTTTAAGGATGTGCTTATAGACCGCCAGCTCTCACGTATATGATCGCCATCATACTGCTGGTAGTCAAGCAAGAATCCTAGGGGCTCTATCAACGTGTAATAGCGACATGTCAAGTCACCTAAAGCAATACACGATGATAAAGATAAACCAGATAGCATACTATCATCTCGAGTAAGACTGTCCTACCGGGATAGGTCCTCCCTCAATCATTGCAATCACATGCCTGTGATCCAATAATTGACTCTGAGGGCACTATCTCCAACAATATGGTCGCTACCAGGAGAGAGAGAGAAGAAAACACTCTGCGTGCGCTCTTGCAAGATCAGATTGGTTATATATTTTATCTAATCAGGATGGCTCCCACTGTTTTTATCAAATCTTCCTTCAAACCTTAAAAGGAAAGACTAGCCGGGATTAATTACACTCTACAAGTTCGCCAATTTTTCAGCCAGGCCAGTGTCGGTACTTTGAGGGAGGTTCCCCGTGCTTTCGCACGGACCTAATTACAGTAAACCTCGTTTTCCCAGAGGCGTAACCCCGTTGACACCTTTCTAGACACCTACTTGATCGGCTAATTGCAAAGTGCAAAACTCTCCCAGGAGTAACAATTACTCGCAGTGGGTATCGGGATCCAACTATCATATAGAAGGTATGCAATCTCATTGCAAATTTCAACACTTGAAACTCCCGATAATGGTTTTTACCCCTAGCACCTATGACCTTAACTATGGTCAACAAATCATAAGTACTAGCCAAGTTCTACCCATCATTTCGTGATTAATTAGACCCACCCACATGACCCTTAACTAAGGTCAACAAAGTCACGCGACTGTCCTAACTAATCGCATCATATGCGGTGTAGGAAGACATCACTTAGCTACCGTACACTGTGCCTTGACTATGGTCAACAAACACAGTACGAATACTAAGTACTCTACTTCCTAAAATGACGGAGGGTTGCGAATGGTTTTTGTGAAAACCTTTAACGCTTTGAACTTGATCTCGTTGTGGAATCAAATGGTTTTTAAATGGAATGTTTTCGAGGCTTTTCTAGTTTTGCTAAAGGGGTCACTCCCGGTGAAGGGATCGTCGGTCCTTTCCTCGTCGAATGAGGTGCGGGATATATCATATATATCACTGTGCAAAGCGGAAACTATAGAAGCGATCAAATGACAAACCGAGGGTTATAGCATCTTCCAGTTATTGCTAAAGGAGTCACTCCCGGTGAAGGGATCTCGGTCCTTTCCTCATCGAATAAGGTGCAGGATGTTCTATAATGAACACCGCGATGCAAAGCAAGAACTGTAGCTACCTGTTTTTATTTTGAAATTTGATTCCACAACATCAATTAGGTTTATTTTCTTTCATTAATCTCATTAATGAATATCCCATCATTTAAGTCCACATAAACATCACAGATAAATATAACGTACGCTTATGCCATCCGCATTCGCCTCGATGTCCCGTCTGCACCGTTAGGTTAGGTAACTAACGGCAGAGCAGGGCAGGGCTAGCGCGGGTGTAAAACATAAGCAACGTCTATATAATATATCATATATACTATATACTATATCTGTCACAGAACATCACATGATCACATCACAGATAACGCAGCAGAAAATCTCATATGAAATATTGGATATACTAGGACGTCCGTGTTTTCAATACGAGCCAGTATAAAACACGGATTCCATGGTCATGATGAATAGCCAATCCCATACCCCTAGACCCCTACGAGAGCGGCAAGGAACCCTACCAATTCTAGCGTTAGGAGACCCGGACTCGACTCCTCGGGTTGGTCTCCCACTGGACCCCAGAACCCGGTTACTTGTGCTCCCCTCCTTGGGTCTATCCTAGTGCAGAAAAGTAAATAATATACATCAACGGTGACATCTTCCGCAACCTGGAAGTGCCCCAATAAAAGAATATTACATACAAGTTTTTACATGAATGAAAATGAAAAACACTCATCTCACATAAAAAAACCCCGGCTATTCAAACACGACGATCCAATATAACATATCCAGCAACACATAACATCACATGTCATCAACGTAAGTAAATATGCGCATCCCAATTGTCGTTGACATATAGCAACGAAACCGGCGATATCACATATTACACTTACGGTCACAGAAAAGAAAGTTTAAAACTACAACAGTTGGAATCCGCAAACTCTTTAGACATCGCATGCCTAATCTAATGAATTCCTTAGACATCGCATGCCTAACAATTATAAACCCCGCATTTTAGTCTCAAAATCGAAAACACTTTTCAATATAAAGTCGAGCAATTCAACAAGATTCCCGACATCCTGATAGAATGCTCGTCGCAAACTTCAGTAGGCGGCCGCACCCCCGACGCCGTCGACAAAGTGCACCAAGGCGGAACACCGCTGCCGCGAGCACCCAAACGGATGCTTTCGGCGACGGGGTTCTCCTACAGTCACTTGGTCGGGGCTATGGAGTGAGGCTGTCTATTAAGTTTACCCGGCGAGTATCCGCATACGTTATGTGATTGCGACGAAGTTTTGATCACATTAAAATTCCGTGGCAACCGATCAAGTGAGACTAAACTGCTATGTTTATAACATTCATTCATTTATCTCATAACTTTTGTGAATTCCAATTGTTGTATCACATTCCGGATAAACAGAAAATGTTAAACTTTCCGATTGAACATTTGAACACCCAAGTTTTCCCGAAACAGCTCAACACATGAACTAAGTCTAACAACATTCAGTTCGTGCCTCGGTACCAACGATCCAGCCGTAGAAGGGTCAAGCCAACGCCTCACATGTGGCACGCCGTACTACCCCAAACCCGAAGGTTCAAAGCGCAGTTTAAGACGGTCATATAATCGAGTTAAGGTTTGTTGTCTTCTAGAGGGTCCATCGCGTTACTTGCACTACTTAGAACGTCGTTAAACTACGGAAAAATCCAACAATTGGAAATTTCCCGGCAGGGGAAAAAGTGGGTATTTATATTCGGTCGAACTTTTTAACATGTTCTAAAATACCCAGAAAAACACACTGACAAAATTAGACAATCCGATCAATACACTGAGTTCCCAATACAACCCAGAAAATAAAACTCTGGAATAAATATTAAAATATTCCCAGGAAAACCAGCACTAAAAACTAGGAGTTACTGTGAAAATTTAAATAGATGATGGGACAACTTGGCCGCGGAACCGCCGCACAAGCCATGCTTGTACCGCGGTTCCGCCGCACAAGCCATGCTTGTGCCGCGGTTCCGCCGCACTCTAGAGGAATCATGCTCTCGAATTTCACAGTAATTCTTAGGAATACCTGCTGATTTTTCTGCATATTTTTAATTCACAAAAATCCACGAATTTCAAAAATGTCCAGAGAGCAAGTTAAAATCGGGGTTTCGGGTCGATCGGACTTCTAACTCCGTCTACGCATCGCCTAAGGCTCTAGCTAGGCTCTGATACCACTGTAGGGTTCCTAGGCACACTAATGAAGTCTCACAAGGCATCAAACATGGCTAATTCAAATTTTACGGGTGCCTACAAACCCTAATACGGATCGTTAACTAGATAATGAGGCGATGCAAGCATGTAAACGAATTAAATGCTAAAGGAAAGTGGCTACAACCTTTGTAGATCCGGTCCTCCACCTCCATGGCTCCGCGATGAAGTCTCCTCGCTGTACAAATCGGATCTTGGGCTCTAGCGTCGGCTTCATCGGAGAAAAAGCGGGCTAGGTCATCGACGACGATGCCGAAGATGATCTACGTCGAGGCATCGCTAGATCAAGCTCCAACTTCACCAAGTCAAGAAGACTTGTGAAGGAAACACCCTATACTACTTGGCAAGAGGTAGAGGATGAAGAAATAGGAAGTGGGTAGACTTTAGATTTGGATTTCTCACACTTTTTCATCAATCACCATTGATGTAGCAAGCTTTCTTCATGGAAGAAGAAGATGAAGAAGAAGAAGAAGATATGATAAGTTATTTTTAAAAGGAAAATAAAAAGAATACTTATCATGACTTCAACTATGGTTTAGTGTAGAGATTTAACTAAGGTTAGATGAGTGGTTAGGGTTAGAGAAGAGACAAGAATGGTGGACTTGTTCAAAGCTTCAAGAAGCTTCAACAAAAAACAAACTAAGCCACCATTTCTTTTTCTCTTTATCTTTTCCAAAACAATAATAAATGGATAAAAGAATAAGTAAATAAAAGAAACCCTAACCATTCATATAACCATGGTCAATTCTTTACACAAACCCAAGCTTGCATGTATCATCAAACATGATACAATCTTGTGCACAAAAGTATATCTCATATACAACTTGTGCAAATCAAGTGAGTAAATCCATTTAAAGTGAACCAATACTAGTTAATGCAAAGTAATATATCAAATATATAATTATATATTAAATCATTAAATCAACACTTGATTCAATGATCCGGTCATGTCGCATATAACCGGCTAGTATCCAATGTATCGGCTTATCGAATCAATCCTTGATTCGATAACTAGGTTATATCGCATATAACTAATCGATACATTCATCGCGAGAATGAAATACGGTATCACATACACGCATTATTCTCGGTCCCGCACATATCTCATATGCGCTCCTATTTCGTTTCGCTTGAGCCAGGAAACCTCTGTGTAAGACTCTAAAGACTCGTCAATACGCCGGCAGCAGATGATGATCATATCAAACACCCACAAGCCGCAAGCGGTCTGCTAAACGTAACGGCCTCCCGGGTATTGAGCGATCAGAAGATCGACGAGCAAGCTCGCTCACACTCCTGTGAATCCAACCAGTAACACTTACCGTACAGTCCGGTCTGTTCGTCTGATATGTCGCATATCTCGCCTAGGGGTGGTAAACGTCAGATCCCAATAGCTTGATAAGTCATGCCGACGTAAAGTCCATGACATGTGTGAAAATACTGATAACACTTACCAGTAGGTCACTGCAACCCTGGCCAGGGATTTCCTGTTATGGCCAGTCGAGCATAGCGCAACATCAACCCCCAATACCGGGAGAGACGAATCCCCTCCTATCGCTCATTGCCTCCATATGAATCGGGACTGTACCCAAAAACCACCTGTTTGCACGACTCAGTAGAGCCGTGGTAGGGTGGAAATCAAAGCACAGTGGGAGACACACAAGACTCTATGACGATCTCGGGTCAACAGACTAAGCTGTACCAGTGTCACCAGAGAACTGCCATCTGACGTGAGGTATAATACCATCTGGGAGTTCTCGGCGAGTTCGTTCAGTGTACCCAGTCTCCACTGAGCACCCGTATACCATCTCTGATGTCAAACACCAATGGATATGGGATTATCCATCGCCCATCGCATGGGTCGAGAAGATATACGCTAGTCTACTCTGGAATATCGATGCCCCGTCTCGATATTCCCTCGACTAGGAACATTGAAGGATGTACTCATGGACTATCCAGGCCCCACTAGTATGATCTGCATCACAGTCCTGGAAGTCGAGTACACATCCTAAGGGCTTTATCAACATGTAACAGAGAGACAGAAAGTATATACGTTAAGATAAAGAGCAACCAGATAGCGTACTATCATGTCGAGCAAGAAAGTCCTACCTATATATGTCCCAGCATCCACTACAATATACATCCAATGTACAGTAATGGCCTCTAGGGCATACATATAACTAACAGTATCATCGGACGGTTATATGAGATATAGCCGGGTTACCGAATCAAATGTTGATTCGATATATTGATACACTTGATATTAATCGGTAATATGCGGTATGACCGGATCATTAAATCAAGTATTGATTTAATGATTTAATGTATAATTTTATATTTGATAAATTACTTAACATTAACTAGTATTGGTTCACTTAAGATTGATTTTCTCACTTTTTGTGCACATGTTGTATATGTGATATATGTTTGTGCACTAGTTTGTATCATGATTGATGATACATGCAAAATTGGGTGTGTGCATGACTTACACCATGTTTAAGATAATGGTTTAGGTTTTTATTTATTTTGGTAAAACAAAATGGTAACTTTCTTTGTCTTTGCTTGAAGCTTCATGAAGCTTTCAAGCATCTTTGACAAAGTCCACTAATTTTGTTTTGAATAAGATTTTCATTAACCTAACCATTACCTCAAACTATGGTTTAGTCTCTACAAAGGTAAACTCAGCCATGGTTGCAATATGATAAACTTCACTTGATTATTCTTTTGTGATAATTCATTATTCATTCTTATTCTTTTCTTCTTCTTCTTCTTCTTCAAGAAGAAGAAAGCTTTCTAGAAATGTTTCAAGTGAAGATTTAGAGTGAGAAATCCAAATCTAAAGTAAACCCATTTCATATTTCATCATCCTCTACTACTTGCCATTTAGTTTAGGGTGTTCTCTTCACAAAGTTCTTGACCTAGTGAAGATGGAGCTTGAGTTTGAGTCTCCTCGACGTAGATCATCTTCGGTCTCGAAGTCAACGACCTAGCCCGCTCATTTCTCCGAAGAAACCATCGCAAGAGTCCGAGATCCCGATGATCGCAGCGAAGGGACGTCAACACGGAGCTTTAGAAGTGAAGGACCGGATAAACAAAGGTTGTAATCCCTTTCACTTGTAGTTAAAATGTTTTACTTGCTAGTTTTCGCATAATCTCTAGTATACGATCTTGGTTAGGGTTGTTCGGCACGGCTAATTTCTTTTTTTGAATCGGGCATGGTTGATGCCTTGTAGAACCTTGTTAGAGTGCCTAGGAACCCTACAATCCACGGGCAATCACAAACAAAACAAACACCCACGACACGAAGTGAAATTCTGGAGAAGGAGAAAGTTGTTACCGCGATGCGGTAGCGTAATTAACTGTAGGGGCTTGCGCCTGCAGGGAAGAGCGTCCCCACAATCAAAAAACCCCTCAAGTGAGGAGGAATCTGACGAAGTCTGCTACATCGGCCGCATCCGTTTAAACCTCCGATACACGGTGCCATAAATCAACTTGGCATCTTCGGAGAGGTGGACGGATAAAACCAAATAGCATCTGCCCCGAATCTCAAGCAAGACGTCCCTGTCGCGCCGTCTTTCGGAGGGGAACACACCTGTATACATCTTAGGTGAACCAACTGACACCAATGGCTTGTGAGACCGGCCACCGCCCCTCGTCGGGGTCTCGACTTTATACACTAGTCTACTAATGGAGTATCGATGCCCAGTCTCGAAACTCCCACGACTAGGGACCTTTTAAGGATGTGCTTATAGACCACAGCTCCCACGTATATGATCGCCATCATACTGTTGGCAGTCAAGCAAGAATCCTAAAGGCTCTATCAATGTGTAATAGTGATCTGTAAGGTCACCTAAAGCAGTACACGATGATAAAGATAAATCAGATAGTATACTATCATCTTGAGTAAGACTGTCCTACCGGTATAGGTCCTCCCTCAATCATTGCAATCACGTGCCTATGATCTAATAATTGACTCTGAGGGCACTATATCCAACACTTGTACTATATTCTGTTTACTCATGACTTCTCCTGTTCTAGACAGGTATTTAGTTGAAATACAAGGTCCAGATATTGAGAAGATATAGGTATAAGAATAAAGTAGAGAACAATATGTTGCAAGACAATGGGTTGGTACTCACACTATATTCTCTTTACTTTTAACTTCTCCAGTTCTAGACAAGTATTTCTTTGAGATAAAAAGTCCAGATATTGAGAAGATATAGGTATAAGAATAAAGTAGAGAACCATTTGTTGCAAATATCAGGATTTTTCAAGGTGATCGAAAATGTAGATACTTGTGTTTGGTGTTCCGTTGTAAGTAATAGTTTCGAGAACTTACTTCTCTTTCAGGTTACTCATACATGCATGTATTTCTTGATGAGTAATGATGTTTAGCCTCCTTCCATTTGGCTGATATGCACTGGACACGGTTGGATGATTTTTGAATCTGGTTCCATTTAAATTAGTGCCTTTGTTTCTTTATGGTATATAGAATGGTTTCGTATCTTAACGATGTTAAGTTATAAGGAGTTGTCCGGCTGATGCTTAAAACCAGAATCTGGACGAACTCAAGGCAAGTTTCAGTAATGGCAGTTTGTGGGTTATCCCGGGCTTCGACGAGGGTTAAAATTTTACCATCAGGAAGATCAATCTTTATATTGTTCTTGACTCGCCACCAGTTTTAATTAAATGGATTTTTTTTAGAAAACATTAGTGGGAATATAGTAGAACTGGAAATGATTCCAGAACCACAAACGATTACTGAAAATTTAATAGAACCTATGGATTCAAATGGTTTCGACATTCCATTAGCCACTCCGTAGATTTGATGGGTAACCCAGACACCCGAGAGGTACTTCGGTCTTCTCAAAGATGGTGATAGGAAGGTTCTTGTTTACCCAGACTCACCATTGCTGCTGTTCTAAACTACAGACCTGGCAGGAGGATGAGTATAACGTCGTTCTAAATTAGTTTTAGAAAGTGCACGTGTATAAAACTCTGCCAGAAGGTTGTTAGTCAGTGGGAGCAGCGGAAGCATAGTGGGCGAGTAGCTTATGTCTATTTATAGACTAAAGCAGGAGAAATAGATTATCTATTTTTGATGTGACGGTCATTGGTTTTGACTTCATCAGAATAGGAAATGGATCTGGTAAGAAGGTAGTAGAGAGTGATGTCCAGGTATTTGGATGACATGCACTTGATAGGGAGCGATATTCCTATACTACGATCGGTTATATGCTGTGGTTGTCACAAAGGGCTTCTCCACATAGGATATGGATAAAATATCAGGGATTCTGGTGACTAGATCTATGTTATTAGATCTAGATTTGGGAAGTGACCCAATTTGGGTACTTTGACATTATTCTAAAAGTATTTTAGAATGGACGACTCCTGACGTGGTTGTGTACCCGCAGGTGATGGAGTCACCCTCTCTAAAGAGATGTCTTTTAGACTGATGAGTAGAGAGATTTGCATGATTGGCATATCACTTGCTTAGGCAATTAAGACAATCATGAGATGTCAAATACAACACCAGATATTGCTTTTGCACTGGTTACAACAAGTATATATATTAATTAATTCCTGGAGAAACGTCGGGAAGCAATGTTCTTGGGATAGGATAACGGCAGCCTCCATCGGGAGACAGTTATCATTTCAGACTTCTAAGGTGACCTGGATGACAGAGTGGCTGTCTGAGTTATAGTTTTCCCTCTTTTGAGGGATAGTATGTTGGACAAGTGGTTCAAGCGGACACTGTGAAAGGCTTGGCTTATGATACTGATTAAATTCAGTGGATGATACGGTCTAAGAAGTTTGTTGGATTTGGAGTTCATTTATGAACTGGGTCCCATCAGATGTCCAGAAAAATTCTAAGACAGGTATCGCTCATTTCGGGAGATAGTCTTTCTCCACGAAGTTGAGATATTGAGAGAATAGAAAGAAACATTAGAGCGGATCTACTCACTGAGGCTATTTCTCGAACACAATAGTTTCACAAACGAGTTTTGCAAAACTTATTAGTAGAGAAGTTGGGTGCTCGGTATCACCCGAGCTGTGAGTATGCGACAACGCAATAATTATCCTTAAATGCAAGTGGATGATTGTTGGCTATAGTGCCCTCAGGTCAATTATTGAATCGCAGGCACGCGATTGCGATGATTGAGGGAGGACCTATACAGATAGAACAGTCTTATTCAAGATGATAGTATACTATTTGGTTTGTCTTTATCATCATGTACATGCTTTATGTGGTATTACAGATCACTATTACATGTTGATAGAGCCCATAGGATTCTTGCTTGACTGCCAGCATTATGATGGCGATATATGTGGGAGCTGGGTGGTCTAAGCACATCCTTAAATGTCCCTAGTCGTGGGAGTATCGAGACTGGGCATTAATACTCCAGAGTAGACTAGTGTATACTGATCGAGACCCCGACGAGGGATGGTGGCCAGGTCTCACAAGCCATTGGTGTTAGTTTGTTCACCTAAGATAGTATACAGGTGCATATTAGGTTATGAGTACACTGGACGGACATGTGTACAGGTTAGTCTGCCGACCTGAGATCGTTATTTGTCTCGTGTGAGTTCCCACTGTGCTTTGATTACTACCCTACCACGTCTCAAAGGAGTCATTCAAATAGGTTTTAGTTAGGTACAGTCCCGAACCACATGGAGGCAGAGAGCGGATCGTCGGGGATTCGTCTCTCCCGGTATTGGGAATTGATGTCGCGCAGTGCACGGGTGGCCATCACCAGAAATCCTTGGCCAAGATAGTCGAGAATTACTGATTTGGATCAGTAGTTTCTCAGTTGGTGATGGGCTTCATACCAACACGAAATGTCACGTTATTAGGGGTCTGACTTTATTCACCCCCCTAAACTCAATATGCAATACTCTTAGAAGAACAGACCGGACTGAACGGATATTGTCACGGACAGGCTCAGTAGGGGTTCGGATGAGTTTGCTTGTCGGCCTCCCTTTCTCTCAATACCAGGGTAGCCGTTACGTACAGCTAGTGCCGCTGACATGCTTGTGGTTAAACCCACTGCCAGAGTATTGACGAGTCTTTAAAGTCCCACACAGAGGGTTTTCTTGCTTCAGGCGAAACGATGTAGAGGCCGTATGGTTTTACGGCAGGGTTCGATCATATACGTGCACTTGTGCACGTATCAGGATTCGGACGGATAATACTGGTGGCTTTGGTTTAGACCAGATTCTAGTATTATATTGTTGGATTATTTTTGTATTTTTCGGAATACGGATACGGGTATGTATATACGGATGTGGCCTATTCTTGTAATTTATTACAAAGTGCTTCTAGAAGATTACATCTCATTTAGTTTTAACCATTTAGGATTAAATGGTTAATGAGGTGGAGAGCATGAGGTGTTTATTGCATTTATTGTGGCATGGCATTGTAGTGACTCATGGTTATTATTCTAGCATGCTCGGTTTTTTGTTTGTTGTGAGATATTTTGGAGACTTGAGATATTTTAGGTTGACTTAAGATATTTTGGAGACTTGAGATATTTATGGGATGCTTCATTATTGCTCACAACACAACAAATAAGATAGCCAATTTTCCTGAGTTGCCTCTCACTCTCATCCTCAAGCTTCTTCTTCTACTTCAACCCTTCAAGTCTCATGTGTTGAGAAACCTAAGTTGTTTAGAGACAAATTAATCCATCACCACACTCTACATTCTCTAAGCTATCTAGTTTAGCGAACTTGGTACCCTAGTTACCTCGGCTATTGAAGTAGAAGCTCGGAATACAAATCCTTAGGTGGATCATCTTCGATGGAGGGAAACCGGAGATCAAGCTAGATCATGGTGGCCTCTAGGAGCTTGGAAAGGTGGTTGAAAACCGAAGGTCACGGATCAATTCGGTATAACCATTCTTAACTCCTATATTTTTAGTTTGCTAGTTTAGGATTCATGGTAGATCCGCGTAGCGGGTTGTGTTAGCGCCAGTTTTGAAAATTTTTGTTCCGCAATTGGCCACGGTTTGAGGCCAGGGTGGTTGCATAACCCAACACATATTGTATCAGGCGATGGAATCCATATAGATCCAGCTTAGGTATCAGCAGTAAGCAAATGGCCGACACCGAAGTCAGTGAAGGACATTTGAAGTTTCTTGGGTTTAGTAGGATATTACAGAAGATTCATTGAAGGATTTTCGAAGATTGCAACACCCCTGACCAAGCTCGCGCGTAAAGATGAAGAATTCGTGTGGTCAGAAGCATGCGAACAAGATTTTGTAGAACTCAAGTCAAGAATGACATCAGCGTCTATTCTCATAATACCGGACGAATCTGGAGGTTTCGAAGTGCATTGCGATGCATCCGGTAAGGGATTAGGATGTGTTCTATATCAGCATGGTAAAGTTGTAGCTTATGCATCAAGACGGCTGAAGATTCATGAGCGCAACTATCCAACGCATGATATGGAGTTGGCAGCCGTTATCATTGCTCTTAAGATTTGGCGCTATTATCTTCTTGGAGAAAGAGTGGACATATACACAGACCACAAGAGTCTGAAATATATGTTTACTCAGAAAGAGTTGAATATGCGGCAGAGAAGATGGTTAGAACTCATGGCGGACTTCGACATCAACTTACAATATCATTCAGGGAAGGTGAATGTAGTACCTGATGCACTTAGTCGCCAACCACTATCAATGAATCTCACCGCACATTGGAAGCTTCAACAAGATTTGCATCAGATGGAGATAGAAGTGATCATGCTAGGTAACGCGTCAAGTTTGATGAACTTATAAGTTAAATCTACCATTGTCAATCAGATCAAAGCAGCTCAAACAAGTGATGCCAAGTTGCAAAAGATTAAAGAACAAGTAGAAAGTGGACTTAGAACAGACTTCATTATCCATGAAAATGGATTTTTGAGATACGGCAGTAGATTGTGTGTGCCACAAGTTCCTATTCGGGACGAATTGATGAAAGAAGCTCATAACTCTCCTTATTCAGTACACCTTGATGGTACAAAGATATACAAAAATCTGCGGCAACATTACTGGTGGTATGGAATGAAGCGTGAAGTAGCCAGAAGCGTCACTAAATGTTTGGTGTGTCAGCAGGTAAAAGCTGAATATCACAGGACTGCTGGTTTACTTCAACCGTTACCTATCCCAGAATAGAAGTGGCAATACATCACCATGGACTTCGTGACTGCGCTTCCTTGCAGCACGAAAGGTAACGATGCGGTATGGGTTATTGTGGATCGACTCACAAAATCGGCTCACTTCATCACATTTCGAGTTGGCCAATCTACCGAGACATTAGCAAAGAAGTATATGGAAGTATGAATCTAAGTAAGATTTAACTCTTCAATATGTACTATCTCTAATACCCATGAACTCTTGCAGGAGATTGTGAATTACATGGAGTACCGGTTTGCATTGTCTCCGATCGTGACACCAGATTTTGATCGCAATTTTGGCAGAGTCTGCAAGCTAGCTTGGGAACGAGTCTGAACTTTAGCACGGCTTACCATCCACAAACAGATGGACAGTCTGAGCGAACGATTTAGATACTTGAATACATGCTAAGAGCTTGTATGCTAGACTTCGGAGGATCATGGGAAGATCACCTACATCTTATGGAGTTTTCATGCAACAATAGCTACCAAGCAAGTATTGGAATAGCACCCTTTGCAGCTCTATATGGAAGAAAGTGTCGTTCACCATTAAGTTGGGAAGACATCGGAGATAGAGAACTCCTTGGACCTGAGATGATAGTAGCAACTGTAGATATAGTTCACATTATTAGGAAAAGAATGCACATAACCCAAGATCGACAGAAGCACTGGGCTGTTGCAAAGCTCCGTCACTTCGAGTTCCAACCGGAAGATCATGTCTTTTTTAAAATCTCACCAAACCGTGGAGTGATTCACTTTAGAAGGCGGGGTAAGCTAAGTCCGAGGTACATTGGACCATTCGATATACTAGAACGAGTCGGAGAAGTGGCTTATCACTTGGCACTTCCACCCTCATTGGAAGGAGTGCACAATGTGTTCCACATATCTCAACTCAGAAGGTACATGAGTGACCCCAGTCACATTCGTATTCTTGATCCCTCCGAGCTTACTGTACAGATGGATCTATCTTGTGAGCAACAACCCGTTGAAATCCTAGACAGAAAGGTGAAGTCACTTTGGAATAAGGAAGTAAACTTAGTTCGAGTGATGTGGAGAAAAGACACACCAGAAGAATCAACATGGAAAAGAGAAGACGATATACGTGCAAGATATCGTCACTTGTTTGTAAATTAGTCCTTAAAATAATTGTAAATATCGAGGACGAAATTTTTGTAAGGAGGGTAGAATGTAACGACTCTGTTTTAATGTACAGAAAGTTTATTTAAAAGTTAATGTACAAATGGAGTATTTGCAATCCTGTGTATACTATAAGTATTTAATTTGCTTTTGAACAACAAGAAAGCACTTGTAGCTCATTGGTAAAGCCTTGCACTGCTGTGACATAGCCCCTGTGTTCAAATCCCCCCAGCCACATATTATTTTTAATGATTTTTCTTCTAAACTTTTAGAAGCCCAAAAGTTTACACGTGCAATACACGTAAAAATGAAAAGTCACACTAAAAACAAACATGTGCACTGAGCCATATGAAGCGACTAGGACACGTATCTTCAATCCAGAGCCCCCCACCCCCTAGATGGCCGGCGAGATTGCTATTAAGGCCGACACCGCTGATTGAAGAGATTTTAACTAGCTTATGCGCTTTTAAAAGATGAATCAAAAATATTTAGTAACCGCAATCAAGAACGGCGTCGCTTGGAAGCTAGCCGGTGAGTACGGGTCGGTCCACAGGGATGTTGTGAATTTCCTAATTGCTCTAACGAGTTAATTCCGAAGGGAGTTCGGATTGATTATTAAATCTAAAATCTAATTCTATCTATCTAAGATTATCTAGATCTAGTCTTGCTAGGGTTAGGTTTAGGAATGGTTTGCAAATGCAAGTAAATCTCAACGCTTTCTATACCCGAATGAAGATCTATGAGGAGTTATGGTAATTATCAATAAAGGGGATTAGATCCATTTGGGAAGGTGTTACTTTCTCTAGGTTCTTGCCCTTCCTTTAGAGATCCTTACCCTAACCTCCATGGAAAACGCGCGCAACCGGGCCTTTATACTATGATATCACCGCTACCTCGAGGGATAGGGTGCCGTAGGGCGCGATGTGTGCGTGTATGCATTGAGTCCTATTGCAAATATATAATGGGTAAGAAAGGGATGAGAGATCTCATCTCTCAAAAGCCTTCCCTAAAGCTAACTCTAAACAATTATCTACGGCAAGGAATTAAATCTACCTAAGGAAAATAATTAAAATCTAAACTAGAGCAATTAATTAAAACTACTTACAGATGGCTCTCTCCAATCATCAATGCAGGTTGTCAGATCTGAATTCATGAATCGAAAAGAGGCACCGATGCTCTCCGTAAAGAATTCTGAATTTATTATTTAAAAGGAGGCATAAGAAATTACAATGATTAGAGTTCCTATTTATAGAGAATAGGAAACCCTAGGTTACATTTTGATCCGCATGTCTGAAATTACAAAAATAGCTCTTAGGTTGACTAGTCAGCGCCGCACCCACGTTTTGGTAAAAATTCATTTTCCTCTGGACTTCTTCTTGCCGCGGAACCGCGGCATTGGTAGGCTTGGGCCGCAGTTCCGCGGCCCATTGGTAGGCTTGACTGGTTAAAATTTCATGTCTTGTTTTGGGTCTTTTTGGGCTTCTGATTCCTTGGTTCTTTTATCAATTGGACTTCTACATTGGTTCTAGATCTCCAGTGAACAATTTACAGTGGACTTTTAACCGTTCGCTTTGTAATCTTAGACCTTGCATTGCCTTGTTAATTGTGAACTGTTCTTCGCCTAGGCTTGCTAAGATCCTTCTATTTGTTGGTCAAAAGTCCCTCTTTGTATCGTCTTGTGCCTTTTTCACTGTTTTTCGCTCCAAGAACCTGTAACCTGTAACATGTAGCAGACATGCGTCAAAAGCACATGTTTATTTATAAAACGAATAAGAATGGGGAATATAATAATACAATATTATGGTATGAACAAATACCCCCAAACTTATCTTTTTGCTCGTTCTCGAGCAAACTTATTTTTTATTCTCTACAAAAAACCTAACCGCACTTTCGCAGGGAAACGCGATTACACTGAGCTCGTGCAACAAGCCGTTAAACCTCTAGGTGTCCCTAGTAGGAGGAGTGTTGTCTCCTGAGGGTTTTCAGCGGATACTACCCACAAAATCCTATCGATTTGGCTTTTCGACTTTTGTTCTTCAATTAGGTTTTCTAACAAGGAATTCTATTATCTTTGACTCGTAAATTATCCACCCATATTCTTCACACTTCCTCATCATCTAACTTAAGATTATATATATCCCATAGACTTACTTAGCTTTCGGCATCTTTTAAGTTTTCCTTCTAGGGTTCCATCTCCACTTAGGAATTTTTATCAACTCTATTAAAGATACAAGTCTATTCTTCATTCCTTTCTCTTATCTAAACTCTAATCACATATCCCCACGTGTGTGTATAAATCACCCCTACACTTGGAAATTCAAATCAAGCAATCGTACTCTTGTCCGTTGTCCAAAGCACTTCTTAATTGGTGAATTTTTTAAATGAATTTTGCTTACACATCCTTCATGCGACCGTTAATACTTCTTGAGGTACCAACAACCGATTACAAGATGTGTTTGCACATTAAAGTGTAATTCCTAGTCTTGCAACACCCAAGGCTTTAGTAGTGACTCCCAAACCAGTTGGTCTAAGGCACTAGGTGATGAAGCACCCTCGCTAAATATTTTTCTATTTTTGCAGCCATAAGTAATCACAAAAACCAGTGTTCATTTTTTTTTTCTTTATTCACTTTTTTTTCCTTCTATTTTCATTGTACTAAGGACTTTAGACAAGAGCATTTCAAAGTCTCTTCTACTATCCCAAGTTTCAAGGTGCGTGATTGTGCAAATTGTAGGGTATACATTTTCAGAATCTATACTTAAGTTAGGAATTATTTTTCAAACTTATACTCTAATAAGAACATCAATACTTTTCCTTCGTTTCGACTTAGCCCAAGAAGTGAACCTAAAATTTGCCTATTTCTAAATAACTACAAAGACGTATACTTTCTACCGTTAAACTTTATGGAAAGTTACTTTTAGGGTTTTTAATTTACTAAATCTAAGATCTAGTTGCTCCTAGCTAGTTAACCTATTTGACAAACTCAAATCAAATAAGGCCAAAATTGAATACATTAGTTGTTTTTTTATAACTTTTCAAATTTTTCAATTTTATGGGTTTTAAATTAAGTATGCAAATGCAAAAATATATACAAATGAATGCGAAGGAAGAAAACGTACCAAGCATACCCCCAAACTTGAACTTGACAGTGTCATCACTGTCATGCTACACCAAGAGGGTCAAAATGCCGGTATTCCCCTGTTTATTTATTTATAATAATTTTTTTTTTAATATTTTGAAAAAAAAATTATTTTTTTATAGAAAAAGAAAAAAAAATATATACATATATACAATAAGGTTCCCCCCAAACTTAAGCTTGGCCTTACACAGGCCAAAGGTTAGCACCAACCATTCAAAAATCTTATCGTGGTAATGGTATAGTTGGTGCAAGAATGGGGTGGAAAGAAAAGAAATGAGACGCACACGAGACCGTATGGGAAGAAGAGTAGAATATGGTCTCGGTGGAGGAGAAGAATGGCGGAAAGAAGAAAGAAGTGGAGTACGATCTTGAGGGTGTAAATCGAGTGAATAAATTAGCGCAATTTGTGATGACCGATGTGTTAAAAGCGATTGTGCTAACCTATCAACCTGTCGAGAAATGGGGTCAAATCCCTCAAAATTCGCAAGAAAACATGGGTACGCCGAACTTGGTATTGGAGATGAAAGCGTAACGGTCTCTTGTACGGTCGGAACAATAGGAATGACGACAGGGAGTGAATTAGGGATAGTCTCTTTCTCACCGTAGTAACCTGTCTCGAACTTGAAAGATTCCATTAATAGTTCAAAACAACTGTAAACAACCGAGTCTGATGGCTCAACTAACTCATCTGAAAATGTAAAGGACTCAAACTCGGGCGGTGAGTCATCAACATCGTCCGAAAAAGTGAAACACTCGTAAGTGTTATCGTCTGTGAGAACTGTGTCAGATTCGAAGGAAAAATTTTCAAGCTCACAGTTTTCAAGCGGGGTCGGAACGATGGAAAGGAGGGAGGGTGATACAACAGTCAAAGGTTCAGGAGGATGAATTGGAAAATCAGACACATCAAATAAAAATGGTTCAACCTCAATATGGTCCTCAAAACTCTCCTCAATACTATCCTTATAATTCTCCTCAAAATTCAACTCATCCATGTCATTATCATCAAAACCCAGACGCATATGAAGTTCGGGAGAAATATCTAATGACTCGGGATGATGAGTTGAACATAAAATTTCAAGCAAATCGACAGGTTCATCATCCGAAATATTCCCGACGTCTATATCCTCAATCAAGTGAAAATAAATTTCTTTAGACACCTCATCAAAAGTATGGATATTTATCGATTTAGGTTCTAGAGTGGAGGTGTAAAGATCGAAAGGATTAAGTGTAGTTTCACTCGAAAGGGGTTCTTCACAATTTAGCAAATCAAACACTACAAAGTCGCACAACTCATCATTTTGGACACATGTTTGAAAATAGGAGTTGTTGGATTCAATTGGGTATGGGTAGGTTTGATTTGGAAATCCTCTCTCATTCTCACTCTGTCCAACCGCCTCCTTATACATTGAAAAATTTGGAGCTAGCGGGAAACTAGCTACCGGTTCAGTAGGTTGCATAAGGGCGGCCATGACGCTTCCACATTCCTAACCATTTTGTTTGTTGCTACAATGTACGCCTCCAACGACTCTTCCAAACTAGACTTGGGTGGTAAGGGGGTTTTAGTAAAAGATTCGAGATCGTATGGATATGCAAAACTCCCAACAGGCTGTGTAGAAGCAGTGTCTAGTGACGGTGGGATAGGACTGGTAGGAAGTGGGTGGTTGGACAGGGGTAGGGTCAACATGTCGATAAAAAGGTGAATGGACTTGTTGATCCCTAGAACTAGATGAGTGGAGAGGGGTGAAAAATCGGCTGCGAGATTGAGCAATATGCTCAGCAATGGACATTGGCTTAGGAGTGACATAAGGACTTGAAAAAGTGGTATCAACATATGGAGGTGGTAAAGGTTGACTTGGTTGACACAAAGTGGATTGAAAAGTCAAACTGTTTCTCATAGACGCCTCTATTTGATCTTTCAAAGATTTTTTAGGCAAGGAAGGATCATCTTTAAATTGACCGAATAAATTGACGTACGACGCAAAATTAGGTTTGGGATACCAAAGTTCGGCTAGTGATTTATTATGTGGGGTACCCATGTTGTAAGAAGAAAGGGTGAAAGAAAGAAAGTTGGGTGGTGCTGGTGCTAGGATTTATTTGCGGCAAAAATTTTGCAAGTTGTTAAAAAATATTTCCTTTTTCCGTTTGCTCTTTATTTGGAAAAAAAAAATTTAGCAAAAAGATTAAGGATATGCAAATCAGAAAAGATCACTTGCAATCAATTATTATTTTAAGCATAGCGCAACGAATTCTGCATGAGATTTGTTCTTTGGAAAGAGAAAGATTTTTCGAGAGCACGGAATCCTGCAGGAATTTTTCAGAAAAGATATATCTAGATTTCCAGAGAAGAAACAGAGAAGCTTACAGAGAAAATTCCACGCGATGAAGTCACAATCCCGCCGAGTTTCCGCGGTATAAGAGCTTTAATGCCGCGTTTTCGCGGTCAAAAAGTAGGCACGGTTCCCCAAAAAAATTTGTGGAAGATGATGTCACATTCCCGCCGCCCTTCCGCAGTCAGAACATGGTCAACGCCGCGTTTCCGCGGTCTGATGGTGGTTTTAGATCACTGGAAAAATTTGGATGTTCTGTTTTGGAACTCCCCCTCTGTTCTGATCTTCTGATTTCTGTTTCTCTTTCTGGAAATTTCCAGATCCGAATTTGTGTAGATCCTACAAGATTCAAACAACAAAGTACCCTTTCCAAAAATAACAGATGATATATTTTTATATTTTTGTGATTTTTCAGATTTTTATGATTTTTTTTTTAAATTTTGATTAACCCGAAATTGCAAAAAGGAAATTTAATGCCATCCCCGGCAACGGCGCCATTTGATTGAAGAGATTTTAACTAGCTTATGCGCTTTTAAAAGATGAATCAAAAATATTTAGTAACCGCAATCAAGAACGGCGTCGCTTGGTAGCTAGCCGGTGAGTACAGGTCGGTCCACAGGGATGTTGTGAATTTCCTAATTGCTCTAACGAGTTAATTCCGAAAGGAGTTCGGATTGATTATTAAATCTAAAATCTAATTCTATCTATCTAAGATTATCTAGATCTAGTCTTTCTAGGGTTAGGTTTAGGGATGGTTTGGAAATGCAAGTAAATCTCAACGCTTTCTATACCCGAATGAAGATCTATGAGGAGTTATGGTAATTATCAATAAAGGGGATTAGATCCATTCGGGAAGGTGTTACTTCCTCTAGGTTCTTGCCCTTCCTTTAGAGATCCTTACCCTAACCTCCATGGAAAACGCGCGCAACCGGACCTTTATACTACGGCATCACCGCTACCTCGAGGGATAGGGTGCCGTAGGGCGCGGTGTGTGCGTGTATGCATGGAGTCCTATTGCAAATATATAATGGGTAAGAAAGGGATGAGAGATCTCATCTCTCAAAAGCCTTCCCCAAAGCTAACTCTAAACAATTATCTACGGCAAGGAATTAAATCTACCTAGGGCAAATAATTAAAATCTAAACTAGAGCAATTAATTAAAACTACTTACAGATGGCTCTCTCCAATCATCAACGCAGGTTGTCAGATCTGAATTCATGAATCGAAAAGAGGCACCGATGCTCTCCGTAAAGAATTCTGAATTTATTATTCAAAAGGAGGCATAAAAAATTACAATGATTAGAGTTCCTATTTATAAAGAATAGGAAACCCTAGGTTACATTTTGATCCGCATGTCTGAAATTACAAAAATAGCCCTTAGGTTGACTAGTCAGCGCCGCACCCACGTTTTGGTAAAAATTCATTTTCCTCTGGACTTCTTCTTGCCGCGGAACCGCAGCATTGGTAGGCTTGGGCCGCGGTTCCACGGCCCATTGGTAGGCTTGACTGCTTAAAATTTCATGTCTTGTTTTGGGTCTTTTTGGGCTTCTGATTCCTTGGTTCTTTTATCAATTGGGCTTCTAAATTGGTTCCAGATCTCCAGTGAACAATTTACAGTAGACTTTTAACCGTTCGCTTTATAATCTTGGACCTTGCATTGCCTTGTTAATTGTGAACTGTTCTTCGCCTAGGCTTGACTAAGATCCTTCTATTTGTTGGTCAAAAGTCCCTCTTTGTATCGTCTTGTGCCTTTTTCACTGTTTTTCGCTCCAAGAACCTGTAACCTGTAACATGTAGCAGACATGCGTCAAAAGCACCTGTTTATTTATAAAACGAATAAGAATGGGAAATATAATAATACAATATTATGGTATGAACAACCGCCGGGCCCCCCTAAGAAAATTCCCCCAACTTTTTTCTCCAGCACCCCTTGGCTTACCCCACTACCTCCATTCTGTTTGATTTCTCTGCAAATTTACAGAGGGATTAAATTCACCTCATTAATCCATTTTAATGCATATTTTTAATTCATCCTTTAATCCTCAAAACCCTAATTTCTCCTATAAAAAACATCACACCCTAGCCTCCGCATTCTGAAATCCATTGCCAAAACTCTCTAAAATTCCTAAGTTCAAAAGTTGTACAAGTGGAGTTAGCCAAGGTTAAAGTTCCGGCGAGAATTTGAAGTACTTCCAGCGACCCCGCGACTCCATGAAGGCCGCAAACCTTTTCCTTTATCTCTCCTCTAAACCCTAAGCTTGTAAGTCCCATCTTCCCTCTTCTCTCTCTAGTAAATATAATCATATTTTCAAAACTCGTCGAAAGCGGAGTTATTCCGACTTCCGATTCTCTTTTCTTTAAAAATTCAACTTTTCTTAAACAACAAATTTACCATCTTTTCATATATTGTTTAGAAACCATAAAACAACAATTTTATCAAGTTTCAATTCAAAATTTAATGTTAAACAAATATTATTTCACTTTTTCGGTAAAATACCATCAAGTTTACATACGACATTACTTAATCGTTTTGCTCATATTACCTTTACAAAACTCACGAGGTAATGACCTACCTCATCACAATACTTATCTTGACATAGCACGATAGCTTTTATAACAATTTTTGTGGGATAAAACACAATTTTCATTAAAATACCTTAAACTATCAAAACCCGTATTCTTTAAATTGTTTTAATTAATTCCTTGCAAATAAGCCTCTACAACCCATTTTGGGGAATCCGATCGGGATGGTGCGGGTTAGCGCACATCCTCGGTACTAGTAGAGCGAGATGCAGACCTCGTCACAAAGCATTCGATCTCGATGGAATTTTTATTACAATTTCTAAGAAAACGTGATTTCTATTAATAAATAAATTCTATTTTCTATAATTATATATATATATACATATTATCAAAATATCTATTTTAAATATAATATATATATTCCATGTTTTCTAATCAAAGGAAAAGAATCACAAAAGATCATGAAAATACCATCACATTCAATACAAGTCAAATTACAAGAAAATACCATATACTATTCAAAATTAGGTTTATATCCACTAGAATATTTTATTTTATAAAAATTACAATTATGAAAACCCTAAAGACGATAAATAAATACTTGAGGTTTATTTTGAAAATATATCAAAACTATTTTTCATAAAACCCCCTCAAGTTATATTAATTTACAATAAGTATCCTAGTAAATATAGGTTTAAGCGGGACCAGTTCTCTTGAGCCGCAGGGAGCCGGAAAATATGGGTGCTTGCCTTTCTAAGGTAGACAACCTAAACACGGTGTTATCAATACCGTAATTGTCTTGGAAAAAAACAAAAATCCTGCCGTCCATTTGCAGCAGTTACCGATAAAATCAAAACTAATTCAGGACCTCAATTCATTTTAAAGTGTCGGACTCAGGCAGAGTCTCAGTCTAATCTGAAATCAGTCAATCTATCCTTGAATATGATTCGAGTATAACTCCAATTCAACATGAATCCATTTATACAAGAATTCAATCTATATCAACATGACTCGACTGAACCGAACCAAGGATATACTCTGACTACATGACTATCCATTCCGTTTATATGAACTACTGATATCATGGTTTCGGCAAGTCATACATCTATTAAACAAAAAAATATATATCAATACATAATACATTACGGGGTTTTAAAGGGGTAGACTGGTACGGAATGTGTTAGAAGTGGCACAAGACGGTCACTTTAATACACCTAACCTGAATATCCTTTGTTGTTGTTCCGTAGCTTAACGGTTCCTTGTACTCCATATACCTTAGTCCATAGAATAGTTGGACTCCTCTCATATACACTGGCATATTCTATACCAAACTACAAACAACTGCGTTAACACAACAATCAAATAATATACAGTTATATTCTTTCTGTCTATTCTATTTTTACCATTCTTTGGGACTTACCGAGCGATTGTTCGCTGTAGACATTCCTTCTCTCTTCTTTCTTTGGAATGTTGTCAGGTGGATCCGACTCACTGGAGATAGAGCCCAGGACAGAGGACTTGGATCAGTTCAGCGAGGACCCCGAGCTCTAGACTCTTATATATACTTTGCTTTAATGTTCATGCCATTGTTTAGGCATTGCTTTCATCATTGTATTTAATTTTCAATTGTATTGTAAAGAAATGTTTAATAAATAAAAGTTGTTGTTCATTTATATTTCAAGTCTTCTTGTGTATATTTATATTATATTGTTTAGTTACGCTTAGCGTGTTTACTTCTGAGTAAATACGTAGCGGGCCCAGACACGTCTCATTACCCGTACATTGGGAAGTGGGGCGTGACAGCAGCTCTTCTATAAAGGGCTTCATCAGTGAATCGGTGGAGTACCTGGCCCCTTCGCCGGACGCATGGTCGTCCCATTGTATGCCCTCGATTTTCTTCTCGAAGGCTTCGAGTCGGTGGTGGTATCCAGAGGATTCTTGTTAGTGTATATGCCCTAGAGGCCATTACTGTATCATACTAGTTTGTATATTACTTAATGGAAGCTTGGGATATTCACAGTTGTATAGACAATCTTGCTCAAAATGGTAGTATGCTACTTGGTTTGTTTCTAGTTCAATATGTGCATGTGTTTCTTTTAGCATATCGCTTATACATATTAGTGGAGCCCTTAGGATCTTTGCTTGATTACCAGCGTTGTGATGGCAGTCATACTAGTGGGGGCTGGGTAATCTACAAGTACATCCTTAAACAGGTCCCTAGTCATAGGATTATCGAGACGGGGCATCGATACTCCGGAGTAGACTAGCGTATACGCTTCTCATCCCAGCAGGGGAGATGGTCTGTCCCACAGCCATTAGTACGTCGTATTGGAGATAGTATGCGGGTGCTCGTTAGGTTACGAGTACACTGGACAGGACTCATCTGGAAATGTTGGTTGGTACTATACCTATCGTCAGATAACAGTTCCCAGGTGACAGGAGTACATTTTAGTCTGTCGACTTGACACTGCTACTTTGCCTCGAGTGTGTTCCCACTGTACTTTGATTACTACCCTACCACGGCTCAAAGGAGTCATGCAAATAGGTAGTAGTTGGGTGCAGTCCCGAAACACTTGGAGGCAGTAGCGGTTAGATAGGATTCGTCTCTCCCGGTATTGGGGGTTGATATCGCGCTGTGTCTAGGAGAGCCATTACACAAAGTCCCTGGCCAGGGCAAGCGAGATTTACTGGTAGTGTTTCCAGTAGTTTCTCAGGGTGTTCTGGGCTACACTCCGGCATGACTTGTACCACTATTAGGGGTCTGACGTTTACCGCCCCCTCGGCCTGACATGCGATACTCTTAGACGAACAGACCGGACTATACGAAGATTGTCACATTCAGGCTCAGTAGGAGTTCGGATGGGTTTACCTCATCGGCCTTCTTATCGACATCTACCTGGGGACCGTTACGTACAGCTAGTGCCGCTTGCGGTCTATGGTTAAACCCACTGCCAGCGTAGTGTCGAGTCTTTAGATTCCCACACAGAGAGTTTCCCTGCACTGGGCAAAAAGTGTAGAGGCCGTATGGTTTTACGGCAAGGCTACGATCACTTACGTACACTCGTGCGCGTATGATGTTCGGGCAGACAATACTAGTGGACTTTGGTTTAAGCCGGATCCTAGTATTGTACAGATGGATTAGTGTTGTCTTCTGTGTATTCGTGTTCTACGGAATGCGGATGCGGGTGTGTATGCACGGTTGTGAGGAGCGAAGAAGGAGGTGTCTCATTGGGGTTTTGACCATTGACTTGGTCAAAACCAATATGAGATGAGGAAAATATTTATTAATCTTTTTAATGATAATTGTGTTATGGCTAATTGGTTTGACCATTTGACCATGCTTGACCATTTGACCTAGTTGACTATTATTGACTTAGATATTTTTTGAGCTCTAGATTCTTCTTATTCATTTGGATTTATCTTTGAGATGATAATGGTCAAATCAAGGGTAGCTATCAACATTATCATGATAAAAGATTACTAAATATATTTTATATGGATGATTATCTTTTGTGCTTTCTCTCTCATCCAAAAGAAAGCTCCCATGGTTCCTCCTTCTTCTTCCTCTCTAGATTTTTCTATAGCTCTCATGTGTTGAGAAAAATAGAAACTAAATAGACAAACAAATCCATCTTCTTCCTCTACATCACCTAGGACATCAAGGATAGCAAACATGTTGCCCTAGTTACCTCGGCTTGAGGTGAAGCTCAGACTATAGACTCTCGGGTGGATCGTCTTCGACTCTACGAGGCCGTGGAGGTGACCAAGATCCAGATCGATTCTCGAAGCTCACATGGACGAGGAGGACAGCGGAGAAAAGAACCGAAGGACCGTTTTCTTTGAACAGTAAAAAGGCCACAGAACAAAATTGGGACATTTCCTCACTGGGAGGGCCGGCCACATAGCCTGTAATTCCGGCCAGACCGGTTTTTGTATGGTGGAAATGCTTCAATTTTTGTATTTGGCTTTTTGACTTATATCTTGGGTTTCAGGAGTTGTTTATTTTTGCCGATTTTGACTTTGCTGAAAATTATTCACTGTAGCACGGCCGGTGTTTCGAAGTCGTGATTTAAAGTCGTTTAATGTTCTGTATTTATGAAATGATATATGTACTGAACGTCTACTAATCACTATACGTCGATTAGTGGGGGTTGTGCATATCTGTAATCTGTGATATTGGTTTGTGGATATGAACTTGTTGGATTGTCGTGATGAATAGCCGGGGATGTGAGATAAGAGTTTTCATTTTTTATTCAATGTAATATTTGTAATTTGATGTAATATTATTTTATGGTCGCACATCCGGGTTGAGCTTGTAGCCACCATTGTATATTATTTCTTTTACTGTTTTTGCTCCTAAGATAGACCTAAGGTGGGGTGCACAAACTACCGGGTACTTTGAAGTGCCGAGTAGCCTACTCACGTTGTTGAGGGAGGTTGCTTCACTTTGGGTATTTGGCGGGTAGTTTGCCGCACCCGTAGGGGTCTAGGGTGGGGTTTGGCTATTCATCGCGACCGTGTAATCCGTCTTTCGTTGCAGATTCAAACGAAGCGCGGGTTCCTAGTATATCCAATGTGTTCATCTGTGATCTGGAATGGCTATCATTGCATCTGACGAATGTATATATATATATCTATATATGATATCTAGTAGACGTTGCTTATGTTTTGCATCCGCGCTAGTCCAGCCCCCGCTCTTTCGTTAGTTAAGTAACCTAACGGGTAATGATAGGCCCAGTGGAGAATGCGGATGGCATAAGCGTACATTATATTTTCCTTGTTTTCTGCAATGGTAGGATTAAATTGATGGGACGCATTATATTAATGCAAAGAAAACAAACCAAAGCTGAATTATTGGAACAATTTCAAAACCACTCGGGTTTTTTCAAAACAGAAAAACTTTTAAAAACGCGGAGCTTAAACCACTCCTTTTAAAAGCTATCAAGGTTCCTTCGATTATATCAAGTTCACTACGTTCACGGTTTCGCCAAAACCATTCGTAGCCCTCCGTCATTTCATATGTATATTCAATAGTATTCAAGCTATGTTTGTTGACCTTCATCAAGGCATTGTGATTGGTGAAGGACTACCTTAGCACCATGATGAGGTTATAGAAGCATCTACCATGCCAAATTTAAATTTTTCTTGATGCTAAGCTAGACAAACAAGATCTTTAACTAGATTATTAGGGTTTTCTTTAGATGATATGTTAACTAGATAAGTGTAGGAACATTATACCTTGGTAGAATCAAGTCCTTCACTTCACTTGCTCCTTGTAATAGTCCCGCGACTCCACTAGGCATCTCTTGAGGTTTTGAATGGGCTTCCTTCGTTGCCTTCGCGCCAAAGATGATCCACCACGAAGCTCCTACTAGTTCCAGCTACCACTACACTAAACTCTTTAGTGTATGAAACACATCATACTAGTTTGCTAGAATGGTGTGAGATGATGAAGTAGATGTAGGATTCCTAAGCACACTAATGAGGTTCCACAAGGCATCAACCATGCCAAAATCAAGTTTTTCTAGGTGCCGAGAAACCCTAATGAAGATTGTTAACTAGAGATTAGGCGAAAAGCAAACAAGCAAACAACTTTGCTACTATATGAATTGAAATACAACCTTTGTAGATCCGGTCCTCCACTTCTCTAGCTCCGTGTTGACGTCCCTCCGCTGTGATCATCGGAATCCCGGACTCTAGCGTCGGTTTCATCGGAGAAATGGGCGGGCTAGGTCGTTGACTTCGATGCCGAAGATGATCTACGTCGAGGCTACTCAAACTCAAGCTCCACCTTCACTAGGTCATGAAACTTGTGAAGATAACACACTCTACTACATGGCAAGTGGTAGAGGATGAAGAAATAGGAAGTGGGTTCACTTTGGATTTGGATTTCTCACTTGGAATTTTTAAGAGAGCTTTCTTCTTTTCATGAAGAAGAAGAAGAAGAAGAAAAGAAAATGAATTATCCCCAAAAAGAAAATCCAAGTGATTCTATCATAATGCAACCATGGGTAAGATAAACTCATGTAGAGAATAAACTAGGGTTAAACTAAATGGTTAGGGTTTAGGAATAAAACAAAATGGTAAGACTTATTCAAAGATGCTAGAAAAATCATGAAGCTTCTTGCACAAAACAAAGAAAGCCACTACCATTTTATTTTAGCCAAAAATGAATAAAGAAAAATAAAAACCTAAACCCTAACCATTAACTAAACATGGTTTAAAACAAACACATACCCAAGTTTGCATGTATCATCAAACATGATACAATCTTGTGCACAAAAATATATCACATATACAATGTGCACAATCAAGTGAGAAAAACATCTTAAGTGAACCAATATTAGTTAATGTAAAGTAATATATCAAATATATAATTATACATTAAATCATTAAATCAACACTTGACTTAATGATCCGGTCATATTGCATATAACCGACTAATATCCAATATATCGACTTATCGAATCAATCCTCGATTCGATAACTAGGTTATATCGCATAAAACCAATCGATATATTCATCGAGAGAATAGAATACGGTATCACATATACGCATTATTCTCGGTCCCACACATATCTCATATGCGCTCCTATTTCGTTTTGCTTGAGCCAGGAAACCTCTGTGTAGGTTTCTAAAGACTCGTCAATACGCCGGCAGCAGGTGATGATCATATCAAACACCCACAAGCCGCAAGCAGTCTGCTAAACGTAACGGCCACCCGGGTATTGAGCGATCAGAAGATCAAAGAGCAAGCCCGCTCACACTCATGTGAATCCAACCAGTAACACTTACCGTACAGTCCGGTCTCGTTGTCTGATATGTCGCATTTCTCGCCTAGGGGTGGTAAATGTCAGACCCCAGTAGCTCGATAAGTCGTGTCGATATGAGGTCTATAACAGTTTGAGAAACTACTGGTAACACTTACCAGTAAATCTCAACAACCCTGGCCTGGGATTTCCGGTTATAGCCAATCGAACATAGCGCAACATCAACTCCCTATACCGGGAGAGACGAATCCCCTCCTATCGTTCATTGCCTCCATGTGATTCGGGACTGTACCCAAAAACCACCGTTTTGGACGCCCTCTTGGACGTGGTAAGGTGGAAATCAAAGCACAGTGGGAATCACACAAGACTCTATGACGATCTCGGGTCTACAGACTAACCTGTACCAGTGTCACCAGAGAACTACCATCTGACGTAAAGTATAATACCATCTGGGAGTTCTCAGCGAGTCCGTCCAGTGTACCCAGTCTCCACTGAGCACCCGTATATCATCTCTGATGTCAAACACCAATGGATATGGGATCATCCATCGCCCATCTGTATGGGTCGAGAAGGTATACGCTAGTCTACTCTGGTATATCGATGCCCTGTCTCGATACACCCACAACTTGGGACCTTAAAGGATGTACTTATAGGCTACCATATCCCCACTAGTATGATCCGCATCATAGTCCAGGTAGTCAAGTACACATCCTAAGGGCTTTACCAACATGTAACAGAGAGACAATCAGTGTACATGTTAAAGTAAAGAGCAACCAGATAGCATACTATCATGTCGAGCAAGAAAGTCCTCCCTATATATGTCCAAGCATTCACTACAATATACATCCTATGTATAGTAATGGCCTCTAGGGCATACATATAACTAACAATCTCCCACTTGCACTAGAGCCATCTGATAGCAGTGGTTGTAGTATCTCATACTCAACCATCCCATAAAAGTCTCTCTCTGGGAAAAGGCCTTTGTGAGTGGATCCGCCGTGTTGTCCTCTGAGTCTACTCTCCTAACCTCGATCTCCTTGGAGATCAACCATCTCCATGATCAGGTGATACTGCCTTAGAATATGTCTGGATCACTGATGGGTCAGGCGTTTCTAGGCATAAGCCACAACTCCATTGTCTCACAATGGGAGGAACGAAGTTCATCTCATGAACGAATATACATCCAGACTACCTCTTTGGTAGCATCTTAAGTAGCAATGTATCCAGCCTTTATCGTCTAGTATGCCACGGTATCTAGCTTGGAACTCTTCCAACATACCGTCCCTTTACTGAGGGTAAAGACAATGCCTGTGACTGACATTCAGTCGTCCTTATCACCCTGGAATCCTTCCAGTGATTCTCCCCAGGATCGATTGATACCATCTCACTACATCTAGTGAGAATCCTAACATCCATTTTGATCTATCTCATAGATCCAAAACCCAGGATTTAGTAGGTATCACTTTGATCCTATGTGGAGAATCATTGTGATAAGCGGAGATTGATCGAGCGTAGCATAGGAAACTCCTTCCCTATCAAGAGTATGTCATCCACGTACTCTACGAGGATCGCCACCATACTCCTACTACCTTTTTGTATATACAAGGTTCATCTACCATTTTGATGAAGTTAAACTATTTGACTACTACATCAAAACAAATATTCTAACTCTGCGATGCCTGGTTTATCCTATAAAGCATCTTGTACACGTTTCCGCTGCTCCCACTGTCTATGAAGCCCTCTGACTGTGTACTTATAGACTCTTTCTTCTAAAATATCATTTAGAAGAGCAGTCATGACACCCAACCGCCAGATATCGTAGTCATGGTATGTAGCCGTGGCAAGTAGGATCCGGATAGACTTAAGCATAGCCACTGGAAAAGGTTTCATCATTATTAGCCACAACTGGTCTACGATGCAAATCTTTAACAAGTCTAGCTTTGAAAGTCTCAACCTTTCCATGTACACCAAGTAATCTTCTCAAGATATACTTGCTCCTGATGGGGATTTAACCTTTCAGATATAGCAACCAAAGTCCATACTTTGTTGGTGTATAAGGATTCCATCTCAGATCACTAAGCATCCAGCCATTCTTACAGAGTCCCTACTCTCGATGGCCAGCTCAAAACTAGTTAGGTCATCATCTCATGATGCAATCCTCACTCCCACTGTCATAGAGAAATCGAAGTATCTCTCAGGTGGGTAAGGAACCCTACTAGATCGGCGGAGAGGCCGAGGTTCGTTGGTAACTATTGAATCCTTTGGTTCTATCAAATCATCTGTTGTAGTTTGTATAGCTGGAACCTTTCCAGTTCTACATTACAGACCTTGCCTCGAGCTTGTCCGGATTATGCTTTTAGACATAGCCCGGACAACCCCAAATCTTAACTGACTTAAGAGATGGGATCTTCCCTTATCATATCAAATATGAAGTAGTAGGCAACTGATTTGATTTGAACCCTATTCAATAGGTATGCAGCTTCTCAAGTGCATAACTCCCAAAAGGAAATAGGTAACTCAGTAGTACTCATCATAGAGCGCACCATATCGAATAGGGTGCAATTGCTCCGCCCCGATATACCATCGTGCTATGGTGTATACGGAGGAGTAATGCTGAGAGAGAATCTCATTCTCCTTTAGAATAGTCCAGGAATTCTATGCACAAGTATTCTCCTCCTTGATCTCATCAAAGGACATAATACTTATACCCGTATTGGTTCTCTATTTCTAACTTATATTCTGTGAATATCTCAAAAGGTTCGGACTTGTGTTTCAACAGGAACATATGACTGAATCTTGAGAGATCATCGGAGAATGTAATGAAGTACAAAGAACCGGTCCTGGCATGTGTAGACGGGGGACCTTACATACATCAACATGTATCAATCTCAAGAGTTTACTAACTCTTTCTCTGTTTCCAATAAACAGAGCTGTGGTCATCTTATCTTTGTGACATGACTGGCAAGTTTCACAAGATGTAAATTCAAACTAATTTAAATATGCATCTAAAATGTAACTTAAGCTAGTCGGGTCACATTGATATGACCTAGTCTACAATACCTCAAGAAGGAATCGTTCAATTCTGAACTCTTCCTCTTGTGTGTGTTCCGTATACTAAGAACTATAGTTTGATTTAGAACATCAATACTTTTAGATAACGTGCCTGAACCGATCAACTTTTGATATAGGAAATTTTCAAAACATTATCCATCAATACAAAATTTTATCATTTCTTTACTAATAAAGAGACTGATATGATTTTGTATATCAGGTTCAGTATCTAATAACATTCGTTCAGAATCAATGTATTTGGAATACAGGGTGACAGTGACCAACAGACTTGGCCGCAACACTTGCACCGTTTTCTGTCTCATGAAACCTATCACCCGTTCTCAGTTCTCTACCTTTCTGTAGCCCATGTAACGGATTACATTAGTGGGATCCTGATCCGGTATCATATACCCAGGACGTAAAGAACATTTGAGAAATAGTTCTCTGTAATGAACACACCCGAAGATGATGCATCATATGCACTTTCTTCGTTTGGGCAGCATAGGAATTCTGGTATTCCCCTATTTCCAGCTCTGTCTTATAACAATTATAAGTTGGAGCGGGACCAACGTTCCCCAGCTCAGTATAACAAGCGGGTTCGGTCAATACATCCGTATTATTATCTTGATTAAGGCGTGATATGGTCGCTACCAGGAGAGAGAGAGAAGAAAACACTCTGCATGCGCTCTTACAAGATCAGATTGGTTATTATTTTATCTAATCAGGATGGCTCCCACTGTTTTTATCAAATCTTCCTTCAAACCCTAAAAGGAAAGACTAGCTGAGATTAATTACACGCTACAAGTTCGCCAATCTTTCAGCCAGGCCAGTGTCGGTACTTTGAGGGAGGTCCCCCGTGCTTTCATACGAACCTAATAAATGTAAACCTCGTTTTCCTAGAGGCGTAACCCCGTTGACACCTTTCTAGACACCTACTTGATCGGCTAATTGTAATGTGTAAAACTCTCCCAGGAGTAACTCTTACTCGCAGCGGGTATCGGGATCTAACTATCTCATAGAAGGTATGAAATCTCATTGCAAATTTCAACACTTGAAATTCCCGATAATATTTTGCCCCTAACGTGCTATGACCTTGACGAAAGCCAACAAACCATAGCCCGCTAGTCAAGTTCAACCCGTACATTTCTTGACTGAATTAAACCCACCCGCACGACCCTTGACGAAAGCCAACAAAGCCGTACGACTACCCTAATCCAATCGCACCGTATGCTGCAGATAAGCAGCATATATCTACCGCACACTACACCTTGACGAAAGCCAACAAATATAGCACGAATACTATATACAACTTATCTGAAATGACGGAGGGCTACGACAGGTTTTTCTGAAAACCTATTGCGTAATGAACTTGATATCGTTGTAGAATCAAATGATTTTAAAATGGAGTGTTTTTTAGGCTTTTCTAGTTTTGCTAAAAGGGTCACTCCCGGTGAAGGGATCGTCGGCCCTTTCCTCATCGAATAAGGTGCAGGATATATCATATATACCGTTGTGCAAAGCAAAAACTATAGAAGCAATCAAAAGATAAACCGAGGGTTGTAGCATCTGCCAGTAATTGCTAAAGGGGTTGTTAGTTGTATGTATGCCCTAGAGGCCAGTATTGTATAGATGATGTATATTATATTGGATGCTTGGACATATATAGAGATGACTTTCTTGCTCGATATGATAGTATGCTATCTGGTTACTCTTTATCTTAACATGTACACTAGTCTCTTTAAACTGTCTTATAGTTACATGTTGATAAAGCCCTTAGGATGTGTACTTGACTACCTGGACTATGATGCAGATCATACTAGTGGGAACATGGTAGTCGATAAGTACATCCTTCAAGGTCCCTAGTCGTGGGAGTATCGAGACAGGGCATCGATATACTAGTGTAGACTAGCGTATACGCATCTCGACCCATGAGATGGGCGATGGATGATCCCATATCCATTGATGTTTGACATCAGAGATGGTATATGGGTGCTCAGTGGAGACTGGGTACACTGGACGGACTCGCCGAGAACTCCCAGATGGTATTATACCTCACGTCAGATGGCAGTTCTCAGGTGACACTTGTATAGGTTAGTCTGTAGACCCGAGATCGTCATAGAGTCTTGTGTGATTCCCACTGTGCTTTGATCTCCACCTTACCACGTCCATGAAGGCATGCAAAACGGTGGTCTTTGGGTACAGTCCCGAGTCACATGGAGACAATGAGCGATAGGAGGGGTTTCTTCTCTCCCGGTATTGGGGGTTGATGTTGCGCTATGCTCGATTGGCCGTAACAGGGAAGTCCCTGGCCAGGGCTGATCAGAGATTTGCGTGTAAGTGTTACCAGTAGTTTCTCGACCCGTTATGAGCCTCACATCGGCATGACTTATCGGTTATTGGGGTCTGACGTTTACCACCCCTAGACTTGATATGCGACATATCAGACGAACAGACCGGACTGTACGGTAAGTGTTACTGGTTGGATTCACAGGAGTGTGAGCGGGCTAGCTCGTCGATCTTCTGATCGCTCAATACCCGGATGGCCGTTACGTTTAGCAGACCGCTTGCGGCTTGTGGGTGCTTGATATGATCATCATCTGCTACTGGCGTATTGACGAGTCTTTAGAGTCCTACACAGAGGTTTCCTGGCTCAAGCGAAACGAAATAGGTGCGCATATGAGATATGTGCGGGAGCGAGAATAATGCGTGTATGTGATACCACATTTCATTCTCACGATAAATGTTTCGATTGGTTATATTCGATATGACCTAGTTATCGAATCATTGATTCGATAAATCGATACATTGGATACTAGTCGGTTATGTACGACATGACCGGATCATTGAATCAAATGTTGATTTAATGTATAATTATATATTTGATATATTACTTTGCATTAACTAGTATTGGTTCACTTTAAATGGATTTTCTCACTTGATGTACACATTGTATATGTGATATACTTTTGTACACTAGTTTGTATCATGTTTGATGATGCATGCTCACTTGGGTTTGTGTAAAGATTAAACCATGGTTATATGAATGATTAGGGTTTTGGTTATTTACTTAATTATTTATTTATATATTCCTTTTGGAAATTATTAAGGATGGTGGCTTATTTTGTTTTTTATGTTGAAGCTTCTTGAAGCTTTGAATAAGTCCACCATTCTTATCTTATCCTTAACCCTAACCATTCCAACTAACCTTAGTTTAATCTCTACACTTGACCATGGTTTAGATTATGATAAGTATTCATTTTCTTTTCATTTTAAAATACTTATCATATTCTTTCTTCTTCTTGATCATCTTCTTCTTCAAGAAAAGCTTAAGGTCCATCAATGGCAACTTGAGCAAAAGTGAGTGAAATCCAATTCTAAAGTGAACCCACCTCCTATTTCTTCACCCTCTACCTCTTGCCAAGTTGTTTTGGGTGTTTTCTTCACAAGTTTCACAACTTGGTGAAGTTGGAGCTTGAACTTGTGCAACCTCGACGTAGATCATCTTCGGCACGAAGCCGACGACCTATTCCGCTCATTTCTCCGATGAAGCCGACGCGAGAGTCCGAGATCCGACTAGGACAGCGAGAGGACGTCTACGTGGAGCTAAGGAAGTGGATAACCGGATCTACAAAGGTTGTAGCCTCTCTCCATTAGTTAAAGTGTTAACTAGTTTCCTTTTTCGCCTAGAATTCTAGCCGACGATCCGTATTAGGGTTTCTCGGCACCAATAAAATTTGAAATTGGCATGGATGATGCCTTGTGAGACCTCTATAGTGTGCCTAGGAACCCTACAGTGGTATCAGAGCCTAGCTAGAGCCTTAGGCGAAGTCCAGACGATGTTTGAAGTCCGAACGAACCCGAAACCCTAAAACCCAAGTGCTCTCTGGACTTTTTCCAAAATCTGGGATTTTTCCAGATTAAAAATATGCAGAAAAACCATCAGGAAAATATAAGAGTTTGTGTGAAATTCGACAGCCTAATTCCACTAAATCGCCACGGATCCGCGGCATGAGCATGGCCCATGCGGCGGTTCCGCGGCCGTACGGCCTCAATATATAAAGAATTTTACACAGTAATTCTTAGTTTCCAGTGGTGATTTTCCTGGGTATTTTTAATAATTATTCAAGAGTTGAATTTTCTGGGGTTGCTTTGGGGATTCGGTGTTTCGATCGGGGTATCAAATTTCGTCTTTGTGTATTTCCGGATAATTTTTAAAATATGTTAAAAAGTTCGACCGGATATAAATACCCAATTTTTTCCCTTTCGGGAAATTTCCAAGTGTTGGATTTTTCCGTAGTTTAACGACGTTCTAAGTAGTGCAAGTAACGCGATGGACCCTCTAGAAGACAACAAACCTTAACTCGATTATGTGACCGTCTTGAACTGCCCTTTGAACCTTCGGGTTTGGGGGAGTACGGCGTGCCACATGTAAGGCGTTGGTTTAACCCTTCTACGGCTGGACCGTTGGTACTGAGGCACGAACTGAATGTTGTTAGACTTATTTCATGTGTTGAGCTGTATCGGGAAAACTTGGGTATTCGACTGTTCGATCGAAAAGTTTAACATTTTCTGTTTATCTGGAATGTGATACAATAATTGGAATTCACAAACAGTTATGAGATAACTGAATGAATGTTATAAATCTAGCGGTTTAGTTTCACTTGATATTGAAAAGAGTTTTCGATAATGAGACTAAAATGCAGGGTTTATAACTGTTAGGCATGTGATGTCTAAGTATTTCATTTGATTAGGCATGTGATGTCTAAAAAGGTTGCGGATTCCAACTGTTGTAGTTTTACACTTTCTTTTCTGTGACCGTAAGTGTAGTATGTTCATATCGCCGGTTTCGTTGCTATACGTCAACGACAATTGGGGTATGCATACTTACTTACGTTGATGACATGTGATGTTATGTGTTGCTGGATATGTTATATTGGATCGTCGTGTTCGAATAGCCGGGGGTTTTTATGTGAGATGAGTGTTTTTCATTTTCATTCATGTAAAAACTTGTATGTAATATTCTTTTATTTGGGGCACTTCCAGGTAGCGGAAGTTGTCACCTTTTGTATATTATTTACTTTTCCGCATTAGGATAGACCCAAGGAGGGGAGCACAAGTAACCGGGTTCTGGGGTCCAGTTGGAGACCAACTCGAGGAGTCGAGTCCGGGTCTCCTAACCCTAGAATTGGTAGGGTTGCTTGCCGCTCTCGTAGGGGTCTGGGGGTGTGGGATTGGCTATTCATCACAACCGTGGAATCCGTGTTTTATACTGGCTCGTATTGAAAACACGGACGTCCTAGTATATCCAATATTTCATATGTTTCTTCTGCTGCGATATCTGTGATGTGATCATGTGATGTTCTGTGATGGATACAGTATATAGTATATATGTGTAACGTCTTCAAAATAATAAAATATGATTTTTGGGAAATTTTATAATTTAATATTATTTTAATGAATATTTTAATATTCTGGTATAATTAAATACAGATAAATGGGGAAAAATTATGGAAAATTCTAAAATAAGGTATTTTAAGGAATTGCCTCGTTTTCTGTGCATGCCCTCATTTCCTCTAGTTTTGACCCTGAGTATGTCTAGTTTTGACTGATTCCATCTAGGGTGAAATCTGGGTTGATTTTCCTATGTTGGTGTATAATTTGGGACTTGTTTTAGCATGGATTTTGGTATTTGGTGATTCATTCCTGTTGGGTGGCGTTTGGACGTCAACGACAAGTGGATTTTGATTGTGTTTACATGTGAGTCGATAGGTTTTTACCTATGCGGGTAGCGTGTGCTATTTTGGTTTCCGATGTGATTTTCATGTGCTTTAGCATTGTGATATACTTGTAGGTACCCCGCGTGATGTTGAGGCAAAGGAGGTGAAGTTAGCGACATCGGCTTTGGCACACGAGAAGCAAGGTGAGTAGATTTATATCTACGGGGAGAAGTCGGGTGGATGGCGTATAGCACCCCCGCAGTCCGTGGTTATGTATACGAATACGTATACACACGAATATTTATATTGTGTTGTTTAGGGTTATTGATGGTAATAATGATATTTTGATGATAAGAATATATTGGTTTAGTATAGTGCGAACCCTAGAGTAGTGGTTGCACTCACACATACATTTACACACATACTTGCATTCATTCTTTCATTTATTAGAGTGCATATGATGGTGCGTATATCTACACATGGGTATGGGACTATGTGTTTATATACGGGATTTGAGGATGATACGTGGTTTGAGATGATACTTGATGTGAGGCCGTGAGATCGGCGATGTGACATAGCTTGTCTTCGAGGTGCGATATGATAGTTTTAGCGGGCCTTTGGACATGTGCTTTACCCGCATTCATATTTTTATAGATGGTATCGATTTGTACTAGACTTAGAGTAGTACCCCAGATTATACGATCTGATGATAGTGATACCTGATATGTGATGAGGTACTGTGATATTGACCCCTACCCAGCTATTGGGATGCCGTACGACGATCTACCGTACGAGCCGATATTGATGATAGATCCGCACTCATGACTCGAGGATATCTTACGATATGTTATTGAGGCGGGATCACCGACTATCATATCTATATGTATTGACTCAGATTATGTGGTTTCTTACCCCTCCTGTCTAGATTACTTAGTAGACATTAGACTGGACCGAGTCATACCTATTTCAAACTAACGAATCGGGGATATTTTAAAGATAGGCAGAAGGGTCATACGGATATTTTCAAACGATGTATCTTTTCTTAAAACACCGTAGCCCTTGTTTTTCCAAAAGCCCTGATTCGTCTTATTTCAAATAGCACCCCTGCATGACTTGTACAGATTGGTGTAGATTCTTTACTTTTGCGTTGATTATTCGATTCCGCATATTCATGCTATTTGCATTGCATCGCTTGTACTGTGGTTATATTTCAGTCATGCTGCTAGGACACCAGCACCATTATCGATGATGCATATGTTCCACGTACACTTGTTGCCGGCTCACACACTCATCATCGATAATTGCCATGTCACTACACTGTAGTACTATTGCATTCAGTATATGATCCTTGCATGACATGATGATGTGCATACCTTCCTTTACATGTCGCATACTTCATGCTTTTGACTATACGCATTGAGATATGTTGTTTCTATGATATTTCTGGATTTGGGAACCGAGAGTGTTTCAAAAGAGAATATGTCATTGCTTTAAAAACCCGGTTACCCTTGATATGATATTTCAGTGCGTCCACCATGTGTTTTCTCGGTGCTGAGAGCGACATGTGAAACCCGAATCGAGGAGTGGATGAGCCGATTGCGGGTACATGGTGGACCCGGTATGGTTCCCCTCGGCAAGATGATCGATGAGCTTTGCCGATTGAGCCCGGAGGCGGGCGAGCACCTACCGGTGATTGGTTGGACCTGGCGGTTATCCGGAGGATACTGACCAGAGTCGATGGATAGATTTGGGCGTCCTGCCGGGGCCGAGGGCCGATACCGCAGACAGAGCCCGCGGGCCGATCCGGACTGACGGAGCTCGATATATGAGGATTTATGTGCCGATGCTGGGCACAATTTTCATGATGTTTTCGAGTGCCGATGCTGGGCACTCCGGTTCCATGATTTTGATGTGTCGCGAGGGACACGGGTGGGTTATATCCTCATATTTCCATGCACAGGTTTCATGATATTTACTTGCATGATGGGTATTGTTATTGTGTGACGAGTGGACGGGATCCACGTGTGTGCAGATTTGATTACATTGATCATACCTCATATTCATGACATGCTATTACCTGAGGCACTAGCACGAGCACTTGGCACTACACTCATGTATAGAGATTACATTGCCAGTTTAGCATGCTTCAGCTTTATTCATATTGAGGTTTATTTATTATCTGATCATATTGACCTAGGATAGGTCATGCATTCGATCTCTGCTTGTACATATTTTCTATTCACGAGTTGGCAACTCTGTAGGGTTCCTAGGCATCCTAATGAAGTCTCACAAGGCGTCGAACATGCCAAATTCAAAAATTATGGAAGCCGAGAAACCCTAACACGGATCGTTTACTAGATGTCTAGGCGAAAAAGGAAACTAGTTAACAATTTAACTAAAGTTAAGATGCTACAACCTTTGTAGATCCGGATTTCCACTTGCTTAGCTCCATGTGGTCTTCCCCTCGCTGTCTATCACGAACCTCGGACTCTCGCGACGGCTTCATCGGAGAAGTGAGCGGAATAGTTCGTCGGCTTCGTGTCAAAGACGATCTACGTCGAGGTTGCACTAGTTCAAGCTCCGACTTCACCAAGTAGTGAAACTTGTGAAGAAAACACCCAAAACCACTTGGCAAGAGGTAGAGGATGAAGAAATAGGAGGTGGGTTCACTTTAGATTTGGATTTCTCTCACTAAATCTCAAGTTGCCATTGATGTAGAAAGCTTGAAGAAGAAGAAGAAGATGAAGATAGTTATGATAAGTTGTGATCAAAAGAAATAGAAAATCAAATACTTATCATAACTTTAACTAGGGTTAAGTGTAGAGAATAAACCATGGTCACTTGAGAGGGTTAGGGTTAAGCATGAAGATAAGGATGGTTACAAAAGTCAAAGTTTCATGAAGCTTCAACTTAAAACAAAAAGAGCCACCATTCTCATCATAATCCTTTTCAAACAAATAAATAAATAAATAGATGAAAATGCAAAACCCTAATCAACTTTTAACCATGGTTTAATTCTTTATACTTAACAATAAGATCATGTATCATCAAACATGATACAAATATGTGCACAAAAGTATATCACATATACAATGTGCATCAAGTGAGAAAAATCCGTTTAAAGTGAACCAATACTAGTTAATGCAATGCAGTATATCAAATATATAATTATGCATCAAATCATTAAATCAACATTTGATTCAATGATCCGGTCATGTCGTACATAACCGACTAGAATCCAATGTATCGATTTATCGAATCAATGATTCGATAACTAGGTCATATCGAATATAACCAATCGAAACATATATCGCGAGAATGAAATGCGGTATCACATACACGCATTATTCTCGGTCCTGCACATATCTCATATGCGCTCCTATTTCGTTTCGCTTGAGCCAGGAAACCTCTGTGTAGGACTCTAAAGACTCGTCAATACGCCGGTAGCAGATGATGATCATATCAAGCACCCACAAGCCGCAAGCGGTCTGCTAAAGGTAACGGCCACCCGGGTATTGAGCGATCAGAAGATCGACGAGCTAGCCCGCTCACACTCCTGCGAATCCGACCAGTAACACTTACCATACAGACCGGTCTCTTCGTCTGAAATGTCGCATATCAAGTCTAGGGGTGGTATACGTCAGACCCCAATAACCCGATAAGTCGTGCTGATGTGAGACTCGTAACGGGTCGAGAAACTACTGGTAACACTTACCAGCAAATCTCTGATCAGCCCTGGCCAGGGACTTCCCTGTTACGGCCAATCGAGCACAGCGCAACATCAACCCCCAATACCGGGAGAGACGAAACCCCTCCTATCGCTCATTGCCTCCATGTGACTCGGGACTGTACCCAAAGACCACCGTTTTGCACGCCCTCATGGACGTGGTAAGGTGGAGATCAAAGCACAGTGGGAATCATACAAGACTCTATGACGATCTCGGGTCTACAGACTAACCTGTACAAGTGTCACCTGAGAACTGCCATCTGACGTGAGGTATAATACCATCTGGGAGTTCTCGGCGAGTCCGTCCAGTGTACCCAGTCTCCACTGAGCACCCGTATACCATCTCTAATGTCAAACACCAATGGATATGGGATCATCCATCGCCCATCTCATGGGTCGAGAAGCGTATACGCTAGTCTACTCTGGTATATCGATGCCCCGTCTCGATACACCCATGACTAGGGACCTTGAAGGATGTACTTATGGACTACCATGTCCCCACTAGTATGATCTGCATCATAGTCTAGGTAGTCAAGTACAAGTCCTAAGGGCTTTACCAACATGTAACTATAAGACAGTATAAAGAGACTAGTGTACATGTTAAGATAAAGAGTAACCAGATAGCATACTATCATATCGAGCAAGAAAGTCATCTCTATATATGTCCAAGCATCCAATATAATATACATAATCTGTACAATACTGGCCTCTAGGGCATACATACAACTAACAATCTCCCACTTGCACTAGGGCCAGCTGCTGTAGTATCTCATACCGAGCATCCCGAAGAGTCTCTCAAACTGTATCTGGGGAATGGCCTTCGTGAGTGGATCCGCCGTGTTGTTCTTCGTGTCAACTCTCCTGACCTCGATCTCCCGGCGATCAACTATCTCCCGGATCAGGTGATACCGCCTTAGAATATGCCTGGACCGCTGATGGGACCTGGGTTCCTTGGCCAAAGCCACCGCTCCATTGTTATCGCAATACAAAGGTATTGGACGCTCAATGGATGGAACCCCTCCAAGTTCAGTAATGAACTTCTTGATCCAGACCGCCTCTTTGGCAGCATCATTGGCAGCGATGTATTCAGCCTCCATCGTTGAGTCTGCCATGGTTTCCGGCTTGGAACTCTTCCTGCTAACCGCCCCTCCGTAAAGGGTAAAGACAAAGCCCGACTGCGACTTAGAGTCGTCCTTATCACTCTGGAAGCTCGAATCGGTAAAGGACTCTACTTGGAGTTCTCCGTTACCATACACCAAGAACATATCTCTAGTCCTTCGCAAGTACTTGAGAATGCTCTTCACAGCTGTCCAGTGACTCTCTCCAGGATCAGCTTGATACCTGCTCACTACACTTAGTGAGTATGCTACATCGGGTCTGGTACATAGCATCGCATACATGATAGAGCCTGCTGCCGAAGCATAGGGTATCCCTTGCATGCGAGCTCTCTCCAAATCAGTCTTAGGAGACATCTCTTTGGAGAGAGTGACTCCAGAGATCGTGGGCAAATTCCCACGCTTGGACTCTTCCATACTAAACCTCTTTAGTATGGTGTCAATGTACCTGGATTGGGACAATCCCAATATCCTTTTGGATCTATCTCTATAGATCCTGATTCCTAATATGCAGGAGGCATCACCAAGATCTTTCATTGAGAATCTTTGTGATAAGAAGAGCTTGACCGATTGCAGCATAGGAATATCATTTCCTATCAAGAGTATGTCGTCCACGTACAATACGAGGAAGACAACCTTACTCTCTGCCACCTTTTTGTAGATACAAGGTTCATCTGGATTTTTGACGAAATCAAACTCTTTGATAACGACATCAAAGCAGATGTTCCAACTCCGCGATGCTTGCTTTAATCCATAAATGGATTTAAGCAGCTTGCACACCTTCCCGCTGCTCCCACTGTCTATGAAGCCCTCTGGCTGAGTCATGTACACGCACTCTTCTAAATCACCATTTAGAAAGGCGGTCTTAACATCTATTTGCCAGATTTCATAGTCATGAAAGGCAGCAATGGCAAGCATGATCCGGATGGATTTAAGCATAGCCACTGGAGAAAAGGTTTCGTCATAGTCCACACCTGGTCTTTGACGAAAACCCTTTGCTACAAGTCTAGCTTTGAAAGTCTCCACTTTCCCATCTACACCAAGTTTCTTCTTGAAGATCCACTTGCTCCCAATGGGTTTTACCCCTTCAGGAGCAACTTCCAAAGTCCATACTTTGTTGGTGTACATGGATTCCATCTCGGACCGCATAGCATCCAGCCATTTCACTGAGTCCCTACTCGTGATGGCCTGCTCGAAGCTAGTTGGGTCATCATCCTCCATGATGCAATCCTCGCTTCCACCGTCAATGAGAAAACCGTAGTATCTCTCAGGTGGACGAGAAACCCTACTAGATCGGCGGAGAGGCTGGGGTTCATCGGGAACTATGGAATCCTCTGGTTCCACCAGATCTTCTGTTGTAGCTTGTGCAGCTGGAACCTCTTCCAGTTCTACCTCATGACCACTAATCTCTTTTTCAAGAAATTCCTTTTCTAAAAAGGTGGCATGCCGAGAAACAAACACTCTTTGTTCCTCAGGGTGGTAGAAGATATACCCTCGCGAATGTTTGGGATATCCAATAAACTTACACAGAATGGACCTTGCCGCGAGTTTGTCCGGATTTTGCGTTTTTACATAGGCCGGACAACCCCATATCTTAACATAATTAAGATATGGTCTCTTTCCTTTCCATATCTCATATGGAGTGGTCGGCACGGTTTTGGTGGGAACCATATTCAATAGGTCTGCAGCTGTTTCCAGTGCATATCCCCAGAAGGAAATAGGTAACTCAGCTGTGCTCATCATAGAGCGCACCATATCTAATAGGGTGCGGTTCCTCCGTTCTGATACACCGTTGTGCTGTGGTGTATATGGAGGAGTCAGCTGAGAGAGAATCCCATTCTCTTTTAGGAAGTCCAGGAATTCATTGCTTAAGTATTCTCCTCCTCGATCGGATCGAAGGATTTTAATACTTTTTCCGGTTTGGTTCTCAACTTCTTGCTTATATTCCCTAAATTTCTCAAAAGCTTCTGATTTGTGTTTCATCAGGAACACATACCCGAACCTAGAGAGATCGTCAGTGAATGTAATGAAGTATGAAGAACCATCCCTGGCATGTGTAGACATGGGACCGCATACATCACTATGTATCAGTCCCAAGAGTTCGGTAACTCTTTCTCCGTGTCCCGTAAACGGAGTTTTGGTCATCTTGCCTTTGAGACATGACTGGCAAGTGTCATAAGATGAAAATTCAAACGGATTTAAATATCCATCTTTATGCAACTTAGCTAGTCGTGTCACATTGATGTGACCCAGTCTACAATGCCACAAGAAGGATTCGTTCAGTTCTGAACTCTTCCTCTTGTGTGTATTTGTTATGCTCAGAACTGTTGATTGATTTAGAACATAAATGCCATTGCATAACGTGCCTGATCCAACCAACTTTTGGTCACGGAAAATGTTCATAACATTGTCCTGCAATACAAAATTATATCCCTCTTTACTCAGTAAAGAAACCGATATAATGTTGCATATCAGGTTCGGCATGTAATAGCATTCGTTCAGAACCAATGTATCACCAGTTGGTAATACTAGGTGATATTCCCCGACAGTCTTAGCTGCAACAATTGCACCATTTCCAACTCTTATGTCTTTATCACCTTCTCCAAGTTCTCTACCTTTTCTAAGCCCATGTAACTGATTACATATATGGGATCCTGACCCGGTATCTAATACCCAGGACGTAGAGCAAATAGAGAAACAGTTCTCAGTAACGAACACACCCGAAGAAAATGCATCAACATGTACTTTCTTCATTCGGGTGGCTTGGGAATCCTGGTATTCCCCTATATCCTGTTCATTCCTATAACTCTTATAAGAATGAACGGAACCAACGTTCCCCAGCACAGTACAACATGCGGGTTCGGTCAATACATCCATATTATTATCTTGATTAAGGCATGAACTGGTCGCTACCTGGAGAGAGAGAGAAGAAAACACTTTAGCGTATGCTCGTGCAAGATCAGATTGGTTATTATCTTATCTAATCAGGATGGCTCCCACTGCTTTTTATCAAATCTTCCTCCAAACCCTAAAAGGAAAGACTAGCCGGGATTAATTACACACTACAGGTTCGCCAATCTTTTAGCCAGGCCAGTGTCGGTACTTTGAGGGAGGTCCCCCGTACTTTCGCACGAACCTAATTAATGTAAACCTCGTTTTCCCAGAGGATTAACCCCGTTGACACCTTTCTAGACACCTACTTGATCGGCTAATTGCAATGTGTAAAACTCTCCCAGGAGTAACTCTTACTCGCAGTGGGTATCGGGATCCAACTATCTCATAGAAGGTATGCAATCTCATTGCAAATTTCAACACTTGAAATTCCCGATAATGCTTTTGCCCCTAGCGTGCTATGACCTTGACGCAGGCCAACAAACCATAGTGCGCTAGTCAAGTTCAACCCGTCATTTCCTGATTGAATTAAACCCACCCGTACGACCCTTGACGCAGGCCAACAAAGTCGCACGACTACCCTAATCCAATCTGCATCATATGCATAAGCAGATAAATACTAGTTAGCTACCGCACACTACGCCTTGACGCAGGCCAACAAACGTAGCACGAATACTAACTACTACTCATCTGAAATGACGGAGGGCTACGCCAGGTTTTTCTGAAAACCATGAGCGTAATGAACTTGATATCATTGTAGAATCAAATGAAGTTTTGAAATGGAGTGATTTTAAGGCTTTTCTAGTTTTGCTAAAGGAGTCACTCCCGGCGAAGGGATCTCGGTCCTTTCCTCGTCGAATGAGGTGCGGGATATATCATATATATCGCTGTGCAAAGCAAAAAACCCAAAAGCAGTCAAAAGCAAACCGAGTGTGTAGCATCTGCCAGTTATTGCTAAAGGAGTCACTCCCGGTGAAGGGATCTCGGTCCTTTCCTCATCGAATAAGGTGCGGGGTATATCATATATACCGCTATGCAAAGCAAGAACTGTAGCTACCTGTTTTGTTTTAAAATCTGATTCTACAACATCTTAGGTTTCTTATCTTTCATTAATCACATTAATGAAGTCCCATCATTTAAATACCTAAACATCACAGATAGATATGACGTACACTTATGCCATCTGTATTCGCCTCGATGTCCCCTCGTGCACCGTTAGGTTAGGTAACTAACGACAGAGCAGGGAAGGGCTAGCGCGGGTGTAAAACATAAGTAACGTCTATATAATATATCATATATACTATATACTATATCCATCACAGAGTCACAACACAGATATCGCAGCAGAATAAACATATGAAATATTGGATATACTAGGACGTCCGTGTTTTCAATACGAGCCAGTATAAAACACGGACTCCACGGTCGTGATGAATAGCCAATCCCACACCCCTAGACCCCTACGAGAGCGGCAAGCAACCCTGCCAATTCTAGGGTTAGGAGACCCGGACTCGACTCCTTGAGTTGGTCTCCCACTGGACCCTAGAACCCGGTTACTTGTGCTCCCCTCCTTGGGTCTATCCTAATGCGGAAAAGTAAATAATATACAAAGGGTGACAACTTCCGCTACCTGGAAGCGCCCCAAATGAAAGAATATTACATACAAGTTTTTATACATGAATGAAAATGAAAAACACTCATCTCACATAAAAAACCCCGGCTATTCAAACACGACGATCCAATATAACATATCCAGCAACACATAACATCACATGTCATCAACGTAAGTAAGTATGCATACCCCAATTATCGTTGACGTATAGCAACGAAACCGGCGATATGAACATACTACACTTACGGTCACAGAAAAGAAAGTGTAAAACTACAACAATTGGAATCCGCAACTGCTTTAGACATCACATGCCTAATCAGATATAAATCCCGCATTTTAGTCTCATTATCGAAAACTCTTTTCAATATCATATGGGACTAAATTGCTAGATTTATAACATTCATTCAGTTATCTCATAACTACTTGTGAATTCCAATTATTGTATCACATTCCAGATAAACAGAAAATGTTAAACTTTCCGATCGAACAATCGAACACCCAAGTTTTCCCAATACAGATCAACACATGAAATAAGTCTAACAACATTCAGTTCGTACCTCAGTACCAACGGTCCAGCCGTAGAAGGGTCAAGCCAACGCCTCACATGTGGCACGCCGTACTGCCCCAAACCCGAAGGTTCAAAGGGCAGTTCAAGACGGTCACATAATCGAGTTAAGGTTTGTTGTCTTCTAGAGGGACCATCGAGTTACTTGCACTACTTAGAACGTCGTTAAACTACGGAAAAATCCAACACTTGGAAATTTCCCGACAGGGGAAAAATTGGGTATTTATATCCGGTCGAACTTTTTAACATATTCTAAAATTTATCCGGAAAGCCAAATAGACAAAATTTGATACCCCGATCGAAACACCGAATCCCCAAAACAATTGCAGAAAATTCAACTCTTGAATCAATATTAAAAATTCCCAGAAAACTCAGCAGAATTTATCAGGAGTTACTATGCAAACAAAGTGGGCTGACGTCACCAATTGGCCGCTGATCAGCCACAAAAGCCATGCTTCTGCCGCTGATCCGCCGCGAAAAATACTGTTCACCAGAAACCTTTTGCACCGTAATTCTTATTTTTTCCTGCTGAATTTTTTAGCAATTTTTAATTTGGAAAAATCCACTGTTTTCAAAAAAGTACAGAGAGCATATTTTGGGTTTTGGTTTTGGGTCGTTCGGACTTCAAATTCCGTCTACGCTTCGCCTAAGGCTCTAGCTAGGCTCTGATACCACTGTAGGGTTCCTAGGAATCCTAATGAAGTCTCACAAGGCGTCGAACATGCCAAATTCAAAAATTATGGAAGCCGAGAAACCCTAACACGGATCGTTTACTAGATGTCTAGGCGAAAAAGGAAACTAGTTAACAATTTAACTAAAGTTAAGATGCTACAACCTTTGTAGATCCGGATTTCCACTTGCTTAGCTCCATGTGGTCGTCCCCTCGCTGTCCATCACGAACCTCGGACTCTCGCGACGGCTTCATCGGAGAAGTGAGCGGAATAGTTCATCGGCTTCGTGTCAAAGACGATCTACGTCGAGGTTGCACTAGTTCAAGCTCCGACTTCACCAAGTAGTGAAACTTGTGAAGAAAACACCCAAAACCACTTGGCAAGAGGTAGAGGATGAAGAAATAGGAGGTGGGTTCACTTTATATTTGGATTTCTCTCACTAAATCTCAAGTTGCCATTGATGTAGCAAGCTTGAAGAAGAAGAAGAAGAAGATGAAGATAGTTATGATAAGTTGTGATCAAAAGAAATAGAAAATCAAATACTTATCATAACTTTAACTAGGGTTAAGTGTAGAGAATAAACCATGGTCACTTTAGAGGGTTAGGGTTAAGCATGAAGATAAGGATGGTTACAAAAGTCAAAGCTTCATGAAGCTTCAACTTAAAACAAAAAGAGCCACCATTCTCATCATAATCCTTTTCAAACAAATAAATAAATAAATAGATGAAAATGCAAAACCCTAATCAACTTTTAACCATGGTTTAATTCTTTATACTTAACAACAAGATCATGTATCATCAAACATGATACAAATATGTGCACAAAAGTATATCACATATACAATGTGCATCAAGTGAGAAAAATCCGTTTAAAGTGAACCAATACTAGTTAATGCAATGCAGTATATCAAATATATAATTATGCATCAAATCATTAAATCAACATTTGATTCAATGATCCGGTCATGTCGTACATAACCGACTAGAATCCAATGTATCGATTTATCGAATCAATGATTCGATAACTAGGTCATATCGAATATAACCAATCGAAACATATATCGCGAGAATGAAATGCGGTATCACATACACGCATTATTCTCGGTCCTGCACATATCTCATATGCGCTCCTATTTCGTTTCGCTTGAGCCAGGAAACCTCTGTGTAGGACTCTAAAGACTCGTCAATACGCCGGTAGCAGATGATGATCATATCAAGCACCCACAAGCCGCAAGCGGTCTGCTAAACGTAACGGCCACCCGGGTATTGAGCGATCAGAAGATCGACGAGCTAGCCCGCTCACACTCCTGCGAATCCGACCAGTAACACTTACCATACAGTCCGGTCTCTTCGTCTGATATGTCGCATATCAAGTCTAGGGGTGGTATACGTCAGACCCCAATAACCCGATAAGTCGTGCTGATGTGAGACTCGTAACGGGTCGAGAAACTACTGGTAACACTTACCAGCAAATCTCTGATCAGCCCTGGCCAGGGACTTCCCTGTTACGGCCAATCGAGCACAGCGCAACATCAACCCCCAATACCGGGAGAGACGAAACCCCTCCTATCGCTCATTGCCTCCATGTGACTCGGGACTGTACCCAAAGACCACCGTTTTGCACGCCCTCATGGACGTGGTAAGGTGGAGATCAAAGCACAGTGGGAATCATACAAGACTCTATGACGATCTCGGGTCTACAGACTAACCTGTACAAGTGTCACCTGAGAACTGCCATCTGACGTGAGGTATAATACCATCTGGGAGTTCTCGGCGAGTCCGTCCAGTGTACCCAGTCTCCACTGAGCACCCGTATACCATCTCTGATGTCAAACACCAATGGATATGGGATCATCCATCGCCCATCTCATGGGTCGAGAAGCATATACGCTAGTCTACTCTGGTATATCGATGCCCCGTCTCGATACACCCACGACTAGGGACCTTGAAGGATGTACTTATGGACTACCATGTCCCCACTAGTATGATCTGCATCATAGTCTAGGTAGTCAAGTACAAATCCTAAGGGCTTTACCAACATGTAACTATAAGACAGTATAAAGAGACTAGTGTACATGTTAAGATAAAGAGTAACCAGATAGCATACTATCATATCGAGCAAGAAAGTCATCTCTATATATGTCCAAGCATCCAATATAATATACATAATCTGTACAATACTGGCCTCTAGGGCATACATACAACTAACAAACTCACCCCCGTTGTGCCCCAGTTCTTGCAGGTTTTTGCCGTACAGATTCCATAGCGGCATTTCTGGCACACTGCTTCCTTATGGGTGACTTGCTTGGATAGGTGGGTTCTTTTGTATCAGAACCGCCATTGTTCATGTATCATTTATTGTATCTAGAATTTCCATCAACCAAAACTTGTATATTGTTTCAGACTTAGAAAACAGTGTTGTTTTATTTCGACCTTAGAGTCGAGCTAGTAGTATTACGGTTTTCTGGCTGTTTTGAGTTTCTTTTTTTTGGGTTTTGATCCTCGCCCTTTGGCGTTGTATATTATTATTGCTTGCGTGGTTGTGACCGTCGATGGACGAAGAGCTAGCTCCCGCTTGGGGATGCCTTTTATCATGTCATATATATTATTCTTGTTGTACCCCGTTCGGGGCCAGTTTTTACAAAGGAAACTCTGCCGAAATTTTCAGGAAAAATTACACATTTTAAAAAATTCATATTCGGCTTAGTTATTTAAAAACTTGATTTTCAAACATGTTTTCTTTACCTCTTAAAACTAATTTTCCCTATTTACTCCTTAAATGGTTTTAGATTTCTGGGCTTTTGGCTTACTTGGATCAGATGGAGTCCTATAGACTTCATATGGTTCGAGGGCCAGTCACGTGCTCTTTCGGGTCGTGACAATATGATATATTATATAGACGTTACTTATGTTTTGCACCCGCACTAGCCCTGCCCTGCTCTGTCGTTAGTTACCTAACCTAACGGTGCACGAGGGGACATCGAGGCGAATGCGGATGGCATAAGTGTACGTCGTATTTATCTGTGATGTTTAGGTATTTAAATGATGGGACTTCATTAATGTGATTAATGAAAGAAAAGAAATCTAAGATGTTGTAGAATCAAATTTTAAATAAAACAGGTAGCTACAGTTCTTGCTTTGCACAGCGGTATATGTGATATATCCTGCACCTTATTCGATGAGGAAAGGACCGAGATCCCTTCACCGAGAGTGACTCCTTTAGCAATAACTGGCAGATGCTACACACTCGGTTTGTTTTTTATAGCTTCTATAGTTTCTGCTTTGCACAGCGATATATATGATAAATCCCGCACCTCATTCGACGAGGAAAGGGCCGACGATCCCTTCACCGGGAGTGACCCCTTTAGCAAAACTAGAAAAGCCTCAAAATCATTCCATTTTAAAACTTCATTTGATTCTACAACGATATCAAGTTCATTACGCAATAGGTTTTCAGAAAAACCTGACGTAGCCCTCCGTCATTTCAGATAAGTACTAGTTAGTATTCGTGCTACGTTTGTTGACTATGTTAAGGCGTAGTGTGCGGTAGCTAATTAGTGCTTATCTGTATAAGCATATGATGCGATTGGATTAGGGTAGTCGTGCGACTTTGTTGACTATGTTAAGGGTCGTGCGGGTGGGTTTAATTCAATCGGGAAATGACGGGTTGAACTTGACTAGCACTTATGATTTGTTGACTATGTTAAGGTCATATAGCTGCTAGGAGCAAAATATTATCGGGAATTTCAGGTGTTAAAATTTGCAATGAGATTGCACACCTTCTATGAGATAGTTGGATCCCGATACCCACTGCGAGTAAGAGTTACTCCTGGGAGAGTTTTACACATTACAATTAGCCGATCAAGTAGGTGTCTAGAAAGGTGTTAACGAGGTTACGCCTCTGGGAAAATGAGGTTTACAGTAATTAGGTTCGTGCGAAAGCACGGGGGACCTCCCTCAAAGTAGCGACACTGGCCTGGCTGAAAGATTGGCGAACTTGTAGTGTGTAATTAATCCCGGCTAGTCTTTCCTTTTAGGGTTTGAAGGAAGATTTGATAAAAACAGTGGGAGCCATCCTGATTAGATAAGATAATAACCAATCTGATCTTGCACGAGCTTACGCTAAAGTGTTTTCTTCTCTCTCTCTCCAGGTAGCGACCATTTCATGCCCTAATGAAGATAATAATATGGATGTATTGACCGAACCCGCATGTTATACTGTGCTGGGGAACGTTGGTTCCGTTCTTTCCTATAAGAGTTATAGGAATGAACAGGATATAGGGGAATACCAGGATTCCCATGCCACCCGAATGAAGAAAGTACATGATGATTTATTTTCTTCGGGTGTGTTCGTTACAGAGAACTGTTTCTCCATTTGCCCTACGTCCTGGGTATTAGATACCGGATCAGGATCCCATATATGTAATCAGTTACATGGGCTTAGGAAAGGTAGAGAACTTAGAGAAGGTGATAAAGACATTAGAGTTGGAAATGGTGCAATTGTTGCAGCTAAGACTGTCGGGGAATATCACCTTGAATTACCAACTGGTAATACATTGGTTCTGAACGAATGCTATTACATGCCGAACCTGATATGCAACATTATATCGGTTTCTTTATTGAGTAAAGAGGGATATAATTTTGTATTACAGGACAATGTTATGAACATTTTCCGTAACCAAAAGTTGGTTGGATCAGGCACGTTGTGCAATGGCATTTATGTTCTAAACCAATCAACAGTTCTGAGCATAACAAACACACACAAGAGGAAGAGTTCAGAACTGAACGATTCCTTCTTGTGGCATTGTAGACTGGGTCACATCAATGCGACACGACTGGCTAAGTTGCATAAGGATGGATATTTGAAACCTTTCGAATTTTCATCTTATGACACTTGCCAGTCATGTCTCAAAGGCAAGATGACCAAAACTCCGTTTACGGGACACGGAGAAAGAGTTACCGAACTCTTGGGACTGATACATAGTGATGTATACGGTCCCATGTCTACACATGCCAGGGATGGTTCTTCATACTTCATTACATTCACTGACGATCTCTCTAGGTTCGGGTATGTGTTCCTGATGAAACACAAATCAGAAGCTTTTGAGAAATTTAGGGAATATAAACAAGAAGTTGAGAACCAAACCGGAAAAAGTATTAAAATCCTTTGATCTGATCGAGGAGGTGAATACTTGAGCAATGAATTCCTGGACTTCCTAAAAGAGAATGGGATTCTCTCTCAGCTGACTCCTCCATATACACCACAGCACAACGGTGTATCAGAACGGAGGAACCGCACCCTATTAGATATGGTGCGCTCTATGATGAGCACAGCTGAGTTACCTATTTCCTTCTAGGGATATGCAATGGAGGCGGCTGCATACCTATTGAATCAAGTTCCATCTAAATCTGTACCTACCACACCATATGAGATATGGAGTGGGAAGAGACCATATTTTAAACGAGTTAAGATATGGGGTTGTCCGGCCTATGTCAAAAGGCAAAATCCAGACAAACTCGAGGCACGGTCAGTTCTCTGCAAGTTTGTAGGATATCCTAAGAATTCACAAGGATATTTTTTCTACCATGCTGAAGAACAAAAGGTGTTTGTTTCTCAATATGCCACCTTTTTAGAAAAGGAATTTCTTGAAAAAGAAATTAGTGGCGAAATGGTAGAGCTGGAAGAAGTTCCAGATACACAAACCGTAACTGAAGATTTAGTGGAACCAGAAGATTCAGTAGCTCCCAATGAACCTCAGCCTCTCCGCCGATCTAGTAGGGTTCCTCGCCAACCTGAGAGATACTACGGTTTTCTCATGGATGGAGGGAGCGAGGATTGCATCATGGAGGATGATGACCCAACTAGCTTCCAGCAGGCCATCACGAGTAGGGACTCAGTGAAATGGCTGGATGCTATGCGGTCCGAGATGGAATCCATGTACACCAACAAAGTATGGACTTTGGAAGTTGCTCCTGAAGGGGTAAAACCCATTGGGAGCAAGTGGATCTTCAAGAAGAAACATGGTGTAGATGGGAAAGTGGAGACTTTCAAGGCTAGACTTGTAGCAAAAGGTTTTCGTCAAAGACCAGGTGTGGACTATGACGAAACCTTTTCTCCAGTGGCTATGCTTAAATCCATCCGGATCATGCTTGCCATCGCTGCATATCATGATTACGAAATCTGGCAAATGGATGTTAAGACCGCCTTTCTAAATGGTGATTTAGAAGAGTGCGTGTACATGACTCAGCCAGAGGGCTTCGTAGACAGTGGGAGCAGCGGGAAGGTGTGCAAGCTGCTTAAATCCATTTATGGATTAAAGCAAGTATCGCGGAGTTGGAACATCTGCTTTGACGTCGTTATCAAAGAGTTTGATTTCGTCAAAAACCCAGATGAACCTTGTATCTACAAGAAGGTGGCAGAGAGTAAGGTTGTCTTCCTCGTATTGTACGTGGACGACATACTCTTGATAGGAAATGATATTCCTATGCTGCAATCGGTCAAGCTCTTCTTATCACAAAGATTCTCAATGAAAGATCTTGGTGATGCCTCCTGCATATTGGGAATTAGGATCTATAGAGATAGATCCAAACGGATATTGGGATTGTCCCAATCCAGGTACATCGACACCATACTAAAAAGGTTTAGTATGGAAGATTCCAAGCGTGGGAACTTGCCTACGATCTCTGGAGTCACTCTCTCCAAAGAGATGTCTCCCAAGACTGATTTGGAGAGAGCTCGCATGCAAGGGATACCCTATGCTTCGGCTGTAGGCTCTATCATGTATGCGATGCTATGTACCAGACCCGATGTAGCATACTCACTAAGTGTAGTGAGTAGGTATCAAGCTGATCCTGGAGAGAATCACTGGACAGCTGTGAAGAGCATTCTCAAGTACTTGCGAAGAACTAAACAGATGCTCTTGGTGTATGGTAACGGAGAACTCCAAGTGGAGTCCTTTACCGATTCGAGCTTCCAGCGTGATAAGGACGACTCTAAGTCGCAGTCGGGATTTGTCTTTACCCTTTACGGAGGGGCGGTTAGCTGGAAGAGTTCCAAGCAGGAAACCGTAGCAGACTCGACGATGGAGGCTGAATACATCGCTGCCAACGATGCTGCCAAAGAGGCTGTCTGGATCAAGAAGTTCATTACTGAACTTGGAGTGGTTCCATCCATTGAGCATCCAATACCTTTGTATTGCGATAACAATGGAGCGGTGGCTTTGGCCAAGGAACCCAGGTCCCATCAGCGATCCAGGCATATTCTGAGGCGGTATCACCTGATCCGGGAGATTGTTGATCGCCGGGAGATCGAGGTCAGGAGGGTTGACACGAAGAACAACACGGCGGATCCACTCACGAAGGCCATTCCCCAGATACAGTTTGAGAGACTCTTCGGGATGCTCGGTATGCGATACTACAGCAGCTGGCCTTAGTGCAAGTGGGAGATTGTTAGTTGTATGTATGCCCTAGAGGCCAGTATTGTACAGATGATGTATATTATATTGGATGCTTGGACATATATAGAGATGACTTTCTTGCTCGATATGATAGTATGCTATCTGGTTACTCTTTATCTTAACATGTACACTAGTCTCTTTAAACTGTCTTATAGTTACATATTGATAAAGCCCTTAGGATGTGTACTTGACTACCTGGACTATGATGCAGATCATACTAGTGGGAACATGGTAGTCGATAAGTACATCCTTCAAGGTCCCTAGTCGTGGGTGTATCGAGACAGGGCATCGATATACCAGTGTAGACTAGCGTATACGCTTCTCGACCCATGAGATGGGCGATGGATGATCCCATATCCATTGATGTTTGACATCAGAGATGGTATACGGGTGCTCAGTGGAGACTGGGTACACTGGACGGACTCGCCGAGAACTCCCAGATGGTATTATACCTCACGTCAGATGGCAGTTCTCAGGTGACACTTGTACAGGTTAGTCTGTAGACCCGAGATCGTCATAGAGTCTTGTGTGATTCCCACTGTGCTTTGATCTCCACCTTACCACGTCCATGAGGGCGTGCAAAACGGTGGTCTTTGGGTACAGTCCCGAGTCACATGGAGGCAATGAGCGATAGGAGGGGTTTCGTCTCTCCCGGTATTGGGGGTTGATGTTGCGCTGTGCTCGATTGGCCGTAACAGGGAAGTCCCTGGCCAGGGCTGATCAGAGATTTGCTGGTAAGTGTTACCAGTAGTTTCTCGACCCGTTATGAGCCTCACATCGGCACGACTTATCGGTTATTGGGGTCTGACGTTTACCATCCCTAGACTTGATATGCGACATATCAGACGAACAGACCGGACTGTACGGTAAGTGTTACTGGTTGGATTCACAGGAGTGTGAGCGGGCTAGCTCGTCGATCTTCTGATCGCTCAATACCCGGATGGACGTTACGTTTAGCAGACCGCTTGCGGCTTGTGGGTGCTTGATATGATCATCATCTGCTACCGGCGTATTGACGAGTCTTTAGAGTCCTACACAGAGGTTTCCTGGCTCAAGTTAAACGAAATAGGTGCGCATATGAGATATGTGCGGGAGCGAGAATAATGCGTGTATGTGATACCGCATTTCATTCTCGCGATAAATGTTTCGATTGGTTATATTCGATATGACCTAGTTATCGAATCATTGATTCGATAAATCGATACATTGGATACTAGTCGGTTATGTGCGACATGACCGGATCATTGAATCAAATGTTGATTTAATGATTTAATGTATAATTATATATTTGATGTATTACTTTGCATTAACTAGTATTGGTTCACTTTAAATGGATTTTCTCACTTGATGTACACATTGTATATGTGATATACTTTTGTACACTAGTTTGTATCATGTTTGATGATGCATGCTCACTTGGGTTTGTGTAAAGATTAAACCATGGTTATATGAATGATTAGGGTTTTGGTTATTTACTTAATTATTTATTTATATATTCCTTTTGGAAATTATTAAGGATGGTGGCTTATTTTGTTTTTTATGTTGAAGCTTCTTGAAGCTTTGAATAAGTCCACCATTCTTATCTTATCCTTAACCCTAACCATTCCAACTAACCTTAGTTTAATCTCTACAGTTGACCATGGTTTAGATTATGATAAGGATTCATTTTCTTTTCATTTTAAAATACTTATCATATTCTTTCTTCTTCTTGATCATCTTCTTCTTCAAGAAAAGCTTAAGGTCCATCAATGGCAACTTGAGCAAAAGTGAGTGAAATCCAATTCTAAAGTGAACCCACCTCCTATTTCTTCACCCTCTATCTCTTGCCAAGTTGTTTTGGGTGTTTTCTTCACAAGTTTCACAACTTGGTGAAGTTGGAGCTTGAACTTGTGCAACCTCGACGTAGATCATCTTCGGCACGAAGCCGACGACCTATTCCGCTCATTTCTCCGATGAAGCCGACGCGAGAGTCCGAGATTCGACTAGGATAGCGAGAGGACGTCTACGTGGAGCTAAGGAAGTGGATAACCGGATCTACAAAGGTTGTAGCCTCTCTCCATTAGTTAAAGTGTTAACTAGTTTCCTTTTTCGCCTAGAATTCTAGCCGACGATCCGTATTAGGGTTTCTCGGCACCAATAAAATTTGAAATTGGCATGGATGATGCCTTGTGAGACCTCTATAGTGTGCCTAGGAACCCTACAGGGGTCACTCCCGGTGAAGGGATCGTCGGCCCTTTCCTTATCGAATAAGGTGCAGGATGTTCTACAAGGAACACCGCGATGCAAAGCAAGAACTGTAGCTACCTGTTTTTGAAAATTCGATTCCACAACATCTTTAGGTTTCTTTTATTTCATTAATCTCATTAATGAAGTCCCATCATTTAAGTACCTAAACATCACAGATAAATACGACGTACACTTATGCCATCCGTGTTCGCCTCGATGTCCCCTCGTGCACCGTTAGGTTAGGTGACTAACGGCAGAGCGGGGCAGGGCTAGAGCGGGTGTAAAACATAAGTAACGCCTATATAATATATCATATATACTATATACAGTATATATCACAACATATCAAATGATCACATCACAGATATCGCAGCAGAAGAATCATATGAAACATTGGATATACTAGGATCCGTGTTTTCAATACGAGCCAGTATAAAGCACGGATTCCACGGTCGCGATGAATAGCCAATCCCACACCCTTAGACCCCTACGAGAGCGGCAAGCAACCCTACCAATTCTAGGGTTAGGAGACCCGGACTCGACTCCTCGAGATGGTCTCCCACTGGACCCTAGAACCCGGTTACTTGTGCTCCCCTCCTTGGGTCTATCCTAATGCGGAAAAGTAAATAATATACATCAACGGTGACATCTTCCGCAACCTGGAAGTTCCCCAATAAAAGAATATTACATACAAGGTTTTTACATGAATGAAAATGAAAAACACTCATCTCACATAAAACCCCCCGGCTATTCAAACACGACAATCCAATATAACATATCCAGCAACACATAACATCACATGTCATCAACGTAAGTAAGCATGCGTATCCCAATTGTCGTTGACATATAGCAACGAAACCGGCGATATCACATATTACACTTACGGTCACAGAAAAGAAAGTGTAAAACTACAACAGTTGGAATCCGCAACCTCCTCAGACATCGCATGCCTAAACAAATGAATTACTTAGACATCGCATGCTTAACAATTATAAACCCCGCATTTTAGTCTCATTATCGAAAACTCTTTTCAATACCAAGTCGGGCAATTCAACAAGATTCCCGACATCCTGACCGAATGCTCGTCGCAAACTTTAGTAGACGGCCGCACCCCCGATGCCGTCGACGAAGTGCACTAAGGCGGAACACCGCTACCGCGAGCACCCGAACGGATGCTTTCGGCGACGGAGTTCTCCTACAGTCACTTGGTCGGGGCTATGGGGCGTAGCTGTCTATTAAGTTTACCCGGCGAGTATCCGCGTACGCTACGTGATTGCGACGGACTTTTGATCGCATCAAAATTCCGTGGCAACCGATCAAGTGAGACTAAAGTGCTATGTTTATAACATTCATTCAGTTATCTCATAACATCATGTGGATTCCAAATATTGTATCATATTCCAGATAAATAGAAAATGTTAAACTTTCCGATCGAACAATCAAACACCCAATGTTTCCCGAAATAGCTCAACACATGAAATAAGTTTAAAAACATTCACTTCATGCCACAGTATCAACGGTCCAGCCGTAGAAGGGTCAAGCCAACGCCTCACATGTGGCACGCCGTACTGCCCCAAACCCTAAGGTTCAAAGCGCAGTTCAAGACGGTCACATAATCGAGTTAAGGTTTGTTGTCTTCTAGAGGGTCCATTGTTAGTTATATGCATGCCCTAGAGGCCATTACTATACATAGGATGTATATTGTAGTGGATACTTGGACATATATAGGGAGGACTTTCTTGCTCGACATGATAGTATGCTATCTGGTTACTCTTTACCTTAACGTGTATACTGATTGTCTCTCTGTTACATGTTGGTAAAGCCCCTAGGATGTGTACTTGACTACCTGGACTATGATGCGGATCATACTAGTGGGGACATGGTAGTCCATAAGTACATCCTTCAAGGTCCTTAGTCGTGGGTGTATCGAGACGGGGCATCGATATACCAGAGTAGACTAGCGTATACCTTCTCGACCCATACAGATGGGCGATGGATGATCCCATATCCATTGGTGTTTGACATCAGAGATGATATACGGGTGCTCAGTGGAGACTGGGTACACTGGACGGACTCGCCGAGAACTCCCAGATGGTATTATACCTTACGTCAGATGGCAGTTCTCTGGTGACACTGGTACAGAGTAGTCTGTTGACCCGAGATCGTCATAGAGTCTTGTGTGGTTCCCACTGTGCTTTGATTTCCACCTTACCACGTCCAAGAGGGCATGCAAAACGGTGGCTTTTGGGTACAGTCCCGAATCACATGGAGGCAATGAGCGATAGAAGGGGATTCGTCTCTCCCGGTATAGGGAGTTGATGTTGCGCTGTGTCCGATTGGCTATAACCGGAAATCCCTGGCCAGGGTTGCTGAGATTTACTGGTAAGTGTTACCAGTAGTTTCTCAAACTGTTATAGACCTCATATCGATACGACTTATCGAGCTATTGGGGTCTGACGTTTACCACCCCTAGGCAAGATATGCGACATATCAGACGACGAGACCGGACTGTACGGTAAGTTTTACTGGTTGGATTCACAGGAGTGTGAGCGGGCTTGCTCGTCGATCTTCTGATCGCTCAATACCCGGATGGCCGTTACGTTTAGCAGACCGCTTGCGGCTTGTGGGTGTTTGATATGATCATCACCTGCTGCCGGCGTATTGACGAGTCTTTAGAGTCCTACACAGAGGTTTCTTGGCTCAAGCGAAACGAAATAGGAGCGCATATGAGATATGTGCAGGACCGAGAATAATGCGTGTATGTGATACCGTATTCCATTCTCGCGATGAATGTATCGAAAGGTTGTATGCGATATAACCTAGTTATCGAATCAAGGATTGATTCGGTAAGCCGATACATAGGATACTAGTCGGTTATATGCGATATGACCGGATCGTTAAATCAAGTGTTGATTTAATGATTTAATGTATAATTATATATTTGATATATTACTTTGCATTAACTAGTATTGGTTCACTTTAAATGGATTTTCTCACTTGAATTGTGCAAGTTGTATATGTGATATACTTTTGTGCACATGATTGTATCATGTTTGATGATACATGCTTATTTGGTTAAGTGTAAAGAACTAAACCATGGTTAAATTGATGATTAGGGTTTTGCTTATTCATTTATCTATTTATTGATTTATTTATTTACTTCTTTTTGGCAAATGAAAAGAAAATGGTGGCTTGATTTGTTTTCTAGTTGAAGCTTCATGAAGCTTTGACCAAGTGACCATTTTGTCTTCATGCTTAACCCTAACCCTTCAAACTAACCATGATTTATTCTCTACACCTAACTATGGTTAGTATATGATAAGTATTCATATTATTTTCTTTTATGACAATTCTTATCATATTAATATCATCTTCTTCTTCATCATCTTAATGAAGAAAGCTTTCTACCAACAATGGTGAAATGTGAAAATGAGTGAGAAATCCAATTCTAAAGTGAACCCACCTCCTATTTCTTCATCCTCTACCTCTTGCCAAGTAGTATAGGGTGTTATCTTCACAAGTTTCATGACTTGGTGAAGTGGGAGCTTGATCTTGTGATGCCTCGACGTAGATCATCTTCGGCATCGTAGTCGATGACCTAGCCCGCCCATTTCTCCGATGAAGCCGACGCTAGAGCCTGGGATTTGATTTGGACAGCAAGGAGACTTCATCATGGAGCAATGGAGGTGGAGAACCGGATCTACAAAGGTTGTATTTCCGTTCACTTAGTTAAGTTGTTAACTAGTTGCTTTTTTCGCCTAAAATTCTAGTCAACGATCCGTATTAGGGTTTCTCGGCACATGTAAAATTTGAAATTGGCATGCTTGATGCCTTGTGAGACCTCTTGAGAGTCCCCAGGAACCCTACAGTGGTATCAGAGCCTAGCTAGAGCCTTAGGCGATGCGTAGACGAAGTTTGAAAGCCGAACGAACCCGAAACCCTCAAAATTTCATGCTCTCTGGACTTTTTTCAAAAACTGGGTTTTTTCCACATTAAAAATTCTTAAAAAATTCAGCAGGGAATTATAAGAATTACGGTGCAAAATTTTACAAAAGATTCCTCTATCATGCGGCGGAACCGCGGCAGAAGCCTAGCTTCTGCGGCGGTTCCGCGGCCAATTGATGACATCAGCCAACCATTTTTGCACAGTAATTCCTCTTTTCTGGTGCTGGATTTTCTGGGAATTTTTAATATTTATTCAAGAGTTGAATTTTCTGGGGTTGTTTTGGGGATTCGATGATTCGATCGGATTATCAAATTTTGTCTATGTGCTTTCCGGATAATTATTGAATATGTTAAAAAGTTCGACCGGATATAAATACCCAATCTTTCCCCTGCCAGAAAATTTCCACGTGTTGGATTTTTCTGAGGTTTAAAGATGTTCTAAGTAGTGCAAGTAACGCGATGGTCCCTCTAGAAGACAACAAACCTTAACTCGATTATGTGACCGTCTTGAACTGCCCTTTGAACCTTCGGGTTTGGGGCAGTACGGCGTGCCACATGCGAGGCGTTGGCTTGACCCTTCTACGGCTGGACCGTTGGTACTGAGGCACGAAGTGAATGTCTTTGAACTTACTTCATGTGTTGAGCTGTTTCGGGAAAACTTGGGTGTTTGAATATTCGATCGGAAAGTTTAACATTTTCTATTTATCCGGAATGTGATACAACAATTGGAATTCACAACAAGTTATGAGATAACTGTATGAATGTTATAAACATAGCACTTTAGTCTCACTTGATCGGTTGCCACAGAATTTTGATGTGATCAAAAGTCCGTCGCAATCACGTAGCGTACGTGGATACTCGCCGGGTTTACTTAATAGACAGCCTCGCTCCATAGCCCCGACCAAGTGACTGTAGGAGAACCCCGTCGCCGAAAGCATCCGTTCGGGTGCTCGCGGTAGCGGTGTTTCCCCTTGGTGCACTTCGTCGACGGTATCGGGGGTGCGGCCGCCTACTAAAGTTTGCGACGAGCATTCGATCAGAATGTCGGGAATCCTGTTGAATTCCCCGACTTGATATTGAAAAGTGTTTTCGATTTTGAGACTAAAATGCTGGGTTTATAATTATTAGGCATGTGATGTCTAAGGTATTCATTTGATTAGGCATGCGATGTCTATGCAGATTGCGGATTCCAACTATTGTAGTTTTACACTTTCTTTTCTGTGACCGTAAGTGTAATATGTGATATCGCCGGTTTCGTTGCTATATGTCAACGACAATTGGAATGGGCATATTTACTTACGTTGATGACATGTGATGTTATGTGTTGCTGGATATGTTATATTGGATCACCGTGTTTGAATAGCCGAGGGTTTTTATGTGAGATGAGTGTTTTTCATTTTCATTCATGTAAAAACCTGTATGTAATATTCTTTTATTGGGGCACTTCCAGGTTGCGGAAGATGTCACCCTCTGTATATTATTTACTTTTCCGCACTAGGATAGACCCAAGGAGGGGAGCATAAGTAACCGGGTTTTAGGGTCCAGTGGGAGACCAACTCGAGGAGTCGAGTCCGGGTCTCCTAACTCTAGAATTGGTAGGGTTGCTTGCCGCTCTCGTAGGGGTCTAGGGGTGTGGGTTTGGCTATTCATCGTGACCGTGGAATCCGTGTTTTATACTGGCTTGTATTGAAAACACGGACGTCCTAGTATATCCAATATTTCATATGATTCTTCTGCTGCGATATCTATGATGTGATCATGTGATGTTCTGTGATGGATACTTTATATAGTATATATGATATATTATATAGACGTTACTTATGTTTTACACCCGCGCTAGCCCTGCCCCGCTCTGCCGTTAGTTACCTAACCTAACGGTGCACGAGGGGACATCGAGGCGAATGCGGATGGCATAAGTGTACGTCGTATTTATCTGTGATGTTTAGGTATATAAATGATGGGATTTCATTAATGTGATTAATGAAAATAAAAGAAACCTAAGATGTTGTAGAATCGAATTTCAAAATAAAACAAGTAGCTACAGTTCTTGCTTTGCACCGCGGTATATGTGATATATCCTGCACCTTATTCGATGAGGAAAGGACCGAGATCCCTTCACCAGGAGTGACTCCTTTAGCAATAACTGGCAGATGCTACACACTCGGTTTGTATTTTGATAGCTTCTATAGTTTCTGCTTTGCACAGTGATATATATGATATATCCCGCACCTCATTCGACGAGGAAAGGACCGACGATCCCTTCACCGGGAGTGACTCCTTTAGCAAAACTAGAAAAGCCTCAAAAACACTCCATTTCAAAATTCATTCGATCCTACAACGATATCAAGTTCATTACGCAATAGGTTTTCAGAAAAACCTGTCGTAGCCCTCCATCATTTCAGATAAGTACTAGTTAGTATTCGTGCTGCGGTTGTTTGGCATGCGTCAAGACGTAGTGTACGGTAGCTAACTAGTACTTATCTACTAGCATACTATGCGATTGGATTAGGGTATTCGCATGGCGTTGTTTGGCATGCGTCAAGGGTCGTGCGGGTAGGTTTAATTCAATCAAGAAATGTACGGGTTGAACTTGACTAGCGGACTATGGGTTGTTTGGCATGCGTCAAGGTCATAGCACGCTAGGGGCAAAATATTATCGGGAATTTCAAGTGTTGAAATTTGCAATGAGATAGTTGGATCCCGATACCCGCTGCGAGTAAGAGTTACTCTTGGGAGAGTTTTACACATTACAATTAGCCGATCAAGTAGGTGTCTAGAAAGGTGTCAACGGGGTTACGCCTCTGGGAAAACAAGGTTTACATTAATTAGGTTCGTGCGAAAGCATGGGGGACCTCCCTCAAAGTACCGACACTGGCCTGGCTGAAAGATTGGCGAACTTGTAGTGTGTAATTAATCCCGGCTAGTCTTTCCTTTTAGGGTTTGAAGGAAGATTTGATAAAAACAGTGGGAGCCATCCTGATTAGATAAAATAATAACCAATCTATTCTTGCAAGAGCGCACGCTGAGTGTTTTCTTCTCTCTCTCTCTCCAGGTAGCGACCATATCACGCCTTAATCAAGATAATAATACGGATTATTGACCGAACCCGCTTGTTATACTGAGCTGGGGAACGTTGGTCCCGCTCCAACTTGTAATTGTTATAAGACAGAGCAGGAAATTGGGGATTACCAGAATTCCCGTGCCGCCCAAACGAAGAGAGTGCATGCTGATGCATCATCTTTGTTGGAGATAGTGCCCTCAGAGTCAATTATTGGATCACAGGCACGTGATTGCAATGATTGAAGGGAGGACCTGTCCCAGCAGGACAGTCTTACTCGAGATGATAGTATGCTATCTGGTTTACCTTTATCATCGTGTACTGCTTTAGGTGACCTGACAGGTCGCTATTGCACGTTGATAGAGCCCCTAGGATTCTTGCTTGACTGCCGGCAGTATGAGGGCGATCATATAAGTGAGAGCTGGAGTCTATAAGCACATCCTTAAAAGGTCCCTAGTCGTGGGAGTTTCGAGACAGGGCATCGATTCTCCAGAGTAGACTAGTGTATACAGTCGAGACCCCGACGAGGGGCGGTGGCCGGTCTCACAAGCCACTGGTGTCAGTTGGTTCACCTAAGATGTATACAGGTGCTCATTGGGTTATGAGTACACCGGACAGGACTCGCCGGGAACATGCTAGTTGGTCTTATACCTGACGTCAGATAGCAGTTCCCTGGTGACATGTGTACAGGTTAGTTCATCGACCTGGGGATCGTCATTTGTCTCGTGTGAGTTCCCACTGTGCTTTGATTACTACCCTACCACGGCTCAAAGGAGTCGTGCAAACAGGTTTTAGTTGGGTACAGTCCCGAGCCACATGGAGGCAGTGAGCGGATCTTCAGGGGTTCGTCTCTCCCGGTATTGGGGGTGAGGTCGCGCTGTGTCTAGGAGAGCCATTACACGAAGTCCTTGGCCAAGGCAGGAGATTTACTGGTAGGTATTCCAGTAGTATCTCAGGGTGTTCTGGGCTACACTCCGACACGACTTGTACCGCTTTTAGGGGTCTGACTTTTACCAACCCCCTAGGCCCGCCATGCGATACTCATAGACGAACGGACCGGACTGTACGGATATTGTCACTGACAGGCTCAGTAGGGTGTCAGGATGAGTTCGCTCATCGAAGTCCCTTTTGGTCAATAGCTGGTGGCCCGTTACGTATTGGCTTATACCTCTGACGTGCTAGTGGTTAAATCCACAGCCATAGTATTGACGAGTCTTTAGAGTCCACCACACATTCAGTTACTCAGCTTTCGGGCGAAACGCTGTAGAGGCCGTATGGAGATATGGCAGGGTCCGATCAGATACGTGCGGTATTGCACGGATCAGGATCGGACGGTTTGTACTAGAGGCCGTATGGATATATGGCAGGGTTCAATCTGATACGTGCGGTATTGCACGGATCAGGATCGGACGGACATTACTAGCCGGCTTTGGTTTAAGCCGGATCCTAGTTTAGTACAGTGTAGATTTTGTCTCTTTGCATTTGTATCCGGTCGGAATACAGATGCGGGTGTGTATGCACAGTATCGGGGTTTTCCTGTAATTTATTACGGGACCAGTTTTCTGAAATTGCCTGTTTGCTTTCCGTTCCGGCCGGATTTCTTTTATTCCTTCACGGCCGGACTTTTCGTTGGAGGGTATTATTTGCAGTTTGCAAATAACATCTTGTGGAGGGGTTCTTTGCATATTGCCATGCCATGATCACTTGACTTTTTGACCTCATAATGGTTGCTCCTTACCTTGACCATGCTCTCCCTCTCCACTCACTCATGAGGTAAGGGCCGGCCACTGTTTGGGGATTGGAGTGAGTATTTATTTGAGTGGAATAATTTCTTTCATGCTTAATTGGTGGACCCCCCCCATTTGTGCTTTGCAGTGAAGGGTTTTAATTCTTTGTTGCATGGTTTTGATTAATTCACTTCAACCATATTCCTTTTTCCAGTGAGCTTGCTTCATGATTTCAAGTGAGCACAAAAGGATTTGGCCGAGCTCATATTTTTAGGGGTATGTTCATTTTTCTTAGGATCCTTCCATGAAATTCTTGTGCACAAATTCCTCCAAAAATTGGCAACCTCATAAACCCCAAATGAGACACAACCCTACACAATCTACAGCAAATCTTGGGCATGTCGACTTGCCAGCTTCATGCCCGAGTTGCCTCGGTATTGAGGTGGGAGCCCGTAAAAGATGCAGGCGATGTGGTGCCCTTCCGGCGAGGAGGCGACGACCGGAGTTTCCGCAGGAGATCGGAACGATGACGAGAAGACCGGAGGACTCGGATCATTCGGTATATCTCTTCCCTATCTTGTTAGTTAGCTAGATCTAGTTTAATGGCCCGATCCGGGGTTTAGTGCGCGGTGGTGCCGGTTTGCTAAGTTCGCAAAATTAAAGTTTATCACCGTTTCCGCATTTGGCCGTCGGATTGACGACCGGGGCGCCGCCGTGCACTTACAGTGGTATCAGAGCCTCGCCATTAACTTCGTCTAACTTCGTTTGATGTGTTTTGCATTTCCGATCGACCAAAATTCCAAAACTTGCATTTTTGTTCACATCAGTTTTCTGTTGAAATTTTTTTGGTCTCGAAAAATTTTTCAGGTTGTAAATTATTGATGTACTCGAAAATCTAAGAGCTCTGTAAAAATTCGATGAAGTGAATCCACTGTTGGAGCGCGGAACCGCCGCAAGAACCCCCTTGTAGCCGCGTTTCCGCCGCACTACTTTGGATTCGCTGCGCCAATTTTTTACAGAGGCTTTCTGGGGTTAAAATTGGGGTTTTGGAATATTATAATTGGGCCCAGAATTTCTGTGAGTGCTACAGTATTGCTTGGGGGCCCACTTGTTAATTATTTGATCGATCGGATATTTTAAACACATTTTTCACAGTATTTACATTATATCTGCGACCGTGAATGTCACTTGATCGGTAAATCCGGTCTAACTGCTATAGCCCGGTTAAACGGATTTGCGAACGTGACTTTCACGTTGATGTTCTGTTTTTGCTGTGATGTTGCGGATCGGTCGTGGGGGATAGCCTGGATGCAATGCTAGTACAGGTGTTGTTGTATTATGTACATTTGATATTGCGGGGCGAGCGTCCGACATGTGGACTGCCGTCACTGCCTGTTTGTATTATTATTTTGGGGCACGACCTGGTTGCGGTCGATGTACCCGTTGTATGTATATTTTACTTTCTGCACTAGGATTACCCCGCGGAGGGGTGCACGGATAGCCGGGTTCTAGAGGGCAACGGGCCCGCATCTCAGGGCATTGAGACGGAGGGGGCTTCAGTCTGGAATTAGCGGGTTATTCGCCGCACTCGTAGGGGGTACAGGTTGACCCAGGAGGGGTGCCCAACTTGCCGGATTCCGTGAAGTGCTGGGTGGTCCATTCACGGTGCTGAAAGGGGCTACCTCGCTTCAGGTTTTGGCGGGTAACTTGCCGCGCCCGTAGGGGTCTAGGATTTCATTGCACAGGCTATCCACACGACCAGGGGAACGTCGGGTTTCAGTAGTGGCTCTGTGAAACCCGGGGATCCCAGTTATCTGTATTGTTCTGTGATGCTGTACATTTCTGTGATGTTGCATTTCTTATCACGCCTTGAGCGAATACTATATATTGGTATATATATTAGTAGATGTTGTATATGTTTTTCATCCGCGCTAGTCCAGTCCCCGCTCTGCCGTTAGTTAGCTAACCTAACGGGTAATGACGGGACCCAGTGGCGAATGCGGATGGCATATACGTACGTCAGTATATTTTCGTTCTTTGTGGTGTGATCAATTGATGGGACTGCATTGATTCGGATCAATGCAAGATAAACAAACCTAATCTGATGTTGTTGGAACACTTTTCAAAAAGCTGTTATTGCAAGGACGTTCACTTTTGTTTTGCATCGTGGTATTCATTTGGAATATCCTGCTCCTCAGTCGACGAGGCAAGGGCCGAGATCCCTTCACCGGGAGTGACCCCTTGGACAGAAGTTTGCGTCAGGGCATTAACTTCACTATAGCCGATTACTTTTTCTTTGCACAGTGATATTCGGTTATGAATATCCAGCACCCCATTCTACAGGGAAAGAGCCGAGATCCCTTCACCGGGAGTGACCTCTTTAGTAAAGGTTTTCGTCACTATATTTTCTAAAAAGCTATCCGTTCCTTCAACGATATCAAGTTCATTACGTTAAAGGTTTTCGCCAGAAACCATTCGTAGCCCTCCGTCGTTTCATATGGGTAGTCAATAGTATTCAAGCTGTGTTTGTTGGCCAAAGTCAAGGCATAGTGTTTGGTAGCTGTTGGTTATTCATATGCAGCATAGATAGATGCGTTGGTTTGGAACAGTCGTACTGCCTTGTTGGCCAAAGTCAAGGGTAGGTACGGGTGGATTCAAAATAACCTGGAGAATGACGGGTAGAACTTGACATGTGACTTATGATTTGTTGGCCAAAGTCAAGGTCATAAGAGCATGGGGTAAAAATCACATCGGGAGTTTCAAAAGAACTGAAACTTGCCAGATATGCGCATACCTTCTGGAGTGTGATGACGTGAGCGGATTACGTCACGTTATCATGCGATGAGAGTTGGATCCCGATTCCCACTGATGAGTTAGTTTACTCCTCGGGTATTCCCGACTAATTCTTCTTTAAGGTTTGGAGGAGAATTTGAGGTACAGTGGGAGGTTTCCAGATTAGATAAATTGGTAACCATTATGATCTAGGTTAGAGTACACGCTGAGTGTTTCTTTTCTCTCTCTCTCTGGCAGCGACCATTGACCCGACCCTAAGACTATGACTCAGTGACCAAGTTGACCGAACCTTCTTAACACTGGCTTTTGGATTGTCAGAGTTGCAGACCTCATTGCCACTCCTACTTTTACCCTTTTTCTCCAGGACACCCCGTATTACTGCGAACGTCCACTTCCATTGGACAAAGCCATCGAATGGTTAGATACGAACTTGAAGGAATTCGAGGATGGTTTCCGGTTCTGGAGTAAACGGATAAGGTTTATTCAGTTGTCTTTTCCTTTTTTCCTTCTCTCAAGTTACGAGTACTCCTTAGTTTAGGAGATAGTACACCTATTACGCAAATTGGATAGTCTTCTTCCAAACCTTAGGCTGGTGCCGACCGGTAGGGAATGAAGAAAACCAATTAGCCTAAACGGTGTGCAGAAGGTATTAAGATTAAGACAAAGCAAGGGATTAGTAAGAGGGCAAAGTAAATTGCGACTGATATTCACGACCAAACCAAATATTTCTTCGCCAATCCTAAATCACCTTTGTATTTCTCCAGGACACTCCGTATCACTACGAAGATCCACAGTTTATTGGATACTCCATCGTATGGTTATATACGAACTCGAAAGGAACTTGTTCCAGTTCGGGGATGGATTCTGGTCCAGGAGAAATAGGAATAAGGTTTATTCGGTTGTCTTTTATCTTCACCTTCTCTCGCATTGCGAGTGCTCCTAGGACTAGGACAGTACACCCATTATGCTTATTGGATAGTCTTCTTCCAAACCATAGGCTGGTGCCGAACGGTAGGGAAGGAAGAAAACCATTTGGCCTAAGGGGTGTGCAGAAGGTAAAGACTAAAGACATAAGAAGGGATTTGGAGAGGTGGCAAAGGATTATACGGTTATAGTCGTGAATCTGGAAGAGGCATTACTAGGAATACCGGTGTAACGTCTTCAAAATAATAAAATATGATTTTTGGGAAATTTTATAATTTAATATTATTTTAATGAATATTTTAATATTCTGGTATAATTAAATACAGATAAATGGGGAAAAATTATGGAAAATTCTAAAATAAGGTATTTTAAGGAATTGCCTCGTTTTCTGTGCATGCCCCCATTTCCTCTAGTTTTGACCCTGAGTATGTCTAGTTTTGACTGATTCCATCTAGGGTGAAATCTGGGTTGATTTTCCTATGTTGGTGTATAATTTGGGACTTGTTTTAGCATGAATTTTGGTATTTGGTGATTCATTCCTGTCGGGTGGCGTTTGGACGTCAACGACAAGTGGATTTTGATTGTGTTTACATGCGAGTCGATAGGTTTTTACCTATGCGGGTAGCGTGTGCTATTTTGGTTTCCGATGTGATTTTCATGTGCTTTAGCATTGTGATATACTTGTAGGTACCCCGCGTGATGTTGAGGAAAAGGAGGTGAAGTTAGCGACATCGGCTTTGGCACACGAGAAGCAAGGTGAGTAGATTTATATCTACGGGGAGAAGTCGGGTGGATGGCGTATAGCACCCCCGCAGTCCGTGGTGATGTATACGAATACGTATACACACGAATATTTATATTGTGTTGTTTAGGGTTATTGATGGTAATAATGATATTTTGATGATAAGAATATATTGGTTTAGTATAGTGCGAACCCTAGAGTAGTGGTTGCACTCACACATACATTTACACACATACTTGCATTCATTCTTTCATTTATTAGAGTGCATATGATGGTGCGTATATCTACACATGGGTGTGGGACTATGTGTTTATATACGGGATTTGAGGATGATACGTGGTTTGAGATGATACTTGATGTGAGGCCGTGAGATCGGCGATGTGACATAGCTTGTCTTCGAGGTGCGATATGATAGTTTTAGCGGGCCTTTGGACATGTGCTTTACCCGCATTCATATTTTTATAGATGGTATCGATTTGTACTAGACTTAGAGTAGTACCCCAGATTATGCGATCTGATGATATTGATACCTGATATGTGATGAGGTACTGTGATATTGACCCCTACCCAGCTATTGGGATGCCGTACGACGATCTACCGTACGAGCCGATATTGATGATCGATCTGCACTCATGACTCGAGGATATCTTACGATATGTTATTGAGGCGGGATCACCGACTATCATATCTATATGTATTGACTCAGATTATGTGGTTTCTTACCCCTCCTGTCTAGATTACTTAGTAGACATTAGACTGGACCGAGTCATACCTATTTCAAACTAACGAATCGGGGATATTTTAAAGATAGGCAGAAGGGTCATACGGATATTTTCAAATGATGTATCTTTTCTTAAAACACCGTAGCCCTTGTTTTTCCAAAAGCCCTGATTCGTCTTATTTCAAATAGCACCCCTGCATGACTTGTACAGATTGGTGTAGATTCTTTACTTTTGCGTTGATTATTCGATTCCGCATATTCATGCTATTTGCATTGCATCGCTTGTACTGTGGTTATATTTCAGTCATGCTGCTAGGACACCAGCACCATTATCGATGATGCATATGTTCCACGTACACTTGTTGCCGGCTCACACACTCATCATCGATAATTGCCATGTCACTACACTGTAGTACTATTGCATTCAGTATATGATCCTTGCATGACATGATGATGTGCATACCTTCCTTTACATGTCGCATACTTCATGCTTTTGACTATACGCATTGAGATATGTTGTTTCTATGATATTTCTGGATTTGGGAACCGAGAGTGTTTCAAAAGAGAATATGTCATTGCTTTAAAAACACGGTTACCCTTGATATGATATTTCAGTGCGTCCACCATGTGTTTTCTCGGTGCTGAGAGCGACATGTGAAACCCGAATCGAGGAGTGGATGAGCCGATTGCGGGTACATGGTGGACCCGGTAGGGTTCCCCTCGGCAAGATGATCGATGAGCTTTGCCGATTGAGCCTGGAGGCGGGCGAGTACCTACCGGTGATTGGTTGGACCTGGCGGTTATCCAGAGGATACTGACCAGAGTCGATGGATAGATTTGGGCATCCTGCCGGGGCCGAGGGCCGATACCGCAGACAGAGCCCGCGGGCCGATCCGGACAGACGGAGCCCAATATATGAGGATTTATGTGCCGATGCTGGGCACAGTTTTCAAGATGTTTTCGAGTGCCGATGCTGGGCACTCCGGTTCCATGATTTTGACGTGTCGCGAGGGACACGGGTGGGTTATATCCTCATATTTCCATGCACGGGTTTCATGATATTTACTTGCATGATGGGTATTGTCATTGGGTGACGAGTGGACGGGATCCACGTGTGTGCAGATTTGATTACATTGATCATACCTCATATTCATGACATGCTATTACCTGAGGCACTAGCACGAGCACTTGGCATTACACTCATGTAGAGATTACATTGCCAGTTTTGCATGCTTCAGCTTTATTCATATTGAGGTTTATTTATATCTGATCGTATTGACCTAGGATGGGTCATGCATTCGATCTCTGCTTGTAGATATTTTCTATTCACGAGTTGGCAACACACCCCCGTTGTGCCCCAGTCCTTGCAGGTTTTTGCCGTACAGATTCCATAGCGGCATTTATGGCACACTGCTTCCTTATGGGTGACTTGCTTGGATAGGTGGGTTCTTTTGTATCAGAACCGCCATTGTTCATGTATCATTTATTGTATCTAGAATTTCCATCAACCAAAACTTGTATATTGTTTCAGACTTAGAAAACAGTGTTGTTTTATTTCGACCTTAGAGTCGCGCGTATTACGGTTTTCTGGCTGTTTTGAGTTTCTTTTTTTTTGGGTTTTGATCCTCGCCCTTTGGCGTTGTATATTATTATTGCTTGCGTGGTTGTGACCGTCGATGGACGAAGAGCTAGCTCCCGCTTGGGGATGCCTTTTATCATTTCATATATATTATTCTTGTTGTACCCCGTTCGGGGCCAGTTTTTACAAAGGAAACTCTGCCGAAATTTTCAGGAAAGGTTACACATTTTTAAAAAATGCATATTCGGCTTAGTTATTTAAAAACTTTGATCTCCAAACATGATTTCCTTACTTTTCAAAAACAGTTTTTCCTTATTTACTCTTTAAATGGTTTTAGATTGCTGGGCTTTTGGCTTACTTGGATCAGATGGGGTCCTATAGACTTCATATGGTTCAAGGGCCAGTCACGTGCTCTTTCGGGTCGTGACAACCGGGATACCCCATCGAAACATTTCAATATTTCAGTCTCACTGTGTACTGTTAAAGGAAAACTGATTTCCCGATTAGATACTTACTCCAGGGTATGTATTTACCAGTTACGATTCTCACATCTGTATGGCTTTACAGATGATGAGTGGGAGTAAGTTATTGGGAATTGGGTGATTATCCTCATTATATCGGGATTCGTTGTAATCGGTGATATTTGAGGAAATCACCTGGGCTGTTTGCCGGTCGGCAAATATTTGGTTTTGAATATCCGCAGTTATGCACCAATTTCAAATTGATATATCTGTACTTCTATTTTCATAGAGTGAGATATACCTTTCTGAAATTATGTCTACGACATTTACCTATATCAGTGGATGGTTAGGTAAGGAGCATTAAACAGCGGTGTAATTCTTCTTAACCATAAGTACAGTTTTCAACCTACGACACACAGTGAATGAGTTTTCAGACTCAAGGGACTTATACAGAGTATTGTATGTTGTCCAGGGTCCATCAGGACAGAGGGGTTGGTCCTCGTACTATATTCGGTTTACTTATGACTTCTCTAGTTTTTAGACAAGTATTTCGCGGAAACACAGGGTCTGAATGTTGAGAAGTTATAGGTATTTGAATAAAGTAGAGAACCAGGTATTGCAAGTATCGGGATTCTTCAAAGTGATCGAAGATGTAGGTACTTGTGTATGGTATTCAGTTGACAGTAATGATTAAGAGATCTTGCTTCTCTTTCAGGTTACTCATAATTGGAAGCATTCCTAAGTTGAGTAACGCTGATCCGCCTCCTTCCATTTAGTTGACATGCACTGGAGATAGTTGCATGATTTGGATCTGGTTCAGTTAAATCAGTGCCTCTGGTCCTATATGGGATATAGAACAGTTCGTATCTTAACGTTGTTAAGGTACGGGGAGTTGTCCGGCTTATGATTAAAACCAGACACTGGACAACTCAAGGCACGTTTCTGTAATGGCTGTTTGTGGGTTGACCCAGGCTATGACGAGGGTTGACTTTCTACCATCTGGATGAACAATAGCAATATTGTTCCAGACTCGCCACAGTTTTATTAAAAATGGATTTTTTCAGAAAACAGTAGTGGGAGTATGGTAGAACTGGAAGTGATTCCAGAACCACAAACGATTACTGAAGATTTGATAAGGAACCTAAAGATTCAATCTGGATTGACATTCCATTGGCCACTCCGCAGATAAGGTGGGTGACTTCAGGCACCCGAGAGGTACTACGGTAGCCTCGAGGACGGTGACAGGGAAGTTCTTGTTTACCCACAATTACCATTGCTGTTGTTCCAGGCTGCGAGACCCGGCGGGAGGATGAGTATAGCGTCGTTCTGAACTCGCTTTAGAAGTGGACGTGTATATGACTCTGCCAGAGGGTTGTCGTAGTCAGTGGGAGCAACGGAAGCATTGGTGGACAGGTAGCTTATGTCTATTTATAGACTAAAGCAGATGTAGCGGAGATAGATCATCTATTTCTGACGTGACAGTCATAGGTTTGACTTCATCAGAATAGGGGATGGATCTGTTGAGAAGGTAGTAGGGTGTGATATCCTGGTATTTGGATGACATACACAGAGTAGGAAAAGAAACTCCTATACTACAGTCGGTTATACTTTGGTCATCACACAGTGGTTTCTCCACAAAAGAAATGGATTTTGTATCAGACATACTGGTTACTAGATCTATGGTTTTAGGTCTAGATTTGGATGGTTTCCCAATCTGGGTACTTAGACAGCATTCTAAGAGTATTTAGAATGGACGACTCCTGGCATGGTAGTGTACCTGCAGGTGATGGAGTCACCCTCTCTAAAGGTGTCTTATAGACTAAAGTAGAGAGGGATGTGCATGATTGGCAGATCACTTGCTTAGGCAATTGAGTCAATCATGAGATGTCAAGTACCACACCAGATGTTGTTCTTGCACTAGATGCAATAAGTTGACATTGACCCAATCCTGGAGAAACAGTCGGAAGCAGTTTTAGAACATAAGTGGATGTTCTAGGGATATGATAACGACAGCCTCATTTGGGAGACAGTTATCATTCCAGGCTTCCAAGGTGACATGGACGACAAGGAGGTTGTCAGAGTTATAGTTTTCCTTCTGACGAGGGGCAGTATTCTGGACAGGTGATCCAGGCAGATACTGAGGGAGGCATGGCGCAGGATACTGATTAAGTTCAGTTGACGATACAGTCTGAGAAGTTTGGATTTGGAGTTCATTTATGAGCTAGGTCCCATCAGACATCCAGACATTCCAAGACAGGTATTGCTCATTTCGGGAGATGGATTTCTCCGCGAACTTGAGATATAGAGAGACATAGAAAGAAACATCAGAGCGGATCCACTCGCTGAGGCTATTCCTCGAACGCAATAGTCTCGCAAACGAGCTTTGTGAGACTGACTAGTAGAGGAGTTGGGTGTTCGGTATCACACGGGCTGTGAGTATGCGACATCGCAATAATTAGCCTTGAGTGCAAGTGGGAGATTGTTGGAGATAGTGCCCTCAGAGTCAAGTAATGGATCACAGGCACGTGATTGCAATGATTGAGGGGAGGACCTGTCCCAGCAGGACAGTCTTACTCGAGATGATAGTATGCTATCTGGTTTACCTTTATCATCGTGTACTGCTTTAGGTGACCTGACAGGTCGCTATTGCACGTTGATAGAGCCCCTAGGATTCTTGCTTGACTGCCGGCAGTATGAGGGCGATCATATAAGTGAGAGCTGGAGTCTATAAGCACATCCTTAAAAGGTCCCTAGTCGTGGGAGTTTCGAGACAAGGCATCGATTCTCCAGAGTAGACTAGTGTATACAGTCGAGACCCCGACGAGGGGCGGTGGCCGGTCTCACAAGCCACTTGTGTCAGTTGGTTCACCTAAGATGTATACAGGTGCTCATTGGGTTATGAGTACACCGGACAGGACTCGCCGGGAACATGCTAGTTGGTCTTATACCTGACGTCAGATAGCAGTTCCCTGGTGACATGTGTACAAGTTAGTTCAACGACCTGGGGATCGTCATTTGTCTCGTGTGAGTTCCCACTGTGCTTTGATTACTACCCTACCACGGCTCAAAGGAGTCGTGCAAACAGGTTTTAGTTGGGTACAGTCCCGAGCCACATGTAGGCAGTGAGCGGATCTTCAGGGGTTCGTCTCTCCCGGTATTGGGGGTGAGGTCGCGCTGTGTCTAGGAGAGCCATTACACGAAGTCCTTGGCCAAGGCAGGAGATTTACTGGTAGGTATTCCAGTAGTATCTCAGGGTGTTCTGGGCTACACTCCGACACGACTTGTACCGCTTTTGGGGGTCTGACTTTTACCAACCCCCTAGGCCTGCCATGCGATACTCATAGACGAACGGACCGGACTGTACGGATATTGTCACTGACAGGCTCAGTAGGGTGTCAGGATGAGTTCGCTCATCGACGTCCCTTTTGGTCAATAGCTGGTGGCCCGTTACGTATTGGCTTATACCTCTGACGTGCTAGTGGTTAAATCCACAGCCATAGTATTGACGAGTCTTTAGAGTCCACCACACATTCAGTTACTCAGCTTTCGGGCGAAACGCTGTAGAGGCCGTATGGAGATATGGCAGGGTCCGATCAGATACGTGTGGTATTGCACGGATCAGGATCGGACGGTTTGTACTAGAGGCCGTATGGATATATGGCAGGGTTCAATCTGATACGTGCGGTATTGCACGGATCAGGATCGGACGGACATTACTAGCCGGCTTTGGTTTAAGCCGGATCCTAGTTTAGTACAGTGTAGATTTTGTCTCTTTGCATTTGTATCCGGTCGGAATACAGATGCGGGTGTGTATGCACAGTATCGGGGTTTTCCTGTAATTTATTACGGGACCAGTTTTCTGAAGTTGCCTGTTTGCTTTCCGTTCCGGCCGGTTTTCTTTTATTCCTTCACGGCCGGACTTTTCGTTGGAGGGTATTATTTGCAGTTTGCAAATAACATCTTGTGGAGGGGTTCTTTGCATATTGCCATGCCATGATCACTTGACTTTTTGACCTCATAATGGTTTCTCCTTACCTTGACCATGCTCTCCCTCTCCACTCACTCATGAGGTATGGGTTGGCCACTGTTTGGGGATTGGAGTGAGTATTTATTTGAGTGGAATAATTTCTTTCATGCTTAATTGGTGGACCCCCCCATTTGTGCTTTGCAGTGAAGGGTTTTAATTCTTTGTTGCATGGTTTTGATTAATTCACTTCAACCACATTCCTTTTTCCAGTGAGCTTGCTTCATGATTTCAAGTGAGCACAAAAGGATTTGGCCGAGCTCATATTTTTAGGGGTATGCTCATTTTTCTTAGGATCCTTCCATGAAATTCTTATGCACAAATTCCTCAAAAAATTGGCAACCTCATAAACCCCAAATGAGACACAACCCTACATAATCTACAGCAAATCTTGGGCATGTCGACTTGCCAGCTTCATGCCCGAGTTGCCTCGGTATTGAGGTGGGAGCCCGTAAAAGATGCAGGCGATGTGGTGCCCTTCCGGCGAGGAGGCAACGACCGGAGTTTCCGCACGAGATCGGGACGATGACGAGAAGACCGGAGGACTCGGATCATTCGGTATATCTCTTCCCTATCTTGTTAGTTAGCTAGATCTAGTTTAATGGCCCGATCCGGGGTTTAGTGCGCAGTGGTGCCGGTTTGCTAAGTTCGCAAAATTAAAGTTTATCACCGTTTCCGCATTTGGCCGTCGGATTGACGACCGGGGCGCCGCCGTGCACTTACAATCTTTGGGTGTGTTCATTACAAAGATCTGTTTCTCTGTATCCTCCGCATCCTGGGTATATGATACCGGATCAGGACCCCAGATATGTTATCTATTACATAGGGCTGCAAAAAGGTAGAAAAACTGAGAACGAGTGATAAGTTTCATGAGACAGAAAACGGGGCAAGTGTTGCAGCCAAGTCTGTTGGTCACTGTCACCCTGTATTACAAATACATTGATTCTGAACAAATGTTATTAGATACCGAACCTGATATACAAAATCATATCACTCTCTTTATTAGTAAAGAAATGATAAAATTTTGTATTGTTGGATAATGTTTTGAATATTTCCTATATCAAAAGTTGATCGGTTCAGGCACGTTATCTAAAAGCATTGATGTTCTAAATCAAACTACAGTTCTTTGTATACGGAACACACATAAGAGGAAGAGTTCAGAAATGAACGAATCCTTCTTGAGGCATTGTAGACTAGGTCATATCAATGCGACCCGACTAGCTGAAGTTACATGTAGATGCATATTTAAATCAGTTTGAATCTACATCTTGTGAAACTTGCCAGTCATGTCACAAAGATATAATGACACCAGCTCCGTTTACTGGAAACAGAGAAAGAGTTAATAAACTTTTGGGATAATACATGTTGATGTATGTAGGTCCCCTGTCTACACATGCCAAGACCGGTTCTTTGTACTTCATTACAGTCTCTAATGATCTCTTTAGATTCAGACATATGTTCTTGTTGAAACACAAGTCCGAACCTTTTGAGATATTCACAGAATATAAGTTAGAAGTAGAGAACCAATACGGGTATAAGTATTATGTCCTTTGATGAGATCAAGGAGGAGAATACTTGTGCATAGAATCCCTGGACTTTTCTAAAGGAGAATGAGATTCTCTCTCAGCATTACTCCTCCGAATACACCATTGCACGATGGTATATCGGGGCGGAACAGATACACCCTATTTGATATAGTGTGCTCTATGATGAGTATTACTGAGTTTCCTATTTTCCTTTTGGGAGTTATGCACTTGAGAAGCTACATACCTATTGAAAAGGGTTCGAATCAAATCAGTTGCCTACCACTCCATATGAGATATGGTATGGGAAGAGCCCATGTCTTAAGCTAGTTAAGATTTGGGGTTGTCCGGCCTATGTCTAAAAGCAAAATTCGGACAAACTTGAGGCAAGGTCTGTTATGTAGAACTGGAAATGTTCCATCCATACAAACTACAGCAGATGATTTGATAAAACCAAAGGATTCAATAGTTACCAACGAACCTCAGCCTCACCGCCGATCTAGTAGGGTTTTCTCACCCACCTGAGAGATACTTCTGTTTCTCTATGACAGTGGGAGCGAGGATTGCATCATGAGATGATGACCCAACTAGTTTCGAGCTGGCCATCAGGAGTGAGACTCTGTAAGAATGGCTGGATGCTTAGTGATCTGAGATGGAATCCATGTACACCAACAAAGTATAGACTTTAGTTGCTAAATCTGAAGGGTTAAATCCCCATCAGAAGCAAGTATATCTTGAGAAGATTACTTGGTGTACTTGGAAAAGTTAAGACTTTCAAAGCTAGACATGTTAAAGGTTTTCATCATCAACCTGGAGTGGATAATGATGAATCATTTTTCAGTGGCTATGCTTAAGTCCATCCAGATCCTACTTACCACGGCTACATACCATGACTACGATATCTGGTGGTTGGGTGTCATGACTGCTTTTCTAAATGATGTTTTGGAAGAGAGCGTCTATAAGTACACAGCCAGAGGGCTTCGTAGACAGTGGGAGCAGTGGAAACATGTACAAGATGTTTTATGTGATAAAGCAGGCATCGCGGAGTTGGAACATCTGTTTTGATGAGTTAGTCAAATAGTTTGACATCATCAAAATGGTAGATGAACCTTGTATATACAAAAAGGTAGTAGGGAGTATGGTGACTATCCTCGTAGAGTACATGGATAACATACTCTTGATAGGGAAGGAGTTTCCTATGCTACGCTCAGTCAATCTCCGCTTATCACAAGGATTCTCCACATAGGATCAAAGTGATACCTCCTAAATCATGGGTTTTGGATCTATGAGATAGATCTAATTGGATGATAGGATTCTCACTAGTTGTAGTGAGATGGTATCAATCGATCCTGAGGAGAATCACTGGAAGGGTTCCAGGGTGATAAAGACGACTGAATGTCAGTCACAGGCATTCTCTTTACCCTCAGTAAAGGGACGGTATGTTGGAAGAGTTCCAAGCAAGATACCGTGGCATACTAGACGATTAAGGCTGGATACATCGCTACTCAAGATGCTACCAAAGAGACTGTCTGGGTGTATATTTGTTCATGAGATGAACTGAGTTCCTCCCATTGTGTGACAATGGAGTTGTGGCTTATGCCAAGGAGCGTCCATCCCATCAGTGATCCAGACATATTCTAAGGCAGTATTACCTGATCATGGAGATGGTTGATCTCCAGGGGATCAAGGTTAGGAGAGTAGACTCAGAGGACAACACGGCGGATCCACTCACGAAGGCCTATTCCCAGAGAGAGACTTTTATGGGATGGTTGAGTATGAGATACTACAACCACTGCTACAGATGGCCCTAGTGCAAGTGGGAGATTGTTAGTTATATGTATGCCCTAGAGGCCATTACTATACATAGGATGTATATTGTAGTGGATGCTTGGACATATATAGGGAGGACTTTCTTGCTCGACATGATAGTATGCTATCTGGTTACTCTTTACCTTAACGTGTATACTGATTGTCTCTCCGTTACATGTTGGTAAAGCCCTTAGGATGTGTACTTGACTACCTGGACTATGATGCGGATCATACTAGTGGGGACATGGTAGTCCATAAGTACATCCTTCAAGGTCCCTAGTCGTGGGTGTATCGAGATGGGGCATCGATATACCAGAGTAGACTAGCGTATACCTTCTCGACCCATACAGATGGGCGATGGATGATCCCATATCCATTGGTGTTTGACATCAGAGATGATATACGGGTGCTCAGTGGAGACTGAGTACACTGGACGGACTCGCCGAGAACTCCCAGATGGTATTATACCTTACGTCAGATGGCAGTTCTCTGGTGACACTGGTACAGAGTAGTCTGTTGACCCGAGATCGTCATAGAGTCTTGTGTGGTTCCCACTGTGCTTTGATTTCCACCTTACCACGACCAAGAGGGCGTGCAAAATGGTGTCTTTTGGGTAAAGTCCCGAATCACATGGAGGCGATGAGCGATAGGAGGGGATTCGTCTCTCCCGGTATAGGGAGTTGATGTTGCGCTGTGTCCGATTGGCTATAACCGGAAATCCCTGGCCAGGGTTGCTGAGATTTACTGGTAAGTGTTACCAGTAGTTTCTCAAACTGTTATAGACCTCATATCGACACGACTTATCGAGCTATTGGGGTCTGACGTTTACCACCCCTAGGCAAGAAATGCGACATATCATACGACGAGACCGGACTGTACGGTAAGTGTTACTGGTTGGATTCACAGGAGTGTGAGCGGGCTTGCTCGTCGATCTTCTGATCGCTCAATACCCGGGTGGCCATTACGTTTAGCAGACCGCTTGCGGCTTGTGGGTGTTTGATATGATCATCACCTGCTGCCGGCGTATTGACGAGTCTTTAGAGTCCTACACAGAGGTTTCCTGGCTCAAGCGAAACGAAATAGGAGCGCATATGAGATATGTGCAGGACCGAGAATAATGCGTGTATGTGATACCGTATTCCATTCTCGCGATGAATGTATCGAAAGGTTGTATGCGATATAACCTAGTTATCGAATCAAGGATTGATTCGGTAAGCCGATACATAGGATACTAGTCGGTTATATGCGATATGACCGGATCGTTAAATCAAGTGTTGATTTAATGATTTAATGTATAATTATATATTTGATATATTACTTTGCATTAACTAGTATTGGTTCACTTTAAATGGATTTTCTCACTTGAATTGTGCAAGTTGTATATGTGATATACTTTTGTGCACATGATTGTATCATGTTTGATGATACATGCTTATTTGGTTAAGTGTAAAGAACTAAACCATGGTTAAATTGATGATTAGGGTTTTGCTTATTCATTTATCTATTTATTGATTTATTTATTTACTTCTTTTTGGCAAATGAAAAGAAAATGGTGGCTTGATTTGTTTTCTTGTTGAAGCTTCATGAAGCTTTGACCAAGTGACCATTTTGTCTTCATGCTTAACCCTAACCCTTCAAACTAACCATGATTTATTCTCTACACCTAACTATGGTTAGTATATGATAAGTATTCATATTATTTTCCTTTATGACAATACTTATCATATTAATATCATCTTCTTCTTCTTCATCTTAATGAAGAAATCTTTCTACCAACAATGGTGAAATGTGAAAATGAGTGAGAAATCCAATTCTAAAGTGAACCCACCTCCTATTTCTTCATCCTCTACCTCTTGCCAAGTAGTATAGGGTGTTATCTTCATAAGTTTCATGACTTGGTGAAGTGGGAGCTTGATCTTGTGATGCCTCGACGTAGATCATCTTCGGCATCGTAGTCGATGACCTAGCCCGCCCATTTCTCCGATGAAGCCGACGCTAGAGTCCGGGATTTGATTTGGACAGCAAGGAGACTTCATCATGGAGCAATGGAGGTGGAGAACCGGATCTACAAAGGTTGTATTTCCGTTCACTTAGTTAAGTTGTTAACTAGTTGCTTGTTTCGCCTAAAATTCTAGTCAACGATCCGTATTAGGGTTTCTCGGCACATGTAAAATTTGAAATTGGCATGCTTGATGCCTTGTGAGACCTCTTGAGAGTGCCCAGGAACCCTACATCCATCGCGTTACTTGCACTACTTAGAACGTCCTTAAACCACGGAAAAATCCAATACATGGAAATTTCTCGGCAGGGGAAAAAGTGGGTATTTTTATACGGTCGAACTTTTTAACATATTCTAAATTATCCGGAAAAACACATAGACAAAGTTAAAGATTCCGATCGAATCATCGAATCCCCAAAACACCTCAAATTACTCAACTCTTGAGTGCAGATTAAAATTTCCCAGAGAACAGAGGAAACTGCTACGGAGGTAACTGAAGAAAATGGAGCACCCAATCATTACATACGGCCGCGGAACCGCTGCAAAAAGTAGGGTAAGGCCGCGGTTCCGCGGTGGTACTGTAGAGTTAGGTTGTCGTTTTCTTCAATTATTCTTAGAATTTCCTGCTCTATTTTCTGAGAATTTTTAATTTGGAAAAATGCACAGTTTTGAAAAATGTACAGAGAAGGGGTCGGATTAGGGTTTCGGGGTTCGATCGGATTTCTAACATCGTCTACACTTCACCTAAAGCTCTAGCTAGGCTCTGATACCACTGTAGGATTCCTAGGCACACTAATGAGGTTCCACAAGGCATCAACCATGCCAAAATCAAATTTTTCTAGGTGCCGAGAAACCCTAATGAAGATCGTTAACTGGAGATTAGGCGAAAAGCAAACAAGCAAACAACTTTGCTACTATATGAATGGAAATACAACCTTTGTAGATCCGGTCCTCCACTTCTCTAGCTCCGTGTTGACGTCCCTCCGCTGCGATCATCGGAATCCTGGACTCTAGCGTCGGTTTCATCGGAGAAATGGGCGGGCTAGGTCGTTGACTTCGATACCGAAGATGATCTACGTCGAGGTGACTCAAACTCAAGCTCCACCTTCACTAGGTCATGAAACTTGTGAAGATAACACACTCTACTACATGGCAAGTGGTAGAGGATAAAGAAATAGGAAGTGGGTTCACTTTGGATTTGGATTTCTCACTTGGAATCATCACTTGGAATTTTTAAGAGAGCTTTGTTCTCTTCATGAAGAAGAAGAAGAAGATGAAAAGAAAATGAATTATCCCCAAAAAGAAAATCCAAGTGATTCTATCATAATGCAACCATGGGTAAGATAAACTCATGTAGACAATAAACTAGGATTAAGCTAAATGGTTAGGGTTTAGGAATAAAACAAAATGGTAAGCCTTATTCAAAGATGCTAGAAAAATCATGAAGCTTCTTACACAAAACAAAGAAAGCCACTACCATTTTATTTTAGCCAAAAATGAATAAAGAAAAATAAAACCCTAAACCCTAACCATTAACTAAACATGGTTTAAAACAAACACATACCCAAGTTTGCATGTATCATCAAACATGATACAATCTTGTGCATAAAAATATATCACATATACAATGTGCACAATCAAGTGAGAAAAACATCTTAAGTGAACCAATATTAGTTAATGTAAAGTAATATATCAAATATATAATTATACATTAAATCATTAAATCAACACTTGACTTAATGATCCGGTCATATTGCATATAACTGACTAATATCCAATGTATCGACTTATCGAATCAATCCTCGATTCGATAACTAGGTTATATCGCATACAACCAATCGATATATTCATCGCGAGAATAGAATACGGTATCACATACACGCATTATTCTCGGTCCCGCACATATCTCATATGCACTCCTATTTCGTTTTACTTGAGCCAGGAAACCTCTGTGTAGGACTCTAAAGACTCGTCAATACGCCGGCAGCAGGTGATGATCATATCAAACACCCACAAGCCGCAAGCGGTCTGCTAAACATAACGGCCACCCGGGTATTGAGCGATCAGAAGATCAACGAGCAAGCCCGCTCACACTCCTGTGAATCCAACCAGTAACACTTACCGTACAGTCCGGTCTTGTCGTCTGATATGTCGCATATCTCGCCTAGGGGTGGTAAACGTCAGACCCCAGTAGCTCGATAAGTCGTGTCGATATGAGGTCTATAACAGTTCAAGAAACTACTGGTAACACTTACCAGTAAATCTCAGCAACCCTGGCCATGGATTTCTGGTTATAGCCAATCGAACACAGCGCAACATCAACTCCCTATACCGGGAGAGACGAATCCCCTCCTATCGCTCATTGCCTCCATGTGATTCGGGACTGTACCCAAAAACCACCGTTTTGCACGCCTTCTTGGATGTGGTAAGGTGGAAATCAAAGCTCAGTGGGAGTCACACAAGACTCTATGACGATCTCGGGTCTACAGACTAACTTGTACCAGTGTCACCAAAGAACTGCCATCTAACGTAAGGTATAATACCATCTGGGAGTTCTCGACGAGTCCGTCCAGTGCACCCAGTCTCCACTGAGCACCCGTATATCATCTCTGATGTCAAACACCGATGGATATGGGATCATCCATCGCCCATCTGTATGGGTCGAGAAGGTATACGCTAGTCTACTCTGGTATATCGATGCCCTGTCTCGATACACCCACGACTAGGGACCTTGAAGGATGTACTTATGGACTACCATGTCCCCACTAGTATGATCCGCATCATAGTCCGGGTAGTCAAGTACACATTCTAAGGGCTTTACCAACATGTAACAGAGAGACAATCAGTGTACACGTTAAGGTAAAGAGCAACCAGATAGCATACTATCATGTCGAGCAAGAAAGTCCTCCCTATATATGTCCAAGCATCCACTACAATATACATCCTATGTATAGTAATGGCCTCTAGGGCATACATATAACTAACAGTAGAGGATGTTAAGAGCTCGCTAATTTGTGCTCAAGCTTCATGATTCAAATCTCATGTGAGGGTTGAAGCTTGAGAAAAGGCAAGAGGAGGAAGAAGAAGCAAGAGCAAGCATGAGCAAGAAGAAAATGGCTAAGTCTTTTGGAATGAACAAGAATCAATGATAATTCTTGACCCCTCACTCATTCAAGCATGGAATTATGCAATATTAAATTGCAACCATGCTTGAATAGTGAGTCAAGAATGAATAAACAAGTATTTAACCCATGCTTGCAACCATGCTTCATTTTACACCTCATTTCTATTTTCACAAAATAGAAAAGAAAATACCATGCTTCATTTTAATATATATATATATATATATATATATATATATATATATAATGAAGATTAATTAGTGAGCTAATGATATTAGTTAATATGTAATTATATCACATATAATTTATATCATATTATTAAATCAACATTTGATCTAATAATCAGGTTATATCATATACGACCGTCTAATATCATTTATCTGTATATCATATTATAGAATCAACACTTGATTCGACAATCTGGTTATATCACATATAACCGCACCGATAACAGATTACAGCCAGATTACAATACGGTATCACATACTCGTATTTAATGAGGCCCGCACACATATCACATATGTGTCCTACTTCGTTTCGCTTGAACTAGGGAACTTCTGTGTGGGACTCTAAAGACTCGTCAATACGCCGGCAGTAGGTGATGATCATATCAGTCACCTACAAGCCGTCAGCGGTACTAGCTGGACATAACGGCTACCTGGGTATTGAGTGATATGAAGGTCAACAAGCAAGCATGTCCACAGTCTCCATGAAGCCTATCAGTAACACTACCGTACAGTCCGGTCTCTTCGTCTGATATGTCGCATATCATGTCTAGGGGTGGAAATCGTCAAACCCTAGTAACGTGATAAGTTATGTCGATGTGAAGCTCATAACAGGTCGAGAAACTACTGATAATACTTATCAGTAGATCTTCATATCAGCCCTGGCCAGGGACTTCCAGTTATTGCCAATCGAGCATAGCGCAACATCAACCCCCAATACCGGGAGAGACGAAACCCTTCTTATCGTTCATTGCCTCCATACGACTTGGGTCTGTACCCAAAATCCACCTGTTTGCACGACTCCTCTTGAGCGTGGTAGGGAGGAAATCAAAGCACAGTGGGAGTCGCATAAGACTCTATGACGATCTCGGGTCTACAGACTAACCTGTACCAGTGTCACCAGAGGACTGCTATCTGACGATAGGTATACTACCACATAGGAGTCCTCAGTGAGTCCTGTTCAGTGTACCCAGTCTCCACTGAGCACCCGTATACCATCTCTGATGTCAAACACCAATGGATGTAGGATCATCCATCGCTCATCGTATGGGTCAAGAGGCGTATACGCTAGTCTACTCTGGAATATCGATGCCATGTCTCGATATTCTCTCGACTAAGAACAATTGAAGGATGTACTTGTGATCTACCCTGGCTCCACTAGTATGATCTGCATCATATTCCTGGTAGTTAAGTACATATTCTAAGGGCTTTATCAATACGTGAGATAAAGGTAACCAGATAGCATACTATCATGTCGAGCAAGAAAGTCTTCTCTGTGTATAAATATCCAAGTATCCACTATAATATACATCATATATACAATAATGGCCTCTAGGGCATATACATTACTAACAATCTCCCACTTGCACTAAGGCCATGTGTTGTAGTATCTCATACCCAACATCCCAAAAGTCTCTCGAATAGCATCTGGGGTATTGCCTCAGTGAGTGGATCCGCTGTGTTATCCTCTGTGTCAACTCTCCTGACCTCGATCTTCCGAAGATCAACTATCTCCCTGATCAGGTGATACTATCTAAGAATGTGTCTGGATCGCTGACGGGACCAGGGTTCCTAGGCCAAAGCCACAGCTCCATTGTCATCCCAATACACAGGTATTGGATGCCCAATGGTAGGAACCAGGTTCATCATATGAACCCTATTCATCCAGACAACCTCTTTGGTAGCATCGTTAGTAGCGATATAATTGGCCTTTATCGTCTAGTATGTCACGGTATCTAGCTTGGAACCCTTCCAACATACCGTCCCTCCACTGAGGGTAAAAACAATGCCTGTGACTGACTTTCAGTCGACCTTATCACTCTGGAAGCTAAAACCAAGAACATTCTTTTAGTGCTTCTCAAGTACTTAAGAATGTCCTCCACAACTGTGCAGTGATTTTTCCAAGATCCGATTGATTCCTGATCACTACTCCTAGTGAGTCAGCTACATCTAGTCTGGTGCATAACATCACATACATGACAGAGTTACTGCCGAAGCATAGGGTATCCCTTGCACGCGAGCTCTCTTCAAATCAGTCTCGGGAGACATCTTTTGGAGAGAGTGATTCCTGAGTGAGTGGGCGAACCACCACGCTTAGAATCCTCCATACTAAACCCCTTTAGCATGGTGTTAATGTACCTGGATTTGGGACACTCCCAATATCCACTTAGATCTATCACCACAGATCATAATCCATAAGATGTAGTAGGTATCATCCAGATGGAGAATCATCATGATAAGAGGAGCTTGACCGAGTGTAGCATAGGAAACCATTTCCTATCAGGAGTATGCCATCTACGTACAATACGTGGTAGACCGCCTTACTCTCTACAACCTTCTTGTGTATACAAGGTTCATCCACCATTTTGATGAAGTCAAACTCTTTGACTGCCGCATCAAAACAGATGTTCCAGCTCTGCGATGCTTGCATTGATCCTGATGGACTTAAGCATAGTTGGGCCATCATCTACCATGATGCAATCCTCGCTCCCACTATCATTGAGAAGACCGTAGTATCTCTTAAGTGAATGAGGAACCCTACCAGATTCCCGGAGAGGCTGAATTTTGTTGGAGACTATTGAATCCTTTAGTTTTACCTAATCATCAGCTGTTAGTTTGTCAAGCTGGAACAACTTCCAGTTCTACCTCATGTCCATTAATTTCTTCACAAGAAATTCCTTTTCTAAAAGGGTGGCATGATGAGAGACAAAACAACTTTTGCTCCTCAGTTAGGTAGAAGATATACCCTCGCAAACGTTTGGGATATCCTACAAACTTACAGAACTGACATTGCCTCGAGCTTGTCCGGATTTTGCTTTTCAACATAAGCCGGACAACCCCATATCTTAACTCATTTAAGACATGGTCTCTTTCCATTCCATATCTCATATGTAGTGGTAGGCACTGATTTGGTTGGAACCCTATTCAATAGGTATGCAGCTTCTCAAGTGCATATCACCAAAAGGAAATAGGCAACTCAGCAGTACTCATCATAGAGCGCACCATATCTAATAGGGTCCGATACCTCCACCCCGATACACCGTTGTGTTGAGATGTATTCGAAGGAGTAAGCTGAGAGAGAATCACATTCTCCTTTAAATAATCAAGGAACTCCATGCCTAAGTATTCTTCTCCTTTATCATATCGAAGGACTTAATACTTCAACCCGTCTGGTTCTTAACTTCAAGCTCATATTCCTTGAATTTCTCAAAAGTTTCAGACTTGTGTTTCAACAGGAACATATGTCCGAATCCTGAGAGAAGATTGGTGAATATAATGAAGTACGAAGAAGCAACCTTGGCATTTATAGACATAGGACCGCATACATCACCATGTATCTGTCCAAGAGTTTTAGTAGCTCTTTCTCTGTTTCCAGTAAACGGAGATTTGGTCACCCGGTCTTTGAGACATGACTGGAAAGTTTCATAAGATGTAAATTCGAAAGGATTCAAATATGCATCCATATAGAACTTGAGCTAGTCTTGTTTCATCAACATGACCCAGTCTACAATGCCATAAGTAGACTTCGTTCATTTCTGAACTGTTCCTCTTGTGTGTGTTCTGTATGTTTTAGAACTGTAGTTTGATTTAGAACTTATATGCTATTGTAAGTCGATGTACGACACCCCACGACTTGCGGGGAGGCGGAAATTTAAAAAACGAACTTGTTCTTTGCGTAAACATCGACTAACCGAAGAATCGTTTGCTAAACTATAACTAACAACAAACATAGGAGTTCTAAACTACTATGAAAAGTGATTATACCTAAAAACCCGTGTCCTTCATCTTTACGATCTCCATGAGTCATTAAGCATTTATGATGCATTAATGACATGGATGAATCACTCATATGACTCACTAATCTCATTTAATGCATATGCCACCTTAACCCCCAAGTCACCATCTTCTAGAAGCTTCTCGCGTAATTACGAGAACGCCCCTCCTATCCGTGAAAATACGGAAAAACTTTAGACTGTATAAATCCAATATCCCGATACTAGAATCTGGCTTAAACCAAAGCCGACCAGTAAAAACTGTCCGAAAGTCGTACGTGCGTAAACACACGTATGCGTCCGAACCCTTGTCGTAAAACCATACGACCTCTATATCGTTTCGCCAGGAGCAGGGAAACTCTCTGTGTGGGACTCTAATGACTCGACTACTACGCTGGCAGTGGGTTTAACCACCGACCGCAAGCGGCACTAGCTGTACGTAACGGTCCCCAGGTAGATGGCGATAAGAAGGCCGATGAGGAAACCCATCCGAACTCCTACTGAGCCTGATGTGACAATCTCCGTACAGTCCGGTCTATTCGTCTAAGACTATCGCATATCGGGCCTAGAGGGCGGTAAGCGTCAGTCCCTAAATAGCGGTATAAGTCATGTCGGAGCGAAGCCCATTACACCCTGAGAAACTACTGGAACCTACCAGTAAATCTCGCTTGCCCTGGCCAGGGACTTTGCGTAATGGCTCTCTGACACAGCGCGATATCAACTCCCAATACCGGGAGAGACGAATCCTGTCTAACTGCCACTGCCTCCAAGTGCTCGGGACTGCACCCAACTACTACCTGTTTGCACGACTCCTTTGAGCCGTGGTAGGGTAGCAATCTAAGAACAGTGGGACACACTCGAGGCGAAGTAGCAGTGTCAAGTCTATGGACTATGCTGTACTCATGTCACCTGGGAACTGTTAACTGACGACTGGTATAAAAACCCAACCAACAGTTCCCTGCGAGTCCTGTCCGGTGTACCCGTAACCCAACGAGCACCTATATACTATCTCCAGTACGACGTACTGACGGCTGTGGAACAGACCATCTCCCTAACTGGGATGAGAAGCGTACACACTAGTCTACTCCGGAGTATCGATGTCCTGTCTCGATAATCCTACGACTAGGGACCTGAATAAGGATGTGCCTGTAGACTACCCAGCCCCCACTAGTGTGACTGCCATCACAACGCTGGTAGTCAAGCAAGATCCTAAGAGCTCTATCAATACGTATACTAACATATTAAGATAGAAAAACCAAGTAGCATACTACCATGTTTAGCAAGACTGTTATATACATGTGAATATCCCAAGCTTCTATTAAGTAATATACAAACTAGTATGATACAATAATGGCCCCTAGGGCATTTACACTAAAAATCTCCCACTTGCACTAGGGCCATGTACTGGCGTTTCGAAGACCGATGATCTCGAGTGGCCTCTCGAACTGAATCTGAGGTAGGGCCTTCGTGAATGGATCAGCAATGTTATCCTCTATATTTACTCTCTTTACCTCGATCTCCCGGCGATCTACGATCTCCCTGATCAGGTGATACCGCCTTAAGATGTGTCTGGACTTCTGATGGGACCTGGGTTCCTTCGCTAAAGCTATAGCACCGTTGTTGTCGTAATACAGAGGAATTGGACCAACACTGGTAGAAACCACCTGAAGTTCTGTGAGAAACTTCTTCATCCAGACAGCTTCTTTTGTGGCATCGCAAGCAGCAATGTACTCCGCTTCCATCGTTGAGTCAGCAACGGTCTCCTGCTTGGAACTCTTCCAACAGACCGCCCCTCCATTGAGGGTAAAGACATAACCCGACATGGACTTGGAGTCATCCTTGTCACTCTGGAAGCCGGAATCAGCAAAGGCCTCGATCTGGAGGTCCTTTCCGCCATACACCAAGAACATCTCCTTAGTCCTCCTCAGGTACTTGAGAATGTTCTTTACTGCTATCCAGTGATTCTCCCCTGGGTTTGCCTAATACCGGCTTACAACGCTCAATGCATATGCTACATCTGATCTGGTACATAACATCGCATACATTATAGAGCCTACCGAAGAAGCGTAGGGTATAATCGACATGCGATCCCTTTCCAAATCAGTCTTGGGAGACATCTCTTTGGAGAGGGTGATTCCGTGACAAGCCGGTAGGTTACCGCGCTTAGAATCTTCCATACTGAATCTTTTCAATATGGTGTCTATCTACCTGGACTGTGAAAGTCCTAACATCCTCTTTGATCTATCACGATAGATCTGGATCCCCAGAATGTAGGTGGCATCACCCAGGTCCTTCATGGAGAATTTCTGTGACAAGAATCTTTTGACTGACTGTAGCATAGGAATATCATTTCCTATTAGGAGAATGTCATCCACGTACAAGACGAGGAATACAACAACTCTCCCTACAATCTTACTGTATATGCATGGTTCATCTGGATTCTTGATAAAGTCAAATTCTTTGACAGTATCATCAAAACAGATGTTCCAACTCCGCGATGCCTGCTTTAGTCCATAAATGGACTTAAGCAACTTGCACACTTTACCGCTGCTTCCACTCTGAATGAATCCCTCTGGCTGATCCATATAGACGCACTCTTCTAAATTTCCATTTAGAAAGGCCGTCTTTACGTCCATCTGCCAGATCTCATAATCGTGGAAGGCAGCAATGGCAAGAAGGACCCGAATGGATTTGAGCATAGCCACTGGAGAAAAGGTTTCATCATAGTCCAAACCAGGTCTTTGACGAAAACCCTTTGCAACAAGTCTAACCTTATAGGTTTCAACCTGTCCATCTACACCAATCTTCTTTCTGAAGATCCACTTGCATCCTACGGGTTTTACCCCATCTGGAGCAAAGTCCAAAGTCCATACTTTTTTAGTGTACATGGACTCCATTTCGGTCCGCATTGCATCCAGCCATTTTACCGAGTCGCCGCTCTGAATGGCTTGCTGGAAGCTAGTAGGGTCATCATTATCAATGATGCAATCTTCTCGATCCCCGTCAATGAGAAAACCATAGTATCTCTCGGGCGGATGAGACTGCCTACTACTTCTGCGGATAGGCGCTGGTACGTCCCTTTCTTCTGAAACTTCTGGTTCCACCAAACTTTCAGTAACAGTTTGTGGTTCTGGAATTTCTTCCAGTTCTACTGCGCTCCCACTCTTCTGATTTTCTAAAAATTCAGTTTCTAAGAAGTGAGCATGACGAGAAACAAAAACCTTTTGTTCATCTGCGTAATAGAAATAATATCCCTTGGAGTTCTTTGGATATCCTATAAACTTACACTGTACTGAGCGTGCCTCGAGCTTGTCCGCATGCTGCTTTTTTACAAAAGCTGGACATCCCCATATCCTAAAATGTTTAAGACAGTGTTTCTTCACACTCCACATCTGATATGGTGTGGTAGGCACAGTCTTGGTTGGAACCTGGTTTAAAAGATATGCAGCTGATTCCAGTGCATAACCCCAGAAAGATCGCGGTAACTCAGCCTTACTCATCATGGAACGAACCATATCCAATAGGGTTCGATTCCTCCTTTCCGATACACCGTTGTGTTGTGGTGTGTATGGAGGAGTAAGCTGAGAGAGAATACCATTCTCTTTTAAGTATCCCAGGAACTCGGCACTTAAGTATTCACCACCTCGATCAGATCTCAGTGTCTTGATACTTTTGCCTTTCTGTTTTTCCACTTCATTCTTGTATTATCAGAATTTCTCAAAGGCCTCGGATTTATGCTTCATTAAGAAGATATATCCAAACCTAGAAAAATCATCCGTAAAAGTAATGAAGTAGGAATAACCACCTCGCGCATGTGTAGACATTGGACCGCACACGTCACTGTGTACGAGTCCCAAGAGCTCGCTCGCTCTTACTCCGTGTCCAGTAAACGGAGTCTTTGTCATCTTTCCCATGAGACAAGATTCACAAGTAACATAAGATTGATATTCGAACGGATTCAAATATCCTTCTCTATGTAACTTCGTCAACTGTGTTTCATTGATGTGACCTAGTCTACAATGCCATAAGAAAGCCTGATTTATTTCTGGAGACTTTCTTTTAAGTGTGTTCTGGACATTGAAAACCTGAGCTTGACTCAATATGTATATACCGTTATCTAATGTACCGGACCCAATCTGAACTTGATTTAGGTGGATGTGAACTACATCACTTACGAATGTAAAATCGTATCCCTCTCTCGAAAGTGAGGACACTGATATGATATTACAAGTCAAACTAGGTACATACAAACAGTTACGTAGAATCAATATCTGCCCACTTGTCAAACCTAGGTGATATTCTCCCACGGATTCAGCGTCCACGCTCATTCCGTTAGCAACTCTGAGAGACAAATCACCTACTCTTATAACTCTACGGTTTCTCAAAGCCTGTAATGAATTACAGATATGAGATCCTGCTCCGGTATCTATCACCCAGGAAGTAGAGTTAATTGACAAACAGTTCTCAATTACAAACACACTTGAGGCCGAAGCCACAACATGCTTCGTATCCTGGCTACTGGCTTCCAAAGCCCTGCAATCCTTCTACCAATGCCCGTTCCCATAACAATAGGAACACCCTTCCTTTCCTACACCAAGTCCCGAAACTTTTGCTCTTCCCTTTCCTCCTACTTTACTGACACCGTATATCGGCTTTATAGAGGTCTTCTTCTTTTCACCCTTTGCTTTCGCCCTGGATGTAGAAGAAGAAGGTCCCCCATTAAGCAGAGCTTGTGTCTCCCTGGTTTCTTTCAGGGTGTAAGTAGAGGGTAGGGACTGTGAAAATAAGTCAGCATATGACCTGTTTCCCAACGTGGTCTCCAGGTCCTTGAGCTCATCAATATAGCTAGTCATTGTAAGGACACCGTCCCCTACAGATGACCCGAAAGCTAACCTCGCTTGAATTAATTCGTTCGAGGTTTCATATCTTGCAATATGAAATTTCTCTCCATATAAATCTTTGTTATGGAGAAAGATGGAAACTGAGTCCATCTTCTCGTGCTGCTTCTGGTATACACCATCATCTGAAGCCAACACGAGGCACTTGGCTTTCGCTTTATCCTTTTCCCTTGTCTGACGGATATCCATATCTGTGACGGTGGAAACTGGACCTGGGACGGCAGGATCTTGAGTAGTAATAGGGTGGTCCAGCTTGTCATAGGCAATGGACATCTGGACAGACCTTTGCCAGTCAAATAAGTTAGATTCAATCAACTTGTTATCTAAATGTAACCTAGTCATGGTCACAAGGTCGCTGCAATGAGAGAGAGAGAAGAAAACACTTTAGCATGATGCTCTTGCAAGTTTAGAGTGGTTTTTAGTTTATCTAAACTGGATGGCTCCCACTGTTTCTCGAATCCTTCCCCAAACCATAAAAGAAGAATTAGCCAGGACTATTCTCACCGTACAATTCTTGCTTAACCATTCAGCCAGGCCAGTGTCGATACTTCGAGGGAGGTTTTCCAACACTTTTGCGAAGTTCCTTAATTAAATAACCTCTTTTTTCTGGGGGCATAGCCCCGCTGACACCTTTCTAGACACCTACTTAGTTTATAGCATTGATCGTTAGGCGACGAATATCCTGATAAGTAGCATATACTCACAGTAGGATCGGGATCCAAATATCATCGTCTGATAATGCTGAAGGAATCCTACCAACATTCATCAAACTCCAAATGGTATGCATCTCTTTGCAAATTTCAGTTTCTTTAGAAATTCCCGATGTGGATTTTTGCCCCATGTTCTTATGACCTTGACTAAGGGCCAACAAATCATAAGTCACATGTCAACTTCTACCCATCATTATCTTGTTAATTTGAACCCACCCGTATATACTCTTGACTAAGGGCCAAACAAAGTAATACGACTGTCCCAAACCAACTCATCTATCTATGCAACAAATGAATACCCCAGCAGCTACCAAACACTATGTCTTGACTAAAGGCCAAACAAACATAGCTTGAATACTACTGACCATCCATAAGAAATGACGGAGGACTACGACTGGTTTTGGCGAAACCCTGAACGTAGTGAACTTGATATAACCGAAGAAACCTGATAGCTTTTTAAAAGGAGTGGTTAAAGCTCCGCAATTAAAAATTTCTGCTCTTTTAAATAACCGAGTGGTTTCTTTTAAATTTGTTCCAACGATTAAACTTTTGGTTTATTTTCTTTGCATTAATAATAATGCGTCCCATCATTAACCTATCATTGCAGAAAACAACGAAAATACAACGTCCTCTTATGCCATCCGCATTCGCCACTGGGTCCCGTCATCACCCGTTAGGTTACTTAACTAACGACAGAGCGGGGGCTGGGCTAGCGCGGGTGTAAAACATAAGTGACGTCTAAATAGCTATCATATATAGATATTGTACATTCGTCAGACGCAATAATAGGCATTCCAGATCTCAGATGAACTTTATTGGATATACAAGCAATCCGTGTTTGCTATGAGCCTGCAACAAAAGACAGATTACACAGTTGTGATGAATAGCCATTACCCCACCCTAGACCCCTACGGGTACGGCAAACTACCCGCCAAGTACCCGAAGTGAAGCGGTCTCCCTCAACAAAGTGAGTAGGCCACTAAACACTTCAAAATACCCGGTAGTTTGTGTACCCCACCTTGGTTCTATCCTAGGAGCAAAAAACGGTAAAATGAAATAATACAACGGTGGCTACAACCGCAACCTGGATGTGCCTCGCAAAATAATATTACAACAAATTACAATTACATTGAATGAATTAAAATAATAACCCATTACAAAACCCTGGCTAATCATCACAACAGTCCAATACAGTTCACAACCACAAACAGTAAAAACCATTACAGAAATGTGCAACCCCCTGCCAACCGACATACTAGCAGTTAGGGGAGGTTTACGAACACATTATACAAACACAGATATAATCAAATTAGAAAACATCGTAAAATTTCGATCGACATTCTACTCCAATACTTCTCTGTGCACCTGAGATCTTAGCAGAAAATAAAACATCCCAGAAACATCACTGTTAACACCTAGGAGTTATTGAAGAAATTGGGGCTGACTCGGCCCCAACTCGGCCGCGGATCCGCGGCGTATAGCATGGATCCGCCGCGGTTCCGCGGTGAGTTTGCCGAGTCATGAGTCCAAATTTCTTCAGTAACCCCAATATTCTATGCTTGTAATTCTGAAGGTCCCTGAAAAATTTTTAGGGCCTGTTTTAAATTCGACAGAAACTGTGATAAATATGTTTCCGGTTCTTTTTGCGTTCGAAATTCTTACGACTTTGCTAATGAGTTAATTATTGTTTAGCGAGGCTCTGATACCACTGTAAGTCGATATACAACACCCCACGACTTGCGGGAAGGCGGAAATTTAAAAAACGAACTTGTTCTTTGCGTAAACATCGACTAACCGAAGAATCGTTTGCTAAACTATAACTAACAACAAACATAGGAGTTCTAAACTACTATGAAAAGTGATTATACCTAAAGAACCGTGTCCTTCGTCTTTACGATCTCCACCTCCTCCTCGGCCTTCTCCAAGTACTAGACGATCCACCCAAGAGCTTTACTCCAAGCTTTGCCTCTAAACTTGAAGCAACTAGATTTCTTTAGTTGCTAATCAAAGTACCTAGATGATATAAAGTGAGGGTTATGGATTACTTAGCCTATCTAATCCTTGTACTCAACACATGAGAGGGGAGGATTAGGGTTTGAAGAGAGGGAGCTTGAGGAGAGAGAAGGTGAGCATAAGAATGAGATGAGATAATGATCTATCATAATATATATCAAGCATTATCATTTATCCAATAAAAGAAAATAATGGGTTTACAACCATGCTTCATAAATATAAAAGGGTGATTCATCTCCATGAGTCATTAAGCATTCATGATGCATTAATGACATGGATGAATCACTCATATGACTCACTAATCTCATTTAATGCATATGCCACCTTAACCCCCAAGTCACCATCTTCTAGAAGCTTCTCGCGTAATTACGAGAACGCCCCTCCTATCCGTGAAAACACGGAAAAACTTTAGACTGTATAAATCTAATATCCCGATACTAGAATCTGGCTTAAACCAAAGCCGACTAGTAAAAACTGTCCGAAAGTCGTACGTGCGTAAACACACGTATGCGTCCGAACCCTTGTCGAAAACCATACGACCTCTATATCGTTTCTCATGGAGCAGGGAAACTCTCTGTGTGGGACTCTAATGACTCGACTACTATGCTGGTAGTGGGTTTAACCACAGACTGCAAGCGGCACTAGCTGTACGTAACGGTCCCCAGCTAGATGTCGATAAGAAGGCCGATGAGGAAACCCATCCGAACTCCTACTGAGCCTGATGTGACAATCTCCGTACAGTCCGGTCTGTTCGTCTAAGACTATCGCATATCGGGCCTAGGGGGAGGCAAGCGTCAGTCCCCAAATAGCAGTATAAGTCGTGTCGAAGCGAAGCCTATTACACCCTGAGAAACTACTTGAACCGACCAGTAAATCTTGCTTGCCCTGGCCAGGGACTTTGCGTAATGGCTCTCTGACACAGCGCGATATCAACTCCCAATACTGGGAGAGACGAATCCTGTCTAACCGCCACTGCCTCTAAGTGCTCGTGTCATGACCCGCAGGGTACGGAACGTGACTGGCACTTAAGTTTACGAAACGTCTCAAGACGTCCGTAAAATAAGTAAGCCAAAGCCTAGAACCCAAAACCAAATAAGCAAAAGAGTGAAGGAAAACCAATCAATTGAAAGCGAGTTATCAAATAAGTCATATCAAAACCTTTTTTTTAAAACAATATCAATTTTTCCGAAAACTTCGGCAGAGTCTCCTTTGTAAATACTGGCCCCCAAAATGGGTACAACAAGAATATATATAAATCCAACAAATAAGGCATCCCCAAGCGGGAGCTAGCTCTTCGCCACAAGGTGGTCACAAATCCCATGCAATATAAAACAACAACATGCAAAATAATCATAAAGAAACATAAGAAAAACCGCATGTCGACTCAAGTGAGCTCGACCCCAAAATACAGCATCAAAAGTTCATAAATCTCACAGTCTCATCTCTAGGTCAATATACAACAATACTGGTAGATACAGTAGATGGAGTACTCTAGATACAAAGAATATACAAGATGGTACAAAATAATAATACAACCCACCTACGAGCAAAAACCTCGAGTCCTGGCAAGAGAGGCAAAAGAAGCGGTGCGCCCGCCGCTACTGTGCTGACGGAGCGGACCTGCAAAAGACTGTGGCACAACGGGGGTGAGTTGCCAACTCGTGAGTAATAAATAACATCTAAAGAGATTATCGCAAGTATGCACACAAGCATCCTAGCATCTATAATACAGGTATGGCAGGACATAATAGCAGGTATGTATGCAATATGAATATACTAGCAAGTATGAATGCAATGTGAATCAACTCATGATCTGAATGTGTAAGTATAAGAAATCATGTTTTTCCTTTAGGAATCTCTTTTGAAATACCAGCACAATACCAATAGAATCAACAAGAACCTGTGTCCAGCAACGACACCTCAAAACTATCACAAATCTCATATATCCATGTCATAGTATCTCTGGCCTCAGCCATCCGGCTGACCCATCTCAATATCAATATCTCATCATCTCGCGGCCACGGTCGGTATCCTCTGGATATCCGCCGTGCCAAACAGTCACCGGTAGGTAATCCGTCCCCTGCCAAGCTCATCGTCAGCACCACGAGCTTCTTGCCCCGGGGTACCTTACCGGGCCCACCATGTACCCGAGACGGTTCATCCAACTCCTCGAAACGGGTCTCGAAAACCACAGCAAACTCATGGTGGACGACACTTACATCACTAGAAAACCGCAATTTACATATTTAAAAAAAAATAATAAGTTTAGAAATTTTGCGGCTTTCCCCCGAAATCCAGAAATATCACAAAATCTCAAGAAATCCTCATAAATGCATATGCCAATGATAATGAATGCATATGGTATCAATAATCAAGTTGCGATGTATGATTGATAGACTAGGCATGAACAAATAACATGATGAGGTACATGCACATGATTAGCAATCTTACGATTTCATTTTAAGGAATTAAAGGCAATAGCACAGGTTTAAGCATCAATTATAGTAAAAGGTTTCAAATTATAGGTTATCCAGTGTGGTGGCATGGCAATTACCAGGGCGTGTGTGTAAGCATGAATAGTGCTCGTGCTGCATATAAAAACCCTGGCAATGGTGCAGGTGTCCTATAGAATGGGTTCGCATATGTAGGTCAAATAAGGTATGGATGTAGTTACTAATATCACTAAAATCTTAACTACTTAAACTATCGGGAGACTTGCGCCATCCAAATGATAGTCCCCCGTAGATGTTAAATCTACTCACCAGAATCCCTAGCTAGCCACGTCCAATCACCGCTTTCCCCTTTCGTGCCGCGTCTGACGTCTCCGCGACCGAACCTGGAATTTACATCAATACCAAACATAGGGTTATATATCAAGAACGACGCAAATCCCAAACGAAAATACCAACGTTCACAAGCTAGGTACAACGTGCACAAGGTGCGCGGAACACACGCGAAAATCGCAAAACTAACTAAAATCGTCGATTTGGTCGCCCGGCAAAGCTAAAACCCGATCACTCAAAAAAACCGCACTCACACATCCTAAATGTCATAGGATATGCCAAAAATATCATCAAGATATCGCAAATAATACATCACAATATTTTTATAAAAACCTAGTAAGCACTAAAAATTCCAAATTCGTGCAAACATCGTGTATTTGCGATAAAGTGCTCACATCATCGCACAATCCTACAATCCACACAACTAGCTAGCCACAACACTCAATTTAACCCATTTACCATGCTTCAAAATACATTTTCCAAAAACAAACCCTTTCTAGAATTTCATAACTAGCAATCTTAATCCAAACTATACATGAAAAACCCTAAATTAACGCTAGTTTATAGCCCAATTAGCAAGTTAACCTCTTAGATTAGGCTAACAAAATAACTAGATAACAAAATAGATTTAATTAACCTACTAATGATCTCTAAAACCCTAGTTTAATTTCAAGCCATGAACTAGAAAAAAACTAGATTAGAAATTAGCTATAAATTTAACACTAACACAACTTTCAAGTTCTAATTAGCACACTTTAACTACAAATTAACCTTAGATTAGAAATTATACCTCACACTAGAGATCTAGCAAGAACAAGATGCCTCCAAAGATGGCTTTATAGCACCATGACCCAAGCAAGAAAGGCTAAGGAGAAAGGATGAAGAAATGAGCTTAAAATTGTGAGGTTTAAATTGGATTTTTGAAGCAAATTTGGGGATTTTTTTGGAGATGAAAAGAGATGGAAAAAATGGAGGGGGAGGTGGCTGCAGTTTTCTGCAGCAGTGAGGAATGGGGAGAGAATGGTGTGGGTGCTCAAGATTTTTCTCCAAGTCAAACCATCCCATGCCTCCATAAAGCCCATACCTAAATTAATTTATTTTATTCAACACATAACTCTTCATTCAAATGAGTTGAAGGAAAATTGGAGGGGGTCTTCCTGCAGGTGGCTCGGTCAAAGATGAGTGAGTGAGGATGAGTGGTAGATTACATAGAAATTTCCATGCCAAAAACACCCCCTCAAATTAATATATTTTAATTCTAAACTTGAACCTATTTCCACCCAACAAAAGAGTTGAAGAAAATAATAGAGGGAGAAAAATTCTGTAGTGGGCTCAGCCCAAGAGAGGTGAGAAAATTGTGAGAGGTTGCACAAAAAAAAATTTATGCAAAAAGACCCCCCACAAGTAAAAAATTGCAAGTTTTAGTTTAAATTCAATAAATTTCGTTTTCCATAATAAAAATTAGTTAAAACTTGAAATAAAATACTAAAAATTTATATTACAATTAGATTTTAATTAACATGATTTTAAAGATTAAAATTAGCCCAAAGAAATTTGTATTTATCGCTAATTTAATATATTTTCTTACCGGCTTAAAATAATATTAAAAAATTGAAAAATAGGGAAAAATTTTTAAATGACCAAAAATTAATAAGTAACTCATTAGCTACTAAAAACTAGCAATTACCTATCCAAATTAGGTATAATTAGTCCTAAACTGCAAAATAACAAAAAAGACGGTTTACGGAAAAATACCGAATTTTCACCGATTTTCAGGAAAACACCAAAACGACTTTTCAAGGTGCTACAATCTTACCCCCTTAAAGAAATTCGGTCCCCGAATTTAAAAAAAAAAAAAAAAAAAAAGAAGCTACGCGTACATTCAAAGAGATGGGGATATTTTTACCTCATCTCGCCCTCGGTCTCCCAGGTGACCTCCTCGCTGCTCGGGCCACGCCAAAGGACCTTGACGGTCGGTATAACTTTTGATCTCAATTTCTTCACCTGCCGATCCAGGATGGCCACCGGCTGCTCTGCAAAAGAAAGGTCGCGCTCTAGCTGGACTGTCGGGTGCTGAATCGCGTGCGAAGGGTCGTGAAGGTACTTGCGGAGCATCGAAACATGGAAGACGGGGCATCGGGAAAGCTGGGTGGAAGAGACAAACGATATGCAACTGCGCCAACACGCTCGAGAATCTCGAAGGGACCCACAAATCTGGGACTAAGCTTTCCTTTTCGCCCAAATCGCATCACGCCCTTCATCGGAGAGACCCTCAGAAAAACATGATCGCCAACTGCGAACTCTAGCCTGCGACGGCGCCTGTCTGCATACGATTTCTGCCTGCTCTAAGTTTCTCTCATCCGTTCTCGAATCAACTGTATCTTCACTGTCGTCTCCTCAACAAGCTGCAGCCCCAAAATATTGCTCTCGCTGAGCTCGGTCCAACAGACGGGCGATCTGCAACTCCTCCCATACAATGCCTCGAAAGGTGCCATCTGAATAGTATCCTGGAAGCTGTTGTTGTAGGAGAACTCCACTAACGGTAAATGACGATCCCAGCTACCGCCAAAGTCTAAAACGCACGCTCTGAGCATGTCCTCGAGAGTTTGAATGGTCCGCTCTGACTGTCCGTCGGTCTGCTGATGAAACGCTGTGCTGAAACTCAAACGAGTGCCCAAAGCCTCCTGAAGTCTCTGCCAAAATCGGCTGGTGAACTGGGTGCCTCGATCTGACATGATACAAGTCGGTACGCCATGCAACCGCACGATCTCGTCGATGTAAAGCTGGGCATACTGAGCGAAACTGAAAGTGGTCTTCACTGGCAGGAAGTGAGCCGCTTTCGTCAATCGATCTACGATCACCCAGATGGAGTCGTACCCTCGACTGGTCCTGGGTAGACCCACAACGAAATCCATCGAAATCTGCTCACATTTCCACTCTGGAATGGGTAACGGCTGAAGCTCTCCTGCGGGCCTCTGGTGCTCGGCCTTGACTTGCTGACAAGTCAGGCATCTCGATACAAACTCCGCAATGTCCCTCTTCATCCCGTCCCACCAGTAGGTCTCTCTCATATCATGGTACATCTTGGTGGAACCGGGGTGGACACTATACACTGATCGGTGTGCCTCCTCAAGAATGTCGCGCCACAATCCATCAGCATCTGGTACACACAGTCTAGATCCATATCGTAAAATCCCCTGATCATCAATCACGAACTCGGAAAATCTGCCCTGTCCCATCTGTGCCATAATCTCTGAGCAACGGTCGTCTCTGCGCTGTGCCTTATATATACGGTCAAGCAACTGGGGGCGTGCACAAACATGCGCGAGCTGTCCCCCTGTCTGAGTGAACTCGAACTCAACTCAGCTGTCGCATAAAATCTGCCAATCTGCTGACGACTGCCTCTGCACTGCGCGCAAATAGGATAGACTACCCCCGGGCCTCCTGCTCAAAGCATCTGCCACTACATTCGCCTTGCCTGGGTGATATAAGATCTCGCAGTCGTAGTCTTTCACCAACTCCATCCAACGACGCTGTCTGAGATTCAGGTCTCGCTGTTGAAATATGTATTTTAAGCTCTTGTGGTCTGTGAATATTTGGCACGACTCGCCATATAGGTAATGTCGCCAAATCTTCAGTGCAAAGACCACTGCAGCCATCTCCAAATCGTGAGTGGGATAGTTCTGTTCATGCTTCTTCAACTGCCGAGAAGCATATGCGATCACCCGGCCATGCTGCATCAATACGCATCCTAACCCCACTCGCGAAGCATCACAGCAGACCACAAATCCGCCTGATCCCGAAGGCAAAGATAATACCGGCGCCGTAGTAAAACAAGTCCGTAGCTGCTGAAAACTGCGCTCGCACTCCTCTGTCCAAACGAAAGGAACTCCCTTCCGGGTCAAACCGGTCAAAGGTGCAGCTATACGGGAGAAGTCCTGAACAAAACGCCTGTAGTAGCCCGCCAGGCCTAGAAAACTACGGATCTCAGTAACCGATGTAGGTCGGGGCCACTGCTGAACAGCCTCAATCTTCTTCGGGTCCACACATATGCCGTCTCTCGTAATCACATGACCCAAGAATCCGACGCTGTCCAGCCAGAATGCACACTTGGAGAACTTTGCGAACAGCTGGTGCTCCCTCAGAGTCTGTAACGTAATCCGCAAGTGCTGCTCGTGCTCCTCTCTGCTCCGGGAGTACACCAAGATATCGTCGATAAACATGATGATGAACAAGTCAAGATACGGCCTGAATGTACGGTTCATCAAATCCATGAATGCTGCTGGGGCGTTGGTGAGTCCGAACGACATCACCAAAAACTCATAGTGGCCGTAGCGCGTGCGGAAAGTTGTCCTCGATATATCCTCCTGTCGAACTCGCAGCTGATGGTATCCTGATCGCAAGTCGATCCTCGAAAAATACCCCGCACCCTGAAGCTGGTCGAACAAATCATCAATGCGTGGCAACGGATATCTGTTCCGCACGGTAACCTTGTTCAGCTGGCGGTAGTCGATACATAAGCGCAAACTTCCATCCTTCTTCTTGACAAACAGGACCGGAGCACGCCACGGAGAAACACTAGGTCGAATAAGCCCCTTATCAAACAAATCCTGCAACTGATCCTTCAGCTCTCGAAGCTCTGCCGGGGCCATCCGATAAGGCGTTAAAGAAATAGGCCCCGAGCCGGGAATCAAATCGATGCAGAACTCAACGTCGCGCTCAGGTGGTAGCCCAGGCAGCTCATTAGGGAAAACATCAGGGAACTCACAAACAACCGGGACCCGGTCCAATGGAACCTCTGCAGCTCGAGTATCACAAATATACGCTAAGAATCCCTGACATCCCTTCCGCAAGAGCTGACTAGCGTGAAGAGAAGAAATCAAGCTGGGAAGGGTGACGTGCGGTCTCCCTGAATAACAAGGACTGGCTCTTCTGGAAAGCTAAATCTGACTGCTTTCTCACAGCAGTCTACTGAAGCATAACAAGTGGCTAGCTAATCCATGCCCAGAAGCATATCAAAGTCCAACATATAGAGGAGAATCAAATCAACCGATGAATCCCTCTCCCCTATACGAACGGAACACAATCGAAACACAAAACGAGCGACAAACGACTCGCCTACCGGGGTAATAACAACAAGCGGCTGATCTAACGACGACGACTCACGGCCCAACATCGGTGCAAAGTGTGCAGAGACGTACGAATGTGTGGAACCTGGGTCGAATAATACCCGTGCGACGAAAGAGCAAACTGGCAAGGTACTTTTTCACAACGGCATTGGATGCCTGCGCATCCTGCGGTGTCAAAGCAAATACTCGGGCCTGTCCTCCTCCGATAGCGGGCTGACCTCGACCTCGGCCTCTGCCTCCTCGTCCTCTCTGAATAGGACCGCCGCGTCCACGGCCTCTGGGTGCACCTAACTGGCGTGGAGCATCGCCTGTGGTAGGAAGTAGGGCTCTCTGAGGAGGGGGTGGTGATGGTGGTAGGGTCACATGCGGAACGGTCGCCGCTCCCTGTCGTCTCGCCGGACAGTCTCTAACAAGATGGTGCGGACTCCCGCACCCAAAACACCCTGGCGACGGCTGCTGTCCCTGGGGATATGAACCATATAACTGACCCCGTCCAAATCCTCTGCCAGGCCTATCTCTCAGAAAGAATCTGGCGCGCTGCCTCTGCAACGGCTCATCGGTGCGAATCCTCTTCGGCCCAGAAACGGCCGAAGTCTGTGATATGCGTGCCTCCATCCGTAATGCCGTATCCATAGCAGCTGAATAAGTGTCGTAGTGCTGGGCGCCAATGGCAAGATATAGCTGGGCATCAAGTCCCTGTACGAACCTCTTCACCCTCTTCGCTTCGGTATCTACCAGGTACAGGGCATATCGGGACAACTGTGTAAACTGAACGTCATACTCAGACACCGTCATCCCAGGTGTCTTGACCAAGGCCTCGAAGCTACGAGCTCTGGCATCACGAACGCTCTCTGGGAGGAAACGAGCTAGAAAGACCGCTGTAAACTCGGCCCAAGTCATAGGCGGTAGACCTGCAGCTCGACCTCTCAAGATGACTCCCACCATATCTGCGCGAGACCCTCTAAACGGAAACTCGCAAGCTCCACCCATCGATCATCCGAACATCTCAGCAAACGGCAGATCCTGGCTAAACTGTCAAGGAATGTCTGTGGGTCCTCCGCTGCCTCGGTGCCGGTGAATACTGGAGGTCTCAGCCTCATGAAATCCTGTAGTGAAACCAGGATGGTCACGGCGGTAGTAGTAGGAGCAGGTATCATAGTACTCTGGGATGTAGTAGGTGCGTCATCCGGCCTCGGTGTACGACTGGCTGCAACTAGGGATCCTACCATCTGACGTAGCTCCTGCATACCCCCCATCATCTGTCGCAACTCCTCCATACCAGTCTCAAGCCTATCCATACGGCCTGGGGAAGGTGGATCGGTCTGTCCCAGCGGCGTAGGAATACCACCGTGCTCAGTCCTAGTCTCGGACGAGCCAGCTCTAATCTCGTCTCGGGCGGCAGCCCTCTGTGCTCTCGTAGCCTTCGGCGGCATAGTGGCTGGTACAGGAAAAAGGATAATAAGAACAGTGCAATAGAATCATAGGATACACGGAATTGAAGAAGGAATTTCAAGCAAGTATATCCTAAAGTCACTTAGGCGGAGTGCCGTATCGCAAGTATGCCGCGGACATACACACGCTACGTTACCCTACTTAAGTCACTTACTCCATCTACCAAGGGTCATCCTACACTCAAAAAAGTAAAACCTATCGCTCTGATACCAACTTTGTCACGACCCGCAGGGTACGGAACGTGACTGGCACTTAAGTTTACGAAACGTCTCAAGACGTCCATAAAATAAGTAAGCCAAAGCCCAGAACCCAAAACTAAATAAGCAAAAGAGTGAAGGAAAACCAATCAATTGAAAGCGAGTTATCAAATAAGTCATATCAAAACCTTTTTTTTAAAACAATATCAATTTTTCCGAAAATTTCGGCAGAGTCTCCTTTGTAAATACCGGCCCCCAAAATGGGTACAACAAGAATATATATAAATCCAACAAATAAGGCATCCCCAAGCGGGAGCTAGCTCTTCGCCACAAGGCGGTCACAAATCCCACGCAATATAAAACAACAACATGCAAAATAATCATAAAGAAATAAAAGAAAAATCGCATGTCGACTCAAGTGAGCTCGACCCCAAAATACAGCATCAAAAGTTCACAAATCTCACTGTCTCATCTCTAGGTCAATATACAACAATACTGGTAGATACAGTAGATAGAGTACTCTAGATACAAAGAATATACAAGATGGTACAAAATAATAGTACAACCCACCTACGAGCAAAAACCTCGAGTCCTGGCAAGAGAGGCAAAAGAAGCGGTGCGCCCGCCGCTACTGTGCTGACGGAGCGGACCTGCAAAAGACTGTGGCACAACGGGGGTGAGTTGCCAACTCGTGAGTAATAAATAACATCTAAAGAGGCTATCGCAAGTATGCACACAAGCATCCTAGCATCTATAATACAGGTATGGCAGGACATAATAGCAGGTATGTATGCAATATGAATATACTAGCAGGTATGAATGCAATGTGAATCAACTCGTGATCTGAATGTGTAAGTATAAGAAATCATGTTTTTCCTTTAGGAATCTCTTTTGAAATACCAACACAATACCAATAGAATCAACAAGAACCTGTGTCCAGCAACGACACCTCAAAACTATCACAAATCTCATATATCGATGTCATAGTATCTCTGGCCTCAGCCATCCGGCTGACCCATCTCAATATCAATATATCATCATCTCGCGGCCACGGTTGGTATCCTCTGGATATCCGCCGTGCCAAACAGTCACCGGTAGGTAATCCGTCCCATGCCAGGCTCATCGTCAGCACCACGAGCTTCTTGCCCCGGGGTACCTTACCGGGCCCACCATGTACCCGAGACGGTTCATCCAACTCCTCGAAACGGGTCTCGAAAACCACAGCAAACTCATGGTGGACGACACTTACATCACTAGAAAACCGCAATTTACATATTTTAAAAAAAATAATAAGTTTAGAAATTTTGCGGCTTTCCTCCGAAATCCAGAAATATCACAAAATCTCAAGAAATCCTCATAAATGCATATGCCAATGATAATGAATGCATATGGTATCAATAATCAAGTTGTGATGTATGATTGATAGACTAGGCATGAACAAATAACATGATGAGGTACATGCACATGATTAGCAATCTTACGATTTCATTTTAAGGAATTAAAGGCAATAGCACACGTTTAAGCATCAATTATAGTAAAAGGTTTCAAATTATAGGTTATCCAGTGTGGTGGCATGGCAATTACCAGGACGTGTGTGTAAGCATGAATAGTGCTCGTGCTGCATATAAAAACCCTGGCAATGGTGCAGGTGTCCTATAGAATGGGTTCGCATATGTAGGTCAAATAAGGTATGGATGTAGTTACTAATATCACTAAAATCTTAACTACTTAAACTATCGGGAGACTTGCGCCATCCAAATGATAGTCCCCCATAGATGTTAAATCTACTCACCGGAATCCCTAGCTAGCCACGTCCAATCACCGCTTTCCCCTTTCGTACCGCGTCTGACGTCTCCACGACCGAACCTGGAATTTACATCAATACCAAACATAGGGTTACATATCAAGAACGACGCAAATCCCAAACGAAAATACCAACGTTCATAAGCTAGGTACAACGTGCACAAGGTGCGCGGAACACACGCGAAAATCGCAAAACTAACTAAAATCGTCGATTTGGTCGCCCGGCAAAGCTAAAACCCGATCACTCAAAAAAACCTCACTCACACATCCTAAATGTCATAGGATATGCCAAAAATATCATCAAGATATCGCAAATAATTCATCACAATATTTTTATAAAAACCTAGTAAGCACTAAAAATTCCAAATTCGTGCAAACATCGCGTATTTGCGATAAAGTGCTCACATCATCGCACAATCCTACAATCCACACAACTAGCTAGCCACAACACTCAATTTAACCCATTTACCATGCTTCAAAACACATTTTCCATAAACAAACCCTTTCTAGAATTTCATAACTAGCAATCTTAATCCAAACTATACATGAAAAACCCTAAATTAACGCTAGTTTATAGCCCAATTAGCAAGTTAACCTCTTAGATTAGGCTAACAAAATAACTAGATAACAAAATAGATTTAATTAACCTTCTAATGTTCTCTAAAACCCTAGTTTAATTTCAAACCATGAACTAGAAAAAAAATAGATTAGAAATTAGCTATAAATTTAACACTAACACAACTTTCAAGTTCTAATTAGCACACTTTAACTACAAATTAACCTTAGATTAGAAATTATACCTCACACTAGAGATCTAGTAAGAACAAGATGCCTCCAAAGATGGCTTCATAGCACCATGACCCAAGCAAGAAAGGCTAAGGAGAAAGGATGAAGAAATGGGCTTAAAATTGTGAGGTTTAAATTGGATTTTTGAAGCAAATTTGGGGATTTTTTTAGAGATGAAAAGAGATGGAAAAAATGGAGGGGGAGGTGGCTGCAGTTTTCTGCAGCAGTGAGGAATGGGGAGAGAATGGTGTGGGTGCACAAGATTTTTCTCCAAGTCAAACCATCCCATTCCTCCATAAAGCCCATACCTAAATTAATATATTTTATTCAACACATAACTCTTCATTCAAATGAGTTGAAGGAAAATTGGAGGGGGTCTTCTTGCAGGTGGCTCCGTCAAAGATGAGTGAGTGAGGATGAGTGGTAGATTACATAGAAATTTCCATGCCAAAAACACCCCCTCAAATTAATATATTTTAATCCTAAACTTGAATCTATTTCCACCCAACAAAAGAGTTGAAGAAAATAATAGAGGAGGGAGAAAAATTCTGTAGTGGGCTTGGCCCAAGAGAGGTGAGGAAATTGTGAGAGGTTGCACAAAAAAATTTTATGCAAAAAGACCCCCCACAAGTAAAAAATTGCAAGTTTTAGCTTAAATTCAATAAATTTCGTTTTCCATAATAAAAATTAGTTAAAACTTGAAATAAAATACTAAAAATTTATATTACAACTAGATTTTAATTAACATGATTTTAAAGAATAAAATTAGCCCAAATAAATTTGTATTTATCACTAATTTAATGTATTTTCTTACCGGCTTAAAATAATATTAAAAAATTGAAAAATAGGGAAAAAATTTTAAATGACCAAAAATTAATAAGTAACTCATTAGCTACTAAAAACTAGCAATTACCTATCCAAATTAGGTATAATTAGTCCTAAACTGCAAAATAACAAAAAAGACGGTTTACGGAAAAATACCGAATTTTCACCGATTTTCAGGAAAACACCAAAACGACTTTTCAAGGCGCTACAGCTCGGGACTGCACCCAACTGCTACCTGTTTGCACGACTCCTTTGAGCCGTGGTAGGGTAGCAATCTAAGAACAGTGGGACACACTCGAGGCGAAGTAGCAGTGTCAAGTCTGCGGGCTATGCTGTACTCATGTCACCTGGGAACTGTTAACTGACGACTGGTATAAAACCCCAACCAACAGTTCCCTGCGACTCCTATCCGGTGTACCCGTAACCCAACGAGCACCTATATACTATCTCCAGTACGACGTACTGACGGCTGTGGGACAGACCATCTCCCTAACTGGGATGAGAAGCGTACACACTAGTCTACTCCGGAGTATCGATACCCTGTCTCGATAATCCTACGACTAGGGACCTAAATAAGGATGTGCCTGTAGACTATCCAGCCCTCACTAATGTGACTGCCATCACAACGCTGGTAGTCAAGCAAGATCTTAAGAGCTCTATCAATACATATACTAACATATTAAGATAGAAAAACCAAGTAGCATACTACCATATTTAGCAAGACTGTTATATACATGTGAATATCCCAAGCTTCCATTAACTAATATACAAACTAGTATGATACAATAATGGCCCCTAGGGCATATACACTAACAGCTATTACATAACGTGCTTGATCCAATCAACTTTTGATTAAGGAAAATGTTCACAACATTATCCGTCAAATACAGAATTATATCCTTCTTTAACTTAATAAAGAAAATGATGTAATGTTGTCACGACCCGAATATTTCGACTCGTGACCGGCACTTAACCACGCTACGTCTACAGGCATAACGCGACTAAGTAAGCCGAACCCAGAAATCAAAACCATTTAAAAATAGTGAGTGTTGAAAACATTTAGTTAAAACATCTAGAAAACCTTAAATAATTCAATAAGTTCTTTTAAAGTTACTTAATCATTTAAATAATTTTGACAGCATTTCCTTTGTAAAAGTAGCCCCGAGAACAGGTATAAAAGAGGATATGAGTAAAAATGAGATATAAAGAAACAAAACATTGCCAAACGGGAGCAATCACGCCCAACGGCGGAAACCATCATCACAAGAGTAATATACGACGCCGTAGCGAAGATTGAGCAATAAGTAACCATCACAGAATATAAACTGCATAGAAAAACAGTCGGCTCCCACGAGCTCGACACCAGAATACAAAATATGCATCATCGTCCTCACACAGTATCTAAGTCCAGTACATAAATGGTAGATGGAGAGTACTAGATACAAAAAGGGGTACAATAAAAGTAATCAGATACCACAACCCACCTAAATGCAAAACAGCTCTTGCCGCAACTGTAGTGGTATCTGTAGCCAAAAGATGCAAAAGACGGCCTGCCGCGACTATGCTGAGGGCAACCTGCAAATACTGTGGCACAACGGGGGTGAGTTGCCAACTCGTGAATAGAGATAACATATAAAGGTAATCGCGAGCATGCACGTATTGCGCTACTCCAACAAATGCCAGCAGATGATATCAATGCGAAATAAGCAGTATGTGCTATAATCATGCAGATGCTCTGTCAGGTAAAATGACTACAGGATGAGATATATGATAATCAATGCTGAGCATGGGATAAACAACATCTACACGGAATATCAACGTGGAAAACAATCGGTGCCCACAACTGCACCCAGATCCCAAATAACTCAGGCGCCAGCACACCCATCGGCCCTCGAATCCTGTAAATCTCTGAGAAATCACGAGTGCCCAACATCGGCACCCAAAATATCATAAAATACTCGTGTCCAGCATCGACACGCAAATCCTCATATATCGGGCTCCGTCAGTCCGGATCAGCCCACGGGCTCCGTCTGCGGTATCGGCCCTCGGCCCCGGCAGTACGGGTCATCCCACATCCATCTCTCGACTCTGCTCAGTATCCTCCAGATAACCGCCAGGTCCAACCAATCACCGGTAGGTACTCGCCACCCTGCCAGGCTCATCGTCTACTCCACGAAAAACATTTCTCGCCCCGGGGAACCATACCGGGTCCACCACGAACCCGCAAACGGATCATCCATCTCCTCGAATCGGGTTTCAAGCACACGTCTCAGCACCGAGAAAACGCGTGGTGGACGCACCAAAATATCATATCATGAGGAACCGGGTTTTCAAATAGTGCATCTTTTCTTAAAAATCCCACGGTCCTCAAAACCAGAAATCACATGAAAATCTAACACCAAGAAGTAAATCCAATGCGATGTGCTATGTACATCAATCCATGATATAGGTATAAGGGAAAACCGCTTTTAAAATTAGTTTCCGTTTTTTAAGATATCATGCGGCTCCCAATTTCCATGAAAGTCATATCGAATCACATATGAAATGAACTACAGCAATATAATCATAGCAGTTCTACAGTGAGTGTGTCATGGCAATTACTAACGGTGTGTGTGTAGCATGCAGATTAATGCTCGTGCAACATAAACCGTTAGTAATAGTGCGGTGTTCTATCAATTCTAAGCATATATATATATATAGCAGGGAACGCAATATGCAATGACAGTCCATGAGGTAAATGGAACATATAATAATAAGGTCCTATCAGCCCTGACGCATAACGCCATGCGGGCGATATCCCCGTAGATGTGAAATCTACTCACCGAAGTCTCGCGCTAAGTATAGCCGACGACTTGCTTGCCCTTCTTTGCAGCGTCCGTCTCACTCGCCTGCGAACCTAGAATCATATAACATATATCACAAATAAGCTAAATTTCATAAAAACGTGATATTACGGTCCAACTAGACACCCGTGTCATAAACCAATCGCGCGTGTGCGCGATACGCTAAAACGTATGATCACGCGCCTGAAACTATCCTGACGCGTCGCGATACGCACAAACCCCAAACCCACACACGTATCACGCGTGTCGCGAAGGTTTAAAATACGAGAAATAGGTATTTAGTCCCAGATTTTTGTACAGAACTTAAATTACAAAAATATATATATCACAAAACTACAAATAACAGAAGACACCCATAGGACCAAACCCCAACCCAAACCCTACCCATCTGGCCGCAATTTGCGGCCATATACAATTTTCCGGCGGCCTCAACAAGAAGAAAGGGGGTCGGGTTCTACCTGGGGTATCAGCACCTAACAACTATACTGCAGTCTTCTCAAAATTGTTCTGAACTCACCGGGTCGAAAGCAGTTTTCAGAAACTCAAATTTTGCTTAAAAACGATGAATTTGCATCGAATAGGGATCTGGTGGTATTTTAGTGCAATTGGGGTTTAAGCTGGGTTAATATGGCCCTAACAACACTCTATCAACCTACTGAAACCAAAACACACATCACTTGGCCAAAGTCCTCACTAAACACCTCATATCGCACTAAATCGCACCAAAAAACACTAACCGAAGCAAAACTACACTAAACAAGTAAACTAGGGAGTAAGTTTAGAAAATATACCCCACACTCGACCCTAGGAAGCTGGAGGAAGAAGAAGAAGTGAAGGGAAGGGGCTGCAGTCGAAGTTGTGTTGCTGTTGCTGCTCACTGATGATGCTGCTGCTGCTTTCTGTTGCTGCTGTTGCTGCTCTCTGTTGCTGCTGTTGCTGCTGAGATGGTAAGTGTGTGTGTGTGTGAGAGAGTGAGGTTTGAGAGAAGAACAAAAGAAATGAGAGGAAAACAAATCATCACCCCAATTTCAACCCCTCCTCTCTCTCTCCTCATTAATTGCAAGCATGGCCTAAGCCATGATGCACTCTCTCTCTCTCACCAAGTCAACACCCCAAGAAAATTCAAATTAAAGCAACTATTAATTAACTAATTTAAACTTAATTAAAACCCAAAAGACTTAATCCCCATGATTAACCCACCATGGTCACTAATCATGGTAATAACTCATTTAAAAACCCTAGTTTACATGCACATGTGTGTGCAAGCCTAGGAAAATTTTAGAAAAATATTTATTAATTTTGGAAAAATATTTGAAACACAATTTGGTAAACTTTTTGTTAAAAACCCATTACTTAAATATAAATAGTCACTAAACACATCCTAAGATGTTACAATCTCTCCCCCTTAAAGAAATTCGTCCCCGAATTTCAAAATCTAACTACACGTACCTTCGAAAAGATGGGGATACTTCTGCTCCATCTCGCTCTCGGTCTCCCTAGTGACCTCCTCACGGCCCTGACCACGCCAAAGTACCTTGACTGATGGAATGTCCTTTGATCTCAACTTCTTCACTTGTCGATCCAAGATCATCACCGGCTGCTCTGCATAGGAAAGGTCGCGCTCAAGCTGGATCGTCGGATGCTGAATCGCATGCGAGGGATCATGAAGATATCTACGGAGCATCGATACGTGAAATACGGGGTGCACATCTGGAAAACTGGGAGGAAGGGCTAACCGGTACGCAACTGCACCAACACGCTCGAGGATCTCGAAGCTGTAAGTCGATGTACAACACCCCAATACTTGTGGGGAGGCGGAATTTTCAAAAAAGAACTTGTTTAGTGAACAAACATCGACTAACCGCTTGAATCGAAGCTAAACGATAACTAACTTAAAACATAGAGTTGCTATGCTACTATGTTTAGGGATTATACCTAACGAATCGTGTCCTTCGTCTTTACGAACTCCACCTCCTCCTCGGCCTTCTCGAAGTAGTAGACGATCCACCCGAGAGCTTTACTCCAAGCTTAGCCTCTAAACTTGAGGCAACTAAACTTCTTTAAGTGCTAATCAAAGAAGCTAGGTGTAATATAGAGAGGGTTATGGATTAAGTAGTCTAACTAATCCTTGTACTCAACACATGAGAGGGGAGGATTAGGGTTTGAAGAGGGAGAGCTTGAGGAGAGAGAAGGTGAGGATAATTGTCATATGAGAATAATGAGTTATCATAATATATATGAAACATTAAAATTCATCAATAAAAGAAAAACAAATGATGAATAATCAAGTTTCATAAATATCTAATGGTGATTCATAACCATGACTCATTAAGCATTTATTGTGCATTAATGATATGGATGAATCACTCTCATGACTCACTAAACTCATTCAATGCATATGACACCTAAACCTCCTTAGTCACCATCTTCTAGAAGCTTCTCGCACAATTACGAGAACTCCCCTCCAATCAGCAAAAATACGGAAAAACTTTAGACTGTATAAATCCAATAACCGAATACCAGTAACTGGCTTAAACCAAAGCCGACTGGTAAAAACTGTCCGAAAGTCGTACGTGCGTAAACACACGTATGCGTCCGAACCCTTGTCGTAAAACCATACAACCTCTATATCGTTTCTCCTGGAGTAGGGAAACTCTCTGTGTGGGACTCTAGAGACTCGACTACTACGCTGGCAGTGGGTTTAACCACAGACCGCAAGCGGCACTAGCTGTACGTAACGGTCCCCAGGTAGATGTCGATAAGAAGGCCGATGAGGGAACCCATCCGAACTCCTACTGAGTCTGATATGACAATCTCCGTACAGTCCGGTCCGTTCGTCTTAGACTATCGCATATCGAGCCTAGGGGGGCGGCAAGCGTCAGTCCCCTAATAGCGGTATAAGTCGTGTCGGAGCGAAGCCCATTACACCCTGAGAAACTACTGGAACCTACCAGCAAATCTCGCTTGCCCTGGCCAGGGACTTTGCGTAATGGCTCTCTGACACAGCGCGATATCAACTCCCAATACCGGGAGAGACGAATCCTGTCTAACCGCCACTGCCTCCAAGTGCTCGGGACTGCACCCAACTGCTACCTGTTTGCACGACTCCTTTGAGCCGTGGTAGGGTAGCAATCTAAGAACAGTGGGACACACTCGAGGCGAAGTAGCAGTGTCAAGTCTGCGGACTATGCTGTACTCATGTCACCTGGGAACTGTTCACTGACGACTGGTATAAAACCAACCAACAGTTCCCTGTGAGTCCTGTCCGGTGTACCCGTAACCTAACGAGCATCTGCATACTATCTCCAGTACAACGTACTGACGACTGTGGGACAGACCATCTCCCCAACTGGGATGAGAAGCGTACACACTAGTCTACTCCGGAGTATCGATGCTCTGTCTCGATAATCCAACGACCAGGGACCTGAAAAAGGATGTGCTTGTAGACTACCCAGCCCCCACTAGTGTGACTGCCATCACAACGCTGGTAGTCAAGCAAGATCCTAAGAGCTCTATCAATACGTATACTCACATATTAAGATAGAAAAACCAAGTAGCATACTACCATGTTTAGCAAGACTGTTATATACATGTGAATATCCCAAGCTTCTATTAAGTAATATACAAACTAGTATGATACAGTAATGGCCTTCTAGGGCATAAACACTAACAATCTCCCACTTGCACTAGGGCCATGTACTGGCATATCGGAGACCAATGATCTCGAGTAGCCTCTCGAACTGAATCTGAGGTAGGGCCTTCGTGAATGGATCAGCAATGTTCTCTTCAGAAACAACTCTCCGAACCTCGATCTCCTGACGATCAATGATCTCCCTGATTAGGTGATACCGCCTCAAGATGTGTCTGGACTTCTGATGGGACCTTGGTTCCTTCGCTAAAGCTATAACTCCGTTGTTGTCGCAATACAGAGGTATTGGATCAACTATGGTAGGAACCACCTGAAGTTCTGTTAGGAACTTCTTCATCCAGACTGCTTCTTTTGCGGCATCGCAAGCAGCTATATACTCCGCTTCCATCGTCGAGTCAGCAACGGTGTCCTGCTTGGAGCTCTTCCAGCACACCGCCCCTCCATTGAGGATAAAGACAAAACCCGACATGGACTTGGAATCGTCCTTATCACTCTGGAAGCCGGAATCAGCAAAGGCCTCCAACCTGAGGTCTTTTGCGCCGTAAACCAAGAACATCTCCTTAGTCCTCCTCAGGTACTTGAGAATATTCTTTACTGCTCTCCAGTGCATCTCCCCTGGGTCTGACTGATACCGGCTTACCACGCTTAGTGCGTAAGCTACATCTGGTCTGGTGCACAACATCGCATACATTATAGAGCCTACCGCAGAAGCGTAGGGTATAATAGACATGCGTTCCCTTTCCAAATCAGTCTTGGGAGACATCTCTTTGGAGAGGGTGATTCCGTGACAAGCCGGTAGATTACCGCGCTTAGAATCTTCCATACTGAATCTCTTCAGTACAGTGTCGATATACCTGGACTGCGAAAGTCCCAACATCCTCTTGGATCTATCACGATAGATCCGGATCCCCAGAATGTAAGAGGCATCACCCAGGTCTTTCATAGAGAACCTGTGTGACAAGAATCCTTTGACAGATTGTAGCATAGGAATGTCATTTCCTATTAATAGAATGTCATCCACGTACAAGACGAGGAATACGACACTTCTGGCTACTACTTTACTATATATGCACGGTTCATCTGGATTTTTGATAAAGTCATATTCTTTGACTGTCTCATCAAAACAGATGTTCCAACTCCGCGATGCCTGCTTTAGTCCATAAATGGACTTAAGCAGCTTGCATACTTTCCCGCTGCTCCCACTCTGATTGAAACCTTCTGGCTGATCCATATAGACGCACTCTTCTAAATTTCCATTCAGAAAAGCCGTCTTTACGTCCATCTGCCAGATTTCATAATCATGGAAGGCAGCAATAGCAAGAAGGACCCGAATGGATTTGAGCATAGCCACTGGAGAAAAAGTTTCGTCATAGTCCAAACCAGGTCTTTGACGAAAACCCTTTGCAACAAGTCTAGCCTTATAGGTTCCACCTGTCCATCTACACCAATCTTTTTCTTGAAGATCCATTTGCATCCTATGGGTTTTACCCCATCTGGAGCAAAGTCCAAAGTCCATACTTTGTTGGTGTACATGGACTCCATTTCGGTCCGCATTGCATCTAGCCATCGTACCGAGTCGCCGCTCTGGATGGCCTGCTGGAAGTCAGTAGGTTCATCATCATCTATGATGCAATCCTCTCTATCCCCATCTATGAGAAAACCGTAGTATCTCTCAGGCTGATGAGACGGCCTACTACTCCTGCAGAGGGGTGCGGGAATGTCCTGTTCTTCTTGAACTATCGGTTCTACCAAACTTTCAGTAGCAGTTTGTGGTTCTGGAATTTCTTCCAGTTCTATTTCTCTCCCACTTATTTCCTTTTCTAAAAACTGATATTCTAGAAAATGGGCATTACGAGAAACAAACACCTTTTGTTCCTCTGCGTAATAGAATAGATACCCCTTGGAGTTCTTTGGATATCCCACAAACTGACACTTTACTGATCGTGCCTCGAGCTTGTCCACATGCTGTTTTTTAACAAAAGCTGGACATCCCCATATTTTCAGATACTGAAGATAGGGTTTCTTCCCACTCCACATCTGATATGGCGTGGTAGGCACAGTCTTGGTAGGAACCATGTTCAAAAGATATGACGCTGATTCTAGCGCATAACCCCAGAAAGATCGCGGTAACTCAGCATTACTCATCATGGATCGTACCATATCCAATAGGGTTCGATTCCGTCTCTCCGATACACCGTTATGCTGTGGAGTGTATGGAGGAGTAAGCTGAGAGAGAATTCCTTTCTCTTTTAAGTAACCTAGGAACTCGGCACTCAAGTATTCACCACCTCGATCAGATCTAAGTGTCTTGATACTTTTGCCGGTTTGGTTTTCTACTTCATTCTTATACTCTTGGAATTTCTCAAAAGCCTCGGATTTATGTTTCATCAGATAAATGAATCCGTATCTTGAGTAATCATCCGTGAAAGTAATGAAATAGGAAAAACCACCTCTTGCATGTGTAGACAATGGACCACATACATCGCTGTGTATGAGTCCTAAGAGCTCGCTCGCTCTTACTCCTTGTCCAGTGAATGGAGTCTTTGTCATCTTTCCTTTGAGACAAGATTGACAAGTGTCATAAGTTTGATATTCGAACGAGTCCAAATATCCTTCTCTATGCAACTTAGTCAACCTTCTCTCATTGATGTGACCCAGTCTACAATGCCATAAGAAAGCTTTATTTAAATCTGGAGACTTTCTTTTTAGTGTGTTCTGGACATTAAAAATTTGGAGTTGGTTTAAAACATATATACCGTTATTTAGAGTACCGGACCCAATCAAACCATGATTAAGGTGGATGTTAACAACATCTCTTACAAACGTGAAATCATAACCTTTATTTGATAACAAGGAAACTGATATGATATTACACGTTAAGCTTGGTACAAAATAACAGTTATGTAAAACCAAAATGTGTCCACTCGTCAATCCTAGGTGATAATCCCCGACGGACGCAGCTCCTACGCTAGCTCCGTTAGCAACCTTTAGGGTCATATCACCTTCCTTCAGCACTCTACGGTTTCTCAGTGCCTGCAATGAATTGCAAATATGAGATCCTGATCCGGTATCCAATACCCAGGAAGTAGAGTTGATCGACAGACAATTCTCAATTACAAACACACCTGAAGTCGAAGCCACAGCTTGCTTCGGTTCCTGGTTCTTGGCGTTCCACGCCTTGCAATCCTTCTTCCAGTGCCCTTTCCTGTGACAATGGAAGCGCTCGTCCTGGCCCACTACTGGTACCGCAAACTTTTTCTTTCCCTTCCCTCCCACCTTACTAACACCTCCTCTAGGTCTGGGGACGGCCTTCTTCTTCCTTCCTTTGGCCCTAGCCTTGGACCCGGAAGAAGATGCACCGCCAACAAACATAGCGGGTGTTTCCCTTGCCTTCTGCAAGGTGCCCTCTGCACTCCTTAACATGTTCAGGAGTTCCGAAAGTTCAACTTCTTTTCCTTGAAGGTTGAAGTTCAGGATAAACTGGGCGTAGGTGGGAGGAAGGGACTGGAGAATAAGGTCTGTATATAGCTCATTATCCAAAGTCGTCCCAAGGTCTGCGAGCTCTTCAATATAGCCGATCATCTTTAGGACATGTTCACCTACCGATGACCCGACAGCCAACCTCGCTCGAAACAAGTTCTTAGAGGTCTCGTATCTTGCTATACGAGATTGCTCTCCATAAAGTTCCTTTGTATGGAGAAATATGCCATCTAGGGTCATATCCTCGTGCCTCCTCTAATGTTCATTGTTCATTGAGGCAAGCACGATGCACTTGTCTTTCGCGCAATCTAAATCCCAGGTTTTGCGGATTTCCTTATCCGCATTGCTGGATTTGGGACCAGGGACAGCAGGTGCCGTAGCGGTGAGGATGTACCCCAATTTGTCATAGGTCAAAGCCATTTTGACATTCCGCAGCCAATCTTTATAGTTTGGCCCTGTCAGTATATTTTTCTCTAAAAGTAACTTAAGTCCAGTCATTTTCAGGGTCGCTGCAATTAGGAGAGAGAGAAGAAAACTCTTTAGCATGATGCTCTTGCAAGTTTAGAGTGGTTTTTAGTTTATCTAAACTGGATGGCTCCCACTGTTTCTCGAATCCTTCCTCAAACCATAAAAGAAGAATTAGCCAGGACTATTCTCACCGTACAATACTTGCTTAACCGTTCAGCCAGGCCAGTGTCGATACTTCGAGGGAGGTTTTCCAACGCTTTCGCGAAGTTCCTTAATTAAATAACCTCTTTTCTCTGGGGGCGTAACCCCGCTGACACTTTTCTGAACACCTACTTGGTTTATAGCATTGATCGTTAAGTGACGAATATCCTGATAAGTAGCATATACTCACAGTAGGATCGGGATCCAAATATCATCGTATGATAATGTTGAAGGAATCGTACCAACATTCATCAAACTCCAAATGGTATGCATCTCTTTGCAAATTTCAGTTTCTTTAGAAATTCCCGATATATATTTTTGCCCCATGCTCTTATGACCTTGGCGTTGGTCAAAATATCATAAGTCACATGTCAAGTTCTACCCATCATTATCTTGTTAATTTGAACCCATCCGTACATATCCTTGACGTTGGCCAAAATGATCATACGACTGTCCCAAACTAACTCATCTATCTATGCAACAAATGAATACCCAGCAGCTACCAAACACTATGCCTTGGCGTTGGTCAAAATACATAGCTTGAATACTACCGAATACCCAGATGAAATGACGGAGGGCTACGAATGGTTTTGGCGAAACCGTGAACGTAGTGAACATGATATAACCGAAGGAACCTGATAGCTTTTAAAAGGAGTGGTTAAGTCTCCGCATTTTAAAAATATCTGTTTTAAAATTAACCGAGTGGTTTCTTTTAAATTGTTCCAACGATTAAACTTTTTGGTTTATTTTCTTTGCATTATAAATAATGCGTCCCATCATTAACCTATCATTGCAGAAAACAACGAAAATACAACGTCCTCTTATGCCATCCGCATTCGCCACGGGGTCCCGTCATCACCCGTTAGGTTACTTAACTAACGACAGAGCGGGGGCTGGACTAGCGCGGGTGTAAAACATAAGTGACGTCTAAATAGCTATCATATATATAGATATTTTACATTCGTCTGACGCAATGATATTCATTCCAGATCACAGATGAACTTAATTGGATTTGCAAGCAATCCGTGTTTGTTTTGAGCCTGCAACAAAATACGGATTGCACAGTTGTGATGAATAGCCATTACCCCACCCTCGACCCATACGGGTGCGGCAAACTACCCGCCCGGCAGTTTGTGCACCCCACCTTGGGTCTGTCCTAGGAGCAAAAACAGTAAAATGAAATAATACAACGGTGGCTACAACCGCAACCTGGATGTGCCCCGCAAAATAATATTACAACAAATTACATTTACATCAAATGAATTAAATGATAACCCATCACATAACCCCGGCTATACATCACAACAGTCCAACACAGTTCATATGCACAAACAGATAAAATCCATTTCAGAAATGTGCAACCCCCTGCCAACTGACATACTAGCAGTTAGGGTAGGTTTACGAACACATTATACAATCACAGATATAATCCAACAAGCAAATACTGTATAATTTCGATCGATTAAACACTTTTAATCTTGCTCCAATACTGCTCTGTAAACTTGAAACCTGAGCAACATTAAAAAATACCAGAAAATCCTAAATATCACAAAGAACCAACACAAGAAAAATGAGTCCCTGAATCGTCAACTCGGCGGCGGAAGCGCGACGGATCAGTGCTATCCGCCGCGGTTCCGCGGCGCCGTAGGCGATTCAGGGGACCAAATTTTTGTGTGTTCTAATAATGTCATTTTAAGCTTTCTGAACCTCCCTGAAAAATTTTTGGACTTCATTTAAAAATCGACAGAAACTGATATTTTCGGGCTTTTCGGGTTTCGTTTTTTCCGTTCGAAATTCATACAAATTTGCAATTAAGTTATTTATTGTTTAGCGAGGCTCTGATACCACAGTAAGTCGATGTACAACACCCCAATACTTGTGGGGAGGCGGAATTTTCAAAAACGAACTTGTTTAGTGAACAAACATCGACTAACCGCTTGAATCGAAGCTAAACGATAACTAACTTAAAACATAGAGTTGCTATGCTACTATGTTTAGGGATTATACCTAACGAATCGTGTCCTTCGTCTTTGCGAACTCCACCTCCTCCTCGGCCTTCTCGAAGTAGTAGACGATCCACCCGAGAGCTTTACTCCAAGCTTAGCCTCTAAACTTGAGGCAACTAAACTTCTTTAAGTGCTAATCAAAGAAGCTAGGTGTAATATAGAGAGGGTTATGGATTAAGTAGTCTAACTAATCCTTGTACTCAACACATGAGAGGGGAGGATTAGGGTTTGAAGAGGGAGAGCTTGAGGAGAGAGAAGGTGAGGATAATTGTCATATGAGAATAATGAGTTATCATAATATATATGAAACATTAAAATTCATCAATAAAAGAAAAACAAATGATGAATAATCAAGTTTCATAAATATCTAATGGTGATTCATAACCATGACTCATTAAGCATTTATTGTGCATTAATGATATGGATGAATCACTCTCATGACTCACTAAACTCATTCAATGCATATGACACCTAAACCTCCTTAGTCACCATCTTCTAGAAGCTTCTCGCATAATTACGAGAACGCCCCTCCAATCCGCAAAAATACGGAAAAACTTTAGACTGTATAAATCCAATAACCGGATACCAGTAACTGGCTTAAACCAAAGCCGACTGGTAAAAACTGTCCGAAAGTCGTACGTGCGTAAACACACGTATGCGTCCGAACCCTTGTCGTAAAACCATACGACCTCTATATCGTTTCGCCTGGAGTAGGGAAACTCTCTGTATGGGACTCTAGAGACTCGACTACTACGCTGGCAGTGGGTTTAACCACAGACCGCAAGCGGCACTAGCTGTACGTAACGGTCCCCAGGTAGATGTCGATAAGAAGGCCGATGAGGGAACCCATCCGAACTCCTACTGAGTCTGATGTGACAATCTCCGTACAGTCCGGTCCGTTCGTCTTAGACTATCGCATATCGGGCCTAGGGGGCGGCAAGCGTCAGTCCCCTAATAGCGGTATAAGTCGTGTCGGAGCGAAGCCCATTACACCCTGAGAAACTACTGGAACCTACCAGCAAATCTCGCTTGCCCTGGCCAGGGACTTTGCGTAATGGCTCTCTGACACAGCGCGATATCAACTCCCAATACCGGGAGAGACGAATCCTGTATAACCGCCACTGCCTCCAAGTGCTCGGGACTGCACCCAACTGCTACCTGTTTGCACGACTCCTTTGAGCCGTGGTAGGGTAGCAATCTAAGAACAGTGGGACACACTCGAGGCGAAGTAGCAATGTCAAGTCTGCGGACTATGCTGTACTCATGTCACCTGGGAACTGTTCACTGACAACTGGTATAAAACCAACCAACAGTTCCCTGTGAGTCCTGTCCGGTGTACCCGTAACCTAACGAGCACCTGCATACTATCTCCAGTACAACGTACTGACGGCTGTGGGACAGACCATCTCCCCAACTGGGATGAGAAGCGTACACACTAGTCTACTCCGGAGTATCGATGCTCTGTCTCGATAATCCAACGACCAGGGACCTAAAAAAGGATGTGCTTGTAGACTACCCAGCCCCCACTAGTGTGACTGCCATCACAACGCTGGTAGTCAAGCAAGATCCTAAGAGCTCTATCAATACGTATACTCACATATTAAGATAGAAAAACCAAGTAGCATACTACCATGTTTAGCAAGACTGTTATATACATGTGAATATCCCAAGCTTCCATTAAGTAATATACAAACTAGTATGATACAGTAATGGCCTTCTAGGGCATAAACACTAACAGAAGGGGCCCACATATCTGGGACTGAGCTTCCCCTTCTTCCCAAACCTCATCACACCTTTCATTGGGGAGACCCTCAAGAAAACATGATCACCAACAGAAAACTCAAGTCTGCGCCGCCGACGGTCCGCATAAGATCTCTGCCTACTCTAGGCTGCTCTCATCCTATCGCGAATCAACTGGATCTTCGCGGTCGTCTCCTCAACGATCTGTGGCCCTAAGATACTGCTCTCACTGAGCTCTGTCCAACAGGCGGGCGATCTGCATCTCCTCCCATAAAAAGCCTCAAATGTTGCCATCTGAATGGTCTCCTGGTAGCTATTATTGTAGGAGAACTCTACTAAGGGCAAATGATGATCCCAGCTACCTCCGAAATCTAATACACAAGCTCTGAGCATGTCCTCGAGAGTCTGAATGGTCCGCTCTGACTGTCCGTCGGTCTGCGGATGAAAAGCTGTGCTGAAACTCAAGCGAGTGCCCAAAGCCTCCTGAAGCCTCTTCCATAGTCGACTGGTAAACTGGGTGCCTCTGTCAGACACGATACTGTAAGTGCACGGCGGCGCCCCGGCCGTCAATCCGACGCCGGAATGCGGAAACGGTGAAAAACTTAAATTTTGCGGACTTTGCAAACCGGCACCACCGCGCACTTTAACCGGATCGGACCATTAACTAGTCTAAGCTATCTACAAGAATAGGAATAGAGATATACCGACGATCCAAGTCCTCCGGTCTTCATCTCCACTCCGATCTCCTCGCGGGATGTCCCGTCTCCTCCTCGTCGCCGGAAGTGCACCACATTGCCTACTTCTTTTACGGGCTCCCACCTCAATGCCGAGGCAACTCGGGCACGAAGCCGGCTACTCGACGTGCCCAAGATATGCTGTAGGAAGTGTAGTGTAGAGTATGTCTCTTTGGGGTTGGTTGCCTTTGGATGGAGGAAACATGAATGGACTTTGGAATGAAGTGAAGAATTTTGCAAGCATTGAAATGATATGTGAATTAATCCCTCATCCAAAAAGAACTCCTCTCTCTCCCACTCCAAGAAGAGGCCGGCCACACTCCAAGGAGATAAGAATGAATGGTGTAAAAAAGGAAATCAACCATACTAAAAACAATGAAGGAGAGTGAGTGTAGGAAAAGGAGGAGAGTGACCATATCCAAAACATACACCATGCTTACACACTATTCAACCCATACTCATATCAAATCTCATAAATGCAAGCATGGAGGAAAGAAAAATATGAAAGCTATCATATCAATCTTTTACAAGAAAACCCTTCCACAATTGTAATTTGCAAAACTGCAAATTACCCCCTCCATCGGAAAAGTCCGGCCGGGAAAGAACAAAGGAAAACCGGCCGGAACGGAATGCAAACTGGCAACTCCAGAAAACTGGTCCCGTAATAAATTACAGGAAAACCACGATACTGTGCATACACACCCGCATCTATATTCCGTCCGGACACAAATGCAAAGAGACACAATCTACACTGTACTGAACTAGGACCGGCTTAAACCAAAGCCGGCTAGTAATATCCGTCCGATCCTGATCCGTGCAATACCGCACGTATCTGATCGAACCCTGCCATATAACCATACGGCTACCAGTACAAACCGTCCGATCCTGATCCGTGCAATACCGCACGTATCTGATCGGACCCTGCCATATCTCCATACGGCCTCTACAGCGTTTCGCCCGAAAGCTTGAGTAACTGAAAGTGTGGTGGACTCTAAAGACTCGTCAATACAACGGCTGTGGATTTAACCACTAGCCCGTCAGAGGTATAAGCCAATACGTAACGGGCCACCAGCTATTGACTAAAAGGGACGTCGATGAGCGAACTCATCCTGACACCCTACTGAGCCTGTCAGTGACAATATCCGTGCAGTCCGGTCCGTTCGTCTATGAGCATCGCATGGCGGGCCTAGGGGGTTGGTAAAAGTCAGACCCCCAAAAGCGGTACAAGTCGTGTCGGAGTGTAGCCCAGAACACCCTGAGATACTACTGGAATACCTACCAGTAAATCTCCTTGCCTTGGCCAAGGACTTTGTGTAATGGCTCTCCTAGACACAGCACGACCTCACCCCCAATACCGGGAGAGACGAACCCCTGAAGATACGCTCACTGCCTCCATGTGGCTCGGGACTGTACCCAACTAAAACCTGTTTGCACGACTCCTTTGAGCCGTGGTAGGGTAGTAATCAAAGTACAGTGGGAACTCACACGAGACAAATGACGATCCCCAGGTCGATGAACTAACCTGCACACATGTCACCAGGGAACTGCCATCTGACGTCTGGTATATGACCAACTAGCATGTTCCCGGCGAGTCCTGTCCGGTGTACTCATAACCCAATGAGCACCTGTATACATCTTAGGTGATCCAACTGACACCAGTGGCTTGTGAGACCGGCCACCGCCCCTCGTCGGGGTCTCGACTGTATACACTAGTCTACTAATGGAGTATCGATGCCCGGTCTCGAAACTCCCACGACTAGGGACCTTTTAAGGATATGCTTGTAGACCCCCAGCTCCCACTTATATGATCGCCCTCATACTGCTGGTGGTCAAGCAAGAATCCTAGGGGCTCTATCAACGTGTAATAGCGACGTGTCATGTCACCTAAAGCAGTACACGATGATAAAGGTAAACCAGATAGCATACTATCATCTCGAGTAAGACTGTCCTACCGGGATAGGTCCTCCCTCAATCATTACAATCACGTACCTGTGACCTAATAATTGACTCTGAGGGCACTATCTCCAACAATCTCCCACTTGCACTCAAGGCTAATTATTGCGATGTCGCATACTCACAGCCCGTGTGATACCGAACATCCAACTCCTCTACTAGTCAGTCTCACAAAGCTCGTTTGCGAAACTATTGCGTTCGAGGAATAGCCTCAGTGAGTGGATCCGCTTAGTTGTTTCTTTCCATGTCTCTCTATATCTCAAGTTCGCGGAGAAAGCCATCTCCCGAAAAGAGCAATACCTGTCTTAGAATGTGTCTGGATGTCTGATGGGACATAGCTCATAAATGAACTCCAAATCCAAACTTCTTAGACTGTATCGTCAACTGAACTTAATCAGTATCCTGCGCCATGCCTCCCTCAGTATTGCCTTGGACCACCTGTCCAAAATACTGCCCCTCAACAGAAGGAAAAACTATAACTCTGACAACCTCCTTGTCGTCCATGTCACCTTGGAAGCCTGGAATGATAACTGTCTCCTGAATGAGGCTGTCGTTATCATCTCTCTAGAACATCCACTTATGTTCTAAAACTGCTTCCGACTGTTTCTCCAGGATTGGATTAATGTCAACTTATTGCATCTAGTGCAAGAACAACATCTGGTGTGGTACTTGACATCTCACGATTGACTCAATTGCCTGAGCAAGTGATCTGCCAATCATGCCCGTCCCTCTCCCCTTTAGTCTGTAAGACACCTTTGGAGAGGGTGACTCCATTACCTGCAGGTACACTACCGTGCCAGGAGTCGACCATCCTAAATACTCTTAGAATGCTGTCAAGTACCCTGATTGGGAAACCATCCAAATCTAGATCTAAAACCATAGATCCAGTAACCAGTATGTCTGATATAAAATCCATTTCCTTTGTGGAGAAACAACTGTGTGACGACCAAAGTATAACCGATTGTAGTATAGGAGTTTCTTTTCCTATTCTGTGTATGTCATCCAGATACCATGACATCACACCCTACTACCTTCTTAACAGATCCATCCCTTATTCTGATGAAGTCAAACCCATGACTGTCACGTCAGAAATAGATGATCTATCTCCGCTACATCTGCTTTAGTCTATAAATAGACATAAGCTACCTGTCCACCAATGCTTCCGCTGCTCCCACTGACTACGACAACCCTCTGGCAGAGTCATATAGACGTACACTTCTAAAACTGGTTTAGAACGACGCTATACTCATCCTCCCGCCGGGTCTCGTAATCTGGAACAACTGCAATGGCAATTGTGGGAAAACAAGAACTTCCCTGTCACCGTCCTTGAGGCTACCGGAGTACCTCTCGGGTGCCTGAAGTTACCCACCTTATCTGCGGAGTGGCCAATGGAATGTCAAACCGGATTGAATCTTTAGGTTCCTTATCAAATCTTCAGTAATCGTTTGTGGTTCTGGAATGACTTCCAGTTCTACCATACTCCCACTACTGTTTTTCTGAAAAAATCCATTTTTAATAAAACTGTGGCGAGTCTAGAACAATATCGCTATTGTTCATCCAGATGGTAGAAAATCAACCCTCGTCATAGCCTGGGTCAACCCACAAACAGCCATTACAGAAACGTGCCTTGAGTTGTCTAGTGTCTGGTTTTAATCATAAACCGGACAACTCCCCGTACCTTAACATCGTTAAGATATGAACTGTTCTATATCCAATATAGAAACAGAGGCACTGATTTAATTGAACCAGATTCAAATCATGCAGCTGTCCCCAGCGCATGTCAACTAAATGGAAGGAGGCCGATCAGCGTTACTCAACTTAGGAATGCTTCCAATTATGAGTAACCTGAAAGAGAAGCAAGTTCTCTTAATCATTACTATCAACTGAACACCATACACAAGTATCTACATCTTCGATCACTTTGAAGAATCCCGATACTTGTGACACCTGGTTCTCCACTCTATTCAAATACCAATAACTCCTCAAAACTTAGACCCTGTGTTTCTACGAAACACATGTCTAAGAACTAGAGAAGTTAAAAGTAAACAGAATATAGTATGAGGACCAACCCCTCTGTCCTGATGGACCCTGGACAACATACAATACTTTGTATAAGTCCCTTGAGTCTGATAACTCATTCACTGTGTGTCGTAGGTTGAAAACTGTACTTATGGTTAAGAAGAATTACACCGCTGTTTAATGCTCCTTACCTAACCATCCACTGATATAGGTAAATGTCGTAGACATAATTTCAGAAAGGTATATCTCACTCTATGAAAATAGACGTACAGATATATCAATTTGAAATTGGTGCATAACAGCGGATATTCAAAACCAAATATTTGCCGACCGGCAAACAGCCCAGGTGATTTCCTCAAATATCACCGATTACAATTAATCCCGATATAATGAGGATAATCACCCAATTCCCAATAACTTACTCCCACTCATCATCTGTAAAAACCATACAGATGTGAGAATCGTACCTGGTAAATACATACCCTGGAGTAAGTATCTAATTGGGAAATCAGTTTCCTTTTAACAGTACATAGTGAGACTGAAACATTGAAATGTTTCATTGGGGTATTCTGGTATTCCTAGTAATGCCTCTTCCATATTCACGACTGTAACCGTATAGTTCTCTGCCACCTCTCCAAATCCCTTCATATGTCTTTAGTCTTTACCTTCTGCACACCCCTTTAGGCCAAATGGTTTTCTTCCTTCCCTACCGTTCGGCACCAGCCTATGGTTTGGAAGAAGACTATCCAATAAGCATAATGGGTGTACTGTCCCAATCCTAGGAACACTCGCAATGAGAGAGGGTGAAGATAAAAGACAACCGAATAAACCTTATTCCTATTTCTCCTGAACCAGAATCCATCCCCGAACTGGAACCAGTTCCATTCGAGTTCGTATATAACCATACGATGGAGTATCCAAATAAACTGTGGATCTTCGTAGTGATACGGAGTGTCCTGGAGAAATACAAAGGTGATGTGGGAGTGGTAACGAAATATTTGGTTTGGTCGTGAATATCTGTTGCAATTTACTTTGCCCTCTTACTAATCCCTTGCTTTGTCTGAACTTAATACCTTCTGCACACCATCGTTATGCTAATTGGTTTTCTTCATTCCCTACCGGTCGGCACCAGCCTAAGGTTTGGAAGAAGACAATCCAATTTGCGTAATAGGTGTACTACCCCTAAACCAAGGAGTACTCGTAACCTGAGAGAGGGTAAAAGGAAAAGACAACTGAATAATCCTATCCGTTTTCTCCTGAACCTGAAACCATCCTCGAATAAATTCTTTCGAGTTCGTATCTAACCATACGATGGTTTTGTCCAATGGAAGTGGACGTTCGTAGTAATACGGGGTGTCCTGGAGAAAAGGGTAAAAGTAGGAGTGGCAATGAGGTCTGCAACTCTGACAATCCAAAAGCCGGTGTTTAAGAAGGTTCGGTCAACTTGGTCACTGAGTCATAGTCTTAGGGTCGGGTCAATGGTCGCTGCCAAAGAGAGAGAGAAAAGAAACACTCAGCGTGCACTCTAACCTAGATCAGAATGGTTACCAATTTATCTAATCTGGATTCCTCCCACTGTACCTCAAATTCTTCTCCAAACCTAAAAGAAGAATTAGTCGGGGTTACCCGAGGAGTATACCAACTCATCAGTGGGAATCGGGATCCAACTCTCATCGCATGATAACGTGACGGAATCCGCTCACGGTATCACACTCCAGAAGGTATGCGCGTATCTGGCAAGTTTCAGTTCTTTTGAAACTCCCGATGTGATTTCTACCCCATGCTCTTATGACCTTGACTTTGGCCAACATATCATAAGTCACATGTCAAGTTCTACCCGTCATTCTCCAGGTTAATCTGAATCCACCCGTACATACCCTTGACTTTGGCCAAAATGGCAGCACGACTGTCCCAAACCAACGCATCTATCTATGCTGCATATGAATACCCCAATAGCTACCAATCACTGTGCCTTGACTTTGGCCAACATACACAGCTTGAATACTATTGACCACCCATATGAAACGACGGAGGGCTACGAATGGTTTCTGGCGAAAACCTTTAACGTAATGAACTTGATATCGTCGAAGGAACGGATAGCTTTTAAAAATATAGTGACGAAAACTGTTGCTAAAGAGGTCACTCCCTGTGAAGGGATCTCGGCTCTTTCCCCGTAGAATGAGGTGCAGGATATTCCAAATGAATACCACGGTGCAAAGCAAAAGTAATCGGCTATAGTGAAGTTAATGCCCTGACGCAAACTTCTGTCCAAGGGGTCACTCCCGGTGAAGGGATCTCGGCCCTTGCCTCGTCGACTGAGGAGCAGGATATTCCAAATGAATACCGCGATGCAAAACAAAAGTGAACGTCCTTGCAATAACTGCTTTTTGAAAAAGTGTTCCAACAACATCAGATTAGGTTTGTTTTTAACTTGCATTGATTCGAATCAATGCAGTCCCATCAATTGATCACACCAAAAAGAACGAAAATATACTGATGTACGTATATGCCATCCGCATTCGCCACTGGGTCCCGTCATTACCCGTTAGGTTAGCTAACTAACGACAGAGCGGGGACTGGACTAGCGCGGATGCAAAACATATACAACATCTACTAATATATATACCAATATATTATATTTCGCTCAAGGCGTGAAAGAAATGCAACATCATAGAAAATGTACAGCATCACAGAAACAATACAGATATCTGGGATCCCCGGGTTTCACAGAGCCACTGCTGAAACCCGACGTTCCCCTGGTCGTGTGGATAGCCTGTGCAATGAGAACCTAGACCCCTACGGGCGCGGCAAGTTATCCGCCAAAACCTGAAGCGAGGAAGCCCCCTTCAGCACCGTGAATGGACCACCCAGCACCTCACGGAATCCGGCAACTTGGGCACCCCTCCTGGGTCAACCTGTACCCCCTACGAGTGCGGCGAATAGCCAGCCAATCCTGGAGTGAAGCCCCCTCCGTCCCAATGCCATGAGATGCGGGCTTGTTGTCTTCTAGAACCCGGCTATCCGTGCACCCCACCGCGGGGCAATCCTAGTACAGAAAGTAAAATATACATACACCGGGTACATCGACCGCAACCAGGTCGTGCCCCAAAATAATAATACAAACTGGCAGTGACGGCAGTCCACATGTCGGACGCTCGCCCCGCAATATCAAATGTACATAATACAACAGCACAGTACTAGCATTGCATCCAGGCTATCCCCCACGACCGATCCGCAACATCACAACAAATACATAGAACATCAACGTGAAAGTCACGTTCGCAAATCCGTCTAACCGGGCTATAGCAGTTAGACCGGATTTACCGATCGAGTGACATTCACGGTCGCAGATATAATGTAAATACTGTGAAAAATGTGTTTAAAAAATTTCCGATTGATCAAACAATTAACAAGTGGGCCCCAAAGAAAACTGTAGCACTCACAGAAACAATTGGCCCAACTTTAATATTCCAAAACCCATATTTTAAGCCCAGAAGGCCTCTGTAAAAAATTGGTGAAGTGATGTGAATAGTGCGCGGCGGAAGGGCCGCACAAATGGGCTTTTCGCGGCGGTTCCGCGCTCCAACTTTGGAGTTACTTCGTCAAATTTTTACAGAACTCTTATATTTTCCAGTACATCAATATTTTATAACCTGAAAAATTTTTCGAGACCAAAAAATTTCAACAGAAACTGTCGTGGGCAAATACGGGTTTTTGGACATTTCGATCGATCGGAACTGAAAAACACATTACATAAAGCTAGACTAAGTTAATGGGGTGGCTCTGATACCACTGTAAGTGCACGGCGGCGCCCCGGCCGTCAATCCGACGCCGGAATGCGGAAACGGTGAAAAACTTAAATTTTGCGGACTTTGCAAACCGGCACCACCGCGCACTTTAACCGGATCGGACCATTAACTAGTCTAAGCTATCTACAAGAATGGGAATAGAGATATACCGACGATCCAAGTCCTCCGGTCTTCATCTCCACTCCGATCTCCTCGCGGGATGTCCCGTCTCCTCCTCGTCGCCGGAAGTGCACCACATTGCCTACTTCTTTTACGGGCTCCCACCTCAATGCCGAGGCAACTCGGGCACGAAGCCGGCTACTCGACGTGCCCAAGATATGCTGTAGGAAGTGTAGTGTAGAGTATGTCTCTTTGGGGTTGGTTGCCTTTGGATGGAGGAAACATGAATGGACTTTGGAATGAAGTGAAGAATTTTGCAAGCATTGAAATGATATGTGAATTAATCCCTCATCCAAAAAGAACTCCTCTCTCTCCCACTCCAAGAAGAGGCCGGCCACACTCCAAGGAGATAAGAATGAATGGTGTAAAAAAGGAAATCAACCATACTAAAAACAATGAAGGAGAGTGAGTGTAGGAAAAGGAGGAGAGTGACCATATCCAAAACATACACCATGCTTACACACTATTCAACCCATACTCATATCAAATCTCATAAATGCAAGCATGGAGGAAAGAAAAATATGAAAGCTATCATATCAATCTTTTACAAGAAAACCCTTCCACAATTGTAATTTGCAAAACTGCAAATTACCCCCTCCATCGGAAAAGTCCGGCCGGGAAAGAACAAAGGAAAACCGGCCGGAACGGAATGCAAACTGGCAACTCCAGAAAACTGGTCCCGTAATAAATTACAGGAAAACCCCGATACTGTGCATACACACCCGCATCTGTATTCCGTCCGGACACAAATGCAAAGAGACACAATCTACACTGTACTGAACTAGGACCGGCTTAAACCAAAGCCGGCTAGTAATATCCGTCCGATCCTGATCCGTGCAATACCGCACGTATCTGATCGAACCCTGCCATATAACCATACGGCTACCAGTACAAACCGTCCGATCCTGATCCGTGCAATACCGCACGTATCTGATCGGACCCTGCCATATCTCCATACGGCCTCTACAGCGTTTCGCCCGAAAGCTTGAGTAACTGAAAGTGTGGTGGACTCTAAAGACTCGTCAATACAACGGCTGTGGATTTAACCACTAGCCCGTCAGAGGTATAAGCCAATACGTAACGGGCCACCAGCTATTGACTAAAAGGGACGTCGATGAGCGAACTCATCCTGACACCCTACTGAGCCTGTCAGTGACAATATCCGTGCAGTCCGGTCCGTTCGTCTATGAGCATCGCATGGCGGGCCTAGGGGGTTGGTAAAAGTCAGACCCCCAAAAGCGGTACAAGTCGTGTCGGAGTGTAGCCCAGAACACCCTGAGATACTACTGGAATACCTACCAGTAAATCTCCTTGCCTTGGCCAAGGACTTTGTGTAATGGCTCTCCTAGACACAGCACGACCTCACCCCCAATACCGGGAGAGACGAACCCCTGAAGATACGCTCACTGCCTCCATGTGGCTCGGGACTGTACCCAACTAAAACCTGTTTGCACGACTCCTTTGAGCCGTGGTAGGGTAGTAATCAAAGTACAGTGGGAACTCACACGAGACAAATGACGATCCCCAGGTCGATGAACTAACCTGCACACATGTCACCAGGGAACTGCCATCTGACGTCTGGTATATGACCAACTAGCATGTTCCCGGCGAGTCCTGTCCGGTGTACTCATAACCCAATGAGCATCTGTATACATCTTAGGTGATCCAACTGACACCAGTGGCTTGTGAGACCGGCCACCGCCCCTCGTCGGGGTCTCGACTGTATACACTAGTCTACTAATGGAGTATCGATGCCCGGTCTCGAAACTCCCACGACTAGGGACCTTTTAAGGATATGCTTGTAGACCCCCAGCTCCCACTTATATGATCGCCCTCATACTGCTGGTGGTCAAGCAAGAATCCTAGGGGCTCTATCAACGTGTAATAGCGACGTGTCATGTCACCTAAAGCAGTACACGATGATAAAGGTAAACCAGATAGCATACTATCATCTCGAGTAAGACTGTCCTACCGGGATAGGTCCTCCCTCAATCATTACAATCACGTACCTGTGACCTAATAATTGACTCTGAGGGCACTATCTCCAACAGATACATGTCGGGACTCCGTGCAGTCGTACTATCTCGTCAATGTAAATCTGGGTGTACTGAGCAAATCCGAAAGTCGTCTTCAGTGGCAGGAAGTGAGCCGCTTTCGTCAAACGATCTACGATCACCCAAATGGAGTCGTACCCTCGCCTAGTCCTGGGTAGACCCACAACGAAATCCATCGAAACCTGCTCCCATTTCCACTCCGGAATGGGTAACGGCTGTAGCTCTCCCGCGGGCCTCTGGTGCTCAGCCTTGACTTGCTGACAAGTCAGGCATCTTGACACAAAATCTGCGATGTCTCTCTTCATTCCGTCCCACCAGTAAACACCTCTCATATCATGATACATCTTGGTGGAACCGGGATGGACACTATATACCGATCGATGTGCCTCCTCAAGAATCTCACGCCGCGGTCCCTCAGCATCTGGTACGCACAGTCTAGTCCCAAATCGTAGTACCCCCTGATCATCGATCACGAACTCGAAAAATCTGCCCTGTCCAATCTATGCCATGATCTCCGAACATCGGTCATCACTGCGCTGTGCCTCATGTATGCGATCAAGTAACTGTGGGCGTGCACGAACATGCGCGATCTGTCCTCCCATCGGCGTGAACTCGAACTGTACTCGGCTGTCGCATAATATCTACCAATCTGCCGACGACTGCCCATGTACTGCGCTCAAACAGGATAGACTACCCCCGGGCCTCCTGTTCAAAGCATCCGCCACCACATTTGCCTTGCCCGGGTGGTACAAGATCTCGCAGTCGTAATCCTTCACTAACTCCATCCATCGGCGCTGTCTAAGGTTCAGGTCTCGCTGCTGAAATATATACTTTAGACTCTTGTGATCCGTGAATATCAGGCACGACTCGCCGTATAGGTAATGTCGCCAGATCTTAAGTGCAAAGACCACTGCAGCCATCTCCAAGTCATGAGTGGGGTAGTTCTGTTCATGTTTCTTCAATTGTCGCGAAGCATACGCGATCACCCTGCCATGCTGCATTAAAACGCACCCTAGCCCCACTCGAGAAGCATCACAATAGACCACAAATCCGCCTGAGCCTGAACGTAATGATAATACCGGTGTCGTCGTCAGCCGAGTCCGTAGCTGCTGAAAACTGTGCTCGCACTCCTCCGTCCAATCGAAAGGAACTCCCTTCCGGGTCAACCCGGTCAAAGGTGTAGCAATACTGGAGAAGTCCTGCACAAATCGCCGGTAGTAACCGGCCAACCCCAAAAAGCTGCGAATCTCCGTAACCGATGTGGGTCTGGGCCAACGCTGCACGGCCTCGATCTTCCTCGGGTCAACACATATACCGTCTCGTGAAATCACATGCCCCAAGAAGTCTACGCTGTCTAGCCAGAAAGCACACTTGGAGAATTTCGCATAAAGCTGGTGCTCCCTCAAAGTCTGTAGTGTAATCCGCATGTGCTGCTCGTGCTCCTCACTACTCCGGGAATACACCAAGATATCATCAATGAAGACTATGATGAACAGATCCAAATATGGCCGGAAAATACGGTTCATCAAGTCCATGAATGCTGCTGGAGCATTGGTGAGTCCGAATGACATCACCAAAAACTCATAATGGCCGTAGCGCGTACGGAAAGCTGTCCTGGGAATGTCCTCCTGTCTAACCCGCAGCTGATGATAGCCCGATCGTAAATCGATCCTCGAAAAGTACCCTGCCCCCTGAAGCTGGTCGAACAAATCGTCGATGCGCGGCAAAGGATACCTGTTCCTCACTGTCACCCTGTTCAGCTGGCGGTAGTCGATACACAGACGCAAACTGCCGTCCTTCTTCTTGACGAACAGGACTGGAGCACCCCAAGGAGAAACACTGGGTCGAATAAGTCCCTTGTCCAGCAAATCTTGCAACTGATCCTTCAACTCTCTAAGTTCCGCCGGGGCCATCCGATAAGACGGTATGGAAATAGGCCCCGAGCCAGGAACCAAATCAATACAGAAGGAAATGTCGCGCTCGGGCGGTAACCCAGGAAGCTTGTCAGGGAACACATCAGGGAACTCGCTAACAACCGGAACCTGATCTAATGGAACCTGTGTAGCACTAGCATCGCAAACATAGGCGAGAAATCCCTGACATCCCTTCCTCAAAAGCTGTCCAGCGCGAAAAGAAGAAATCACACTGTGAGGGGCGACACCACGGTCCCCCAACACAACAAAAACCGACTCGCCGGGAAAACAAAATCTAACTGTCTTCTCACGGCAGTCCACAGAAGCATAGCACGTGGCTAACCAATCCATGCCCAAAAGGACGTCGAAGTCCAACATCTCCAGAAGGATCAAGTCGACAGGCTACTCTCTCTCGCCAATAAAGACGGTACAGGATCGGAACACGTGCCTAGCAACAAACGACTCTCCCACAGGAGTGGTCACAACAAGCAGCTGATCAAGCAAACCGGACTCTCTACCCAAACTCGGCACAAAGTGTGTGGATACGTATGAGTGCGTGGATCCGGGATCGAACAATACGTGTGCATCAACTGAACATACGGGAAGGATACCTGAAACCACCGCATTGGACGCCTGCGCGTCCTGATGCGTCAAAGCAAAAACCCGCGCCTGTCCACCACCTGCGACTGACTGCTCTCTGCCTTGGTCATCCCGTCCTCTCTGAACAACTCCTCCACGTCTACGACCTCTCTGTGTGTGAGTCTGGCGCTGAGCAACGGTAGGTACAACAGGCAACGCCCTCTGGGGTGGTGAAGGTGGTAAGGTAACATGCGGTGCTGCCGCCTCCCTACGGTGTATCTCAGGACAATCTCTAACGAGGTGAAGTAGACTGCCGCATCTAAAGCAACCCCGTGGCGACTGCTGACTCTCCTGGGGATACGAACTAAACATCTGGCCTCGTCCCAAATCTCTGCTACTCCTCGCACCAGAACGATACCTGTCGCGGCGTCTGAATGACTACCTCCGTGTGGATATACTAGTACGAACTCTCTTTGGCTCTGAAACTACCGAAGTCTCTGCAAGGCGCTCCTCGACTAATAGGGCTGCGTCTACAGCTGCTGCATAGGTCTCGTAGTGCTGCGCGCTGATCGCAAGGAATTGTGGTGTAAGCAAGCCTCGAACAAATCTCTTGACTCGCAACTCCTCGGTAGCCACTAAATACGGGGCATAGACTGCTAGCTTGGTAAACAGCACGTCATACTCTGCCACTGTCATCCCTGGCGTCTGGCGCAAGGACTCAAATCTGCGTGCTCGGGCATCCCTAACACTCTGGGGAAGGAAACGAGCTAGAAATACTGTCACGAACTCCGTCCAGGTCATAGGAGGAAGACCTGCTGCTCTGCCCTTCTCAACTGAATCACACCACTTCTGCGCAAGACCTTCCAAGCGAAAGCTCACGAACTCAACCCATCTCGCATCTGCGCATCTGAGGGAACGGCATATCCGGGCCATCCTATCAATGAAAGACTGTGGGTCCTCGGCTGTATCGGTGCCTGTGAAGACTGGAGGCTTCAGCCTCATGAACTCTGACAGCGATACTGTAATCACCTCCATGGCGGCAGGGGCAACTGGCTGTGCGGTAGGTACCATCACGGTCTCTGGAACAGGTGGAGCTACCTCTGGTCGCTGCGCTCAAAGCGTCTCAACTAGCGATCCTATCATCTGGCGCATCTCCTGCATACTGGATCCCATCGTCTGGCGCATCTCCTGCACACCAGCCCATAGTGTGGCAATCTGATCTGTCACGGCAGGAACAGCCTGCTCGGGCACAACCGGTGTACTGCCCGGATCAGTCCTCGTCTCGGACGAGTCAACTCGAATCTCGGCCCTCGCGGCCGCTCTCTGCGCCCTCGTAGTCTTTGGCAGCATAATGGCTGAAAGGAAATTAGGATTCGATAAGAATACGGAAATCGAATCACAAGAATATATATATATATACTCAAGAAGGAATTAAGTCAATAAGTCGTAAGGTCGCTTAGGCGGAGTACCGTGTCGTGAGTATGCCGCGGAACATACCCACGCTACGCTACCCTGCTGCAGCTACCTACTCCATCATACCAGGGTCATCCTACACTCCGAAGGTAAAACCTACGCTCTGATACCAACTTTGTCATGACCCGAATATTTCGACTCGTGACCGGCACTTAACCACGCTACGTCAACAGGCGTAACGCGACTAAGTAAGCCGAACCCAGAAATCAAAACCATTTAAAAATAGTAAGTGTTGAAAACATTTAGTTAAAACATCTAGAAAACCTTAAATAATTCAATAAGTTCATTTAAAATTAATTAATCATTTAAATAATTTTGACAGCATTTCCTTAGTAAAAGTAGCCTCGAGAACAGGTATAAAAGAGGATATGAGTAAAAATGAGATATAAAGAAACAAAACATTGCCAAACGAGAGCAATCATGCCCAACGGCGGAAACCATCATCACAAGAGTAATATACGACGCCGTAGCGAAGATTGAGCATTAAGTAACCATCACAGAATATAAACTGCATAGAAAAACAGTCGGCTCCCACGAGCTCGACACCAGAATACAAAATATACATCATCGTCCTCACACAGTATCTAAGTGTAGGGTTCCTAGGCACTCCCAAGAGGTCTCACAAGGCATCAACCATGCCAATTTCAAATTTTAACGGTGCCGAGAAACCCTAACAAGATCGTTGGCTAGATTTATAGGCGACAAAGCAACTAGTTAATTACTTAACTAAGAGTACGGAAATACAACCTTTGTAGATCCGTTCCTCCACCTCCACGGCTCCGTGATGAAGTCCTCTCCACTGTCCAAATCAAATCCCGGGCTCTAGCGTCGGCTTCATCGGAGAAAGAGCGGGCTAGGTCATCGACGACGTGCCGAAGATGATCTACGTCGAGGCATCGCTAGATCAAGCTCCAACTTCACCAAGTCTAGAAAACTTGTGAAGGAAACACACTCTACTACTTGGCAAGAGGTAGAGGATGAAGAAATAGGAAGTGGGTTCACTTTAGAATTGGATTTCTCACTCTTTTTCATCAATCACCATTGATGAAGTGAAGCTTTCTTCATTGAAGAAGATGAAGAAGAAGAAGCATATCTTATTATGATAATATTCCAAATAGAAAATAAAAGGAATCCTTATCATAATCTAACCATGGTGAAGTGTATAGAATCAACTAGGGTTAAGTGGAGTGGTTAGGGTTAAGCATGAGACAAAATGGTGACTTAGTCAAAGCTTCATGAAGCTTCAACATGCAAGTCCAAAATGAGCCACCATTTCATTTCTTTATGCCATTTATTTTCCAAAATAAATAAACAAATAAATAAATGAATTAAATAAATAATGGAAAAAACAAAACCCTAATTTCCAACTTAACCATGGTTTAATTCTTTACACTTAACCAAAAAGCATGTATCATCAAACATGATACAATCAAGTGCACAAAACTATATCGAATATACAATGTGCACATCCGAGCGAGAAAATCCATTTAAAGTGAACCAATATTAGTTAATGCAAAGTAATATATCAAATATATATAATTATACATTAAATCATTAAATCAACACTTGATTTAACGATCCGGTCATATCGCATATAACCGACTAATATCCAATGTATCGATTTATCGAATCAATCCTTGATTCGATAACTAGGTTATATCGCATACAACCATTCGACACATTCATCGCGAGAATAGAATACGGTATCACATACACGCATTATTCTCGGTCCCGCACATATCTCATATGCGCTCCTATTTCATTTCGCTTGAGCCAGGAAACCTCTGTGTAGGACTCTAAAGACTCGTCAATACGCCGGCAGCAGATGATGATCATATCAAGCACCCACAAGCCGCAAGCGGTCTGCTAAACGTAACGGCCACCCGGGTATTGAGCGATCAGAAGATCGACGAGCAAGCCCGCTCACACTCCAATGAATCCAACCAGTAACACTACCGTACAGTCCGGTCTGATCGTCTGATATGTCGCATATCTCGCCTAGGGGTGGTAAACGTCAGACCCCAATAGCTCGATAAGTCGTGTCGATATGAGGTCTATAACTATTCGAGAAACTACCAGTAACACTTACCAGTAAATCTCAGCAACCCTGGCCAGGGATTTCCGGTTATAGCCAATCGAACACAGCGCAACATCAACTCCCTATACCGGGAGCGACGAATCCCCTCCTATCGCTCATTGCCTCCATGTGACTCGGGACTGTACCCAAAAACCACCGTTTTGCACGCCCTCTTGGACGTGGTAAGATGGAAATCAAAGCACAGTGGGAACCACACAAGACTCTATGACGATCTCGGGTCAACAGACTACTCTTTACCAGTGTCACCAGAGAACTGCCATCTGACGTAAGGTATAATACCATCTGGGAGTTCTCGGCGAGTCCGTCCAGTGTACCCAGTCTCTACTGAGCACCCATATATCATCTCTGATGTCAAACACCGATGGATATGGGATCATCCATCGCCCATCTGTATGGGTCGAGAAGGTACACGCTAGTCTACTCTGGTATATCGATGCCCCGTCTCGATACACCCTCGACTAGGGACTTTGAAGGATGTACTTATGGACTACCATGTCCCCACTAGTATGATCCGCATCATAGTCCAGGTAGTCAAGTACACATCCTAAGGGCTTTACCAACATGTAACAGAGAGACAATCAGTATACACGTTAAGGTAAAGAGCAACCAGATAGCATACTATCATGTCGAGCAAGAAAGTCCTCCCTATATATGTCCAAGCATCCACTACAATATACATCCTATGTATAGTAATGGCCTCTAGGGCATACATATAACTAACAATCTCCCACTTGCACTAGGGCCATCTGATAGCAGTGGTTGTAGTATCTCATACTCAACCATCCCATAAAAGTCTCTCTCTGGGAACAGGCCTTTGTGAGTGGATCCGCTGTGTTGTCCTCTGAGTCTACTCTCCTAACCTCGATCTCCCTGGAGATCAACCATCTCCATGATCAGGTGACACTGCCTTAGAATATGTCTGGATCACTGATGGGACCTGCGTTCCTTGGCATAAGCCACAACTCCATTGTCACACAATGGGGGGAACATAGTTCATCTCATGAACTAATATACACCCAAACAGCCTCTTTGGTAGCATTTTAAGTAGCGATATATCCTGCCTTTATCGTCTAGTATGCCACGGTATTTAGCTTGGAACTATTCTAACATACCGTCCCTTTACTGAGGGTAAAGACAATGCCTGTGACTGACATTCAGTCGTCATTATCACCCTGGAACCCTTCCAGTGATTCTCCCCAGGATCGATTGATACCATCTCACTATAACTAGTGAGAATCCTAACATCCAATTAGATCTATCTCATAGATCCAAAATCCAGGATTTAGTAGGTATCACTTTGATCCTATGTGGAGAGTCATTGTGATAAGCGGAGATTGATCGAGCGTAGCATAGGAAACTCTTTCCCTATCAAGAGTATGTCATCCACGTACTCTACGAGGATCGTCACCATACTCCCTACTACCTTTTTGTTTATACAAGGTTCATCTACCATTTTGATGATGTCAACTTCTTTGACTAATCCATCAAAACAGATGTTCCAACTCCGCGATGCCTGCTTTATCACATAAAACATCTTGCACACGTTTCCGCTGCTCCCACTGTCTACGAGGCACTCTGGCTGTGTACTTATAGACGCTCTATTCTAAAACATCATTTAGAAAAGCTGTCATGACACCCAACCACCAGATATCGTAGTCATGGTATGTAGCCGTGGTAAGTAGGATCTGGATGTACTTAAGCATAGGCACTGGAAAAGGTTTCATCATTATCCATGCCTGGTCGATGATGACAACCTTTAACATGTCTAGCTTTGAAAGTCTCAACTTTTCCAAGTACACCAAGTAATCTTCTCAAGATATACTTGCTCCTGATGGGGATTTAACCCATTCAGATATAGCAACCAAAGTCCATACTTTGTTGGTGTATAAGGATTCCATCTCAGATCACTAAGCATCCAGCCATTCTTACAGAGTCCCACTCCTGATGGCCAGGTCGAAACTAGTTGGGTCATCATCTCATGATGCAATCCTCGCTCCCACTGTCATAGAGAAACCGAAGTATCTCTCAGGTGGGTGAGGAACCCTACTAGATCGGCGGAGAGGCTGAGGTTCGTTGGTAACTATTGAATCCTTTGGTTCTTTCAAATCATCAGCTGCAGTTTGTATAGCTGGAACATTTCCAGTTCTACATAACAGATCTTGCCTCGAGCTTGTCCGGATTTTGCTTTTCAGACATAGGCTGGACAACCCCAAATCTCAACTAACTTGAGAGATGGGCTCTTCCCTTATCATATCAAATATGAAGTGGTAGGCAACTGATTTGATTTGAACCCTATTCAATAGGTATGCAGCTTCTCAAGCGCATAACTCCCAAAAAGGAAAAAGGCAACTCAGCAGTACTCATCATAGAGCACACCATATCAAATAGGGTGTATCTGCTCCGCCCCGATATACCATCGTGCTATGGTGTATTCGGAGGAGTAATACTGAGAGAGAATCTCATTCTCCTTTAGAATAATCCAGGAATTCCGTGCTCAAGTATTCTCCTACTTGATCACATCAAAGTACATAATACTTATACCCGTATTTTGATTCTCTACTTCTAACTTATATTCTGTGAATATCTCAAAAGGTTCAGACTTGTGTTTCAACAGGAACATATGTCTGAATCTTGAGAGATTATCAGAGAACGTAATGAAGTATAAAGAACCGGTCCTGGCATGTGTAGACAGGGGACCTTACATACATCAACATGTATCAATCCCAAGAGTTCACTAACTCTTTCTCTGTTTCCATTAAACAGAGCTCTGGTCATCTTATCTTTGTGACATGACTGGCAAGTTTCACAAGATGTAAATTCAAACTAATTTAAATATGCATCTTTATGTAACTTCAGCTAGTCGGGTCACATTGATATGACCTAGTCTACAATGCCTCAAGAAGGATTCGTTCATTTCTGAACTCTTCCTCTTGTGTGTGTTCCGTATACTAAGAACTGTAGTTTGATTTAGAACATCAACGCTTTTAGATAACGTGCCTGATAAGATCAACTTTTGATATAGGAAATGTTCAAAACATTATCCAACAATACAAAATTATATCCTTTCTTTACTAATAAAGAGACTGATATGATTTTGTATATCAGGTTCGGTATCTAATAACATTCGTTCATAATCAATGTATTGGTAATACAGGGTGACAGTGACCAACAGACTTGGTTGCAACTCTTGCACCGTTTTCTGCCTCATGAAACTTATCACCCGTTCTCAGTTTTTCTACCCTTTTGTAGCCCTATGTAACAGATTACATATCTGGGATCCAGATCCAGTATCATATACCCAGGATGCGGAGGATTCTGAGAAACAGTTCTTTGTAATGAACACACCCGAAGATGATGCATCATCATGCACTCTCCTCGTTTGGGCGGCACGGGAATTCTGGTAATCCCCAATTTCCTGCTCTGTCTTATAACAATTATAAGTTGGAGCGGGACCAACGTTCCCCAGCTCAGTATAACAAGCGGGTTCGGTCAATACTTCCGTATTATTATCTTGATTAAGGCGTGATATGGTCGCTACCAGGAGAGAGAGAGAAAAAAACACTCAGCGTGCGCTCTTGCAAGAATAGATTGGTTATTATTTTATCTAATCAGGATGGCTCCCACTGCTTTTTATCAAATCTTCCTTCAAACCCTTAAAAGGAAAGACTAGCCGGGATTAATTACACACTACAAGTTCGCCAATCTTTCAGCCAGGCCAGTGTCGGTACTTTGAGGGAGGTCCCCCGTGCTTTCGCACGAACCTAATTAATGTAAACCTCGTTTTCCCAGAGGCGTAACCCCGTTGACACCTTTCTAGACACCTACTGGATCAGCTAATTGTAATGTATAAAACTCTCCCAAGAGTAACACTTACTCGCAGCGGGTATCGGGATCCAACTATCTCATAGAAGGTATGCAATCTCATTGCAAATTTCAACACTTGAAATTTCCGATAATTTTTCCCCGAACGATCTATGACCTTGACAAGGTCAACAAACCATAGATCGCAAGTCAAGTTCTACCCGTCATTTCTTGATTGAATCAAACCCACCCGCACGACCCTTGACAAGGTCAACAAGGCCGCACGACTACCCTAACCCAATCTGCATCATATGCATAAGCAGATAAATACTGGTTAGCTACCGCACACTGCGTCTTGACAAGGTCAACAAACGCAGCACGAATACTAAACAGGATTTATCTGAAATGACGGAGGGCTACGACAGGTTTTTCTGAAAACCTATTGCGTAATGAACTTGATATCGTTGTAGAATCAAATGATTTTAAAATGGAGTGCTTTTGAGGCTTTTCTAGTTTTGCTAAAGGAGTCACTCCCGGTGAAGGGATCGTCGGTCCTTTCCTCGTCGAATGAGGTGCGGGATATATCATATATATCACTGTGCAAAGCAAAAACTCTTAAAAGCAATCAAAAGACAAACCGAGTGTGTAGCATCTGCCAGTTATTGCTAAAGGAGTCACTCCCGGTGAAGGGATCTCGGTCCTTTCCTCATCGAATAAGGTGCAGGATATATCACATATACCGCTGTGCAAAGCAAGAACTGTAGCTACCTGTTTTATTTTGAAATTCGATTCTACAACATCATAGGTTTCTTTTATTTCATTAATCACATTAATGAAGTCCCATCATTTAAGTTACCTAAACATCACAGATAAATACGACGTACACTTATGCCATCCGCATTCGCCTCGATGTCCCCTCGTGCACCGTTAGGTTAGGTAACTAACGGCAAAGCGGGGCAGGGCTAGCGCGGGTGTAAAACATAAGTAACGCCTATATAATATATCATATATACTATATACTGTATCTATCACAGAACATCATATGATCACATCACAGATATCGCAGCAGAAGAATCATATAAAATATTGGATATACTAGGACGTCCATGTTTTCAATACGAGCCAGTATAAAACACGGATTCCACGGTCGCGATGAATAGCCAAACCCACACCCCTAGACCCCTACGAGAGCGGCAAGCAACCCTACCAATTCTAGAGTTAGGAGACCCAGACTCGACTCCTCGAGTTGGTCTCCTACTGGACTCCAGAACCCGGTTACTTGTGCTCCCCTCCTTGGGTCTATCCTAGTGCAGAAAAGTAAATAATATACAAAAGGCGACATCTTCCGCAACCTGGAAGTGCCCCAATAAAAGAATATTACATACAAGTTTTTACATGAATGAAAATGAAAAAACACTCATCTCACATAAAAAACCCCGGCTATTCAAACACGACGATCCAATATAACATATCCAGCAACACATAACATCACATGTCATCAACGTAAGTAAATATGCGCATCCCAATTGTCGTTGACATATAGCAACGAAACCGGCGACATCACATATTACACTTACGGTCACAGAAAAGAAAGTGTAAAACTACAACAGTTGGAATCCGCAACCGCCTCAGACATCGCATGCCTGATCAAATGAATTCTTTAGACATCGCATGCCTAACAATTATAAACCCCGCATTTTAGTCTCATTATCGAAAACACTTTTCAACATCAAGTCGGGCAATTCAACAAGATTCCCGACATCCTGATCGAATGCTCGTCGCAAACTTTAGTAGACGGTCGCACCCCCGATACCGTCGACGAAGTGCACCAAGGCGGAACACCGCTACCGCGAGCACCCGAACGGATGCTTTTGGCGACGGGGTTCTCCTACAGTCACTTGGTCGGGGCTATGGAGTGAGGCTGTCTATTAAGTTTACCCGGCGAGTATCCGCGTACGCTTCGTGATTGCGACGGACTTTTGATCACATCAAAATTCCGTGGCAACCGATCAAGTGAGACTAAATTGCTATGTTTATAACATTCATTCCGTTATCTCATAACTACTTGTGAATTCCAATTATTGTATCACATTCCGGATAAGATACAAAATGTTAAACTTTCCGATCGAACAATCGAACACCCAAGTTTTCCCGATACAGATCAACACATGAAACAATTCTAAAAACATTCGGTTCGTGCCTCAGTACCAACGGTCCAGCCGTAGAAGGGTCAAGCCAACGCCTCACATGTGGCACGCCATACTGCCCCAAACCCGAAGGTTCAAAGGGCAGTTCAAGACGGTCACATAATCGAGTTAAGGTTTGTTGTCTTCTAGAGGGACCATCGCGTTACTTGCACTACTTAGAACGTCTTTAAACCACGGAAAAATCCAACACTTGGAAATTTCCCGACAGGGGAAAAATTGGGTATTTATATCCGGCCGAACTTTTTAACATATTCTAAAATACCCGGAAAGCCACACAGACAAAATTTGATAATCCGATCGAACATACGAATCCCCAAAACAACCCAGAAAATTCAACTCTTGAATAAATATTAAAAATTCCCAGAAAATCCAACACCAGAAAATAGGAATTACTGTGCAAAAATAGGAAGCTGACGTCATCATGCGGCCGCGGAACCGCCGCAGAAGCCAGGCTTCTGCCGCGGTTCCGCCGCACTTTGGTGGATTCATGGGTACGGGCTTCACAGTAATTCTTAAAATTCCCTTCTGATTTTTCTGCATATTTTTAATATCGAAAAACTCCATATTTTAGAAAAAGTCCAGAGAGCATGTTTGGTTTAGGGTTTCGGGTTCGTTCGGGTTTCAAACTTCGTCTAGACTTCGCCTAAGGCTCTAGCTAGGCTCTGATACCACTGTAGGGTTCCTAGGCACTCCCAAGAGGTCTCACAAGGCATCAACCATGCCAATTTCAAATTTTAACGGTGCCGAGAAACCCTAACAAGATCGTTGGCTAGATTTATAGGCGACAAAGCAACTAGTTAATTACTTAACTAAGAGTACGGAAATACAACATTTGTAGATCCGTTCCTCCACCTCCACGGCTCCGTGATGAAGTCCTCTCCACTGTCCAAATCAAATCCCGGGCTCTAGCGTCGGCTTCATCGGAGAAAGAGCGGGCTAGGTCATCGACGACGTGCCGAAGATGATCTACGTCGAGGCATCGCTAGATCAAGCTCCAACTTCACCAAGTCTAGAAAACTTGTGAAGGAAACACACTCTACTACTTGGTAAGAGGTAGAGGATGAAGAAATAGGAAGTGGGTTCACTTTAGAATTGGATTTCTCACTCTTTTTCATCAATCACCATTGATGAAGTGAAGCTTTCTTCATTGAAGAAGATGAAGAAGAAGAAGCATATCTTATTATGATAATATTCCAAATAGAAAATAAAAGGAATCCTTATCATAATCTAACCATGGTGAAGTGTAGAGAATCAACTAGGGTTAAGTGGAGTGGTTAGGGTTAAGCATGAGACAAAATGGTGACTTAGTCAAAGCTTCATGAAGCTTCAACATGCAAGTCCAAAATGAGCCACCATTTCATTTCTTTATGCCATTTATTTTCCAAAATAAATAAACAAATAAATAAATGAATTAAATAAATAATGGAAAAAACAAAACCCTAATTTCCAACTTAACCATGGTTTAATTCTTTACACTTAACCAAAAAGCATGTATCATCAAACATGATACAATCAAGTGCATAAAACTATATCGAATATACAATGTGCACATCCGAGCGAGAAAATCCATTTAAAATGAACCAATATTAGTTAATGCAAAGTAATATATCAAATATATAATTATACATTAAATCATTAAATCAATACTTGATTTAACGATCCGGTCATATCGCATATAACCGACTAATATCCAATGTATCGATTTATCGAATCAATCCTTGATTCGATAACTAGGTTATATCGCATACAACCATTCGACACATTCATCGCGAGAATAGAATACGGTATCACATACACGCATTATTCTCGGTCCCGCACATATCTCATATGCGCTCCTATTTCGTTTCGCTTGAGCCAGGAAACCTCTGTGTAGGACTCTAAAGACTCGTCAATACGCCGGCAGCAGATGATGATCATATCAAGCACCCACAAGCCGCAAGCGGTCTGCTAAACGTAACGGCCACCCGGGTATTGAGCGATCAGAAGATCGACGAGCAAGCCCGCTCACACTCCAGTGAATCCAACCAGTAACACTACCGTACAGTCCGGTCTGATCGTCTGATATGTCGCATATCTCGCCTAGGGGTGGTAAACGTCAGACCCCAATAGCTCGATAAGTCGTGTCGATATGAGGTCTATAACTATTCGAGAAACTACCAGTAACACTTACCAGTAAATCTCAGCAACCCTGGCCAGGGATTTCCGGTTATAGCCAATCGAACACAGCGCAACATCAACTCCCTATACCGGGAGAGACGAATCCCCTCCTATCGCTCATTGCCTCCATGTGACTCGGGACTGTACCCAAAAACCACCATTTTGCACGCCCTCTTGGACGTGGTAAGATGGAAATCAAAGCACAGTGGGAACCACACAAGACTCTATGACGATCTCGGGTCAACAGACTACTCTGTACCAGTGTCACCAGAGAACTGCCATCTGACGTAAGGTATAATACCATCTGGGAGTTCTCGGCGAGTCCGTCCAGTGTACCCAGTCTCTACTGAGCACCCGTATATCATCTCTGATGTCAAACACCGATGGATATGGGATCATCCATCGCCCATCTGTATGGGTCGAGAAGGTACACGCTAGTCTACTCTGGTATATCGATGCCCCGTCTCGATACACCCTCGACTAGGGACTTTGAAGGATGTACTTATGGACTACCATGTCCCCACTAGTATGATCCGCATCATAGTCCAGGTAGTCAAGTACACATCCTAAGGGCTTTACCAACATGTAACAGAGAGACAATCAGTATACACGTTAAGGTAAAAAGCAACCAGATAGCATACTATCATGTCGAGCAAGAAATTCCTCCCTATATATGTCCAAGCATCCACTACAATATACATCCTATGTATAGTAATGGCCTCTAGGGCATACATATAACTAACACTAAGTCCAGTACATAAATGGTAGATGGAGAGTACTAGATACAAAAAGGGGTACAATAAAAGTAATCAGATACTACAACCCACCTAAATGCAAAACAGCTCTCGCCGCAACAGTAGTGGTATCTGTAGCCAAAAGATGCAAAAGACAGCCTGCCGCGACTATGCTGAGGGCAACCTGCAAATACTGTGGCACAACGGGGGTGAGTTGCCAACTCGTGAATAGAGATAACATATAAAGGTAATCGCGAGCATGCACGTATTGCGCTACTCCAATAAATGCCAGCAGATGATATCAATGCGAAATAAGCAGTATGTGCTATAATCATGCAGATGCTCTGTCAGGTAAAATGACTACAGGATGAGATATATGATAATCAATGCTGAGCATAGGATAAACAACATCTACACGGAATATCAACGTGGAAAACAGTCGGTGCCCACAACTGCACCCAGATCCCAAATAACTCAGGCGCCGGCACACCCATCGGCCCTCAAATCCTGTAAATCTCTGAGAAATCACGAGTGCCCAACATCGGCACCCAAAATATCATAAAATACTCGTGTCCAACATCGACACGCAAATCCTCATATATCGGGCTCCGTCAGTCCGGATCAGCCCACGGGCTCCGTCTGCGGTATCGGCCCTCGGCCCCGGCAGTACGGGTCATCCCGCATCCATCTCTCGACTCTGGTCAGTATCCTCCGGATAACCGCCAGGTCCAACCAATCACCGGTAGGTACTCGCCACCCTGCCAGGCTCATCGTCTACTCTACGAAAAACATTTCTCGCCCCGGGGAACCATACCGGGTCCACCACGAACCCGCAAACGGATCATCCATCTCCTCGAATCGGGTTTCAAGCACACGTCTCAGCACCGAGAAAACGCGTGGTGGACGCACCAAAATATCATATCACGAGGAACCGGGTTTTCAAATAGTGCATCTTTTCTTAAAAATCCCACGGTCCTCAAAACCAGAAATCACATGAAAATCCAACACCAAGAAGTAAATCCAATGCGATGTGCTATGTGAATCAATCCATGATATAGGTATAAGGGAAAACCGCTTTTAAAATTAGTTTCCGTTTTTTAAGATATCATGCGGCTCCCAATTTCCATGAAAGTCATATCGAATCACATATGAAATGAACTACAGCAATATAATCATGGCAGTTCTACAGTGAGTGTGTCATGGCAATTACTAACGGTGTGTGTAGCATGCAGATTAGTGCTCGTGCAATATAAACCGTTAGTAATAGTGCGGTGTTCTATCAATTCTAAGCATATATATATATAGCAGGGAATGCAATATGCAATGACAGTGTATGAGGTAAATGCAACATATAATAATAAGGTCCTATCAGCCCTGGCGCATAACGCCATGCGGGCGATATCCCCGTAGATGTGAAATCTACTCACCGAAGTCTCGCGCTAAGTGTAGCCGACGACTTGCGTGCCCTACTTTGCAGCGTCCGTCTCACTCGCCTGCGAACCTAGAATCACATAAGCTCAATTTCATAAAAACGTGATATTACGGTCCAACTAGACACCCGTGTCATAAACCAATCGCGCGTGTGCGCGATACGCTAAAACGTATGATCACGCGCCTGAAACTATCCTGACGCGTCGCGATACGCACAAACCCTAAACCCACACACGTATCACGCGTGTCGCGAAGGTTTAAAATACGAGAAATAGGTATTTAGTCCCAGATTTTTATACAGAACTTAAATTACAAAAATATATATATCACAAAACTACAAATAACAGAAGACACCCATAGGACCAAACCCTACCCATCTGGCCGCAATTTGCAGCCATATACAATTTTCCGGCGGCCTCAACAAGAAGAAAGGGAGTCGGGTTCTACCTGGGGTATCAGCACCTAACAACTATACTGCAGTCTTCTCAAAATTGTTCTGAACTCACCGGGTCGAAAGCAGTTTTCAGAAACTCAAATTTTGCTTAAAAACGATGAATTTGCATCGAATAAGGATCTGGTGGTATTTTAGTGCAATTGGGGTTTAAGCTGGGTTAATATGGCCCTAACAACACTCTATCAACCTACTGAAACCAAAACACACATCACTTGGCCAAGGTCCTCACTAAACACCTCATATCGCACTAAATCGCACCAAAAACCACTAACCGAAGCAAAACTACACTAAACAAGTAAACTAGGGAGTAAGTTTAGAAAATATACCCCACACTCGACCCTAGGGAGCTGGAGGAAGAAGAAGAAGTGAAGGGAAGGGGCTGCAGTCGAAGTTGTGTTGCTGTTGCTGCTCACTGATGCTGCTGCTGCTGCTTTCTGTTGCTGTTGTTGCTGCTCTCTGTTGCTGCTGTTGCTGCTGAGATGGTAAGTGTGTGTGTGTGAGAGAGAGTGAGGTTTGAGAGAAGAACAAAAGAAATAAGAGGAAAACAAATCATCACCCCAATGTCAACCCCTCCTCTCTCTCTCCTCATTAATTGCAAGCATGGCCTAAGCCATGATGCACTCTCTCTCTCTTTCACCAAGTCAACACCCCAAGAAAATTCAAATTAAAGCAACTATTAATTAACTAATTTAAACTTAATTAAAACCCAAAAGACTTAATCCCCATGATTAACCCACCATGGTCACTAATCATGGTAATAACTCATTTAAAAACCCTAGTTTACATGCACATGTGTGTGCAAGCCTAGGAAAATTTTAGAAAAATATTTATTAATTTAGGAAAAATATTTGAAACACAATTTGGTAAACTTTTTGTTAAAAACCCATTACTTAAATATAAATAGTCACTAAACACATCCTAAGATGTTACAAATGTTGTATATCAGGTTCGGTATATAATGACATTAGTTCAGAATCAATGTATTTGGTAATACAAGGTGATATCTGCCAATTGATTTGGCTGCAACACTTGCACCATTCTTTAACTCTTAGAGATATATCACCCTTTCCCAGTTCTCCACCTTTCCGTAGCCCATGTAACATATTACATCTGTGGGATCCTGATCCGGTATCAAATACCCAGGACGTAGAGTGTACTAAGAAACAGTTCTCTGTAATTAACACACCCGAAGATGATGCATCAACATGCTTATTCTTCGTCTGGGTAGTGTGGTAATTCGGATATTCCCCTATTTCCTGCTCAGACTTATAACACTTATAAGTGGGAGCAGAACCAACGTTCCCCTGCTCAGTATAACAAGCGGGTTCGGTCAATACATCCATATTTTTATCTTGATTTAGGCGTTACATTGGTCGCTACTAGGAGAGAGAGAAGGATAATCACTTTGCGTGTGCTCTTTGCAGGATTAGATTGGTTATTATCTTATCTAATCAGGACGTCTCCCACTGTTTTTATCAAATCTTCCTTCAAACCGTAAAAGGTAAGATTAACCGAGATTAATTACACCTTACAAGTTCGCCAATCTTTCAGCCAGGCCAGTGTTGGTATTTTGAGGGAGGTTCCCCGTGCTTTCGCATGGACCTAATTAAAGAAAACCTCGGTTTCCCAAGGGCGTAACCCCGTTAACATATTTCTAGACACCTACTTGATTGGCTAATTGTTATGTGTAAAATTCTCTCAGGAGTAACTCTTACTCGCGGTGGGTATCGGGATCTAACTATCTCATAGAAGGTATGAAATCTCATTGCAAATTTCAACACTTGAAATTCCCGATAATACTTTTACCCCCAGCATCCTATGACCTTGACGAAGGCCAACAAACCAAAGGACGCTAGTCAAGCTCAACCTGTACATTTCTTGATTGAATTAAACCCACCCGTACGACCCTTGACGAAAGCCAACAAAGTCGTACGACTGCCCTAATCCAATCGCATCTCATGCTTTAGCAGATAAGCACTAATTAGCTACCGCACACCACGCCTTGACGAAAGCCAACAAACGTAGCACGAATACTAAATAGTACCTATCTGAAATGACGGAGGGCTACGCAGGTTTTTCAGAAAAACCATGAGCGTAATGAACTTGATATCGTTGTAGAAACTAGTGATTTTGAAAATGAGTGTTTTTGAGACTTTTCTAGTTTCTCTAAAGAGGTCACTCCCGGTGAAGGGATCTCGGCTCTTTCCTTATCGAATAAGGTGCTAGATATTCTACAAGGAATACCACTATGCAAAGCAAGAACTATAGAAGCAATCAAAAACTAAACCGAGTGATTTGTAGCATTTGCTAGTTTTGCTAAAGAGATCACTCCCAGTGAAGGGATCTCGGCTCTTTCCTTATCGAATAAAATGTTGGATATTCTATAAGGAATACCGCTATGCAAAGCAAAAACTAGAGCTAACCTTTTTGAAAATTTGATTCTACAACATCTTTAGGTTTCTTTTCTTTCATTAATCTTATTAATGAAGTCCCATCAATTAATGTTTCCCTAAACATCACAGAAGAAATGAAACGAAAATAGAACGTATGCTTATGCCATCCGCATTCGCCACGGGGCCCCGTCATGCACCGTTAAGTTACTTAACTACCGACAGAGCGGGGGCTGGACTAGCGCGGGTGCAAAACATAAGCAACGTTTAATATATATCTTATATATAATATTACATTCGTCTCACGCAGTTATATGATCAACATCACAGAACACAGCAGCAGAAGATAAACATATGAAATATTGGATATACTAGGATGTCCGTGTTTTAAATTTAGCCAGTAATGTAAAACAAGGATTCTACGGTCGTGAAGAATAGCCAAACCCACATCCCATAGACCCCTACGAGAGCGGCAAGTAATCCTGCCAATTCTAGGGTTAGGAGACCCGGTCTCAACTCCTTAAGATGGTCTCCCACTGGACTTTAGAACCCGGTTACTTGTGCTCCCCACCTTGGGTCTATCCTAATGCGGAAAAGTAAATAATATACAACAATGGTGACAGCATCCTCAACCCGGAAGTGCCCCAATAAAAGAATATTACATACAAATTTTACATGAAAGAAAAAGAAAACTCTCATCTCACATAAAACCCCCGGCTATTCTTTCACGACAATCCAATAAAACATATCAGCAACACATGACATCACATATCATCAACGTAAGTAAATATGTGTATTCCGAAACTGGTTGACATATAGCAACGAGATCGGGATACCCACATATTACACTTACGGTCGCAGAAAAGAAATTGTAAAACTACAATAATTAGAATCCGTATATCCTTAGACATCATAAACCCGGAATATCGCATATTCCGGATTTCATGCCTAAACTGTAAACCTTGTATTTTAGTCTCAAATTGAAAACACTTTTCAATTATCTTAGTCGGGTAATTCAACAAGATTCCCGACTACAATATCGAATACTAGTCGGAAACTTTAGTAGATAGCCGCACCTCCGATGTCGGCGACGAAATGCACTAAGGCGAAACACCGTGGCCGCGAGCACCTGAGTGGGTGCTTTTTGGCAACGGGGTTCTCCTACAGTCACTTGGTCGCGGCTATGGGACGTGGCTGTCTACTAGAGTTACCCGGCGAGTGTTCGCGTACAATACACGATTGCGACGGAGTTTTGATCCGAATCAAAACTTCGTGGCAACTGATTAATCGAGACTAACATACTAGATTCACAATATACTATATACATTACCAGTTTTCACAAAACCAATAAGCCGAATTCTAACAATTGTATCACATATCATCAAGATCTATACGATGCCAAATATTTCGATCGGTTTAACAAAATCCAGAGAACTCAACAACTTGAGAATCACAATTAAAAATACCCAGAAAGTGCAATATACAAACATGGAGCAGCACAAGAAAAATTGAACCACATCTCCTCAAAACGGCGGCGGAACCGCGGCCAAACCAAGGTTTGTGCGACGGTTCCACGGCTCTTTGAAGGAGTTGGGTCTCCAAATTTCCTGAGGCTCCAGATAAAAGCCTGCACGTATTTCTGCATATTTTTAATTTCAAAAATTCCAACATTTGAAAAAATCGACAGAAACATGTCAAAAAGCCGGATTTTTAAACCGATCGAACTCTTTAACTTCATAACGACCTACCCTCATGATCTAGTGCGGCTCTGATACCATGAAGGACTACCTTATCACCATGATGAGGTTATAAAAGCATCTACCATGCCAAATTTAAATTTTTCTTAGTGCTAGGCTAGACAAACAAGATCTTTAACTAGATTATTAGGTTTTTCTTTAGATGATATGTTAACTAGATAAGTGTAGGAAGATTATACCTTGGTAGAATCAAGTCCTTCACTTCACTTGCTCCTTGTAGTAGTCCCGCGACTCTAGTAGGCATCTCTTGAGGTTTTGAACGGGCTTCCTTCGTTGCCTTCGCACCAAAGATGATCCACCATGAAGCTCCTACTAGTTCAAGCTACCACTACACTAAACTCTTTAGTGTATGAAACACATCACACTAGTTTGCTAGAATGGTGTGAGATGATGAAGTAGAGGATGTTAAGAGCTCACTAATTTGTGCTCAAGCTTCATGATTCACATCTCATGTGAGGGTTGAAACTTGAGAAAAAGCAAGAGGAGGAAGAAGAAGCAAGAGCAAGCATGAGCAAGAAGAAAATGGCTAAGTCTTTTGGAATGAACAAGAATCAATGATAATTCTTGACCCCTCACTCATTCAAGCATGGAATTATGCAATATTAAATTGCAACCATGCTTGAATAGTGAGTCAAGAATGAATAAACAAGTATTTAACCCATGCTTCATTTTACACCTCATTTCTATTTTCACAAAATAGAAAAGAAAATACCATGCTTCATTTTAATATATATATAATAAACAAGTATTTAACCCATGCTTCATTTTACACCTCATTTCTATTTTCACAAAATAGAAAAGAAAATACCATGCTTCATTTTAATATATATATATATATATATATATTTAATGAAAATTAATTAGTGATCTAATGATATTAGTTAATATGTAATTATATCACATATAATTTATATCATATTATTAAATCAACATTTGATCTAATAATCCGGTTATATCATATACGACCGTCTAATATCATTTATCTGTATATCATATTATAGAATCAACACTTGATTCGACAATCTGGTTATATCACATATAACCGCACCGATAACAGATTACAACCAGATTACAATACGGTATCACATACTCGTATTTAATGAGGCCCGCACACATATCACATGTGTCCTACTTCGTTTCGCTTGAACCATGGAACTTCTGTGTGGGACTCTAAAGACTCGTCAATACGCCGGCAGTAGGTGATGATCATATCAGTAACCTACAAGCCGTCAGCGATACTAGCTGGACATAACGCCTACCCGGGTATTGAGCGATATGAAGGTCAACAAGCAAGCATGTTCACAGTCTCCATGAAGCCTATCAGTAACACTACCGTACAGTCTGGTCTCTTCGTCTGATATGTCGCATATCATGTCTAGGGGTGGAAATCGTCAAACCCTAGTAACGTGATAAGTCATGTCGATGTGAGGCTCATAACAGGTCGAGAAACTACTGATAACACTTATCAGTAGATCTCTGTATCATCCCTGGCCAGGGACTTCTAGTTATTGCCAATCGAGCATAGCGCAACATCAACCCCCAATACCGGGAGAGATGAAAGCCCTCCTATCGCTCATTGCCTCCATACGACTCGGGACTGTACCCAAAATCCACCTATTTGCACGACTCCTCTTGAGCGTGGTAGGGAGGAAATCAAAGCACAGTGGGAGTCGCATAAGACTCTATGACGATCTCGGGTCTACAGACTAACCTGTACCAGTGTCATCAGAGGACTGCTATCTGACGATAGCTATACTACCACATAGGAGTCCTCGGTAAGTCCTGTTCAGTGTACCCAATCTCCACTGAGCACCCGTATACCATCTCTGATGTCAAACACCAATGGATGCGGGATCATCCATCGCCCATCATATGGGTCAAGAGGCGTATACGCTAGTCTACTCTGGAATATCGATGCCTTGTCTCGATATTCTCTCGGCTAGGAACAATTGAAGGATGTACTTGTAAACTACCCTGGCCCCACTAGTATGATCTGCATCATATTCCTGGTACTCAAGTACATATCCTAAGGGCTTTATCAATACGTGAGATAAAGGTAACCAGATAGCATACTATCATGTCGAGCAAGAAAGTCTTCTCTGTGTATAAATATCCAAGTATCCACTATAATATACATCATATGTACAATAATGTCCTTTAGGGCATATACATTACTAACAATTGGTAGCTGTTGGGTGTTCATATGTAGCATAGATAGATGCATTGGTTTGGGACAGTCGTATTACCTTGTTGACCTTCGTCAAGGGTATATACGGGTGGGTTCAAATTAACCTGGACAATGATGAGTAGAACTTGACATGTGACTTATGATTTGTTGACCTTCGTCAAGGTCATAAGTGCATGGGGCAAAAATCTATATCGGGAGTTTCTAAGGAAATTGAAACTTGCTAGTGCTGCATACCATTTGGAGTTTGATAATATTGGTAGGATTCCTTCAGCATTATCACACAATGATATTTGGATCCCGATCTTACTGTGAATATCCGCTACTTCTCGGGAGATTTTTTCACTTAACGATCAATGCTAAACCAAGTAGGTGTCTAGAACAGTGTTAGCGGGGCTATGCCTCCAGGGAAAAGAGGTTATTTAATTAAGGAACTTCGCGAAAGCGTCGTAAAACCTCCCTCGAAGTACCGACACTAGCCTGGCTGAACGGTTAAGCAAGTATTGTACGGTGAGATTAATCCTGACTAATTCTTCTTTTATGGTTTGAGGAAGGATTCGAGAAACAGTGGGAGCCATCCTGTTTAGATAAACTAAAAACCAATTTAAACTTGCAAGAGCATCATGCTAAGTGTTTTCTTCTCTCTCTCTTAATTGCAGCGACCCAGTGACCAGACATAGGTTACATCTAGATAATAAAATGACTGAATCTGACTGTAATGACTGGAAAAAGTCTGTCCAGATGTCCATTACCCATGACAAACTGGGACACCTCTTCACTAATCAAACCCTTGCCGTCTCAGGACCAGTTTCCAACATCACGGATACTTATATCCGTAAGACATCAGAAAAAGACTGTGCGAATGCCAAGTGCCTCGTGTTGGCCTCAGTTGATGGTACATACCAGAGGCAGCACGAGAAGATGGACTTAGTTTCTGTCTTCCTCCATAACAAAGATTTATATGGAGAGCAATCTCGTATCGCAAGATATGAGACATCGAACGAATTGCTTCAAGCGAGGTTAGCTGTCGGGTTATCTATAGGGGACAACGTCCTTACAGAGGCTAGCTATATTGATGAGCTCACAGACATGAAGACCACGTTGAAGAACAAGTCAAATACTGACTTGATTCTACAGTCTCTGCCCTCTACTTACACCCTGAAGGAAACCAGGGAAGTAGAAGGAAAGGGAAGGAAAAAAGTTTCAGGACTAGATATGGTAAAGGAGGGACGTTCCTATTGTTACAGGAAAGGACATTGCAGAGGGATTGTAGGGCTAGCAAAGCCAGTAGCCAGGATTCGAAGCATGTTGTGGCTTCGGCTTCGGGTGTGTTTGTAATAGAAAACTGTATGTCAATTAACTCTACTTTCTGGGTACTAGATACCGGATCAGGATCTCATATCTGTAATTCATTGCAGGCTTTGAGAAACCGTAGAGTTATCAGGGTAGGTGATATGACTCTCAGAGTTGCGAACAGAATGAGCGTGAACGCTGAATCCGTAGGGGAATATCACCTTGGATTGACAAGTGGGCAGATATTAATTCTATGTAACTGTTTGTATGTACCTAGTCTAGCTTGTAATATCATATATGTATCCTTACTTTCTAAGAAAGGATATGATTTTACATTTGTAAGCGATGTGGTCCACATCCACCTAAATCAAGTTCTGATTGGGTTAGGTACATTAGAAAATGGAATATACGTATTAAATCAAGCTCAGGTTTTCAGTGTCCAGAACACACTTAAAAGAAAGTCTCCGGAAACAAATCGGGCTTTCTTATGGCATTGTATACTGGGTCACATCAATGAGACACGGTTAACAAAGTTACATAAAGAGGGATATTTGAATCCGTTCGAATATCAGTCTTATGCTACTTATGAATCTTGTCTCATAAGAAAGATGACAAAGACTCCGTTCACTAGACACGGAGTAAAAGAGAGCGAGCTCTTGGAACTCATACACAGTGACGTGTGTGGTCCAATGTCTACACATGCGTGAAGTGGTTATTCATACTTCATTACTTTTACGGATGATTTCTCTAGGTATGGACATGTCTTCCTGATGAAGCATAAATCCGAGGCCTTTGAGAAATTCCGGGAATACAAGAATGAAGTGGAAAAACAAACAGGCAAAAGTATCAAGATACTAAGATCTGATCAAGGTGGTGAATACTTGAGTGCCGAGTTTCTGGGCTACTTAAAAGAGAATGGAATTCTCTCTCACCTTACTCGTCCATACACACCGCAACACAACGGTGTATCGGAAAGGCGAAATCGAACTCTATTGGATATGGTTCGTTCCATGATGAGTAAGGCTGAGTTGCCGCGATCCTTCTGGAGTTATGCACTAGAAACAGATGCATATCTTTTGAACAAGGTTCCAACCAAGACTGTGCCTACCACACCATATCAGATGTGGAGTGGGAAGAAACCTTGTCTTAAGTATCTTAAGACATGGGGAAGTCCAGCTTTTGTAAAAAGGCAGCATGCGAACAAGCTCGAGGCACGCTCAGTACTGTGAAAGTTTGTGGGATACCCCAAAAACTCCAGGGGTATCTTTTTTATTCCGCAAAGGAACAAAAGGTTTTTGTTTCTCAGCATCCCCACTTCTTGGAAACTGAATTTTTAGAAAATCAGACAAGTGGGAGCGCAATAGAACTGGAAGAAATTCCAGAACCATAAGCTATTACTGAAAGCTTGGTAGAACCAGAAGTTTCAGGAGAACCGGACATTCCAGCGCCACTCCGCAGGAGTAGTAGGCAGTCTCATTCGCCCGAGAGATACTACGGTTTTCTCATAGACGGGGATCGAGAGAATTGCATCATTGAAAATGATGAGCTTACTAGCTTCCAGCAAACCATTCAGAGCGGTGACTCAGTAAAATGGCTGGATGCAATGCGGACCGAGATGGAGTCCATGTACACCAACAAAGTTTAGACTTTGGACATTGCTCCAGAAGGGGTAAAACCCGTAGGCTGCAAATGAATCTTCAAAAAGAAGATTGGTGTAGATGGGCGGGTTGAAACCTATAAAGCTAGACTTGTTGCAAAGGTTTTTCGTCAAAGACCTGGTTTGGACTATGATGAAACCTTTTTTCCAGTGGCTATACTCAAATCCATTCGGATCCTTCTTTCCATTGCTACCTTCCATGATTATGAGATCTGGAAGATGGACGTAAAGACGGTTTTTCTGAATGGAAATTTGGAAGAGTGCGTCTAAATGGATCAGCCGGAGGGTTTCATTCAGAGTGGGAGCAGCGGTAAAGTGTGCAAGTTGTTTAAGTCCATTTATGGACTGAAGCAGGCATCGCGGAGTTGGAACATCTGCTTTGATGATACTGTCAAAGAATTCGACTTTATCAAAAATCCGGATGAACCATGCATACATAGTAAGATTGTAAGGAGAACTGTTGTATTCCTCGTCTTATAGGTGGATGACATTCTCTTAATAGGAAATGACATTCCTATGCTACAGTCAGTCAAAGGATTCTTATCACAAAGGTTCTCCATGAAGGACCTGGGCGATGCCTACTACATTCTGGGGATCCAGATCTATCATGATAGATCTAAGAGGATGTTGGGACTTTCGCAGTCCAAGTACATCGACACCATACTGAAACGATTCAGTATAGAAAATTCAAAGCGCGGTAACCTACTGGCTTGTCACGGAATCACCCTATCTAAAGAGATGTCTCTAAAGACTGATTTGGAAAGGGCTCGCATGTCATCTATACCCTACGCATCTGCGGTGGGCTCTATAATGTATGCGATGTTGTGTACCAGACCAGATGTAGCATACGCACTGAGCGTTGTAAGCAGGTATCAGTCTGACCCAGGGGAGAAACACTGGATAGCAGTAAAACACATTCTCAAGTATCTGAGAAGGACTAAGGAGATATTCTTGGTGTATGGCGGAAAAGAACTCCAGATCGAGGCCTTTGCTGACTCCAGCTTCCAAGTGACAAGGATGACTCCAAGTCCATGTCGGGTTATGTCTTTACCCTCAATGGAGGGGCGGTTTGTTGGAAGAGCTCCAAGCAGGAAACCGTTGCTAACTCGACGATGGAAGCGGAGTACATAGCTGCTTGCGATGCCGCAAAGAAAGCTGTCTGGATGAAGAAGTTCCTCACGGAGCTTCAGGTGGTTCCTACCATTGTTGATCCAATACCGATGTATTGCGACAACAACGGCGCTATAGCCTTAGCGAAGGAACCCAGGTCCCATCAGAAGTCCAGGCACATCTTAAGGTGGTACCACCTGATCAGGGAGATCGTAGATCGCCGGGAGATCGAGGTGAGGAGAGTAGATTCGGAGAATAACACTGCAGATCCACTCATGAAGGCCATACCCCAGACTCAGTTCGAGCGGCTGATCGAGATGATAGGTCTTCGATACGCCAGTACATGGCCCTAGTGCAAGTGGGAGATTGTTAGTGTATATGCCCTAGAGGCCATTACTGTATCATACTAGTTTGTATATTACTTAATGGAAACTTGGGATATTCACAGTTGTATAGACAATCTTGCTCAAAATGGTAGTATACTACTTGGTTTGTTTCTACTTCAATATGTGCATGTGTTTCTTTTAGCATATCGCTTATACGTATTAGTGGAGCCCTTAGGATCTTTGTTTGATTACCAGCGTGGTAATGGCAGTCACACTAGTGGAGGCTGGGTAATCTACAAGCACATCCTTATACAGGTCCCTAGTCATAGGATTATCGAGACAGGGCATCGATACTCCGGAGTAGACTAGCGTATACGCTTCTCATCCCAGCAGGGGAAATGGTCTATCCCACAGCCATTAGTACGTCATACTGGATATAGTATGCGGATGCTCGTTAAGTTACGAGTACACTGGACAGGACTCGTCGGGAACTGTTGGTTGGTACTATACCTATCATCAGATAACAGTTCCCAGGTGACAGGAGTACAGCTTAGTCCGTCGACTTGACACTGCTACTTCGCCTCGAGTGTGTTCCCACTGTACTTTGATTACTACCCTACCACGGCTCAAAGGAGTCGTGCAAACAAGTAGTAGTTGGGTGCAGTCCCGAAGCACTTGGAGGCAGTAGCGGTTAAGATAGGATTCGTCTCTTCCGGTATTGGGGGTCGATATCGCGCTGTGTCTAGGAGAGCCATTACACAAAGTCCCTGGTTAGGGCAAGCGAGATTTACCGGTAGTGTTTTCAGTAGTTTCTCAGGGTGTTCTGGGCTACACTCTGGCACGACTTGTACCGCTATTAGGGGTCTGACGTTTACCGCCCCCTTAGGCCCAACATGTGATACTCTTAGAGGAACAGACCGGACTGTACGGAGATTGTCACATTCAGGCTCAGTAGGAGTTCGGATGGGTTTACCTCATCGGCCTTCTTATCAACATCTACCTGGGGATCGTTACGTACAGCTAGTGGCGCTTGCGGTCTGTGGTTAAACCCACTGCCAGCATAGTGTCGAGTCTTTAAAGTCCCACACAGAGAGTTTCCCTGCACTGGGCAAAAGGTGTAAAGGCCGTATGGTTTTACGGAAAGGCTACGATTACTTACGTACACTCGTGCGCGTATGATGTTCGGGCAGACAATACTAGTGGGTTTTGGTTTAAGCCGGATCCTAGTATTGTACAGATGGATTAGTTTTGTCTTCTGTGTATTCGTGTTCTACGGAATGCGGATGCGGGTGTGTATGCACGGTTGTGAGGAGCGAAGAAGGAGGTGTCTCATTGGGGTTTTGACCATTGACTTGGTCGAAACCAATATGAGATGATGAGCGCTAAGCTTTCTTCCCTTTGAAAGTGTAATATACTTGTGTGAAAATGTTTATTAATTTTTTTAATGATAATTGTGTTATGGCTAATTGGTTTGACCATTTGACCATACTTGACCATTTGACATAGTTGACTATTATTGACTTAGATATTTTTTGAGCTCTAGATTCTTCTTATTCATTTGGATTTATCTTTGAGATGATAATGGTCAAATCAAGGGTAGCCATCAACATTATCATGATAAAAGATTACTAAATATATTTTATATGGATGATTGTCTTTTGTGCTTTCTCTCTCATCCAAAAGAAAGCTCCCATGGTTTCTCCTTCTTCTTCCTCTCTAGATTTTTCTATAGCTCTTATGTGTTGAGAAAAATAGAAACTAAATAGACAAACAAATCCATCTTCTTCCTCTACATCACCTAAGACATCAAGGATAGCAAACTTATTGCCCTAGTTACCTCGGCTTGAGGTGGAGCTCGGACTATAGACTCCCAGGTGGATCGTCTTCGACTCTAGGAGGCCGCGGAGGTGACCAAGATCCGGATCGATCCTCGGAGCTCACATGGACGAGGAGGATGTTAGTGTATATGCCCTAGAGGCCATTACTGTATCATACTAGTTTGTATATTACTTAATGGAAGCTTGGGATATTCACCTTGTATATACAATCTTGCTCAAAATAGTAGTATGCTACTTGGTTTGTTTCTACTTCAATGTGTACATGTGTTTATTTTAGTATATCGCCTATACACATTAGTGGAGCCCTTAGGATCTTTGCTTGATTACCAGCGTTGTGATGGCAGTCACACTAGTGGGGCTGGGTAATCTATAAGCACATCCTTATGCAGGTCCTTGGTCGCAGGACTATCGAGACAGGGCATCGATACTCCGGAGTAAACTAGCACATGCGCTTCTCATCCCAGTGTGGGAGACGGTCTGTCCCACAGCCGTCGGTACGTCGTACTTGAGATAGTATGCGGGTGCTCGTTGGGTTACGAGTACACTGGACAGGACTCGTCGGGAACTGACTAGTTGGTATTATGCCTATCATCAGTTATCAGTTCCCAGGTGACATGAGTACAGCTTAGTCCGCTGACTTGACACTGTCACTTCGCCTCGAGTGTGTTCCCACTGTACTTTGATTACTACCCTACCACGGCTCAAAGGAGTCGTGCAAACAGGTGGTAGTTGGGTGCAGTCCCGAGGCACTTGGAGGCAGTGACGGTTAGACAGGATTCGTCTCTCCCGGTATTGGGGGTTGACATCGCGCTGTGTCTAGGAGAGCCATTACACGAGTAGTCCCTGGCCAGGGCAAACGAGATATACTGGTAGGCTTCCAGTGTTATCTCAGGGTGTTTTGGGCTTCACTCCGACACGACTTGTACCGCTATTGGGGGACTGACGTTTACCGCCCCCTAGGCCCGCCATGCGATGTATCAGACGAACAGACCGGACTGTACGGAGAATGTCACATTCAGGCTCAGTAGGAGTTCAGATGGGTTTCGCCTCGTCAGTCTTCTTGTCGGCATCTACCTGGGGACCGTTACGTACAGCTAGTGCCGCTTGCGGTCTGTGGTTAAACCCACTGCCAGCATAGTGTCGAGTCTTTAGAGTCCCACACAGAAAGCTATTCGCCTTTAGGCAAAAGATTAGAGGTCGCATGGTTTTGCGACAGGTCGCATGGTTTTGCGACAGGGTTCGGTCACATCCGTGCACTTGTGCACGTACAGTGTCCGGACAGTTCACACTAGCGGGCTTTGTTTTAAGCCAGATCCTAGTGTACCTTTTGGGATTGGTTTTATCCAGTATGCATTCATGTTCCTCGGAACGCGGATGCGGGTGTGTATGCACAGTTGACGGAGAGACAGAGGCAGAGGATTCTCATTAGGGTTGTTGACCGTTGACAGTTGACTATTGACTTTTTGCTCAACCCTAATGAGAATATGATATGTGATTAACAATTATATTAATTAAGTATTATGGTGACATGGTTGTTGAGGGATTGACTTTGTTGACTTGTTGACTTTTGTTGACTTGTTGACCGGTTGACTAGGCTTGACTAGTTGACCATCATGATAACTATAGCTATCATTTCATGGCAAAGACTTTTGCTTGCTTGCTCTTTTGTGCAAAATGAGTGCATGAAATGATATGGCTATGGTTGCTTAAACCATCACATAATACTTGATTGATATGAGGTGTTATGATTGTTTTGGATTATGAGAGCCAAATGAGAAAAGTCTTCTCTCATTCTTTCATGTTCATTCTCTCTCTTGTTCTTGAGCTCTCATCTCCTCCTCGAGCTCTCCCTCTCTTGACTCTATGGTTCACTTGTCTCATGAGTTGAGAACCAAGAACCATAGATAAAATCCCATACAAACTCTTTTCTACTCACTCTAGTTCATAAGGTTTAGCAAACCGAGTGAACTAGTTTCTTCAAAGTTCGAAGAAGGAGCCAAAGGTTGAAGCTTTCAGGTGGATCTATCTTCGGCGCAAGGAGACGACGGGGAGAAGCCGATTCGGACGACCATCGAAGCTTGAAGACGAAGGAGTTCGAGAAAAAGAAAGGTATAACCCCCTAACCGAGTAGTTAGCAACTCGTAGTTAGGTTGTTAGTTAGATATTTAACAAAGATCCGGTTTTGAGTCCATGTTACCACCTCTAAGAAAATTGTTTTTCACCAAATTCCGCATGCCCGAAAGTACCGGGAGAGGTAGCATGGACTTACAATGGTATCAGAGCCTAGTTAAACTCTATCTAACATGTTAGCAAAGTAACTAGAAGATCGATCAAAGAAAAAGTCACGAAACGAACCCGAGATTGTCAAGTTTCTGCCGATTTTTATTCTGTTCAAAAGTTGATAAATTTCATCTTAAAAATCGGCTCAGGCTTTTTATAGAATAACCACAAAATTTGGTCCCACGAACCGTTCAAAGCGCCGCGGAAACGCGGCGGGACCACGCTCCCGCCACGGTTCCGCGGCCGAGTTGACTCGGCCGAGATCCAAATTTGGTGCAGTGTATTTCTGGGGTTGTTTTGGGATTTTTCGAATATGTATTTTCTGCCCAGATTTTCCAGAATGAAAATTTTGTATTTGGGTCCTGTAAATCCGTATTTTTGATCGAACTTCTAAAAGACTTAAGCTGACGGGTTTTCTGTGATTTGATATTTGTATTGAACGTCTACTAATCGCTATATGTCGATTAGTGGGGGTTATACAAATCTGTGATCTGTAATGTCATTGGAATGTGTATATGAATTCATTGGATTGTCGCGGGTGAATAGCCGGGGGTTGTGAGACGGGAGTTTTCTTTTCTTTCAATTTATGTAAATTTGTAAATTGATGTAATAATTATTTGTATGGCCGTACAACCGGGTCGGGGTTGTAGCCGTCATTGTATAATTTCTTTTTACTGTTTTTGCTCCTAGGATAGACCCATGGAGGGGGTGCACAAACTACCGGGTATGCCGAAGTGCCGAGTGGCCTACTCACGGAGTTGAGGGAGGTTGCTTCGCTTCGGGTACTTGGCGGGTAGTTTGCCGCACCCGTAGGGGTCTTGGGTGGGGTATTGGCTATTCACCGCGACCGTGTAATCTGCTTTTCGTTACAGGCTCGTACGAATTGCGGATTCCTAGTATATCCAATGTGTTCATCTGTGATCTGAAATGGCTATCATTGCAATATATCTATATATGATATTATTTAGGCGTTGCTTATGTTTTACAGCCGCGCTAGCCCAGCCCCCGCTCTGTCGTTAGTTAAGTAACCTAACGGGTAATGACGGGACCCCGTGGCGAATGTGAATGGCATAAGCGTACGTCATATTTTGGTTGTTTTCTGCAATGGTAGGATTAAATGATGGGACGCATTAAAAGAACTAATGCAAGAATATCACGCATTAAAAGAACTAATGCAAGAAAATAAACCAAGTTAAAATCGTTGGAACACTTTCGGAAAACCACTCGGTTCTTTTCAAAACTAACTTTTAAATGCGGAGCTTGAGCCACTCCTTTTAAAAGCTATCTCATTCCATCGATTATATCAAGTTCACTACGTTCACGGTTTTGCCAAAAGCATTCGTAGCCCTCCATCATTTCAGTTAAATATTCGGTAGTATTCAAGCTATGTATTTTGACCTCACGCCAAGGCATAGTGATTGGTAGCTGCCGGATATTTATCTGTTGCATAAATAGAATGCGTTGGTTTGGGACAGCCGTACTACCATTTTGGCCTACGTCAAGGGTAGGTACGGGTGGATTCAAATTAACCTGGATAATGATGGGAAGAACTTGACATGTGACTTATGACATTTTGACCTCACGCCAAGGTCATAAGAGCATAGGGCAAAAATCCACATCGGGAGTTTCAAAAGAACTGAAACTTGCTAGTGTTGCATACCATTTGGAGTGTGATGATTCTGGTAGGATTCCTTCAGTTTCGTCACGCGATGATATTTGGATCCCGATCCTACTGTGAGTATATGCTACTCCTCGGGAAATTTCTCACTAAACGATCAATGCTATAAACCTAGTAGGTGTCTAGAAAGGTGTTAGCGGGGCTACGCCCCCCGGGAAAAGAGGTTATTTAATTAAGGAACTTCGCGAAAGCGTTGGAAAACCTCCCTCGAAGTACCGACACTGGCCTGGCTGAATGGCTAAGCAAGTATTGTACGGTGAGATTGATCCTGACTAATTCTTCCTTTTTGGTTTGAGGAGGGATTCGAGAAACAGTGGGAGCCATCCTGTTTAGACAAATTAAAAACCATTCTAAAACTTGCAAGAGCATCAAGCTGAGTGTTTCTTCTCTCTCCTAATTGCAGCGACCAATCGACATGACTGGACTTAAGTTACTTCTAGATAAAAACATACTGATAGGGCCAAACTACAAAGATTGGCTCAGGAATGTCAAGATGGCAATCACTTACGACAAGCTGGGATATCTTCTTACCACCAAAGCTCCCCCTGTCCCTGGTCCCACTTCCAGCGTCGCGGATAAGGAAATCCGTAAGACTTGGGAGATTGATAGCGCGAAGGCCAAGTGCCTCGTACTTGCCTCTATGGACAATGAACATCAGAGGAGGTACGAGAATATGGACTTGGAATCCATATTTCTTCATACAAAAGAACTGTATAGAGAGCAATCTCGTATCGCAAGATACGAAGCATCGAAAAAGTTATTTTCGGCAAGGATGGCCGTCGGATCATCAGTAGCAGAACACGTGCTTAAGATGATCGGCTACATTGAGGAGTTCGTGGACCTAGGGACCACATTGGAGAGTGAGCTCTATACGGACTTGGTTCTCCAGTCCCTTCCTTCCACTTACGCCCAGTTTATACTGAACTTCAACTTACAAGAAAAAGAAGTTGAACTTTCAGAGCTCCTCAACATGCTGAGGAGCGCAGAGGGCACCCTACAGAAAGGTAGGGAAACATCCACTTTGTTTATAGGAGGATCATCTTCTTCTAGGTCCAAGGCGAAAGCCAAGGGAAAGAAGAAGAAAGCCCCCGCCAAACCAAGAGGCGGTGTTAGTAAAGTGGATACGAAGGGAAAAGCTAAAGCAACAAAGAAAGCGGGGAAGCTTGTGGATAAGGAAGAATGCTTCTATTGTCATAAGAAAGGACACTGGAAGAATGATTGCAGGGCCTGGAAGGCCAGAACACAGGAATTGAAGCAGGTTGCAGCTTCAGCTTCAGGTGTGTATGTTATTGAAAACTGTCTTTCAATAAACTCTACTTCCTGGGTATTGGATACCGGATCAGGATCTCATATCTGTAATTCTTTGCAGGCGTTGAGAAACCGTAGTGTTTTGAAAGCAGGTGACATGACCCTCAGAGTTGCGAACGGAGCTAGCATGGATGCTAAGGCCGTGGGGGACTATCACCTGGGAATATCAGATGGACATGTTTTGGTTTTGCGTAATTGCTTTTTTGTACCCAACGCAACTTGTAATATCATTTCTGTATCTTTGGTTTCTAAAGAAGGTTATGAATTTGCGTTTGTAAGCAATGTTGTAAACATTCACCTTAATCAAGTTCTGATTGGGTCAGGTACATTGAGCAATGGTATATACGTATTAAACCAACCACAGATTTTCAATGTCCAGAATACACACAAAAGAAAGTCTCCGGAAATAAATCAGACTTTCTTATGGCATTGTAGACTGGATCACATCAATGAGAGAAGGTTGACAAAGTTACATACAGAAGGATATTTGAATCCGTTCGAATATCAATCGTATGCCACTTGTCAATCCTGTCTCAAAGGAAAGATGACAAAGACTCCGTTTACTGGACACGGAGTAAGGGCGAGCGAGCTCTTGGGACTCGTACACAGCGACGTGTGCGGTCCAATGTCTACACATGCGCGAAGCGGTTATTCTTACTTCATTACTTTTACGGATGACTTTTCAAGGTACGGTTATGTCTTCTTAATGAAACATAAGTCTGAAGCCTTTGGAAAATTCCAGGAATATAAGAATGAAGTAGAAAAACAAACCGGCAAAAGTATCAAGATTCTAAGATCAGATCGAGGTGGTGAATACTTGAGTGCCGAGTTCCTGGACTATTTAAAAGAGAACGGAATTCTCTCTCAGCTTACTCCTCCATACACTCCGCAACATAACGGTGTATCGGAGAGACGGAACCGAACCCTATTGGATATGGTTCGGTTCATGATGAGTAACACTGAGTTACCGCGATCATTCTGGGGGTATGCGCTAGAATCAGCTGCATACCTTTTGAACCGAGTTCCCACTAAGACTGTGCCTACCACACCTTATGAGTTATGGAGTGGGAAGAAACCCTATCTTCAATATCTGAAGATCTGGGGATGTCCAGCTTTTGTCAAAAAGCAGCATGCGGACAAACTCGAGGCACGCTCAGTACTGTGCAAGTTTGTGGGATACCCAAAGAACACCAAGGGGTATCTTTTCTACCATGCAGAGGAACACAAAGTCCTTGTTTCTCGTAATGCCCACTTTCTAGAACACCAGTTCTTAGAAAAGAAAATTAGTGGGAGCGCGGTAGAACTGGAAGAAATTCCAGAACCACGAACTATTACTGAAAGTTTAGGGGAACCAGAGGGTTCAAAAGAATAGGACATTCCTACGCCGCTCCGCAGGAGTAGTAGGCAATCTCATCCGCCCGAGAGATACTACGGTTTTCTCATAGACGGGGATAGAGAGGATTGCATCATAGATTATGATGAGCCTACTAGCTTCCAGCAGGCCGTTCAGAGCGTCGACTCGGTAAAATGGCTGGATGCAATGCGGACCGAAATGGAGTCCATGTACACCAACAAGGTATGGACGTTGGACATTGCTCCAGACGGGGTAAAACCCGTAGGATGCAAGTGGATCTTCAAAAGGAAGATTGGTGTAGATGGACAGGTTGAGACCTATAAAGCTAGACTTGTTGCAAAGGGTTTTCGTCAAAGACCTGGTTTGGACTATGACGAAACCTTTTCTCCAGTGGCTATGCTGAAATCCATTCGGATCCTTCTTGCCATTGCTGCCTTCCACGATTATGAGATCTGGCAGATGGACGTAAAGACCGCTTTTCTAAATGGAAATTTAGAGGAGTGTGTCTATATGGACCAACCAGAAGGTTTCATTCAGAGTGGGAGCAGCGGAAAGGTGTGCAAGTTGCTTAAGTCCATCTATGGACTAAAGCAGGCATCGCGGAGTTGGAACATCTGTTTTGATGAGACGGTCAAGGAATTTGGCTTTATCAAAAATCCAGATGAACCATGCATCTATAGTAGATTTGTAGCGAGAACTGTAGTATTCCTCGTTTTATACGTGGATGACATTCTCTTAATAGGAAATGACATTCCTATACTACAATCTGTCAAGGGGTTCTTGTCACACAGGTTCTCCATGAAAGACCTGGGTGATGCCTCATACATCCTGGGGATCCGGATCCATCGTGATAGATCCAAGAGGATATTAGGACTTTCACAGTCCAGGTACATCGACACCATACTGAAGAGATTCAGTATGGAAGATTCCAAGCGCGGTAACCTACCGGCTTGTCACGGGATCTTCCTCTCTAAAGAGATGTCTCCCAAGACTGATTTGGAGAGGGATCGCATGTCTATTATACCCTACGCTTCTGTGGTAGGCTCTATAATGTATGCGATGTTGTGTACCAGACCGGATGTAGCTTATGCACTGAGTGTGGTAAGCCGGTATCAGTCAAACCCTGGGGAGAAACACTGGATAGCGGTAAAGAACATTCTCAAGTACCTGAGAAGGACTAAGAAGATGTTCTTGGTGTATGGCGGAAAAGACCTCCAGATCGAGGCCTTTGCTGACTCCAGCTTCCAAAGTGACAAGGATGATTCCAAGTCCATGTCGGGTTTTGTCTTTACCCTCAATGGAGGGGCGGTGTGTTGGAAGAGTTCCAAACAGGAAACCGTTGCAGACTCGACGATGGAAGCGGAATACATCGCTGCATCTGATGCCGCAAAAGAAGCTTTCTGGATGAGGAAGTTCTTGAAAGAGCTTCAGGTGGTTCCGTCCATTGTTGATCCAATACCTCTGTATTGCGACAACAACGGGGCTATAGCTTTAGCGAAGGAACCCAGGTCCCATCAGAGATCCAGACACATCTTAAGGCGGTATCACCTGATCAGGGAGATCGTGGATCGCCAGGAGATCGAGGTTCGGAGAGTCGCTTCAGAAGATAACACTGCAGATCCATTCACCAAGGCCTTGCCCCAGACTCAGTTCGAGCGGCTGATCGAGATGATGGTCTTCGATACGCCAGTACATGGCCTTAGTGCAAGTGGGAGATTGTTAGTGTATATGCCCTAGAGGCCATTACTGTATCATACTAGTTTGTATATTACTTAATGGAAACTTGAGATATTCACCTTGTATATACAATCTTGCTCAAAATAGTAGTATGCTACTTCGTTTGTTTCTACTTCAAAGTGTACATGTGTTTATTTTAGTATATCGCCTATACACATTAGTGGAGCCCTTAGGATCTTTGCTTGATTACCAGCGTTGTGATGGCAGTCACACTAGTGGGGCTGGGTAATCTATAAGCACATCCTTATGCAGGTCCCTGGTCGCAGGACTATCGAGACAGGGCATCGATACTCCGGAGTAGACTAGCGCATGCGCTTCTCATCCCAGTGTGGGAGACGGTCTGTCCCACAGCCGTCGGTACGTCGTACTTGAGATAGTATGCGGGTGCTCGTTGGGTTACGAGTACACTGGACAGGACTCGTCGGGAACTGACTAGTTTGTATTATGCCTATCGTCAGTTATCAGTTCCCAGGTGACATGAGTACGGCTTAGTCCGCTGACTTAACACTGTCACTTCGCCTCGAGTGTGTTCCCACTGTACTTTGATTACTACCCTACCACGGCTCAAAGGAGTCGTGCAAACAGGTGGTAGTTGGGTGCAGTCCCGAAGCACTTGGAGGCAGTGACGGTTAGACAGGATTCGTCTCTCCTGGTATTGGGGGTTGACATCGCGCTGTGTCTAGGAGAGCCATTACACGAGTAGTCCCTGGCCAGGGCAAACGAGATATACTGGTAGGCTTCCAGTGTTATCTCAGGGTGTTTTGGGCTTCACTCCGACACGACTTGTACCGCTATTGGGGGACTGACGTTTACCGCCCCCTAGGCCCGCCATGCGATGTATCAGACGAACAGACCGGACTGTACGGAGAATGTCACATTCAGGCTCAGTAGGAGTTCAGATGGGTTTCGCCTCGTCAGTCTTCTTGTCGGCATCTACCTGGGGACCGTTACGTACAGCTAGTGCCGCTTGCGGTCTGTGGTTAAACCCACTGCCAGCGTAGTGTCGAGTCTTTAGAGTCCCACACAGAAAGCTATTTGCCTTTAGGCAAAAGAGTAGAGGTCGCATGGTTTTGCGACAGGTCGCATGGTTTTGCGACAGGGTTCGGTCACATCCGTGCACTTGTGCACGTACAGTGTCCGGACAGTTCACACTAGCGGGCTTTGTTTTAAGCCAGATCCTAGTGTACCTTTTGGGATTGGTTTTATCCAGTATGCATTCGTGTTCCTCGGAACGCGGATGCGGGTGTGTATGCACAGTTGACGGAGAGACAGAGGCAGAGGATTCTCATTAGGGTTGTTGACCGTTGACAGTTGACTATTGACTTTTTGCTCAACCCTAATGAGAATATGATATGTGATTAACAATTATATTAATTAAGTATTATGGTGACATGGTTGTTGAGGGATTGACTTTGTTGACTTGTTGACTTTTGTTGACTTGTTGACTTTGTTGACCGGTTGACTAGGCTTGACTAGTTGACCATCATGATAACTATAGCTATCATTTCATGGCAAAGACTTTTGCTTGCTTGCTCTTTTGTGCAAAATGAGTGCATGAAATGATATGGCTATGGTTGCTTAAACCATCACATAATACTTGATTGATATGAGGTGTTATGATTGTTTTGGATTATGAGAGCCAAATGAGAAAAGTCTTCTCTCATTCTTTCATGCTCATTCTCTCTCTTGTTCTTGAGCTCTCATCTCCTCCATGGTCCAAGATGATTCGATGATACTGTGGTACGGACGTCGAACGACCAAGTCACAATATGAAAATCCAAAAACCAAGTTTTCAAATATCGTAAAATATCACCAAAATCAAGTAAAACAACTCCAGATTTTTCTTCAGGTGATCTGGGACTTTTTAGCATATAGGGTAGGTTCAGTTATCTAGTGAGTGAGCTACAGAATAAAATTCACACCCTTACTCTCTAACGCACGTTAAATTTGTGGTCAAGGACGTTAAATTTGCGGTCATGCTAAGGAATTGAGGGCTCGGGCTTCTACGGTGGTCTTCTACTGGTTCATATATCTCTCTGTATCTTCTAATTTATTTTCATAGTACCCTAATTGCTCTAGATTCTAATTGGTCATCAAGAACTCAAGAAAACTGACATTTGAAATTTCTAAACTCATGTTTGCATCTTCAAAACACAATTGGACTGAGGATACTATCACTTAATAAGGTTGCAGTCACTAATTAACACTATACTTAATCACCACTACTCATTATATTTACAAAAACTCACTTTCTAAAACTTAAGTCTATAAAACTCGAACTTTTAAACTTTAAACTAATTTAGCAAGACAAGAATACTTAAAACTTGATTAAAAGTGAGATTTTTACCTCATAAAGGCAGCTAAAGAAATTTCCAAGATGGCAAAAGATTTCAAAATGGAGACTTAATCCCACCAAGATACTTAGGATGAGAATATGAATAATTTTTGTGAAGGCGGCCATGAGTTTTGTGGTGATTTATGGAATGTTTGTGGTAGTAGAAGTGAGAGGTGGTGGTGGAGAAAGTGAAGGAGAAGAAGAAGAAGAAGGAGATGGAGGAAAATAATGAGAAGGCAAATGAAATAGCTATGCAGCCTTACCCCCCCTCTCTCCTTGCCCATACCTCCCGTGCTCTTATGTCTCCCCCTCATTTTCTTTTTTTTCCCCTTTCCTTTTCTTTTTTTCTTCTAAAAAAGAATAAAACCATAAACACAAATGAAAAAGAATAACAAAAGAAAACTAATATACTCTCATTTGTTAACATGTCATGCACACTAAACATGGTTAACAAAAATAAAACTAGATTTAGTGCACAAATAGGAAAACACTAATTAAATTTAAAATTAAACTTGTATGTATATAATTATATACTAATTTGAGAAAAGTCCTATTTAAATAAATGCTCACATAACTAATAATTCATTTTAAATCCCAATTATTTTCCAAAAATGTAGGTATATAATTATACCAATCTACGAAAGCTCAAATCCATACTTGTATAATATCCGTAAAATTCATTATTTTATTATTTAAATTCTAAAATAATATTTTTCATTTTCTGAAATGTTACAAATTTGCTGTGGCGATAAATAGAAAATGGTATGGAGGAAGTTCGAATAAAGGTGGAGCTTTATTGAAGAGAAGGGATTGAAGATGTCTCGTTGAATACAAACCAAGGTGAAGATTTGTTAGAGTTGGTTCGTACTCAAGAGTCGATAATGAAGAGCGAAACGGATCGTCGCAGAGTTGATAGAGTCTGAGTCCTTCTAGAATTTGGTTTTGATGATGATTCGTTTTGAAGATTAATTAGGAAAATTTGTTGAAGAATTATTTGAAGAGTTGTTGGAAGATTTATAAGAGATCTTTCAGCAGTTTAATTTAGAAAGTTTGTTAGAGAGTTATTTAAAGATTTATTAGAAAATTTGTTAGAAATTGTTTTGGAGATTTGATGAGGTCCTAATAGAAGTAGGAGTTCTATTATTTCGTGTTATAAATAGAGAAGGGTCTTATCAGAGAAAAGTGGCCAACCATGAGAAAGAGAGAGAGAGAGAGAGAGAGAGAGGAGACGAAGGCAAAGACGAAAGGTGAGAAATTTACCAGATAAGTAGTCTTTATATTTGTATGAAGAGATGAAGATAAAGGAAACGGGTAGTCATCCATATATGAAAGTGGAGAGATTTATCAAGAGTAGTCTTTGTATTTAAATGAGCGTTGAGATATGAGCGAGATGAGAGAAAATATAAAACGAACCGATATTCCTGCTCATTAATAAAGAGATTCTCATGTTTACCCCGTAGATGTAGGCCGTTGGTCGAACTATGCAAGTTAAATATTGGTGTTGCGTGTTTTTATTTTTTCTTGTCTTCCTTGCATGTCTAGCGAAAACCCTAACAAAATCCTTGGATCATCGGAACACTTTTTAAAAAAAACTCTTGGAAAAGTCGTTGGGTTCAAAACAATCTCAGAGTTATGGACTGCCCTTGGCAAATTTTTTTCTCAAAACTCGTTTGGTCGGAAGTTTAAATTACTATCAAAACTGCAAAATATTAAAAAGGGAAATTCTACTATTTCTGAATATTCACGAAATTTTAAAAATATTTCTGATCAACATAATGCAATCGGAAAACCTGTCTTTTATCAGAACAAATTAATGTTTTTTGGATGTAGCAAAGACTTGGATAGGAATATGAGATGTTTGTATGTCATGCTATAACCTCCAGTGGATTCATACAGTAACTTCATGCCTACGAGATTCGAAATGGTCTCAACAAGCAAATCGACGACTATAGGATTTGTTGCTCAACAAGATCGTGGTTTCTAGAGGACGTAAAGGAAGAGAAGGCTAATCATTTTCATCGAGAGGTCGTAGTTTTCCATAGTCCACTCAAGATTACTGCAATCACAACCCCATATTCGAAGCTCAGTCTACTCTCTTCGAATCCTCTAACAAGTCTTCACCACCTCTTGTTTGTCAAATATGCAAGAAATCTAATTATGATGCTCTTGGGTGTTGGTGTTGAAACACTACCTTTTTAGACCGATGCAGGTGATTTTCAGATATGACATATGCAGCGTCCAAAAGTAGTTTCAAAATACCATGAAAATTTTGAACTTGATTGACAAAAACCTGGAAAATAGACACCTGGTTCAACATAAGGTTTCCAATCAATATAATGGATGGGGAAATTTTTAAGAATTTTAAAAAAAAATTTAGGATTTTTATAAAAAGAATTTTCAAAAATAAAATGATTCCCCATCGCATGTCGACTGCATATGTTATAGGGTGGGTCGACTTTCCAAATCTTAAAATGATTTTTAAAGAATTTTCTAGAGAGAGAATTTTCATGGGAAAAACACCTAGTTGCATATGCAGTCTCCAGTTGACCCGTATATACTTAAGCATATTTGTTTTGATTATTTTTGGGATATTACTTTGATTTTTGGATTTTCTTAATATCTGAAAATTAAAATATCTGGAAATGAAGTCTAAATCAGTACGTGAGTTGATTACTCAAAAAGTTTTTAATGACTTTTTAACAACTTGCACATAATCTTGAGAATTGAATCAAATCTTTCCAAATTGTCCAAAATTCAAAAACCCTTTAGTTCGTATGCAGTTGCTCATTGACTGTATATGTCGAATGATCACAAGAACATATTTAACTTTATATGCACACCTATAAAATTTGCTAAAACGATCGCCTTGTCACATGCGGTCGACGACTGTATATGCACTAGGGTCGCTGAAAATTTCCAAACCGAAAGACTTACCCTAGATATTACTCCAGACCTTATTTAAACCCCTTGAGGGCTTTCATTGTTTGACAACCCAGAACCTTAGAGCTCTCTATATATAGCCTCTAGGGCACAGATTCCTTAAAAAACTCATTTATTTTCTCTTTGGGCACCAACGGCGGGGATAATAAAGATCTTCCGAGATGACAATGTTCGACGGGTTCTCCACTAGTGAATCAGGCTAAACTTCTTCCTTTTCTCCTTTTTCATTTCCTTTGTGTCGAGAGATCCTATCAAATGCAACATTAGTATAGTTTCCCCTCCTGTACTAATGTTGCGAGAGCAACATTAGTATAGGAAAAAAGACGTCATTGCAAGACCGAGAGGGGGAAAGCAAGCTATCATCTTCATCGATTGGATCATGTGAGTGCTCTTGATTGAATTCCATAGTGTGTGGGAGGAAATGACGAAACTTGTAAGATCGAGCTTGGGCTCAATGTTGGTGCACCCTCAGGTGAGCAATCATGAAAAGTGGATGTCAGTTCTTCATTGTGTTGTGTAGAGGTCGAGTTAATTATGATCTTGGAGAGGCATGAGGCTGTGATGATCATCTTCTTTGTCGAATTCTTGATCTTCTCTCGCATGGTAGAACACTTCAGATTCTTGTCCGAGAGCACCGAGCTGCTAAATAAAATGTCCCTTGAAAGGGTGGTACGGCTCGGGCAGTTCTTAATAATGAGCTATCAGGATTGCCCCTTCATCCCGTACCCCTTCTTTATGGAGAACTTTTGAGAGGTCGATGGGTTTAGCAATTTGATTTTCGTAGGGGGAGCCGTGATATATATTCATTTGACGAGATTAATTGCCTCCTTGCGATCCCTCCATTTTCTTTGGAGAAGGAATTTGAATAGAGAAGGTGCATCAGCAAATATTAGCACTAAATTTGATCCCAGCATGACATGTATAGATATCTCACCGTGAAGCGGTCGATGACATTTTGATACGGGCGCTCTGTTGTGGCTCTACGACCTTGTTACTGATTTGAATTTCTTTGAAGCGCTAGGAGGCATGCAATTGAGTGAGACATCTACTTTAAATAATGCATGTGAGATTCTATAACCGCCGATGTTTTCATTTGCAACGGTTTGATTTCATGACAATTGATAGAATAAGAAATAGCACACTCCCTCTTGAGGCGAATACAAGTCCACACCCGCTATGGCCAACCGAAGACCCAAGATGTATGGATCTGCACCCGCACCCAGTTCACCATAACCGACCCATCACTTATTGATAGTAAGAAATCTAATAAGCAGTTGGTAAACGAAATTATCCTAAAGCCCAAAGATACGTTGGAGATCGAGATGAATCTAACCAGCAATCAGGGACCCCCCATTCAAAGCCTATATAAGCCTGCCCTCTAAATCACGGTACACAATTTTTACGCAATGAAATCCTAGTTTTCATAATGGCTGTTGACTTAGACATCGGAGAAGGTCCATGAGAACAATCTCCGGGAGTCCTTTCTCTTGTAGGTACTCGACATTGAAGATGCCTTTCTCATGACCCATGAAACAAATCGTATTGGTACTCACAGGTACACCATATTTCGTGTAGCATCAATTGGCGTTGTCTGTGGGAACAGAGCTACATGATAGATCCTTGATCTTATGCAGGAAGCCAGAAAGTCACCATCTATTCCGAATGGTGACACCCGATAACCACACCAAAACCTCGTGAGACCAACATGGGCGCTTGGCACTAGGGGATCCACCGAAAACTCGTTTCCTCTAGTTGACCAACACCAGAGTCTGTGTATGACCGAAGAAGCCTTCACATGACTTACCGAAAATTATACTTGCGTGAATCAACTTATCAGAAAATGATTTTCCCTAAAGGAGAATTCCGACGAACTCTCCAGCTAATGAAGACCCGCCTTGCCGACGCTATGTGCAGAACAATCCAAGTCTCTAACGATTCCTGCGCGGAAAAACCAACAGAATGAAGGGAGACCCTGTTCCAAACCAGAGACACAAACTTGCCATCTCCCATCATAGGCTGAAGGCGAAAGAGCAGACCCTGAGGACTAAAGCGACGAGGAGTCGAGCGGAGACCCCAAGATAGGCCTCCAACGCCACCTCTGCAAGCCCGAAAGGAAGCCTCAACAATCACTTCCCTCTCAAAGGCTGAGCAAATAATAGAAAAATTCTAGAGGAAGGTGCGAGTGTTAGAAGGAAAAGAAGATGAATTCGCCGATGATGGAGTTGGGTGCGAGCCTTTCTGTCATGCGTACCCAAAAATACAGTGTAGTGGACCCAGTTATGTGACGGCACATGACAAGCCGACATTGCGTATATACAAAGGAAAGGTCAAATTTTCTTGTATATACAATAAGCCTAAATATCAATTCATCACATTAACACAAGCAAGCCACAACTATATAAGAAGTTTTTCAGATATTACAAGTCCTTTCAAGATTCAAAAGATCACACAAAAGATACATAAGTTTTGGAAAGCAAACACAACTATATATATATTACAGGTACTATCAAGCTAAGTCATGAGCTGACAGATCAACAGTGTTGTCATCTATACCTGAGCATGCAAGTATTAGGATCGTCAGAAAACGACCTAACAAGTGGTAAAATGAAGGAATTCGTATGCTCATGTGTATGCAAATAAGCATAGGGTATTGGGAGTCAAGTACCAACATGAATCATATGATATCACAAATATAGCGATGACATCACAACTAATAAATGTCAAACAATAATAAACTTATCAGTTGTAAACATGAATGAAGTCATAAATGAAATTACTCATGTTAAAATTTAAATAGTTTAATATTTAGTTTGTATTTGTTATTGTTTATTTAATTTGTGAAAGTATTTGATAGCTAACGAATAATAATAGAAATCATCCCGTGCATATCTGGGACCACGGCCCCATATTCCTGGTGCTGACCCAGGACACAGTGCAAGACGCTCATGAACAGTGAACATTATATTACAGCTCGGAAACTTGTAAAAACATTTCAATGGAGTAGTAAAATAGTAATAATATGGTAGAAAGCTACTCGGACCATCATGGCTGGCTCTAACATGCACGAACAGTAAGAATAACTAGGAATTATGATAGTTCAACTGCTATCCAAACCCTCATGGTTGGGCCCTACATTTGGTACCATAAATAAGCTTTTCAAAGTTATTAACCGAGTCTAACAATTCCTTTCCCCTTCCCCAGTTGTTTCAGTTTATTTATGGATTTAATTAATTGAGACTTAATTCCATATCAATGTCATTACTTGAAAATTTGTAGTAGTAATTGTATCAATAATTGTATCCGTAATGATGAAAACTTGTCATGTCATGTAGCTGGTGAATATAAGGATAATTATTACAAGTAATAATTGGTAACAATGTCATGTTGAGGCAGTAACATATATCGGCATATGATTTGTGCCAGTAAATAAAACAACACAACAAAAATGAATTACACATTTTAAAATCAAAGTCCAGAAAAATATGTAAATTTAGCTAATCTTTGAACTTGCTTTAAAAATAGAAAACATGATCATTGAATATGGAACCAAAATGCTATGAATAGACCAAGGAATCGACTATCACCTCCCAGAATTTCGTTACCGATTTTCAAGTATAAAGCCTCTAATAAAATTACAACGCAAAAGGTGTCACTGTTGTCGGTTCACTGGACAGTCACAACATGTCATACTAAACGCTCGAAATCTCACAACTCCGATGTCTAATTTTAGTAAATTAAATATGCATAAATATTTACACGAAATAATCTACAACTTTTGTGCAAATATCATCACCTAAATATCACGAATTGATGCCCAAAACTTAGCAACAAGGTGACTGCAGTAAGCAACCAGAAATTTGAAAATTTCAGAATAATATCTCCCACTTCTAAAATCCGCCATAATTCCACTACTCAACGAAACGCAAAACAAATTTACAAGTTAATAGGTCAATGGGCCTTTTACCACTTAATTTTAGACTTCAACTTCAAAATCCAACTATAATGTCCATTAAAAATTCCAGTAATACATGTTGCAAAAAATTCCAAAAACTGAACATATATTTGTTATGCGTTTTCATGCAAATTCATGTTTAAAACTTATCAAGGATTAAATCTTTACACTGATTTGAAGAAAAAAACGGTCCATGTTTGTAGAAGATCACTGGGTTTAACAAACCTTAAATCAAAACTAACTAAATTAATAACTAACACAAATCAACATATCTAATAATTAAATTTCAAATCATTAAATTTCAAATCATGAACTAAATTAATCAAAAATAGATAACAAATAATTTTAAACACTTGCCTTAGTGATCTATAATAAAATCTTCATCACCTCTCTTCTTGGATTAATTTTGTAAAACTTGGATTATTTTATGGTAAAGAGGAGGCTTTAGAGAAGAAAAGAGATGAAATATGAATGTTTTGGAAAATAAAAGTGAAGTAAAAGAGAAGTGATGAGAAGAAAAGTTTTAGTAGTGAGAAAAACATTAATTAGGGAATTTACTTGGGATTAAAGTAATGGATTACTTGGGGATAAAGTAACCCAAATTAATATGGATGAAAATGAAAAAGAAAAAGAAAAAGAAAAAGAAAAGAAAATAATGTAGAATTTTCTAGGATAGGAAAATTGTCACGACCCGAAAGTACGGAACGTGACCGGCACTTAGATTACGAAGCATCTAGAGGCGCAACGTAATCTAAGTAAGCCGAAACCCAGAAATCTAAACCATAAAAAGAAGAAGCAGAGGAAAACATGTAGAAAAACAAGTTTTAAAACAACATCAAATTTTCTCAAAAATTTCGGCAGAGTCTCCTTTGTAAAAACTGGCCCCAAACGGGTACAAACAAGAATAATATATACAAACAATAACAAGGCATCCCCAAGCAGGAGCTTGCTCTACGCCAACAGGCGGAAACAACCACACCAAGCACAATAATATACAACGCTAAAGGGCGAGGCTCAAAACTCAAAAGAAAACAAATCCACCAGATACCATAATAATACAAGCGCGACTCTAAGGTCGAAATAAATAACTGGTCCAGTAAACTTATCAAGTAATACAAGTATGGTTGATGGAGCTTACTAGATACAAATGAAATAATAAAAGTACAACGGCGGTTCAGATACAAGTGAACCAACCTACCGTGCAAATCACCCTGAATGAAAAGATGTGCCAGCAAGCTGCCAGGGAAACCTATACATCGAACCTGTAATAAAATTTGGCACAACGGGGGTGAGTTGCCAACTCGTGAGTAGAAGATATCTGCGAAAAGAAATCGAATGCATGACGCTATTCTAGGTCATAATAATATACTAATATATTACTAATCATCTAGTAATGGCAGAGTAATAAACTACGTGTAGTGCAAAAGCTCCGTGCTTGTGTCAGTGCCTCAAATAGTAAAATGTCATGTGAATGAGTATGCATGCACCATGAATGTAAAACAATCAATACTGAAATCTGCATATATCTGTATAAGAAATCTTTAACTTTTATCATGGTAATTTGTATAGAAATCTGAATATCATTGATGAAAATCCGTATCAAGTATCGACACAAAACATATAAATCTCAAGTCTCAATATCTCATAGTCTCAATATCTCGGGCTCCGTTAGTCCGGATCGACCCATATCATCAAATCTCACGACAACGGTCGGTATCCTTCGGATATCCGCCGCGCCAGACATTACCGGTAGGTAGTCCTCCCCTGCCAGGCTCATCGTCTACAACTCGATCTTCTTGCCCCGGGATACCATACCGGGCCCACCATGTACCCGAGACGGTTCATCCACTCCTCGAATCGAGTCTCGAAATCCAACAGAAAACATGAAATCTCATGGTGGACGACACATACATCACGAGAAAACCGCAACTTATATTTTAAAAAGAAAGGAGAAGAGAAAGAAGTTTATATATTTTCTTGCGGTTTTTCCCAAAATTCAGAAATCTCATAAAAATCCAAAATCATGAGTAAGTAAATGATAAATGTCGGCATAAGCCCCACAATACCGCATGATAACATGAAAATGTGAATGCATGAAATGTCTAAATAATAAATGCCATGTCTAGACTAACACCTGAAAGTAATCACAATATTATATCGATCTAGCTGTTAGCTGATTCTATCAATAACAGATAATATGTTCTAAAGTGTACGTGACATAGTAATTACCGATGATGATGTGTGTGAGCCGGCAAATAAGTGTGCGTGGAATATGCGCATCATCGGTAATGGTGCTGGTGTCCTAACATGCAGAGTTTTATACTGATTATAGAAACATATATATGAACATGCAACATGATGATTACGGTCTGAAAGTAAAGACGGATGTGTATTAACCACTCACTTGTAATATACAAATATAACTACAACTGTATGACTCGAGCCCAAACTAGTGTCCATCTAACCTCCTAAGGAACTAAATCAAAGAAACTAGTCGATAAGAAATAAGAGTCCACCTAAGGTCCGAGTCCATATCTCTAATAGTCGGCGATCCAGCCTTAACAGCGTCACGTACGTAGTACGGCTTTCTCGAATCAAGAGTGTGGATCAATCATCACATCTATGCCTCGTACGGTAAAATCCATCGTACGGCATCCCAATATCGGGGTACGGGTCAAGTATCACCTACGTGTCTCATCATTCGTCTCATCATCAAATCATGTCATGATCAAGGTACTGTACTGTAATCGCATACATCAATCATATATCATTGCCAGCATAAATATACATCATCAATTTATCGTCAGAAATATCATGTCACATGTATCATATTGTGATTAAGTCACATTTATATCATATCGTAATCAAGTCACACCTATATGATATCGTAATCAAGTCGCACATATATCATATCGTGATTTCAGGCACAGGTTACAGTCCGGGTTCTATTTTAGAGTCCCATGTACCTCAATATCATCACCACCCATTATTATTTATGTACACCTATTCATTATCTCATTTTCTAATGATCCGCTAACATTATAATACGACTGTATAGCCAAGAATCACGGCATCAAGCCCAGTTATATTGTTTCATCCCCATGTATCATATCACATCCTTGTATCACATATAATGTTGTGTATATATATACCTACACCTAGTCCTATATATACACACATACACATATATACCACGTCGAGTTTCTGTGTGTGCGTATGTGTGTATCTACCTGAAACCTACGAATCTCCTTCAAGATATTCATCATCTGGTAAGGTCTTTCTAAATAAGTCTAGTCCAACCTAAGGTCATTACTAGGGTCCTACTCACCCAGAATCTAAGGTCACGTCTGGCTTCCTAATGACAATAAGTACTATTCCTATTCTACATTTGCGGGGGTGCTAAACGCCATCCATCCGATTTCCTCCGTAGATATACATCTACTCACCCGGTCCTTGTCTGCCGAAAACGATGTCGCCCTCCTCTTCTTCCTCGTCCGAAGTCCACATGAGGGGTACCTATACGCAAACATATATAATATCGTAAACTGAATTACAGACAAAATCAAAACGACGCACGAAACGCGCATAGGTTAAAAGCTATGTCCCGCTCATGCAAAAGAACCAAATATCGCTCGATATCGGCGTACAAACGCCGATTGATCGAGATAAACATCAATAAACAACTCGTAGTTTCAAAAACCGTTATTTATAATATAAAACCTGGTTTAAATCATCGAAACCCTAAAATCGATCAAATCATCCGATTTCGTAAAACCCGAAAACGCCAATTTACCGTTTTACTGCAAAACTTGATGTTTAAATAAAACTAATGGTCATAATGCTCATTAAATAGCATAACTAAATTATAGAAACCATTACTATATTTTTAACACTTTAATTTGTATTAAATTGAAATTCTAGTTTGCAAACTTGCCCGATTTCGATACTTTTAAGCAAAATTTCACAATTTCACTTCTAAACTTGATTTTGCATGAATTAACTTATTAAACTACAATTCATGATGATAGTAATATAATGAAACCATAAATTAGATTTTAAATCTCATTTATTTAAGAATTTCTAAAATCTAGTTAGCAAGATAGCATTTTTCTCACAATTTCTCAATTATCAATAAAAACTAGTAACCAAATTAAGTTTTTCATTCCACTAACAAGTTAATATTCTCATTAAAACCACAATCTAGTGTTACAAACATTAATTGGAATTTTGTCTCACCAATATATACAATATATAGAAATCTAGTTTGCAAAATTGTTTAATTTAAACAATTTTGGATAAACAATTTACAGTATATCAACCATACGAGATTTTCCACTTCTCAAAATGTTAAACTAGTTATTATAACCCTACTTAATTAATAGAAACCATAACTTGATTTTATAAAGCCTAACTTGAATTTTGAAACTTGTAAATAGAATTAATTAATTAAATCTAAATATGCTAGAATGAAACATTTAATAAGAACAAATCATAAGAATAAAATTTATACCTCCACAACATGAAATCCAAACATGAAAATATGCCTCCAAAATAATGGATTTCCAGCTCCAAGATCCATGCTAAATAGGTCAAAGAATATTGGGTAAAGGTTGAATATGATTTTTGGGGTTTATTTTGGAATTTTTGATGAAATTTTGATGATTTTTGTAACAAAATCAAGTGGAGAAAATGGGGGCTGCCATGGGGAAGTGGCCGGCCATGGTGGGAGGTAGGAGAGGAGAGTGAGAAAAGTGTGAAGAAAATTGTAGAAGGTTCACTAATTTACTACACATACTTATGTCTTTTCATCACTTTAACTAATTAATTCATTTCTTTTCTCATACACATAAAGAAAATTCTAGAGATATGGAAAAATTTGGAAATAAATTTTGCATGATACACACTAGATTCTAATATGCAATAGTTCATTTTTGCAAATTAAACCCATTCAAATTTGTAATTTACACTAATTTAGTGTATAAATAAAGCTTATGTTAATATTTAAAATAATTAATTTAGGAAAAATATTTAATTAAACTAAAAATTTATAAGTGACTAAATAAACACCATTTACTAGTAATTATATAATTAAAATAGGTATTTTTAAATTTATAATGAAAAATAATTACGGTTTAGTTTTACGAAAAATACGTTTTACTTTACCGAAAATCATAAAATTCACTTAAATTTTTTTATTTATTTATCTTAAAACGTTACAAAAATCCCCCTTCAAAATAAATATTTACACATCAACCCCAATTTTGCAAATAATATTTCATTTGTTTTTACCACGGAAAAATAAAAATTAAATTTTATATAAATACTATAAACATAAATATAATTATAGATATATTGGGATTGGAGGGTTACACTTTGGCTTCCAATGTTAAACGAGCCTATTCCTCAAAAGCTAAAGATCACTAGTCTTGACAAATTTATTGGGTTGGGCGACCTTCTTGAAAATATACAATCGTTCCGGACTGCCATAGCTTCCGGACCGCTCACTGGCTTCTAGGTCATGATCGGCCCTCGATATCAAGCTTCCTTCAGTTCTCCACGATGTTCCGAAGTGACTTCTCAAGCAATAAAGATTGTAGGACGAAGGCAGATCACATCACATGCTGACAATGCCTCAGCACGCTAAGGAGCCCCTCAAGAACTTTGTACTTTGGCTTCTTCAAGGAGCTTAAGTATATAGATGACCTAGGGTAGAACATTGAGGTAATCATTACTACCTCCAGAACGCCCTCCTGAAAGGGCTTCTGCTTCATCTTTAGCAAAGAACCCCTGTAGATACACTCAGCAGCTCAAAAAAGGGTCGAACAGTACATCTGTCACGAGGAAACTATGGCCAACTAACACCTTCAGGAGCGAGGTTCTCACGTTCCTCGAAGCTAGAGTCTACTTTTGACCTCCCAAAAGGAAACACCCATTGACGGACTCAACGAAAGCACAGGATATCATGATGAATATGGCGCCCACAATACGGAATACCACCAACAAATAAAAAATGCTGTTGAGGATCTGATCCGAAGACAACATATCGGGCGGTTCATCGACCGTCCTGATCCATCGATCAACGATGGAGGGTGCAACTACAAAGAGATCAACATCCATCTCGTTGGCGTGGGCCTAACACGGAACAGGCCCCCTGAAATGATAATCTTGAGATCCGGGACCTGGAACCGGTGTAGGGAGTCATAGTAACCATCACCTGATCAGGGGGACGGGGTGCGAGCAAGGCAGAGAGGCATATGCTTTCAACGTTTATCAAGTATCGGTTGGAACCCCAGAGAGGCGTCAAAAAGAAGAAGAACATCACTTATAGCAACTTGGACGTTCGACGCACGCCCTACCCACACGATGACCTCTTGGTCATCATGACATCTATCGATAACTTCGAAATCAAGAGGACCATGGTGGATACCGGAAGCTCGGCCAACATAATGACCCTTGAATGCTTTAGCAAGATGGAATTGGCCAAAAGGCAGCTTAAGGCTTTTTTCGGACCATTGATCTGGTTTATCATCCACACGCATACCATCTCAGATTGATCACCCTCCTGATTTTGGTTGGTCATTCGACGTGGCGAATCTTAATAGAGATGAGTTCACATTGATGAAGATTCCGTCGGCCTACAACATCATACTCGGTCGAAGGTCCCTGAACATGGCCTGAGTTGTTGTGTCGAGACTTGATTTTCAGGATTTAGGGGATATAAGTGTTGGAAGTAAATTTTGCGATAAAATCTTCTATGAGCCTTGATTTTAGAAACTAATGAGTATCATTTTTATTGTAATAAAGAGTGCAGATTTTACTATGTATTATTCCATGTTTTGCAGGCCGGTTTGAATTTCAGTGGTACGTCTCCGATTTTATTAGGAGTCCGTCGAGAAAAGAAGTTGACACTGTTTGTCTCATGTATATGGACGAGAGGTGGAAAAATCATAAGAATTGGTGCAAGATCGGATTAAAAGTTGTTCGTCCTTTATGACAAAAAAAGTTCTTGTGATTGGGAAGATAACTATTGGGAGACCTTGCTCAACATTTTATGAGTGATGATTTTAAGGTTTATATGTCTTTGACCATACTTTTTTTAGGTTTATTGAAATTCAATATAAATTTTCCCGTTATATTGGTAAACGTAGAGCCAGTGGGGTGTTAAAGCATGCAAGAAGCTAACAATTATTTATAGAAGAGGGAGAATGAGTCGCTCAAATGGTCGTGGACAAAGTAAGTTTTTTCAGATATTTCGTATAAATTTAAATGTTAATTGGATTCTGATTTCATTTCTGTTATAGTTTTGTAAATACTATGCACATCAAGAAGCGAATCAAGAGATGGTTTACGATCTAATCGAGAATTACAAGGATTCATTTGTAGTGGAAGATAACTCTGAGTCATCCATACATGCCCCCGAGTTATATGTAAGATTCCGCCTGTGTCACACCTATATATAACTTAATTTTAATCTAAAACTATTAAAATTTTATTATTAAAAGTTATTTATTTCATTCACTAAAAAGGAAACAATGGTATCAGCTTGGAATCAATTAATTGAACAAATGAAGGAGGAACATGGAGAGAGGCTATATCTTCTGTAGAGATTATGAGAGTCGCTAATAGGATATATATATGAAGAATATGTAGGGGATTCGTACATGCGTGTTGGCATTCAAGGATCCGAGAGCATCCTGAACCAGTACCACATGGAGGATCAACCGGGTTTTCATCCACCTTCTCAACGATGAGTACACGATGCACCCTTAGAGTCGTCACGAAGGTCAAGGAGCCAAAAGACCCCGACGCATTCCGACTCAAAAGACCCCAACGCATTCCAGATCTCAGAGGTCCGAATTCCTGACTCCTGGGTCCTCAGCTCCGTCGCCATCCATGCCAGCTGGTTTATCATTCAGTCGAACGCAGAGAGATATAGCCCTGCGAATTGGTATATCACCCAAGGCCAGAGGCAATGCTTCCTGCGGTAAGTTCGATTAAACTTAATTACACATAATATAGTGACTTTTAATGTTATTTATATATTTTGTCGTTTCTTGTTTTTATTATAGGGGTTGATTTCGATGGGCGGAGATGGTGGAATGGACGGCGATGATGAGGACGAGCGGAGATATTTTTGGATGAGATGGCTTCGGTGGTGGTTTATTTTAAGTATAAAGATGACCAACTTGTTGGTAATTTCTATCTTTATTTTAACTTTGATGAACTTGTTGGTAATTTCTTTGGTAATTCTATCTTTAATTACCAACAAAATAACCAACAAGTTCGTCAAAGTTATAATAAAAATAGAAATTACCAACAAGTTGGTCATCCTTATACTCAAAATAAACCACCACCGAAGCTATGTCACCCGAGACCATCTCCACCCATTCCATCATCATCACTACCCATTGCACCATCTTTGCCGGTCGGAATCAACCCCTAAAATAAAAACAAGAAATGACGAGAAGTTAAAAGTCACTATATTGCGCGTAACTAAGTTTAATCGATCTTACCGTAGGAGGCATATGGCCTTGGGTGATATACCAATTCGCAGGGCTATAATTCTCTGTGTCTGATAAATGATTGAATGACAAACTAGCTGGCATGGATAGCGATGGAGCTGAGGACCCAGGACTCGGGTATCTCATATAAGACTTCTGAGATCCAGAATCTGTCAGGATCCTTTGAGATCCGGAATGCGTCGGGGTCCTTTGGCTCCTCGACCTTCGCAACGACTTTGAAAGTGCATCGTGTTCTCCTCGTTGAGGAAGTGGATGAAAACCCGGCCGATCCTTCACAGGGTACTGGTTCGGGATGGTCTTGGATCCTTGACTGCCAACATGCCCGTATGAATCCGCTATACATTCTTCATATATTCTATCAGTGACTCATTCTCTCTCCAGAAGATGAAGCCTCTTCCTGTGTTTCTCCTCCATTTGTTCAATTAATAGATCCCAAACCGCTACCATTGTTTCCTGTTTGGTGAAAAAATAAATAAATAACTTTTAGAAACAAAATTTTAATAGTTATAGATCAAAATTAAGTTATATATAGATGTGACACATGCAAAATCTTACATATAACTTGATGGGGATGTATGGATAACTCGGAGTTATCGATCACTACAAATGAATCCTTGTAGTGCTCGATCCGATCGTAAACCTTCTTCGGATTCGCTTTTTGCTGCGTATAACATTTACAAATTACTATAATAGAAATGAAATCAGAATCCAATTAACATTTAAATTTATACGAAATATGTGGAAAAAACTTACTTTGTCCACGGCCATTTGAGCGACTCTTTCCCTCTCTTCTTTAAATGTTTGTTAGCTTCTTGCATGTGCTAACACCCCACTAGCTCTGCGTCTACCAATATAACGGGGAAAAATTATATTCAATTTCAATAAACGTAAAAATATGCATGATCTAAGACATATAAACCTTAAAATCATCTCTCATAAAATGTTTGAGCAAGGCTTCCCGGTAGTTATCTTTCCAATCACAAGCATCGGTCATAAAATGTTTGAGTAAGGCCTCCCAGTAGTCATCTTTCCAATCACGAGATGACTTTTTGACAATACATTCCTCAATGGATGAACAATTTTTAACCCGATCGTTGCACCGATTCTTATGATTTTTCCACCTCTCGTCCATATGCATGAGACAAGCAGTGTCAACTTGTTTCCTTGACGGTCTCTTGAGATTGGAGCTGTACCACTGGAATTCAATCCGGACCTGCAAAACCTGGAATAATACATACTAAACTCTGCACTCTTTGTTACGATAAAAATGATACTAGTGTTTGAATAACACAAATAATCACTTGCATATACTTCATCTAAAGCATTCTGCTTGAATTGATTTAATCTCTCATCTCTCCGGTCCATATGATGCCAGTCGCTTTGCTCATCCTGGACCATATGTGGCATGTGAACCGGGCTATTTACGATCGATGTCATAAACTTTCTTACATCCTTAGAACCCTCAGCAACGAAGTCATTACAAGGATACATATAAGTCGTAATCTTCCCTTCGCAGCTGATATTGCGTCCCAGATCTTTTGTGCTCGTGTAAGCCCCTTTTTTAACCGAGGACCGGTCACCATCAGTATCGAGATTAATATCTAGTGTCTGAGTATCATCATCCGCAATATCGGAACCATGTTTACTACGGCGATCTGGTCAGCTACTCCCTGCGCCAGACATATCTAAACAATCTCTGAAAATTAATTATTCGAATTGTTACTTAACACGGCAACAGACTGAAAAAATTTAACAGAATATGGGTCCAACATGGATCAACCTACCATATACCAAAGTTTATAAGTGTCACAAAATTTATAACTAAAATTTAACTTTCACATAAATTTATAAGTTCACAAAAAGAACTAAATGTTTTGAGTTTCATCAAATTATATATCTTTCATAAAATTTTATAGTTAGTTTCACAACATACCCAACCCTAACCTTAACCCTAACCCTAACAACAAAAATTAACCAAAATTTCAGAAAATTTCACAACTGAAAATAAAACCTAATTTAACCATGATAAGCCTAACCCTAATTAAACTACAATAAAATTTCATTCAAATTTAACATAATTTTTCAAAAATTTTGCAAGTAGTCATACTTTAACAAATAAGATCTAATCACAACTCAATTTAATATAAATAAATTTCCCTTTCAAATCTATCGCCTAGCCGTGTCGAGGTAGCTCCGAACTTGACCGATGAAATCGGTAAAAGAGGAGAGAAGGAGAGTGGTAATGATATCGCTTATATGTTTTTTGGGATTTTTTTTGGATTTTGGGTGGATTTGAGGGTTTTTCGTAAGGATCCCCAGAGAGAGAGAGGAATTGGGAAGGTTGAGATAAGTTTCTGGAGTTTTTAATCTGTTGACTAATCAAAGGCAAATCAGACTGATTTTTTCAGTAGGATTTGTCGTGGCCAAATCCGACTGAGATCCTCAGTCGGATTTGACCCATTAGTCGGATTTGGCTCAAAATCCTTGTAGTTTAAACTAACAAATAAGACATGTTGAACCCATCAATTCTGATGACGGAGTATTTTTAGGATCTTAAAACTTGTCGGATCATATTTGCTTCATATATAGAATCATAGTTACTTATTTATATATTTAATTAAAATCATATTGTTTTTAGGATTTGAAATTCTGTTCTTTTTATAGCAAGCGGTGTTCTGAAACGCTGTCTTAAGATTCTACTTTCATCCAAAAGATTGCATTAAATGATCTAGGCACACTATAAGCGCTAAGCGGCCGGTTAGATAAATACGCTCCCAAGGTCCCAAGCTGCTCTGCTTTGATCTTAAGTGATTGCATTAAACGGTCTATATACGTTATAAGTATTTAAGAAGCCCTGACCCGCTTAAAGTTGAATTTAATAATTTTATTACTAATTTCATGGTCAGATCTAAGGTTTTTCCAAGAACGCATGACCCAAAACCTTTTCTAAAATACAATCACGTCTCAATCTTTTCTCGAATTACATGGAGGAATAAATCCTAAAGTCTTCCAGTCCACTCTCTCTCTCTCTCTCCTGATATTGATCTCCTCCTGTTGATGTACCCTTTCATAAAGGCTCTTGGTAGCATGCTCTCCACTCTCTTAAGTCTTTGGAGCTCGCCAACAAAAATCCTAAGCAATTTTCATTCGAATCAGTTTCTACTCTTCTTACGTTTCTCTTTTACTTTTGACTTTCATTTCACGAGATACGTAATCTACAAGTTGGAAGATTCAGTTAGAGAAGATTCAGTTAGAGTTTATTATTTATCATTATATTTCATCTATTGTTCTGTATTTTTTTGGTAGTATTCACTCCATTCAATGTGAAATTGCTATGTAGGTTTATATATTTATAATTATTACATTGTTTTAGAAATTTTTTTGTATTGAAAAAAAATCAAGCAATTTTGCTATTTTATGTATGTATATGAAAAATAATTTTAATTAAAAATAAAAACCGCAAGACATTTAAGTTTAATTAAAATAAATTTTCAACTATATTGTTTTAATTAAAAATAATTTTTGATAACTGATGGAAGTCCTTTTCGGGTGTCCTTCAGATGTTGTCTTCCGTCGATCTCCTGTTGGATTTTGGAGGTGATCTCCTGTTGCGTGTGGGTCTCAACGGGCTTTGAGGAGATTGGTGATTTGAGGAGTTTAGCGTCGAGTACCTGTAAAGAAGTCCCGGGATGGTTTGGTACCACCGAGGACCCTCCAACGATCAAGTTAGTACGAGATCCGAGCAGAATAACGGCTAAGTGGAATAAAAAAGGGCTTATTTGAACCCTCTGTGATGGGGGTTTATATAGTGGCGGCAGCACGCAGCAGCAGGCGCGAGAATCCCGCCGGTAGTTACGCTCCCGATGTCACGTCCGCATAAAGAGCGGATCACCCATTAATGGGGATCGTGATGGCGTGGAACGTGGGATGCTGCTGGCGGAGAATCTGTACGTGGTGAGATTTACGGAGCGGCGGTTACGCCTGTGAATGGTAGAGTTGGTCGGTTTGTGGACCGAGTAAGATGGCCTCGGCCGGGGAGCTCGGGGGCGAGCGAGAGGGCCGGGGAGCTCGGGGGCTGTGGCAGCTTGGGGCGAGCTGAGAGGCCGAGAAGGTCAATCTTCAGGGGGCTCTGAGGTGAGCCAGCTTGTGCTTGCAGGTCGGGTACAGGGGTGGCCTGGTCGGCTCCTGTGGGCTCTTTCTTTTGAATTCTGGGACACGTCATCTGCCACGTGTCATGATCTTGGAGATCGCCAATACTGAGCATTATCAATAACCCAAGTCAGCTCCGCTCAATGCATTTTACAACCTCGGCAACAAGTTTTACAACCTCGGCAACAAGTTTACTTCAAAATTTGCTGAATCCTAATCCTCTTACGACAGGATTGTTTTTGAATTCTAAATACGGAAAATTCGTAAATTGAAAAGGTTTTCCTAAATATAATATACAAGAAAGATTTATTAATATCAAATATCATGCTAAATAAAAAAACATAATTCCAAAAAGTAAAAGGATTCTATTTTATTCGTGCTCCTGCATTGAACTCTCCTAGTTTCCAAAAACTCACCCTTGAGTTTGAATCTTTAATGTCCTCTTTATTGTGTGCTTCCAATCATTTGAGTTAATTGTTGAAAAAACTCTATAGTTGCCGGACAACCCGATCTTATATGCATTCTCTCCGGCACACTTCTTGAAAGGTGATTAATAAACATTAAAAGCAATCCATATGAGCATAATGTGGAGTTAGAAAGCAGATTAGAAGTTTATTTTAAATATTTGCTGCGAGATGATATAATAATCAAATACGACCTTCCTTTTTAGAAACTAAACATTGGATGCATGTATGCCGTTATGGTTGAGCCTTTGCAGTCAAAATCGTCACTCGAACATAAGAATTATCAAGGAGAGATTTGAGTCTCTAACCTTATATTGGAATGAGATGGGACTCCATAATCCTAGACAATTAGTTGGCAGACTAAATGCCAGGTATGGAAGGCCTTCAGCTGATGAAACAATTCTATGTAACAACATTCAATATGCTTGCTCTGCCATAGATCGCAGCATAATTTGAAAGGGAGGTGCTCGCTTTAGCCTCAGAAAAACATATCACATGCTTAAGCAGTTATGAATCTTTAAACTATCACTCAAAAGGGATGGATCCTTAAACTATCACTCAAAAGGGATGAATCCATGGAATTGTTGCTTCGGTTTCTGCTCTTTGATATTTACTTCCAATTTATTACTGTAAATTGAATTTCTAATAATTTGGACTAGAAATTTAAATTTTCAAATTTTTTTTTTTGACAGGCCACGGGGTTGAAAATATGTTTAAAAGGACGCTATTTTTATCCTGAAGAAATTTAAGTCACAACATGATGCTCTGTATGCTTTCTTCGCTATAATAATAACGTTTTACATGGTTCAGAAGCTGTCATATATATTTTCCCTGATGTCGTCATCTATTTCGTATACAATGTAAAACAAATATGGTGTACAAAATAGAAGTATTTTGAATTAGCAACACAAGCTACAAATACAGATTTCGTCAATAGTAAGTCCATATTTTGGTATGAGAAAATTAACAGCTACATACACGTACCGTAGTATATATTTTGGAAAGTACGGATAAGAGAGGGGTTCCATAATCCATAATCTTAGACACCTAGTTGGTATCCTTTGATTCGTACTGTTTCTTTTTCTAGTCTAATTTTATATTCAAATTTCCCCATATCTTTTAGTTTAAAAATGATATAGCTTGTGATATATGAAGTGTGTGGATCATACTTTTGTGTCAACCCACCTTCATAAAAAACTAAGTATGATTTTTAATATGTTTCCTATTTGTGAAATATTATGTCATGGATAAATAATTTTGTGGCATGCATGGACTCACGTCTTCACTGACAAGATTTCAAACATGATACAGGATTTCAAGTCTCGTCTGAAGGAGAAGTACTTTATGGAGTATGACGAGGATTGAGAATGATTCTGGTATTTGGACCGTACCATCTATCTGATGGAATCCATTTTGCAACGCATCTCACGTATTGGGAGATGGAAGAGCCCGATGTAAAATTTTAGACATTTTCACTCCAGTTGTTAAGCCTCGCATGTCTTTTTGATATCTGTTTAGGTAGCAAATATCAAACTTAATTACAATATAGTTTGTTACCATGATAATCCAATATCCTTTTGGCATTGGCGAATGTTCGTGATGGCTTCAAAATTTCCTCCAATAGAAATACTTATGCTTGTGTCAATTTGAGACTAGAAACATTTTGATTAATTTCCTATATCTATCTATCTATCTATCATGTTATCGATGTTGACAGCTATTTACAATCCAAGTCTATAACTGATCCATGGGAATGCAAATGTTGTGATATTTCTTTTCTGAGACTTAAATTGCATGTCCTCAGTCTCTTGTAATAAATAGTACATGCATGCATGAAAGAATCTGCAACAAAATTTGAGTATAGGTTTTATTTTTGTCTGTTTAAAATTTCTGCTACGGTAATTGTTTCTTGTTCGGTCTTTAGTCTTAATTAATTGCTGCGGCCATGTGATCAAAATTATCTCTAATCGATCTTAAGTAATCTGTCAAAATTAAGAATGACTCTTCTTATTTCCCTGCAGGAAAATCATTGTAATTTTATGTATGTTCAGTTTAATACAGTCAAAAATGCATGTTCAATTCAAATAACATTCATTTGGTAAAATATGAGATATAAAGATGTGTTTTGCTATTGTTCACTGATCACCACAAACGACGTCCTAAGAGAGATGCATATATGTGAACTAATATTAAGTAGTTGGCCGTATGATTTTAATTGGCAACCTTAATGAAATATTTTGAGCCATTGTTGATTAGCTGCCCAAAACTCCCAGGATCGAAGGCCATTGATGATGCTCACAGGTGGTATATCCTCAAGATTATGACACATGGACGATGACGTGTCTCGAAGGCTACGGAGGTGGAATAAAGAAGATGCATTATAAGGGTTCCTCGGGATTTCGTCTCGAGGAATGTATCCGGCCTTTCAGGAGACATCCCTGGATACATTCCACCATCATTTAGGAAACTACCAACAGCCCGTCTCCGAGCCTTTGACATGCCGAGCTTCCTCGGCCTCCCGGCTCGTCTCCGAGCCCCTGACATGCCGAGCTTCCTCGGCCTCCCGGTTCATCTTCGAGTCTTTGACATGCCGAGCTTCCTCGGCCTTCCCGATCGACCAGGAGCATGGATCTCATGCTTCCCGCAACGGCTCCGCATATATCGTCAGGACGAGATATCCACCTCCCTACGATCCGCGTCCCGCACTGGCGCATCCTCTCCATTAATGGGCGTATCCCTCCATTAATAGGCGCATCCCGCCATTAAATACGAGAATAACGCAGGGGCGTAACTGACGGCGGTGATCTCGCTCCCGCTCGCTCCAAGCGACCCCTATATAAACCCTTTCTCAGACGACTCAGATATCTGAAATTTATCTCAATATGCCGCTATTCTGCACCTATTCATCGGGTCTAACTTGATCGTCGGAGGTCCTACGGTGGTCACCCATCCCGGGACTTCTTTGCAGGTAACTCGGCGTCCAACACCAACCCATTGAGATCCACACTCAACAACCCATTGAGATCCACACTCAACAACTCCAAAACCAAATCTCATCTATCCAAGAGCGCCATCGTAGGATCGACGGAGGACAGCATCTGAAGGAGATCCCGACCTCCATCAATTGGTGCCGTCTGTGGGAAGGAAAGATTTTTTTGTTCCACCATAAAAGTTGATCTTCCGCCCTCGATCTAATGGCGAGTGACGCCCGCAATGATCTGAATACGAGCTGCCACAACGGAGGCAGGAGCGGCTCGCCTCCACCTCCTAATGGCATCCACGTCTTGTTCGTTCGGATAGACAGTCTCACATCGCAGGTAGATACCCTCGTCCGCGTTCAAGCGGCGGGCCCTACCCACCTGACCGCGGCGCCTCATCCTCGAGATAACGACGTCCGCCGAAGGACGGACGGGTACACCCAGGCCCTCGATCTCCCTTACCCTCATTACAGCGCCACCGAGCACAGGCGGGCCGACTCCGACCATCTTAACCCACACTCGGCGATTGATTCCATGACCCGCTGGATTCCGGATAGCTCCACTCCGTGGTCCCAGGGAAGACTGGGTTGTCGCTCCGATGCCCGTTGCGCGTTCTCTCCCCCTGGGGAGGTGTCGGTCAGCTCGTCTGTTTCCAGGCACGACCGACACCTTCACTCTTGCCGGGACCGCACGGACGTCGAGCGCCGAAACTACCCGAGAAGGGCCTGGCCCGAGAATTTGAGACACCCGATAGAGAGAAATTGAAGCCGCACCTTGGCGCAGACTCGGAGCGTGGGTAGCCCCCACTCTGACTGTGCAGAATTGTAAGTCTATGTCGCTCACCCCGCAAGCTAGCAAGGAGGCGGAACAAGTAAAAATCGAATCTTTCTTACATAGCAACATAGACTAAAGCTAAAAGATCTTTGCCAAACCATTACTAACGAAACTACGGGAGGTTTAATCTACTGTGATAGACGATTATACCTCACGAAAACGGTCTTTCGGTTCTTTTCTCCGCTATCCTCCTCATCCATATGAGCTCCGAGGATCGATCCGGATCTTGGTCACCTCCGCGGCCTCCTGGAGTCGAAGACGATCCACCCGAGAGTCTATAGTCCGAGCTCCACCTCAAGCCGAGATAACTAGGGCAACAAGTTTGCTATCCTTGATGTCCTAGGTGATGTAGAGGAAGAAGATGGATTTGTTTGTCTATTTAGTTTCTATTTTTCTCAACACATGAGAGCTATAGAAAAATCTAGAGAGGAAGAAGAAGGAGGAACCATGGAAGCTTTCTTTTGGATGAGAGAGAAAGCACAAAAGATAATCATCCATATAAAATATATTTAGTAATCTTTTATCATGATAATGTTGATGGCTACCCTTGATTTGACCATTATCATCTCAAAGATAAATCCAAATGAATAAGAAGAATCTAGAGCTCAAAAAATATCTAAGTCAACAATAGTCAACTAGGTCAAATGGTCAAGCATAGTCAAATGGTCAAACCAATTAGCCATAACACAATTATCATTAAAAAAAATTAATAAACATTTTGACACAAGTATATTACACTTTCAAAGGGAAGAAAGCTTAGCGCTCCTCATCTCATATTGGTTTTGACCAAGTCAATGGTCAAAACCCCAATGAGACACCTCCTTCTTCGTTCCTCACAACCGTGCATAAACACCCGCATCCGCATTCCGTAGAACACGAATACACAGAAGACAAAACCAATATATGCGTGCTCGGTACGTCTTCTTCCTTCACATTCATTTGTACATATTTTTGCATTTGCATAATTATTTGAAAACCCAAAAAAATTGAAAATTATCAAAAATTATAAAAATTATTGTATTCAATTTTGGCTAATTGACTTGAGTTTGATGAATGGGTTAACTGGCTAGGAACAACTAGATCTTAGACTTAGTAAATTAAAAACCCTAAAAATAACCTTCCTTAAAGTTTAACGGTAGAAAGTATATGTCTTTGTGGTTTATTTAGAAATAGGCAAATTTTGTGTTCACTTCTTGGGCTAAGTCAAAATAATTGTAACCGCAACGGCGCCATTTGATTTGAAAGATTTAGTGTGCTTGCGCTTTCTAAAAGATAGATCAAAAATATTTGTAACCGCAATCAAGAACGGCGTCGCTTTGCAGCTAGCCGGTGAGTACGGGTCGGTCCACAGGGATGTTGTGAATCTCCTAATCGCGCTAACGAGTTAATTCCAAAGGGTGTTCGGATTGATTATTAAATCTAAAAACCTAATTATTCTACCTAGGGCAATTAATTGAAAGTTATAATTAGGGCAGATAAATAAAATCTATATTAGGGCAAGAAAATAAATTTAATCTAGGGCAGCAATTGAAATTACCTAGGGCAAGAAAATAAATAAATCTACTTAGTTTACAGATGGATCTCTCCAAACATGTACACAGGGTTGTCAGATCTGAATAGATGAATTGCAGAGAGGCACCGATTCTCTCCATAAAGAATTCTGAATTTATTATTAAAAGGAGGCATAAGAAATTACAATCTTTAGAGTTCCTATTTATAGAGAATAGGAAACCCTAGGTTACATTTTAATCCGCACATCTACATTTACAAAAATAGCCCTATAAAGACCAGTCAACGCCGCCACCATATTTACCAAAAATTTAATGCTCATAAATCCTTAACCCGGCCGCGGAACCACGGCCCTAGGCCTCGTTTGGCCGCGGTTCCGCGACCTAACAGAAGAGTTGGGCTTTGCAAATTCTGTAGTGGGCTCTTGCTGTCTTGTGCTTCCTGTTTCTGCAGGTCTTTTCTCAAATGGGCTTTTAGGTCTTCTTCAGATCTCCAGTGAACATTGTAGCGGACTTCTACCCGTTCGCTTTGAGTCGATATCTTGAATCTTGCTTTGTGAATTGTTCCTTATGTAGGCTTGATCAAGAGTCTTCTGTTTATTGGTTAAAGTCCACCTTTTTCATTGTCTTTACATCGTTTTCACTGTTTTCTGTCTAAGAACCTGTAACCTGTAACATGTAGCAGACATGCGTCAAAAGCACCTGTTTATTTATAAAAAGAATAAGAATGGGGAATATAATAATGCAATATTATGGTGTGAACAATGCGCAAGTATAGATGTACCAATGTATGTGTGCACAGATATGGATATACAAATGTGTAAATCCGCAAGTATGAATGTATCAATGTATATGTGCAAGCAGGTTATGCAAAGAGTCATATCATGATGCAGCAATCTTACTGTGTAGTGACATGAAAATTATCGATGATGAAGTGTGTGAGCCTATAAACTGTGTACGCGTGACATACGCATCATCGATAATGGTGCAGGTGTACTATCACAGGTATATGCGATGCAATAATAATATCATGAATGCAGCACAAGGTAAATCATCAGCTAAAAGCTATAAGGTATACGTGACTATCATATGTCCAAATCGGTGAATCTATCAATCGGCATCTAGCCCAGTAATATCGCGTACGGTATAATCCATCGTACGACAACCTCTAGTCAAGGGTAAGGATCAATCATCAAGTCAAACTCATCACGCACGGAATATCATCGTGCGGCGGCATTATACTAATAGGGATCCTATTATCCTATATGACAAAAGAGGGCACGACCTAATATCACATACGGCCTATCATCCATGATTCACAACATTCTATAAATGTATGTATATGTATGTGCCTATGTGCCGGTTCACATCCGCAATAATCAAATATTAGGGGACCGGCAGGGTATAAATCAACTCGATCGACTCGCATCCGTATACCATCATATCATCATGTCATCATATCAGTCTTATATTCTTTCATCGCATTTAAATCACCTATCAAATCGAATTGCATAAACATTCTATCACTACAAGTATAAGTATCTAATCTAACATACACATCTGAACCATACAATCGGAATTTTTAAAGAAGCGAATCGTTGCTTTGAAAATAGGGGTTACGGTGTTTTTAAGAAAGAGATATCATTTGAAAATCCGTAACATCCCTGAAGGTATATACTTAAAAGGTACATACGATTCTTCGGTTTAGAAAAAAATATGGTTCGGATGATGCGTCTACATCGACTATCCATTCCTACAGTACCCTAAACGATAAATCGCTAAACGTCATCATGCGATAGTAGTAACGTATCACTTCTAACTATCCTCTAGTTTTCTAATATGGTTTCATAGCTATCTCATTCTAACCCTAGTTTCCTAATTTAGGTTTCCTAACCATATTCTATAAATCGGTTTTCCAGCAAAAGTTGCGGGGGTGCTATACGCCATCCACCCGACTTCCCCGGTAAATATAGATCTACTCACCGTAGTCCTCGCTCGCCGAAGTCGATGACGCCTCACTCCGTCGCTTCGGAATCCACGCGAAAGTACCTACAATAACAACACATATCGTAACGATATTAAAATCAAGGCGGAAAACCAAAACGGCACACGCATTACTCGTAGGTTAGAACCTATAGCATATGCGTACAAAATCAATCAAACAACCCTTGTTGTCGATGTACAAACACGCGACAACCAAAAACGAATCCAAATATCAAAACTCATCATTTCAAATACGGAAAACATATCCTAAATCACACACAAGTATTCCCAGATTTTGACTCAGGTTAAATAAATCCAAGCAAACAAGTTTAGGGTGATGTATAGGGTCTATATGAGCTATAAGGGCAACCTGGGCATCTATCTTCTCAGAGGGGCCGACCACACTAAGGCAAATTCCGGCCAGGCCGGTTTTCCAGGTGAGTTGGGGTCTCATTTTGTCAAGGTGGTCTCCTCTGGTCTACAATTAGTCTCCAGTATTGTTTGGTTGTCTCAGATATTTCCTAGGTCATCCCAGATTCACAGTAGGCACACTAAAAGTCACAAAACCAATACGGAACAATTCCTAAATTCGTGCATCGGGTTCAGGTCTATGGCTCAGGTCAGAAATCGTGTCACCATGTCATGTAAACACTCTTAACTGCTCCCAGATTTCACCTATGGTCCTTACATAAAAATCCAGTAGGACCAAACATCACAAAACCACTTCAAACAGCTACCCTAGCAATTACAGCCCCCCAGTCCCCTACAGGGCCGAGTTCGCCGGATTTGTCTCTAAGGTCGCCGGCCAAAACCGGTGGGAAGGGTCTCGTTCTTCAGGTGGTCACTTAGCTTTATCAGTTTAACACTATGATACTGTTTGTTTTCCCAATGAATGCTCAGGGTCACAGCAGGTCAGCAACATCATAAAACGACATCCAAAACACGATATCACACAAAACTAATCTAAAGGGAAAAAATTATACCTCATCTAGTCCACTCAAGACAGCACTAACTTCCCAACGTCGTCAAAATCCCACTTTGCTCGGTTCAACGTATAGAGGAGGAGATGTGGATTAAGTTTTGTGAAGGGAGTGTAGGGTTTTGGGGATTGTTTGGAGGTAGATCTATGTCACGACCCGAAAGTACGGAACGTGACCGGCACTTAGATTACGAAGCGTCTAGAGGCGCAACGTAATCTAAGTAAGCCGAAGCCCAGAAATCTAAACCATAAAAGAAGAAGAAGTAAAGGAAAACATGAAGAAAACAAGTTTAGAAGCAACATCCAATTTTTCAAAAATTTCGGCAGAGTCTCCTTTGTAAAAACTGGCCCCAAACGGGTACAAACAAGACTAAATACATATAAACAATAAAAAAGCATCCCCAAAGGGGAGCTAGCTCTACGCCAAAAGGCGGAAACAACCACACCAATGCACAATAGTATACAACGCCAAAGGGCGAGGCTCAAAACTCAAAAGAAAACAAAACCACCAGATATCATAATAATACAATCGTGACTCTAAGGTCGAAACAAGTAAATGGTCCAGTAAACTATCAAGTAATACAAGTTTGGTTGATGGAGCTTTCTAGATACAAATGAAATAATAAAAGTACAATGGCGGTCCAGATACAAGTGAACCAACCTACCGTGCAAATCACCCTGAATGAAAAGATGTGCCAGCAAGCTGCCAGGAAAACCTGTACATCGAACCTATAATAAAATTTGGGACAACGGGGGTGAGTTGCCAACTCGTGAGTAGAAGATATCTGCGAAAAGAAATCGAAATGCACGACGCTATCCTAGGTCATAATAATATAATAATATACTACTAGTTATCAAGTAAAGGCAGGATAATAGGCTATGTGTAAGTGCAAATGCTCCGTGGTCGTGTCAGTGCCTCATATAGTACTAAGCCATGTGAATGAGTATGCATGCACCATGAATGTAAAATAACCAATCCTGAAATCTAGATATATCTGTATAAGAAATCTTTAGCTTTTATCATAGTAAAAGGTGTATAGAAATCTGAAATATCAACGATGAAATCCATGGAAATCCGTGTCAAGTATCGACACAAAACATGTAAATCTCAAGTCTCAATACCTCATAATCTAAATGTCTTATAGTCTCAATATCTCGGGCTCCGTCAGTCCGGATCGGCCCATATCATCAAATCTCACGACAACGGTCGGTATCCTCTGGATATCCGCCGCGCCAGACATCACCGGTAGGTAGCCTTCCCCTGCCAGGCTCATCGTCTATAACTCGATCTTCTTGCCCCGGGGTACCATACCGGGCCCACCATATACCCGAGATGGTTCATCCACTTCTCGAATCGGGTCTCGAAATCCAACAGAAAACATGAAATCTCATGGTGGACGACACATACATCAAGAGAAAACCGCAACTTATATTTTAAAAAGAGAGGAGGAGAGAGAAGTTTTTACATATATTCTAGCGGTTTTCCCTAAAAATCAAGAAATCTCATAGAAATCCAAAATCTCAAATTCATGAATAAGTATATAATAAGTGTCGACATATGCCCATAATACTGCATGATAACATGAAAATGTGAATGCATGAAATGTCTAAGTAATAAATGCCATGTCTATACTAACACCAGAGAGTAATCACGATGTAATATCGATCTAGCTGTTAGCTAATTCTATCAATAAAAGATAATATGATCTAAAGTGTACGTGACATAGCAATTACCGATGATGATGTGTGTGAGCCGGCAAATACGTGTGCGTGGAATATGCGCATCATTGGTAATGGTGCTGGTGTCCTAACACGCAGAGTTTTATATTGATATAGAAACATATGTATGAACATCCAACATTATGATTACGGTATGAATGTAAAGACGGATGTGTAATAACCACTCATCTGCGATATACAAGTAAAACTACAACTATATGACTCGAACTTACACTAGTATCCATCTAACCTCCTAAGGAACTAAACCTAAGAAACTGGTCGATAAGAAATAGGAGTACACCTAAATTCTGAATCCATATCTCTAATAGTCGGCGATCCAGCCTCAATAGCGTCACGTACGTAGTACGGCTTTCTCGAATCAAGAGTGCGGATCAATCATCATATCTATGCCTCGTACGGTAAAGTCCATCGTACGACATCCCAATATCGGGGTACGGGTCAAGTATCACCTACGTGTCTCATCATTCGTATAATATCATTATCAACACATGTCATGCTCAAGGTGCTATACTGTAATCGCATACATCAATCATATATCATTGCCAGCATAAATATACATCGTTAATTTATCCTCAGAAATGTCATGTCACATATATCATATCTTGATCAAGTCACATATGTCAAGTCGTGATTAAGTCACACCTATAAGATATCGCAATCAAATTACACCTTTATGATATCGCAATCAAGTTACACCTATATGATGTCGAAATCAAGTACACCTATATGATGTCGTAATCAAGTCACACATATATCATATCAGAATTTCAGGCACAGGTTACATTCCGGGTTCTATTTTAGAGTCCCATGTACTTTAATATCATCACCACCCATTATTATTGTTCATGTATACAAATCCACTATCTCATTTTCTAATGATCCGCTAACATCATAACACGACTGTATAGCCAAGAATCACGGCATCAAGCCGAGTTATACTGTTCCTTTCCCGTGTATCATATCACATCCTTGTATCACATATACGTGTGGTGTATATATATATATATATATATATATATATATTTATATATATATATATATATATATATATATATATATATACACCTACACCTAGTCCTATATATATATACACATACACGTATACACCACGTAGAGTTTCTGTGTGTTTGCGTGTGTGTATATCTACCTGAAACCTACGAATCTTCTCCAAGATATTCATTCTCGGGTAAGGTCTTTCTAAATCAGTCTAGTCCAACCTAAGGTCATTACTAGGGTCCTACTCACCAAGGATCTAAGGTCACGTCTAGCTTCCTAACGACAATAAATACTACTACTATTCTACGTTTGCAGGGGTGCTAAACGCCATCCACCCGACTTCCCCCCGTAGATATACATCTACTCACCTGGTCCTTGTCTGCCGAAGACGATGTCGCCTTCCTCTTCTTCCTCGTCCGAAGTCCATCTGAGGGGTACCTATATGCAAACATATGTAGTATCGTAATCTGAATCACGGACAAAAGTCAAAACGACGCACGGAACACGCATAGGTTAAAACCTATGTCCCGCTCATGCAAGAGAACCAAATATCGCTCGATATCGGCGTACAAACGCCGATTGATCGAGATAAACATCAACAAACGACTCATAGTTTTAAAACTCATCACTTATAATACAAAACATGATTTAACCCATCGAAACCCTAAAAATCGATCAAATCGTCCGATTTCGAAAATCCTGAACACGCCAATTTACCGTTTTACTTCAAAACTTGACATTTAAATGAAACTAATGGTCATAAAACTCATTAAATAGCATAACTGGATTATACAACCCATTACTATATTTTTAACACCCCAATTGTATTAATTAGAAAATTCTAGTTTGCAAATAAACCAATTTTAACACCTTGCAAGCAAAATGTCACAATATCTCATCTAAACTGGATTTTGCATGAATTAATGCATTAAACTACAATTCATGATGATAATGATGTAATGAAACCATAAATTATATTTTAAATTTCATTTATTTAAGAATTTCCAAAATCTAGTTAGCAAAATAGCATGTTTTATCACTATTTTTCAATCATAAATAAAAACTAGTAATCAAATTAAGTTTTTCATTCCACCAACAAGTTAATACCCTCATTAAAACCACACTCTAGTGTTACAAATATTAATTGGAATTTTATTTCACCAATATATACAATATATAGAAATCTAGTTTGCAAAATTGTTTAAATTAAACAATTTTGGATCAACAATTTACAATATATCAACCATGCATGATTTTCCATTTCTAAAAGTGTTAAACTAGTTATTATAACCCTAATTAATTAATAAAACCATAACTTGATTTTACAAACCCTAACTTGAATTTTTTAAAACTTGAAGATAGAATTAATTTATTAATTCTAATTATGCTAGAATGAAACATTAAATAACAATAATCAAAAGAATGAGATTTATACCTTCACAACATGAAACCCAAGCATGAAATAAGCCTCCAAAATAATGGTTTTCATCTTCAAGATCCATGCTAAATAGGTTAAAGAATATTGGGTAAAGATTGAATATGGATTTTGGGGTTTATTTTGGAATTTTTGATGGAATTTGATGATTTTTTAATACAAATTGAAGTGGGGAAATTTTGGGGGCAGCCAAGATGAGGACCGGCCATGTGAGGAGGAGGAGGAGGAGAGTGAGAAAAGTGAAGAAAAGTGTAGAAGGTCTCACTAAAATATCACACCATTAAGTCTTTTCATGAAATTAATAAAAATTCTTTATTTTCCTCACTTAATTTAACCTAGAATGGTCTAGAACCATGGATAAATTTGAAAATAAATTTTGCATAAAACACACTTGATTCTAATATGCAATGGTTCATTTTTTCAAATTAAACCCATTCAAATTTGTAATTTACACTAATTTAGTGTATAAATAAAGCTTATGTTAATATTTAAAATAATTAATTTAGGAAAAATATTTAAATAAACTAAAAATTTATAAGTGGCTAAATAAACACCATTTACTAATAATAACATAATTAAAATAGGTATTTTTAAATTTATAGTGAAGAATAATTACGGTTCAGTTTTATGAAAACTACGTTTTACTTTACCGAAATTATAAAATTCACTTAAACGATTTTATTTATTTAATTATTTATTTAATTATTTTTAAAACGTTACAATCTTTCCCCCTTTAAGAAATTCGGTCCCCGAATTTAAATTAAAACTCCCCCCAATTACTAAAACATTCTGCAAAACACTCAAATCGTCGGGGCTCCGAAATCCTTAATACAAAACTAAAATCAACTCCGTCAAGCATAACACAATCATCGGAGTTATGGAGAAAATAAAATACCCAAAACCCAATACGAAAACCAACATAATATACATCAAAACTACAACTTATATATAGTGCGCATCATAGTAAAATCGTCCAAACATCTGGATAAAGAAGCATGCAAGAACCCCTTTTGAAAATCGCCGTGTGATGCACGTGTCATGGCATATGTAGCGGACGTTTATTTTAAAAAAAATTAGCTATATATATCTTTTATTTAACCTACACGTCCCGCCTGGTTACTAAATCAAATAGTAATGATTATAAAAGCATACTGTTCAAACTGAAATCAATCCCAATCACATCATAAAAATATCATGTGCGTCCGGTGCGTACCGAAATCGAAACCAACTACAAATACCACGAATACACACAAACAAAACTAAGTGCAACAGGTGTGCACCAAAAACATCTGTCAAGTGCAACAGGCGTGCATGACTCTAATATCAGGTGCATCTAATCTGCATAAAACCCCGATTTAGTGCATCTGGTGTGCACAAAATCGTATCAAGTGCGCCAAGTGTGCGCAAGAATCTCAATCAAGTGCACATGGTGCACGAAAACATACACCGAATATCAAAATCGAAATCACAGTATGAAAATGCATGAAAACTAGGTTGAAGCATATGTCAAAATCATGTGTAACTATATGCACGAAATCAAATCAAAATCTCAAAATGTATTAAAACCAAATCAAATGCGCTGGGTACGTAATAAAAAACATCAATACCATTGATATATGAAACACAAATAGAATGTAATGAAGGCACACATAAGAAATACCAATCGTAGAACAAAGTCCTCAAAATACCAAAATCCAATCAACGAAAATATGAAATTCAAATCACCAAATCACAATCGTAAACACTATCGTCAATGTGCGCCTCTTTCCCCCTTTCCTCTGGTGTCGACTGCTTCGAACTCGTCTCTTTGTAGGTGTACTGACTGCGCTACCAACGGCAATACTCATATCTAGAGTCTCCCACATAGTCGATCCCTTCACCTGATATCCGGACTACATTAAACTTTTCGATCGATCCATCAAAATCCCATAATTCCCCGAGAGCTCAACACTCAAGTACCGTTTAAAAAATATCCGGTACATACCCCAGCATCGATAGTCCAGCCGTAGAAGGGCAAACCCAAGCCTCACTAATGGCACCGCGGAACTGCCGTAAACCCTAAGGTTCAAGGGCGTTCTCGTGGTCATTATATCGAGTTAGGGTTTCATTCTTCTAGAGAGTCTATCGAAATACCTGCATGTTCTTCTGAATACCTTAAACTTGGGAAAATGGGTTTTCTGATAATCGTTCGAACCCTTTAACTTCGCCTGGAAACCATGTGAATACCCTTCGTCCGCACGCTAAACAATACTTCAATCCTCAAGAATAACCAATACCCTAATGGTTATCGCATTCGAGCCGCAGCTCTCTCTGCCCGTGCGCCCATGGTAACAGAAACCACCCTCAGATATCGACGAAGATAGATCAAAGGAACGAATGAAATGCGGTGCAAACAAATGTACATCCTAAGGCTACTTAAGAAGAGTAACGTATCGTAAGTATGCCGCGGATCATACCTACGGTATGTCACTCTACCTAAGTCGCCTACTCCATCAACCAAGGATCACCCTAGACATATACAAAGGTTAAACCTAGCGCTCTGATACCAACTTTGTCACGACCCGAAAGTACGGAACGTAACCGGCACTTAGATTACGAAGCGTCTAGAGGCGCAACGTAATCTAAGTAAGCCGAAGCCCAGAAATCTAAACCATAAAAGAAGAAGAAGTAAAGGAAAACATGAAGAAAACAAGTTTAAAAGCAACATCCAATTTTTCAAAAATTTCGGCAGAGTCTCTTTTGTAAAAACTGGCCCCAAACGGGTACAAACAAGACTAAATACATATAAACAATAAAAAAGCATCCCCAAACGGGAGCTATCTCTACGCCAAAAGGCGGAAACAACCACACCAATGCACAATAGTATACAACGCCAAAGGGCGAGGCTCAAAACTCAAAAGAAAATAAAACCACCAGATATCATAATAATACAAGCGTGACTCTAAGGTCGAAACAAGTAAATGGTCCAGTAAACTATCAAGTAATACAAGTTTGGTTGATGGAGCTTTTTAGATACAAATGAAATAATAAAAGTACAATGGCGGTCCAGATACAAGTGAACCAACCTACCATGCAAATCACCCTGAATGAAAAGATGTGCCAGCAAGCTGCCAGGAAAACCTGTACATCGAACCTGTAATAAAATTTGGGACAACAAGGGTGAGTTGCCAACTCGTGAGTAGAAGATATCTGCGAAAAGAAATCGAAATGCACGACGCTATCCTAGGTCATAATAATATAGTAATATACTACTAGTCATCAAGTAAAGGCAGGATAATAGGCTATGTGTAAGTGCAAATGCTCCGTGCTCGTGTCAGTGCCTCATATAGTACTAAGCCATGTGAATGAGTATGCATGCACCATGAATGTAAAATAACCAATCCTGAAATCTAGATATATCTATATAAGAAATCTTTAGCTTTTATCATAGTAAAAGGTGTATAGAAATCTGAAATATCAACGATGAAATCCATGGAAATTCGTGTCAAGCATCGACACAAAACATGTAAATCTCAAGTCTCAATACCTCATAATCTAAATGTCTCATAGTCTCAATATCTCGGGCTCCGTCAGTCCGGATCGGCCCATATCATCAAATCTCACGACAACGGTCGGTATCCTCCAGATATCCGCCGCGCCAGACATCACCGGTAGGTAGCTGTTCACACCATAATATTGCATTATTATATTCCCCATTCTTATTCTTTTTTATAAATAAACAGGTGCTTTTGACGCATGTCTGCTACATGTTACAGGTTACAGGTTCTTGGACAGGAAACAGTGAAAACGATGTAAAGACAATGAAAATATGGACTTTTGACCAACAAACAGAGGACTCTTGATCAAGCCTACATCAAAGAACAGTTCATGTAGGGTTTCTATGCACGCGCACAAGGGTCTACGAGGCATCAACCATGCCCGATTAAAAAATTAGCCGTGCCGAACAACCCGAAGCCGGATCTTTAAACTAGAGATTAGGCGAAAACTAGCATGTTAACAACTTTAACACTAAGTGAGAGGGATTACAACCTTTGTAGATCCGGTCCTTCACTTCATATGCTCCGTGTTGAGGTCCCTTCGCTGCGATCATCGGGTTCCGGACTCTCGAGAGGTTCCACGAAGAGAAAGATGCAGTCTTGCTTCCGATCTTCGATACAAAGATGATCTACCTTGAAGTTTCATTAACACAAGCTAACACTCACTAAAATTGAGTGAACACTCTCATCTAAAGGGAAAGGGAAGATGAGGATGATGAAGTAGGATTTTTTGCTCTCTTTATTTATCTTTTTCTCACATTTATTCATCACTTGGAAAAAGCTAGTAAGCTTTTTCCATGAAGAAAGAAGAAGGAAGATGATGAAGAATGAGAATTAATTATCATTTGTGATGAATAATAAAAAGTTATCATAATCATTTATGCAACCATGGTTGTAGTAACCATTGTAGAGAGTTTACTAGGGTTAGGGTTTGGGTTGGGTTAAAGGGTGAGTCACAAAGAAATATCTATCATAATATCTTAACAAAGACAAAGTAAAACCATCTAGAAACATCTAGAAATCATTAACCCAAATCAAACCCTAATCTTGTTTAAACTCCTCTAAACATGTTGCATTAATAATTATAACTTGTTACAATATTATATATCACATATACAATATTTATTGTAACAAAATAAAATAATACAATTAACATATATCGCATATATATCAATGTATTACCCGAGTGAGAAAAAGAATCTTTCAGTGAGCAAATATTAGTTAATGTAATTTTAATATATCATATATATTATTATACATTAAATTATCGAATCAACACTTGATCCGACAATCCGGCTATATCGCATATAACCGACTAATATTTATCCGTACCGATTCATCGAATCAACACTTGATCCGATGACCCGGCTGATATCATATATCGCGAGAATAGAATACGGTATCTCATATCGCATTATCCTCAGTCCCGCACATATCACATACGTGCCCCTACTCCGTTTTGCCTGAGCTAAGAAACCTCTGTGTAGGACTCTAAAGAATCGTCAATACGCCGGCAGTAGGTGATGATCATATCAAACACCCACAAGCTGCAAGCGGTCAGCTAAACGTAACAGCCACCTAGGTATTGAGCTCTCAGAAGATCAACAAGCAAGCCTGTACATTCTCCTGTGAATCCAAACAGTAACACTCCCGTACAGTCCGGTCTCGTCGTCTGATATGTCGCATATCTCGCCTAGGGGTGGTAAACGTCAGACCCCAGTAGCTCGATAAGTCGTGTCGATATGAGGTCTATAACAGTTTGAGAAACTACTGATAACACTTACCAGTAAATCTCAGCAACCCTGGCCAGGGATTTCCGGTTATAGCCAATCGAACACAGCACAACATCAACTCCCTATACCGGGAGAGACGAATCCCCTCCTATCGCTCATTGCCTCCATGTGATTCAGGACTGTACCCAAAAGCCACCTTTTTTCACGCCCTCTTGGACGTGGTATGATGGAAATCAAAGCACAGTGGGAATCACACAAGACTCTATGACGATCTCGGGTCAACAGACTACTCTGTACCAGTGTAACCGGAGAACTGCCATCTGACGTGAGGTATAATACCATCTGGGAGTTCTCGGCGAGTCCGTCCAGTGTACCCAGTCTCCACTGAGCACCCGTACACCATCCTTGATGTCAAACACCGATGGATATGAGATCATCCATCGCCCATCATATGGGTCAAGATGCGTGTACGCTAGTCTATTCTGGTGCATCGATGCCCTGTCTCGATACACCCTCGACTAGGAACAGTTATAGGATGTACTCGTCGACTACCGTGGCCCCACTAGTATGATCTCATCATAGTCCCAGTAGTCGAGTACATATCCTAAGGGCTTTATCAACATGTAACATAGAGACAATCAGAGTACATGTTAAGATAAAGTACAACCAGATAGCATACTATCATGTCGAGCAAGAAAGTTCTCCCTATATATGTCCTAGCATCCACTACAATATACATCGTATGTACAGTAATGGCCTCTAGGGCATACATATAACTAACAGTTCACAATCAATAAGGCAACGCAAGATGCAAAATGTCAAGTCAAACGGTTAAAAGATCGCTACAAGTTTTCACTAAGAGATCTGGAGAATATTGAGAAGCCCAATTGATAAAATAACCCAAGAACCAGAAGCCCAAAAAGATCCAGAGAATAACACAAAAATTTCAGCATCTGAACTCACTAAAGGGCCGCGGAACCGCGGCCTAAGCCAGCCATTGCCGCGGTTCCGCGGCTAGAAGAAGCCCATATGCAAAATATTTTTTACCAAAATACAGTGGCTGCGTTGACTGGTCTTTATAGGGCTATTTTTGTAATTTTAGACATACGGATCAAAATGTAACCTAAGGTTTCTATTTCCTATAAATAGAACTCTAAAGATTGTAATTTCTTATGCCTCCTTTTAATAAAAATTCAGAAATCCTTTTGGAGAGCATCGGTGCCTCTCTTTAATTCAGAAATTCAGATCTGACAACCCTGCTTTGATGTTTGGAGAGAGCCATCTGTAAGTAATTTAATTTCTTGCCTTAGTGTAGATTTCAATTCCTTGCCCTAGGTAGATTTAATTTCATGCCGTAGGAACTTGTTTAGGGTTTAGCTTTGAGGAAGGATTTTGAGAGATGAGATCTCTCATCCCTTTTTTACCCACCAAATATTTACAATAGGACTCCATGCATACATGCACATACCGCTCCCTACGGCACTCTATCCCTCGAGGTAGCGGTGATACCGTAGTATAAAGGCCCGGGTGTGATGTTTTCCATGGAGGTTAGGGTAAGGATCTCTAAAGGAAGGACAAGAACCTAGAGGAAGGAACACCTTCCCGAACGGATCTAATCCACTTTATTGATAATTAGCATAACTCCTCATAGATCTTCATTCGGGTATTGAAAGCGGTGAGATTTAATTACATTTCCAAACCATCCCTAAACCTAGCCCTAGCAAGAGTAGATCTAGATAATTGCCCTAGGTTAATTAGGTTTTTAGATTTAATAATTAATCCGAACACCCTTCGGAATTAACTCGTTAGCGCTATTAGGAGATTCACAACATCCCTGTGGACCGACCCGTACTCACCGGCTAGCTTCATGCGACGCCGTTCTTGATTGCGGTTATAAATATTTTTGATCTATCTTTTAGAAAGCGCAAGCACGCTAAAATCATCCAAGCCAAATGGCGCCGTTGCCGGGGATGGCGTGTCATTTCCTTCACGCAATTTCGGGTTAATCATAAAATAAAAAATTATAAAAATCTAAAAAAAATCAAAAAAATATAAAAATATATATAGTTTGTTATTTTTGGAAGGGATACTTTGTGGTTGAATTTTTGCAGGATATACAATCAAGTTCGGATCTGGAAATCTCCAGAGATCAAAACAGCAAATAGACGATCCTATCAACAGAAGATTGCAACAACAGAGGAACAGAAAAAATTTAGAGGACTGAGTCAACAAGAAGAACAGCAGCGATCTGGTGAGCGCAAAAAAAAAAAAAACAAAACCGCCGAAGGCACCAACCCGCGGCGGATCCGCGGTCGGAGGCGGCACTTCGCGGCGGTTCCGCGGTGGTGGCGACAGATCGGTTGCTAGAAAAAAAGGCAGAAGCGCGGTATAAAAAAAAAAAACAGTTCTGCCACTGCAAATTTCTGTGAGTTTTCTCTCTCCTCCTCTGCAAATCTTGATATATCTTCTGTAAATTTGCCTGCAGGATTTCTTTACGCTCAAAAATTTTTTCCCTTCCAAATAACGATCTTGTGCAGGATTTTTGTGCCTTTCTTGAAATGAAATTACATTGCAAGTAATATTTTGCTGTTGCATATCTTTTCTATAAAATATTTTGCTGTTGCATATCTTTTCTCTAAAATCTTTTTGCAACAAAATTTTTCCAAATAAAGAGAAAAAGAATGAAAATAAAAAGGACAAATATTTTATAGAAACTTGCAAAATTTTTAGCCGCAAATAAATCCTTGCACATAATAAACTTTCCTTCTTTCCCCTTTTCTTACAACATGGGTACCCCACATAATAAATCATTAGCCGAACTTTGGTATCCCGAACCTAATTTTGCGTCATATGTCAATTTGTTCGGTCAATTTAAAAGCGATCCCTCCATGCCTAAAAAAATCTTTGAAAGATCACATAGAGGCGTTTAGGAGAAATAGTTTGACTTTTCAACCTACTTTGTGTCAACCGAGTCAACCTTTACCACCTACATATGTTGATATCACTTCTTCAAGTCCTTCTGTTACTCCTAGGCCGATGTCCATTGCTGAGCATATTGCTCAATCTTGCAGTCGATCTTTCACCCCTCTCCACTCATCTAGTTCTAGGGATCCGCACGACTATTCACCTTTTTATCCACATGTTGACCCTACCCCTGTCCAATCACCCACTTCCTACCAGTCCTACCCGACTTTCCCACCTTCACTAGACACTGTTTCTACACAGTCATTAGGGAGTTTCACATATCCAACCAATTTTGAATCTTTTACTGAAACCCCCTCACCACCTAAGTCTAGTTTGGAAGAGTCGTTGGAAGCATACATTGCAGCAACGAATAAAATGGTGAGGAATGTGGAAGCGTCCATGGCCGCCCTTATGCAACCTTGTGAACCGGTAGCTATTCTCCCACCAGCTTCAAAATTTTCAATGTATAAGGAGGCGGTTGGACAGAGTGAGAATGTGAGAGGATTTCCAAATCAAACCTACCCATACCCTATTGAATCCAACAACTCCAATTTTCAAACATGTGTCCAAAATGATGAGTTGTGTGATTTTGTAGTGTTTGATTTGCCAGATTGTGAGGAACCCCTTTCGAGTGAAACCGTACCTAATCCTTTTGATCTTTACACCTCCACTCTAGAACCTAAATCGATAGATATCCATGCTTTTGAGGAGGTGTCTAAAGAAATTGATTTTCACTTGATTGAGGATATAGACGCCGGGAATATTTCGGATGATGAACCTGTCGATGTAATTGAAATTTTATGTTCAAATCATCATCCTGGGTTATTAAATGTTTCTCCCGAAACTCATAAGCGTCTAGATTTTGATGATAATGGCATGGATGAGTTAAATATTGAGGATAGTATTGAGGAGAGTCTTGAAGATAATATTGAGGTTGAATCATTTTTGTTTGATGTGTCTGATTTTCCAATTCATCCTCCTGAACCTTTGACTGTTATATCACCCTCCCTCCTTCCCATCATTCCGACCCCGCTTGAAGACTGTGAGCTTGAAAGATTTTTCTTTGAATCAGATACTGTTCTCACAGATAATAACACTTACGAGTGTTTCACTTTTTCGGACGATGTTGATGACTCACCGCCCGAGTTTGAGTCCTTTACATTTTCAGATGAGCCATCAGACTCGGTTGATTGTAGTAGTTTCGAACCATTAATGGATTCTTTCAAGTTCGAAACAGTTTACTACGGTGAGAAAGATACTATCCCTAATTCACTCCCTTTCGTCTCTCCTATTGTCCCGATCGTACAAATGACCGTTACGCTTTCATCTCCGATACCAAGTTCGGCGTACCCATATTTTCTTGCGAATCTTGAGGGATTTGATCCCATTTCTCGACGAGTAGATAGGTTAGCGCAATCGCTTATAACATATCGGTCATCACATATTGCGCTAATTTATTCACTTAATTTACACCCTCAAGATCGTACTCCACTTCCTTCTTCTTTTCGCCATTCTTCTCCCCCACCGAGACCATATTCTACCATTCTTCTTTCCATACGGTCTCGCGTGCTTCTCATTTTCTTGCACCAACTATACCATTTCCACGATAAGATTTTTGAATGGTTGGTGCTAACTTTTGGCTTGTACAAGGCCAAGCTTAAGTTTGGGGGAATCTTTGTATATATGTATATATTTTTTGTTTTCTTTTCTATATAAAAAAAAATAAAAATAAAAAATTTCAAAACATTAAAAATATAAAAATTATAAATAAATAAACAGGGGAGTGCCGGTATTTTGACCCTCTTGGTTTAGCATGACAGTGAGGACACTGTCAAGTTCAAGTTTGGGGGTATGTTCGGTACGTCTTCTTCCTTCGCATTCATTTGTATATATTTTTGCATTTGCATATTTATTTGAAAAACCTATAAAAATTTAAAAATTTCAAAAATTATAAAAATTATTGTATTCAATTTTGGCTATAATTGACTTGAGTTTGACAAATAGGTTAACTGGCTAGGAATAACTAGATCTTAGACTTAGTGAATTAAAAACCCTAAAGATAACCTTCCTTAAAGTTTAACGGTAGAAAGTATATGCCTTTATAGTTTATTTAGAAATAGGCAAATTTTGGGTTCACTTCTTGGGCTAAGTCGAAACGAAGGAAAAATATTGAAGCTTTTATTAGAGTATAAGTTTGAAAAATAGTTCCTAGCTTAAGTCTAGATTCTGAAAACGTATACCCTACAATTTGCACAATCACGCACCTTGAAACTTGGAATAGTAGAAGAGACCTTGAAATGCTCTTGTCTAAAGTCCTTAGTACAATGAAAATGAAAAAATATATATATAAAAGTGTGAATTAAGAATATAAAAAAATGAACACTGGTTTTTGTGATTACTTAAGGCTGTAAAAATAGAAAAATATTTAGCGAGGGTGCTTCATCACCTAGTGCCTTAGACCAACTGGTTTGGGAGTCACTGCAAAAAGCCTTGGGTGTTGCAAGACTAGAAATTACGCTTTAAAAGTGCAAACGCATTTTGTAATCGGTCGTTGGTACCTCAAGAAGTATTAACGGTCGCATGAAGGATGTGTAAGCAAAATTCATTTAAAAGTTCACCAATTAAGAAGTGCTTTGGACAACGGACAAGAGTACGATTGCTTGATTTGAATTTCCAAGTGTAGGGGTGATCTATACACACACGTAGGGGTATGTGATTGGAGTTTAGATAAGAGAAAGGAGTGAAAAATAGAACTTGCATGTTTAGTAGAGTTGATAGAAATTCCTAAGTGGAGATGGAACCCTAGAAGGAAAACTTAAGAGATGCCGAAAGCTAGGTAAGTCTATAGAACATATATAATCTTAAGTTAAATAATGAGGAAGTGTGAAGAATATGGGTGGATAATTTATGAGTCGAAGATAATAGAATTCCTTGTTAGAAAACCTAGGTGGAGAATGAAAGTCGAAAAGCCAAATTGATAGGATTTTGTGGGTAGTATCCGCTGAAAACCCTCAGGCGACAACACTCCTCCTACTAGGGACACCTAGAGGTTTAACGGCTTGTTGCACGTGCTCAGTGCAATCGCGTTTCCCTGCGAAAGTGCGGTTAGGATTTTAGTGAATAAAAATAAGTTTGCTCGAGGACGAGCAAAAGATAAGTTTGGGGGTATTTCTTCACACCATAATATTGCATTATTATATTCCCCATTCTTATTCTTTTTTATAAATAAACAGGTGCATTTGACGCATGTCTGCTACATGTTACAGGTTACAGGTTCTTGGACAGGAAACAGTGAAAACGATGTAAAGACAATGAAAATATGGATTTTTGACCAACAAACAGAGGACTCTTGATCAAGCCTACATCAAAGAACAGTTCACAATCAATAAGGCAACGCAAGATGCAAAATGTCAAGGCAAACGGTTAAAAGATCGCTACAAGTTTTCACTAAGAGATCTGGAGAATATTCAGAAGCCCAATTGATAAAATAACCCAAGAACCAGAAGCCCAAAAAGATCCAGAGAATAACACAAAAATTTCAGCATCTGAACTCACTAAAGGGCCGCGGAACCGCGGCCCAAGCCAGCCATTGCCGCGGTTCCGCGGCTAGAAGAAGCCCATATGCAAAATATTTTTTACCAAAATACAGTGGCTGCGTTGACTGGTCTTTATAGGGCTATTTTTGTAATTTTAGACATGCGGATCAAAATGTAACCTAGGGTTTCTATTTCCTATAAATAGAACTCTAAAGATTGTAATTTCTTATGCCTCCTTTTAATAAAAATTCAGAAATCCTTTTGGAGAGCATTGGTGCCTCTCTTTAATTCAGAAATTCAGATCTGACAACCCTGCTTTGATGTTTGGAGAGAGCCATCTGTAAGTAATTTAATTTCTTGCCTTAGTGTAGATTTCAATTCCTTGCCCTAGGTAGATTTAATTTCATGCCCTAGGAACTTGTTTAGGGTTTAGCTTTGAGGAAGGATTTTGAGAGATGAGATCTCTCATCCCTTTCTTACCCACCAAATATTTACAATAGGACTCCATGCGTACATGCACATACCGCTCCCTACGGCACTCTATCCCTCGAGGTAGCGGTGATACCGTAGTATAAAGGCCCGGGTGTGATGTTTTCCATGGAGGTTAGGGTAAGGATCTCTAAAGGAAGGACAAGAACCTAGAGGAAGGAACACCTTCCTGAACGGATCTAATCCACTTTATTGATAATTAGCATAACTCCTCATAGATCTTCATTCGGGTATTGAAAGCGGTGAGATTTAATTACATTTCCAAACCATCCCTAAACCTAGCCCTAGCAAGAGTAGATCTAGATAATTGCCCTAGGTTAATTAGGTTTTTAGATTTAATAATTAATCCGAACACCCTTCAGAATTAACTCGTTAGCGCTATTAGGAGATTCACAACATCCCTGTGGACCGACCCGTACTCACCGGCTAGCTTCATGCGACGCCGTTCTTGATTGCGGTTATAAATATTTTTGATCTATCTTTTAGAAAGCGCAAGCACGCTAAAATCATCCAAATCAGTAGCCTTCCCCTGCCAGGCTCATTGTCTACAACTCGATCTTCTTGCCCCGGGGTACCATACCGGGCCAACCATATACCCGAGACGGTTCATCCACTCCTCGAATCGGGTCTCGAAATCCAACAGAAAACATGAAATCTCATGGTGGACGACACATACATCAAGAGAAAACCGCAACTTATATTTTAAAAAGAGAGGAGGAGAGAGAGAAGTTTTTACATATATTCTTGCGGTTTTCCCCAAAAATCCAGAAATCTCATAGAAATCCAAAATCTCAAATTCATGAATAAGTATATAATAAGTGTCAGCATATGCCCATAATACTGCATGATAACATGAAAATGTGAATGCATGAAATGTTTAAGTAATAAATGCCATGTCTATACTAACACCAGAGAGTAATCACGATGTAATATCGATCTAGCTGTTAGTTAATTCTATCAATAAAAGATAATATGATCTAAAGTGTACGTGACATAGCAATTACCGATGATGATGTGTGTGAGCCGGCAAATACGTGTGCGTGGAATATGCGCATCATCGGTAATGGTGCTGGTGTCCTAACAGGTAGAGTTTTATATTGATATGGAAACATATGTATGAACATGCAACATTATGATTACGGTATGAATATAAAGACGGATGTGTAATAACCACTCATCTGCGATATACAAGTAAAACTACAACTATATGACTCGAACTTACACTAGTGTCCATCTAACCTCCTAAGGAACTAAACCTAAGAAACTGGTCAATAAGAAATAGGAGTACACCTAAATTCTGAATCCATATCTCTAATAGTTGGCGATCCAGCCTCAATAGCGTCACGTACGTAGTACGGCTTCCTCGAATTAAGAGTGCGGATCAATCATCATATCTATGCCTTGTACGGTAAAGTCCATCGTACGACATCCCAATATCGGGGTACGGGTCAAGTATCACCTACATGTCTCATCATTCGTATAATATCATTATCAACACATGTCATGCTCAAGGTGCTATACTGTAATCGCATACATCAATCATATATCATTGCCAGCATAAATATACATCGTTAATTTATCCTCAGAAATGTCATGTCACATATATCATATCTTGATCAAGTCACATATGTCAAGTCGTGATTAAGTCACACCTATAAGATATCGAAATCAAATTACACCTTTATGATATCGCAATCAAGTTACACCTATATGATGTCGAAATCAAGTACACCTATATGATGTCGTAATCAAGTCACACATATATCATATCAGAATTTCAGGCACAGGTTACAGTCCGGGTTCTATTTTAGAGTCCCATGTACTTTAATATCATCACCACCCATTATTATTGTTCATGTATACAAATCCACTATCTCATTTTCTAATAATCCGCTAACATCATAACACGACTGTATAGCCAAGAATCACGGCATCAAGCCTTAGTTATACTGTTCCTTTCCCGTGTATCATATCACATCCTTGTATCACATATACGTGTGGTGTATATATATATATATATATATATATATATATATATATATATATATATATACCTATACCTAGTCCTATATATATATACACATACACGTATACACCACGTAGAGTTTCTGTGTGTGTGCGTGTGTGTATATCTACCTGAAACCTATGAATCTTCTCCAAGATATTCATCCTCGGGTAAGGTCTTTCTAAATCAGTCTAGTCCAACCTAAGGTCATTACTAAGGTCCTACTCACCAAGGATCTAAGGTCACGTCTAGCTTTCTAACGTCAATAAATACTACTACTATTCTACGTTTGCGGGGGTGCTAAACGCCATCCACCCGACTTCCCCCCGTAGATATACATCTACTCACCTGGTCCTTGTCTGCCGAAGACGATGTCGCCTTCCTCTTCTTCCTCGTACGAAGTCCACGTGAGGGGTACCTATATGCAAACATATGTAGTATCGTAAGCTGAATCACGGACAAAAGTCAAAACGACGCACGGAACGCGCATAGGTTAAAACCTATGTCCCGCTCATGCAAAAGAACCAAATATCGCTCGATATCGGCGTACAAACGCCGATTGATTGAGATAAACATCAACAAACAACTCATAGTTTTAAAACTCATCACTTATAATACAAAACATGATTTAACCCATCGAAACCCTAAAAATCGATCAAATCGTCCGATTTCGAAAAACCCGAAAACGCCAATTTACCGTTTTACTTCAAAACTTGACATTTAAATGAAAATAATGGTCATAAAACTCGTTAAATAGCATAACTAGATTATACAACCCATTACTATATTTTTAACACCCCAATTGTATTAATTAGAAAATTCTAGTTTGCAAATAAACCAATTTTAACACCTTGCAAGCAAAATGTCACAATATCTCATCTAAACTGGATTTTGCATGCATTAATGCATTAAACTACAATTCATGATGATAATGATGTAATGAAACCATAAATTATATTTTAAATTTCATTTATTTAAGAATTTCCAAAATCTAGTTAGCAAAATAGCATGTTTTATCACTATTTTTCAATCATAAATAAAAACTAGTAATCAAATTAAGTTTTTCATTCCACCAACAAGTTAATACCCTCATTAAAACCACACTCTAGTGTTACAAACATTAATTGGAATTTTATTTCACCAATATATACAATATATAGAAATCTAGTTTGCAAAATTGTTTAAATTAAACAATTTTGGATCAACAATTTACAATATATCAACCATGCATGATTTTCCATTTCTAAAAGTGTTAAACTAGTTATTATAACCCTAATTAATTAATAAAACCATAACTTGATTTTACAAACCCTAACTTGAATTTTTTAAAACTTGAAGATAGAATTAATTTATTAATTCTAATTATGCTAAAATGAAACATTAAATAACAATAATCAAAAGAATGAGATTTATACCTTCACAACATGAAACCCAAGCATGAAATAAGCCTCCAAAATAATGGTTTCCATCTCCAAGATCCATGCTAAACAGGTTAAAGAATATTGGGTAAAGATTGAATATGGATTTTGGGGTTTATTTTGGAATTTTTGATGGAATTTGATGATTTTTTAATACAAATTGAAGTGGGGAAATTTTAGGGGCAGCCAAGATGAGGGCCGGCCATGTGAGGAGGAGGAGGAGGAGAGTGAGAAAAGTGAAGAAAAGTGAAGAAAAGTGTAGAAGGTCTCACTAAAATATCACATCATTAAGTCTTTTCATGAAATTAATAAAAATTCTTTATTTTCCTCACTTAATATAACCTAGAATGGTCTAGAACATGGATAAATTTGAAAATAAATTTTGCATGAAACACACTTGATTCTAATATGCAATGGTTCATTTTTGCAAATTAAACCCATTCAAATTTGTAATTTACACTAATTTAGTGTATAAATAAAGCTTATGTTAATATTTAAAATAATTAATTTAGGAAAAATATTTAATTAAACTAAAAATTTATAAGTGGCTAAATAAACACCATTTACTAATAATAACATAATTAAAATAGGTATTTTTAAATTTATAGTGAAGAATAATTACGGTTTAGTTTTATGAAAACTACGTTTTACTTTACCGAAATTATAAAATTCACTTAAACGATTTTATTTATTTAATTATTTTTAAAACGTTAGGGTTGAGGAGATAAGGAAGAAGGAGAAAAAAATGATGGCCAAGGGTTATGGCAGCAGCAGCCCCCCCTCTCACAATTACACACACTCTCTCTCTTCAAAGCCCACCTAACCTAATCATTATGTCTATCTTTGACTTTTCCTTTTTCTCATTTCTTTTTCTCACCAAAATGAAATAACATGTAACCAAATGAAACATGTCATGGTGCACTAACCATGAAAAGCTGTAGAAATGCGGATTTGGCTTAATCGCGATTACCAGTGCACTAATCGGGTTTTTATCAAAATTGCATATAATAACTTTTAAAAATGCCAAATCCTAAAAATATGTTATTAAATGAGTAAATCATTTTAATTTTCATTTATTTCGCAATTATTGGTATATATTTATACCCTTTTTCAAAAACCCCAATTTCGCAAATCGGGCAGTTTTCGAAAAAAATATTATTTTAATATTAAATTCCAAAAATAATATTGTATGTTTTCTGAAATGTTACACAAATCCATAACCAAAATCGCATAAAAACTCAAATCGAATTTGAAATCACGAGCGAAGCGCACATAGATTAGAACTTATGGTCAACGCGTACTAAAACAACAAAATACTTTTCGGCGTCGACGTACGAACGTCGAACGACCAAGTCACAACATGAAAATCCAAAAACCAAGTTTTCAAATATCGTAAAATATCACCAAAATCAAGTAAAACAACTCCAAATTTTCCTTCAGGTGATCCGAGACTTTTTAGCATATAGGATAGGCTTAGTTATCTAGTGAGTGAGCTACAAAACAAAATTCACGCCTTAACTCTCCAACTCACCCGCAATTTGCAGTCCAGAGGGTTAAATTTGCAGCCATGCTAAGGAATTGGGGGCTCAAGCTTCTACGGTGGTCTTCTATTGGTTCATACATCTCTTTGTATCCTCTAATTAATTTTCAGAGTATCCTAATTGCTCCAGATTCTAATTGATCATCAAAAACTCAAGAAAACTGACATTTGGAATTTCTAAACTCATGTTTATATGTTCAAAACTCAATTGGACTGAGGATTTTATAACTTAATAAGGTTGTAGTCATTAATCAACTCTCTACTACATCACCACTATTTATTATATCCACCAAAGCTTACTTTCTAAAACATAAGTCTATAAAACTTAAACTTTTAAACTCTAAACTAATTTATCAAGGCAAGAATACTTAAAACTTGATTAAAAGTGGGATTTTTATCTCATAAAGGCAACTAAAGAAATTTCCAAGATAGCAAAAGATTTCAAAATAAAGACTTGATCCCACCCAGATGCTTAGGATGAGAATATGAATAATATTTGTGAAGGCTACCATGAGTTTGGCGGTGATTTGTGGGGAGTTTGTGGTGGTGGAGGTGGGAGGTGGAGAGGGAGAAAGTGAAGGAGGAAGAAGAAGGAAGAGATGAGGGAAAATAATGAGAAGGCAAATGAAATGGTTATACAACCTTACCCCCTCCCTCTTCCCATACCCTCTTTTCCCATACCTTCCATGTTCATATGTGTCCCCTTCATTTTCTTTTCCTTTCCTTTCCTTTTTTTAAAAAAGAATAAAACTATAAACACAAATGAAAAAGAATAACAAAAGAAAACTAATATACCTTCATTTGTTAACATGTCATGCGCACAAAGTATGGTTAACAAAAATAAAACTAGGTTTAGTACAAAAATAGGAAAACACTAATTAAATTTAACATTAAACTTGTATATATATAATTATATACTAATTTGAGAAAAGTCCTATTTAAATAAATGCTCACATAACTAATAATTCATTTTAAATTCCAATTATTTTCCAAAAATATAGGTATATAATTATACCAATCTACGAAAACTTAAATCCATAATCGTATAATATCCGTGAAATTCATTATTTTATTATTTAAATTCTAAAATAATATTTTCCATTTTCTGAAATGTTAATATCTTCCTCCTTAAATAAATTCGGTCTCCAAATTTAAATTTAAATCCTAAGTATTAAAATATTTCAGTAAATCAAGTCAAAGCAACGGGGCTCCGAACTCATGGATAAGCTAGAAATATCATAGCACAACGTGTACGCATGAAAACGAGTACAAAACTCAATAATCGAAACTCCAACAAGTGTCATGTAAATCATACAACTTATGATTAAAATGCAAGTTGCGAAATCTACTGTTTAAATCAAACACAATATAATCAAGGCTACAATACATATATAGTATGCATCCAGGTAAAATCACCTAAGTGGCTAAAAATGTATGCTTGAAAAATCCTTTTCAAATTATTGTGTGATGCGTATATTACGGCACAAGTAACAGACGTTCATTTATGAAGAATATATATACAATACATATATAGTATGCATCCAGGTAAAATCACCTAAGTGGATAAAAATGTATGCTTGAAAAATCCTTTTCAAATTATTGTGTGATGCGTATATTACGGCACAAGTAACAGACGTTCATTTATGAAGAATATATATATATACGTTTTGCTTAAAATATACGTCCGCTTTTTTGAAAATAGTTTGGAAGAGTTTTCTTTTGAAAAATCTTGTGTCATTCACTGACACGTAGGAAAACAATAAGACTATAACTCCTTTAAAAATCTCTTATGTAAATATCGATATATGCCAAAAACGTTCAGGTACTGTCTCTCAGACCAGTCCTGCCTAGTTACTATATAACATAATATATGTCATAAAAATGTGATACTCGAAAAGAAATCCACATCAACCGATGTGTATGAAAATAAATTCACGTGCGACTGGTGTGCATGTAAATCAAAGTTTAAACCAAGTGCAACGAATGTGCACGAAAATGAAAACTGAGTGCAATGGGTGTGTACAAAAGTATCTGTCAAGTGCAACAGGTGTGCACGAAACTATCTGTCAAGTGCAACGGGTATGCACAACAACAACATCAAATGCATTTAGAGTGCACGAAAACCTCAATCAAGTGCAACTGATGTGCACGAAAATCCTCAAGTGTCTCATAGGTGCACAAAACCACATCCAGTGCGCTGAGTGGGTGTGAAAATCTAAATCAAGTGTATCAGATTTGCACAAAAGCAATCTAGTGCAATAAGGTGCATGAAAATAAATATCAAGAGCAATTAGGTGCACGAAAACACAAATCTAGTACAACTGGCGTGCACCAAAACCATATCAATACATCGAAAACGTATATAAACAATATCAAGTGCACAAGTCAAAATCAGGTGCATACAACAGGCACACAATCAAAATCGAGTGTATCGGGATACACGAAATCATAAATATGTGCAACTCGGTGCACAAAACAACATTGAGTGCAATGGATATGCACAAAAACGTAAATCACGTGTAATGGATGTATAAAAAGATAAATCAAGTGCAGCTGCTGTGCACAAAATATCAATCATGAAACTCAATCATCAAAATACAAGTCATAATGACGAAAACGTGATACTCGAATCACCAAAACACAAATCACAAATAAATGATATTGAGGTACACCCCCTTCAATGTCGAAAGGAGCCTGTGCACCCGGAACTGGCAGAGCAAGAATTTCTATATGTTTTCTGCTCACAGTCTGACGTCCTCTGTCTCTAGGTCCTTGTTCTCTCTGCGGATCACCAATTCTATGACCATCCGGCTCGACAGCCTGGTAAGGAGTAACGACGAAAACAATCTCGCTCTGACGCCTCTCTGAATATCTCGTAGCCAAGTAACCTGGCCACTTACAATGTAGCACGTCAATGACAGTGGCCTCTGGCCTTCTAAGTGCGTGCTATACAATCGATCCTGGGTCTAAATCTCTGTCGCTGTCGCATCCCGGGATGAACTTATCACAGCCTCTTCCGATATCATTTCTGCCGAACTGCCCGGAAGTTGGCACTCTTTAATTAATCCATTTCTGTTTCGGAATAGCTGCAATCTCATCACGACTTTCCTTTGGAAATGTGGCCGTATCTAATGCCTCTACGTACGTATCAAATCTCTAGTATCAATGGAGAGGAACAATTACTCATTGAGATCTCGCACGAATCTCATAATCCACTTTTCTTCAATATCGACCAAATCGAAATCATATATCGATAGCTGCATAGACTGCAATTCATCCTTGGTTACGGTCATATCCGGAGTCTCTCACAAGGACTCGAAGCTACGAATTCGGTATCTCCAACACTCTGTGGAAGACATCTGGCTAGCTACATCCTCGAGAACTCGTCCAAGTCATCAGAAGAATACGCACTGCTCATCCTCTCTCGAACGACTTACACCAGGTTTAAGAAAGACCTTTCAAACTGTAACTAGTCAACTCAACTGATCTCATATCGGAGTATCCAAACGAACGAAATATCCTAGTCATCCTACCCATGAATGATTAAGGAATCTCCATCACATCCCTGCCTGTAAACTCATATGGCTTCAGTTTCGTGAACTCTGGAAGCGACATCTCGTCAATCTCAGCAACAACTGGTACATCTGTCTGCATGGTAGACAACACAACGATCTCCAGAGTAGGCTGTACATCAATAGTCCTCTCAATCTGGCCGGCCTCAAACAATGACCCGACCATCCGGTGCGGATCCAGAACACTTGCCTGAAACGAGAAATCCTAACATAAAAGGAGAAATCAATCTGATCCTGTGTCACCGGGACAATACCTTGGTCAGTCCTCGTCTCACTTTGACTGCATCTCTAGCCGCAACCATCTCGGCTCTTGTAGCCATGGTGATAAGAACCGTAAACAAACATCAATGAGGATAGATTACAAGAACGAATATAATAAAAGATCTCAAGATATGTACATCCTAAGATTATTTAAACGGAGTATCGTATCGTAAGTATGCTGTGGAATATACACACGGTACGTTACTCTACTTGAGTTAGCTACTCCATCAACTAAGGTCAACCTCCGTAACGAAAGTTCGGGTCTAATATCTCCCTAGTCAAGTCTAAATTCCGTAAGGTCAAGTTTAGGTTTCGAAATATACGCCCTAAACTCAGCATAGTCAAACTTAGAATTGAACAAAGTTTAAACCTAACGCTCTGATACCAACTTTGTCATGACCCGGAAACGGCACGTGACCGGCATTTGAATCATGTGAAGTCTATAGGACCCCAGCGTAACCCAAATAAGCCGAAAACCAGGAATCTAAATCTTTTTAAAAAAATAGTGGAGGTGAGGTTTTGAAAAAGGGTATCGATGAAATCAAGTTCTTTCTTTTCAAGTATAAGTAAAGTTCGTTTGAAATACACGTGGATTATATACTATAGTTTGAAAATATTTTCGTCATTTGCAATTTGGGCAGCACCTCCTTTGTAAATTTTGATCTAAACCAGTACATAAGCAATAATAATATAAGTATCCCCAATCGAGAGCTAACTCATTGCCAATCGGCGAAAACACAACCACACAAATAAATATATACGATGTCCAAAATGAAGATCAACTCAGAGAAGTAAAGAAAAACCCAAAACATCAACTCAACAATGTCCAAACTCAGCATATAAAAGAATAATACAAGTTTCGTTCTAAGTCCAAAGAACATACATAATCTGGTTGATGGAGTTTTTAACTAAATACAAATGAATATAAAAATGATACAAGCAGTGGTTACAATCTGGTGTGTAACCCACCTACCAAGCAAATCATCCAAAACTGAAGTGTGCCAGCACATCGTTACTGATCTAAACGGTCGGTCCTACAAGAAAACGATGGCACAATGGGGGTGAGTTGCCAACTCATAAGTAGAAGATATCATCAGGTAGAAATCGAATGCATGACGATCTACCTAGGTCATACTGTATAGTAATATCATATCGTGTGGTATCGAAAGTGAATGTGTGTGTGTATATATACACAAATATAATATCGTGTCTGTATCAATATGTGGTAACATGTCATCCATAGCATGTTTATATATATCATCTACTGATTGTCCATCAATGACACTCGAAATCATCATAAAACACTTAGTGTCCAGTATCGTCATTCAAAATCATCATAAATCCCGTGTCTAGTATCGACATGTAAATCCTCATATCTCAGGCGTCATCTCATCGGTTCGGCCCTTATATCTTAGGAACCGTTTTATCAGATCGGTCCTCATATCCATCTATCTCATATCACTCCGGTCGGTATCCTCCGGATATCTGCCGAGTCCAATATTGTCACCGGTAGATAGTGTTCCCAGCCAGGCTCAACGCCATTTTATACGATCTTCTTGACCCTGTGTACCATACCGGGTCCACCACATACCCACAGACGGCGACTCTTCATTTCTCGAATCGGGTAGTAATCATAACTCAGAACTGAGAAATCTCATAGTGGACATCGAAATATCATATCAAGAGAAAACCGCGTTTTTAGAACATCCACAAGTTTTGAAATCATATTTGTTGTTTCTCAAATTCAGAAATCTCATGGAAGCAGAATCTCATAAGAATATGACAATAATAAAATAATATGTACAGGCACAGAACAATACTATAATGCATTACAAGTGTGTTCATATAAGCATATCGTATAGCAATGTAAAGAAGGTACTAACAGAATTTAAAATGCTAACAGGTTATAATGTGATATGGTGCCATAGCGAGTTGTGTACATGATATGGAAATTACCGATGAGGTGAGTGTGAGCATACGGGTATGTATACGTGCAACATGTAAATCATCGATAATGGTGCGCGTGTCCTAGCAACGAAGTCACTTAAGCTAAAGGTATAAACGTATTATATATCGTAAATGATCGAAGCGTGAGCGTATGCAGAAATAAGAAATCGAAATGCAAGCGTAAGCGGAATAAAGAAATCGTACGTGAATAAGTATAAAAATATCTAACTACGTATGAGTCATACAATATAGTTTAAAATAGTACGAAATATTGCTTTAGAAATAAGGGCTACGATATTTTGAATTAGATACCATTTGAAAATTCGCCTATGAAATTATCATTCAAAAGTGTGTAACGGTTCGTTAGTTTGAAAGTAAGTATGGGTCTAAATATCTTATAATATCTACTTTGTGATTTTAAATAAGATTCCCGGAGTCGAAATAAAAGTCAGCTATCCATCTTCATTATATCACGTACGGAATATCTATTGTACGATATCATCAAATCAAATAGTACGGATGTATAGTCGCGTACATCATATCATCTCATCTCATAACATATCATCTCCTGTCATATCGTATCATATCATATTATATCGTTTCATATCATCATAATGTAATTATCCTTATATATATCCTAATTCTATGGTTGTAGGGTTGTTATACGCCAACCACCCGACTTCTCCCGTAAATATACATCTACTCATCTCAACACGTCCTTCCTAGTCAATTCCGACGGATGCCTTGCTCTTTTTCGTTGTCCCGGAAGTCCTCGCGATTGTACCTATAACGAATCCATAACCAAAATCATATAAAAATCCGAATCGAATTTGAAATCACGAACGAATCGCACATAGATTAGAATCTATAGTCAACACGTGCTAAAACAACAAAATACTCTCAGACGTCGACGTACAGACGTCGAACGATCAAGTCACAACATGAAAATCCAAAAACCAAGTTTTCAAATATCGTAAAATATCACCAAAATCAAGTAAAACAACTCCAGATTTTTCTTCAGGTGATCTGAGACTTTTTAGCATATAGGGTAGGTTTAATTATCTAGTGAGTGAGCTACAGAATAAAATTCACACCCTTACTCTCTAACGCACGTTAAATTTGCGGTCAAGGACGTTAAATTTGCGGTCAAGGACGTTAAATTTGCGGTCATGCTAAGGAATTGAGGGCTCGGGCTTCTATGGTGGTCTTCTACTGGTTCATATAACTCTCTGTATCTTCTAATTTATTTTCATAGTACCCTAATTGCTCCAGATTCTAATTGCTCATCAAGAACTCAAGAAAACTGACATTTGAAATTTCTAAACTCATGTTTGCATCTTCAAAACACAATTGGACCGAGGATACTATCACTTAATAAGGTTGTAGTCACTAATTAACCCTATACTTAATCACCACTACTCATTATATTTACAAAAACTCACTTTCTAAAACTTAAGTCTATAAAACTCAAACTTTTAAACTTTAAACTAATTTAGCAAGACAAGAATACTTAAAACTTGATTAAAAGTGAGATTTTTACCTCATAAAGGCAACTAAAGAAATTTCCAAGATGGCAAAGCTTTCAAAATGGAGACTTAATCCCACCAAGATACTTAGGATGAGAATATGAATAATTTTTGTGAAGGCGGCCATGAGTTTTGTGGTGATTTGTGGGATGTTTGTGGTAGGAGAAGTGAGAGGTGGAGGTGGAGAAAGTGAAGGAGCAGAAGAAGAAGAAGGAGATGGAGGAAAATAATGAGAAGGCAAATGAAATAGCTATGCAGCCTTACCCCCCTCTCTCCTTGCCCATACCTCCCGTGCTCTTATGTCTCCCCCTCATTTTCTTTTTTTTCCCCTTTCCTTTTCTATTTTTCTTCTAAAAAAGAATAAACCCATAAACACAAATGAAAAAGAATAACAAAAGAAAACTAATATACTCTCATTTGTTAACATGTCATGCACACTAAACATGGTTAACAAAAATAAAACTAGATTTAGTGCACAAATAGGAAAACACTAATTAAATTTAAAATTAAACTTGTATGTATATAATTATATACTAATTTGAGAAAAGTCCTATTTAAATAAATGCTCACATAACTAATAATTCATTTTAAATCCCAATTATTTTCAAAAAATTTAGGTATATAATTATACCAATGTACGAAAACTCAAATCCATACTTGTATAATATCCGTAAAATTCATTATTTTATTATTTAAATTCTAAAATAATATTTTTCATTTTCTGAAATGTTATAAATTTGCTGTGGCGATAAATAGAAAATGGTATGGAGGAAGTTCGAATAAAGGTGGAGCTTTATTGAAGAGAAGGGATTGAAGATGTCTCGTTGAATACAAACCAAGGTGAAGATTTGTTAGAGTTGGTCCGTATTCAAGAGTCGATAATGAAGAGCGAAACGGATCGTCGCAGAGTTGATAGAGTCCGAGTCCTTCTATAATTTGGTTTTAATGATGATTCGTTTTGAAGATTAATTAGGAAAATTTGTTGAAGAATTATTTGAAGAGTTGTTGGAAGATTTATAAGAGATCTTTCAGGAGTTTAATTTGGAAAGTTTGTTAGAGAGTTATTTAAAGATTTATTAGAAAATTTGTTAGAAATTGTTTTGGAGATTTGATGAGGTCCTAATAGAAGTAGGAGTTCTATTATTTCGTGTTATAAATAGAGAAGGGTCTTATCAGAGAAAAGTGGCCAACCATGAGAAAGAGAGAGAGAGGAGACGAAGGCAAAGACGAAAGGTGAGAGATTCACCAGATAAATAGTCTTTATATTTGTATGAAGAGATGAAGATAAAGGAAACGGGTAGTCATCCATAAATGAAAGTGGAGAGATTTACCAAGAGTAGTCTTTGTATTTAAATGAGCGTTGATATATGAGCGAGATGAGAGAAAATATAAAATGAACCGATATTCCTGCTCATTAATAAAGAGATTCTCATGTTTACCCCGTAGATGTAGGCCGTTGGTCGAACCATGCAAGTTAAATATTGGTGTTGCGTGTTTTTATTTTTTCTTGTCTTCCTTGCATGTCTAGCGAAAACCCTAACAAAATCCTTGGATCATCGGAACACTTTTTTAAAAAAACTCTTGGAAAAGTCGTTGGGTTCAAAACAATCTCAGAGTTATGGACTGCCCTTGGCGAATTTTTTTTCTCAAAACTCGTTTGGTCGGAAGTTTAAATTACTATCAAAACTGCAAAATATTAAAAAGGGAAATTCTACTATTTCTGAATATTCACGAAATTTTAAAAACATTTCTGATCAACATAATGCAATCGGAAAACCTGTCTATTATCAGAACAAATTAATGTTTTTTGGATGTAGCAAAGACTTGGATAGGAATATGAGATGTTTGTATGTCATGCTATAACCTCCAGTGGATTCATACAGTAACTTCATGCCTACGAGATTCGAAATGGTCTCAACAAGCAAATCGACGACTATAGGATTTGTTGCTCAACAAGATCGTGGTTTCTAGAGGACGTATAGGAAGAGAAGGCTAATCATTTTCATCGAGAGGTCGTAGTTTTCCATAGTCCACTCAAGATTACTGCAATCACAACCCCATATTCGAAGCTCAGTCTACTCTCTTCGAATCCTCTTAACAAGTCTTCACCACCTCTTGTTTGTCAAATATGCAAGAAATCTAATTATGATGCTCTTGGGTGTTGGTGTTGAAACACTACCTTTTTAGACCGATGCAGGTGATTTTCAGATATGACATATGCAGCGTCCAAAAGTAGTTTCAAAATACCATGAAAATTTTGAACTTGATTGACAAAAACCTGGAAAATAGACACCTGGTTCAACATAAGGTTTCCAATCAATATAATGGATGGGGAAATTTTTAAGAATTTTAAAAAAAATTTTAGGATTTTTATAAAAAGAATTTTCAAAAATAAAATGATTCCCCATCGCATGTCGGCTGCATATGTTATAGGGTGAGTCGACTTTCCAAATCTTAAAATGATTTTTAAAGAATTTTCTAGAGAGAGAATTTTCATGGGAAAAACACCTAGTTGCATATGCAGTCTCCAGTTGACCCGTATATACTTAAGCATGTTTGTTTTGATTATTTTTGGGATATTACTTTGATTTTTGGATTTTCTTAAAATCTGAAAATTAAAATATCTGGTAATGAAGTCTAAATCAGTACGTGAGTTGATTGCTCAAAAAGTTTTAAATGACTTTTTAACAACTTGCACATAATCTTGAGAATTGAATCAAATCTTTCCAAATTGTCCAAAATTCAAAAACCCTTTAGTTCGTATGCAGTTGCTCATTGACTGTATATGTCGAATGATCACAAGAACATATTTAACTTTATATGCACACCTATAAAATTTGCTAAAACGATCACCTTGTCACATGCGGTCGACGACTGTATATGCACTAGGGTCGCTGAAAATTTCCAAACCGAAAGACTTACCCTAGATATTACTCCAGACCTTATTTAAACCCCTTGAGGGCTTTCATTGTTTGACAACCCAGAACCTTAGAGCTCTCTATATATAGCCTCTAGGGCACAGATTCCTTAAAAAACTCATTTATTTTCTCTTTGGGCACCAACGGCGGGGATAATAAAGATCTTCCGAGATGACAATGTTCGACGGGTTCTCCACTAGTGAATCGGGCTAAACTTCTTCCTTTTCTCCTTTTTCATTTCCTTTGTGTCGAGAGATCCTATCAAATGCAACATTAGTATAGTTTCCCCTCCTGTACTAATGTTGCGAGAGCAACATTAGTATAGGAAAAAAGACGTCATTACAAGACCGAGAGGGGGAAAGCAAGCTATCATCTTCATCGATTGGATCATGTGAGTGCTCTTGATTGAATTCCATAGTGTGTGGGAGGAAATGACGAAACTTGTAAGATCGAGCTTGGGCTCAATGTTGGTGCACCCTCAGGTGAGCAATCATGAAAAGTGGATGTCAGTTCTTCATTGTGTTGTGTAGAGGTCGAGTTAATTATGATCTTGGAGAGGCATGAGGCTTTGATGATCATCTTCTTTGTCGAATTCTTGATCTTCTCTCGCATGGTAGAACACTTCAGATTCTTGTCCGAGAGCACCGAGCTGCTAAATAAAATGTCCCTTGAAAGGGTGGAACGGCTCGGGCGGTTCTTAATAATGAGCTATCAGGATTGCCCCTTCATCCCGTACCCCTTCTTTATGGAGAACTTTTGAGAGGTCGATGGGTTTAGCAATTTGATTTTCGTAGGGGGAGCCGTGATATATATTCATTTGACGAGATTAATTGCCTCCTTGCGATCCCTCCATTTTCTTTGGAGAAGGAATTTGAATAGAGAAGGTGCATCAGCAAATATTAGCACTAAATTTGATCCCAGCATGACATGTATAGATATCTCACCGTGAAGCGGTTCGATGACATTTTGATACGGGCGCTCTGTTGTGGCTCTACGACCTTGTTACTGATTTGAATTTCTTTGAAGCGCTAGGAGGCATGCAATTGAGTGAGACATCTACTTTAAATAATGCATGTGAGATTCTATAACCGCCGATGTTTTCATTTGCAACGGTTTGATTTCATGACAATTGATATAACAAGAAATAGCACACTCCCTCTTGAGGCGAATACAAGTCGACACCCGCTATGGCCAACCGAAGACCCAAGATGTATGGATCCGCACCCGCACCCAGTTCACCATAACCGACCCATCACTTATTGATAGTAGGAAATCTAATAAGCAGTTGGTAAACGAAATTATCCTAAAGCCTAAAGATACGTTGGAGATGGAGATGAACCTAACCAGCAATCAGGGACCCCCCATTCAAAGCCTATATAAGCCCGCCCTCTAAATCACGGTACACAATTTTTACGCAATGAAATCTTAGTTTTCATAATGGCTATTGACGACATCGGAGAAGGTCCCCTAAGAACAATCTCCGGGAGTCCTTTCTCTTGTAGGTACTCGACATTGAAGATGCCTTTCTGTCACGACCCGAAAGTACGGAACGTGACCGGCACTTAAATTACGAAGCGTCTAGAGGCGTAACGTAATCTAAGTAAGCCGAAACCCAGAAATCTAAACCATATAAAAGAAGAAGTAAAGGAAAACATGTAGAAAAACAAGTTTAAAAGCAACATCCAATTTTCTCAAAAATTTCGGCTGAGTCTCCTTTGTAAAAACTAGCCCCAAACGGGTACAAACAAGAATAATATATATACAAACAATAAAAAGGCATCCCCAAGCGGGAGCTAGCTCTACGCCAACAGGCGGAAACAACCACACCAAGCACAATAATATACAACGCCAAAGGGCGAGACTCAAAACTCAAAAGAAAACAAATCCACCAGATACCATAATAATACAAGCGCGACTCTAAGGTCGAAATAAATAACTGGTCCTTTCAACTTATCAAGTAATACAAGTTTGGTTGATGGAGCTTACTAGATACCAATGAAATAATAAAAGTACAACGGCGGTCCTAATACAAGTGAACCAACCTACCATGCAAATCACCCTGAATGAAATGATGTGCCAGCAAGCTGCCAAGGAAACCTGTACATCGAACCTGTAATAAAATTTAGCACAACGGGGGTGAGTTGCCAACTCGTGAGTAGAAGACATCTGCAAAAAGAAATCGAATGTACGACGTTGTCCTAGGTCATAATAATATACCAATATATCACTAGTCATCTAGTAATGGCAGGGTAATAAACTACGCGTAAGTGCAAATGCTCCGTGCTCGTGTCAGTGCCTCAAATAGTAATATGTTATGTGAATGAGTATGCATGCACCATGAATGTAAAACAATCAACCCTGAATTCTGGATATATCTGTATAAGTAATCTTTAACTTTCATCATAGTAAAATTTGTATAGAAATCTGAAACATCATCGATGAAATCCATGAAAATCCGTGTCAAGCATCGACACAAAACATGTAAATCTCAAGTCTTAATACCTCATAGTCTCAATATCTCGGGCTCCGTCAATCCGGATCGGCACATATTATCAAATCTCACGACAACGGTCGGTATCCTCCGGATATCCGCCGCGCCAGTCATCACAGGTAGGTAGTCTTCTCCTGCCAGGCTCATCGTCTACAACTCGATCTTCTTGCCCCGGGATACCATACCGGGCCCACCATGTACCCGAGACGGTTCATCCACTCCTCGAATCGGGTCTCGAAATCCAACAGAAAACATGAAATCTCATGGTGGACGACACATACATCACGAGAAAACCGTAACTTATATTTAAAAAAGAGAGGGAGAGAGAGAGAGAAGTTTTTATATATATTCTTGCGGTTTTCCCCAAAATCCAGAAATCTCATAGAAATCCAAAATCCCAAAATCATGAGTAAGTAAATAATAAGTATCGGCATAAGCCCCACAATACTGCATGATAACGTAAAAATGTGAATGCATGAAGTGTCTAAGTAATAAATGCAATGTCTAGACTAACACCTGAGAGTAATCACAATATTATATTGATCTAGCATTTAGCTGATTCTACCAATAAAAGATAATATGTTCTAAAGTGTACGTGACATAGCAATTACTGATGATGATGTGTGTGAGACGGCAAATAAGTGTACGTGGAATATGCGCATCATCGGTAATGGTGCTGGTGTCTTAACAGGCAGAGTTTCATACTGACTAAAGAAATATATGTATGAACATGCAACATGATGATTACGATTTGACTGTAAAGATGGATGTGTATTAACCACTCATTTGTAATATAGATGTCTAACTACAACTATATGACTCGAGCCTAAACTAGTATCTATCTAACCCCCTAAGGAACTAAACTAAAGAAACTAGTCGATAAGAAATAAGAATCCACCTAAGGTCTGAGTCCATATCTCTAATGGTCGGCGATCCAGCCTCAATAGCGTCACGTACGTAGTACGACTTCCTCGAATCAAGAGTGCGGATCAATCATCACATCTATGCCTCGTACGGTAAAATCCATCGTATGGCATCCCAATATCGGGGTACGGGTCAAGTATCACCTATGTACATCATCATTCGTATAATATCATCATCAAATAATGTCATGATCAAAGGTACTGTACTGTAATCGCATACATCCCAATATCATCAATCATATATCATTGTCTGCGTACATATACATCGTCAATTGTTCCTCAGAAATATCATGACATATATATCATATCGTAATCAGGTCACACATATATCATATCGTAATCAAGTCACACATATATCATATCGTAACCAAGTCACACATATCTCATATCGTAATCAAGTCACAGGTTACAGTCCGGGTTCTATTCTAGAGTCTCGTATATCTCAATGTCATCATCACCTATTATCGTTTCTGTATACATATCCATTTTCTCATTTCTAACGATCCGCTAACATCATAACACGACTGTATAGCCAAGAGATCACGGCATCAAGCCCAGTTATATTGTCTCATCCCCATGTATCATATAACATCCTTATCTCACATATACATGTTGTGTATATATATATACCTACACACATTCCTATACACACACACACACACACACATATACACCAAGTCAAGTTTCTGTGTGTGCATGTGTGTGTGTCTACCTGAAACCTACGAATCCCCTCCAAGACATTCATCCTCTGGTAAAGTCCTTCTAAATCCGTCTAGTCCAACCTAAAGTCTTTAATAGGGTCCTACTCGCCAAGAATCTAAGGTCACGTCAATGACAATAAGTAATATTCCTATTCTACGTTTGCGGGGGTGCTAAACGCCATCCACCCGACTTCCCCCATAGATATACATCTACTCACCCGGTCCTTGTCTGCCGAAGACGATATCACCCTCCTCTTCTTCCTCGTCCGAAGTCCACGTGAGGGGTACCTATACGTAAACATATATAATATCATAAACTGAATCATGGACAAAACCAAAACGACGCACGAAACGCGCATAGGTTAAAACCTATGACCCGCTTATGCAAAAGAACCAAATATCGCTCGATATCGGTGTACAAACGCCGATTGATCGAGATAAAATACCAACAAACAACTCGTAGTTCCAAAACTCATTATTTATAATATAATACATGGTTTAAATCATCGAAACCTTAAAATCGATCAAATCGTCCTATTTCGCAAAACCTTGAAAATGTCAATTTACCGTTTTACTTCAAAACTTGATGTTTAAATGAAACTAATGGTCATAATATTCATTAAATAACATAACTAGATTATATAAACCATTACTATATTTTTATCACACCATTTTGTCTTAAATTGAAATTTCTAGTTTGCAATTTTAGCCAAATTTAACACTTTTTAAGCCAAAATTCACAATTCCACTACTAAACTTGATTTTGCATATTTTAAAGTGTTAAACCACTCCATGAAACCTTAAGGATGTGCTAAAACCCTAACTAGATTTTTAATCATACATTTTAAATGAATTTCAAAAACCTAGTTTAATAAAAATAGCAATTTTATGAAAATTTGAAAGTGAAAGCTAGAAAATTGTAATTAGATTATGTTTCACACTCAAATAACATGTTAATCTCCTCATTAACACCACATTCTATTGATAAAAACCTTAATTATAATTTTATCACATTAATATATATAATTTATAAAAATCTAGTTTGCAAAATTGTTTAATTTAAACAATTTTGAAAGAACAATTTACAATACATCAACCATACTAGATTTTCCATTTATAAAAATGTTAAACTACTTATTATAACCCCACTTAATTAATAAAAACCCTAACTTGATTTTAGAAACCCTATCTTGAATTTTAAACTTGCAAATAGAATTAATTAAGAAAATCTAAATATGCTAGATAAAAGCATTTAACAACAATTAATCATAGGAATAAAAATTATACCTCCAAAACATGAGATCCAAACATGAAATTATGCTTCCAAAATAATGGTTTCCTACTCCAAAATCCATGCTAAATAGGTCAAAGGAAAATGGTAGAGATTGAATATTGATTTTGAGGTTTAGTTTTGGAATTTTGTTGAATTTTTGAAGGGAAAATGAGCTTGGAAAATAGGAGGGGTTGCCATGGGGGTGAGGAGGCCGACCACTAGAATGGGAGAGAGGAAAAAGAGAGAGAAGTGTGTGGATTTGTCTAGAAACATCACAAATAAATGTCATCTTTTCACTTAAAACCTTAATTATATAAACTTTTCTAATTTAAACCTTTTCCTAGAAAAGTCTAGAACCATGGAAAAATTTGAGAAATGATTTTGCATATTACACACTTGATTCTAATATGACATGGCTCATTTTATAAAATTAACTCATTTCAAATTTGTAATTTACACTAATTTAATGTATAATTAAAGCTTATGTTAATATTAAAAATAATTAATTTAGGAAAAATATTTAATTAAACTAAAAATTTATAAGTAACTAAATAAACACCATTTACTAGTAATTACATAATTAAAATAGGTCTTTTTAAATTTATGATGAAAAATAATTATGGTTAAGTTTTACGAAAAATACGGTCTATTTTACCGAAAATCAGAAAATTCGCCTGAAGGATTTTTATTTATTTATTTATTTTTAAAACGTTACACTTTCTCATGACCCATGAAACAAATCATATTGGTACTCACAGGTACACCATATTTCGTGTAGCATCAATTGACGTTGTCCGTGGGAACAGAGCTACATGATAGATCCTTGATCTTATGCTGGAAGCCAGAAAGTCACCATCTATTCCGAATGGAGACACCCGATAACCACAACAAAACCTCGTGAGACCAACATGGGCGCTTGGCACTAGGGGATCCACCGAAAACTCGTTTCCTCTAGTTGACCAACACCAGAGTCTGTGTATGACCGAAGAAGCCTTCACATGACTTACTGAAAATTATACTTGCGTGAATCAACTTATCAGAAAATGATTTTCCCTAAAGGAGAATTCCGACAAACTCTCCAGCCAATGAAGACCCGCCTTGCCGACGCTATGTGCAGAACAATCCAAGTCTCTAACGATTCCTGCGCGGAAAAACCAACAGAATGAAGGGAGACCCTGTTCCAAACCAGAGACACAAACTTGCCATCTCCCATCATAGGCTGAAGGCGAAAGAGCAGACCCTGAGGACTAAAGCGACGAGGGGTCGAGCGGAGACCCCAAGCTAGGCCTCCAACGCCACCTCTGCAAGCCCGAAAGGAAGCTTCAACAATCACTTCCCTCTCAAAGGCTAAGCAAATAATAGAAAAACTCTATAGGAAGGTGCGAGTGTTAGAAGGAAAAGAAGATGAATTCCGATGATGGAGTTGGGTGCGAGCCTTTCTGTCATGCGTACCCAAAAATACAGTGTAGTGGACCCAGTTATGTGACGGCACATGACAAGCCGACATTGCGTATATACAAAGGAAAGGTCAAAATTTTCTTGTATATACAATAAGCCTAAATATCAATTCACACAGTTTAAATAGTCATAGCGGAAATAACTAAACTGTACATATATCACATTAACACATGCAAGCCACAACTATACAAGAAGTTTTTCAGATATTACAAGTCCTTTCAAGATTCAAAAGATCACACAAAAGATACAAAAGTTTTGGAAAGCAAACACAACTATATATATATTACAGGTACTTTCAAGCTAAGTCATGAGCCGACAGATCAACAGTGTTGTCGCCTATACCTGAGCATGCAAGTATCAGGATCGTCAGAAAGCGACCTAACAAGTGGTAAAATGAAGGAATCTGTATGCTCATGTGTATGCAAATAAGCATAGGGTATTGGGAGTTAAGTACCAACATGAATCATATGATATCATAAATATAGCGATGACATCACAACTAATAAAGGTCAAACAATAATAAACTTATCAGTTGTAAACATGAATGAACTCATAAATGAAATTACTCATGTTAAAATTTAAATAGTTTAATATTTAGTTTGTATTTTTTATTGTTTATTTAATTTGTGAAAGTATTTGATAGCTAGCGAATAACAATAGAAATCATCCCGTGCATATCTGGGACCACGGCCCCATATTCCTGGTGCTGACCCAGGACACGGTGCTAGACGCTCATGAACAGTGAACATTATATTACAGCTTGGAAACTTGTAAAAACATTTCAATGGAGTAGTAAAATAGTAATAATATGGTAGAAAGCTACTCAGACCATCATGGCTGGCTCTAACATGCACGAGCAGTAAGAATAACTAGGAATTATGATAGTTCAGCTGCTATCCAGAACCTCATGGTTGGGCCCTACATTTGGTACCATAAATAAGCTTTTCAAAGTTATTAACCGAGTCTAACAATTCCTTTCCCCTTCTCCAGTTGTTTCAGTTTATTTATGGATTTAATTAATTGGGACTTGATTCCATATCAATGTCATTACTTGAAAATTTATAGTAGTAATTGTATCAATAATTGTATCCATAATGATGAAAACTTGTCATGTCATGTAGCTGGTGAATATAAGGATAATTATTACAAGTAATAATTGGTAAATGTCATGTTGATGTTGGAGATGGTGCCCTCAAAGTCAATTATTGGATCGCAGGTACGTGATTGCAATGATTGAGGCAGGACCTATACCGATATGACAGTCTTGCTCGAGATGATAGTGTGCTATCTGGTTTGTCTTTATCATCGTATACATGCTTTAGTTCTCTATTGCATGTTGATAGAGCCTATAGGATTCTTGCTTGACTGCCAGCAGTATGATGGCGATCATATACGTGGGAGCTAGGGTCTGTAAGCACATCCTTAAAGTGTCCCTAGTCGTGGGAGTTTCGAGACAGGGCATCGATACTCCAGAGTAGACTAGTGTATACAGTCGAGACCCCGACGAGGGGCGATGGCCGGTCTCACAAGCCATTGGTGTCAGTAGGATCACCTAAGATGTATACAGGTGCTCATTAGGTTATGAGTACACCGGACAGGACTCGCCGGGAACATGCTAGTTGGTATTATACATATCGTCAGATAGCAGGTCCTTGGTGACATGTGTACAGGTTAGTTCATCGACCTGAGGTCGTCATTTGTCTCGTGTAAGTTCCCACTGTGCTTTGATTTCTACCCTACCACGGCTCAAAGGAGTCGTGCAAACAGGTCTTTTTTGGGTACAGTGATAACCATTTTGATCTAGGTTAGAGTGCATGCTGAGTGTTTCTTTTCTCTCTCTCTTTGGGCAGCGACCATGACCCGACCCTAAGACTATGACTCAGAGACCAAAATTAACCGAACCTTCTTAAACACTAGCTTTTGGATTGTCAGAGTTGCATACCTCATTGCCACTCCTACTTTTACCCTTTTCTCCAGGACACCCCGTATTACTACGAACGTCCACTTCCATTGGATAAAACCATCGTATGATTATATACGAACTCGAAGGAATTTATTCGAGGATGGTTTCTGGTTCTGGAGAAAACGAATAGGACTATTCAGTTGTCTTTTCCTTTTACCTTCTCTCAGGTTGCGAGTACTTCTTGGTTTAGGAGATAGTACACCTATTACGCAAATTGGATAGTCTTCTTCCAAATCTTAGGCTGGTGCCGAACAGTGGGGAATGAAGAAAACCAATTAGCATAACGATGGTGTGCAGAAGGTATTAAGTAAAGACATATAAAGGGATTAGAAGGAGAGCAAAGTAAATTGCGACTGTTATTCACGACCAAACCAAGTATTTCATTACCACTCCCACTTCACCTTTGCATTTCTCCAGGACACTCCGTATCACTACGAAAATCCACAGTTTATTGGATACTCCATCGTATGGTTATATACGAACTCGAAAGGAACTTGTTCCAGTTCGGGGATGGATTCTGGTTCAGGCGAAATAGGAATAAGCTTTATTCAGGTGTCTTTTATCTTCACCTTCTCTCGCATTGCGAGTGCTCCTAGGATTAGGACAGTACACCCATTATGCTTATTGGATAGTCTCCTTCCAAACCATAGGCTGGTGCCGAACGGTAGGGAAGGAAGAAAACCATTTAGCCTAAGAGGGGGTACAGAAGGTAATGACTAAAGACATATGAAGGGATGTGGAGAGATGGCATAGAAATATACGGTTACAGTTGTGAATCTAGATAATGGAAGAGGCATTACTAGGAATACCCGGATACCCCTACGAAACATTTCAATGTTTCAGTTTCACTGTGTACTGTTAAAAGAAAAATGATTTCCCAATTAGACCCTTGCTCCAGGGTATGTATTTACCAAGTATGATTCTCACATCTGTATGGTTTTGCAGATGGTGAGTGGGAGTAAGTTATTGGGAATTAGGTGATCATCCTCATTATATCGGAATTCGTTGTGATTGGTGATATTTGAGGAAATCACCTGGGCTGTTTGCCGGACGACAAATATTTGGTTTTGAATATCCGCTGTTATGCACCAATTTCAAATTGATACATCTGTACGTCTATTTTTATAGAGTGAGATATACCTTTTTGAAATTATGTCCATGACATTTACCTATATCAGTGGGTGGTTAGGTAAGGAGCATTAAACAGCGGTGTAATTCTTCTTAACCATAGGTACAGTTTTCAACCTACGACACACAGGGAATGAGTTATTAGACTCAAGGGACTTACACAGAGTAATGTATATTTTCCGGCGTCCATGAGGACAGAGGGGTTGGTTCTCGTACTATATTCGGTTTACTTATGACTTCTCTAGTTTTTAGACAGGTGTTTCGTAGAAACACATGATCCAAGTTTTGAGAAGTTATAGGTATGTGGATAAAATAGAGAACCGGGTGTTGCAAGTATCGGGGTTCTTCAATGTGATCGAAGATGTAGATACTTGTGCATGGTATTCAGTTGATAGTAATGGTTTTAAGAGAACTTGCTTCTCTTTCAGATTGCTCATAATTGGAAACACTTCTAAGTTGAGTAACGCTGATCGGCCTCCTTCCATTTAGTTAACATGCACTGGAGACAGCTGCATGATTTGAATCTGGTTCAATTAAATCAGTGCCTCTGGTTTTATATTGGATATAGAACTGTTCACATTTTAACGATGTTAAGGTACGGGGAGTTGTCCGGCTTATGCTTAAAACCAGACTCTGGATAACTAAAGGCACGTTTCTGTAATGGCTGTTTGTGGGTTGACCCAGGCTATGACGAGGGTTGACTTTCTACCATCTGGAAGATCAATAGTGATATTGTTCTTGACTCGCCACAGTTTTAATAAAAATGGATTTTTCCAGAAAACAGTAGTGGGAGTATGGTAGAACTGGAAGTGATTCCAGAACCGCAAACGATTACTGAAAATTTGATAAGAACCTAAAGATTCAATCTGACTTGACATTCCATTGGCCACTCCGCAGATTTGGTGGGTAACCTCAGGCACCCGAGAGGTACTCCGGTAGCCTCAAGGACGGTGACAGGGAGGTTCTTGTTTACCCAGACTTGCCATTGCTGTTGTTCCAGACTATGAGACCCGGCAGGAGAATGAGTATAGCGTCGTTCTGAACTGGCTTTAGAAGCGTACGAGTATATGACTCTGCCAGAGGGTTGTCGTAGTCAGTGGGAGCAGTGGAAGCATTGGTGGACAGGTGGCTTATGTCTATTTATAGACTAAAGCAGAAATAGCGGAGATAGATCATCTATTTCTGATGTGACAGTCATAGGTTTGACTTCATCAGAATAGAGAATGGATCTGTTAAGAAGGTAGTAGGGTGCGATGTCCTGGTATTTGGATAACATACACAGAGTAGGAAGTGATATTCCTATACTACGATCGGTTATACTTTGGTTGTTACACAGTGGTTTCTCCACATGGGACTTGGATATAATATCAAGACATTCTGGTTACTAGATTTATAGATCTAGATTTGGGTGGTTTCCCAATCAGGGTACTTAGACGGCATTCTAAGAGTTTTTAGAATGGACGACTCTTGGCACGGTAGTGTACCTGCAGGTGATGGAGTCACCCTCTCTAAAGGTGTCTTACAGACTAAAGGGGAGAGGCATGTGCATGATCGGCAGATCACTTGCTTAGGCAATTGAGTTGATCATGAGATATCAAGTATCACACCAGATATTGTTTTTGCACGAGATGCAGTAAGTTGATATTGATCCAATTCTGGAGAAACATTCGAAAGCAATTTTAGAGCATAAGTGAATGTTCTAGGGATATGATAACAACAGCCTCTTTTAGGAGACAGTTATCATTCCAGGCTTCCAAGGTGACATGGATGACAGAGAGGTTGTCAGAGTTATAGTTTTCCTTCTGACGAGGGGCAGTATTTTGGACAGGTGGTCCAAGGGGATACTGAGGGAGGCATGACGCAGGATACTGATTAAGTTCAGTTGACGATACAGTCTAAGAAGTTTGGATTTGGAGTTCATTTATCAGCTAGGTCCCATCAGACATCCAGACACATTCTAAGACATGTATTGCTCATTTCGGGAGATGGCTTTCTCCGCGAACTTGAGATATAGAGAGACATAGAAAGAAACATCAAGGCGGATCCATTCACTGAGGCTATTCCTCGAACACATTAGTTTCGCAAACTGGTTTTGTGAGACTGATTAGTAGAGGAGTTGGGTGTTCGGTATCACACGGGCTGTGAGTATGCGACATCGCAATAATTAGCCTTGAGTGCAAGTGGGGGATTGTTGGAGATAGTGCCCTCAGAGTCAATTATTGGATCACAGGCATGTGATTGCAATGATTGATAGAGGACCTATGCCGGTAGGACAGTCTTACTCAAGATGATAGTATGCTATCTGGTTTACCTTTATCATCGTGTACTGCTTCAAGTGACCTTACAGGTCACTATTACACGTTGATAGAGCCCTTAGGATTCTTGCTTGACGACCGGCAGTATGAGGGCGATCATATACGTGGGAGCTGGGGTCTATAAGCACATCCTTAAAAGGTCCCTAGTCGTGGGAGTTTCGAGATAGGGCATCGATACTCCAGAGTAGACTAGTGTATACAGTCGAGACCCCGACGAGGGGCGGTGGCCGGTCTCACAAGCCACTGGTGTCAGTTGGTTCACCTAAGATGTATACAGGTGCTCATTGGGTTATGAGTACACCGGACAGGACTCGCCGGGAACAGGCTAGCTGGTCTTATACCTGACGTCAGATAGCAGTTCCCTGGTGACATGTGTACATGTTAGTTCATCGACCTGAGATCGTCATTTGTCTCGTATGAGTTCCCACTGTACTTTGATTACTACCCTACCACGCTCAAAGGAGACGTGCAAACATGTTTTAGTTGGGTACAGCCCCGAGCCACATGGAGGCAGTGAGCGGATCTGCAGGGGTTCGTCTCTCCCGGTATTGGGGGTGAGGTCGCGCTGTGTCTAGGACAACCATTACACGAAGTCCTTGGCCAAGGTAGGAGATTTACTGGTAGGTATTCCAGTAGTATCTCAGGGTGTTCTGGGCTACACTCCGACACGACTTGTACTGCTTTTGGGGGTCTGACTTTTACCAACCCCCTAGGCCTGCCATGCGATGCTCATAGACGAATAGACCGGACTGTAAGGATATTGTCACTGACAGGCTCAGTAGGGTGTCAGGATGAGTTCGCTCATCGACGTCCCTTTTGGTCAATACCTGGTAGCCCGTTACGTATGGCTAATACCTCTGACGTGCTAGTGGTTAAATCCACAACCAAGGTATTGACGAGTCTTTAGAGTCCCACACAGACCGTTTTCTCAAGTTTCGGGCGAAACGCTGTAGAGGCCGTATGGAGATATGGCAGGGTTCGATCATGTACGTGCGGTATTGCACGGATCATGATCGGACGGATAATACTAGCGGGCTTTGGTTTAAGCCGGATCCTAGTATTGTACAGTGTAGATTTTGTCTCATTGCATTTGTATTCGGTCGGAATACAAATGCGGGTATGTATATACAGTAGCGGGGTTTCCTGTAATTTATTACGGGATCAGTTTTTTGAAGTTGCCAGTTTGCTTTCCGTTTCGGCCATTTTCCTTTGTTTCTTTTCTTGGCTGGAAAATGGTGGAGGATGGCTTATTTGAAATTGTGCAAATTAGCATTGTGGAGGGTGGTCTTTGCATATTGTTGCTTCATGATGGTTGCACCATCATTTGACTTCTTTAGCTCATCATTGCTTGACTTATGAATTTATGATGGTTGATGGAGTGTTGGATTTGGTTGGTGATCATTTCTTCTAATCATCACCTTTCTCTCTCTCTTTCTTGCATGATGGCTTCCCCCCTTGACTTTTCTACTCTCCCATTCCTTGGAGGCAAGGGGGCTGGCCACAATTTTTGTGGGGTGGTCACAATTTTTGGAGAGTGATTTTTGTTCTCTTGATGCTTGCAAAATTCCCAAGTTCATCCAAAAAGTTTATAGTTCATTTCCTCCACCAATATGGCAACTTCCTCAACTCCCATGAGACATAGAGTTCCACACTATTCTACAGCACTTCTTTGGCATGTTGGCTCGCCAACTTCGTGCCCGAGTTGCCTCGGTCCAGAGGTGGGAGCCCGTAAAAGAACCCGGCGATGTGGTGCCCTTCTGACGAGAAGATGAAGACCGGAAATTCCGCGGGAAGATCGGGACGACGACGAGAAGACCGAAGGACACGGATCGCTCGGTATATCTCTCTACCCCTTCTCTAGTTAGCTAGGATTAATTTAATGGCCCGATCCGGGTTTAAAGTGCGCGGTGGTGCCGGTTCAAAAGTTAAAGTAAAAAGTTTCGTTTCCGCATTCCGGCGTCGGATTGACGGCCGGGGCGCCGCCGTGCACTTACAGAGTTGTCCAGCTTATGCTTAAAACCAGACACTGGATAACTCAAGGCACGTTTCTATAATGGCAGTTTGTGGGTTGACCCTGGCTTTGACGAGGGTTGACTTTTCTACCATCTGGAAGATCAATAGTGATATTGTTCTTGACTCGCCACAGTTTTAGTAAAATGGATTTTTTCAGAAAATAGTAGTGGGAGTATGGTAGAACTGGAAGTGATTCCAGAACCGCAAACGATTACGGAAAATTTAAAAGGACCTTTATATTCAATCAGGTTTGACATTCCAATAGCCACTCCGCAGATATGGAGGGTAACCTCAGACACCCGAGAGGCACTCCGGTAGCCTCAAGGACGGTGACAGGGAGGTTCTTGTTTACCCAGACTTGACACTACTGTTGTTCCAGACTATGAGACTCGGTAGGAGGATATGTATAGCGTCGTTCTAAACTAGTTTTAGACGTATACGTATATATTATTCTACCAGAGGGTTGTTGTGGTCAGTGGGAGCAGCGGAAGCATAGTGGGCAAGTAGCTTATGTCTATTTATAGACTTGAGCAGTTATAGCGGAGATAGATCATCTAATTTTGATGAGACGGTCATGGCTTTGACTTCATCAGAATAGGGGATGGATCTGTTGAGAAGGTAGTAGGGTATGCTGTCCTGGTATTTGGATGACATACACAGAGTAGGAAGTAAAATTCCTATACTACGATCGGTTGTACTTTGGTCGTCACACAATTGTTTCTTCACAAAGGATATGGATATAATATCTGACATTCTGGTTACTAGATCTATGGTTTTAGATCTAGATTTGGGTAGTTTCCCAATATGGGTACTTTGACAATATTCTAATAGTATTTTAGAATAAATGATTCCTGGCATGGTGGTGTATCTGCAGGTGATGGAGTCACCCTCTCTAAAGGTGTCTTAGAGACTAAAGGAGAGAGGGATGTGCATGATTGGCAGATCACTTTCTTAGGCAATTGAGTCAATCGTGAGATGTCAAGTATCACACCAGATGTTGTTTTTGCACTAGATGCAATAAGTTTATATTAATCCAATCCTGAAGAAACATAGAGGAAGCAGTTTTAGAACATAAGTGCATATTCTAAGGATTTGATGATGGCAGCCTCTTTCGGGAGACGGTTATCATTCCAGGCTTCAAAAGTGACATGAATGACAAAGTGATTGTCAGAGTTATAGTTTTCCCTCTAACGAGGGACAGTATTATGGACAGGTGGTCCAAGATGATACTGTGGGAGGCATGGTGCTGGATACTGATTAGGTCACCTGTCCATAATACTGTCCCTCGTCAGAGGGAAAACTATAACTCTGACAATCACTCTGTCATTCATGTCACTTTTGAAGCCTGGAATGATAACCGTCTCCCGAAAGAGGCTGCCGTCATCAAATCCTTAGAATATGCACTTATGTTCTAAAACTGCTTCCTCTATGTTTCTTCAGGATTGGATTAATATAAACTTATTGCATCTAGTGCAAAAACAACATCTGGTGTGGTACTTGACATCTCACGATTGACTCAATTGCCTAAGAAAGTGATCTGCCAATCATGCACATCCCTCTCTCCTTTAGTCTCTAAGACACCTTTAGAGAGGGTGACTCCATCACCTGCAGATACACCACCATGCCAGGAATCATTTATTCTAAAATACTATTAGAATATTGTCAAAGTACCCATATTGGGAAACTACCCAAATCTAGATCTAAAACCATAGATCTAGTAACCAGAATGTCAGATATTATATCCATATCCTTTATGAAGAAACAATTGTGTGACGACCAAAGTACAACCGATCGTAGTATAGGAATTTTACTTCCTACTCTGTGTATGTCATCCAAATACCAGGACAGCATACCCTACTACCTTCTCAACAGATCCATCCCCTATTCTGATGAAGTCAAAGCCATGACCGTCTCATCAAAATTAGATGATCTATCTCCGCTATAACTGCTCAAGTCTATAAATAGACATAAGCTACTTGCCCACTATGCTTCCGCTGCTCCCACTGACCACAACAACCCTCTGATAGAATAATATATACGTGTACGTCTAAAACTAGTTTAGAACGACGCTATACATATCCTCCTACCGAGTCTCATAGTCTGGAACAACAGTAGTGTCAAGTCTGGGTAAACAAGAACCTCCCTGTCACCGTCCTTGAGGCTACCGGAGTGCCTCTCGGGTGTCTGAGGTTACCCTCCATATCTGCGGAGTGGCTATTGGAATGTCAAACCTGATTGAATATAAAGGTCCTATTAAATTTTCCGTAATCGTTTGCGGTTCTGGAATCACTTCCAGTTCTACCATACTCCCACTACTGTTTTCTGAAAAAATCCATTTTACTAAAACTGTGGCGAGTCAAGAACAATATCACTATTGATCTTCCAGATGGTAGAAAAGTCAACCCTCGTCAAAGCCAGGGTCAACCCACAAACCGCCATTACAGAAACGTGCCTTGAGTTATCCAGTGTCTGGTTTTAAGCATAAGCTGGACAACTCTGTAAGTGCACGGCGGCGCCCCGGCCGTCAATCCGACGCCGGAATGCGGAAACGAAACTTTTTACTTTAACTTTTGAACCGGCACCACCGCGCACTTTAAACCCGGATCGGGCCATTAAATTAATCCTAGCTAACTAGAGAAGGGGTAGAGAGATATACCGAGCGATCCGTGTCCTTCGGTCTTCTCGTCGTCGTCCCGATCTTCCTGCGGAATTTCCGGTCTTCATCTTCTCGTCGGAAGGGCACCACATCGCCGGGTTCTTTTACGGCTCCTACCTCTGGACCGAGGCAACTCGGGCACGAAGTTGGCGAGCCAACGTGCCAAAGAAGTGCTGTAGAATAGTGTGGAACTCTATGTCTCATGGGAGTTGAGGAAGTTGCCATATTGGTGGAGGAAATGAACTATAAACTTTTTGGATGAACTTGGGAATTTTGCAAGCATCAAGAGAACAAAAATCACTCTCCAAAAATTGTGACCACCCCACAAAAATTGTGGCCAGCCCCCTTGCTTCCAAGGAATGGGAGAGTAGAAAAGTCAAGGGGGGAAGCCATCATGCAAGAAAGAGAGAGAGAAAGGTGATGATTAGAAGAAATGATCACCAACCAAATCCAACACTCCATCAACCATCATAAATTCATAAGTCAAGCAATGATGAGCTAAAGAAGTCAAATGATGGTGCAACCATCATGAAGCAACAATATGCAAAGACCACCCTCCACAATGCTAATTTGCACAATTTCAAATAAGCCATCCTCCACCATTTTCCAGCCAAGAAAAGAAACAAAGGAAAATGGCCGAAACGGAAAGCAAACTGGCAACTTCAAAAAACTGATCCCGTAATAAATTACAGGAAACCCCGCTACTGTATATACATACCCGCATTTGTATTCCGACCGAATACAAATGCAATGAGACAAAATCTACACTGTACAATACTAGGATCCGGCTTAAACCAAAGCCCGCTAGTATTATCCGTCCGATCATGATCCGTGCAATACCGCACGTACATGATCGAACCCTGCCATATCTCCATACGGCCTCTACAGCGTTTCGCCCGAAACTTGAGAAAATGGTCTGTGTGGGACTCTAAAGACTCGTCAATATCTTGGTTGTGGATTTAACCACTAGCACGCCAGAGGTATTAGCCATACGTAACGGGCTACCAGGTATTGACCAAAAGGGACGTCGATGAGCGAACTCATCCTGACACCCTACTGAGCCTGTCAGTGACAATATCCGTACAGTCCGGTCCGTTCGTCTATGAGCATCGCATGGCAGGCCTAGGGGGTTGGTAAAAGTCAGACCCCCAAAAGCGGTACAAGTCGTGTCGGAGTGTAGCCCAGAACACCCTGAGATACTACTGGAATACCTACCAGTAAATCTCCTACCTTGGCCAAGGACTTCGTGTAATGGTTGTCCTAGACACAGCGCGACCTCACCCCCAATACCGGGAGAGATGAACCCCTGCAGATCCGCTTACTGCCTCCATGTGGCTCGGGACTGTACCCAACTAAAACCTGTTTGCACGTCTCCTTTGAGCGTGGTAGGGTAGTAATCAAAGTACAGTGGGAACTCATACGAGACAAATGACGATTTCAGGTCGATGAACTAACATGTACACATGTCACCAGGGAACTGCTATCTGACGTCAGGTATAAGACCAGCTAGCCTGTTCCCGGCGAGTCCTGTCCGGTGTACTCATAACCCAATGAGCACCTGTATACATCTTAGGTGAACCAACTGACACCAGTGGCTTGTGAGACCGGCCACTGCCCCTCGTCGGGGTATCGACTGTATACACTAGTCTACTCTGGAGTATCGATGCCCTATCTCAAAACTCCCACGACTAGGGACCTTTTAAGGATGTGCTTATAGACCCCAGCTCCCACGTATATGATCGCCCTCATACTGCCGGTCGTCAAGCAAGAATCCTAAGGGCTCTATCAACGTGTAATAGTGACCTGTAAGGTCACCTGAAGCAGTACACGATGATAAAGGTAAACCAGATAGCATACTATCATCTTGAGTAAGACTGTCCTACCGGCATAGGTCCTCTATCAATCATTGCAATCACATGCCTGTGATCCAATAATTGACTCTGAGGGCACTATCTCCAATAATCCCCCACTTGCACTCAAGGCTAATTATTGCGATATCGCATACTCACAGCCCGTGTGATACCGAACACCCAACTCCTCTACTAATCAGTCTCACAAAACCAGTTTGCGAAACTAATGTGTTCGAGGAATAGCCTCAGTGAGTGGATCCGCCTTGATGTTTCTTTCTATGTCTCTCTATATCTCAAGTTCGCGGAGAAAGCCATCTCCCGAAATGAGCAATACATGTCTTAGAATGTGTCTGGATGTCTGATGGGACCTAGCTCATAAATGAACTCCAAATCCAAACTTCTTAGACTGTATCGTCAACTGAACTTAATCAGTATCCTGCGTCATGCCTCCCTCAGTATCCCCTTAGACCACCTGTCCAAAATACTGCCCCTCGTCAGAAGGAAAACTATAACTCTGACAACCTCTCTGTCATCCATGTCACCTTGGAAGCCTGGAATGATAACTGTCTCCTAAAAGAGGCTGTTGTTATCATATCCCTAGAACATTCACTTATGCTCTAAAATTGCTTTCGAATGTTTCTCCAGAATTGGATCAATATCAACTTACTGCATCTCGTGCAAAAACAATATCTGGTGTGGTACTTGATATCTCATGATCAACTCAATTGCCTAAGCAAGTGATCTGCCGATCATGCACATGCCTCTCCCCTTTAGTCTGTAAGACACCTTTAGAGAGGGTGACTCCATCACCTGCAGGTACACTACCGTGCCAAGAGTCGTCCATTCTAAAAACTCTTAGAATGCCGTCTAAGTACCCTGATTGGGAAACCACCCAAATCTAGATCTATAAATCTAGTAACCAGAATGTCTTGATATTATATCCAAGTCCCATGTGGAGAATCCACTATGTGACAACCAAAGTATAACCGATCGTAGTATAGGAATATCACTTGCTACTCTGTGTATGTCATCCAAATACCAGGACATCGCACCCTACTACCTTCTTAACAGATCCATTCTCTATTCTGATGAAGTCAAACCTATGACTGTCACATCAGAAATAGATGATCTATCTCCGCTATTTCTGCTTTAGTCTATAAATAGACATAAGCCACCTGTCCACCAATGCTTCCACTGCTCCCACTGACTACGACAACCCTCTGGCAGAGTCATATACTCGTACGCTTCTAAAGCCAGTTCAGAACGATGCTATACTCATTCTCCTGCCGGGTCTCATAGTCTAGAACAACAGCAATGGCAAGTCTGGGTAAATAAGAACCTCCCGATCACCGTCCTTGAGGCTACCGGAGTACCTCTCGGGTGCCTGAGGTTACCCACCAAATCTGCGGAGTGGCCAATGGAATGTCAAGTCAGATTGAATTTTTAGGTTCTTATCAAATTTTCAGTAATCGTTTGCGGTTCTGGAATCACTTCCAGTTCTACCATACTCCCACTACTGTTTTCTGGAAAAATCCATTTTTATTAAAACTGTGGCGAGTCAAGAACAATATCACTATTGATCTTCCAGATGGTAGAAAGTCAACCCTCGTCATAGCCTGGGTCAACCCACAAACAGCCATTACAGAAACGTGCCTTGAGTTATCCAGAGTCTGGTTTTAAGCATAAACCGGACAACTCCCCGTACCTTAACATCGTTAAGATGTGAACTGTTCTATATCCAATATAGAACCAGAGGCACTGATTTAATTGAACCAGATTCAAATCATGCAGCTGTCTCCAGTGCATGTTAACTAAATGGAAGGAGGCCGATCAGCGTCACTCAACTTAGGAGTGTTTCCAATTATGAGCAATCTGAAAGAGAAGCAAGTTCTCTTAAAACCATTACTATCAACTGAATACCATGCTCAAGTATCTATATCTTCGATCACATTGAAGAACCCCGATACTTGCAACACCCGGTTCTCTATTTTATCCACATACCTATAACTTCTCAAAACTTGGATCATGTGTTTCTACGAAACACCTGTCTAAAAACTAGAGAAGTCATAAGTAAACCGAATATAGTACGAGAACCAACCTCTCTGTCCTCATGGACGCTGGAAAATATACAATACTCTGTATAAGTCCCTTGAGTCTAATAACTCATTCCCTGTGTGTCGTAGGTTGAAAACTGTACCTATGGTTAAGAAGAATTACACCGCTGTTCAATGCTCCTTACCTAACCATCCACTGATATAGGTAAATGTCATGGACATAATTTCAAAAAGGTATATCTCACTCTATAAAAATAGACGTACAGATGTATCAATTTGAAATTGGTGCATAACAGCGGATATTCAAAACCAAATATTTGCCGTCCGGCAAACAGCCCAGGTGATTTCCTCAAATATCACCAATCACAACGAATTCCGATATAATGAGGATGATCACCTAATTCCCAATAACATACTCCCACTCATCATCTGCAAAACCATACAGATGTGAGAATCATACTTGGTAAATACATACCCTGGAGCAAGGGTCTAATTGGGAAATCATTTTTCTTTTAACAGTACACAGTGAAACTGAAACATTGAAATGTTTCGTGGGGGTATCCGGGTATTCCTAGTAATGTCTCTTCCATTATCTAGATTCACAACTGTAACCGTATATTTCTATACCATCTCTCCACATCCCTTCATATGTCTTTAGTCATTACCTTCTGTACACCCTCTTAGGCTAAATGGTTTTCTTCCTTCCCTACCGTTCGGCACCAGCCTATGGTTTGGAAGAAGACTATCCAATAAGCATAATGGGTGTACTGTCCTAATCCTAGGAGCACTCGCAATGCGAGAGAATGTGAAGATAAAAGACACCTGAATAAAGCTTATTCCTATTTCGCCTGAACCAGAATCCATCCCCGAACTGGAACAAGTTCCTTTCGAGTTCGTATATAACCATACGATGGAGTATCCAATAAACTGTGGATTTTCGTAGTGATACGGAGTGTCCTGGAGAAATGCAAAGGTGAAGTGGGAGTGGTAATGAAATACTTGGTTTGGTCGTGAATAACAGTCACAATTTACTTTGCTCTCCTTCTAATCCCTTTATATGTCTTTACTTAATACCTTCTGCACACCATCGTTATACTAATTGGTTTTCTTCATTCCCCACTTTCGGCACCAGCCTAAGATTTGGAAGAAGACTATCCAATTTGCGTAATAGGTGTACTATCTCCTAAACCAAGAAGTACTCGCAACCTGAGAGAAGGTAAAAGGAAAAGACAACTGAATAGTCCTATTCGTTTTCTCCAGAACCAGAAACCATCCTCGAATAAATTCCTTCGAGTTCGTATATAATCATATGATGGTTTTATCCAATGGAAGTGGACGTTCGTAGTACTACGGGGTGTCCTGGAGAAAAGGGTAAAAGTAGGAGTGGCAATGAGGTATGCAACTCTGACAATCCAAAAGCTAGTGTTTAAGAAGGTTCGGTTAATTTTGGTCTCTGAGTCATAGTCTTAGGGTCGGGTCATGGTCGCTGCCCAAAGAGAGAGAGAAAAGAAACACTCGGCATGCACTCTAACCTAGATCAAAATGGTTATCACTGTACCCAAAAAAGACCTGTTTACACGACTCCTTTGAGCTATGGTAGGGTAGAAATCAAAGCACAGTGGGAACTCACACGAGACAAATGACGACCTCAGGTCGATGAACTAACCTGTACACATGTCACCAAGGAACTGCTATCTGACGATATGTATAATACCAACTAGCATGTTCCCGGCGAGTCCTGTCCGGTGTACTCATAACCTAATGAGCACCTGTATACATCTTAGGTGATCCTACTGACACCAATGGCTTATGAGACCGGCCATCGCCCCTCATCGGGGTCTCGACTGTATACACTAGTCTACTCTGGAGTATCGATGCCCTGTCTCGAAACTCCCACGACTAGGGACACTTTAAGGATGTGCTTACAGACCCCAGCTCCCACGTATATGATCGCCATCATACTGCTGGTAGTCAAGCAAGAATCCTATGGGCTCTATCAATATGCAATAGAGAACTAAAGCATGTATACGATGATAAAGACAAACCAGATAGCACACTATCATCTCGAGCAAGACTGTCATATCGGTATAGGTCCTGCCTCAATCATTGCAATCACGTACCTGCGATCCAATAATTGACTTTGAGGGCACTATCTCCAACATCAACATGACATTTACCAATTATTACTTGTAATAATTATCCTTATATTCACCAGCTACATGACATGACAAGTTTTCATCATTATGGATACAATTATTGATACAATTACTACTATAAATTTTCAAGTAATGACATTGATATGGAATCAAGTCCCAATTAATTAAATCCATAAATAAACTGAAACAACTGGAGAAGGGGAAAGGAATTGTTAGACTCGGTTAATAACTTTGAAAAGCTTATTTATGGTACCAAATGTAGGGCCCAGCCATGAGGTTCTGGATAGCAGCTGAACTATCATAATTCCTAGTTATTCTTACTGCTCGTGCATGTTAGAGCCAGCCATGATGGTCCGAGTAGCTTTCTACCATATTATTACTATTTTACTACTCCATTGAAATGTTTTTACAAGTTTCCAAGCTGTAATATAATGTTCACTGTTCATGAGCGTCTAGCACCGTGTCCTGGGTCAGCACCAGGAATATGGGGCCGTGGTCCCAGATATGCACGGGATGATTTCTATTGTTATTCGCTAGCTATCAAATACTTTCACAAATTAAATAAACAATAACAAATACAAACTAAATATTAAACTATTTAAATTTTAACATGAGTAATTTCATTTATGAGTTCATTCATGTTTACAACTGATAAGTTTATTATTGTTTGACCTTTATTAGTTGTGATGTCATCGCTATATTTGTGATATCATATGATTCATGTTGGTACTTGACTCCCAATACCCTATGCTTATTTGCATACACATGAGCATACAGATTCCTTCATTTTACCACTTGTTAGGTCGCTTTCTGACGATCCTGATACTTGCATGCTCAGGTATAGGCGACAACACTGTTGATCTGTCGGCTCATGACTTAGCTTGAAAGTACCTGTAATATATATATAGTTGTGTTTGCTTTCCAAAACTTTTGTATCTTTTGTGTGATCTTTTGAATCTTGAAAGGACTTGTAATATCTGAAAAACTTCTTGTATAGTTGTGGCTTGCATGTGTTAATGTGATAAAGTATATGTACAGTTTACTTATTTCCGCTATGACTATTTAAACTGTGTGAATTGATATTTAGGCTTATTGTATATACAAGAAAATTTGACCTTTCCTTTGTATATACGCAATGTCGGCTTGTCATGTGCCGTCACATAACTGGGTCTACTCCACTGTATTTTTGGGTACGCATGACAGAAAGGCTCGTACCCAACTCCATCATCGGAATTCATCTTCTTTTCCTTCTAACACTCGCACCTTCCTATAGAGTTTTTCTATTATTTGCTTAGCCTTTGAGAGGGAAGTGATTGTTGAGGCTTCCTTTCAGGCTTGCAGAGGTGGCGTTGGAGGCCTAGCTTGGGGTCTCCGCTCGACCCCTCGTCGCTTTAGTCCTCAGGGTCTGCTCTTTCGCCTTCAGCCTATGATGGGAGATGGCAAGTTTGTGTCTCTGGTTTGGAACAGGGTCTCCCTTCATTCTGTTGGTTTTTCCGCGCAGGAATCGTTAGAGACTTGGATTGTTCTGCATATAGCGTCGGCAAGGCGGGCCTTCATTGGCTGGAGAGTTCGTCGGAATTCTCCTTTAGGGAAAATCATTTTCTGATAAGTTGATTCACGCAAGTATAATTTTCAGTAAGTCATGTGAAGGCTTCTTCGGTCATACACAGACTCTGGTGTTGGTCAACTAGAGGAAACGAGTTTTCGGTGGATCCCCTAGTGCCAAGCGCCCATGTTGGTCTCACGAGGTTTTGTTGTGGTTATCGGGTGTCTCCATTCGGAATAGATGGTGACTTTCTGGCTTCCAGCATAAGATCAAGGATCTATCATGTAGCTCTGTTCCCATGGACAACGTCAATTGATGCTACACGAAATATGGTGTACCTGTGAGTACCAATATGATTTGTTTCATGGGTCATGAGAAAGTGTAACGTTTTAAAAATAAATAAATAAATAAAAATCCTTCAGGCGAATTTTCTGATTTTCGGTAAAATAGACCGTATTTTTCGTAAAACTTAACCATAATTATTTTTCATCATAAATTTAAAAAGACCTATTTTAATTATGTAATTACTAGTAAATGGTGTTTATTTAGTGACTTATAAATTTTTAGTTTAATTAAATATTTTTCCTAAATTAATTATTTTTAATATTAACATAAGTTTTAATTATACATTAAATTAGTGTAAATTACAAATTTGAAATGGGTTAATTTTATAAAATGAGCCATGTCATATTAGAATCAAGTGTGTAATATGCAAAATCATTTCTCAAATTTTTCCATGGTTCTAGACTTTTCTAGGAAAAGGTTTAAATTAGAAAAGTTTATATAATTAAGGTTTTAAGTGAAAAGATGACATTTATTTGTGATGTTTCTAGACAAATCCACACACTCCTCTCTCTTTTTCCTCTCTCCCATTCTAGTGGTCGGCCTCCTCACCCCCATGGCAACCCCTCCTATTTTCCAAGCTCATTTTCCCTTCAAAAATTCAACAAAATTCCAAAACTAAACCTCAAAATCAATATTCAATCTCTACCATTTTCCTTTGACCTATTTAGCATGGATTTTGGAGTTGGAAACCATTATTTTGGAAGCATAATTTCATGTTTGGATCTCATGTTTTGGAGGTATAATTTTTATTCCTATGATTAATTGTTGTTAAATGCTTTTATCTAGCATATTTAGATTTTCTTAATTAATTCTATTTGCAAGTTTAAAATTCAAGATAGGGTTTCTAAAATCAAGTTAGGGTTTTTATTAATTAAGTGGGGTTATAATAAGTAGTTTAACATTTTTATAAATGGAAAATCTAGTATGGTTGATGTATTGTAAATTGTTCTTTCAAAATTGTTTAAATTAAACAATTTTGCAAACTAGATTTTTATAAATTATATATATTAATGTGATAAAATTATAATTAAGGTTTTTATCAATAGAATGTGGTGTTAATGAGGAGATTAACATGTTATTTGAGTGTGAAACATAATCTAATTACAATTTTCTAGCTTTCACTTTCAAATTTTCATAAAATTGCTATTTTTATTAAACTAGGTTTTTGAAATTCATTTAAAATGTATGATTAAAAATCTAGTTAGGGTTTTAGCACATCCTTAAGGTTTCATGGAGTGGTTTAACACTTTAAAATATGCAAAAGCAAGTTTAGTAGTGGAATTGTGAATTTTGGCTTAAAAAGTGTTAAATTTGGCTAAAATTGCAAACTAGAAATTTCAATTTAAGACAAAATGGTGTGATAAAAATATAGTAATGGTTTATATAATCTAGTTATGTTATTTAATGAATATTATGACCATTAGTTTCATTTAAACATCAAGTTTTGAAGTAAAACGGTAAATTGACATTTTCAAGGTTTTGCGAAATAGGACGATTTGATCGATTTTAAGGTTTCGATGATTTAAACCATGTATTATATTATAAATAATGAGTTTTGGAACTACGAGTTGTTTGTTGGTGTTTTATCTCGATCAATCGGCGTTTGTACGCCGATATCGAGCGATATTTGGTTCTTTTGCATAAGCGGGTCATAGGTTTTAACCTATGCGCGTTTCGTGCGTCGTTTTGGTTTTGTCCATGATTCAGTTTACGATATTATATATGTTTGCGTATAGGTACCCCTCACGTGGACTTCGGACGAGGAAGAAGAGGAGAGTGATATCGTCTTCGGCAGACAAGGACCAGGTGAGTAGATGTATATCTACGGGGGAAGTCGGGTGGATGGCGTTTAGCACCCCCGCAAACGTAGAATAGGAATATTACTTATTGTCATTGATGTGACCTTAGATTCTTGGCGAGTAGGACCCTATTAAAGACTTTATGTTGGACTAGACGGATTTAGAAGGACTTTACCAGAGGATGAATGTCTTGGAGGGGATTCGTAGGTTTCAGGTAGACACACACACATGCACACACAGAAACTTGACTTGGTGTATATGTGTATATGTGTGTGTGTGTGTGTGTGTATTGGAATGTGTGTAGGTATATATATATACACAACATGTATATGTGAGATAAGGATGTTATATGATACATGGGGATGAGACAATATAACTGGGCTTGATGCCGTGATCTCTTGGCTATACAGTCGTGTTATGATGTTAGCGGATCGTTAGAAATGAGAAAATGGATATGTATACATAAACGATAATAGGTGATGATGGCATTGAGATATACGAGACTCTAGAATAGAACCCGGACTGTAACCTGTGACTTGATTACGATATGAGATATGTGTGACTTGGTTACGATATGATATATGTGTGACTTGATTACGATATGATATATGTGTGACCTAATTACGATATGATATATATGTCATGATATTTCTGAGGAACAATTGACGATGTATATGTACGCAGACAATGATATATGATTGATGATATTAGGATGTATGCGATTACAGTACAGTACCTTTGATCATGACATTATTTGATGATGATATTATACGAATGATGATGTACATAGGTGATACTTGACCCGTACCCCGATATTGGGATGCCATACGATGGATTTTACCGTACAAGGCATAGATGTGATGATTGATCCGCACTCTTGATTCGAGGAAGTCGTACTACGTACGTGACGCTATTGAGGCTGGATCGCCGACCATTAGAGATATGGACTCAGACCTTAGGTGGATTCTTATTTCTTATCGACTAGTTTCTTTAGTTTAGTTCCTTAGGGGGTTAGATAGATACTAGTTTAGGCTCGAGTCATATAGTTGTAGTTAGACATCTATATTACAAATGAGTGGTTAATACACATCCATCTTTACAGTCAGATCGTAATCATCATGTTGCATGTTCATACATATGTTTCTTTAGTCAGTATGAAACTCTGCCTGTTAAGACACCAGCACCATTACCGATGATGCGCATATTCCACGTACACTTATTTGCCGGCTCACACACATCATCATCAGTAATTGCTATGTCACGTACACTTTAGAACATATTATCTTTTATTGGTAGAATCAGCTAAATGCTAGATCAATATAATATTGTGAATACTCTCAGGTGTTAGTCTAGACATTGCGTTTATTACTTAGACACTTCATGCATTCACATTTTTACGTTATCATGCAGTATTGTGGGGCTTATGCCGATACTTATTATTTACTTACTCATGATTTTGGGATTTTGGATTTCTATGAGATTTCTGGATTTTGGGGAAAACCGCAAGAATATATATAAAAACTTCTCTCTCCCCCTCTCTTTTTTAAATATAAGTTGCGGTTTTCTCGTGATGTATGTGTCGTCCACCATGAGATTTCATGTTTTCTGTTGGATTTCGAGACCCGATTCGAGGAGTGGATGAACCGTCTCGGGTACATGGTGGGCCCGGTATGGTATCCCGGGGCAAGAAGATCGAGTTGTAGACGATGAGCCTGGCAGGGGAAGACTACCTACCTGTGATGACTGGCGCGGCGGATATCCGGAGGATACCGACCGTTGTCGTGAGATTTGATAATATGTGCCGATCCGGATTGACGGAGCCCGAGATATTGAGACTATGAGGTATTGAGACTTGAGATTTACATGTTTTGTGTCGATGCTTGACACGGATTTTCATGGATTTCATCGATGATGTTTCAGATTTCTATACAAATTTTACTATGATGAAAGTTAAAGATTACTTATACAGATATATCCAGATTTCAGGGTTGATTGTTTTACATTCATGGTGCATGCATACTCATTCACATGACATATTACTATTTGAGGCACTGACACGAGCACGGAGCATTTGCACTTACGCGTAGTTTATTACCCTGCCATTACTAGATGACTAGTGATATATTGGTATATTATTATGACCTAGGACAACGTCGTGCATTCGATTTCTTTTTGCAGATGTCTTCTACTCACGAGTTGGCAACTCACCTCCGTTGTGCCAAATTTTATTACAGGTTCGATGTACAGGTTTCCTTGGCAGCTTGCTGGCACATCATTTCATTCAGGGTGATTTGCATGGTAGGTTGGTTCACTTGTATTAGGACCGCCGTTGTACTTTTATTATTTCATTGGTATCTAGTAAGCTCCATCAACCAAACTTGTATTACTTGATAAGTTGAAAGGACCAGTTATTTATTTCGACCTTAGAGTCGCGCTTGTATTATTATGGTATCTGGTGGATTTGTTTTCTTTTGAGTTTTGAGCCTCGCCCTTTGGCGTTGTATATTATTGTGCTTGGTGTGGTTGTTTCCGCCTGTTGGCGTAGAGCTAGCTCCCGCTTGGGGATGCCTTTTTATTGTTTGTATATATATTATTCTTGTTTGTACCCGTTTGGGGCCAGTTTTTACAAAGGAGACTCAGCCGAAATTTTTGAGAAAATTGGATGTTGCTTTTAAACTTGTTTTTCTACATGTTTTCCTTTACTTCTTCTTTTATATGGTTTAGATTTCTGGGTTTCGGCTTACTTAGATTACGTTACGCCTCTAGACGCTTCGTAATTTATGTGCCGGTCACGTTCCGTATTTTCGGGTCGTGACAGAAAGGCATCTTCAATGTCGAGTACCTACAAGAGAAAGGACTCCCGGAGATTGTTCTCAGGGGACCTTCTCCGATGTCGTCAATAGCCATTATGAAAACTAGGATTTCATTGCGTAAAAATTATGTACCGTGATTTAGAGGGCGGGCTTATATAGGCTTTGAATGGGGGGTCCCTGATTGCTGGTTAGGTTCATCTCCATCTCCAACGTATCTTTAGGCTTTAGGATAATTTCGTTTACCAACTGCTTATTAGATTTCTTACTATCAATAAGTGATGGGTCGGTTATGGTGAACTGGGTGCGGGTGCGGATCCATACATCTTGGGTCTTCGGTTGGCCATAGCGGGTGTCGACTTGTATTCGCCTCAAGAGGGAGTGTGCTATTTCTTGTTATATCAATTGTCATGAAATCAAACCGTTGCAAATGAAAACATCGGCGGTTATAGAATCTCACATGCATTATTTAAAGTAGATGTCTCACTCAATTGCATGCCTCCTAGCGCTTCAAAGAAATTCAAATCAGTAACAAGGTCGTAGAGCCACAACAGAGCGCCCGTATCAAAATGTCATCGAACCGCTTCACGGTGAGATATCTATACATGTCATGCTGGGATCAAATTTAGTGCTAATATTTGCTGATGCACCTTCTCTATTCAAATTCCTTCTCCAAAGAAAATGGAGGGATCGCAAGGAGGCAATTAATCTCGTCAAATGAATATATATCACGGCTCCCCCTACGAAAATCAAATTGCTAAACCCATCGACCTCTCAAAAGTTCTCCATAAAGAAGGGGTACGGGATGAAGGGGCAATCCTGATAGCTCATTATTAAGAACTGCCCGAGCCGTTCCACCCTTTCAAGGGACATTTTATTTAGCAGCTCGGTGCTCTCGGACAAGAATCTGAAGTGTTCTACCATGCGAGAGAAGATCAAGAATTCGACAAAGAAGATGATCATCACAGCCTCATGCCTCTCCAAGATCATAATTAACTCGACCTCTACACAACACAATGAAGAACTAACATCCACTTTTCATGATCGCTCACCTGAGGGTGCACCAACATTGAGCCCAAGCTCGATCTTACAAGTTTCGTCATTTCTTCCCACACACTATGGAATTCAATCAAGAGCACTCACATGATCCAATCGATGAAGATGATAGCTTGCTTTCCCCCTCTCGGTCTTGCAATGACGTCTTTTTTCCTATACTAATGTTGCTCTCGCAAAATTAGTACAGGAGGGGAAACTATACTAATGTTGCATTTGATAGGATCTCTCGACACAAAGGAAATGAAAAAGGAGAAAAGGAAGAAGTTTAGCCTGATTCACTAGTAGAGAACCCGTCGAACATTGTCATCTCGGAAGATCTTTATTATCCCCGCCGTTGGTGCCCAAAGAGAAAATAAATGAGTTTTTTAAGGAATCTGTGCCCTAGAGGCTATATATAGAGAGCTCTAAGGTTCTGGGTTGTCAAACAATGAAAGCCCTCAAGGGGTTTAAATAAGGTCTGGAGTAATATCTAGGGTAAGTCTTTCGGTTTGGAAATTTTCAGCGACCCTAGTGCATATACAGTCGTCGACCGCATGTGACAAGGTGATCGTTTTAGCAAATTTTATAGGTGTGCATATAAAGTTAAATATGTTCTTGTGATCATTCGACATATACAGTCAATGAGCAACTGCATACGAACTAAAGGGTTTTTGAATTTTGGACAATTTGGAAAGATTTGATTCAATTCTCAAGATTATGTGCAAGTTGTTAAAAAGTCATTAAAAACTTTTTGAGCAATCAACTCACGTACTGATTTAGACTTCATTACCAGATATTTTAATTTTCAGATTTTAAGAAAATCCAAAAATCAAAGTAATATCCCAAAAATAATCAAAACAAACATGCTTAAGTATATACGGGTCAACTGGAGACTGCATATGCAACTAGGTGTTTTTCCCATGAAAATTCTCTCTCTAGAAAATTCTTTAAAAATCATTTTAAGATTTGGAAAGTCGACCCACCCTATAACATATGCAGTCGACATGCGATGGGGAATCATTTTATTTTTGAAAATTCTTTTTATAAAAATCCTAAAATTTTTTTTAAAATTCTTAAAAATTTCCCCATCCATTATATTGATTGGAAACCTTATGTTGAACCAGGTGTCTATTTTCCAGGTTTTTGTCAATCAAGTTCAAAATTTTCATGGTATTTTGAAACTACTTTTGGACGCTGCATATGTCATATCTGAAAATCACCTGCATCGGTCTAAAAAGGTAGTGTTTCAACACCAACACCCAAGAGCATCATAATTAGATTTCTTGCATATTTGACAAACAAGAGGTGGTGAAGACTTGTTAAGAGGATTCGAAGAGAGTAGACTGAGCTTCGAATATGGGGTTGTGATTGCAGTTATCTTGAGTGGACTATGGAAAACTACGACCTCTCGATGAAAATGATTAGCCTTCTCTTCCTATACGTCCTCTAGAAACCACGATCTTGTTGAGCAACAAATCCTATAGTCGTCGATTTGCTTGTTGAGACCATTTCGAATCTCGTAGGCATGAAGTTACTGTATGAATCCACTGGAGGTTATAGCATGACATACAAACATCTCATATTCCTATCCAAGTCTTTGCTACATCCAAAAAACATTAATTTGTTCTGATAAAAGACAGGTTTTCCGATTGCATTATGTTGATCAGAAATATTTTTAAAATTTCGTGAATATTCAGAAATAGTAGAATTTCCCTTTTTAATATTTTGCAGTTTTGATAGTAATTTAAACTTCCGACCAAACGAGTTTTGAGAAAAAAAATTCGCCAAGGGCAGTCCATAACTCTGAGATTGTTTTGAACCCAACGACTTTTCCAAGAGTTTTTTTAAAAAATTGTTCCGATGATCCAAGGATTTTGTTAGGGTTTTCGCTAGACATGCAAGGAAGACAAGAAAAAATAAAAACACGCAACACCAATATTTAACTTGCATGGTTCGACCAACGGCCTACATCTACGGGGTAAACATGAGAATCTCTTTATTAATGAGCAGGAATATCGGTTCATTTTATATTTTCTCTCATCTCGTTCATATATCAACGCTCATTTAAATACAAAGACTACTCTTGGTAAATCTCTCCACTTTCATTTATGGATGACTACCCGTTTCCTTTATCTTCATCTCTTCATACAAATATAAAGACTATTTATCTGGTGAATCTCTCACCTTTCGTCTTTGCCTTCGTCTCCTCTCTCTCTCTTTCTCATGGTTGGCCACTTTTCTCTGATAAGACCCTTCTCTATTTATAACACGAAATAATAGAACTCCTACTTCTATTAGGACCTCATCAAATCTCCAAAACAATTTCTAACAAATTTTCTAATAAATCTTTAAATAACTCTCTAACAAACTTTCCAAATTAAACTCCTGAAAGATCTCTTATAAATCTTCCAACAACTCTTCAAATAATTCTTCAACAAATTTTCCTAATTAATCTTCAAAACGAATCATCATTAAAACCAAATTCTAGAAGGACTCGGACTCTATCAACTCTGCGACGATCCGTTTCGCTCTTCATTATCGACTCTTGAATACGGACCAACTCTAACAAATCTTCACCTTGGTTTGTATTCAACGAGACATCTTCAATCCCTTCTCTTCAATAAAGCTCCACCTTTATTCGAACTTCCTCCATACCATTTTCTATTTATCGCCACAGCAAATTTGTAACATTTCAGAAAATGAAAAATATTATTTTAGAATTTAAATAATAAAATAATGAATTTTACGGATATTATACAAGTATGGATTTGAGTTTTCGTACATTGGTATAATTATATACCTAAATTTTTTGAAAATAATTGGGATTTAAAATGAATTATTAGTTATGTGAGCATTTATTTAAATAGGACTTTTCTCAAATTAGTATATAATTATATACATACAAGTTTAATTTTAAATTTAATTAGTGTTTTCCTATTTGTGCACTAAATCTAGTTTTATTTTTGTTAACCATGTTTAGTGTGCATGACATGTTAACAAATGAGAGTATATTAGTTTTCTTTTGTTATTCTTTTTCATTTGTGTTTATGGTTTTATTCTTTTTTAGAAGAAAAAAAGAAAAGGAAAGGGGAAAAAAAAGAAAATGAGGGGGAGACATAAGAGCACGGGAGGTATGGGCAAGGAGAGAGGGGGGTAAGGCTGCATAGCTATTTCATTTGCCTTCTCATTATTTTCCTCCATCTCCTTCTTCTTCTTCTTCTCCTTCACTTTCTCCACCTCCACCTCTCACTTCTCCTACCACAAACATCCCACAAATCACCACAAAACTCATGGCCGCCTTCACAAAAATTATTCATATTCTCATCCTAAGTATCTTGGTGGGATTAAGTCTCCATTTTGAAAGCTTTGCCATCTTGGAAATTTCTTTAGTTGCCTTTATGAGGTAAAAATCTCACTTTTAATCAAGTTTTAAGTATTCTTGTCTTGCTAAATTAGTTTAAAGTTTAAAAGTTTGAGTTTTATAGACTTAAGTTTTAGAAAGTGAGTTTTTGTAAATATAATGAGTAGTGGTGATTAAGTATAGGGTTAATTAGTGACTACAACCTTATTAAGTGATAGTATCCTCGGTCCAATTGTGTTTTGAAGATGCAAACATGAGTTTAGAAATTTCAAATGTCAGTTTTCTTGAGTTCTTGATGATCAATTAGAATCTGGAGCAATTAGGGTACTATGAAAATAAATTAGAAGATACAGAGAGATATATGAACCAGTAGAAGACCACCATAGAAGCCCGAGCCCTCAATTCCTTAGCATGACCGCAAATTTAACGTCCTTGACCGCAAATTTAACGTGCGTTAGAGAGTAAGGGTGTGAATTTTATTCTGTAGCTCACTCACTAGATAATTAAACCTACCCTATATGCTAAAAAGTCTCAGATCACCTGAAGAAAAATCTGGAGTTGTTTTACTTGATTTTGGTGATATTTTACGATATTTGAAAACTTGGTTTTTGGATTTTCATGTTGTGACTTGATCGTTCGACGTCTGTACGTCGACGTCTGAGAGTATTTTGTTGTTTTAGCACGTGTTGACTATAGATTTTAATCTATGTGCGATTCGTTCGTGATTTCAAATTCGATTCGGATTTTTATATGATTTTGGTTATGGATTCGTTATAGGTACAATCGCGAGGACTTCCGGGACAACGAAAAAGAGCAAGGCATCCATCGGAATTGACTAGGAAGGACGTGTTGAGATGAGTAGATGTATATTTACGGGAGAAGTCGGGTGGTTGGCGTATAACAACCCTACAACCATAGAATTAGGATATATATAAGGATAATTACATTATGATGATATGAAACGATATAATATGATATGATACGATATGACAGGAGATGATATGTTATGAGATGAGATGATATGATGTACGCGACTATACATCCGTACTATTTGATTTGATGATATCGTACAATAGATATTCCGTATGTGATATAATGAAGATGGATAGCTGACTTTTATTTCGACTCCGGGAATCTTATTTAAAATCACAAAGTAGATATTATAAGATATTTAGACCCATACTTACTTTCAAACTAACGAACCGTTACACACTTTTGAATGATAATTTCATAGGCGAATTTTCAAATGGTATCTAATTCAAAATATCGTAGCCCTTATTTCTAAAGCAATATTTCGTACTATTTTAAACTATATTGTATGACTCATACGTAGTTAGATATTTTTATACTTATTCACGTACGATTTCTTTATTCCGTTTACGCTTGCATTTCGATTTCTTATTTCTGCATACGCTCACGCTTCGATCATTTACGATATATAATACGTTTATACCTTTAGCTTAAGTGACTTCGTTGCTAGGACACGCGCACCATTGTCGATGATTTACATGTTGCACGTATACATACCCGTATGCTCACACTCACCTCATCGGTAATTTCCATATCATGTACACAACTCGCTATGGCACCATATCACATTATAACCTGTTAGCATTTTAAATTCTGTTAGTACCTTCTTTACATTGCTATACGATATGCTTATATGAACACACTTGTAATGCATTACAGTATTGTTCTGTGCCTGTACATATTATTTTATTATTGTCATATTCTTATAAGATTCTGCTTCCATGAGATTTCTGAATTTGAGAAACAACAAATATGATTTCAAAACTTGTGGATGTTCTAAAAACGCGGTTTTCTCTTGATATGATATTTCGATGTCCACTATGAGATTTCTCAGTTCTGAGTTATGATTACTACCCGATTCGAAAAATGAAGAGTCACCGTCTGTGGGTATGTGGTGGACCCGGTATGGTACACAGGGTCAAGAAGATCGTATAAAATGGCGTTGAGCCTGGCTGGGAACACTATCTACCGGTGACAATATTGGACTCGGCAGATATCCGGAGGATACCGACCGGAGTGATATGAGATAGATGGATATGAGGACCGATCTGATAAGACGGTTCCTAAGATATAAGGGCCGAACCGATGAGACGACGCCTGAGATATGAGGATTTACATGTCGATACTAGACACGGGATTTATGATGATTTCGAATGACGATACTGGACACTAAGTGTTTTATGATGATTTCGAGTGTCATTGATGGACAATCAGTAGATGATATATATAAACATGCTATGGATGACATGTTACCACATATTGATACAGACACGATATTATATTTGTGTATATATACACACACACATTCACTTTCGATACCACACGATATGATATTACTATACAGTATGACCTAGGTAGATCGTCATGCATTCGATTTCTACCTGATGATATCTTCTACTTATGAGTTGGCAACTCACCCCCATTGTGCCATCGTTTTCTTGTAGGACCGACCGTTTAGATCAGTAACGATGTGCTGGCACACTTCAGTTTTGGATGATTTGCTTGGTAGGTGGGTTACACACCAGATTGTAACCACTGCTTGTATCATTTTTATATTCATTTGTATTTAGTTAAAAACTCCATCAACCAGATTATGTATGTTCTTTGGACTTAGAACGAAACTTGTATTATTCTTTTATATGCTGAGTTTGGACATTGTTGAGTTGATGTTTTGGGTTTTTCTTTACTTCTCTGAGTTGATCTTCATTTTGGACGTCGTATATATTTATTTGTGTGGTTGTGTTTTCGCCGATTGGCGATGAGTTAGCTCTCGATTGGGGATACTTATATTATTATTGCTTATGTACTGGTTTAGATCAAAATTTACAAAGGAGGTGCTGCCCAAATTGCAAATGACGAAAATATTTTCAAACTATAGTATATAATCCACGTGTATTTCAAACGAACTTTACTTATACTTGAAAAGAAAGAACTTGATTTCATCGATACCCTTTTTCAAAACCTCACCTCCACTATTTTTTAAAAAAGATTTAGATTCCTGGTTTTCAGCTTATTTGGGTTACGCTGGGGTCCTATAGACTTCACGTGATTCAAATGTCGGTCACGTACCGTTTCCGGGTCATGACAAAGTTGGTATCAGAGCGTTAGGTTTAAACTTTGTTCAATTCTAAGTTTGACTATGCGGAGTTTAGGGCGTATATTTCGAAACCTAAACTTGACCTTACGGAATTTAGACTTGACTAGGGAGGTATTAGACCCGAACTTTCGTTACGGAGGTTGACCTTGGTTGATGGAGTAGCTAACTCAAGTAGAGTAACGTACCGTGTGTATATTCCACGGCATACTTACGATACGATACTCCGTTTAAATAATCTTAGGATGTACATATCTTGAGATCTTTTATTCTATTCGTTCTTGTAATCTATCCTCATTGATGTTTGTTTGCGGTTCTTATCACCATGGCTACAAGAGCCGAGATGGCTGCGGCTAGAGATGCAGTCAAAGTGAGACGAGGACTGACCAGGGTATTGCCCCGGTGACACAGGATCAGATTGATTACTCCTTTTATGTTAGGATTTCTCGTTTGAGGCAAGTGTTCTGGATCCGCACCGGATGGTCGGGTCATTGTTTGAGGCCGGCCAGATTGAGAGGACTATTGATGTACAGCCTACTCTGGAGATCGTTGTGTTGTCTACCATGCAGACAGATGTACCAGTTGTTGCTGAGATTGACGAGATGTCGCTTCCAGAGTTCACGAAACTGAAGCCATATGAGTTTACAGGCAGGGATGTGATAGAGATTCCTTAATCATTCATGGGTAGGATGACTAGGATATTTCGTTCGTTTGGATACTCCGATGTGAGATCAGTTGAGTTGACTAGTTACAGTTTGAAAGGTCTTTCTTAAACCTGGTGTAAGTCGTTCGAGAGAGGATGAGCAGTGCGTATTCTTCTGATGACTTGGACGAGTTCTCGAGGATGTAGCTAGCCAGATGTCTTCCACAGAGTGTTGGAGATACCGAATTCGTAGCTTCGAGTCCTTGTGAGAGACTCCGGATATGACCGTAACCAAGGATGAATTGCAGTCTATGCAGCTATCGATATATGATTTCGATTTGGTCGATATTGAAGAAAAGTGGATTATGAGATTCGTGCGAGATCTCAATGAGTAATTGTTCCTCTCCATTGATACTAGAGATTTGATACGTACGTAGAGGCATTAGATACGGCCACATTTCCAGAGGAAAGTCGTGATGAGATTGCAGCTATTCCGAAACAGAAATGGATTAATTAAAGAGTGCCAACTTCCGGGCAGTTCGGGAGAAATGATATCGGAAGAGGCTGTGATAAGTTCATCCCGGGATGCGACAGCGACAGAGATTTAGACCCAGGATCGATTGTATAGCACGCACTTAGAAGGCCAGAGGCCACTGTCATTGACGTGCTACATTGTAAGTGGCCAGGTTACTTGGCTACGAGATATTCAGAGAGGCGTCAGAGCGAGATTGTTTTCGTCGTTACTCCTTACCAGGCTGTCGAGCCGGGGGGTCATAGAATTGGTGATCCGCAGAGAGAACAAGGACCTAGAGACAGAGGACGTCAGACTGTGAGCAGAAAGCATATAGAAATTCTTGCTCTGCCAGTTCCGGGTGCACAGGCTCCTTTCGACATTGAAGGGGGTGTACCTCAATATCATTTATTTGTGATTTGTGTTTTGGTGATTCGAGTATCACGTTTTCGTCATTATGACTTGTATTTTGATGATTGAGTTTCATGATTGATATTTTGTGCACAGCAGTTGCACTTGATTTATCTTTTTATACATCCATTACACGTGATTTACGTTTTTGTGCATATCCATTGCACTCAATGTTGTTTTGTGCACCGAGTTGCACATATTTATGATTTCGTGTATCCCGATACACTCGATTTTGATTGTGTGCCTGTTGTATGCACCTGATTTTGACTTGTGCACTTGATATTGTTTATATACGTTTTCGATGTATTGATATGGTTTTGGTGCACGCCAGCTGTACTAGATTTTTGTTTTCGTGCACCTAGTTGCTCTTGATATTTATTTTCATGCACCTTATTGCACTAGATTGCTTTTGTGCAGATCTGATACACTTGATTTAGATTTTCACACCCACTCAGCGCACTGGATGTGGTTTTGTGCACCTATGAGACATTTGAGGATTTTCGTGCACATCAGTTGCACTTGATTGAGGTTTTCGTGCACTCTAAATGCATTTGATGTTGTTGTTGTGCATACCCGTTGCACTTGACAGATAGTTTCGTGCACACCTGTTGCACTTGACAGATACTTTTGTACACACCCATTGCACTCAGTTTTCATTTTCGTGCACATTCGTTGCACTTGGTTTAAACTTTGATTTACACGCACACCAGTCGCACGTGAATTTATTTTCATACACATCGGTTGATGTGGATTTCTTTTCGAGTATCACATTTTTATGACATATATTATGTTATATAGTAGCTAGGCAGGACTGGTCTGAGAGACAGTACCTGAACGTTTTTGGCATATATCGATATTTACAGAAGAGATTTTTAAAGGAGTTATAGTCTTATTGTTTTCCTACGTGTCAGTGAATAACACAAGATTTTTCAAAAGAAAACTCTTCCAAACTATTTTCAAAAAAGCGGACATATATTTTAAGCAAAACGTATATATATATATATTCTTCATAAATGAACGTCTGTTACTTGTGCCGTAATATACGCATCACACAATAATTTGAAAAGGATTTTTCAAGCATACATTTTTAGCCACTTAGGTGATTTTACCTGGATGCATACTATATATGTATTGTATATATATTCTTCATAAATGAACGTCTGTTACTTGTGCCGTAATATACGCATCACACAATAATTTGAAAAGGATTTTTCAAGCATACATTTTTAGCCACTTAGGTGATTTTACCTGGATGCATACTATATATGTATTGTAGCCTTGATTATATTGTGTTTGATTTAAACAGTAGATTTCGCAAATTGCATTTTAATCATAAGTTGTATGATTTACATGACACTTGTTGGAGTTTCGATTATTGAGTTTTGTACTCGTTTTCATGCGTACACGTTGTGCTATGATATTTCTAGCCTATCCATGAGTTCGGAGCCCCGTTGCTTTGACTTGATTTACTGAAATATTTTAATACTTGGGGTTTAAATTTAAATTTGGAGACCGAATTTATTTAAGGAGGAAGATATTAACATTTCAGAAAATGGAAAATATTATTTTAGAATTTAAATAATAAAATAATGAATTTCACGGATATTATACGATTATGGATTTAAGTTTTCGTAGATTGGTATAATTATATACCTATATTTTTGGAAAATAATTGGAATTTAAAATGAATTATTAGTTATGTGAGCATTTATTTAAATAGGACTTTTCTCAAATTAGTATATAATTATATATATACAAGTTTAATGTTAAATTTAATTAGTGTTTTCCTATTTTTGTACTAAACCTAGTTTTATTTTTGTTAACCATACTTTGTGCGCATGACATGTTAACAAATGAAGGTATATTAGTTTTCTTTTGTTATTCTTTTTCATTTGTGTTTATAGTTTTATTCTTTTTTAAAAAAAGGAAAGGAAAGGAAAAGAAAATGAAGGGGACACATATGAACGTGGAAGGTATGGGAAGAGAGGGTATGGGAAGAGAGGGAGGGGGTAAGGTTGTATAACCATTTCATTTGCCTTCTCATTATTTTCCCTCATCTCTTCCTTCTTCTTCCTCCTTCACTTTCTCCATCTCCACCTCCCACTTCTACCACCACAAACACCCCACAAATCACCGCCAAACTCATGGTAGCCTTCACAAATATTATTCATATTCTCATCCTAAGCATCTGGGTGGGATCAAGTCTTTATTTTGAAATCTTTTGCTATCTTGGAAATTTCTTTAGTTGCCTTTATGAGATAAAAATCCCACTTTTAATCAAGTTTTAAGTATTCTTGCCTTGATAAATTAGTTTAGAGTTTAAAAGTTTAAGTTTTATAGACTTATGTTTTAGAAAGTAAGCTTTGGTGGATATAATAAATAGTGGTGATGTAGTAGAGAGTTGATTAATGACTACAACCTTATTAAGTTATAAAATCCTCAGTCCAATTGAGTTTTGAACATATAAACATGAGTTTAGAAATTCCAAATGTCAGTTTTCTTGAGTTTTTGATGATCAATTAGAATCTGGAGCAATTAGGATACTCTGAAAATTAATTAGAGGATACAAAGAGATGTATGAACCAATAGAAGACCACCGTAGAAGCTTGAGCCCCCAATTCCTTAGCATGGCCGCAAATTTAACCCTCTGGACTGCAAATTGCGGGTGAGTTGGAGAGTTAGGGCGTGAATTTTGTTTTGTAGCTCACTCACTAGATAACTAAGCCTATCCTATATGCTAAAAAGTCTCGGATCACCTGAAGGAAAATTTGGAGTTGTTTTACTTGATTTTGGTGATATTTTACGATATTTGAAAACTTGGTTTTTGGATTTTCATGTTGTGACTTGGTCGTTCGACGTTCGTACGTCGACGCCGAGAAGTATTTTGTTGTTTTAGTACGCGTTGACCATAAGTTCTAATCTATGTGCGCTTCGCTCGTGATTTCAAATTCGATTTGAGTTTTTATGCGATTTTGGTTATGGATTTGTGTAACATTTCAGAAAACATACAATATTATTTTTGGAATTTAATATTAAAATAATATTTTTTTCGAAAACTGCCCGATTTGCGAAATTGGGGTTTTTGAAAAAGGGTATAAATATATACCAATAATTGCGAAATAAATGAAAATTAAAATTATTTACTCATTTAATAACATATTTTTAGGATTTGGCATTTTTAAAAGTTATTATATGCAATTTTGATAAAAACCCGATTAGTGCACTGGTAATCGCGATTAAGCCAAATCCGCATTTCTACAGCTTTTCATGGTTAGTGCACCATGACATGTTTCATTTGGTTACATGTTATTTCATTTATGGTTTTATATGGGTGTATCTGTTCATTTTGGTGAGAAAAAGAAATGAGAAAAAGTCAAAGTCAAAGGTAGACATAATGATTGGGTTAGGTGGGCTTTGAAGAGAGAGAGTGTGTGTAATTGTGAGAGGGAGGGCTGCTGCTGCCATAACCCTTGGCCATCATTTTCTTCTCCTTCTTCCTTATCTCCTCAACCCTAACGTTTTAAAAATAATTAAATAAATAATTAAATAAATAAAATCGTTTAAGTGAATTTTATAATTTCGGTAAAGTAAAACGTAGTTTTCATAAAACTAAACCGTAATTATTCTTCACTATAAATTTAAAAATACCTATTTTAATTATGTTATTATTAGTAAATGGTGTTTATTTAGCCACTTATAAATTTTTAATTTAATTAAATATTTTTCCTAAATTAATTGTTTTAAATATTAACATAAGCTTTATTTATACACTAAATTAGTGTAAATTACAAATTTGAATGGGTTTAATTTGCAAAAATGAACCATTGCATATTAGAATCAAGTGTGTTTCATGCAAAATTTATTTTCAAATTTATCCATGGTTCTAGACCATTCTAGGTTATATTAAGTGAGGAAAATAAAGAATTTTTATTAATTTCATAAAAAGACTTAATGATGTGATATTTTAGTGAGACCTTGTACACTTTTCTTCACTTTTCTCACTCTCCTCCTCCTCCTCCTCACATGGCCGGCCCTCATCTTGGCTGCCCCCAAAATTTCCCCACTTCAATTTGTATTAAAAAATCATCAAATTCCATCAAAAATTCCAAAATAAACCCCAAAATCCATATTCAATCTTTACCCAATATTCTTTAACCTGTTTAGCATGGATCTTGGAGATGGAAACCATTATTTTGGAGGCTTATTTCATGCTTGGGTTTCATGTTGTGAAGGTATAAATCTCATTCTTTTGATTATTGTTATTTAATGTTTCATTCTAGCATAATTAGAATTAATAAATTAATTCTATCTTCAAGTTTTAAAAAATTCAAGTTAGGGTTTGTAAAATCAAGTTATGGTTTTATTAATTAATTAGGATTATAATAACTAGTTTAACACTTTTAGAAATGGAAAATCATGCATGGTTGATATATTGTAAATTGTTGATCCAAAATTGTTTAATTTAAACAATTTTGCAAACTAGATTTCTATATATTGTATATATTGGTGAAATAAAATTCCAATTAATATTTGTAACACTAGAGTGTGGTTTTAATGAGGGTATTAACTTGTTGGTGGAATGAAAAACTTAATTTGATTACTAGTTTTTATTTATGATTGAAAAATAGTGATAAAACATGCTATTTTGCTAACTAGATTTTGGAAATTCTTAAATAAATGAAATTTAAAATATAATTTATGGTTTCATTACATCATTATCATCATGAATTGTAGTTTAATGCATTAATTCATGCAAAATCCAGTTTAGATGAGATATTGTGACATTTTGCTTGCAAGGTGTTAAAATTGGTTTATTTGCAAACTAGAATTTTCTAATTAATACAATTGGGGTGTTAAAAATATAGTAATGGGTTGTATAATCTAGTTATGCTATTTAATGAGTTTTATGACCATTAGTTTCATTTAAATGTCAAGTTTTGAAGTAAAACGGTAAATTGGCGTTTTCGGGTTTTTCGAAATCGGACGATTTGATCGATTTTTAGGGTTTCGATGGGTTAAATCATGTTTTGTATTATAAGTGATGAGTTTTAAAACTATGAGTTGTTTGTTGATGTTTATCTCGATCAATCGGCGTTTGTACGCCGATATCGAGCGATATTTGGTTCTTTTGCATGAGCGGGACATAGGTTTTAACCTATGCACATTCCGTGCGTCGTTTTGACTTTTGTCCGTGATTCAGTTTACGATACTACATATGTTTGCATATAGGTACCCTTCACGTGGACTTCGGACGAGGAAGAAGAGGAAGGCGACATCGTCTTCGGCAGACAAGGACCAGGTGAGTAGATGTATATCTACGGGGGGAAGTCGGGTGGATGGCGTTTAGCACCCCCGCAAACGTAGAATAGTAGTAGTATTTATTGTCGTTAGAAAGCTAGACGTGACCTTAGATCCTTGGTGAGTAGGACCTTAGTAATGACCTTAGGTTGGACTAGACTGATTTAGAAAGACCTTACCCGAGGATGAATATCTTGGAGAAGATTCATAGGTTTCAGGTAGATATACACACACGCACACACACAGAAACTCTACGTGGTGTATACGTGTATGTGTATATATATATAGGACTAGGTATAGGTATATATATATATATATATATACACCACACGTATATGTGATACAAGGATGTGATATGATACACGGGAAAGGAACAGTATAACTCGGCTTGATGCCGTGATTCTTGGCTATACAGTCGTGTTATGATGTTAGCGGATTATTAGAAAATGAGATAGTGGATTTGTATACATGAACAATAATAATGGGTGGTGATGATATTAAAGTACATGGGACTCTAAAATAGAACCCGGACTGTAACCTGTGCCTGAAATTCTGATATGATATATGTGTGACTTGATTACGACATCATGTAGGTGTACTTGATTTCGACATCATATAGGTGTAACTTGATTGCGATATCATAAAGGTGTAATTTGATTTTGATATCTTATAGGTGTGACTTAATCACGACTTGACATATGTGACTTGATCAAGATATGATATATGTGACATGACATTTCTGAGGATAAATTAACGATGTATATTTATGCTGGAAATGATATATGATTGATGTATGCGATTACAGTATAGCATCTTGAGCATGACATGTGTTGATAATGATATTATACGAATGATGAGACACGTAGGTGATACTTGACCCGTACCCCGATATTGAGATGTCGTATGATGGACTTTACCGTACGAGGCATAGATATGATGATTGATCCGCACTCTTGATTCGAGAAAGCCGTACTACGTACGTGACGCTATTGAGGCTGGATCGCCGACTATTAGAGATATGGATTCAGAATTTAGGTGTACTCCTATTTCTTATCGACCAGTTTCTTAGGTTTAGTTCCTTAGGAGGTTAGATGGACACTAGTGTAAGTTCGAGTCATATAGTTGTAGTTTTACTTGTATATCGCAGATGAGTGGTTATTACACATCCGTCTTTATATTCATACCGTAATCATAATGTTGCATGTTCATACATATGTTTCTATATCAATATAAAACTCTGCCTGTTAGGACACCAGCACCATTACCGATGATGCGCATATTCCACGCACACGTATTTGCCGGCTCACACACATCATCATCGGTAATTGCTATGTCACGTACACTTTAGATCATATTATCTTTTATTGATAGAATTAGCTAACAGCTAGATCGATATTACATCGTGATTACTCTCTGGTGTTACTATAGACATGGCATTTATTACTTAAACATTTCATGCATTCACATTTTCATGTTATCATGCAGTATTATGGGCATATGCCGACACTTATTATATACTTATTCATGAATTTGAGATTTTGGATTTCTATGAGATTTCTGGATTTTTGGGGAAAACCGCAAGAATATATGTAAAAACTTCTCTCTCTCCTCCTCTCTTTTTAAAATATAAGTTGCGGTTTTCTCTTGATGTATGTGTCGTCCACCATGAGATTTCATGTTTTCTGTTGGATTTGGAGACCCGATTCGAGGAGTGGATGAACCGTCTCGGGTATATGGTGGGCCCGGTATGGTACCCCGGGGCAAGAAGATCGAGTTGTAGACAATGAGCCTGGCAGGGGAAGGTTACTGATTTGGATGATTTTAGCGTGCTTGCGCTTTCTAAAAGATAGATCAAAAATATTTATAACCGCAATCAAGAACGGCGTCGCATGAAGCTAGCCGGTGAGTACGGGTCGGTCCACAGGGATGTTGTGAATCTCCTAATAGCGCTAACGAGTTAATTCCGAAGGGTGTTCGGATTAATTATTAAATCTAAAAACCTAATTAACCTAGGGCAATTATCTAGATCTACTCTTGCTAGGGCTAGGTTTAGGGATGGTTTGGAAATGTAATTAAATCTCACCGCTTTCAATACCCGAATGAAGATCTATGAGGAGTTGTGGTAATTATCAATAAAGTGGATTAGATCCGTTCGGGTAGGTGTTCCTTCCTCTAGGTTCTTGTCCTTCCTTTAGAGATCCTTACCCTAACCTCCATGGAAAACATCACACCCGGGCCTTTATACTACGGTATCACCGCTACCTCGAGGGATAGAGTGCCGTAGGGAGCGGTATGTGCATGTATGCATAGAGTCCTATTGTAAATATTTGGTGGGTAAGAAAGGGATGAGAGATCTCATCTCTCAAAATCCTTCCTCAAAGCTAAACCCTAAACAAGTTCCTAGGGCATGAAATTAAATCTACCTAGGGCAAGGAATTGAAATCTACACTAAGGCAAGAAATTAAATTACTTACAGATGGCTCTCTCCAAACATCAAAGTAGGGTTGTCAGATCTGAATTTCTGAATTAAAGAGAGGCACCGATGCTCTCCAAAAGGATTTCTGAATTTTTATTAAAAGGAGGCATAAGAAATTACAATCTTTAGAGTTCTATTTATAGGAAATAGAAACCCTAGGTTACATTTTAATCCGCATGTCTAAAATTACAAAAATAGCCCTATAAAGACCAGTCAACGCAGCCACTGTATTTTGGTAAAAAATATTTTGCATATGGGCTTCTTCTAGCCGCGGAACCGCGGCAATGGCTGGCTTGGGCCGCGGTTCCGCGGCCCTTTAGTGAGTTCAGATGCTGAAATTTTTGTGTTATTCTCTGGATCTTTTTGGGCTTCTGGTTCTTGGGTTATTTTATCAATTGGGCTTCTGAATATTCTCCAGATCTCTTAGTGAAAACTTGTAGCGATCTTTTAACCGTTTGCCTTGACATTTTGCATCTTGCGTTGCCTTATTGATTGTGAACTGTTCTTTGATGTAGGCTTGATCAAGAGTCCTCTGTTTGTTGGTCAAAAGTCCATATTTTCATTGTCTTTACATCGTTTTCACTGTTTCCTGTCCAAGAACCTGTAACCTGTAACATGTAGCAGACATGCGTCAAAAGCACCTGTTTATTTATAAAAAAGAATAAGTATGGGGAATATAATAATGCAATATTATGGTGTGAACAAATACCCCCAAACTTATCTTTTGCTCGTCCTCGAGCAAACTTATTTTTATTCACTAAAATCCTAACCGCACTTTCGCAGGGAAACGCGATTGCACTGAGCACGTGCAACAAGCCGTTAAACCTCTAGGTGTCCCTAGTAGGAGGAGTGTTGTCTCCTGAGGGTTTTCAGCGGATACTACCCACAAAATCCTATCAATTTGGCTTTTCGACTTTCATTCTCCACCTAGGTTTTCTAACAAGGAATTATATTATCTTCGACTCATAAATTATCCACCCATATTCTTCACACTTCCTCATTATTTAACTTAAGATTATATATGTTCTATAGACTTACCTAGCTTTCGGCATCTCTTAAGTTTTCCTTCTAGGGTTCCATCTCCACTTAGGAATTTCTATCAACTCTACTAAACATACAAGTTCTATTTTTCACTCCTTTCTCTCATCTAAACTCCAATCACATACCCCTACGTGTGTGTATAGATCACCCCTACACTTGGAAATTCAAATCAAGCAATCGTACTCTTGTCCGTTGTCCAAAGCACTTCTTAATTGGTGAACTTTTAAATGAATTTTGCTTAAACATCCTTCATGCGACCATTAATACTTCTTGAGGTACCAACGACCGATTACAAAATGCGTTTGCACTTTTAAAGCGTAATTCCTAGTCTTGCAACACCCAAGGCTTTTTGCAGTGACTCCCAAACCAGTTGGTCTAAGGCACTAGGTGATGAAGCACCCTCGCTAAATATTTTTCTATTTTTACAGCCTTAAGTAATCACAAAAACCAGTGTTCATTTTTTTATATTCTTAATTCACACTTTTATATATATATTTTTTCATTTTCATTGTACTAAGGACTTTAGACAAGAGCATTTCAAGGTCTCTTCTACTATTCCAAGTTTCAAGGTGCGTGATTGTGCAAATTGTAGGGTATACGTATTCAGAATCTAGACTTAAGCTAGGAACTATTTTTCAAACTTATACTCTAATAAAAGGTTCAATATTTTTCCTTCGTTTCGACTTAGCCCAAGAAGTGAATCCAAAATTTGCCTATTTCTAAATAAACTATAAAGGCATATACTTTCTACCGTTAAACTTTAAGGAAGGTTATCTTTAGGGTTTTTAATTCACTAAGTCTAAGATCTAGTTGTTCCTAGCCAGTTAACCTATTTGTCAAACTCAAGTCAATTATAGCCAAAATTGAATACAATAATTTTTATAATTTTTGAAATTTTTAAATTTTTATAGGTTTTTCAAATAAATATGCAAATGCAAAAATATGTACAAATGAATGCGAAGGAAGAAGACGTACCGAGCATACCCCCAAACTTGAACTTGACAGTGTCCTCACTGTCATGCTAAACCAAGAGGGTCAAAATACCGGCACTCCCCTGTTTATTTAGTTATAATTTTTATATTTTTAATGTTTTGAAATTTTTTATTTTTATTTTTTTTATATAGAAAAGAAAACAAAAAATATATACATATATACAAAGATTCCCCCAAACTTAAGCTTGGCCTTGTACAAGCCAAAAGTTAGCACCAACCATTCAAAAATCTTATCGTGGAAATGGTATAGTTGGTGCAAGAAAATGAGAAGCACGCGAGACCGTGTGGAAAGAAGAATGGTAGAATATGGTCTCGGTGGGGGAGAAGAATGGCGAAAAGAAGAAGGAAGTGGAGTACGATCTTGAGGGTGTAAATTGAGTGAATAAATTAGCGCAATATGTGATGACCGATATGTTATAAGCGATTGCGCTAACCTATCTACTCGTCGAGAAATGGGATCAAATCCCTCAAGATTCGCAAGAAAACATGGGTACGCCGAACTTGGTATCGGAGATGAAAGCGTAACGGTCATTTGTACGATCGGGACAATAGGAGAGACGAAAGGGAGTGAATTAGGGATAGTATCTTTCTCACCGTAGTAAACTGTTTCGAACTTGAAAGATTCCATTAATGGTTCGAAACTACTACAATCAACCGAGTCTGATGGCTCATCTGAAAATGTAAAGGACTCAAACTCGGGCGGTGAGTCATCAACATCGTCCGAAAAAGTGAAACACTCGTAAGTGTTATTATCTGTGAGAACAGTATCTGATTCAAAGGAAAATCTTTCAAGCTTACAGTCTTCAAGCGGGGTCGGAACGATGGGAAGGAGGGAGGGTGATATAACAGTCAAAGGTTCAGGAGGATGAATTGGAAAATCAGACACATCAAACAAAAATGATTCAACCTCAATATTATCCTCAAGACTCTCCTCAATACTATCCTCAATATTTAACTCATCCATGCCATTATCATCAAAATCTAGACGCTTATGAGATTCGGGAGAAACATTTAATAACCCAGGATGATGATTTGAACATAAAATTTCAATTAAATCGACAGGTTCATCATCTGAAATATTCCTGGCGTCTATATCCTCAATCAAGTGAAAATCAATTTCTTTAGACACCTCCTCAAAAGCATGGATATCTATCGATTTAGGTTCTAGAGTGGAGGTGTAAAGATCAAAAGGATTAGGTACGGTTTCACTCGAAAGGGGTTCCTCACAATCTGGCAAATCAAACACTACAAAATCACACAACTCATCATTTTGGACACATGTTTGAAAATTGGAGTTGTTGGATTCAATAGGGTATGGGTAGGTTTGATTTGGAAATCTTCTCGCATTCTCACTCTGTCCAACCGCCTCCTTATACATTGAAAAATTTGAAACTAGTGGGAGAATAGCTACCGGTTCACAAGGTTGCATAAGGGCGGCCATGGACGCTTCCATATTCCTCACCATTTTATTCGTTGCTGCAATGTATGCTTCCAACGACTCTTCCAAACTAGACTTAGGTGGTGAGGGGGTTTCAGTAAAAGATTCAAAATTGGTTGGATATGTGAAACTCCCTAATGACTGTGTAGAAACAGTGTCTAGTGAAGGTGGGAAAGTCGGGTAGGACTGGTAGGAAGTGGGTGATTGGACAGGGGTAGGATCAACATGTGGATAAAAAGATGAATAGTCGTGCGGATCCCTAGAACTAGATGAGTGGAGAGGGGTGAAAGATCGACTGCGAGATTGAGCAATATGCTCAGCAATGGACATCGGCCTAGGAGTAACAGAAGGACTTGAAGAAGTGGTATCAACATATGTAGGTGGTAAAGGTTGACTCGGTTGACACAAAGTAGGTTGAAAAGTCAAACTATTTCTCCTAAACGTCTCTATGTGATCTTTCAAAGATTTTTTAGGCATGGAGGGATCGCTTTTAAATTGACCGAACAAATTGACATATGACGCAAAATTAGGTTCGGGATACCAAAGTTCGGCTAATGATTTATTATGTGGGGTACCCATGTTGTAAGAAAAGGGGAAAGAAGGAAAGTTTATTGTGTGCAAGGATTTATTTGCGGCTAAAAATTTTGCAAGTTTCTATAAAATATTTGTCCTTTTTATTTTCATTCTTTTTCTCTTTATTTGGAAAAATTTTGTTGCAAAAAGATTTTAGAGAAAAGATATGCAACAGCAAAATATTTTATAGAAAAGATATGCAACAGCAAAATATTACTTGCAATCAAATTTCATTTCAAGAAAGGCACAAAAATCCTGCACAAGATCGTTATTTGGAAGGGAAAAAAATTTTGAGCGTAAAGAAATCCTGCAGGCAAATTTACAGAAGATATATCAAGATTTGCAGAGGAGGAGAGAGAAAACTCACAGAAATTTGCAGTGGCAGAACTGTTTTTTTTTTATACCGCGCTTCTGCCTTTTTTTCTAGCAACCGATCTGTCGCCACCACCGCGGAACCGCCGCGAAGTGCCGCCTCCGACCGCGGATCTGCCGCGGGTTGGTGCCTTCGGCGGTTTTTTTTTTTTTTTTGCGCTCATCAGATCGCTGCTGTTCTTCTTGTTGACTCGGTCCTCCAAATTTTTTCTGTTCCTCTGTTGTTGCAATCTTCTGTTGATAGGATCGTCTATTTGCTGTTTTGATCTCTGGAGATTTCCAGATCCGAACTTGATTGTATATCCTGCAAAAATTCAACCACAAAGTATCCCTTCCAAAAATAACAAATTATATATATTTTTATATTTTTTTGATTTTTTTTAGATTTTTATAATTTTTTATTTTATGATTAACCCGAAATTGCGTGAAGGAAATGACACGCCATCCCCGGCAACGGCGCCATTTGGCTTGGATGATTTTAGCGTGCTTGCGCTTTCTAAAAGATAGATCAAAAATATTTATAACCGCAATCAAGAACGGCGTCGCATGAAGCTAGCCGGTGAGTACGGGTCGGTCCACAGGGATGTTGTGAATCTCCTAATAGCGCTAACGAGTTAATTCCGAAGGGTGTTCGGATTAATTATTAAATCTAAAAACCTAATTAACCTATGCCAATTATCTAGATCTACTCTTGCTAGGGCTAGGTTTAGGGATGGTTTGGAAATGTAATTAAATCTCACCGCTTTCAATACCCGAATGAAGATCTATGAGGAGTTATGGTAATTATCAATAAAGTGGATTAGATCCGTTCGGAAAGGTGTTCCTTCCTCTAGGTTCTTGTCCTTCCTTTAGAGATCCTTACCCTAACCTCCATGGAAAACATCACACCCGGGCCTTTATACTACGGTATCACCGCTACCTCGAGGAATAGAGTGCCGTAGGGAGCGGTATGTGCATGTATGCATGGAGTCCTATTGTAAATATTTGGTGGGTAAAAAAGGGATGAGAGATCCCATCTCTCAAAATCCTTCCTCAAAGCTAAACCCTAAACAAGTTCCTAGGGCATGAAATTAAATCTACCTAGGGCAAGGAATTGAAATCTACACTAAGGCAAGAAATTAAATTACTTACAGATGGCTCTCTCCAAACATCAAAGCAGGGTTGTCAGATCTGAATTTCTGAATTAAAGATAGGCACCGATGCTCTCCAAAAGGATTTCTGAATTTTTATTAAAAGGAGGCATAAGAAATTACAATCTTTAGAGTTCTATTTATAGGAAATAGAAACCCTAGGTTACATTTTGATCCGCATGTCTAAAATTACAAAAATAGCCCTATAAAGACCAGTCAACGCAGCCACTGTATTTTGGTAAAAAATATTTTGCATATGGGCTTCTTCTAGCCGCGGAACCGCGGCAATGGCTGGCTTGGGCCGCGGTTCCGCGGCCCTTTAGTGAGTTCAGATGCTGAAATTTTTGTGTTATTCTCTGGATCTTTTTGGGCTTCTGGTTCTTGGGTTATTTTATCAATTGGGCTTCTCAATATTCTCCAGATCTCTTAGTGAAAACTTGTAGCGATCTTTTAACCGTTTGCCTTGACATTTTGCATCTTGCGTTGCCTTATTGATTGGGAACTGTTAGTTATATGTATGCCCTAGAGGCCATTACTGTACATACGATGTATATTGTAGTGGATGCTAGGACATATATAGGGAGGACTTTCTTGCTCGACATGATAGTATGCTATCTGGTTGTACTTTATCTTAACATGTACTCTGATTGTCTCTATGTTACATGTTGATAAAGCCCTTAGGATATGTACTCGACTACTGGGACTATGATGAGATCATACTAGTGGGGCCACGGTAGTCGACGAGTACATCCTATAACTGTTCCTAGTCGAGGGTGTATCGAGACAGGGCATCGATGCACCAGAATAGACTAGCGTACACGCATCTTGACCCATATGATGGGCGATGGATGATCCCATATCCATCGGTGTTTGACATCAAGGATGGTGTACGGGTGCTCAGTGGAGACTGGGTACACTGGACGGACTCGCCGAGAACTCCCAGATGGTATTATACCTCACGTCAGATGGCAGTTCTCCGGTTACACTGGTACAGAGTAGTCTGTTGACCCGAGATCGTCATAGAGTCTTGTGTGATTCCCACTGTGCTTTGATTTCCATCATACCACGTCCAAGAGGGCGTGCAAAAAGGTGGCTTTTGGGTACAGTCCCGAATCACATGGAGGCAATGAGCGATAGGAAGGGATTCGACTCTCCCGGTATAGGGAGTTGATGTTGTGCTGTGTTCGATTGGCTATAACCGGAAATCCCTGGCCAGGGCTGCTGAGATTTACTGGTAAGTGTTATCAGTAGTTTCTCAAACTGTTATAGACCTCATATCGACATGACTTATCGAGCTACTGGGGTCTGACGTTTACCACCCCTAGGCGAGATATGCGACATATCAGACGACGAGACCGGACTGTACGGGAGTGTTACTGTTTGGATTCACAGGAGAATGTACAGGCTTGCTTGTTGATCTTCTGAGCGCTCAATACCTGGGTGGCTGTTACGTTTAGCTGACCGCTTGCAGCTTGTGGGTGTTTGATATGATCATCACCTACTGCCGGCGTATTGACGATTCTTTAGAGTCCTACACAGAGGTTTCTTGGCTCAGGCAAAACGGAGTAGGGGCACGTATGTGATATGTGCGGGACTGAGGATAATGCGATATGAGATACCGTATTCTATTCTCGCGATATATGATATCAGCCGGGTCATCGGATCAAGTGTTGATTCGATGAATCGGTACGAATAAATATTAGTCGGTTATATGCGATATAGCCGGATTGTCGGATCAAGTGTTGATTCGATAATTTAATGTATAATAATATATATGATATATTAAAATTACATTAACTAATATTTGCTCACTGAAAGATTCTTTTTCTCACTCGGGTAATACATTGATATATATGCGATATATGTTAATTGTATTATTTTATTTTGTTACAATAAATATTGTATATGTGATATATAATATTGTAACAAGTTATAATTATTAATGCAACATGTTTAGAGGAGTTTAAACAAGATTAGGGTTTGATTTGGGTTAATGATTTCTAGATGTTTCTAGATGGTTTTACTTTGTCTTTGTTAAGATATTATGATAGATATTTCTTTGTGACTCACCCTTTAACCCAACCCAAACCCTAACCCTAGTAAACTCTCTACAATGGTTACTACAACCATGGTTGCATAAATGATTATGATAACTTTTTATTATTCATCACAAATGATAATTGATTCTCATTCTTCATCATCTTCCTTCTTCTTTCTTCATGGAAAAAGCTTACTAGCTTTTTCCAAGTGATGAATAAATGTGAGAAAAAGATAAATAAAGAGAGCAAAAAATCCTACTTCATCATCCTCATCTTCCCTTGCCCTTTAGATGAGAGTGTTCACTCAATTTTAGTGAGTGTTAGCTTGTGTTAATGAAACTTCAAGGTAGATCATCTTTGTATCGAAGATCGGAAGCAAGACTGCATCTTTCTCTTCGTGGAACCTCTCGAGAGTCCGGAACCCGATGATCGCAGCGAAGGGACCTCAACACAGAGCATATGAAGTGAAGGACCGGATCTACAAAGGTTGTAATCCCTCTCACTTAGTGTTAAAGTTGTTAACATGCTAGTTTTCGCCTAATCTCTAGTTTAAAGATCCGGCTTCGGGTTGTTCGGCACGGCTAATTTTTTAATCGGGCATGGTTGATGCCTCGTAGACCCTTGTGCGCATACATAGCAACCCTACAGTGGTATCAGAGCCAAGCTAGAGATTTAGGCGAAGTCTAGGCGAAGTTTAAAGTCCGATCGAACGTCAAAACCCCGATACGGAACCCTCTCTGGACAATTTTCAAAAATGTGGTTTTTTCTGAATTAAAAATTCTCAGAAAATTAATCAGGAAAAACTAAGAATTACTGTGAAGTATGGACCTTTAACTCGAAAATTTGACCGCGGAACCGCGGCTAAACCATGGGTTTTGCGGCGGTTCCGCGGCCAAAATTTGGACTTAGTCCCTGAAATTTCATGTAATTATTTTTAGGCCCTTTCTTGTTAATTTTTTCTGGGAATATTTTAATTCCACTCAAGTGTTGATTTTTCAAGGGTTGTATTGGGGAATCATTGATTCGATCGGATAATTTAACTTTGTTTAGTTTGTCCGGATAATTTTAGAAACTGTTAAAAAGTTCGAACGGATATCAATAACTCACTTTTTCCCCTGTCGGAAAATTTTTCAAAAGTTGGATTTTTTCTCGTGTTTAAGAATGTTCTAAGTCATGCAAGTAACGCGGTGGACCCTCTAGAAGACAACAAACCTTAACTCGATTATGTGACCGTCTTGAACTGCCTTTTGAACCTTAGGGTTTGGGGCAGTACGGCGTGCCACATGTGAGGCGTTGGCTTGACCCTTCTACGGCTAGACCATTGGTACTGAGGCATGTGATGGATATTTTTAAACTGATTTCAAGTGTTGAGATACATTGGGGAAATCTTGGGTGTTTGATTATTCGATCGGAATGTTTAACTTTGTCTATTTATCTGGAATGTGATACAATATTTGGAATCCACAGGTAGTTATGAGATAACTAATTTGAATGTTATAAATCTAGCGGTTTAGTCTCAGTTGATCGGTTGCTACGGAATTTTGATGTGATCAAAAGTCCGTCGCAATCACGTAGCGTACGCGGATACTCGCCGGGTAAACTTAATAGACAGCCACGCCCCATAGCCCCGACCAAGTGACTGTAGGAGAACCCCGTCGCCGAAAGCATCCGTTCCGGTGCTCGCGGCAGCGGTGTTCCGCCTTAGTGCACTTCGTCGACGGCATCTGGGGGTGCGGCCGTCTACTAAAGTTTGCGACGAGCATTCGATCAGGACGTCGGGAATCTTGTTGAATTGTCCAACTTGATATTGAAAAGAGTTTTTGATAATGAGACTAAAATGCGGGGTTTATAATTGTTAGGCATGCGATGTCTAAGGAATTCATTTGGTTAGGCATGCGATGTCTAAAGAGGTTGCGGATTCCAACTGTTGTAGTTTTACACTTTCTTTTCTGTGACCGTAAGCGTAGTATGTGGTGTATTGCCGTCTTCGTTGCTATACATCAACGACAATCGGGATACGCATACTTGCTTATGTTGATGATATGAGATATTATGCGTTGCTGTGATATGTTATATTGGATCGTCGCGTTTGAATAGCCGGGGGTTTTATGTGAGATGAGAGTTATTTCTTTTTCATTCATGTATAATTCATTTGTATGTAATATTCTTTTATTGGGGCACTTCCAGGTTGCGGAAGATGTCACCGTTGTATATTATTTACTTTTCCGCATTAGGTAGACCCAAGGCGGGGAGCACAAGTAACCAGGTTCTAGGGTCCAGTGGGAGATCATCTCGAGGAGTCGAGACCGGGTTTCCTAACCCTAGAATTGGCAGTGTTGCTTGTCGCTCTCATAGGGGTCTAGGGATGTGGGTTTGGCTATTCATCGCGACCGTGGAATCCGTGTTTTATACAGGCTCGTACTAAAACACGGACGTCCTAGTATATCCAATATTTCATATATGTTTCTTCTGCTGCAATGTTCTGTGATGAGATCATATTACTGCTTGAGACGAATATTTATATTATATATATGAGTTATATGTTATATTGCAGATTTCGTTTCAAAAGAGATGCTTGTGAAGCATATTAAAATGGGACTTCATTAATGAGATTAATGAAATAAAAGAAACCTAAGATGTTGTGGAATCGAATTTCTAAATAAAACAGGTAGCTACAGTTCTTGCTTTGCATCGCGGTGTTCCTTGTAGAACATCCTGCACCTTATTCGATAAGGAAAGGACCGAGATCCCTTCACCGGGAGTGACTCCTTTAGCAATAACTGGCAGATGCTACGACCCTCGGTTTGTCTTTTGATTGCTTCTATAGTTTCTGCTTTGCACAGTGATATATATGATATATCCCGCACCTTATTCGATGAGGAAAGGGCCGACGATCCCTTCACCGGGAGTGACCCCTGTAGCAAAACTAGAAAAGCCTCAAAAACACTCCATTTAAAATCACTCGATTCTACAACGATATCAAGTTCATTACGCAATAGGTTTTCTTAAAAACCTGTCGTAGCCCTCCGTCATTTCAGATAAGTACTAGTTAGTATTCGTGCTACATTTGTTGACTATGTTAAGGCGTAGTGTGCGGTAGCTGATTAGTGCTTATCTGTATAAGCATATGATGCGATTGGATTAGGGTAGTCGTGCGACTTTGTTGACTATGTTAAGGGTCGTGCGGGTGGATTTAATTCAATCGGGAAATGACGGGTTGAACTTGACTAGCACTTATGATTTGTTGACTATGTTAAGGTCATATAGCTGCTAAGGGTAAAAAATTATCGGGAATTTCAAGTGTTGAAATTTGCAATGAGATTGCATACCTTCTATGAGATAGTTGGATCCCGATACCCGCTGCGAGTAAGAGTTACTCCTGGGAGAGTTTTACACATTACAATTAGCCGATCAAGTAGGTGTCTAGAAAGGTGTTAACGGGGTTACGCCCCTGGGAAAATGAGGTTTACTTTAATTAGGTTCGTGCGAAAGCACGGGGGACCTCCCTCAAAGTACCGACACTGGCCTGGCTGAAAGATTGGCGAACTTGTAGCGTGTAATTAATCCCGGCTAGTCTTTCCTTTTTGGGTTTGAAGGAAGATTTGACTAAAATAGTGGGAAACATCCTGATTAGATATATTATATAACCAATCTAATCTTGCAAGAGCATACGCTGAGTGTTTTCTTCTCTCTCTCTCCAGGTAGCGACCATATCATGCCTTAATCAAGATAACAAAACGGATATATTGACTAAACCCGCTTGTTATACTGAGCTGGGGAACGTTGGTCCCGCTCCAACTTATAATTGTTATAAGACAGAGCAGGAAATTGGGGAATACCAGATTTCCCGTGCCGCCCAAACGAAGAAAGTGCATGTTGATGCATCATCTTCGGGTGTGTTCATTACAGAGAACTGTTTCTCAGTATCCTTTACGTCCTGGGTATGTGATACCGGATCAGGATCCCGCATATGTAATCTGTTACATGGGCTACAGATAGGTAGAGAACTGAGAACGGGTGATAAGTTTCACGAGACAGAAAACGGTGCAAGTGTTGCAGCCAAGTCTGTTGGTCACTATCACCCTGTATTATCAGAATACATTGATTCTGAACAAATGTTATTAGATACCGAACCTGATATACAAAATCATATCAGTCTCTTTATTAGTAAAGAAAGGATATAATTTTGTATTGTTGGATAATGTTTTGAACATTTCCTATATCAAGAGTTGATCGGTTTAGGCACGTTATCTAAAAGCATTGACGTTCTAAATCAAACTACAGTTCTTAGTATATAGAACACACACAAGAGGAAAAGTTCAGAAATGAACGAATCATTCTTGAGGTATTGTAGACTAGGTCATATCAATGCGACCCGACTAGCTGAAGTTACATATAGATGCATATTTAAATTAGTTTGAATTTACATCTTGTGAAACTTGCCGATCATGTCACAGAGATAAGATGACCATAGCTCTGTTTATTGGAAACAGAGAAAGAGTTGGTGAACTCTTGGGATTGATACATGCTGATGTATGAAAGTCCCCTGTCTACACATGCTAAGACCGGTTCTTTGTACTTCATTACATTCTCTGATGATCTCTCAAGATTCAGACATATGTTCCTGTTGAAACACAAGTCCGAAGCTTTTGAGATATTCACAGAATATGAGTTAGAAGTAGAGAACCAAAATACGGGTATAAGTATTATGTCCTTTGATGAGATCAAGGAAGAGAATACTTAAGCACGGAGATTCCTGGACTATTCTAAAGGAGAATGAGATTCTCTCTCATCATTACTCCTCCGTATACACCACAGCACGTCGGTGTATCGGGGCGGAGCAATAGCACCATATGTGATATGGTGTGCTCTATGATGAGTACTACTGAGTTTCCTATTTCCTTTTGGGTGTTATGCACTTGTGAAGCTGCATACCTATTGAATAGGGTTCAAATCAAATCAGTTGCCTACCACTTCATATGTGATATGGAAAGGGAAGAGCCCATATCTTAAGTTTGTTAAGATTTGGGGTTGTCCGGCCAATTTCTAAAAGCAAAATCCGGACAAGCTCGAGGCAAGGTCTGTTATGTAGAACTGGAAATGTTCCAGCTATACAAACTACAGCTGATGATTTGGTAGAACCAAAGGATTCAATAGTTTCCAACGAACCTTAGCCTCTCCGCCGATCTAGTTGGGTTCCTCACCCACCCGAGAGATACTTCGGTTTCTCTATGACAGTGGGAGTGAGGATTGCATCATGAGATGATGACCCAGCTAGTTTCGAGCTGGCCATCAGGAGTGGGACTCTGTAAGAATGGCTGGATGCTTATCGATCTGAGATGGAATCCTTATACACCAACAAAGTATGGACTTTGGTTGCTTTATCTGAAGGGTTAAATCCCCATCAGGAGCAAGTATATCTTGAGAAGATTACTTGGTGTACATGGAAAAGTTGAGACTTTCAAAGCTATGCTTAAGTCCATCCAGATCCTACTTGCCACGGCTACATACCATGACTACGATATCTGGTGGTTGGGTGTCATGACTGCTTTTCTAAATGATATTTTAGAAAAGAGCGTCTATAAGTACACAGCCAGAGGGCTTCGTAGACAGTGGGAGCAGCGGAAACGTGTGCAAGATGTTTTATATGATAAAACAGGCATCGCGGAGTTGGAACATCTGTTTTGATGTGGTAGTCAAAGAGTTTGACTTCATCAAAATGGTAGATGAACCTTGTATATACAAAAAGGTAGTAGGGAGTATGGCGGTGATCCTCATAGAGTACGTGGATGATATACTCTTGATAGGGAAGGAGTTTCCTATGCTACGATCGGTCAATCTCCGCTTATTACAAGGATTCTCCATATAGGATCAAAGTGATACCTCCTAAATCCGGGGTTTTGGATCTATGAGATAGACCTAATTGGATGTTAGGATACTCACTAGTTGTAGTGAGATGGTATCAATCGATCCTGGGGAGAATTACTGGAAAGGTTCCAGGGTGATAAGGACGACTGAATGTCAGTCCCAGGCATTGTCTTTACCCTCAGTGGAGGGACGGTATGTTGGAAGAGTTCCAAGCTAGATACCGTGACATACTAGACGATTAAAGGCAAGATACATCGTTACCAAGGATGCTACCAAAGAGGCAGTTTGGATATATAAGTTCATGAGATGAACTTCGTTCCTACCATTGTGTGACAATGGAGTTGTGGCTTTAGCCAAGGAACTACCGTCCCATCAGACATCCAGATATAATTCTTAGGCAGTATCACCTGATCATGGAGATGGTTGATCTCCATGGAGATCGAGGTTAGGAGAGTAGACACAGAGGACAACAGCGCGGATCCACTCACAAAGGACTTTTTCCCAGTAGAGACATTTATGGGATGGTTGAGTATGAGATACTTCAACCGCAGCTAATTGTTGGGTATGTGATACCACAACAGATGGCCCTAGTGCAAGTGGGAGATTGTTAGTTATATGTATGCCCTAGAGGCCATTACTGTACATACGATGTATATTGTAGTGGATGCTAGGACATATATAGGGAGGACTTTCTTGCTCGACATGATAGTATGCTATCTGGTTGTACTTTATCTTAACATGTACTCTGATTGTCTCTATGTTACATGTTGATAAAGCCCTTAGGATATGTACTCGACTACTGGGACTATGATGAGATCATACTAGTGGGGCCACGGTAGTCGACGAGTACATCCTATAACTGTTCCTAGTCGAGGGTGTATCGAGACAGGGCATCGATGCACCAGAATAGACTAGCGTACACGCATCTTGACCCATATGATGGGCGATGGATGATCCCATATCCATCGGTGTTTGACATCAAGGATGGTGTACGGGTGCTCAGTGGAGACTGGGTACACTGGACGGACTCGCCGAGAACTCCCAGATGGTATTATACCTCACGTCAGATGGCAGTTCTCCGGTTACACTGGTACAGAGTAGTCTGTTGACCCGAGATCGTCATAGAGTCTTGTGTGATTCCCACTGTGCTTTGATTTCCATCATACCACGTCCAAGAGGGCGTGCAAAAAGGTGGCTTTTGGGTACAGTCCCGAATCACATGGAGGCAATGAGCGATAGGAGGGGATTCGTCTCTCCCGGTATAGGGAGTTGATGTTGTGCTGTGTTCGATTGGCTATAACCGGAAATCCCTGGCCAGGGCTGCTGAGATTTACTGGTAAGTGTTATCAGTAGTTTCTCAAACTGTTATAGAGCTCATATCGACATGACTTATCGAGCTACTGGGGTCTGACGTTTACTACCCCTAGGCGAGATATGCGACATATCAGACGACGAGACCGGACTGTACGGGAGTGTTACTGTTTGGATTCACAGGAGAATGTACAGGCTTGCTTGTTGATCTTCTGAGCGCTCAATACCTGGGTGGCTGTTACGTTTAGCTGACCGCTTGCAGCTTGTGGGTGTTTGATATGATCATCACCTACTGCCGGCGTATTGACGATTCTTTAGAGTCCTACACAGAGGTTTCTTGGCTCAGGCAAAACGGAGTAGGGGCACGTATGTGATATGTGCGGGACTGAGGATAATGCGATATGAGATACCGTATTCTATTCTCGCGATATATGATATCAGCCGGGTCATCGGATCAAGTGTTGATTCGATGAATCGGTACGGATAAATATTAGTCGGTTATATGCGATATAGCCGGATTGTCGGATCAAGTGTTGATTCGATAATTTAATGTATAATAATATATATGATATATTAAAATTACATTAACTAATATTTGCTCACTGAAAGATTCTTTTTCTCTCTCGGGTAATACATTGATATATATGCGATATATGTTAATTGTATTATTTTATTTTGTTACAATAAATATTGTATATGTGATATATAATATTGTAACAAGTTATAATTATTAATGCAACATGTTTAGAGGAGTTTAAACAAGATTAGGGTTTGATTTGGGTTAATGATTTCTAGATGTTTCTAGATGGTTTTACTTTGTTTTTGTTAAGATATTATGATAGATATTTCTTTGTGACTCACCCTTTAACCCAACCCAAACCCTAACCCTAGTAAACTCTCTACAATGGTTACTACAACCATGGTTGCATAAATGATTATGATAACTTTTTATTATTCATCACAAATGATAATTGATTCTCATTCTTCATCATCTTCCTTCTTCTTTCTTCATGGAAAAAGCTTACTAGCTTTTTTCCAAGTGATGAATAAATGTGAGAAAAAGATAAATAAAGAGAGCAAAAAATCCTACTTCATCATCCTCATCTTCCCTTGCCCTTTAGATGAGAGTGTTCACTCAATTTTAGTGAGTGTTAGCTTGTGTTAATGAAACTTCAAGGTAGATCATCTTTGTATCGAAGATCGGAAGCAAGACTGCATCTTTCTCTTCGTGGAACCTCTCGAGAGTCCGGAACCCGATGATCGCAGCGAAGGGACCTCAACACGGAGCATATGAAGTGAAGGACCGGATCTACAAAGGTTGTAATCCCTCTCACTTAGTGTTAAAGTTGTTAACATGCTAGTTTTCGCCTAATCTCTAGTTTAAAGATCCGGCTTCGGGTTGTTCGGCACGGCTAATTTTTTAATCGGGCATGGTTGATGCCTCGTACGGCACGGCTAATTTTTTAATCGGGCATGGTTGATGACTCGTAGACCCTTGTGCGCGTGTATAGCAACCCTACATGAATTGTTCTTTGATGTAGGCTTGATCAAGAGTCCTCTGTTTGTTGGTCAAAAGTCCATATTTTCATTGTCTTTACATCGTTTTCACTGTTTCCTGTCCAAGAACCTGTAACCTGTAACATGTAGCAGACATGCGTCAAAAGCACCTGTTTATTTATAAAAAAGAATAAGAATGGGGAATATAATAATGCAATATTATGGTGTGAACAGCTACCTACCGGTGATGTCTGGCGCGGCGGATATCTGGAGGATTCCGACCGTTGTCGTGAGATTTGATGATATGGGCCGATCCGAACTGACGGAGCCCGAGATATTGAGACTATGAGACATTTAGATTATGAGGTATTGAGACTTGAGATTTACATGTTTTGTGTCGATGCTTGACACGGATTTCCATGGATTTCATCGTTGATATTTCAGATTTCTATACACCTTTTACTATGATAAAAGCTAAAGATTTCTTATATAGATATATCTAGATTTCAGGATTGGTTATTTTACATTCATGGTGCATGCATACTCATTCACATGGCTTAGTACTATATGAGGCACTGATACGAGCACGGAGCATTTGCACTTACACATAGCCTATTATCCTGCCTTTACTTGATGACTAGTAGTATATTACTATATTATTATGACCTAGGATAGCGTCGTGCATTTCGATTTCTTTTCGCAGAAATCTTCTATTCACGAGTTGGCAACTCACCCTTGTTATCCCAAATTTTATTACAGGTTCGATGTACAGGTTTTCCTGGCAGCTTGCTGGCACATCTTTTCATTCAGGGTGATTTGCATGGTAGGTTGGTTCACTTGTATCTGGACCGCCATTGTACTTTTATTATTTCATTTGTATCTAAAAAGCTCCATCAACCAAACTTGTATTCCTTGATAGTTTACTGGACCATTTACTTGTTTCGACCTTAGAGTCACGCTTGTATTATTATGATATCTGGTGGTTTTATTTTCTTTTGAGTTTTGAGCCTCGCCCTTTGGCGTTGTATACTATTGTGCATTGGTGTGGTTGTTTCCGCCTTTTGGCGTAGAGCTAGCTCCCGTTTGGGGATGCTTTTTTATTGTTTATATGTATTTAGTCTTGTTTGTACCCGTTTGGGGCCAGTTTTTACAAAAGAGACTCTGCCGAAATTTTTGAAAAATTGGATGTTGCTTTTAAACTTGTTTTCTTCATGTTTTCCTTTACTTCTTCTTCTTTTATGGTTTAGATTTCTGGGCTTCGGCTTACTTAGATTACGTTGCGCCTCTAGACGCTTCGTAATCTAAGTGCCGGTTACGTTCCGTACTTTCGGGTCGTGACAAAGTTGGTATCAGAGCGCTAGGTTTAACCTTTGTATATGTCTAGGGTGATCCTTGGTTGATGGAGTAGACGACTTAGGTAGAGTGACATACCGTGGATATGATCCGCGGCATACTTACGATATGTTACTCTTCTTAAGTAGCCTTAGGATGTACATTTGTTTGCACCGTATTTCATTCGTTCCTTTGATCTATCTTCGTTGATATCGGAGGGTGGTTTCTGTTACCATGGGCGCACGGGCAGAGAAAGCTGCGGCTCGAATGCGATAACCATTAGGGTATTGGTTATTCTTGAGGATTGAAGTATTGTTTAGCGTGCGGACGAAGGGTATTCACATGGTGTCCAGGCGAAGTTAAAGGGTTCGAACGATTATCAGAAAACCCATTTTCCCAAGTTTAAGGTATTCAGAAGAACATGCAGGTATTTCGATAGACTCTCTAGAAGAATGAAACCCTAACTCGATATAATGACCACGAGAACGCCCTTGAACCTTAGGGTTTACGGCAGTTCCGCGGTGCCATTAGTGAGGCTTGGGTTTGCCCTTCTACGGCTGGACTATTGATGCTGGGGTATGTACCGGATATTTTTTAAACGGTACTTGAGTGTTGAGCTCTCGGGGAATTATGGGATTTTGATGGATCGATCGAAAAGTTTAATGTAGTCCGGATATCAGGTGAAGGGATCGACTATGTGGGAGACTCTAGATATGAGTATTGCCGTTGGTAGCGCAGTCAGCACACCTACAAAGAGACGAGTTCGAAGCAGTCGACACCAGAGGAAAGGGGGAAAGAGGCGCATATTGACGATAGTGTTTACGATTGTGATTTGGTAATTTGAATTTCATATTTTCGTTGATTGGATTTTGGTATTTTGAGGACTTTGTTCTACGATTGGTATTTCTTATGTGTACCTTCATTACATTCTATTTGTGTTTCATATATCAATGGTATTGATGTTTTTTATTACGTACCCAGCGCACTTGATTTGGTTTTAATACATTTTGAGATTTTGATTTGATTTCGTGCATATAGTTACACATGATTTTGACATATACTTCAACCTAGTTTTCATGCATTTTCGTACTGTGATTTCGATTTTGATATTCGGTGTATGTTTTCGTGCACCATGTGCACTTGATTGAGATTCTTGCGCACACTTGGCGCACTTGATGCGATTTTGTGCACACCAGATGCACTAAATCGGGGTTTTGTGCAGATTAGATGCACCTGATATTAGAGTCATGCACGCCTGTTGCACTTGACAGATGTTTTTGGTGCACACCTGTTGCACTTAGTTTTGTTTGTGTGTATTCGTGGTATCTGTAGTTGGTTTCGATTTCAGTACGCACCGGACGCACATGATATTTTTATGATGTGATTGGGATTGATTTCAGTTTGAACAGTATGCTTTTATAATCATTACTATTTGATTTAGTAACCAGGCGGGACGTGTAGGTTAAATAAAAGATATATATAGCTATTTTTTTTTAAAATAAACGTCCGCTACTTATGCCGTGACACGTGCATCACACGGCGATTTTCAAAAGGGGTTCTTGCATGCTTCTTTATCCAGATGTTTGGACGATTTTACTATGATGCGCACTATATATAAGTTGTAGTTTTGATGTATATTATGTTGGTTTTCGTATTGGGTTTTGGGTATTTTATTTTCGCCATAACTCCGATGATTGTGTTATGCTTGACGGAGTTGATTTTAGTTTTGTATTAAGGATTTCGGAGCCCCGACGATTTGAGTGTTTTGCAGAATGTTTTAGTAATTGGGGGGAGTTTTAATTTAAATTCGGGGACCGAATTTCTTAAAGGGGGAAAGATTGTAACGTTTTAAAAATAATTAAATAAATAATTAAATAAATAAAATCGTTTAAGTGAATTTTATAATTTCGGTAAAGTAAAACGTAGTTTTCATAAAACTAAACCGTAATTATTCTTCACTATAAATTTAAAAATACCTATTTTAATTATGTTATTATTAGTAAATGGTGTTTATTTAGCCACTTATAAATTTTTAGTTTATTTAAATATTTTTCCTAAATTAATTATTTTAAATACTAACATAAGCTTTATTTATACACTAAATTAGTGTAAATTACAAATTTGAATGGGTTTAATTTGCAAAAATGAACCATTGCATATTAGAATCAAGTGTGTTTCATGCAAAATTTATTTTCAAATTTATCCATAGTTCTAGACCATTCTAGGTTAAATTAAGTGAGGAAAATAAAGAATTTTTATTAATTTCATGAAAAGACTTAATGGTGTGATATTTTAGTGAGACCTTCTATACTTTTCTTCACTTTTCTCACTCTCCTCCTCCTCCTCCTCACATGGCCTTTCCTCATCTTGGCTGCCCCCAAAATTTCCCCACTTCAATTTGTATTAAAAAATCATCAAATTCCATCAAAAATTCCAAAATAAACCCCAAAATCCATATTCAATCTTTACCCAATATTCTTTAACCTATTTAGCATGGATCTTGGAGATGGAAACCATTATTTTGGAGGCTTATTTCATGCTTGGGTTTCATGTTGTGAAGGTATAAATCTCATTCTTTTGATTATTGTTATTTAATGTTTCATTCTAGCATAATTAGAATTAATAAATTAATTCTATCTTCAAGTTTTAAAAAATTCAAGTTAGGGTTTGTAAAATCAAGTTATGGTTTTATTAATTAATTAGGGTTATAATAACTAGTTTAACACTTTTAGAAATGGAAAATCATGCATGGTTGATATATTGTAAATTGTTGATCCAAAATTGTTTAATTTAAACAATTTTGCAAACTAGATTTCTATATATTGTATATATTGGTGAAATAAAATTCCAATTAATATTTGTAACACTGGAGTGTGGTTTTAATGAGGGTATTAACTTGTTGGTGGAATGAAAAACTTAATTTGATTACTAGTTTTTATTTATGATTGAAAAATAGTGATAAAACATGCTATTTTGCTAACTAGATTTTGGAAATTCTTAAATAAATGAAATTTAAAATATAATTTATGGTTTCATTACATCATTATCATCATGAATTGTAGTTTAATGCATTAATTCATGCAAAATCCAGTTTAGATGAGATATTGTGACATTTTGCTTGCAAGGTGTTAAAATTGGTTTATTTGCAAACTAGAATTTTCTAATTAATACAATTGGGGTGTTAAAAATATAGTAATGGGTTGTATAATCTAGTTATGCTATTTAATGAGTTTTATGACCATTAGTTTCATTTAAATGTCAAGTTTTGAAGTAAAACGGTAAATTGGCGTGTTCAGGATTTTCGAAATCGGACGATTTGATCGATTTTTAGGGTTTCGATGGGTTAAATCATGTTTTGTATTATAAGTGATGAGTTTTAAAACTATGAGTCGTTTGTTGATGTTTATCTCGATCAATCGGCGTTTGTACGCCGATATCGAGCGATATTTGGTTCTCTTGCATGAGCGGGACATAGGTTTTAAGCTATGCGCGTTCCGTGCGTCGTTTTGACTTTTGTCCGTGATTCAGTTTACGATACTACATATGTTTGCATATAGGTACCCCTCAGATGGACTTCGGATGAGGAAGAAGAGGAAGGCGACATCGTCTTCGGCAGACAAGGACCAGGTGAGTAGATGTATATCTACGGGGGGAAGTCGGGTGGATGGCGTTTAGCACCCCTGCAAACGTAGAATAGTAGTAGTATTTATTGTCGTTAGGAAGCTAGACGTGACCTTAGATCCTTGGTAAGTAGGACCCTAGTAATGACCTTAGGTTGGACTAGACTGATTTAGAAAGACCTTACCCGAGAATGAATATCTTAGAGAAGATTCGTAGGTTTCAGGTAGATATACACACACGCACACACACAGAAACTCTACGTGGTGTATACGTGTATGTGTATATATATATAGGACTAGGTGTAGGTATATATATATATATACACTACACGTATATGTGATACAAGGATGTGATATGATACACGGGAAAGGAACAGTATAACTCGGCTTGATGCCGTGATTCTTGGCTATACAGTCGTGTTATGATGTTAGCGGATCATTAGAAAATGAGATAGTGGATTTGTATACATGAACAATAATAATGGGTGGTGGTGATATTAAAGTACATGGGACTCTAAAATAGAACCCGGACTGTAACCTGTGCCTGAAATTCTGATATGATATATGTGTGACTTGATTACGACATCATATAGGTGTACTTGATTTCGACATCATATAGGTGTAACTTGATTGCGATATCATAAAGGTGTAATTTGATTTCGATATCTTATAGGTGTGACTTAATCACGACTTGACATATGTGACTTGATCAAGATATGATATATGTGACATGACATTTCTGAGGATAAATTAACGATGTATATTTATGCTGGCAATGATATATGATTGATGTATGCGATTACAGTATAGCACCTTGAGCATGACATGTGTTGATAATGATATTATACGAATGATGAGACACGTAGGTGATACTTGACCCGTACCCCGATATTGGGATGTCGTACGATGGACTTTACCGTATGAGGCATAGATATGATGATTGATCCGCATTCTTGATTCGAGAAAGCCGTACTACGTACGTAACGCTATTGAGGCTGGATCGCCGACTATTAGAGATATGGATTCAGAATTTAGGTGTACTCCTATTTCTTATCGACCAGTTTCTTAGGTTTAGTTCCTTAGGAGGTTAGATGGACACTAGTGTAAGTTCGAGTCATATAGTTGTAGTTTTACTTGTATATCGCAGATGAGTGGTTATTACACATCTGTCTTTACATTCATACCGTAATCATAATGTTTCATGTTCATACATATGTTTCTATATCAATATAAAACTCTGCCTGTTAGGACACCAGCACCATTACCGATGATGCGCATATTCCACGCACACGTATTTGCCGGCTCACACACATCATCATCGGTAATTGCTATGTCACGTACACTTTAGATCATATTATCTTTTATTGATAGAATTAGCTAACAGCTAGATCGATATTACATCGTGATTACTCTCTGGTGTTAGTATAGACATGGCATTTATTACTTAGACATTTCATGCATTCACATTTTCATGTTATCATGCAGTATTATGGGCATATGTCGACACTTATTATATACTTATTCATGAATTTGAGATTTTGGATTTCTATGAGATTTCTGGATTTTTGGGGAAAACCGCAAGAATAATGTAAAAACTTCTCTCTCTCCTCCTCTCTTTTTAAAATATAAGTTGCGGTTTTCTCTTGATGTATGTGTCGTCCACCATGAGATTTCATGTTTTCTGTTGGATTTCGAGACCCGATTCGAGGAGTGGATGAACCGTCTCGGGTACATGGTGAGCCCGGTATGGTACCCCGGGGCAAGAAGATCGAGTTATAGACGATGAGCCTGGCAGGGGAAGGCTATCTACCGGTGATGTCTGGCGCGGCGGATATCCAGAGGATACCGACCGTTGTCGTGAGATTTGATGATATGGGCCGATCCGGACTGACGAAGCCCGAGATATTGAGACTATGAGACATTTAGATTATGAGGTATTGAGACTTGAGATTTACATGTTTTGTGTCGATACTTGACACGGATTTCCATGGATTTCATCGTTGATATTTCAGATTTCTATACACCTTTTACTATGATAAAAGCTAAAGATTTCTTATACAGATATATCTAGATTTCAGGATTGGTTATTTTACATTCATGGTGCATGCATACTCATTCACATGGCTTAGTACTATATGAGGCACTGACACGACCACGGAGCATTTGCACTTACACATAGCCTATTATCCTGCCTTTACTTGATAACTAGTAGTATATTATTATATTATTATGACCTAGGATAGCGTCGTGCATTTCGATTTCTTTTCGCAGATATCTTCTACTCACGAGTTGGCAACTCACCCCCGTTGTCCCAAATTTTATTATAGGTTCGATGTACAGGTTTTCCTGGCAGCTTGCTGGCACATCTTTTCATTCAGGGTGATTTGCACGGTAGGTTGGTTCACTTGTATCTGGACCGCCATTGTACTTTTATTATTTCATTTGTATCTAGAAAGCTCCATCAACCAAACTTGTATTACTTGATAGTTTACTGGACCATTTACTTGTTTCGACCTTAGAGTCACGGTTGTATTATTATGATATCTGGTGGTTTTGTTTTCTTTTGAGTTTTGAGCCTCGCCCTTTGGCGTTGTATACTATTTTGCATTGGTGTGGTTGTTTCCGCCTTTTGGCGTAGAGCTAGCTCCCGTTTGGGGATTCTTTTTTATTGTTTATATGTATTTAGTCTTGTTTGTAACCGTTTGGGACCAGTTTTTACAAAGGAGACTCTGTCGAAATTTTTGAAAAATTGGATGTTGCTTCTAAACTTGTTTTCTTCATGTTTTCCTTTACTTCTTCTTCTTTTATGGTTTAGATTTCTGGGCTTCGGCTTACTTAGATTACGTTGCGCCTCTAGACGCTTCGTAATCTAAGTGCCGGTCACGTTCCGTACTTTCGGGTCGTGACATAGATCTACCTCCAAACAATCCCCAAAATCCTACACTCCCTTCACAAAACTTAATCCACATCTCCTCCTCTACATGTTGAACCGAGCAAAGTGGGATTTTGACGACGTTGGGAAGTTAGTGCTGTCTTGAGTGGACTAGATGAGGTATAATTTTTTCCTTTTAGATTAGTTTTGTGTGATATCGTGTTTTGGATGTCATTTTATGATGTTGCTGACCTGCTGTGACCCTGAGCATTCACTGGGAAAACAAACAGTATCATAGTGTTAAACTGATAAACCTAAGTGACCACCTGAAGAACGAGACCCTTCCCACCGGTTTTGGCCGGCGACCTTAGAGACAAATCCGGCGAACTCGGCCCTGTAGGGGACTGGGGGGCTGTAATTGCTAGGGTAACTGTTTGAAGTGGTTTTGTGATGTTTGGTCCTACTGGATTTTTATGTAAGGACTATAGGTGAAATCTGGGAGCAGTTAGGAGTGTTTACATGACATGGTGACACGATTTCTGACCTGAGCCATAGACCTGAACCCGATGCACGAATTTAGGAATTGTTCCGTATTGGTTTTGTGACTTTTAGTGTGCCTACTGTGAATCTGGGATGACCTGGGAAATATCTGAGACAACCAAACAATACCGGAGACTAATTTTAGACCAGAGGAGACCACCTTGACAAAATGAGACCCCAACTCACCTGGAAAACCGGCCTGGCCGGAATTTGCCTTAGTGTGGTCGGCCCCTCTGAGAAGATAGATGCCCAGGTTGCCCTTATAGCTCATATAGACCCTATACATCACCCTAGACTTGTTTGCTTGGATTTATTTAACCTGAGTCAAAATCTGGGAATACTTGTGTGTGATTTAGGATATGTTTTCCGTATTTGAAATGATGAGTTTTGATATTTGGATTCGTTTTTGGTTGTCGCGTGTTTGTACATCGACAACAAGGGTTGTTCGATTGATTTTGTACGCATATGCTATAGGTTCTAACCTACGAGTAATGCGTGTGCCGTTTTGGTTTTCCGCCTTGATTTTAATATCGTTACGATATGTGTTGTTATTGTAGGTACTTTCGCGTGGATTCCGAAGCGACGGAGTGAGGCATCATCGACTTCGGCGAGCGAGGACTACGGTGAGTAGATCTATATTTACCGGGGAAGTCGGGTGGATGGCGTATAGCACCCCCGCAACTTTTGCTGGAAAACTGATTTATAGAATATGGTTAGGAAACCTAAATTAGGAAACTAGGGTTAGAATGAGATAGCTATGAAACCATATTAGAAAACTAGAGGATAGTTAGAAGTGATACGTTACTACTATCGCAGGATGACGTTTAGCGATTTATCGTTTAGGGTACTGTAGGAATGGATAGTCGATGTAGACGCATCATCCGAACCATATTTTTTTCTAAACCGAAGAATCGTATGTACCTTTTAAGTATATACCTTCAGGGATGTTACGGATTTTCAAATGATATCTCTTTCTTAAAAACACCGTAACCCCTATTTTCAAAGCAACGATTCGTTTCTTTAAAAATTCCGATTGTATGGTTCAGATGTGTATGTTAGATTAGATACTTATACTTGTAGTGATAGAATGTTTATGCAATTCGATTTGATAGGTGATTTAAATGCGATGAAAGAATATAAGACTGATATGATGACATGATGATATGATGGTATACGGATGCGAGTCGATCGAGTTGATTTATACCCTGCCGGTCCCCTAATATTTGATTATTGCGGATGTGAACCGGCATATAGGCACATACATATACATACATTTATAGAATGTTGTGAATCATGGATGATAGGCCGTATGTGATATTAGGTCGTGCCCTCTTTTTTCATATAGGATAATATGATCCCTATTAGTATAATGCCGCCGCACGATGATATTCCGTGCGTGATGAGTTTGACTTGATGATTGATCCTTACCCTTGACTAGAGGTTGTCGTACGATGGATTATACCGTACGCGATATTACTGGGCTAGATGCCGATTGATAGATTCACCGATTTGGACATATGATAGTCACGTATACCTTATAGCTTTTAGCTGATGATTTACCTTGTGCTGCATTCATGATATTATTATTGCATCGCATATACCTGTGATAGTACACCTGCACCATTATCGATGATGCGTATGTCACGCGTACACAGTTTATAGGCTCACACACTTCATCATCGATAATTTTCATGTCACTACACAGTAAGATTGCTGCATCATGATATGACTCTTTGCATAACCTGCTTGCACATATACATTGATACATTCATACTTGCGGATTTACACATTTGTATATCCATATTTGTGCACACATACATTGGTACATCTATACTTGCGCATTGTTCACACCATAATATTGCATTATTATATTCCTCATTCTTATTCTTTTTATAAATAAACAGGTGCTTTTGACGCATGTCTGCTACATGTTACAAGTTACAGGTTCTTGGACAGAAAACAGTGAAAACGATGTAAAGACAATGAAAAAGGTGGACTTTAACCAATAAACAGAAGACTCTTGATCAAGCCTACATAAGGAACAATTCACAAAGCAAGATTCAAGATATCGACTCAAAGCGAACGGGTAGAAGTCCGCTACAATGTTCACTGGAGATCTGAAGAAGACCTAAAAGCCCATTTGAGAAAAGACCTGCAGAAACAGGAAGCACAAGACAGCAAGAGCCCACTACAGAATTTGCAAAGCCCAACTCTTCTGTTTGGCCGCGGAACCGCGGCCAAACCAGGCCTAGGGCCGCGGTTCCGCGGCCGGGTTAAGGATTTATGAGCATTAAATTTTTGGTAAATATGGTGGCGGCGTTGACTGGTCTTTATAGGGCTATTTTTGTAAATGTAGATTTGCGGATCAAAATGTAACCTAGGGTTTCCTATTCTCTATAAATAGGAACTCTAAAGATTGTAATTTCTTATGCCTCCTTTTAATAATAAATTCAGAATTCTTTATGGAGAGAATCGGTGCCTCTCTTCAATTCATCTATTCAGATCTGACAACCCTGCGTACATGTTTGGAGAGATCCATCTGTAAACTAAGTAGATTTATTTATTTTCTTGCCCTAGGTAATTTCAATTGCTGCCCTAGATTAAATTTATTTTCCTGCCCTAATATAGATTTTATTTATCTGCCCTAATTATAACTTTCAATTAATTGTCCTAGGTAGAATAATTAGGATTTTAGATTTAATAATCAATCCAAACACCCTTTGGAATTAACTCGTTAGCGCGATTAGGAGATTCACAACATCCCTATGGATCGACCCGTACTCACCGGCTAGCTGCAAAGCGACGCCGTTCTTGATTGCGGTTACAAATATTTTTGATCTATCTTTTAGAAAGCGCAAGCACACTAAATCTTTCAAATCAAATGGCGCCGTTGCGGTTACAATTATTTTGACTTAGCCCAAGAAGTGAACACAAAATTTGCCTATTTCTAAATAAACCACAAAGACATATACTTTCTACCGTTAAACTTTAAGGAAGGTTATTTTTAGGGTTTTTAATTTACTAAATCTAAGATCTAGTTGTTCCTAGCCAGTTAACCCATTCATCAAACTCAAGTCAATTAGCCAAAATTGAATACAATAATTTTTATAATTTTTGAAATTTTTCAATTTTTTTGGGTTTTCAAATAATTATGCAAATGCAAAAATATGTACAAATGAATGTGAAGGAAGAAGACGTACCGAGCACGCATATATTGGTTTTGTCTTCTGTGTATTCGTGTTCTACGGAATGCGGATGCGGGTGTGTATGCACGGTTGTGAGGAACGAAGAAGGAGGTGTCTGATTGGGGTTTTGACCATTGACTTGGTCAAAACCAATATGAGATGAGGAGCGCTAAGCTTTCTTCCCTTTGAAAGTGTAATATACTTGTGTCAAAATGTTTATTAATTTTTTTAATGATAATTGTGTTATGGCTAATTGGTTTGACCATTTGACTATACTTGACCATTTGACCTAGTTGACTATTGTTGACTTAGATATTTTTTGAGCTCTAGATTCTTCTTATTCATTTGGATTTATCTTTGAGATGATAATGGTCAAATCAAGGGTAGCCATCAACATTATCATGATAAAAGATTACTAAATATATTTTATATGGATGATTATCTTTTGTGCTTTCTCTCTCATCCAAAAGAAAGCTCCCATGGTTCCTCCTTCTTCTTCCTCTCTAGATTTTTCTATAGCTCTCATGTGTTGAGAAAAATAGAAACTAAATAGACAAACAAATCCATCTTCTTCCTCTACATCACCTAGGACATCAAGGATAGCAAACTTGTTGCCCTAGTTATCTCGGCTTGAGGTGGAGCTCGGACTATAGACCCTCGGGTGGATCGTCTTCGACTCTAGGAGGCCGCGGAGGTGACCAAGATCCGGATCGATCCTCGGAGCTCATATGGACGAGGAGGACAGCGGAGAAAAGAACCGAAAGACCGTTTTCATGAGGTATAATCGTCTATCACAGTAGATTAAACCTCCCGTAGTTTCGTTAGTAATGGTTTGGCAAAGATCTTTTAGCTTTAGTCTATGTTGCTATGTAAGAAAGATTCGATTTTTACTTGTTCCGCCTCCTTGCTAGCTTGCGGGGTGAGCGACATAGACTTACAATTCTGCACAGTCAGAGTGGGGGCTACCCACACTCCGAGTCTGCGCCAAGGTGCGGCTTCAATTTCTCTCTATCGGGTGTCTCAAATTCTCGGGCCAGGCCCTTCTCGGGTAGTTTCGGCGCTCGACGTCCGTGCGGTCCCGGCAAGAATGAAGGTGTCGGTCGTGCCTGGAAACAGACGAGCTGACCGACACCTCCCCAGGGGGAGAGAACGCGCAACGGGCATCGGAGCGACAACCCAGTCTTCCCTGGGACCACGGAGTGGAGCAATCCGGAATCCAGCGGGTCATGGAATCAATCGCCGAGTGTGGGTTAAGATGGTCGGAGTCGGCCCGCCTGTGCTCGGTGGCGCTGTAATGAGGGTAAGGGAGATCGAGGGCCTGGGTGTGCCCGTCCGTCCTTCGGCGGACGTCGTTATCTCGAGGATGAGGCGCCGCGGTCATGTGGGTAGGGCCCGCCGCTTGAACGCGGACGAGGGTATCTACCTGCGATGTGAGACTGTCTATCCGAACGAACAAGACGTGGATGCCATTAGGAGGTGGAGGCGAGCCGCTCCTGCCTCCGTTGTGGCAGCTCGTATTCAGATCATTGCGGGCGTCACTCGCCATTAGATCGAGGGCAGAAGATCAACTTTTATGGTGGAACAAAAAAATCTTTCCTTCCCACAGACGGCACCAATTGATGGAGGTCGGGATCTCCTTCAGATGCTGTCCTCCGTCGATCCTACGATGGCGCTCTTGGATGGATGAGATTTGGTTTTGGAGTTGTTGAGTGTGGATCTCAATGGGTTGTTGAGTGTGGATCTCAATGGGTTGGTGTTGGACGCCGAGTTACCTGCAAAGAAGTCCCGGGATGGGTGACCACCGTAGGACCTTCGACGATCAAGTTAGACCCGATGAATAGGTGCAGAGTAGCGGCATATTGAGATAAATTTCAGATATCTGAGTCGTCTGAGAAAGGGTTTATATAGGGGTCGCTTGGAGCGAGCGGGAGCGAGATCACCACCGTCAGTTACGCCCCTGCGTTATTCTCGTATTTAATGGCGGGATGCGCCTATTAATGGAGGGATACGCCCATTAATGGAGGGGATGCGCCAGTGCGGGACGCGGATCGTGGGGAGGTGGATATCTCGTCCTGACGATATATGCGGAGCCGTTGCGGGAAGCATGGGATCCACGCTCCTGGTCGATCGGGAAGGCCGAGCAAGCTCGGCATGTCAAAGGCTCGAAGATGAACCGGGAGGCCGAGGAAGCTCGGCATGTCAGGGGCTCGGAGACGAGCCGGGAGGCCGAGGAAGCTCGGCATGTCAAAGGCTCGGAGACGGGCTGTTGGTAGTTTCCTAAATGATGGTGGAATGTATGCAGGAATGTCTCCTGAAAGGCCGGATACATTCCTCGAGACGAAATCCCGAGGAACCCTTATAATGCATCTTCTTTATTCCACCTCCGTAGCCTTCGAGACACGTCATCGTCTATGTGTCATAATCTTGAGGATATACCACCTGTGAGCATCATCAATGGCCTTCGATCCTGGGAGTTTTGGGCAGCTAATCAACAATGGCTCAAAATATTTCATTAAGGTTGCCAATTAAAATCATACGGCCAACTACTTAATATTAGTTCACATATATGCATCTCTCTTAGGACGTCGTTTGTGGTGATCAGTGAACAATAGCAAAACACATCTTTATATCTCATATTTTACCAAATGAATGTTATTTGAATTGAACATGCATTTTTGACTGTATTAAACTGAACATACATAAAATTACAATGATTTTCCTGCAGGGAAATAAGAAGAGTCATTCTTAATTTTGACAGATTACTTAAGATCGATTAGAGATAATTTTGATCACATGGCCGCAGCAATTAATTAAGACTAAAGACCGAACAAGAAACAATTACCGTAGCAGAAATTTTAAACAGACAAAAATAAAACCTATACTCAAATTTTGTTGCAGATTCTTTCATGCATGCATGTACTATTTATTACAAGAGACTGAGGACATGCAATTTAAGTCTCAGAAAAGAAATATCACAACATTTGCATTCCCATGGATCAGTTATAGACTTGGATTGTAAATAGCTGTCAACATCGATAACATGATAGATAGATAGATAGATATAGGAAATTAATCAAAATGTTTCTAGTCTCAAATTGACACAAGCATAAGTATTTCTATTGGAGGAAATTTTGAAGCCATCACGAACATTCGCCAATGCCAAAAGGATATTGGATTATCATGGTAACAAACTATATTGTAATTAAGTTTGATATTTGCTACCTAAACAGATATCAAAAAGACATGCGAGGCTTAACAACTGGAGTGAAAATGTCTAAAATTTTACATCGGGCTCTTCCATCTCCCAATACGTGAGATGCGTTGCAAAATGGATTCCATCAGATAGATGGTACGGTCCAAATACCAGAATCATTCTCAATCCTCGTCATACTCCATAAAGTACTTCTCCTTCAGACGAGACTTGAAATCCTGTATCATGTTTGAAATCTTGTCAGTGAAGACGTGAGTCCATGCATGCCACAAAATTATTTATCCATGACATAATATTTCACAAATAGGAAACATATTAAAAATCATACTTAGTTTTTTATGAAGGTGGGTTGACACAAAAGTATGATCCACACACTTCATATATCACAAGCTATATCATTTTTAAACTAAAAGATATGGGGAAATTTGAATATAAAATTAGACTAGAAAAAGAAACAGTACGAATCAAAGGATACCAACTAGGTGTCTAAGATTATGGATTATGGAACCCCTCTCTTATCCGTACTTTCCAAAATATATACTACGGTACGTGTATGTAGCTGTTAATTTTCTCATACCAAAATATGGACTTACTATTGACGAAATCTGTATTTGTAGCTTGTGTTGCTAATTCAAAATACTTCTATTTTGTACACCATATTTGTTTTACATTGTATACGAAATAGATGACGGCATCAGGGAAAATATATATGACAGCTTCTGAACCATGTAAAACGTTATTATTATAGCGAAGAAAGCATACAGAGCATCATGTTGTAACTTAAATTTCTTCAGGATAAAAATAGCGTCCTTTTAAACATATTTTCAACCCCGTGGCCTGTCAAAAAAAAAAATTTTGAAAATTTAAATTTCTAGTCCGAATTATTAGAAATTCAATTTACAGTAATAAATTGGAAGTAAATATCAAAGAGCAGAAACCGAAGCAACAATTCCATGGATTCATCCCTTTTGAGTGATAGTTTAAAGATTCATAACTACTTAAGCATGTGATATGTTTTTCTGAGGCTAAAGCGAGCACCTCCCTTTCAAATTATGCTGCGATCTATGGCAGAGCAAGCATATTGAATGTTGTTACATAGAATTGTTTCATCAGCTGAAGGCCTTCCATACCTGGCATTTAGTCTGCCAACTAATTGTCTAGGATTATGGAGTCCCATCTCATTCCAATATAAGGTTAGAGACTCAAATCTCTCCTTGATAATTCTTATGTTCGAGTGACGATTTTGACTGCAAAGGCTCAACCATAACGGCATACATGCATCCAATGTTTAGTTTCTAAAAAGGAAGGTCGTATTTGATTATTATATCATCTCGCAGCAAATATTTAAAATAAACTTCTAATCTGCTTTCTAACTCCACATTATGCTCATATGGATTGCTATTAATGTTTATTAATCACCTTTCAAGAAGTGTGCCGGAGAGAATGCATATAAGATCGGGTTGTCCGGCAACTATAGAGTTTTTTCAACAATTAACTCAAATGATTGGAAGCACACAATAAAGAGGACATTAAAGATTCAAACTCAAGGGTGAGTTTTTGGAAACTAGGAGAGTTCAATGCAGGAGCACGAATAAAATAGAATCCTTTTACTTTTTGGAATTATGTTTTTTTATTTAGCATGATATTTGATATTAATAAATCTTTCTTGTATATTATATTTAGGAAAACCTTTTCAATTTACGAATTTTCCGTATTTAGAATTCAAAAACAATCCTGTCGTAAGAGGATTAGGATTCAGCAAATTTTGAAGTAAACTTGTTGCCGAGGTTGTAAAACTTGTTGCCGAGGTTGTAAAACGCATTGAGCGGAGCTGACTTGGGTTATTGATAATGCTCAGTATTGGCGATCTCCAAGATCATGACACGTGGCAGATGACGTGTCCCAGAATTCAAAAGAAAGAGCCCACAGGAGCCGACCAGGCCACCCCTGTACCCGACCTGCAAGCACAAGCTGGCTCACCTCAGAGCCCCCTGAAGATTGACCTTCTCGGCCTCTCAGCTCGCCCCAAGCTGCCACAGCCCCCGAGCTCCCCGGCCCTCTCGCTCGCCCCCGAGCTCCCTGGCCGAGGCCATCTTACTCGGTCCACAAACCGACCAACTCTACCACTCACAGGCGTAACCGCCGCTCCGTAAATCTCACCACGCGCAGATTCTCCGCCAGCAGCATCCCACGTTCCACGCCATCACGATCCCCATTAATGGGTGATCCGCTCTTTATGCGGACGTGACATCAGGAGCGTAACTACCGGCGGGATTCTCGCGCCTGCTGCTGCGTGCTGCCGCCACTATATAAACCCCCATCACAGAGGGTTCAAGTAAGCCCTTTTTTATTCCACTTAGCCGTTATTCTGCTCGGATCTCGTACTAACTTGATCGTCGGAGGGTCCTCGGTGGTACCAAACCACCCCGGGACTTCTTTACAGGTACTCGACGCTAAACTCCTCAAATCACCAATCTCCTCAAAGCCCGTTGAGATCCACACGCAACAGGAGATCACCTCCAAAATCCATCAGGAGATCGACGGAAGACAACATCTGAAGGACACCCGAAAAGGACTTCCATCAGTTATCAAAAATTATTTTTAATTAAAACAATATAGTTGAAAATTTATTTTAATTAAACTTAAATGTCTTGCGGTTTTTATTTTTAATTAAAATTATTTTTCATATACATACATAAAATAGCAAAATTGCTTGATTTTTTTTCAATACAAAAAAATTTCTAAAACAATGTAATAATTATAAATATATAAACCTACATAGCAATTTTACATTGAATGGAGTGTATACTACCAAAAAAATACAGAACAAAAGATGAAATATAATGATAAATAATAAACTCTAACTGAATCTTCTCTAACTGAATCTTCCAACTTGTAGATTACGTATCTCGTGAAATGAAAGTCAAAAGTAAAAGAGAAACGTAAGAAGAGTAGAAACTGATTCGAATGAAAATTGCTTAGGATTTTTGTTGGCGAGCTCCAAAGACTTAAGAGAGTGGAGAGCATGCTACCAAGAGCCTTTATGAAAGGGTACATCAACAGGAGGAGATCAATATCAGGAGAGAGAGGGAGAGAGTGGACTGGAAGACTTTAGGATTTATTCCTCCATGTAATTCGAGAAAAGATTGAGACGTGATTGTATTTTAGAAAAGGTTTTGGGTCATGCGTTCTTGGAAAAACCTTAGATCTGACCATGAAATTAGTAATAAAATTATTAAATTCAACTTTAAGCGGGTCAGGGATTCTTAAATACTTATAACGTATATAGACCGTTTAATGCAATCGCTTAAGATCAAAGCAGAGCAGCTTGGGACCTTGGGAGCGTATTTATCTAACCGGCCGCTTAGCGCTTATAGTGTGCCTAGATCATTTAATGCAATCTTTTGGATGAAAGTAGAATCTTAAGACAGCGTTTCAGAACACCGCTTGCTATAAAAAGAACAGAATTTCAAATCCTAAAAACAATATGATTTTAATTAAATATATAAATAAGTAACTATGATTCTATATATGAAGCAAATATGATCCGACAAGTTTAAGATCCTAAAAATACTCCGTCATCAGAATTGATGGGTTCAACATGTCTTATTTGTTAGTTTAAACTACAAGGATTTTGAGCCAAATCCGACTAATGGGTCAAATCCGACCGAGGATCTCAGTCGGATTTGGCCACGACAAATCCTACTGAAAAAATCAGTCTGATTTGCCTTTGATTAGCCAACAGATTAAAAACTCCAGAAACTTATCTCAACCTTCCCAATTCCTCTCTCTCTGGGGATCCTTACGAAAAACCCTCAAATCCACCCAAAATCCAAAAAAAATCCCAAAAAACATATAATCGATATCATTACCACTCTCCTTCTCTCCTCTTTTACCGATTTCATCGGTCAAGTTCGTAGCTACCTCGACACGGCTAGGCGATAGATTTGAAAGGACAATTTATTTATATTAATTAAATTGAGTTGTGATTAGATCTTATTTGTTAAAGTATGACTACTTGCAAAATTTGTGAAAAATTATGTTAAATTTGAATGAAATTTTGTTGTAGTTTAATTAGGGTTAGGCTTATCATGGTTAAATTAGGTTTTATTTTCAGTTGTGAAATTTTCTGAAATTTTGGTTAATTTTTGTTGTTAGGGTTAGGGTCAAGGTTAGGATTGGGTATGTTGTGAAACTAATTATAAAATTTTATGAAAGATATATAATTTGATGAAACTCAAAACATTTAGTTCTTTTTGTGAAACTTATAAATTTATGTGAAATTAAATTTTAGTTATAAATTTTGTGACACTTATAAACTTTGGTACATGGTAGGTTGATCCACGATGGACCCATATTCCGTTAAATTTTTTCAGTCTGTTGCCGTGTTAAGTAACAATTCGAATAATTAATTTTCAGAGATTGTTTAGATATGTCTGGCGCAGGGAGTAGCCGACCAGATCGCCGTAGTACACATGGTTCCGATATTGTGGATGATGATACTCAGACACTAGATATTAATCTCGATACTGATGGTGACCGGTCCTGTCTTCCACATGGTTCCGATATTGACTCACAAAAGTTGTAGATTATTTCGTGTAAATATTTATGCATATTTAATTTACTGAAATTAGACATCGGAGTTGTGAGATTTCGAGCGTTTAGTGTGACATGTTGTGACTGTCCAATGAACCGACATCAGTGACACCTTTTGCGTTGTAATTTTATTAGAGGCTCTATATTTGAAAATCGGTAACGAAATTCTGGGAGGTGATAGTCGATTCCTTGGACTATTCATAGCATTTGGGTTCCATATTCAATGATCATGTTTTCTATTTTTAAAGCAAGTTCAAAGATTAGCTAAATTTGCATATTTTTATGGACTTTGATTTTAAAATGTGTAATTCATTTTTGTTGTGTTGTTTTATTTACTGGCACAAATCATATGCCGATATATGTTACTGTCTCAACTGTAAGTCCAAGGTAGCACACCGGCCGTCTAACAGACGCCAAATGCGGAACAAAAACTTTTACAACTGGCGCTATCGCGTACTATAACTCGGATCTGCCATTAAAGCTAAACTAACAAACTACAAAGTGGGTAGAAGAGTTATACCGAACGATCGGAGTCCTTCGGTCTTCAACCATCATCCCACGCTTTGTTGCGGCTGCTCCGATCTCCTGAATCTCCAGTCTTCTCGTCCAGGTGGCACCACGTCGACGGATCTTTAAACGGGCTCCCGCCTCTGAACCGAGGCAGCTCGATCATCTAGTTTGCTAAAAGAGATGACCAAGATTGATGTAGAGAATGAGTAGAACACTGTCTCGTTACGTCCAAAGGTATGGACGAACGGTTAATGAAGTTGCCTTTTGGATCGGGTGGAACTGTGAAATGAGTATCTATCAAATTTCCATACACTAAAACTATCATCTTTTCTCAAATGAACAACCATCATCTCACAAGAGGGGAGGGGCCGGCCACTTATACAAGAGGGGGAGGTGAGTGTAGGAGAGGGGAAGGTGACTACAAGATTAAAGAAAGAATGAGTCACAATTACACCTTGTATGAACACAATTAATGAAAACAATGAATCACCTTAACTAGTCACCAAATCATTTAATGCAATAATCAATGCACTAATGACTCACCAGCCTAGTCACCATCCTAGTCACCATCTAGAAACATCTAGAGCCTTCCACACTCATCAAGAAAAGATAAATCCGTCTTTAACCGAATATTAAAGACGGGTGATAGAAAACTGGAAACTGGCAACTTCCAAAAGTGATCCTGAAACGAATTTCAGGATAACCCCGTATCAGTATAAACATACCCGCATTTGTATTACGACCGAATACAAATGCAACCGAGACAAAGATATTATATCTACACAGTATAATACTCGGATCCGGCTTAAACCAAAGCCGACCAGTATTATCTGCCCGAAATATGACACGTGCGAAAACGCACGTGCATTTTCCGAACCCTGCCATAAAACCATACGGCCTCTCCAACGTTTTGCCCGAACTTGGGAAAGTGTCTGTGGAGGACTCTAATGACTCATCAACACACTGGCGCTGGGTATAACCACTAGCACGTCAGGGGTACTGGCTATACGTAACGGTTGCCTATGTATTGATTGGAAGGGAAGATGACGAGCGAACTCATCCATAAACCCTATTGAGCCTAACAGTGACAATATACATACAGTCCGGTCCGTTCGTCTATGAGTATTGCATATTGGCCTAGGGGCTGGTAACGTCAGACCCCCAATAGCAGTATAAGTCGTGTCGGAGTGTAGCCCAAAAACACCCTGAGATCCTACTGGAGTACCTACCAGTAAATCTCCTGCCTCAGCCAAGGGCTATGTGTAATGGCTCTCCTAAACACAGCGCGATCTCATCCCGAATAACGGGAGAGACGAATCCCCTGCCGATCCGCTCACTTGCCTCCATGTGGCTCGGGACTGTACCCAAAAAAGACCTGTTGCACGACTCCTTTGAGCCGTGGTAGGGTAGAAATCAAAGCACAGTGGGAACTCACACGAGACAAATGATGACCTCAGGTCGATGAACTAACCTGTACACATGTCACCAGAGAACTGCTATCTGACGATATGTATAATACCAACTAGCATGTTCCCGGCGAGTCATGTCCGGTGTACTCATAACCTAATGAGCACCTGTATACATCTTAGGTGATCCTACTGACACCAATGGCTTGTGAGACCGGCCATCGCCCCTCGTCGGGGTCTCGACTGTATACACTAGTCTACTCTGGAGCATCGATGCCCTGTCTCGAAACTCCCACGACTAGGGACACTTTAAGGATGTGCTTACAGACTCCAGCTCCCACGTATATGATCGCCATCATACTGCTGGTAGTCAAGCAAGAATCCTATGGGCTCTATCAACATGCAATAGCGAACTAAAGCATGTATACGATGATAAAGACAAACCAGATAGCATACTATCATCTCGAGTAAGACTGTCATATCGGTATAGGTCTTGCCTCAATCATTGCAATCACGTACCTGCGATCCAATAATTGACTTTGAGGGCACTATCTCCAACAATCTCCCACTTGCACTTAAGGCTAATTATTGCGATGTCGCATACTCACAGCCTGTGTGATACCGAACATCCAACTCCTCTATTAATCAGTTTCACAAAGCTAGTTTGAAAAACTCTTGTGTTCGAAAAATAGCTTCAGTGAGTGGATCCGCCCTGATGTTTCTTTCTATGTCTCTCTTAATCTCAAGTTCGCGGAGAAAGCCATCTCCCGAATCGAGTAATACCTGTCTTAGAATATGTCTGGATGTCTGATGGGACTCAGTTCATAAATGAACTCCAAATCCAAACTTCTTAGACTGTATCGATAACTGAACCTAATCAGTATCCAGCACCATGCCTCCCACAGTATCATCTTGGACCACCTGTCCATAATACTGTCCCTCGTCAGAGGGAAAACTATAACTCTGACAATCACTCTGTCATTCATGTCACTTTTGAAGCCTGGAATGATAACCGTCTCCTGAAAGAGGCTGCCGTCATCAAATCCTTAGAATATGCACTTATGTTCTAAAACTGCTTCCTCTATGTTTCTTCAGGATTGGATTAATATAAACTTATTGCATCTAGTGCAAAAACAACATCTGGTGTGGTACTTGACATCTCACGATTGACTCAATTGCCTAAGAAAGTGATCTGCCAATCATGCACATCCCTCTCTCCTTTAGTCTCTAAGACACCTTTAGAGAGGGTGACTCCATCACCTGCAGGTACACCACCATACCAGGAATTATTTATTCTAAAATACTATTAGAATATTGTCAAAGTACCCATATTGGGAAACTACCCAAATCTAGATCTAAAACCATAGATCTAGTAACCATAATGTCAGATATTATATCCATATCCTTTGTAAAGAAACAATTGTGTGACGACCAAAGTACAACCGATCGTAGTATAGGAATTTTACTTCCTACTCTGTGTATGTCATCCAAATACCAGGACAGCATACCCTACTACCTTCTCAACAGATCCATCCCCTATTCTGATGAAGTCAAAGCCATGACCGTCTCATCAAAATTAGATGATCTATCTCCGCTATAACTGCTCAAGTCTATAAATAGACATAAGCTACTTGCCCACTATGCTTCCGCTGCTCCCACTGACCACAACAACTCTCTGGTAGAATAATATATACGTGTACGTCTAAAACTAGTTTAGAACGACGCTATACATATCCTCCTAACGAGTCTCATAGTCTGGAACAACAGTAGTGTCAAGTCTGGGTAAACAAGAACCTCCCTGTCACCGTCCTTGAGGCTACCGGAGTGCCTCTCGGGTGTCTGAGGTTTCCCTCTATATCTGCGGAGTGGCTATTGGAATGTCAAACCTGATTGAATATAAAGATCCTATTAAATTTTCCGTAATCTTTTGCGGTTCTGGAATCACTTCCAGTTCTACCATACTCCCACTACTGTTTTCTGAAAAAATCCATTTTACTAAAACTGTGGCGAGTCAAGAACAATATCACTATTGATCTTCCAGATGGTAGAAAAGTCAACCCTCGTCAAAGCCAGGGTCAACCCACAAACCGCCATTACAGAAACGTGCCTTGAGTTATCCAGTGTCTGGTTTTAAGCATAAGCTGGACAACTCTGTAAGTGCACGGCGGCGCCCCGGCCGTCAATCCGACGCCGGAATGCGGAAACGAAACTTTTTACTTTAACTTTTGAACCGGCACCACCGCGCACTTTAAACCCGGATCGGGCCATTAAATTAATCCTAGCTAACTAGAGAAGGGGTAGAGAGATATACCAAGCGATCCGTGTCCTTCGGTCTTCTCGTCGTCGTCCCGATCTTCCCGCGGAATTTCCGGTCTTCATCTTCTCGTCGGAAGGGCACCACATCGCCGGGTTCTTTTACGGGCTTCCACCTCTGGACCGAGGCAACTCGGGCACGAAGTTGGCGAGCTAACGTGCCAAAGAAGTGCTGTAGAATAGTGTGGAACTCTATGTCTCATGGGAGTTGAGGAAGTTGCCATATTGGTGGAGGAAATGAACTATAAACTTTTTGGATGAACTTGGGAATTTTGCAAGCATCAAGAGAACAAAAATCACTCTCCAAAAATTGTGACCACCCCACAAAAATTGTGGCCAGCCCCTTTGCCTCCAAGGAATGGGAGAGTAGAAAAGTCAAGGGGGGGAAGCCATCATGCAAGAAAGAGAGAGAGAAAGGTGATGATTAGAAGAAATGATCACCAACCAAATCCAACACTCCATCAACCATCATAAATTCATAAGTCAAGCAATGATGAGCTAAAGAAGTCAAATGATGGTGCAACCATCATGAAGCAACAATATGCAAAGACCACCCTCCACAATGCTAATTTGCACAATTTCAAATAAGCCATCCTCCACCATTTTCCAGCCAAGAAAAGAAACAAAGGAAAATGGCCGAAACGGAAAGCAAACTGGCAACTTCAAAAAACTGATCCCGTAATAAATTACAGGAAACCCCGCTACTGTATATACATACCCGCATTTGTATTCCGACCGAATACAAATGCAATGAGACAAAATCTACACTGTACAATACTAGGATCCGGCTTAAACCAAAGCCCGCTAGTATTATCCGTCCGATCATGATCCGTGCAATACCGCACGTACATGATCGAACCCTGCCATATCTCCATACGGCCTCTACAGCGTTTCGCCCGAAACTTGAGAAAACGGTCTGTGTGGGACTCTAAAGACTCGTCAATACCTTGGTTGTGGATTTAACCACTAGCACGTCAGAGGTATTAGCCATACGTAACAGGCTACCAGGTATTGACCAAAAGGGACGTCGATGAGCGAACTCATCCTGACACCCTACTGATCCTGTCAGTGACAATATCCGTACAGTCCGGTCCGTTCGTCTATGAGCATCGCATGGCAGGCCTAGGGGGTTGGTAAAAGTCAGACCCCCAAAAGCGGTACAAGTCGTGTCGGAGTGTAGCCCAGAACACCCTGAGATACTACTGGAATACCTTCCAGTAAATCTCCTACCTTGGCCAAGGACTTCGTGTAATGGTTGTCCTAGACACAGCGCGACCTCACCCCCAATACCGGGAGAGACGAACCCCTGCAGATCCGCTCACTGCCTCCATGTGGCTTGGGACTGTACCCAACTAAAACCTGTTTGCACGTCTCCTTTGAGCGTGGTAGGGTAGTAATCAAAGTACAGTGGGAACTCATATGAGACAAATGACGATCTCAGGTCGATGAACTAACATGTACACATGTCACCAGGGAACTGCTATCTGACGTCAGGTATAAGACCAGCTAGCCTGTTCCCAGCAAGTCCTGTCCGGTGTACTCATAACCCAATGAGCACCTGTATACATCTTAGGTGAACCAACTGACACCAGTGGCTTGTGAGACCGGCCACCGCCCCTCGTCGGGGTCTCGACTGTATACACTAGTCTACTCTGGAGTATCGATGCCCTATCTCGAAACTCCCACGACTAGGGACCTTTTAAGGATGTGCTTATAGACCCCAGCTCCCACGTATATGATCGCCCTCATACTGCCGGTCGTCAAGAAAGAATCCTAAGGGCTCTATCAACGTGTAATAGTGACATGTAAGGTCACCTGAAGCAGTACACGATGATAAAGGTAAACCAGATAGCATACTATCATCTTGAGTAAGACTGTCCTACCGGCATAGGTCCTCTATCAATCATTGCAATCACATGCCTGTGATCCAATAATTGACTCTGAGGGCACTATCTCCAACAATCCCCCACTTGCACTCAAGGCTAATTATTGCGATGTCGCATACTCACAGCCCGTGTGATACCGAACACCCAACTCCTCTACTAATCAGTCTCACAAAACCAGTTTGCGAAACTAATGTGTTCGAGGAATAGCCTCAGTGAGTGGATCCGCCTTGATGTTTCTTTCTATGTCTCTCTATATCTCAAGTTCGCGGAGAAAGCCATCTCCCGAAATGAGCAATACATGTCTTAGAATGTGTCTGGATGTCTGATGGGACCTAGCTCATAAATGAACTCCAAATCCAAACTTCTTAGACTGTATCGTCAACTGAACTTAATCAGTATCCTGCGTCATGCCTCCCTCAGTATCCCCTTGGACCACCTGTCCAAAATACTGCCCCTCGTCAGAAGAAAAACTATAACTCTGACAACCTCTCTGTCATCCATGTCACCTTGGAAGCCTGGAATGATAACTGTCTCCTAAAAGAGGCTGTTGTTATCATATCCCTAGAACATTCACTTATGCTCTAAAATTGCTTTCGAATGTTTCTCCAGAATTAGATCAATATCAACTTACTGCATCTCGTGCAAAAACAATATCTGGTGTGGTACTTGATATCTCATGATCAACTCAATTGCCTAAGCAAGTGATCTGCCGATCATGCACATGCCTCTCCCCTTTAGTCTGTAAGACACCTTTAGAGAGGGTGACTCCATCACCTGCAGGTACACTACCGTGCCAAGAGTCGTCCATTCTAAAAACTCTTAGAATGCCGTCTAAGTACCCTGATTGGGAAACCACCCAAATCTAGATCTATAAATCTAGTAACTAGAATGTCTTGATATTATATCCAAGTCACATGTGGAGAAACCACTGTGTGACAACCAAAGTATAACCGATCGTAGTATAGGAATATCACTTCCTACTCTGTGTATGTCATCCAAATACCAGGACATCACACCCTACTACCTTCTTAACAGATCCATTCTCTATTCTGATGAAGTCAAACCTATGACTGTCACATCAGAAATAGATGATCTATCTCCGCTATTTCTGCTTTAGTCTATAAATAGATATAAGCCACCTGTCCACCAATGCTTCCACTGCTCCCACTGACTACGACAACCCTCTGGTAGAGTCATATACTCGTACGCTTCTAAAGCCAGTTCAGAACGACGCTATACTCATTCTCCTGCCGGGTCTCATAGTCTGGAACAACAGCAATGGCAAGTCTGGGTAAACAAGAACCTCCCTGTCACCGTCCTTGAGGCTACCGGAGTACCTCTCGGGTGCCTGAGGTTACCCACCAAATCTGCGGAGTGGCCAATGGAATGTCAAGTCAGATTGAATCTTTAGGTTCTTATCAAATTTTCAGTAATCATTTGCGGTTCTGGAATCACTTCCAGTTCTACCATACTCCCACTACTGTTTTCTGGAAAAATCCATTTTTATTAAAACTGTGGCGAGTCAAGAACAATATCATTATTGATCTTCCAGATGGTAGAAAGTCAACCCTCGTCATAGCCTGGGTCAACCCACAAACAGCCATTACAGAAACGTGCCTTGAGTTATCCAGAGTCTGGTTTTAAGCATAAGCCGGACAACTCCCCGTACCTTAACATCGTTAAGATGTGAACTGTTCTATATCTAATATAGAACCAAAGGCACTGATTTAATTGAACCAGATTTAAATCATGCAGCTGTCTCCGGTGCGTGTTAACTAAATGGAAGGAGGCCGATCAGCGTTACTCAACTTAGGAGTGTTTCCAATTATAGGCAATCTGAAAGAGAAGCAAGTTCTCTTAAAACCATTACTATCAACTGAATACCATGCACAAGTATCTACATCTTTGATCACATTGAAGAACCCCGATACTTGCAACACCCGGTTCTCTATTTTATCCACATACCTATAACTTCTCAAAACTTGGATCATGTGTTTCTACGAAACACCTGTCTAAAAACTAGAGAAGTCATAAGTAAACCGAATATAGTATGAGAACCAACCCTTCTGTCCTCATGGACGCTGGACAATATACAATACTCTGTATAAGTCCCTTGAGTCTAATAACTCATTCCCTGTGTGTCGTAAGTTGAAAACTGTACCTATGGTTAAGAAGAATTACACCACTGTTTAATGCTCCTTACCTAACCATCCACTGATATAGGTAAATGTCATGGACATAATTTCAAAAAGGTATATCTCACTCTATAAAAATAGACGTACAGATGTATCAATTTGAAATTGGTGCATAACAGCGGATATTCAAAACCAAATATTTGCCATCCGGCAAACAGCCCAGGTGATTTCCTCAAATATCACCAATCACAACGAATTCCGATATAATGAGGATGATCACCTAATTTCCAATAACTTACTCCCACTCATCATCTGCAAAACCATACAGATATGAGAATCATACTTGGTAAATACATACCCTGTAGCAAGGGTCTAATTGGGAAATCATTTTTCTTTTAACAGTACACAGTGAAACTGAAACATTGAAATGTTTCGTAGGGGTATCCGAGTATTCCTAGTAATGCCTCTTCCATTATCTAGATTCACAACTGTAACCGTATATTTCTATGACATCTCTCCACATCCCTTCATATGTCTTTAGTCATTACCTTCTTTACACCCTCTTAGGCTAAATGGTTTTCTTCCTTCCCTACCGTTCGGCACCAGCCTATGGTTTGGAAGAAGACTATCCAATAAGCATAATGGGTGTACTGTCCTAATCCTAGGAGCACTCGCAATGCGAGAGAAGGTGAAGATAAAAGACACCTGAATAAACCTTATTCCTATTTCGCCTGAACCAGAATCCATCCCCGAACTGGAACAAGTTCCTTTCGAGTTCGTATATAACCATACGATGGAGTATCCAATAAACTGTGGATTTTCGTAGTGATACGGAGTGTCCTGGAGAAATGCAAAGGTGAAGTGGGAGTGGTAATGAAATACTTGGTTTGGTCGTGAATAACAGTCGCAATTTACTTTGCTCTCCTTCTAATCCCTTTATATGTCTTTACTTAATACCTTCTGCACACCATCGTTATGCTAATTGGTTTTCTTCATTCCCCACTGTTCGGCACCAGCCTAAGATTTAGAAGAAGACTATCCAATTTGCGTAATAGGTGTACTATCTCCTAAACCAACCTGAGAGAAGGTAAAAGGAAAAGACAACTGAATAGTCCTATTCGTTTTCTCCAGAACCAGAAACCATTCTCGAATAAATTCCTTCGAGTTCGTATATAATCATACGATGGTTTTATCCAATGGAAGTGGACGTTCGTAGTAATACGGGGTGTCCTAGAGAAAAGGGTAAAAGTAGGAGTGGCAATGAGGTATGCAACTCTGACAATCCAAAAGCTAGTGTTTAAGAAGGTTCGGTTAATTTTGGTCTCTGAGTCATAGTCTTAGGGTCGGGTCATGGTCGCTGCCCAAAGAGAGAGAGAAAAGAAACACTCAGCATGCACTCTAACCTAGATCAAAATGGTTATCACTGTACCCAAAAAAGACCTGTTTGCACGACTCCTTTGAGCCGTGGTAGGGTAGAAATCAAAGCACAATGGGAACTCACACGAGACAAATGACGACCTCAGGTCGATGAACTAACATGTACACATATCACCAAGGAACTGCTATCTGACGATATGTATAATACCAACTAGCATGTTCCCGGCGAGTCCTGTCCGGTGTACTCATAACCTAATGAGCACCTGTATACATCTTAGGTGATCCTACTGACACCAATGGCTTGTGAGACCGGCCATCGCCCCTCGTCGGGGTCTCGACTGTATACACTAGTCTACTCTGGAGTATCGATGCCCTGTCTCGAAACTCCCACGACTAGGGACACTTTAAGGATGTGCTTACAGACCCCAGCTCCCACGTATATGATCGCCATCATACTGCTGGTAGTCAAGCAAGAATCCTATGGGCTCTATCAACATGCAATAGAGAACTAAAGCATGTATACGATGATAAAGACAAACCAGATAGCATACTATCATCTCGAGCAAGACTGTCATATCGGTATAGGTCCTGCCTCAATCATTGCAATCACGTACCTGCGATCCAATAATTGACTTTGAGGGCACTATCTCCAACATCAACATGACATTTACCAATTATTACTTGTAATAATTATCCTTATATTCACCAGCTACATGACATGACAAGTTTTCATCATTATGGATACAATTATTGATACAATTACTACTATAAATTTTCAAGTAATGACATTGATATGGAATCAAGTCCCAATTAATTAAATCCATAAATAAACTGAAACAACTGGAGAAGGGGAAAGGAATTGTTAGACTCGGTTAATAACTTTGAAAAGCTTATTTATGGTACCAAATGTAGGGCCCAACCATGAGGTTCTGGATAGCAGCTGAACTATCATAATTCCTAGTTATTCTTACTGCTCGTGCATGTTAGAGCCAGCCATGATGGTCCGAGTAGCTTTCTACCATATTATTACTATTTTACTACTCCATTGAAATGTTTTTACAAGTTTCCAAGCTGTAATATAATGTTCACTGTTCATGAGCGTCTAGCACCGTGTCCTGGGTCAGCACCAGGAATATGGGGTCGTGGTCCCAGATATGCACGGGATGATTTCTATTGTTATTCGCTAGCTATCAAATACTTTCACAAATTAAATAAACAATAACAAATACAAACTAAATATTAAACTATTTAAATTTTAACATGAGTAATTTCATTTATGAGTTCATTCATGTTTACAACTGATAAGTTTATTATTGTTTGACCTTTATTAGTTGTGATGTCATCGCTATATTTGTGATATCATATGATTCATGTTGGTACTTGACTCCCAATACCCTATGCTTATTTGCATACACATGAGCATACAGATTCCTTCATTTTACCACTTGTTAGGTCGCTTTCTGACGATCCTGATACTTGCATGCTCAGGTATAGGCGACAACACTGTTGATCTGTCGGCTCATGACTTAGCTTGAAAGTACCTGTAATATATATATAGTTGTGTTTGCTTTCCAAAACTTTTGTATCTTTTGTGTGATCTTTTGAATCTTGAAAGGACTTGTAATATCTGAAAAACTTCTTGTATAGTTGTGGCTTGCATGTGTTAATGTGATAAAGTATATGTACAGTTTAGTTATTTCCGCTATGACTATTTAAACTGTGTGAATTGATATTTAGGCTTATTGTATATACAAGAAAATTTGACCTTTCCTTTGTATATACGCAATGTCGGCTTGTCATGTGCCGTCACATAACTGGGTCCACTACACTGTATTTTTGGGTACGCATGACAGAAAGGCTCGCACCCAACTCCATCATCGGAATTCATCTTCTTTTCCTTCTAACACTCGCACCTTCCTATAGAGTTTTTCTATTATTTGCTTAGCCTTTGAGAGGGAAGTGATTGTTGAGGCTTCCTTTCGGGCTTGCAGAGGTGGCGTTGGAGGCCTAGCTTGGGGTCTCCGCTCGACCCCTCGTCGCTTTAGTCCTCAGGGTCTGCTCTTTCGCCTTCAGCCTATGATGGGAGATGGCAAGTTTGTGTCTCTGGTTTGGAACAGGGTCTCCCTTCATTCTGTTGGTTTTTCCGCGCAGGAATCGTTAGAGACTTGGATTGTTCTGCACATAGCGTCGGCAAGGCGGGTCTTCATTGGCTGGAGAGTTCGTCGGAATTCTCCTTTAGGGAAAATCATTTTCTGATAAGTTGATTCACGCAAGTATAATTTTCAGTAAGTCATGTGAAGGCTTCTTCGGTCATACACAGACTCTGGTGTTGGTCAACTAGAGGAAACGAGTTTTCGGTGGATCCCCTAGTGCCAAGCGCCCATGTTGGTCTCACGAGGTTTTGTTGTGGTTATCGGGTGTCTCCATTCGGAATAGATGGTGACTTTCTGGCTTCCAGCATAAGATCAAGGATCTATCATGTAGCTCTGTTCCCACGGACAACGTCAATTGATGCTACACGAAATATGGTGTACCTGTGAGTACCAATATGATTTGTTTCATGGGTCATGAGAAAGTGTAACGTTTTAAAAATAAATAAATAAATAATTAAATAAATAAAAATCCTTCAGGCGAATTTTCTGATTTTCGGTAAAATAGACCGTATTTTTCGTAAAACTTAACCATAATTATTTTTCATCATAAATTTAAAAAGACCTATTTTAATTATGTAATTACTAGTAAATGGTGTTTATTTAGTGACTTATAAATTTTTAGTTTAATTAAATATTTTTCCTAAATTAATTATTTTTAATATTAACATAAGCTTTAATTATACATTAAATTAGTGTAAATTACAAATTTGAAATGGGTTAATTTTATAAAATGAGCCATGTCATATTAGAATCAAGTGTGTAATATGCAAAATCATTTCTCAAATTTTTCCATGGTTCTAGACTTTTCTAGGAAAATGTTTAAATTAGAAAAGTTTATATAATTAAGGTTTTAAGTGAAAAGATGACATTTATTTGTGATGTTTCTAGACAAATCCACACACTCCTCTCTCTTTTTCCTCTCTCCCATTCTAGTGGTCGGCCTCCTCACCCCCATGGCAGCCCCTCCTATTTTCCAAGCTCATTTTCCCTTCAAAAATTCAACAAAATTCCAAAACTAAACCTCAAAATCAATATTCAATCTCTACCATTTTCCTTTGACCTATTTAGCATGGATTTTGGAGTTGGAAACCATTATTTTGGAAGCTTAATTTCATGTTTGGATCTTATGTTTTGGAGGTATAATTTTTATTCCTATGATTAATTGTTGTTAAATGCTTTTATCTAGCATATTTAGATTTTCTTAATTAATTCTATTTGCAAGTTTAAAATTCAAGATAGGGTTTCTAAAATCAAGTTAGGGTTTTTATTAATTAAGTGGGGTTATAATAAGTAGTTTAACATTTTTATAAATGGAAAATCTAGTATGGTTGATGTATTGTAAATTGTTCTTTCAAAATTGTTTAAATTAAACAATTTTGCAAACTAGATTTTTATAAATTATATATATTAATGTGATAAAATTATAATTAAGGTTTTTATCAATAGAATGTGGTGTTAATGAGGAGATTAACATGTTATTTGAGTGTGAAACATAATCTAATTACAATTTTCTAGCTTTCACTTTCAAATTTTCATAAAATTGCTATTTTTATTAAACTAGGTTTTTGAAATTCATTTAAAATGTATGATTAAAAATCTAGTTAGGGTTTTAGCACATCCTTAAGGTTTCATGGAGTGGTTTAACACTTTAAAATATGCAAAATCAAGTTTAGTAGTGGAATTATGAATTTTGGCTTAAAAAGTGTTAAATTTGGCTAAAATTGCAAACTAGAAATTTCAATTTAAGACAAAATGGTGTGATAAAAATATAGTAATGGTTTATATAATCTAGTTATGTTATTTAATGAATATTATGACCATTAGTTTCATTTAAACATCAAGTTTTGAAGTAAAACGGTAAATTGACATTTTCAAGGTTTTGCGAAATAGGACGATTTGATCGATTTTAAGGTTTCGATGATTTAAACCATGTATTATATTATAAATAATGAGTTTTGGAACTACGAGTTGTTTGTTGGTGTTTTATCTCGATCAATCGGCGTTTGTACGCCGATATCGAGCGATATTTGGTTCTTTTGCATAAGCGGGTCATAGGTTTTAACCTGTACGCGTTTCGTGCGTCGTTTTGGTTTTGTCCATGATTCAGTTTACGATATTATATATGTTTGCGTATAGGTACCCCTCACGTGGACTTCGGACGAGGAAGAAGAGGAGGGTGATATCGTCTTCGGCAGACAAGGACCAGGTGAGTAGATGTATATCTACGGGGGAAGTCGGGTGGATGGCGTTTAGCACCCCCGCAAACGTAGAATAGGAATATTACTTATTGTCATTAGGAAGTCGGACGTGACCTTAGATTCTTGGCGAGTAGGACCCTATTAAAGACTTTAGGTTGGACTAGACGGATTTAGAAGGACTTTACCAGAGGATGAATGTCTTGGAGGGGATTCGTAGGTTTCAGGTAGACACACACACATGCACACACAGAAACTTGACTTGGTGTATATGTGTATGTGTGTGTGTGTGTGTGTGTGTGTGTGTGTAGGAATGTGTGTAGGTATATATATATATACACAACATGTATATGTGAGATAAGGATGTTATATGATACATGGGGATGAGACAATATAACTGGGCTTGATGCCATGATCTCTTGGCTATACAGTCGTGTTATGATGTTAGCGGATCGTTAGAAATGAGAAAATGGATATGTATACATAAATGATAATAGGTGATGATGACATTGAGATATACGAGACTCTAGAATAGAACCCGGACTGTAACCTATGACTTGATTACGATATGAGATATGTGTGACTTGGTTACGATATGATATATGTGTGACTTGATTACGATATGATATATGTGTGACCTGATTACGATATGATATATATGTCATGATATTTCTGAGGAACAATTGACGATGTATATGTACGCAGACAATGATATATGATTGATGATATTGGGATGTATGCGATTACAGTACAGTACCTTTGATCATGACATTATTTGATGATGATATTATACGAATGATGATGTACATAGGTGATACTTGACCCGTACCCCGATATTGGGATGCCATACGATGGATTTTACCGTACGAGGCATAGATGTGATGATTGATCCGCACTCTTGATTCGAGGAAGTCGTACTACGTACGTGACGCTATTGAGGCTGGATCGCCGACCATTAGAGATATGGACTCAGACCTTAGGTGGATTCTTATTTCTTATCGACTAGTTTCTTTAGTTTAGTTCCTTAGGGGGTTAGATAGATACTAGTTTAGGCTCGAGTCATATAGTTGTAGTTAGACATCTATATTACAAATGAGTGGTTAATACACATCCATCTTTACAGTCAGATTGTAATCATCATGTTGCATGTTCATACATATGTTTCTTTAGTCAGTATGAAACTCTGCCTGTTAAGACACCAGCACCATTACCGATGATGCGCATATTCCACGTACACTTATTTGCCGGCTCACACACATCATCATCAGTAATTGCTATGTCACGTACACTTTAGAACATATTATCTTTTATTGGTAGAATCAGCTAAATGTTAGATCAATATAATATTGTGATTACTCTCAGGTGTTAGTCTAGACATTGCATTTATTACTTAGACACTTCATGCATTCACATTTTTACGTTATCATGCAGTATTGTGGGGCTTATGCCGATACTTATTATTTACTTACTCATGATTTTGGGATTTTGGATTTCTATGAGATTTCTGGATTTTGGGGAAAACCGCAAGAATATATATAAAAACTTCTCTCTCTCCCTCTCTTTTTTAAATATAAGTTGCGGTTTTCTCGTGATGTATGTGTCGTCCACCATGAGATTTCATGTTTTCTGTTGGATTTCGAGACCCGATTCGAGGAGTGGATGAACCGTCTCGGGTACATGGTGGGCCCGGTATGGTATCCCGGGACAAGAAGATCGAGTTGTAGACGATGAGCCTGGCAGGGGAAGACTACCTACCTATGATGACTGGCGCGGCGGATATCCGGAGGATACCGACCGTTGTCGTGAGATTTGATAATATGTGCCGATCCGGATTGACGGAGCCCGAGATATTGAGACTATGAGGTATTGAAACTTGAGATTTACATGTTTTGTGTCGATGCTTGACACGGATTTTCATGGATTTCATCGATGATGTTTCAGATTTCTATACAAATTTTACTATGATGAAAGTTAAAGATTACTTATACAGATATATCCAGATTTCAGGGTTGATTGTTTTACATTCATGGTGCATGCATACTCATTCACATGACATATTACTATTTGAGGCACTGACACGAGCACGGAGCATTTGCACTTACGCGTAATTTATTACCCTGCCATTACTATATGACTAGTGATATATTGGTATATTATTATGACCTAGGACAATGTCGTGCATTCGATTTCTTTTTGCAGATGTCTTCTACTCACGAGTTGGCAACTCACCCCCGTTGTGCCAAATTTTATTACAGGTTCGATGTACAGGTTTCCTTGGCAGCTTGCTGGCACATCATTTCATTCAGGATGATTTGCATGATAGGTTGGTTCACTTGTATTAGGACCGCCGTTGTACTTTTATTATTTCATTGGTATCTAGTAAGCTCCATCAACCAAACTTGTATTACTTGATAAGTTGAAAGGACCAGTTATTTATTTCGACCTTAGAGTCGCGCTTGTATTATTATGGTATCTGGTGGATTTGTTTTCTTTTGAGTTTTGAGCCTCGCCCTTTGGCATTGTATATTATTGTGCTTGGTGTGGTTGTTTCCGCCTGTTGGCGTAGAGCTAGCTCCCGTTTAGGGATGCCTTTTTATTGTTTGTATATATATTATTCTTGTTTGTACCCGTTTGGGGCCAGTTTTTACAAAGGAGACTCAGCCGAAATTTTTGAGAAAATTGGATGTTGCTTTTCAACTTGTTTTTCTACATGTTTTCCTTTACTTCTTCTTTTATATGGTTTAGATTTCTGGGTTTCGGCTTACTTAGATTACGTTACGCCTCTAGACTCTTCGTAATTTAAGTGCCGGTCACATTCCGTACTTTCGGGTCGTGACAGAAAGGCATCTTCAATGTCGAGTACCTACAAGAGAAAGGACTCCCGGAGATTGTTCTCAGGGGACCTTCTCCGATGTCGTCAATAGCCATTATGAAAACTAGCACTAGTAAAAAAGGGGGTTGCCCCTACGGATATTGGAATCCGTAGGGGCAAATTTAACTTGGCCCTACGGATTAATCCGTAGGGCTAAAAGGTTGCCCCTACGGGCCCAGAGGTCCAAGAATAAAAATATTAATTCTTAATTTGGTGTTTGCCCCTACGGAGCCGCAAACAAAGAACCTACGGGTATATCCGTAGGGGCAACTAAATATCAAATTACTAAAGCTCAGATCGATCGCCTACGCTCACAATTTCTTTCTCTCTCGATCTCGATCGCGCGCGAAAACAACTCCTCGTCGCCACCGTCGTCCTCCTCGTCGCCACCGTCGTCCTCCTCTTCTCCACCGGCGTTCTCGTCGCCACCGCCGTTCAGGTCGTCGCCAGCGCCGTTCAGGTCGTCGCCAGCGCCGTTCGGTTCGTCGCCACCGCCGGTCAGGTGAGTAAATCTTGAGGTAAATTAAAGAATTTTTTGATTAACATACGTGCTGGGTCTGGGGTCGGGGGGTTGCGCGCGCGCGAGTTGAGGTTCGGCAGGGGTCGCGGTCGAGGTCGGGGTCGGGGTTAGGGTTAGGGTTGGGGTTCGCTGCTACTGGGGCTAGGGCTGGGGTTAGGGTTTGCCTTAGGGTTGGTGTTGGGGTTTAGCTGGCCGCGCTGGGGTTAGGGTTAGGGTTAGGTTGGGGCTGGGCTGGGCTGGGGCTGGGGGCTGGGGGCTGGGGGCTGGGGCTGGGGCTGGGCTGGGCTGGGGCTGGGGGCTGCCCCTGGGGCTGGGTAGGGCTGGGGCTAGGGTTAGGTTGGGGTTAGGGTTAGGTGGATTGATGACAACAAAATACATGGATGGATCGATGAATTTAGTGATGTTATGTGTTCCGCCAACATAGGAAATTCAAACGTATACTCCGTTTTCTCATCTTAAAACTAGCAACCAAAATGTGACTAAAAAATCTTTCTAAATATATTTGAAACACATTTATTAGTTGGGTTGAATATTTGTGATTCCATTATATTATATTGTAAGATGCAGAAATTGTATCCTAAAACTGCTTGATCCAATCATCCAACAAATACATTCATAAGATACTTATTAATTTTCCTGTATCTTGTATTGAATCGTAAGATTGATTTGCATGTCGTAAGATATTTGACAACACTAGGATGTCTTTCATAAAACAGAAAGTAAATTGGTGCAGGGAGAAAGCTGCTTGATGGGTGGTGACTGGGTCCATTCTTTCTTCATAATCCCCTTCAACTCTATGCCTTTCAATTATTGTGGGAAAATTAGATATTACTTGAGTGATCATGATATCATTTTTTTTGAATATTTCTTCCGAGAATTTATGCATGGTCTTGACATTGAACTTTATCATACTCCTTAATATTACTTTAGTGATTGATAATATTCAATAAGCTTATGTTGTTGACCCAAATTAAGTAAGGGGGTTAGTCAATTGGAATTGGTGTTTGGAACTTTGAAGTATATCTTTAATGGGATAGGTTTATTTGGTGTCAGTCAAATAAAATGAGAAGTAGAACCTTTTATTGTTAGTTATGAATGAATCTAATATTGGAAGTTGATGGTTTCAGTTAGAACTTTTTTGGTATATGATAGATTTCCGCCTACCAAAATCGTTCCATCCAAAAAGTGAATACAGTGGAACTTCTGTTCTCCTTGCCCATCCACTTTTTCTCTCTGGAAATTTGTAGTCTATATAACTATCTAAAATGTATTTGCTAATACAATTATTTTAACCCGACATACTAAAATATTATTATATTGTTTATGTTATCAATAAGTTATTAGTAGTATTCTCTTGATTGGTAAAAGGGGCATGGGCGTTCGCTCTATACATTCTTAATGGGATAGAAGCCTACCCCCCACAGCCGGAACACACACATACAACAAGAATACACAACAAACGCATAATTAGAGAGCGATTCGAGATGTTCGGGTTCAAACCAATATATGATACTCGATGATAATATGAAACCTTCATATCCGCATCGAAACTCATATATGAAACTAAAAGCGCCACTTAGTCCCCGTCTATCGATTAACATATGTGCGATGCTCGTCGTGACCTAGAACTATACGAAGGTTGTTAAATATCGGACAGTATAGCTCGATACTAACAACCGTCGTATAGTCTACGCGACGAGAAAATTCAATCGTATGGTAACCCATAGATTTGTCCCGTGTGGACAAATTAAGAATGTGTAACAACCCCAAAATTTTTATACATTTGTTTTATCTCTCTTCAATAATATACCGTATTTATTTGTACTTGGTATTTTCCTTTTTCTATTAAATTTATTATTATTTTATTTCTCAATCTATTATGTATTTTTTTCTAGGTACAATTTCTTTTTCTTATATTTAAGTTTTTAACTTCTCATTCTTATTTTTCCTTTCATAAATATTTAACCCAAATCCATTATTCTTATTCTCTACAGCCCATCTAAAAAGCCCATTTTCTTTTTAAGCAACATCATATATTTAATTCTAATTAAATATGTGCATGAACAACCTTATAGCTCATTGGATATGTCCTTGCATTGTTATTCCATAAGTCACATGTTCAAATCCCCATTCTTGCAATTATTTTTTTTATCATTTTTTTTATTTTTCTCATAACCTACAAATGAGACCTTTCATTTCCAAAATGAATGGTGACCTTTCATTTCTCTTTTAATTCTTATGTTAAATGCATATATTATTATACATAATTCACCATTACACCATCTTAATTGTCCTCCTCCATCTTTTCCTTCCTCATATTTTTCTATCTCTCATTTCTCCCTCTTCACCTAAAGTCCAAGAAGAAGAACATGAAGAACTCTTCAAGAAGGTCTCGCTAGTAACGCGAGGCTGTCGGCGGATAGACAAGCCCGGTGACAATACCGGCTTGTGCATGTAAGTCCCTTCTCTCTTTCTTTCCCTCCATCTGTTTCTTTTTCTCTTTATATTTCTCTTGTTTTATATTGCCATTGACATATCATAGTTCCTAAATAATTAATTAAATGGATATATATATAAATAATAAACACACAAACATACACACATATATAGTTTGTAAAGTCTTTTTCATTACTCTCAATTCACATGTTAAGATTTCATAGTGACCAATTAGGATTGTATGTTTGTTGTTTTATTTTAAATCACTTTATTTAAAGTTTGTAAAAAAAAATGAAGTTACGAATAAATACCTTGGTTTTCTCATTTCTCACATATGACATATCAATACCTTTAGTTTTAAAATAAATTTTATAAATTAATTTTTAATTCTGAAAATTTCATTAAATTTACATATAATATAATATATTATTTTATACACTCTGTAAAAAATTTAGATCGATCCGCATAACGGTTTAGGAATTACATCGTATTTATTCACTGATCGTAAAACAGAAAACTGCAGTTATCGGTCAATTTCTAAGACACATAACTTGGTAAACCGGTATCCAAATTGAGCAAACTCAGGTGTTTTTGATATCTAAATCGAATGATCTAGATTTTCTTAGTTTTATAGTTTTACTGAAAACCCATCTAAGATAAAGAAAACTGCGTTACAATATTAAGTGACGGATCTGGACAGAATCTGTTCCGATTCGCACACTGTTTTTAAATTGGACATAACTCGAACACCCGATGTCCGTTTGTGACAAAATTTAGATGTGTAGATGCACCATTGATAGAACTATAATTTTATGTATATTATATTACTTAGGAATGCATGAAATAACCTGATATAGGCTTTGCAATAGAATATATAGTTGCTGTCCAGAAAATCTGAATTTCTGTTTTAAATGCTGATATTAAAATGATCATAACTAGAGCGTCAGAAATCCAAATCTTGTGAATCTTGGTGTTTTAGATAAGTTCATCGAAATACCTACAATTTTCTAATACTTTTCATAACCTGAAAACTGATGGAAATTAACTCAAACTGCATTTTAAAAACATGTGACGGTGCTGAACAGATTCTGATCTGTTTTGCGCAATGATACGAAAACAGATATATCTCTCAAACCGGTAGTCGTATTTAGGTGAAACTGGAACTCACGCATGCAAAACACTTAGAGCCATATTTATGTTTATATTCCGCATTCGTTCGACTTGATTAATTAGTCGTACATAATATTTCTTTACAGCATTGTTTATGGTAGTTACTCGAATAATATACTTGACTCATTTCATGTTATTCGAACATGTATACATATTTATCTTGATCATTAAATTATTGTATGTACATAAAGACGATAATTAAATACTTAAGTTGTATTTTGAAAAATATACAATAGTATTTTTACAATAAACCCCCTCAAGTTTTATAAATTACAATAAGGCCCTTAACAATTATTGAACTTCAACTCACTTTCTTTTAGTCTGACTCGGGTTAGAGTCTGACTATTTCTGACTTGAAAATGATTCAAGTCAATCTATATTCTTTATATTTCAACTCAAGATGAATACATGAATTCCAGAATCCAGTTAACAATCTACTTGACTGAACCGAACCATGGATATTCCTTTTACATGTTTCCCAGTATTCCATTTACATGACTCTACGGTTATAACCGTTTCCTGATATCATGGTTTTGGTCAGTCAGTTAATCAATCTTACAATCAATACAATTTTACAAGATAACAATACAAACAAGACATCGCGGGGTTTAAGGGGTAGATTGGTACGGAAGGTGTTAAAGGTGGCACGAGGTGGTCAGATTAAGACACCTAACATGAATACTGTTGCTGTTGTACCGTGGCATAACGGTTCCTTGTACTCTCCATTTGCCCTGATCTCTAGCATATAGAGATCCCCCTCGTATACACTGGCATCCTTCTGTACCAAGCTACAAACAACGGCGTTAAACAATATTCCATAATATTCAACAACATAATACTTTAGAAAATACTGCTACTCTGCCATTCTCATTCTTCTTTTCTTTGGGACTTACCGAGCGACCTGTTCGCTGACGACATTCTATTTCTTTCTTCTTTGAATGTCGTCAGGTGCGTTGGACCAAGTTGAGACCGAGCCCACAAGTGAAGATTTGGAGCAGTTCCAAGAAGACCCAGAGCTCTAGATAATTGTACTTTGTTCTTTCCAGTATTTCCTTTTATTATTATGCCACTGTTTAGGCATTGCTTTTCCATTCCAGTTGCATTTTCATTTCATGCATTGTACAAAGAATGATATAAATAAAAGTTGCTGTTCTTTTTATACTCTTGTCTCTTGTGTAATATTTTATACTGCTTAGCTACGCTTAGCGTATGTACTTTTGAGTACATACGTAGCGGACCTCATCGCGTCCACTTCGCCGTACACTGGGAAGCGGGGCGTGACAGAATGTATAAAGCAAACGCCTTCATTCACTTGTGTTTTCATCCGTTTCGAGATATTTCGTCGGTACCTTTCCGCTGGTTCTCCGTGTACAAAGATAGATTAGATGTTCATTTCAACGTTGTTTCACAGCTTTGAAATGATTATCTATTCTATTACAGTGTACTCGGAGAACAGCGGGGAGGTGCTGCCGAAATTTACTCGAAACGGTTGAAAGCACAAGTGATGGGCGTTCGTTCTATACATTCTTAATGGGATAGAAGCCTACCCCCGACAGCCGGAACACACACATACAAATGCATAACTAGAGAGCGATTCGAGATGTTCGGGTTAAAACCAATATATGATACTCGATGATAATATGAAACCTTCATATCCCCATTGAAACTCATATATGAAACTAAAAGCGCCACTTAGTCCCCGTCTATCGGTTAACATACGTGCGATGCTCGTCGTGACCTAGAACTATACGAAGGTTGTTAAATATCGGACAGTATAGCTCGATACTAACAACCGTCGTATAGTCTACGCGACGAGAAAATTCAATCGTATGGTAACCCATAGATTTGTCCCGTGTGGACAAGTTAAGAATGTATAAAGCAAACGCCTTCATTCACTTGTGTTTTCATCCGTTTCGAGATATTTCGTCGGTACCTTTCCACTGGTTCTCCATGTACAAAGATAGATTAGATGTTCATTTCAACGTTGTTTCACAGCTTTGAAATGATTATCTATTCTATTACAGTGTACTCGGAGAACAGCGGGGAGGTGCTGCCGAAATTTACTCAAAACGGTTGAAAGCACAAGTGATGGACGTTCGCTCTATACATTCTTAATGGGATAGAAACCTACCCCCGACAGCCGGAACACACCCATACAAATGCATAACTAGAGAGTGATTCGAGATGTTCGGGTTAAAACCAATATATGATAATATGAAACCTTCATATTCCCATCGATACTCATATATGAAACTAAAAGCGCCACTTAGTCCCCGTCTATCGGTTAACATACGTGCGATAATTTATTATTTTCAACTACAAACGCACACACAAAGCATATACACGGATTTTCTCCTTTGTCAGTAACTATCACGTTCTTATATTTCTCAATATAGTCAGCATAACTTACAATTTATATGTTATTCAGTCTAACATGGCCCATGAGTACGTCAGAGTTGAGGACTGGATGTATGTGGATTGGAAACAACGTATGCAACATAAGTTTGTCGCAGGAGTTGCTTCTTTCCTTGAATTTACACGCGCACATAATAAGATCATAATAGAGAAGATTCTCTGTCCGTGCGATAGATGTGGCAATAAGTACTGGCAGAAGGTAGAATTGGCAGAGCTTCATATTTTAAAACATGGGTTTACTAGACTTTATTCAACTTGGAAATATCATGGGGAAGGAGAAGAATGCAGTACTGCGGTAGAAGAAGAAGGAGAACACGATAATGCGGCAGGAGAAGAAGAAGAATTCGGTAATACGGCAGGAGACAGAAATTTATTTCCATCAGAAGAAATGGAGGATATGGTAGAGGCTGCCCTAGGTGAATCTATTCGTACCGAAGATGACATTCCTTCCGGTCAGGGACCGCGTGCGGATAAATATGAAAATTTCATGAATGATGCTAGGAAACCAATTTATGAGAATGCGAAGTATTCCACCCTCTCATGGTTCGTCCAACTTTTCCAGATTAAGTGCCTAAATGGATGGAGGAACAAGTCATTCACAATGCTTCTTTCGTTCTTGAAAGATTCTATGCCTCCGGGAAATAATGTGCCCGAAAGCTGGTACGAAGCCCAGAAGATGATGTCTGATTTGGGTCTAAAGTACGAGAAGATTCAAGCATGTCCTAAAAATTGCGTGTTGTACCGGAAAGAGAATTCAGATTTGAAAGAGTATCCAACATGCGGAGAGGTCAGGTATAAGCCGAAAGATTCTGATAAGAAGCCTGATATACCTGTGAAGATAGCACGATACTTTCCCATAACACAGAGGCTACAGAGGCTATTCAGGTGCAAGAAAACAGCCGAGGCAATGATTTGGCATCACCGTGCTCCTCCAAACGAAAATGGAAAAATGAGCCATCCAAGAGCTTCACCGGCATGGAAGGATTTCGATAGGAGGCACGCAATATTCAGTAGCGATCCTCGCAATGTCCGGCTCGGACTGGCTACCGATGGCTTCTGCCCATTCAACTATATGGCTGGAAGTCACAGTACATGGCCCGTTGTAATGATAATTTATAATCTGTCGTCTTGGTTGGCTATGGACCAATCATACTTTATGATGCCTCTTCTTATCGACGGACCAAACTCACCGGGGAACAATATCGACGTCTATCTCCGACCTCTGATCGAGGAGCTAAAAACTTTGTTCATTGATGGTGTAGAGACATATGATTCAAACACAAATACAACCTTCATACTGCGTGCGGCTTTAATATGGACAATTAATGACTTTCCTGCGTATGGAATGCTATCAGGTTGGTCCGTACATGGTCACAAAGCATGTCCTCATTGCCATGAACACACAACATCAAAATTTTTGAATTTTAGCAGGAAGGTTTGTTATTTCGGCCATCGACGTTTTCTGCCTCCAGACCACCCCTATAGGTTAGACACGGTTCACTTTGATGGTCATCAGGAGCTTCTTGGGCCTCCATCCCCATTGTCCGGAGAGGACGTGACTGCTAAATGGGATGGTTACAATAACGTGACCTTCGGGATGGATCCGACGAAACAGGTCAAACCACAATATTGGAACAAGTTAAGCATTTTCTTCGAGCTTCCGTACTGGTCTACAAATTCAGTGCGTCGTTGTCTGGACGTCATGCATATAGAGAAGGGAGTATCAGAGCACATACTTAACTTGCTTCTGTGTAAAGACAGGAAATCGAAAGACAGCATGAATGCCCGGATGGATCTACAAGAGTGGGGAATAAGAAGTGAACTGCACCCTAAACCGGTAGCGGGTAAACCGGGCAAGTTTGTACTTCCCAATGCCGCTTATCATATGTCACAACCGGAGAAGAAAAGATTCCTGCAGGTGTTGCATGATTTGAAAGTCCCCACAGGTTTCTCAGGATCATTCAGCAAGAAAATAAAAATTGTGAAGGGCAAGATCGATGGGCTGAAAAGTCATGATCACCATGTTATCGTGGAGCACCTTCTTCCATTAGCCCTCAGGACTTCTCTCCCCGACTCGGTTGGTCTAGTAATCAACGACCTATGTTGTTTTTTCAGAGAGTTGTGTGCTAAAACACTGGAGGTTGCGACGCTGGATAAACTAGAAAATTCTATTGCGTTGATACTTTGCAAGTTTGAGCGTATTTTCCCACCGTCATTCTTCGATATCATAATACACTTGACGGTTCATCTTGCAACTGAGGCGAAGTTAGCCGGACCGGTACAATATCGATGGATGTATCCCGTCGAGAGGTACGTGTAATTTTTCGTTTCGCGCAATTTATAAATTTATTGTTGTCCTGTATGCCCGTGTTTATTTATTCAACATATTCTCATTAGGTACCTTTACACTCTTAAGAAGTATATACGCAATAAAAATCGACCAGAGGGTTCTATCATGCAAGGTTATCTTCTTGATGAAGCAACCACATTTTGTTCCCGCTATCTGGACGAGAACATTGAGACAAGGCTTAACCGACCACGAAGAATTCAAGACGGGCCATATGGTAAAGCCGAGTATAAGAGGATAGACACTATGTTTATCAACAAGATATACCGGTTTATCTTGCTTAATTGCGCATGTCTTGAACAAATTAGAGAGTAAGTTCTTTTGGATTAATTGTTATATCTGTGTTTGTGTGTGTATGAAATGACATAATATTAATGTCACAATTATTTGTCGAAAACAGAACTCATTTTAACGAGGTACGTGAGGGGCATCCTGATTGGAACGAAGAACGTTTGGAAAAATACCATCAGGATAATTTTTGTGATTGGGTCATAGAGCATGTAAGTTATTCGAATTACATTTTATTGCTATCAGTTTTAATCTAAACTTGTATCGTTATGTATTTATCGTAAAATTTGTTTTGTTAGATCCACGATCCGAACTTGTCTGCATCATTTGAGAGTGATTCAAGATGTTTAGCTCAATTTCCTAGTATGGAGGTTGCATATTACAAAGGATTTGGTGTCCTTGGATACAAATTCGAAGTTAAGGACATAGAAACATCTAGAACCACTCAGAATAGTGGGATTGCGACGGTAGGATCGGACGGTGTGATTTACTATGGGTACTTAAATTGTATACTCGGCATCCACTATCCCGGACGATCAGAACCCTTTTATATATTCCAGTGTACTTGGTACGATCCGCGAACCGATACAGACAGGTGGAGAAGCAGTCTTGGGACTTGGAAAGATGAATATGGATTGACCAGTGTGAACACACTTCGATTTTACGGTCAGGACGATCCGTTTATCTTTCCGAACCAAGCGTTCCAAGTATACTACTCACAGTGTTTGAAGCATCCGGAGTGGAGTGTTGTATGCCGATGGAAACCTAGAGATGTCTACGATGTCCCAGAATACGAGGACAGCGATGAGGATGAAGAAGAGAGAAGGCTTAAAGTGCTCCGACCGTCTGTTTCGAAGGACGGGTTGTCTTCGACCGATCATGAAGTTACGTGGGTTAGAAATGACATCGACGATGAAATCCAAGTAGATATGTATGATGCGCCCACGAAACGAAAAAGGTTATCAGTAATGTTATATTATTACTTCACATTTTACGCTCTAGATCATATATAGTCAATACTTTTAATGATTGTCTAATGCGTCCACGAACCGTTTATCTAGATTTGATGACGATGTCGGGAGCAGCGAGGGGCGGCAGGAGCTCCAGCCGCGGCAGAGGCAGAGGCAGAGGCAGAGCGGTTCTGCCGCCCGGAGAGCTCCGTAGGGAGCTTCAGAGGGCCGGTCTTGCACCCAGATCGGAGACCCCTTCTGATGCCTCCTTCCATATGGATTTTGCCACACCTCCAGGTATACTGCACGCATATCCATTTTGAATGTAATATTACAGATATTCATGCATGTTTATGTCAAAATTACTTATATTGTCAATGTTTGATTGTCTAGTTGTTGGTGATGCGTCCACATCTGGGACAGAGGCCACCCCCGCTCCTCCAGGTATGTTTATATATCATATAGTGTATGTATATTGATTTAGAATGCTATATCATAAATACACACATTCCTTTTGCTCTTACTTAGCAATTTTTATTATTGTCTAGCTGTAGGTGGTGACACCACCGCACCTGCGGGTATGTTTATATATCCTATAGTGCATGCATATTGATTTAGAACGTTATATTATTGATCTACACATTCTTTTTGCAATTACTTATATAATCTATTTATAATTGTCTAATTATAGGTGGTGCGTCCACACCTTCCACAGGGGCCACTCCTGCCGCTTCCATACCCTCCGCATCGTCTGCAGGTTAGTATGAATAAATTTAAAATATTTATTCATTTTACATATGCTCTATAGAATAAATATGAACTTCATGGAAATTTAGCGTCGATGTTTATTTTATAGTTGGAGGGGATGCGTCCGGGTCCGGGACCCCGGTTGTTCCTCACCGGAGGAACTATCGTCCCGCTCGTGCTGCTGCTCGGGCCCAGGCTCGTGCGCTAGTCACCGGAGGTATATATCACACTTGAATTTTTGTTTAACCTTGATTTCTTAATACAACTTTGTCTTATTATTGATTGTCTTGATATTTCGTGCAGAAGCAGGGCCTCTCCAACCCCAGAGGGGGACTCGAGGCCCGAATCAGTCCCATAGGCTGAGGCCTGATAGAGCTAGGGGGAGGCAGCATTCCCCCTATTTTTTACCCTTGACTATCGCTATACCGGTCCTCATGCCGAGAGGTTCGGCTGGTATTTGGGGGACGAGAGCCCGATCGTGAAGAACTATCCACTTCACGTTGAGTGGGGCGAGCAGCACCAGCGCTCATTTGCCCTCTTCTTTGATCAGGCTCGGGTATGTATTAATATATATTTTCATTTGATCTATCCAATATATTTATTATTAACACTTGCAATCTAATAACAATGTTTTTTTTGTATTTTCAGTTGGATTACGATTTTCAGCCTGTAGCCGACCCTGATCACCCGGGGAGGGTGCTCGACCTTCATGCTCTGTACAATGGCCTGATGAAGAACATGCAGGCCAAGGTCCGATACAATAGGAATGAGCTGAAGGCCGACTGCTACTCCCTGTGGATAGCGACCCCCGAGGCAGAGAGAGCGGCCCTCCTATCTACTCCGGCGTTTGCGATAGTCGACGTAGAGACATGGCCTCTATTGTGCGCTTATTTCGACTCCGAACGCAAACAGGTATGTATTTTAAATTTAATTCATTATTAATGATATAATTTATTTCTTTGTGTTTCTTAATTAGAAAACTAAATGTTAATGCGTTGTGCAGAAACAGGCCGCTCAGAATATGGAGAACAGGAAGTCGGCGAAGAGGGGTCGCCCCACTTACACAGGTGGCACGAGGAACATTACTCGAGCCATGGAGTTATCGGTAAATTAAGAGTTATTCTCTAATATTCTGCAATATTAAGAGTTATTCTCTAATATTTCTAATATTAAGAGTTACTTTCTAATATTGCAGACATCTCGGACCGTGGCGTCAGGTGGTACACCGAGCGTGCTGTCCGCATATCTTGCCGTCCACGGCACCTCGACAGATCCCGCCACGGGCGAGCTTCGATATCCCGACGTCGCTACCTAGGAGTACTGCGTAAGTGTTAATATTTTTTCTACCCAAATTTGAAATTTTAGTTTTGGAAGGTTCAAGTTTAAATTTTATACTTATACTTTACTGCTTAATGTGGGTGTAGGAGCGGGTGGTTGAGCAGGCCCAGGCCTCGGGGATCGATTTTACCGGACAGAACGATCCGAGGCTGCTGACCCCAGTTCTGGACGCCGCACACGGAGGGCACCACGGAGGTTGGGAGAGAGGCCGGGGATTGGGCCCTAGCAGGGCCCATATGAGGTTGGACTCCACCCCGGCGGTTACTTCCTCCGTCTCCAGTGACCGGCATGTCCATCAGGAACTGGATAGCTTGAGGGCCACCGTTCAGGAGTTGAAGGAGATGCTGGTATGTATACTACTTTATAGTAAAATATCATTTCATATTATATACATATCAACATATCCATAATTAATACGTAGCTTGAGCTTATTTGGTTTTAGACTTAAGTTTGATTAATCATACATACATATGTAATTAAAATAAACAACGCTTTTCCAAACTACATATCCAAACAGGGTTTCGAAATAACTTAATAATGATACGAATTCGAATAATACACAGTTGTTACACGCTTCTTACACACGTTATATCCAGACGCGACAGGGTAGATCGGCCGAGCCTCCACATGCATCTCCTTCGGCTGCGGCTCCGCAAGCCACTACATCGGCTGCGGTTCCGTAGACAGCTCCTGTAGCTCCACCGCCCACTCAGACTCCCGCAGCCGCGGCTCCGCAAGTGACTACCTCGACGGCGGCTGCGCAGACCACATCGCCAGCTCCACATGCCGCTCAGACTACCGCTCGCGACGCATTGCAGAGTGTATTGACCGAGGAGCAGGCGCGCGTTATTCTAACGTTATTCAGAGGTGGAGCTGGACCGAACTAGGGTAGCTTTTTGGTTCTTATTTTTTGAAACATGTATTTATTTATATCACATTGTACTACATTTTGAAACGATATTGATATTGGTTTGTATTTATATCATATTCAGTTTTTGGGTTTCTTTTGTAAATTATATATATGCGTGAGATGTGATTATGAATACTGCAATATATGATTTGATTGATGTATATAGTATTATGCACAGGACGGGAAAAAATCTAGCAGCCCATTTTTAAAAAAAAAATACAGACAATATGTACCTACGGATTAAGCCGTAGGTATATATGTTGCCCCTACGGACATATCCGTAGGGGCAAACTATCAGGAAACCTGATATTCTCCCCCCTGATCTCAGTGCAGGGTGTTGGGAGTGCCCCTACGGATATGTCCGTAGGGGCCACTGTCTATCCCCTACGGAGTTATCCGTAGGGGCCAAATATCAGGTTTCCTGATATTTTGCCCCTACGGCATATTACCTACGGATATATCCGTAGGGGTATAATAAGGGGTATATCCATAGGTACATAAAATATATTCAAAAAAACATAAAAAAATATATGATTTTATTGCCCCTACGGAGTAATCCGTAGGGGCAACAACACCTACAGATATATCCGTAGGGGCAATATTTTGCCCGTAGGGGTAAGTTCAGGACCTCAACTTGCACCTGCGGCCTTTGCACCTACAGGGTATTTTTTGGCCCCTAAAAAATGTCCGTAGGGGCAGTGGGTTGCCCCTACGGATTTATCCGTAGGGGCAACCCTTATTTGTAGTAGTGTAGGATTTCATTGCGTAAAAATTGTGTACCGTGATTTAGAGGGCGGGCTTATATAGGCTTTGAATGGGGGGTCCCTGATTGCTGGTTAGGTTCATCTCCATCTCCAACGTATCTTTAGGCTTTAGGATAATTTCGTTTACCAACTGCTTATTAGATTTCTTACTATCAATAAGTGATGGGTCGGTTATGGTGAACTGGGTGCGGGTGCGGATCCATACATCTTAGGTCTTCGGTTGGCCATAGCGGGTGTCGACTTGTATTCGCCTCAAGAGGGAGTGTGCTATTTCTTGTTATATCAATTGTCATGAAATCAAACCGTTGCAAATGAAAACATCGGCGGTTATAGAATCTCACATGCATTATTTAAAGTAGATGTCTCACTCAATTGCATGCCTCCTAGCGCTTCAAAGAAATTCAAATCAGTAACAAGGTCGTAGAGCCACAACAGAGCGCCCGTATCAAAATGTCATCGAACCGCTTCACGGTGAGATATCTATACATGTCATGCTGGGATCAAATTTAGTGCTAATATTTGCTGATGCACCTTCTCTATTCAAATTCCTTCTCCAAAGAAAATGGAGGGATCGCAAGGAGGCAATTAATCTCGTCAAATGAATATATATCACGGCTCCCCCTACGAAAATCAAATTGCTAAACCCATCGACCTCTCAAAAGTTCTCCATAAAGAAGGGGTACGGGATGAAGGGGCAATCCTGATAGCTCATTATTAAGAACTGCCCGAGCCGTTCTACCCTTTCAAGGGACATTTTATTTAGCAGCTCGGTGCTCTCGGACAAGAATCTGAAGTGTTCTACCATGCGAGAGAAGATCAAGAATTCGACAAAGAAGATGATCATCACAGCCTCATGCCTCTCCAAGATCATAATTAACTCGACCTCTACACAACACAATGAAGAACTGACATCCACTTTTCATGATTGCTCACCTGAGGGTGCACCAACATTGAGCCCAAGCTCGATCTTACAAGTTTCGTCATTTCCTCCCACACTATGGAATTCAATCAAAAGCACTCACATGATCCAATCGATGAAGATGATAGCTTGCTTTCCCCCTCTCGGTCTTGCAATGACGTCTTTTTTCCTATACTAATGTTGCTCTCGCAACATTAGTACAGGAGGGGAAACTATACTAATGTTGCATTTGATAGGATCTCTCGACACAAAGGAAATGAAAAAGGAGAAAAGGAAGAAGTTTAGCCTGATTCACTAGTGGAGAACCCGTCGAACATTGTCATCTCGGAAGATCTTTATTATCCCCGCCGTTGGTGCCCAAAGAGAAAATAAATGAGTTTTTTAAGGAATCTGTGCCCTAGAGGCTATATATAGAGAGCTCTAAGGTTCTGGGTTGTCAAACAATGAAAGCCCTCAAGGGGTTTAAATAAGGTCTGGAGTAATATCTAGGGTAAGTCTTTCGGTTTGGAAATTTTCAGCGACTCTAGTGCATATACAGTCGTCGACCGCATGTGACAAGGTGATCGTTTTAGCAAATTTTATAGGTGTGCATATAAAGTTAAATATGTTCTTGTGATCATTCGACATATACAGTCAATGAGCAACTGCATACGAACTAAAGGGTTTTTGAATTTTGGACGATTTGGAAAGATTTGATTCAATTCTCAAGATTATGTGCAAGTTGTTAAAAAGTCATTAAAAACTTTTTGAGCAATCAACTCACGTACTGATTTAGACTTCATTACCAGATATTTTAATTTTCAGATTTTAAGAAAATCCAAAAATCAAAGTAATATCCCAAAAATAATCAAAACAAACATGCTTAAGTATATACGGGTCAACTGGAGACTGCATATGCAACTAGGTGTTTTTCCCATGAAAATTCTCTCTCTAGAAAATTCTTTAAAAATCATTTTAAGATTTGGAAAGTCGACCCACCCTATAACATATGCAGTCGACATGCGATGGGGAATCATTTTATTTTTGAAAATTCTTTTTATAAAAATCCTTAAAAAAATTTTAAAATTCTTAAAAATTTCCCCATCCATTATATTGATTGGAAACCTTATGTTGAACCAGGTGTCTATTTTCCAGGTTTTTGTCAATCAAGTTCAAAATTTTCATGGTATTTTGAAACTACTTTTGGACGCTGCATATGTCATATCTGAAAATCACCTGCATCGGTCTAAAAAGGTAGTGTTTCAACACCAACACCCAAGAGCATCATAATTAGATTTCTTGCATATTTGACAAACAAGAGGTGGTGAAGACTTGTTAAGAGGATTCGAAGAGAGTAGACTGAGCTTCGAATATGGGGTTGTGATTGCAGTAATCTTGAGTGGACTATGGAAAACTACGACCTCTCGATGAAAATGATTAGCCATCTCTTCCTTTATGTCCTCTAGAAACCACGATCTTGTTGAGCAACAAATCCTATAGTCGTCGATTTGCTTGTTGAGACCATTTCGAATCTCGTAGGCATGAAGTTACTGTATGAATCCACTGGAGGTTATAGCATGACATACAAACATCTCATATTCCTATCCAAGTCTTTGCTACATCCAAAAAACATTAATTTGTTCTGATAAAAGACAGGTTTTCCGATTGCATTATGTTGATCAGAAATATTTTTAAAATTTCGTGAATATTCAGAAATAGTAGAATTTCCCTTTTTAATATTTTGCAGTTTTGATAGTAATTTAAACTTCCGACCGAACGAGTTTTGAGAAAAAAATTCGCCAAGGGCAGTCCATAACTCTGAGATTGTTTTGAACCCAACGACTTTTCCAAGAGTTTTTTTAAAAAGTGTTCCGATGATCCAAGGATTTTGTTAGGGTTTTCGCTAGACATACAAGGAAGACAAGAAAAAATAAAAACACGCAACACCAATATTTAACTTGCATGGTTCGACCAACGGCCTACATCTACGGGGTAAACATGAGAATCTCTTTATTAATGAGCAGGAATATCGGTTCATTTTATATTTTCTCTCATCTCGCTCATATATCAACGCTCATTTAAATACAAAGACTACTCTTGGTAAATCTCTCCACTTTCATTTATGGATGACTACCCGTTTCCTTTATCTTCATCTCTTCATACAAATATAAAGACTATTTATCTGGTGAATCTCTCACCTTTCGTCTTTGCCTTCGTCTCCTCTCTCTCTCTCTCTTTCTCATGGTTGGCCACTTTTATCTGATAAGACCCTTCTCTATTTATAACACGAAATAATAGAACTCCTACTTCTATTAGGACCTCATCAAATCTCCAAAACAATTTCTAACAAATTTTCTAATAAATCTTTAAATAACTCTCTAACAAACTTTCCAAATTAAACTCTTGAAAGATCTCTTATAAATCTTCCAACAACTCTTCAAATAATTCTTCAACAAATTTTCCTAATTAATCTTCAAAACGAATCATCATTAAAACCAAATTCTAGAAGGACTCGGACTCTATCAACTCTGCGACGATCCGTTTCGCTCTTCATTATCGACTCTTGAATACGGACCAACTCTAACAAATCTTCACCTTGGTTTGTATTCAACGAGACATCTTCAATCCCTTCTCTTCAATAAAGCTCCACCTTTATTCGAACTTCCTCCATACCATTTTCTATTTATCGCCACAGCAAATTTGTAACATTTCAGAAAATGAAAAATATTATTTTAGAATTTAAATAATAAAATAATGAATTTTACGGATATTATACAAGTATGGATTTGAGTTTTCGTACATTGGTATAATTATATACCTAAATTTTTTGAAAATAATTGGGATTTAAAATGAATTATTAGTTATGTGAGCATTTATTTAAATAGGACTTTTCTCAAATTAGTATATAATTATATACATACAAGTTTAATTTTAAATTTAATTAGTGTTTTCCTATTTGTGCACTAAATCTAGTTTTATTTTTGTTAACCATGTTTAGTGTGCATGACATGTTAACAAATGAGAGTATATTAGTTTTCTTTTGTTATTCTTTTTCATTTGTGTTTATGGTTTTATTCTTTTTTAGAAGAAAAAAAGAAAAGGAAAGGGGAAAAAAAAGAAAATGAGGGGGAGACATAAGAGCACGGGAGGTATGGGCAAGGAGAGAGGGGGGTAAGGCTGCATAGCTATTTCATTTGCCTTCTCATTATTTTCCTCCATCTCCTTCTTCTTCTTCTTCTCCTTCACTTTCTCCACCTCCACCTCTCACTTCTCCTACCACAAACATCCCACAAATCACCACAAAACTCATGGCCGCCTTCACAAAAATTATTCATATTCTCATCCTAAGTATCTTGGTGGGATTAAGTCTCCATTTTGAAAGCTTTGCCATCTTGGAAATTTCTTTAGTTGCCTTTATGAGGTAAAAATCTCACTTTTAATCAAGTTTTAAGTATTCTTGTCTTGCTAAATTAGTTTAAAGTTTAAAAGTTTGAGTTTTATAGACTTAAGTTTTAGAAAGTGGGTTTTTGTAAATATAATGAGTAGTGGTGATTAAGTATAGGGTTAATTAGTGACTACAACCTTATTAAGTGATAGTATCCTCGGTCCAATTGTGTTTTGAAGATGCAAACATGAGTTTAGAAATTTCAAATGTCAGTTTTCTTGAGTTCTTGATGATCAATTAGAATCTGGAGCAATTAGGGTACTATGAAAATAAATTAGAAGATACAGAGAGATATATGAACCAGTAGAAGACCACCATAGAAGCCCGAGCCCTCAATTCCTTAGCATGACCGCAAATTTAACGTCCTTGACCGCAAATTTAACATACGTTAGAGAGTAAGGGTGTGAATTTTATTCTGTAGCTCACTCACTAGATAATTAAACCTACCCTATATGCTAAAAAGTCTCAGATCACCTGAAGAAAAATCTGGAGTTGTTTTACTTGATTTTGGTGATATTTTACGATATTTGAAAACTTGGTTTTTGGATTTTCATGTTGTGACTTGATCGTTCGACGTCTGTACGTCGACGTCTGAGAGTATTTTGTTGTTTTAGCACGTGTTGACTATAGATTCTAATCTATGTGCGATTCGTTCGTGATTTCAAATTCGATTCGGATTTTTATATGATTTTGGTTATGGATTCGTTATAGGTACAATCGCGAGGACTTCCGGGACAACGAAAAAGAGCAAGGCATCCGTCGGAATTGACTAGGAAGGACGTGTTGAGATGAGTAGATGTATATTTACGGGAGAAGTCGGGTGGTTGGCGTATAACAACCCTACAACCATAGAATTAGGATATATATAAGGATAATTACATTATGATGATATGAAACGATATAATATGATATGATACGATATGACAGGAGATGATATGTTATGAGATGAGATGATATGATGTACGCGACTATACATCCGTACTATTTGATTTGATGATATCGTACAATAGATATTCCGTACGTGATATAATGAAGATGGATAGCTGACTTTTATTTCGACTCCGGGAATCTTATTTAAAATCACAAAGTAGATATTATAAGATATTTAGACCCATACTTACTTTCAAACTAACGAACCGTTACACACTTTTGAATGATAATTTCATAGGCGAATTTTCAAATGGTATCTAATTCAAAATATCGTAGCCCTTATTTCTAAAGCAATATTTCGTACTATTTTAAACTATATTGTATGACTCATACGTAGTTAGATATTTTTATACTTATTCACGTACGATTTCTTTATTCCGCTTACGCTTGCATTTCGATTTCTTATTTCTGCATACGCTCACGCTTCGATCATTTACGATATATAATACGTTTATACCTTTAGCTTAAGTGACTTCGTTGCTAGGACACGCGCACCATTATCGATGATTTACATGTTGCACGTATACATACCCGTATGCTCACACTCACCTCATCGGTAATTTCCATATCATGTACACAACTCGCTATGGCACCATATCACATTATAACCTGTTAGCATTTTAAATTCTGTTAGTACCTTCTTTACATTGCTATATGATATGCTTATATGAACACACTTGTAATGCATTACAGTATTATTCTGTGCCTGTACATATTATTTTATTATTGTCATATTCTTATGAGATTCTGCTTCCATGAGATTTCTGAATTTGAGAAACAACAAATATGATTTCAAAACTTGTGGATGTTCTAAAAACGCGGTTTTCTCTTGATATGATATTTCGATGCCCACTATGAGATTTCTCAGTTCTGAGTTATGATTACTACCCGATTCGAGAAATGAAGAGTTACCGTCTGTGGGTATGTGGTGGACCCGGTATGGTACACAGGGTCAAGAAGATCGTATAAAATGGCGTTGAGCCTGGCTGGGAACACTATCTACCGGTGACAATATTGGACTCGGCAGATATCCGAAAGATACCGACCGGAGTGATATGAGATAGATGGATATGAGGACCGATCTGATAAGACGGTTCCTAAGATATAAGGGCCGAACCGATGAGACGACGCCTGAGATATGAGGATTTACATGTCGATACTAGACACGGGATTTATGATGATTTCGAATGACGATACTGGACACTAAGTGTTTTATGATGATTTCGAGTGTCATTGATGGACAATCAGTAGATGATATATATAAACATGCTATGGATGACATGTTACCACATATTGATACAGACACGATATTATATTTGTGTATATATACACACACACATTCACTTTCGATACCACACGATATGATATTACTATACAGTATGACCTAGGTAGATCGTCATGCATTCGATTTCTACCTGATGATATCTTCTACTTATGAGTTGGCAACTCACCCCCATTGTGCCATCGTTTTCTTGTAAAACCGACCGTTTAGATCAGTAACGATGTGCTGGCACACTTCAGTTTTGGATGATTTGCTTGGTAGGTGGGTTACACACCAGATTGTAACCACTGCTTGTATCATTTTTATATTCATTTGTATTTAGTTAAAAACTCCATCAACCAGATTATGTATGTTCTTTGGACTTAGAACGAAACTTGTATTATTCTTTTATATGCTGAGTTTGGACATTGTTGAGTTGATGTTTTGGGTTTTTCTTTACTTCTCTGAGTTGATCTTCATTTTGGACGTCATATATATTTATTTGTGTGGTTGTGTTTTCGCCGATTGGCGATGAGTTAGCTCTCGATTGGGGATACTTATATTATTATTGCTTATGTACTGGTTTAGATCAAAATTTACAAAGGAGGTGCTGCCCAAATTGCAAATGACGAAAATATTTTCAAACTATAGTATATAATCCACGTGTATTTCAAACGAACTTTACTTATACTTGAAAAGAAAGAACTTGATTGCATCGATACCCTTTTTCAAAACCTCACCTCCACTATTTTTTTAAAAAGATTTAGATTCCTGGTTTTCGGCTTATTTGGGTTACGCTGGGGTCCTATAGACTTCACGTGATTCAAATGCCGGTCACGTGCCGTTTCCGGGTCATGACAAAGTTGGTATCAGAGCGTTAGGTTTAAACTTTGTTCAATTCTAAGTTTGACTATGCGGAGTTTAGGGCGTATATTTCGAAACCTAAACTTGACCTTACGGAATTTAGACTTGACTAGGGAGGTATTAGACCCGAACTTTCGTTACGGAGGTTGACCTTGGTTGATGGAGTAGCTAACTCAAGTAGAGTAACGTACCGTGTGTATATTCCACGGCATACTTACGATACGATACTCCGTTTAAATAATCTTAGGATGTACATATCTTGAGATATTTTATTCTATTCGTTCTTGTAATCTATCCTCATTGATGTTTGTTTGCGGTTCTTATCACCATGGCTACAAGAGCCGAGATGGCTACGGCTAGAGATGCAGTCAAAGTGAGACGAGGACTGACCAGGGTATTGTCCCGGTGACACAGGATCAGATTGATTACTCCTTTTATGTTAGGATTTCTCGTTTGAGGCAAGTGTTCTGGATCCGCACCGGATGGTCGGGTCATTGTTTGAGGCCGGCCAGATTGAGAGGACTATTGATGTACAGCCTACTCTGGAGATCGTTGTGTTGTCTACCATGCAGACAGATGTACCAGTTGTTGCTGAGATTGACGAGATGTCGCTTCCAGAGTTCACGAAACTGAAGCCATATGAGTTTACAGGCAGGGATGTGATAGAGATTCCTTAATCATTCATGGGTAGGATGACTAGGATATTTCGTTCGTTTGGATACTCCGATGTGAGATCAGTTGAGTTGACTAGTTACAGTTTGAAAGGTCTTTCTTAAACCTGGTGTAAGTCGTTCGAGAGAGGATGAGCAGTGCGTATTCTTCTGATGGCTTGGACGAGTTCTCGAGGATGTAGCTAGCCAGATGTCTTCCACAGAGTGTTGGAGATACCGAATTCGTAGCTTCGAGTCCTTGTGAGAGACTCCGGATATGACCGTAACCAAGGATGAATTGCAGTCTATGCAGCTATCGATATATGATTTCGATTTGGTCGATATTGAAGAAAAGTGGATTATGAGATTCGTGCGAGATCTCAATGAGTAATTGTTCCTCTCCATTGATACTAGAGATTTGATACGTACGTAGAGGCGTTAGATACGGCCACATTTCCAGAGGAAAGTCGTGATGAGATTGCAGCTATTCCGAAACAGAAATGGATTAATTAAAGAGTGCCAACTTCCGGGTAGTTCGGCAGAAATGATATCGGAAGAGGCTGTGATAAGTTCATCCCGGGATGCGACAGTGACAGAGATTTAGACCCAGGATCGATTGTATAGCACGCACTTAGAAGGCCAGAGGCCACTGTCATTGACGTGCTACATTGTAAGTGGCCAGGTTACTTGGCTACGAGATATTCAGAGAGGCGTCAGAGCGAGATTGTTTTCGTCGTTACTCCTTACCAGGCTGTCGAGCCGGGGGGTCATAGAATTGGTGATCCGCAGAGAGAACAAGGACCTAGAGACAGAGGACGTCAGACTGTGAGCAGAAAGCATATAGAAATTCTTGCTCTGCCAGTTCCGGGTGCACAGGCTCCTTTCGACATTGAAGGGGGTGTACCTCAATATCATTTATTTGTGATTTGTGTTTTGGTGATTCGAGTATCATGTTTTCGTCATTATGACTTGTATTTTGATGATTGAGTTTCATGATTGATATTTTGTGCACAGCAGTTGCACTTGATTTATCTTTTTATACATCCATTACACGTGATTTACGTTTTTGTGCATATCCATTGCACTCAATGTTGTTTTGTGCACCGAGTTGCACATATTTATGATTTCGTGTATCCCGATACACTCGATTTTGATTGTGTGCCTGTTGTATGCACCTGATTTTGACTTGTGCACTTGATATTGTTTATATACGTTTTCGATGTATTGATATGGTTTTCGTGCACGCCAGTTGTACTAGATTTGTGTTTTCGTGCACCTAGTTGCTCTTGATATTTATTTTCATGCACCTTATTGCACTAGATTGCTTTTGTGCAGATCTGATACACTTGATTTAGATTTTCACACCCACTCAGCGCACTGGATGTGGTTTTGTGCACCTATGAGACACTTGAGGATTTTCGTGCACATCAGTTGCACTTGATTGAGGTTTTCGTGCACTCTAAATGCATTTGATGTTGTTGTTGTGCATACCCGTTGCACTTGACAGATAGTTTCGTGCACACCTGTTGCACTTGACAGATACTTTTGTACACACCCATTGCACTCAGTTTTCATTTTCGTGCACATTCGTTGCACTTGGTTTAAACTTTGATTTACATGCACACCAGTCGCACGTGAATTTATTTTCATACACATCGGTTGATGTGGATTTCTTTTCGAGTATCACATTTTTATGACATATATTATGTTATATAGTAGCTAGGCAGGACTGGTCTGAGAGACAGTACCTGAACGTTTTTGGCATATATCGATATTTACAGAAGAGATTTTTAAAGGAGTTATAGTCTTATTGTTTTCCTACGTGTCAGTGAATGACACAAGCTTTTTCAAAAGAAAACTCTTCCAAACTATTTTCAAAAAAGCGGACGTATATTTTAAGCAAAACATATATATATATTCTTCATAAATGAACGTCTGTTACTTGTGCCGTAATATACGCATCACACAATAATTTGAAAAGGATTTTTCAAGCATACATTTTTAGCCACTTAGGTGATTTTACCAGGATGCATACTATATATGTATTGTATATATATTCTTCATAAATGAACGTCTGTTACTTGTGCCGTAATATACGCATCACACAATAATTTGAAAAGGATTTTTCAAGCATACATTTTTAGCCACTTAGGTGATTTTACCTGGATGCATACTATATATGTATTGTAGCCTTGATTATATTGTGTTTGATTTAAACTGTAGATTTCGCAACTTGCATTTTAATCATAAGTTGTACGATTTACATGACACTTGTTGGAGTTTCGATTATTGAGTTTTGTACTCGTTTTCATGCGTACACGTTGTGCTATGATATTTCTAGCTTATCCATGAGTTCGGAGCCCCGTTGCTTTGACTTGATTTACTGAAATATTTTAATACTTGGGGTTTAAATTTAAATTTGGAGACCGAATTTATTTAAGGAGGAAGATATTAACATTTCAGAAAATGGAAAATATTATTTTAGAATTTAAATAATAAAATAATGAATTTCACGGATATTATACGATTATGGATTTAAGTTTTCGTAGATTGGTATAATTATATACCTATATTTTTGGAAAATAATTGGAATTTAAAATGAATTATTAGTTATGTGAGCATTTATTTAAATAGGACTTTTCTCAAATTAGTATATAATTATATATATACAAGTTTAATGTTAAATTTAATTAGTGTTTTCCTATTTTTGTACTAAACCTAGTTTTATTTTTGTTAACCATACTTTGTGCGCATGACATGTTAACAAATGAAGGTATATTAGTTTTCTTTTGTTATTCTTTTTCATTTGTGTTTATAGTTTTATTCTTTTTTAAAAAAAGGAAAGGAAAGGAAAAGAAAATGAAGGGGACACATATGAACATGGAAGGTATGGGAAGAGAGGGTATGGGAAGAGAGGGAGGGGGTAAGGTTGTATAACCATTTCATTTGCTTTCTCATTATTTTCCCTCATCTCTTCCTTCTTCTTCCTCCTTCACTTTCTCCATCTCCACCTCCCACTTCTACCACCACAAACACCCCACAAATCACCGCCAAACTCATGGTAGCCTTCACAAATATTATTCATATTCTCATCCTAAGCATCTGGGTGGGATCAAGTCTTTATTTTGAAATCTTTTGCTATCTTGGAAATTTCTTTAGTTGCCTTTATGAGATAAAAATCCCACTTTTAATCAAGTTTTAAGTATTCTTGCCTTGATAAATTAGTTTAGAGTTTAAAAGTTTAAGTTTTATAGACTTATGTTTTAGAAAGTAAGCTTTGGTGGATATAATAAATAGTGGTGATGTAGTAGAGAGTTGATTAATGACTACAACCTTATTAAGTTATAAAATCCTCAGTCCAATTGAGTTTTGAACATATAAACATGAGTTTAGAAATTCCAAATGTCAGTTTTCTTGAGTTTTTGATGATCAATTAGAATCTGGAGCAATTAGGATACTCTGAAAATTAATTAGAGGATACAAAGAGATGTATGAACCAACAGAAGACCACCGTAGAAGCTTGAGCCCCCAATTCCTTAGCATGGCCGCAAATTTAACCCTCTGGACTGCAAATTGCGGGTGAGTTGGAGAGTTAGGGCGTGAATTTTGTTTTGTAGCTCACTCACTAGATAACTAAGCCTATCCTATATGCTAAAAAGTCTCGGATCACCTGAAGGAAAATTTGGAGTTGTTTTACTTGATTTTGGTGATATTTTACGATATTTGAAAACTTGGTTTTTGGATTTTCATGTTGTGACTTGGTTGTTCGACGTTCGTACGTCGACGCCGAGAAGTATTTTGTTGTTTTAGTACGCGTTGACCATAAGTTCTAATCTATGTGCGCTTCGCTCGTGATTTCAAATTCGATTTGGGTTTTTATGCGATTTTGGTTATGGATTTGTGTAACATTTCAGAAAACATACAATATTATTTTTGGAATTTAATATTAAAATAATATTTTTTTCGAAAACTGCCCGATTTGCGAAATTGGGGTTTTTGAAAAAGGGTATAAATATATACCAATAATTGCGAAATAAATGAAAATTAAAATGATTTACTCATTTAATAACATATTTTTAGGATTTGGCATTTTTAAAAGTTATTATATGCAATTTTGATAAAAACCCGATTAGTGCACTGGTAATCGCGATTAAGCCAAATCCGCATTTCTACAGCTTTTCATGGTTAGTGCACCATGACATGTTTCATTTGGTTAAATGTTATTTCATTTATGGTTTTATATGGGTGTATCTGTTCATTTTGGTGAGAAAAAGAAATGAGAAAAAGGAAAAGTCAAAGGTAGACATAATGATTGGGTTAGGTGGGCTTTGAAGAGAGAGAGTGTGTGTAATTGTGAGAGGGAGGGCTGCTGCTGCCATAACCCTTGGCCATCATTTTCTTCTCCTTCTTCCTTATCTCCTCAACCCTAACATTTTAAAAATAATTAAATAAATAATTAAATAAATAAAATCGTTTAAGTGAATTTTATAATTTCGGTAAAGTAAAACGTAGTTTTCATAAAACTAAACCGTAATTATTCTTCACTATAAATTTAAAAATACCTATTTTAATTATTTTATTATTAGTAAATGGTGTTTATTTAGCCACTTATAAATTTTTAGTTTAATTAAATATTTTTCCTAAATTAATTATTTTAAATATTAACATAAGCTTTATTTATACACTAAATTAGTGTAAATTACAAATTTGAATGGGTTTAATTTGCAAAAATGAACCATTGCATATTAGAATCAAGTGTGTTTCATGCAAAATTTATTTTCAAATTTATCCATGGTTCTAGACCATTCTAGGTTATATTAAGTGAGGAAAATAAAGAATTTTTATTAATTTCATGAAAAGACTTAATGATGTGATATTTTAGTGAGACCTTCTACACTTTTCTTCACTTTTCTCACTCTCCTCCTCCTCCTCCTCACATGGCCGGCCCTCATCTTGGCTGCCCCCAAAATTTCCCCACTTCAATTTGTATTAAAAAATCATCAAATTCCATCAAAAATTCCAAAATAAACCCCAAAATCCATATTCAATCTTTACCCAATATTCTTTAACCTGTTTAGCATGGATCTTGGAGATGGAAACCATTATTTTGGAGGCTTATTTCATGCTTGGGTTTCATGTTGTGAAGGTATAAATCTCATTCTTTTGATTATTGTTATTTAATGTTTCATTCTAGCATAATTAGAATTAATAAATTAATTCTATCTTCAAGTTTTAAAAAATTCAAGTTAGGGTTTGTAAAATCAAGTTATGGTTTTATTAATTAATTAGGGTTATAATAACTAGTTTAACACTTTTAGAAATGTAAAATCATGCATGGTTGATATATTGTAAATTGTTGATCCAAAATTGTTTAATTTAAACAATTTTGCAAACTAGATTTCTATATATTGTATATATTGGTGAAATAAAATTCCAATTAATGTTTGTAACACTAGAGTGTGGTTTTAATGAGGGTATTAACTTGTTGGTGGAATGAAAAACTTAATTTGATTACTAGTTTTTATTTATGATTGAAAAATAGTGATAAAACATGCTATTTTGCTAACTAGATTTTGGAAATTCTTAAATAAATGAAATTTAAAATATAATTTATGGTTTCATTACATCATTATCATCATGAATTGTAGTTTAATGCATTAATTCATGCAAAATCCAGTTTAGATGAGATATTGTGACATTTTGCTTGCAAGGTGTTAAAATTGGTTTATTTGCAAACTAGAATTTTCTAATTAATACAATTGGGGTGTTAAAAATATAGTAATGGGTTGTATAATCTAGTTATGCTGTTTAATGAGTTTTATGACCATTAGTTTTATTTAAATGTCAAGTTTTGAAGTAAAACGGTAAATTGGCGTTTTCGGGTTTTTCGAAATCGGACGATTTGATCGATTTTTAGGGTTTCGATGGGTTAAATCATGTTTTGTATTATAAGTGATGGGTTTTAAAACTATGAGTTGTTTGTTGATGTTTATCTCGATCAATCGGCGTTTGTACGCCGATATCGAGCGATATTTGGTTCTTTTGCATGAGCGGGACATAGGTTTTAACCTATGCGCGTTCCGTGCGTTTTGACTTTTGTCCGTGATTCAGTTTATGATACTACATATGTTTGCATATAGGTACCCCTCACGTGGACTTCGGACGAGGAAGAAGAGGAAGGCGACATCGTCTTCGGCAGACAAGGACCAGGTGAGTAGATATATATCTACGGGGGGAAATCGGGTGGATGGCGTTTAGCACCCCCGCAAACGTAGAATAGTAGTAGTATTTATTGTCGTTAGAAAGCTAGACGTGACCTTAGATCCTTGGTGAGTAGGACCTTAGTAATGACCTTAGGTTGGACTAGACTGATTTAGAAAGACCTTACCCGAGGATGAATATCTTGGAGAAGATTCATAGGTTTCAGGTAGATATACACACACTTACACACACAGAAACTCTACGTGGTGTATACGTGTATGTGTATATATATATAGGACTAGGTATAGGTATATATATATATACACCACACGTATATGTGATACAAGGATGTGATATGATACACGGGAAAGGAACAGTATAACTCGGCTTGATGCCGTGATTCTTGGCTATACAGTCGTGTTATGATGTTAGCGGATTATTAGAAAATGAGATAGTGGATTTGTATACATGAACAATAATAATGGGTGGTGATGATATTAAAGTATATGGGACTCTAAAATAGAACCCGGACTGTAACCTGTGCCTGAAATTCTGATATGATGTGTGACTTGATTATGACATCATATAGGTGTACTTGATTTCGACATCATATAGGTGTAACTTGATTGCGATATCATAAAGGTGTAATTTGATTTCGATATCTTATAGGTGTGACTTAATCACGACTTGACATATGTGACTTGATCAAGATATGATATATGTGACATGACATTTCTGAGGATAAATTAACGATGTATATTTATGCTGGCAATGATATATGATTGATGTATGCGATTACAGTATAGCACCTTGAGCATGACATGTGTTGATAATGATATTATACGAATGATGAGACACGTAGGTGATACTTGACCCGTACCCCGATATTGGGATGTCGTACGATGGACTTTACCGTACGAGGCATAGATATGATGATTGATCCGCACTCTTGATTCGAGGAAGCCGTACTACGTACGTGACGCTATTGAGGCTGGATCGCCGACTATTAGAGATATGGATTCAGAATTTAGGTGTACTCCTATTTCTTATCGACCAGTTTCTTAGGTTTAGTTCCTTAGGAGGTTAGATGGACACTAGTGTAAGTTCGAGTCATATAGTTGTAGTTTTACTTGTATATCGCAGATGAGTGGTTATTACACATCCGTCTTTATATTCATACCGTAATCATAATGTTGCATGTTCATACATATGTTTCTATATCAATATAAAACTCTGCCTGTTAGGACACCAGCACCATTACCAATGATGCGCATATTCCACGCATACGTATTTGCCGACTCACACACATCATCATCGGTAATTGCTATGTCACGTACACTTTAGATCATATTATCTTTTATTGATAGAATTAGCTAACAGCTAGATCGATATTACATCGTGATTACTCTCTGGTGTTAGTATAGACATGGCATTTATTACTTAAACATTTCATGCATTCACATTTTCATGTTATCATGCAGTATTATGGGCATATGCCGACACTTATTATATACTTATTCATGAATTTGAGATTTTGGATTTCTATGAGATTTCTGGATTTTTGGGGAAAACCGCAAGAATATATATAAAAACTTCTCTCTCTTCTCCTCTCCTTTTAAAATATAAGTTGCGGTTTTCTCTTGATGTATGTGTCGTCCACCAAGAGATTTCATGTTTTCTGTTGGATTTCGAAACCCGATTCGAGGAGTGGATGAACCGTCTCGGGTATATGGTGGGCCCGGTATGGTACCCCGGGGCAAGAAGATCGAGTTGTAGATAATGAGCCTGGCAGGGGAAGGCTACTGATTTGGATGATTTTAGCTTGCTTGCGCTTTCTAAAAGATAGATCAAAAATATTTATAACCGCAATCAAGAACGGCGTCGCATGAAGCTAGCCGGTGAGTACGGGTCGGTCCACAGGGATGTTGTGAATCTCCTAATAGCGCTAACGAGTTAATTCCGAAGGGTGTTCGGATTAATTATTAAATATAAAAACCTAATTAACCTAGGGCAATTATCTAGATCTACTCTTGCTAGGGCTAGGTTTAGGGATGGTTTGGAAATGTAATTAAATCTCACCGCTTTCAATACCCGAATGAAGATCTATGAGGAGTTATGGTAATTATCAATAAAGTGGATTAGATCTGTTCGGGAAGGTGTTCCTTCCTCTAGGTTCTTGTCCTTCCTTTAGAGATCCTTACCCTAACCTCCATGGAAAACATCACACCCGGGCCTTTATACTACGGTATCACCGCTACCTCGAGGGATAGAGTGCCGTAGGGAGCGGCATGTGCATGTATGCATGGAGTCCTATTGTAAATATTTGGTGGGTAAAAAAGGGATGAGAGATCTCATCTCTCAAAATCCTTCCTCAAAGCTAAACCCTAAACAAGTTCCTAGGGCATGAAATTAAATCTACCTAGGGCAAGGAATTGAAATCTACACTAAGGCAAGAAATTAAATTACTTACAGATGGCTCTCTCCAAACATCAAAGCAGGGCTGTCAGATCTGAATTTCTGAATTAAAGAGAGGCACCGATGCTCTCCAAAAGGATTTCTGAATTTTTATTAAAAGGAGGCATAAGAAATTACAATCTTTAGAGTTCTATTTATAGGAAATAGAAACCCTAGGTTACATTTTGATCCGCATGTCTAAAATTACAAAAATAGCCCTATAAAGACCAGTCAACGCAGCCACTGAATTTTGGTAAAAAATATTTTGCATATGGGCTTCTTCTAGCCGCGGAACCGCGGCAATGGCTGGCTTGGGCCGCGGTTCCGCGGCCCTTTAGTGAGTTCAGATGCTGAAATTTTTGTGTTATTCTCTGGATCTTTTTGGGCTTCTGGTTCTTGGGTTATTTTATCAATTGGGATTCTGAATATTCTCCAGATCTCTTAGTGAAAACTTGTAGCGATCTTTTAACCGTTTGCCTTGACATTTTGCATCCTGCGTTGCCTTATTGATTGTGAACTGTTAGTTATATGTATGCCCTAGAGGCCATTACTGTACATACGATGTATATTGTAGTGGATGCTAGGACATATATAGGGAGGACTTTCTTGCTCGACATGATAGTATGCTATCTGGTTGTACTTTATCTTAACATGTACTCTGATTGTCTCTATGTTACATGTTGATAAAGCCCTTAGGATATGTACTCGACTACTGGGACTATGATGAGATCATACTAGTGGGGCTACGGTAGTCGACGAGTACATCCTATAACTGTTCCTAGTCGAGGGTGTATCGAGACAGGGCATCGATGCACCAGAATAGACTAGCGTACACGCATCTTGACCCATATGATGGGCGATGGATGATCCCATATCCATCGGTGTTTGACATCAAGGATGGTGTACGGGTGCTCAGTGGAGACTGGGTACACTGGACGGACTCGCCGAGAACTCCCAGATGGTATTATACCTCACGTCAGATGGCAGTTCTCCGGTTACACTGGTACAGAGTAGTCTGTTGACCCGAGATCGTCATAGAGTCTTGTGTGATTCCCACTGTGCTTTGATTTCCATCATACCACGTCCAAGAGGGCGTGCAAAAAGGTGGCTTTTGGGTACAGTCCCGAATCACATGGAGGCAATGAGCGATAGGAGGGGATTCGTCTCTCCCGGTATAGGGAGTTGATGTTGTGCTGTGTTCGATTGGCTATAACCGGAAATCCCTGGCCAGGGTTGCTGAGATTTACTGGTAAGTGTTATCAGTAGTTTCTCAAACTGTTATAGACCTCATATCGACACGACTTATTGAGCTACTGGGGTCTAACGTTTACCACCCCTAGGCGAGATATGCGACATATCAGACGACGAGACCGGACTGTATGGGAGTGTTACTGTTTGGATTCACAGGAGAAGGTACAGGCTTGCTTTTTGATCTTCTGAGCGCTCAATACCTGGGTGGCTGTTATGTTTAGCTGACCGCTTGCAGCTTGTGGGTGTTTGATATGATCATCACCTACTGCCGGCGTATTGACGATTCTTTAGAGTCCTACACAGAGGTTTCTTGGCTCAGGCAAAACGGAGTAGGGGCACGTATGTGATATGTGCGGGACTGAGGATAATGCGATATGAGATACCGTATTCTATTCTCGCGATATATGATATCAGCCGGGTCATCGGATCAAGTGTTGATTCGATGAATCGGTACGGATAAATATTAGTCGGTTATATGCGATATAGCCGGATTGTCGGATCAAGTGTTGATTCGATAATTTAATGTATAATAATATATATGATATATTAAAATTACATTAACTAATATTTGCTCACTGAAAGATTCTTTTTCTCACTCGGGTAATACATTGATATATATGCGATATATGTTAATTGTATTATTTTATTTTGTTACAATAAATATTGTATATGTGATATATAATATTGTAACAAGTTATAATTATTAATGCAACATGTTTAGAGGAGTTTAAACAAGATTAGGGTTTGATTTGGGTTAATGATTTCTAGATGTTTCTAGATGGTTTTACTTTGTCTTTGTTAAGATATTATGATAGATATTTCTTTGTGACTCACCCTTTAACCCAACCCAAACCCTAACCCTAGTAAACTCTCTACAATGGTTACTACAACCATGGTTGCATAAATGATTATGATAACTTTTTATTATTCATCACAAATGATAATTGATTCTCATTCTTCATCATCTTCCTTCTTCTTTCTTCATCGAAAAAGCTTACTAGCTTTTTCCAAGTGATGAATAAATGTGAGAAAAAGATAAATAAAGAGAGCAAAAAATCCTACTTCATCATCCTCATCTTCCCTTGCCCTTTAGATGAGAGTGTTCACTCAATTTTAGTGAGTGTTAGCTTGTGTTAATGAAACTTCAAGGTAGATCATCTTTGTATCGAAGATCGGAAGCAAGACTGCATCTTTCTCTTCGTGGAACCTCTCGAGAGTCCGGAACCCGATGATCGCAGCGAAGGGACCTCAACACGGAGCATATGAAGTGAAGGACCGGATCTACAAAGGTTGTAATCCCTCTCACTTAGTGTTAAAGTTGTTAACATGCTAGTTTTCGCCTAATCTCTAGTTTAAAGATCCGGCTTCGGGTTGTTCGGCACGGCTAATTTTTTAATCGGGCATGGTTGATGCCTCGTAGACCCTTGTGCGCGTGCATAGCAACCCTACAGTGGTATCAGAGCCAAGCTAGAGCTTTAGGTGAAGTCTAGGCGAAGTTTAAAGTCCGATCGAATGTCAAAACCCCGATACGGAACCCTCTCTGGACAATTTTCAAAAATGTGGTTTTTTCTGAATTAAAAATTCTCAGAAAATTAAGCAGGAAAAACTAAGAATTACTGTGAAGTACGGACCTCTAACTCGAAAATTTGACCGCGGAACCGCGGCTAAACCATGGGTTTTGCGGCGGTTCCGCGGCCAAAATTTGGACTTAGTCCCTGAAATTTCATGTAATTATTTTTAGGCCCTTTCTTATTAATTTTTTCTGGGAATATTTTAATTCCACTCAAGTGTTGATTTTTCAAGGGTTGTATTGGGGAATCATTGATTCGATCGGATAATTTAACTTTGTTTAGTTTGTCTGGATAATTTTAGAAACTGTTAAAAAGTTCGAACGGATATCAATAACTCACTTTTTCCCCTGTCGGAAATTTTTTCAAAAGTTGGATTTTTTCTCCTGTTTAAGAATGTTCTAAGTCGTGCAAGTAATGCGGTGGACCCTCTAGAAAACAACAAACCTTAACTCGATTATGTGACCGTCTTGAACTGCCTTTTGAACCTTAGGGTTTGGGGCAGTACGGCGTGCCGCATGTGAGGTGTTGGCTTGACCCTTCTACGGCTGGACCATTGGTACTGAGGCATGTGATGGATGTTTTTAAACTGATTTCAAGTGTTGAGATACATTAGGGAAATCTTGGGTGTTTGATTATTCGATCGGAATGTTTAACTTTGTCTATTTATCTGGAATGTGATACAATATTTGGAATTCACAGGTAGTTATGAGATAAATAATTTGAATGTTATAAATCTAGCGGTTTAGTCTCAGTTAATCGGTTGCTACGGAATTTTGATGTGATCAAAAGTCCGTCGCAATCACGTAGCGTACGCGGATACTCGCCAGGTAAACTTAATAGACAGCCACGCCCCATAGCCCCGACCAAGTGACTGTAGGAGAACCCTGTCGCCGAAAGCATCCGTTCCGGTGCTCGCGGCAGCGGTGTTCCGCCTTAGTGCACTTCGTCGACGGCATCTGGGGGTGCGGCCGTCTACTAAAGTTTGCGATGAGCATTCGATCAGGACGTCGGGAATCTTGTTGAATTGCCCGACTTGATATTGAAAAGAGTTTTTGATAATGAGACTAAAATGCGGGGTTTATAATTGTTAGGCATGCGATGTCTAAGGAATTCATTTGGTTAGGCATGCGATGTCTAAAGAGGTTGCGGATTCCAACTGTTGTAGTTTTACACTTTCTTTTCTGTGACCGTAAGCGTGGTATGTGGTGTATCGCCGGCTTCGTTGCTATACATCAACGACAATCGGGATACGCATACTTGCTTACGTTGATGATATGAGATATTATGCGTTGCTGTGATATGTTATATTGGATCGTCGCGTTTGAATAGCCGGGGGTTTTATGTGAGATGAGAGTTTTTTCTTTTTCATTCATGTATAATTCATTTGTATGTAATATTCTTTTATTGGGGCACTTCCAGGTTGCGGAAGATGTCACCGTTGTATATTATTTACTTTTCCGCATTAGGTAGACCAAAGGCGGGGAGCACAAGTAACTGGGTTCTAGGGTCCAGTGGGAGATCATCTCGAGGAGTCGAGACCGGGTTTCCTAACCCTAGAATTGGCAGTGTTGCTTGCCGCTCTCATAGGGGTCTAGGGATGTGGGTTTGGCTATTCATCGCGACCGTGGAATCCGTGTTTTATACAGGCTCGTACTAAAACACGGACGTCCTAGTATATCCAATATTTCATATATGTTTCTTCTGCTGCAATGTTCTGTGATGAGATCATATTACTGCCTGAGACGAATATTTATATTATATATATGAGTTATATGTTATATTGCAGATTTCGTTTCAAAAGAGATGCTTGTGAAGCATATTAAAATGTGACTTCATTAATGAGATTAATGAAATAAAAGAAACCTAAGATGTTGTGGAATCGAATTTCTAAATAAAACAGGTAGCTACAGTTCTTACTTTGCATCGCGGTGTTCCTTGTAGAACATCCTGCACCTTATTCGATAAGGAAAGGACCGAGATCCCTTCACCGGGAGTGACTCCTTTAGCAATAACTGGCAGATGCTACGACCCTCGGTTTGTCTTTTGATTGCTTCTATAGTTTCTGCTTTGCACAGTGATATATATGATATATCCCGCACCTTATTCGATGAGGAAAGGGCCGACGATCCCTTCACCGGGAGTGACCCCTTTAGCAAAACTAGAAAAGCCTCAAAAACACTCCATTTAAAATCACTCGATTCTACAACGATATCAAGTTCATTACGCAATTGGTTTTCTTAAAAACCTGTCGTAGCCCTCCGTCATTTCAGATAAGTACTAGTTAGTATTCATGCTACGTTTGTTAACTATGTTAAGGCGTAGTGTGCGGTAGCTGATTAGTGCTTATCTGTATAAGCATATGATGCGATTGGATTAGGGTAGTCATGCGACTTTGTTGACTATGTTAAGGGTCGTGCGGGTGGGTTTAATTCAATCGGGAAATGACGGGTTGAACTTGACTAGCACTTATGATTTGTTGACTATGTTAAGGTCATATAGCTGCTAGGGGTAAAAAATTATCGGGAATTTCAAGTGTTGAAATTTGCAATGAGATTGCATACCTTCTATGAGATAGTTGGATCCCGATACCTGCTGCAAGTAAGAGTTACTCCTGGGAGAGTTTTACACATTACAATTAGCCGATCAAGTAGGTGTCTAGAAAGGTGTTAACGGGGTTACGCCCCTGGGAAAATGAGGTTTACTTTAATTAGGTTCGTACGAAAGCACGGGGGACCTCCCTCAAAGTACCGACACTGGCCTGGCTGAAAGATTGGCGAACTTGTAGCGTGTAATTAATCCCGGCTAGTCTTTCCTTTTTGGGTTTGAAGGAAGATTTGACTAAAATAGTGGGAGACATCCTGATTAGATATATTATATAACCAATCTAATCTTGCAAGAGCATACGCTGAGTGTTTTCTTCTCTCTCTCTCCAGGTAGCGACCATATCATGCCTTAATCAAGATAACAAAACGGATATATTGACTAAACCCGCTTGTTATACTGAGCTGGGGAACGTTGGTCCCGCTCCAACTTATAATTGTTATAAGACAGAGCAGGAAATTGGGGAATACCAGATTTCCCGTGCCGCCCAAACGAAGAAAGTGCATGTTGATGCATCATCTTCGGGTGTGTTCATTACAGAGAACTGTTTCTCAGTATCCTTTACGTCCTGGGTATGTGATACCGGATCAGGATCCTGCATATGTAATCTGTTACATGGGCTACAGATAGGTAGAGAACTGAGAACGGGTGATAAGTTTCATGAGAAAGAAAACGGTGCAAGTGTTGCAGCCAAGTCTGTTGGTCACTATCACCCTGTATTATCAGAATACATCGATTCTGAACAAATGTTATTAGATACCGAACCTGATATACAAAATCATATCAGTCTCTTTATTAGTAAAGAAAGGATATAATTTTGTATTGTTGGATAATGTTTTGAATATTTCCTATATCAAGAGTTGATCGATTCAGGCACGTTATCTAAAAGCATTGACGTTCTAAATCAAACTACAGTTCTTCGTATATAGAACACACACAAGAGGAAAAGTTCAGAAATGAACGAATCCTTCTTGAGGTATTGTAGACTAGGTCATATCAATGCGACCCGACTAGCTGAAGTTACATATAGATGCATATTTAAATTAGTTTGAATTTACATCTTGTGAAACTTGCCGGTCATGTCACAGAGATAAGATGACCATAGCTCTGTTTATTGGAAACAGAGAAAGAGTTAGTGAACTCTTGGGATTGATACATGCTGATGTATGAAAGTCCCCTGTCTACACATGCTAAGACCGGTTCTTTGTACTTCATTACATTCTCTGATGATCTCTCAAGATTCAGACATATGTTCCTGTTGAAACATAAGTCCGAAGCTTTTGAGATATTCACAGAATATGAGTTAGAAGTAGAGAACCAAAATACGGGTATAAGTATTATGTCCTTTGATGAGATCAAGGAGGAGAATACTTAAGCACAGAGATTCCTGGACTATTCTAAAGGAGAATGAGATTCTCTCTCAGCATTACTCCTCCGTATACACCACAGCACGTCGGTGTATCGGGGCGAAGCAATAGCACCATATATGATATGGTGTGCTCTATGATGAGTACTACTGAGTTTCCTATTTCCTTTTGGGTGTTATGCACTTGTGAAGCTGCATACCTATTGAATAAGGTTCAAATCAAATCAGTTGCCTACCACTTCATATGTGATATGGAAAGGAAAGAGCCCATATCTTAAGTTTGTTAAGATTTGGGGTTGTCCGGCCAATGTCTAAAAGCAAAATCCGGACAAGCTCGAGGCAAGGTCTGTTATGTAGAACTGGAAATGTTCCAGCTATACAAACTACAGCTGATGATTTGGTAGAACCAAAGGATTCAATAGTTTCCAACGAACCTTAGCCTCTCCGCCGATCTAGTTGGGTTCCTCACCCACCCGAGAGATACTTCGGTTTCTCTATGACAGTGGGAGTGAGGATTGCATCATGAGATGATGACCCAGCTAGTTTCGAGCTGGTCATCAGGAGTGGGACTCTGTAAGAATGGCTGGATGCTTATCGATCTGAGATGGAATCCTTATACACCAACAAAGTATGGACTTTGGTTGCTTTATCTGAAGGGTTAAATCCCCATCAGGAGCAAGTATATCTTGAGAAGATTACTTGGTGTACATGGAAAAGTTGAGACTTTCAAAGCTATGCTTAAGTCCATCCAGATCCTACTTGCCACGGCTACATACCATGACTACGATATCTGGTGGTTGGGTGTCATGACTGCTTTTCTAAATGATATTTTAGAAAAGAGCGTCTATAAGTACACAGCCAGAGGGCTTCATAGACAGTGGGAGCAGCGGAAACGTGTGCAAGATGTTTTATATGATAAAACAGGTATCGCGGAGTTGGAACATCTGTTTTGATGTGGTAGTCAAAGAGTTTGACTTCATCAAAATGGTAGATGAACCTTGTATATACAAAAAGGTAGTAGGGAGTATGGCGGTGATCCTCGTAGAGTACGTGGATGACATACTCTTGATAGGGAAGGAGTTTCCTATGCTACGATCGGTCAATCTCCGCTTATTACAAGGATTCTCTATATAGGATCAAAGTGATACCTCCTAAATCTGGGGTTTTGGATCTATGAGATAGATCTAATTGGATGTTAGGATACTCACTAGTTGTAGTGAGATGGTATCAATCGATCCTGGGGAGAATTACTGGAAAGGTTCCAGGATGATAAGGACGACTGAATATCAGTCCCAGGCATTGTCTTTACCCTCAGTGGAGGGACGGTATGTTGGAAGAGTTCCAAGCTAGATACCGTGACATACTAGACGATTAAAGGCAAGATACATCGTTACCAAGGATGCTACCAAAGAGGCAGTCTGGATATATAAGTTCATGAGATGAACTTCGTTCCTACCATTGTGTGACAATGGAGTTGTGGCTTTAGCTAAGGAACTACCGTCCCATCAGACATCCAGATATAATTCTTAGGCAGTATCACCTGATCATGGAGATGGTTGATCTCCAGGGAGATCGAGGTTAGGAGAGTAGACACAGAGGACAACAGCGCGGATCCACTCACAAAGGCCTTTTTCCCAGTAGAGACATTTATGGGATGGTTGAGTATGAGATACTTCAACCGCAGCTAATTGTTGGGTATGTGATACCACAACAGATGGCCCTAGTGCAAGTGGGAGATTGTTAGTTATATGTATGCCTTAGAGGCCATTACTGTACATACGATGTATATTGTAGTGGATGCTAGGACATATATAGGGAGGACTTTCTTGCTCGACATGATAGTATGCTATCTGGTTGTACTTTATCTTAACATGTACTCTGATTGTCTCTAAGTTACATGTTGATAAAGCCCTTAGGATATGTACTCGACTACTGGGACTATGATGAGATCATACTAGTGGGGCCACGGTAGTCGACAAGTACATCCTATAACTGTTCCTAGTCGAGGGTGTATCGAGACAGGGCATCGATGCACCAGAATAGACTAGCGTACACGCATCTTGACCCATATGATGGGCGATGGATGATCCCATATCCATCGGTGTTTGACATCAAGGATGGTGTACGGGTGCTCAGTGGAGACTGGGTACACTGGACGGACTCGCCGAGAACTCCCAGATGGTATTATACCTCACGTCAGATGGCAGTTCTCCGGTTACACTGGTACAGAGTAGTCTGTTGACCCGAGATCGTCATAGAGTCTTGTGTGATTCCCACTGTGCTTTGATTTCCATCATACCACGTCCAAGAGGGCGTGCAAAAAGGTGGCTTTTGGATACAGTCCCGAATCACATGGAGGCAATGAGCGATAGGAGGGGATTCGTCTCTCCCGGTATAGGGAGTTGATGTTGTGCTGTGTTCGATTGGCTATAACCGGAAATCCCTGGCCAGGGCTGCTGAGATTTACTGGTAAGTGTTATCAGTAGTTTCTCAAACTGTTATAGAGCTCATATCGACACGACTTATCGAGTTACTGGGGTCTGACGTTTACCACCCCTAGGCGAGATATGCGACATATCAGACGACGAGACCGGACTGTACGGGAGTGTTACTGTTTGGATTCACAGGAGAATGTACAGGCTTGCTTGTTGATCTTCTGAGCGCTCAATACCTGGGTGGCTGTTATGTTTAGCTGACCGCTTGCAGCTTGTGGGTGTTTGATATGATCATCACCTACTGCCGGCGTATTGACGATTCTTTAGAGTCCTACACAGAGGTTTCTTGGCTCAGGCAAAACGGAGTAGGGGCACATATGTGATATGTGCGGGACTGAGGATAATGCGATATGAGATACCGTATTCTATTCTCGCGATATATGATATCAGCCGGGTCATCGGATCAAGTGTTGATTCGATGAATCGGTATGGATAAATATTAGTCGGTTATATGCGATATAGCCGGATTGTCGGATCAAGTGTTGATTCGATAATTTAATGTATAATAATATATATGATATATTAAAATTACATTAACTAATATTTGCTCACTGAAAGATTCTTTTTCTCACTCGGGTAATACATTGATATATATGCGATATATGTTAATTGTATTATTTTATTTTGTTACAATAAATATTGTATATGTGATATATAATATTGTAACAAGTTATAATTATTAATGCAACATGTTTAGAGGAGTTTAAACAAGATTAGGGTTTGATTTGGGTTAATGATTTCTAGATGTTTCTAGATGGTTTTACTTTGTCTTTGTTAAGATATTATGATAGATATTTCTTTGTGACTCACCCTTTAACCCAACCCAAACCCTAACCCTAGTAAACTCTCTACAATGGTTACTACAACCATGGTTGCATAAATGATTATGATAACTTTTTATTATTCATCACAAATGATAATTGATTCTCATTCTTCATCACCTTCCTTCTTCTTTCTTCATGGAAAAAGCTTACTAGCTTTTTCCAAGTGATGAATAAATGTGAGAAAAAGATAAATAAAGAGAGCAAAAAATCCTACTTCATCATCCTCATCTTCCCTTGCCCTTTAGATGAGAGTGTTCACTCAATTTTAGTGAGTGTTAGCTTGTGTTAATGAAACTTCAAGGTAGATCATCTTTGTATCGAAGATCGGAAGCAAGACTGCATCTTTCTCTTCGTGGAACCTCTCGAGAGTCCGAAACCCGATGATCGCAGCGAAGGGACCTCAACACGGAGCATATGAAGTGAAGGACCGGATCTACAAAGGTTGTAATCCCTCTCACTTAGTGTTAAAGTTGTTAACATGCTAGTTTTCTCCTAATCTCTAGTTTAAAGATCCGGCTTCGGGTTGTTCGGCGCGACTAATTTTTTAATCGGGCATGGTTGATGCCTCGTAGACCCTTGTGCGCGTGCATAGCAACCCTACATGAACTGTTCTTTGATGTAGGCTTGATCAAGAGTCCTCTGTTTGTTGGTCAAAAGTCCATATTTTCATTGTCTTTACATCGTTTTCACTGTTTCCTGTCCAAGAACCTGTAACCTGTAACATGTAGCAGACATGCGTCAAAAGCACCTGTTTATTTATAAAAAAGAATAAGAATGGGGAATATAATAATGCAATATTATGGTGTGAACAGCTACCTACCGGTGATGTCTGGCGCGGCGGATATCTGGAGGATACCGACCGTTGTCGTGAGATTTGATGATATGGGCCGATCCGGACTGACGGAGCCCGAGATATTGAGACTATGAGACATTTAGATTATGAGGTATTGAGACTTAAGATTTACATGTTTTATGTCGATGCTTGACACGGATTTCCATGGATTTCATCATTGATATTTCAGATTTCTATACACCTTTTACTATGATAAAAGCTAAAGATTTCTTATATAGATATATCTAGATTTCAGGATTGGTTATTTTACATTCATGGTGCATGCATACTCATTCACATGGCTTAGTACTATATGAGGCACTGATACGAGCACGGAGCATTTGCACTTACACATAGCCTATTATCCTGCCTTTACTTAATGACTAGTAGTATATTACTATATTATTATGACCTAGGATAGCGTCGTGCATTTCGATTTCTTTTCGCAGATATCTTCTACTCACGAGTTGGCAACTCACCCTTGTTGTCCCAAATTTTATTACAGGTTCGATGTACAGGTTTTCCTGGCAGCTTGCTGGCACATCTTTTCATTCAGGGTGATTTGCATGGTAGGTTGGTTCACTTGTATCTGGACCGCCATTGTACTTTTATTATTTCATTTGTATCTAAAAAGCTCCATCAACCAAACTTGTATTACTTGATAGTTTACTGGACCATTTACTTGTTTCGACCTTAGAGTCACGCTTGTATTATTATGATATCTGGTGGTTTTATTTTCTTTTGAGTTTTGAGCCTCGCCCTTTGGCGTTGTATACTATTGTGCATTGGTGTGGTTGTTTCCGCCTTTTGGCGTAGAGCTAGCTCCCGTTTGGGGATGTTTTTTTATTGTTTATATGTATTTAGTCTTGTTTGTACACGTTTGGGGCCAGTTTTTACAAAAGAGACTCTGCCGAAATTTTTGAAAAATTGGATGTTGCTTTTAAACTTGTTTTCTTCATGTTTTCCTTTACTTCTTCTTCTTTTATGGTTTAGATTTCTGGGCTTCGGCTTACTTAGATTACGTTGCGCCTCTAGACGCTTCGTAATCTAAGTGCCGGTTACGTTCCGTACTTTCGGGTCGTGACAAAGTTGGTATCAGAGCGCTAGGTTTAACCTTTGTATATGTCTAGGGTGATCCTTGGTTGATGGAGTAGGCGACTTAGGTAGAGTGACATACCGTGGGTATGATCCGCGGCATACTTACGATACGTTACTCTTCTTAAGTAGCCTTAGGATGTACATTTGTTTGCACTGCATTTCATTCGTTCCTTTGATCTATCTTCGTCGATATCGGAGGGTGGTTTCTGTTACCATGGGCGCACGGGCAGAGAGAGCTGCGGCTCGAATGCGATAACCATTAGGGTATTAGTTATTCTTGAGGATTGAAGTATTGTTTAGCGTGCGGACGAAGGGTATTCACATGGTGTCCAGGCGAAGTTAAAGGGTTCGAACGATTATCAGAAAACCCATTTTCCCAAGTTTAAGGTATTCAGAAGAACATGCAGGTATTTCGATAGACTCTCTAGAAGAATGAAACCCTAACTCGATATAATGACCACGAGAACGCCCTTGAACCTTAGGGTTTACGGCAGTTCCGCGGTGCCATTAGTGAGGCATGGGTTTGCCCTTCTACGGCTGGACTATCGATGCTGGGGTATGTACCGGATATTTTTTAAACGGTACTTGAGTGTTGAGCTCTCGGGGAATTATGGGATTTTGATGGATCGATCGAAAAGTTTAATGTAGTCCGGATATCAGGTGAAGGGATCGACTATGTGGGAGACTCTAGATATGAGTATTGCCGTTGGTAGCGCAGTCAGCACACCTACAAAGAGACGAGTTCGAAGCAGTCGACACCAGAGGAAAGGGGGAAAGAGGCGCACATTGACGATAGTGTTTACGATTGTGATTTGGTGATTTGAATTTTATATTTTCGTTGATTGGATTTTGGTATTTTGAGGACTTTGTTCTATCATTGGTATTTCTTATGTGTACCTTCATTACATTCTATTTGTGTTTCATATATCAATGGTATTGATGTTTTTTATTACGTACCCAGCGCACTTGATTTGGTTTTAATACATTTTGAGATTTTGATTTGATTTCGTGCATATAGTTACACATGATTTTGACATATGCTTCAACCTAGTTTTCATGCATTTTCGTACTGTGATTTCGATTTTGATATTCGGTGTATGTTTTCGTGCACCATGTGCACTTGATTGAGATTCTTGCGCACACTTGGCGCACTTGATGCGATTTTGTGCACACCAGATGCACTAAATCGGGGTTTTGTGCAGATTAGATGCACCTGATATTAGAGTCATGCACGCCTGTTGCACTTGACAGATGTTTTTGGTGCACACCTGTTGCACTTAGTTTTGTTTGTGTGTATTCGTGGTATCTGTAGTTGGTTTCGATTTCGGTACGCACCGGACGCACATGATATTTTTATGATGTGATTGGAATTGATTTCAGTTTGAACAGTATGCTTTTATAATCATTACTATTTGATTTAGTAACCAGGAGGGACGTGTAGGTTAAATAAAAGATATATATAGCTATTTTTTTTTAAAATAAACGTCCGCTACTTATGCCGTGACACGTGCATCACACGGAGATTTTCAAAAGGGGTTCTTGCATGCTTCTTTATCCAGATGTTTGGACGATTTTACTATGATGCGCACTATATATAAGTTGTAGTTTTGATGTATATTATGTTGGTTTTCGTATTGGGTTTTGGGTATTTTATTTTCGCCATAACTCCGATGATTGTGTTATGCTTGACGGAGTTGATTTTAGTTTTGTATTAAGGATTTCGGAGCCCCGACGATTTGAGTGTTTTGCAGAATGTTTTAGTAATTGGGGGGAGTTTTAATTTAAATTCGGGGACCGAATTTCTTAAATGGGAAAAGATTGTAACGTTTTAAAAATAATTAAATAAATAAAATCGTTTAAGTGAATTTTATAATTTCGGTAAAGTAAAACGTAGTTTTCATAAAACTAAACCGTAATTATTCTTCACTATAAATTTAAAAATACCTATTTTAATTATGTTATTATTAGTAAATGGTGTTTATTTAGCCACTTATAAATTTTTAGTTTATTTAAATATTTTTCCTAAATTAATTATTTTAAATATTAACATAAGCTTTATTTATACACTAAATTAGTGTAAATTACAAATTTGAATGGGTTTAATTTGCAAAAATGAACCATTGCATATTAGAATCAAGTGTGTTTCATGCAAAATTTATTTTCAAATTTATCCATGGTTCTAGACCATTCTAGGTTAAATTAAGTGAGGAAAATAAAGAATTTTTATTAATTTCATGAAAAGACTTAATGGTGTGATATTTTAGTGAGACCTTCTACACTTTTCTTCACTTTTCTCACTCTCCTCCTCCTCCTCCTCACATGGCCGGTCCTCATCTTGGCTGCCCCCAAAATTTCCCCACTTCAATTTGTATTAAAAAATCATCAAATTCCATCAAAAATTCCAAAATAAACCCCAAAATCCATATTCAATCTTTACCCAATATTCTTTAACCTATTTAGCATGGATCTTGGAGATGGAAACCATTATTTTGGAGGCTTATTTCATGCTTGGGTTTCATGTTGTGAAGGTATAAATCTCATTCTTTTGATTATTGTTATTTAATGTTTCATTCTAGCATAATTAGAATTAATAAATTAATTCTATCTTCAAGTTTTAAAAAATTCAAGTTAGGGTTTGTAAAATCAAGTTATGGTTTTATTAATTAATTAGGGTTATAATAACTAGTTTAACACTTTTAGAAATGGAAAATCATGCATGGTTGATATATTGTAAATTGTTGATCCAAAATTGTTTAATTTAAACAATTTTGCAAACTAGATTTCTATATATTGTATATATTGGTGAAATAAAATTCCAATTAATATTTGTAACACTAGAGTGTGGTTTTAATGAGGGTATTAACTTGTTGGTGGAATGAAAAACTTAATTTGATTACTAGTTTTTATTTATGATTGAAAAATAGTGATAAAACATGCTATTTTGCTAACTAGATTTTGGAAATTCTTAAATAAATGAAATTTAAAATATAATTTATGGTTTCATTACATCATTATCATCATGAATTGTAGTTTAATGCATTAATTCATGCAAAATCCAGTTTAGATGAGATATTGTGACATTTTGCTTGCAAGGTGTTAAAATTGGTTTATTTGCAAACTAGAATTTTCTAATTAATACAATTGGGGTGTTAAAAATATAGTAATGGGTTGTATAATCTAGTTATGCTATTTAATGAGTTTTATGACCGTTAGTTTCATTTAAATGTCAAGTTTTGAAGTAAAACGGTAAATAGGCGTGTTCAGGATTTTCGAAATCGGACGATTTGATCGATTTTTAGGGTTTCGATGGGTTAAATCATGTTTTGTATTATAAGTGATGAGTTTTAAAACTATGAGTCGTTTGTTGATGTTTATCTTGATCAATCGGCGTTTGTACGCCGATATCGAGCGATATTTGGTTCTCTTGCATGAGCGGGACATAGGTTTTAACCTATGCGCGTTTCGTGCGTCGTTTTGACTTTTGTCCGTGATTCAGTGTACGATACTCCATATGTTTGCATATAGGTACCCCTCAGATGGACTTCGGACGAGGAAGAAGAGGAAGGCGACATCGTCTTCGGCAGACAAGGACCAGGTGAGTAGATGTATATCTACGGGAGGAAGTCGGGTGGATGGCATTTAGCACCCCTGCAAACGTAGAATAGTAGTAGTATTTATTGTCGTTAGGAAGCTAGACGTGACCTTAGATCCTTGGTGAGTAGGACCCTAGTAATGACCTTAGGTTGTACTAGACTGATTTAGAAAGACCTTACCCGAGAATGAATATCTTGGAGAAGATTCGTAGGTTTCAGGTAGATATACACACACGCACACACACAGAAACTCTACGTGGTGTATACGTGTATGTGTATATATATATATAGGACTAGGTGTAGGTATATATATATGTCATGCCCCGCTTTCCAAAATACGGAATACGAGGGGTAGACAAGGCCAGCCATGCTCCTACGGTCAAGGAAATGTCCTGCCGTAGTCACACTTCGGCATCTAGTTTATCATGGTAAACAGTAAATGATGCGCAGGTAACGAGAAATGCAGTGACTGAAAGATACAATAATATAAACTGACCTGAAGTGGAACAAACGAATATAACTCGGAATAGCAAGTCAAGAAGTCTGTGATGCACTGATCCAGGCTAAATCTTCTCCTCACACTGAGCATGCATACTCAGGTCGTCAGAGCGACACAATAGAAATATAATATATATATAATCAAGTAACAGTTCTAACAGTGGTAGTAGATATGAATCACAGTAATTCAATGACAGCATGTATATGAATGTGCAGTAATCAATGCAGCGGAACAGTAAATCAGTATAACGATATGTCACGTATGCCACACAGTATAAAGGAATAAAAATGCCAGTATCCCTATCAGTCTCTAAGTCTCACTGTACAGGTCACTAAGCCTATCGTCAGTCCAAGTGTGAGAGTCAACCACTCGCGAGTGTCCTCCACCCAAGGGTAGAACCCAAGGGCAAGGGACCACGGGCCCAACATGTAACAAGAATATCACGGTGTATATATCACGTACCCTGTAAATCTCCATATAACTCCCTAAATATATAAGCCGGCATGGGACTCCCGAGATTCTGTTGAACTCACACTTAAACTACCCCACACCCCGTGGTCTACATCAAACGCTAACCATAACCCTAAATACTAATCGATCCGTGACAAGTCTGCGCGAGAACTGGAGGCAGGACCTCCATCAAGCACGTCCCGACTAATACCTAAGATAAATGGCAGTGTTGGATGCCTTATCTGTGACACCCGTGCAAGCGCTTCCATAAGTGTCCCATACCACTTATAGTCACACGTACACGCATCCCACAGACGTCGACAATGCAATAGAATAATAGGGTCACTGATTGTGTACAAGTACGAATCACTTTCACTTAATCACGGATACACGAACACTGACGTACTTGCCACAATCATCACTAAAATCTAACACTGGGTAAATGCACGATATCACTAGGTTATCACTACAATGATATGTGTATGATATGATGCGTGAACAGTATAAGAAGCACAATTAAGGTATCATAAAAACAGTAGTCTATCACTTGCATAATTTATCATGAAACGTACGTATATAATTTAGCGAAACGATAAACAGGTGGTATTTAGTATGTTCAGTTAGCCATCCATCTAATTTGGTTTCAACCCAATCGGGTTCCAGGATTATTAATTATAACCACTTCATTTTAAGCGCTCGCGGCTGGAAATCCGGTTTCAGAATCAGAAATCCATTTCGCAACGCGTTTTAACCCCAGTTGGGATCAGAATTTAGCAATGCTACAGTTGAATGAATTCTAGGGTTTTCAGTAAGCTTTTCAACGCAATATACGGATCTTCAATCGCATCTGCACGTCAGGAGATATACAATGTTTAACCCTAACATGTCAATTCTGATTCTGTTGGGACTGTTATGCGTCCCGATCTTTTAAATTATAGAATAAATAACAAATGGTAACGAAACCGAATGAAATCAATTGTGTTGTCTAGATAACAGGTTTACCTACAATAAACAGCAGAGTTCCACAACCTACGAGTTAAGTAAATCCTGTGGTACCCATTACGGAACAGCAACTAATAACTGGAGTCGCTCTGGACTGCAGTCCAGAGTCGCTCTCCGATACAAATATCACCATGGTTTGAGTACAGGAATATCTGGAAAATGATATGGGGTTAAAGTTCGTCGAGTTGGCTTCGATTTGAGCCCTCGAACGCACCATTCCAGTGTGTACATAATTTATGGTGAATTTAACGGTTTTCAGGTACAATAAAAGCACAGTTTTACGATTAAACTTGGGGGTAGTCGTTTTGGTTATTAACGATCATATTTTCCAGCAAAATTTTCACACGTTATCCATCACAGCCAGGGCCAAAGTAATTAGTCCAGTTCCGTCATATTTGATAATGATTTTCTATAAGAACAAGCATCGAACAGTTTTGTTGTAATATTTACATAAGGCAAACATGTGATATATATATACGCTTATAATTTGTAACTAATAATAAATAGCATGTAGCAAGTGGGGACTTGCCTGGAGGAGTCTAGACGATGCACGGCAGTGGTAATGGCACGAACGCGACACACGCGCGGCACGGCAACACAGTGACAAAAGTCTCGATCTTGGCTCGAGCTTGTCGGAGTTGGCTGTTGCGGGCTCGGGTAATGTCGTGCGGTGGTGTAGGTTGATAGAGGATGGAAAGACGGTGAAATTTGGAGAGAGAGAGAGTGCTAGAGAGAGAGAGAGAGAAATGAGAGAGAGAGAGAGAGTGAGTATGCAGTGAGAAGGAGAGAGCACAGAGGGAGTGTGGGAGAGAGCTGAGAGAGAGAGAGATGGAGAGTGAGAGAGACAGAGAGATAGAGGAAATGAGGTAGAGAGAGAGAGGGAGAACTGGGAGGGAAAGAGAGAGAGAGAGAGACAGTGAGAGAAGGGGGAAGTGAGAGAGAGTTACACAGAGAGAGAGAAACGAGAGAGAGAGAGAGAGAGAGTCAGTGAGGGAGAGAGTTAGAGAATTCGAGAGAGAGAGGGACAGAGGGAGAGGGAGGGAGCGACGAGAGGGATGGTGAGAGAGTGTGACGACGTCGACGACGATGATGATGGGTTGACGTCGAGAGGTGGCAGGGGTGAAGCTCGGGAGTAGGGGCTCTGTGAGGTGCCGGCGGCGATGGGTGCGAGGGTGGTCGGTTGCTGGTGAGCGAAGGAGGAGAATGGAGGTGAGATGAGAGCGGGTGAGACGGTGGTGGTGATCGTGAATGATCGGCGAACGTCGGAGGTTGCAGGTGGGTGCAGAGCGAGAGAGGTAGTGGCTCGTCGGCGTTGATGTGCAGGGGTGCTTGGCAGGGACGACGAGTGGAGTTGTAGGAGGAGATGACGGTGGGGGTCGGAGCTCCGATGAGGGGAGCGGAGTGCCGGGGCGGTTAGTGGGTTCGAGAGAGAGAGAGGAAGAAGGAGAAGTGTGGGTTGAGCGAGACTGGAAGGGAGTAGGGAGAGGTAGAGAGGCGAGGAGGGGTCGCGCTTCGTGGGCGTAACGCACGCAAGCGACGGGGCGCGAGCGTGAGCGGAGGCGACGGAGTTGGGTCGAGCGCGCGCGAAAGAAAAATAGCCGTTGGGGAAGAAAGAGGGCGAAGCGGGTCGGGTCGGGGAAGCGGTGCAGGTCGGGTGCGTGGGTGAGGATGAAGCGGGCCGGGCCAAGAGAGTTGGGCTGAAAAATAAAAAAAGAATTAAAGGGAAAATGGGATAAGAGGCCGGGCCAAGAGAGTTGGGTTATTTAAAAAGGAAAATTTCCTTGGGAAAAAGTGTGGGCTCGGGCTGATAGCTGGGTCGCAGGAAAAAGAAAGGGAAATGCAATGAAAGGCCCGGCTAAAAATGGTAATAATATTAGGAAAAATGGATAGTGGAATTTAGAGGAAAAATCAAATGGTAAAATAAAGGGATTTGAAATTTGGGTTAGAGAAAAGAATAAAGGAAATCTGAGGGGTGAAAAGGGAGTGGGCCAGGTAAAGGAATTTAGTTTAAGTTTAAAGAAAGAGTGGACAGGGGAAAATTTTAACAATAAAAGGGAAGAATTAGAGGGCCGGGCTCGGGTCAGAAAAGAAATAAGTAAAGGAAATGGAAAAGAAATTAATTAGTGAACGGGCCAGGGCTATGAATGAAGAATGAAAGGATAAAATGAGATAAGGAATGGGCTTGGGGTTTATAAAATAAAAGGGAAAAATAGATTTGGGTATAAATCAAATAACTGGGAAATTGAAAAGGTTGGGCTGACGGAATGGGCTGAGGGTTATTGTGTGGGGATTTCAGATTTTAGAAAGGGAATGGGGGAGAACTAAAATAGATTGGGAAATTTTAAAGTAATAGATAATTTTAAATAAAATCTTATAGGTGAAAAGAAAATTACGGATATAGACGTACAAAAGTTGCTGGGTATTACAATATATATATATACACCACACGTATATGTGATACAAGGATGTGATATGATACACGGGAAAGGAACAGTATAACTCGTCTTGATGCCGTGATTCTTGGCTATACAGTCGTGTTATGATGTTAGCGGATCATTAGAAAATGAGATAGTGGATTTGTATACATGAACAATAATAATGGGTGGTGATGATATTAAAGTACATGGGACTCTAAAATAGAACCCGGACTGTAACCTGTGCCTGAAATTCTGATATGATATATATGTGACTTGATTACGACATCATATAGGTGTACTTGATTTCGACATCATATAGGTGTAACTTGATTGCGATATCATAAAGGTGTAATTTGATTTCGATATCTTATAGGTGTGACTTAATCACGACTTGACATATGTGACTTGATCAAGATATGATATATGTGACATGACATTTCTGAGGATAAATTAACGATGTATATTTATGCTGGCAATGATATATGATTGATATATGCGATTACAGTATAGCACCTTGAGCATGACATGTGTTGATAATGATATTATACGAATGATGAGACACGTAGGTGATACTTGACCCGTACCCCGATATTGGGATGTCGTACGATGGACTTTACCGTACGAGGCATAGATATGAAGATTGATCCGCACTCTTGATTCGAGGAAGCCGTACTACGTACGTGACGCTATTGAGGCTGGATCGCCGACTATTAGAGATATGGATTCAGAATTTAGGTGTACTCCTATTTCTTATCGACCAGTTTCTTAGGTTTTGTTCCTTAGGAGGTTAGATGGACACTAGTGTAAGTTCGAGTCATATAGTTGTAGTTTTACTTGTATATCGCAGATGAGTGGTTATTACACATCCGTCTTTACATTCAACCGTAATCATAATGTTGCATGTTCATACATATGTTTCTATATCAATATAAAACTCTGCGTGTTAGGACACCAGCACCATTACAGATGATGCGCATATTCCACGCACACGTATTTGCCGGCTCACACACATCATCATCGGTAATTGCTATGTCACGTACACTTTAGATCATATTATCTTTTATTGATAGAATTAGCTAACAGCTAGATCGATATTACATCGTGATTACTCTCTGGTGTTAGTATAGACATGGCATTTATTACTTAGACATTTCATGCATTCACATTTTCATGTTATCATGCAGTATTATGGGCATATGTCGACACTTATTATATACTTATTCATGAATTTGAGATTTTGGATTTCTATGAGATTTCTGGATTTTTGGGGAAAACCGCAAGAATATATGTAAAAACTTCTCTCTCCTCCTCTCTTTTTAAAATATAAGTTGCGGTTTTCTCTTGAAGTATGTGTCGTCCACCATGAGATTTCATGTTTTCTGTTGGATTTCGAGACCCGATTCGAGGAGTGGATGAACCGTCTCGGGTACATGGTGGGCCCGGTATGGTACCCCGGGGCAAAAAGATCGAGTTATAGACGATGAGCCTGGCAGGGGAAGGCTACCTACCGGTGATGTCTGGCGCGGCGGATATCCAGAGGATACCGACCGTTGTCGTGAGATTTGATGATATGGACCGATCCGGACTGACGGAGCCCGAGATATTGAGACTATGAGACATTTAGATTATGAGGTATTGAGACTTGAGATTTACATGTTTTGTGTCGATACTTGACACGGATTTCCATGGATTTCATCGTTGATATTTCAGATTTCTATACACCTTTTACTATGATAAAAGCTAAAGATTTCTTATACAGATATATCTAGATTTCAGGATTGGTTATTTTACATTCATGGTGCATGCATACTCATTCACATAGCTTAGTACTATATGAGGCACTGACACGACCACGGAGCATTTGCACTTACACATAGCCTATTATCCTGCCTTTACTTGATAACTAGTAGTATATTATTATATTATTATGACCTAGGATAGCGTCGTGCATTTCGATTTCTTTTCGCAGATATCTTCTACTCACTAGTTGGCAACTCACCCCCGTTGTCCCAAATTTTATTATAGGTTCGATGTACAGGTTTTCCTGGCAGCTTGCTGGCACATCTTTTCATTCAGGGTGATTTGCACGGTAGGTTGGTTCACTTGTATCTGGACCGCCATTGTACTTTTATTATTTCATTTGTATCTAGAAAGCTCCATCAACCAAACTTGTATTACTTGATAGTTTACTGGACCATTTACTTGTTTCGACCTTAGAGTCACGGTTGTATTATTATGATATCTGGTGGTTTTGTTTTCTTTTGAGTTTTGAGTCTCGCCCTTTGGCGTTGTATACTATTGTGCATTGGTGTGGTTGTTTCCGCCTTTTGGCGTAGAGCTAGCTCCCGTTTGGGGATACTTTTTTATTGTTTATATGTATTTAGTCTTGTTTGTACCCGTTTGGGGCTAGTTTTTACAAAGGAGACTCTGCCGAAATTTTTGAAAAATTGGATGTTGCTGCTAAACTTGTTTTCTTCATGTTTTCCTTTACTTCTTCTTCTTTTATGGTTTAGATTTCTGGGCTTCGGCTTACTTAGATTACGTTGCGCCTCTAGACGCTTCGTAATCTAAGTGCCGGTCACGTTCCGTACTTTCGGGTCGTGACATAGATCTACCTCCAAACAATCCCCAAAACCCTACACTCCCTTCACAAAACTTAATCCACATCTCCTCCTCTACACGTTGAACCGAGCAAAGTGGGATTTTGATGACGTTGGGAAGTTAGTGCTGTCTTGAGTGGACTAGATGAGGTATAATTTTTTCCCTTTAGATTAGTTTTGTGTGATATCGTGTTTTGGATGTCGTTTTATGATGTTGCTGACCTGCTGTGACCCTGAGCATTCACTGGGAAAACAAACAGTATCATAGTGTTAAACTGATAAACCTAAGTGACCACCTGAAGAACGAGACCCTTCCCACCGGTTTTGGCCGGCGACCTTAGAGACAAATCCGGCGAACTCGGCCCTGTAGGGGACTGGGGGGCTGTAATTGCTAGGGTAGCTGTTTGAAGTGGTTTTGTGATGTTTGGTCCTACTGGATTTTTATGTAAGGACCATAGGTGAAATCTGGGAGCAGTTAGGAGTGTTTACATGACATGGTGACACGATTTCTGACCTGAGCCATAGACCTGAACCCGATGCACGAATTTAGGAATTGTTCCGTATTGGTTTTGTGACTTTTAGTGTGCCTACTGTGAATCTGGGATGACCTGGGAAATATCTGAGACAACCAAACAATACCGGAGACTAATTTTAGACCAGAGGAGACCACCTTGACAAAATGAGACCCCAACTCACCTGGAAAACCGGCCTGGCCGGAATTTGCCTTAGTGTGGTCGGCCCCTCTGAGAAGATAGATGCCCAGGTTGCCCTTATAGCTCATATAGACCCTATACATCACCCTAGACTTGTTTGCTTGGATTTATTTAACCTGAGTCAAAATCTGGGAATACTTGTGTGTGATTTAGGATATGTTTTCCGTATTTGAAATGATGAGTTTTGATATTTGGATTCGTTTTTGGTTGTCGCGTGTTTGTACATCGACAACAAGGGTTGTTTGATTGATTTTGTACGCATATGCTATAGGTTCTAACCTACGAGTAATGCGTGTGCCGTTTTGGTTTTCCGCCTTGATTTTAATATCGTTACGATATGTGTTGTTATTGTAGGTACTTTCGCGTGGATTCCGAAGCGACGGAGTGAGGCGTCATCGACTTCGGCGAGCGAGGACTACGGTGAGTAGATCTATATTTACCGGGGAAGTCGGGTGGATGGCGTATAGCACCCCCGCAACTTTTGCTGGAAAACCGATTTATAGAATATGGTTAGGAAACCTAAATTAGGAAACTAGGGTTAGAATGAGATAGCTATGAAACCATATTAGAAAACTAGAGGATAGTTAGAAGTGATACGTTACTACTATCGCAGGATGACGTTTAGCGATTTATCGTTTAGGGTACTGTAGGAATGGATAGTCGATGTAGACGTATCATCCGAACCATATTTTTTTCTAAACCGAAGAATCGTATGTACCTTTTAAGTATATACCTTCAGGGATGTTACGGATTTTCAAATGATATCTCTTTCTTAAAAACACCGTAACCCCTATTTTCAAAGCAACGATTCGCTTCTTTAAAAATTCCAATTGTATGGTTCAGATGTGTATGTTAGATTAGATACTTATACTTGTAGTGATAGAATGTTTATGCAATTCGATTTGATAGGTGATTTAAATGCGATGAAAGAATATAAGACTGATATGATGACATGATGATATGATGGTATACGGATGCGAGTCGATCGAGTTGATTTATACCCTGCCGGTCCCCTAATATTTGATTATTGCGGATGTGAACCGGCACATAGGCACATACATATACATACATTTATAGAATGTTGTGAATCATGGATGATAGGCCGTATGTGATATTAGGTCGTGCCCTCTTTTGTCATATAGGATAATAGGATCCCTATTAGTATAATGCCGCCGCACGATGATATTCCGTGCGTGATGAGTTTGACTTGATGATTGATCCTTACCCTTGACTAGAGGTTGTCGTACGATGGATTATACCGTACGCTATATTACTGGGCTAGATGCCGATTGATAGATTCACCGATTCGGACATATGATAGTCACGTATACCTTATAGCTTTTAGCTGATGATTTACCTTGTGCTGCATTCATGATATTATTATTGCATCGCATATACCTGTGATAGTACACCTGCACCATTATCGATGATGCGTATGTCATGCGTACACAGTTTATAGGCTCACACACTTCATCATCGATAATTTTCATGTCACTACACAGTAAGATTGCTGCATCATGATATGACTCTTTGCATAACCTGCTTGCATATATACATTGATACATTCATACTTGCGGATTTACACATTTGTATATCCATATTTGTGCACACATACATTGGTACATCTATACTTGCGCATTGTTCACACCATAATATTGCATTATTATATTTCCCATTCTTATTCTTTTTATAAATAAACAGGTGCTTTTGACGCATGTCTGCTACATGTTACAGGTTACAGGTTCTTGGACAGAAAACAGTGAAAACGATGTAAAGACAATGAAAAAGGTGGACTTTAACCAATAAACAGAAGACTCTTGATCAAGCCTACATAAGGAACAATTCACAAAGCAAGATTCAAGATATCGACTCAAAGCGAACGGGTAGAAGTCCGCTACAATGTTCACTGGAGATCTGAAGAAGACCTAAAAGCCCATTTGAGAAAAGACCTGCAGAAACAGGAAGTACAAGACAGCAAGAGCCCACTACAGAATTTGCAAAGCCCCACTCTTCTGTTTGGCCGCGGAACCGCGGCCAAACCAGGCCTAGGGCCGCGGTTCCGCGACCGGGTTAAGGATTTATGAGCATTAAATTTTTGGTAAATATGGTGGCGGCGTTGACTGGTCTTTATAGGGCTATTTTTGTAAATGTAGATGTGCGGATCAAAATGTAACCTAGGGTTTCCTATTCTCTATAAATAGGAACTCTAAAGATTGTAATTTCTTATGCCTCCTTTTAATAATAAATTCAGAATTCTTTATGGAGAGAATCGGTGCCTCTCTTCAATTCATCTATTCAGATCTGACAATCCTGCGTACATGTTTGGAGAGATCCATCTGTAAACTAAGTAGATTTATTTATTTTCTTGCCCTAGGTAATTTCAATTGCTGCCCTAGATTAAATTTATTTTCCTGCCCTAATATAGATTTTATTTATCTGCCCTAATTATAACTTTCAATTAATTGCCCTAGGTAGAATAATTAGGTTTTTAGATTTAATAATCAATCCGAACACCCTTTGGAATTAACTCGTTAGCGCGATTAGGAGATTCACAACATCCCTGTGGACCGACCCGTACTCACCGGCTAGCTGCAAAGCGACGCCGTTCTTGATTGCGGTTACAAATATTTTTGATCTATCTTTTAGAAAGTGCAAGCACACTAAATCTTTCAAATCAAATGGCGCCGTTGCGGTTACAATTATTTTGACTTAGCCCAAGAAGTGAACACAAAATTTGCCTATTTCTAAATAAACCACAAAGACATATACTTTCTACCGTTAAACTTTAAGGAAGGTTATTTTTAGGGATTTTAATTTACTAAGTCTAAGATCTAGTTGTTCCTAGCCAGTTAACTCATTCATCAAACTCAAGTCAATTAGCCAAAATTGAATACAATAATTTTTGAAATTTTTCAATTTTTTTGGGTTTTCAAATAATTATGCAAATACAAAAATATGTACAAATGAATGTGAAGGAAGAAGACGTACCGAGCACGCATATATTGGTTTTGTCTTCTGTGTATTCGTGTTCTACGGAATGCGGATGCGGGTGTGTATGCACGGTTGTGAGGAACGAAGAAGGAGGTGTCTCATTGGGGTTTTGACCATTGACTTGGTCAAAACCAATATGAGATGAGGAGCGCAAAGCTTTCTTCCCTTTGAAAGTGTAATATACTTGTGTCAAAATATTTATTAATTTTTTTAATGATAATTGTGTTATGGCTAATTGGTTTGACCATTTGATTATGCTTGACCATTTGACCTAGTTGACTATTGTTGACTTAGATATTTTTTGAGCTCTAGATTCTTCTTATTCATTTGGATTTATCTTTGAGATGATAATGGTCAAATCAAGGGTAGCCATCAACATTATCATGATAAAAGATTACTAAATATATTTTATATGGATGATTATCTTTTGTGCTTTCTCTCTCATCCAAAAGAAAGCTCCCATGGTTCCTCCTTCTTCTTCCTCTCTAGATTTTTCTATAGCTCTCATGTGTTGAGAAAAATAGAAACTAAATAGACAAACAAATCCATCTTCTTCCTCTACATCACCTAGGACATCAAGGATAGCAAACTTGTTGCCCTAGTTATCTCGGCTTGAGGTGGAGCTCGGACTATAAACTCTCGGGTGGATCGTCTTCGACTCTAGGAGGCCGCGGAGGTGACCAAGATCCGGATCGATCCTCGGAGCTCATATGGACGAGGAGGACAGCGGAGAAAAGAACCGAAAGACCGTTTTCGTGAGGTATAATCGTCTATCACAGTAGATTAAACCTCCCGTAGTTTCGTTAGTAATGGTTTGGCAAAGATCTTTTAGCTTTAGTCTATATTGCTATGTAAGAAAGATTCGATTTTTACTTGTTCCTCCTCCTTGCTAGCTTGCGGGGTGAGCGACATAGACTTACAATTCTGCACAGTCAGAGTGGGGGCTACCCACGCTCCGAGTCTGCGCCAAGGTGCGGCTTCAATTTCTCTCTATCGGGTGTCTCAAATTCTCGGGCCAGGCCCTTCTCGGGTAGTTTCGGCGCTCGACGTCCGTGCGGTCCCGGCAAGAGTGAAGGTGTCGGTCGTGCCTGGAAACAGACGAGATGACCGACACCTCCCCAGGGGGAGAGAACGCGCAACGGACATCGGAGCGACAACCCAGTCTTCCCTGGGACCACGGAGTGGAGCTATCCGGAATCCAGCGGGTCATGGAATCAATCGCCGAGTGTGGGTTAAGATGGTCGGAGTCGGCCCGCCTGTGCTCGGTGGCGCTGTAATGAGGGTAAGGGAGATCGAGGGCCTGGGTGTGCCCGTCCGTCCTTCGGCGGACGTCGTTATCTCGAGGATGAGGCACCGCGGTCAGGTGGGTAGGGCCCGCCGCTTGAACGCGGACGAGGGTATCTACCTGCGATGTGAGACTGTCTATCCGAACGAACAAGACGTGGATGCCATTAGGAGGTGGAGGCGAGCCGCTCCTGCCTCCGTTGTGGCAGCTCGTATTCAAATCATTGCGGGCGTCACTCGCCATTAGATCGAGGGCGGAAGATCAACTTTTATGGTGGAACAAAAAAATCTTTCCTTCCCACAGACGGCACCAATTGATGGAGGTCGGGATCTCCTTCAGATGCTGTCCTCCGTCGATCCTACGATGGCGCTCTTGGATGGATGAGATTTGGTTTTGGAGTTGTTGAGTGTGGATCTCAATAGGTTGTTGAGTGTGGATCTAAATGGGTTGGTGTTGGACGCCGAGTTACCTGCAAAGAAGTCCCGGGATGGGTGACCACCGTAGGACCTCCGACGATCAAGTTAGACCCGATGAATAGGTGCAGAGTAGCGGCATATTGAGATAAATTTCAGATATCTGAGTCGTCTGAGAAAGGGTTTATATAGGGGTCGCTTGGAGCGAGCAGGAGCGAGATCACCGCCGTCAGTTACGCCCCTGCGTTATTCTCGTATTTAATGGCGGGATGCGCCTATTAATGGAGGGATATGCCCATTAATGGAGGGGATGCGCCAGTGCGGGACGCGGATCGTGGGGAGGTGGATATCTCATCCTGACGATATATGCGGAGCCGTTGCGGGAAGCATGGGATCCACGCTCCTAGTCGATCGGGAAGGCCGAGGAAGCTCGGCATGTCAAAGGCTCGAAGATGAACCGGGAGGCCGAGGAAGCTCGGCATGTCAGGGGCTCGGAGACGAGCCGGGAGGCCGAGGAAGCTCGGCATGTCAAAGGCTCGGAGACGGGTTGTTGGTAGTTTCCTAAATGATGGTGGAATGTATGCAGGGATGTCTCCTGAAAGGCCGGATACATTCCTCGAGACGAAATCCCGAGGAACCCTTATAATGCATCTTCTTTATTCTACCTCCGTAGCCTTCGAGACACGTCATCGTCTATGTGTCATAATCTTGAGGATATACCACCTGTGAGCATCATCAATGGCCTTCGATCCTGGGAGTTTTGGGCAGCTAATCAACAATGGCTCAAAATATTTCATTAAGGTTGCCAATTAAAATCATACGGCCAACTACTTAATATTAGTTCACATATATGCATCTCTCTTAGGACGTCGTTTGTGGTGATCAGTGACCAATAGCAAAACATATCTTTATATCTCATATTTTACCAAATGAATGTTATTTGAATTGAACATGCATTTTTGACTGTATTAAACTGAACATACATAAAATTACAATGATTTTCCTGCAGGGAAATAAGAAGAGTCATTCTTAATTTTGACAGATTACTTAAGATTAGAGATAATTTTGATCACATGGCCGCAGCAATTAATTAAGACTAAAGACCGAACAAGAAACAATTACCGTAGTAGAAATTTTAAACAGACAAAAATAAAACCTATACTCAAATTTTGTTGCAGATTCTTTCATGCATGCATGTACTATTTATTACAAGAGACTGAGGACATGCAATTTAAGTCTCAGAAAAGAAATATCACAACATTTGCATTCCCATGGATCAGTTATAGACTTGGATTGTAAATAGCTGTCAACATCGATAACATGATAGATAGATAGATAGATATAGGAAATTAATCAAAATGTTTCTAGTCTCAAATTGACACAAGCATAAGTATTTCTATTGGAGGAAATTTTGAAGCCATCACGAACATTCGCCAATGCCAAAAGGATATTGGATTATCATGGTAACAAACTATATTGTAAGTTTGATATTTGCTACCTAAACAGATATCAAAAAGACATGCGAGGCTTAACAACTGGAGTGAAAATGTCTAAAATTTTACATCGGGCTCTTCCATCTCCCAATACGTGAGATGCGTTGCAAAATGGATTCCATCAGATAGATGGTACGGTCCAAATACCAGAATCATTCTCAATCCTCGTCATACTCCATAAAGTACTTCTCCTTCAGACGAGACTTGAAATCCTGTATCATGTTTGAAATCTTGTCAGTGAAGACGTGAGTCCATGCATGCCACAAAATTATTTATCCATGACATAATATTTCACAAATAGGAAACATATTAAAAATCATACTTAGTTTTTTATGAAGGCGGGTTGACACAAAAGTATGATCCACACACTTCATATATCACAAGCTATATCATTTTTAAACTAAAAGATATGGGGAAATTTGAATATAAAATTAGACTAGAAAAAGAAACAGTACGAATCAAAGGATACCAACTAGGTGTCTAAGATTATGGATTATGGAACCCCTCTCTTATCCGTACTTTCCAAAATATATACTACGGTACGTGTATGTAGCTGTTAATTTTCTCATACCAAAATATGGACTTACTATTGACGAAATCTGTATTTGTAGCTTGTGTTGCTAATTCAAAATACTTCTATTTTGTACACCATATTTGTTTTACATTGTATACGAAATAGATGACGACATCAGGGAAAATATATATGACAGCTTCTGAACCATGTAAAACGTTATTATTATAGCGAAGAAAGCATACAGAGCATCATGTTGTAACTTAAATTTCTTCAGGATAAAAATAGCGTCCTTTTAAACATATTTTCAACCCCGTGGCCTGTCAAAAAAAAATTTTGAAAATTTAAATTTCTAGTCCAAATTATTAGAAATTCAATTTACAGTAATAAATTGGAAGTAAATATCAAAGAGCAGAAACCGAAGCAACAATTCCATGGATTCATCCCTTTTGAGTGATAGTTTAAAGATTCATAACTACTTAAGCATGTGATATGTTTTTCTGAGGCTAAAGCGAGCACCTCCCTTTCAAATTATGCTGCGATCTATGGCAGAGCAAGCATATTGAATGTTGTTACATAGAATTGTTTCATCAGCTGAAGGCCTTCCATACCTGGCATTTAGTCTGCCAACTAATTGTCTAGGATTATGGAATCCCATCTCATTCCAATATAAGGTTAGAGACTCAAATCTCTCCTTGATAATTCTTATGTTCGAGTGACGATTTTGACTGCAAAGGCTCAACCATAACGGCATACATGCATCCAATGTTTAGTTTCTAAAAAGGAAGGTCGTATTTGATTATTATATCATCTCGCAGCAAATATTTAAAATAAACTTCTAATCTGCTTTCTAACTCCACATTATGCTCATATGGATTGCTATTAATGTTTATTAATCACCTTTCAAGAAGTGTGCCGGAGAGAATGCATATAAGATCGGGTTGTCCGGCAACTATAGAGTTTTTTCAACAATTAACTCAAATGATTGGAAGCACACAATAAAGAGGACATTAAAGATTCAAACTCAAGGGTGAGTTTTTGGAAACTAGGAGAGTTCAATGCAGGAGCACGAATAAAATAGAATCCTTTTACTTTTTGGAATTATGTTTTTTTATTTAGCATGATATTTGATATTAATAAATCTTTCTTGTATATTATATTTAGGAAAACCTTTTCAATTTACGAATTTTCCGTATTTAGAATTCAAAAACAATCCTGTCGTAAGAGGATTAGGATTCAGCAAATTTTGAAGTAAACTTGTTGCCGAGGTTGTAAAACTTGTTGCCGAGGTTGTAAAACGCATTGAGCGGAGCTGACTTGGGTTATTGATAATGCTCAGTATTGGCGATCTCCAAGATCATGACACGTGGCAGATGACGTGTCCCAGAATTCAAAAGAAAGAGCCCACAGGAGCCGACTAGGCCACCCCTGTACCCGACCTGCAAGCACAAGCTGGCTCACCTCAGAGCCCCCTGAAGATTGACCTTCTCGGCCTCTCAGCTCGCCCCAAGCTGCCACAGCCCCCAAGCTCCCCGGCCCTCTCGCTCGCCCCCGAGCTCCCCGGCCGAGGCCATCTTACTCGGTCCACAAACCGACCAACTCTACCACTCACAGGCGTAACCGCCGCTCCGTAAATCTCACCACGCGCAGATTCTCCGCCAGCAGCATCCCACGTTCCACGCCATCACGATCCCCATTAATGGGTGATCCGCTCTTTATGCGGGCGTGACATCGGGAGCGTAACTGCCGGCGGGATTCTCGCGCCTGCTGCTGCGTGCTGCCGCCACTATATAAACCCCCATCACAGAGGGTTCAAGTAAGCCCTTTTTTATTCCACTTAGCCGTTATTCTGCTCGGATCTCGTACTAACTTGATCGTCGGAGGGTCCTCGGTGGTACCAAACCACCCCGGGACTTCTTTACAGGTACTCGACGCTAAACTCCTCAAATCACCAATCTCCTCAAAGCCCGTTGAGACCCACACGCAACAGGAGATCACCTCCAAAATCTATCAGGAGATCGACGGAAGACAACATCTGAAGGACATCCGAAAAGGACTTCCATCAGTTATCAAAAATTATTTTTAATTAAAACAATATAGTTGAAAATTTATTTTAATTAAACTTAAATGTCTTGCGGTTTTTATTTTTAATTAAAATTATTTTTCATATACATACATAAAATAGCAAAATTGCTTGATTTTTTTTCAATACAAAAAAATTTCTAAAACAATGTAATAATTATAAATATATAAACCTACATAGCAATTTCACATTGAATGGAGTGTATACTACCAAAAAAATACAGAACAATAGATGAAATATAATGATAAATAATAAACTCTAACTGAATCTTCTCTAACTGAATCTTCCAACTTGTAGATTACGTATCTCGTGAAATGAAAGTCAAAAGTAAAAGAGAAACGTAAGAAGATTAGAAACTGATTCGAATGAAAATTGCTTAGGATTTTTGTTGGCGAGCTCCAAAGACTTAAGAGAGTGGAGAGCATGCTACCAATAGCCTTTATGAAAGGGTACATCAACAGGAGGAGATCAATATCAGGAGAGAGAGAGAGTGGACTGGAAGACTTTAGGATTTATTCCTCCATGTAATTCGAGAAAAGATTGAGACGTGATTGTATTTTAGAAAAGGTTTTGGGTCATGCGTTCTTGGAAAAACCTTAGATCTGACCATGAAATTAGTAATAAAATTATTAAATTCAACTTTAAGCGGGTCAGGGCTTCTTAAATACTTATAACATATATAGACCGTTTAATGCAATCGCTTAAGATCAAAGCAGAGCAGCTTGGGACCTTGGGAGCGTATTTATCTAACCGGCCGCTTAGCGCTTATAGTGTGCCTAGATCATTTAATGCAATTTTTTGGATGAAAGTAGAATCTTAAGACAGCGTTTCAGAACACCGCTTGCTATAAAAAGAACAGAATTTCAAATCCTAAAAACAATATGATTTTAATTAAATATATAAATAAGTAACTATGATTCTATATATGAAGCAAATATGATCCGACAAGTTTTAAGATCCTAAAAATACTCCGTCATCAGAATTGATGGGTTCAACATGTCTTATTTGTTAGTTTAAACTACAAGGATTTTGAGCCAAATCCGACTAATGGGTCAAATCCGACTGAGGATCTCAGTCGGATTTGGCCACGACAAATCCTACTGAAAAAATCAGTCTGATTTGCCTTTGATTAGTCAACAGATTAAAAACTCCAGAAACTTATCTCAACCTTCCCAATTCCTCTCTCTTTCTGGGGATCCTTACGAAAAACCCTCAAATCCACCCAAAATCCAAAAAAAATCCCAAAAAACATATAAGCGATATCATTACCACTCTCCTTCTCTTCTCTTTTACCGATTTCATCGGTCAAGTTCGGAGCTACCTCGACACGGCTAGGTGATAGATTTGAAAGGGAAATTTATTTATATTAAATTGAGTTGTGATTAGATCTTATTTGTTAAAGTATGACTACTTGCAAAATTTTTGAAAAATTATGTTAAATTTGAATGAAATTTTATTGTAGTTTAATTAGGGTTAGGCTTATCATGGTTAAATTAGGTTTTATTTTCAGTTGTGAAATTTTCTGAAATTTTGGTTAATTTTTGTTGTTAGGGTTAGGGTTAAGGTTAGGGTTGGGTATGTTGTGAAACTAACTATAAAATTTTATGAAAGATATATAATTTGATGAAACTCAAAACATTTAGTTCTTTTTGTGAACTTATAAATTTATGTGAAAGTTAAATTTTAGTTATAAATTTTGTGACACTTATAAACTTTGGTATATGGTAGGTTGATCCACGTTGGACCCATATTCTGTTAAATTTTTTCAGTCTGTTGCCGTGTTAAGTAACAATTCGAATAATTAATTTTCAGAGATTGTTTAGATATGTCTGGCGCAGGGAGTAGCTGACCAGATCGCCGTAGTAAACATGGTTCCGATATTGCGGATGATGATACTCAGATACTAGATATTAATCTCGATACTGATGGTGACCGGTCCTCGGTTAAAAAAGGGGCTTACACGAGCACAAAAGATCTGGGACCGCAATATCAGCTGCGAAGGGAAGATTACGACTTATATGTATCCTTGTAATGACTTCGTTGCTGAGGGTTCTAAGGATGTAAGAAAGTTTATGACATCGATCGTAAATAGCCCGGTTCACATGCCACATATGGTCCAGGATGAGCAAAGCGACTGGCATCATATGGACCGGAGAGATGAGAGATTAAATCAATTCAAGCAGAATGCTTTAGATGAAGTATATGTAAGTGATTATTTGTGTTATTCAAACACTAGTATCATTTTTATCGTAACAAAAAGTGCAGAGTTTAGTATGTATTATTCCAGGTTTTGCAGGTCCGGATTGAATTCCAGTGGTACAGCTCCAATCTCAAGAGACCGTCAAGGAAACAAGTTGACACTGCTTGTCTCATGCATATGGACGAGAGGTGGAAAAATCATAAGAATCGGTGCAACGATCGAGTTAAAAATTGTTCATCCATTGAGGAATGCATTGTCAAAAAGTCATCTCGTGATTGGAAAGATGACTACTGGGAGGCCTTACTCAAACATTTTATGACCGATGCTTGTGATTGGAAAGATAACTACCGGGAAGCCTTGCTCAAACATTTTATGAGAGATGATTTTAAGGTTTATATGTCTTAGATCATGCATATTTTTACGTTTATTGAAATTGAATATAATTTTTCCCCGTTATATTGGTAGACGCAGAGCTAGTGGGGTGTTAGCGCATGCAAGAAGCTAACAAACATTTAAAGATGAGAGGGAAAGAGTCGCTCAAATGGCCGTGGACAAAGTAAGTTTTTTCCACATATTTCGTATAAATTTAAATGTTAATTGGATTCTGATTTCATTTCTATTATAGTAATTTGTAAATGTTATACGCAGCAAAAAGCGAATCCGAAGAAGGTTTACGATCGGATCGAGCACTACAAGGATTCATTTGTAGTGATCGATAACTCCAAGTTATCCACACATCCCCATCAAGTTATATGTAAGATTTTGCATGTGTCACATCTATATATAACTTAATTTTGATCTATAACTATTAAAATTTTGTTTCTAAAAGTTTTTTTTTTTTCACCAAACAGGAAACAATGGTAGCGGTTTGGGATCTATTAATTGAACAAATGGAGGAGAAACACGGGAAGAGGCTTCATCTTCTGGAGAGAGAATGAGTCACTGATAGAATATATGAAGAATGTATAGCGGATTCATACGGGCATGTTGGCAGTCAAGGATCCAAGACCATCCCGAACCAGTACCCTGTGAAGGATCGGCCGGGTTTTCATCCACTTCCTCAACGAGGAGAACACGATGCACTTTCAAAGTCGTTGCGAAGGTCGAGGAGCCAAAGGACCCCGACGCATTCCGGATCTCAAAGGATCCTGACAAATTCTGGATCTCAGAAGTCTTATATGAGATACCCGACTCCTGGGTCCTCAGCTCCATCGCTATCCATGCCAGCTAGTTTGTCATTCAATCATTTATCAGACACAGAGAATTATAGCCCTGCGAATTGGTATATCACCCAAGGCCATATGCCTCCTACGGTAAGATCGATTAAACTTAGTTACACGCAATATAGTGACTTTTAACTTCTCGTCATTTCTTGTTTTTATTTTAGGGGTTGATTCCGACCGGCAAAGATGGTGCAATGGGTAGTGATGATGATGGAATGGGTGGAGATGGTCTCGGGTGACATAGCTTCGGTGGTGGTTTATTTTGAGTATAAGGATGACCAACTTGTTGGTAATTTCTATTTTTATTATAACTTTGACGAAACTTGTTGGTTATTTTGTTGGTAATTAAAGATAGAATTTACCAAAGAAATTACCAACAAGTTCATCAAAGTTAAAATAAAGATAGAAATTACCAACAAGTTGGTCATCTTTATACTTAAAATAAACCACCACCGAAGCCATCTCATCAAAAAATATCTCCACTCGTCCTCATCATCGCCGTCCATTCCACCATCTCCGCCCATCGAAATCAACCCCTATAATAAAAACAAGAAACGACAAAATATATAAATAACATTAAAAGTCACTATATTATGTGTAATTAAGTTTAATCGAACTTACCGCAGGAAGCATTGCCTCTGGCCTTGGGTGATATACCAATTCGCAGGGCTATATCTCTCTGCGTTCGACTGAATGACAAACCAGCTGGCATGGATGGCGACGGAGCTGAGGACCCAGGAGTCGGGAATTCGGACCTCTGAGATCTGGAATGCGTTGGGGTCTTTTGAGTCGGAATGCGTCGGGGTCTTTTGGCTCCTTGACCTTCGTGACGACTCTAAGGGTGCATCGTGTACTCGTCGTTGAGAAGGTGGATGAAAACCCGGTTGATCCTCCATGTGGTACTGGTTCAGGATGCTCTCGGATCCTTGAATGCCAACACGCATGTACGAATCCCCTACATATTCTTCATATATATATATCCTATTAGCGACTCTCATTCTCTCTACAGAAGATATAGCCTCTCTCCATGTTCCTCCTTCATTTGTTCAATTAATTGATTCCAAGCTGATACCATTGTTTCCTTTTTAGTGAATGAAATAAATAACTTTTAATAATAACATTTTAATAGTTTTAGATTAAAATTAAGTTATATATAGGTGTGACACAGGCGGAATCTTACATATAACTCGGGGGCATGTATGGATGACTCGGAGTTATCTTCCACTACAAATGAATCCTTGTAATTCTCGATTAGATCGTAAACCATCTCTTGATTCGCTTCTTGATGTGCATAGCATTTACAAAACTATAACAGAAATGAAATCAGAATCCAATTAACATTTAAATTTATACGAAATATCTGAAAAAACTTACTTTGTCCACGACCATTTGAGCGACTCATTCTCCCTCTTCTATAAATAATTGTTAGCTTCTTGCATGCTTTAACACCCCACTGGCTCTACGTTTACCAATATAACGGGAAAATTTATATTGAATTTCAATAAACCTAAAAAAAAGTATGGTCAAAGACATATAAACCTTAAAATCATCACTCATAAAATGTTGAGCAAGGTCTCCCAATAGTTATCTTCCCAATCACAAGATGACTTTTTTTGTCATAAAGGACGAACAACTTTTAATCCGATCTTGCACCAATTCTTATGATTTTTCCACCTCTCGTCCATATACATGAGACAAACAGTGTCAACTTCTTTTCTCGACGGACTCCTAATAAAATCGGAGACGTACCACTGAAATTCAAACCGGCCTGCAAAACATGGAATAATACATAGTAAAATCTGCACTCTTTATTACAATAAAAATGATACTCATTAGTTTCTAAAATCAAGGATCATAAAAGATTTTATCGCAAAATTTACTTCCAACACTTATATCCCCTAAATCCTGAAAATCAAGTCTCGACACAACAACTCGGGCCATGTTCAGGGACCTTCGACCGAGTATGATGTTGTAGGCCGACGGGATCTTCATCAATGTGAACTCATCTCTATTAAGATTCGCCACGTCGAATGACCAACCAAAATCAGGAGGGTAATCAATCTGAGATGGTATGCGTGTGGATGAAAAACCAGATCAATGGTCCGAAAAAAGCCTTAAGCTGCCTTTTGGCCAATTCCATCTTGCTAAAGCATTCAAGGGTCATTATGTTGGCCGAGCTTCCGGTATCCACCATGGTCCTCTTGATTTCGAAGTTATCGATAGATGTCATGATGACCAAGAGGTCATCGTGTGGGTAGGGCGTGCATCGAACGTCCAAGTTGCTATAAGTGATGTTCTTCTTCTTTTTGACGCCTCTCTGGGGTTCCAACCGATACTTGATAAACGTTGAAAGCATATGCCTCTCTGCCTTGCTCGCACCCTGTCCCCCTGATCAGGTGATGGTTACTATGACTCCCTACACCGGTTCCAGGCCCCGGATCTCAAGATTATCATTTCAGGGGGCCTGTTCCGTGTTAGGCCCACGCCAACGAGATGGATGTTGATCTCTTTGTAGTTGCACCCTCCATCGTTGATCGATGGATCAGGACGGTCGATGAACCGCCCGATATGTTGTCTTCGGATCAGATCCTCAACAGCATTTTTTATTTGTTGGTGGTATTCCGTATTGTGGGCGCCATATTCATCATGATATCCTGTGCTTTCGTTGAGTCCGTCAATGGGTGTTTCCTTTTGGGAGGTCAAAAGTAGACTCTAGCTTCGAGGAACGTGAGAACCTCGCTCCTGAAGGTGTTAGTTGGGTATATGCTTTAAAGGGGCGCGACATTCTTTGTCCCGACTTTCGATTAGCCTGGGATTAGTTAGCCCACCTCTTGGAGTCTTCATTACCCTTCGTTTTTCCTTGGTATGGCCATAGTTTCCTCGTGACAGATGTACTGTTCGACCCTTTTTTGAGCTGCTGAGTGTATCTCCGGGGTTCTTTGCTAAAGATGAAGCAGAAGCCCTTTCAGGAGGGCGTTCTGGAGGTAGTAATGATTACCTCAATGTTCTACCCTAGGTCATCTATATACTTAAGCTCCTTGAAGAAGCCAAAGTACAAAGTTCTTGAGGGGCTCCTTAGCGTGCTGACGCATTGTCAGCATGTGATGTGATCTGCCTTCGTCCTACGATCTTTATTGCTTGAGAAGTCACGTCGGAACATCGTGGAGAACTGAAGGAAGCTTGATATCGAGGGCCGATCATGACCTAGAAGCCAGTGAGCCGTCCGGAAGCTATGGCAGTCCGGAACGATTGTATATTTTCAAGAAGGTCGCCCAACCCATTAAATTTGTCAAGACTAGTGATCTTTAGCTTTTGAGGAATAGGCTCTTTAACATTGGAAGCCAAAGTGTAACCCTCGAATCCCAGTATATCTATAATTATATTTATGTTTATGGTATTTATATAAAATTTAATTTTTATTTTTCCATGGTAAAAACAAATGAAATATTATTTGCAAAATTGGGGGTGATGTGTAAATATTTATTTTGAAGGGGGTAAATTTCAAATTTTCCTATCCTAGAAAATTCTACATTATTTTCTTTTCTTTTTTTTCTTTTTCTTTTTCTTTTTCATTTTCATCCATATTAATTTGGGTTACTTTATCCCCAAATAATCCATTACTTTAATCCCAAGTAAATTCCCTAATTAATGTTTTTCTCACCACTAAAACTTTTCTTCTCATCACTTCTCTTTTACTTCTCTTTTATTTTCCAAAACATTCATATTTCATCTCTTTTCTTCTCTTAAGCCTCCTCTTTACCATAAAATAATCCAAGTTTTACAAAATTAATCCAAGAAGAGAGGTGATGAAGATTTTATTATAGATCACTAAGGCAAGTGTTTAAAATTATTTGTTATCTATTTTTGATTAATTTAGTTCATGATTTGAAATTTAATGATTTGAAATTTAATTATTAGATATGTTGATTTGTGTTGGTTATTAATTTAGTTAGTTTTGATTTAAGGTTTGTTAAACCCAGTGATCTTCTACAAATATGGACCGTTTTTTTCTTCAAATCAGTGTAAAGATTTAATCCTTGATAAGTTTTAAACATGAATTTACATGAAAACGCATTACAAATATATGTTCAGTTTATGGAATTTTTTGCAACATGTATTACTCGAATTTTTAATGGACATTATAGTTGGATTTTGAAGTTGAAGTCTAAAAATAAGTTGTCAAGAGCCCATTGACCTATTAACCTGTAAATTTGTGTTGCGTTTCGTTGAGTAGTGGAATTATGGCGGATTTTAGAAGTGGGAGATATTATTCTGAAATTTTCAAATTTCTGGTTGCTTACTGCAGTCACCTTGTTGCTAAGTTTTGGGCATCAATTCATGATATTTAGGTGATGATATTTGCACAAAAGTTGTAGATTATTTCGTGTAAATATTTATGCATATTTAATTTACTGAAATTAGACATCGGAGTTGTGAGATTTCGAGCGTTTAGTGTGACATGTTGTGATTGTCCAGTGAACCGACAACAGTGACACCTTTTGCGTTGTAATTTTATTAGAGGCTCTATACTTGAAAATCGGTAACGAAATTCTGGAAGGTGATAGTCGATTCCTTGGTCTATTCATAGCATTTTGGTTCCATATTCAATGATCATGTTTTCTATTTTTAAAGCAGGTTCAAAGATTGGCTAAATTTGCATATTTTTCTGGACTTTGATTTTAAAATGTGTAATTCATTTTTGTTGTGTTGTTTTATTTACTGGCACAAATCATATGCCAATATATGTTACTGCCTCAACATGACATTGTTACCAATTATTACTTGTAATAATTATCCTTATATTCACCAGCTACATGACATGACAAGTTTTCATCATTACAGATACAATTATTGATACAATTACTACTACAAATTTTCAAGTAATGACATTGATATGGAATCAAGTCCCAATTAATTAAATCCATAAATAAGCTGAAACAACTGGGGAAGGGGAAAGGAATTGTTAGACTCGGTTAATAACTTTGAAAAACTTATTTATGGTACCAAATGTATGGCCCAACCATGAGGGTTTGGATAGCTGCTGAACTATCATAATTCCTAGTTATTCTTACTGCTCGTGCATGTTAGAGCCAGCCATGATGGTCCGAGTAGCTTTCTACCATATTATTACTATTTTACTACTCCATTGAAATGTTTTTACAAGTTTCCAAGCTGTAATATAATGTTCACTGTTCATGAGCGTCTAGCACTGTGTCCTGGGTCAGCACCAGGATCATGGTGCCGTGGTCCCAGATATTCACGGGATGATTTCTATTGTTATTCGCTGGCTATCAAATACTTTCACAAATTAAATAAACAATAACAAATACAAACTAAATATTAAACTATTTAAAGTTTAACATGAGTAATTTCATTTATGAGTTCATTCATGTTTACAAGTGATAAGTTTATTATTGTTTGACATTTATTAGTTGTGATGTCATCGCTATATTTGTAATATCATATGATTCATGTTGGTACTCGACTCCCAATACCCTATGCTTATTTGCATACACATGAGCATACAAATTCCTTCATTTTACCACTTGTTAGGTCGCTTTCTGACGATCCTGATACTTGCATGCTCAGGTATAGACGACAACACTGTTGATCTGTCAGCTCATGACTTAGCTTGATAGTACCTGTAATATATATATAGTTGTGTTTGCTTTCCAAAACTTATGTATCTTTTGTGTGATCTTTTGAATGTTGAAAGGACTTGTAATATCTGAAAAACTTCTTATATAGTTGTGGCTTGCTTGTGTTAATGTGATAAAGTATATGTACAGTTTAGTTATTTCCGCTATGACTATTTAAACTGTGTGAATTGATATTTAGGCTTATTGTATATACAAGAAAATTTGACCTTTCCTTTGTATATACGCAATGCCGGCTTGTCATATGCCGTCACATAACTGGGTCCACTACACTGTATTTTTGGGTACGCATGACAGAAAGGCTCGCACCCAACTCCATCATCGGCGAATTCATCTTCTTTTTCTTCTAACATGCACTCGCACCTTCCTCTAGAGTTTTTCTATTATTTGCTCAACCTTTGAGAGGGAAGTGATTGTTGAGGCATCCTTTCGGGCTTGCAGAGGTGGCGTTGGAGGCCTAGCTTGGGGTCTCCGCTCGACCCCTCGTCGCTTTAGTCCTCAGGGTCTGCTCTTTCGCCTTCAGCCTATGATGGGAGATGGCAAGTTTGTGTCTCTGGTTTGGAACAGGGTCTCCCTTCATTCTATTGGTTTTTCCGCGCAGGAATCGTTAGAGACTTGGATTGTTCTGCACATAGCGTCGGCAAGGCGGGTCTTCATTGGCTGGAGAGTTCGTCGGAATTCTCCTTTAGGGAAAATCATTTTCTGATAAGTTGATTCACGCAAGTATAATTTTCGGTAAGTCGTGTGAAGGCTTCTTCGGTCATACACAGACTCTGGTGTTGGTCAACTAGAGGAAACGAGTTTTCGGTGGATCCCCTAGTGCCAAGCGCCCATGTTGGTCTCACGAGGTTTTGTTGTGGTTATCGGGTGTCACCATTCGGAATAGATGGTGACTTTTTGGCTTCCAGCATAAGATCAAGGATCTATCATGTAGCTCTGTTCCCACAGACAACGCCAATTGATGCTACACGAAATATGGTGTACCTGTGAGAACCAATACGATTTGTTTCATGGGTCATGAGAAAGGCATCTTCAATGTCGAGTACCTACAAGAGAAAGGACTCCCGGAGATTGTTCTCAGGGGACCTTCTCCGATGTCTAAGTCAATAGCCATTATGAAAACTAGGATTTCATTGCGTAAAAATTGTGTACCGTGATTTAGAGGGCGGGCTTATTTAGGCTTTGAATGGGGGGTCTCTGATTGCTGGTTAGATTCATCTCAATCTTCAACGTATCCAACTGCTTATTAGATTTCTTACCATCAATAAGTGATGGGTCGGTTATGGTGAACTGGGTGCGGGTGCGGATCCATACATCTTGGGTCTTCGGTTGGCCATAGCGGGTGTCGACTTGTATTCGCCTCAAGAGGGAGAGTGCTATTTCTTGTTATATCAATTGTCATGAAATCAAACCGTTGCAAATGAAAACATCGGCGGTTATAGAATCTCACATGCATTATTTAAAGTAGATGTCTCTCTCAATTGCATGCCTCCTAGCGCTTCAAAGAAATTCAAATCAGTAACAAGGTCGTAGAGCCACAACAGAGCGCCCGTATCAAAATGTCATCGACCGCTTCACGGTGAGATATCTATACATGTCATGCTGGGATCAAATTTAGTGCTAATATTTGCTGATGCACCTTCTCTATTCAAATTCCTTCTCCAAAGAAAATGGAGGGATCGCAAGGAGGCAATTAATCTCGTCAAATGAATATATATCACGGCTCCCCCTACGAAAATCAAATTGCTAAACCCATCGACCTCTCAAAAGTTCTCCATAAAGAAGGGGTACGGGATGAAGGGGCAATCCTGATAGCTCATTATTAAGAACTGCTCGAGCCGTTCCACCCTTTCAAGGGGCATTTTATTTAGCAGCTCGGTGCTCTCGGACAAGAATCTGAAGTGTTCTACCATGCGAGAGAAGATCAAGAATTCGACAAAGAAGATGATCATCACAGCCTCATGCCTCTCCAAGATCATAATTAACTCGACCTCTACACAACACAATGAAGAACTGACATCCACTTTTCATGATTGCTCACCTGAGGGTGCACCAACATTGAGCCCAAGCTCGATCTTACAAGTTTCATCATTTCCTCCCACACACTATGGAATTTCAATCAAGAGCACTCACATGATCCAATCGATGAAGATGATAGCTTGCTTTCCCCCTCTCGGTCTTGCAATGACGTCTTTTTTCCTATACTAATGTTGAATCCACTGGAGGTTATAGCATGACATACAAACATCTCATATTCCTATCCAAGTCTTTGCTACATCCAAAAAACATTAATTTGTTCTGATAAAAGACAGGTTTTCCGATTGCATTATGTTGATCAGAAATATTTTTAAAATTTCGTGAATATTCAGAAATAGTAGAATTTCCCTTTTTAATATTTTGCAGTTTTGATAGTAATTTAAACTTCCGACCAAACGAGTTTTGAGAAAAAAATTCGCCAAAGGCAGTCCATAACTCTGAGATTGTTTTGAACCCAACGACTTTTCCAAGAGTTTTTTTTAAAAAGTGTTCCGATGATCCAAGGATTTTGTTAGGGTTTTCGCTAGACATGCAAAGAAGACAAGAAAAAATAAAAACACGCAACACCAATATTTAACTTGCATGGTTCGACCAACGGCCTACATCTACGGGGTAAACATGAGAATCTCTTTATTAATGAGCAGGAATATCGGTTCATTTTATATTTTCTCTCATCTCGCTCATATCTCAACGCTAATTTAAATACAAAGACTACTCTTGGTAAATCTCTCCACTTTCATATATGGATGACTACCCGTTTCCTTTATCTTCATCTCTTCATACAAATATAAAGACTACTTATCTGGTGAATTTCTCACCTTTCGTCTTTGCCTTCGTCTCCTCTCTCTCTCTCTTTCTCATGGTTGGCCACTTTTCTCTGATAAGACCCTTCTCTATTTATAACACGAAATAATAGAACTCCTACTTCTATTAGGACCTCATCAAATCTCCAAAACAATTTCTAACAAATTTTCTAATAAATCTTTAAATAACTCTCTAACAAACTTTCCAAATTAAACTGCTGAAAGATCTCTTATAAATCTTCCAACAACTCTTCTAATAATTCTTCAACAATTTTTCCTAACTAATCTTCAAAACGAATCATCATCAAAACCAAATTCTAGTAGGACTCGGACTCTATCAACTCTGCGACGATCCGTTTCGCTCTTCATTATCGACTCTTGAATACGAACCAACTCTAACAAATCTTCACCTTGGTTTGTATTCAACGAGACATCTTCAATCCCTTCTCTTCAATATAAAGCTCCACCTTTATTCGAACTTCCTCCATACCATTTTCTATTTATCGCCACAGCAAATTTGTAACATTTCAGAAAATGAAAAATATTATTTTAGAATTTAAATAATAAAATAATGAATTTTACGGATATTATACAAGTATGGATTTGAGCTTTCGTAGATTGGTATAATTATATACCTAAATTTTTGGAAAATAATTGGGATTTAAAATGAATTATTAGTTATGTGAGCATTTATTTAAATAGGACTTTTCTCAAATTAGTATATAATTATATACATACAGGTTTAATTTTAAATTTAATTAGTGTTTTCCTATTTGTGCACTAAATCTAGTTTTATTTTTGTTAACCATGTTTAGTGTGCATGACATGTTAACAAATGAGAGTATATTAGTTTTCTTTTGTTATTCTTTTTCATTTGTGTTTATGGTTTTATTCTTTTTTAGAAGAAAAAAAGAAAAGGAAAGGGGAAAAAAAAGAAAATGAGGGAGAGACATAAGAGCACGGGAGGTATGGGCAAGGAGAGAGGGAGGTAAGGCTGCATAGCTATTTCATTTGCCTTCTCATTATTTTCCTCCATCTCCTTCTTCTTCTTCTTCTCCTTCACTTTCTCCACCACCACCTCTCACTTCTACTACGACAAACATCCCACAAATCACCACAAAACTCATGGCCGCCTTCACAAAAATTATTCATATTCTCATCCTAAGTATCTTGGTGGGATTAAGTCTCCATTTTGAAATCTTTTGCCATCTTGGAAATTTCTTTAGCTGCCTTTATGAGGTAAAAATCTCACTTTTAATCAAGTTTTAAGTATTCTTGTCTTGCTAAATTAGTTTAAAGTTTAAAAGTTTGAGTTTTATAGACTTAAGTTTTAGAAAGTGAGTTTTTGTAAATATAATGAGTAGTGGTGATTAAGTATAGTGTTAATTAGTGACTACAACCTTATTAAGTGATAGTATCCTCAGTCCAATTGTGTTTTGAAGATGCAAACATGAGTTTAGAAATTTCAAATGTCAGTTTTCTTGAGTTCTTGATGATCAATTAGAATCTGAAGCAATTAGGGTACTATGAAAATAAATTAGAAGATACAGAGAGATATATGAACCAGTAGAAGACCACCGTAGAAGCCCGAGCCCTCAATTCCTTAGCATGACCGCAAATTTAACGTCCTTGACCGCAAATTTAACGTGCGTTAGAGAGTAAGGGTGTGAATTTTATTCTGTAGCTCACTCACTAGATAACTAAACCTACCCTATATGCTAAAAAGTCCCAGATCACCTGAAGAAAAATCTGGAGTTGTTTTACTTGATTTTGGTGATATTTTACGATATTTGAAAACTTGGTTTTTGGATTTTCATGTTGTGACTTGGTCATTCGACGTCCGTACATCGACGTCTGTACGTCGACGTCGGAGAGTATTTTGTTGTTTTAGCACGTGTTGACCATAGATTCTAATCTATGTGCGATTCGTTCGTGATTCCAAATTCGATTCAGATTTTTATATGATTTTGGTTATGGATTCGTTATAGGTACAATCGCGAGGACTTCGGGGACAACAAAAAAGAGCAAGGCATCTGTCGGAATTGACTAGGAAGGACGTGTTGAGATGAGTAGATGTATATTTACGGGAGAAGTCGGGTGGTTGGCGTATAACAACCCTACAACCATAGAATTAGGATATATATAAGGATAATTACGTTATGATGATATGAAACGATATAATATGATATGATACGATATGACAGGAGATGATATGTTATGAGATGAGATGATATGATGTACGCGACTATAGATCCGTACTATTTGATTTGATGATATCGTACAATAGATATTCCGTATGTGATATAATTAAGATGGATAGCTGACTTTTATTTCGACTCCGGGAATCTTATTTAAAATCACAAAGTAGATATTATAAGATATTTAGACCCATACTTACTTTCAAATTAACGAACCGTTACACACTTTTGAATGATAATTTCAGAGGCGAATTTTCAAATGGTATCTAATTCAAAATATCGTAGCCCTTATTTCTAAAGCAATATTTCGTACTTTTTAAACTATATTGTATGACTCATACGTAGTTAGATATTTTGATACTTATTCGCGTACGATTTCTTTATTCCGTTTACGCTTGCATTTCGATTTCTTATTTCTGCATACGCTCACGCTTCGATCATTTACGATATATAATACGTTTATACATTTAGCTTAAGTGACTTCGTTGTTAGGACACGCGCACCATTATCGATGATTTACATGTTGCACGTATACATACCCGTATGCTCACACTCACCTCATCGGTAATTTCCATATCATGTACACAACTCGCTATGGCACCATATCACATTATAACCTATTAGCATTTTAAATTCTGTTAGTACCTTCTTTACATTGCTATACGATATGCTTATATGAACACACTTGTAATGCATTACAGTATTGTTCTATGCCTGTATATATTATTTTATTATTGTCATTTTCTTATGAGATTCTGCTTCCTTGAGATTTCTGAATTTGAGAAATAGCAAATATGATTTAAAAACTTGTGGATGTTCTAAAAACGCGGTTTTCTCTTGATATGATATTTCGATGTCCACCATGAGATTTCTCAGTTCTGAGCTATGATTACTACCCGATTCGAGAAATGAAGAGTCACCGTCTGTGGGTATGTGGTGGACCCGGTATGATACACAGGGTCAAGAAGATCGTATAAAATGGCGTTGAGCCTGGCTGGGACTATCTACCGGTGACAATATTGGACTCAGCAGATATCCGGAGGATACCGACCGGAGTGATATGAGATAGATGGATATGAGGACCGATCTGATAAGACGGTTCCTAAGATATAAGGGCCGAACCGATGAGACGACGCCTGAGATATGAGGATTTACATGTCGATACTAGACACGGGATTTATGATGATTTCGAGTGACGATACTGGACACTAAGTGTTTTATGATGATTTCGAGTGTCATTGATGGACAATCAGTGGATGATATATATAAACATGCTATGGATGACATGTTACCACATATTGATACAGACACGATATTATATTTGTGTATATATACACACACACATTCACTTTCGATACCACACGATATGATATTACTATACAGTATGACCTAGGTAGATCGTCATGCATTCGATTTCTACCTGATAATATCTTCTACTTATGAGTTGGCAACTCACCCCCATTGTGCCATCGTTTTCTTATAGGACCGACCGTTTAGATCAGTAACGATGTGCTGGCACACTTCAGTTTTGGATGATTTGCTTGGTAGGTGGGTTACACACCAGATTGTAACCACTGCTTGTATCATTTTTATATTTATTTGTATTTAGTTAAAAACTCCATCAACCAGATTATGTATGTTCTTTGGACTTAGAACGAAACTTGTATTATTCTTTTATATGCTGAGTTTGGACATTGTTGAGTTGATGTTTTGGGTTTTTCTTTACTACTCTGAGTTGATCTTCATTTTGGACGTCGTATATATTTATTTGTGTGGTTGTGTTTTCGCTGATTGGCGATGAGTTAGCTCTCGATTGGGGATACTTATATTATTATTGCTTATGTACTGGTTTAGATCAAAATTTACAAAGGAGGTGCTGCCCAAATTGCAAATGACGAAAATATTTTCAAACTATAGTATATAATCCACGTGTATTTCAAACGAACTTTACTTATACTTGAAAAGAAAGAACTTGATTTCATCGATACCCTTTTTCAAAACCTCACTTCCACTATTTTCTTAAAAATGTTTAGATTCCTGGTTTTCGGCTTATTTGGGTTACGCTGAGGTCCTATAGACTTCACGTGATTCAAATGCCTGTCACGTGTCGTTTCCGGGTCATGACAAAGTTGGTATCAGAGCGTTAGGTTTAAACTTTGTTCAATTCTAAGTTTGACTATGCGGAGTTTAGGGCGTATATTTCGAAACCTAAACTTGACCTTACGGAATTTAGACTTGACTAGAGAGATATTAGACCCGAACTTTCGTTACGGAGGTTGACCTTGGTTGATGGAGTGGCTAACTCAAGTAGAGTAACGTACCGTGTGTATATTTCACGGCATACTTACGATACGATACTTCGTTTAAATAATCTTAGGATGTACATATCTTGAGATCTTTTATTCTATTCGTTCTTGTAATCTATCCTCATTGATGTTTGTTTGCGGTTTTTATCACCTTGGCTATAAGAGCCGAGATGGCTGCGGCTAGAGATGCAGTCAAAGTAAGACGAGGACTGACCAGGGTATTGTCCCGGTGACACAGGATCAGATTGATTACTCCTTTTATGTTAGGATTTCTCGTTTGAGGCAAGTGTTCTGGATCCGCACCGGATGGTCAAGTCATTGTTTGAGGCCGGCCAGATTGAGAGGACTATTGATGTACAGCCTACTCTGGAGATCGTTGTGTTGTCTACCATGTAGACAGATGTACCAGTTGTTGCTGAGATTGACGAGATATCGCTTCCAGAGTTCACGAAACTGAAGCCATATGAGTTTACAGGCAGGGATGTGATAGAGATTCCTTAATTATTCATGGGTAGGATGACTAGGATATTTCGTTCGTTTGGATACTTCGATGTGAGATCAGTTGAGTTGACTAGTTACAGTTTGAAAGGTCTTGCTTAGACCTGGTGTAAGTCATTCGAGAGAGGATGAGCAGTGCGTATTCTTCTGATGGCTTGGACGAGTTCTCGAGGATGTAGCTAGCCAGATGTCTTCCACAGAGTGTTAGAGATACCGAATTCGTAGCTTCGAGTCCTTGTGAGAGACTCCGGATATGACCGTAACCAAGGATGAATTGCAGTCTATGCAGCTATCGATATATGATTTTGATTTGGTCGATATTGAAGAAAAGTGGATTATGAGATTCGTGCGAGATCTCAATGAGTAATTGTTCCTCTCCATTGATACTAGAGATTTGATACGTACGTAGAGGCATTAGATACGGCCACATTTCCAGAGGAAATTCATGATGAGATTGCAGCTATTCCGAAACAGAAATGGATTAATTAAAGAGTGCCAACTTCCGGGCAGTTCGGCAGAAATGATATCGGAAGAGGTTGTGATAAGTTCATCCCGGGATGCGACAGCGACAGAGATTTAGACCCAGGATCGATTGTATAGCACGCACTTAGAAGGCCAGAGGCCGCCGTCATTGACGTGCTACATTGTAAGTGGCCAGGTTACTTGGCTAGGAGATATTCAGAGAGGCGTCAGAGCGAGATTGTTTTCGTCGTTACTCCTTACCAGGCTGTCGAGCCGGGGGATCATAGAATTGGTGATCCGCAGAGAGAACAAGGACCTAGAGACAGAGGACGTCAAACTGTGAGCAGAAAGCATATAGAAATTCTTGCTCTGCCAGTTCCGGGTGCACAGGCTCCTTTCGACATTGAAGGGGGTGTACCTCAATATCATTTATTTGTGATTTGTGTTTTGGTGATTCGAGTATCACGTTTTCGTCATTATGACTTGTATTTTGATGATTGAGTTTCATGATTGATATTTTGTGCACAGCAGTTGCACTTGATTTATCTTTTTATACATCCATTACACGTGATTTACGTTTTTGTGCATATCCATTGCACTCGATGTTGTTTTGTGCACCAAGTTGCACATATTTATGATTTCGTGTATCCCGATACACTCGATTTTGATTGTGTGCCTGCTGTATGCACCTGATTTTGACTTGTGCACTTGATATTGTTTATATACGTTTTCGATGCATTGATATGGTTTTCGTGCACGCCAGTTGTACTAGATTTGTGTTTTCGTGCACCTAGTTGCTCTTGATATTTATTTTCGTGCACCTTATTGCACTAGATTGCTTTTGTGCAGATCTGATACACTTGATTTAGATTTTCACACCCACTCAGCGCACTTGATGTGGTTTTGTGCACCTATGAGACACTTGAGGATTTTCGTGCACATCAGTTGCACTTGATTGAGGTTTTCGTGCACTCTAAATGCATTTGATGTTGTTGTTGTGCATACCCGTTGCACTTGACAGATACTTTCGTGCACACCTGTTGCACTTGACAGATGCTTTTGTGCACACCCGTTGCACTCAGTTTTCATTTTCGTGCACATTCGTTGCACTTGGTTTAAACTTTGATTTACATGCACACCAGTCGCACGTGAATTTATTTTCGTACACATCGGTTGATATGGATTTCTTTTCGAGTATCACATTTTTATGACATATATTATGTTATATAGTAGCTAAGCAGGACTGGTCTGAGAGACAGTACCTGAACGTTTTTGGCATATATCGATATTTACAGAAGAGATTTTTAAAGGAGTTATAGTCTCATTGTTTTCCTACGTGTCAGTGAATGACACAAGATTTTTCAAAAGAAAACTCTTCCAAACTATTTTCAAAAAAGCGGGACGTATATTTTAAGCAAAACGTGTGTGTGTGTGTGTGTACTATTTTCAAAAAAGCGGGACGTATATTTTAAGCAAAACGTGTGTGTGTGTGTGTGTGTGTGTGTGTGTGTGTGTGTGTGTGTATATAGATATATAAATGAACGTCTGTTACTTGTGCCGTAATATACGCATCACACAATAATTTGAAAATGATTTTTCAAGCATACATTTTTAGCCACTTAGGTGATTTTACCTGGATGCGTACTATATATGTATTGTAGCCTTGATTATATTGTGTTTGATTTAAACAGTAGATTTCGCAACTTGCATTTTAATCATAAGTTGTATGATTTACATGACACTTGTTGGAGTTTTGATTATTGAGTTTTGTACTCGTTTCATGCGTACACGTTGTGCTATGATATTTCTAGCTTATCCATGAGTTCGGAGCCCCGTTGCTTTGACTTGATTTACTGAAATATTTTAATACTTGGGGTTTAAATGTAAATTTGGAGACTGAATTTATTTAAGGAGGAAGATATTAACATTTCAGAAAATGGAAAATATTATTTTAGAATTTAAATAATAAAATAATGAATTTCACGGATATTATACGAGTATGGATTTAAGTTTTTGTAGATTGGTATAATTATATACCTATATTTTTGGAAAATAATTGGAATTTAAAATTAATTGTTAGTTATGTGAGCATTTATTTAAATAGGACTTTTCTCAAATTAGTATATAATTATATATATACAAGTTTAATGTTAAATTTAATTAGCGTTTTCCTATTTTTGTACTAAACCTAGTTTTATTTTTGTTAACCATACTTTGTGCGCATGACATGTTAACAAATGAAAGTATATTAGTTTTCTTTTGTTATTCTTTTTCATTTGTGTTTATAGTTTTATTCTTTTTTAAAAAAAGGAAAGGAAAGGAAAGGAAAAGAAAATGAAGGGGACACATAAGAACATGGAAGGTATGGGAAGAGAGGGAGGGGGTAAGGTTGTATAATCATTTCATTTGCCTTCTCATTATTTTCCCTCATCTCTTCCTTCTTCTTCCTCCTTCACTTTCTCCATCTCCACCTTCCACTTCTACCACCACAAACACCCCACAAATCACCTCCAAACTCATGGTAGCCTTCACAAATATTATTCATATTCTCATCCTAAATATCTGGGTGGGATCAAGTCTTTATTTTGAAATCTTTTGCTATCTTGGAAATTTCTTTAGTTTCCTTTATGAGATAAAAATCCCACTTTTAATCAAGTTTTAAGTATTCTTGCCTTGATAAATTAGTTTAGAGTTTAAAAGTTTAAGTTTTATAGACTTATGTTTTAGAAAGTAAGCTTTGGTGGATATAATAAATAGTGGTGATGTAGTAGAGAGTTGATTAATGACTACAACCTTATTAAGTTATAATATCCTCAGTCCAATTGAGTTTTGAACATACAAACATGAGTTTAGAAATTCCAAATGTCAGTTTTCTTGAGTTTTTGATGATCAATTAGAATCTGGAGCAATTAGGATACTCTGAAAATTAATTAGAGGATACAAAGAGATGTATGAACCAATAGAAGACCACCGTAGAAGCTTGAGCCCCCAATTCCTTAGCATGGCCACAAATTTAACCCTCTGGACTGCAAATTGCGGGTGAGTTGGAGAGTTAGGGCGTGAATTTTGTTTTGTAGCTCACTCACTAGATAACTAAGCCTACCCTATATGCTTAAAAGTCTCGGATCACCTGAAGGAAAATTTAGAGTTGTTTTACTTGATTTTGGTGATATTTTACGATATTTGAAAACTTGGTTTTTGGATTTTCATGTTGTGACTTGGTCATTCGACGTTCGTACGTCAACGCCGAGAAGTATTTTGTTGTTTTAGCACGCGTTGACCATAAGTTCTAATCTATGTGCGCTTCGCTCGTGATTTCAAATTCGATTTGGGTTTTTATGCGATTTTGGTTATGGATTTGTGTAACATTTCAGAAAACATACAATATTATTTTTGGAATTTAATATTAAAATAATATTTTTTTCGAAAACTGCCCGATTTGCGAAATTGGGGTTTTTGAAAAAGGGTATAAATATATACCAATAATTGCGAAATAAATGAAAATTAAAATGATTTACTCATTTAATAACATATTTTTAGGATTTGGCATTTTTAAAAGTTATTATATGCAATTTTGATAAAAACCCGATTAGTGCACTGGTAATCGCGATTAAGCCAAATCCGCATTTCTACAGCTTTTCATGGTTAGTGCACCATGACATGTTTCATTTGGTTACATGTTATTTCATTTATGGTTTTATATGGGTGTATCTGTTCATTTTGGTGAGAAAAAGAAATGAGAAAAAGGAAAAGTCAAAGGGACACATAATGATTAGGTTAGGTGGGCTTTGAAGAGAGAGAGAGTGTGTAATTGTGAGAGGGGGAGGGGGCTGCTGCTGCCATAACCCTTGGCCATCATTTTCTCCTCCTTCTTCCTTATCTCCTCAACCCCACAACCCTCCTCAAAGAACCTTAGATTGTAACGTTTTAAAAATAATTAAATAAATAAAATCGTTTAAGTGAATTTTATAATTTCGGTAAAGTAAAACGTAGTTTTCATTAAACTAAACCGTAATTATTCTTCACTATAAATTTAAAAATACCTATTTTAATTATGTTATTATTAGTAAATGGTGTTTATTTATCCACTTATAAATTTTTAGTTTAATTAAATATTTTTCCTAAATTAATTATTTTAAATATTAACATAAGCTTTATTTATACACTAAATTAGTGTAAATTACAAATTTGAATGGGTTTAATTTGCAAAAATGAACCATTGCATATTAGAATCAAGTGTGTTTCATGCAAAATTTATTTTCAAATTTATCCATGGTTCTAGACCATTCTAGGTTAAATTAAGTGAGGAAAATAAAGAATTTTTATTAATTTCATGAAAAGACTTAATGGTGTGATATTTTAGTGAGACCTTCTATACTTTTCTTCACTTTTCTCACTCTCCTCCTCCTCCTCCTCACATGGCCGGCCCTCATCTTGGCTGCCCCCAAAATTTCCCCACTTCAATTTGTATTAAAAAATCATCAAATTCCATCAAAAATTCCAAAATAAACCCCAAAATCCATATTCAATCTTTACCCAATATTCTTTAATCTATTTAGTATGGATCTTGGAGATGGAAACCATTATTTTGGAGGCTTATTTCATGCTTGGGTTTCATGTTGTGAAGGTATAAATCTCATTCTTTTGATTATTGTTATTTAATGTTTCATTCTAGCATAATTAGAATTAATAAATTAATTCTATCTTCAAGTTTTAAAAAATTCAAGTTAGGCTTTGTAAAATCAAGTTATGATTTTATTAATTAATTAGGGTTATAATAACTAGTTTAACACTTTTAGAAATGGAAAATCATGCATGCTTGATATATTGTAAATTGTTGATCCAAAATTGTTTAATTTAAACAATTTTGCAAACTAGATTTCTATATATTGTATATATTGGTGAAATAAAATTCCAATTAATGTTTGTAACACTAGAGTATGGTTTTAATGAGGGTATTAACTTATTGGTGGAATGAAAAACTTAATTTGATTACTAGTTTTTATTTATGATTGAAAAATAGTGATAAAAAAAACATGCTATTTTGCTAACTAGATTTTGGAAATTCTTAAATAAATGAAATTTAAAATATAATTTATGGTTTCATTACATCATTATCATCATGAATTGTAGTTTAATGCATTAATTCATGCAAAATCCAATTTAGATGAGATATTGTGACATTTTGCTTGCAAGGTGTTAAAATTGGTTTATTTGCAAACTAGAATTTTCTAATTAATACAATTGGGGTGTTAAAAATATAGTAATGGGTTGTATAATCTAGTTATGCTATTTAATGAGTTTTATGACCATTAGTTTCATTTAAATGTCAAGTTTTGAAGTAAAACGGTAAATTGGCGTTTTCGGGTTTTTCGAAATCAGACGATTTGATCGATTTTTAGGGTTTCGATGGGTTAAATCATGTTTTGTATTATAAGTGATGAGTTTTAAAACTATGAGTTGTTTGTTGATGTTTATCTCGATCAATCGGCATTTGTACGCCGATATCGAGCGATATTTGGTTCTTTTGCATGAGCGGGACATAGGTTTTAACCTATGCGCGTTCCGTGCGTCGTTTTGACTTTTGTCCGTGATTCAGTTTACGATACTACATATGTTTGCATATAGGTACCCCTCACGTAGACTTCGAACGAGGAAGAAGAGGAAGGCGACATCGTCTTCGGCAGACAAGGACCAGGTGAGTAGATGTATATCTACGGGGGGAAGTCGGGTGGATGGCGTTTAGCACCCCCGCAAACGTAGAATAGTAGTAGTATTTATTGTCGTTAGGAAGCTAGACGTGACCTTAGATCCTTGGTGAGTAGGACCGTAGTAATGACCTTAGGTTGGACTAGACTGATTTAGAAAGACCTTACCCGAGGATGAATATCTTGGAGAAGATTCGTAGGTTTCAGGTAGATATACACACACGCACACACACAGAAACTCTACGTGGTGTATACGTGTATGTGTATATATATATAGGACTAGGTGTAGGTATATATATACACACCACACGTATATGTGATACAAGGATGTGATATGATACACGGGAAAGGAACAGTATAACTGGGCTTGATGCCGTGATTCTTGGCTATACAGTCGTGTTATGATGTTAGCGGATCATTAGAAAATGAGATGGTGGATTTGTATACATGAACAATAATAATGGGTGGTGATGATATTAAAGTATATGGGACTCTAAAATAGAACCCGGACTGTAACCTGTGCCTGAAATTCTGATATGATATATGTGTGACTTGATTACGACATCATATAGGTGTACTTGATTTCTACATCATATAGGTGTAACTTGATTGCGATATCATAAAGGTGTAATTTGATTTCGATATCTTATAGGTGTGACTTAATCACGACTTGACATATGTGACTTGATCAAGATATAATATATGTGACATGATATTTCTGTGGATAAATTAACGATATATATTTATGCTGGCAATGATATATGATTGATGTATGCGATTACAGTATAGCACCTTGAGCATGACATGTGTTGATAATGATATTATACGAATGATGAGACACGTAGGTGATACTTGACCCGTACCCCGATATTGGGATGTCGTACGATGGACTTTACCGTACGAGGCATAGATATGATGATTGATCCGCACTCTTGATTCGAGGAAGCCATACTACGTACGTGACGCTATTGAGGATGGATCGCCGACTATTAGAGATATGGATTCAGAATTTAGGTGTACTCCTATTTCTTATCGACTAGTTTCTTAGGTTTAGTTCCTTAGGAGGTTAGATGGACACTAGTGTAAGTTCGAGTCATATAGTTGTAGTTTTACTTGTATATCGCAGATGAGTGGTTATTACACATCCGTCTTTACATTCATACCGTAATCATAATGTTGCATGTTCATACATATGTTTTTATATCAGTATAAAACTCTGCCTGTTAGGACACCAACACCATTACCGATGATGCGCATATTTCACGCACACGTATTTGCCGGCTCACACACATCATCATCGGTAATTGCTATGTCACGTACACTTTAGATCATATTATCTTTTATTGATAGAATCAGCTAACAGCTAGATCGATATTACATCGTGATTACTCTCTGGTGTTAGTATAGACATGGCATTTATTACTTAGACATTTCATGCATTCACATTTTCATGTTATCATGCAGTATTATGGGCATATGCCGACACTTATTATATACTTATTCATGATTTTGAGATTTTAGATTTCTATGAGGTTTCTGGATTTTTGGGGAAAACCGCAAGAATATATATAAAAACTTCTCTCTCTCCTCCTCTCTTTTTAAAATATAAGTTGCGGTTTTCTCGTGATGTATGTGTCGTCCACCATGAGATTTCATGTTTTCTGTTGGATTTCGAGACCCGATTCGAGGAGTAGATGAACCGTCTCGGGTACATGGTGGGCCCGGTATGGTACCCCGGGACAAGAAGATCGAGTTGTGGACGATGAGCCTGGCAGGGAAAGGCTACCTACCGGTGATGTCTGGCGCGGTGGATATCCGGAGGATACCGACCGTTGTCGTGAGATTTGATGATATGGGCCGATCCGGACTGACGGAGCCCGAGATATTGAGACTATGAGACATTTAGATTATGAGGTATTGAGACTTGAGATTTACATGTTTTGTGTCGATGCTTGACACGGATTTCCATGGATTTCATCGTTGATATTTCAGATTTCTATACACCTTTTACTATGATAAAAGCTAAAGATTTCTTATATAGATATATCTAGATTTTTGGATTGGTTATTTTACATTCATGGTGCATGCATACTCATTCATATGGCTTAGTACTATATGAGGCACTGACACGACCACGGAGAATTTGCACTTACACATAGCTTATTATCCTGCCTTTACTTGATGACTAGTAGTATATTACTATATTATTATGACCTAGGATAGCGTCGTGCATTTCGATTTCTTTTCGCAGATATTTTCTACTCACGAGTTGGCAACTCACCCCCGTTGTGCCAAATTTTATTACAGGTTCGATGTAGAGGTTTTCCTGGCAGCTTGCTGGCACATCTTTTCATTCAGGGTGATTTGCACGGTAGGTTGGTTCACTTGTATCTGGACCGCCATTGTACTTTTATTATTTCATTTGTATCTAGAAAGCTCCATCAACCAAACTTGTATTACTTGATAGTTTACTGGACCATTTACTTATTTCGACCTTAGAGTCACGCTTGTATTATTATGATATCTGGTGGTTTTGTTTTCTTTTGAGTTTTGAGCCTCGCCCTTTGGCGTTGTATACTATTGTGCATTGGTGTGGTTGTTTCCGCCTTTTGGCGTAGAGCTAGCTCCCGTTTGGGGATGCTTTTTTATTGTTTATATGTATTTAGTCTTGTTTGTACCCGTTTGGGGCCAGTTTTTATAAAGGAGACTCTGCCGAAATTTTTGAAAAATTGGATGTTGCTTTTAAACTTGTTTTCTTCATGTTTTCCTTTACTTCTTCTTCTTTTATGGTTTAGATTTCTGGGCTTCGGCTTACTTAGATTACGTTGCGCCTCTAGACGCTTCGTAATCTAAGTGCCAGTCACGTTCCGTACTTTCGGATCGTGACAAAGTTGGTATCAGAGCGCTAGGTTTAACCTTTGTATATGTCTAGGGTGACCCTTAGTTGGTGGAGTAGGCGACTTAGGTAGAGTGATGTACCGTGGGTTTGATCCGCGGCATATTTACGATACGCTACTCTTCTTAAGTAGCCTTAGGATGTACATTTGTTTGCACCGCATTTCATTCGTTCCTTTGATCTATCTTCGTCAATATCGGAGGGTGGTTTCTGTTACCACGGGCGCATGGGCAGAGAGAGCCGCGGCTTGAATGCGATAACCATTAGGGTATTGGTTATTCTTGAGGATTGAAGTATTGTTTAGTGTGCGGATGAAAGGTATCCACATGGTGTCCAGGCGAAGTTAAAGGGTTCGAACGATTATCAGAAAACCCATTTTCCCAAGTTTAAGGTATTCGGAAGAACATGCAGGTATTTCGATGGACCCTCTAGAAGAATGAAACCCTAACTCGACATAATGACCACGAGAACGCCCTTGAACCTTAGGGTTTGTTAGTTATATGTATGCCCTAGAGGGCATTACTATACATAGGATGTATATTGTAGTGGATGCTTGGACATATATAGGGAGGACTTTCTTGCTCGACATGATAGTATGCTATCTGGTTGCTCTTTACCTTAACGTGTACACTGATTGTCTCTCTGTTACATGTTGGTAAAGCCCTTAGGATGTGTACTTGACTACCTGGACTATGATGCGGATCATACTAGTGGGGACATGGTAGTCCATAAGTACATCCTTCAAGGTCCCTAGTCGTGGGTATATCGAGACGGGGCATCGATATACCAGAGTAGGTTAGCGTATACCTTCTCGACCCATACAGATGGGCGATGGATGATCCTATATCCATTGGTGTTTGACATCAGAGATGATATACGGGTGCTCAGTGGAGACTGGGTACACTGGACGGACTCGCCGAAAACTCCCAGATGGTATTATACCTTACGTCAGATGGCAGTTCTCTGGTGACACTGGTACAAAGTAGTCTGTTGACCTGAGATCGTCATAGAGTCTTGTGTGGTTCCCACTGTGCTTTGATTTCCACCTTACCACGTCTAAGAGGGCGTGCAAAACGGTGGTTTTTGGGTACAGTCCCGAATCACATGGAGGCAATGAGCGATAGGAGAGGATTCGTCTCTCTCGGTATATGGGGTTGATGTTGCGCTGTGTTCGATTGGCTATAACTGGAAATCCCTAGCCAGGGTTGCTGAGATTTACTGGTAAGTGTTACCTGTAGTTTCTCGAACTGTTATAGACCTCATATCGACACGACTTATCGAGCTATTGGGGTCTGACGTTTATCACCCCTAGGCGAGATATGCGACATATCAGACGAACAGACCGGACTGTACGGTAAGTGTTACTGGTTGGATTCACAGGAGTGTGAGCGGGCTTGCTCGTCGATCTTCTGATCGCTCAATACCCGGGTGGCCGTTACGTTTAGCAGACCGCTTGCGGCTTGTGGGTGTTTGATATGATCATCACCTACTGCCGGCGTATTGACGAGTCTTTAAAGTCCTACACAGAGGTTTCCTGGCTCAAGTGAAACGAAATAGGAGCGCATATGAGATATGTGCGGGACCGAGAATAATGCGTGTATGTGATACCGTTTCTATTCTCGTGATGAATGTATCGATTGGTTGTATGTGATATAACCTAGTTATCGAATCGAAGATTGATTCGATAAGTCGATATATTGGATACTAGTCGGTTATATGCGACATGACCGGATCATTGAATCAAGTGTTGATTTAATGATTTAATGTATAATTATATATTTGATATATTACTTTGCATTAACTAGTATTGGTTCACTTAAAAAGGATTTTCTCACTTGATGTGCACATTGTATATGTGATATATTTTTTGTGCACTTGATTGTATCATGTTTGATGATACATGCATGTTTGTGTGTATGATTAAACCATGGTTATGTAATGGTTAGGGTTTTCATTTTCTTAACTATTTCTTTTATTTATTTAATTTTAAGGCAAGAAACAAAAGGGCGGCTTGTTTTGTTTTTCCTTGAAACTTCTTGAAGCTTTGAAGCTTTTGAAGCTTTGACCATTTTGTTTGTTTGCCTTAACCTAACCATTCAACCTAACCCTAGTTTAGTCTCTACACATAACCATGGTTGCTATATGATAAGTATTCATTTTATTTTCTATTTTAAATAATACTCATCATATTCTTTCTTCTTCTTCTTCTTCTTCAACAAAGAAGAAACCTTGCCTCCATCAATGGCAACATGAGAAAAAGAGTGAGAAATCCAATTCTAAAGTGAACCCACTTCCTATTTCTTCATCCTCTACCACTTGCCAAGTAGTATAGGGTGTTTTCTTCACAAGTTCATGACTTGGTGAAGTTGGAGCTTGATCTTGTGTTGCCTCGACGTAGATCATCTTCGGCATCGAAGTCGACGACCCAGCCCGCCCATTTCTCCGATGAAGCCGACGCTAGAGCCCGGGATCCGATGATCGCAGCGAGGGGACTTCATCACGGAGCTATGGAGGTGGAGGACCGGATCTACAAAGGTTGTATTTTCCGTTTACTCATAGTTAAGTTGTTAACTAGTTATCGTTTTCTCCTAAAATCTAGTTAACGATCCGTATTAGGGTTTCTCGGCAGTTGTAAAATTTGAAATTGGCATGGTTGATACCTTGTGAGACCTCATTAGTGTGCCTAGGAACCCTACAGTGGTATCAGAGCCTAGCTAGAGCCTTAGGCGATGCGTAGACGGAGTTAGAAGTCCGATCGACCCGAAACCCTAATTCAAAACGGCTCTCTGTACATTTTTTAAAAACTGGGTTTTTTCCAGATTAAAAATTCTTAAAAAATTCAGCAGGAAGATATAAGAATTATGGTGCAAAACGAGCCCCTGAATCATCTAAACCGCCGCGGAACAGCGGCAGAAGCATGGCTTCTGCGGCGGTTCCGCGGCCGTATGGTCACATTGCCCAATAATTTTTGCACAGTAATTCCTATATTTTGGTTCTGTATTTTCTGGGATTTTTTAATATTTATTCAAGAGTTGAATATTCTGGGTTGTATTGGGAGTTTGTAAATTCGATCGGATTATCAAACTTTGTCTATGTGTTTTTCCGGGTAATTTTAGAATATGTTAAAAAGTTCGACCGGATATAAATACCCACTTTTTCCCCTGCCGGGAAATTTCCAATTGTTGGATTTTTCCATAGTTTAATGACGTTCTAAGTAGTGCAAGTAACGCGATGGTCCCTCTAGAAGACAACAAACCTTAACTCGATTATGTGACCGTCTTGAACTGCCCTTTGAACCTTAGGGTTTGGGGCAGTACGGCGTGCCACATGTGAGGCGTTGGCTTGACCCTTCTACAGCTGGACCGTTGGTACTGAGGCACGAAGTGAATGTTTTTAAACTTATTTCATGTATTGAGCTGTTTCGGGAAAACTTGGGTGTTTGATTGTTCGATCGGAAAGTTTAACATTTTCTATTTACCCGGAATGTGATACAATATTTGGAATCCACAAGTAGTTATGAGATAACTGATATGAATGTTATAAACATAGCAGTTTAGTCTCACTTGATCGGTTGCCACGGAATTTTGATGCGATCAAAAGTCCGTCGCAATCACGTAGTGTACGCGGATACTCGCCGGGTAAACTTAATAGACAGCCTCGCCCCATAGCCCCGACCAAGTGACTGTAGGAGAACCCCGTCGCCGAAAGCATCCGTTCGGGTGCTCACGGCAGCGGTGTTCCGCCTTAGTGCACTTCGTCGTCGGTATTGGGGGTGTGGCCGTCTACTAAAGTTTGCGATGAGCATTCGATCTGAATGCCGGGAATCCTGTTGAATTGTCCGACTTGATATTGAAAAGAGTTTTCGATAATGAGACTAAAATGCGGGGTTTATAATTGTTAGGCATGCGATGTCTAAGGAATTCATTTGATTAGGCATGCGATGTCTATGAAGGTTGCGGATTCCAACTGTTATAGTTTTACATTTTCTTTTCTGTGATCGTAAGTGTAATATGTGATATCGCCGGTTTCGTTGCTATATGCCAACGACAATTGGGATATGCATGTTTACTTACGTTGATGACATGTGATGTTATGTGTTGCTGGATATGTTATATTGGACCGTCGTGTTTGAATAGCCGGGTTTTTTTTATGTGAGATGAGTGTTTTTCATTTTCATTCATGTAAAAACTTGTATGTAATATTCTTTTATTGGGGCACTTCCAGGTTGCGGAAGATGTCACCTTTTGTATATTATTTACTTTTCCGCACTAGGATAGACCCAAGGAGGAGGGCACAAGTAACCGGGTTCTGGAGTCCAGTGGGAGACCAACTCGAGGAGTCGAGTCCGGGTCTCCTAACTCTAGAATTGGTAGGGTTGCTTGCCGCTCTCGTAGGGGTCTAGGGGTATGGGTTTGGCTATTCATCGCGGCTGTGGAATCCGTGTTTTATACTGGCTCGTATTAAAAACACGGACGTCCTAGTATATCTAATGTTTCATATGTTTCTTCTGCTGCGATATCTGTGATGTGATCATGTGATGTTCTGTGATAAATACTGTATATAGTATATATGATATATTATATAGACGTTACTTATGTTTTACACCCGCGCTAGCCCTGCCCCGCTCTGTCGTTAGTTACCTAACCTAACAGTGCACGAGGGGACATCGAGGCGAATACGGATGGCATAAGTGTACGTCGTATTTATCTGTGATGTTTAGGTGATTAAATGATGGGACTTCATTAATGTGATTAATGAAAGAAAAGAAACCTAAAGATGTTGTGGAATCGAATTTCAAAAATAAAACAGGTAGCTACAGTTCTTGCTTTGCACAGCGGTATATATGATATATCCTGCACCTTATTCTATGAGGAAAGGACCGAGATCCCTTCACCGGGAGTGACTCCTTTAGCAATAACTGGCAGATGCTACACACTCGGTTTGTCTTTTGATTGCTTTTAAGAGTTTTTGCTTTGCACAGTGATATATATGATATATCCCGCACCTTATTCGATGAGGAAAGGGCCGACGATCCCTTCACCGGGAGTGACTCCTTTAGCAAAACTAGAAAAGCCTCAAAAACACTCCATTTTAAAATCATTTGATTTTACAACGATATCAAGTTCATTACGCAATAGGTTTTCAGAAAAACCTGTCGTAGCCCTCCGTCATTTTAGATAAGTTGTATATAGTATTCGTGCTACATTTGTTGGCTTTCGTCAAGGTGTAGTGTGCGGTGGCTATATGCTACTTATCTGCTGCATACGATGCGATTGGATTAGGGTAGTCGTGCGGCTTTGTTGGCTTTCGTCAAGGGTCGTGCGGGTGGGTTTAATTCAATCAAGAAATGTACGGGTTGAACTTGACTAGCGGGCTATGGTTTGTTGGCTTTCGTCAAGCTCATAGCACGTTAGGGGCAAAATATTATCGGGAATTTCAAGTGTTGAAATTTGCAATGAGATTGCATACCTTCTATGAGATAGTTAGATCCCGATACCCGCTGCGAGTAATTGTTACTCCTGGGAGAGTTTTACACATTACAATTAGCCGATCAAGTAGGTGTTTAGAAAGGTGTCAACGGGGTTACGCCTCTGGGAAAACAAGGTTTACATTAATTAGGTTCGTGCGAAAGCACGGGGGACCTCCCTCAAAGTACCGACACTGGCCTGACTGAAAGATTGGCGAACTTGTAGTGTGTAATTAATCCCGGCTAGTCTTTCCTTTTAGGGTTTGAAGGAAGATTTGATAAAAACAGTGGGAGCCATCCTGATTAGATAAATAATAACCAATCTGATCTTGCAAGAGCGCACGCTGAGTGTTTTCTTCTCTCTCTCTCCAGGTAGCGACCATATCACGCCTTAATCAAGATAATAATACGGATTATTGACCGAACCCACTTGTTATACTGAGCTGGGGAACGTTGGTCCCGCTCCAACTTATAATTGTTATAAGACAGAGCAGGAAATTGGGGAATACCAGATTTCCGTGCCGCCCAAACGAAGAAAGTGCATTTTGATGCATCATCTTCGGGTGTGTTCGTTACAAAGAACTGTTTCTCAGTATCCTTTACGTCCTGGGTATGAGATACCGGATCAGGATCCTGCATATGTAATCTGTTACATGGGCTAAAGAAAGGTAGAGAACTGAGAACGGGTGATAAGTTTCATGAGGCAGAAAACGGGGCAAGTGTTGCAGCCAAGTCTGTTAGTCACTGTCACCCTGTATTACAAATACATTGATTCTGAACGGATGTTATTAGATACCGAACCTGATATACAAAATCATATCAGTCTCTTTATAAGTAAAGAAATGATAAAATTTTGTATTGTTGGATAATGTTTTGAACATTTCCTATATCAAAAGTTGATCGGTTCAAGCACGTTATCTAAAAGCATTGATGTTCTAAATCAAACTACAGTTCTTAGTATACAGAACACACACAAGAGGAAGAGTTCAGAAATGAACGAATCCTTCTTGAGGTATTGTAGACTAGGTCATATCAATGCGACCCGACTAGCTGAAGTTACATCTAGATGCATATTTAAATCTGTTTGAATTTACATCTTGTGAAACTTGCCGGTCATGTCACAAAGATACGATGATACCAGCTCTGTTTATTGGAAACAGAGAAAGAGTTAGTGAACTCTTGGGATTGATACATGTTGATGTATGTAAGGTCCCCAGTCTACAAATGCCAGGACCGGTTCTTAGTACTTCATTGCATTCTCTGATGATCTCTTTAGTTTCAGACATATGTTCCTGTTGAAACACAAGTCCGAACCTTTTGAGATATTCACAGAATATAAGTTAGAAGTAGAGAACCAATACGGGTATAAGTATTATATCCTTTGATGTGATCAGGGAGGAGAATACTTGAGCACGGAATTCCTGGACTATTCTAAAGGAGAATGAGATTCTCTCTCAGCATTACTCCTCCGTATACACCATAGCACGATGGTATATCGGGGCGGAGCAATTGCACCCTATTCGATATGGTGCGCTCTATGATGAGTAATACTGAGTTACCTGTTTCCTTTTGGGAGTTATGCGCTTGAGAAGCTGCATACCTATTGAATAGGGTTCGAATCAGATCACAGCCTACCACTCCATATGAGATATGGTATGGGAAGAGCCCATGTCTTAAGCTAGTTAAGATTTAGGTTTGACCGGCCTATGTCTAAAAGCAAAATCCGGACAAGCTCGAGGCAAGGTCTGTAATGTAGAACTGGAAAGGTTCCAGCTATACAAACTACAGCGGATGATTTGATAAAACTAAAGGATTCAGTAGAATCCAACGAACCTCAGCCTCTCCGCCGATCTAGTAGGGTTCCTCACCCACCTGAGAGATACTTTAGTTTCTCTATGACAGTGGGAGCGAGGATTGCATCATGAGATGATGACCCAACTAGTTTCGAGCTGGCCATCAGGAGTAGGACTCTGTAAGAATGGCTGGATGCTTAGTGATCTGAGATGGAATCCATGTACACCAACAAAGTATGGACTTTGGTTGCTATATCTGAAGGGTTAAATCCCTATCAGGAGCAAGTATATCTTGAGAAGATTACTTGGTGTAGATGGAAAAGTTGAGACTTTCAAAGATAGACTTGTTAAAGTTTTTCGTCATCGACCAGGCGTGGATAATGATGAAACCTTTTCTAAGGAGCTATGCTTAAGTCCATCCAGATCCTACATGCCACGGCTACATACCATGACTATGATATCTGGCGGTTGGGTGCCATGACTGCTTTTCTAGATGGTGTTTTAGAAGAGTGCGTCTATAAGTACACAGCCAGAGGGCTTCGTAGACAGTGGGAGCAGCGGAAACGTGTACAAGATGCTTTATAGGATAAAGCAGGCATCGCGGAGTTGGAACGTCTGTTTTGATATCGTAGTCAAAAGTTTGACTTCATTAAAATAGTAGATGAACCTTGTATATACAAAAAGGTAGTAGGGAGTATGGTGGTGATCCTCGTAGAGTACGTGGATGACAAACACTTGATAAGAAAGGAGTTTCCTATGCTACGCTCGGTCAATCTCCGCTTATCACAATGATTCTCCATATAGGATCAAAATGATACCTCCTTAATCCTGAGTTTTACATCTATACGATAGATCTAAATGGATGTTAGGATTCTCACTAGATGTAGTGAGATGGTATCAATCGATCCTGGGGAGAATCACTGGAAGTGTTCCAGGGTGATAAGGACGACTGAATGTCAGTCACAGGCATTGTCTTTACCCTCTATGGAGGGACGGTATGTTGGAAGAGTTCCAAGCTAGATACCGTGGAAAACTAAACGATAAAGGCTGGTAACATCGCTATTAAAGATACTACCAAAGAGGCAGTTTGGGTGTATATTGGTTCATGAGATGAACTAGGTTCCTACCATTGTATGACAATGGAAATGAGGCTTCGGCCGAGGAACCCTGGTCCCATCAGTGACCCAGACATATTCTAAGGCAGTATCACCTAATCATGGAGATGGTTGATCTCCAAGGAGATCGAGGTTAGGAGAGTAGACTCAGATAAAATAAATAGCCGAAATGATTGGGCAACTCGCAATAAAAAGCAGCGAGTAAAAATAAAATAAATAGCCGAAATGATTGGGCAACTCGCAATAAAAAGCAGCGAGTAAAAATAAAATAAATAGCCGAAATGATTGGGCACCGCAAAAAATAGCCGAAATGATTGGGCAATCGCGACTTTCGCGATATAAAAGCTGAAATGATAGAGCATCGTGGAAAAAAATAAAATGAAAAATATATATAATGAAATTTATGCCCTACAGGCGATATCACAGCAATCCCTGTATACAATCCAGAGGCACAAACAAAGAAGGAAACACATCTTCCCTCCCCATGCTCCATAAGAAAACGAGGCCAAGTCTTGACGGTAACTCATATAAAACCTGAAAGACGATCAGAGATCATCTCGCACCAGCGCGGAGTGGTCACCACCTCGACGTCCGTCTCAATACAACAGACGAGATGTCGCGACAGCGTTCTTCCTCCAACAGGATTCGGACGTGACAAAGCAAACAAAGCGAAGGCCAAATTCCTAGCTTCAGGGTCTTAACGGCAAGTCATATAAAGCCTGAAAGACAATCGAAGATCATCTTGCACCAGTGCGGAGTGGTCACCACCTCGACGTTCATCTCGATACAGCATACGAGATGCCACCCCAGCATTCTTCCTCCAACAGGATTCAGACGCGGCAATCAAACAACGGAGCCACGGCAAAGTCCCTAGTTCCAAACCTCGACGGTTCACCAACAACCTAGAGACAACCGCGACATTCGTCTCGATATAGAGGATGCAATGCCAGCAAACGAAGCAAAGGCCAAATTCCTAGCTTCAGGGTCTTGACGGCAAGTCATATAAAGCCTGAAGGACTATCGAAGATCATCCCACACCAGCGCGGGGTGGTTATGACTCATCGGGGCTCTCCAAAATGAGCCTAACCTCAAGTAAAAAGTGACATGGAATATCCCTACGCTTGCTCTTTCGACAGTAATATTACCTAGAAGATTACTTGCCCCGAAGGGATCAGAGACACGACAATCGCAAGGCTACTCGAACAGCAAGATTGCCTATCGAGGAATATATCAGCCAACGCGACGGTACGACGGCCAAAACCCTAAGTACCACAGACCCTAACGGACCTCTGTCGTAAAGAACAGAGGTTAACTGTGACGTTAGGATATTCTTGCGAGAAATGCTCGATTCGTCTCGACTCGTGAGGAAATTAGTGTCTTTACGAGAACGACTCGATATGTTTCGACTCGTGAGGAAAAGCCTTAGGCGGCAGGGATTAAAAAACTTGTTTCCTAAGCACTGGGACCCTGCAAGTCGATCCAAAATGGACTCTTGCATACTATTCACATGTCACACTCTCCGAAGTCGAATCTCGACAAGGAGGGAAACAACCGCTTACGGGTCCTCTCGACTCGTAAGAGGGAAAATTCTCTTATAAGATCCCTACGACTTATATAGGAAAAAGCACTTAGGAATCTTCATGATTCCTAAGGAGAAAATACACCTACGAGATCCTCTCGACTCGTAGGGAGAAAAGTCTTTATGAGACCCTCACGGCTTATGAAGTTGAAAAGTCTTAGGTAGCAGACCTGAACCTGCTTCCTAAGCCATCACTACTCCCCAAGATGTTCAAGACAGAATGTTCTATATCGCTTACAGGCTATGCTTACTTAAAGAATGTGCCAGTAACAAAGCAGAAAATAAAAAGAAGGAGACAAAAGATTTGTCATTCATACTTGGAAAGTTTTTACATCAATAAAGGAAATAAACAAAGACATAATCCAAATGATTACAACGGCAAAACCTCAGATCCTGGACAGGGATTGAGGAACTCAAAAGTGACCTTGTCCAAGACTTTCCAAGCCTGGCGAACCATCCTGGTGTGCTTCCTTTCGTGAGCACGGGCATCGGGATCCCCACCGATGTCTTCCACCCTCCGATAGGCAGCAAGAATGGCGGACTGTTGAAAGGCCCGGTGCAAGAGATCGAAAAGATTGTCTCGCCGTCTCTTCGAGATCAGGTTCATCAGGTACACCGAGTGCACCTTGTCCTCGGCGGCGTCCAATGCCCTAAGTGGCACAGCGGTAAAGAATAAAGGAAGCGCTTCCCAAATTGCTCCCACAACAAGCTTCAGGAGAGGAGAGCGCCGAGGAAGCAGTTGACCGTTGTATGCATCGAAGCGGCTCATGATTTCGGCACACTCGGCGTTGGTAAATTCTCGGTTCTGAGAACGGCCGAGTCGGCGGATGTTTCCGTAAGAGATGATTTCATCGAGATCGTACATGTGAGCGTCCATTGCTCCTGTAAAAGAAAATTAACAGAATTAGCAGACAGACTGATTAAGCGAATTCTTATTAAAAACAGGCACAGGGAGTTAAACTCCTCGAGAGCAATGCTCCGCAAACAGGAGTGACACCTATCAAATTCAGTAATGAGGGGAATTTAAAGAAATTCCCCGAGAACGCTGAGAGCCTTGCTATGAAAAGATGATATAATCAATCAAAGATAAAACTCCATGTTTGATCTTCATTATCCATGATCAAACTCTTAAGAGTTCTTCACAAAAGATTAAGAAATCTACATGTATCAAGAGAGCAGAGCTCTGATTCATGGGCTAAGAAACCCCAAGAAAAGATCATGATCTGAAGAGAGCAAAGCTCTATTAATGAAACCCTAAATGGGTTTTCTTTAGATCAAAGATCTATGAAGAGCAAAGCTCTATTAATGGGTAAAACCTTGGATTCTTCAAAGTTTTTAAACTTTACCTAAGTGTTGATAGAGCTTTACTCTTGAAAAGTTCTTAAATTGAAGAGCAAGGCTCTGAATAAAAATTCTTATGAAGAGATGAAAATCGTCTAAGGGACCAAAGGTCCTATTTATAGGCATTGAGAGCCGTTTCAACTTCCAAAAGGTGGCGCAACGGTTGGAATTCTGCCACCGCTGCGCTCACGTTTGGGGCCACGTAAGCGCAACGGTGGGGGGGCATTTATTTACTCCAGTCAGAGCAAAGCTCTGTTCAAATTCCAAGGCGGGAAACGAAGCAACGCTTCTGTTTCCCCAAATCAGAGCAAAGCTCTGCTTTGAAATTAAAGTTAAAATTAAAGTTAAAATAATTGAAGCAACGCATCAGCTGACTTTCGCTCTGTGCTGCGCGACAGTTGCGCTGCGCGACACGTGTCAGCGCAATTGCGCTGCGCGACACATGTCAAGCGCAGGTGCGCTTGCGCCAACTGTGCCAGCACTAAAACAGAATTAAAATTCCAGAAAGATCTTTCCAATCTTATTAAAACAATAAGATTATCTTCTGTAAAACAGAAGCCCTTAGATCAAAGATCCGACGGTGGGGAAAAATCCCTAAATCACTCAGAGAAAGATCTCTTTAACAGACGTAACAAATCAATTGGCACTATATAAAGGCCCCTAGACTCCAAGTCTAAAGGACATGGACAAACAGAGAAAAAGATAGAGAATTCCTCTAAAAATTTTGAGAAGAACTCAGAAAGAGAAAAGGTAAACCTTTAAAAAAAGAAGAGTTTCTTCTAAAAAGATCATTGATCTAAGAACAAAATCAAGATCTTGGATAAAAATAATAATAATAAGAAGAAGAAGAAAGAAGAAGTAATTTACTTCTGTATAAAGGCATTGCCTTTTAATGAACCACTGGTTCTTGAAAACAAGAAAAACTTGTTTTCTTTGATCTAAATTTGATCAAAATATTAAACAGTGCCTTGCACTTTTGAGTTTGCACTGCTGCGCTCCTTGGATTGGCGCAAGCCACCAGGGAGCGCCACGTGTCGGCCCCAGAATAACTGCGCCTTGCGCTTCTAAAAACAGAGCATTGCTCTCTTAAATTGGCGCAAGTTATCAGAGCGCGCCACGTGTCAGCAGCGCACTAGCGCAGCGCACTGGCGCAGCGCACTGCGCTAACAGACTTGCGCTCACCAGAGCGTGACACGTGTCACCTCCACATGAGTTTGCGCCTTGCGCTCCTCAATTGGCGCAAAGCGCCTGACAAGCCACGTGGCGCTCTGTCAGACTAATTAATACAGTGCATTATTAAAAAGAAGGGCAGAGCCCAATTAAAAGGCCTAACAGGCCTAAAAAAATGCAATGCATTATTAAAAAAGGGGTAGAGCCCAAACAAAGGTCTGTCAGACCAAAACAGATGTTGTGCATCATTTAAAAAGGGTAGAGCCCAAATAAAGGTCTAATAGACCAAACAAAAATGACATGCATCATTAAACAGGGGTATAGCCCTAGTAAAGGCCTAACAGGCCAAATGCAAATAAAATGTTGAACATTTTCAACTGGACTTAGCCCAATCCTGGCCATAAGTCCTCAAATTAAATTGAACTGAGCACAACTGCTCTCTCAAATCAATTTACACCCGGTTCAAGGGTACATCTCTGAACTCCTCTGATATTTGTCGTTGTAATCCTTCAACGTCGTCAGAGAGGTGACGGGTCCCTACAACCACACATTGATATGAACTAATGCGTCCTTAAACTCATGGACTAATGCGTCCTTAAACTCACGGACTAATGCGTCCTTAAACTCACGGACTAATGCGTCCTAAAACTCACGGACTAATGCGTCCTTAAACTTATGGACGAATGCGTCCTTAAACTCACTGACTAATGCGTCATTAAACTCACGGACTAATGCGTCTTTAAACTCATGGACTAATGCGTCTTTAAACTCACGGACTAATGCATCCTTAAACTCACGGACTAATGCGTCCTTAAACTCACGGACTAATGCGTCATTAAACCAGTATTCGTCCCCAAAATGGGAATGATAGACCACTATGTCCCTAAACTTGAACAATAGAGCCTAAATGCTCTTTTGTCGGATCTAAACGACCCGGTTAAGTTGATCTTAGTCTCAAATTAGACTAATGTATCCTTAACAAATGTTTAAGTTGATCTTAGACTCAAATAAGGCTAACGTATCTTTAAACCCTCAAACAAACTTTATTCCCAAATTGGACTATAGATCTCCCAACCAATTTTGGTTCAAGGGTACATCTCTGAACTCTTCTGATATCTGTCGTTGTAATCCTTCAACGTCGTCAATGAGGTGACGGGTCCTGACGGCCATACATTAAATGGACCACTATGTCCCTAAACTGGAACAATAGAGCCCCATAAATGCTCTTTTGTCGGATCTAAACGATCCCGTTAAGTTGATCTTAGTCTCAAATTGGACTAACGTAATCCTTAACAAACGTTTAAGTTTATCTTAGCCTCAAATATGGCTAATGTATCCTTAAAACAAAACCTCAAACCCAAATCTAAGAAAATACGGATTTGGACTAATCCACGTCTTACGGGCGACGACATAAATTAGTCTCTGTATACAATCCACGAGCAACCACAAACAAAACAAACACCCACGACACGAAGTGAAATTCTGGAGAAGGAGAAAGTTGTTACAGCGATGCGGTAGCGTAATTAACTGCAGGGGCTTGCGCCTGCAGGGAAGAGCGTCCCCACAATCAAAAAACCCCTCAAGCGAGGGGGAATCTGACGAAATCTGCTACATCGGCCGCATCCGTTTAAACCTCCGATACACGGTGCCATAAATCAACTTGGCATCTTCGGAGAGGTGGACGGATAAAACCAAATAGCATCTGCCCCGAATCTCAAGCAAGACGTCCCTGTCGCACCGTCTTTCGGATGGGAACACACCTGTATACATCTTAGGTGAACCAACTGACACCAATGGCTTGTGAGACCGGCCACCGCCCCTCGTCGGGGTCTCGACTTTATACACTAGTCTACTAATGGAGTATCGATGCCCAGTCTCGAAACTCTCACGACTAGGGACCTTTTAAGGATGTGCTTATAGACCACAGCTCCCACGTATATGATCGCCATCATACTGCTGGCAGTCAAGCAAGAATCCTAAGGGCTCTATCAATGTGTAATAGTGATCTGTAAGGTCACCTAAAGTAGTACACGATGATAAAGATAAACCAGATAGCATACTATCATCTTGAGTAAGACTGTCCTACCGGTATAGGTTCTTCCTCAATCATTGCAATCACGTGCCTGTGATCCAATAACTAACTCTGAGGGCACTATATCCAACACTTGTACTATATTCTGTTTACTCATGACTTCTCCAGTTCTAGACAGGTATTTAGTTGAAATACAAGGTCCAGATATTGAGAAGATATAGATATAAGAATAAAGTAGAGAACAATATGTTGCAAGACAAAGGGTTGGTACTCACACTATATTCTCTTTACTTTTAACTTCTCCAGTTCTAGACAAGTATTTCTTTGAAATACAAAGTCCAGATATTAAGAAGATATAGGTATAAGAATAAAGTAGAGAACCATTTGTTGCAAATATCAGGATTTTTCAAGGTGATCGAAAATGTAGATACTTGTGTTTGGTGTTCCGTTGTAAGTAATAGTTTCGAGAACTTGCTTCTCTTTCAGGTTACTCATACATGTATGTATTTCTTGATGAGTAATGATGTTTAGCCTCCTTCCATTTGGCTGATATGCACTGGACACAGTTGCATGATTTTTGAATCTGGTTCCATTTAAATTAGTGTCTTTGTTTCTTTATGGTATATAGAATGGTTTCGTATCTTAACGATGTTAAGTTATAAGGAGTTGTCCGGCTGATGCTTAAAACCAGAATCTGGACAAACTCAAGGCAAGTTTCAGTAATGGCAGTTTGTGGGTTATCCCGGGCTTCGACGAGGGTTAAAATTTTACCATCAGGAAGATCAATAGTTATATTGTTCTTGACTCGCCACCAGTTTTAATTAAATGGATTTTTTTCAGAAAACATTAGTGGGAATATGGTAGAACTGTAAGTGATTCCAGAACCACAAACGATTACTGAAAATTTAATAGAACCTATGGATTCAAATGGTTTCGACATTCCATTAGCTACTCCGCAGATTTGGTGGGTAACCCAGACACCCGAGAGGTACTTCGGTCTTCTCAGAGTCGGTGACAGGAAGGTTCTTGTTTACCTAGACTCACTATTGCTGCTGTTCTAAACTACAGACCTGGCAGGAGGATGAGTATAACGTCGTTCTAAATTAGTTTTAGAAAGTGCACGTGTATAAAACTCTGCCAGAAGGTTATTGTAGTCAATGGGAGCAGCGGAAGCATAATGGGCGAGTAGCTTATGTCTATTTATAGACTAAAGCAGGAGAAATAGATTATCTATTTTTGATGTGACGGTCATTGGTTTTGACTTCATCAGAATAGGAGATGGATCTGGTAAGAAGGTAGTAGAGAGTGATGTCCAGGTATTTGGATGACATGCACTTGATATGGAGTGATCTTCCTATACTACGATCGGTTATATACTGTGGTTGTCACAAATGGCTTCTCCACATAGGATATGGATAAAATATCAAGGATTCTGGTGACTAGATCTATGTTATTAGATCTAGATTTGGGAAGTGACCCAATTTGGGTAGTTTGACATTATTCTAAAAGTATTTTAGAATGGACGACTCCTGGCTTGGTTGTGTACCCGCAGGTGATGGAGTCACCCTTTCTAAAGAGATGTCTTTTAGACTGATGAGGAGAGAGATTTGCATGATTGGCATATCACTTGCTTAGGCAATTAAGACAATCATGAGATGTCAAATACAACACCAGATATTGCTTTTGCACTGGTTACAACAAGTATATATATTAATCAATTCCTGGAGAAACGTTGGGAAGCAATGTTCTTGGGATATGGTAACGGCAACCTCCATCGGGAGACGGTTATCATTTCAGACTTCCAAGGTGACCTGGATGACAGAGTGGCTATCTGAGTTATAGTTTTCCCTCTTTTGAGGGATAGTATGTTGGACAGGTGGTTCAAGCGGACACTGTGAAAGGCTTGGCGTATGATACTGATTAAATTCAGTGGATGATACAATCTAAGAAGTTTGTTGGATTTGGAGTTCATTTATGAACTGGGTCCTATCATATGTCCAGAAAAATTCGAAGACAGGTATCGCTCATTTCGGGAGATAGTCTTTCTCCACGAAGTTGAGATATTGAGAGAAATAGAAAGAAACATTAGAGTGGATCTACTCACTGAGCCTATTTCTCGAACACAATAGTTTCACAAACGAGTTTTGCGAAACTGATTAGTAGAGAAGTTGGGTGCTCGGTATCACCCGAGCTGTGAGTATGCGACACCGCAATAATTATCCTTAAATGCAAGTGGAAGATTGTTGGCTATAGTGCCCTCAAGTCAATTATTGAATCGCAGGCACGCGATTGCGATGATTGAGGGAGGACCTATACAGATAGAACAGTCTTATTCAAGATGATAGTATACTATCTGGTTTGTCTTTATCATCATGTACATGCTTTATGTGGTATTACAGATCACTATTACATGTTGATAGAGCCCATAGGATTCTTGCTTGACTGCCAGCATTATGATGGCGATATATGTGGGAGCTGGGTGGTCTAAGCACATCCTTAAATGTCCCTAATTGTGGGAGTATCGAGACTGGGCATTAATACTCCAGAGTAGACTAGTGTATACTGATCGAGACCCCGACGAGGGATGGTGGCCAGGTCTCACAATCCATTGGTGTTAGTTTGTTCACTTAAGATAGTATACAGGTGCATATTAGGTTATGAGTACACTGGATGGACATGTGTACAAGTTAGTCTGTCGACCTGAGATCATTATTTGTCTCGTGTGAGTTCCCACTGTGCTTTGATTACTACCCTACCACGGCTCAAAGGAGCCATGCAAATAGGTTTTAGTTGGGTACAGTCCCGAACCACATGGAGGCAGAGAGCGGATCGTCGGGGATTCGTCTCTCTCGGTATGGGAATTGATGTCGCGCAGTGCACGGATGGCCATCACCAGAAATCCTTGGCTAAGGTAGTCGAGAATTACTGATTTGGATCAGTAGTTTCTCAGTTGGTGATGGGCTTCATACCAACACGAAATGTCGCGTTATTAGGGGTCTGACTTTATCCACCCCCCTAGACTCGATATGCAATACTCTTAGACGAACAGACCGGACTGAACGGATATTGTCACGGACAGACTCAGTAAGGGTTCGGATGAGTTTGCTCGTCAGCCTCCCTTTCGCTCAATACCAGGGTAGCCGTTACGTACAGCTAGTGCCACTGACGTGCTTGTGGTTAAACCCACTGCCAGAGTATTGACGAGTCTTTAGAGTCCCACACAGAGGGTTTTCTTGCTTCAGGCGAAACAATGTAGAGGCCGTATGGTTTTACGGCAGGGTTCGATCATATACGTGCACTTGTGCACGTATCAGGATTCGAACGGATAATACTGGTGGCTTTGGTTTAAACCGGATTCTAGTATTATATTGTTGGATTATTTTCGTATTTTTCGGAATACGGATACGGGTATGTATATACGGATGTGGGGTATTCTTGTAATTTATTACAAAGTGCTTCTAGAAGATTACATCTCATTTAGTTTTAACCATTTAGGATTAAATGGTTAATGAGGTGGAGAGCATGAGGTGTTTATTGCATTTATTGTGGCATGGCATTGTAGTGACTCATGGTTATTATTCTAGCATGCTCGGTTTTTTGTTTGTTGTGAGATATTTTGGAGACTTGAGATATTTTAGGTTGACTTAAGATATTTTGGAGACTTAAGATATTTATGGGATGCTTCATTATTGCTCACAACACAACAAATAAGATAGCCAATTTTCCTGAGTTGCCTCTCACTCTCATCCTCAAGCTTCTTCTTCTACTTCAACCCTTCAAGTCTCATGTGTTGAGAAACCTAAGGTGTTTAGAGACAAATTAATCCATCACCACACTCTACATTCTCTAAGCTATCTAGTTTAGGGAACTTGGTACCCTAGTTACCTCGGCTATTGAAGTAGAAGCTCGGAATACAAATCCTTAGGTGGATCATCTTCGATGGAGGGAAACCGGAGATCAAGCTAGATCATGGTGGCCTCTAAGAGCTTGGAAAGGTGGTTGAAAACCGAAGGCCACGGATCAATTCGGTATAACCATTCTTAACTCCTATATTTTTAGTTTTCTAATTTAGGATTCATGGTAGATCAGCGTAGCGGGTTGCGTTAGCGCCAGTTTTGAAAATTTTTGTTCCGCAATTGGCCACGGTTTGAGGCCAGGGTGCTTCCATAACCCAACACATATTGTATCAGGCGATGGAATCTCTGTAGATCCAACTTAGGTATCAGCAGTAAGCAAATGGCCGACACCAAAGTCAGTGAAGGACATTCGAAGTTTCTTGGGTTTAGTAGGATATTACAGAAGATTCATTGAAGGATTTTCGAAGATTGCAACACCCCTGACCAAGCTCGCGCGTAAAGATGAAGAATTCGTGTGGTCAGAAGCATGCGAACAAGCTTTTGTAGAACTCAAGTCAAGAATGACATCAGCGTCTATTCTCATAATACCGAACGAATCTGGAGGTTTTGAAGTGCATTGTGATGCATCCGGTAAGGGATTAGGATGTGTTCTATATCAGCACGGTAAAGTTGTAGCTTATGCATCAAGACGGTTGAAGATTCATGAGCGCAACTATCCAACGCATGATATGGAGTTGGCAGCCGTTATCTTTGCTCTTAAGATTTGGCGCCATTATCTTCTTGGAGAAAGAGTGGACATATACACAGACCACAAGAGTCTGAAATATATGTTTACTCAGAAAGAGTTGAATATGCGGCAGAGTAGATGGTAGAACTCATGGCGGACTTCGACATCAACTTACAATATCATTCAGGGAAGGTGAATGTAGTACCTGATGCACTTAGTCACCAACCACTATCAATGAATCTCACCGCACATTGGAAGCTTCAACAAGATTTGCATCAGATGGAGATAGAAGTGATCATGCTAGGTAACGCGTCAAGTTTGATGAACTTACAAGTTAAATCTACCATTGTCAATCAGATCAAACCAGCTCAAACAAGTGATGCCAAGTTGCAAAAGATTAAAGAACAAGTAGAAAGTGGACTTAGAACAGACTTCATCATCCATGAAAATGGATTTTTGAGATACGACAGTAGATTGTGTGTACCACAAGGTCCTATTCGGGATGAATTGATGAAAGAAGCTCATAACTCTCCTTATTCAGTACACCTTGATGGTACAAGGATATACAAAGATTTGCGGCAACATTACTGGTGGTATGGAATGAAGCGTGAAGTAGCCAGAAGCGTCACTAAATGTTTGGTGTGTCAGCAGGTAAAAGCTGAATATCACGGGACTGCTGGTTTACTTCAACCGTTACCTATCCAAGAATAGAAGTGGCAATACATCACCATGGACTTGGTGACTGCACTTCCTTGCAGCACGAAAGGTAACGATGCGGTATGGGTTATTGTGGATCGACTCACAAAATTGGCTCACTTCATCACATTTCGAGTTAGCCAATCTACCGAGACATTAGCAAAGAAGTATATGGAAGTAAGTATGAATCTAAGTAAGATTTAACTCTTCAATATGTACTATCTCTAATACCCATGAACTCATGCAGGAGATTGTGAGATTACATGGAGTACCGGTTTGCATTGTCTCCGATCGTGACACCGGATTTTGATCGCAATTTTGGCAGAGTCTGCAAGCTAGCTTGGGAACGAGTCTGAACTTTAGCATAGCTTACCATCCACAAACAGATGGACAGTCTGAGCGAACGATTCAGATACTTGAAGACATGCTAAGAGCTTGTATGCTAGACTTCGGAGGATCATGGGAAGATCACCTACATCTTATGGAGTTTTCATGCAACAACAGCTACCAAGCAAGTATTGGAATAGCACCATTTGCTGCTCTATATGGAAGAAAGTGTCGTTCACCATTAAGTTGGGAAGACGTCGGAGATAGAGAACTCCTTGGACCTAAGATGATAGTAGCAACTGTAGATATAGCTCACATTATTAGGAAAAGAATGCACATAACCCAAGATCGACAGAAGCACTGGGCTGATGCAAAGCGCCGTGACTTAGAGTTCCAACCGGAAGATCATGTCTTTTTGAAAATCTCACCAAACCGTGGAGTGATTCACTTTGGAAGACGGGGTAAGCTAAGTCCGAGGTACATTGGACCATTCAATATACTAGAATGAGTCGGAGAAGTGGCTTATCGCTTGGCACTTCCACCCTCATTGGAAGGAGTGCACAATGTGTTCCACATATCTCAACTCAGAAGGTACGTGAGTGACCCCAGTCACATTCACATTCTTGATCCCTCCGAGCTTACTGTACAGATGGATCTATCTTGTGAGCAACAACCCGTTGAAATCCTAAACAGAAAGGTGAAGTCACTTCGGAATAAGGAAGTAAACTTAGTTCGAGTGATGTGGAGAAAAGACACACCAGGAGAATCAACATGGGAAAGAGAAGACGATATACGTGCAAGATACCGTCACTTGTTTGTAAATTAGTCCTTAAAATAATTGTAAATATCGAGGGCAAAATTTTTGTAAGGAGGGTAGAATGTAACGGCTCTGTTTTAATGTACAGAAAATTTATTTAAAAGTTAATGTACAAATGGAGTATTTGCAATCCTGTATATACTATAAGTATTTAATTTGCTTTTAAACAGCAAGAAAGCACTTGTAGCTCATTGGTAAAGCCTTGCACTGCTGTGACATAACCCCTGTATTCAAATCCCCCCAGCCACATATTATTTTTAATGATTTTTCTTCTAAACTTTTAGAAGCCCAAAAGTTTACACGTGAAATACACGTAAAAATGAAAAGTCACACTAAAAACAAACATGTGCACTGAGCCATATGAAGCAACTAGGACACGTATCTTCAATCCAGAGCCCCCCACCCCCTAGATGGCCGGCGAGATTGCTATTGGGGCCGACACCGCCGGGGCCCCCCAAGAAAATTCCCCCAACTTTTTTCTCCAGCACCCCTTGGCCTACCCCACTACCTCCATTCTGTTTGATTTCTCTGCAAATTTACAGAGGGATTAAATTCACCTCATTAATCCATTTTAATGCATATTTTTAATTCATTCTTCAATCCTCAAAACCCTAATTTCTCCTATAAAAAAACATCACACCCTAGCCTCCGCATTCTGAAATCCATTGCCAAAACTCTCTAAAATTTCTAAGTTCAAAAGTTGTACAAGTGGAGTTAGCCAAGGTTAAAGTTCCGGTGAGAATTTGAAGTACTTCCAGCGACCCCACGACTCCACGAAGGCCGCAAACCTTTTCCTTTACCTCTTCTCTAAACCCTAAGCTTGTAAGTCCCATCTTCCCTTTTCTCTCTCTAGTAAATAGAATCATATTTTCAAAACTCGTCGAAAGCGGAGTTATTCCGACTTCCGATTCTCTTTTCTTTAAAAATTCAACTATTCTTAAACAACAAATTTACCATCTTTTCATATTGTTTAGCAACCATAAAACAACAATTTTATCAAGTTTCAATTCAAAATTTAATGTTAAACAAATTCTATTTCACTTTTTCGGTAAAATACCATCAAGTTTACATACGACATTACTTAATCGTTTTGCTCATTTTACCTTTAGAAAACTCACGAGGTCATGACCTACCTCATCACAATACTTATCTTGACATAGCACGATAGCTTTTGTAACAATTTTTGTGGGATAAAACACAATTTTCATTAAAATACCTTAAACTATCAAAACCCGTATTCTTTAAATTGTTTTAATTAATTCCTTGCAAATAAGCCTCTACAACCCATTTTGGGGAATCCGATCGGGATGGTGCGGGTTAGCGCACATCCTCGGTACTAGTAGAGCGAGATGTAGACCTCGTCACGAAGCATTCGATCTCGATGGAATTTTTATTACAATTTCTAAGAAAACGTGATTTCTATTAATAAATAAATTCTATTTTCTATAATTATATATATATATATACATATTATCAAAATATCTATTTTAAATATAATATATATATTCCATGTTTTCTAATCAAAAGAAAAGAATCACAAAAGATCATGAAAATACCATCACATTCAATACAAGTCAAATTACAAGAAAATACCATATACTATTCAAAGTTAGGTTTATATCCACTAGAATATTTCATTTTATAAAAATTACAATTATGAAAACCCTAAAGACGATAAATAAATACTTGAGGTTTATTTTGAAAATATATCAAAACTATTTTTCATAAAACCCCCTCAAGTTATATTAATTTACAATAAGTATCCTAGTAAATATAGGTTTAAGCGGGACCAGTTCTCTTAAGCCGCAGGGAACCGGAAAATATAGGTACTTGCCTGTCTAAGGTAGACAACCTAAAAACGGTGTTATCAATACCGTAATTGTCTTGGAAAAAAACAAAAATCCTGCCGTCCATTTGCAGCAGTTACCGATAAAATCAAAACTAATTCAGGGCTTCAATTCGTTTTGAAGTGTCGGACTCAGGCAGAGTCTCAGTCTAATCTGAAATCAGTCAATCTATCCTTGAATATGATTCAAGTATAACTCCAATTCAACATAAATCCATTTATACCAGAATTCAATCTATATCAACATGACTCGACTGAACCGAACCATGGATATACTCTGACTACATGACTATCCGTTCTGTTTATATGAACTACTGATATCATTGTTTCGACAAGTCATACATCTATTAAACAAAAAAATATATATCAATACATAATACATTACGGGGTTTTAAAGGGGTAGACTAGTACGGAATGTGTTAGAAGTGGCACAAGACGGTCACTTTAATACACCTAACCTGAATATCCTTTGCTATTGTTCCGTAGCTTAACGTTTCCTTGTGCTCCGTATACTTTAGTCCACAGAATAGTTGGACTCCTCTCATATACACTGGCATATTCTATACCAAACTACAAACAACTGCGTTAACATAACAATCAAATAATATACAGTTATATTCTTTCTGTCTATTATATTTTTACCATTCTTTGGGACTTACCAAGCGATTGTTCGCTGTAGACATTCCTTCTCTCTTCTTTCTTTGGAATGTTGTCAGGTGGATCCGACTCACTGGAGATAGAGCCCAGGACAGAGGACTTGGATCAGTTCAGCGAGGACCCCGAGCTCTAGACTCTTATATATACTTTACTTTAATGTTCATGCCATTGTTTAGGCATTGCTTTCATCATTGTATTTAATTTTCAGTTGTATTGTAAAGAAATGTTTAATAAATAAAAGTTGTTGTTCATTTATATTTCAAGTCTTCTTGTGTATATTTATATTATATTATTTAGTTACGCTTAGCGTGTTTACTTCTGAGTAAATACGTAGCAGGCCCAGACACGTCTCATTACCCGTACATTGGGAAGTGGGGCGTGACAGCAGCTCTTCTATAAAGGGCTTCGTCAGTGAATCAGTGGAGTACCTGGCCCCTTCACCGGACGCATGGTCGTCCCATTGTATGCCCTTGATTTTCTTCTCGAAGGCTTCGAGTCAGTGGTGGTATCCAGAGGATTCTTGTTAGTGTATATGCCCTAGAGGCCATTACTGTATCATACTAGTTTGTATATTACTTAATGGAAGCTTGGGATATTCACAGTTATATAGACAATCTTGCTCAAAATGGTAGTATGCCACTTGGTTTGTTTCTACTTCAATATGTGCATGTGTTTCTTTTATCATATCGCTTATACATATTAGTGGAGCCCTTAGGATCTTTGCTTCATTACCAGCGTTGTGATGGCAGTCATACTAGTGGGGGCTGGGTAATCTACAAGCATATCCTTATACAGGTCCCTAGTCATAGGATTATCGAGACGGGGCATCGATACTCCGGAGTAGACTAGCGTATACGCTTCTCATCCCAGCAGGGGAGATGGTCTGTTCCACAGCCATTAGTACGTCGTACTGGAGATAGTATGCGGGTGCTCGTTAGGTTACGAGTACACTGGGCAGGACTCGTCGGGAAATTTTGGTTGGTACTATACCTATCGTCAGATAACAGTTCCCAGGTGACAGGAGTACATTTTAGTCTGTCGACTTGACACTGCTACTTCGCCTCGAGTGTGTTCCCACTGTACTTTGATTACTACCCTACCATGGCTCAAAGAAGTCATGCAAATAGGTAGTAGTTGGGTACAGTCCCGAAACACTTAGAGGCAGTAGCTGTTAGATAGGATTCGTCTCTCCCGGTATTGGGGGTTGATAGCGCGCTGTGTTTAGGAGAGCAATTACACAAAGTCCCTGGCCAGGGCAAGCGAGATTTACTGGTAGTGTTTCCAGTAGTTTCTCAAGGTGTTCTGGGCTACACTCCGGCATGACTTGTACCACTATTAGGGGTCTGACATTTACCGCCCCCCTAGGCCTGACATGTGATACTCTTAGACGAACAGACCGGACTGTACGGAGATTGTCACATTCAGGCTCAGTAGGAGTTCGGATGGGTTTACCTCATCGGCCTTCTTATCGACATCTACCTGGGGACCGTTACGTACAGCTAGTGCCGCTTGCGGTCTGTGGTTAAACCCACTGCCAGCGTAGTGTCGAGTCTTTAGAGTCCCACACAGAGAGTTTCTCTGCACTGGGTAAAAATTGTAGAGGCCGTATGGTTTTACGGCATGGCTACGATCACTTACGTGCACTCGTGCGTGTATGATGTTCGGGCAGACAATACTAGTGGGCTTTGGTTTAAGCCGGATCTTAGTATTGTACAGATGGATTAGTTTTATCTTCTGTGTATTTGTGTTCTACGGAATGCGGATGCGGGTGTGTATGCATGGTTGTGAGGAGCGAAGAAGGAGGTGTCTCATTGGGGTTTTGACCATTGACTTGGTCAAAACCAATATGAGATGAGGAAAATGTTTATTAATCTTTTTAATGATAATTGTGTTATGGCTAATTGGTTTGACCATTTGACCATGCTTGACCATTTGACCTGGTTGACTATTGTTGACGTAGATATTTTTTGAGCTCTAGATTCTTCTTATTCATTTGGATTTATCTTTGAGATGATAATGGTCAAATCAAGGGCAGCCATCAACATTATCATGATAAAAGATTACTAAATATATTTTATATGGATGATTATCTTTTGTGCTTTCTCTTGTTAGTTGTATGTATGCCCTAGAGGCCAGTATTGTACAGATGATGTATATTATATTGGATGCTTGGACATATATAGAGATGACTTTCTTGCTCGATTTGATAGTATGCTATCTGGTTGCTCTTTATCTTAACATGTACACCTGTCTCTTTAAACTGTCTTATGGTTACATGTTGGTAAAGCCCTTAGGATGTGTACTTGACTACCTGGACTATGATGCAGATCATACTAGTGGGGACATGGTAGTCCATAAGTACATCCTTCAAGGTCCCTAGTCGTGGGTGTATCGAGACGGGGCATCGATATACCAGAGTAGACTAGCGTATACGCTTCTCGACCCATGAGATAGGCGATGGATGATCCCATATCCATTGGTGTTTGACATCAGAGATGGTATACGGGTGCTCAGTGGAGACTGGGTACACTGGACGGACTCGCCGAGAACTCCCAGATGGTATTATACCTCACGTCAGATGGCAGTTCTCAGGTGACACTTGTACAGGTTAGTCTGTAGACCCGAGATCGTCATAGAGTCTTGTGTGATTCCCACTGTGCTTTGATCTCCACCTTACCACGTCCATGAGGGCGTGCAAAACGGTGGTCTTTGGGTACAGTCCCGAGTTACATGGAGGCAATGAGCGATAGGAGGGGTTTCGTCTCTCCCGGTATTGGGAGTTGATGTTGCGCTGTGCTCGATTGGCCGTAACAGGGAAGTCCCTGGCCAGGGCTGATCAGAGATTTGCTGGTAAGTGTTACCAGTAGTTTCTCGACCCGTTATGAGCCTCACATCGGCACGACTTATCGGTTATTGGGGTCTGACGTTTACCACCCCTAGACTTGATATGCGACGTATCAGACGAACAGACCGGACTGTACGGTAAGTGTTACTGGTTGGATTCACAGGAGTGTGAGCGGGCTGGCTCGTCGATCTTCTGATCGCTCAATACCCGGATGGCCGTTACGTTTAGCAGACCGCTTGCATCTTGTGGGTGCTTGATATGATCATCATCTGCTACCGGCGTATTGATGAGTCTTTAGAGTCCTACACAGAGGTTTCCTGGCTCAAGCGAAACGAAATAGGAGCGCATATGAGATATGTGCGGGACTGAGAATAATGCGTGTATGTGATACCGCATTTCATTCTCGCGATGAATGTTTCGATTGGTTGTATGCGATATGACCTAGTTATCGAATCATTGATTCGATAAAACGATACATTGGATACTGGTCGGTTATATGCGATATGACCGGATCGTTAAATCAAGTGTTGATTTAATGATTTAATGTATAATTATATATTTGATATATTACTTTGCATTAACTGGTATTGGTTCACTTTAAATGGATTTTCTCACTTGATGTACATGTTGTATATGTGATATACTTTTGTGCACATCTTTGTATCATGTTTGATGATACTTGCTCATTAGGTTAAGTGTGAAGAATTAAACCATGGTTAAGAGATGATTAGGGTTTTGCCTTTTTATTTATTTATTTCTTTATTTATTTAGAAAAGGTTTAGATGAGAATGGTGGCTTTCTTTGTCTCTTATTGAAGCTTCATGAAGCTTTGACTTAAGCAACCATTCTTGTCTTCATGCTTAACCCTAACTCATCCAAGTAACCATGGTATATTCTCTACACTTAACCTTAGTTAGGATATGATAAGTATTGTTTTCTTTTTCATTTAAAATGACTCATCATATTCTTTCTTCTTCTTGATCATCTTCTTCTTCAAGAAAAGCTTAAGCCCATCAATGGCAACTTGAGCAAAAGTGAGTGAAATCCAATTCTAAAGTGAACCCACCTCCTATTTCTTCACCCTCTACCTCTTGCCAAGTTGTTTTGGGTTTTTTCTTCACAAGTTTCACAACTTGGTGAAGTTGGAGCTTGAACTTGTGCAACCTCGACGTAGATCATCTTCGGCACGAAGCCGACGACCTATTCCGCCCATTTCTCCGATGAAGCCGACGATTGAGTTCGGGATTCGAGATGGACAGCGAGAGGACACCTACGTGGAGCTAAGGAAGTGGAGAACCGGATCTACAAAGGTTGTAGTCTCTCTCCTTTAGTTAAAGTGTTAACTAGTTTCGTATTTCGCCTAAACATCTAGTCCACGATCCGTATTAGGGTTTCTCGGCACCCATAAAATTTGAAATTGGCATGGTTGATGCCTTGTGAGACCTCTTGAGAGTGCCTAGGAACCCTACAGTGGTATCAGAGCCTAGCTAGAGCCTTAGGCGAATTCTAGACGACGTTTGAAGTCCGATCGAACCAAAACCCTAACCCGAAAACGGTTCTCTGTACATTTTTTTAAAAATGGGTTTTTTCCAAATTAAAAATATGCAGAAAACTCATCAGGGAATTCTAAGAATTACGGCGCAAAATTTATTTAATGATCCCTCACATGCGCGGCGGAACCGCGGCATAAGCCTAGCTTATGCGGCGGTTCCGCGGCTAAAGCATGACGTCAGCCCTACCAATTTGCACAGTAATTCCTATTTAACAGTGCTGAGTTCTCTGGGTATTTTAAATTTTATTCAAGAGTTGAATTTTCTGGGGTTGTTTTGGGGATTCGGTGTTTCGATCGGAGTATCATATTTTGTCTTTGTGGCTTTCCGGATAATTTTTAGAATATGTTAAAAAGTTCGACCGGATAAAAATACTCAATTTTTCCCCTGTCGGGAAATTTCCAAGAGTTGGATTTTTCCATGGTTTAACGACGTTCTAAGTAGTGCAAGTAGCGCAATGGACCCTCTAGAAGACAACAAACCTTAACTCGATTATGTGACCGTCTTGAACTGCCCTTTGAACCTTCGGGTTTGGGGCAGTACGGCGTGCCACATGTGAGGCGTTGGCTTGACCCTTCTACGGCTGGACCGTTGGTACTGAGGCACGAACTGAATGTTGTTAGACTTATTTCATGTGTTGAGCTGTATCGGGAAAACTTGGGTGTTCGACTGTTCGATCGGAAAGTTTAACATTTTCAGTTTATCTGGAATGTGATACAATAATTGGAATTCACAAACAGTTATGAGATAACTGAATGAATGTTATAAATCTAGCGGTTTAGTTTCACTTGATATTGAAAAGAGTTTTCGATAATGAGACTAAAATGCGGGGTTTATAACTGTTAGGCATGTGATGTCTAAGTATTTCATTTGTTTAGGCATGCGATATCTAAAGAGGTTGCGGATTCCAACTGTTGTAGTTTTACACTTTCTTTTCTGTGACCGTAAGTGTAATATGTGATATCGCCGGTTTCGTTGCTATATGTCAACGACAATTGGGATGGACATATTTACTTACGTTGATGACATGTGATGTTATGTGTTGCTGGATATGTTATATTGGATTGTCGTGTTTGAATAGCCGGGGGTTTTTATGTGAGATGAGTGTTTTTCATTTTCATTCATGTAAAAACTTGTATGTAATATTCTTTTATTAGGGCACTTCCAGGTTGCGGAAGCTGTCACCCTTTGTATATTATTTACTTTTCCGCATTAGGATAGACCCAAGGAGGGGAGCACAAGTAACCGGGTTCTAGGGTCCAGTGGGAGACCATCTCGAGGAGTCGAGTCCGGGTCTCCTAACCCTAGAATTGGTAGGATTGCTTGCCGCTCTCGTAGGGGTCTAGGGGTGTGGGATTGGCTATTCATCACGACCGTGGAATCCGTGTTTTGTACTGGCTCGTATTGAAAACACGGACGTCCTAGTATATCCAATATTTCATATGTTTCTTCTGCTGCGATATCTGTGATGTGATCATGTGATGTTTTGTGATAGATACAGTGTTGGAGATAGTGCCCTCAGAGTCAATTATTAGGTCACAGGTACGTGATTGCAATGATTGATGGAGGACCTATCCCGGTAGGACAGTCTTACTCGAGATGATAGTATGCTATCTGGTTTACCTTTATCATCGTGTACTGCTTTAAGTGACCTGACAAGTCGCTATTACACGTTGATAGAGCCCCTAGGATTCTTGCTTGACCACCGGCAGTATGAGGGCGATCATATAAGTGGGAGCTGGGGTCTATATGCATATCCTTAAATGGTCCCTAGTCGTGTGAGTTTCGAGACTGGGCATCGATACTCCAGAGTAGACTAGTGTATACAGTCGAGACCCGACGAGGGGCGGTGGCCGGTCTCACAAGCCACTGGTGTCAGTTGGATCACCTAAGATGTATACAGGTGCTCATTGGGTTATGAGTACACCGGACAGGACTCGCCGGGAACTTGCTAGTTGGTCATATACCAGACGTCAGATGGCAGTTCCCTGGTGACATGTGTGCAGGTTAGTTCATCGACCTGGGGATCGTCATTTGTCTCGTGTGAGTTCCCACTGTACTTTGATTACTACCCTACCACGGCTCAAAGGAGTCGTGCAAACAGGTTTTAGTTGGGTACAGTCATGAGCCACATGGAGGCAGTGAGCGTATCTTCAGGGGTTCGTCTCTCCCGGTATTGGGGGTGAGGTCGTGCTGTGTCTAGGAGAGCCATTACACGAAGCCCTCGGCCGAGGCAAGGAGATTTACTGGTAGGTATTCCAGTAGTATCTCAGGGTGTTCTGGGCTACACTCCGACACGACTTGTACCGCTTTTGGGGGTCTGACTTTTACCAACCCCCTAGGCCCGCCATGCGATGCTCATAGACGAACGGACCGGACTGTACGGATATTGTCACTGACAGGCTCAGTAGGGTTGTCGGGCTGAATTCGCTCACAGACGTCCCTTTTAGTCAATACCTGGTAGCCCGTTACGTATTGGCTTATACCTCTGACATGCTAGTGGTTAAATCCACAACCAAGGTGTTGACGAGTCTTTAGAGTCCCCCACATTCTGTTACTCAGCTTTCGGGCGAAAAGTTGTAGAGGCCGTATGGAGATATGGCAAGGTCCGATCAGATACGTGCGGTATTGCACGGATCCGGATCAGACAGTTTGTACTATAGGCCGTATGGTTATATGGCAGGGTTCGATCAGATACGTGCGGTATTGCACGGATCAGGATCGAACGGATAATACTAGCCGGCTTTGGTATAAGCCGGATCCTAGTATAGTACAGTGTAGATTTTGTCTCATTGCATTTGTATTTCGGTCGGAATACAAATGCGGGTGTGTATGCACAGTATCGGGGTTTTCCTGTAATTTATTACGGGACCAGTTTTCTGGAGTTGCCAGTTTGCTTTCCGTTTCGGCCGATTTCCATTGTTCCGTTCATTGGCCGAAGATTGGTGGAGGAGGGCTTATTTGCATTGTTGCAAATAAGTGGTTGTGGAGGGGGTCTTTGTATTTTTGTTTTATCATGATGGTTTCATGATGGAGCCCATCCCTTGACTTTCTATGCTCATGATGGCTTGACCTTTTTGGAGCCATCATGCATGTGATGATGGTTGTGTTGAGTGTTGGGTTTTTGTGGTGATCATTTGACTTTTCATCATCACTCACTTTCCACCCACCCCCTTGTCTTTGTTCTTTCTCTCTCCAATCACACATGGGGGGGCGGCCATTCCTTATGAATGGATTGGATTCATTTCATGAGGTGTGGGATTTTTGTATCTAGAGCTTTGAAAAATCCCTACAACCCCCTCTCCAAAAAGTTCACTTCAATTCCTCCACAAAAAGGCAACTCCATAATCCCAAATGAGACATGTAATCCACATTATATTCTACAGCAAATCTTGGGCACGTCGACTAGCCAGCTTCGTGCCCGAGTTGCCTCGGCATTGAGGTGGGAGCCCGTAAAAGAAGTAGGCGATGTGGTGCACTTCCGGCGACGAGGAGGAGACGGGACATTCCGCAGGAGATCGGGACGATGAGGAGAAGACCGGAGGACTTGGATCGTCGGTATATCTCTATTCCCTTTCTTGTAGATAGCTAGGACTAATTAATGGTTCGATCCGGGTATTAGTGCGCGGCGGTTTGCCAGTTCAAGTAAAAATTAAAGTTTATCACCGCTTCCGCATTTGGCCGTCGGATTGACGGCCGGGGCGCCGCCGTGCACTTACATACAGTATATAGTATATATGATATATTATATAGACGTTACTTATGTTTTGCACCCGCACTAGCCCTGCCCTGCTCTGTCGTTAGTTACCTAACCTAACGGTGCACGAGGGGACATCGAGGCGAATGCGGATGGCATAAGTGTACGTCGTATTTATCTGTGATGTTTAGGTACTTAAATGATGGGACTTCATTAATGTGATTAATGAAAGAAAAGAAACCTAAGATGTTGTAGAATCAAATTTTAAACAAAAAAAGGGGTAGCTATAGTTCTTGCTTTGCATAGCGGTATATGCGATATATCCTGCACCTTATTCGATGAGGAAAGGACCGAGATCCCTTCACCGGGAGTGACTCCTTTAGCAATGACTGGCAGATGCTACACACTCGGTTTGACTTTTGATTGCTTCTATAGTTTCTGCTTTGCACAGTGATATATATATGATATATCCCGCACCTCATTCGACGAGGAAAGGGCCGACGATCCCTTCACCGGGAGTGACCCCTTTAGCAAAACTAGCAAAGCCTCAAAATCACTCCATTTCAAAACTTCATTTGATTCTACAACGATATCAAGTTCCTTACGCTCATGGTTTTATGAAAAACCTGCGTAGCCCTCCGTCATTTCAGATTAGTACTAGTTAGTATTCGTGCTGCGGTAGTTTGGCCTCCGTCAAGGCGTAGTGTACGGTAGATAACTAGTGCTTATCTGCTAGCATATGATGCGATTGGATTAGGGTATTCGTACGGTGTTGTTTGGCCTCCGTCAAGGGTCGTGCGGGTGGGTTTAATTCAATCAGGAAATGACGGGTTGAACTTGACTAGCGGACTATGGGTTGTTTGGCCTCCGTCAAGGTCATAGGACGCTAGGGGCAAAATATTATCGGGAATTTCAAGTGTTGAAATTTGCAATGAGATTGCATACCTTCTATGAGATAGTTGGATCCCGATACCCGCTGCGAGTAAGAGTTACTCCTGGGAGAGTATTACACATTACAATTAGCCGATCAAGTAGGTGTCTAGAAAGGTGTTAACGAGGTTACGCCTCTGGGAAAACGAGGTTTACATTAATTAGGTTCGTGCGAAAGCACGGGGGACCTCCCTCAAAGTACCGACACTGGCCTGGCTGAAAGATTGGCGAACTTGTAGTGTGTAATTAATCCCGGCTAGTCTTTCCTTTTAGGGTTTGAAGGAAGATTTGATAAAAAAGCAGTGGGAGCCATCCTGATTAGATAAGATAATAACCAATCTGATCTTGCACGAGCATACGCTAAAGTGTTTTCTTCTCTCTCTCTCCAGGTAGCGACCATTTCATGCCCTAATAAAGATAATAATATGGATGTATTGACCGAACCCGCATGTTATACTGTGCAGGGGAACGTTGAACCCGTTCTATCTTATAAGTGTTATAAGAATGAACAGGAAACAGGAGAATATCTGGATTCTCACACCGCCCAAAAGGAGAACATGCATGATGATGCATCATCTTCGGGTGTGTTTGTCATTGAGACCTGTTTCTCAGTTCACCCTACGTCCTGGGTATTAGATACCGGATCAGGATCCCACATATGTAAGATGTTACATGGGCTACGGAAAGGTAGGGAACTGGGAAAAGGTGATCATTCCGTTCAAGTAGGGAATGGTGCAAATGTTGCAGCCAAAGCAGTTGGCGAATATCACCTAGTATTACCAAGTGGTGATACTATGATTCTGAATGAGTGCTATTATATACCGAACATGATGTGCAACATTATATCAGTTTCTTTATTGAGTAAAGAAGGATATAATTTTGTAGTACAGGATAATGTTATGAACATATTCCTAGATCAAAAGTTGATTGCATCAGGCTCATTACATAATGGCATATTCATTCTAAATCAAAATACAGTCCTCAATTTACAAAACACACACAAGAGGAAGAGTTCTGAACTGAATGAATCCTTCTTGTGGCATTGTAGACTGGGTCACATCAATGCGACACGACTAGCTAAGTTGCATAAGGATGGATATTTAAATCCGTTTGAATTTTCATCTTATGACACTTGCCAGTCATGTCTCAAAGGCAAGATGACCAAAACTCCGTTTACGGGACACGGAGAAAGAGTTACCGAACTCTTGGGACTAATACATAGTGATGTATGCGGTCCCATGTCTACACATGCCAGGGATGGTTCTTTGTACTTCATTACATTCACTGACGATCTCTCTAGATTCGGATATGTGTTCCTAATGAAACACAAATCAGAAGCTTTTAAGAAATTTAGAGAATATAAACAAGAAGTAGAGAACCAAACGGGCAAAAGTATTAAGATCCTTCGATCTGATCGAGGAGGAGAATACTTAAGTAACGAATTCAGAGATTATCTAAAAGAGAATGGGATTCTCTCTCAGCTTACTCCTCCTTATACACCACAGCACAACGGTGTATCGGAGCGGAGAAATCGCACCCTATTAGATATGGTGCGCTCTATGATGAGTGCAGCTGAGTTACCTATTTCCTTCTGGGGATATGCACTGGAGACTGCTGCATATCTATTGAATAGAGTTCCAACCAAATCTGTGCCTACCACTCCATATGAGATATGGAATGGTAAGAGACCATGTCTTAATTTTATTCAGATATGGGGTTTTCCGGCCTATGTTAAGACACAAAATCCGGACAAACTCGAGGCAAGGTCTGTTCTATGTAAGTTTGTTGGATATCCCAAACATTCGCGAGGGTATATCTTCTACCACTCCGAGGAACAAAAAGTGTTTGTTTCTCGACATGCCACTTTCTTAGAAAAGAGTTTTCTTATGAAACAGACAAGTAGCATTCAGGTAGAACTGGAAGAGGTTCCAGCAATACAAACTGAAACAGAAGACTTGGTAGAACCAGAGGATTCAGTAGAACTCGACGAACCCCAGCCTCTCCGCCGATCTAGTAGGGTTTCTCGTCCACCTGAGAGATACTACGGTTTTCTCATTGACGGTGGAAGCGAGGATTGCATCATGGAGGATGATGACCCAACTAGCTTCGAGCAGGCCATCACGAGTAGGGACTCAGTGAAATGGCTGGATGCTATGCGGTCCGAGATGGAATCCATGTACACCAACAAAGTATGGACTTTGGATGTTGCTCCTGAAGGGGTAAAACCCATCGGGAGCAAGTGGATCTTTAAGAAGAAACTTGGTGTAGATGGGAAAGTGGAGACTTTCAAAGCTAGACTTGTTGCAAAAGGTTTTCGTCAAAGACCAGGTGTGGACTATGACGAAACCTTTTCTCCAGTGGCTATGCTTAAATCCATCCGAATCATGCTTGCCATCGCTGCATATCATGACTACGAAATCTGGCAAATGGATGTTAAGACCGCCTTTCTAAATGGTGATTTAGAAGAGTGCGTGTACATGACTCAGCCAGAGGGCTTCGTAGACAGTGGGAGCAGCGGGAAGGTGTGCAAGCTGCTTAAATCCATTTATGGATTAAAGCAAGCATCGCGGAGTTGGAACATCTGCTTTGACGTCGTTATCAAAGAGTTTGATTTCGTCAAAAACCCAGATGAACCTTGTATTTACAAGAAGGTGGCAGAGAGTAAGGTTGTCTTCCTCGTATGTACGTAGACGACATACTCTTGATAGGAAATGATATTCCTATGCTGCAATCGGTTAAGCTCTTCTTATCACAAAGATTCTCAATGAAAGATCTTGGTGATGCCTCCTGCATATTGGGAATTAGGATCTATAGAGATAGATCCAAACGGATTTTGGGATTGTCCCAATCCAGGTACATTGACACCATACTAAAGAGGTTTAGTATGGAAGAATCCAAGTGTGGGAACTTACCCACGATCTCTGGAGTCACTCTCTCCAAAGAGATGTCTCCCAAGACTGATTTGGAGAGAGCTCACATGCAAGGGATACCCTATGCTTCGGCTGTAGGCTCTATCATGTATGCGATGCTATATACCAGACCCGATGTAGCATACTCACTAAGTGTAGTGAGCAGGTATCAAGCTGATCCTGGAGAGAATCACTGGACAGCTGTGAAGAGCATTCTCAAGTACTTGCGAAGGACTAAAGAGATGCTCTTGGTGTATGGTAACGGAGAACTCCAAGTGGAGTCCTTTACCGATTCGAGTTTCCAAAGTGATAAGGACGACTCTAAGTCGCAGTCGGGATTTGTCTTTACCCTTTACGGAGGGGCGGTTAGCTGGAAGAGTTCCAAGCAGGAAACCGTGGCAGACTCGACGATGGAGGCTGAATACATCGCTGCCAACGATGCTGCCAAAGAGGCTGTCTGGATCAAGAAGTTCATTACTGAACTTGGAGTGGTTCCATCCATTGAGCATCCAATACCTTTGTATTGCGATAACAATGGAGCGGTGGCTTTGGCCAAGGAACCCAGGTCCCATCAGCGATCCAGGCATATTCTGAGGCGGTATCACCTGATCCGGGAGATAGTTGATCGCCGGGAGATCGAGGTCAGGAGGGTTGACACGAAGAACAACACGGCGGATCCACTCACGAAGGCCATTCCCCAGATACAGTTTGAGAGACTCTTCGGGATGCTCGGTATGCGATACTACAGCAGCTGGCCCTAGTGCAAGTGGGAGATTGTTAGTTGTATGTATGCCCTAGAGACCAGTATTGTACAGATGATGTATATTATATTGGTGTTAGTTATATGTATGCCCTAGAGGCCATTACTGTACATTGGATGTATATTGTAGTGGATGCTGGGACATATATAGGGAGGACCTTCTCGCTCGACATGATAGTATGCTATCTGGTTACCCTTTACCTTAACGTGTATGCTGATTGTCTCTCTGTTACATGTTGGTAAAGCCCTTAGGATCTGTACTTGACTACCTGGACTATGATGCGGATCATACTAGTGGGGACATGGTAGTCCATGAGTACATCCTTCAAAGTCCCTAGTCGTGGGTGTATCGAGACGGGGCATCGATATACCAGAGTAGACTAGCGTATACCTTCTCGATCCATATAGATGGGCGATGGATGATCCTATATCCATCGATGTTTGACATCAGAGATGATATACGGGTGCTCAGTAGAGACTGGGTACACTGGATGGACTCGCCGAGAACTCCCAGATGGTATTATACCTCACGTCAGATGGCAGTTCTCTGGTGACACTGGTACAGAGTAGTCTGTTGACCCGAGATCGTCATAGAGTCTTGTGTGGTTCCCACTGTGCTCTGATACCACTGTAGGGTTCCTAGGCACGCTAGTGAGGTCTCCCAAGCCATCAACCATGGCAATTTCAAAAATTATGGTGCCTACAAACCCTAAACTACGGATCGATAACTAGATGTCTAGGCGAACAAGAACTAGTTAACACTTAACTAATGAGAAAACGGAAATACAACCTTTGTAGATCCGGTGCTCTACCTCCATAGCTCCGCAACGAGGTCCTCTCCGCTGTCCAAGTCAAATCCGGGCTCTAGGATCGGCTTCGTCGGAGAATGGGCAAGCTAGGTCGTCGATGTCCATGCCGAAGATGATCTACGTCGAGGCATCGCTAAATCAAGCTCCGACTTCACCAAGTCAAGAAACTTGTGAAGTAAACACACTCTACTACTTGGCAAGAGGTAGAGGATGAAGAAATAGGAAGTGGGTTGACTTTAGAATTGGATTTCTCACTCATATGCATCAATCACCATTGATGGAGGTGAAGCTTTTCTTCTTGAAGTCAAGGAAGAAGAAGAAGAAGCTTATGATAAGTTAATTGTAAAAAGAAAAGAAAATGAATTCTTATCATAATTTTAACTAGAGTCAAGTGTAGAGAATGAATCATGGTTAGTGGGAATGGTTAGGGTTAAGGATGAGATAAGAATGGTTGACTTGAACAAAGCTTCATGAAGCTTCAACTAAAGAACAAAATTAGCCACCATTCTTTTCTCTTTTCTTTTATTCATTTATCAAAAATAAAAAGGATAATTAAATAAGATAAATGAATAACAAATTAGAAACCCTAACCATTTCATTAACCAAGGTTTAATACTTTACACTTAACCAAAAAGGATGTATCATCAAACATGATACAAGCAAGTGCACAAAATCATATCGCATATGTAATGCGCACACCCGAGTAAGAAAATCCATTTAAAGTGAACCAATACTAGTTAATGCAAAGTAATATATCAAATATATAATTATACATTAAATCATTAAATCAACACTTGATTCAATGATCCGGTCATGTCGCACACAACCGACTAGTATAGAATGTATCGGCTTATCGAATCAATCCTTGATTCGATAACTAGGTTATATCGCATACAACCATTCGACACATTCATCACGAGAATAGAATACTGTATCACATACACGCATTATTCTCGGTCCCGCACATATCTCATATGCGTTCCTATTTCATTTCGCTTGAGCCAGGAAACCTCTGTGTAGGACTCTAAAGACTCGTCAATACGCCGGCAGCGGATGATGATCATATCAAACATCCACAAGCCGCAAGCGGTCTGCTAAACGTAACGGCCACCCGGGTATTGAGCGATCTGAAGATCGACGAGCAAGCCCGCTCACACTCCAGTGAATCCGACCAGTAACACTACCGTACAGTCCGGTCTGATCGTCTGATATGTCGCATATCTCGCCTAGGGATGGTAAACGTCAGACCCCAATAGCTCAATAAGTCGTGTCGATATGAGGTCTATAACTGTTCGAGAAACTACTGGTAACACTTACCAGTAAATCTCAGCAACTTTGGCCAGGGATTTCCTGTTATAGCCAATCGAACACAGCGCAACATCAACCCCCTATACCGGGAGAGACGAATCCCCTCCTATCGCTCATTGCCTCCATGTGACTCGGGACTGTACCCAAAAACCACCGTTCATTAATGTGATTAATGAAATAAAAGAAACCTAAGATGTTGTAGAATCGAATTTCAAAATAAAACAGGTAGCTACAGTTCTTGCTTTGCACAGCGGTATATGTGATATATCCTGCACCTTATTCGATGAGGAAAGGACCGAGATCCTTTCACCGGGAGTGACTCCTTTAGCAATAACTGACAGATGCTACACACTCGGTTTGTATTTTGATCGCTTTTAAGAGTTCTGCTTTGCACAATGATATACATGATATATCCCGCACCTCATTCGACGAGGAAAGGACCGACGATCCCTTCACCGGGAGTGACTCCTTTAGCAAAACTAGAAAAGCCTCAAAAACACTCCATTTTAAAAACCATTTGATTCTACAATGATATCAAGTTCATTACGCAATAGGTTTTCAGAAAAACCTGACGTAGCCCTCCGTCATTTCAGATAAGTTGTATATAGTATTCGTGCTGCATTTGTTGGCTTTCGTCAAGGTGCAGTGTGCGGTAGCTATATGCTGCTTATCTGCTAGCATACGATGCGATTGGATTAGGGTAGTCGTGCGGCTTTGTTGGCTTTCGTCAAGGGTCGTGCGGGTGGGTTTAATTCGATCAAGAAATGTACGGGTTGAACTTGACTAGCGGGCTATGGTTTGTTGGCTTTCGTCAAGGTCATAGCACGTTAGGGGAAAAATATTATCGGGAATTTCAAGTGTTGAAATTTGCAATGAGATTGCATACCTTCTATGAGATAGTTGGATCCCGATACCCGCTGCGAGTAAGAGTTACTCCTGGGAGAGTTTTATACATTACAATTAGCCGATCAAGTAGGTGTCTAGAAAGGTGTCAACGGGGTTACGCCTCTGGGAAAACGAGGTTTACACTAATTAGGTTCGTGCGAAAGCACGGGGGACCTCCCTCAAAGTACCGACACTGGCCTGGCTGAAAGATTGGCGAACTTGTAGTGTGTAATTAATCCCGGCTAGTCTTTCCTTTTAGGGTTTGAAGGAAGATTTGATAAAAAGCAGTGGGAGCCATCCTGATTAGATAAAATAATAACCAATCTTTTCTTGACAGAGCGCACGCTGAGTGTTTTCTTCTCTCTCTCTCCAGGTAGCGACCATATCACGCCTTAATCAAGATAATAATACGGATTATTGACCGAACCCGCTTGTTATACTGAGCTGGGGAACGTTGGTCCCGCTCCAACTTATAATTGTTATAAGACAGAGCAGGAAATTGGGGATTACCAGAATTCCCGTGCCGCCCAAACGAAGAGAGTGCATGCTGATGCATCATCTTCGGGTGTGTTCGTTACAAAGAACTGTTTCTCTGTATCCTCTACGTCCTGGGTATGTAATACCAGATCAGGATCCCAGATATGTAATCTGTTACATAGAGCTACAGAAAGGTAGAGAACTGAGAACGGGTGATAAGTTTCATGAGGCAGAAAACGGGGCAAGTGTTGCAGCCAAGTCTGTCGGTCACTGTCACCCTGTATTACAATACATTGATTCTGAACGAATGTTGTTAGATACCGAACCTGATATACAAAATCATATCAGTCTCTTTATTAGTAAAGAAAGGATATAATTTTGTATTGTTGGATAATGTTTTGAACATTTCCTATATCAAAAGTTGATCGGTTCAGGCACGATATCTAAAAGCATTAATGTTCTAAATCAAACTACAGTTCTTATTATATGGAACACACACAAGAGGAAGAGTTCAGAAATGAACGAATTCTTCTTGAGGCATTGTAGACTAGGTCAGATCAATGTGACCCGACTAGCTAGAGTTACATATAGATGCATATTTAAATCAGTTTGAATTTACATCTTGTGAAACTCGCCAGTCATGTCACAAAGATAAGATGACCATAGCTCCGTTTACTGGAAACAGAGAAAGAGTTAGTAAACTCTTGGGATGATACATGTTGATGTATGTAAGGTCCCCTGTCTACACATGCCAGGACCGGTTCTTTATACTTCATTACATTCTCTGATGATCTTTCGAGATTCAGACCTATGTTCCTGTTGAAACACAAGTCCGAACCTTTTGAGATATTCACAGAATATAAGCGAGAAGTAGAGAACCAATACGGGTATAAGTATTATGTCCTTTAATGAGATTAAGGAGGAGAATACTTGAGCACGAAATTCCTGGACTATTCTAAAGGAGAATGAGATTCTCTCTCACCATTACTCCTCCGTATACACCATAGCACGATGGCATATCGGGGTGGAGCAATTACACCCTATGTGATAAGGTGTGCTCTATGATGAGTACTACTGAGTTACCTATTTCCTTTTTGGAAAATATGCGCTTGAGAAGCTGCATACCTATTGAATAGGGTTCGAATCAAATCAGTTGCCTACCACTTCATATGTGATATGGAAAGGGAAGAGCCCATATCTTAAGTTAGTTAAGATTTGGGGTTGCCCGGCCTATGTCTAAAAACAAAATCCGGACAAGCTCGAGGCAAGGACTGTAATGTAGAACTGGAAAGGTTCCAGCTATACAAACTACAGCTGATGATTTGATAGAACCAAAGTATTCAGTAGATACCAACGAACCTCAGCCTCTCCGCCGATCTAGTAGGGTTCCTCACCCACCTGAGAGATACTTCAGTTTCTCTATGACAGTGGGAGCGAGGATTGCATCATGAGTTGATGACCCAACTAGTTTCGAGCTGGCCATCAGGAGTGGGACTCTGTAAGAATGGCTGGATGCTTAGCGATCTGAGATGGAATCCTTATACGCCAACAAAGTATGGACTTTGGTTGCTATATCTGAAGGGTTAAATCCCCATCAGGAGCAAGTATATCTTGAGAAGATTACTTGGTGTACATGGAAAAGTTGAGACTTTCAAAGCTAGAATTGTTAAAGGTTTTCGTCATCGACCAGGCGTGGATAATGATGAAATCTTTTCCAGTAGCTATGCTTAAGTCCATCCAGATCCTACTTGTTACGGCTACATACCATGACTGCGATATCTGGTGGTTGGGTGTCTTGACTGCTTTTCTAAATGATGATTTAGAAGAGAGCGTCTATAAGTACACAGCCAGAGGGCTTCGTAGACAGTGGGAGCAGCGGAAACGTGTGCAAGATGTTTTATATGATAAAGCAGGCATCGCGGAGTTGGAACATCTATTTTGATGAATTAGTCAAAGAAGTTGACATCATCAAAATGGTAGATGAACCTTGTATAAACAAAAAGGTAGTAGGGAGTATGGTGACGATCCTCGTAGAGTACGTGGATGACATACTCTTGATAAGAAAAGAGTTTCTTATGCTACGCTCGGTCAATCTCCGCTTATCACTAGAATTCTCCATATAGGATCAAAGTGATACCTACTAAATCCTGGATTTTGGATCTATGAGATAGATTTAATTGGATGTTAGGATTCTCACTAGTTGTAGTGAGATGGTATCAATCGATCCTGGGGAGAATCACTGGAAGGGTTCCAGGGCGATAAAGACGACTGAGTGTCAGTCACAGGCATTGTCTTTACCCTTAGTAAAGGGACGGTATGTTGGAAGAGTTCCAAGCTAAATACCGTGACATACTAGACGATAAAGGCAGGATACATCGCTACTTAAGATGCTACCAAAGAGGCTGTTTGGGTGTATATTGGTTCATGAGATGAACTATGTTCCTCCCATTGTATGACAATGGAGTTGTGGCTTATGCCAAGGAACGCCGGTCCCATCAGTGATCCAGACATATTCTAAGGCAGTATCACTTGATCATGGAGATGGTTGATCTCCAGGGAGATCGAGGTTAGGAGAGTAGACTCAGAGGACAACAAAGCGGATCCACTCACAAAGGCCTGTTCCCAGAGAGAGACTTTTATGGGATGGTTGAGTATGAGATACTGCAACCACTGCTACAGATGGCCCTAGTGCAAGTGGGAGATTGTTAGTTATATGTATGCCCTAGAGGCCATTACTGTACATTGGATGTATATTGTAGTGGATGCTGGGACATATATAGGGAGGACTTTCTCGCTCGACATGATAGTATGCTATCTGGTTACCCTTTACCTTAACGTGTATGCTGATTGTCTCTCTGTTACATGTTGGTAAAGCCCTTAGGATCTGTACTTGACTACCTGGACTATGATGCGGATCATACTAGTGGGGACATGGTAGTCCATGAGTACATCCTTCAAAGTCCCTAGTCGTGGGTGTATCGAGACGGGGCATCGATATACCAGAGTAGACTAGCGTATACCTTCTCGATCCATATAGATGGGCGATGGATGATCCCATATCCATCGATGTTTGACATCAGAGATGATATACGGGTGCTCAGTAGAGACTGGGTACACTGGATGGACTCGCCGAGAACTCCCAGATGGTATTATACCTCACGTCAGATGGCAGTTCTCTGGTGACACTGGTACAGAGTAGTCTGTTGACCCGAGATCGTCATAGAGTCTTGTGTGGTTCCCACTGTGCTTTGATTTCCATCTTACCACGTCTAAGAGGGCGTGCAAAATGGTGGTTTTTGGGTACAGTCCCGAGTCACATGGAGGCAATGAGCGATAGGAGGGGATTCGTCTCTCCCGGTATAGGGGGTTGATGTTGCGCTGTGTTCGATTGGCTATAACAGGAAATCCCTGGCCAGGGTTGCTGAGATTTACTGGTAAGTGTTACCAGTAGTTTCTCGAACAGTTATAGACCTCATATCGACACGACTTATTGAGCTATTGGGGTCTGACGTTTACCACCCCTAGGCGAGATATGCGACATATCAGACGATCAGACCGGACTGTACGGTAGTGTTACTGGTCAGATTCACTGGAGTGTGAGCGGGCTTGCTCGTCGATCTTCAGATCGCTCAATACCCGGGTGGCCGTTACGTTTAGCAGACCGCTTGCGGCTTGTGGATGTTTGATATGATCATCATCCGCTGCCGGCGTATTGACGAGTCTTTAGAGTCCTACACAGAGGTTTCCTGGCTCAAGCGAAATGAAATAGGAACGCATATGAGATATGTGCGGGACCGAGAATAATGCGTGTATGTGATACAGTATTCTATTCTCGCGATGAATGTGTCGAATGGTTGTATGCGATATAACCTAGTTATCGAATCAAGGATTGATTCGATAAGCCGATACATTCTATACTAGTCGGTTGTGTGCGACATGACCGGATCATTGAATCAAGTGTTGATTTAATGATTTAATGTATAATTATATATTTGATATATTACTTTGCATTAACTAGTATTGGTTCACTTTAAATGGATTTTCTCACTCGGGTGTGCGCATTACATATGCGATATGATTTTGTGCACTTGCTTGTATCATGTTTGATGATACATCCTTTTTGGTTAAGTGTAAAGTATTAAACCTTGGTTAATGAAATGGTTAGGGTTTCTAATTTGTTATTCATTTATCTTATTTAATTATCCTTTTTATTTTTGATAAATGAATAAAAGAAAAGAGAAAAGAATGGTGGCTAATTTTGTTCTTTAGTTGAAGCTTCATGAAGCTTTGTTCAAGTCAACCATTCTTATCTCATCCTTAACCCTAACCATTCCCACTAACCATGATTCATTCTCTACACTTGACTCTAGTTAAAATTATGATAAGAATTCATTTTCTTTTCTTTTTACAATTAACTTATCATAAGCTTCTTCTTCTTCTTCCTTGACTTCAAGAAGAAAAGCTTCACCTCCATCAATGGTGATTGATGCATATGAGTGAGAAATCCAATTCTAAAGTCAACCCACTTCCTATTTCTTCATCCTCTACCTCTTGCCAAGTAGTAGAGTGTGTTTACTTCACAAGTTTCTTGACTTGGTGAAGTCGGAGCTTGATTTAGCGATGCCTCGACGTAGATCATCTTCGGCATGGACATCGACGACCTAGCTTGCCCATTCTCCGACGAAGCCGATCCTAGAGCCCGGATTTGACTTGGACAGCGGAGAGGACCTCGTTGCGGAGCTATGGAGGTGGAGCACCGGATCTACAAAGGTTGTATTTCCGTTTTCTCATTAGTTAAGTGTTAACTAGTTCTTGTTCGCCTAGACATCTAGTTATCGATCCGTAGTTTAGGGTTTGTAGGCACCATAATTTTTGAAATTGCCATGGTTGATGGCTTGGGAGACCTCACTAGCATGCCTAGGAACCCTACAATTGGACATATATAGAGATGACTTTCTTGCTCGATATGATAGTATGCTATCTGGTTGCTCTTTATCTTAACATGTACACTTGTCTCTTTAAACTGTCTTATGGTTATATGTTGGTAAAGCCCTTAGGATGTGTACTTGACTACCTGGACTATGATGCAGATCATACTAGTGGGGACATGGTAGTCCATAAGTACATCCTTCAAGGTCCCTAGTCGTGGGTGTATTGAGACGGGGCATCGATATACCAGAGTAGACTAGCGTATACGCTTCTCGACCCATGAGATGGGCGATGGATGATCCCATATCCATTGGTGTTTGACATCAGAGATGGTATACGGGTGCTCAGTGGAGACTGGGTACACTGGACGGACTCGCCGAGAACTCTCAGATGGTATTATACCTCACGTCAGATGGCAGTTCTCAGGTGACACTTGTACAGGTTAGTCTGTAGACCCGAGATCGTCATAGAGTCTTGTGTGATTCCCACTGTGCTTTGATCTCCACCTTACCATGTCCATGAGGGCGTGCAAAATGGTGGTCTTTGGGTACAGTCCCGAGTTACATGGAGGCAATGAGCGATAGGAGGGGTTTCGTCTCTCCCGGTATTGGGAGTTGATGTTGCGCTGTGCTCGATTGGCCGTAACAGGGAAGTCCCTGGCCAGGGCTGATCAGAGATTTGCTGGTAAGTGTTACCAGTAGTTTCTCGACCCGTTATGAGCCTCATATCGGCACGACTTATCGGTTATTGGGGTCTGACGTTTACCACCCCTAGACTTGATATGCGACGTATCAGACGAACAGACCGGACTGTACGGTAAGTGTTACTGGTTGGATTCACAGGAGTGTGAGCGGGCTGGCTCGTCGATCTTCTGATCGCTCAATACCCGGATGGCCGTTACGTTTAGCAGACCGCTTGCGGCTTGTGGGTGCTTGATATGATCATCATCTGCTACCGGCGTATTGACGAGTCTTTAGAGTCCTACACAGAGGTTTCCTGGCTCAAGCGAAACGAAATAGGAGCGCATATGAGATATGTGCGGGACCGAGAATAATGCGTGTATGTGATACCGCATTTCATTCTCGCGATGAATGTTTCGATTGGTTGTATGCGATATGACCTAGTTATCGAATCATTGATTCGATAAAACGATACATTGGATACTGGTCGGTTATATGCGATATGACCGGATCGTTAAATCAAGTGTTGATTTAATGATTTAATGTATAATTATATATTTGATATATTACTTTGCATTAACTGGTATTGGTTCACTTTAAATGGATTTTCTCACTTGATGTACATGTTGTATATGTGATATACTTTTGTGCACATCTTTGTATCATGTTTGATGATACTTGCTCATTAGGTTAAGTGTGAAGAATTAAACCATGGTTAAGAGATGATTAGGGTTTTGCCTTTTTATTTATTTATGTGTTTATTTATTTAGAAAAGGTTTAGATGAGAATGGTGGCTTTCTTTGTCTCTTATTGAAGCTTCATGAAGCTTTGACTTAAGCAACCATTCTTGTCTTCATGCTTAACCCTAACTCATCCAAGTAACCATGGTATATTCTCTACACTTAACCTTAGTTAGGATATGATAAGTATTGTTTTCTTTTTCATTTAAAATGACTCATCATATTCTTTCTTCTTCTTGATCATCTTCTTCTTCAAGAAAAGCTTAAGCCCATCAATGGCAACTTGAGCAAAAGTGAGTGAAATCCAATTCTAAAGTGAACCCACCTCCTATTTCTTCACCCTCTACCTCTTGCCAAGTTGTTTTGGGTTTTTTCTTCACAAGTTTCACAACTTGGTGAAGTTGGAGCTTGAACTTGTGCAACCTCGACGTAGATCATCTTCGGCACGAAGCCGACGACCTATTCCGCCCATTTCTCCGATGAAGCCGACGATTGAGTTCGGGATTCGAGATGGACAGCGAGAGGACACCTACGTGGAGCTAAGGAAGTGGAGAACCGGATCTACAAAGGTTGTAGTCTCTCTCCTTTAGTTAAAGTGTTAACTAGTTTCCTATTTCGCCTAAACATCTAGTCCACGATCCGTATTAGGGTTTCTCGGCACCCATAAAATTTGAAATTGGCATGGTTGATGCCTTGTGAGACCTCTTGAGAGTGCCTAGGAACCCTACATCTCTCTCATCCAAAAGAAAGCTCCCATGGTTCCTCCTTCTTCTTCCTCTCTAGATTTTTCTATAGCTCTCATGTGTTGAGAAAAATAGAAACTAAATAGACAAACAAATCCATCTTCTTCCTCTACATGACCTTGGACATCAAGGATAGCAAACTTGTTGCCCTAGTTACCTCGGCTTGAGGTGAAGCTCGGACTATAGACTCTCAGGTGGATCGTCTTCGACTCTAGGAGGCCGCGGAGGTGACCAAGATCTGGATCGATCCTCGAAGCTCACATGGACGAGGAGGACAGCAAAGAAAAGAACCGAAGGACCGTTTTCATGAGGTATAATCATCTATCACAGTAGATTAAACCTCCCGTAGTTTCGTTAGTAATGGTTTGGCAAAGATCTTTTAGCTTTAGTTTATGTTACTATGTAAGAAAGTTTCGATTTTTACTTGTTCCGCCTCCTCGCTAGCTTGCGGGGTGAGCGATATAGACTTACAGTGGTATCAGAGCCAGGCTAAACCATCACTAATAGTTTAAACGACAGTTAAAACTACGAAAATGAAACAGCCCGAAAACAACGAACCCAATATTGAAGTTTCTGTCGAAATTTTAATGAACTCCGAAAAATATTTAAACAAGTACAGAGTCATCTTTGAACAGTAAAAAGGCCACAGAACAAAATTGGGACATTTCCTCACTGGGAGGGCCGGCCACATAGCCTGTAATTCCGACCAGGCCGGTTTTTGTATGGTGGAAATGCTTCAATTTTTGTATTTGGCTTTTTGACTTATATCTTGGGTTTCAGGAGTTGTTTATTTTTGCCGATTTTGACTTTACTGAAAATTATTCACTGTAGCACTGCCGGTGTTTCGAAGTCGTGATTTAAAGTCGTTTAATGTTCTGTGTTTATGAAATGATATATGTACTGAACGTCTACTAATCACTATACGTCGATTAGTGGGGGTTGTGCATATCTGTAATCTGTGATATTGGTTTGTGGATATGAACTTGTTGGATTGTCGTGATGAATAGCCGGGGATGTGAGATGAGAGTTTTCATTTTTCATTCAATATAATATTTGTAATTTGATGTAATATTATTTTATGGTCGCACATCCGGATTGAGGTTGTAGCCACCATTGTATATTATTTGTTTTACTGTTTTTGCTCCTAGGATAGACCCAAGGTGGGGTGCACAAACTACCGAGTACTTTGAAGTGCCGAGTGGCCCACTCACGTTGTTGAGGGAGGTTGCTTCACTTCGGGTATTTGGCGGGTAGTTTGCCGCACCCGTAGGGGTTACTACCCGCACCCGTAGGGGTCTAGGGTGGGGTTTGGCTATTCATCGCGACCGTGTAATCCGTCTTTCGTTGCAGGCTCAAACGAAGCGTGGGTTCCTAGTATATCCAATGTGTTCATCTGTGATCTGGAATGGCTATCATTGCATCTGACGAATGTATATATATCTATATATGATATCTAGTAGGCATTGCTTATGTTTTGCATCCGCACTAGTCCAGCCCCCGCTCTGTCGTTAGTTAAGTAACCTAACGGGTGATGACGGGGCCCAGTGGCGAATGCGGATGGCATAAGCGTACATCATATTTTCCTTGTTTTCTGCAATGGTAGGATTAAATTGATGGGACGCATTATATTAATGCAAAGAAAACAAACCAAAGCTGAATTGTTTGAACAATTTCAAAACCACTCGGTTTTTTTCAAAACAGAAAAACTTTTAAAAACACGGAGCTTAAACCACTCCTTTTAAAAGCTATCAAGGTTCCTTTGATTATATCACTACGTTCACGGTTTCGTCAAAACCATTCGTAGCCCTCCGTCATTTCATATGTATATTCAATAGTATTCAAGCTATGTTTGTTGACCTTCATCAAGGCATTGTGATTGGTGAAGGACTACCTTAGCACCATGATGAGGTTATAGAAGCATCTACCATGCCAAATTTAAATTTTTCTTGGTGCTAAGCTAGACAAACAAGATCTTTAACTAGATTATTAGGGTTTTCTTTAGATGATATGTTAACTAGATAAGTGTAGGAAGATTATACCTTGGTAGAATCAAGTCCTTCACTTCACTTGCTCCTTGTAGTAGTCCCGCGACTCCACTAGGCATTTCTTGAGGTTTTGAATGGGCTTCCTTCGTTGCCTTCGCGCCAAAGATGATCCACCACGAAGCTCCTACTAGTTCAAGCTACCACTACACTAAACTCTTTAGTGTATGAAACACATCATACTAGTTTGCTAGAATGGTGTGAGATGATGAAGTAGAGGATGTTAAGAGCTCACTAATTTGTGCTCAAGCTTCATGATTCAAATCTCATGTGAGGGTTGAAGCTTGAGAAAAGGCAAGAGGAGGAAGAAGAAGCAAGAGCAAGCATGAGCAAGAAGAAAATGCCTAAGTCTTTTGGAATGAACAAGAATCAATGATAATTCTTGACCCCTCACTCATTCAAGCATGGAATTATGCAATATTAAATTGCAACCATGCTTGAATAGAGAGTTGAAAATGAATAAACAAGTATTTAACCCATGTTTGCAACCATGCTTTATTTTACACCTCATTTCTATTTTCACAAAATAGAAAAGAAAATACCATGCTTCATTTATATATATATATATATATATATATATATATATATATATTTATTTATTTATTTAATGAAGATTAATTAGTGAGCTAAGGATATTAGTTAATATGTAATTATATCACATATAATTTATATCATATTATTAAATCAACATTTGATCTAATAATCCGGTCATATCATATACGACCGTCTAATATCATTTATCCGTATATCATATTATAGAATCAACACTTGATTCAACAATCTGGTTATATCACATATAACCGCACCGATAACAGATTACAGCCAGATTACAATACGGTATCACATACTCGTATTTAACCGCACACATATCACATATGTGTCCTACTTCTTTTCGCTTGAACCAGGGAACTTCTGTATGGGACTCTAAAGACTCGTCAATACGCCGGCAGTAAGTGATGATCATATCAGTCACCTACAAGCCGTCAGCGGTACTAGCTGGACATAACTGTTGGAGATAGAGCCCTCAGAGTCAATTATTAGGTCACAGGTACGTGATTGTAATGATTGAGGGAGGACCTATCCCGGTAGGACAGTCTTACTCGAGATGATAGTATGCTATCTGGTTTACCTTTATCATCGTGTACTGCTTTAGGTGACATGACACGTCGCTATTATACGTTGATAGAGCCCCTAGGATTCTTGCTTGACCACCAGCAGTATGAGGGCGATCATATAAGTGGGAGCTGGGGGTCTACAAGCATATCCTTAAAGGTCCCTAGTCGTGGGAGTTTCGAGACCGGGCATCGATACTCCATTAGTAGACTAGTGTATACAGTCGAGACCCCGACGAGGGGCGGTGGCCGGTCTCACAAGCCACCGGTGTCAGTTGGATCACCTAAGATGTATACAGGTGCTCATTGGGTTATGAGTACACCGGACAGGACTCGCCGGGAACCTGCTAGTTGGTCATATACCAGACGTCAGATGGCAGTTCCCTGGTGACATGTGTGCAGGTTAGTTCATCGACCTGGGGATCGTCATTTGTCTCGTGTGAGTTCCCACTGTACTTTGATTACTACCCTACCACGGCTCAAAGGAGTCGTGCAAATAGGTTTTAGTTGGGTACAGTCCCGAGCCACATGGAGGCAGTGAGCGTATCTTCAGGGGTTCGTCTCTCCCGGTATTGGGGGTGAGGTCGTGCTGTGTCTAGGAGAGCCATTACACAAAGTCCTTGGCCAAGGCAAGGAGATTTACTGGTAGGTATTCCAGTAGTATCTCAGGGTGTTCTGGGCTACACTCCGACACGACTTGTACCGCTTTTGGGGGTCTGACTTTTACCAACCCCCTAGGCCCGCCATGCGATACTCATAGACGAACGGACCGGACTGCACGGATATTGTCACTGACAGGCTCAGTAGGGTGTCAGGATGAGTTTACTCATCGACGTCCCTTTTGGTCAATAGCTGGTGGCCCGTCACGTATTGGCTTATACCTCTGACGTGCTAGTGGTTAAATCCACAGCCATAGTATTGACGAGTCTTTAGAGTCCACCACACTTACAGTTACTCAAGTTTCGGGCGAAACGCTGTAGAGGCCGTATGGAGATATGGCAGGGTCCAATCAGATACGTGCGGTATTGCACGGATCAGGATCGGACGGTTTGTACTAGTAGCCGTATAGGTTTATGGCAGGGTTCGATCAGATACGTGCGATATTGCACGGATCAGGATTGAACGGATAATACTAGCCGGCTTTGGTTTAAGCCGGTCCTAGTTTAGTACAGTGTAGATTTTGTCTCTTTGCATTTGTATCCGGACGGAATACAGATGCGGGTGTGTATGCACAGTATCGGGGTTTTCCTGTAATTTATTACGGGACCAGTTTTCTGGAGTTGCCAGTTTGCATTCCGTTCCGGCCGGTTTTCCTTTGTTCTTTCCCGGCCGGACTTTTCCGATGGAGGGGGTTATTTGCAATTGTGCAAATAACACTTTGTGGAGGGTTTTATTGTATATATATTGATTATGATAGCTTTCATTTCTTTTGCTCCATACTTTGGATTTGAGTGACATGAAAGGGTATGGTTTGAAAAAGGGTGAAGCATGGTGTATGTTTTCTTGTCTCTTGATGTGGTCACCTCTTTCATCTCCTACACTCACCTCCCTTCATGCTTCATAATTTTTCCTCCACCATTTTCCAAGTAAGAAAGTTTTCATAAGAAAAGTGAGAAGAAGAAAAGAGAAAGAGAGAGCTTCATTTTTTAGAGTGATTCATTTGGTGTATATCATTCTTCATCTCATTCCATTGCTAGAAAATTGAAAGCACCAATTTTCTATACACCATTCCTCCATCTATGGCAACCAACCCCAAAGTGAGACATACACTCTACACTATATTCCTACAGCAAATCTTGGACGCGTCGATTCGCCAGCTTCGCGCCCGAGTTGCCTCGGTATTGAGGTGGGAGCCCGTAAAAGTACCCGGCTTCGTGGTGCCCTTTCCGACGAGGAGGAGACGGACGGAGACCCCGCGAGGAGATCGGAGTGGAGATGAAGACCGGAGGACTTGGATCGTCGGTATACATCTCTTCCCTTTCTTATTAGTTGCGTAGACTTGTTAATGGTTACGATCCGGAGTTTAGTGCGCGGTGGTGCCGGTTTGCAAAGTCCGCAAAATTAAAGTTTTTCACCGCTTCCGCATTCCGGCGTCGGATTGACGGCCGGGGCACCGCCGTGCACTTACAGTGGTATCAGAGCCGAGCCATTAACTTCGTCTAGCTTCGTTTGATGTGTTTTTCAGTTCCGATCGACCAAAATTCCAAAAACCGTATTTTTCCTTCACATCAGTTTCTGTTGAAATTTTTTGAAGTCTAAAAATTTTTCAGGTTGTAAAATATTGATGTACTGGAAAATCTAAGAGCTCTGTAAAAATTCGATGAAGTGACTCCACAGTTGGAGCGCGGAACCGCCGCGAAAACCCCATTTGTGCGGCCCTTCCGCCGCGCACTATTCACATCACTTCACCAATTTTTTACAGAGGCCTTCTGGGCTTAAAATATGGGCTTTGGAATATTAAAGTTGGGCCAATTGTTTCTGTGAGTGCTACAGTTTTCTTTGGGGCCCACTTGTTAATGTTTGATCAATCGGAAAATTTTAAACACATTTTTCACAGTATTTACATTATATCTGCGACCGTGAATATCACTTGATCGGTAAATCCGGTCTAACTGCTATAGCCCGGTTAGACGGATTTGCGAACGTGACTTTCACGTTGATGTTCTATGTATTTGCTGTGATGTTGCGGATCGGTCGTGGGATAGCCTGGATGCAATGCTAGTACAGTTGTGGTTGTATAATGTACATTTGATATTACGGGGCGAGCGTCCGACATGTGGACTGCCGTAACTGCCTGTTTGTATTATTCTTTTGGGGCACGACCTGGTTGCGGTCGATGTACCCGGTGTATGTATATTTTACTTTCTGTACTAGGATTGCCCCGCGGAGGGGTGCACGGATAGCCGGGTTCTGGAGGGCAACAAGCCCGCATCTCATGGCATTGGGACGGAAGGGGCTTCACTCCAGGATTGGCGGACTATTCGCCGCACTCGTAGGGGGTACAGGTTGACCCAGGAGGGGTGCCCAAGTGACCGGATTCCGTGAAGTGCTGGGTGGTCCATTCACGGTGCTGAAGGGGGCTGCCTCGCTTCAGGTTTTGGCGGGTGACTTGCCGCGCCCGTAGGGGTCTAGGTTTTCATTGCACAGGCTATCCACACGACCAGGGGAACGTCGGGTTTCAGCGACTCTGTGAAACCCGGGGATCCCAGATATCTGTATTGTTCTGTGATGCTGTACATTTCTGTGATGCTGCATTTTATTCACGCCTTGAGCGAAATACTATATATTGGTATATATATTAGTAGATGTTGTATATGTTTTTCATCCGCGCTAGTCCAGTCCCCGCTCTGCCGTTAGTTAGCTAACCTAACGGGTGATGACGGGACCCAGTGGCGAATGCGGATGGCATATACGTACGTCAGTATATTTTCGTTCTTTGTGGTGTGATCAATTGATGGGACTGCGTTGATTCGGATCAATGCAAGTTAAAAACAAACCTAATCTGATGTTGTTGGAACACTTTTCAAAAAGCTGTTATTGCAAGGACGTTCACTTTTGTTTTGCATCGCGGTATTCATTTAGAATATCCTGCTCCTCAGTCGACGAGGCAAGGGCCGAGATCCCTTCACCGGGAGTGACCCCTTGGACAAAAAGTTTGCGTCAGGGCATTAACTTCACTATAGCCGATTACTTTTGCTTTGCATCGCGGTATTCATTTGGAATATCCTGCACCCCATTCTACAGGGAAAGAGCCGAGATCCCTTCACCGGGAGTGACCTCTTTAGCAACGGTTTTCGTCACTATATTTTTAAAAGCTATCCGTTCCTTCAACGATATCAAGTTCATTACGTTAAAGGTTTTGGCCAGAAACCATTCGTAGCCCTCCGTCGTTTCAGACGGGTAGCACGTAGTATTCATGCTATGTTTGTTGACCATCGTCAAGGCATAGTGTATGGTAGCTGCTTGTTACCTTTCTGCTGCATAGATAGATGCGTTGGTTTGGGACAGTCGTACAGCCTTGTTGACCTTCGTCAAGGGCTTGTACGGGTGGGTTCAAATTAACCTGGACAATGACGGGTGGAACTTGACATGTGACTTATGATTTGTTGACCTTCGTCAAGGTCATAAGAGCATGGGGCAGAAATCACATCGGGAGTTTCAAAAGTACTGAAACTTGCCAGATATGCGCATACCTTCTGGAGTGTGATACCGTGAGCGGATTCCGTCACGTTGTCATGCGATGAGAGTTGGATCCCGATTCCCACTGATGAGTTGGTTTACTCCTCGGGTGACCCCGACTAATTCTTCTTTCAGGTTTGGAGGAGAATTTGAGGTACAGTGGGAGGTTTCCAGATTAGATAAATTGGTAACCATTCTGATCTAGGATAGAGTGCACGCTGAGTGTTTCTTCTCTCTCTCTCTTTGGCAGCGACCATTGACCCAACCCCAAGACTTTGACTCAGTGACCAAGTTGACCGAACCTTCTTAAACACCGGCTTTTGGATTGTCAGAGTTGCAGACCTCATTGCCACTCCTACTTTTACCCTTTTCTCCAGGACACCCCGTATTACTACGAACGTCCACTTCCATTGGACAAAACCATCGTATGGTTAGATACGAACTCGAAGGAATTCGAGGATGGTTTCCGGTTCTGGAGAAAACGGATAGGATTATTCAGTTGTCTTTTCTTTTCACCTTCTCTCAGGTTGCGAGTACTCCTTGGTTTAGGAGTAGTACACCTATTACGCAAATTGGATAGTCTTCTTCCAAACCATAGGCTGGTGCCGACCGGTAGGGAATGAAGAAAACCAATTAGCATAACGATGGTGTGCAGAAGGTATTAAGTTCAGACAAAGCAAGAGATTAGTAAGAGGGCAAAGTAAATTGCAACAGCTATTCACGACCAAACCAAATATTTCGTTACCACTCCCACATCACCTTTGTATTTCTCCAGGACACTCCGTATCACTACGAAGATCCACAGTTTATTTGGATACTCCATCGTATGGTTATATACGAACTCGAATGGAACTTGTTCCAGTTCGGGGATGGATTCTGGTTCAGGAGAAATAGGAATAAGGTTTATTCGGTTGTCTTTTATCTTCACCCTCTCTCATTGCGAGTGTTCCTAGGATTGGGACAGTACACCCATTATGCTTATTGGATAGTCTTCTTCCAAACCATAGGCTGGTGCCGAACGGTAGGGAAGGAAGAAAACCATTTGGCCTAAAAGGGTGTGCAGAAGGTAAAGACTAAAGACATATGAAGGGATTTGGAGAGGTGGCAGAGAACTATACGGTTACAGTCGTGAATCTGGAAGAGGCATTACTAGGAATACCAGGATACCCCATCGGAACATTTCAATGTTTCAGTTTCACTGTGTAATGTTAAAGGAAAACTGATTTCCCGATTAGATACTTACTCCAGGGTATGTATTTACCAGGTACGATTCTCACATCTGTATGGTTTTACAGATGATGAGTGGGAGTAAGTTATTGGGAATTGGGTGATTATCCTCATTATATCAGGATTCATTGTAATCGGTGATATTTGAGGAAATCACCTGGGCTGTTTGCCGGTCGGCAAATATTTGGTTTTGAATATCCGCTGTTATGCACCAATTTCAAATTGATATATCTGTACGTCTATTTTCATAGAGTGAGATATACCTTTCTGAAATTATGTCTACGACATTTACCTATATCAGTGGATGGTTAGGTAAGGAGCATTAAACAGCGGTGTAATTCTTCTTAACCATAAGTACAGTTTTCGACCTACGACACACAGTGAATGAGTTATCAGACTCAAGGGACTTATACAAAGTATTGTATGTTGTCCAGGGTCCATCGGGACAGAGGGGTTGGTCCTCGTACTACATTCAGTTTACTTATGACTTCTCTAGTTTTTAGACAAGTGTTTCGTGGAAACACAGGGTCCGAATTTGGAGAAGTTATTGGTATTTGAATAGAGTAGAGAACCAGGTATAGCAAGTATCGGGATTCTTCAAAGAGATCGAAGATGTAGATACTTGTGTATGGTATTCAGTTGATAGTAATGATAAAGAGATCTTGCTTCTCTTTCAGGTTACTCATAATTGGAAGTATTCCTAAGTTGAGTAACGCTGATCGGCCTTCTTCCATTTAGTTGACATGCGCTGGGGACAGCTGCATGATTTGAATCTGGTTCAATTAAATCAGTGCCTCTGTTCCTATATGGGATATAGAACAGTTCGTATCTTAACGATGTTAAGGTACGGGGAGTTATCCGGTTTATGATTAAAACCAGACACTGGACAACTCAAGGCACGTTTCTGTAATGACTGTTTGTGGGTTGACCCAGGTTATGACGCGGGTTGATTTTCTACCATCTGGATGAACAATAGCAATATTGTTCTAGACTCGCCACAGTTTTATTAAAAATGGATTTTTTCAGAAAACAGTAGTGGGAGTATGGTAGAACTGGAAGTGATTCCAGAACCACAAACGATTACTGAAGATTTGATAAGAAACCTAAAGATTCAATCTGGATTGACATTCCATTGGCCACTCCGCAGATAAGGTGGGTAACTTCAGGCACCCGAGAGGTACTACGGTAGCCTCAAGGACGGTGACAGGGAAGTTCTTGTTTACCCACAATTACCATTGCTGTTGTTCCAGGCTGCGAGACCCGGCGGGAGGATGAGTATAGCGTCATTCTAAACTAGTTTTAGAAGTGTACGTCTATATGACTCTGCCAGAGGGTTGTCGTAGTCAGTGGGAGCAGCGGAAGCATTGGTGGACAGGTAGCTTATGTCTATTTATAGACTAGAGCAGATATAGCGGAGATAGATCATCTATTTCTGACATGACAGTCATGGGTTTGACTTCATCAGAATAGGGGATGGATCTGTTGAGAAGGTAGTAGGGTGTGATATCCTGGTATTTGGATGATATACACAGAGTAGGAAAAGAAACTCCTACACTACGATCGGTTATACTTTGGTCGTCACACAGTTGTTTCTCCACAAAGGAAATGGATTTTATATCCGACATGCTGGTTACTAGATCTATGGTTTTAGATCTAGATTTGGGTGGTTTCCCAATCAGGGTACTTGACAGCATTCTAAGAGTATTTAGGATGGACGACTCCTGGCACGGTAGTGTACCTGCAGGTAATGGAGTCACCCTCTCCAAAGGTGTCTTACAGACTAAAGGGGAGAGGGACGGGCATGATTGGCAGATCACTTGCTCAGGCAATTGAGTCAATCGTGAGATGTCAAGTACCACACCAGATGTTGTTCTTGCACTAGATGCAATAAGTTGACATTAATCCAATCCTGGAGAAACAAACGGAAGCAGTTTTAGAACATAAGTGGATGTTCTAGCGATATGATAACGACAGCCTCATTCAGGAGACAGTTATCATTCCAGGCTTCCAAGGTGACATGGACGACAAGGAGGTTGTCAGAGTTATAGTTTTCCTTCTTATGAGGGGCAGTATTTTGGACAGGTGGTCCAAGGCAATACTGAGGGAGGCATGGCGCGCAGGATACTGATTAAGTTCAGTTGTCGATACAGTCTAAGAAGTTTGGATTTGGAGTTCATTTATGAGCTATGTCCCATCAGACATCCAGACACATTCTAAGACAGGTATTGCTCATTTCGGGAGATGGGTTTCTCCGCGAACTTGAGATATAGAGAGACATAGAAAGAAACAACTAAGCGGATCCACTCACTGAGGCTATTCCTCGAACGCAATAGTTCCGCAAACGAGCTTTGTGAGACTGACTAGTAGAGGAGTTGGATGTTCGGTATCACACGGGCTGTGAGTATGCGACATCGCAATAATTAGCCTTGAGTGCAAGTGGGAGATTGTTGGAGATAGAGCCCTCAGAGTCAATTATTAGGTCACAGGTACGTGATTGTAATGATTGAGGGAGGACCTATCCCGGTAGGACAGTCTTACTCGAGATGATAGTATGCTATCTGGTTTACCTTTATCATCGTGTACTGCTTTAGGTGACATGACACGTCGCTATTACACGTTGATAGAGCCCCTAGGATTCTTGCTTGACCACCAGCAGTATGAGGGCGATCATATAAGTGGGAGCTGGGGGTCTACAAGCATATCCTTAAAGGTCCCTAGTCGTGGGAGTTTCGAGACCGGGCATCGATACTCCATTAGTAGACTAGTGTATACAGTCGAGACCCCGACGAGGGGCGGTGGCCGGTCTCACAAGCCACCGGTGTCAGTTGGATCACCTAAGATGTATACAGGTGCTCATTGGGTTATGAGTACACCGGACAGGACTCGCCGGGAACCTGCTAGTTGGTCATATACCAGACGTCAGATGGCAGTTCCCTGGTGACATGTGTGCAGGTTAGTTCATCGACCTGGGGATCGTCATTTGTCTCGTGTGAGTTCCCACTGTACTTTGATTACTACCCTACCACGGCTCAAAGGAGTCGTGCAAATAGGTTTTAGTTGGGTACAGTCCCGAGCCACATGGAGGCAGTGAGCGTATCTTCAGGGGTTCGTCTCTCCCGGTATTGGGGGTGAGGTCGTGCTGTGTCTAGGAGAGCCATTACACAAAGTCCTTGGCCAAGGCAAGGAGATTTACTGGTAGGTATTCCAGTAGTATCTCAGGGTGTTCTGGGCTACACTCCGACACGACTTGTACCGCTTTTGGGGGTCTGACTTTTACCAACCCCCTAGGCCCGCCATGCGATACTCATAGACGAACGGACCGGACTGCACGGATATTGTCACTGACAGGCTCAGTAGGGTGTCAGGATGAGTTTACTCATCGACGTCCCTTTTGGTCAATAGCTGGTGGCCCGTCACGTATTGGCTTATACCTCTGACGTACTAGTGGTTAAATCCACAGCCATAGTATTGACGAGTCTTTAGAGTCCACCACACTTACAGTTACTCAAGTTTCGGGCGAAACGCTGTAGAGGCCGTATGGAGATATGGCAGGGTCCAATCAGATACGTGCGGTATTGCACGGATCAGGATCGGACGGTTTGTACTAGTAGCCGTATAGGTTTATGGCAGGGTTCGATCAGATACGTGCGATATTGCACGGATCAGGATTGAACGGATAATACTAGCCGGCTTTGGTTTAAGCCGGTCCTAGTTTAGTACAGTGTAGATTTTGTCTCTTTGCATTTGTATCCGGACGGAATACAGATGCGGGTGTGTATGCACAGTATCGGGGTTTTCCTGTAATTTATTACGGGACCAGTTTTCTGGAGTTGCCAGTTTGCATTCCGTTCCGGCCGGTTTTCCTTTGTTCTTTCCCGGCCGGACTTTTCCGATGGAGGGGGTTATTTGCAATTGTGCAAATAACACTTTGTGGAGGGTTTTATTGTATATATATTGATTATGATAGCTTTCATTTCTTTTGCTCCATACTTTGGATTTGAGTGACATGAAAGGGTATGGTTTGAAAAAGGGTGAAGCATGGTGTATGTTTTCTTGTCTCTTGATGTGGTCACCTCTTTCATCTCCTACACTCACCTCCCTTCATGCTTCATAATTTTTCCTCCACCATTTTCCAAGTAAGAAAGTTTTCATAAGAAAAGTGAGAAGAAGAAAAGAGAAAGAGAGAGCTTCATTTTTGAGAGTGATTCATTTGGTGTATATCATTCTTCATCTCATTCCATTGCTAGAAAATTGAAAGCACCAATTTTCTATACACCATTCCTCCATCTATGGCAACCAACCCCAAAGTGAGACATACACTCTACACTATATTCCTACAGCAAATCTTGGACGCGTCGATTCGCCAGCTTCGCGCCCGAGTTGCCTCGGTATTGAGGTGGGAGCCCGTAAAAGTACCCGGCTTCGTGGTGCCCTTTCCGACGAGGAGGAGACGGACGGAGACCCCGCGAGGAGATCGGAGTGGAGATGAAGACCGGAGGACTTGGATCGTCGGTATACATCTCTTCCCTTTCTTATTAGTTGCGTAGACTTGTTAATGGTTACGATCCGGAGTTTAGTGCGCGGTGGTGCCGGTTTGCAAAGTCCGCAAAATTAAAGTTTTTCACCGCTTCCGCATTCCGGCGTCGGATTGACGGCCGGGGCACCGCCGTGCACTTACAATAACGGCTATCCGGGTATTGAGCGATATGAAGGTCAACAAGCAAGCCTGTCCACAGTCTCCATGAAGCCTATCAGTAACACTACCGTACAGTCCGGTCTCTTCGTCTGATATGTCGCATATCATGTCTAGGGGTGGAAATCGTCAAACCCTAGTAACGTGATAAGTCATGTCGATGTGAAACTCATAACAGGTCGAGAAACTACTGATAACACTTATCAGTAGATCTCCATATCATCCCTGGCCAGGGACTTCCAGTTATTGCCAATCGAGCATAGCGCAACATCAACCCCCAATACCGGGAGAGACGAAACCCCTCCTATCGCTCATTGCCTCCATACGACTCGGGACTGTACCCAAAATCCACCTGTTTGCACGACTCCTCTTGAGCGTGGTAGGGAGGAAATCAAAGCACAGTGGGAGTCGCATAAGACTCTATGACGATCTCGGGTCTACAAACTAACCTGTACCAGCATCACCAGAGGACTGCTATCTGACGATAGGTATACTACCACATAGGAGTCCTCAGTGAGTCATGTTCAGTGTACCCAGTCTCCACTGAGCACCCGTATACCATCTCTGATGTCAAACACCAATGGATGTAGGATAATCCATCGCCTGTCATATGGGTCAAGAGGCGTATACACTAGTCTACTCTGGAATATCGATGCCCTGTCTCGATATTCCCTCGACTAGGAACAATTGAAGGATGTACTTGTGAACTACCCTGGCCCTACCAGTATGATATGCATCATATTCCTGGTAGTCAAGTACATATCCTAAGGGCTTTATCAATACGTGAGATAAAGGTAACCATATAGCATACTATCATGTCGAGCAAGAAAGTCTTCTCTGTGTATAAATATCCAAGTATCCACTATAATATACATCATATGTACAATAATGGCCTCTAGGGCATATACATTACTAACAATCTCCTACTTGCACTAAGGCCATGTGTTGTAGTATCCCATACCCAACATCCCAAAAGTCTCTCGAATAGCATCTGGGGTATTGCCTCAGTGAGTGGATCCGCTGTGTTATCCTCTGTGTCAACTCTCCTGACCTCGATCTTTCGGAGATCAACTATCTCCCTAATCAGGTGATACTATCTAAGAATGTGTCTGGATCGCTGACGGGACCAGGGTTCCTAGGCCAAAGCCACAGCTCCATTGTTATCCCAATACACAGGTATTGGATGCCCAATGGTAGGAACCAGGTTCATCATATGAACCCTATTCATCCAGACAACCTCTTTGGTAGCATCGTTAGTAGCGATATAATTGGCCTTTATCGTCTAGTATGTCACGGTATCTAGCTTGGAACCCTTCCAACATACCGTCCCTCCACTGAGGGTAAAGACAATGCCTGTGACTGACTTTCAGTCGACCTTATCACTTTAGAAGCTAGAACCAAGAACATTCTTTTAGTGCTTCTCAAGTACTTAAGAATGTCCTCCACAACTGTGCAGTGATTTTGCCAAGATCCGATTGATTCCTGATCACTACTCCTAGTGAGTCAGCTACATCTAGTCTGGTGCATAACATCGCATACATGACAGAGCCTACTGCCGAAGCATAGGGTATCCCTTGCACGCGACCTCTCTTCAAATCAATCTCGGGAGACATCTTTTGGAGAGAGTGATTCCTGAGTGAGTGGGCAAACCACCACGCTTAGAATCCTCCATACTAAACCCCTTTAGCATGGTGTTAATATACCTGGATTTGGGACACTCCCAATATCCAATTAGATCTATCACCACAGATCATAATCCATAAGATGTAGTAGGTATCATCCAGATGGAGAATCATCATGATAAGAGGAGCTTGACCGAGTGTAGCATAGGAAACCATTTCCTATCAGGAGTATGTCATCTACGTACAATACGTGGAAGACCGCCTTACTCTCTACAACCTTCTTGTGTATACAAGGTTCATCCACCATTTTGATGAAGTCAAACTCTTTGACTGCCGCATCAAAACATATGTTCCAGCTCCGTGATGCTTGCATTGATCCTGATGGACTTAAGCATAGTTGGGCCATCATCTACCATGATGCAATCCTCGCTCCCACTATCATTGAGAAGACCGTAGTATCTTTTAAGTGGATGAGGAACCCTACCAGATTCCCGGAGAGGCTGAGTTTTGTTGGAGACTATTAAATCCTTTAGTTTCACCTAATCATCTGCTGTTAGTTTGTCAAGCTGGAACAACTTCCAGTTCTACCTCATGTCCACTAATTTCTTTACAAGAAATTCCTTTTCTAAAAGGGTGGCATGCTGAAAGACAAAACACCTTTTGCTCCTCAGTTAGGTAGAAGTTATACCCTCGCAAACGTTTGGGATATCCTACAAACTTACAGAATGACCTTGCCTCGAGCTTGTCTGGATTTTTATTTTCAACATAGGCCAGACAACCCCATATCTTAACTCGTTTAAGACATGGTCTCTTTCCATTCCATATCTCATATGTAGTGGTAGGCACTGATTTGGTTGAAACCCTATTCAATATGTATGCAGCTTCTCAAGTGCATATCACCAAAAGGAAATAGGCAACTCAGCAGTACTCATCATAGAGCACACCATATCTAATAGGGTGCGATACCTCCACCCCGATACACCGTTGTGTTGAGGTGTATTCGAAGGAGTAAGCTGAGAGAGAATCACATTCTCCTTTAAATAATCAAGGAACTCCATGCCTAAGTATTCTTCTCCTTTATCATATCGAAGGACTTAATACTTCAACCCGTCTGGTTCTTAACTTCAAGCTTATATTCCTTGAATTTCTCAAAAGTTTCAGACTTGTGTTTCAACAGGAACATATGTCCGAATCCTGAGAGAAGATTGGTGAATATAATGAAGTACGAAGAACCAAACTTGGCATTTGTAGACATAGAACCGCATACATCACCATGTATCTGTCCAAGAGTTTTAGTAGCTCTTTCTCTGTTTCCAGTAAACGGAGATTTGGTCACCCAGTCTTTGAGACATGACTGGAAAGTTTCATAAGATGTAAATTCGAAAGGATTCAAATATGCATCCATATGGAACTTGAGCTAGTCTTGTTTCATCAACATGACCCAGTCTACAATGCCACAAGTAGACTTCGTTCATTTCTGAATTGTTCCTCTTGTGTGTGTTCTGTATGTTTTAGAACTGTAGTTTGATTTAGAACTTATATGCTATTACATAACGTGCTTGATCCAATCAACTTTTGACACTGTTAACACTTTTCTAGGTGATGATCATATCAGTCACCTACAAGCCGTCAGCAGTACTAGCTGGACATAACGGCTACCCGGGTATTGAGCGATATGAAGGTCAACAAGCAAGCCTGTCCACAGTCTCCATGAAGCCTATCAGTAACACTACCGTACAGTCTGGTCTCTTCGTCTGATATGTCGCATATCATGTCTAGGGGTGGAAATCATCAAACCCTAGTAACGTGATAAGTCATGTCGATGTGAGGCTCATAACAGGTCGAGAAACTACTGATAACACTTATCAGTAGATCTCCATATCATCCATGGCCAGGGACTTCCAGTTATTGCCAATCGAGTATAGCGCAACATCAACCCCCAATACCGGGAGAGACGAAAGCCCTCCTATCGCTCATTGCCTCCATACGACTCAGGACTATACCCAAAATCCACCTATTTGCACGACTCCTCTTGAGCGTAGTAAGGAGGAAATCAAAGCACAGTGGGAGTCGCATAAGACTTTATGACGATCTCGGGTCTACAGACTAACCTGTACCAGTGTCACCAGAGGACTGCTATCTGACGATAGCTATACTACCATATAGGAGTCCTCGGTGAGTCATGTTCAGTGTACCCAGTCTCCACTGAGCACCCGTACACCATCTCTGATGTCAAATACCAATGGATGTGGGATCATCCATCGCCCATCATATGGGTCAAGAGGCGTATACGCTAGTCTACTCTGGAATATCTATACCCTGTCTCGATATTCCCTCGACTAGGAACAATTGAAGGATGTACTTATGAACTACCCTGGCCCCACTAGTATGATCTGCATCATATTCCTGGTAGTCAAGTACATATCCTAAGGGCTTTATCAATACGTGAGATAAAGGTAACCAGATAGCATACTATCATGTCGAGCAAGAAAGTCTTCTCTAGGGCATATGCATTACTAACAATTGGTAGCTGTTGGGTGTTCATATGTAGCATAGATAGATGCATTGGTTTGGGACAGTTGTATTACCTTGTTGATCTTCGTCAAGGGTATATACGGGTGGGTTCAAATTAACCTGGACAATGATGAGTAGAACTTGACATGTGACTTATGATTTGTTGACCTTCGTCAAGGTCATAAGAGCATGGAGAAAAAATCCACATCGGGAGTTTCTAAGGAAATTGAAACTTGCTAGTGCTGCATACCATTTGGAGTTTGATAATGTTGGTAGGATTCCTTCAGCATTATCACACAATAATATTTGGATCCCGATCCTACTGTGAATATCCGCTACTCCTCGGGAGATTTTTTCACTTAACGATCAATGCTATAAACCAAGTAAGTGTCTACAACAGTGTTAGCGGGGCTACGCCTCCAGGGAAAAGAGGTTATTTAATTAAGGAACTTCGCGAAAGCGTCGTAAAACCTCCCTCGAAGTACCGACACTAGCCTGGCTGAACGGTTAAGCAAGTATTGTACGGTGAGATTAATCCTGACTAATTCTTCTTTTATGGTTTGAGGAAGGATTCGAGAAACAGTGGGAGCCATCCTGTTTAAATAAACTAAAAACCAATCTAAACTTGCAAGAGCATCACGCTAAGTGTTTTCTTCTCTCTCTCTTAATTGCAGTGACCCAGTGACCAGACATAGGTTACATCTAGATAATAAAATGACTGAATCTGACTGTAATGACTGGCAAAGGTCTGTCCAGATGTCCATTACCCATGACAAACTGGGACACCTCTTCACTAATCAAACCCCTGCCGTCTCATGACCAGTTTCTAACGTCACGGATACTTATATTCGTAAGACATCGGAAAAAGACTGTGCGAATTCCAAGTGCCTCGTGTTGGCCTCAGTTGATGGTACATACCAGAGGCAGCACGAGAAGATGGACTTAGTTTCTGTCTTTCTCCATAACAAAGATTTATATGGAGAGCAATCTCGTATCGCAAGATATGAGACCTCGAACGAATTGCTTCAAGCGAGGTTAGCTGTCGGGCTATCTATCGGGGACAACGTCCTTACAGAGGCTAGCTATATTGATGAGCTCACAGACATAAAGACCACGTTGAAGAACAAGTCAAATACTGACTTGATTCTACAGTCTCTGCCCTCTACTTACACCCTGAAGGAAACCAGGGAAGTAGAAGGAAAGGGAAGGGCAAAAGTTTCGGGACTAGATATGGTAAAGGAGGGACGTTCCTATTGTTATGGGAAAGGACATTGCAGAGGGATTGCAGGGCTAGTAAAGCCAGTAGCCAGGATTCGAAGTATGTTGTGGCTTCGGCTTCGGGTGTGTTTGTAATAGAAAATTGTATGTCAATTAACTCTACTTCCTGGATACTAGATACCGGATCAGGATCTCATATCTGTAATTCATTGCAGGGTTTGAGAAACCGTAGAGTTATCATGGCAGGTGATATGACTCTCAGAGTTGCGAACGGAATGAGCGTGAACGCTGAATCCGTAGGGGAATATCACATTGGATTGACAAGTGGGCAGATATTAATTCTATGTAACTGTTTGTATGTACCTAGTCTAGCTTGTAATATCATATCTGTATCCTTACTTTCTAAGAAAGGATATGATTTTACATTTGTAAGCGATGTGGTCCACATCCACCTAAATCAAGTTCTGATTGGGTCAGGTACATTAGAAAACGGAATATACGTATTAAATCAAGCTCAGGTTTTCAGTGTCCAGAATACACTTAAAAGAAAGTCTCCGGAAACAAATCGGGCTTTCTTATGGCATTGTAGACTGGGTCACATCAATGAGACACGGTTAACAAAGTTACATAAAGAGGGATATTTGAATCCGTTCGAATATCAGTCTTATGCTACTTATGAATCTTGTCTCATGGGAAAGATGACAAAGACTCCGTTCACTGGACACGGAGTAAGAGCGAGCGAGCTCTTGTAACTCATACACAGTGACGTGTGTGGTCCAATGTCTACACATGCGTGAAGTGGATATTCATACTTCATTACTTTTACGGATGATTTCTCTAGGTATGGACATGTCTTCCTGATGAAGCATAAATCCGAAGCCTTTAAGAAATTCCGGTAATACAAGAATGAAGTGGAAAAACAAACAGGCAAAAGTATCAAGACACTAAGATCTGATCGAGGTGGTGAATACTTGAGTTCCGAGTTTCTGGGCTACTTAAAAGAGAATGGAATTCTCTCTCAGCTTACTCGTCCATACACACCGCAACACAACGGTGTATCGGAAAGGCAGAATCGAACTCTATTGGATATGGTTCGTTCCATGATGAGTAAGGCTGAGTTACCGCGATCCTTCTGGAGTTATGCACTAGAAACAGCTGCATATCTTTTGAACAAGGTTCCAACCAAGACTGTGCCTACCACACCATATCAGATGTGGAGTGGGAAGAAACCCTGTCTTAAGTATCTTAAGACATGGGGATGTCCAGCTTTTGTAAAAAGGCAGCATGCGAACAAGCTCGAGGCACGCTCAGTACTGTGAAAGTTTGTGGGATACCCTAAGAACTCCAGGGGGTATCTTTTTTATTCCGCAGAGGAACAAAAGGTTTTTGTTTCTCAGCATCCCCACTTCTTGGAAACTGAATTTTTAGAAAATCAGACAAGTGGGAGCGCAATAGAACTAGAAGAAATTCCAGAACCACAAGCTATTACTAAAAGCTTGGTAGAACCAGAAGTTTCAGGAGAACCGGACATCCCAGCGCCACTCCGCAGGAGTAGTAGACAGTCTCATCCGCCGGAGAGATACTACGGTTTTCTCATAGACGGGGATCGAGAGAATTGCATCATTGAAAATGATGAGCCTACTAGCTTCCAGCAAGCCATTCAGAGCGGTGACTCAGTAAAATGGCTGGATGCAATGCGGACCGAGATAGAGTCCATATACACCAACAAAGTTTAGACTTTGGACATTGCTCCAGAAGGGGTAAAATCCGTAGGCTGCAAATGAATCTTCAGAAAGAAGATTAGTGTAGATGGGAGGGTTGAAACCTATAAAGCTAGACTTATTGCAAAGGGTTTTCGTCAAAGACCTGGTTTGGACTATGATGAAACCTTTTCTCCAGTGGCTATGCTCAAATCCATTCGGATCCTTCTTTCCATTGCTACCTTCCATGATTATGAGATCTGGCAGATGGACGTAAAGACGGCTTTTCTAAATGGAAATTTGGAAGAGTGCGTCTATATGGATCAGCCGGAGGGTTTCATTCAGAGTGGGAACAGCGGTAAAGTGTGCAAGTTGTTTAAGTCCATTTATGGACTGAAGCAGGCATCGCGGAGTTGGAACATCTGCTTTGATGATACTGTCAAAGAATTCGACTTTATCAAAAATCCGGATGAACCATGAATATATAGTAAGATTGTAAGGAGAACTGTTGTATTCCTTGTCTTATACGTTGATGACATTCTCTTAATAGGAAATGACATTCCTATACTACAGTCAGTCAAAGGATTCTTATCACAAAGGTTCTCCATGAAGGACCTGGGCGATGCCAACTACATTCTGGGGATCCAGATCTATCGTGATAGATCTAAGAGGATGTTGGGACTTTCGCAGTCCAAGTACATCGACACCATACTGAAACGATTCAGTATAGAAAATTCAAAGCGCGGTAACCTACCGGCTTGTCACGGAATCACCCTATCTAAAGAGATGTCTCCAAAGACTGATTTGGAAATGGCTCGCATGTCATCTATACCCTACGCATCTGCGGTGGGCTCTATAATGTATGCGATATTGTGTACCAGACCAGATGTAGCATACGCATTGAGCGTTGTAAGCAGGTATCAGTCTGACCCAGGGGAGAAACACTGGATAGCAGTAAAAAACATTCTCAAGTACCTGAGAAGGACTAAGGAGATATTCTTGGTGTATGGCGGAAAAGAACTCCAGATCGAGACCTTTGCTGACTCCAGCTTCCAAGTGACAAGGATGACTCCAAGTCCATGTCGGGTTATGTCTTTACCCTTAATGGAGGGACGGCTTGTTGGAAGAGCTCCAAGCAGGAAACCGTTGCTGACTCGACGATGGAAGCGGAGTACATAGCTGCTTGCGATGCCGCAAAGGAAGCTGTCTGGATGAAGAAGTTCCTCACGGAGCTTCAGGTGGTTCCTACCATTGTTGATCCAATACCGATATACTGCGACAACAACGGGGCTATAGCCTTAGCGAAGGAACCCAGGTCCCATCAGAAGTCCAGGCACATCTTAAGGCGGTACCACATGATCAGGGAGATCGTAGATCGCCGGGAGATCGAGGTGAGGAGAGTAGATTCGGAGAATAACACTGCAGATCCACTCATGAAGGCCATACCCCAGACTCAGTTCGAGCGGCTGATCGAGATGATAGGTCTTCGATACGCCAGTACATGGCCCTAGTGCAAGTGGGAGATTGTTAGTGTATATGCCCTAGAGGCCATTACTGTATCATACTAGTTTGTATATTACTTAATGGAAACTTGGGATATTCACAGTTGTATAGACAATCTTGCTCAAAATGGTAGTATGCTACTTGGTTTGTTTCTACTTCAATATGTGCATGTGTTTCTTTTAGCATATCACTTATACATATTAGTGGAGCCCTTAGGATCTTTGTTTGATTACCAGCGTGGTGATGGCAGTCACACTAGTGGAGGCTGGGTAATCTACAAGCACATCTTTATACAGGTCCCTAGTCATAGGATTATCGAGACGGGGCATCGATACACCGGAGTAGACTAGCGTATACGCTTCTCATCCCAGCAGGGGAGATGGTCTATCCCACAGCCATTAGTACGTCGTACTGGAGATAGTGTGCGGGTGCTCATTAGGTTACGATTACACTGGACAGGACTCGTCGGGAACTGTTGGTTGGTACTATACCTATCATCAGATAACAGTTTCCAGGTGACAGGAGTACAGCTTAGTCCGTCGACTTGACACTGCTACTTCGCCTCGAGTGTGTTCCCACTGTACTTTGATTACTACCCTACCACGGCTCAAAGGAGTCGTGCAAACAGGTAGTAGTTGGGTGCAGTCCCGAAGCACTTGGAGGTAGTAGCGGTTAAGATAGGATTCGCCTCTTCCGGTATTGGGGGTCGATATCACGCCGTGTCTAGGAGAACCATTACACAAAGTCCCTGGGTAGGGCAAGCGAGTTTACTGGTAGTGTTTCCAGTAGTTTCTCAGGGTGTTCTGGGCTACACTCTGGCACGACTTGTACCACTATTAGGGGTCTGACGTTTACCGCCCCCTAGACTCGACATGCGATACTCTTAGACGAACAGACCGGACTGTACGGAGATTGTCACATTTAGGCTCATTAGGAGTTCGGATGGGTTTACCTCATCGGCCTTCTTATCGACATCTACCTGGGGATCGTTACGTACAGCTAGTGCCGCTTGCGGTCTGTGGTTAAACCCACTGCCAGCGTAGTGTCGAGTCTTTAGAGTCCCACACAAAGAGTTTCCCTACACTGGGCAAAAGGTGTAGAGGCCGTATGGTTTTACGGTAAGGCTACGATTACTTACGTACACTCGTGCGCGTATGATGTTCGGGCAGACAATATTAGTGGGCTTTGGTTTAAGCCGGATCCTAGTATTGTACAGATGGATTAGTTTTGTCTTCTGTGTATTCGTGTTCTACGGAATGCGGATGCGGGTGTGTATGCACGGTTGTGAGGAACGAAGAAGGAGGTGTCTCATTGGGGTTTTGACCATTGACTTGGTCAAAACTAATATGAGATGAGGAGCGCTAAGCTTTCTTCCCTTTGAAAGTGTAATATACTTGTGTGAAAATGTTTATTAATTTTTTTAATGATAATTGTGTTATGGCTAATTGGTTTGACCATTTGACTATGCTTGACCATTTGACCTAGTTGACTATTGTTGACTTAGATATTTTTTGAGCTCTAGATTCTTCTTATTCATTTGGATTTATCTTTGAGATGATAATGGTCAAATCAAGGGTAGCCATCAACATTATCATGATAAAAGATTACTAAATATATTTTATATGGATGATTATCTTTTGTGCTTTCTCTCTCATCCAAAAGAAAGCTCCCATGGTTCCTCCTTCTTCTTCCTCTCTAGATTTTTCTATAGCTCTCATGTGTTGAGAAAAATAGAAACTAAATAGACAAACAAATCCATCTTCTTCCTCTACATCACCTAGGACATCAAGGATAGCAAACTTGTTGCCCTAGTTATCTCGGCTTGAGGTGGAGCTCGGTCTATAGACTCTCGGGTGGATCGTCTTCGACTCTAGGAGGCCGCGGAGGTGACCAAGATCCGGATCGATCCTCGGAGTCACATGGACGAGGAGGACAGTGGAGAAAAGAACCGAAGGACCGTTTTCGTGAGGTATAATCGTCTATCACAGTAGATTAAACCTCCCGTAGTTTCGTTAGTAATGGTTTGGCAAAGATCTTTTAGCTTTAGTCTATGTTGCTATGTAAGAAAGTTTCGATTTTTACTTGTTCCGCCTCCTCGCTAGCTTGCAGGGTGAGCGACATAGACTTACAATTCTGCATAGTCAGAGTGGGGGCTACCCACGCTCCGAGTCTGCGCCAAGGTGCGGCTTCAATTTCTCTCTATCGGGTGTCTCAAATTCTCGGGTGAGGCCCTTCTCGGGTAGTTTCGGCGCTCGACGTCCGTGCGGTCCCGGCAAGAGTGAAGGTGTCGGTCGTGCCTGGAAACAGGCGAGCTGACCGACACCTCCCCAGGGGGAGAGAACGCGCAACGGGCATCGGAGCGACAACCCCGTCTTCCCTGGGACCACGGAGTGGAGCTATCCGGCATCCAGCGGGTCATGGAATCAATCGCCGAGTGTGGGTTAAGATGGTCGGAGTCGGCCCGCCTGTGCTCGGTGGCGCTGTAATGAGGGTAAGGGAGATCGAGGGCCTGGGTGTGCCCGTCCGTCCTTCGACGGACGTCGTTATCTCGAGGATGAGGCGCCGCGGTCAGGTGGGTAGGGCCCGCCGCTTGAACGCGGACGAGGGTATCTACCTGCGATGTGAGCCTGTCTATCCGAACGAACAAGACGTGGATGCCATTAGGAGGTGGAGGCGAGCCGCTCCTGCCTCCGTTGTAGCGGCTCATATTCAGATCATTGCGGGCGTCACTCGCTATTAGATCGAGGGCGGAAGATCAACTTTTATGGTGGAACAAAAAAATCTTTCCTTCCCACAGACGGCACCAATTGATGGAGGTCGGGATCACCTTCAGATACTGTCCTCCGTCAATCCTACGATGGCGCTCTTGGATGGATGAGATTTGGTTTTGGAGTTGTTGAGTGTGGATCTCAATGGGTTGTTGAGTGTGGATCTCAATGGGTTGGTGTTGGACGCCGAGTTACCTGCAAAGAAGTCCCGGGATGGGTGACCACCGTAGGACCCTCCAACGATCAAATTAGACCCGATGAATAGGTGCAGAGTAGCGGCATATTGAGATAAATTTCAGATATCTGAGTCGTCTGAGAAAGGGTTTATATAGGGGTCGCTTGGAGCGAGCGGGAGCGAGATCACTGCTGTCAGTTACGTCCCTGCGTTATTCTCGTATTTAATGGCGGGATGCGCCTATTAATGGAGGGATACGCGCATTAATGGAGGGGATGCGCCAGTGTGGGACGCGGAACGTGGGGAGGTGGATATCTCGTCCTGACGATATACGCGGAGCCGTTGTGGGAAGCATGGGATCCGCGCTCCTGGTCGATCGGGAAGGCCGAGGAAGCTCGGCATGTCAAGGGCTCGAAGATGAACCGGGAGGCCGAGGAAGCTCGGCATGTCAGGGGCTCGGAGACGAGCCGGGAGGCCGAGGAAGCTCGGCATGTCAAAGGCTCGGAGACGGGCTGTTGGTAGTTTCCTAAATGATGGTGGAATATATGCAGGGATGTCTCCTGAAAGGCCGGATACATTCCTCGAGACGAAATCCCGAGGAACCCTTATAATGCATCTTCTTTATTCCACCTCCGTAGCCTTCGAGACACGTCATCGTCTATGTGTCGTAATCTTGAGGAGATACCATTTATGAGCATCATCAATGGCCTTCGATCCTGGGAGTTTTGGGCAGTTAATCAACAATGGCTCAAAATATTTCATTAAGGTTGCCAATTAAAATCATACGGCCAACTACATAATATTAGTTCACATATATGCATCTCTCTTAGGACGTCGTTTGTGGTGATCAGTGAACAATAGCAAAACACATCTTTATATCTCATATTTTACCAAATGAATGTTATTTAAATTGAACATGCATTTTTGACTGTATTAAACTGAACATACATAAAATTACAATGATTTTCCTGCAGGGAAATAAGAAGAGTCATTCTTAATTTTGACAGATTACTTAAGTTTAGAGATAATTTTGATCACATGGCCGCAGCAATTAATTAAGACTAAAGACCGAACAAGAAACAATTACCGTAGTAGAAATTTTAAACAGACAAAAATAAAACCTATACTCAAATTTTGTTGCAGATTCTTTCATGCATGCATGTACTATTTATTACAAGAGACTGAGGACATGCAATTTAAGTCTCAGAAAAGAAATATCACAACATTTGCATTCCCATGGATCAGTTATAAACTTGGATTGTAAATAGCTGTCAACATCGATAACATGATAGATAGATAGATATAGGAAATTAATCAAAATGTTTCTAGTCTCAAATTGACACAAGCATAAGTATTTCTATTGGAGGAAATTTTGAAGCCATCACGAACATTCGCCAATGCCAAAAGGATATTGGATTATCATGGTAACAAACTATATTGTAAGTTTGATATTTGCTACCTAAACAGATATCAAAAAGACATGCGAGGCTTAACAATTGGAGTGAAAATGTCTAAAATTTTACATCGGGCTCTTCCATCTCCCAATACGTGAGATGCGTTGCAAAATGGATTCCATCAGATAGATGGTCCGGTCCAAATACCAGAATCATTCTCAATCCTCGTCATACTCCATAAAGTACTTCTCCTTCGGACGAGACTTGAAATCCTGTATCATGTTTGAAATCTTGTCAGTGAAGACGTGAGACCATGCATGCCACAAAATTATTTATCCATGACATAATATTTCACAAATAGGAAACAAATTAAAAATCATACTTGGTTTTTTATGAAGGTGGGTTGACACAAAAGTATGATCCACACACTTCATATATCACAAGCTATCATTTTTAAACTAGAAGATATGGGGAAATTTGAAAATAAAATTAGACTAGAAAAAGAAACAGTACGAATCAAAGGATACCAACTAGGTGTCTAAGATTATGGATTATGGAACCCCTCTCTTATCCGTACTTTCCAAAAATATATACTACGGTACGTGTGTGTAGCTGTTAATTTTCTCATACCAAAATATGGACTTACTATTGACGAAATCTGTATTTGTAGCTTGTGTTGCTAATTCAAAATACTTCTATTTCGTACACCATATTTTTCTTTTACATTGTATACGAAATAGATGACGACACCAGGGAAAATATATATGACAGCTTCTGAACCATGTAAAACGTTATTATTATAGCGAAGAAAGCATACAGAGCATCATGTTGTAACTTAAATTTCTTCAGCAAAAAAATAGCGTCCTTTTAAACATATTTTCAACCCCGTGACCTGTCAAAAATAATTTTAAAAAAATTTAAATTTCTAGTCCAAATTATTAGAAATTCAATTTACAGTAATAAATTGGAAGCAAATATCATCGAGCAGAAACTGAAGCAACAATTCCATGGACTCATCCCTTTTGAGTGATCGTTTAAAGATTCATAACTACTTAAGCATGTGATATGTTTTTCTGGAGGCTAACGCGAGCACCTCCCTTTCAAATTATGCTGCAATCTATGGCAGAGCAAGCATATTGAATGTTGTTACATAGAATTGTTTCATCAGCTGAAGGCCTTCCATACCTGGCATTTAGTCTGCCAACTAATTGTCTAGGATTATGGAATCCCATCTCATTCCAATATAAGGTTAGAGACTCAAATCTCTCCTTGATAATTCTTATGTTCGAGTGACGATTTTGACTGCAAAGGCTCGACCATAACGGCATACATGCATCCAACGTTTAGTTTCTAAAAAGGAAGGTCATATTTGATTATTATATCATCTCGCAGCAAATATTTAAAATAAACTTCTAATCTGTTTTCTAACTCCACATTATGCTCATATGGATTGCTGTTAAAGTTTATTAATCACCTTTCAAGAAGTGTGCCGGAGAGAATGCATATAAGATCGGGTTGTCCGGCAACTGATGATGCTCTATATTGGCGACCTTGGACACGTGGCAGATGACGTGTCCCGGAACTCAGAAGAGAGGGCCCACAGGGGCCGATCAGGCCATCCATGTACCCGACCTACAAGCACAAAGCCGGCTCACCTCAGGGCCCCCTGCAAATTGGCTTCCTCGGCCTCTCAGCTCGCCTCTGAGCTACCGCAGGACCAAGATACCTCGGCCCTCTCGCTCGTTCCCGAGCTATCCCGCTGAGACCATCTTCCTCGGTCCCTCCGACCGACCAACTCCACCACTCACAGGCGTAACCGCCGCTCCGCAAATCTCGCCATGCGCATATTCTCCGCCAGCAACATCCCACGTTCCACGCCATCACGATCCCCATTAATGGGTGATCCGCTCTTTACGCGGGCGTGACGTCGGGAGCGTAACCGCCGGCGAGATTCTCACGCCTTCTACTGCGTGCTGCCGTCACTATAAAAAACCCCATCACAGAGGGGTCGAGTAAGCCATTCTTTACTCTTCTAAGTCGTTACTCTGCTCGGATCCCATCACTAACTTAATCGTCGGAGGGTCCTTGGTGGTACCAAACCATCCCGAGACTTCTTTGCAGGTACTCGGCACCAAACACCTCATTCCACTTCTTCCTCCAAAACCCATTGAGACCCACACGCAACAGGAGATAATCAACAAAGTCCACCGGAAGATCAACGGAAGACAACATCTGACGAAGACCCGAAAAGGACCTCCATCAGTTGGCGCCGTATGTGGGAAACTAAAACTCCACAAAAACAAAAGTTGGCCTTCCGATCTCCATCCACATGGCATGCGATCACCCTGAATATCCAGATACCAGCCTCCGCCTCCCCCCCTCACCGGAGGCACGGATGGAACTCATCCAGCGACCGTCATCAACGCCATTGCCGGCCGAATAGACCGACTACAGTCCATTGTGGAGGCGCTTGTCCGCGTACAAACAGCCGGGCCAGGGCCCCAGATCGCCGCTCCTCCTCCAGGAGACTCTGCCCTCATCGGCATGGTTGACCACCGGCAGGCTACGTTCCATGGCCACAGGTCTCACGGGCCGATACTCTCTGAGGCCCGCTGGGCGCTCCACAGCTCCACGCCGGGCTCGCCACGGCGGCTCGAGAACCACCTCGCCTGGGGATTAAAGCCCTCGCCAAGAGGCAACCACGCAGCTTCACTGCCCAGTTATCCTTAGCAGGCCTCCTACGGTCCCTCCAACGCTAAGGATCAAAGTCCTCCTTAGAGGCGGCCGAGCGGCTTCCCTGCTCGGCTATCCCTGGCCGGTAGCATCCCTACTTGCAACGCCAGGGATCAAAGCCCTCGCCAAGAGGCAACCGTGCAGCTTCACTGTCCGGTTATCTGATTGATATGAATTTCTCGTTGTGTATGTTTGAGAAAATTGTATAGAAATCACAATCAAAAATATTTGACCGCAATCAATAACGGTGTCGTGTATAGATTTCGTTAGCAAGTGCGGATCGTCCACAGGGATTGTGCGATTCGTTCGTATTTTGATTTGTTTGAATTGAAAAGTTAATAGAAAAGAAAAGAAAACATGATTCAAGATTTTTATCAATGGTTTCAAGTGTCACTATTCTAATCAAGAATCAAGAAAATGATAAACATCGAGAATCGAGTTTCGATAGAATTCCAATCACTTTAGGGTTTCAAGATTTGAAGTAAAGCTCGTAGGAATCGATTAGATTGTAGATGTGATGAAGACTAAAGATTAACGTTTCTTATCCATTAACGAATTGATGCTAACTTGATGTCGATTGATCGAGGTTTAAGGATCTTGCGAAGAATTAGGGTTCTTCGTCTTATTTTTTGTCCTTTCGATGAATCACATTCACTAGATAGCTTCTTGAAAATACAATGATCGATCGTTGATTCTCTAAATCGTGCGAAACGAATCAAGAACCCATTTCACATCGATCTAGATCATCGAGCATTCTATTTTCAAGAATTTACAATTGCTATAGGACTTAAGAAAACGTTTAAAGATTTATCAATATCATCATTCTACAATCATCTTACTTCCTCCATGAGCGGAGTTTATTCATACATCATCACAAAGAATACATTCAAGAATCGAAGTGAAATCATGATGCTAGAATTGAAATGTAAACAAGTTTAAAGAATCTTCACCTTTATTACATCAACAAGAAGTTACAACTCTCAAGAATTACAAGAGGAAGGAACTTCGCTCGTCGAATCTTGCATCGCTCGGCTTCTTGAGCCTTGGATCGCTTCGATCTCGTGCTCCGATGAAGTCCGGCTTTGCTTCTAAAGGGTCGTCGAAGACTTGCTTTTCTTGAATTCCATGAATCTTGAATTGGGTATTTGTAGATTGGATTAGGGTTAGGGTTTTGACACAAGCCTTGTCACTAGACTTGTGGGTGGAAATTGGGAAAGATGAAGGTTGAAGAAGAATGATTAGCTTTCCACAACCAAAAATTGAACAACCTTTTCAAGTGAGCCTTGGGGTCTTTTTATAGGTTTTCCAAACCCTAGCTCTAGGAATTCAAATTTGAGTTTTCCCTCCAAAAGTTAGTTAGAGGAAGAGACTTCTAGAAGTAGTTAGTTAAGGGATTAGCTTCTACCCTAAACCTAGGAGGTTAGGGGGAAGGTTCTAGGTCCTTAATAGAGTTTAAGTGAAGCTTATTAAGGAAGCTAGGGGTGTTTAGTTAGGAACTCTAGGGCTTGCCGATCTGGCAGAAGCTTCAGGAGTATTCTGGAACTTGCAATGACTTTCTGAGATGTAGGAGCTGAGGTAAGAGTTATGAAGCAACTTTGAGATGCTAATGTGGACAAGCCGCCGCGGAACCGCGGCTAAAGGCGGCTCCGGCCGCGGTTCCGCGGCCAAGTGGCTGGCTTGAGGCTTCATACTTCATGTGTTGGCTTCTTCTGTAGTTTGATGTATTTCCTGATATGTTGACTCTCTGAATTATTTCTAGATCATTGCCAGATTCCAATTCCATGAGTTGGCGTCTTTTTAACAGTTTTCGTTTGTAAATTTGACCGATCTTCTGTAATGTCCTGCACAGACTTTGAAACACAAGTTGCGATATATAGGAATGATGCCATGCTATGAAATGTAGTCAATTTCCCTAGAAATGCCGGTTTTAATGTCTAACACATGTAATCTGATATTTTACGACTGTTTTGCTAATATGTGCTATATGAATGCCGAACACTTCTATATGAATGCAAATGATAGGGAAATTGCCGGTTTAAAGATGCAATATTTTCGACTAATCAAATTCCCCCAAACTTATTTTCGATCGTCTCGAGCGAACTGTTTTATTAAAAAGAGAAGGAGAAAATAAAGAAAGAGAAAAACTAACTAGCACACTTTCGTAGGCAACACGATTGCACTGAGCACGTGCAACAAACCTTTAAACCTCTAGGTGTCCCTAGTAGGAGGAGTGTTGTCTCCTGAGGGTTTTCAGCGGATTGCACACACAAAATCCAATAATAAAAGGAAGATCATGAATATTACATTTAAAGACAAGAATTGTAAAAGAAAAGCCTTGAAAATTAGGGTTTCCAACTAAGCTAGCTTTTCGGTTGTCATGAGCCCTATCTTAATGATCATGAAAAGATGTCAGAAATCACGTCCTCCCTCAATTAAACATCGTCTTATTCTTCATTTCTATCTTTCTTCCAAACATCGATCATATCACCCTGCGTGTATGTAAAGGACATCCCTACACCCGGAGAATTCAATTCAAGCTATCATACTCTTGCCCATCAGCCTCAGTATTTTTTGATTAATGAATATTTAGATGAGATTTGCTCACACACTTTCATGCGACCGTTAATACTTCTTGAGGTACTAACCGACCGATTACTCATGTGCTTGCTTATTTGGTGTATTTTCCTCGTCTTGCACCACCTAAGGCATAGCAGTGACTCCCAGACCAGTTGGCCTTAGGGCACTAGGTGAAGAGGCACCCTCGATATATATTTTTTTATTGCCCTCGGTGATAACAAAACCAGTGTCCATTTTTCTCACCACTTTATATTTTTTTATTCACTTTTTTCTTTTTATTTCCTTCATATATCGGTTTTAAAACAAGAGCATTTCAAGGTATCCTCTACTATCCCAGGTTTCAAGACGTGTGTAAGTGCGAATAGCAGGATATCAACATTCAAAATGTTTGGCTTACAGAATAGAAACTATTTTTCAGACTTATTTTTATCCTCAGATTAATGACTTCCTTCATCTTACTAACCCTTGGGACAACGGCTCATAACTACTTATTACTAGTTCGTATAAGAAAACTTTTAATTTTCTTAGTTTTCTTAAATTTTTCTAATCTCATGGATGTAATTTTTCACTATCTAATCTTTTATTATCTTAAATATGTACAAAAATATTTTTTTTATCTTTTGAAAATTTTTAAATTTTTATAGGTTTTCAAAAATATTTTGTGCTTATGCAAATGATATGCAAATGATGCAAAAATAAGCACAAACCTCCCCCAAACTTGTTTTCAACAGTGTCCTCACTGTTGCCATCTGCTAGATCTCAAAAACCTGTAAGTTTGGGAGGAATTTATTAGTGGGGGCAAAATATTTAAGTGAAGAACCTCCCCCAAACTCATTTTTGGCTCAAAATTTTATAAAAATTTCAAGAGCCCAAAAAATGTACCCCCCCCAAACTTGAGTTATGCAATGTTAAGCTTTGAAAATCACATGAGGGGGTCAAAAATCAGTGGTCGATGCCAAGCTTTGCAAAGACCGAACGTCAACACCAACCATTCAAAATTTTTGTCAATGTAGTGCTCTGGTTGGTGGAAGAAGAAGTAGGGAAAGATTAAGTGGTGGAAGAGAGTGTGTGTGCGTCTCATTTTGAAGAGACGATGCAGTGAATGTGATGGATTACTCGCATTCTTTTTACAGTTCAGAAGAAGGGGTGGAGGTTCAATTTCAGTGATTGGGAGATGATTCATCTCAACACCCGTGTCATTCAAAAATGTAAGTTCATCAGCAAAGATTTCCTCAAAAGTTCCATCAATACCCCGGAGAATAATGTCATCACAAAGTGCGGGGTGATCTTCAGACTCTAAAAGCAATTCATAATCGTTGTTAGTTGTTGACCCGGACATCTCGGTGGAAGAGTCCGTATGTGTATGATACATAATTGGGTCAAACAATAACGTATGAAAAGAGTCAAGATCAGTATCAGGAGGATCATCAAATTCCCTTCTGTCGACATCTATTAAGTCGACAGAACAGACCTGAGCAGTAGGTTCGGAGGGTACACTTCCCAACTTGTAAATGTTTAGCTCAATTGACCTATTCCCGAAGGATAGGGTCATAGAACCGTTACGACAGTTGATAATTGCATTGGAAGTGGCCAAAAAGGGGCGACCTAAAATCACCGGAATTTGATTCCGTGGGTTCGCTACAGGCTGTGTATCAATTACAATAAAGTCCACAGGGAATATGAATTCCACGATTTTTATTAACACATCCTCCAGTTCACCCCTAGGTTTGGTGATTGATCGGTCAGCCATCTGAAGAGTGCAATGGGTTGGCTTCAACTCTCCGATACCTAGCTGCTCGTAAACAGAGTATGGAAGCAAGTTAACACTAGCGCCAAGGTCTAGTAGAGCACGGTTGATGTGTTTTCCCCCGATAGAAATGGAAATAGTAGGATATCCAGGATCCTTACGTTTCCTCGATAATTGTTGGGGGAAAGCCGTGTCTACAGTCTTTGCCATGAATATCTTCTTGGGCACTTGAGTCTTCCTCTTCCTAGTGCACAAGTTCTTAAGAGTTTTCGCATAGGACGGAACTTGTTGGATGTCATCTAGGAGAGGGATATTGATATTAACTTGCTTAAAAATGTCCATAATCTTCTCCATATGTGGACTCGGTGTGTTAGCCCTTAACCGATTCGGGTAAGGTGCTTTAGCAATAAGTGCTGGGTCCATCATAGGAGAAGGAAGTGGGGGTAGACATGATCCCAAAAGAGGAGTGGGGATCGTCTATGGAGAACTAGAAGGAATGGGCTGAGGTGGCGAGCCTTTTGGGAAACGAAGAATAGGCTCGCAAGAAGGTGGTGGGGTAGAAGAACTGGGGTCAGAATTAGAAGTAGAAGTGGAAGGAAAGGTCTCAGCCGGGGTGTTATTGATTGATTTTTCAGTGTCATCAATCTCTTCCCCAACGTGATTGTCAAGCACTCTTCCAGATCTCAACGTGATTGCATCCACATGATGTGAATAACCAAGATTGGGTAAAGGTTGAGCTGGAAGTTTCCCTTTCTCTCTTGCACGCATTTCGGCTTTTAGTTGTGCAATTTGTTCTTCCATCGATTTGATGTTCTCATTTTGAGAGACAATGATCTTCATCACATTCTCGATGGAAGATTGCAAACTTGCCGTCCCTTGGATGGATTGTTTCATGAAAGTATCCAAGGTTTGTGCTAGTGCAGAGGTATTATCTGTACCGGTCAATTGCAAAGAGTTTTCATGTGGTGCAAAAGTGTTGGCCGGATTTTGGAAGTTTTGTGATTGGTAGGGGTGCTGACTCAATTGAAGTGGTGGTTGCTGTTGTGGTGGAGGGACCCTTTGGAAATTGTGTTGGGTTGGAACCGTGTTTTGAGATTGTGATTGGTTCCAAGCAAAGTTAGGGTGATTCCTCCAACCCTGATTATATATGGAAGAAAATGGATCGTTTCTAGGTCTTTATTGGTAAGCAGAATTGATATGCTCATGACCTTGAAACGGACATTCTTCCGTCAAGTGAGACGGATCAGAGCAGCAGCCACATACAGTTTTGGAGAGTGGCATTTGATTTAGGGTGGCGGCTAAAAATTTGTTTTCCATAGTCTCGAGTTTCTTGTGTATAGCTACAATGTCAGCTCTAACTCCTATGGAAATATTATTGCCATCCCTAAACGATTGACTTACACCCTCCCACTGTAAAGATTTTTCAGCGAAATCTTTTAGGAATTTCCAGGCTTCCCCATCATCTTTGGTCATGAAGTTGCCTTGACACATGGATTCAAGGGTCTGTCTTGTGTTAGGATTAATGCCCTCATAAATGATTCGGCACAGTTCCCATCTAGGGATGCCGTGATGTGGACATTGGACTAACAGATCCTTGAAGCGTTCAAGACATTTTGAAAATGGTTCATTTGGAAGCTGGGTGAATTGATTTATTTCGCTACGGACTCGAGCTGTTTTATGATGTGGGTAGAATTTCTTAAGGAATGCTTTGACGAATTCTTCCCAATTTGAAATAGAATGTGCGGTAGTGTTATACAGCCACTTCTCGGCTATATCGCACAAGGTGAATGGGAGAAGACAAAGACGCATAGCATCCACAGAAAGCTGTGAAGTACCCATCATAGCGCATACATTTTCAAATTTGGTGATAAAGGCGTATGCGTCTTCAGACTCGAGACCGTGAAATTTTGGTAGAAGGTTGATGTATTGGGGTTTTATTTGAAAATTTTCCCCGTTGGCTGGTGGAATGGAGAGACAGGTCGAAAGAGGACCTCGTGTGGGATAGCACCTCTCCTGGAGAGAGATGCGGGGTGGATTCTACGCACCAACGGACGGCGGCAGAGTAGTGGTAAAGAAATTCGATGGAGTAGGATCCATTGATGTGGGTGTGGTGGTGGGTAAAGAAAAGGTAAATGCAGAAATATCGACTTCGGAGTCGATAGGAGGTACGCGGACTAAACGGGCACTAGAATCCCGTGTCCAGCCTATCTTGTACTAAAAAGGGTTAGTACAAGTGGCAGCGTGGCTTATAATTAGGGGTAATGAATGAATGAATGCGGTGTTTTTCTTGAAAAAGGGACGGATTTTTGAAAAAATGATGCGACACAACAAAATGCAACAAGCAAAAACCCTAGAATCTAGTGGTCACCTAGGTCCTGCTCTAAACCGCTCCTAACTGCCAAAAGACAAGTCGCGGGATAGAATCCTCCACTGCCTCTTTGTCCCCCTGTGGCCAGATAAGTGCCAGGTAAGTGGGAAGGTACTCCACTACGTAAGTAGTGGGCCTAATTAATAACCACTAGCCTTAGACACAGTTTCCTTAGACACCACAAAAGAAACGTGGATAAACAATGAATTACCCACGGCCTTCTTCTGTCCTAAGTGAGCGCGACGGTCTTTAGAGTCATCTCTAGATCTTTTTTAGTTAATGAGGGTTATGCGGATGCAAGTTTGTGATTTTTGGGGCTTAGGAAGGATAAGGGAGATCAAGTCCTTGTCAGAATTCGTCCTAAACGATTCCCTGCCGTTTCACGAACTCCCCACCTAATCTGAATTTGATCTTTGCCCCTTAATTTCCGTATTAATATGCAAACAACCAAGAATTAAAAAACACGCACAATTTATTTTGCTTTTTGCGGCGCTACGATTTATTTGCAAAGAAACATGCAGAAATTTGTTAGTTAGAGCAGATGAGGAAGGAGATAAGAAAGTCAAGAGAGTTACCAAAAATTTTGGAACAGTGATTCTACTGTAGCACCGCGGTTCCGCCGCGGGAGACGCTTAATGCCGCGGATCCGCCGTGGTTTAAGCTCTTCTCTGCACAAAAATTTAGTAGCAAGCTACTGTTCACTTCTTGAGCTCTCTGGAAATTTCTGAAATTTTTTTCCACAGCTCCAATAATTCCAGATTTCCTCGCACAAATCACAACAACTCGTATTAGTGTTTGTGCGAATTTTGATCTAAAATTATAATAGAATAAATCTTTTCAACTCAAATTTCAAAAACGAACAATTAGCGCACTATCCCCGGCAACGGCGCCATTTGATTGATATGAATTTCTCGTTGTGTATTTTTGAGAAAATTGTATAGAAATCACAACCAAAAATATTTGACCGCAATCAATAACGGTGTCGTGTATAGATTTCGTTAGCAAGTGCGGATCGTCCACAGGGATTGTGCGATTCGTTCGTATTTTGATTTGTTTGAATTGAAAAGTTAATAGAAAAGAAAAGAAAACATGATTCAAGATTTTTATCAATGGTTTCAAGTGTCACTATTCTAATCAAGAATCAAGAAAATGATAAACATCGAGAATCGAGTTTCGATAGAATTCCAATCACTTTAGGGTTTCAAGATTTGAAGTAAAGCTCGTAGGAATCGATTAGATTGTAGATGTGATGAAGACTAAAAATTAACGTTTCTTATCCATTAACGAATTGATGCTAACTTGATGTCAATTGATCGAGGTTTAAGGATCTTGCGAAAAATTAGAATCCTTTGTCCTTTCGATGAATCACATTCACTAGATAGCTTCTTGAAAATACAATGATCGATCGTTGATTCTCTAGATCATGCGAAAAGAATCAAGAACCCATTTCATATCAATCTAGATCATCGATCATTCTATTTTCAAGAATTTACAATTGCTATAGGACTTAAGAAAACGTTTAAAGATTTATCAACATCATCATTCTACAATCATCTTGCTTCCTCCACGAGCGGAGTTTATTCACACATCATCACAAAGAATACATTCAAGAATCGAAGTGAAATCATGATGCTAGAATTGAAATGTAAACAAGTTTAAAGAATCTTCACCTTTATTACATAAACAAGAAGTTACAACTCTCAAAAATTACAAGAGGAAGGAACTTCGCTCGTCGAATCTTGCATTGCTCGGCTTCTTGAGTCTTGGATCGCTTCGATCTCGTGCTCCGATGAAGTCCGGCTTTGCTTCTAAAGGGTCGTCGAAGACTTGCTTTTCTTGAACTCCATGAATCTTGAATTGGGTATTTGTAGATTGGATTAGGGTTAGGGTTTTGACACAAGCCTTGTCACTAGATTTATGGGTAGAAATTGGGAAAGATGAAGGTTGAAGAAGAATGATTAGCTTTCCACAACCAAAAATTGAACAACCTTTTCAAGTGAGCCTTGGGGTCTTTTTATAGGTTTCCCAAACCCTAGCTCTAGGAATTCAAATTTGAGTTTTCCTTCCAAAAGTTAGTTAGAGGAAGAGACTTCTAGAAGTAGTTAGTTAAGGGATTAGCTTCTACCCTAAGCTAGGAGGTTAGGGGGAAGGTTCTAGGTCCTTAATAGAGTTTAAGTGAAGCTTATTAAGGAAGCTAGGGGTGTTTAGTTAGGAACCCTAGGGCTTGCTGATCTGGCAGAAGCTTCAGGAGTATTCTGGAACTTGCAATGACTTTCTGAGATGTAGGAGCTGAGGTAAGAGTTATGAAGTAACTTTGAGATGCTAATGTGGAAAAGCCGCCGCGGAACCGCGGCTAAAGGCGGCTCCGGCCGCGGTTCCGCGGCCAAGTGGCTGGCTTGAGGCTTCATACTTCATGTGTTGGCTTCTTCTGTACTTTGATGTATTTCCTGATATGTTGACTCTCTGAATTATTTCTAGATCATTGCCAGATTCCAATTCCATGAGTTGGCGTCTTTTTAACAGTCTTCGTTTGTAAATTTGACCGATCTTCTGTAATGTCCTGCACAGACTTTGAAACACAAGTTGCGATATATAGGAATGATGCCATGCTATGAAATGTAGTCAATTTCCCTAGAAATGCCGGTTTTAAAGTCTAACACATGTAATCTGATATTTTACGACTGTTTTGCTAATATGTGCTATATGAATGCCGAACACTTCTATATGAATGCAAATGATAGGGAAATTGCCGGTTTAAAGATGCAATATTTTCGACTAATCATTATCCTTAGCAGGCCTCCTACGGCCCCTCCATCGTTAAGGATCTAAGCCCTCACTAAGAGGCAGCCCAGCAGCTATCCTGCTCGGTTATCCCCGGCGGGTAGCTTCCCTACCGCAACGCCAGGGATCAGAAAGCCCTCCCAGAGGCAGTCGAGCCCGAGGATCCCTCGCTCGGCTATCCCTGGCGGGTAGCTTCCCTACCGCAACGCCAGGGATCAGAAAGCCCTCCAAGAGGCAGTCGAGCCCGAGGATCTCTCGCTCGGCTATCCCTGGCGGGTAGCTTCTCTACTGCAACGCCAGGGATCAGAAAGCCCTCCCAGAGGCAGTCGAGCCCGAGGATCCCTCGCTCGGCTATCCTTCAGGACAAAAACCCTCACCAAGAGGCACCAGACAGTAATCCTGCCCGGCCAAGGGTCCTTGGTAGGCTTCTTACAGCCCCTCCCGCGCTAAGGACCAAAGTCTTTGTTCATATCGGATTTTTGCATTTTCATACCGCCCAATTTTTATCACATTGCATATCGGTAGATACTCTTGAGCCGTGTTTGCTAGTCAATTGCAGGATACAGGTTCTCGGTTCTAAAACGGTGAAATTCATGGAAAACACGACAAAATCCGGGTTCCTGCCAACCACAGATAAAACACGGTCTCCGCTCTTCATCCGTATGTTGCCAGATACTAGTTTAGGAAGACAAAATGGCAAATCGATTGTCACCTTCATGCACAAGGCTCAATGGCAACAACAAGTTCCAAGAAATCTACGCGGAGCTCGAGGCAATCATGCCAAATCTTGACAAAAAGTCCACCTTTCCCTCAACAGAAATTCTGGAAAATTTGTGAAGAAATTATGAGAAAATACAGATACAAGAATAAAGGGCACGGAGAACCAGGGAACCACAGAAAATTGGAGGGCCCAACTCAACCAGAAGGCCGCGGATCCGCGGCCAAAGGGGGGTCTAGGCCGTGGATCCGCGGCCGTCTAGGCGCCGTATCTGCAGAGTTTTTGAGGGTATTTTGGTCTTTTTGTTTGTGTTCTGGTGGTTGCCCTAGGTTTCCATTCTCCAGCCTATAAATAGCCCAGAACTTTGAGAAGGAAAGGGTCCATTCTTATATTTTCATTTTGCTAGGTTTAGTGTTTTTCTTCTTCCTCTTCTCATCTCTTCTTCATTAAACTTATAGTGAGCTTGTGGGTGAAGAGTGATGAATAAAGAAGATCATTTTATTATCATGCTTGTCTTGCCTTTTTTATAATTGTCGTAATTTTAATTCGTTAAGTAGTTGTTGTTATTTTCTTGTTGTTTCTTTCTTCTCTCTTTTTCTTTATCCTTAATACGACAATGATGCTTACGCTCGATCCTCGCCAAGGTGAGGTCGCAAATAGCTAGTCGTATTCTTCTAATCTCCTTCTTTCTATCTTCCTCTTTTGTTTTGTTTTATTTTTCCATATCATGATGTGTGAGTAGTTCATACTTGTTAGGGTAGGATAAGGGAAGTTTGAGAGAAGGAAATCTCTCTCACTCTTTCCTTGCCCAACAGCTTAAATCGACTCCCGTTAATTGAACCACAATCCGCTCCTTACGGCACCCTATCCTACATGATAGCGGTGATTCCGTAGTGAGACCGGTTGTAGTTGAATTAACTGGAGATTATGGCTAAGAGCCAAGAACGGACGGACAAGCACCAAAAGGAAGGACTTATGCGTTGGAAAGCCTAGCTTATACTCGCAAGTTCCTTCCTAGTCGTGCTAATCCCCGTTGTTGCCGATTACCGTAACACCGATATTAAGAGGGGCAACGAAAGATGTGGAGACTCCTAACTCAAACTAACCTAATCCTAACCCTAACAAGCTCTCTTTAAATATCAACTCAACACTTAGATAACCACAACAAAATCTGAAAAACCGGACTTAACTCGTTAAAACACATTGAAAAAGACTCCCATCTCCCTGCGGACGACCCGTACTCAACCGGCTAGCTACAAGCGAAACCGTCTTGATTGCGGTATTTAAACTAAAACTTGAACACGCAGAACCACTATCAATCAAATGGCGCCGTTGCCGGGGAGACGGTAGTTTATTTCCTTGTGTAATTTCGGGTTAACTTGTAAATTTAACCGAAAAATAAAACAAAAAAAAATATACTTTGTAAAAGAAACCATCTTGTTATTCTTGATTAGTTTTTGTGCAAGTGTGCAGGAAAATACAAAGTTCGAGTTCAGTGGCCAAGACGTTGAAAATACGGAGTTCAAGTACAGTGCCAAAGACGTGGGAAGATAGACCCACATTTCGCGGCTACACCGCGATGGATCAAAACGGAACAAACGGTCTACTGTCAAGATCTGGAGCAGGTATAGTGAGCAATTAAAACTTCAGCACATCCAGACAAGCAGAGGACACCCAACAGAGGACACCTAAAAATTTCAGAGCCCCACTTCCCCAGAACTGCCGCGGAACCGCGGCATAAAGAGGCTTAGGCCGCGGATCCGCGGCCACTTGGTGGCCTCAGGCTTCCAAAATCTCTCTGTAAGTCTTTCTCTCCTTCTCCACTCGTCTGGACTCCAATAAATTGTGTTTTCTGCAGATTTCTTTGTGCAAATTCTTCTCCCCCTTCCAATAAACTGTTCTTGTGCAGGATTCTTTGCGCCGCAAATAAAAATTGTTTGCAGTTGATTTGTTACCGCTTTGCATTCTTTAATTCGGACTTAAGGGGCTTGAAACCAATCCAGATTGGGTGGGGATTTCATCATCCTTCCCAGGACCCCAAAATCCACAAAAGCATATGTATTGTCCATTGTAAATTAAAAAATACTAGACTTCAGCCCTAAGGACTTCGCGCTCATTAGGAGATGATAAACCGTGTTTAGAACCTCGCTTAACGGTATATTGTTTACGGGGTGTCTAGGAAAGTGTTAAAGGCGCAACCGCCGAAAGAGAAAGGGTTATTTAATTAAGGAACTTCGCGAAAGCGTTGGACAACCTCCCCTTATCTCTGCACTTACCTGGCCTCGTGATCAGTGTATTTTTAAGCCCGTTTCTCTGCACTGTTTAACTTCGACAATCAAGTTCAGGAGCAGGTCTAGTAGACCTAGGTTACCCTAGATCTAGGTGTGATTGTGCATATCTTGTTTGTGATTGCTTAAGCCGTATATCCGTACATATTTCTGTAAAAATCTTTCTAAAAAAGAAAAAAAAAAGAAAAAAATCAAAAACTTTTATAAAAACTTGCCCTTTTGTCGCCAAATCCATTTTTCACCCACCACCCATCGCCTTTCTCAATTGACGTTTTCTTACCCTCACCTTCTCCGCTTTGACTATACTAAACTCGTTTAGTGTATGTCCGCTTGGACTCGGGACACTAGCGCCCGTCTAGTCCGCATTACGTTAGTCGCTACCGACTACGCGATCGACTCCGAAGTCGATACTCCATCCACTCCTCTTTCATCCCTTCCTTTGCCGGCCAACTCCGACGTTGACCGGAATTCTGTTCATACATCTTCACCTTCACCTTCACCAACCTCTTCTTCCGCGATGTCAGGATTTAATCCGAACATCTCCTTGACCACCCCTGGATTGGCCCCACCTCCTACGGAGACCAATATCCCACCACCACCGCCTGTTGTAGCGCCGCAGCGAATCGCGCTCCAGGATCGTTTCTATCCCACCCGTTCTGCACTTCCCACCTGCCTTTCTCTTCCTCCGACCAATGGGGACAACTTTGAAATTAAGCCCCACTTCATCAACATGCTTCCACGTTTTCATGGGCTTGAATCTGAAGATGCCTATATCTTCATCAACAAATTTCAAAACGTCTGTGCCATGATGAAAACCACCCAGCTGTCGGACGATGCTATACGTCTACGGGTCATTCCGTTCACTTTATGCGATCTTGCTGAAAAATGGCTGTATAGCACCGCGTCCCATTCCATAACCAGCTGGGACGAGTTTGTTAAAGCGTTTCTGAAAAAATTCTATCCGAATCATAAAACCGCAAGGATTCGAAATGAAATCAACCAATTCTTCCAGCTTCCTTCTGAACCCTTCTGGAAGTGCTTTGACCGATACAAAGACCTTCTTGTTCAGTGTCCTCACCACGGTATAGAAAAATGCCAACTCTGCCAAACCTTATACGAGGGACTGAACCCAGCAACGAAGCAGTTGTTGGAAACCATCTGTCAGGGCCACTTCCTATCGAAATCTGACGAGGAAGCGTGGCAATTCTTTGACGACCTTGCGGAGCAAACGCTACAATGGGAGAGCACCAGACCGACTTCTTCTTCTTCTACCTCCACTTCTACCGGTCAGTCTAGGGTAGGAATCCACCAACTTGATGTCTCTATTGCGATGAAAACTGAAATGGCTGCAATAACAAGAAAGCTTGAAGCGATAGAGAGCAAATTTTCTGCTCCTGCTCCTGCCCCTGTTCTCCCCCTCCATACCATTTGCGCTTGTTGTTCCGATCCTTCCCACTTGACCGAAGAGTGTCCTTACAATCCACCCTCGCAAGGACAGGATCAGGTTAATGCTGCCTTCCAGCAAAGACCGAGGAATGATCCATACTCTTCCACCTACAATCCCGGTTGGAGGAACCATCCCAATTTCGCCTGGAATCAGAATCAGAATCAATTCCAGAGCAACAATTTCCAAAGGGCCCCTCCACCGCAACAACAAGCGCAACAACAAACTCAACAACAATATCAGCAGCCCTTCCAACCCCAACCTTTCCAAAATCAGACGAACAACTTTGCACCCAACAATTCTTTTCCACCAAACAACTTTGTTCCGTCAAACAACGATAAGGTTTCCTCGCTCGAACGAAGTCTGGAGGCGTTTGTTAAACAATCGACTCAATCCACCGCCAACATCCAGTCTTCCATTCAATCCTTAGTGCAACACACTGCCGCACACGGGCAAAGCATCAAAACCATCGAGGCCCAGATTGCACAGCTGAACGCGGCCTTAAGCGAGCGAGAAAAGGGGAAGCTCCCGTCCCAGCCACTTCCAAATCCCGGTCACCCACATAATGCACATGTTGCTCTTGAACAACAAAACCATAATGTGAGTGCCGTGACCACACTGAGATCGGGGAGGATGCTGCAAAACAACATTGGCAAACGGATCAACGATGACACCCCGGCCGCTTCTTCTTCTTCTTCTTCTTCTTCGTCTTCTGAGCCTATTCTCCGTTCTTCACGAGGCTCCCCTCCCTCTTCTTCTGCTCTGAACGGACCCACTTCTCACTCCACGAAGACACCTATTCTGGGATCCGTTCCAACTCCACAATCTCCTCCTCCAGCATTAGACTCAACCAATTTTCAAAATGTTCCATTTCCAAACCGGTTGAGGTCTAATAAACAAAATCCTCAAATGGAGAAGATTTTGGAGTTATTTAAGTAGGTTAACATTAACATTCCTCTTTTAGATGCTGTCCAACAAGTCCCGTCCTACGCGAAAATCTTAAAGGACTTGTGCACGAAAAAGAGGAAGTCTCAGGTACCCAAGAAAGTTTTCTTGGCTAGTGCTGTGAGCGATGCCCTTACCCAATCTTTACCACAAAAACGGAAGGACCCTGGCTGTCCTACGATTTCAATTACCATTGGGGATAAGAACATCAACCGCGCACTATTAGATCTTGGTGCCAGTGTTAACCTGCTTCCGTATTCAGTATATGAGCAATTAGGCGTCGGAGAGCTGAAACCCACGCACTGCACTCTCCAAATGGCCAACCGATCGATCACCCATCCTAGGGGTGAGCTAGAGGATGTGTTAATAAAAGTCAGGGACTTCATATTCCCCGTTGACTTCATTGTCTTAGATACACAGCCTGTAGCTAACCCCCGGAATCAAATTCCGGTGATACTCGGTCGCCCATTTCTCGCAACCTCAAATGTTGTGATCAATTGTCGCAATGGTTCGATGAACCTCTCTTTTGGAAATATAACGATTGAACTCAATATTTTTAGGTTGGGGAATCAGCCCGCCGAACCTAATGCTCATATACTGGATGTCTGCTCGATCCAGGAGATCACCCCATAAGAGTGTGAATTCGAGGAGTTTCTGTTTGATCACGATAATCTTGACGCCGCTAGTGCGTTTCTCTTCGAACCTGCTGCTGTTTCTGCGCCCGACAACGACTACGAGTGTTTCACGTTTTCAAACGATCTTAGCTGCGCACAACCCGAGTTTGAATCCTTCGACTTTCCGGATGAGTTACCTGAACCATCCAACTCGGTTGCTTACACTCGCTTTGAACCTTTGCTGGAGTCCTTTGAGTTCGAGACCTTTGCACCAATCTTGCCTTCCATCGTTTCACCTCCAACGCTCGAACTCAAGCCTTTGCCGTCTCACCTTAAGCACGCTTACTTAGGTGAGAACGAGACCCTCCCTGTCATCATCTCGGCTTCTCTAGCTCCCGAGCAAGAGAAAGCCCTTCTCGCGGTCTTGCACAGCAACAGGCAAGCTTTTGGCTGGTCCATGGCGGACATCAAGGGGATTAGTCCCCTGATCGTTGAGCATCACATTCATCTGATGGATGATGCCAAACCAGCCCGGGATCCACAAAGACGTCTCAATCCAGTCATGAAAGAGGCTGTGAAGAAGGAGATCGTAAAATGTCTAGATAGTGGTATCATTTACCCTATCTTTGATAGCCAGTGGGTTAGCCCCATTCATGTTGTCCCCAAGAAGTCGGGCATCACGGTCATCACTAACGAGGCGAACGAGTTAATCCCTACTCGCACCCAAACTGGGTGGCGAGTTTGCATTGATTACAGAAAACTCAACGCCGCAACGCGAAAAGACCACTTTCCGCTACCTTTCATTAACCAGATGCTTGAACGATTGGCCGGACATGAGTACTACTGCTTTCTTGATGGCTACTCCGGCTATAATCAAATTCCCATCGCCGAAAAAGACCAGGACAAGACCACTTTCACTTGTCCTTTCGGCACGTTTGCATATCGTCGCATGCCCTTTGGGTTATGCAATGCGCCCGCTACCTTCCAGCGGTGTATGATGGGAATTTTCTCAGACATGGTGGAAAAATTTCTGGAGATTTTCATGGATGACTTCTCCATCTTCGGCGATTCCTTCAACGAGTGTTTGCTGCATCTTGACGCTGTCCTTACCCGATGTAAGGACAAGAATCTCACTTTGAACTGGGAGAAATGCCACTTCATGGTGCGTGAGGGTATTGTCTTAGGACATATCATCTCGCAAAATGGCATAGAGGTTGACAAAGCAAAGATTGAGGTCATTTCCAATCTGCCTCCTCCCCGATGCGCCAGAGATATCCGAGCCTTCCTTGGCCATGCCGGTTTTTATAGACGGTTTATCAAGGACTTTAGCAAGATTGCTAGGCCCTTGACTCTTTTGCTGGCCAAAGATACGCCTTTCGACTTCAACTCGAGCTGTGTGACTGCATTCGAGTCACTGAAACGTTCACTCACTTCTGCTCCCGTTCTTTTCTCACCTGACTGGACGCACCCATTTGAGATTATGTGCGATGCATCCGACTTTGCCATTGGTGCTGTCCTTGGACAACACATCAACAAGATGCCGCACGTAATCTATTATGCGAGCCGAACCCTGAACGACGCACAACTCAATTATACAACAACTGAGAAGGAATTCTTAGCTGTTGTATTTGCTTTAGAAAAGTTCAGGCCCTACCTCATCGGCTCTCCAGTCATTGTCTACACGGACCATTCTGCTCTGCGCCATCTTTTTGCGAAGAAAGATGCAAAATCTCGGTTAATCCGTTGGATCCTCTTGCTTCAAGAGTTTAACATTGTCATTAAGGACAAACGAGGATGTGAAAACGTGGTTGCCGACCATCTCTCACGACTTCCTTCTTCGCCTTCGCTTCCAATTCCGATCAACGACGTTTTCCCGGATGAACAGCTCTTGACAGTATCATGCGAACCCTGGTTCGCAGATATTGTGAACTATTTGGCCATAGGATTACTCCCGACTGAATGGTCGAGTCAGGACAGACTTCGCTTCTTATCCCAAGTAAAACACTTTTACTGGGACGAACCCTACTTGTTCAAGTACTGTCCCGACCAGATTATTCGTCGGTGTGTCCCTGACGAGGAATTCAAGAGTGTGCTGTCATTTTGCCACGATCAAGCGTGTGGCGGGCATTTTGGGCCCAGAAAGACAGCTGAGAAGATCTTGCAATGTGGTTTCTACTGGCCACAACTCTTCAAAGACGCTCATTACTATTGCAAGACTTGCTCCCGGTGCCAACACATGGGCCGGATATCCCGGAGGAACGAGATGCCGCTCCAACCGATCTTGGTTGTGGAGATTTTCGATGTTTGGGGGATAGATTTCATGGGGCCGTTTCCCAGCTCTTTTGGGAACTTGTACATCCTTCTCGCTGTTGATTACGTCTCTAAATAGGTCGAGGCTGTGCCCAGCTGGACTAACGACAACAAGGTTGTCGTTAGGTTCCTTAAAGAAAACATTTTCTCCCGGTTTGGGCACCCCCGAGCGATCATTAGCGACAATGGAAGTCATTTCTGCAATAAAACTTTCGAAGCTTTGATGCGGAAATACTCCATTAATCATAAGCTTTCTACGCCCTACCACCCCCAAACCTGCGGGCAGGCCGAAGTTTCAAATCGGCAAATCAAGCAGATACTGGAGAAGACGGTTTCCAAGAACCGTAAGGATTGGTCGCTGAAACTCACTGATGCCCTTTGGGCATTTCGAACCGCTTATAAGACCGACCTTGGCATGTCTCCCTATCGGCTTGTGTACGGAAAAGCCTGCCACCTACCTGTCGAAATAGAGCATCGCGCATTTTGGGCGATAAAGGAGCTGAATCTGTCTCTTGAGGATGCGGGCAGCCATCGGAAGCTGCAGTTGAACGAACTAAGCGAGCTTAGGGATGAAGCTTACGATAACGCGGTTGTCGTTAAGAATCGAACGAAGGTGTTTCACGATAAACACCTTTTGCGCAAAACCTTCGTACCTGGTCAGCAGGTATTGCTTTACGACACCCGACTTCACTTCCATCCTGGAAAGCTCAGATCTCGCTGGAAAGGGCCGTATTTTGTGCGGAATGTGTATCCGCAGGGCGCTGTGGATTTGGAAAATCCAAAGGACGGTTCACTTTTCAAAGTAAATGGACACCGATGCAAACCGTACCTTAGCGCCGAACCAACAGAGGAGCTCATGTTCTTACAGGAGCCGGTTTACCCTGAATGATCTTCCTCTGCCTACCTCCAAACTTCGGTTATCCAGCCAAGAACAGTGGACACTGTTCCAAATAAGTTTGGGGGTATGTACAAACCATTTTGTATATATTTGTGTATATTCTTTTTCTTTTCTTTAAAAACAAAAAAACACATAAAAATTTGTGTATCGATAACCGACAATTTTGACCCTTCAAATGATCTCTTCATGCAACGACAGTGAGGACACTGTCCAGTTTAAGTTTGGGGGTACGCTCGGTACGCATTTCTTACCTTCGCATTCATATGTATATTTTGCATCTGCATATTTAAATCCATAAAATCCATAAAAAACTGAAAATTTTCTAAAAATTATAAAAACTTTTTTTGTCAAGTTAGCTTGTGGAAGAACTCTGATTCAACATTTCGACGGTTTTTGTTTGAAAAAAATAGGAATGAATAAATCTTATGTTTAGATTTTGAAAACCTGAAAGATAACTCTCCTTTGAAGTTAAGTATAGCTGATATAAGTCTTTACATCACACTACACGTGTCGTGAATTTTGGGAATTAGATGACAAGTCTTTCATGTTTAAACTTTTAAACAGATAAATGATTTTCTGAGGATCAAATAGGTTTGTTCTGAAATAAGTAATGACAAGAATAGTTTATGAAGTAAAGCGAATATGAAGGAATGTTATTGATGCCGTAATTGGAGCTAAGTCTGAAAAATAACCCATCTGAAACTTGATTGGAATGATTACACACCAAACCCACTAAACACGTCTTTTATCCAAAAAAATAATTGAACTTCCCATTATGTCTCCGTTCGTATTAAATCATCTGATTTTCACGCCAAACTGTCTTTTGTTTTTGGACCTAGGTAACTTGAGTAATTAAGTCCGCTGGGGTGTTTCTACACCTAATGCCCTAAAACCAACTGGTTTGGGTGCATTGGCCCAAAGCTCGCTAAGAAGCCTAGAAAGTCCAGTTTAAAACAAAGTCAAGCAAGTGTTCTCTCCGAGTTAAAATTCCTAACGGTTCTTTGTGTGAGAATAATCTTGATAAAAGACAGGCTTTTATAAAAAAATTTAACGGAGATATGAAGGTTTTATTCTATGATAAAGACTATTGCACGTTCACAGAGGTGTGTATGAAATGAAAACAAGAAAAAGGTGGAGTGAAAAATACGACTTAGTTTCCTGTTAAGGAAGATAGAAATTCTGAAGTTGAAACCTTACTGGAAAACGAAACTTGAAAAATGCTTAACTCTTTATAAAACTTATGTGATCCTTTTAAAATTGTTATCTGGACTTTATTGTGCGACATGATGACTTTAATCGATCCTTCTGGAACTTAACGACACTATTTGCACTGCACGTAAAGACATATAAAATCTGTAGTTAAATAAGAAGCGAGGTGTGAAAAATAAAGGTTCGATGGTCTAGACTTAGGATTATAGAATTGTTATTTTATGAAACAAAACTTTAGGGTTTGAATCTTAGTTATTTTACAAAACCAACTTGACCGGATTTTGTGGGTAGTATCCGCTGAAAACCCTCAGGAGACAACACTCCTCCTACTAGGGACACCTAGAGGTTTAACGGCTTGTTGCACATGCTCAGTGCAATCGCGTTCCCTGCGAAAGTGAGGTTAGGAAATTTTTTGTGAATAACTTGGCTTTGCTCGGGACGAGCAAATGATAAGTTTGGGGGTATTTGTTCATATCAGATTTTTGCATTTTCATACCGCCCAATTTTTATCACATTGCATATCGGTAAATACTCTTGAGCCGTGTTTGCTAGTCAATTGCAGGATACAGGTTCTCGGTTCTAAAACGGTGAAATTCATGGAAAACACGACAAAATCCGGGTTCCTGCCAACCACAGATAAAACACGGTCTCCGCTCTTCATCCGTATGTTGCCAGATACCAGTTTAGGAAGACAAAATGGCAAATCGATTGTCACCTTCATGCACAAGGCTCAATGGCAACAACAAGTTCCAAGAAATCTACGCGGAGCTCGAGGCAATCATGCCAAATCTTGACAAAAAGTCCACCTTTCCCTCAACAGAAATTCTGGAAAATTCGTGAAGAAATTATGAGAAAATACAGATACAAGAATAAAGGGCACAGAGAACCAGGGAACCACAGAAAATTGGAGGGCCCAACTCAACCAGAAGGCCGCGGATCCGCGGCCAAAGGGGGGTCTAGGCCGCGGATCCGCGGCCGTCTAGGCGCCGCATCTGCAGAGTTTTTGAGGGTATTTTGGTCTTTTTGTTTGTGTTCTGATGGTTGCCCTAGGTTTCCATTCTCCAGCCTATAAATAGCCCAGAATTTTGAGAAAGAAAGGGTCCATTCTTGTATTTTCATTTTGCTAGGTTTATTGTTTTTTTTCTTCCTCTTCTCATCTCTTCTCCATTAAACTTGTAGTGAGCTTGTGAGTGAAGAGTGATGAATAAAGAAGATCATTTTATTATCATGCTTGTCTTGCCTTTTTTATAATTGTTGTAATTTTAATTCGTTAAGTAGTTGTTGTTATTTTCTTGTTGTTTCTTTCTTCTCTCTTTTTCTTTATCCTTAATACGACAATGATGCTTACGCTCGATCCTCGCCAAGGTGAGGTCGCAAATAGCTAGTCGTATTCTTCTAATCTTCTTCTTTCTATCTTCCTCTTTTGTTTTGTTTTATTTTTCCATATCATGATGTGTGAGTAGTTCATACTTGTTAGGGTAGGATAAGGGAAGTTTGAGAGAAGGAAATCTCTCTCACTCTTTCCTTGCCCAACAGCTTAAATCGACTCCCGTTAATTGAACCACAATCCGCTCCTTACGGCACCCTATCCTACATGATAGCGGTGATTCCGTAGTGAGACCGGTTGTGGTTGAATTAACCGAAGGTTATGGCTAAGAGCCAAGAACGGACGGACAAGCACCAAAAGGAAGGACTTATGCGTTGGAAAGCCTAGCTTATACTCGCAAGTTCCTTCCTAGTCGTGCTAATCCCCGTTGTTGCCGATTACCGTAACACCGATATTAAGAGGGGCAACGAAAGATGTGGAGACTCCTAACTCAAACTAACCTAATCCTAACCCTAACAAGCTCTCTTTAAATATCAACTCAACACTTAGATAACCACAACAAAATCTGAAAAACCGGACTTAACTCGTTAAAACACATTGAAAAAGACTCCCATCTCCCTGCGGACGACCCGTACTCAACCGGCTAGCTACAAGCGAAACCGTCTTGATTGCGGTATTTAAACTAAAACTTGAACACGCAGAACCACTATCAATCAGTCTTCCCAGAGGCAGTCGAGTCCTTGCTCGGCTATCCCCGGCTGGTAGCTTTCTACCACAACCGACAGGGATCAAAGTCCTCACCAAGAGGCACTGGGCAGTAACCCTGCTCGGTCCCCGTCCTGAAAGATCAAAAGCCCTCGCAAGAGGCAAACGAGCCCGACCCTTGCTCGGTCATCTCCATCTGGTAGCTCCCTACCCACGACGCCAGGGATCAAAGCCCTCACAAGAGGCATCCGAGCAGCAACCCCGCTCGATCATCCCAAGCTGGTAGTTGCCTACCCACCTCACCCGGGGATCAAAGCCCTCGCCAAGAGGCAACCGCGCAGCTTCACTGCCCGGTTATCCTTAGCAGGCCTCCTACGGCCCCTCCAACGCTAAGGATTAAAGTCCTCCTTAGAGGCGGCCGAGCGGCTTCCCTGGTCGGCTATCCCTGGTCGGTAGCTTCCCTACACGCAACGCCAGGGATCAAAGCCCTCGCCAAGAGGCAACCGCACAACTTCACTGTGCGGTTATCCTTAGCAGGCCTCCTACGACCCCTCCACCGCTAAGGATCTAAGCTCTCACTAAGAGGCAGCCCAGCAGCTACCCTGCTCGGTTATCCCTGACGGGTAGCTTCCCTACCGCAACGCCAGGGATCAGAAAGTCCTTCCAGAGGCAGTCGAGCCCGAGGATCCCTCACTCGGCTATCCCTGGCGAGTAGCTTCCCTACCGCAACGCCAGGGATCAGAAAGCCCTCCCAGAGGCAGTCGAGCCCGAGGATCCCTCGCTCGGCTATCCCTGGCGGGTAGCTTCCCTACCGCAATGCCAGGGATCAGAAAGCCCTCCCAGAGGCAGTCGAGCCCGAGGATCCCTCGCTTGGCTATCCTTCAAGACAAAAGCCCTCGCCAAGAGGCACCGGACAGTAACCCTGCCCGGCCAAGGGTCCTTGGTAGGCTTCTTATAGCCCCTCCCGTGCTAAGGACCAAAGTCCTCCCAGAGGCAGTCGAGTCCTTGCTCGGCTATTCCCGGCTGGTAGCTTTCTACCACAACCGACAGGGATCAAAGTCCTCACCAAGAGGCACTGGGCAGTAACCCTGCTCGGTCCCCGTCCTGAAGGATCAAAAGCCCTCGCAAGAGGCAACCGAGCCCGACCCTTGCTCGGTCATCTCCGTCTGGTAGCTCCCTACCTACGACGACAGGGATCAAAGCCCTCGCAAGAGGGATCCAAGCGGCTACCCCGCTCGATCATCCAAGGCTGGTAGTTGCCTACCCACGATGCCAGAGATCAAAGCTCTCGCCAAGAGGCACCGAGTAGCTACCCTGCTCGGCCATCCTTCGCAAGCCTCTCACGGCCCCTCCAGCATCAAGGATCAAAGCCCTCGCCAAGAGGCACCGAGTAGCTACCCTGCTCAGCCATCCTTTGCAGGCCTCAAACGGCCCCTCCAGTGCCAAGGATTAAAGCCCTCACGAAGGGGCAGCCCTGTAGCTACCCTGCTCGACTATCCCTGGCTGGTAGCTTTCCTACCTCGGGCTGCAAAAAGGGGACAAAGAGTCTTGGCTGCTATTCCGGACCTCGGGCTGCTAGGCAGGTGAGTGATTGCCCAGTAGAATAGAAACCGATTTGAATGAAAATTGCTTAGGAATTTTGTTGACGAGATCCAAAGACTTATGAGAGTGGAGAGCATGCTACTAAGAGCCTTTATGAAAGGGTACATCAACAGGAGGAGATCAATATCAGGAGAGAGGGGGGAGAGAGAGAGAGAGAGGACTGGAAGACTTTAGGATTTATTCCTCCATGTAATTTGAGAAAAGATTGAGATGTGATTGTATTTTAGAAAAGGTTTTGGGTCATGCATTCTTGGAAAAACCTTAGATCTGACCATGAAATTAGTAATAAAATTATTAAATTCAACTTTAAGTGGGTCAGGGCTTCTTAAATACTTATAATGTATATAGACCGTTTAATGCAATCACTTGAGATCAAAGCAGAGCAGCTTGGGACCTTGGGACCGTATTTATCTTACCGGCCGCTCAGCGCTTATAGTGTGCCTAGATCATTTAATGCATTCTTTTGGATCAAAGTAGAATGGCTTGGGTCCGCTTCCGTGTAAGCGGTCTCTTAAGACAGCTTTTCAGAACACCGCTTGCTATAAAAAGAACAGAATTTCAAATCCTAAAAACAATATGATTTTAATTAAATATATAAATAAGTAACTATGATTCTGTATATGAAGCAAATATGATCCGACAAGTTTAAGATCCTAAAATTGCTCCGTCATCAGAATTGATGGGTTCAACATGTCTTATTTGTTAGTTTAAACTACAAGGATTTTGAGCCAAATCCGACTAATGGGTCAAATCCGACCGAGGATCTCAGTCGGATTTGGCCACGACAGATCCTACTGAAAAGATCAGTCTGATTTGCCTTTGATTAGTCAACGGATTAAAAACTCCAGAAACTCATCTCAACCTTCCCAATTCCTCTCTCTCTCTCTGGGGATCCTTACGAAAAACCCTCAAATCCACCCAAAATCCAAAAAAAATCCCAAAAAACATATAATCGATATCATCGGTCAAGTTCGGAGCTACCTCGACACGGCTAGGCGATAGATTTGAAAGGGAAATTTATTTATATTAAATTGAGTTGTGATTAGATCTTATTTGTTAAAGTATGACTACTTGCAAAAATTTTGAAAAATTATGTTAAATTTGAATGAAATTTTATTGTAGTTTAATTAGGGTTAGGCTTATCATGGTTAAATTAGGTTTTATTTTCAGTTGTGAAATTTTCTGAAATTTTGGTTAATTTTTGTTGTTAGGGTTAGGGTTAAGGTTAGGGTTGGGTATGTTGTGAAACTAACTATAAAATTTTATGAAAGATATATAATTTGATGAAACTCAAAACATTTAGTTCTTTTTGTGAACTTATAAATTTATGTGAAAGTTAAATTTTAGTTATAAATTTTGTGACACTTATAAACTTTGGTATAAGGTAGGTTGATCCACGTTGGACCCATATTCTGTTAAATTTTTTCAGTCTGTTGCCGTGTTAAGTAACAATTCGAATAATTAATTTTCAGAGATTGTTTAGATATGTCTGGCGCAGGGAGTAGCTGACCAGATCGCCGTAGTAAACATGGTTCCGATATTGCGGATGATGATACTCAGACACTAGATATTAATCTCGATACTGATGGTGACCGGTCCTCGGATAAAAAAGGGGCTTACACGAGCACAAAAGATCTGGGACCGCAATATCAGCTGCGAAGGGAAGATTACGACTTATATGTATCCTTGTAATGACTTCGTTGCTGAGGGTTGTAAGGATGTAAGAAAGTTTATGACATCGATCGTAAATAGCCCGGTTCACATGCCACATATGGTCCAGGATGAGCAAAGCGACTGGCATCATATGGACCGGAGAGATGAGAGATTAAATCAATTCAAGCAGAATGCTTTAGATGAAGTATATGTAAGTGATTATTTGTGTTATTCAAACACTAGTATCATTTTTATCGTAACAAAGAGTGCAGAGTTTAGTACGTATTATTCCAGGTTTTGCAGGTCCGGATTGAATTCCAGTGGTACAGCTCCAATCTCAAGAGACCGTCAAGGAAACAAGTTGACACTGCTTGTCTCATGCATATGGACGAGAGATGGAAAAATCATAAGAATCGGTGCCCGATCGGGTTAAAAATTGTTCATCCATTGAGGAATGTATTGTCAAAAAGTCATCTGGTGATTGGAAAGATGACTACTGGGAGGCTTTACTCAAACATTTTATGACCGATGCTTGTGATTGGAAAGATAACTACCGGGAAGCCTTGCTCAAACATTTTATGAGAGATGATTTTAAGGTTTATATGTCTTAGATCATGCATATTTTTACGTTTATTGAAATTGAATATAATTTTTCCCCGTTATATTGGTAGACGCAGAGCTAGTGGGGTGTTAGCGCATGCAAGAAGCTAACAAACATTTAAAGAAGAGAGGGAAAGAGTCGCTCAAATGGCCGTGGACAAAGTAAGTTTTTTCCACATATTTCGTATAAATTTAAATGTTAATTGGATTCTGATTTCATTTCTATTATAGTAATTTGTAAATGTTATACGCAGCAAAAAGCGAATCCGAAGAAGGTTTACGATCGGATCGAGCACTACAAGGATTCATTTGTAGTGATGGATAACTCCGAGTTATCCACACATCCCCATCAAGTTATATGTAAGATTTTGCATGTGTCACATCTATATATAACTTAATTTTGATCTATAACTATTAAAATTTTGTTTCTAAAAGTTATTTTTTTTTTCACCAAACAGGAAACAATGGTAGCGGCTTGGGATCTATTAATTGAACAAATGGAGGAGAAACACGGGAAGAGGCTTCATCTTCTGGAGAGAGAATGAGTCACTGATAGAATATATGAAGAATGTATAGCGGATTCATACGGGCATGTTGGCAGTCAAGAATATATGTCCGTAGGGGCCACTGTTTATCCCCTACGGATAAATTCGTAGGGGCAAAATATCAGTTTTCCTGATATTTTCCCCCCGATCTCAGTGCAGGGTGTTGGGAGTGGCCCCTACGGACTTATCCGTAGGGGCTACTTTATATCCCCTACGGAGTTATCCGTAGGTATATACAATATATTCAAAAAAAAAATTAAATATATGATTTTATTACCCCTACGGGGTACTCCGTAGGGGCTATAACACCTACCGAGATATCCGTAGGGGCATGAATTTGTCCGTAGGGGCAAGTTCAGGGCCTCAACTTGCACCTGCGGCCTTTGCACCTACGGGGTCTTTTTTCGCCCCTACGTATATATCCGTAGGGGCAGTGGGTTGCCCCTACCGATAAATCCGTAGGGGCAACCCTTATTTGTAGTAGTGTCAACGACGAGAACACGATGCACTTTCAAAGTCGTTGCGAAGGTCGAGGAGCCAAAGGACCCCGACGCATTCCGGATCTCAAAGGATCCTGACAGATTCTGGATCTCAGAAGTCTTATATGAGATACCCGACTCCTGGGTCCTCAGCTCCATCGCTATCCATGCCAGCTGGTTTGTTATTCAATCATTTATCAGACACAGAGAATTATAGCCCTGCGAATTGGTATATCACCCAAGGCCATATGCCTCCTACGGTAAGATCGATTAAACTTAGTTACACGCAATATAGTGACTTTTAACTTCTCGTCATTTCTTGTTTTTATTTTAGGGGTTGATTCCGACCGGCAAAAATGGTGCAATGGGTAGTGATGATGATGGAATGGGTGGAGATGGTCTCGGGTGACATAGCTTCGGTGGTGGTTTATTTTGAGTATAAGGATGATAAACTTGTTGGTAATTTCTATTTTTATTATAACTTTGACGAACTTGTTGGTTATTTTATTGGTAATTAAAGATAGAATTTACCAAAGAAATTACCAACAAGTTCATCAAAGTTAAAATAAAGATAGAAATTACCAACAAGTTGGTCATCTTTATACTTAAAATAAACCACCACCGAAGCCATCTCATCCAAAAATATCTCCGCTCGTCCTCATCATCGCCGTCCATTCCACCATCTCCGCCCATCGAAATCAACCCCTATAATAAAAACAAGAAACGACAAAATATATAAATAACATTAAAAGTCACTATATTATGTGTAATTAAGTTTAATCGAACTTACCGCAGGAAGCATTGCCTCTGGCCTTGGGTGATATACCAATTCGCAGGGCTATATCTCTCTGCGTTCGACTGAATGACAAACCAGCTGGCATGGATGGCGACGGAGCTGAGGACCCAGGAGTCAGGAATTCGGACCTCTGAGATCTGGAATGCGTTGGGCTCTTTTGAGTCAGAATGCGTCAGGGTCTTTTGGCTCCTTGACCTTCATGACGACTCTAAGGGTGCATCGTGTACTCGTCGTTGAGAAGGTGGATGAAAACCCGGTTGATCCTCCATGTGGTACTGGTTCAGGATGCTCTCGGATCCTTGAATGCCAACACGCATGTACGAATCCCCTACATATTCTTCATATATATATCCTATTAGCGACTCTCATTCTCTCTATAGAAGATATAGCCTCTCTCCATGTTCCTCCTTCATTTGTTCAATTAATTGATTCCAAGCTGATACCATTGTTTCCTTTTTAGTGAATGAAATAAATAGCTTTTAATAATAAAATTTTAATAGTTTTAGATTAAAATTAAGTTATATATAGGTGTGACACAGGAGGAATCTTACATATAACTCGGGGGCATGTATGGATGACTCGGAGTTATCTTCCACTACAAATGAATCCTTGTTATTCTCGATTAGATCGTAAACCATCTCTTGATTCGCTTCTTGATGTGCATAGCATTTACAAAACTATAACAGAAATGAAATCAGAATCCAATTAACATTTAAATTTATACGAAATATCTGAAAAAACTTAGTTTGTCCACGACCGTTTGAGCGACTCATTCTCCCTCTTCTATAAATAATTGTTAGCTTCTTGCATGCTTTAACACTCCACTGGCTCTACGTTTACCAACGGGAAAATTTATATTGAATTTCAATAAACCTAAAAAAAAGTATGGTCAAAGACATATAACCTTAAAATCATCACTCATAAAATGTTGGGCAAGGTCTCCCAATAGTTATCTTCCCAATCACAAGATGGCTTTTTTTGTCATAAAGGACGAACAACTTTTAATCCGATCTTGCACCAATTCTTATGATTTTTCCACCTCTCGTCCATATACATGAGACGAACAGTGTCAACTTTTTTTCTCGACGGACTCCTAATAAAATCGGAGACGTACCACTGAAATTCAAACTGGCCTGCAAAACATGGAATAATACATAGTAAAATCTGCACTCTTTATTACAATAAAAATTAGTTTCTAAAATCAAGGATCATAGAAGATTTTATCGAAAAATTTACTTCCAACACTTATATCCCCTAAATCCTGAAAATCAAGTCTCGACACAACAACTCAGGCCATGTTCAGGGACCTTCGACCGAGTATGATGTTGTAGGCCGACGGGATCTTCATCAATGTGAACTCATCTCTATTAAGATTCGCCACGTCGAATGACCAACCAAAATCAGGAGGGTGATCAATCTGAGATGGTATGCGTGTGGATGATAAACCAGATCAATGGTCCGAAAAAAGCCTTAAGCTGCCTTTTGGCCAATTCCATCTTGCTAAAGCATTCAAGGGTCATTATGTTGGCCGAGCTTCCGGTATCCACCATGGCCCTCTTGATTTCGAAGTTATCGATAGATGTCATGATGACCAAGAGGTCATCGTGTGGGTAGGGCGTGCGTCGAACGTCCAAGTTGCTATAAATGATATTCTTCTTCTTTTTGACGCCTCTCTGGGGTTCCAACCGATACTTGATAAACGTTGAAAGCATATGCCTCTCTGCCTTGCTCGTACCCCGTCCCTGATCAGGTGAGTCCCTGATCAGGTGATGGTTACTACGACTCCCTACACCGGTTCCAGGCCCCGGATCTCAAGATTATCATTTCAGGGGGCCTGTTCCGTGTTAGGCCCACACCAACGAGATGGATGTTGATCTCTTTGTAGTGGCACCCTCCATCGTTGATGGATGGATCAGGACGGTCGATGAACCGCCCGATATGTTGTCTTCGGATCAGATCCTCAACAGCATTTTTTATTTGTTGGTGGTATTCCGTATTGTGTGCGCCATATTCATCATGATATCCTGTGCTTTCGTTGAGTCCGTCAATGGGTGTTTCCTTTTGGGAGGTCAAAAGTAGACTCTAGCTTCGAGGAACGTGAGAACCTCGCTCCTGAAGGTGTTAGTTGGCCATAGTTTCCTCGTGACAGATGTACTGTTCGACCCTTTTTTAGCTGCTGAGTGTATCTACGGGGGTTCTTTGCTAAAGATGAAGCAGAAGCCCTTTCAGGAGGGCGTTCTGGAGGTAGTAATGATTACCTCAATGTTCTACCCTAGGTCATCTATATACTTAAGCTCCTTGAAGAAGCCAAAGTACAAAGTTCTTGAGGGGCTCCTTAGCGTGCTGACCCATTGTCAGCATGTGATGTGATCTGCCTTCGTCCTACGATCTTTATTGCTTGAGAAGTCACGTCGGAACATCGTGGAGAACTGAAGGAAGCTTGATATCGAGGGCCGATCATGACCTAGAAGCCAGTGAGCGGTCCGGAAGCTATGGCAGTCCGGAACGATTGTATATTTTCAAGAAGGTCGCCCAACCCATTAAATTTGTCAAGACTAGTGATCTTTAGCTTTTGAGGAATAGGCTCGTTTAACATTGGAAGCCAAAGTGTAACCCTCGAATCCCAATATATCTATAATTATATTTATGTTTATAGTATTTATATAAAATTTAATTTTTATTTTTCCATGGTAAAAACAAATGAAATATTATTTGCAAAATTGGGGGTGATGTGTAAATATTTATTTTGAAGGGGGATTTTTGTAACGTTTTAAGATAAATAAATAAATAATTAAATAAATAAAAAAATTTAAGTGAATTTTATGATTTTCGGTAAAGTAAAACGTATTTTCGTAAAACTAAACCGTAATTATTTTTCATTATAAATTTAAAAATACTTATTTTAATTATATAATTACTAGTAAATGGTGTTTATTTAGTCACTTATAAATTTTTAGTTTAATTAAATATTTTTCCTAAATTAATTATTTTAAATATTAACATAAGCTTTATTTATACACTAAATTAGTGTAAATTACAAATTTGAATCGGTTTAATTTGCAAAAATGAACTATTGCATATTAGAATCTAGTGTGTATCATGCAAAATTTATTTCCAAATTTTTCCATATCTCTAGAATTTTCTTTATGTGTATGAGAAAAGAAATGAATTAATTAGTTAAAGTGGTGAAAAGACATAAGTATGTGTAGTAAATTAGTGAACCTTCTACAATTTTCTTCACACTTTTCTCACTCTCCTCTCCTACCTCCCACCATGGCCGGCCACTTCCCCATGGCAGCCCCCCATTTTCTCCACTTGATTTTGTTACAAAAACCATCAAAATTTCATCAAAAATTCCAAAATAAACCTCAAAATTCATATTCAACCTTTACCCAATATTCTTTGACCTATTTAGCATGGATCTTGGAGATGGAAATCCATTATTTTGGAGGCATATTTTCATGTTTGGATTTCATGTTGTGGAGGTATAAATTTTATTCTTATGATTTATTGTTATTAAATGTTTCATTCTAGCATATTTAGATTTAATTAATTAATTCTATTTACAAGTTTCAAAATTCAAGTTATGGTTTATAAAATCAAGTTATGGTTTCTATTAATTAAGTAGGGTTATAATAACTAGTTTAACATTTTGAGAAGTGGAAAATCTCGTATGGTTGATATACTGTAAATTGTTTATCCAAAATTGTTTAAATTAAACAATTTTGCAAACTAGATTTCTATATATTGTATATATTGGTGAGACAAAATTCCAATTAATGTTTGTAACACTAGATTGTGGTTTTAATGAGAATATTAACTTGTTAGTGGAATGAAAAACTTAATTTGGTTACTAGTTTTTATTGATAATTGAGAAATTGTGAGAAAAATGCTATCTTGCTAACTAGATTTTAGAAATTCTTAAATAAATGAGATTTAAAATCTAATTTATGGTTTCATTATATTACTATCATCATGAATTGTAGTTTAATAAGTTAATTCATGCAAAATCAAGTTTAGAAGTGAAATTGTGAAATTTTGCTTAAAAGTATCGAAATCGGGCAAGTTTGCAAACTAGAATTTCAATTTAATACAAATTAAAGTGTTAAAAATACAGTAATGGTTTCTATAATTTAGTTTTGCTATTTAATGAGCATTATGACCATTAGTTTTATTTAAACATCAAGTTTTGCAGTAAAACGGTAAATTGGCGTTTTCGGGTTTTACGAAATCGGACGATTTGATCGATTTTAGGGTTTCGATGATTTAAACCAAGTTTTATATTATAAATAACGGTTTTTGAAACTACGAGTTGTTTATTGATGTTTATCTCGATCAATCGGCGTTTGTACGCCGATATCGAGCGATATTTGGTTTTTTTGCATGAGCGGGACATAGCTATTAACCTATGCGCGTTTCGTGCGTCGTTTTGATTTTGTCCGTAATTCAGTTTACGATATTATATATGTTTGCGTATAGGTACCCCTCACGTGGACTTCGGACGAGGAAGAAGAGGAGGGCGACATCGTTTTCGGCAGACAAGGACCAGGTGAGTAGATGTATATCTACGGGGAAAGTCGGATGGATGGCGTTTAGCACCCCCGCAAACGTAGAATAGGAATAGTACTTATTGTCATTAGGAAGCCAGACGTGACCTTAGATTCTGGATGAGTAGGACCCTAGTAATGACCTTAGGTTGGACTAGACTGATTTAGAAAGACCTTACCAGATGATGAATATCTTGAAGGAGATTCGTAGGTTTTAGGTAGATACACACGCACGCACACACAGAAACTCGACGTGGTGTATACGTGTATGTGTATATATATAGGACCAGGTGTAGGTATATATATACACAACATTATATGTGATACAAGGATGTGATATGATACATGGGGATGAAACAAAATAACTGGGCTTGATACCGTGATTCTTGGCTATACAGTCGTATTATAATGTTAGCGGATCATTAGAAAATGAGATAATGAATAGGTGTACATAAATAATAATAGGTGGTGATGATATTGAGGTACATGGGACTCTAAAATAGAACCCGGACTGTAACCTGTGCCTGAAATCACGATATGATATATGTGCGACTTGATTACGATATCATATAGGTGTGACTTGATTACGATATGATATAAGTGTGACTTAATCACAATATGATACATGTGACATGATATTTCTGAGGATAAATTGATGATGTATATTTATGCTGGCAATGATATATGATTGATGTATGCGATTACAGTACAGTACCTTGATCATGACATGATTTGATGATGAGACGAATGATGAGACACGTAGGTGATACTTGACCCGTACCCCGATATTGGGATGCCGTACGATGGATTTTACCGTACGAGGCATAGATGTGATGATTGATCCACACTCTTGATTCGAGAAAGCCGTACTACGTACGTGACGCTGTTAAGGCTGGATTGCCGACTATTAGAGATATGGACTCAGACCTTAGGTGGACTCTTATTTCTTATCGACTAGTTTCTTTGATTTAGTTCCTTAGGAGGTTAGATGGACACTAGTTTGGGCTCGAGTCATACAGTTGTAGTTATACTTGTATATTACAAGTGAGTGGTTAATACACATCCGTCTTTACTTTCAGACCGTAATCATCATGTTGAATGTTCATATATATGTTTCTATAATCAGTATAAAACTCTGCATGTTAGGACACCAGCACCATTACCGATGATGCGCATATTGCACGCACACTTATTTGTCGGCTCACACACATCATCGTCGGTAATTACTATGTCACGTACACTTTAGAACATATTATCTGTTATTGATAGAATCAGCTAACAGCTAGATCGATATAATATTGTGATTACTTTCAGGTGTTAGTCTAGACATGGCATTTATTATTTAGACATTTCATGCATTCACATTTTCATGTTATCATGCGGTATTGTGGGGCTTATGCCGACATTTATCATTTACTTACTCATGATTTTGGGATTTTGGATTTTTATGAGATTTCTGGATTTTGGGAAAAACCGCAAGAAAATACATAAACTTCTTTCTCTTCTCCTCTCTTTTTAAAATATATGTTGCGGTTTTCTCGTGATGTATGTGTCGTCCACCATGAGATTTCATGTTTTCTGTTGGATTTTGAGACTCGATTCGAGAAGTGGATGAACCGTCTCGGGTACATGGTGGGCCCGGTATGGTATCCCGGGGCAAGAAGATCGAGTTGTAGACGATGAGCCTGGCAGGGGAGGACTACCTACCGGTAATGTCTGGCGCGGCGGATATCCGGAGGATACCGACCGTTGTCGTGAGATTTGATGATATGGGTCGATCCGGACTAACGGAGCCCGAGATATTGAGACTATGAGATATTGAGACTTGAGATTTACATGTTTTGTGTCGATACTTGACACGGATTTTCATGGATTTCATCAATGATATTCAGATTTCTATACAAATTACCATGATAAAAGTTAAAGATTTCTTATACAGATATATGCAGATTTCAGTATTGATTGTTTTACATTCATGGTGCATGCATACTCATTCACATGACATTTTACTATTTGAGGCACTGACACGAGCACGGAGCTTTTGCACTACACGTAGTTTATTACTCTGCCATTACTAGATGATTAGTAATATATTAGTATATTATTATGACCTAGAATAGCGTCGTGCATTCGATTTCTTTTCGCAGATATCTTCTACTCACGAGTTGGCAACTCACCCCCGTTGTGCCAAATTTTATTACAGGTTCGATGTACAGGTTTCCCTGGCAGCTTGCCGGCACATCTTTTCATTCAGGGTGATTTGCACGGTAGGTTGGCTCACTTGTATCTGAACCGCCGTTGTACTTTTATTATTTCATTTGTATCTAGTAAGCTCCATCAACCATACTTGTATTACTTGATAAGTTTACTGGACCAGTTATTTATTTCGACCTTAGAGTCGCGCTTGTATTATTATGGTATCTGGTGGATTTGTTTTCTTTTGAGTTTTGAGCCTCGCCCTTTAGCGTTGTATATTATTGTGCTTGGTGTGGTTGTTTCCGCCTGTTGGCGTAGAGCAAGCTCCCGCTTGGGGATGCCTTGTTATTGTTTGTATATATTATTCTTGTTTGTACCCGTTTGGGGCCAGTTTTTACAAAGGAGACTCTGCCGCAATTTTTTAGAAAATTTGATGTTGTTTTAAAACTTGTTTTTCTACATGTTTTCCTCTGCTTCTTCTTTTTATGGTTTAGATTTCTGGGTTTCGGCTTACTTAGATTATGTTGCGCCTCTAGACGCTTCGTAATCTAAGTGCCGGTCACGTTCCGTACTTTCGGGTCGTGACAATTTTCCTATCCTAGAAAATTCTACATTATTTTCTTTTTCTTTTTCTTTTTCTTTTTCATTTTCATCCATATTAATTTGGGTTACTTTATCCCCTAGTAATCCATTACTTTAATCCCAAGTAAATTCCCTAATTAATGTTTTTCTCACTACTAAAACTTTTCTTCTCATCACTTCTCTTTTACTTCACTTTTATTTTCCAAAACATTCATATTTCATCTCTTTTCTTCTCTTAAGTCTCCTCTTTACCATAAAATAATCCAAGTTTTACAAAATTAATCCAAGAAGAGAGGTGATGAAGATTTTATTATAGATCACTAAGGCAAGTGTTTAAAATTATTTGTTATCTATTTTTGATTAATTTAGTTCATGATTTGAAATTTAATGATTTGAAATTTAATTAATAGATATGTTGATTTGTGTTAGTTATTAATTTAGTTAGTTTTGATTTAAGGTTTGTTAAACCCAGTGATCTTCTACAAACATGGACCGTTTTTTTCTTCAAATCAGTGTAAAGATTTAATCCTTGATAAGTTTTAAACATGAATTTACATGAAAACGCATAACAAATATATGTTCAGTTTTTGGAATTTTTTGCAACATGTATTACTAGAATTTTTAATGGACATTATAGTTGGATTTTGAAGTTGAAGTCTAAAAATAAGTGGTAAAAGGCCCATTGACCTATTAACTTGTAAATGTGTTTTGCGTTTCGTTGAGTAGTGGAATTATGGCGGATTTTAGAAGTGGGAGATATTATTCTGAAATTTTCAAATTTCTGGTTGCTTACTGCAGTCACCTTGTTGCTAAGTTTTGAGCATCAATTCGTGATATTTAGGTGATGATATTTGCACAAAAGTTGTAGATTATTTCGTGTAAATATTTATGCATATTTAATTTACTGAAATTAGACATCGGAGTTGTGAGATTTCGAGCGTTTAGTATGACATGTTGTGACTATCCAGTGAACCAACAACAGTGACACCTTTTGCGTTGTAATTTTATTAGAGGCTTTATACTTGAAAATCGGTAACGAAATTCTGGGAGGTGATAGTCGATTCCTTGGTCTATTCATAGCATTTTGGTTCCATATTCAATGATCATGTTTTCTATTTTTAAAGCAAGTTCAAAGATTAGCTAAATTTACATATTTTTCTGGACTTTGATTTTAAAATGTGTAATTCATTTTTGTTGTGTTGTTTTATTTACTGGCACAAATCATATGTCGATATATGTTACTGCCTCAACATGACATTGTTACCAATTATTACTTGTAATAATTATCCTTATATTCACCAGCTACATGACATGACAAGTTTTCATCATTACGGATACAATTATTGATACAATTACTACTACAAATTTTCAAGTAATGATATTGATATGGAATCAAGTCTCAATTAATTAAATCCATAAATAAACTAAAACAACTGGGGAAGGGGAAATGAATTGTTAAGACTCGGTTAATAACTTTGAAAAGCTTATTTATGGTACCAAATGTAGGGCCCAACCATGAGGGTTTGGATAGCAGCTGAACTATCATAATTCCTAGTTATTCTTACTGTTCGTGCATGTTAGAGCCAGCCATGATGGTCCGAGTAGCTTTCTACCATATTATTACTATTTTACTACTCCATTGAAATGTTTTTACAAGTTTCCGAGCTGTAATATAATGTTCACTGTTCATGAGCGTCTTGCACTGTGTCCTGGGTCAGCACCAGGAATATGGGGCCGTGGTCCCAGATATGCACGGGATGATTTCTATTGTTATTCGCTAGCTATCAAATACTTTCACAAATTAAATAAACAATAACAAATAGAAACTAAATATTAAACTATTTAAATTTTAACATGAGTAATTTCATTTATGAGTTCATTCATGTTTACAACTGATAAGTTTATTATTGTTTGACATTTATTAGTTGTGATGTCATCGCTATATTTGTGATATCATATGATTCATGTTGGTACTTGACTCCCAATACCCTATGCTTATTTGCATACACATGAGCATACGAATTCCTTCATTTTACCATTTTACCACTTGTTAGGTCGTTTTCTGACGACCCTAATACTTGCATGCTCAGGTATAGATGACAACACTGTTGATCTGTCAGCTCATGACTTAGCTTGATAGTACCTGTAATATATATATAGTTGTGTTTGCTTTCCAAAACTTATGTATCTTTTGTGTGATCTTTTGAATCTTGAAAGGACTTGTAATATCTGAAAAACTTCTTATATAGTTGTGGCTTGCTCAGGTATAGAGCGCCCGTTTCAACGCCAACACCCAAGAGCATCATAATTAGATTTCTTGCATATTTGACAAACAAGAGGTGGTGAAGACTTGTTAGAGGATTCGAAGAGAGTAGACTGAGCTTCGAATATGGGGTTGTGATTGCAGTAATCTTGAGTGGACTATGGAAAACTACGACCTCTCGATGAAAATGATTAGCCTTCTCTTCCTTTACGTCCTCTAGAAACCACGATCTTGTTGAGCAACAAATCCTATAGTCGTCGATTTGCTTGTTGAGACCATTTCGAATCTCGTAGGCATGAAGTTACTGTATGAATCCACTGGAGGTTATAGCATGACATACAAACATCTCATATTCCTATCCAAGTCTTTGCTACATCCAAAAAACATTAATTTGTTCTGATAAAAGACAGGTTTTCCGATTGCATTATGTTGATCAGAAATATTTTTAAAATTTCGTGAATATTCAGAAATAGTAGAATTTCCCTTTTTAATATTTTGCAGTTTTGATAGTAATTTAAACTTCCGACCAAACGAGTTTTGAGAAAAAAATTCGCCAAGGGCAGTCCATAACTCTGAGATTGTTTTGAACCCAACGACTTTTCCAAGAGTTTTTTTTAAAAAGTGTTCCGATGATCCAAGGATTTTGTTAGGGTTTTCGCTAGACATGCAAGGAAGACAAGAAAAAAGAAAAACACGCAACACCAATATTTAACTTGCATGGTTCGACCAACGGCCTACATCTACGGGGTAAACATGAGAATCTCTTTATTAATGAGCAGGAATATCGGTTCATTTTATATTTTCTCTTATCTCGCTCATATCTCAACGCTCATTTAAATACAAAGACTACTCTTGATAAATCTCTTCACTTTCATATATGGATGACTACCCGTTTCCTTTATCTTCATCTCTTCATACAAATATAAAGACTACTTATCTGGTGAATTTCTCACCTTTCGTCTTTGCCTTCGTCTCCTCTCTCTCTCTCTCTTTCTCATGGTTGGCCACTTTTCTCTGATAAGACCCTTCTCTATTTATAACACGAAATAATAGAACTCCTACTTCTATTAGGACCTCATCAAATCTCCAAAACAATTTCTAACAAATTTTCTAATAAATCTTTAAATAACTCTCTAACAAACTTTCCAAATTAAACTGCTGAAAGATCTCTTATAAATCTTCCAACAACTCTTCAAATAATTCTTCAACAAATTTTCCTAATTAATCTTCAAAACGACTCATCATCAAAACCAAATTCTAGAAGGACTCAGACTCTATCAACTCTGCGACGATCCGTTTCGCTCTTCATTATCGACTCTTGAATACGAACCAACTCTAACAAATCTTCACCTTGGTTTATATTCAACGAGACATCTTCAATCCCTTCTTTTCAATAAAGCTCCACCTTTATTCGAACTTCCTCCATACCATTTTCTATTTATCGCCACAGCAAATTTGTAACATTTCAGAAAATGAAAAATATTATTTTAGAATTTAAATAATAAAATAATAAATTTTACGGATATTATACAAGTATGGATTTGAGCTTTCGTAGATTGGTATAATTATATACCTAAATTTTTGGAAAATAATTGGGATTTAAAATGAATTATTAGTTATGTGAGCATTTATTTAAATAGGACTTTTCTCAAATTAGTATATAATTATATACATACAAGTTTAATTTTAAATTTAATTAGTGTTTTCCTAGTTGTGCGCTAAATCTAGTTTTATTTTTGTTAACCATGTTTAGTGTGCATGACATGTTAACAAATGAGAGTATATTAGTTTTCTTTTGTTATTCTTTTTCATTTGTGTTTATGGTTTTATTCTTTTTTAGAAGAAAAAAAGAAAAGGAAAGGGGAAAAAAAAGAAAATGAGGGGGATACATAAGAGCACGGGAGGTAAGGGCAAGGAGAGAGGGGGGTAAGGCTGCATAGCTATTTCATTTGCCTTCTCATTATTTTCCCCTATCTCCTTCTTCTTCTTCTTCTCCTTCACTTTCTCCACCACCACCTCTCACTTCTACTACCACAAACATCCCACAAATCACCACAAAACTCATGGCCGCCTTCACAAAAATTATTCATATTCTCATCCTAAGTATCTTGGTGGGATTAAGTCTCCATTTTGAAATCTTTTGCCATCTTGGAAATTTCTTTAGCTGCCTTTATGAGGTAAAAATCTCACTTTTAATCAAGTTTTAAGTATTCTTGTCTTGCTAAATTAGTTTAAAGTTTAAAAGTTCGAGTTTTATAGACTTAAGTTTTAGAAAGTGAGTTTTTGTAAATATAATGAGTAGTAGTGATTAAGTATAGTGTTAATTAGTGACTACAACCTTATTAAGTGATAGTATCCTCAGTCCAATTGTGTTTTGAAGATGCAAACATGAGTTTAGAAATTTCAAATATCAGTTTTCTTGAGTTCTTGATGATCAATTAGAATCTGGAGCAATTAGGGTACTATGAAAATAAATTAGAAGATACAGAGAGATATATGAACTAGTAGAAGACCACCGTAGAAGCCCGAGCCCTCAATTCCTTAGCATGACCGCAAATTTAACGTCCTTGACCGCAAATTTAACGTGCGTTAGAGAGTAAGGGTGTGAATTTTATTCTGTAGCTCACTCACTAGATAACTAAACCTACCCTATATGCTAAAAAGTCCCAGATCACCTGAAGAAAAATCTGGAGTTGTTTTACTTGATTTTGGTGATATTTTACGATATTTGAAAACTTGGTTTTTGGATTTTCATGTTGTGACTTGGTCGTTCGACGTCCGTACATCGACGTCTGTACGTCAACGTCGGAGAGTATTTTGTTGTTTTAACACGTGTTGACCATAGATTCTAATCTATGTGCGATTCGTTCGTGATTTCAAATTCGATTCGGATTTTTATATGACTTTGGTTATGGATTCGTTATAGGTACAATCGCAAGGACTTCCGGGACAACGAAAAAGAGCAAGGCATCCGTCGGAATTGACTAGGAAGGACGTGTTGAGATGAGTAGATGTATATTTACGGGAGAAATCGGGTGGTTGGCGTATAACAACCCTACAACCATAGAATTAGGATATATATAAGGATAATTACGTTATGATGATATGAAACGATATAATATGATATGATACGATATGACAGGAGATGATATGTTATGAGATGAGATGATATGATGTACGCGACTATAGATCCGTACTATTTGATTTGATGATATCGTACAATAGATATTCCGTACGTGATATAATGAAGATGGATAGCTAACTTTTATTTCGACTCCGGGAATCTTATTTAAAATCACAAAGTAGATATTATAAGATATTTAGACCCATACTTACTTTCAAACTAACGAACCGTTACACACTTTTGAATGATAATTTCAGAAGCGAATTTTCAAATGGTATCTAATTCAAAATATCGTAGCCCTTATTTCTAAAGCAATATTTCGTACTATTTTAAACTATATTGTATGACTCATACGTAGTTAGATATTTTGATACTTATTCGCGTACGATTTCTTTATTCCGTTTACGCTTGCATTTCGATTTCTTATTTCTGCATACGCTCACGCTTCGATCATTTACGATATATAATACGTTTATACCTTTAGCTTAAGTGACTTCGTTGCTAGGACACACGCACCATTATCGATGATTTACATGTTGCACGCATACATACCCATATGCTCACACTCACCTCATCGGTAATTTCCATATCATGTACACAACTCGCTATGGCACCATATCACATTATAATCTGTTAGCATTTTAAATTTTGTTAGTACCTTCTTTACATTGCTATATGATATGCTTATATGAACACACTTGTAATGCATTACAGTATTGTTCTGTGCCTGTACATATTATTTTATTATTGTCATATTCTTATGAGATTCTGCTTCCATGAGATTTCTGAATTTGAGAAACATCAAATATGATTTAAAAACTTGTGAATGTTCTAAAAACGCGGTTTTCTCTTGATATGATATTTCGATGTCCACCATGAGATTTCTCAGTTCTGAGCTATGATTACTACCCGATTCGAGAAATGAAGAGTCACCGTCTGTGGGTATGTGGTGGACCCGGTATGGTACACAGGGTCAAGAAGATCGTATAAAATGGCGTTGAGCCTGGCTGGGAACACTATCTACCGGTGACAATATTGGACTCGGCAGATATCCGGAGGATACCGACTGGAGTGATATGAGATAGATGGATATGAGGACAGATCTGATAAGACGGTTCCTAAGATATAAGGGCCGAACCGATGAGACGACGCCTGAGATATGAGGATTTACATGTCGATACTAGACACGGGATTTATGATGATTTCGAGTGACGATACTGGACACTAAGTGTTTTATGATGATTTCGAGTGTCATTGATGGACAATCAGTGGATGATATATATAAACATGCTATGGATGACATGTTACCACATATTGATACGGACACGATATTATATTTGTGTATATATACACACACACATTCACTTTCGATACCACACGATATGATATTACTATACAGTATGACCTAGGTAGATCGTCATAAATTCGATTTCTAGCTGATGATATTTTCTACTTATGAGTTGGCAACTCATCCCTATTGTGCCATCGTTTTCTTGTAGGACCGACCGTTAGATCAGTAACGATGTGCTGGCACACTTCAGTTTTGGATGATTTGCTTGGTAGGTGGGTTACACACCAGATTGTAACCACTGCTTGTATCATTTTTATATTCATTTGTATTTAGTTAAAAACTCCATCAACCAGATTATGTATGTTCTTTGGACTTAGAACGAAACTTGTATTATTCTTTTATATGCTGAGTTTGGACATTGTTGAGTTGATGTTTTGGGTTTTTCTTTACTTCTCTGAGTTGATCTTCATTTTGGACGTCGTATATATTTATTTGTGTGGTTGTGTTTTCGCCGATTGGCGATGAGTTAGCTCTCGATTGGGGATACTTATATTATTATTGCTTATGTACTGGTTTAGATCAAAATTTACAAAGGAGGTGCTGCCCAAATTGCAAATGACGAAAATATTTTCAAACTATAGTATATAATCCACGTGTATTTCAAACGAACTTTACTTATACTTGAAAAGAAAGAACTTGATTTCATCGATACCCTTTTTCAAAACCTCACCTCCACTATTTTCTTAAAAAGGTTTAGATTCCTGGTTTTCGGCTTATTTGGGTTACGCTGAGGTCCTATAGACTTCACGTGATTCAAATGCCGGTCACGTGCCGTTTCCGGGTCATGACAAAGTTGGTATCAGAGCGTTAGGTTTAAACTTTGTTCAATTCTAAGTTTGACTATGCGGAGTTTAGGGCGTATATTTCGAAACCTAAACTTGACCTTACGGAATTTAGACTTGACTAGGGAGGTATTAGACCCGAACTTTCGTTACGGAGGTTGACCTTGGTTGATGGAGTAGCTAACTCAAGTAGAGTAACGTACCGTGTGTATATTCCACGGCATACTTACGATACGATACTCCGTTTAAATAATCTTAGGATGTACATATCTTGAGATCTTTTATTCTATTCGTTCTTGTAATCTATCCTCATTGATGTTTGTTTGCGGTTTTTATCACCATGGCTACAAGAGCCGAGATGGCTGCGGCTAGAGATGCAGTTAAAGTGAGACGGGGACTGACCAGGGTATTGTCCCGGTGATACAGGATCAGATTGATTACTCCTTTTATGTTAGGATTTCTCGTTTGAGGCAAGTATTCTGGATCCGCACCGGATGGTCAGGTCATTGTTTGAGGCTGGCCAGATTGAGAGGACTATTGATGTACAGCCTACTCTGGAGATCGTTGTGTTGTCTACCATGCAGACAGATGTACCAGTTGTTGCTGAGATTGACGAGATGTCGCTTCCAGAGTTCACGAAACTGAAGCCATATGAGTTTACAGGCAGGGATGTGATAGAGATTCCTTAATCATTCATCGGTAGGATGACTAGGATATTTCGTTCGTTTGGATACTCCGATGTGAGATCAGTTGAGTTGACTAGTTACAGTTTGAAAGGTCTTGCTTAGACCTGGTGTAAGTCGTTCGAGAGAGGATGAGCAGTGCGTATTCTTCTGATAGCTTGGACGAGTTCTCGAGGATGTAGCTAGCCAGATGTCTTCCACAAAGTGTTGGAGATACCGAATTCGTAGCTTCGAGTCCTTGTGAGAGACTCCGGATATGACCGTAACTAAGGATGAATTGCAGTCTATGCAGCTATCGATATATGATTCTGATTTGGTCGATATTGAAGAAAAGTGGATTATGAGATTCGTGCGAGATCTCAATGAGTAATTGTTCCTCTCCATTGATACTAGAGATTTGATACGTACGTAGAGGCATTAGATACGGCCACATTTCCAGAGGAAAGTCGTAATGAGATTGCAGCTATTCCGAAACAGAAATGGATTAATTAAAGAGTGCCAACTTCCGGGCAGTTCGGCAGAAATGATATCGGAAGAGGCTGTGATAAGTTCATCCCGGGATGCGACAGCGACAGAGATTTAGACCCAGGATCGATTGTATAGCACGCACTTAGAAGGCCAGAGGCCGCCGTCATTAACGTGCTACATTGTAAGTGGCCAGGTTACTTGGCTAGGAGATATTCAGAGAGGCGTCAGAGCGAGATTGTTTTCGTCGTTACTCCTTACCAGGCTGTCGAGTCGGGGGATCATAGAATTGGTGATCCGCAGAGAGAACAAGGACCTAGAGACAGAGGACGTCAGACTGTGAGCAGAAAACATATAGAAATTCTTGCTCTGCCAGTTCTGGGTGCACAGGCTCCTTTCGACATTGAAGGGGGTGTACCTCAATATCATTTATTTGTGATTTGTGTTTTGGTGATTCGAGTATCACGTTTTCGTCATTATGACTTGTATTTTGATGATTGAGTTTCATGATTGATATTTTGTGCACAGCAGTTGCACTTGATTTATCTTTTTATACATCCATTACACGTAATTTACGTTTTTGTGCATATCCATTGCACTCGATGTTGTTTTGTGCACCAAGTTGCATATATTTATGATTTCGTGTATCCCGATACACTCGATTTTGATTTTGTGCCTGTTGTATGCACCTGATTTTGACTTGTGCACTTGATATTGTTTATATACGTTTTCGATGCATTAATATGGTTTTCGTGCACGCCAGTTGTACTAGATTTGTGTTTTCGTGCACCTAGTTGCTCTTGATATTTATTTTCGTGCACCTTATTGCACTAGATTGCTTTTGTGCAGATCTGATACACACTTGATTTAGATTTTCACACCCACTCAGCGCACTTGATGTGGTTTTGTGCACCTATGAGACACTTGAGGATTTTCGTGCACATCAGTTGCACTTGATTGAGGTTTTCGTGCACTCTAAATGCATTTGATGTTGTTGTTGTGCATACCCGTAGCACTTGACAGATACTTTCGTGCACACCTGTTGCACTTGACAGATGCTTTTGTGCACACCCGTTGTACTCAGTTTTCATTTTCGTGCACATTCGTTGCACTTGGTTTAAACTTTGATTTACATGCACACCAGTCGCACGTGAATTTATTTTCGTACACATCGGTTGATGTGGATTTCTTTTCGAGTATCACATTTTTATGACATATATTATGTTATATAGTAGCTAGGCAGGACTGGTCTGAGAGACAGTACCTGAACGTTTTTGGCATATATCGATATTTACAGAAGAGATTTTTAAAAGAGTTATAGTCTCATTGTTTTCCTACGTGTCAGTGAATGACACAAGATTTTTCAAAAGAAAACTCTTCCAAACTATTTTCAAAAAAGCGGGATGTATATTTTAAGCAAAACGTATATATATATATCTATATATATATATCTATATATATATATATATATATATATATTCTTCATAAATGAATGTCTGTTACTTGTGCCGTAATATACGCATCACACAATAATTTGAAAAGGATTTTTCAAGCATACATTTTTAGCCACTTAGGTGATTTTACCTGGATGCGTACTATATACGTATTGTAGCCTTGATTATATTGTGTTTGATTTAAATAGTAGATTTCGCAACTTGCATTTTAATCATAAGTTGTATGATTTACATGACACTTGTTGGAGTTTTGATTATTGAGTTTTGTACTCGTTTTCATGCATACACGTTGTGCTATGATATTTCTAGCTTATCCATGAGTTCGGAGCCCCGTTGCTTTGACTTGATTTACTGAAATATTTTAATACTTGGGGTTTAAATTTAAATTTGGAGACTGAATTTATTTAAGGAGGAAGATATTAACATTTCAGAAAATAGAAAATATTATTTTAGAATTTAAATAATAAAATAATGAATTTCACGGATATTATACGAGTATGGATTTAAGTTTTCGTAGATTGGTATAATTATATACCTATATTTTTCGAAAATAATTGGAATTTAAAATTATTTGTTAGTTATGTGAGCATTTATTTAAATAGGACTTTTCTCAAATTAGTATATAATTATATATATATAAGTTTAATGTTAAATTTAATTAGTGTTTTCCTATTTTTGTACTAAACCTAGTTTTATTTTTGTTAACCATACTTTGTGCGCATGACATGTTAACAAATGAAAGTATATTAGTTTTCTTTTGTTATTCTTTTTCATTTGTGTTTATAGTTTTATTCTTTTTTAAAAAAAGGAAAGGAAAGGAAAGGAAAAGAAAATGAAGGGGACACATAAGAACATGGAAGGTATGGGAAGAGAGGGAGGGGGTAAGGTTGTATAACCATTTCATTTGCCTTCTCATTATTTTCCCTCATCTCTTCCTTCTTCTTCCTCCTTCACTTTCTCCATCTCCACCTCCCACTTCTACCACTACAAACACCCCACAAATCACCTCCAAACTCATGGTAGCCTTCACAAATATTATTCATATTTTCATCCTAAACTTCTGGGTGGGATCAAGTCTTTATTTTGAAATCTTTTGCTATCTTGGAAATTTCTTTAGTTGCCTTTATGAGATAAAAATCCCACTTTTAATCAAATTTTAAGTATTCTTGTCTTGATAAATTAGTTTAGAGTTTAAAAGTTTAAGTTTTATAGACTTATGTTTTAGAAAGTAAGCTTTGGTGGATATAATAAATAGTGGTGATGTAGTAGAGAGTTGATTAATGACTACAACCTTATTAAGTTATAATATCCTCAGTCCAATTGAGTTTTGAACATACAAACATGAGTTTAGAAATTCCAAATGTCAGTTTTCTTGAGTTTTTGATGATCAATTAGAATCTGGAGCAATTAGGACACTCTGAAAATTAAGTAGAGGATACAAAGAGATGTATGAACCAATAGAAGACCACCGTAGAAGCTTGAGCCCCCAATTCCTTAGCATGGCCGCAAATTTAACCCTCTGGACTGCAAATTGCGGGTGAGTTGGAGAGTTAGGGCGTGAATTTTGTTTTGTAGCTCACTCACTAGATAACTAAGCCTACCCTATATGCTAAAATGTCTCGGATCACCTGAAGGAAAATTTGGAGTTGTTTTACTTGATTTTGGTGATGTTTTACGATATTTGAAAACTTGGTTTTTGGATTTTCATGTTGTGACTTGGTCATTCGACGTTCGTACGTCGACGCCGAGAAGTATTTTGTTGTTTTAGCACTCGTTGACCACAAGTTCTAATCTATGTGCGCTTCGCTCGTGATTTCAAATTCGATTTGGGGTTTTATGCGATTTTGGTTATGGATTTGTGTAACATTTCAGAAAACATACAATATTATTTTTGGAATTTAATATTAAAATAATATTTTTTTCGAAAACTGCCCGATTTGCGAAATTGGGGTTTTCGAAAAAGGGTATAAATATATACCAATAATTGCAAAATAAATGAAAATTAAAATGATTTACTCATTTAATAACATATTTTTAGGATTTGGCATTTTTAAAAGTTATTATATGCAATTTTGATAAAAACCCGATTAGGGCACCGGTAATCGCGATTAAACCAAATCCGCATTTCTACAGCTTTTCATGGTTAGTGCACCATGACATGTTTCATTTGGTTACATGTTATTTCATTTATGGTTTTATATGGGTGTATCTGTTCATTTTGGTGAGAAAAAGAAATGAGAAAAAGGAAAATTCAAAGGGACACATAATGATTAGGTTAGATGGGCTTTGAAGAGAGAGAGAGTGTAATTGTGAGAGGGGGAGGGGGCTGCTGCTGCCATAACCCTTGGCCATCATTTTCTCCTCCTTCTTCCTTATCTCCTCAACCCCACAACCCTCCTCAAAGAACCCTAGATTGTAACGTTTTAAAAATAATTAAATAAATAAAATCGTTTAAGTGAATTTTATAATTTCGGTAAAGTAAAACGTAGTTTTCATAAAACTAAACCGTAATTATTCTTCACTATAAATTTAAAAATACCTATTTTAATTATGTTATTATTAGTAAATGGTGTTTATTTAGCCACTTATAAATTTTTAGTTTAATTAAATATTTTTCCTAAATTAATTATTTTAAATATTAACATAAGTTTTATTTATACACTAAATTACTGTAAATTACAAATTTGAATGGGTTTAATTTGCAAAAATGAACCATTGCATATTAGAATCAAGTGTGTTTCATGCAAAATTTATTTTCAAATTTATCCATGGTTCTAGACCATTCTAAGTTAAATTAAGTGAGGAAAATAAAGAATTTTTATTAATTTCATGAAAAGACTTAATGGTGTGATATTTTAGTGAGACCTTCTACACTTTTCTTCACTTTTCTCACTCTCCTCCTCCTCCTCCTCACATGGCCGGCCCTCATCTTGGCTGCCCCCAAAATTTCCCCACTTCAATTTGTATTAAAAAATCATCAAATTCCATCAAAAATTCCAAAATAAACCCCAAAATCCATATTCAATCTTTACCCAATATTCTTTAATCTATTTAGTATGGATCTTGGAGATGGAAACCATTATTTTGGAGGCTTATTTCATACTTGGGTTTCATGTTGTGAAGGTATAAATCTCATTCTTTTGATTATTGATATTTAATGTTTCATTCTAGCATAATTAGAATTAATAAATTAATTCTATCTTCAAGTTTTAAAAAATTCAAGTTAGGGTTTCTAAAATCAAGTTATGATTTTATTAATTAATTAGGGTTATAATAACTAGTTTAACACTTTTAGAAATGGAAAATCATGCATGGTTGATATATTGTAAATTGTTGATCCAAAATTGTTTAATTTAAACAATTTTGCAAACTAGATTTCTATATATTGTATATATTGGTGAAATAAAATTCCAATTAATATTTGTAACACTAGAGTATGGTTTTAATGAGGGTATTAATTTGTTGGTGGAATGAAAAACTTAATTTGATTACTAGTTTTTATTTATGATTGAAAAATAGTGATAAAACATACTATTTTGCTAACTAGATTTTGGAAATTCTTAAATAAATGAAATTTAAAATATAATTTATGGTTTCATTACATCATTATCATCATGAATTGTAGTTTAATGCATTAATTCATGCAAAATCCAGTTTAGATGAGATATTGTGACATTTTGCTTGCAAGGTGTTAAAATTGGTTTATTTGCAAACTAGAATTTTCTAATTAATACAATTGGGGTGTTAAAAATATAGTAATGGGTTGTATAATCTAGTTATGCTATTTAATAAGTTTTATGACCATTAGTTTCATTTAAATGTCAAGTTTTGAAGTAAAACGGTAAATTGGCGTTTTCGGGTTTTTCGAAATCGGACGATTTGATCGATTTTTAGGGTTTCGATGGGTTAAATCATGTTTTGTATTATAAGTGATGAGTTTTAAAACTATGAGTTGTTTGTTGATGTTTATCTCGATCAATCGGCGTTTGTACGCCAATATCGAGCGATATTTGGTTCTTTGGCATGAGCGGGACATAAGTTTTAACCTATACGCGTTCCGTGCGTCGTTTTGACTTTTGTCCGTGATTCAGTTTACGATACTACATATGTTTGCATATAGGTACCCCTCACGTGGACTTCGGACGAGGAAGAAGAGGAAGGCGACATCGTCTTCGGCAGATAAGGACCAGGTGAGTAGATGTATATCTACGGGGGGAAGTCGGGTGGATGGCGTTTAGCACCCCCGCAAACGTAGAATAGTAGTAGTATTTATTGTCGTTAGGAAGCTAGACGTGACCTTAGATCCTTAGTGAGTAGGACCGTAGTAATGACCTTAGGTTGGACTAGACTGATTTAGAAAGACCTTACCCGAGGATGAATATCTTGGAGAAGATTCGTAGGTTTCAGGTAGATATACACACGCGCACACACACAGAAACTCTACGTGGTGTATACGTGTATGTGTATATATATATAGGACTAGGTGTAGGTATATATATATATATATATATATACACACACCACACGTATATGTGATACAAGGATGTGATATGATACACGGGAAAGGAACAGTATAACTGGGCTTGAGATAGTGGATTTGTATACATGAACAATAATAATGGGTGGTGATGATATTAAAGTACATGGGACTCTAAAATAGAACCCGGACTGTAACCTGTGCCTGAAATTCTGATATGATATATGTGTGACTTGATTACGACATCATATAGGTGTACTTGATTTCGACATCATATAGGTGTAACTTGATTGCGATATCATAAAGGTGTAATTTGATTTCGATATCTTATAGGTGTGACTTAATCACGACTTGACATATGTGACTTGATCAAGATATGATATATGTGACATGACATTTCTGAGGATAAATTAACGATGTATATTTATGCTGGCAATGATATATGATTGATGTATGCGATTACAGTATAGCACCTTGAGCATGACATGTGTTGATAATGATATTATACGAATGATGAGACACGTAGGTGATACTTGACCCGTACCCCGATATTGGGATGTCGTACGATGGACTTTACCGTACGAGGCATAGATCTGATGATTGATCCGCACTCTTGATTCGAGGAAGCCGTACTATGTACGTGACGCTATTGAGGCTGGATCGCCGACTATTAGAGATATGGATTCAGAATTTAGGTGTACTCCTATTTCTTATCGACTAGTTTCTTAGGTTTAGTTCCTTAGGAGGTTAGATGGACACTAGTGTAAGTTCGAGTCATATAGTTGTAGTTTTACTTGTATATCGCAGATGAGTGGTTATTACACATCCGTCTTTACATTCATACCGTAATCATAATGTTGCATGTTCATACATATGTTTCTATATCAGTATAAAACTCTGCCTGTTAGGACACCAGCACCATTACCGATGATGCACATATTTCACGCACACGTATTTGCCGGCTCACACACATCATCATCGGTAATTGCTATGTCACGTACACTTTAGATCATATTATCTTTTATTGATAGAATCAGCTAATAGCTAGATCGATATTACATCATGATTACTCTCTGGTGTTAGTATAGACATGGCATTTATTACTTAGACATTTCAAGCATTCACATTTTCATGTTATCATGCAGTATTATGGGCATATGCCGACACTTATTATATACTTATTCATGATTTTGAGATTTTGGATTTCTATGAGATTTCTGGATTTTTGGGGAAAACCGCAAGAATATATATAAAAACTTCTCTCACTCCTCCTCTCTTTTTAAAATATAAGTTGCGGTTTTCTCGTGATGTATATGTCGTCCACCATGAGATTTCATGTTTTCTGTTGGATTTCAAGACCCGATTCGAGGAGTAGATGAACCGTCTCGGGTACATGGTGGGCCCGGTATGGTACCCTGGGGCAAGAAGATCGAGTTGTAGACGATGAGCCTGGCAGGGAAAGGCTACCTACCGTTGATGTCTGGCGCGGCGGATATCCGGAGGATACCGACCGTTGTCGTGAGATTTGATGATATGGGCCGATTCGGACTGACGGAGCCCGAGATATTGAGACTATGAGACATTTAGATTATGAGATATTGAGACTTGAGATTTACATGTTTTGTGTCGATACTTGACACGGATTTCCATGGATTTCATCGTTGATATTTCAGATTTCTATACACCTTTTACTATGATAAAAGCTAAAGATTTCTTATATAGATATATCTAGATTTCAGGATTGGTTATTTTACATTCATGGTGCATGCATACTCATTCACATGGCTTAGTACTATATGAGGCACTGACACGACCACGGAGAATTTGCACTTACACATAGCTTATTATCCTGCCTTTACTTGATGACTAGTAGTATATTACTATATTATTATGATCTAAGATAGCGTCGTGCATTTCGATTTCTTTTCGCAGATATTTTCTACTCACGAGTTGGCAACTCACCCCCGTTGTGCCAAATTTTATTACAGGTTCGATGTAGAGGTTTTCCTGGCAGCTTGCTGGCACATCTTTTCATTCAGGGTGATTTGCACGGTAGGTTGGTTCACTTGTATCTGGACCGCCATTGTACTTTTATTATTTCATTTGTATCTAGAAAGCTCCATCAACTAAACTTGTATTACTTGATAGTTTACTGGACCATTTACTTGTTTCGACCTTAGAGTCACGCTTGTATTATTATGATATCTGGTGGTTTTGTTTTCTTTTGAGTTTTGAGCCCCGCCCTTTGGCGTTGTATACTATTGTGCAATGGTGTGGTTGTTTCCGCCTTTTGGCATAGAGCTAGCTCCCGTTTGTGCATTTCGATTTATATGTATTTAGTCTTGTTTGTACCCGTTTGGGGCCAGTTTTTACAAAGGAGACTCTGCCGAAATTTTTGAAAAATTGGATGTTGCTTTTAAACTTGTTTTCTTCATGTTTTCCTTTACTTCTTCTTCTTTTATGGTTTAGATTTCTGGGTTTTGGCTTACTTAGATTACGTTGCGTCTCTAGACGCTTCGTAATTTAAGTGCCGGTCACGTTCCGTACTTTCGGGTCGTGACAAAGTTGGTATCAGAGCGCTAGGTTTAACCTTTGTATATGTCTAGGGTGACCCTTGGTTGATGGAGTAGGCGACTTAGGTAGAGTGACGTACCGTGGGTATGATCCGCGGCATATTTACGATACGCTACTCTTCTTAAGTAGCCTTTGGATGTACATTTATTTGCACCGCATTTCATTCGTTCCTTTGATCTATCTTCGTCGATATCGGAGGGTGGTTTCTGTTACCACGGGCGCACGGGCAGAGAGCGCTGCGGCTCGAATGCGATAACCCTTAGGGTATTGGTTATTCTTGAGGATTGAAGTATTGTTTAGCGTGCGGACGAAGGGTATCCACATGGTGTCCAGGCGAAGTTAAAAGGTTCGAACGATTATCAGAAAACCCATTTTCTCAAGTTTAAGCTATTCGGAAGAACATGCAGGTATTTCGATGGACCCTCTAGAAGAATGAAACCCTAACTCGACATAATGACCACGAGAACGCCCTTGAACCTTAGGGTTTACGGCAATTCCGCGGTGCCATTAGTGAGGCTTGGGTTTGCCCTTCTACGGCTGGACCATCGATGCTGGGGTATGTACCGGATATTTTTTAAACGGTACTTGAGTGTTGAGCTCTCGGGGAATTATGGGATTTTGATGGATCGATCGAAAAGTTTAATGTAATCCGGATATCAGATGAAGGGATCGACTACGTGGGAGACTCTAGATATGAGTATTGCTGTTGGTAGCGCAGTCAGCACACCTACAAAGAGACGAGTTCGAAGCAGTCGACACCAGAGGAAAGGGGGAAAGAGGCGCACATTGACGATAGTGTTTACGATTGTGATTTGGTGATTTGAATTTCATATTTTCGTTGATTGGATTTTGGTATTTTGAGGACTTTGTTCTACGATTGGTATTTCTTATGTGTACCTTCATTACATTCTATTTGTGTTTCATATATCAGTGGTATTGATGTTTTTTAGTACGTACCCAGCGCACTTGATTTGGTTTTAATACATTTTGAGATTTTGATTTGATTTCGTGCATATGGTTACACATGATTTTGACATATGCTTCGACCTAGTTTTCATGCATTTTCGTACTGTGATTTCGATTTTGATATTCGGTGTATGTTTTCGTGCACCATGTGCACCTGATTGAGATTCTTGCGCACACTTGGCGCACTTGATGCGATTTTGTGCACACCAGATGCACTAAATCGGGGTTTTGTGCAGATTAGATGCACCTGATATTAGAGTCGTGCACACCCGTTGCACTTGACAGATGTTTTTGGTGCACACCTGTTGCACTTAGTTTTGTTTGTGTGTATTCGTGGTATCTGTAGTTGGTTTCGATTTCGGTACGCACCGGACGCACATGATATTTTTATGATGTGATTGGGATTGATTTCAGTTTGAACAGTATCCTTTTATAATCATTACTATTTGATTTAGTAACCAGGCGGGAAGTGTAGGTTAAATAAAAGATATATATAGCTATTTTTTTAAAAATAAACGTCCGCTACTTATGCCGTGACACGTGCATCACACGGCGATTTTCAAAAGGGGTTCTTGCATGCTTCTTTATCCAGATGTTTGGACGATTTTACTATGATGCGCACTATATATAAGTTTTAGTTTTGATGTATATTATGTTGGTTTTCGTATTGGGTTTGGGATATTTTATTTTCGTCATAACTCCGATGATTGTGTTATGCTTGACGGAGTTGATTTTAGTTTTGCATTGAGGATTTCGGAGCCCCGACGATTTGAGTGTTTTGCTGAAAGTTTTAGTAATTGTGGGGGGGAGTTTTAATTCAAATTTGGGGACCGAATTTCTTAAAGGGGGGATGATTGTAACGTTTTAAAAATAATTAAATAAATAATTAAATAAATAAAATCGTTTAAGTGAATTTTATAATTTCGGTAAAGTAAAACGTAGTTTTCATAAAACTAAACCGTAATTATTCTTCACTATAAATTTAAAAATACCTATTTTAATTATGTTATTATTAGTAAATGGTGTTTATTTAGCCGCTTATAAATTTTTAGTTTAATTAAATATTTTTCCTAAATTAATTATTTTAAATATTAACATAAGCTTTATTTATACACTAAATTAGTGTAAATTACAAATTTGGATGGGTTTAATTTGAAAAAATGAACCATTGCATATTAGAATCAAGTTTGTTTCATGCAAAATTTATTTTCAAATTTATCCATGGTTCTAGACCATTCTAGGTTAAATTAAGTGAGGAAAATAAAGAATTTTTGTTAATTTTATGAAAAGACTTAATGGTGTGATATTTTAGTGAGACCTTTTACACTTTTCTTCACTTTTCTCACTCTCCTCCTCCTCCTCCTCACATGGCCGGCCCTCATCTTGGCAGCCCCCAAAATTTCCCCACTTCAATTTGTATTAAAAAATCATCAAATTCCATCAAAAATTCCAAAATAAACCCCAAAATCCATATTCAATCTTTACCCAATATTCTTTAACCTATTTAGCATGGATCTTGGAGATGGAAACCATTATTTTGGAGGCTTATTTCATGCTTGGGTTTCATGTTGTGAAGGTATAAATTTCATTCTTTTGATTATTGTTATTTAATGTTTCATTCTAGCATAATTAGAATTAATAAATTAATTCTATTTTCAAGTTTTAAAAAATTCAAGTTAGGGTTTGTAAAATAAAGTTATGATTTTATTAATTAATTGGGGTTATAATAACTAGTTTAACACTTTTAGAAATGGAAAATCATGCATGGTTGATATATTGTAAATTGTTGATCCAAAATTGTTTAATTTAAACAATTTTGCAAACTAGATTTCTATATATTGTATATATTGGTGAAATAAAATTCCAATTAATGTTTGTAACACTAGAGTATGGTTTTAATAAGGGTATTAACTTATTGGTGGAATGAAAAACTTAATTTGATCACTAGCTTTTATTTATGATTGAAAAATAGTGATAAAACATGCTATTTTGCTAACTAGATTTTGGAAATTCTTAAATAAATGAAATTTAAAATATAATTTATGGTTTCATTACATCATTATCATCATGAATTGTAGTTTAATGCATTAATTCATGCAAAATCCAGTTTAGATGAGATATTGTGACATTTTGCTTGCAAGGTGTTAAAATTGGTTTATTTGCAAACTAGAATTTTCTAATTAATACAATTGGGGTGTTAAAAATATAGTAATGGGTTGTATAATCTAGTTATGCTATTTAATGAGTTTTATGACCATTAGTTTTATTTAAATGTCAAGTTTTGAAGTAAAACGGTAAATTGGCGTTTTCGGGTTTTTCGAAATCGGACGATTTGATCGATTTTTAGGGTTTCGATGGGTTATATCATGTTTTGTATTATAAGTGATGAGTTTTAAAACTATGAGTTGTTTGTTGATGTTTATCTCGATCAATCGGCGTTTGTACGCCGATATCGAGTGATATTTGGTTCTTTTGCATGAGCGGGACATAGGTTTTAACCTATGCGCGTTCTGTGCGTCATTTTGACTTTTGTCCGTGATTAAGTTTACGATACTACATATGTTTGCATATAGGTACCCCTCACGTGGATTTCGGACGAGAAAGAAGAGGAAGGCGACATCGTCTTCAGCAGACAAGGACCAGGTGAGTAGATGTATATCTACGGGGGGAAGTCGGGTGGATGGCGTTTAGCACCCCCGCAAATGTAGAATAGTAGTATTTATTATCGTTAGGAAGCTAGACGTGACCTTAGATCCTTGGTGAGTAGGACCGTAGTAATGACCTTAGGTTGGACTAGACTGATTTAGAAAGACCTTACCCGAGGATGAATATCTTGGAGAAGATTCGTAGGTTTCAGGTAGATATACACACACGCACACACACAGAAACTCTACGTGGTGTATACGTGTATGTGTATATATATATAGGACTAGGTGTAGGTATATATATATACACACACCACACGTATATGTGATACAAGGATGTGATATGATACACGGGAAAGGAACAGTATAACTGGGCTTGATGCCGTGATTCTTGGCTATACAGTCGTGTTATGATGTTAGCGGATCATTAGAAAATGAGATAGTGGATTTGTATATATGAACAATAATAATGGGTGGTGATGATATTAAAGTACATGGGACTCTAAAATAGAACCCGGACTGTAACCTGTGCCTGAAATTCTGATATGATATATGTGTGACTTGATTACGACATCATATAGGTGTACTTGATTTCTATATCATATAGGTGTAACTTGATTGCGATATCATAAAGGTGTAATTTGATTTCGATATCTTATAGGTGTGACTTAATCACGACTTGACATATGTGACTTGATCAAGATATGATATATGTGACATGACATTTCTGAGGATAAATTAATGATGTATATTTATGCTGGCAATGATATATGATTGATGTATGCGATTACAGTATAGCACCTTGAGCATGACATGTGTTGATAATGATATTATACGAATGATGAGACACGTAGGTGATACTTGACCCGTACCCCGATATTGGGATGTCGTACGATGGACTTTACCGTACGAGGCATAGATCTGATGATTGATCCGCACTCTTGATTCGAGGAAGCCGTACTATGTACGTGACGCTATTGAGGCTGGATCGCCGACTATTAGAGATATGGATTCAGAATTTAGGTGTACTCCTATTTCTTATCGACTAGTTTCTTAGGTTTAGTTCCTTAGGAGGTTAGATGGACACTAGTGTAAGTTCGAGTCATATAGTTGTAGTTTTACTTGTATATCGCAGATGAGTGGTTATTACACATCCGTCTTTACATTCATACCGTAATCATAATATTGCATGTTCATACATATGTTTCTATATCAGTATAAAACTCTGCATGTTAGGACACCGGCACCATTACCGATGATGCGCATATTCCACGCACACGTATTTGCCGGCTCACACACATCATCATCGGTAATTGCTATGTCACGTACACTTTAGATCATATTATCTTTTATTGATAGAATCAGTTAACAGCTAGATCGATATTACATCGTGATTACTCTCTGGTGTTAGTATAGACATGGCATTTATTTCTTAGACATTTCATGCATTCACATTTTCATGTTATCATGCAGTATTATGGGCATATGCCGACACTTATTATATACTTATTCATGATTTTGTGATTTTGGATTTCTATGAGGTTTCTGGATTTTTTGGGAAAACCGCAAGAATATATATAAAAACTTCTCTCTCTCTCCTCCTCTCTTTTTAAAATATAAGTTGCGGTTTTCTCGTGATGTATGTGTCGTCCACCATGAGATTTCATATTTTCTGTTGGATTTCGAGACCCGATTCGAGGAGTGGATGAACCGTCTCGGGTATATGGTGGGCCCGGTATGGTACCTCGGGGCAAGAAGATCAAGTTGTAGACGATGAGCCTGGCAGGGGAAGGCTACCTACCGGTGATGTTTGGCGCGGCGGATATCCGGAGGATACCGACCGTTGTTGTGAGATTTGATGATATGGGCCGATCCGGACTGACGGAGCCCGAGATATTGAGACTATGAGACATTTAGATTATGAGGTATTAAGACTTGAGATTTACATGTTTTGTATCGATGCTTGACACGGATTTCCATGGATTTCATCGTTGATATTTTAGATTTCTATACACCTTTTACTATGATAAAAGCTAAAGATTTCTTATACAGATATATCTAGATTTCAGGATTGGTTATTTTACATTCATGGTGCATGCATACTCATTCACATGGCTTAGTACTATATGAGGCACTGACACGACCATAGAGCATTTGCACTTACACATAGCTTATTATCCTGCCTTTACTTGATGACTAGTAGTATATTAGTATATTATTACGACCAAGGATAACGTCGTACATTTCGATTTCTTTTCGCAGATATTTTCTACTCACGAGTTGGCAATTCACCCCCGTTGTGCCAAATTTTATTACAGGTTCGATGTACAGGTTTTCCTGGCAGCTTGCTGGCACATCTTTTCTTTCAGGGTGATTTGCACGGTTGGTTGGTTCACTTGTATCTGGACCACCATTGTACTTTTATTATTTCATTTGTATCTAGAAAGCTCCATCAACCAAACTTGTATTACTTAATTGTTTACTGGACCATTTACTTGTTTCGACCTTAGAGTCACGCTTGTATTATTATGATATCTGGTGGTTTTGTTTTCTTTTGAGTTTTGAGCCTCGCCCTTTGGCGTTGTATACTATTGTGCAATAGTGTGGTTGTTTCCGCCTTTTGGCGTAGAGCTAGCTCCCGCTTGTACATTTCGATTTATATGTATTTAGTCTTATTTGTACCCGTTTGGGGCCAGTTTTTACAAAGGAGACTGCCGAAATTTTTGAAAAATTGGATGTTGCTTTTAAACTTGTTTTCTTCATGTTTTCCTTTACTTCTTCTTCTTTTATGGTTTAGATTTCTGGGCTTCGGCTTACTTAGATTACGTTGCGCCTCTAGATACTTCGTAATCTAAGTGCCGGTCACGTTCCGTACTTTCGGGTTGTGACATAGATCTACCTCCAAACAATCCCCAAAACCTTACAATCCCTTCACAAAACTTAATCCACATCTCCTCCTCTACACGTTGAACCGAGCAAAGTGGGATTTTGACGACGTTGGGAAGTTAGTGCTGTCTTGAGTGGACTAGATGAGGTATAATTTTTTCCCTTTAGATTAGTTTTGTGTGATATCGTGTTTTGGATGTCGTTTTATGATGTTGCTGACCTGCTGTGACCCTGAGCATTCATTGGGAAAACAAACAGTATCATAGTGTTAAACTGATAAACCTAAGTGACCACCTGAAGAACGAGACCCTTCCCACCGGTTTTGGCCGGCGACCTTAGAGACAAATCCGGCGACCTCGGCCCTGTAGGGGACTGGGGGGCTGTAATTGCTAGGGTAGCTGTTTGAAGTGGTTTTGTGATATTTGGTCCTACTGGATTTTTATGTAAGGACCATAGGTGAAATCTGGGAGCAGTTAGGAGTGTTTACATGACATGGTGACACGATTCCTGACCTGAGCCATAGACCTGAACCCGATGCACGAATTTAGGAATTGTTCCATATTGATTTTGTGACTTTTAATGTGCCTACTATGAATCTGGGATGACCTGGGAAATATCTGAGACAACCAAACAATACCGGAGACCAATTTTAGACCAGACGAGACCACCTTGACAAAATGAGACCCCAACTCACCTGGAAAACCGGCCTGGACAGAATTTGCCTTAGTGTGGTCGGCCCCTCTGAGAAGATAGATGCCCAGGTTGCCCTCATAGCTCATATAGACCCTATACATCACCCTAGACTTGTTTGCTTGGATTTATTTGACCTGAGTCAAAATCTGGGAATACTTGTGTGTGATTTAGGATATGTTTTCCGTATTTGAAATGATGAGTTTTGATATTTGGATTCGTTTTTGGTTGTCGCATGTTTGTACATCGACAACAAGGGTTGTTTGATTGATTTTGTACGCATATGCTATAGGTTCTAACCTACGAGTAATGCGTGTGCCGTTTTGGTTTTCCGCCTTGATTTTAATATCGTTACGATATGTGTTGTTATTGTAGATACCTTCGCGTGGATTCCGAAGCGATGGAGCGAGGCGTCATCGACTTCGGCGAGCGAGGACTACGGTGAGTAGATCTATATCTACCAGGAAAGTCTGGTGGATGGCGTATAGCACCCCCGCAACTTTTGCTGGAAAACCGATTTATAGAATATGGTTAGGAAACCTAAATTAAGAAACTAGGGTTAGAATGAGATAGCTATGAAACCATATTAGAAAACCAGAGGATAGTTAGAAGTGATACGTTACTACTATCGTAGGATGACGTTTAGCGATTTATCGTTTAGGGTACTGTAGGAATGGATAGTCGATGTAGATGCATCATCCGAACCATATTTTTTTCTAAACCGAAGAATCGTATGTACCTTTTAAGTATATACCTTCAGGGATGTTACGGATTTTCAAATGATATCTCTTTCTTAAAAACACCGTAATCCCTATTTTCAAAGCTACGATTCGCTTCTTTAAAAATTCCGATTGTATGGTTCAGATGTGTATGTTAGATTAGATACTTATACTTATAGTGATAGAATGTTTATGCAATTCGATTTGATAGGTGATTTAAATGCGATGAAAGAATATAAGACTGATATGATGACATGATGATATGATGGTATACGGATGCGAGTCGATCGAGTTGATTTATACCCTGCCGGTCCCCTAATATTTGATTATTGCGGATGTGAATCGGCACATAGGCACATACATATACATACATTTATAGAATGTTGTGAATCATGGATGATAGGCCGTATGTGATATTAGGCCGTGCCCTCTTTTGTCATATAGGATGATAGGATCCCTATTAGTATAATGCCGCCGCACGATGATATTCCGTGCGTGATGAGTTTGACTTGATGATCGATCCTTACCCTTGACTAGAGGTTGTCGTACGATGGATTATACCGTACGCGATAGTACTGGGCTAGATGCCGATTGATAGATTCACCGACTCGGACATATGATAGTTACGTATACCTTATAGCTTTTAGCTGATGATTTACCTTGTGCTGCATTCATGATATTATTATTGCATCGCATATACCTGTAATAGTATACCTGCACCATTATCGATGATGCGTATGTCACACGTACACAGTTTATAGGCTCACACACTTCATCATCGATAATTGCCATGTCACTACACAGTAAGATTGCTGCATCATGATATGACTCTTCGCATAACCTGCTTGCACATATACATTGATACATTCATACTTGCGGATATACACATTTGTATATCCATATTTGTGCACACATACATTGGTACATCTATACTTGTGCATATACATATTGTACCTACATAGATAACTGGTTTTATTGTAAAATTGGGAACCGCATGTTATACTTTAGAAACTGGAATCATTTTAAAAAAAGCGGTTTTCCCTTAATATGTCATATCACTATTCCGCGTTGCATGATACACGATATGCTTACATTTCTATTATATGTCGCACACATCATGCTCTATTATTGTACGCATTGAGATATGCTGTTTTCATGAGATTTCTGGATTTGAGAACCGTGGACATTTTAAAAGAGATTATGTGTTGTTTCAAAAACCCGGTTTCTCTTGATATGATATTTCAGTGCGTCCACCATGTGTTTTCTCGGTTCTGAGAGCGACATGTGAAACCCGATTTGAGAAGGCGGATGAGGCCGATTGCGGGTACATGGTGGACCCGGTATGGTACCCCAGGGCGAGAACGGATCGCTGTGCAGTAGACGGTGAGCCTGGCAGAGGGACTACTACCTACCGGTGATAGTATTTGGGCTCGGCGGATATCCAGAGGATACCGACCGGAGTCGAGAGATGATAGGGGCCGATCCGGACTGACGGAGCCCGTGGGCCGATCCGGACTGACGGAGCCCGATATATGAGGATTTACGTGCCGATGCTGGGCACGGTTTTCATGATGTTTTCGAGTGTCGATGCTAGGCACTCAGGTTCCATGATTTGATGTGTCGGGAGAGACACCGTTGATATATATATCATCATACTTTCATGCACACTCTTTTATGATATTAACATGCATAATATTGTTGCGTCAGTGGTTGACGTGTGGACTAGATCTACATACATACATGCATCCACTGATTCTACTATTGGAGATTATACACATGCTTATAGACATTGATTTATGGGTGGACGAGATCCACATATCTGCATACATTGATTATTACTGTTGGATGTTATCCGCATGCATATAGGTATTGACTACCTTGTTGGCACATATACAGACCCGGTCATCCTAGATATCATAGTATTATCTTATGATATAGTTCACCTAGGAGTCGTTATTTATTCGATTTCTACTTGTAGATATATTTCTATTCACAAGTTGGCAACTCACCCCCGTTGTGCCACAGTTCTTGCAGGTTGATCGCGTGGATCAGTAGCGGTATCGCTGGCACACAGTTTCCTTTGGGTGTTTTGCAGTGGTAGGTGGGACATTTGTATCGTGCCCACTCTTGTATTACATTTCATATTGTATCTAGTTAACTCTATCAATCAATCAAAATTAGAATTTGTATAAGTAATGAGACTTAGTGGGATTGTGGTTGTGAGACTTAGAGCGGGGTTTTTTTTCCGCTACTTGTGATATTTATGTCTTGCTTCCTTTTATCTTTATGGTGATCTTCGCCGTTGGGCGTCGTATACTTATTTATATTGTCTTACATGGTTGTGATCTGCCGTTTAACGAAGAGCTAGCTCCCGCTTGGGGATGCCATTATTCTTATTATGTACTTGTGGTTTTGGATCAAAATATACAAAGGAGGTGCTGCCAAAATTTTTAAAAGACGAAATATGTTTTCAAACGAGTAAATTTCGCTTGCATCATTCATGTTCTTTCCCCATGCATTAATAAAACTTGATTTCATTATACTTTTATTTCAAAACTTCACCTCCTTTATTTTACTTAAAAGGTTTAGATTTCTGGGTTTCAGCTTACTTGAATTCCGTTACGCCTTTAGACGTTGCGTGATTCAAGTGCTGATCACGAGCTAATATTTCGGGTCGTGACAATTTGATTGTAGGTACAATCACGAGAACTTTTGGGACGAAGAAGGGCAAGGCATCCGTCGGAATTGACTAGGGCGAGGTGTGTTGAGGCGAGTAAATGTATATCTACAGGAGAAGTCGGGTGGATGGCGTATAGCACTCCCGCAACCACAGAATTAGGATATATATATATATATATATATATATATATATATATATATATATATATATATATATTAGAAATGTATACCTAGCTAATAGGGTTTCTAGAATACCATATACGATAGTAGTATATTTTGTAGAAAGATATATCTCTAGTTCTATTTTCTTAGCCGTTGAGATACACACACGCATACATATATATGTGTGTGTGTGTGTCTGTGTCTGTGTGTGTGTGTCTATATATATATATATATATATATATATATATTACGTTATGATGATATGAAGGGATATAATATGATATGAAACGAAATAACATGAGATGATATGTTATGAGATGAGATGATGAACGCGACTTTAGATCCATACTATTTGATTTGATAATATCGTATGATGGATATTCCGTACGTGTTATGATGAGGATGGATCGCCGACTTTTATTTTGACTCGGGGAGTCTTGTTTAAAATCATAAAGTAGATATTATGAGATATTTAGAGTCATATCTACTTTCAAACTAACGAACCGTTACATACTTTTGAATGATAACTTCAAGTATGCTACGAATTTTCAAATGGTATCTAATTTAAAACATCGTAGCTCCCTATTTCTAAAGCAACGTTTCGTACTATTTTAAACTATATTGTATGGCTCATACGTAGTTAGATATTTTTATACTTGTTCGTGTACGATTTCTTTATTCCGTTTATGCTCGCATTTCGATTTCTTATTTTTGCATACGCTCGCGCTTCGATCATTTACGATACATAATACGTTTATACTTTTAGCTTAGATGATTTCGCTAGGACAAGCGCACCATTACCGATAAATTACATGTTGCATGTACGTATACTCGTATGCTCACACACACCTCAAGCTAATTGCCATTCCATATATAAAGATAGAACTCGCTATGGCACCGTATCACATTATAACCTGTTAACATTTTAGATTATGTCAGAACCTTCTTTACATTGCTATACGACACGTTTATATGAACACACTTGCTATGCATTATAGTATTGTTCTGTGCTTGAACATATTATTTCATTATAGCCATATTCTTATGAGATTCTTTTTCCATAAGATTTCTGGATTTGAGAAACCGCAAATATGATTTAAGAACTTGTGGATGTTTTAAAAATGCATTTTTCTCTTGATATGATATTTCGACGTCCACCATGAGATTTCTCGGTTCTGAGCTATGATTACTATCCGATTTGAGGAATGAGGAGTTACTGTCTGCTGGTATATGGTGGACCCGGTACGGTGCCCAGGGATAAGAAGATCATATAGAAAGATATTGAGCCTGACTGAAAACGCCACCTACCGATGACAATATTGGACTCGGCGGATATCCGGAGAATACCGGCCGCAGTGACATTAGACAGATGGATATGAAGATTGATCTGATGAGATGGTGCTTGAGATATGAGGACCGATCCAATAAGACAACGCCTGAAATATAAGGATTTACATGTTGATACTGGACACGAATTTATGATGATTTCGAGTGTCGATACTGGACACTCAGTGTTTTATGATAATTTCGAGTGTCGTTGATGGACAATCAGTGGATGATATATAAATATGTTATGGATGACATGTTACCACATATTGATAAAGGCACAATATTATATTTGTGTATATATACACACACATTCACTTTCGATACTTTCGATATCACACGATATGATATTATTATACAGTATGACCTAGATAGATCGTCATGCATTCGATATCTACCTGATGATGTCTTCTACTCACGAGTTGGCAACTCACCCCCGTTGTGCCATAATTTTCTTGCAGAACTGACCGCTCGAATCAGTAGCGGCTTACTGGCACACTTTTCTTTTGGGTGATTTGCTTGGTAGGTGGATTACACACCATATCGTAACCACCGCTTGTATCATTTTTATATTCATTTGTATCTAGTTAAAAATTCCATCAACCAAATTATGTATATTCTTTTGACTTAGAACGAGACTTGTATTATTCTTTTATATGCCGAGTTTGGACATTGTCGGGTTAATGTTTTGGGTTTTTCTTTACTTCTCTGAGTTGATTTTCGCCTTGGACGTCGTATATATTTATTTGCGTGGTTGTGTTTTCATCGATTGGTGATGAATTAGCTCTTGATTAGGGATACTTATTTTATTATTGCTTATGTATTGCTTTAGATCAAAATTTACTAAGAAGTTGTTGCCCAAATTACAAATGATGAAAATGTTTTCAAACTATAGTATATAATCCACTTGTATTTTAAATAAACTTTACTTATACTTGAAAAGAAAGAACTTGATTTCATCGATACCCTTTTTTAAAACTTCACCTCTATTATTTTCTTAAAAAATTTTAGATTCCTGGTTTTCGGCTTACTTGGGTTACGATAGAGTCGTATAAACTTTACGTGATTCAAGTGCCGGTCACATACCGTTTCCGGCCGTGACAAAACTTAACCTTCTCTCTCGGATCTTTGAACCAACACCTTCAAAATTACAATCTAAGAAGATATGGAGCGGACACAAGCGTTGCCACCCGCCGTAAACTTAGACCATAGAATCGAAGACCCTTCGGTTTCTTACGCTCTGATACCGGTTTTTAAGGTTTTCGCTTGGCATGCAAGGAAGGTGGGCAAAAATAAGAACACACAACACCAATATTTAACATGGTTCGACCAACGGTCTACATCCATGGAGTAAACATGAGAATCTCTTTATTAATGATCAAGAATATCGGTATATTGTATATTCTCTCTCATCTCTCTTATATCTTAAAACTCATACAAACACAAAAACTACTCTTGATAAATCCCTCCACTTTCATATATGGATGACTACCATTCGTCTTTGCCTTTGTTTCTTTATACAAACACAAAGACTACACATCTAGTGAATCTCTCACCCTTTGCCTTTGCTTTCGTCTGCTCTTTCTCATGTTTGGCCACTTTTCTTTGATAAGACCCTAATCTATTTATAGCATGAAATAATTGAACTCCTATTCCGGTTACGATCTCATCAAATCTCGAAAACAATTTCTAACAAATCTCATAAGAAATCTTCAAATAACTCTCCAACAAACTTTTCTAATTAAGCTCCTGAAAGATCTCTTACAAATTTTCCAACAACTCTTCAAATAATTCTTCAACAAAATTTTCTAATTAATCTCCAAAACGAATCTTCATCAAAACCAAATCCTAGAAGGACTTGGACTCCATCAACTCTGCAACGAATCGTTTCGTTCTTCATCATAACCTCTTGAATACGAACCAACTCTAACAAATTTCACTAAACGGTTTGTCCGGACCCACAACAAATAATCTGGCTTTGAAGTTTCTTCACCGCTTGTGTTAGCGAGAAATTGACGACCGGTGAGAAAACCAAGTAGATCTTTATTGTCAATCAATGACACAACTTGTGTTTCCCAAAATAAATAGTTAGTGTTGTCTAGCTTCAGTGACTTAACACATTCAAAGTGATAGGATAAAGAAATTTTGGTGGAGGAATTAAAGCCATTGTAGAAAGTAACGAGGAAATTAATTATCTTAGTCATCAGAGAGAGAGAGCGCTTTTTAATACCATAAAGAATTTTTTTGGCACTGGGCCGTAAGCCCTAATCTTTGCATACACAACATACTCAAACACACCCACTCATATATCACACACAAGCACACAACAAATACGCATGTAGGGTACCCACGAATTGGCCCCGAAAGCGTTAATTTGTGGCACTCGTCCTAGGGCTCCTGAGGTTCGATCCCTGCGCGCTCCTCAAGAAGGCAAGTGTCCATATCAATTGAGCTAAAGCACATTGGTATACCACAAAGAAATTTAGATGAAGATAATTTCTCACACATTTGTTTTTGTGGGATGTTCTCATTTTAAACAAAAAGATTACAATGCAATTATTATAAATTTGCGAATGAAAACCAAATAGAGAAAGATTAGATAAGATTACGATTGGAGAGAATTAAGGAGCTATATATATTGTTGAGTATTGCCTCGCATTCGATCTCTATTGATTTCCCATTGATCCGGTGTTGTCAAGATTTAGAGTTATCTATAAAGCAAAGGGACAGACATCTCGAGCTTTAGCTCCAGACGTCTGTTAGGGATCTGTTTGCGCCAGCATATATTGGACTGATGTCTGACCCCATCAATCTAGATGTGTGCGAGCATTCTGCTCTTTTAAAGACGTGAAGGCCAGACGTCTAAACATCCTTGTTCAGACGTCTGGGTATACTCTGTGGATTTGAAGATACTTGGGCAGACATTTGTACATATCTTCTACAGACGTCTGTCATGTTCTAAACCGGATGTTTTCCTTAATTAGGAAATTAGTTATTTGGGAATATCTTTTATATGCTATATATATATATATATATATGATAGTATGTTTTAGTCCTAGATTTGATGCCTTTGTGATAGTTGAGAGAACTCTCTTGTTGTTTGAGAGAGCTGGGGTTATTTAAGGGATTTGTATTTGTCCACCGACTTGTACTCCTCCACTTTTGATTATTAATAAAGTTTCGTTTTCGTCTATTTGGTGTTGTGGTTAGTACTCTTTATTTTCAATCTACCTATGGTTTTGATTACTTCTCTATATCGTTTGTTTTGTCTTCTTGATCGTTTTTATCGCAACATATATATAATTTGAATTTGAAATTGTTAAATTGGATCCAATTTTTTTCGCTTAGCATCTTTATCATATAGAATATTACTTTCTCTGTGATCTTTGAATTCATTGTCATATATCTCACGGTTATCATCTTATCATATGATTGACTTTTATCTCTAAAATCATTGATTGATTCTGATTTATTTTCACAGATGTGGTTCCTGTAGAATGTCATTGCACCATTTTGTGTCAAATGCAATTATCCACCGTCAATACTTATAAAAGTTGCCTTATATATGAGCAGTCTCGATGTGTTTTGATATTTAACACATCCATTATTTTACCCCTAAAATAAGACAATCCCATTTTCCTCAACCTAGGAACTAGGCCATTGGCATGATCTACATCCTATTACCCAGAGACTTTTGGGAAAAGAAAATCTTATTACATCGAGTAAGGAATTTTTCTTAATCAAATAATTTACTAAAATTATGTGGTGGATTTGTATAAGAAAAAGATACAGAAAAGAAAAATATATAAAATGATAAGAAGATGGGCCCATTCTTAGAATTCATATTTGATTCGTCCATTCTCTCAAAAAAGAAAATGGAAAGAAAAGGTTAGGATAAAAGAAAATAATTTTGAAGCCTTAAAGTGTCTTTGGTTGATATAAAATCATGGTAGGGCTCAAAATTTTTTTGATAATGGTTTTTTTTATATTAAATAGATCATAAGAATTGATGGGTATTCTTAATTTTCTATACTTGATTTGATTCTTAGAGAAATATGGTTACCAGACATGTAAATTGAGAAAATTATGGGATGTAGAAAGTTAAATATCATAATTAAATCCAAACCATTCATTTGTTTTAAAATAGCTCGCTACGTGGCTAGCTATTTTGCACTATGTAGCGTAGCTTAGTATCTTCGCTACGTAGCAATGGAAAATATCTTAAATACAAAGTAATTTACGGTTTTTTTTTCAAATAGCATATGTTTTTTAATAAATAGTATATACTAAGTTATGCGTACGCTATTTTTATATAAGATTTTCTATTGAGATTATTAAGATTTTCAATAACTAATCTTAAACTATATGAAGACGATCTTACTGAAGTTCTAACTTTTCAATTTGAAATCATATTTAGTAGACATATTTCTCAAATAGAAATTATTTGATTGATTTTCGATACGATTAATACAGTTATTAATCTTACATATGAACTCAAAATTTGAAAATTAAGAAAATATTGTGATGTTACTTATTGTTCTTAAGATACATGTACATCTTTATAATAATATAATTTATTGTAAATAATAATAATAATAATAATAATAATAATAATAATAATAATTAATAATTCGTGCAGCTTACAGTATAAGCAACGTTTGCGCTTTTCACTATTCGATAGTGGAATGCTATGCTATACGCTATCGCTATTTTGAACATTGCTACATTTTATGAGAACCGCGTCCTATTTTCACCGAGAGGAGGCATATCATTTATCCACCATCCACAATAAAAACAAATGAATGGTTTGGATTTAATTATGTATGATCTCTTTTAATTTCTATTTTCCTGCTAAATGTACATCCTACAATTTTCTCAATTAAATGTACATCCTACAATTTTCTCAATCTACATGTCTCGTAACCATGTTTCTCTAAGAATCAAATGAAGAATAGAAAATTAAAAAACCCATGAATTCTCATGATCTATTTAATATACAAAAACATTATCTAATAAATTTTTGCCCTACTAAGATTTTAATTAATATCAACTAAAGAAACTTTAAGGCTTCAAAATTTTATTTTATTTTTCCTAACTCTTTCCTTTCCATTTTCATTTTTGAGAGGATTAATGGATCAAAATTTGAATCTTTAAGGCTTCAAAATTTTATTTTATTTTATTTTTCCTAACTCTTTCCTTTCCATTTTCTTTTTTGAGAGAATTAATGGATCAAAATATGAATTCTAAGAATGGGCTTGTCTCATCTTTTTATCATTTTATTTAGTTTTCTTTTCTTTATCTTTTTTCCTATACAAATACACCATATAATTTTAGTTCATTGTTTGATTAAGAAAAAATCCTCACTTGATGTAATAAAGTTTCTTTTCCAAACATCCCTTTCCAATAGGATGAAGATCATGCCAATGACCTAGTGCCTAGGTTGAGGAAAATAGTGGTGTCTTATTTTAGGGGTAAAATAATGGATGGGTTAAATATCAAAACACATCTAGGCCACTCATATATAAGGCAACTTTCATATATATAGACGAAGGATAATTGCATTTGACACAAAATGATGCAATGGGAATTCTACAGGAACCGCATGCATCCTAACAGAAAATGGTGCAATGGACGTTCTGTAGGAACATCCATCTTAAGATTAGTACATTTATCACATGCTGAATTTTCTTATACATAATCTTTAATTGATTGAAATTGCTTAAAATGCTTGACTTCTTACTTTCAAAGGGGTTTAGATGCTAAATTCTTCAACTAGTAATTTATTAAAGAGCAATAGTTTATCTACCAGGCTTGAAATCCTACCACAATCTATACAAAGTCAAAATGGTGGGACTCACAACATATAGATAGTAGTGCCAAACAAGTGGGTCCATAGTTTTTGTCTCTTGGATGGATTGTGGTAGATTTCAAGCCCAATAGGTTAAATATTTTTCTTTAGTAAAGCTCTTCCTTTTATCCGCTGACAAGCAAATTAAACCGGATTATATATAAACACTTATGTTTGTTTTGAAGCCTTTATGTGAAGGAGGAAAATGCTAAATTTCCATTTGAGAAAATAGTTAATATTTTCAAAACTTGAAGTTCCATTTGCTTCTAGATCATGACTATTTTTGGGTATGCATGTGCGGATGCCATTGCACCTTCTCTATACTCAACAAGATCCACTCATGAAAGACTTCAAGATCGTTCACCAATTCTTCCAGAGAATCAAAACTCACAACTCTCATTCACTTGTTCAAATGACCCATCTATCTGTAGATCATAATGTGACATTTTATTAACACTCTATACAACCTATGATACCAAAGCAAACTATTTATCTTTGAAAAATAACAATCATCTATAGGGGCATGCAAATTAAATATGAAACCGTAATGATGCTTTATTTGTTGTGTGATGCAATCATTAATTTACCCCTCCCACTCTAATCTTTATAAGCAACCATGCAACAAGGCCTATTTCGTTTCAATGGGAAAATAGTTTAATCTTACTACGATTAAAATGACTAAATAGGTCACTCAAGTTTATGCGAGAACTTACATTAATAGATCGATCATGAAACAAAACCGAGCCGAGCAGCATAGATCCCATACATGGAGGTATGTTGCAGGTTCCTAATTAAAGTCCTGTGATGCAGATAGTAATATCGAGGATTAATATCAGTAGCTCAATGCAGAGAAAAGATAAGTTATAGATCTAGCTAGCTAGCTGATGGAAGATTTCAGCAACAAAATATGATTAGATCTTCATGGGATATATATGTGTGCGCGCGCGGGGGTGCGCTACTGTGTATAGGCATACCTAGGTATAGAACAAATAGTGCGAAAGAAAAGAAGAGAAAGAAGCGGTAGCAACCTCCTCTCGTTATTGCCCTTCAATTCAATAGAACTAGCAATGGGGCAAAAAAAGAAGAAGAAAGAAAAAAACAAGAAGATGAAGACGATGATGAAATAATGAAAGAAAGAAGAAGAAGAAGAAGGAAGAAGAAAGAATGAGTAAAGAGAGGAGGAAGGACCTGGTCAACAGTTGATTCCGTTAAATCCGCACAGTATTGATAGAGATTAGCTGTACCTCTCATCCAATATATGTTCCTTTTTCCTTTCCATTCTCAAAAGCAACGCTTAATTTTCATGCCCAAAGTCCTATAAATTAAATCAAGGAAAATAAGGACAGAAATTAAATCAGGAGTATCAATCAATCAAGCAAGCAAGCAAATAATAAAGCTAGCAGTAGAAGAATTGTACCATCAGATCACAAAAATCATGCATCGTGTTCTTGCCTTCTTGGGATAATTAACCACTCACAATCCTTTGATATACGAGCCAAATGGAGCCAAGGAAAAGAACTCGCCACGCGTGCCGCCCTTTGGTTTTCTTTTCCTTCCACAAATATAAATAAATAAAAATATACCAACAAAGATTTTTGTGAATCGTGAAGGAGAGCTGCCGACAGGAAGAGAGGTGAGCACGCAACAAAAAAAGGCATTCACCGATGCAGATCAACGCTGAGTGCTCACTCTCTTCTGTCAGCACAATTAAGAGGCGAAAACTAAAATTAAACAAAGCAAAGCAAAAGGGAGATGCATCCATTGGAAAACTTCAAAGACTCGATCTTGTCAGATCTCTTGTTCCCTTTTACTTGTTTCTGCTGCTGCTGCCATTTATTGTGTTTGAGGCCTCTCTTTCAATTTCTACTAGGGTTTCTTAAATAATAATTTCAAAGAGAATCATTTTCTCTCTCTCCCCCCTGCTATGTAGTTGCCAACATGTCGTCCGCAGATTTAATTTCTTTAACTCGTGACTCGTTAGCCAGAGCAGAAGGCGGAAAACAATATAGAAATTCTTGAAAAAGATGAAGTTTAGGGTTTGTTCTTAATTGTATTGATTATCATGTTAGAGCAAATGCGCTAAAGGACAAAACAAGTCTAAACTTCTCATAGGAAGTTTTTAGTCCCACGTCGGGAAAACCAAGTGAGTGTCTATAACACTTTGACACTTCAATGCATTGAGTCCAATGAAAAAGATAAGATAGAACCACACGCGCGCGCCATGCCTAGAGAGCGCATTTGCCCGCTTCAATTCCAGTTCACTATATATCAAATATTCTATTTACAAAAAATTACTCTAATATTTTTAAACTATATTTTTTAGACCGTTGCAGATATCAACGGTTAAGATCGTTGCAGTTGCCGGCGGTTGCAGATCGGACGGTTGAGATCGAGCAGTTAACGGTTGCGATCATTTTGAACGGTTGCAACTGTTGGGGGTTCCTACCTTCTCGGAGGCTATATAAAGCCCTCCTTGAAGGAAACAAAAATATAACAAAAAACCAAAACCCACAAAATTCTTTTTTCTTCTTCTTCACTGCATTCACATCATCCGAGCATCTGACTTCGAAACAGGAAGGGTACTAACATTATTTCGGCGACTTGTGCAAGCCGAAATACCAAAAAAGCCGGCGAGTTGTATCTTGAAATTGAATCGCCGCTGTAAATCTGCCAAGAGAGAGGCGATATCTTTCTTAGGTCAGTGCACTCAAGTGCTTGCTTTTTTCCCATAAACTTCAATTTTATACTTATGATTCACAAATGTTAGAAATTTTGTATTCAATTATTTCAGGTATAAAACGTATTAAACAGTAAATTTCCAACAATCTAAGAAAAATATCGATCCATTCAATTTGTTTTGTTTAATTCTAATTTTTAAATTATATTTAGTGCTAATTTACTTCATTAATTGCTATTGCATATAATTATCTACATATTCTGTAATTGCACCAGTATACCGATTGGTCTATTTTGTTGGGCATGTTTCCTCAAATATTACTTTACGGTTGATTGCATTATACCAATTGATCTATTTTGTCGGGCATGTTCCTCTCAAAGATTAACTTACGGATATTAACTACACTATTTTATTATTACTAGTAATTCTTAATTAAAAGTGAATATTAATATTAATCATTAGTCTATTTAAATCATATCGAATATTCATATTCATCATTTTAAATTCTAACACATTCTTATTATCCATCAGTTGGTATATTATAGTAAAGAGCAACGACTCCAGTTCCATATAAAATCCGAAAAGTTTAATAGCCAAAGTTACTTTAAGACTTGGCAAATCAAAGCCGAATAATGGTTGAGTATACTAAGGTTAATAACTTCAATTAAAGAAAATCATATCCTTTCTCTATCTGTTGAATCTCTCTAAGAAAAGTCCAATCAATGAGAGTGGAAGTACCGATGCACCTACTCTATCCGCAGACAAACCGAATCTAAGTACTCCTCTCCTAAGGAGATAGATTACCATTGTAAGTTCCGAATTGTCACGATCTGGAAAAGGCATGTGATCGGCACTTGAATCACTTGAAGCTCATAGGTCCCGACCGTAACACAAGTAAACCAGAAATCTAAACTTTTTTAAGTAAAAAATGGAGGTGAAGTGATTGGATGCGAAAAAGTGCCTATGTATGCTGTAAATAACCGCAATCAAGACGGTGTCGCAAATAACTAGACGCGATGAGTACGGGTCGTCCGTAGGGAAACGGTGAATTTATCATCTTGCTTTAGACGAGTTGATAGAAGAAAGGTGAGATGTTTGTCGTTTTAAATTATGATAGTTAGAAAATTTTATAATAGAAAGGTTTGTAGGGTTTATAGGATTTAGTAGTTAATGGACGGAGTTTTAAAAATAATTCTTTTTATCTTTTAATTATTTAATACTAGAGAAATAGCGATGAATGTGGATTAGAGTTCTTGGAGGGAATTAGGGTTTCCCACTACCGACACTTGTCGTTCCATTGATCTCTATTTATCTCAAACCCTTAACAAAACGATTATTAATGAATCTCGAATCGTTGTCGTGACTATTATGAAGTGATAGCGTACCCAATAAGAGAGTTAATATTCATTTTGCTAAACTTTATAAAAATTAAAACTTTAAAAAGAATTTAAAAGATATTTTTCATCCATTATTCTACCCTATCCTACAAACCGTAACAAGCAAGAATTTACTCGCTCATGGATATTAGTATAGTAGAAGAAAGGTTGAAGATGAATACGGAACCCATAAGTTAAAATTTAAAACGCAGAAAGTAAATGCAGATAGTAATTGGGGAAAGAAAATGCTGAAAGTAAAGTGCATAAAGTAAATGCGGAAAGTAAATGCGAAATGAATTAAAACAAAGAACTACCTTTATTGATCAACTATTGCATTACAAATTTCTCTCTAAAAAAAGTAAATTACAAAAACCCTAGTTGCTCGCTAGATCCCTCTCTCTTGAATTGAAATTTTGAATTGAATGTTGAATCTTGAATGTTTTTTATAGACATCTCTCAGTCCTTTATATAGTCTCTGGAATTAGAAACCCTAGATACCATATTGATGTATGTAAAATTACAATCAAGACCCTGCAATTTCAGATCCTACGGTTGGCATCAAACCATGGTTCTGCCACCTATACCCTAGCTTGATCACGGATCTGCCGCCCCTTTGTCGGTTTGTGCATCCAATATTTTCGTGGCTTTTCTTCTTGATATTTGGAGATCTTTCTGATAAAAAGAATTTGAAAATATTGCTCTTAGTCTCTGCCGCTACTAGATTTTTTGATTTGCTCCTAATATTCAGCAGATTTGGTTTTGTAATCCGATTTGCTGTGGATCTCCTACTCACAGTTCAGACCTGAGCTGATCTAGTATAACACCTGCACAATATCTCAAATCATATTGTTAGTAGCACTTGTTTTTATTTGAGATATTATTCTAACCAATTAAATGATATGATATCTTAAGAATATTGGGTAGGAATATTTGATATGATATGTGTTAGGGATATGTATGCCCTAGAGGCCATTATTGTACATTGATGTATATTATAGTAGATACTTGGACATATATAGAGAGGACTTTCTTGCTCGACATGATAGTATGCTATCTGGTTACTCTTTATCTTAACATGTATGCTTGCATTATTATACCGTCTCTTTGATACATGTTGATGCCCTTAGGATGTTGGCTTGACTAACAGGACTATGATGCAGATTATACTACTAGGACTTGTGTAGTCTACAAGCACATCTTTTAACAGTTCCTAGTCGAGAGAGTATCGAGACAGGACATCGATATTCCAAAGTAGACTAGTGTGTATGTTTTTTGACCCTGTATGGGGCGATGGTTAATCCTATATCCATTGGTGTTTGACATTAAAGATTGTACACAGGTGCTCATTAGAGAATGGGTACACCAAACAAGATTCCCTGAGAACTCCTAGATGTTACTATACCTATCGTCAAATAGCAGTTCTCTGGTGACACTGGTACATGTTAGTCTGTAGACCCGGGATCGTTATAGAGTCTTGTGTGGTTCCCACTGTGCTTTGATTTCCTCCCTACCACGGCTCAAAGGAGTCGTGTAAACAGGTGGATTTTGGATACAGTCCTGAGTCACATAGAAGCAATGGGCGATAGGAGGGGTTTCGTCTCTCCCGGTATAGAGAGTTGATGTTGCGCTATGCTCGATTAGCTATAACAGGAAGTCGCTGGTTAGAGCTGTTGATGAGATTTACTGGTAAGAGTTATTAGTAGTTTCTCGTACCATTATAGGCCACACATCGGCATGACTTATCATGTTATTGGGGTCTGACGATTCTACCCCCATACTCGATATGTGACATATCAGATGAAGAGATCGGACTGTACGGTAAGTGTTACCTATAGGCTTCATGGGAGTTTGGACAAGTTTGCTTGTTGATCTTCTAATCGCTCAATACCTGGGTAGCCGTTACATCCAGCTAATACCGCTGACGGCTTGTGGGTGACTGATGTGATCATCACTTACTGCTGGCGTATTGACGAGTCTTTAGAGTCCCACATAGAAGTTTCCTGGTTCAAGTGAAACGAAGTAGGGCATATATGCTGATATGTGCGGGGGCCTGATTAAATACGAGTATGTGATACCGTATTCTAATCTAGCGGTTATTTGATATCAGTTAGCTTATATATGATATAACTGGATTATTGAATCAAGTGTTGATTTGATAATGTGATATACAGATAAATGATATTAGTCGGTTATATGTGATATAATTGGATTATTAAATCTTAATAATATGATATATATTTATATTTGATATAATTATATATTAACTAATATTATTAGCTCACTAATTATTCTTTATATATATATATATATATATATGAAATGGCATTGATTTTCTATTTTTGGAAAATAGAAAAAATGAGGTGGAAAATGGGGAGACTTTTTGTGGAATGGGCAAGTATGAGTTTGTCATTTATTTTATTCATTTGCTTGCACTATTGAAGTATGGTTACAATTTTTAACTGTTGAAAATTGTATGTTTCAATAATGTGTGAGCTAAGAGCCATTCTTGACTTCATTATTATTCTACACTTGAGTTATTTTTCCCCACTTGAGCTCCTTGCTCTCTAGCTCTCTCCATCTTCTTCACCTTCACCTCCAAGCCTAATCCCTCATTTGAGTTGTGAACACTTGAGCTTGTGAAAACCCTAATGAGCAAACAATACCCCTACTTCACCATCCTACACTAGATTAGCACTTTGGTGTAGTTTGTTTCCTTCACTAAAGAGTTTAATGAAGAGGTAGCTTGGATTAGCGAACTTCGGGTGGATCATCTTCGGCACGAAGGTCATTGAAGTAAGTTCGTTCAACCTTCAAGTGGAGCCTAGTGGAGTTGCGTGGACTACTACACGGAGCTTGTGAAGAGAAGTACATGGTCTACAAAGGTTGTAGCCACCTTTCTCTTAGTATAGTTTTTTTTATATCATAGTTAAACCCTAATTATCTAGTTTAAGATCTTATTTAGTGTTAATTAGCACCCCGAAAATTTTAAAATGGCATGCTTGATGATACTAAAACCCAGTGGTGGTCCTAACAAACACTTTCATGGTCTCAGAACCAAAGCTCGAAGATTATACGATATTTGTAGTATTACGAAACTGAAACAACTCTGAAATCGTCGCCTTGAAATCCTATTCTCTGTTGATTTTTTTAAGGTCTCTAAAATTTTTTTTAAACAAGTGCAGAATGCTACTTATAAAGTATCTAGAACACCAGAAAAAATCGAGGCAATTTGGCCAAAAAGTAGCCGGCCACATTGGCTATTTTCCCGATCTCACCCGTTTACTGTAGCACTTGGAACTTGGAATTTTTGTGGTGTTCTGCTCACTTGCTTTTAGGGTTTCAGGTTATGTTTGATTAGTCCAAAATTGTATGTGATGTTAATTTTGTTAAGGGGCCAATACAGAGTGTTTCGTAGTCGTAATTTTTACATCGTTTCGGGTTTAAGTTTGATATGTGATGCAATGGTTGGAATCCACATTTAATTAGTTTTGAGAAAACTAGTTAGTGATTGTAAATCTAGCATGCTAGTCTCTATTGATCGTTTGCCACGAAGTTTCGATTCGGATCGAAACTCCGTCGCAATCGCGTATCGTACGTGAATACTCGCCAGATAACTTTACTAGGTAGCCACGCCTCATAGCCCCAACCAAATGACTTTAGGAGAACCCCGTTGCTAAAGCATCCACTCGGGTGCTCGCGGCCACGGTGTTCCACTTAAGTGCACTTGGTCGACGACATCGGGGGTGCGACCATCTACTAAAATTCCCGACGAGTATTCGATCGGGTAGTCGGGAATCTTGTTGAGTTACCCGACTAAATTATTGAAAAGTGTTTTCGAATTGAGACTAAAATGCAAGGTTTATAGGTTAAACATGAAATTCGGAATATGAGATATTCCGGGTTTATGATGTCTAAGAAAATGCGGGTTCTAATTATTGTAGTTTTTTTATTTATTTTTTGCGACTGTAAGTGTAATATGTGGTGTATCCCAAATCTCATTGCTATATATCAACGGAATTTGGGATATGCATATTTACTTACGTTGATCACATGTGATGTTATGTGTTGCTGTGATATGTTATATTAGATTGTCGTGATTGAATAGCCGGGGGTTTTATGTGAGATGAGAGTTTTTCAATTTTCATTAATGTAAAATTTGTAAGTAATATTCTTTTATTGGGACACTTCCGGGTTGAGGATGATATCACTATTGATGTATATTATTTACTTTTCTGCATTAGGATGGACCCAAGGCGGGGAAGTAACCGGGTTCTGGAGTCCAGTAGGAGACCATCTCGAGGAGTCGAGACCGGGTCTCCTAACTCTAGAATTGGCAGGGTTTCTTATCGCTCTCGTAGGGGTCTATGGATGTGGGTTTGGCTATTCATCATGACCGTGGAATCCGTGTTTTTCATTATTGGCTTAATTTAAAACACGGACCTTCTAGTATATCCAATATTTCATATGTTAATTTCTGTTGCTTGGTTCTGTGATGTGATTATATAACTGCGTGAGACGAATGATATATATATATATATATATATATATATATATATATATATGATATATATAATAAATGTTGCTTATGTTTTGCACCCGCACTAGTCTAGCCCCCGCTCTCCCGTTAGTTAAGTAACCTAACGGTGCATGACGAGGCCCGGTGGCGAATGCGGATGGCATAAGCATATGTTCTATTTTCATTTCTTTTTCTGTGATGTTTAGAGAAACATAAATGATGGGACTTCATTAATGAGATTAATGAAAAGAAAAGAAACCTAAAGATGTTTTATAGAATCAAAAGTTTTTAAAAATGTAGCTCTAGTTCTTGCTTTGCATAATGGTATTCCTTGATGAATATCCAGCACCTCATTCGATGAGGAAAGAGCCGAGATCCCTTCACCGGGAGTGACCTCTTTAGCAAAACTAGCAAATACTACAACCCACTCGGTTTTGTTTTAATAGCTTCTCTAGTAGTTTTTGCTTTGCATAGTGGTATTCCTTGATTAATATCCAGCACCTCATTCGATGAGGAAAGAGCCGAGATCCCTTCACCGGGGTGACCTCTTTAGCGAAACTAGAAAAAGCTACAAAAACACTCCTTTTCAAATCACTAGATTCTACAACGATATCAAATTCATTACGTTAAAGGTTTTCTTCAAAACCAGCCGTAGCCCTCCGTCATTTCAGATAAGTACTATTTAGTATTCGTGCTACGTTTGTTGGCCTTCATCAAGACATAATGTGCGGTAGCTGATTAGTGCTTATCTGCAGCATGAGATGCGATTGGATTAGGATAGTCGTACGGCTTTGTTGACTTTGTTAAGGGTCTTACGGGTGGGTTTAATTCAATCATGAAATGACGGATTGAACTTGGCTAGCGCTTATGATTTGTTGACCTTATTAAGATCATAAGTTGCTAGGGGTAAAAACAGATATTGCGAATTTCAAGTGTTGAAATTTGCAATGAGATTGCATATCTTCTATATGATAGTTGGATCCTGATACCCACTGCGAGTAAGAGTTACTCCTGAGAGAGTTTTCCACTTTGCAATTAGCCAATCCATTAGATGTCTAAGAAAGGTGTTAACGGGGTGATGCCCCTATGAAAACAAGGTTATTTAATTAGTTCCATGTGAAAGCATGGGAAGACTCTCTCGGAGTACCAATACCTGCCTGGCTGAACGATTGGCGAACTTGTAGGGTGTAATTAATCCCGGCTAATCTTACCTTTTAAGGTTTGAAGAAAGATTTGATAAAAACAGCGGTAGCCATCCTAATTAGATAAAATAATAACCAATCTAATCTTGCAAAGAGTGCATGCAAAAGTGTTTCCTTCTCTCTCTCTCTCCTGGTAGCGACCTTGACTTGCCTTAATCAAGATAATAATATGGATGTATTGACTGAACCCACTTATTATATTGGGCTAGGTTCTGCTTTATCTTATGACTGTCATAAGTCTGAGAAAGGAATAGGGGAATACCCGGATTCCCACGCTACCCGAACGAAGAAGGAGCATGATGATGCATCTTCTTCGGGCGTGTTCGTTACCGAGAACTGTTTCTCAGTTTGCTCTACGTCCTGGGTATTGGATACCGGATCAGGATCCCATATGTGTAATTTGTTACATGGGTTAAGTAGAGATAGAGAATTGGAAAAAGGTGATATGTTCTTCAGAGAAGGGAATGGTGCAATTGTTGTAGCCAAAGCAGTTGGCGAATATCACCTTATATTACCAAGTGGTAACACAGTGATTCTAAGCGACTGTTACTTCGTACTAAAAATATTATGAATGTTTTTTTTCTAAATCAAGTGTTGATTGGGTATGGTACGTTGTATAACGGTATATACGTTCTGTAAGTCCATGCTACCTCTCCCGGTACTTTCGGGAATGCGGAATTTGGTAAAAAACGATTTTTACGGAGGTGGTAACATGGACCTAAAACCCGGATCTTGGTTAAACATCTATCTAACAACCTAACTACGAGTTTCTAGCTACTCAGTTAGGGGGTTATACCTTGCTTGTCTTGAACTCCTTCGTCTTCAAGCTCCGATGGTGGTCCGGATTGGCTTCTTCCCGTCGTCTCCGTACGCCGAAGATAGATCCACCTGAAAGCTCCAACCTTTAGCTCCTTCTTCGTTCTTTGAAGAAACTAGTTCACTCGGTTTGCTAAACCTTGTGAACTAGAATGAGTAGAGAAGAGTTTGTGTGGGATTTTATCTATGGTTCTTGATTCTCAACTCATGAGACAAGAGAACCATAGATTAAAGAGAGGGAAAAAGAGCAAGAGGGTGAGAGCAAAACAAGAGAGCTCAAGAACAAGAGAGAGAATGAGCAAGAAAGAAAATGAGCAACTCTTTTGTCTCTCACCCTCTCATAATCCAAAGTCATGATAACTCATCATACTAAAAAAGTCTTATGTGATGGTTGAAGCAACCATAACCATATCATTTCATGCACTCATTTTACACAAATGAGCAAGCAAACAAAAGTCTTTGCCATGAAATGATGGCTATGGTTATCATGATGGTCAACTAGTCAAGCCTAGTGAACCGGTCAACAAAGTCAACAAGTCAACAAAAGTCAACAAGTCAACAAAAAGTCAACAAGTCAACAAAGTCAACAAAAGTCAACAAGTCAACAAAGTCAATCCTCCACAACCATGTCACCATAATACTTAATTAATATAATAGTTAATCATATATCATATTCTCATTAGGGTTGACCAAAAATTCAAATTGTCAATGGTCAACTGCCAACAACCCTAATGAGAATCCGCTGCCTCTGTCTCCCTGTCAACTGTGCATACACACCCGCATCCGCGTTCCGAGGAACACGAATGCATACTGGATAAATCCAATCCCAAAAGGTACACTAGGATCTGGCTTAAACCAAAGCCCGCTAGTGTAAACTGTCCGGACACTGTACGTGCACAAGTGCACGGATGTGACCGAACCCTGTCGCAAAAACCATGCGACCTGTCGCAATACCATGCGACCTCTACTCTTTTGCCTAAAGGCGAAAAGCTTTCTGTGTGGGACTCTAAAGACTCGACACTACGCTGGCAGTGGGTTTAACCACAGACCGCAAGCGGCACTAGCTGTGCGTAACGGTCCCCAGGTAATGCCGACAAGAAGACCGACGAGGCGAAACCCATCTGAACTCCTACTGAGCCTGAGTGTGACATTCTCCGTACAGTCCGGTCTGTTCGTCTGATACATCGCATGGCGGGCCTAGGAGGCGGTAAACGTCAGTCCCCCAATAGCGGTACAAGTCGTGCCGGAGCGAAGCCCAAAACACCCTGAGATAACACTGGAAGCCTACCAGTATATCTCGTTTGCCCTGGCCAGGGACTACTCGTGTAATGGCTCTCCTAGACACAGCGCGATGTCAACCCCCAATACCGGGAGAGACGAATCCTGTCTAACCGTCACTGCCTCCAAGTGCTTCGGGACTGCACCCAACCACTACCTGTTTGCACGACTCCTTTGAGCCGTGGTAGGGTAGTGATCAAAGTACAGTGGGAACACACTCGAGGCGAAGTGACAGTGTCAAGTCAGCGGACTAAGCTGTACTCATGTCACCTGGGAACTGATAACTGACGATAGGCATAATACCAACTAGTCAGTTCCCGACGAGTCCTGTCCAGTGTACCCGTAACCTAACGAGCACCCGCATACTATCTCAAGTACGACGTACTGACGGCTGTGGGACAGACCGTCTCCCATACTGGGATGAGAAGCGCATGCGCTGGTCTACTCCGGAGTATCGATGCCCTGTCTCGATAGTCCTGCGACCAGGGACCTGCATAAGGATGTGCTTATGGATTATCCAGCCCCACTAGTGTGACGGCCATCACATCACTGGTAATCAAGCAAAGATCCTAAGGGCTCCACTAATGTGTATAGGCGATATACAAAAATAAACATATGTACACATTGAAGTAGAAACAAACCAAGTAGCATACTACTATTTTGAGCAAGATTGTATATACAAGGTGAATATCCCAAGCATCCATTAAGTAATATACAAACTAGTATGATACAGTAATGGCCTCTAGGGCATATACACTAACAATCTCCCACTTGCACTAAGGCCATGTACTGGCGTATCGAAGACCTATCATCTCGATCAGCCGCTCGAACTGAGTCTGGGGCAAGGCCTTGGTGAATGGATCTGCAGTGTTATCTTCTGAAGCGACTCTCCGAACCTCGATCTCCTGGCGATCCACGATCTCCCTGATCAGGTGATACCGCCTTAAGATGTGCCTGGATCTCTGATGGGACCTGGGTTCCTTCGCTAAAGCTATAGCCCCGTTGTTGTCGCAATACAGAGGTATTGGATCAACAATGGACGGAACCACCTGAAGTTCTTTCAAGAACTTCCTCATCCAGACAGCTTCTTTTGCGGCATCAGATGCAGCGATGTATTCCGCTTCCATCGTCGAGTCTGCAACGGTTTCCTGTTTGGAACTCTTCCAACACACCGCCCCTCCATTGAGGGTAAAGACAAAACCCGACATGGACTTGGAATCATCCTTGTCACTCTGGAAGCTGGAGTCAGCAAAGGCCTCGATCTGGAGGTCTTTTCCGCCATATACCAAGAACATCTCCTTAGTCCTTCTCAGGTACTTGAGAATGTTCTTTACCGCTATCCAGTGTTTCTCCCCAGGGTTTGACTGATACCGGCTTACCACACTCAGTGCATAAGCTACATCCGGTCTGGTACACAACATCGCATACATTATAGAGCCTACCGCAGAAGCGTAGGGTATAATAGACATGCGATCCCTCTCCAAATCAGTCTTGGGAGACATCTTTTTAGAGAGGGTGATCCCGTGACAAGCCGGTAGGTTACCGCGCTTGGAATCTTCCATACTGAATCTCTTCAGTATAGTGTCAATGTACCTGGACTGTGAAAGTCCTAATATCCTCTTGGATCTGTCACGGTAGATCCGGATACCCAGAATGTATGAGGCATCACCCAGGTCTTTCATGGAGAACCTGTGCGACAAGAACCCCTTGACAGATTGTAGCATAGGAATGTCATTTCCTATTAAGAGAATGTCATCCACGTATAAAACGAGGAATACTATAGTTCTCGCTACAAATCTACTATAGATGCATGGTTCATCTGGATTTTTGATAAAGCCAAATTCTTTGACTGTATCATCAAAGCAGATGTTCCAACTCCGCGATGCCTGCTTTAGTCCATAGATGGACTTAAGCAACTTGCACACCTTTCCGCTGCTCCCACTCTGAATGAAACCCTCTGGCTGGTCCATATAGACACACTCCTCTAAATTTCCATTTAGAAAAGCTGTCTTTACGTCCATTTGCCAGATCTCATAATCGTGGAAGGCAGCAATGGCAAGAAGGATCCGAATGGATTTCAGCATGGCTACTGGAGAAAAGGTTTCGTCATAGTCCAAGCCAGGTCTTTGACGAAAACCCTTTGCTACCAGCCTAGCTTTATAGGTCTCAACCTGTCCATCTACACCAATCTTCCTTTTGAAGATCCACTTGCATCCTACGGGTTTTACCCCGTCTGGAGCAATGTCCAACGTCCATACCTTGTTGGTGTACATGGACTCCATTTCGGTCCGCATTGCATCCAGCCATTTCACTGAGTCAACGCTCTGAACGGCCTGCTGGAAGCTAGTAGGCTCATCATAATCTATGATGCAATCCTCTCTATCCCCGTCTATGAGAAAACCGTAGTATCTCTCGGGCGGATGAGTCTGCCTACTACTTCTGCGGAGCGGCGTAGGAATGTCCTGTTCTTCCGAACCCTTTGGTTCCACTAAACTTTCAGTAATAGTCCGTGGCTCTGGAATTTCTTCCAGTTCTACTGCGCTCCCACTTATCTGGTTTTCCAAAAACTCAGTTTCCAAGAAGTAGGCATGACGAGAAACAAGAACTTTTTGTTCCTCTTCACAGTAGAAGAAATATCCTTTGGAATTCTTTGGATATCCCACAAACTTGCACTGTACTGAGCGTGCCTCGAGCTTGTCCGCATGCTGCTTTTTGACAAAAGCTGGACATCCCCATGTCTTAATGTGCTTAAGATAGGGTCTCTTCCCACACCACATCTCATATGGCGTAGTAGGCACAGTCTTAGTAGGAACTCGGTTCAAAAGATATGCGGCTGATTCTAGCGCATATCCCCAGAATGATCGCGGTAACTCAGCGTTACCCATCATGGACCGCACCATATCCAATAGGGTGCGGTTCCGTCTTTCCGATACACCGTTATGTTGCGGAGTGTATGGAGGAGTAAGCTGAGAGAGAATTCCGTTCTCTTTTAAATAGTCCAGGAACTTGGCACTTAAGTATTCTCCACCTCGATCCGATCTTAGAATCTTAATACTTTTGCCGGTCTGTTTCTCTACTTCATTCTTATACTCCTGGAATTTTCCAAAGGCTTCGGACTTATGTTTCATTAAGAAGACATAACCGTACCTTGAGAAGTCATCCGTAAAAGTAATGAAATAAGAATGGCCGCTTCGCGCATGTGTAGACATTAGACCGCACACGTCACTGTGTACGAGTCCCAAGAGCTCGCTCGCTCTTACTCCATGTCCAGTAAACGGAGTCTTTATCATCTTTCCTTTGAGATAGGATTGACAAGTGGCATACGACTGATATTCGAACGCATTCAAATACCCTTCTGTATGTAACTTCGTCAACCTTCTCTCATTGATGTGACCCAGTCTACAATGCCACAAGAAAGTCTGATTTATTTCTGGAGACTTTCTTTTGTATGTATTCTGGACATTGAAAATCTGTGGTTGGTTCAATACGTATATACCATTACTCAATGTACCTGACCCAATCAGAACTTGATTAAGGTGAATGTTTACAACATTAGTTACAAACGCAAATTCATAACCTTCTTTAGAAACTAAAGATACAGAAATGATATTACAAGTTGCGTTGGGTACAAAAAAGCAATTACGCAAAACCAAAACATGTCCATCTGACATTCCCAGGTGATAGTCCCCCACGGCTTTAGCATCCATGCTATCTCCGTTCGCAACTCTGAGGGTCATGTCACCTGCCTTCAAAACCCTACGGTTTCTCAACGCCTGCAAAGAATTACAGATATGAGATCCTGATCCGGTATCCAATACCCAGGAAGTAGAGTTTATTGAAAGACAGTTTTCAATAACATACACACCTGAAGCTGAAGCTGCAACCTGCTTCAATTCCTGTGTTCTGGCCTTCCAGGCCCTGCAATCATTCTTCCAGTGTCCTTTCTTATGACAATAGAAGCATTCTTCCTTATCCACAAGCTTCCCCGCTTTCTTTGTTGCTTTAGCTTTTCCCTTCGTATCCACTTTACTAACACCGCCCCTTGGTTTGGCGGGGGCTTTCTTCTTCTTTCCCTTGGCTTTCGCCTTGGACCTAGAAGAAGATGATCCTCCTACAAACAAAGTGGATGTTTCCCTACCTTTCTGTAGGGTGCCCTCTGCGCTCCTCAGCATGTTGAGGAGCTCTGAAAGTTCAACCTCTTTTTCTTGTAAGTTGAAGTTCAGTATAAACTGGGCGTAAGTGGAAGGAAGGGACTGGAGAACTATATCTGTATATAGTTCACTCTCCAATGTGATCCCTAGGTCCGCGAGCTCCTCAATGTAGCCGATCATCTTTAGCATGTGCTCGGCTACCGATGATCCGACGGCCATTCTTGCCGAAAATAACTTTTTCGACGCTTCGTATCTTGCGATACGAGATTGCTCTCCATACAGTTCTTTTGTATGGAGAAATATGGATTCAAGGTCCATATTCTCGTGCCTCCTCTGATGTTCGTTGTCCATCGAGGCAAGTACGAGGCACTTGGCCTTCGCGCTATCAATCTCCCAAGTCTTGCGGATTTCCTTATCCGCGACGCTGGAAGTGGGACCAGGGGCAGGGGGAGCTTTGGTGGTAAGAAGATACCCCAGCTTGTCGTAAGTGATTGCTATCTTGACATTCCTGAGCCAATCTTTGTAGTTTGGCCCTGTCAGTTTGTTTTTATCTAGGAGTAACTTAAGTCCAGTCATGTCGATTTGGTCGCTGCAATTAGGAGAGAGAAGAAGAAACACTCAGCATGATGCTCTTGCAAGTTTAGAGTGGTTTTTAGTTTGTCTAAACAGGATGGCTCCCACTGTTTCTCGAATCCCTCCTCAAACCATAAAGGAAGAATTAGTCGGGATCAATCCCACCGCACAATACTTGCTTAACCGTTCAGCCAGGCCGGTGTCGGTACTTCGAGGGAGGTTTTCCAACGCTTTCGCGAAGTTCCTTAATTAAAGAACCTCTTTTTCCTGGGGGCGTAGCCCCGCTAACACCTTTCTAGGCACCTACTAGGTTTATAGCATTGATCGTTTAGTGAGAAATTTCCCGAGGAGTAGCATATACTCACAGTAGGATCGGGATCCAAATATCATTGCGTGACGAAACTGAAGGAATCCTACCAGAATCATCACACTCCAAATGGTATGCAAATCTAGCAAGTTTCAGTACTTATGAAACTCCCGATGTGGATTTTTTCCCCATGCTCTTATGACCTTGACTTTGGCCAACAAATCATAAGTCACATGTCAAGTTCTACCCGTCGTTCTCCAGGTTAATTTGAATCCACCCGCACCTACCCTTGACTTTGGCCAACAAGGCAGTGCGACTGTTCCAAACCAACGCATCTATCTATGCTGCACATGAATACCCAATAGCTACCAATCACTATGCCTTGACTTTGGCCAACAAACACAGCTTGAATACTATTGACTATTCATATGAAACGACGGAGGGCTACGAATGGTTTTGGTAAAACCGTGAACGTAGTGAACTTGATTTGGTCGATGGAACGAGATAGCTTTTGAAAGGAGTGGCTCAAGCTCCGCATTTAAAAGTTGGTTTTGAAAAGAACCGAGTGGTTTTTCGAAAGTGTTCCAACGACTTTAACTTGGTTTATTATCTTGCATTAGTTCTTTTAATGCGTGATATTCTTGCATTAGTTCTTTTAATGCGTCCCATCATTTAATCCTACCATTGCAGAAAACAACCAAAATATGACGTACGCTTATGCCATTCGCATTCGCCACGGGGCCCCGTCATTACCCGTTAGGTTACTTAACTAACGACAGAGCGGGGGCTGGGCTAGCGCGTCTGTAAAACATAAGCAACGCCTAAATAATATCATATATAGATATACTGCAATGATAAACATTTCAGATCACAGATGAATACATTGGATATACTAGGAATCTGTAATTCGTACGAGCCTGTAACGAAAGACAGATTACACAGTCGCGGTGAATAGCCAAATACCCCACCCAAGACCCCTACGGGTGCGGCAAACTACCCGCCAAGTACCCGAAGCGTAGTAACCTCCCTCATCTCCATGAGTAGGCCACTCGACACTTCGGCATACCCGGTAGTTTGTGCACCCCCTCCATGGGTCTATCCTAGGAGCAAAAACAGTAAAAAGAAATTATACAATGACGGCTACAACCCCGACCCGGTTGTGCGGCCATACAAATAATTATTACATCAATTTACAAATTTACATGAAATGAAAGAAAAGAAAACTCTCGTCTCACAACCCCCGGCTATTCACCCGCGACAATCCAACATATTCATATCCACATTCCAGCAACATTACAGATCACAGATTTGTATAACCCCCACTAATCGACATATAGCGATTAGTAGACGTTCAATACAAATATCACATTACAGAAAAACCCGTTAGCTTAAGTCTTATAGAAGTTCGATCAAAAATACGGATTTTCGGGACCCCAAAATAAAATTTTTCGTTCTGGAAAATCTGGGTTGAAAATATATATTCCAAAAATCCCAAAATACCCCCAGAAGAACACTGCACCAAAAATGGACCACGGCCGAGTCAACTCGGCCGCGGATCCGCGGCGGGAGCGTGCTCCCGCCGCGTTTCCGCGGCGCTTTGACTCAATCGTTGGACCAATTTTGGTGGGTGTTCACAGAAAAGCCTGAGCCGATTTTAGGTGTGAAAATAATCAACTTTTGAACAGTATAAAAATCGACAGAAACTTCGAATTTCGGGGTTTGTTTTCGGGACTTTTTCTTTGATCGATCTTCTAGTTACTTGCTAACATGTTAGATAGAGTTTAACCTGTCTCTGATACCACTGTAAGTCCATGCTACCTCTCCCGGTACTTTCGGGAATGCGGAATTTGGTAAAAAACGATTTTTACGGAGGTGGTAACATGGACCTAAAACCCGGATCTTGGTTAAACATCTATCTAACAACCTAACTACGAGTTTCTAGCTACTCGGTTAGGGGGTTATACCTTGCTTGTCTTGAACTCCTTCGTCTTCAAGCTCCGATGGTGGTCCGGATTGGCTTCTTCCCGTCGTCTCCGTACGCCGAAGATAGATCCACCTGAAAGCTCCAACCTTTAGCTCCTTCTTCGTTCTTTGAAGAAACTAGTTCACTCGGTTTGCTAAACCTTGTGAACTAGAATGAGTAGAGAAGAGTTTGTGTGGGATTTTATCTATGGTTCTTGATTCTCAACTCATGAGACAAGAGAACCATAGATTAAAGAGAGGGAAAAAGAGCAAGAGGGTGAGAGCAAAACAAGAGAGCTCAAGAACAAGAGAGAGAATGAGCAAGAAAGAAAATGAGCAACTCTTTTGTCTCTCACCCTCTCATAATCCAAAGTCATGATAACTCATCATACTAAAAAAGTCTTATGTGATGGTTGAAGCAACCATAACCATATCATTTCATGCACTCATTTTACACAAATGAGCAAGCAAACAAAAGTCTTTGCCATGAAATGATGGCTATGGTTATCATGATGGTCAACTAGTCAAGCCTAGTCAACCGGTCAACAAAGTCAACAAGTCAACAAAAGTCAACAAGTCAACAAAAAGTCAACAAGTCAACAAAGTCAACAAAAGTCAACAAGTCAACAAAGTCAATCCTCCACAACCATGTCACCATAATACTTAATTAATATAATAGTTAATCACATATCATATTCTCATTAGGGTTGACCAAAAAGTCAAATTGTCAACGGTCAACTGCCAACAACCCTAATGAGAATCCGCTGCCTCTGTCTCCCTGTCAACTGTGCATACACACCCGCATCCGCGTTCCGAGGAACACGAATGCATACTGGATAAATCCAATCCCAAAAGGTACACTAGATCTGGCTTAAACCAAAGCCCGCTAGTGTAAACTGTCCGGACACTGTACGTGCACAAGTGCACGGATGTGACCGAACCCTGTCGCAAAAATCATGCGACCTGTCGCAATACCATGCGACCTCTACTCTTTTGCCTAAAGGCGAAAAGCTTTCTGTGTGGGACTCTAAAGACTCGACACTACGCTGGCAGTGGGTTTAACCACAGACCGCAAGCGACACTAGCTGTGCGTAACGGTCCCCAGGTAATGCCGACAAGAAGACCGACGAGGCGAAACCCATCTGAACTCCTACTGAGCCTGAGTGTGACATTCTCCGTACAGTCCGGTCTGTTCGTCTGATACATCGTATGGCGGGCCTAGGGGGCGGTAAACGTCAGTCCCCCAATAGCGGTACAAGTCGTGCCGGAGCGAAGCCCAAAACACCCTGAGATAACACTGGAAGCCTACCAATATATCTCGTTTGCCCTGGCCAGGGACTACTCGTGTAATGGCTCTCCTAGACACAGCGCGATGTCAACCCCCAATACCGGGAGAGACGAATCCTGTCTAACCGTCACTGCCTCCAAGTGCTTCGGGACTGCACCCAACCACTACCTGTTTGCACGACTCCTTTGAGCCGTGGTAGGGTAGTGATCAAAGTACAGTGGGAACACACTCGAGGCGAAGTGACAGTGTCAAGTCAGCGGACTAAGCTGTACTCATGTCACCTGGGAACTGATAACTGACGATAGGCATAATACCAACTAGTCAGTTCCCGACGAGTCCTGTCCAGTGTACCCGTAACCTAACGAGCACCTGCATACTATCTCAAGTACGACGTACTGACGGCTGTGGGACAGACCGTCTCCCACACTGGGATGAGAAGCGCATGCGCTGGTCTACTCCGGAGTATCGATGCCCTGTCTCGATAGTCCTGCGACCAGGGACCTGCATAAGGATGTGCTTATGGATTACCCAGCCCCACTAGTGTGACGGCCATCACATCGCTGGTAATCAAGCAAAGATCCTAAGGGCTCCACTAATGTGTATAGGCGATATACAAAAATAAACACATGTACACATTGAAGTAGAAACAAACCAAGTAGCATACTACTATTTTGAGCAAGATTGTATATACAAGGTGAATATCCCAAGCATCCATTAAGTAATATACAAACTAGTATGATACAGTAATGGCCTCTAGGGCATATACACTAACACGTTCCTAATCACACAATAGTTCTAAGTATACAGAACAAACACAAGAGGAACGGTTCAGAAATGAACGAAGCCTTCTTATGGCATTGTAGACTAGGTCATATCAATGCGACAAGATTGGCTAAGTTGCATAAGAATGCATATTTGAATCTGTTCGAATTTATATCTTATGAAACTTGCCAGTCATGTCCCAAAGGCAAGATGACCAAAATTCCGTTTACTGGGCACGGAGAAAGAGCTAATGAACTCTTGGGACTGATCATAGTGATGTATGCGGTCCTATGTCTACACATTAAAGGAATGGTTCCTCGTACTTTATTGTTAGTTGTATATATACCCTAGAAGCCATTATTGTACATGATTGTATATCATAGTGGATGCATGGACATATATAGAGAGGACTTTCTTGCTCGACATGATAGTATGCTATCTGGTTGCTCTTTATCTTAACATGTAAACTTGTATTGTGATACTGTCTTTCTCTCACATGTTGATAAAACCCTTAGGATGTATACTTGACTACCAGGATTATGATGCAGATCATACTAGTGGGGCCATGGTAGTCCACAAGTACATCCTTTAATTGTTCCTAGTCGAGGGTGTATCGAGACGGGGCATCGATATTCCAGAGTAGACCAGCGTATACGCTTCTTGACCCATTTGATGGGCGATGGATGATCCCATATCCATTGGTGTTTGACATCAAAGATGGTATACGGGTGCTCAGTGAGGACTGAGTATACTGAATATGACTCGCCGAGAACTCCTAGATGGTATTATCCCTAACGTCAGATAGCATTTCTCTGGTGACACTGGTACAGGTTAGTCTGTAGACCTGAGATCGTCATAGAGTCTTGTGTGATTCCCACTGTGCTTTGATTTACACCTTACCATGTTCAAGAGAGCGCGCAAAACGGTGGTTTTTGGGTACAGTCCCGAGTCACATGGAGGAAATGAGCGATAGGAGGTGTTTCGTCTCTCCCGGTATTGGGGGTTGATTTTGCGCTGTGCTCGATTGGCCATAACAGGAAGTCTCTGGTCAAGGATGATACGGAGATTTACTGGTAAGTGTTATCAGAAGTTTCTCGACCCGTTATGAGCTTCATATCGGCATGACTTATCAAGTTACTGGGGTCTGACATTTACCACCCCTAGACTAGAAATACGACATATCAGACGAAGAGACCGGACTGTACGGTAGTGTTGCTGTTGAATTCACGGGAGTATGAACAGGCTTGCTTGTTGATCTTCTGATCGTTCAATACCCTGGTAGCCGTTACGTTCAGCTAGTACTGCTGACGGTTTGTGGGTGACTGATATGATCATCACCTACTGCTGGCGTATTGACGAGTTTTTAGAGTCCTATACAGAGGTTTCTTGGCTCAGGCGAAACGAAGTAGGAGCACATATGTGATATGTGCGGGACCGAGGTTAATACGTGTATGTGATACCGTATTCTAATCTCGCGATATATGATATCGATTGGTTATATATGATATGGCCGGGTTACCCAATCAAGTGTTGATTCAATAAGTTGATATAAATAATATTAGTCGGTTATATATGATATAGCTGGATTATTAAATCAAGTGTTGATTTAATAATTTAATGTATAATTATATCTTTGATATATTAATTTACATTAACTAATATTAGCTCACTTAAGAATTTATTGTTCTCACTTGTACTCATAATATAAATGTGATATATATTATTGCATTTATCTTTTGTGTCATGCTTGATGATACATTGAACATGGGTGTATGGGACCCACACCATGCTTTAGATAATGAGGGTAATAAATTATTAAGGGTAAATACAAAATTAGATAGAAATTCATTTGGTTTGGAAGCTTGGAAAAGCTTGTGGTGTTTCCCCCAATTAGAGCAAGGCTCTGTTTGAATTTCAAAAAATTCAAATTTTGAAGCAACGCTTCAAATTCTGTGCGCTGCGCGCAACGCGCCACGTGTCAGAAACTGATACGTCAGCGCAGCGTCCAAGACAGTGCGTCCAATCAGAGCAAGGCTCTATTAAAAAACAAAATTAAAAGAAGCAAAGCTTCAGTTGCGCAAGCGCTGTGCTGCGCGACACGTGTCAGCGCAGTCGCTTTTGCGTAAGCGCTGCGCTGCGCAGTCGCTTTTGCGTAAGCGCTGCGCTGCGCGACACGTGTCAAGCGCTGGTGCATCTGCGCCAAACAGAATTAAATTTCTAATAAGATCTTTCTGTCCTTATTAAAGCAAGAAGATTGTCTTTTGTAAAACAGAAGCCCTTGGATCAAAGATCCAACGGTGGAGAAAATTCCCCAAATCACTCAGAGAAAGATCTCTTTAACAAATTTAACAAATTTATGGGCACTATATAAAGGCCCCTAGACCCCAATTCATCAAGGACATCGACATCAAGAACTTCAAAAAACAGAGAGAACTCTGAAGAAATTTGAAGAACTCAAAAAAAAAGAAGGTAAAGACCTTTATGAAAAAGAAGAAGAAGTTCTTCTGAAATAGATTATTGATCTAAGAACAAGATCAATGATATTCAATAAAAAAATAATAAAAAAATAATAACAGTGCCTTGCACTTTTTTATGAACCATTGGTTCTAGAATCTCAAAGATTCTTTTCTTGAATCCAAAATTGGATCAAGTTATTGAAACAGTGCATTGCACTTGCAGATCTGCACTGTTGCGCTCCTGGGTTGGCGCAAGCCACCAGAGAGCGCCACGTGTCAGCAGCGCAACAGCGCAACGCACTGACATAGCGCACTGCGCTGTTACGCTTGCGCTCATCAGAGCGTGACACGTGTCACCTCCACATGCGCTTGCGTTCAATAATTGGCGCAAAGCGTCTGGCAGCACACTGTCAGAAGAGCAAATGCTCTGCATTATTCAGAAGGGGCAAAGCCCAATTAAGAGGCCCAATGGACCAGAACAAATGCTCTGCAATATAAAAAAGGGAAAGAGCCCAATTAAAAAGGCCCAACGGGCCAGAATAAAATGCTATGTATTATTAAACAGGGGCAGAGCCCTAGTAAAGGCCTAACAGGCCAAATGCAAATAAAAATGTTGAATATTCAACTGGACTTAGCCCAATCATGGCCGTAAGTTCTCAAATTAAATTGACTGAGCAAGGCTGCTCTCCTAAATCAATTTACATCCGGTTCGAGGGTACATCTCCGAACTCCTCTGACCCCTATCGTTGTAATCCTTGAACGACGTTAGAGAGGCGACGGGTCCCGACGACCACACACCGATATGGACTGTGGGGTCCTTAAGCCCATGGACTTATGCGTCCTTAAACTACCTATGGACCACCACGTCCCTAAACTGGCAATGGACCGCAATGTCCTTAAACTACCTATGGACCACAACGTCTCTAAACTGGAACAATAGAGCCCTCAAATGCTCTTTTGCCGGATCTAAACGATCCCGTTTAAGTTGATCTTAGCCTCAAACCTGGCTAACGTATCTTTAAACATTCAAATGGATTATAAAAGTCCAAATCAACTTTGGTTCAAGGGTACATCTCCGAACTCCTCTGACACCTGTTGTTGTAATCTTTCAACGTCGTCAGAGAGGTGACGGGTCCCGACGGCCATAAATTAAACGGACCACTATGTTCCTAAACTGGAACAATAGAGCCCCTAAATGCTCTTTCCGTTAAGTTGATCTTAGTCTCAAACAGGACTAACGTATCCTTAACGAGCGTTTAAGTTGATCTTAGCCTCAATACGGCTAACGTATCCTCAAACAAAAACACCAAACCCAAATCTAAGTAAATACGGATTTAGACTAATCCACGTCCTACGGGCGACGGCATAACTTAGTCTCCGTATACAATCCACGGGCATCCACAAACAAACAAACACACACGACACGAAGTGAAATTTCTGGAGAAGGAGAAAGTGGTTACCGCGATACGGTAGTGTAATTAACTGCAGGGGCTTGCGCCTGCAGGGAAGAGCGTCCCCACAATCAAAAACCCCTCAAGCGAGGGGGAATCTGACGAAGTCTGCTATATCGGCCGCATCCGTATAAACCTTCGATACATGGTGCTATAAATCAACTTGGCATCTTCGGAGAGGTAGACGGATATAACCAAATAGCATCTGTCCCGAATCTCAGGCAAGACGAACCTACGCGGTCACGTCTCTGTATTCGGAGGGGAACAGATTCTGGCACGCCCGGTGGGACCTTTTCCTCTTTCCACTCCACACTTCGTGTGTCGTCTTCGCGAACGAATCGCGGTTTGTTAATGGTTACCTTTGGGTTTCAAGTTACTAAGATTTGGTCTTTTGACTGGCACAGAAATCAAGCATCAATGGCCTCTAACTGCTCGAACTGCTCGAACTGCTCGAAGTGCCAATGCAACCGACGCTCCACCTCATCTGGAGGTGTAGCATATGGGCCTCAAGCGGCCTCCATCCTTACTCTGCCGGTAGAACAGGTGACCCAGGCCACCATCGGCCTGTTCTTCGGGACCATGATCCCGCCTGCAAGCTTCACCATGCCAATGCCCGCACCAGAAGCGAACAAGAAGTCAGTCTTCGACCGGCTCACTGCTACAACGGCCCCTTTCAACGGGTCGTCCAACTCCTCGGTCTTCACCAGACTGAGCCTCAACTCCAAAGGGCCCGCCAAAAAGCCCATGATACCTAAGAAGGCCATCCCAAAGAAGACGACTGCTCCCGAAGTCGCCAAAGCGGCTTCTCCTGTCAAGGAGTCAGTCTTTTCGAGGCTGACTATTCCAACTCCTGCCCCAGCTCGAGGATCTGTCTTTGACAGATTAAATGTTGCCACTCAAAGGACGACCTCAGTCTTTAAGAGGCTGGCACCGGTTGGACCCGATTCAGACAGGGGGCAAAAAGAAGCTGTCTCTATCGCCGAGCCAGTCCCAGCAGCTCGTTATGCTCGACGTCGCCATTGGCGACGAGTAAGGAAGGCAGGGGGCAACTCCCCCTGAGGGCTAACTCCACCTGCTCCAGTGGTGGAAGTCAATGTTACTGTTCCAACCGGGAACAGCTTTGAACCGCTAAGGAGGGTACGTAAGAACTCTCCAACCGCTACACTGAAAAGATCTCCTCCACCTGTGGAGAGAGTTCCGGAAACGAAGCAGGAGCAGCCCCCTCAACGGCTGTCCTAAAAAATATACAAGGTTTGGCGAAGGGTTCAAGACTCCGTAATTGACCCAGATCATTCTCGTCAACAGAAGAAGGCGAAGGTGCAAGAAGAAAATGACCGTCCTATTAAACAGCAAAGGACAACAACCGCCAGGGTGCCCACTACAACGGCCCCTTCAACTTCAACGGCCCACAAAAGAAGAAGGCCGGAGAAAATCCCCGCGCCCGCGGCAAATGCCAAAGGCGGTGAACCTAAACGCCCTAAGTCCGGGGGCATAATAGTTCATACAGTATTCATGGCGTCGGGAAAGGAGGACAGCCGTGCATCTACAGGTCATAGACCGCTTACACGGTCAGTGACCAAAGCTCAGGAGCAACAGCAAAAGCTCCAGGAGATGATGAACGCGATGGCCGCACTCACTGGGCCAAAAGAAAGCCCTGAAGCGTCCTCAGATGAACCTCAGGAACAAGAAACTGACGCTGAATTCCTTCGCCGGATATTGGAGAAGAAGGATAAAGAGGCTGCGGAACAAGCAGCCAATATAAAGCAAATGGCCCTCCTGTTCCAGGACATGGTGGGCATAATGATCCAACAAGATCATCCTGCTGAAGATCCTCCGATCGTCCTTGAAGACGACATGGGAGAAACGTCAAATCCTCCACCGGCTCTGTCAACAGCCAAGGAGGAGGCAATCTCCAAAGCTGACCTGGACGAATATATAGCTCAGCAGATCCGGGTTCATCAGGCGACTGAAGCAGCCGGTCAGGTTGTAAAAACGGGGCGACCGTATCCGAGCCGGTACGATCAGATCAAGTACCCGCCAGGCTATACAATACCAAAATTCCATGTGTATAAGGGGACTGGCAATCCCCACCAGCATGTTGCCCAGTTCGGGGCGCTCTGCGGCAACACTGGCGGTGATGATAAATTGTTGCTTCGCCAGTTCGTTGGTAGCTTATCGGATACGGCATTCGAGTGGTACTCTGAGCTCCCAAACGACTCTATCAAGACCTTCGCGGAGATGGAACTGCTATTTACTCAGCGTTTCGCAAGCGCCAGCGAACGCACCTCAATGACGGCATTGATTAATGCTAGAGTGAAGCCGGGCGAAACATGGGTCCAATATGCTATGCGGTGGCGGAGATTATGGTCAAAATGTGAGCAACGCATTGAAGAAGCTCCTGCAATGGGTATGTTTGTGGGAACCCTCGACCCGCAAGCAACCATCTCGCAATTTATGATGTTCTTCAAGCCGACTACCTTCTAGGCCCTGATCGACAAGCTAGCGCAAATGGATCAGATAGGCCATAGGCCTCCCCTTCCAAAGCCGGACTCCCGAAATGAAAAGGGGAAGGGGAAAGCGATCGTTGTCGCTAATGCTCAACAACAGCCGAGCAACTCGAAGCCGGTTGTCCGTCAAAATAATATGCGTCCGCACGTACCCTTTGAGGAGAGGCTAGGACGTCCTTACCCATTTTCCCGAGATAAAACGAGAAGATTATTCGAGCTGGCGTTGCGCAACCGACTCATAAATCTGCCGGATCCAAAACGTCCGTCGCAACCAAATGATGTCAATGAGCCCAACTACTGTCCTTATCATCGAGTACTGGGTCATCCGATCGAGGATTGCTACGTATTCAAAAATTGGATTGAAGACCAGTACCAACAGGGTAAGTTCGCATTGTCCGACAGATGGAAGGTGAATCTGCCACAGCCCCACACCTCTAAGAAGAGGAATACGCCGGGGGCAACATGCTCTCTCGTTGAAGAACCTCCTTGGGAGGTTGTACTATCAGCCAAGACAAAGAGAATGCTAAACGATCTTCAAACATGTTCAGCGATTAGGTGTAAGAATCCGTTGGAACCTCAGATCATTGAAGGAATGTTGAAGCCGTATCCAACTCAAATGATCGATGGAGGTGGACCAAGCATTCACAACCAGCCGTTGAAATCTTCAAAGAAGATGAAAAAGAAATCCAAGAAGCCCGTGAAGCCTGGCGATAAGCGCACGGACTTACAAAAACAAATTGACGCGCTGGAGGAATACAACCAGAAGGCACGGATTCCCATTACACTCTAAGAGTTCCTCAACCACGTCTTTCAAGAGGAAGATGAGGGAGAAAGTTCGTCGGATGAATCCAAAGAATACGTGGTGAGCTGTCATGTGATTTCCCATTCGTTCACAGACAATGAGGAAACTCCTTGCACTGAAAAGCTGTGGGCAGATCTTGAGCCAAAAATTCTGGGGCCATCGGATGAAGTAATCGACGCATTCCTCAATGAAGCTCTCTTAAAAAGTAAAGCTGATCGGGAACGCGAGACGGCTATATTTGAAAGGGCCAAGTGCCAGCGGCTTGACAAAAGAGTTAAGACGCTCCCGCTAGAGCAAGATACATCCACCACAGATAAAAGCAAATTCAAGACGAGGAAAAGGTTCGCTAAAGCCATGTCAATGGGTATGAAGCTACCGTCCTCTGAAAGAAGCATTACCGGTGAAGCGGAAATGCACCCCTTTTACTGCTTGTATCATCAGAAGATTTCGCACCCCACTGAAGAGTGCAAAGCTTTCGATAGATGGTGGCAAGGATATGTTGCTCACCGACAACATTTTAAGCGGGAAAAGCACAAAACTCGTCGGGAGCGAAAAAATACGACCGAAGGGCTTAACAGAACTACCGGCAACTGTCGTATGGTTAATGCCGGGGGATCACAAGTGCTCACATTTGGGAGCGATTCTGATGAGGAGCTAGAGCTTGGCCCTCTCTTTAAATAGTCCACCTCGGGAAAAGGAGAAGAGCAGAAGGTCTGTGAAAATATCCGGCTGCGTAATCGCACGCTGCCCGAAAAAAATCTCGGACTCTCAAACAAAAAAGATAAAGGGAAAGAAAAGGTCTCTGAGGATATCGCCCTAGATGACCAAGTTGTGGAGGAGCTAACTGCCAAGGACACGCCATAGAAAAATAAAGTGGATTACAACGTTCTAGCGCATCTGAGGAAGCTACCCTTGGAGCTCAGCATTCTTGACGCCCTTTTACTATCAAAAGAGGCGAGAGATTCGTTAATTAAGGCACTACAGGAGCCGGAGCAGTTCCAAGCTTTCCCGACTGAAGAAAAGATGAAGGATGAATTGGAGGAAGTGCACACGGCCGATGTCACTTTCGGCGATGAAGACCTTCTCCTTGGGACGTGCGAACACAATCACCCCCTCTATGTCTCAGGATACTGCCATGATATAAAGATAGGCAAAATCTTGGTCGATAACGGGTCGTCTGTTAATCTCCTTAACGTGCGGGTGTTGAAAGAAATCTGCATGAGCGTCCAGCACCTTGCTCGGGACAAGATCACCATCTCCGGGTTCGACTCCCAATCATAAAAAACTCTTGGATCTGTGATACTGACGCTACGCTTTGGGCTGCTCGTTACGGACATTAAATTCCACGTCATAGATGCCAAGACATGCTACAATGCTCTGCTTGGTCGACCATGGTTACACGAGTACAACATCATCCCTTTTACGCAACATCAGTGTATGAAGTATTTTAGGGATGGTCTCGAGTATACCGTGATGGGAGAACTGAATCCGTTTTCCGTGAACGAAGTCTGCAAATATGAAGATGCCAAATACTTCTTACCGGATTTCGAAGACATGGAGAGGTGTCACAAGCCGGAGAACAAAACTAACGCCACCATCCCTGTCTTCGGCAGTGATACCAAGGAGGAAGAGGAGATAATTTATTCGGGTCCGCCCCAATACAACAAGCCGGGACCATCCGCTCCTATGTTGATATTTGGTAGTGATTCGGAGGATGAGGTCCATACTGTATTCTCTACCCGTCCTTCAATACAAACGTCCGCTGACGAAGAGCAAAGTCTGCAAGTCGCCATAGTGCCGCTTAAACATTATAAAGAACTGGATGCGCTCGATACCTACAGTGTAGAGGAGCTGCAGACGTTCTATGTCCCTCCCAGGCGAGAAGGCGAAAAGGCAATTCTATTCTACCGCTCGGTGGAAACCAAAGTGGAGAAAGAAATCTGGCACGGCGTGGATCTTACGCTTGACAGGCTTCAGCCCATCCGACTCCCCAGATATTATACAGAAGGCTTGAAGAGGCCGTTGAAGTGCCAAGGGATACCCTTCAAACAGACCGCTCGAAAAGCCAAATTCTATGACAGGGTCTGGAACGTCCCCGGAACTCAGAACAAGCTGCCTAGTGGGAGGATGGAAACAATCGGGCTCGGATACATTCGATCCAAGAAAAAAGAGCTACTCCGCGATTGTTACATTGTACATAACTTCGATGAAGAAACGGATGCTCAATGGGAGGACGCTAATCCTGAACCAGTAAAAGTTCCTGATGCAAAAGTGCCCAGTCCGTCGTTTGAAGAACAAATGGACAGGCTTATAAGGGAAGCTGGTCAAAAAGTCCGAGACGATCACAACCACGAAATGGCCATCTACGAGAAAGCCAAAACTCAACGCCTCCTTCAACAGGCCGTGAAAGACGAAAATGCTGCTCCCTGTCAACCTGTTATAAAAAAGGCTCGACGCAGAGACAGAAATAAGTCGAAAGGCGAAAAAGGTGCTCAACAGCAACAAAGCTGGACTAAGAAGCCACGCAAGCGGGAATCGAGCAGTCCTGATCTATCCCTCATGATGAAAATGGGTCGAGCGTACTCGTTTCCTCGGGACAAGACGAAGAAGATACTTGATCTTGCTCTAAAACATCAGATGCTTACACTGCCGGAGTCCAAGCACCCTGAACAAGCAGGCGAAGTCTCTCACCCAGACTATTGCTCTTATCACCGAGTAATAGGGCATCCTCTCGAAGACTGCTTCACCTTCAAGAATTGGGTCGAAGATCAGTATCAGCTTGGCAAGTTCGCTCTGTCTGACAACTGGAGGGTAACGCCACCACATAAGCACGAACCCAAAGCCACGAGAACAGAACCAACTCCACATTGGGATTGGAAGCGGATTCGCACTTGTCACATGATAACAATATTAAAAGAAGAGCCCGAGAACATGGATAACCTTCCCTGGTGCTTCGAAAACAGCAATGATGAGGTGATCTCAGAATTTCCACCAGCTCCGAAAGAACTGGAGGATGGAATACATACCACTGCAGATAACCTCAAGAAAATTGAATTGGGGACGGCGAACGACCCGCGACCGACATTTGTCAGCGAGCTGCTATCTGAAGAAAGGGTGGCTGCGTTAAGAGACGTCCTTGTACAGCATAGAGATTGCTTCGCATGGAACTATTCCGAAATGCCGGGACTAGATCCAGAAATTGTTGTGCACAAATTGGCGATATCCCCGGACGTCAAGCCAGTCAAACAGGCGCCGAGGAGAATGCGGCTCGAGCTTGAGATGAGCATCAATGCCGAGGTCAAGAAGTTAATCGACTCTGGCTTCATCCACGAGGTTCAATATCCTGAATGGATCGCTAACATCGTCCCGGTGATGAAGAAAAATGGGACAGTGCACATATGCGTGGACTTTCGGGATCTCAATAAAGCCTGCCCGAAGGACGATTTTCCAGTGCCAGTCACTGAGCTGATGATAGACAATACGTCCACTCACGAGGTTTTCTCCTTCATGGACGGCTCATCAGGGTATAATCTGATAAAGATGCATCCCGAAGATCAGAAGCACACCGCTTTCCGGACTCCTTTGGGTATATTTTGTTACAAGGTGATGCCCTTCGGTCTAAAGAACGCCGGTGCCACCTATCAGAGGGACATGAAATCGTCGAGTGCTATATCGACGACCTCGTGGTTAAGAGAAAATCATACGAGGAACATCTCGAGCATCTAAAGACTGTATTTCGACGCCTTCGGTAATACAACTTGAAGATGAACCCTCTCAAGTGTGCATTCAGAGTTTCCTCAGGCAAATTCCTAGGATTCATCATCCGACACCGAGGTATCGAGATAGATCCGTCAAAGATCAAGGCGATCATGGAAATGCCTCCGCCAAGGACTCTCAAACAATTGCTGTCTCTCCAAGGGAAGCTCGCGTACATCCGGCGGTTCATAGCCAATCTCTCAGGTAAGTGTCGTCCTTACAGCCACCTGATGAAGAAGGGAACCCTGTTCGTCTGGGATCACAAATGCCAGAGCGCGCTAGACGAGATCAAGCAATACCTGCAGAACCCGCCAGTGTTGGCTGCTCCGGTCAAGGGAAAGCCCCTCATTCTTTATACAACTGCCCTCGAAGGTTCCTTAGGTGCATTATGGGCACAAGAGAATGATCAAGGGAAAGAAAGAGCACTCTATTATTTGAGTCGAGTTCTACTGGGGGTAGAAAGCAACTATTCCCCTATTGAAAAACACTGTCTGGCGTTGATCTTCGCGATAACAAAGCTCAGGCACTATGCGTTGGCATATGAAGTCCGTCTCATTTCGAAGGTGGACCCTCTTAAATATTTAATGTCAAAAGCCATATTGACGGGGCGACTTGCTAAATGGGCCCTACTCTTGATGGAGTTCTCGATAACATATCAACCTCTCAAGGCAGTGAAAGGCCAGGCCATCGCCGACTTTCTCGCTGAGCATCCGATACCTGCCGATTCTCCTTTGAATTGCGATCTTCCAGACGAACATGCGTTTGATGCGATCGACGGTAGTGATACCCGATGGGAGCTTTATTTCGATGGAGCGTCTTCGGTGAAGAAGCACAAACAAAATACCCCTATAATCAAATCGGGGGTAGGCCTTATCTTCGTAACTCCACAAGGAGGGATAATACGCTTTGCTTTCTCCTTAACGAAACCGAGGACGAATAACGAAGACGAATACGAAGCTTTGATAGCAGGCCTCGAGATCGCCATTGACATGGGAATTGAAAACCTCCTCATATACGGAGACTCCCAACTGATAGTCAGTCAAGTAAATGGCGACTACCAAACGTGCAAACCGGAGCTGGTGAAGTACGGCGAAAAGGTGCAACAACTGTTGACCCAAATTCCTTCCTACACTTTGGAAAATATACCGCGTACGGAAAACAGCAAAGCGGACGCATTAGCCAAGCTCGCTAAAGAACTGGCTGACGAGAATCTCGATGACGCAACACTTTCGTACCTGGTCAACAGGTATTGCTTTACGACACCAGACTACACTTCCATCAAGGAAAGCTCAGATCTCGCTGGAAAGGGCCGTATTTTGTGCGGAATGTGTATCCGCATGGCGCTGTGGATTTGGAGAATCCAAAGGACGGTTCATTTTTCAAAGTAAATGGACACCGACTCAAACCGTACCTTAGCGCCGAACCAACAGAGGAGCTCCTGTTCTTACAGGAGCCGGTTTACCCTGCATAATCTTCCTCTGCCTACCACCAAACTTCGGTTATCCAGCCAAGAACAGTGGACACTGTTCCAAATAAGTTTGGGGGTATGTATATACCATTTTGTACATTTTTGTGGATATTCTTTTTCTTTTTCTTAAAACCAAAAACAAAAAATAAAAATAAAATTTTTGTGTATATCTAACCGACAATTTTGACCCTTCAAATGATCTCTTCATGCAATGACAGTGAGGACACTGTCCAGTTTAAGTTTGGGGGTACGCTCGGTACGCATTTCTAACCTTCGCATTCATATGTATATTTTGCATCTGCATGTTAAAATCCATAAAATCCAAAAAATCTGAAAATTTTCTAAAAAAAAACATAAAAACTTGTCTGTCAAGTTAGCTAGTGGGAGAACTCTGATTCAACATTTCAACGGTTTTGTTTGATAAGATAAGAATAACTAAATATTATGTTTAGATTTTGAAAATCTGAAAGATAACTCTCCTTTGAAGTTAACTATAGCTGATATACGTCTTTACATCACACTACACGTGTCGTGAGTTTTGGAAATTAGATGACAAGTCTTTTATGTCTAAAAACTTTTAAATGGATCAATGATTTTCTGAGGATCAAATAGGTTTGTTCTGAAATAAGTAATATCAAGAATAGTTTATGAAGTGAAGTGAATATGAAGGAATGTTATTGATGCCTTAATTAGAACTAAGTCTGAAAAATAACCCATCTGAAACTTGATTGGAATGATTACACACCGAACCCACTAAACACGTCTTTTATTCAAAAAAATAATTGAACTGCCGGTTATGTCTCCGTTCGTATTGAATCATCATGATTTTCATGCCAAACTGTCTTTTGTTTTTGGACCTATGTAACTTGAGTAATTAAGTCCGCTGGGGTGTTTCTACACCTAATGCCCTAAAGCCAACTGGTTTGGGTGCATTGGCCCAAAGCTCGCTAAGAAGCCTAGAAAGTCCAGATTAAAACAAAATCAAGCGAGTGTTCTCTCCGAGTTAAAATTCCTAACGGTTCTTTGTGTGAGAATAATCTTGATAAAAGACAGGCTTTTATAAAAAAAAAATTTAGCGGAGATATGAAGGTTTTATTCTATGATAAAGACTATTGCACGTTCACAGAGGTGTGTATGAAATGAAAACAAGAAAAAGGTGGAGTGAAAAATAAGACCTAGTTTCCTGTTAAGGAAGATAGAAATTCTAAAGTTGAAACTTTACTGGAAAACGAAACTTGAAAAATGCTTAACTCTTTATAAAACTTATGTGATCCTTTCAAAATTTTTTATCTGGGCTTTATTGTGTGACATGATGACGTAAATCGATCCTTCTGGAAACTTAACGACACTATTTGCACTGCACGTAAAGACATATAAAATCTGTAGTTAAATAAGAAGCGAGGTGTGAAAAATAAAGGTTCGATAGTCTAGACTTAGGATAATAGAATTGTTATTTTCTGAAACAAAACTTTAGGGTTTGAATCTTAGTTATTTTACAAAACCAACTTGACCGGATATTGTGGGTAGTATCTGCTGAAAACCCTCAGGAGACAACACTCCTCCTACTAGGGACACCTAGAGGTTTAACGGCTTGTTGCACATGCTCAGTGCAATCGCGTTCCCTGCGAAAGTGAGGTTAGGAAATTTTTTTGTGAATAAATTGGCTTTGCTTGGGATGAGCAAATGATAAGTTTGGGGGTATTTGTTCATATCAGATTTTTGCATTTTCATACCACCCAATTTTTATCACATTGCATATCGGTAGGTACTCTTGAGCCGTGTTTGCTAGTCAATTACAAGATACAGGTTCTTGGCTCTAAACGGTGAAATTCATGGAAAAACATGACAAAACCCGGGTTCTTGCCAACCACAGATAAAACACGGATCTCCGCTCTTTATCCGTCTGTTGCCACACACCAGTTTAAGAGACAAAATGGCAAATCAATGTCATTTTCATGCACAAGGCTCAATGGCAACACAAGATCCAAGAAATCTACGCGGAGCTCGAGGAAATCATGACAAAAAGATCCACATCAAATCACCTTTTGCTCAACAGAAATTCTGGAAAAATCGTGAAGAAAATCTGAGAAAACATATATACCAGAATAAAGTACAGAGAAAACCAGGGGAGCACAGAAAGTTGGAGGGCCCAACTCCTCCATACGGCGCGGAACCGCGGCCAATGGGGGGTCTAGGCCGCGGTTCCGCGGCCATACTGGCGCCGCAGTCGGCCAAACTTCAGGGGTATATTTGTCTTTTCGTGAAGGGTCAGAATTTTGCCCTAGGTTTCCATCTGTTGGAGATAGTGCCCTCAGAGTCAATTATTAGGTCACAGGTACGTGATTGCAATGATTGATGAAGGACCTATCCCGGTAAGACAGTCTTACTCGAGATGATAGTATGCAATCTGGTTTACCTTTATCATCGTGTACTGCTTTAGGTGACCTGACAAGTCGCTATTACACGTTGATAGAGCCCCTAGGATTCTTGCTTGACCACCAGCAGTATGAGGGCGATCATATAAGTGGGAGCTGGGGTCTATAAGCATATCCTTAAAAGGTCCCTAGTCGTGGGAGTTTCGAGACAGGGCATCGATACTCCAGAGTAGACTAGTGTATACAGTCGAGACCCTGACGAGGGGCGGTGGCCGGTCTCACAAGCCACTGGTGTCAGTTAGTTCACCTAAGATGTATACAGGTGCTCATTGGGTTATGAGTACACCGGACAGGACTCGCCGGGAACATGCTAGTTGGTCATATACCAGACGTCAGATGGCAGTTCCCTGGTGACATGTGTACAGGTTAGTTCATCGACCTGGGGATCGTCATTTGTCTTGTGTGAGTTCCCACTGTACTTTGATTACTACCCTACCACGGCTCAAAGGAGTCGTGCAAACAGGTTTTAGTTGGGTACAGTCCCGAGCCACATGGAGGCAGTGAGCGTATCTTCAGGGGTTCATCTCTCCCGGTATTGGGGGTGAGGTCGCGCTGTGTCTAGGAGAGCCATTACACGAAGCCCTCGGCCGAGGCAAGGAGATTTACTGGTAGGTATTCCAGTAGTATCTCAGGGTGTTCTGGGCTACACTCCGACACGACTTGTACCGCTTTTGGGGGTCTGACTTTTACCAACCCCCTAGGCCCGCCATGCGATACTCATAGACGAACGGACCGGACTGTACGGATATTGTCACTGACAGGCTCAGTAGGGTTGTCAGGCTGAGTTCGCTCACAGACGTCCCTTTTACTCAATACCTGGTAGCCCGTTACGTATTGGCTTATACCTCTGACGTGCTAGTGGTTAAATCCACAACCAAGGTGTTGACGAGTCTTTAGAGTCCCCCACATTCAGTTACTCAGCTTTCGGGCGAAAGGTTGTAGAGGCCGTATGGAGATATGGCAAGGTCCGATCAGATACGTGCGGTATTGCACGGATCAGGATCGGACAGTTTGTACTATAGGCCGTATGGAAATATGGCAGGGTTCGATCAGATACGTGCGGTATTGCACGGATCAGGATCGAACGGATATTACTAGCCGGCTTTGGTTTAAGCCGGATCCTAGTATAGTACAGTGTAGATTTTGTCTCATTGCATTTGTATTTCGGTCGGAATACAAATGCGGGTGTGTATGCATAGTATCGGGGTTTTCCTGTAATTTATTACGGGACCAGTTTTCTGGAGTTGCCAGTTTGCTTTCCGTTTCGGCCAATTTCCTTTGTATCGTTCATTGGCCGAAGATTGGTGGAGGAGGGCTTATTTGCATTGTTGCAAATAAGCATTTGTGGAGGGGGTCTTTGCATATTCTTGTGTCATGATAGCTTTTCCTTGACCTTGACTTCTTGACTTCTTCTTGTCATCATGGTTTGACTTGTGGAAAGATGATGGTTGCTTTGGAGTGTTGGAATTGTTGTGATCATTTGTTTTTTTCTCATCATCACTTGCTTTCCACCCTCCCTTGTCTTTGTTCTTTCTCTCTCCAATCACAAAAAGGGGGGGGCGGCCACTATTGATGGATGAGGGAAATGCTTCTCTTTTGAGTGGGGAGAAAAATGTTACTCTCATTCTTATATATCACATTTTTCCCTCACCTCTCTCCAAGTTCCTTTTTCCTCCACCACAAAGGCAATTCCACAACCCCAAATGAGACTTGCTCACTACATTCTACAGCATTTCTTGGGCACGTCGAGTAGCCGGCTTCGTGCCCGAGTTGCCTCGGCATTGAGGTGGGAGCCCGTAAACGATGTAGGCGATGTGGTGCACTTCCGGCGACGAGGAGGAGACGGGACATTCCGCAGGAGATCGGGACGATGATGAGAAGACCGGAGGACTCGGATCTGTCGGTATATCTCTCTTCCCCATCTTGTAGTTAGCTAGGACTAGTTAATGGTTCGATCCGGGTATTAGTGCGCGGCGGTTTGCCAGTTCAAGTAAAAATTAAAGTTATTCACCGCTTCCGCATTTGGCCGTCGGATTGACGGCCGGGGCGCCGCCGTGCACTTACACCATCCCCCTGCCTATAATAGTCCAGAACCTTGTGAAGCCAAGGGTGCATAATCTTGTATTTTCTAGGTTTTAGAATACTTGTTCTTCTTCCTCTTCTCATCTCTTCTCCATTGAAAAACTTGTAGTGAGCTTTTGTGAGTAAAGAATGATGAATAAAGAAGTTCATTTTATTATCATACTTGTCTTGCTCTTATGTTAAATGCTTGTAATTTTCATTTGTTAACTTAGTTGTTGTTATTTCTTGTTGTTTCTTTCTTTTCTCTTTTCCTTTATCCTTAAACAACCATGATGCTTACGCTTGATCCTTGCCAAGGTGAGGTCGCAAATAGCTAGTTGTTATCTTCTAATCTCTTTCTTTCTATCTTCCTCTTTTGTTTTATTTTCTTTTCATTATGATGTGTGAGTAATTTCCATACTTGTTAGGGTAGGATAAGGGAAGTTTGAGAGAAGGAAATCTCTCTCACTCTTTCCTTGCCCAACATCTTAAATCGACTCCCGTTAATTGAACCACAATCCGCTCCTTACGGCACCCTATCCTACATGATAGCGGTGATTCCGTAGTGAGACCGGTTGTGGTTGAATTAACTGGAGGTTATGGCTAAGAGCCAAGAACGGACGGACAAGCACCAAAAGGAAGGACTTAAGCGTTGGAAAGCCTAGCTTATACTCGCAAGTTCCTTCCTAGTCGTGCTAATCCCCGTTGTTGCCGATTACCGTAACACCGATATTAAGAGTGGCAACGAAAGAAGTGAGCGACTCCTAACTCAAACTAACCTAATCCTAACCCTAACAAGCTCTCTTTACATATCATTCTAACACTTAGATAATCACAAACAAATCTGGACTTTCGGACTTAACTCGTTAAAGCGCATAGAAAAAGATTCCCATCTCCCCGCGGACGACCCGTACTCAACCGGCTAGCTACAAGAAAAACCGTTTTGATTGCGGTAATTAACTAAACTTGAACACGCAGAATCTCTACCAATCAAGGTCCAACTCTAGTACCTTTCAATGGAGGAATGACCGGGGTCCTCGGCTTCAAGGGAGCCTTGCGATCGCCGCCGGGAGGCGCACCCTTGCGGTCAACTAGCATGCGCTTTTCCATAAGAATAACTGGACCCATAGCATGCGCGTACCAAGCCACGTATGCGTTGGGGACCTTGAGGACGCAGCTCGGCTTGCTGATGAAGAAATAGGAACCCGTGTTAAGCCGCATGAAATGGTGCATTGCGTTCTTTATCCCCTCTCGGCTAACCACGGGCTTTTCCAAGAAAGCTTCCTTCGGGATCCCTTGGTTGTAGCTCGATTGCTGAGCAAACCGGTGAAGGTTATACCTCAAAAAGAGTGGTCTCATTCTGCCTGAACACCAGGTAGCCCGGCAGAATGGAGTAGAGATGGAGGATTTCCCGAGCCTTCAATATGGAAGCCCCGTCTTTAAAATCATCGCGTAGCCGCACTACCGACTTGGTGGTCTCTGAGCCTATTGTTATGACCTTATCTAGGAAGAAAACCTTCGCTCCGACCAGGTGTGGATGAAGGAGTATCCCCCTATCCTCCCGCGGAGGTGCAACTACGATCGAAGCCCCGACCAACCGTATGACCCTCGGGAGTCTGCATTTCTCAAAAAAGAGAGGAATCTTATGGGCGTCGAACACCCCGTGCATGTGCATTTCCATCCAAGAGGTAAAGTAGTGCATCGGGAAGTTAGCGGGTTGCACCCCAGGCTCACTAGCGTCCGCCGCTACGCTAAGTCCATTATAAAGATAAGCCAGCCAGGCGATTCCTACTGACAACTGCAAACCAGCCACCATCTGATGCGCTGGGTAGAAAACAGATGGCCGCATATGGTACGGGTGCATGGGGAGCGCAAAGCTACACAGCCACAAGCCCAGGAACCCTACAAAAAGTTCTCCTCATCCATGCCTGGGACGGCAATTTCTGAAAAAGGGACGACGGCGGCACCGGGGAGATAAAAGTCTTTGTGGTCATCCTCCGATGTGGGTCGGCGATCCAAACCGAATCCAAAAGGGTCGTCGAGCTGGGCGAACTTTTCGCTCCGCTCCGATAGGAACTCCGGTCGAATGAAGCGGGAAATAAAATCTGCGAAACTAACGCCCCGGACGCCCGATTCCAGATAGAGTCCTTCATAGATCTCCAGCACCTTCACCAAGACCGGGAACTGGTGCTGAATAGCGTTCTCCGGCGTTAGGTCAAACACCAGCGGCTTAGTGGCAAAGACGTATTCATCGGGAGGAAGCAACTCCTCGTAATGCTCCCCCCTCATCGGTAGACCCGAGACTTCAGCAAACTCCTTCAAGGAGATAGAGACCTCCCTGTCCGTCATCAGGAAGGTGTGGGTGGGGATATTCCATTGTTCGATAAAGGCCTTGATCCACCACGTTGGAGGAGAGGGATACTCGAAGAGCGAAACGTAGATGGCCGAATACAAACCAATCTTCGTTAGATAAGTCCTTTTCGCCGATAAGATGTACCGGGCCCACTGTAAATATCCGACAGGCGGTCTCAGGACTAATCCAATATTATAGGCCTGTCCCCAAGGGCGTGCTTCACCCTGACAGATTCGCCTCCCAAGAATGTCTATTGCCGGCGACGGCTGCACGAGAATGGCACCAATTGCAGGCTGGAATAGGTCATCCGAATTCCAATTTTTGACCTCCACGGCATACTTCACCGGGGGTTCATCCGCATAGGGGATCGAAATTATGGGCTCAGACGGCGTGGCGGAACTGAAACTTCGGTGACCCTGGATGATCTCATTGTATCACCTACCCCACAGGTGAAGGCTCTTGTACTCGGGGTCATGATCCTTTATGAGAGCGAGCACCACTCGGTCCACCGGTGCCTGGGGAAACCCTCCCTCCGAGCGAACAAACGGGAAAGGCAAATTAGCAGACATGTTTCCCGCGGAGGGACAAAAAAATTAGCCGTCAGTGTTGTAATTCCAACGCTTGAAATTTTAAAATTTATACCACGCTGCAATGCAGTGGGTAGGGGACCAAATGGGGACCCACAAAATCTGGATAACAGTGCATCATTTAATAAGACAGCCCCATTATTGGATGAGACTGTCAATTAATGAAAAGATCCTCAAGAGAATATCCTCATTGATGGAAAATCCCTAGAGACAAGGAGAAAATCTCCTCTTTTAGAGCAAACCTCTGTCACAGAGTGACATTTGTCAAACTCTGGTCTCAAGCGAATAAAATTTCCTTAAAAAGAGCCTAGCTCTATAATAATGATGGAAAAATCCATCAAAAAGAAAACTTTAACTCCTGAAGATTAAAAATTTGGGATCTTAAAGATCCATGAAAACTTTTAGGAGTTCTCCATTTTCAGATCAAAAAAGATTTACATTTGATCCATGAGCAAAGCTCTGTTCATGGGTTAAAACTCATGAACAAGATCTCTGTAGATCTATGAACTTTTGAGAGCAAGGCTCTGTTGATGAAACCCCAAAAGGGTTTTCCTTAGATCAAAGATCTATGAGAGCAAGGCTCTGTTAATTAAATTTAATTTAATTTAAATTTTTTACCTAAGATGGTTCTAGGTTCTGAACTTTGAAAGTTCTTAGAAAGAAACAAGAGCAAGGCTCTAAAAGTTCTTAAGCAAGAGCAAGGCTCTGAAATTCAAGATTCAAGAAAATGGTAAAAAATTTACCAAGGACCAAGGGTCCTATTTATAGGCGCCTGCGCCTCTTCAACTCACCTGATTGATCCAATGGTTGGGATCTTGCCACCGCTGCACTCACGTGCGCGCCATGTGAGCGCAACGGTGGGGGGGCATTTGTTTCCCCCAATTAGAGCAAGGCTTTGTTTGAATTTCAAAAAAATTCAAATTTTGAAGCAACGCTTCAAATTCCGTGCGCTGCACGCAACGCGCCACGTGTCAGAAGCTGATACGTCAGCGCAGCGCCCAAGACAGTGCGTCCAATCAGAGCAAGGCTCTATTAAAAAACAAAATTAAAAGAAGCAAAGCTTCAGTTGCGCAAGCGCTGCGCTGCGCTGCGCAACACGTGTCAGCGCAGTCGCTTTTGAGTAAGCGCTGCGCTGCGGGACACGTGTCAGTGCAGTCGCACAAGCGCAGCTGCGCTGCGCTGTGCGCTGCGCGACACGTATCAAGCGCTGGTGCATCTGCGCCAAACAGAATTAAATTTCTAATAAGATCTTTCTGTCCTTGTTAAAACAAGAAGATTGTCTTCTGTAAAACAGAAGCCCTTGGATCAAAAATCCAACGGTGGGGAAAATTCCCCAAATCACTCAGATAAAGATCTCTTCAACAAATTTATGGGCACTATATAAAGGCCCCTAGACCCCAATTCATCAAGGACATCGACATCAAGAACTTCAAAAAACAGAGAGAACTCTGAAGAAATTTGAAGAACTCAAAAAGAAAAGGTAAAGACCTTTATGAAAAAGAAGAAGAAGTTCTTCTGAAATAGATCATTGATCTAAGAACAAAATCAATGATCTTCAATAAAAAAAAAAAAATAGTGCCTTGCACTTTTTTATGAACCATTGGTTCTAGAATCTCAAAGATTCTTTTCTTGAATCCAAAATTTGATCAAGTTATTGAAACAGTGCATTGCACTTGCAGATCTGCACTGTTGCACTCCTGGGTTGGCGCAAGCCACCAGAGGGCGCCACGTGTCAGCAGCGCAACAGCGCAGCGCACTGATATAGCGCACTGCGCTGTTGCGCTTGCGCTCATCAGAGCATGACACGTGTCACCTCCACATGCACTTGCGCTCAATAATTGGCGCAAAGCGCCTGACAGCACACTGTCAGAAGAGCAAATGCTCTGCATTATTCAGAAGGGGCAGAGCCCAATTAAGAGGCCTAATGGACCAGAACAAATGCTCTGCAATATAAAAAAGGGAAAGAGCTCAATTAAAAAGGCCTAACTGGCCAGAATAAAATGCTATGCATTATTAAACAGGGGCAGAGCCCTAGTAAAGGCCTAACAGGCCAAATGCAAATAAAAATGTTGAATATTCAACTGGACTTAGCCCAATCATGGCCGTAAGTCCTCAAATTAAATTGACTGAGCAAGGCTGCTCTCCTAAATCAATTTACATCCGGTTCGAGGGTACATCTCCGAACTCCTCTGACCCCTATCGTTGTAATCCTTCAACGACGTTAGAGAGGCGACGCGTCTCGACGACCACACACCGATGTGGACTGTGGGGTCCTTAAGCCCATGGACTTATGCGTCCTTAAACTACCTATGGACCACCACGTCTCTAAACTGGCAATAGACCGCAATGTCTTTAAACTACCTATGGACCACTACGTCCCTAAACCGGAACAATAGAGCCCTCAAATGCTCTTTTGCCGGATCTAAACGATCCCGTTTAAGTTGATCTTAACCTGGCTAACGTATCCTTAAACATTCAAATGGATTATAAAACTCCAAATCAACTTTGGTTCAAGGGTACATCTCCGAACTCCTCTGACACCTGTCGTTGTAATCCTTCAACGTCGTCAGAGAGGTGACGGGTCCCGACGGCCATAAATTAAACGGACCACTACGTCCCTAAACTGGAACAATAGATCCCCTAAATGCTCTTTCCGTTAAGTTGATCTTAGTCTCAAACAGGACTAACGTATCCTTAACGAACGTTTAAGTTGATCTTAGCCTCAATACGGCTAACGTATCCTCAAACAAAAACACCAAACCCAAATCTAAGTAAATACGGATTTGGACTAATCCACGTCCTACGGGCGACGGCATAACTTAGTCTCCGTATACAATCCACGGGCATCCACAAACAAACAAACACGCACGACACAAAGTGAAATTTCTGGAGAAGGAGAAAGTGGTTACCGCGATGCGGTAGCGTAATTAACTGCAGGGGCTTGCACCTGCAGGGAAGAGCATCCCCATAATCAAAAACCCCCAAGCGAGGGGGAATCTGACGAAGTCTGCTATATCGGCCGCATCCGTCTAAACCTTCGATACACGGTGCCATAAATCAACTTGGCATCTTTGGAGAGGTAGACGGATAAAACCAAATAGCATCTGCCCCGAATCTTAGGCAAGACGAACCTACGCGGTCGCGTCTCTGTATTCGGAGGGGAACATGTAGTAACCATTGACTTAGTCCACTTATCTTGTTTTTACTCTAGATATTTATTAACCTAACCTTGATCTTTAGCCATGGTTAAATCTCTACATTGATAATATATGATATTATCTCATCCATGGTTGCCATCAACACTCTCATTCCTTCACCACTTCTTCATCTTCTTCATCTCAAGAAACCTCTTTAGGTTTTCTTGAGGTGAAGAAAAAGAGTGAGAAAAAATATTTTAAAGTGAGCAAAATTTCTACTTCATCAATCTACACTAGACTAGCCATTTAGTGTAGATTGTTTGCTTCACCAATTCCCATTTAGTGAAGAGGTAGCTTGAGCTAGAATCTCCTCGACGTAGATTATCTTCGGCCTCGAATACTTCAAGCAAGCTTGTTCATTTCGCTTTGTGGAACCTAAGTAGAGTCCGGGAGATCACTGCTTGGAGCGAAGGGACTACTACACGGAGCTTTAGAAGTGAAGGACCGGTCTACAAAGGCTGTATTCCTATTTCACTTAGTGTAAAGTTGTTTACATGTTTGTTATAACCCCAATCCTCTAGTTAGATCCTCGGTGTCGGGTTCCGTAGTGCCCTAGATTTTTTTAAATTGCATGGTCGATGCCTTAGAAAACCCGGTGATGGCGTTAGGGAACCCTACAAAGGTATCAGAGCTACTAAGCATTGGATGCCGACCTATGCGGGGTTCTCACTGTGTGACAGTATGGTGAAGCATATGCTCTTACCCCCAGGATGTCCCGAGATTGGAAGGTGTTCCGGCGGTTTGGAGTTGTCACGACCTGAAATATTAGCTCGTGACCAGCACTTGAATCACGCGACGTCTAAAGGCGTAACAGAATTCAAGTAAGCTGAAAACCAGAAATCTAAACCCTTTAAAGAAAATAAAGAGGTGAAGTTTTGAAATAAAGGTACGATGAAATCAAGTTTTCATAAATGCATGGAAAAAAGGACATAACTAATGCAAGTGAAATTTACTAGTTTGAAAACATATTTCGCCTTTTTTAAAAATTTGGGAAGCACCTCCTTTATAAGTTTTGATCCAAAAACCACAATACAAGATAACATAAAGGCATCCCCAAGCGGGAGCTAGATCTTCGCCAAACGGCGGATCACAATCACGCAAGACAGTGTAAATAAGTATACGACGCCCAACGGCGAAGATCACCACAAAAGATAAAGAATAAAGCAAGACATAAATCCCCAAAAGCGAATATAAAACCCATCGCTCAAATCTCGCAACTACAAGTCTTGCTAAGTCCCATTTCTTATACAAATACTAGTTTCGATTGATGGAGTTGACTAGATACAATATGAAATATAAATACAAGAGTGGGTACGATACAAATGTCCCACCTACTAAAGCAAAACACCCGAATACAACTATGTGCCAGCGAAGCCGCTACTGATCCATGCGGTCAACCTGCAAGAACTGTGGCACAACGGGGGTGAGTTGCCAACCCGTGAGTAGAAAAACATCTACAAGTAGAAATCGAATAAACAACGACTCCTAGGTAAATTATATCATAAAGGTAATACTATGATATATAGGGTGACCGGGTCGTATATGTGCTAACAATGTAATCACACCAATGTGTAAGCGGATATCATCCAACCATAATCAATGCATGTATGCATGGGGATCCTGTCCAACATATGATCAATGTTTGTATGCATGTAAATATCATAAAAGAGTGTGCATGAAAGTATGCGGATATAAATCAACGGTGTCCCTCACGACACATCAAAATTATGGAACCTGGGTGTCCAACATCGACACCCGAAAGCATCATGAAACCCGTGTCCAGTATCGACACGTAAATTCTCATATCTCGGGCTCCGTCAGTCCGGATCGGCCCAAGGGTTCCGTCTGTGGAATCGGCCCTTGGCCCCGGCAGTATGGGTCAACCCATATCCATCTCTCGTCTCCGGTCAGTATCCTCCGGATAACCGCCAGATCCAACCAATCACCGGTAGGTAGTAGTTTCTCTGCCAGGCTTACCGTTTACTGCACAACAAATCCGTTCTCACCCCGGGATACCATACCGGGTCCACCATGTACCCGCAATCGACCTCATCCAGCTCCTCGAATCGGGTTTCACATGTCACACGTCTCAGAACCGAGAAAATGCATGGTGGACGCACTGAAATATCATATCAAGAGAAACCGGGTTTTTAAAACAGTACATACTTTCTTTTGAAATAGCCACGGTTCTCAAATCCAGAAATCTCATGAAAACATCATATCTCAATGCGTAAAATCATAAAGCATGATGTATGCGACATATGATAGAAATGTAAGCATCTCCGTAAATCATGCAACATGGAACAGTAATATTACATATTAAGGGAAAACCGCTCTTTTAAAATAATTCCAGTTTTTAAATATATCCCGCGGTTCCCAATTTCTCCAAAGTCAAATGCAACATCGTCTATGTATGTGCAATAAGTATGTATGTAGGCATGAATGCACAAAGATATATATACACAAGTATGAGTGTACAAGTGGGTATATACGCAAGTATGTTATGCGAAGAGTCATATCATGATGCAGCAATCCTACTGTGTAGTGACATGGCAATTATCGATGATAAAGTGTGTGAGCCGGCAATTCTGTGTAAGTGTAACATACGCATTATCGATAATGGTACAGGTGTACTAGCACAAGTATAAGTAATGCGATGCGAATATATGAATGCAGCATAAGGTAAATCATATGCAAATGCTGACGGGTATATGTATCCAACATGACCGAGTCGGTGAATCTATCAATCGGCATCTAGCCTCACAACATCACGTACAGTATAATCCATCGTACAGCATCCTCTAGTCAAGAGTATGGATCAATCATCAAGTCAAACTCATCACGTACGGAAAATCATCGTACGGCGGCATTAAGCTAATAGGGATCCTATCAACTTATAAGACAATGAGGGTACAGCCTAATATCACGTACGGCCTATCATCCATAATTCACAACATTCTCTCTATATATATATACCTATGTCCCAGGTCACATCCATAACGATCTCATATCAGGGGACCGACAAGATATCAATCATCTCAATCGACTCGCATCCGTATACCAACATATCATCAGATCATCATATTCGTCTTATATTCTTTTCATCGCATTTATATCTCACATCAAGTCGAGTTTACATAAACATTATATCTCTACTAAGTATAAGTATCTAATCTAACATACACACCAAAACCATACAATCATATTTTTAAAGAAGCGAATCGTAGCTTTGAAAATAGGGGTTACGGTGTTTTTAAGGAAAAGATATCATTTGAAATTCCGTAACGTCCCTCAAGGTATCTGTTTAAAATATGCATACGATTCTTCAGTATAGAAATATGTATGGTTCGGATGACACATCTGCGTCGACTATCTTGTCCTATAGTATCCTAAACGGCAATATCGTCAAACATCATCCTCAAATCCCGTCATCACATACTAGCCGTATCATATACTTCTAACTATTCTTTAGTTTCCAATATAGTTTCTCTAACTATCTTTTAACTCTATCTATAGTTTTCTATTAAAGGTTTCCTTAACCATTTACTATGAATCGGTTTCCATCAAAGACTTGCGGGGGTGCTATACGCCATCCACCCAACTTCCCCGGTAGATATAGATCTACTCACCGTAGTCTTCACTTGTTAAAGTCGTTGACGCCATGCTCTATCGCCTCGAAATCCACGTGAAGGTATCTACAATAACAATACATATCGCAACGCTATTAAAACCAAGTTCTAAAATCCAATACGGCACGCGCCTTGCTCGTAGGTTAGAACCTATAGCATACGCGTACTAAATCAACCAAACAACCCTTGTTGTTGATGTATGAACATCCCACAACCAAATACAAATCCAAATAACAAGAATTAGCATTTCAAAATACGGAAAACATAGCCAAAATCACACTAAAAAGCTCCCAGATTTTGACTAAGGTGAAATTTGGATGAACAAACAAGTATAGGGTGTTGTATATGGGGTATTTGAGCTACTAGAACGACCTGGAACCCAAATGCCACCAAGTGGCCAGGCACTTGGCCTAAAATTCTGGCCTCCTCGGCCCCATGGCCTCTGTTTGGGTTCGTGTGGTCGGGGTGGTCTCCTAGTACCCTAATTTGGTCCCTGGTATTGTTTGGTTTCCTAAAAAATTCCCCGGGTTGCTCCAGATTTCCCTGCACACCGTTTATTCCCACAAAACCGACATGAACTCTAATCCCAAAATCCGTATTTTGGTTTCCCATACTCATTCTCAGGTCTTAAACAGCCCCTCAACAGCCACTCAAAGATCACCAATCCACAACTTCACTCAAATCCTCATTAGGATTTTCCAATTTCCACAAATCACCACCAAACCATCTCTAAACTAAACTAGAATAGAAAGATGCTATACCTCATTCAAGCCACTCTAGACAGCCCTAACTCCCCAATGTCATCAAAATTCCACTTTGCTTGGTTCAATGTGTAGAGGAAGGGATGGGGATTAATTTTTGTGAATGGAGTATAAGGTTTTGGGGATTATTTGGAGAGGGATCTAGGGTTTGAAGTGGAGGGAAGTGGGGTTGGAGGAAGATGAAGAAGGAGGAGGAAAATGATGGGGTAAAGTGATTAGGAAGCAGCCCCCCCTCTCTCTCACTTATTCTCACACACACTCTCTCTCCAATCATTCACCTTTTAACCCCTTTTTTCATTCCTTTTTCTTTTCTCTTTCAAATTTCAAAAGCAAATCACATAATACCCCTAAAACAACACAAATGCAACCATATGTAACCAAATGTAACATGACATGGTGCATTACCCATGAAACTGTAGAAACACGGATTTGGCTTAATCGCGATTAGCAGTGCACTAATCGGGTTTTTATCAAAACTGCATATAATAAATTTTAAAAATAACGAATCCTTTAAATATATTTTTAAATGAATAAATCATTTTAATTTCTAATTATCTCACAATTATTGGTATATATTTATACCCTTTTTCGAAAACCCCAATTTCGCAAATCGGGCAGTTTTCGGGAAATATATTATTTTAATATTAAATTCCAAAAATAATATTTTATATTTTCTGAAATGTTACAATCTTCCCCCCTTACATAAATTCGGTCCCCGAATTTAAATTTAAACCCCCCAAAATCTAAAACATTTCAATAGACAGCTCAAATCAACGGGGCTCCGAAATCACGGAAGATGCAAAAACAACACAGCGCGTCAAGTGCGCATGAAAACGAGTACAAAACTCAAAATCGAACTCCATCAAGCGTCACGCAAATCATCGGATTTGCACGCATATTCTCGGAGATACAATAGAGATACAGATCTCGAAATCCACTACTGAAATCCAATATACACTAGTCAAATACTATAATATGTATATAGTACGCATCTTTGGAAAACTTTCAAGAACTGAATAAAACTCATGCAAAAATCTTTTCTAAATTGCCGCGTGAATGCGTAACTCACGACATAAGTGACGGACGCTCATTTGTAAAATAATAATACATGTCCATATATGTTTTCCTAAATAAAAGTTCCGTCGTTTTCAAAATATCCAAAAATGTTTTCCTTTATAAACGTTCGAGTCGCTCACGGACACGTAGGAAATAGCGAGACTATAGCTCCTTTTTTTTCAAAAACCTCTTGGTAAACTTTTAATGCATGCAAAATACTCAGGTACTGTTCTCAGATCAGTCCTGTTCGGCTACTTCATAATATAGTGCCTATCATGAAAACAAGGTGCTCAAAAGCAAAATCAGCCTCAAAAGGCGTATCCAATAATCGCGTGCGTCTGGTGCGCACGGAAATCAAATCCAAATACAAATGCCACAATAGGAACAAAAGCAAAACTCAGTGCAATGGGTGTGCATGAAAGCATCTGTCCAGTGCAACGGGTGTGCACGACAACAATATCAAGTGCATCTAGAGTGCATCCGGTGCAACTAACATGCACGAATGAAAATCCAAATTGAGTGCATCCGGTGTGCACAAAACCACATCTCATATCATGCGCCCAACATGCGCGAAAATCCAAATCAAGTGCATTCATCATGCACGAATGAAATCTAAATCAAGTGCATCGAACATGCATGAATAAAATCTAAATCAAGTGCATCCAACATGCACGAATAAAATCTAAAGCAAGGGCATCCGACATGCACGAGTAAAAATCTCAATCAAGTGCATCTGATGCGCACAAAATCCAATATGAAGCGCCTAATATGCGCAAAAATCCAACTCAAGCGCGTCAGGTTCGTATGAAACATCTAGTGCAGTAGCATGCACGAAAACGAATATCAAATACAACGCACACGAAAATACAAATCTGATAAAACGAATGCTCAAAGACATAAATCGGATGCAACCAATGTATGGAATATAAATCTAGTGCAACTAATGCACGAATACCCGTCCGGTGCAACATATGCATGAAACGCAAATCTGGCGTTTCAAGTGCATAAAATACAAATACAGTGCATCCAGTGCACGAAATACAAATACTGTGCATCCAGTGCACGAAATCAATATCAGGAAACTCATCATCAAAACTCAAATCCAAGCAATACAAGCGTGACACTCAGATCACAAATACAAATTGCAGCAAATGACATTGAGGTACACTTCCTACAATGTCGAAAAAGTACTGGTGCGCCTAAAACTGGCAGAGCAAGAACATCTGCTTGCCTCCTGTTCATGGTCTGGCGTCCTTTGTCTCTGGGTCCTCATTTCTCCGTGAATTACCAATCTCGCAATCCATCGGCTCGTCGGCCCGATCAGGTGTGCTAACGGGGACGATTCCGTTCTGGCACTTCTCTGGTCATCTCTCGGTCAATCATCACGACCACTCGTAAAGCAGCACATCACTGGCGTCGGCCTCTGGCTCTTTGAATACATGTGACATAACTGATCCTGGGTACAAATCTCATTGCAGCAGTGTCCTGAAAGGAATCCTATCTCGCCTATGCCGAACTATACGAAGGCTGGTACTCTTGCATAATCTGTTCTCATTCTCTGGACCTCTGCGTTCTCAGCACAACATTTTCTCCGGAACTGGCCGCATCCCAACGCCTTTTTATGTATATCAGATCCTCTGGCGTCAATGGGGAGTAACAACAGCTCGCCAGCATCTCGTACGAAATTCTGGTTCCGCGCGTCTTTATCATCGTCCATCTTGACGTCACGTCATGTTATCTGCGCACTGCAACTGTTCTCGGCCACTGTCAATCCGGAGTCTCTCACACGGACTCGAAGTCATGAAGTCGGTATCTTCATCACTCTGTAGAAGATATCTGGCCGAATACGTACTCGGGAACTCGTCCCAACCATCGGAGGAAATCTCAATACTCGTCCGTTCTTGATCAACTCACAACACATCTGGGTGAGGTCCTGTCACGACCCAAAAGGTACGGAACGTGACTGGCACTTAAATTACGAACGTCTCAAGGCGTACGTAATCTAAGTAAGCCAAAGCCCAGAAACCAAAACCAAATAAGCAGTAGAGTGAAGGAAAACCAATTTATTGAAAGCGATTTTAATCAAATAAGTCACATCAAGCTTTTTAAAAGCAACATCCATTTTTTTCTGAAAATTTCGGCAGAGTCTCCTTTGTAAATACTGGCCCCCAAATGGGTACAAAACATGAATATATCAATAACATAAAATAAGGCATCCCAAAGCGGGAGCTAGCTCTTCGCCCCAAGGCGGTCACAAATCCCGCGCAATATAAATCAGCAATATGCAAAATAAGCATAAAAAGGCATAAGTAATAAGCAACATGTCAGCTCAAGTGAGCACGACCCAAAGAAACAATATACATGCCCACAAATCTCACTGTCTCGCCTCTAAGTCAATATACAACAATACTGGTAGATGATACAGTAGATGGAGTACACTAGATACAAAGAATATACAAGGTGGAAACAAAATAAACACATAACCCACCTACGAACAAAAATCCTTAAATCCACGCAAAAAGAGGAAGTGCGTCCGCCAGTACAGTACGGCGGATCGGACCTGTAAAAAGGCTGTGGCACAACGGGGGTGAGTTGCCAACTCGTGAGTAATATGTATCATCTATAAAGACTATCGTAAGCACGAACGAAAAGTGCCACAATTCTACAATATTGTTCTGGTATAATATGCTAGCAGCTATGTATGCAACATGAATGCAATTTAACAAGTGATCAGAGTATGTTTGATATGATAAGTTATTTATTTCATCTTAGGAGAATTTCTGTGATATATCTGAGGAAATATCATACGAAATCAACAGAAATCAGTGCCCAGCATCGGCACCTCAAATGAATATCTCAGTGTCCCAAAGTATCGGTATCCAACATCTCGGCCCCAGCCGTCCGGCTGGTCCATCTCAATATATCAATATCTCAACATCTCACGACCACGGTCGGTATCTTCTGGATATTCGCCGCGCAAACAATCACCGGTAGGTAGTCTGCCCCTGCCAGGCACATCGTCTACTACTCGAACTTCTTGCTCCGGGGTACCTTACCGGGCCCACCATGTACCCGAGACGGTTCATCCTACTCCTCGAAACGGGTCTCGAAAACTAACAGAAAACTCATGGTGGATGACACAAGAATCATATCTCGAGAAAACTGCAGCTTGCAATATTTAAAATGATATCGGTTTTATTAAGCGGTTTCTCCAAAATCCCATAAATCTCAAATGCTGAAATTCTCAAGAAAGAAAGTACCACAAGTACACATGTCAATGATGATGAATGCCTATGATATCAACAATGCGAACTACAATATATGACTAAAAGACTATGTATGATCGAATGAGGTAATAAGGTACATGCATATGACTAGCAATTCTACATGTTCATATTGCGGAATTACTATATTAGTACTGGTTTATATGGTGAAATTATCTTAAATTCCGGTTTAAACAAGTTATCTAGTGTTTGTGGCATAGCAATTATCAAGGCGTGTGTGTTCGCATGAATAGTGCTCGTGCAACATAAAACCCTGGTAATGGTGCAAGTGTCTTATAAGATGAAATTGCACAATTATTTGTAATGAATTAAGCAAGCCAATTATTTTCTGTGTCGCATAACTCATTTAATGGTTTCAATGGTTTTTATACGATGAATTTAACACAAATATGGATATACAGGTCATGTAGTGCCGTAAAATAGGTAACTAGGAACTACATGCAATAAGCTGGTATTACTAGAAATTCTAAATTATCGGGCGCCTCGCGCCATCCGAATGATTCTCCCCGTAGATGTATACATCTACTCACCGGAAATCCCCAGCTAGCTTGATCCAATCACCGCTTTCCCTTTTCGTGCCGCGTCCGAAGTCTCCGCTGCCGATCCTGGAATTTGCACAACACAAAACATAAGGTTACAGATCATGAAACGACGCATGTCACAAAATGAAAGGGTCAACGTCAACGAGTTAGGCGCATTGTGCACAAGGTGCGCAGAACACACACGAAAAACACTACAGCCTTAACTAACATTGTCGTTTCGGACCAACCGCCAAAACAAAACCCGATTAAACCAAATTTCGCATTCACATACTCTAAAAGTCGTAGGAGATGCCAATAATATCATCAAAATCTCAAAATTAGTTCACCACTTAATTTTTATAAAAACCTAGTAAGCATGAAAACTAGAAAATTGATGCAAATATCGCGGATTTGCGACAAAAAGACTACAATCTAGTATGAACAACCAATCAACACTACAAGCAATCTACAACGCTTAAATAACCCACATGCAATGCTTCAAATTCCCATTTTCCATAAACAAATCCTTTCTAGAATTTTATAAACTATCAATTCCAAACAAAATTTCACACTAGAAAAACCCAGGTTAACACTAATTTGAAGCCCAAATAGCAAGTTAACCTCTTAGATTTAGATTAGCAAAACACTAGATAGAAAAATAGAATTAATTAACTTAGCAATGGTTTTCTAAAACCCTAGTTTAAAACAAACTACTCTCTTTAAAAACCTAGAATGAGATTAGCAACAAAATAACACTTCAAAGTTCTAATTTAGCAATATTTAAACTACTAATTAACCAAAAATTGAAATTATACCTCACAAGTCCAAACCCTAGGTTGCTCTAGCCTTCCAAGACACTATTTTCTCCTTGTTTTAAACTAATAGGGGTGTGAGAAGAGGTAGAATAGGGATTTGGGTTGAATTTGTGAAGGATTTGTGGATTTTTCTTGGATTTTGAGATGAAATTAAAGCAAAAAGAGATGGAGAAATTGGGGAAAATTTGGGGCTGTTGCTGCAGGTGGGTTTCGGCAGTGGAGGGAGGGATGGGGGAGAGTGAGGGAAGTGTGGAAATTTGTCCAAGTCAACCCCTCTAATATCAAGTACACCATACCTCCAAATTAGTATATATAAAACCTTATTAAAACCTTCCATTTTTCAAGATTTGAAGTCAAACAAGAGGGGGAAAAAATGTGTGCTGCAGTTGAAGGTTGGGCCGGCCAAATGGAGGTGAGGGTGTGTGAGAGAGTGTACAAGAAAATTCCATGCCAAAAACACCTCCACAAGTTACGAAATTGCAAGATTTTTTTTATTTTATTTAAATTTTAAATTTTCCTTTGATTATAACCAATTAGAACTTGGAAATAACATACTAGAAATTTATATTACTCACTAGATTTTAGTTGTCATGGTTCTAAAGCATGTAATTAGCCCATTCAAATTTGTATTTATCGCTAATTTAATATATTTACAGCTTAAAATAATATTAAAAATAGTAAATTAGGGAAAATTTTTAAAACGACCAGAAATTTATAAGTAACTCATTAGCTAATAAAAACCAGAAATTACCTATCCAAATTATGTATAATTAGGCCTATATTGCAAAATAATTATAATGACGATCTACGGAAAAATACCAAATATTTACCGATTTTCGGGAAAACACCAAAACGACTTTTCAAGGCGTTACAGGTCCTCTATCCGAAGCTGGTCAGCTTACTGGTCTCTTATCACATGATATCCGGATGATGTCAAACCTTTCGATCGAGTCATCAAAGTCCCATAATTTCCCGAAAGCTCAACACCTGAGCACAGTCTAAAAATATCTGGTACATACCACAGTACCTCTGGACCAGCCGTAGAAGGGCAAACCCAAGCCTCACGGATGGCACCGCTAAACTGCCGCAAACCCTAAGGTTCAAAAGCGCTTCCATGGTCATTATGTCGAGTTAGGGTTTCATTCTTCTAGAGGGTCCACGAATTACCTGCATGTTCTTTCGAATACTTAAACTTGGAAAAATGGGTTTCTGACATTCGTTCGAACTTTTTAACTTCACCAATACAACATGTGAATACCCTTCGCCCGCATGCTAAGCAATGCCTCAATGCTCCAGGAAAGGCGATACATCAACGGTCATCTCTGAATCGGTCTGCTCTAGATCTGAGTAAGACTCTCCACTCTAAAAATCTTCAACTCAACTGGGCCTGCGTTGGCGCATCAATCTGACGAATCACCTTCGTCTCTCAAATCGGGATAGACTAGCTATCATCTGTCGCATTTCTGCCTGGAAACTCCGGCGATCTTAGCTCGTAAGCTCTGTAAGCGACATCTCATCAATCTCAGCAACAGCTGGGTCATCTGTCTGCACGGTAGACGACATCACAATCTCTGAGGTATGCTGTACATCAACAGTCCTCTCACAACTAGCAGCCTCTGTCGATGGCCCGATCATCCGGTGCAAAGCCAAACACTCGCTTCATTTGAGAGGTCACAACATAAATCTAACTCGAGACGTTTCCGTGTCACCAGAACACACGATGGTCAATCCTCGTACCAGACAAGCTCGCCCTGACCGCAACACTAGCAGCAGCTCAATCTGCACTCAAACCATGATGACAGGAACCTCAATCGAGTATCGATGAAAACAGATCAAGGCATGAAAGGAATCGAAAGATCCAGAATGGATACATGATCATAAGAAGGAACAGCATCAATGAAAGTATGATCATGGAAAAAAATAGAATCAAGGATCTCAAATGGATGTATAATCATGGATACGAAGAGAATCACAGATCTCAAAATATGTACATCCTAAGGTTTCTTAAGTGGAGTATCGTATCGTAAATATGCCGCGGAACATACGTACGGTACATCACTCTACCCAAGCTACTTACTCCATCAATCAGGGTCAACCTATGAAACGAAAATTCGGGTCTAATACCCCCCATTCAAGTCTAAGTTCCGTAAGGTCAAGCCTAGGTTCCGAAATACATACTCGCCCTAGACTCCATATAGTCAAACATAGACTTGAACAAAGGTTAAACCTAGCACTCTGATACCAACTTTGTCACGACCCAAAATATTAGCTCGTGACCAGCACTTGAATCACACGACGTCTAAAGGCGTAACGGAATTCAAGTAAGCTGAAACCAAGAAATCTAAACCCTTTTAAGAAAATAAAGAGGTGAAGTTTTGAAATAAAGGTATAATGAAATCAAGTTTTCATAAATACATGGAAAAAAAGGACATAACTAATGCAAGTGAAATTTACTAGTTTGAAAACATATTTCGACTATTTTAAAAATTTGGGCAGCACCTCTTTTGTATGTTTTGATCCAAAAACCACAATACAAGATAACATAAAGGCATCCCCAAGCGGGAGCTAGCTCTTCGCCAAACGGCGGATCACAATCACGCAAGACAGTGTAAATAAGTATACGACGCCCAACGGCGAAGATCACCACAAAAGATAAAGAATAAAGCAAGACATAAATCCCCAAAAGCGAATATAAAACCCGTCGCTTAAATCTCGCAACTACAAGTCTTGCTAAGTCCCATTTCTTATACAAATACTAATTTCGATTGATGGAGTTGACTAGATACAATATGAAATATAAATACAAGAGTGGGTACGATACAAATGTCCCACCTACCAAAGAAAAACACCCGAATGCAACTGTGTGCCTGCGAAGCCGCTACCGATCCATGCGGTCAACCTGCAAGAACTGTGGCACAATGGGGGTGAGTTGCCAACTCGTGAGTAGAAAAACATCTACAAGTAGAAATCGAATAAACAACGACTCCTAAGTCAACTATATCATAAAGGTATTACTATGATATCTAGGGTGACCAGGTCGTATATGTGCCAACAATGTAATCACACCAATGTGTAAGCGGATATCATCCAACCATAATCAATGCATGTATGCATGGGGATCCCGTCCAACATATGATCAATGTCCATGTAAATATCATAAAAGAGTGTGCATGAAAGTATGAGGATATAAATCAACGGTGTCCCTCGTGACACATCAAAATCATGGAACCTGGGTGTCCAACATCGACACCCGAAAACATCATGAAACTCATGTCTAGTATCGACACGTAAATCCTCATATCTCAGGCTCCGTCAGTCCGGATCGGCCTACGGGTTCCATCTGCGGAATCGGCCTTCGGCCTCGGCAGTACGGGTCAACCCATATCCATCTCTTGTCTCCGGTCAATATCTTCCGGATAACCGCCAGATCCAACCAATCACCGGTAGGTAGTAGTCCCTCTGCTGGGCTCACCGTCTACTGCACTGCAAATCCGTTCTCGCCCCAGGGTACCATACTGGGTCCACCATGTACCAGCAATTGGCCTCATCCAGCTCCTCGAATCGGGTTTCACATGTCACACGTCTCAGAACCGAGAAAATGCATGGTGGACGCACTGAAATATCATATCAAGAGAAACTGGGTTTTTAAAACAGTACATATTTTCTTTTGAAATAGCCACGGTTCTCAAATCCAGAAATCTCATGAAAACAGCATATCTCAATGCGTAAAATCATAAAGCATGATGTATGTGACATATGATAGAAATGTAAGCATCTCCGTAAATCATGCAATATGGAATCGTAATATGACATATTAAGGGAAAACCGCTCTTTTAAAATAATTCCAGTTTTTAAATATATCCCGCGGTTCCCAATTTCTCCAAAGTCAAATAAAACATCGTCTATGTAAGTGCAATAAGTATGTATGTGTTAGTGTATATGCCCTAGAGGCCATTACTATATCATACTAGTTTGTATATTACTTGATGGAAGCTTGGGAGTATGCTACTTGGTTTATTTCTACTTCAATGTGTACATGTGTTTATTTTATATCACCTATACGCATTACTGGAGCCCTTAGGATCTTTGCTTGATTACCAGCGTTGTGATGGCAGTCACACTCGTGGGGGCTGGGTAATCCATAAGCACATCCTTATACAGGTCCCTAGTCGCAGGACAATCGGGACAGGGCATCGATACTCCGGAGTAGACTAGCGCATACGCTTCTCATCCCAGCAGGGGAGACGGTCTGTCCCACAGCCGTCAGTACGTCGTACTTGCGATAGTATGCGGGTGCTCGTTAGGTTACGAGTACACTGGACAGGACTCGTCGGGAACTGACTGGTTGGTATTATACCTATCGTCAGTTGTCAGTTCCCAGGTGACATGAGTACAGCTTAGTCCGCTGACTTGACACCGTCACTTCGCCTCGAGTGTGTTCCCACTGTACTTTGATTACTACCCTACCACGGCTCAAAGGAGTCGTGCAAACAGGTAGTAGTTGGGTGCAGTCCCGAAGCACTTGGAGGCAGTGACAGTTAGACAGGATTCGTCTCTCCCGGTATTGGGGGTTGACATCGCGCTGTGTCTAGGAGAGCCATTACACGAGTAGTCCTTGGCCAGGGCAAGTGAGATATACTGGTATGTTTCCAGTGTTATCTCAGGGTGTTCTGGGCTACACTCCGACACGACTTGTACCGCTATTAGGGGACTGACGTTTACCACCCCCTTAGGCCCGCCATGCGATGTATCAGACGAACAGACCGGACTGTACGGCGACTGTCACATTCAGGCTCAGTAGGAGTTCAGATGGGTTTCACCTCGTTAGTCTTCTTGTCGGCATCTACCTAGGGACCGTTACGCACAGCTAGTGCCGCTTGCGGTTTGTAGTTAAACCCACTGCCAGCGTAGTGTCGAGTCTTTAGAGTCCCACACAGAAAGCTATTCGCCTTTAGGCAAAAGAGTAGAGGTCGCATGGTTTTGCGACAGGTCGCATGGTTTTGCGACAGGGTTCGGTCACATCCGTGCACTTGTGCACGTTTAGTGTCCGGACAGTTAACACTAGCGGGCTTTGGTTTAAGCCAGATCCTAGTGTACGTTTTCGGATTGGTTTTATCTCGTATGTATTCGTGTTCCTCGGAACGCGGATGCGGGTGTGTATGCACAGTTGACAGAGAGACAGAGGCAGAGGATTCTCATTAGGGTTGTTGACTGTTGACCATTGACTTTTTGCTAAACCCTAATGAGAATATGATATATAATTAACAATAATATTAATTAAGTATTATGGTGACATGGTTGTTGAGGGGTTGACTTTGTTGACTTGTTGACTTTGTTGACCGGTTGACTAGGTTGGACTAGTTGACCATCATCATGACAATAGCTATCATTTCATGGCAAAGACTTTTTGCTTGCTTGTTTATCTTGTGCAAAATGAGTGCATGAAATGATATGGCTATTTTGACTTAAACCATCACATAATACTTGATTGCTATGATTTATTATGATGGCTTTGGATTATGAGAGCCAAGAGAGAAAAGTCTTGCTCATTCTATCATTTTCCATTCTCTCTCTTGCTTGAGCTCTCATCCTCTTCCTCTTGCTCTCTCCCTCTCTCTCTAGTCTATGGTTCACTTGTCTCATGTGTTGAGAAGCAAGAACCATAGAGAAAAATCCCAACACACTCTCCTCTACTCACTCTAGTTCACACGGTTTAGCAAACCGAGTGAACTAGTTTCTTCAAAGCTCGAAGAAGAAGCCAAAGGTAGAAGCTTTCGGGTGGATCGATCTTCGGCGCAAGGAGACGACGGGGTGAAGCCGATCCGTACACCATCAAGTGTAGAAGACGAAGGAGTTCAAGAAAGAAAGGTATAACCCCCTAACCGAGTAGTTAACAACTCCTAATTAGGTTGTTAGTTAGATGTTTAACAAAGATCCGTTTTGAGTCCATGTTACCGCCTCTAGAAAATCGTTTTTCATCAAATTCTGCAAGCCCGTAAGTACCGGGAGAGGTAGCATGGACTTACAGTGGTATCAGAGCCTAGTTAAACACTACCTAACATGTTAGCATAGTAACTAGAAATTCGATCGGAGAAAAAGTCGTGAAATACACCCGGATATCAAACTTGCTGTCGATTTTCAAAGTGCTGTAAAAGTAATAAATCATGCTTTAAAAATCGACTCAGGGTTTTTATAGTCTACTGTAGAAAAACGGTCCAGAGATCCCACCAAACCGCCGCGGAAACGCGGCAATAGCTTGCTATTGCCGCGGTTCCGCGGCCGATTTAGCTCCTCTGTGGATCGTCTTCATTGCAGTTTGTTCTATGGGGTATTTTGGGATTTTTGGTATATGTTTTTTCAGCCCAGATTTTCCAGAGAGAAAAATTTGTTTTTGAGGCTTTAAAAACCGTATTTTGATCGAGTTTCTAAAGACTTAAGCTGACGGGTATTTATCTGTGATGTTATATTTGTATTGAACGTCTGCTAATCGCTATATGTCGATTAGTGGGGGTTATACAAATTTATGATCTGTAATGTTATTGGTATGTGTATATGAATTCATTGGATTGCCGCAGGTGAATAGCCGGGGGTTGTGAGATGAAAGTTTTCTTTTCTTTCAATTCATGTAAATTTGTATATTGATGTAATAATTATTTGTATGACCGCACAACCGGGTCGGGGTTGTAGCCGTCATTGTATAATTTCTTTTTACTGTTTTTGCTCCTAGGATAGACCCATGGAGGGGGTGCACAAACTACTGGGTATCTCGAAGTGCCGAGTGACCTACTCACGGTGTTGAGGGAGGTTGCTCCGCTTCGGGTACTTGGCGGGTAGTTTGCCGCACCCGTAGGGGTCTTGGGTGGGGTATTGGCTATTCACCGCGACCGTGTAATCTGCTTTTCGTTACAGGCTCGTACGAATTGCGGGTTCCTAGTATATCCAATGTATTCATCTGTGATCTGAAATGGCTATCATTGCAATATATATCTATATATGATATTATTTAGGCGTTGCTTATGTTTTACAGCCGCGCTAGCCCAGCCCCCGCTCTGTCGTTAGTTAAGTAACCTAACGGGTAATGACGGGGCCCCATGGCGAATACGAATGGCATAAGCGTACGTCATATTTTGGTTGTTTTCTGCAATGGCAGGATTAAATGATGGGACACATTAAAAGAACTAATGCAAGAAAATAAACCAAGTAAAAGTCGTTGGAACACTTTCGAAAAACCACTCGGTTCTTTTCAAAACCAACTTTTAAATGCGGAGCTTGAGCCACTCCTTTTAAAAGCTATCTCATTCCATCGATTATATCAAGTTCACTACGTTCACGGTTTCGCCAAAACCATTCGTAGCCCTCCGTCGTTTCACATGAATAGTCAATAGTATTCAAGCTATGTTTGTTGGCCAAAGTCAAGGCATAGTGATTGGTAGCTATTGGGTATTCATGTGTAGCATAGATAGATGCGTTGATTTGGAACAGTCGTACTGCCTTGTTGGCCAAAAGTCAACGGTAGGTACGGGTGGATTCAAATTAACCTGGAGAATGACGGGTAGAACTTGACATGTGACTTATGATTTGTTGGCCAAAGTCAAGGTCATAAGAGCATGGGGCAAAAATCCACATCGGGAGTTTCATAAGTACTGAAACTTGCTAGAGTTGCATACCATTTGGAGTGTGATGATTCTGGTAGGATTCCTTCAGTTTCGTCATGCGATGATATTTGGATCCCGATCCTACTGTGAGTATATGCTACTCCTCGGGAAATTTCTCACTTAACGATCAATGCTATAAACCAAGTAGGTGTCTAGAAAGGTGTTAGCGGGGCTACGCCCCCAGGGAAAAGAGGTTCTTAAATTAAAGAACTTCGCGAAAGCGTTGGAAAACCTCTCTCGAAGTACCGACACTGGCCTGGCTGAACGGTTAAGCAAGAATTGTACGGTGAGATTGATCCCGACTAATTCTTCCTTTATGGTTTGAGGAGGGATTCGAGAAACAGTGGGAGCCATCCTGTTTAGACAAACTAAAAACCATTCTAAACTTGCAAGAGCATCATGCTGAGTGTTTCTTTTCTCTCTCCTAATTGCAGCGACCAATCGATATGACTGGACTTAAGTTATTACTAGATAAAAACATACTGACAGGGCCAAACTACAAAGATTGGCTCAGGAATGTCAAGATGGCAATCACTTACGACAAGCTGGGGTATCTTCTTACCACCAAAGCTCCCTCTGTCCCAGGTCCCAAAACCAGCGTCGCGGATAAGGAAATCCGTAAGACCTGGGAACTAGACTGCGCGAAGGCCAAGTGCCTCATGCTTGCCTCTATGGACAACGAACATCAGAAGAGGCACGAGAATATGGACCTCGAATCCATATTTCTCCATACAAAAGAACTGTATGGAGAGCAATCTCGTTTCGCGAGATACGAAGTGTCGAAGAAGTTATTTTCGGCAAGATTGGCCGTCGGATCATCGGTAGCGGAACACGTGCTTAAGATGATTGGCTACATTGAGGAGCTCGCGGACCTTGGGACTACGTTGGAGAATGAGCTCTATACGGACTTGATTCTCCAGTCCCTTCCTTCCACTTACGCCCAGTTTATACTGAACTTCAACTTACAAGAAAAGGAAGTTGAACTTTCAGAACTCCTCAACATGCTGACGAGCACAGAGGGCACCCTACAGAAAGGTAGGGAAACATCCACTTTGTTTGTAGGAGGATCTTCTTCTTCTAGGTCCAAGGCGAAAGCCAAGGGAAAGAAGAAGAAAGCCCCCGCCAAACCAAGGGGCGGTGTTAGTAAAGTGGATACGAAGGGAAAGGCAAAAGCAACAAAGATAGCGGGGAAGCTTATGGGAAAAGAAGAATGCTTCTATTGTCATAAGAGTGGATACTGGAAGAAAGATTGCAGGGCTTGGAAGGCCAAAACACAGGATCTGAAGCAGTTTGCGGCTTCAGCTTCAGGTGTGTATGTTATTGATAACTGTCTTTCAATAAACTCTACTTCCTGGGTATTGGATACCAGATCAGGATCTCATATCTGTAATTCTTTGCAGGCGTTGAGAAACCGTAGGTTTTTGAAGGCAGGTGACATGACCCTCAAAATTGCAAACGGAGCTAGCATGGATGCTTAGGCCGTGGGGGACTATCACCTGGGAATGTCAGATGGACATGTTTTGGTTTTGCGTAATTGCTTTTTTGTACCTAACGCAACTTGTAATATCATTTCTGTATCTTTGGTTTCTAAAGAAGGTTATGAATTTGCGTTTGTAAGTAATGTTGTAAACATTCACCTTAATCAAGTTCTGATTGGGTCAGGTACATTGAGCAATGGTATATACGTATTAAACCAACCACAGATTTTCAATGTCCAGAATACACACAAACGAAAGTCTCCAGAAATCAATCAGACTTTCTTATGGCATTGTAGATTGGGTCACATCAATGAGAGAAGGTTGACTAAGTTACATACAGAAGGATATTTGGATCCGTTCGAATATCAATCGTATGCCACTTGTCAATCCTGTCTCAAAGGAAAGATGACAAAGACTCCGTTCACTGGACACGGAGTAAGAGCGAGAGAGCTCTTGGCACTCGTACACAGCGACGTGTGCGGCCTAATGTCTACACATGCGCGAAGCGGTTTTTCTTACTTCATTACTTTTACGGATGACTTTTCAAGGTACGGATATGTCTTCTTATTGAAACATAAATCCGAAGCCTTTGGAAAGTTCCAGGAATATAAGAATGAAGTAGAAAAACAAACCGGCAAAAGTATCAAAACACTAAGATCTGATCGAGGTGGTGAATACTTGAGTGCCGAGTTCCTGGATTACTTAAAAGAGAATGGAATTCTCTCTCAGCTTACTCCTCCATACACTCCACAACATAACGGTGTATCGGAGAGACGGAACCGAACCCTAATGGATATGGTACGGTCCATGATGAGTAACGCTGAGTTACCGCGATCATTCTGGGGGTATGCGCTAGAATCAGCTGCATACCTTTTGAACCGAGTTCCCACTAAGACTGTGCCTACCACACCATATGAGATGTGGTGTGGGAAGAGGCCCCATCTTAATCACATTAAGACATGGGGATGTCCAGCTTTTGTTAAAAAGCAGCATGCGGAAAAATTCGAGGCACGCTCAGTACAGTGTAAGTTCGTGGGATATCCAAAGAACTCTAAGGGATATTTCTTCTACTGCGAAGAGGAACAAAAGGTTTTTGTTTCTCGTCATGCCTACTTCTTGAAAACTGAGTTTTTGGAAAACCAGATAAGTTGGAGCACAGTAGAACTGGAAGAAATTCCAGAACCACGAGCTATTACTGAAAGCTTAGTAGAACCAGAGGGTTCGAAAGAACAGGACATTCCTATGCCGCTCCGCAGGAGTAGTAGGCAGTCTCATCCGCCCGAGAGATACTACGGTTTTCTCATAGACGGGGATAGAAAGGATTGTATCATAGATTATGATGAGCCTACTAGCTTCCAGCAGGCCGTTCAGAGCGTTGACTCGGTAAAATGGCTGGATGCAATGCGGACCGAAATGGAGTCTATGTACACCAACAAAGTATGGACGTTGGACATTGCTCCAGACGGGGTAAAACCCGTAGGATGCAAGTGGATCTTCAAAAGGAAGATTGGTGTAGATGGACAGGTTGAGACCTATAAAGCTAGACTTGTTGCAAAGGGTTTTCGTCAAAGACCTGGTTTGGACTATGACGAAACCTTTTCTCCAGTGGCTATGCTGAAATCCATTGGGATCCTTCTTGCCATTGCTGCCTTCCACGATTATGAGATCTGGCAGATGGACGTAAAGACCGCTTTTCTAAATGGAAATTTAGAGGAGTGTGTCTATATGGACCAGCCAGAGGGTTTCATTCAGAGTGGGAGTAGCGGAAAGGTGTGCAAGTTGCTTAAGTCCATCTATGGACTAAAGCAGGCATCGTGGAGTTGGAACATCTGCTTTGATGAGACGGTCAAAGAATTTGGCTTTATCAAAAATCCAGATGAACCATGCATCTATAGTAGATTTGTAGTGAGAACTGTAGTATTCCTCGTTTTATACGTGGATGACATTCTCTTAATAGGAAATGACATTCCTATGCTACAATCTGTCAAGGGGTTCTTGTCACACAGGTTCTCCATGAAAGACCTGGGTGATGCCTCATACATCCTGGGGATCCGGATCCATCGTGATAGATCCAAGAGGATATTAGGACTTTCACAGTCCAGGTACATCGACACCATACTGAAAAGATTCAGTATGGAAGATTCCAAGCGCGGTAATCTACCGGCTTGTCACGGGATCACCCTCTCCAAAGAGATGTCTCCCAAGACTGATTTGGAAAGGGATCACATGTCTATTATACCCTACGCTTCTGCGGTAGGCTCTATAATGTATGCGATGTTGTGTACCAGACCGGATGTTGCTTATGCACTGAGTGTAGTAAGCCAGTATCAGTCAAACCCTGGGGAGAAACACTGGATAGCGGTAAAGAACATTCTCAAGTACTTGAGAAGGACTAAGGAGATGTTCTTGGTGTATGGCAGAAAAGACCTCCAGATCGAGGCCTTTGCTGACTCCAGCTTCCAGAGTGACAAGGATGATTCCAAGTCCATGTCGGGTTTTGTCTTTACCCTCAATGGAGGGGCGGTGTGTTGGAAGAGTTCCAAACAGGAAACCGTTGCTGACTCGACTATGGAAGCGGAATACATCGCTGCATCTGATGCCGCAAAAGATGCCGTCTGGATGAGGAAGTTCTTGAAAGAACTTTAGGTGGTTCCGTCTATTGTTGATCCAATACCTCTGTATTGCGACAACAACGGGGCTATATGTCACGACCCGAAAGTACGGAACGCGACTGGCACTTAGATTACGAGACGTCTAAAGGCGTACCGTAACCTAAGTCAGCCAAAGCCCAGAAGAATCTAAACCAAAATCAAAAGAGAGTGAAGGAAAACCTTTAATGAAGACGATTTTCAAATCAATTAAGTTGCAAAGAATCCCTTTTTTTAAAAAAAAACATCAAAAATTCCCGAAAATTTCGGCAGAGTCTCCCCTGTATTTTCTATCCCCCAAAATGGGTACAACAAGATAATAAACCTGTAATTATAAAAATGGCATCCCCAAGCGGGAGCTAGCTCTTCGCCCAAGGCGGATCACAACCACATGCAATATAATAGTAATATCAAGAAAAGAGCATAAAGAAACGCAAAATATCAGAAAACACAACGCCGGCTCAAGTGAGCTCGACCCAAAAGAAACCACATATATACAATCTCTCAGTCTCATCACTAGGTCGCATATACCATATAAAGTGGTAGATGGAGAATACTGGATACAATGATAAAGCAAAAGAAATAAAGTGTGCTCGCAACCCACCTACGGGCGATGTCGCGAGTCTGAGCAAAAGGAGCTGATGATAAGATAGCCACCGCTACAAGACTGATGAGTCCGACCTGCAAGACACTGTGGCACAACGGGGGTGAGTTGCCAGCTCGTGAGTAAATATAACATCTAATAAGGCAATTGTAAGAATGCACGCAATGCACCACAACATGCATGTCCATATGTGATATAATAGCTCTAGTATGCATGCACATGTATGCAATGTCATTTCTAACTCTTTAAGTGTTTTAAATGCTAAGGGTACTGCGTTCTTAACTTTAGAAAATGAATATCTGTATAATAGCTAAGTACCATCAAGAAATCATCTGAAAACCCGTGTCAAGCATCGACACCAAGTAGGAATCATATCTGTCTCAATACCGGGCTCCGTCAGTCCGGATCGGCCCATATCATAAATCTCACGACAACGGTCGGTATCCTCCGGATATCCGCCGCGCCAGACATCACCGGTAGGTAGTCTTCCCCTGCCAGGCTCATCGTCTACAACTCGATCTTCTTGCCCCGGGGTACCATACCGGGCCCACCATGTACCCGAGACGGTTCATCCACTCCTCGAATCGGGTCTCGAAATCCAACAGAAAACATGAAAACTCATGGTGGACGACACATACATCACGAGAAAACCGCAATTTTGTTTTAAAAATGATAAATATAAGCTTTTGTTAAATTCTTGCGGTTTTCCCCAAAAATCCAGAAATCGCAGCAATACTGAAATCTATGTAGATTCAGGTAATGCGAGGTATATGCATGCTATGCAATTCCATATATCATGTATGAATGCAAATGGCGTTATTAAGTTAAACAGGTTCTATAGTGCACGTGGCATGGCAATTACCAAAGGCGTGTGTGTCACATGAATAGCGCGCGTGCAACAGATGCCAATGGTAATGGTGTTCGTGTCCTACGAAATGATATCGCATAAGTATGGATGAATGTCCATGCAATCTAATATACTGTTCGCTATAAGGGTATGCAGTGTACATGAATGGATAAGCTAACTAACAATATGAATCTTGCAAAAAGTAGGGTAATCCTAACTAGAGGGGGGGGGGCGCCTCGCGCCATTCAGACGATTCCCCCATAGATGAATACATCTACTCACCTGAAATCTCCGCTAATCCGATCCGGCCACCGCCTTGCCTTTTCGCGCCGTGTCCGAAGTTTCCCCGACCGATCCTATATTTGCACAATATCAAGCATAAGATTACAAAACCTAACACAATGCAAGTCACAACATGCAATTATCGACGCTCTCGAATTAATCATAGCATGCACTCGGTGCGCGGAAAAACGCACGAAAATCGCTAATCTTTAACTAGAATCGTCATTTCGGGGAAATCGACAAAACTAAAACCCGACTAGACGAAACCCTGCATTCACGCACTCTAATAGGCGTATAAGAAGCTAATTATATCGCTAATATAATGCAATTTGATCACATTCTAATTTACATAAAAATCTAGCAAGCAATTGCATACCGATTCGATGCAAATATCGCAATTTTATCGATCTAGCGAGCGCAACTACGCACAATTTACCACTCTAACCAATTAGATAACCAAACCCTAACTTAACTCCAACAACCATGCTTCAAACCCTAATTTGAAATCAAATCCCTTTCTTGATTTTTCAAAACTAACCATTATAATGAAATTAACACTTTAAACATCTAATTTAGCATAAACAAACTACAAATTAGCAACTAGTTTAGGATTTTACCTCACCAATTGAATCTTAGCATGATCAAGTCACCAAGAAAGCCTCCTTTCATCATGTTTTTGAACTAATTTGGGTTGGAGAGAGAATGGATTAGGGTTAGGCTTTGAATGGTTAATGAAATTTGTTGATTTTTGTGAATTTTTTGCATGAAAAATGAAGCAAAAAGGAGTGAGAAGAGAGGGGATTCAACAGCTGTAGGGGTCGGCCAGCAGTAGGAGGAGGGAGGTGAGGGAATTTTGGAGAAGTTTCTAGTTCAATACAACATCATATGTTATCATTTCATGCTTTCATGTCAACTTTTTTACAAAAAAACCCATTTTTACTTCATTTTTTCACAAATTTTCCCACCCTAAAACCAAAAGTTTGCAAGACATGATATAATTTTATTAACACCATATTTTAGCTTATAAAGACTCCTAATTATGAAATTTACCTAATTACATTTGTATTTATCACTAATTTAATGTATTTAAAAAGGCTTAAAATAATAAAAAAAATAATTAATTACGATTTTTTTTTTATTTAACTAGATAATTATAAGTGACATTTTAGTGACAAAATTATAGTAATATCTTATCTAAATTTTGTATAATTAGGTCTACAATGAAAAATACCTATTTTGACTTTTTACGGAAAAAGCCGAAAAATTAGCCGATTACCGAAAAACTGCCTAAACGATTTTCGAAGGGTTACACTATAGCTTTAGCGCAGGAACCCAGGTCCCATCAGAAATCCAGACACATCTTGAGGCGGTATCACCTGATCAGGGAGATCGTGGATTGCCAGGAGATCGAGGTTCGGAGGGTTGCTTCAGAAGATAACACTGCAGATCCATTCACCAAGGCCTTGCCCCAGACTCAGTTCGAGCGGCTGATCGAGATGATAGGTCTTCGATACGCCAGTACATGGCCTTAGTGCAAGTGGGAGATTGTTAGTGTATATGCCCTAGAGGCCATTACAGTATCATACTAGTTTGTATATTACTTGATGGAAGCTTGGGATATTCACCTTGTATAGACAATCTTGCTCAAAATGGTAGTATGCTACTTGGTTTGTTTCTACTTCAATGTGTACATGTGTTTATTTTATATCACCTATACGCATTAGTGGAGCCCTTAGGATCTTTGCTTGATTACCAGTGTTGTGATGGTAGTCACACTCGTGGGGGCTGGGTAATCCATAAGCACATCCTTATACAGGTCCCTAGTCGCAGGACTATCGAGACAGGGCATCGATACTCCGGAGTAGACTAGCGCATGTGCTTCTCATCCCAGCAGGGGAGACGGTATGTCCCACAGCCGTCAGTACGTCGTACTTGAGATAGTATGCGGGTGCTCGTTAGGTTACGAGTACACTGGTCAGGACTCATCGGGAACTGACTGGTTGGTATTATACCTATCATCAGTTGTCAGTTCCCAGGTGACATGAGTACAGCTTAGTCCGCTGACTTGACACTGTCACTTCGCCTCGAGTGTGTTCCCACTGTACTTTGATTACTATCCTACCACGGCTCAAAGGAGTCGTGCAAACAGGTAGTAGTTGGGTGCAGCCCCGAAGCACTTGGAGGCAGTGACGGTTAGACAGGATTCGTCTCTCCCGGTATTGGGGGTTGACATCGCGCTGTGTCTAGGAGAGCCATTACACAAATTCCATGGCCAGGGCAAGCGAGATATACTGGTAGGTTTCTAGTGTTATCTCAGGGTGTTCTGGGCTACACTCCGACACGACTTGTACCGCTATTAGGGGACTGACGTTTACCGCCTCCCTAGGCCCGCCATGCGATGTATCAGACGAACAGACCGGACTGTACGGCGACTATCACATTCAGGCTCAGTAGGAGTTCAGATGGGTTTCACCTCGTCAGTCTTCTTGTCGGCATCTACCTGGGGACCGTTACGCACAGCTAGTGCCGCTTGCGGTCTGTGGTTAAACCCACTGCCAGCGTAGTGTCGAGTCTTTAGAGTCCCACACAGAAAGCTATTCGCCTTTAGGCAAAAGAGTAGAGGTCGCATGGTTTTGCGACAGGTCGCATGGTTTTGCGACAGGGTTCGGTCACATCCGTGCACTTGTGCACGTTTAGTGTCCGGACAGTTAACACTAGCGGGCTTTGGTTTAAGCCAGATCCTAGTGTACGTTTTCGGATTGGTTTTATCTCGTATGTATTCGTGTTCCTCGGAACGCGGATGCGGATGTGTATGCACAGTTGACAGAGAGACAGAGGCAGAGGATTCTCATTAGGGTTGTTGACTGTTGACTGTTGACCATTGACTTTTTGCTAAACCCTAATGAGAATATGATATATAATTAACATTAATATTAATTAAGTATTATGGTGACATGGTTGTTGAGGGGTTGACTTTGTTGACTTGTTGACTTTGTTGACCGGTTGACTAGGTTGGACTAGTTGACCATCATCATGACAATAGCTATCATTTTATGGCAAAGACTTTTTTCTTGCTTGTTTATCTTGTGCAAAATGAGTGCATGAAATGATATGGCTATTTTGACTTAAACCATCACATAATACTTGATTGCTATGATTTGTTATGATGGCTTTGGATTATGAGAGCCAAGAGAGAAAAGTCTTGCTCATTCTATCATTTTCCATTCTCTCTCTTGCTTGAGCTCTCATCCTCTTCCTCTTGCTCTCCCTCTCTCTCTAGTCTATGGTTTACTTGTCTCATGTGTTGAGAAGCAAGAACCATAGAGAAAAATCCCAACACACTCTCCTCTACTCACTCTAGTTTTCAAGGTTTAGCAAACCGAGTGAACTAGTTTCTTCAAAGCTCGAAGAAGAAGCCAAAGGTAGAAGCTTTCGGGTGGATCGATCTTTGGCGCAAGAAGACGACGGGGTGAAGCCGATCCGTACACCATCAAGTGTAGAAGACGAAGGAGTTCAAGAAAGGAAGGTATAACCCCCTAACCGAGTAGTTAACAACTCCTAGTTAGGTTGTTAGTTAGATGTTTAACAAAGATCCGTTTTGAGTCCATGTTACCGCCTCTAGAAAATCGTTTTTCATCAAATTCTGCAAGCCCGTAAGTACCGGGAGAGGTAGCATGGACTTACAGTATGTAGGCATGAATGCACAAAGATATATATATATATATACATAAGTATGAGTGTACAAGTGGGTATATACGCAAGTATGTTATGCGAAGAGTCATATCATGATGCAGCAATCCTACTGTGTAGTGACATGGCAATTATCGATGATGAAGTGTGTGAGTCGGAAATTCTGTGTAAGTGTAACATACACATCATCGATAATGGTGCATGTGTACCAGCACAAGTATAAGTAATGCGATGCGAATATATGAATGCAGCATAAGGTAAATCATATGCAAATGCTGACAGGTATATGTATCTAACATGACCGAGTCAGTGAATCTATCAATCGGCATCTAGCCTCACAACATCACGTACGGTATAATCCATCGTACAACATTCTCTAGTCAAGGGTATGGATCAATCATCAAGTCAAACTCATCACGTACGGAAAATCATCGTACGGCGGCATTAAGCTAATAGGGATCCTATCAACCTATAAGACAATGAGGGTATGGCCTAATATCACGTACGGCCTATCATCCATGATTCACAACATTCTATATATATATATATACCTATGTCCCAGGTCACATCCATAACTATCTCATATCAGGGGACCGACAAGGTATCAATCATCTCAATCGACTCGCATCCGTATACTAACATATCATCATATTCGTCTTATATTCTTTTCATCGCATTTATATCCACATCAAGTCGAGTTTACATAAACATTCTATCTCTACTAAGTATAAGTATCTAATCTAACATACACACCCGAACTATACAATCATATTTTTAAAGAAGCGAATCGTAGTTTTGAAAATAGGGGTTACGGTGTTTTTAAGGAAAAGATATCATTTGAAATTCCATAACGTCTCTTAAGGTATCTGTTTAAAAGATGCATACGATTCTTCAGTTTAGAAATATGTATGGTTCGGATGACACATCTACGTCGACTATCTATTCCTATAGTATCCTAAACGGCAATATCGTCAAATATCATCCTCAAATCCCGTCATCATATACTAGCCGTATCATATACTTCTAACTATTCTTTAGTTTCCAATATAGTTTCTCTAACTATCTTTTAACTCTATCTATAGTTTTCTATTAAAGGTTTCCTTAACCATTTACTATGAATCGGTTTCCATCAAAGACTTGCGGGGGTGCTATACGCCATCCACCCGACTTCCCCGGTAGATATAGATCTACTCACCGTAGTCTTCGCTTGTCGAAGTCATTGACGCCATGCTCTGTCGCCTCGGAATCCATGTGAAGGTACCTACAATAACAACACATATCGCAGCGCTATTAAAACCAAGTTCTAAAATCCAATACGGCACGCGCCTTGCTCGTAGGTTAGAACCTGTAGCATACGCGTACTAAATCAACCAAACAACCCTTGTTGTTGATGTACGAACATCCCACAACCAAATACAAATCCAAATAACAAGAATTAGCATTTCAAAATATAGAAAACATAGCCAAAATCACACTAAAAAGCTTCCAGATTTTGACTCAGGTGAAATTTGGATGAACGAACAAGTATAGGGTGTTGTATATGGGGTATTTGAGCTACTGGAACGACCTGGAACCCAAATGCCACCAAGTGGCCGGCCACTTGGCCTAAAATTCCATCATCCTCAGCCCTATGACCTCTGTTTGGGTTCGTGTGGTCGGGGTGGTCTCCTAGTACCATAATTTGGTCCCTGGTATTGTTTGGTTTCCTCAAAAATTCCCAGGGTTGCTCCAGATTTCCCTGCACACCCTTTATTCCCACAAAACCGACATGAACTCTAATCCCAAATCCATATTTTGGTTTCCCATACTCATTCTTAAGGCTTAAACAGCCCCTCAACAGCCACTCAAAGATCACCAATCCACAACTTCACTCAAACCCTCACTAGGATTTTCCAATTTCCACAAATCACCACCAAACCATCTCTAAACTAAACTAGAATAGAAAGAAGCTTAAAACTAGCTAAATGGAAGAAGCTATACCTCATTCAACCCACTCTAGACAGCCCTAACTCCCCAATGTCATCAAAATTCCACTTTTCTTGGTTCATTGTGTAGAGGAAGGGATGTGGATTAATTTTTGTGAAGGGAGTATAAGGTTTTGGGGATTATTTGGAGATGGATTTAGGGTTTGAAGTGGAGGGAAGTGGGGTTGGAGGAAGATGAAGAAGAAGGAGGAAAATGATGGGGTAAAGTGATTAGGCAGCAGCCCCTCTCTCTCTCACTTATTCTCACACACACACTCTCTCTCCAATCATTCACCTTTTAACCCCTTTTTTCATTCCTTTTTCTTTTCTCTTTTAAATTTCAAAACAAAATCACATAATATTCATAAAACAACACAAATGCAACCACATGTAACCAAATGTAACATGACATGCTGCACTAGCCATGAAACTGTAGAAACACGGATTTGGCTTAATCGTGATTAGCAGTGCACTAATCGGGTTTTTATCAAAACTGCATATAATAAATTTTAAAAATGCCGAATCCTTTAAATATATTTTTAAATGAATAAATCATTTTAATTTCCAATTATTTCATAATTATTGGTATATATTTATACCCTTTTTCGAAAACCCCAACTTCGCAAATCGGGCAGTTTTCGGGAAATATATTATTTTAATACTAAATTCCAAAAATAATATTTTATATTTTCTGAAATGTTACAGTAGCCCTCGCGATGGGGTATGCGTAAAAAGTAGCTGCTGAGGGATCCGTAGGTGCCACGGCGATCCTGTTGGATGGGGTGGCTGCCGACCTACAGTGGTATCATAGCCAAGTTAGAGAATTAGATGATATTAGTTAAACCACAAAACCGAAACAACTCCGAAACAGTCGAAACAAAACCCTAGTTTCTATCGAATTTTTCTGAGCCTCTAAAATTTTTTTAAACAGTTACAGAGTGCTCTTTATTGTGTAATGAGAACACCAGAGAAAAACGAACCCAATTCGCCGGATTTGGACCGGCGAAAAGATGCAAAAAACCGGCATCACCGGTTTTGTGTAGGTGTTTGGTCTTCATTTTTATCTGGTGTTTCAGTCTCTGGGGTTTGGTGTTTCAGGTATATTTTATTTTTCCAAGATTGCATGTGATGTTATCTTTCTGTAGTGGCAATTCGGAGTGTTTCATATTCCTAATTTTAACATCGTTTCGGGTTTTATATTGATATGTGATACAATATTTGGAATCCACAATAATTAGTTTTGTGAAAACTAGTTTGAATTTTGTAAACCTAGCAATTTAGTATCATTTGATCGGTTGCCACGGGATTTTTGATATGGATCAAAACTCTGTCGCAATCACGTAGTGTACGCGGATACTCGCCGGGTAACATTACTAGATAACTATGCCCTAAAGCCCCGACCAAGTGACTGTAGGAGAACCCCGTTGCCAAAAGCATCCTCCCGGGTGCTCGTGGCCGCGGTGTTCCACCTAAGTGAACTTCGTCGACGGCATCGGGGGTGCGGCCGTCTACTAAAGTTTCCGACGAGCATTCGATCAGGTTGTCAGGAATCTTGTTGAATTACCCGACCGGTTATTGAAAAGTGTTTTTAATATCGAGACTAACATGCTGTTAGTGTATATGCCCTAGGGGCCATTATTGTATCATACTAGTTTGTATATTACTTAATGGAAGCTTGGGATATTCACAGTTGTATTAACAGTCTTGCTCAACATAGTAGTATGCTACTTGGTTTATATCTATCTTAATATGTGTATATGTTTCTTTTAGCATATCACGAATACATATTGATAGAGCCCATAGGATCTTGCTTGACTACCAGCGTTGTGATGGCAGTCACACTAGTGGGGGCTTGGTAGTCTACAAGCACATCCTTTTTCAGGTCCCTAGTCATAGGTTTATCGAGACAGGGCATCGATACTCTGGAGTAGACTAGTGTGTACGCTTCTCATCCCAGTTGGGGAAATGGTCTGTCCCACAGCCATTAGTACGTTGTACTGGAGATAGTATGCAGGTGCTCGTTGGGTTACGGGTACACCGAACAGGACTCACAGGGAACTGTTGGTTGGTATTATACCTGTTGTCAGTTAACAGTTCCCAGGTGACATGAGTACAGCATAGTCCGTAGACTTGACACTGCTGCTTTGTCTCGAGTGTGTTCCCACTGTTCTTAGATTGATACCCTACCACGACTCAAAGGAGTCATGCAAACAGGTAGCAGTTGGGTGCAGTCCCGAAGCACATGGAGGCAGTGGCGGTTAGAAAGGATTCGTCTCTCCCGGTATTGGGAGTTGATATCACACTGTGTTTGGAGAGCCATTACGAAAAGTCCCTGGCCAGGGCAAACGAGATTTGCTGGTAGGATTTCCAGTAGCTCCTCAAGGTGTAATGAGCTTCACTCCAACACGAATTATACCGCTTTTAGGGGACTGACGCTTGCCGCCCCCTAGGCCCGATATGCGATAGTCTTAGACGAACAGACCGGACTGTACGAAGATTGTCACATCAGGCTCAGTAGGAGTTCTGATGGGTTTCCTCATCGACCTTCTTATCGACATCTACCTGGGGACCGTTACATACAGCTAGTACCGCTTGCGGCTTGTGGTTAAACCCACTGCCAGCGTAGTGTCGAGTCTTTAGAGTCCCACACAGAGAGTTTCCCTGCTTCAGGCGAAACGATATAAAGGTCGTATGGTTTTGCGACAGGGTTCGGACATATACGTGTACTTGTGCACGTATGATGTTCGGACAGATTATACTAGCGGGCTTTAGTTTAAGCCAGATTCTAGTATTGGATTATTGGATTTATGCAGTCTCAATATATCCGTGTTTTTCGTAAATACGGATGGGAGGGGTATTCTCGTAATTAGTCGAGAAGGTTCTAGAAGAAAGGTGACTCATTTAGATTTAATTCATTTATGAATTAAACTAAATGAGGTGGAGAGCTTATGTGTTATTTGCATTAAATGAATTAGTGACTCATGAGATGATTCATCCAAATGAGTTAATGAAGCATTAATTGTTTTGATGACTCATAAAGATGATTCATTCATTTTTATTAAATGAAGTATGGTTGTAATTATCTCATATGATTTATTTGATAATTATTATGCTTCATAATATATAGAAATGAGTTATATTTTCATTTGATTCTCACATACACACACTCTCTCCTCAAGCTCTCTTCTTCCTCCACCTAACCCTAATCCTCTCATGTGTTGAGATCCCAAGGGTTAGAAAGACTAATAGATCCTTAATCCACTTCTATATCTTCTAGGTCACTTGGATTAGCAATCCTAGCCACTTAGTTATCTCAAGTGAGAGGTTAAAACTTGAAGAAGGAACTCTCGGGTGGATCTTCTATTACATCGAGGAGTCCGACGAAGAGGTGAACAACAAGAACAAGAAGGACTAGTATTTTGAGGTATAATCATCTATCATAGTAGTATAGCACTTATAGATAGTTGTTAGTAAGGGTTTAGCAAAGATCCGTAAAGTTAGTCGATGTTACCATAAACAAAATGATTGTTTTACCTATTCCGCCTCCCCGCATCTTATGGGGTGTGTAACGTTGACTTACACATGCGGGGTTAATAAGGTTTGGCATGAAATTCAGAATATGAGATATTTTGGGTTTATGGTGTCTAAGGAATTCATATGGTTAGGCATGAAATCCGAAGTATGTGATATTTCGGGTTTATGATGTCTAAGGTGGTTGCGGATTCCAATTGTTGTAGTTTTCACTTTCTTTCCGCGACCGTAAGTGTAATATGTGGTGCATTGCCGGTTTCGTTGCTAGATGTCAACGACAATTGGGATACGCATATTTACTTACGTTGATGACATGTGATGTTATGTGTTGCTGGGATATGTTATATTGGATCGTCGTGTTTGAATAGCCGGGTTTTTTTTTGCGTGAGATGAGTGCTTTTCATTTTCATTCATGTAAAAACTTGTATGTAATATTTTTTTTATTGGGACACTTCCAGGTTGAAGATGATGTCACCATTGTTGTATATTATTTACTTTTCCGCATTAGGATAGACCCAAGGCGGGGAGCACAAGTAACCGGGTTCTAGAGTCCAGTGGGAGACTATCTCGAGGAGTCGAGACCGGGTCTCCTAACTCTAGAATTGGTAGGGTTGCTTGCTGCTCTCATAGGGGTCTAGGGATGTGGGTTTGGATATTCATCACGACCATGGAATCCGTATTTTTTACTGGCTTAATTTAAAATACGGACCTCCTAGTATATCCAATATTTCATATGTTGACTTCTGCTGTAATGTTCTGTGATGAGATCATATAACTGCCTAAGACGAATGCTTTATATTATATATATGATATATAATAAATGTTGCTTATATTTTGCATCCGCGCTAGTCCTGCCCCAGCTCTGCCATTGGTCATCTAACCTAACGATGTATGACGGGACCCCGAGGCGAATGCGGATGGCATAAGCGTACGTTATATAAGTATTTTCGTTTCTTTATCTGTGATACTTAGGAAGCATAAATGATAGGACTTCATTAATGGGATTAATGAAAGGAAAGAAACCTAAAGATGTTGTAGAACCAAATTTTCAAAAAGTTAGTTCTAGTTCTTGTTTTGCACAACGGTATTCCTTGATGAATATCCAGCACCTCATTCGATGAGGAAAGAGCCGAGATCTCTTCACCGGGAATGACCTCTTTAGCAAAATCTAGCAGATGCTACACCCACTCGGTTTATTTTGAAAAACACATGATTTTAAAAGCAGAGCTTAAACCACTCCTTTTCAAATCACTTGATTCTACAACGATATCAAGTTCATTACGCAAAAGGTTTTCTTAAAAACCTGTCGTAGCCCTCCGTCATTTCAGATAAGTACTATTTAGTATTCGTGCTATGTTTGTTGACTATGTTAAGGCATAGTGTACGGTAGCTAATTAGTGCTTATCTGCTAAAGCATGTGATGTGATTGGATTAGAGTAATCGTACGACTTTGTTGACTATGTTAAGGGTCGTACATGTGGGTTTAATTTAATCACGAAATGACGGGTTGAACTTGACCATCACTTATGATTTGTTGACTATGTTAAGGTCATAAGCTGCTAGGGGTAAAATATTATCGGGAATTTCATGTGTTGAAATTTGCAATGAGATTGCATACCATCTATGAGATAGTTGGATCCCGATACCCACTGCGAGTAAGAGTTACTCCTAAGAGAGTTTTGCACATTACAGTTAGCCGATCAAATACGTGTCTAGAAAGGTGTTAATGGGGTTATGCCCCTGGGAAAACGAGATTTATTTTAATTAGTTCCGTGCGAAAGCATAGGGAACCTCCCTCAAAGTACCGACACTGGCCTGGCTGAAAGATTGGCGAACTTGTAGGGTGTAATTAATCCCGGCTAGTCTTACCTTTTAGGGTTTGAAAGAAGATTTGATAAAAAACAGTGGGAGCTATCCTCATTAGATAAGATAATAACCAATCTAATCTTGAAAGAGCTTACACTAAGGGTTTTCTTCTCTCTCTCTCCAGGTAGAGACCATGTCACGCCTTAATTAAGATAATAATATGGATGTATTGATCAAACCCGCTTGTTATACTGGGCTGGGGAACGTTGGTTCCTCTTTAATTTATAATTGTTATAAGTCCGAGCAGGAAATAGGGGATTAACAGGATTCCCGTGCCACCCAAACGAAGAATGAGCATGTTGATGCATCTTCTTCGGGTGTCTTCGTTACCGAGAACTGTTTCTCAGTACACTCTACATCCTGGGTATTAGATACCGGATCGAGATCACACATATGTAATATATTACATGGGCTAAAGAAAGGTAGAGAACTGGGAATAGGTGATAATTCTGTAAGAGTAGGGAATGGTGCAAATGTTGCAGCCAAAGCAGTTGGCGAATATCACCTTATATTACCAAATGGTAATATATTGATTCTGAACGAATGTTATTACATACCGAACCTGATATGCAATATTATATCAGTTTCTTTATTAAGTAAAGAAGGATATAATTTTGTATTGCAGGATAATGTTATGAACATTTTTCTGAATCAAAATTTGATTGGATCAGGCTTGTTAAGTAATGGCATATACGTTCTAAATCAAACCACAGTTCTTAACGTAGAGAACACACACAAGAGGAAAAGTTCAGAAATGAACGAGTCCTTCTTGTGGCATTGTAGACTAGGTCATATCAATGCGACACGACTAGCTAAGTTACATAAGGATGGATATTTGAATCCGTTCAAATTTACATCTTATGAAACTTGCCAGTCATGTCTCAAAGGCAAGATGACCAAAACTCTGTTTACTGGACACGGAAAAAGAGCTACGGAACTCTTGGGACTGATACATAGTGATGTATGTGGTCCTATGTCTACACATGCCAAGGATGGTTCCTCATACTATATTACATTCACCGACGATCTCTCAAGATTCAGACATGTGTTCCTGCTGAAACACAAGTCTAAAGCTTTTAAGAAATTCAAAGAATATAAGCATGAAGTTGAGAACCAGACGGGTAAAATTATTAAAATCCTTCGATTTGATCAAGAAGGAGAATACTTGAGCACAGAGTTCCTGGATTATCTAAAAGAGAACGAGATTCTCTCTTAGCTTACTCCTCCGTATACACCACAGCACAACGGTGTATCGGAGCGGAGGAATCGCACCCTATTAGATATGGTGCGCTCTATGATGAGTACTGCTGAGTTGCCTGTTTCCTTTTAGGGTTATGCGCTTGAGACAGCTGCATACCTATTGAATCAAGTTCCTTCTAAATCAGTGCCTAAAACACCATATGAGATATGGAGTGGAAAGAGACCGTATCTTAAACGAGTTAAGATATGGGGGTGTCCGGCCTATGTCAAAAGACGAAATCCGGACAAACTCGAGGCACGATCAATTCTTTGCAAGTTTGTGGGATAGCCAAAGAATTCACAAGGATATATTTTCTACCAAGCTGAGAAACAAAAGGTGTTTGTTTCTCAATACGCCACCTTTTTAGAAAAGGAATTTCTTGTAAAAGAAATTAGTGGCAAAGAGGTAGAGCTGGAAGAAGTTCTAGCCGCACAAACTACAACTGATGATTTAATGGAACCAGAGGATTCAATAGTCCTCGACGAACCTCAGCCTCTCCGCCGATCTAGTAGGGTTCCTCATCCACCTGAGAGATACTATGGTTTTTTCATTGATGGTGGGAGCGATGATTGCTTCATGGAAGATGATGATCCAACTAGTTTCGAGCAGGCCATCATGAGTGGGGACTCTGTGAAATGGCTGGATGCAATGCGATCTGAGATAGAATCCATGTACACCAACAAAGTATGTACTTTGGAAGATGCTCCTAAAGGGGTAAAACCCATCGGGAGCAAGTGGATCTTCAAGAAAAAACTTGGTGTAGATGGAAAAGTTGAGACTTTCAAATCTAGACTTGTAGCAAAAGGTTTTCGTCAACGACCAGGAGTAGATTATGATGAAACCTTTTCTTCAGTGGCTATGCTTAAGTCCATCCGGATCCTAGTTACCTTCGCTGCATACCATGACTACGAAATCTGGCAGATGGACGTCAAGGTCGCTTTTCTAAATGGTGATTTAGAAGAGAGCGTGTACATGACACAGCCAGAGGGCTTCGTGGACAGTGGGAGCAGCGAAAAGGTGTGCAAGCTGCTTAAACCAATCTACGGGTTAAAGTAGGCATCGCGGAGTTGGAACATCTATTTTGATGTGGCAGTCAAAGAGTTTGACTTCGTCAAAAACGTAGATGAACCTTGTGCATACAAGAAAGTGGCAGAGAGTAAGGTCGTCTTCCTCGTATTGTACGTGGATGACATACTCATGATAGGAAATGATGTTCCTATGCTGCACTCGGTCAAGCTCTTCTTATCATAAAGATTCTCAATGAAAGATCTAGGTGATGCCTCCTACATCTTGGGGATTAAGATCTATAGAGATAGATCCAAACGGATGCTGGGATTGTCCCAATCCAGGTACATTGACACCATACTAAAGAGGTTTAGTATGGAAGATTCCAAACGTGGGAATTTACCCACGATCTCAGGAATCACTCTCTCCAAAGAGATGTCTCCCAAGCCTGATTTGGAGAGGGCTCATATGCAAGGGATACCCTATGCTTCGACAGTAGGCTTTACAATGTATGCGATATTATGTACCAGACCTGATGTATTATACTCACTAGGTGTAGTGAGTAGGTATCAAGCAGATCCTGGAGAGAATCACTGGACAGCTGTGAAGAACATTCTAAAGTACTTGAGAAGGACTAAAGAAATGTTCTTGGTGTATGGTAACGGTAAACTCCAAATGAAGTCCTTTACCGATTCGAGCTTCCAAAGTGATAAGGACGGGTCTAAGTTGGTCTCGGGTTTTCTCTTCACCCTCAATGGAGGGGAGGTTTGTTGGAAGAGTTCCAACCAAGAAATCATGGCAGACTCGACGATGGAGGCTGAATACATCGCTGCCAATGATACCGCCAAAGAGGCCGTCTGGATGAAGAAGTTCATAACTGAACTTGGTGTGGTTCCATCCATTGAGCATCCAATACCTTTGTATTGTGATAACAATGGAGCTGTGGCTTTGATCAAGGAACCCAGGTCCCATCAGCGATCCAGGCATATTCTGAGGCGGTATCACCTGATCCGGGAGATAGTTAATCGCCGGGAGATCGAGGTCAGGAGAGTGGACACGAAGAATAACACGGCGGATCCACTCACGAAGGCCATACCCCAGATACAATTTGAGAGACTCTCTGGGATGTTGGGTATGAGATACTACAACAACTGGCCTTAATGTAAGTGGGAGATTGTTAGTTGTCTGTATGCCCTAGAGGCTATTATTGTACATGATTGTATATCATAGTGGATGCTTGGACATATATAGAGAGGACTTTCTTGCTCGATATGATAGTATGCTATCTGATTGCTCCTTATCTTAACATATAGACTTGTATTGTGATACTGTCTTTCTCTCATATGTTGATAAAGCCCTTAGGATGTATACTTGACTACAAGGATTATGATGCATATCATAATAGTGGGGCCATGGTAGTCCACAAGTACATCCTTTAATTGTTCCTAGTCGAGGGTGTATCAAGACAGGGCATCGATATTCCAGAGTAGACTAGCGTATACGCTTCTTGACCCATTTGATGGGCGATGGATGATCCCATATCCATTGGTGTTTGACATCAACGATGGTCTACGGGTGCTCAGTGAAGCCTGGGTACACTGAATAGGACTCGCCGAGAACTCCTAGATGGTATTATACCTAACGTCAGATAACAGTTCTCTGGTGACATTGGTACATGTTAGTTTGTAGACCCGAGATCATTATAGAGTCTTATGTGATTCCTATCGTGCTTTGATTTCCACCTTACCACATTCAAGAGAGTATGCAAAACGGTGGTTTTTGGGTACAGTCCCAAGTCACATGAAGGCAATGAGCGATAGGAAGGGTTTCGTCTCTCCCGGTATTTTGCGTTGATGTTGCGCTGTGCTCGATTGGCCATAACAGGAATTCCCTGGCCAGGGCTCATATGGAGATTTACCGGTAAGTGTTATCAGTAGTTTCTCGACCCGTTATGAGCCTTATATCGGCATGACTTATCATGTTACTGGGGTCTGACGTTTACCATCCTAGACTAGATATGCGATATATCAGACGAAGAGACCTGACTGTATGGTAGTGTTGTTGTTGGATTCACGGGAGTATGAACAGGCTTGCTTGTTGATCTTATGATCGTTCAATACCCGGGTAGCCGTTATGTCCAGCTTGTTAGTTATATGTATGCCCTAGAGGCCATTACTGTACATAGGATGTATATTGTAGTGGATGCTGGGACATATATAGGGAGGACTTTCTTGCTCGACATGATAGTATGCTATCTGGTTACTCTTTACCTTAACGTGTATACTGATTGTCTCTCTGTTACATGTTGGTAAAGCCCTTAGGATGTGTACATAACTACCTGGACTATGATGCGGATCATACTAGTGGGGACATGGTAGTCCATAAGTACATCCTTCAAGGTCCCTAGTCGTGGGTGTATCGAGACGGGGCATCGATATACCAGAGTAGACTAGCGTGTACCTTCTCGACCCATACAGATGGGCGATGGATGATCCTATATCCATCGGTGTTTGACATCAGAGATGATATACGGGTGCTCAGTAGAGACTGGGTACACTGGACGGACTCGCCGAGAACTCCCAGATGGTATTATACCTTACGTCAGATGGCAGTTCTCTGGTGACAGAGTAGTCTGTTGACCCGAGATCGTCATAGAGTCTTGTGTGGTTCCCACTGTGCTTTGATTTCCATCTTACCACGTCCAAGAGGGCGTGCAAAACGGTGGTTTTTGGGTACAGTCCCGAGTCACATGGAGGCAATGAGCGATAGGAGGGGATTCGTCTCTCTCGGTATAGGGGGTTGATGTTGCGCTGTGTTCGATTGGCTATAACAGGAAATCCCTGGCCAGGGTTGCTGAGATTTACTGGTAAGTGTTACCAGTAGTTTCTCGAATAGTTATAGACCTCATATCGACACGACTTATCGAGCTATTGGGGTCTGATGTTTACCACCCCTAGGCAAGATATGCGACATATCAGACGATCAGACTGGACTGTACGGTAGTGTTACTGGTTGGATTCACAGGAGTGTGAGCGGGCTTGCTCGTCGATCTTCTGATCGCTCAATACCCGGGTGGCCGTTACGTTTAGCAGACCGCTTGCGGCTTGTGGGTGTTTGATATGATCATCACCTGCTGCCGGCGTATTGACGAGTCTTTAGAGTCCTACACAGAGGTTTCCTGGCTCAAGCGAAACGAAACAGGAGCGCATATGAGATATGTGCGGGACCGAGAATAATGCGTGTATGTGATACCGTATTTCATTCTCGCGATGAGTGTGTCGAATGGTTGTATGCGATATAACCTAGTAATCGAATCAAGGATTGATTCGATAAGCCGATACATTGTATACTAGTCGGTTGTGTGCGATATGACCGGATCGTTAAATCAAGTGTTGATTTAATGATTTAATGCATAATTATATATTTGATATATTACTTTGCATTAACTAGTATCGGTTCACTTTAAATGGATTTTCTCGCTCGGATGTGCGCATTATATATGTGATATGATTTTGTGCACATGCTTGTATCATATTTGATAATGCAAGTTTATATGGTTAAGTATAAAGAATAAAACCATGGTTAAGTAGATAATTAGGGTTTTGTTTTAATCACTCATTTATTTATCCATTCCTTTTTATTTAAATAATTTTATGAAAACAAAATGGTTTTCTTTTTGTCATGAAGCTTGATGAAGCTTCATGAAGGTTTGACTCAAAGACCATTTTGTCTTCATGTTAAACCCTAACTATTCCCACTTACCATGGTTTGCTCTCTACACTTAACCTTAGTTTGATTATGATAAGTATTGTTTTTTCTTTTCATTTTTAAATAGACTTATCATAATTCTAGCTCATCTTCTTCTTCATCTTCAAGTTTGAAACCTTGAGGCCATCAATGGCAACTTGAGCTTGAGAGTGAGAAATCCAATTCTAAAGAGAACCCACCTCCTATTTCTTCATCCTCTACCTCTTGCCAAGTAGTAGAGTATGTTTTCTTCATAAGTTTTTTGACTTGGTGAAGTCGGAGCTTGATTTAGCGATGCCTCGACGTAGATCATCTTCGGCATGGACATCGATGACCTAGCCCGTCCGATGAAGCCGACGCTAGAGCCCGGATTCTTTTTGGACAGCAAAGGAACTTCGTTGCGGAGCTATGGAGGTGGAGCACCGGATCTACAAAGGTTGTATTTCCGTTATCTCTTAGTTTAGTGTAAACTAGTTTCTTTTTCGCCTAGACATCTAGCTAACGATCCGTAGTCTAGGGTTTCTCGGCACCGATTTTTTGAAATTGGTATGGTTGATGCCTTGTGAGACCTCATTAGGATGCCTAGGAACCCTACAGTGGTATCAGAGCCTAGCTAGAGCCTTAGGCGAAGTCCCGACGGAATTTGAAGTCCGATCGACCCGAAACCCAAACCCTTAACATGCTCTCTGGACTTTTCTGTAAAATGTTGATTTTTTGGAATTAAAAATATGCAGAGAAATGTGCAGGAAATTCTAAGAAAAACTGGAGAAAACGACAACCTAATTCAACAGTACGGCCGCGGAACCGCGGCGTGGACCCCACCTTTGCGGCGGTTCCGCGGCCGTCTGTGATGATTAGGATGTGTGTTTTCTTCAGTTGTTTTTGTTGGTGTTTCTTGTGTGTTCTGGATGTTTTTAATATTTATTCCAGAGTTGTATTTTCTGGGTTGTATTGGGGACTCGGTGTATTCGATCGGACTGTCTAATTTTTGTCGGTGTGGCTTTCTGGATAAATTTTAGAATATGTTAAAAAGTTCGACCGGATATAAATACCCAATTTTTCCCCTGTCGGGAAATTTCCAAGTGTTAGATTTTTCCGTAGTTTGACGACGTTCTAAGTAGTGCAAGTAACGCGATGGACCCTCTAGAAGACAACAAATCTTAACTCGATCATGTGACCGTCTTGAACTGTCCTTTGAACCTTCGGGTTTGGGGCAGTACGGCGTGCCACATGTGAGGCGTTGGCTTGACCCTTCTACATCTGGACCGTTGGTACTGAGGCACGAACTGAATGTTGTTAGACTTATTTCATGTGTTGAGCTGTATCGGGAAAACTTGGGTGTTCGACTGTTCGATCGAAAAGTTTAACATTTTCTGTTTATCTGGAATGGGATACAATAATTGGAATTCACAAGTAGTTATGTGATAACTAAATGAATGTTATAAACATAGCAATTTAGTCTCACTTGATCGGTTGCCACGGAATTTTGATGCGATCAAAAGTCCGTCGCAATCACGTAGCGTATGCGGATATTCGCCGGACAAACTTAATAGACAGCTACATCCCATAGCCCCGACCAAGTAACTGTAGGAGAACCCCGTCGCCGAAAGCATCCGTCCGGGTGCTCGCGGTAGCGGTGTTCCGCCTTGGTGCACTTCGTCGACGGTATCTGGGGTGCGGCCGCCTACTGAAGTTTGCGACGAGTATTCGATCAGGATGTCGGGAATCTTGTTGAATTACCCGACTTGATATTGAAAAGAGTTTTCGATTTTGAGACTAAAATGCGGGGTTTATAATTGTTAGGCATGCGATGTCTAAGTAATTCATTTGGTCAGGCATGCGATGTCTGAGGTGGTTGCGAATTCCAACTGTTGTAGTTTTACACTTTCTTTTCTGTGACCGTAAGTGTAATATGTGATATCGCCGGTTTCGTTGCTATATGTCAACGACAATTGGGATGCGCATATTTATTTACGTTGATGACATGTGATGTTATGTGTTGCTGGATATGTTATATTGGATCGTCGTGGTTGAATAGCCGGGGTTTTTTATGTGAGATGAGTGTTTTTCATTTTCATTCATGTAAAAACTTGTATGTAATATTCTTTTATTGGGGAACTTCCAGGTTGCGGATGATGTCACCGTTTTTATATTATTTACTTTTCCGCACTAGGATAGACCCAAGGAGGAGGGCACAAGTAACCGGGTTCTGGAGTCCAGTGGGAGACCAACTCGAGGAGTCGAGTCCGGGTCTCCTAACTCCAGAATTGGTAGGGTTGCTTGCCGCTCTCGTAGGGGTCTAGGGGTGTGGGTTTGGCTATTCATCGCGACCGTGGAATCCGTGTTTTATACTGGCTCGTATTGAAAACACGGACGTCCTAGTATATCCAATATTTCATATGTTTCTTCTGCTGCGATATCTGTGATGTGATCATGTGATGTTCTGTGATAGATACAGTATATAGTATATATGATATATTATATAAGCGTTACTTATGTTTTACACCCGCGCTAGCCCTGCCCCGCTCTGCCGTTAGTTACCTAACCTAACGGTGCACGAGGGGACATCGAGGCGAATGCGGATGGCATAAGTGTACGTCGTATTTATCTGTGATGTTTAGGTACTTTAAATGATGGGACTTCATTAATGAGATTAATGAAATAAAAGAAACCTAAGATGTTGTAGAATCGAATTTTAAAATAAAACAGGTAGCTACAGTTCTTGCTTTGCACAGCGGTATATGTGATATATCCTGCACCTTATTCGATGAGGAAAGGACCGAGATCCCTTCACCGGGAGTGACTCCTTTAGCAATAACTGGCAGATGCTACACATTCGGTTTGTCTTTTGATTGCTTTTAAGAGTTTTTGCTTTGCACAGTGATATATATGATATATCCCGCACCTCATTCGACGAGGAAAGGACCGATGATCCCTTCACCGGGAGTGACTCCTTTAGCAAAACTAGAAAAGCCTCAAAAGCACTCCATTTCAAAATCATTTGATTCTACAACGATATCAAGTTCATTACGCAATAGGTTTTCAGAAAAACCTGTCGTAGCCCTCCGTCATTTCAGATAAGTACTAGTTAGTATTCGTGCTGCGGTTGTTTGGCATGCGTCAAGGCGTAGTGTTCGGTAGCTAACTAGTGCTTATCTGCTAGCATACGATGCGATTGGATTAGGGTATTCGTACGGCGCTGTTTGGCATGCGTCAAGGGTCGTGCGGGTTGGTTTAATTCAATCAAGAAATGTACGGGTTGAACTTGACTAGCAGACTATGGGTTGTTTGGCATGCGTCAAGGTCATAGCGAGCTAGGGGCAAAATATTATCGGGAATTTCAAGTGTTGAAATTTGCAATGAGATTGCATACCTTCTATGAGATAGTTGGATCCCGATACCCGCTGCGAGTAAGAGTTACTCCTGGAAGAGTTTTATACATTACAATTAGCCGATCAAGTAGGTGTCTAGAAAGGTGTCAACGGGGTTAAGCCTCTGGGAAAACGAGGTTTACATTAATTAGGTTCGTGCGAAAGCACGGGGGACCTCCCTCAAAGTACCGACACTGGCCTGGCTGAAAGATTGGCGAACTTGTAGTGTGTAATTAATCCCGGCTAGTCTTTCCTTTTAGGGTTTGAAGGAAGATTTGATAAAAAGCAGTGGGAGCCATCCTGATTAGATAAAATAATAACCAATCTATTCTTGCAAGAGCGCACGCTGAGTGTTTTCTTCTCTCTCTCTCCAGGTAGCGACCATATCACGCCTTAATCAAGATAATAAAACGGATATTTGACCGAACCCGCTTGTTATACTGAGCTGGGGAACGTTGGTCCCGCTCCAACTTATAATTGTTATAAGACAGAGCAGGAAATTGGGGATTACCAGAATTCCCGTGCCACCCAAACGAAGAGAGTACATGCTGATGCATCATCTTCGCGTGTGTTCATTATACAGAACTGTTTCTCAGTATCCTCCGCATCCTGGTATATGATACCGGATCCGGATCCCAGATATGTAATCTGTTACATAGGGCTATAAATAGGTAGAAAAACTGAGAACGGGTGATAAGTTTCATGAGGCAGAAATCGGGGCAAGAGTTGCAGCCAAGTCTGTCGGTCACTGTCACCCTGTATTACCAATACATTGATTCTGAACGAATGTTATTAGATACCGAACCTGATATACAAAATCATATCAGTCTCTTTATTAGTAAAGAAATGATAAAATTTTGTATTGTTGGATAATGTTTTGAACATTTCCTATATCAAAAGTTGATCGGTTCAGGCACGTTATCTAAAAGAATTAATGTTCTAAATAAAACTACAGTTCTTAGTATACGGAACACACAAAAGAGGAAGAGTTCAGAAATGAACGAATTCTTCTTGAGGTATTGTAGACTAGGTCATATCAATGCGACCCGACTGGCTGAGTTACATTTAGATGCATATTTAAATCAGTTTGGATTTACATCTTATGAAACTCGCCAGTCATGTCACAAAGATAAGATGACCACAGCTCTGTTTATTGGAAACAGAGAAAGAGTTAGTAAACTCTTGGGATGATACATGTTGATGTATGTAGGTCCCCTGTCTACACATGCCAAGAATGGTTCTTTGTACTTCATTACATTCTCTGATAATCTCTCAAGATTCAGACATATGTTCCTGTTGAAACACAAGTCTGAACCTTTTGAGATATTCACAGAATATAAGTTAGAAGTAGAGAACCAATACGGGTATAAGTATTATGTCCTATGATGAGATCAAGGAGGAGAATACTTGAGCACGGAATTCCTGGACTATTCTAAAGGAGAATGAGATTCTCTCTCGGCATTACTCCTCCGTATACACTATAGCACGATGGTATATCGGGGCGGAGCAATCACACCCTATATGATAAGGTGTGCTCTATGATGAGTACTACTGAGATACCTATTTCCTTTTGGGAGTTATGCACTTGAGAAGCTGCATACCTATTGAATAGGGTTCAAATCAAATCAGTTGCCTACCACTTCATATTTGATATGATAAGGGAAGAGCCCATCTCTTAAGTTAGTTAAGATTTGGGGTTGTCCGGGCTATGTCTAAAAGCATAATCCGGACAAGCTCGAGGCAAGATCTGCTATGTACAACTGGAAATGTTCCAGCTATACAAACTGCAGCTGATGATTTGAAAGAACCAAAGGATTCAATAGTTACCAACGAACCTCAGCCTCTCCGCCGATCTAGTAGGGTTCCTCACCCACCTGAGAGATACCTCGGTTTCTCTATGACAGTGGGAGCGAGGATTGCATCATGAGATGATGACCCAACTAGCTTCGAGCAGGCTATCGAGAGTAAGACTCTGTAAGAATGGCTGGATGTTTAGCGATCTGAGATGGAATCCTTATACACCGACAAAGTATGGACTTTAGTTGCTATATCTGAAGGGTTAAATCCTCATCAGGAGCAAGTAAATCTTGAGAAGATTACTTGGTGTACATGGAAAAGTTGAGACTTTCAAAGCTAGACTTGTTAAAGGTTTTCGTCATCAACCAGGCGTGGATAATGATGAAACCTTTTCAAGTAGCTATGCTTAAGGCCATCCAGATCCTACTTGCCACGGCTACATACCATGACTACGATATCTGGCGGTTGGGTGTCATGACTGCTTTTCTAAATGATGTTTTAGAAGAGTGCGTCTATAAGTACACAGCCAGAGGGCTTCGTAGACAGTGGGAGCAGCGGAAACGTGTGCAAGATGCTTTATAGGATTAAAGCAGGCATCGTGGAGTTGGAACATCTGTTTTGATGGATTAGTCAAAGAGTTTGACATCATCAAAATGGTAGATGAACCTTGTATAAACAAAAAGGTAGTAGGGAGTATGGTGGTGATCCTCGTAGAGTACATGGATGACATACTCTTGATAAGAAAGGAGTTTCTTATGCTACGCTCGATCAATCTCCGTTTATCACAATGATTCTCCATATAGGATCAAGGTGATACCTCCTAAATCCTGGATTTTGGATCTATGAGATAGATCTAATTGGATGTTAGGATTCTCACTACTTGTAGTGAGAGGGTATCAATTGATTCTGGGGAGAATCACTGGAAGGGTTCCAGGGTGATAAAGACGACTGAATGTCAGTCGCAGGCATTGTCTTTACCCTCAGTACAGGGACGATATGTTGGAAGAGTTCCAAGCTAGATACCGTGGCATACTAGACGATAAAGGCTGGATACATCGCTACTTAAGATACTACCAAAGTGGCTGTCTGGGTATATATTTGTTCATGAGATGAACTTAGTTCCTTCCATTGTGTGACAATGGAGTTATGGCTTATGCCAAGGAACGTCCGTCCCATCAGTGATCCAGACATATTCTAAGGCAGTATCACCTGATCATGGAGATGGTTGATCTCCAGGGTGATCAGGATTTGGAGAGTAGACTCAGAGGACAACACAGCGGATCCACACACAAAGGCCTGTTCCCAGAGAGAGACTTTTATGGGATGGTTGAGTATGAGATACTACAACCACTGCTACAGATAGCCCTAGTGCAAGTGGGAGATTGTTAGTTATATGTATGCCCTAGAGGCCATTACTGTACATAGGATGTATATTGTAGTGGATGCTGGGACATATATAGGGAGGACTTTCTTGCTCGACATGATAGTATGCTATCTGGTTACTCTTTACCTTAACGTGTATACTGATTGTCTCTCTGTTACATGTTGGTAAAGCCCTTAGGATGTGTACTTGACTACCTGGACTATGATGCGGATCATACTAGTGGGGACATGGTAGTCTATAAGTACATCCTTCAAGGTCCCTAGTCGTGGGTGTATCGAAACGGGGCATCGATATACCAGAGTAGACTAGCGTGTACCTTCTCGACCCATACAGATGGGCGATGGATGATCCCATATCCATCGGTGTTTGACATCAGAGATGATATACGGGTGCTCAGTAGAGACTGGGTACACTGGACGGACTCGCCGAGAACTCCCAGATGGTATTATACCTTACGTCAGATGGCAGTTCTCTGGTGACACTGGTACAGAGTAGTCTGTTGACCCGAGATCGTCATAGAGTCTTGTGTGGTTCCTACTGTGCTTTGATTTCCATCTTACCACGTCCAAGAGGGCGTGCAAAACGGTGGTTTTTGGGTACAGTCCCGAGTCACATGGAGGCAATGAGCGATAGGAGGGGATTCGTCTCTCCCGGTATAGGGGGTTGATGTTGCGCTGTGTTCGATTGGCTATAACAGGAAATCCCTGGCCAGGGTTGCTGAGATTTACTGGTAAGTGTTACCAGTAGTTTCTCGAATAGTTATAGACCTCATATCGACACGACTTATCGAGCTATTGGGGTCTGACGTTTACCACCCCTAGGCAAGATATGCGACATATCAGACGATCAGACCGGACTGTACGGTAGTGTTACTGGTTGGATTCACAGGAGTGTGAGCGGGCTTGCTCGTCGATCTTATGATCGCTCAATACCCGGGTGGCCGTTACGTTTAGCAGACCGCTTACGGCTTGTGGGTGTTTGATATGATCATCACCTGCTGCCGGCGTATTGACGAGTCTTTAGAGTCCTATACAGAGGTTTCCTGGCTCAAGCGAAACGAAATAGGAGCGCATATGAGATATGTGCGGGACCGAGAATAATGCGTGTATGTGATACCGTATTTCATTCTCGCGATGAGTGTGTCGAATGGTTGTATGCGCTATAACCTAGTTATCGAATCAAGGATTGATTCGATAAGCCGATACATTGTATACTAGTCGGTTGTGTGCGATATGACCGGATCGTTAAATCAAGTGTTGATTTAATGATTTAATGCATACTTATATATTTGATATATTACTTTGCATTAACTAGTATCGGTTCACTTTAAATGGATTTTCTCGCTCGGATGTGCGCATTATATATGTGATATGATTTTGTGCACATGCTTGTATCATATTTGATGATGCAAGTTTATATGGTTAAGTATAAAGAATAAAACCATGGTTAAGTAGATAATTAGGGTTTTGTTTTAATCACTCATTTATTTATCCATTCCTTTTTATTTAAATAATTTTATGAAAACAAAATGGTTTTCCTTTTGTCATGAAGCTTGATGAAGCTTCATGAAGGTTTGACTCAAAGACCATTTTGTCTTCATGTTAAACCCTAACTATTCCCACTTACCATGGTTTGCTCTCTACACTTAACCTTAGTTTGATTATGATAAGTATTGTTTTTTCTTTTCATTTTTAAATAGACTTATTATAATTCTAGCTCATCTTCTTCTTCATCTTCAAGTTTGAAACCTTGAGGCCATCAATGGCAACTTGAGCTTGAGAGTGAGAAATCCAATTCTAAAGAGAACCCACCTCCTATTTCTTCATCCTCTACCTCTTGCCAAGTAGTAGAGTGTGTTTTCTTCACAAGTTTTTTGACTTGGTGAAGTCGGAGCTTGATTTAGCGATGCCTCGACGTAGACCATCTTCGGCATGGACATCGATGACCTAGCCCGTCCATTCTCCGATGAAGCCGACGCTAGGGCCCGGATTCTTTTTGGACAGCAAAGGAACTTCGTTGCGGAGCTATGGAGGTGGAGCACCGGATCTACAAAGGTTGTATTTCCGTTATCTCTTAGTTTAGTGTAAACTAGTTTCTTTTTCGTCTAGACATCTAGCTAACGATCCGTAGTCTAGGGTTTCTCGGCACCGATTTTTTGAAATTGGCATGGTTGATGCCTTGTGAGACCTCATTAGGATGCCTAGGAACCCTACACAGCTAGTACCGCTGACGGCTTGTGGGTGACTGATATGATCATCACCTACTGCTGGCGTATTGACGAGTCTTTAGAGTCCTACACAGAGGTTTCCTGGCTCAATCGAAATGAAGTAGGAACACATATATGATATGTGTGGGACTGAGGTTAATGCGTGTATGTGATACCGTATTCTAATCTCGCGATATATGATACCGATTGGTTATATGTGATATAGCCGGGTTATCGAATCAAGTGTTGATTCGATAAGTTGATATAAATAATATTAGTCGGTTATATGTGATATAGCCGGATTATTAAATCAAATGTTGATTTAATAATTTAATGTATAATTATATATTTGATATATTAATTTACATTAACTAATATTAGCTCACTTAAGAATTTATTGTTCTCACTTGTACATATAATATATATGTGATACATATTATTGCATTTATCTTTTGTGTCATGCTTGATGATACATTGAACATGGGTGTATGAGACTCACACCATGCTTTAGATAATGAGGGTAATAAATTATTAAGGGTAAATACAAAATTAGATGGAAATTCATTTGGTTTGGAAGCTTGGAGAAGCTTCTGGTAACCATTGACTTAGTTCACTAATCTTGTCTTTACTCTAGATATTTATTAACCTAATCTTGATCTTTAGCCATGGTTAAGTCTCTACATTGATAATATATGATATTATCTCATCCATGGTTGCCATCAACACTATCATTCCTTCACCACTTCTTCATCTTCTTCATCTCAAGAAACCTCTTTAGGTTTTCTTGAGGTGAAGAAAAAGAGTGAGAAAAAATATTTTAAAGTGAGCAAAATTCCTACTTCATCAATCTACACTAGACTAGCCATTTAGTGTAGGTTGTTTGCTCCACCAATTCCCATTTAGTGAAGAGGTAGCTTGAGCTAGAGTCTCCTCGACGTAGATTATCTTCGGCCTCGAATACTTCAAGTAAGCTTGTTCATTTCGCTTTGTGGAGCCTAACTAGAGTCTGGGAGATCACTACTTGGAGGAAAGGGACTACTATACGGAGCTTTAGAAGTGAAGGACCGGTCTACAAAGGTTGTATTCCCATTTCACTTAGTGTAAAGTTGTTTACATGTTTGTTATAACCCTAATCCTCTAGTTCGATCCTCGGTGTTGGGTTCCGTAGTGCCCTAGATTTTTTTAAATTGCTTGGTCGATGCCTTAGAAAACCCGGTGAGGGCGCTATGCAACCCTACATTTAATACATTTATCGACGATCTCTCAAGGTTCGACATGTGTTCCTGTTGAAACACAAATCTGAATTTTTTGAGAAATTCAAAGAATAGAAGTACGAAGTTGAGAACCAGACGGGTAAAAATATTAAAATCCTTCGATCTGATCGGAGAGGAGAATACTTGAGCATGGAATTCAGAGACTACTGAAAAGAGAATGGGACTATCTCTTAGCTTACTCCTCCGTATACACCACAGCACAATGGAGTTTCAGAGCGGAAGAATCGCACCCTATTAGATATGGTGCGCTTTATGATGAGTAATACCGAGTTACCTATTTCTTTTTGGGGTTATGCACTTGAGACAGCTGCATACCTATTGAATAGGGTTCTGACCAAATCAGTGCCTACCACTCCATATGAGATATGGGAGGGGAAGAGACCATGTCTTAATTTCATTAAGATTTGGGGTTGTCCGGCTTATTTTAAAAAGCAAAATCCAAACAAGTTCGAGGCAAGGTCTGTTTTATGTAAGTTTGTTGGATATCCCAAACATTCGCGAGGGTTTATCTTCTACCACACCGAGGAACAAAAGGTGTTTATTTCTCGACATGCCACCTTTTTAGAAAAGGAATTTCTTGTGAAAGAAATTAGTAGTAATGAGGTAGAACTGGAAGAAGTTCCAGCAACACAAATTATAACTGACGATTTGGTAGAACCGGAGTATTCAATAGTCCCCGACGAACCTCAGCCACTCTGCAGATCTAGTAGGGTCCCTCATCCACCTGAGAGATACTACGGTTTTCTCATAGACGGTGGGAGTGAGGATTGCATCATGGAAGATGATGACGCAACTAGTTTCGAGCAGGCCATCACAAGTGGAGACTCTGTGAAATGGATGGATGCTATGCGATCCGAGATGGAATCCATGTACACCAACAAAGTAAGTTGCTCCTGAAGGGATAAAACCCATCGGGAGCAAGTGGATCTTTAAGAAGAAACTTGGCGTAGATGGAAAAGTTGAGACTTTCAAAGCTAGACTTGTAGCAAAAGGATTTCGTCAACGACTTGGTGTCGACTATGATGAAACCTTTTCTCCTGTCGCTATGCTTAAGTCCATCAGTATCCTACTTGCCATTGCTGCATACCATGACTACGAAATATGGCAGATGGACGTCAAGACCGCTTTTCTAAATGATGATTTAGAAGAGAGCGTGTACATAACACAGCCAGAGGGCTTCGTAGATAGTGGGAGCAGCGGAAGCATGTGCAAGCTGCTCAAATCAATTTACGGATAAAAGCAGGCATCGCGGAGCTGGAACATCTGTTTTGATGAAGCTATCAAAGAGTTTGACTTCATAAAAAATGTAGATGAACCGTGTATATATATAAGAAGGTAGTAGAGAGTAAGGTTGTCTTCCTCATATTGTACGTGGATGACATACTGTTGATAGGAAACGATGTTCCTATGCTACACTTGGTCAAGCTCTTCTTATCACAAAAGTTCTCCATGAAAGATCTAGGTGATGCCTCATACATCCTGTGGATAAAGATCTATAGAGATAGATCTTGATGGATATTAGGATTGTCCCAATCCAGGTACATAGAAACCATACTAAAGAGGTTTCGTACGGGAGATTCTAAGCGTGGTAATTTACCCGCTTGTTCAGGAATCACTCTCTCTAAAGAGATGTCTCCCAAGACTGATTTGGAGAAGGCTTGCATGCAAGGGATACCCTATGCTTCGGCAGTCGGGTCTATCATGTATGCGATGTTATGTACCAGACCAGATGTAGCTTACTCACTAGGTGCAGTGAGTAGGTATCAATCAGATCCAGTGGAGAAACACTGGACAGCTGTGAAGAACATTCTTAAGTATTTGAGAAGGACTAAAGAGATGTTCTTGGTGTATGGTAACGGTGAACTCCAGGTGGAGTCCTTTACCAATTCGAGCTTCCAGAGAGATAAGAACGACAGTAAGTCGGTCTCGGGTTTTGTCTTCACCCTTAATAGATGGGCGGTATGTTAGAAGAGTTCCAAGCAAGATACCGTACCAGATTCGACGATGGAGGCTGAATACATCGCTGCCAACGATGCTGCTAAAGAGGCTGTCCGGATGAAGAATTTCATAAGATGAACTTGGTGTGGTTCTATCCATTGAGCATCCAATACCTGTGTATTGTGATAACAATGGAGCTGTGGTTTTGGCTAAGGAACCCCGGTCCCATCAGTGATCCAGACATATTCTTAGGCGGTATCACCTGATCAGGGAGATAGTAGATTGCCGGGAGATCGATGTTAGGAGAGTTGACATGAAGGATAACAAGAGGATCCACTCACGAAGGCCCTCCCTCAGATGCTATTCGAGAGACTATTTGGGATGTTGGGTATGAGATACTACAACAGGCCTTAGTGCAAGTGGGAGATTGTTAGGGATATGTATGCCCTAGAGGCCATTATTGTAGATTGATGTATATTATAGTGGATGCTTGGACATATATATAGAGGACTTTCTTGCTCGACATGATAGTATGCTATCTAGTTGCTCTTTATCTTAACATGTACACTTGTATTATTATACTGTCTCTCTGATACATGTTGATAAAGCCCTTAGGATGTTGGCTTGACTACCAGGACTATGATACAGATCATACTACTGGGACTTGTGCAGTCCACAAGCACATCCTTTAACAGTTCCTAGTCGAGGGAGTATTGAGACAGGGCATCGATATTCCAGAGTAGACTAGTGTGTATGTTTCTTGACCCTGTATGGGGCGATGGTTGATCCCATATCCATTGGTGTTTGAAATCAAAGATTGTATACATGTGCTCATTAGAGAATGGGTACACCGAACAGAACTCGCCGAGAACTCCTAGATGGTACTATTAATAGTTATATGTATGCCCTAGAGGCCATTATTGTATATGTGATGTATATTATAGTGGATGCTTGCATATATATAGAGAGGACTTTCTTGCTCGACATGATAGTATGCTATCTGGTTGCTCTTTATCTTAACATGTTGACTTGTATATGTGATGCTGTCTTACTCTCACATGTTGATAAAGCCCTTAGGTTGTGTACTTGACTATCAGGACTATGATGGAGATCATACTAGTGGAGGCCAAAGGTAGTTCACAAGTACACCCTAAAATTATTCCTAGTCGAGGGTGTATCGAGACAGGGCATCGATATTCCGGAGTAGACTAGCGTATACGCATCTTGACCTATGTGACGGGCGATGGATGATCTCACATCCATTGGTGTTTGACATCAAAGATGGTATACGGGTGCTCAGTGGAGACTGGGTACACTGAACGGACTCGCCGAGAACTCCTAGTTGGTATTATACCTATCATCAGATAGCAGTTTTCTGGTGACACTAGTACAGGTTAGTCTGTAGACCCAAGATCGTCAAGTGTCTTGTGTGATTCCCACTGTGCTTTGATTTCCACCTTACCACGTTCAACAGAATGTGCAAAACGGTGGCTTTTCGGTACATTCCCGAATCACATGGAGGCAATGAGCAATAGGAGGGGATTCATCTCTCCCGGTATTGGGGGTTGATGTTGCGCTGTGCTCGATTGGCCATAACGATAAGTCCCTGGTGTAGAGTTACTAAGCACACTAAGGAGTCTCTACAAGGCATCGACCATGCCAAAATTAAATTTTTATGTGCCGAATAACACTAAGCAAGATCGTTAACTAGAGTTTAGGCGAAACGATTAGCAAGTGAACATCTTTACTCTAAAGGGAATACGAAATACAACCTTTGTAGATCGGTCCTTCGCTTCTAAAGCTCCTTGACGAAGTCCCTCCGCTGCGATCAAGGTTCTTCCGGGCTCTAGCATGGCTTCACGACGCGTGGGATGCAACTTTGCTTGAAGTCTCCGAGGCCGAAGATGATCTACGTCGAGGGAATTCCGACTCAAGCTTCTACTTCACTAGTTTGAGAATTAGTGAAGGAAACACCCTATACAAGAGTGCTAGTCTTGATGAGGATGGAGAAATAGGAAGTGGGTTCTCTTTAGAATTTTGTTTCTTACTTTGTTTCTCACTTTAGATCAAACCCTAGTTTTCTTTTTTTTTCTTTTCACAATGAAGAAGAAGAAGAAAAGAAAGAGATGAGGATAATGATCAAGTGAGAAGAGTAACCATGGTGAGTGAGTATCATATACTAACCCTTGTAGAGACTTAACTATCACGACCCGAAAGTACGGAACATGACCGGCACTTAAACTACGAACGTCTCGAGGCGTACGTAATCTAAGTAAACCGAAAACCCAGAAATCCAAACCAAGAAAAGTAGTAGAGTGAAGGAAAACCAATTTAAAATCAAGTAGTTTTAATAGCATAAGCCGAGTTATGCGGTTTTAAAAACATCAAGTATTTCCTGAAAATTTCGGCAGAGTCTCCTTTGTAAATACTGGCTCCCAAACGGGATACAACATGAATAGTATACGAAATCAATAAAAAGGCATCCCCAAGCGGGAGCTAGCTCTTCGTCAATCGACGGTCACAACCACACAAGCAATATAATATACAACGCCAACGGCGAGGATCAAAACTCAAAAGGAACTCAAAACAACAAGAAAACCATAGAAATACAACGCGCGACTCTAAGGTCGAAAGAATAACATCACTGGTCTCTATCTCAAAAATAACACATGTTTGGTTGATGGAACTTCTAGATACAACAGAATAATGATATACAAGATATATAATGGGGGTACGATACAAGTAAACCCACCTACTAGCAAATCACCCGAAGGAAACTATGCCTGCAAAGCCATAATGAAACCTGTACGGCAAACCTGCAAGAAACTGGGGCACAACGGGGGTGAGTTGCCAACTCGTGAATAGAAAAACATCTACGCACAGAAATCGCATAAATAACGCAATCCTAGGTCAATGATCATAATATATCCTCAAATATGTATATAACATGCAGCCTATAACAATGGCTAGGGTAAATATCTAACCTGAGTGTAATCTCATGTGCTTGTGTCAGTGCCTCAGGTAGCAATATATCATATGAATGAGGTATGAATGCATGAAAACAGAATACATGTAAATGAAGAACTGTTTTCATAATTTAGTGAGATTTCCTTTGTATTTTTAAAATGAGGTATCATGATGAAATCAGCATAAAACAGTGCCTAGCATCGGCACAAAACGAAATCCCAATATCTCGATATCTCTGTATCACAGTCTCTGTACCTCAATATCTCAAAATCTCAATGTCTCAATCATAATATCTAGGGCACCGCCAGTCCAGACCGTCCCCTACCATCCATCTCAAGACCACGACGGTATCCTCCGGATATCCGACGCGTCGGGTAAAATCACCGGTAGGTAGTGCTCCCCTGCCAGGCTCACATCGTCATCATCACGCGCTTCTTGCCCCGGGGTACCTTACCAGGTCCACCATATACCCGAAACGGTTCATCCGTCTCCTCGAATCGGGTCTCGAAATCCATCAGCAAACTCATGGTGGACGACTCATACATCATGGGAAAAAACCGCACTTTTTTTATTTAAAAAGAGAGAAATCAGTTTATATAAGTTGTGCGGTTTTCCCCCCAAATCCAGAAAATCTCATGGAAATCCGAATCCAAATCATCAATAGCATGTAAAACCATGAATATAGGCATAACAATGAATAACAGTATGCATGAAGGGACAAGTAATAACTACAATGTTAAGCTGGCATATAAGGCAGGTACACTAATATCATGTCAAATTACTAACTAACAAGCTAAGTCAAGCAATAATATTTTCTAAGGTGTACGTGACATGGCAATTACCGATGAAGATGTGTGTGAGCCGACAAGTAAGTGTACGTGGTACATACGTATCATCGGTAATGGTGCTGGTGTCCTAACAATATGATATCAACATTGCAATAAGAAATTATAACATAAGTATGCGATGCGAAGCGAACCACAATAATAAGCGGGAGCTGAATACTAGATGCAACTGTAACTAACCTGCATTAATCTAATATAAGTCCTACAAATGGTGCCTTTTGAAATAACACGAATCATGGGGTTTTGAAAATAGGGGCTACGGTGTTTTATGAAAAGATACGTCTTTTGAAATATCCGTAGGATCCTTTGGGCTGTCTTTTAAAATACCCACGATTCGCTAGTTTTTGAAATAGGTAAGAATCGAATCTAATCTAACAACTAAACTAAACTAAAGGGGTAAGCTAACAAGCTGGACTACCGGTAAGGAAACCGCCTAACATCTGAGTCGATACATATACATACCTGTATATATATTAGTCGGTGATCCCGCCTCAACAATATCATATCCGATACCATATCTATAATCAGACATCCCAAGTCAAGAGTGCGGATCAATCATCAATATATAGCTCGTACGTAAATCCGTCGTACGGCATCCCAAATCTGGGTACGGGTCAAAATCATATTCATCACACTATTCATCCGGTATCCTCTTTATCAAAGATCATAGTCTAAGGTATGGACCTATGTCTAGTAAAATACTAATATCATCAATATAGTCATGATCTGACTACTGATCGACAGTCTCATACAAACCGATATCATCAGCACATATCATCATTAAGGGGTATACATCGCCCAATACAGCCTAGGATCAATATCCTAGCATATCATATCTCATATCACGATCATATGTCGACCACCTATTTATAACACTATTCACCCGTATCGTCGCCCCAAGATCCGCTATAACACCAGGACGTACCTCAAGTACGAATCCTGCCATATCACCGATATCACAATCTCAACACAAATCTCATCGACTCATCTCAATCCTAAGTATCATCCCCAAATCCGTATGTGAACACATAGTCCCATACCTATGTGAACACATAACTAAATATTCCCGTATGAGCACAAAAGAAAGAAGAAAGTATGCAAGTATGGGTGGGTGTGTGCAAGTGTGTGCGACCGCAACTCTAGGGTTTCGCGGCACTCAATCATCCAAGAACACCAAATATCCATATTTATCATCAATAACTCAACAATATATAAACAATATATATATGTGTGTATACGTATTCGTATACATCACCACGAACTGCGGGGGTGCTATACGCCATCCACCCGACTTCTCCCCGTAGATATAAATCTACTCACCTGGTCCTCGCTCGCCGGTGCCGACGTCGCCACGCGCTTGCTTGTCGTCTCGAAGTCCACATGGGGTACCTACATATCATAACGCACCATATCGCATTAAAATCTGACTCATGACCAAAACGACGCACGAATCCCACATAGGTCAAAACCTAAGGTTGCTTTCACAAATCGACCCAAAAACCCTCGACGTCGGCGTACAAACGCCAAACCATCGAGAAAGCTCCTAACGCACTCATTTGAACAATTACAAGCACTAATTATAATATAAAATAGCTTAAAATTCACACAAACCCTAATTTCACTTAAAAAGTCATTTTTCCGAAAATCTAGCAAGCATAAATCACCGTTTTAGTACAAAACTCGATGTATAAACGAATCTAGCGGCCACAATATTTACTAAATATCTTAAATAAGTCATAAAAACTATTTCCATAATTTAATCTCATAAATTTGCATAATTTCCAAAATCCTAGTTTGCAAAAATATCAATTTTTAACACCTTTTAAAGCAAAATTCACAATTCATCAATTAAGCTTGGTTTTGCATGAACCAAAGTCATTAAACCGCTCATTATAATATTAATAATGACATGAAACCTTAATTTAGATTTTAATCCCACATTGTAATTTAATTTCAAAAACCTAGTTTGCTTAAAAAACTTGATTTGGACAAATTAAATGCAACAATTTACATAATAGCAACAAGATTAGGTTTTCCAAACCTTAAGAGGTTCAACTACACAATTAAATCATGAACAATTTATCAAAACCCTTATCTTGATCCAAACCCAATTCCTTACAATTTCAACTTGAAGGGTAAACCAAGTTAACACCTAATTAAACACTTAATTAAGCTAACATAAGCAATAATCAACAATTAACTATAAGGTTAAAATTATACCTTCATAATTTTATTGATCTCACATGAAATCTAGCCTCCCAAAATGCTCTCTCTTCACCAAGATCCAAGCTTGAATGGCAAAGGAATAATGGGTAGGGATTAGATTTTTGAGTTTGCTTTGATTTGTGTTGATTTTGGTTGATTTTTGAATGAATTTGGAGGTGAAGGAAGATGAAGACTTGAAGAAAATGGGGGGGCTGCCAAGAGATCAGTTTCGGCCAAGAGAGGAGAGGGGTGAGGTGTGGTGTGGGGGTGGGTGAAGTCAAGGGGAGAAAAGAAGACCAAGTCAACAAAAGACCATACTCTTTTTACTATTTTCTTATTTCCTTTCCTTTCTTTTCTTTCTTTTCTTTTCTTTGAAATTCAAGTGGGGAAAAGGATGGGGGCTGCTGAATTCAGCCAAGGGGAGAAGTAAATGGGGGTGTGTGAGTGTGGGTATGGGTGTGGGGTGATGAAAAATGATAAATATAACACCCCAAACATCCATTTACACTAAAAAAAAGCCTTTTTTTCTTCGATATTTTCTAAACCGTTTTGGCAAACGATTTCGTTTCAAAAACCACATGATAAAATTTTATTTAAAGTTTTATGATGCACAAAATTTGTTTCAACTCATTCCAATTTGTAATTTTCCCTAATTAAATATATTAGTGACGGCTTAAAATAATATAAAAATAATTAATTTTGGAAAATTTTTCAGAAAATTTGAAATTTCACCAGTGGGTCAATAAACACCAAATACTAGCAATTACATAGCTAGAATATGTATATTTAATTTTTATAATAAGATATTTGCATTTTGTCTTTTTTTACAGAAAACCCCCTTATTTTACCGATTTTCCGGAATTTCACCGAAACGATTTTCAAAACGCTACATTAACCCTAGGCTAATGGTTATGATTGGGTTAAGAAATATTCATAGTAAAAACAAAACCAAGTTGAATTAGTCAATGCATCTACAAGCTTCCACAAGCTTCATGCATTTTCTAATCCTTCTCTTGATTTTGTAATTACTTTAGATATTAAAAACCCAAAATAAATATTAGCATAGTGTAAGTCTCATACACCCATGTGTAGTGTATCATCAACCATGATACAAAAATACAACACATTTTATATATATCATATATATATAGTAAAAATGTGTACAAGTGAGAAAAAATCCTAAGTGAACATGTGTTAGTAAATGTAAACTAGTATATCTAATATACAATTATACACTTAATTATTAAATCAACACTTGACTTAATAATCCGGTCATATCTCATATAACCGATTAACATTCATCGTATCGACTTATCGAATCAACACTTGATTCGATAACCCGGTCATATCATATATAACCGACCGATACTAAAAGTCGTGAGAATATAATACGGTATCACATACATGCATTATTCTCGGTCCTGCACATATCTCATATGCGCTCCTATTTCGTTTTGCCTAAGCCAGTAAAACCTTTGTGTAGGACTCTAAAGACTCCTCAATACGCCGGCAGTAGGTGATGATCACATCACGCACCCACAAGCCGTCAGCGGTACTAGCTGGACGTAACGGCTACCCGGGTATTAAGCGATCAGAAGATCAGCAAGCAAGCCCGCTCCAACTCCTGTGAAAGCCAGCCGGTAACACTTCCCGTACAGTCCGGTCTCCTCGTCTGATATGTCGCATATCAAGTCTAGGGGTGGTAAACGTCAGACCCCAATAACCGATAAGTCGTGCCGATGTAAGGCTTATAACGGGTCGAGAAACTACTGGTAACACTTACCAGTAAATCTCTGAACAGCTCTGGCCAGGGACTTCCCTGTTACGGCCAATCGAGCACTGCGCAACATCAACTCCTAATACCGGGAGAGATGAAACCCTTCCTATCGCTCATTGCCTCCATGTGACTCGAGACTGAACCTAAAAACCACCGTTTTGCACGCCCTCATGGACGTGGTAAGGTGGAAATCAAAGCACAGTAGGAATCACACAAGACTCTATGACGATCTCGGGTCTACAGACTAACCTGCACAAGTGCCACCAGAGAACTTCCATCTGACGTGAGGTATAATACCATCTGGGAGTTCTCGGCGAGTCCGTCCAGTGTACCCAGTCTCCACTGAGCACCCGTATACCATCTCTGATGTTAAACACCAATGGATATGGGATCATCCATCGCCTATCTCATGGGTCGAGAAGCGTATACGCTAGTCTACACTGGTATATCGATGCCCCGTCTCGATACACCCTTGACTAGGGACCTTGAAGGATGTACTTATGGACTACCATGTCCCCACTAGTATGATCCGCATCATAGTCCAGGTAGTCAAGTACACATCCTAAGGGCTTTACCAACATGTAACAATTAGACAGTATAAAGAGACAAGTATACATGTTAAAGTAAAGTGCAACCAGATAGCATACTATCATGACGAGCAAGAAAGTCTTCTCTATATATGTCCAAGCATCCAATATAATATACATCATCTATACAATACTGGCCTCTAGGGCATACATACAACTAACAATCTCCCACTTGCACTAGGGCCAGCTGCTGTAGTATCGCATACCGAGCATACCGAAGAGTCTCTCAAACTGTATCTAGGGAATGGCCTTCATGAGTGGATATACTGTGTTATTCTTCATGTCAACCCTCCTGACCTCGATCTCCCGGCGATCAACTATCTCCCGGATCAGGTGATACCGCCTTAGAATATGCCTGGATCGCTGATGGGACCTGGGTTCCTTGGCCAAAGCCACCGCTCCATTATTATCGCAATACAAAGGTATTGGATGCTCAATGGATGGAACCACTCCAAGTTCAGTAATGAACTTCTTAATCCAGACAGCCTCTTTGTCAGCATCGTTGGCAGCGATGTATTCAGCCTCCATCGTCGAGTCTGCCACGGTTTCCTGCTTGGAACTCTTCCAGCTAACCGCCCCTCCGTAAAGGGTAAAGACAAATCCCGAATGTGACTTAGAGTCGTCCTTATCACTCTGGAATCTCGAATCGGTAAAGGACTCCACTTGGAGTTCTCCGTTACCATACACCAAGTCTTTAGTCCTTCGTAAGTACTTGAGAATGCTCTTCACAGCTGTCCAGTGACTCTCTCCAGGATTAGTTTGATACCTACTCACTACACTTAGTGAGTATGCTACATCAGGTCTGGTACATAGCATCGCGTACATGATAGAGCCTACTGCCGAAGCATAGGGTATCCCTTGCATGCGAGCTCTCTCCAAATCAGTCTTGGGAGACATCTCTTTGGAGAGAGTGAGCCCTTAGATCGTGGGTAAAAACCCATGTTTGGACTCTTCCATACTAAACCTATTTAGTATGGTGTCAATGTACCTGGATTGGGACAATCCCAATATCCGTTTAGATCTATCTCTATAGATCCTAATTCCCAATATGCAGGAGGCATCACCAAGATCTTTTATTGAGAATCTTTGTGATAAGAAGAGCTTCACCGATTGCATCATAGGAATGTCATTTCCTATCAAGAGTATGTTGTCCACGTACAATACGAGGAAGACAACCTTACTCTCTGCCACCTTCTTGTAGATACAAGGTTCATCTACGTTTTTGACGAAATCAAACTCTTTGATAACGACATCAAAGCAGATGTTCCAACTCCGCGATGCTTGCTTCAATCCATAAATGGATTTAAGCAGCTTACACACCTTCCCGCTGCTCCCACTATCTATGAAGCCCTCTGGCCGAGTCATGTACACGCACTCTTCTAAATCACTGTTTAGAAAGGCGGTCTTAACATCCATTTGCCAGATTTCATAGTCATGATATGCAGCGATGGCAAGCATGATCCGGATGGATTTAAGCATAGCCACTGGAGAAAAGGTTTCGTCATAGTCCACACCTGGTCTTTGACGAAAACCTTTTGCTACAAGTCTAGATTTGAAAGTCTCCACTTTCCCATCTACACCAATTTTTTTCTTGAAGATCCACTTGCTCCCAATGGGTTTTACCCCTTCAGGAGCAACTTCCAAAGTCCACACTTTGTTGGTGTACATGGATTCCATCTCGGACCGCATTGCATCCAGCCATTTCACTGAGTCCCCACTTGTGATGGCCTGCTCGAAGCTAGTTGGGTCATCATCAACCATGATGCAATCCTCTCTCCCACCATCCATGAGAAAATCGTAGTATCTCTCAGGTGGGTGAGGAACTCTACTAGATCGGCGGAGAGGCTGAGGTTCGTTGGGAACTACCGAATCCTCTGGTTCCACTAAATCTTCAGTTGCAGTTTGTGTATCTGGAACCTCTTCCAGCTCTACTACTTTGCCACTAATTTCTTTTGCAAGAAATTCCTTTTCCAAAAAGGTGGCATATTGAGAAACAAACACTTTTTGTTCTTCAGTGTGGTAGAAAAAATATCCTTGGGAATTCTTAGGATATCCCACAAACTTGCAAAGAACTGATCGTGCCTCGAGTTTGTCTGGATTTTGCCTTTTGACATAGGCCGGACAACCCCATATCTTAACTCGTTTAAAATATGGTCTCTTCCCACTCCATATCTCATATGGTGTGGTAGGTACAGATTTAGACGGAACTTGATTCAATAGGTATGCTGTTGTCCCAAGCGCATAACCCCAGAAGGAAATAGGTAACTCAGCTGTACTCATCATCGAGCGTACCATATCTAATAGGGTGCGATTCCTCCGTTCCGATATACCGTTGTGCTGTGGTGTATATGGAGGAGTCAGCTGAGAGAGAATCCCATTCTCTTTTAGGAAGTCCAGGAATTCATTGCTCAAGTATTCACCTCCTCGATCAGATCGTAGGATTTTAATACTTTTTCCGGTTTAGTTCTCGACTTCTTGTTTATATTCTCTAAATTTCTCAAAAGCTTCTGATTTGTGTTTCATCAGGAACACATATCCGAATCTAGAGAGATCATCAGTGAATGTAATGAAGTATGAAGAACCATCCCTGGCATGTGTAGACATGGGACCGCATACATCACTATGTATCAGTCCCAAGAGTTCAGTAACTCTTTCTCCGTGTCCCGTAAACGGAGTTTTGGTCATCTTGCCTTTGAGACATGACTAGCAAGTGTCATAAGATGAAAATTCGAACGGTTTCAAGTATCCATCCTTATGCAACTTAGCTAGCCGTGTCGCATTTATATGACCGAGTCTATAATGCCATAAGAAGGATTCGTTCAGTTCTGAACTCTTCCTCTTGTGTGTGTTTGTTATGCTCAGAACTGTTGATTGATTTAGAACATAAATGCCATTGCACAACGTGTCTGATCTAACCAACTTTTGGTTAAGGAAAATGTTCATAACATTATCCTGTAATACAAAATTATATCCCTCTTTACTCAACAAAGAAACCGATATAATATTGCATATCAGGTTCGGCATGAAATAGAATTCGTTCAGAATCAATGTATTACCAGTTGGCAATACAAGGTGATATTCCCCGACGGTTTTAGCTGCAACAATTGCACCATTTCCAACCCTTATGTCTTTATCACCTTCTCCAAGTTCTCTACCTTTCCTAAGCCCATGCAACTGATTACATATATGGGATCCTGACCCGGTATCCAATACCCAGGACGTAGAGCAAATGGAGAAACAGTTCTCAGTAACGAACACACCTGAAGAAAATGCATCAACATGTACTTTCTTCATTCGGGTGGCATGGGAATCCTGGCATTCCCCTATATCCTGATCAGTCTTATAACTCTTATAAGAAAGAACGGAACCAACGTTCCCCAGCACAGTATAACATGCGGGTTCGGTCAATACATCCATATTATTATCTTTATTAAGGCATGATATGGTCGCTACCTGGAGAGAGAGAGAAGAAAACACTTTAGCGTATGCTCTTACAAGATTAGATTGGTTTATTATCTTATCTAATCAGGATGGCTCCCACTGTTTTTTTATCAAATCTTCCTTCAAACCCTAAAAGGGAAGACTAGCCGGGATTAATTACACCCTACAACTTCGCCAATCTTTCAGCCAGGCCAATGTTGGTACTTTGAGGGAGGTTCCCCGTGCTTTCGCACGGACCTAATTATAGTAAACCTCGTTTTCCCAGAGGCGTAACCCTGTTGACACCTTTCTAGACACCTACTTGATCGGTTAATTGTCCTGTGTAAAACTCTCCTGGGAGTAACAATTACTCGCAGTGGGTATCGGGATCCAACTATCTCATAGAAGGTATGTAATCTCATTGCAAATCTCAACACTTGAAATTCCCGATAATATTTTGCCCCTAGCAATTTATGACCTTAACATAGTCAACAAATCATAATTGCTAGTCAAGTTCAACCCGTCATTTCCCGATTGAATTAAACCCACCTGCACGACCCTTAACATAGTCAACAAAGTCGTACAACTACCCTAATCCAATCACATCTCATGTTTTAGCAGATAAGTACTAATTAGCTACCGCACACTACGCCTTAATATAGTCAACAAACGTAGCACGAATACTAACTAGTCTTTATCTGAAATGACGGAGGGCTACGCAGGTTTTTCTGAAAACCATGAGCGTAATGAACTTGATATCGTCGTAGAATCAAGTGAATTTTGAAATGGAGTGATTTTGAGGCTTTTATTAGTTTTGCTAAAGAGGTCACTCCCAGTGAAGGGATCTCGGCTCTTTCCTTATGGAATAAGGTGCAGGATATATCATATACATCTCTATGCAAAGCAAAACTCCAAAAGCAGTCAAAAGTCAAACCGAGTGTTGTAGCATCTGCCAGTTTTGCTAAAGAGGTCACTCCCGGTGAAGGGATCTCGGCTCTTTCCCCATCGAATAAGGTGCAGGGTATATCATATATACCGCTATGCAAAGCAAAACTGTAGCTACCCATTTATTTGAAAATTTGATTCTACAACATCTTTTAGGTTTCTTTTCTTTCATTAATCATATTAATGAAGTCCCATCATTTAAGTCACATAAACATCACAGATAAATACGACGTACACTTATGCCATCCGCATTGGCCTCGATGTCCCCTCGTGCACCGTTAGGTTAGGTAACTAACGGCAGAGCAGGGTAGGGCTAGCACGGGTGTAAAACATAAGTAACGTCTATATAATATATCATATATACTATATACAGTATTTATCACAGAACATCAAATGATCACATCATAGATATCGCAGTAGAAGAAACATATGAAACATTGGATATACTAAGACGCCCGTGTTTTATTTTGAGCCTCTATAAAACACGGATTCCACGGTAGCGATGAATAGCCAAACCCACACCCCTAGACCCCTACGAGAGCGGCAAGCAACCCTGCCAATTCTACGGTTAGGAGACCCGAACCCGACTCCTCGAGTTGGTCTCCCACTGGACCCTAGAACCCGGTTACTTGTGCTCCCCTCCTTGGATCTATCCTAGTGCGGAAAAGTAAATAATATACAAAAGGTGACATCAACCTCGACCCGGAAGTGCCCCAATAAAAGAATATTACATACATTTTAAATTTTACATGAGTGAAAATAAAAACTCTCATCTCACATAAAAACCCCCGGCTATTCAGAACGCGACGATCCAATATAACATATCCAGCAACACAAAACATCACATGTCATCAACGTAAGTAAATATGCGCATCCCAATTGTCGTTGACATATAGCAACAAAACCGGCAATATCACATATTACACTTACGGTCACAGAAAAGAAAGTGTAAAACTACAACATTTGGAATCCACAATCTCTTTAGACATCGTAAATCCGAAATATCACATATTTCGCATTTCATACCTAACATGTATGAATTCCACATATTGTATCACATTCCAGATAAATACACAGTATTAAACTTTCCGATCGAATAATCAAATACTCAAGATTTCTATAATAGCTCAACACTTGAGCGGAGTTTAAAGATTCCAGAATACGTCACAGTGGCAACGGTCCAGCCGTAGAAGGGTCAAGCCAACGCCTCACATGTGGCACGCCGTACTGCCCCAAACCCTAAGGTTCAAAGTGCAGTTCAAGGCGGTCACATAATCGAGTTAAGGTTTGTTGTCTTCTAGAGGGTCCATCGCATCACCTGCACGTTTTTCCGAAATATTTAAACCCGAGAAAAATTCAACACTTGAATGTTTTTCGTGCCGGGAAAAATTGAGTTAATGATATCCGTTCGAACATTTTAATACTTTCTAAATTATCCGGGATAACAGAACAAAATTAAATTCCCCGATCGAATCGATGATTACAAAATGAACCCCTGAATACTCAATACTTGAGTTAGATTTAAAAATCCCATAAATATCCAACAGAAGAATTAAACATTACTGTGCAAACAGAATATCCTTATGTCACTGTACTGCCGTGGTTCCGCGGCACAAGCAGGGAATTGCCGCGGAACCGCGGTCGTCAGTACGGTTCAGGTGATCGTTTTGCATAGTATTGCTTAGAAAACCCTGCTGAATTTTTTTTATGTATTTTTAATTCAGAAAAATCACAGATTTGAAAAAATGTGCAGAGAGGGTTTCATTTCGATGTTGTCGGGTTCGTTCGGAGTTTTAACTTCGTTAACACATCGTCTAATGCTCTAGCTAGGCTCTGATACCACTATAGGGTTACTAGGCACACTAAGGAGTCTCTACAAGGCATCGACCATGCCAAAATTAAATTTTTATGTGCCGAATAACACTAAGCAAGATCGTTAACTAGAGTTTAGGCGAAACGATTAGCAAGTAAACATCTTTACTCTAAAGGGAATATGAAATACAACCATTGTAGATCGGTACTTCGCTTCTAAAGCTCCTTGATGAAGTCCCTTCGCTGCAATCAAGGTTCTTCTGGGCTCTAGCATGGCTTCACGACGCGTGGGATGCGACTTTGCTTGAAGTCTCCGAGGCCGAAGATGATCTACGTCGAGGGAATTCCGACTCAAGCTTCTATTTCACTAGTTTGAGAATTAGTGAAGGAAACACCCTATAGAAGAGTGCTAGTCTTGATGAGGATGGAGAAATAGGAAGTGGGTTCTCTTTAGAATTTTGTTTCTCACTTTGTTTCTCACTTTGGATCAAACCCTAGTTTTCTTTTTTTCTTTTCACAATGAAGAAGAAGAAGAAAAGAAAGAGATGAGGATAATGATCAAGTGAGAAGAGTAACCATGGTGAGTGAGTATCATATACCAACCCTTGTAGAGACTTAACCCTAGGCTAATGGTTATGGTTGGGTTAAGAAATATCCATAGTAAAAACAAAACCAAGTTAAATTAGTCAATGCATCCACAAGCTTCCACAAGCTTCATGCATTTTCTAATCCTCCTTTTGATTTTGTAATTACATTAGATATTAAAAACCCAAAATAAATATTAGCATAGTGTAAGTCTCATACACCCATGTGTAGTGTATCATCAACCATGATACAAAAATACAACACATTTTATATATATCATATATATATAGTAAAAATATGTACAAGTGAGAAAAAACCCTAAGTGAACATATGTTAGTAAATGTAAACTAGTATATCTAATATACAATTATACACTTAATTATTAAATCAACACTTGACTTAATTATCCGGTCATATCTCATATAACCGACTAACATTCATCGTATCGACTTATTGAATCAATACTTGATTCGATAACCCGGTCATATCATATATAACCGACCGATACTAAAAGTCGCGAGAATATAATACGGTATCACATACACGCATTATTCTCGGTCCTACACATATCTCATATGCGCTCCTATTTCATTTTGCCTAAGCCAGTAAAACCTCTGTGTACGACTCTAAAGACTCGTCGATACGCCGGCAGTAGGTGATGATCACATCACGCACTCACAAGCCGTCAGCGGTACTAGCTGGACGTAACGGCTACCCGGGTATTGAGCGATTAGAAGATCAGCAAGCAATCCCGCTCCAACTCCTGTGAAAGCCAGCCGGTAACACTTCCCGTACAGTCCGGTCTCCTCGTCTGATATGTCGCATATCAAGTCTAGGGGTGGTAAACGTCAGACCCCAAGAACCGATAAGTCGTGCCGATGTGAGGCTCATAACGGGTCGAGAAACTACTGGTAAACTTACCAGTAAATCTCTGAACAGCCCTGGCCAGGGACTTCCCTGTTACGGCCAATCGAGCACTGCGCAACATCAACCCCCAATACCGGGAGAGACGAAACCCCTCCTATCGCTCATTGCCTCCATGTGACTCGGGACTGTACCCAAAAACCACCATTTTGCACGCCCTCATGGACGTGGTAAGGTGGAAATCAAAGCACAGTGGGAATCACACAAGACTCTATGACGATCTCGGGTCTACAGACTAAGCTGCACAAGTGTCACCAGAGAACTGCCATCTGACGTGAGGTATAATACCATCTGGGAGTTCTCGGCGAGTCCGTCCAGTTTACCCAGTCCACTGAGCACCCGTATACCATCTCTGATATCAAACACCAATGGATATGGGATCATCCATCGCCTATCTCATGGGTCGAGAAGCGTATATGCTAGTCTACACTGGTATATCGATGCCCCGTCTCGATACACCCTCGACTAGGGACCTTGAAGGATGTACTTATGGACTACCATGTCCCCACTAGTATGATCCGCATCATAGTCCAGGTAGTCAAGTACACATCCTAAGGGCTTTACCAACATGTAACAATTAGACAGTATAAAGAGACAAGTATACATGTTAAAGTAAAGTGCAACCAGATAGCATACTATGATGACGAGCAAGAAAGTCTTCTCTATATATGTCCAAGCATCCAATATAATATACATCATATATACAATACTGGCCTCTAGGGCATACATACAACTAACACCTGGCCATGGCTGCTACGAAGATTTACTGATAAGTGTTATCGGTAGTTTATCGACCCGTTATGAGCCACACATCGGCATGACTTATCGGTTATTGGGGTCTGACCTTTACCACCCTATATTATATATGCGACATATCAGACGAATAGACCGAACTGTACGGTTGTGTTACTGACAGGCTTTTGCAGGAGTTAGAGCAGGCTTGCTTGCTGATCTTCTGATCGTTCAATACCCAGGTAGCCGTTACGTCCAGCTAGTACCGCTGACGGTTTGTGGGTGCTTGATGTGATCATCACCTACTTTCGGCGTATTGACGACTCTTTAGAGCCCTACACAGAGATTTCACTGGCTCAGGCAAAATGAAGTAGGAGCACATATGTGATATGTGCGGGACCGAGATTAATACGAGTATGTGACACCGTATTCTATTCTCGCGATATAAGGTATCGATCGGTTATATGAGATATAACCGGGTTATCGAATCAAGTGTTGATTCGATAAGTTGATACTGTATCGGTCGGTTATATGTGATATAGCCAGGTTATCGAATCAACTATTGATTCGATAAGCTGATACAAATAATATTAGCCGGTCATATGAGATGTAATTGTATTATTAAATCAAGTGTTGATTTAATGTATAATTATATATTTGATATATTAATTTACATTAACTAATATTAGCTCACTTAAATGTTTCTTTTCTCACTTATGTGCATAAGTATATATGTGATATATACTAATGTACATTTTTTGTGTCATGGTTGATGATACATGCAACATGGGTGTATGAGACTTATGTAAGTTCACGGCGGCACCCCGGCCGTCAATCCGACGCCGGAATGCGGAAACAAAAAACTTTTCAAACTAGAAAAACCGGCACCACCGCGCACTAAAATCCCGGATCGGGCCATTAACCTAACTACTAGCAAACTAAAAGATGGGAAGAGAGATATACCGAGCGATCCGTGTCCTTCGGTCTTCTCGTCGTCGTCCCGATCTCCCGTGGAATCTCCGTTCGTCACCTCCTCGTCGGAAAGGGCACCACGTAGCCGAATTATTTTACGGGCTCCCACCTCTGGACCGAGGCAACTCGGGCACGAAGTAGACGAGCCGACGTGCCCAAGGGTGCTGTAGGATCAGTGTAGAATGCTTTGTCTCTTGCGGGTAGTGAAGTTGCCATGGTGATGGAGGAATGAGTAATGGAAATGAGCTTTTTGGAGATGTGTTAGGAATTTTGCAAGCATGCAAATGAGATGGTAGATTTTTCCCTCATGAAAAATGAACTCTCCCTCATCTCACAAAAGTGGCCGGCCCCCTAAGGAAAAATGGGAGTGGGAAAAACCAAAAACAAGAAGGGAGGTGAGAGTAGTAAAAGCAAAGGGTGACCATAACCCAAATATGATGATAACAAGGTCATATCATTCTAATCCATTCCAATCTCATTTAATGCAAAAGAGTTGATTCAAAAGGAATCAAATGATGCTAGTGTTATCATAAAGCCACATATGCAAATAACACCTCCACGAAAGATAATTTGCACAACTGCAAATAACCCCCTCCATCATAAAGTCCGGCCGTAAAGGAACAAAGGAAAACTGGCCGGAACGGAATGCAAACTGGCAACTTCAGAAAACTGATCCCGTAATAAATTATAGGAAAACCCTGCGACTGCATATACATGTCCGCATTTGTATTCCCACTGAACACAAGTGCAAAGAGACAAAATATACACTGTACAATACTAGGATCCGGCTTAAACCAAAGCCCGCTAGTAAAATCCGTCCGATCACGATCCGTGCACGTATCTGATCGAACCCTGCCATATCTCCATACGGCCTCTACAGCGTTTCGCCCAAAAACTTGAGTAACTCTGTGTGGTGGACTCTAAAGCCTCGTCAACACCTTGGTTGTGGATTTAACCACTAGCACGTCAGAGGTATTAGCCATACGTAACGGGCTACCAGGTATTGACCAAAAGGGACGTCTGTGAGCGAACTCATGCTGACGCCTTACTGAGCCTGTCAGTGACAATATCTGTACAGTCCGGTCCGTTCGTCTATGAGTATCGCATGGCGGGCCTAGGGGGTTGGTAAAAGTCAGACCCCCAAAAGCGGTACAAGTCGTGTCGGAGTGTAGCCCAGAACACCCTGAGATACTACTGGAATACCTACCAGTAAATCTCCTGCCTTGGCTAAGGACTTCGTGTAAGGGCTCTCCTAGACACAGCGCGACCTCACCCCAAATACCGGGAGAGACGAACCCCTGAAGATTCGCTCACTGCCTCCATGTGGCTCGGGACTGTACCCAACTAAAACTTGTTTGCACGTCTCCTTTGAGCGTGGTAGGGTAGTAATCAAAGTACTGTGGGAACTCACACGAGACAAATGACGATCCTCAGGTCGATGAACTAACCTGTACACATGTCACCAGGGAACTACTATCTGACGTCTGGTATAAGACCGACTAGCATGTTCCCGGCGAGTCCTATCCGGTGTACTCATAACCCAATGAGCACCGGTATACATCTTAGGTGATCCAACTGACACCAGTGGCTTGTGAGACCGGCCACCGCCCCTTGTCGGGGTCTCGACTGTATACACTAGTCTACTCTGGAGTATCGATGCCCTGTCTCGAAACTCCCTCGACTAGGGACCATTTAAGGATATGCTTATAGACCCCAGCTCCCACGTATATGATCGCCCTCATACTGCTGGTGGTCAAGCAAGAATCCTAGGGGCTCTATCAACGTGCAATAGTGATCAATAAGGTCACCTAAAGCAGTATACGATGATAAAGATAAACCAGATAGCATACTATCATCTCGAGTAAGACTGTCCTTCCGGCATAGGTCCTCCCTCGATCATTGGAATCACGTGCCTGTGATCCAATAATTGACTCTGAGGGCACTATATCCAACAATCTCCCACTTGCACTCAAGGCTAATTATTGCGATGTCGCATACTCATAGCCCGTGTGATACCGAACACCCAACTCCTCTACTAGTCAGTTTCACAAAGCTCGTTTGCGAGACTATTGCGTTTGAGGAATAGCCTCAGTGAGTGGATCCGCTGTGATGTTTCTTTCTATGTCTCTCTTTATCTCAAGTTCGCGGATAAAACCATCTCCCGAAATGAGCAATACCTGTCTTAGAATATGTCTGGATATCTGATAGGACCTAGCTCATAAATGAACTCCAAATCCAAACTTCTTAGACTGTATCGTCGACTGAACTTAATCAGTGTCCTGCGCCATGCCTCCCTCAGTATCTGCCTGGACTATCTGTCTAAAATACTGCCCCTCGTCAGAGGAAAAACTATAACTCTGATAGTCACTCTGTCATCCAGGTCACCTTAGAAGCCTGGAATGATAATCGTCTCCCGAATGAGGCTGTCGTTATCATATCCCTAGAACATTCACTTATGTTCTAAAACTTCTTCCGATTGTTTCTCCAGGATTGGATCAATATCAAGTTATTGCACCTACTGCAAAAACAACATCTGGTGTGGTACTTGACATCTCATGATCAACTCAATTGCCTAAGCAAGTGATCTGCCGATCATGCACATCCCTCTCCCCTTTAGTCTATAAGACACCTTTAGAGAGGGTGACTCCATCACCTGCAGGTACACCACCATGCTAGGAGTCGTCCATTCTAAATAATTTTAGAATGTAGTCTAAGTACCCTAGATTGGGAAACCACCCAAATCTAGATCTATAGATCTAGTAACCAGAATGTCGGACATAATATCAAACTCCTATGTAGAGAAACTACTGTGTGACAACCAAAGTATAACCGATCGTAGTATAGGAATATCACTTCCTACTCTGTGTATGTCATCCAAATACCAGGACATCACACCCTACTACCTTCTTAACAGATCCATCCCCTATTCTGATGAAGTCAAACCTATGACTGTCACATCAGAAATAGATGATCTATCTCTGCTGTATCTGCTTTAGTCTATAAATAGACATAAGCCACTTGTCCACCAATGCTTCCGCTGCTCCCACTGACTACGACAACCCTCTGGCAGAGTCATATAGACGTACACTTCTAAAGCTAGTTTAGAACGACGCTATACTCATCCTCCTGCTAGGTCTCACAGTCTGGAATAACAACAATGGAAAGTCTGGGTAAACAAGAACCTCCCTGCCACCGTCCTTGAGCATACCGAGTACCTCTCGAGTGCCTGAGGTTACCCACCATATCTGCGGAGTGGCCAATGGAATGTCAAACCATATTGAATCTTTAGGTTCTTATCAAATCTTCAGTAATCGTTTGCGGTTTTGGAATCACTTCCAGTTCTACCATACTCCCACTTCTGTTTTCTGGAAAAAAACCATTTTACTTAAAATTATGGCGAGTCAAGAACAATATCATTATTGATCTTCCAGATGGTAGAAAGTCAACCCTCATCATAGCCTGGGTCAACCCACAAGTAGCCATTACAGAAACGTGTCTTGAGTTGTCCAGAGTCTGGTTTTAAGCATAAGCCGGACAACTCCCCGTACCTTAACAATGTGAAGACATGAACTTTTCTATATCCAATATAGAAACATAGGCACTGATTTAATTGAACCAGATTCAAATCATGCAGCTGTCTCCAGTGCATGTCAAATAAATGGAAGGAGGCCGATCAGCGTTACTCAACTTAGAAGTGCTTCCAATTATGAGTAACCTGAAAGAGAAGCAAGTTCTCTTAACCATTACTATCAACTGAATACCATACACAAGTATCTACATCTTCGATCACTTTGAAGAATCCTGATACTTGCAATACTTGGTCCTCTACTTTATTCATATACTTATAACTTCTCAAAACTTGGACCCTGTGTTTCTACGAAACACTAGTCTAAAAACTAGAGAAGTCATAAGTAAACCGAATATAGTACGAGAACCAATCCCTCTGTCCTAATGGACACTGGACAATATACAATACTCTGTATAAGTCCCCTGAGTCTAACAACTCATTCCCCGTGCATCGTAGGTTGAAAATTGTACTTATGGTTAAGAAGAATTACACCGCTGTTTAATGCTCCTTACCTAACCATCCACTGATACAGGTAAATTTCATAGACAAAATTTCAAAATGTTATATCTCACTCTATAAAAATAGACGTACAGATATATCAATTTGAAATTGGTGCACAACGACGGATATTCAAAACCAGATATTTACCGTCCGGCAAACAACCCAGGTGACTTCCTCAAATATCACCAATTACAACGAATTCCGATATAATGAGGATGATCACCTAATTCCCAATAACTTACTCCTACTCATCATCTGTAAAACCATACAGATGTGAGAATCAAACCTGGTAAATACATACCCTGGAGTAAGGACTAATTAGGAAATCAGTTTTCTTTTAACAGTACACAGTGAAACTGAAACATTGAAATGTTTCGCAGGGGTATCCTGGTATTCCTAGTAATGCCTCTTCCATTATCAGATTCACAACTATAACCGTACATCTCTTTGTCATCTCTTCAAATCCCTTTATATATCTTTTAGTCATTACCTTCTGCACACCCTTTTAGGTCAAATGGTTTTCTTCCTTCTCTACCGTTCGGCACCAGCTTATGGTTTGGAAGAAGACTATCCAATAAGCATAATGGGTGTACTGTCATAATCCTAGGAGCACTCAAAATGCGAGAGAAGGTGAAGATAAAAGACAACTGAATAAATCTTATTCCTATTTCTCCTGAACCAGAATCCATCCCCAAACTGGAACAAGTTCCTTTCGAGTTTGTATATAACCATACGATGGAGTATCTAAATAACTGTGGATCTTCGTAGTGATACGGAGTGTCCTGGAGAAATACAAAGGTGATTTAGGATTGGCAAAGAAATACTTGGTTTGGTCGTGAATAGCAGTCGCAATTTACTTTGCCCTCTTACTAATCCCTTTATATGTCTTTACTTAATACCTTCTGTACACCATCGTTATGCTAATTGGTTTTCTTCATTCCCCACCGTTCGGTACCAGCCTAAGGTTTGGAAGAAGACTATCCAATTTGCGTAATAGGTGTACTATCTCCTAAACCAAGGAATACTCGCAACCTGAGAGAAGGTAAAAGGAAAAGACAAATGAATAGTCCTATTCGTTTTCTCCAGAACCAGAAACCATCCTCGAATAAATTCCTTCGAGTTCGTATATAACCATACGATGGTTTTGTCCAATGGAAGTGGACGTTCATAGTAATACGGGGTGTCCTGGAGAAAAGGGTAAAAGTAGGAGTGGCAATGAGGTTTGCAACTCTGACAATCCAAAAGCCAGTGTTTAAGAAGGTTCGGTTAATTTTGGTCACTGAGTCATAGTCAAGGGTCGGGTCATGGTCGCTGCCAAAGAGAGAGAGAAAAGAAACACTCAGCGTGCACTCTAACCTAGATCAGAATGGTTATCACTTTATCTAATCAGGAAACCTCCCACTGTAACGTCAAATTCTTCCCCAAACCTGAAAGAAGAATTAGTCGGGATCACCCGAGGAGTAAACCAACTCATCAGTGGGAATCAGGATCCAACTATTATCGCATGATAACGTGACGGAATCCGCTCACGTTATCACACTCCAGAAGGTATGCGCATATCTGGCAAGTTTCAGTTTCTTTAGAAACTCCCGATGTGATTTTTGCCCCATACTCTTATGACCTTGACGAAGGTCAACAAATCATAAGTCACATGTCAAGTTCTACCCGTCATTGTCCAGGTTAATTTGAACCCACCCGTACAAGCCCTTGACGAAGGTCAACAAGGCTATACGACTGTTCCAAACCAACGCATCTATCTATGCAGCAGAAAGGTAACAAGCAGCTACCATACACTATGCCTTAACGAAGGTCAACAAACATAGCATGAATACTACGTGCTACCCGTCTGAAATGACGGAGGGCTACGAATGGTTTCTGGCGAAAAACCTTTAACGTAATGAACTTGATATCGTTGAAGGAACTGGATAGCTTTTTAAAAAAAATAGTGACGAAAACCTTTGCTAAAGAGGTCACTCCCGGTGAAGGGATCTCGACACTTTCCCCGTAGATCTCGGCTCTTTCCCTGATACACTAATCTAGTTTCTGTCGAAATTTTAAAGTCGTCGAATTTTTTATAAACAACTGCAGAATGTTGTATGAGATGCAACATGAACCCAGAGCAAAATTCAACCCCAGACCTCGGATTTTAGCCGGCCACCAAGCCTAGAAAACCGGCCTGCTCGGTTTTAGTGTGGAGTTCAGGGTTGAAATTTGTACTGTGTTCCAGGCTCTGGGTTTTGGTGTTTCAGGTGTTGTTTGTTTTTGCTAATTTGCATGTGATGTTAACTTTCTGCAAAGGCAACTCGGAGTGTTTCGTAGTCGTAATTCTAACATGTTTTCGGGTTGTTTTAGACGGTGTTAAAAAGTTCGAACGGATATCAAATACCCACTTTAACACTCTGTAGGGTTCCTAGGCACTCTTGTGAAGGTTCATAAGGCATCAAACATGCCCGAATAAAATTTTAGACGTGCCGAACAACCCAAAACTGGGATCTTTGCTAGATTATTAGGGTTTAACATGCAAGATAACATCTTTAAAACGAAGTGTGAGGCATTACAACCTTTGTAGTCCGCTCCTTCGCTACACAAGCTCCGAGTAGAAGTCCCTTCGCCATGATCCACGATCTCCCGGACTCAAGAGAGGCTCCATGACTCGAACGATCCATGCTAGCTTGTAGTGTTCCGCTTCTCCGATGATCTACGTCGAATTTGCTATAACCCAAGCTTTCTCACTCTAATGAGGTGAACGCCCTAATCTAAAGGGCTAGATTAGATGAGGATGATGGAGTAGTATTTATGCTTTCTTTTTATATCATTTTCTCACAAGAACTCATCACAAAAGAAATCACAAGTGAGCTTTCTCAAAAACTCAAGAGAGAAGAAGATGAAGAATAATGAGATCATTCCTTTTGTGATGAATAGTAGATAGGAATATATGATTGATATGGAACCATGGTCAAGGATGATAGGCTTAACCTTTGTAGAGAATAAACTAGAGCTAGGGTTTGGTTAGGTTAAGTATGAGTCAAGGATAAGTATCAACCATAATATCTTAACCAAGATAAAAGGAAATCCTTCTAGAATAATCAAGAAGGAGCTAACCCTAATCAAATCCTAATCTCTTTTTATCATCCTTAAACATGTTTCATAATAAATCATATCATGTCACAATAATATATATCACATATATATTATATATATTTGCAACAAAAGAAAATAATACAATTAACATATATCGCATATATATCAATGCATTATTCCGGTGAGAAAATGAAATAATAAAGCGAGCCAATATTAGATAATGTAATACAATATATCATATATATCATTATACATTAAATCATCGAATCAACACTTGATCCGACGATCAGGCTATATCGAATATAACCGACTAATATATCATGTACCGATTCATCGAATCAACACTTGATCCGATGTCCCGGTTCATATCTAAATATCGCGAGAATATGATACGGTATCTCATATCGCATCATCCTCGGTCCTGCACATATCATATATGTGCCTCTACTCCATTTTGCCTGAGCCAAGAAACCTCTGTGTAGGACTCTAAAGAATCGTTAATACGTCGGTAGCAGGTGATGATCATATCAAATACCCACAAGCTGCAAGCGGTCAGCTAAACGTAACAGCCATCCAGGTATTGAGCGATCAGAAGATTAACAAGCTAGCCTGTCCATTCTCCTGTGAATCCAATCAGTAACACTCCCGTACAGTCCGGTCTGTTCGTCTGATATGTCGCATATCAAGTCTAGGGGTGGTATACGTCAGACCACAGTAACCGATAAGTCGTGTCGATGTGAGGCTCATAACAGGTCGAGAAACTACTGGTAACACTTACTAGTATATCTCTATATCAGCCCTGGCCAGCGACTTCCAGTTATAGCCAATCGAACACAGCACAACATCAACTCCCTATACCGGGAGAGACGAATCCCCTCCTATCGCTCATTGCCTCCATGTGATTCGGGACTGTACCCAAAAGCCACCGTTTTGCATGCCCTCTTTGATGTGGTAAGGTGGAAATCAAAGAACAGTGGGAACCATACAAGACTCTATGACGATCTCGGGTCTACAGACCACGCTGTACCAGTATCACCGGAGAACTGCCATCTGACGTGTGGTATATCACCATCTGGGAGTTCTCGGCGAGTCCGTCCAGTGTACCCAGTCTCCACTGAGCACCCGTACACCATCTCTGATGTCAAACACCGATGGATATGGGATCATCCATCGCCCATCATATGGGTCAAGATGCGTATACGCTAGTCTACTCTGGTGTATCGATGCCCTGTCTCGATATACCCTCGACTAGGAACAGTTATAGGATGTACTCATCGACTACCGTGGCCCCACTAGTATGATCTCATCATAATCCTAGTAGTCGAGTACAGATCCTAAGGGCTTTATCAACATGTGAGAGAAAGACAGTAAACCAATACAAGTCAACATGTTAAGATAAAGTGAAACCAAATAGCATACTATCATGGCGAGCAAGAAAGTCCTCTATGTATATATCCAAGCATCCATCATAATATACATCATATGTACAACAATGGCCTCTAGGGCATATACATAACTAACACCCACGACGGAAAATTTTCCAAGAGTTGGATTTTTTCCGAGTTAAAGAACATTCAAATATCGTGCAAGTAATGCGGTGGACCCTCTAGAAGAACAAAACCATAACTCGATTCTATGACCGTAAGAACTGCCGCTAAACCCTAGGGTTTGCGGTAGTTCCGCGGCGCCATAGGTGAGGCATGGGTTGACCTTTCTATGGTTGGTCCATTGGTACTGTGGCATGTGATGAGTATTTTTAAACTGTGCTCAAGTGTTGAGCTTTTTGGGAAAATTTGAGTGTTTGTTGATTCAATCGGAATGTTTAACGTCGTCAAACTTTTCCTGAAATGTGATACAATATGTGGAATTCATATAGTTAGGCATGAAATCCAAAGTATGTGATATTTTGGGTTTATGATGTCTAAGGTAATTGTGGATTCCAAATGTTGTAGTTTGACATTTTTTTCTTCTGCGACCGTAAGTGTAATATGTGGGGTATCACCATTTTCGTTGCTATATGTCAACAACAATCGTGATATGCATATTTACTTACGTTGATGACATGTGATGTTATGTGTTGCTGTGATATGTTATATTGGATCGTCGTGTTTTGAATAGCCGGGGTTTTTATGTGAGATAAGAGTTTTTATTTTCATTCATGTAAAATTCATTGTATGTAATATTCTTTTATTGGGGCACTTCCGGGTTGAGGATGATGTCACCATTGTTGTATATTATTTACTTTTCCGCATTAGGATAGACCCAAGGAGGGGAGCATAAGTAACCGGGTTCTAGAGTCCAGTGGGAGACCATCTCGAGGAGTCGAGTCCGGGTCTCCTAACTCTAGAATTGGTAGGGTTGCTTTCCGCTCTCGTAGGGGTCTAGGGATATGGGTTTGGCTATTCATCGCAACCGTGGAATCCATGTTTTATACAGGCTTAAATTAAAACACGAAATTCCAAGTATATCCAATATTTCATATGTTATCTTCTGCTGCTGATATTCTATAATGTGATCATTTTATATGCGTGAGACGAATGTTTTATTATTGTATATATGATATAAAATAAACGATGCTTATGTTTTACACCCGCGCTAGTCCCGCCCCGCTATGCCGTTAGTTAAGTAACCTAACGGTGCATAACGGGACACTGTGGTGAATGCGGATGGCATAAGCGTACGTTGTATTTTCGTTTCTCCTGTAATGCTTAGGAAGCATAAATGATGGGATTTCATTAATGAAATTAATGAAAAGAAAAGAAACCTAAAAGATATTGTAGAATCATATTTTCAAAAAGGGCAGCTCTAGTTTTTTGCTTTGCATAGCGGTATTCCTTGTAGAATATCCAGCACCTTATTCGATAAGGAAAGAGCCGAGATCCCTTCACCGGGAGTGACCTCTTTAGGGAAACTAGCAGATCCTACAACCCACTCGGTTTTTTTTGATTGCTTCTTTTAGTTCTAGCTTTGCATAGCGGTATTTGTGAAATATCCTGCGCCCTATTCGATAAGGAAATAGCCGAGATCCCTGTAGGGTTCCTAGGCACACTAGTGAAGGTTCATAAAGCATCAAACATGCCCGAATACAATTTTACATGTGCCGAACAACCCAAAGACGGGATCTTTGCTAGATTATTAGGGATTAGCATGCAAGATGATATCTTTATAGCTAAGTGTGAGGGATTACAACCTTTGTAGTCCGCTCCTTCACTTCACAAGCTCCGAGTAGAAGTCCCTTCGCCGCGATCCACGATCTCCCGGACTCAAGAGAGGCTCCACGACTCGAACGATCCTTGCTAGCTTGAAGTGTTCCGATTCTCCGATGATCTACGACGAAGTCGCTATAACCCAAGCTTTCTCACTCTAAAGAGATGAACACCCTAATCTAATGGGTTAGATTAGATGAGGATGATGGATTAGTATTTATGCTATCTTTTTATTTCACTTTCTCACAATAAATCATCACATAAGGAATTTCTAGTGAGCTCTTTCTTTCAAAAACCAAAGAGAGAAGAAGATGAAGAATGAAAGAATAATCCTTTAGTGATGAATAGAAGTAAAGAATATATGATTGATTATTGAACCATGGTCAAGGATGAGAGGCTAAAACTTTGTAGAGAATAAACTAGAGTTAGGGTTTGGTTAGGTTAAGGATAAGTATCAACCATAATATCTTAACCAAGACAAAAGGAAAAGCTTCTAGAATGTGCAAGAAGAAGCTAACCCTAATCAAACCCTAATCCCATTTAATCATCCTTAAACATGTTTAATAATAAATCATATCATGTCACAATAATATATATCACACATATATTATATATTTGCAACAAAAGAAAATAATACATTTAACATATATCGCATATATATCAATGTATTAATCCGGCGAGCCAATATTAGATAATGTAATAAAATATATCATATATATTATTATACATTAAATCATCGAATCAACACTTGATCCAACGATCCGGCTATATCGAATATAACCGGCTAATATATCATGTACCGATTCATCGAATCAACACTTGATCCAATGTCCCGATTCATATCTAAATATCTCGAGAATATAATACGGTATCTCATATCGCATTATCCTCGGTCCTGCACATATCACATATGTGCCTCTACTCCGTTTCGCTTGAGCCAAGAAACCTCTGTGTAGGACTCTAAAGAATTGTCAATACGCTGGTAGCAGGTGATGATCATATCAAACACCCACAAGCTGCAAGCGGTCAGCTAAACGTAACAGCCACCCGGGTATTGAGCGATCAGAAGATCAACAAGCTAGCCTGTGCGTTCTCCTGTGAATCCAATCAGTAACACTCCCGTACAGTCCGGTCTGTTCGTCTGATATGTCGCATATCAAGTCTAGGGGTGGTAAACGTCAGACCCCAGTAACCGATAAGTCGTGTCGATGTGAGGCTCATAACAGGTCGAGATACTACTGGTAACACTTACCAGTATATCTCTATATCAGCCCTGGCCAGGGACTTCCAGTTATAGCCAATCGAACACAGCACGACATCAACTCCCTATACCGGGAGAGACGAATCCCCTCCTATCGCTCATTACCTCCATATGATTCGGGACTGTACCCAAAAGCCAACGTTTTGCACGCCTTCTTGGACGTGGTAAGGTGGAAATCAAAGCACAGTGGGAATCACACAAGACTCTATGACGATCTCGGGTCTACAGACTACCCTGTACCAGTGTCACCGGAGAACTGCCATCTGACGTGTGGTATATCACCAACTGGGAGTTCTCGGCGAGTCCGTCTAGTGTACCCAGTCTCCACTGAGCACCCGTACACCATCCTTGAGGTCAAACACCGATGGATATGGGATCATCCATCGCCCATCATATGGGTCAAGATGCGTATACGCTAGTCTACTCTGGTGTATCGATGCCCTGTCTCGATATACCCTCGACTAGGAACAGTTATAGGATGTACTCATCGACTACTATGGCCCCACTAGTATGATCTCATCATAGTCCCAGTAGTCGAGTGCAGATCCTAAGGGCTTTATCAACATGTGAGAGTCAGACAGTAAACCAATACAAGTCAATATGTTAAGATAAAGTGAAACCAAATAGCATTTTATCATGACGAGCAAGAAAGTCCTCTCTATATATATCCAAGCATCCATCATAATATACATCATATGTACAACAATGGCCTCTAGGGCATATACATAACTAACAATCTCCCACTTGCACAAAGGCCAGCTGCTGTAGTATCTCATACCTAGCATCCCGAATAATCTCTCAAACTGTATCTGGGGAATGGCCTTCATGAGTGGATCCACAGTGTTGTCCTTCATATCTACTCTCCTGACCTCGATCTCCCGGCGATCAACTATCTCCCTGATCAGGTGATACCGCCTCAGAATATGTCTAGATTTCTGATGGGATCTGGGTTCCTTGGCTAAAGCTACAGCTCCATTGTTATCGCAATACATAGGTATTGGATGTACAATGGATGGAACCACACCAAGTTCAGTGATGAACTTCTTCATCCAGACAGCCTCTTTGGCAGCATCATTGGCAGCGATGTATTCAGCCTCCATCGTCGAGTCTGCAACGGTATCCTGTTTGGAACTTTTCCAACATACCGCCCCTCCATTGAGGGTAAAGACAAATCCCGAGTGCGACTTAGAGTCGTCCTTATCATTTTGGAAGCTGGAATCGGTAAAGGACTCCACCCGGAGTTCTCCGTTACCATACACCAAGAACATGTATCTAGTCCTTCGTGAGTACTTGAGAATGTTCTTCACAGCCGTCCAGTGACTCTCTCCAGGATTTGCTTGATACCGACTCACTACACTTAGTGAGTATGCTACATCGGGTCTGGTACATAGCATCGCATACATGATAGTGCCTACCGCCGAAGCATAGGGTATCCCTTGCATGCGAGCTCTCTCCAAATCAGTCTTGGGAGACATCTCTTAGGAGAGAGCGAGTCCAGAGATCATGGGTTGGTTCCCACGCTTGGATTCTTCCATACTAAACCGCTTTAGTATGGTGTCAATGTACCTGGATTGGGACAATCCCAGTATCCTTTTGGATCTATCTTTATAGATCCTAATCCCCAAAATGCAGGAGGCATCACTTAGATCTTTCATTGAGAATCTTTGTGATAAGAAGAGCTTGACTGATTGCAGCATAGGAATATCATTTTCTATCAAGAGTATGTCATCCACATACAATACGAGGAAGACTACCCTACTCTCTGCTACATTCTTATAGATACAAGGTTCATCTATATTTTTGATGAAGTCAAACTCTTTGACTACAACATCAAAACAGATGTTCCAACTCCGCGATGCTTGCTTTAACCCATTAATGGATTTAAGCAGTTTGCACACCTTTCCGCTGCTCCCACTATCTACGAAGCCCTCTGGCTGAGTCATGTACACGCACTCTTCTAAATCACCATTTAGAAAGGCGGTCTTAACATCCATTTGCCAGATTTCGTAGTCTTGGAATGCAGCAATGGCAAGTAAGATCCGTATGGACTTAAGCATAGCTACTGGAGAAAAGGTTTCGTCATAGTCCACACCTGGTCGTTGACGAAATCCCTTTGCTACAAGTCTAGCTTTGAAAGTCTCAACTTTTCCATCTACACCAAATTTCCTTTTAAAAATCCACTTGCTCCCAATGGGTTTTACCCCTTCAGGAGCATTTTCCAAATTCCATACTTTATTGGTGTACATGGATTCCATCTCAGATCACATTGCATCCAGCCATTTCACAGAGTCAACACTCGTGATGGCCTGCTCGAAACTAGTCGGGTCATCATCTTCCATGATACAATCCTCGCTTCCACCATCAATGAGAAAACCATAGTATCTCTCAGGTGGACGAGAAACCCTACTAGATCGGCGGAGAGGCTGGGGTTCGTCGGGTACTACCGAATCCTCTGGTTCTACTAAATCTTCAGTTACAGTTTGTGTTTTTGGAACTTCTTCCAGTTCTACCTCAGAGCCAATAATCTCTTTTGCAAGAAATTCCTTTTCTAAAAAGGTGGCATGTTGAGCAATGAACACTTTTTGTTGTTCACTGTGGTAGAAAAAATATCCATTTGAATATTTAGGATATCCCACAAGCTTACATAGAATTGACCGTGCCTCGAGTTTGTCTGGATTTTGCCTTTTGACATAGGCCAGACAACCCCATATCTTAACTCGTTTAGGACATGGTCTCTTCCTACTCCATATCTCATATGGTGTGGTAGGTACAGATTTAGTTGGAACTTGATTCAATAGGTATGCTGCTGTCTCAAGCGCATACCCCCAGAAGGAAATAGGTAACTCAGCTGTACTCATCATAGAGCGCACCATATCTAATAGGGTGCGATTCCTCCGCTCCGATACACCGTTGTGCTGTGGTATATAAGGAGGAGTAAGCTGAGAGGGAATCCCATTCTCTTTTAGATAATCTAGGAACTCATTGCTTAAGTATTCTCCTCCTCGATCAGATCGAAGGATCTTAATACTTTTGCCAGTTTGTTTTTCTACTTCGTGCTTATATTCTCTGAATTTCTCAAAAGCTTCAGACTTGTGCTTCATCAGGAACACATGTCCGAATCTAGAGAGATCGTCAGTGAATGTAATGAAGTAGGAAAAACCGTTCCTGGCATGCGTAGACATGGGACCGCATACATCACTATGTATCAGTCCTAAGAGTTCATTAACTCTTTCTCCGTGTCCACTAAACGGAGCTTTGGTCATTTTTCCTTTGAGACATGAATGGCAAGTATCATAAGATGATAATTCGAACGGATTCAAATAACCATTCTTATGTAACTTAGCCAGTCGTGTCGCATTGATATGACCAAGTCTACAATGCCACAAGAAGGATTCGTTCATTTCTGAACTTTTCCTCTTATGTGTGTTTTGTATATTGAGGACCGTATTCTGATTTAGAATGAATATGCCATTATGTAACGATCCTGATGTAATCAACTTTTGATCTAGGAATATGTTCAAAACATTATCCTTTACTACAAAATTATATCCTTCTTTACTTAATAAAGAGACTGATATAATGTTGCACATCATGTTCGGTATATAATAGCATTCATTTAGAATCAGTGTATTACGACTTGGCAATACTAGGTGATATTCGCCAACTGCTTTGGCTGCAATACTTGCACCGTTCCCTACTTGAACGGAATGATCACCTTTTCCCAGTTCTCTACCTTTACGTAGCCCATGTAACAATTTACATATATGGGATCCTGATCCGGTATCCAATACCCAGGACGTAGGGTGAACTGAGAAACAGTTCTCAATAACTAACGCACCTGAAGAAGATGCATCAACATGCATGTTCTTTTGGGCGGCGTGAGAATCCAGATATTCTCCTGTTTCCTATTCAGTCTTATAACTCTTATAAGAAAGAACGGGTCCAACGTTCCCCTGCTCAGTATAATAAGCGGGTTCAGTCAATACATCCATATTATTATCTTGATTATGGCCTGACATGGTCGCTACCTGGAGAGAGAGAGAAGAAAACACTTTAGCGTATGCTCTTGCAAGATTAGATTGGTTATTATCTTATCTAATCAGGATGTCTCCCACTGTTTTTATCAAATCTACCTTCAAACCCTAAAAGGTAAGATTAGCCGGGATTAATTACACCCTATAATTTCGTCAATCTTTCAGCCAGATCAGTGTCGGTACTTTGAGGGAGGTTCCCCGTGCTTTCGCACGGACCTAATTAAAGTAAACCTCATTTTCCCAGAGGCGTAACCCCGTTAACACTTTTCTAGACACCTACTTGATCGACTAATTGTCCTGTGTAAAACTCTCCCAGAAGTAACTCTTACTCGCAGTGGGTATCGGGATCCAACTATCTCATAGAAGGTATGCAATCTCATTGCAAATTTCAACACTTGAAATTCCCGATAATATTTTGCCCCTAGTATGCCATGACCTTGACAGAGGTCAACAAACCATAGTGCACTAGTCAAGTTCAACCCGTCATTTCTTGATTGAATCAAACCCACTCGCACGACCCTTGACAGAGGTCAACAAGGTCATACGACTACCCTAATCCAATCACATCACATGCTTTACAGATAATTACTAGTTAGCTACCGCACACTACGCCTTGACAGAGGTCAACAAACGCAGCACGAATACTAAATAGTCTTTATCTGAAATGACGGAGGGCTACGACAGGTTTTTCTGAAAACCTATTGCGTAATGAACTTGATATCGTCGTAGAATCAAGTGAAATTTTGAAATGGAGTGTTTTTGAGGCTTTCATTAGTTTTGCTATAGAGGTCACTCCCGGTGAAGGGATCTCGGCTCTTTCCTCATCGAATAAGGTGCAGGACATATCATATATATCACTGTGCAAAGCAAAACTCTAAAAGCAATCAAAAAACAAACCGAGTTTTGTAGCATTTGCCAGTTTCGCTAAAGAGGTCACTCCCGGTGAAGGGATCTCGGCTCTTTTCTCATCGAATAAGGTGCAGGGTATATCATATATACCACTATGCAAAGCAAAACTGTAGCTACCCTTTTATAAAGTTTTGATTCTACAACATCTTTTAGGTTTCTTTTTTCTTTTTATTAATCTCATTAATAAAAAATCCCATCAGCTTATACTTCCTAAGCATCACAGATAAATACGACGTACACTTATGCCATCCGCATTCGCCTCGATGTCCCCTCGTGCACCGTTAGGTTAGGTAACTAACGACAGAGCAGGGCAGGGCTACTGCGGGTGTAAAACATAAGTAACGTCTATATAATATATCATATATACTATATACTGTATCCATCACAACATATCAAATGATCACATCACAGATATCGCAGCAGAAACATAGATATAATGTGGGATATACTAGGACGTCCGTATTTAGTATTTAGCCAACAATAGAAAATACGGATTCCACAGTCGCGATGAATAGCCAAGCCCACACCCTGGACCCCTACGAGAGCGGCAAGCGACCCTACCAATTCTGGAGTTTAGGAGACCCGGTCTCGACTCCTCGAGATGGCCTCCCACTGAACCCCATAACCCGGTCACCTGTGCTCTCCTCCTTGGGTCCATCCTAATGCGGAAAAGTAAATAATATACAACACTGGTGGCATCAACCTTAACCTGGAAGTGCCCCAAATAAAAGAATATTACATTACATTTGAATTTACATGAATGAAAATATAAAACTCTCATCTCACATAAAACCCCCGGCTATTCAATCGCGACAATCCTGCACATCATATCTCAGCAACACATAATATCACATATCATCAACGTAAGTAAGTATGCATACACCGATCGTCGCCGATGTATAGCAACGAAGACCGGCAATACAACTACATACTACACTTACGGTCACAGAAAAGAAAGTGTAAAACTACAATATTTGGAATCCACAATCACTTTAGACATCATAAATCCGAAATATCACATACTTCGCATTTCATGACTAACTCTATGAATTCCACATATTGTATCACATTTCAGATAAATAGATAGTATTAAACTTTTCGAACAGATAATCAAACACCCAAAATTTCCCAAAGTGCTCAACACTTGAGCGGAGTTCAAATAATCCCAGAATATGTCATAGTACCAGTGATCCATCTGTAGAAGGGTCAAGCCAACGCCTCACATGTGGCACGCCGTACTGCCCTAAACCCAAAGGTTCAAAAGGCAGTTCAAGACGGTCACATAATCGAGTTAAGGTTTGTTGTCTTCTAGAGGGTCCACCGCTTAACTTGTACAATTTCTCCGAAAGATTTAAACCCGATAAAAATTCAACACTTGAAAGTTTGCCGTGCCGGGATAAAGTGGGTTAATGATATCCGTTTAAACAGTTTAACAGTTTCTAAATATCCGGAAATAACAACGAATTTAAATTTTCCGATCGAATCTACGATTACAAAAGAAACCCCAGAATACACAACACTTGAGTCAGAATAAAAATACCCATAAAATATATACCAGTGAAATATGAATTACTGTGCAAAAATGATGCCCTGATCTCTTTATACTGCCGCGGTTCCGCGGCCCAAGCGAGGTACGGCCGCGGTTCCGCGGCGGTTTGTACGGATCAGAGGATTATTTTTCCACCGAATTTCTTATTTTTCCTTGCTGTATTTTTCAGGTATTTTTAATTCAGAAAAATCCCAGATTTTGAAAAATTTCCAGAGAGAGGGTTAAATTTGTCGGTTCGGGTTCGATCGGAGTTTTAATTTCGTAAACACATCGCCTAATGCTCTAGCTAGGCTCTGATACCACCGTAGGGTTCCTAGGCACACTAGTGAAGGTTTATAAAGCATCAAACATGCCCGAATAAAATTTTACATGTGCCGAACAACCCAAAGACGGGATCTTTGCTAGATTATTAGGGTTTAGCATGCAAGATGATATCTTTATAGCTAAGTGTGAGGGATTACAACCTTTGTTGTCCACTCCTTCACTTCACAAGCTCCGAGTAGAATTCCCTTCGCCGCGATCCACGATCTCCCGGACTCAAGAGAGGCTCCACGACTCGAACGATCCATGCTAGCTTGAAGTGTTCCGATTCTCCGATGATCTACGTCGAAGTCGCTATAACCCAAGCTTTCTCGCTCTAAAGAGATGAACACCCTAATCTAATGGGCTAGATTAGATGAGGATGATGGAGTAGTATTTATTCTATCTTTTTATTTCACTTTCTCACAATAAATCATCACATAAGGAATTTCTAGTGAGCTCTCTCTTTCAAAAACCAAAGAGAGAAGAAGATGAAGAATGAAAGAATAATCCTTTTGTGATGAATAGAAGTAAAGAATATATGATTGATTATTGAACCATGGTCAAGGATGAGAGGCTAAAACTTTGTAGAGAATAAACTAGAGTTAGGGTTTGGTTAGGTTAAGGATAAGTATCAACCATAATATCTTAACCAAGACAAAAGGAAAAGATTCTAGAATGTGCAAGAAGAAGCTAACCCTAATCAAACCCTAATCCCATTTAATCATCCTTAAACATGTTTAATAATAAATCATATCCACAATAATATATATCACATATATATTATATATTTGCAACAAAAGAAAATAATACATTTAACATATATCGCATATATATCAATGTATTAATCCGGTGAGAAAATGAAATAATAAAGCGAGCCAATATTAGATAATGTAATACAATATATCATATATATTATAATATATTAAATCATCGAATCAACACATGATCCAACGATCCGGCTATATCGAATATAACCGGCTAATATATCATGTACCGATTCATCGAATCAACACTTGATCCGATGTCCCGATTCATATCTAAATATCTCGAGAATATAATACGGTATCTCATATCACATTATCCTCGGTCCTGCACATATCACATATGTGCCTCTACTCCGTTTCGCCTGAGCTAAGAAACCTCTGTGTAGGACTCTAAAGAATCGTCAATACGCCGGTAGCAGGTGATGATCATATCAAACACCCACAAGCTGCAAGCGGTCAGCTAAACATAACAGCCACCCAAGTATTGAGCAATCAGAAGATCAACAACCTAGCCTGTGCGTTCTCCTATGAATCCAATCAGTAACACTCCCGTACAGTCCGGTCTGTTCGTCTGATATGTAGCATATCAAGTCTAGGGGTGGTAAACGTCAGACCCCAGTAACCGATAAGTCGTGTCGATGTGAGGCTCATAACAGGTCGAGATACTACTGGTAACACTTACCAGTATATCTCTATATCAGCCCTGGCCAGGGACTTCCAGTTATAGCCAATCGAACACAGCACGACATCAACTCCCTATACCGGGAGAGACGAATCCCCTCCTATCGCTCATTGCCTCCATGTGATTTGGGACTGTACCCAAAAGCCACCGTTTTGCATGCCCTCTTGGACGTGGTAAGGTGGAAATCAAAGAACAGTGGGAATCACACAAGACACTATGACGATCTCGGGTCTACAGACTACCCTGTACCAGTGTCACCGGAGAACTGCCATCTGACGTGTGGTATATCACCAACTGGGAGTTCTCGGCGAGTCCGTCCAGTGTACCCAGTCTCCACTGAGCACCCGTACACCATCCTTGATGTCAAACACCGATGGATATGGGATCATCCATCGCCCATCATATGGGTCAAGATGCGTATACGCTAGTCTACTCTGGTGTATCGATGCCCTGTCTCGATGTACCCTCGACTAGGAACAGTTATAGGATTTACTCATCGACTACTATGGCCCCACTAGTATGATCTCATCATAGTCCCAGTAGTCGAGTACAGATCCTAAGGGCTTTATCAACATGTGAGAGTCAGACAGTAAACCAATACAAGTCAACATGTTAAGATAAAATGAAATCAAATAGCATACTATCATGACGAGCAAGAAAGTCCTCTCTGTATATATCCAAGCATCCATCATAATATACATCATATGTACAACAATGGCCTCTAGGGCATATACATAACTAACAATCTCCCACTTGCACTAAGGCCAGCTGCTGTAGTATCTCATACCTAGCATCCCGAATAATCTCTCAAACTGTATCTGGGGAATGGCCTTCGTGAGTGCATCCGCAGTGTTGTCCTTCGTATCTACTCTCCTGACCTCGATCTCCCTGATCAGGTGATACCGCCTCAGAATATGTCTAGATTTCTGATGGGATCTGGGTTCCTTGGCTAAAGCTACAGCTTCATTGTTATCCCAATATAGAGGTATTGGATGTACAATGGATGGAACCACACCAAGTTCAGTGATGAACTTCTTCATCCAGACAGCCTCTTTGGCAGCATCGTTGGCAGCGATGTATTCAGCCTCCATCGTCGAGTCTGCAACGGTATCCTGTTTGGAACTTTTCTAACATACCGCCCCTCCATTGAGGGTAAAGACAAATCCCGAGTGCGACTTAGAGTCGTCCTTATCATTTTGGAAGCTGGAATCGGTAAAGGACTCCACCCGGAGTTCTCCGTTACCATACACCAAGAACATGTCTTTAGTCCTTCGTAAGTACTTGAGAATGTTCTTCACAGCCGTCCAGTGACTCTCTCCAGGATCTGCTTGATACCGACTCACTACACTTAGTGAGTATGCTACATCGGGTCTGGTACATAGCATCGCATACATGATAGTGCCTACCGCCGAAGCATAGGGTATCCCTTGCATGCGAGCTCTCTCCAAATCAGTCTTGGGAGACATCTCTTAGGAGAGAGTGAGTCCAGAGATCATGGGTTGGTTCCCACGCTTGGATTCTTCCATACTAAACCGCTTTAGTATGGTGTCAATGTACCTGGATTGTGACAATCCCAGTATCCTTTTGGATCTATCTCTATAGATCCTAATCCCTAATATGCAAGAGGCATCACCTAGATCTTTCATTGAGAATCTTTGTGATAAGAAGAGCTTGACTGATTGCAGCATAGGAATATCATTTCCTATCAAGAGTATGTCATCCACGTACAATACGAGGAAGACTACCGTACTCTCTGCTACCTTCTTATAGATACAAGGTTCATCTATATTTTTGATGAAGTCAAACTCTTTGACTACAACATCAAAACAGATGTTCCAACTCCGTGATGCTTGCTTTAACCCATAAATGGATTTAAGCAGTTTGCACACCTTTCCGCTGCTCCCACTATCTACGAAGCCCTCTAGCTGAGTCATGTACACACACTATTCTAAATCACCATTTAGAAAGGCGGTCTTAACATCCATTTGCCAGATTTCGTAGTCATGGTATGCAGCAATGGCAAGTAAGATCCGGATGGACTTAAGCATAGCTACTGGAGAAAAGGTTTCGTCATAGTCCACACCTGGTCGTTGACGAAATTCCTTTGCTACAAGTCTAGCTTTGAAAGTCTCAACTTTTCCATCTACACCAAATTTCCTTTTAAAAATCCACTTGCTCCCAATGGGTTTTACCCCTTCAGGAGCATTTTCCAAAATCCATACTTTATTGGTGTACATGGATTCCATCTCAGATCGCATTGCATCCAGCCATTTCACAGAGTCACCACTCGTGAAATTTGGGCAGCAGATTGATGTAGTGGGGTTTAATTTCGAAATTATCCCCATTAGGTGGTGGCAGAGATAGACAAGTTGGAAGAGGACCACGGATAGGATAACATCTCTCTTGGAGAGAGATGCGCGGTGGATTCTGCGCACCTCCGGGCTGTGGCAGCGTGGTGTTATACTCTGATGGAGTGCCGTCCATCTCGGTTGATGTGGTGTGTGGTGGGGGAAAAGAAGATGAAGAAGTACCGACTTCGGCGTCGATAGCAGGAACGCGGACAAGTCGGGCACTAGGATCCCGTGTCCAGCCGAGTATGCACTAAGCGGGTTTAGTGCAAGTGGCAGCGTGTGTGTGATTTAAAATTGGCTTGTTTTGAAAAAGTGGGACTCAAGACAAATCTCCCTAAGATGCACAAGCAACCCTAGAACTAAGGTCACCTAGGTCAGTCTCTAGACCGCTCCTAGACTTCCAAAGGCCAAGCCGTAGGATAAATCCTCTACCGCCTCCGTACTACCCTTGTAGCCAGGTAAGTGCCAGGTAAGTGGGAAGGAACCACGGTAGTGGGCCTAATTAAAAACCACTAGCCTTTGACACACTTGCCTAGGCACTACAAAAGTAATGCGGATAAACGATAGATTACCCACGACCTTCCTCTGTCCTTAATGAGCGCGACAGTCCTTAGAGTCCGGTCTAGATATTTTTTAAATTATTGTATGGTTGATGCAGATGCTCGGTTTGTGATTTGTGGGGCTTAGGAAGGGTGATGAAATCCCCACCTAATCTTGATTTGGTCTTTGCCCCATAGAGTCCGTATTAAAAATATGCAAAACAAAACCAATCACAAAACTTTTGCAAAAAGATTTTTTAGCGGCGCGATTTTGCAAAGAATCCTGAAGTAGATAGATTTTATTGGATTTGAGAGGAGAGAGAAGGAGTTAAGAAAGATACCAGAGAAGTTCGTAACCTTAGATCTCCTGTTTTCTCAAGTCCGCGACTCTAGATTCCCTCGCAAAATTCACACACAAATCGTTAAATATGCAATTTGCAGTTTTGTTTTAATAATGATATGAATCGTCTAAGAATTCATCACAAATAATAAGAATAAAAAATTACGCACGTATCCCCGGCAACGGCGCCATTTGATTGATTCGAAAAAGTGTTTGTAGAATAACCGCAATCAATAACAGTGTCGCGTGTAGCTAGCCGAGACGAGTACGGGTCGTCCGCAGGGAAACGTGGAACCTTTTACTCTTACTTTAGATGTGTTGAGAAAGAGAGGAGGGATAAAGAATGTTGATGAATGGTTTCTAGATCTACGTTAAGCAATAATGCAAAAATATAGATCTAGATTATTTTAGGGATGTAGTTAATATAATAAGGGTGCTTGTAGGGTTCGTTAGGATTTAGTAGTAATGGACGATTAATTAAAAGTTACCCTTTTTATCCTTTAATAGATTTAAAACTAGAACGACGGTGATGCGTGTAGATTAGGGTTTCTGGAGGGAAAAGGAATCCCACTCTTAACCCTTATCTCGACACGGAACTCCGTTCATATCTAGCCTTTACCAAAACAATCATTAATCAAATCTCTAATCGCGGTCGGAACTAACAAAGAATTGTTAGCGCCCCCGATTAGGATGTTAATGATTCTTTTGATAAAGTTCATAAACTTTATAGGACTTAAAAAGGGTTTAGGGATGTTCATCATCCATTAGCCTACCCTAATCCTACGAACCCTAACAAGCGGAGAATTACTCGCGCATGTTGGGAGAAGAAGATGAAAAGACAGAGAGGGAAAACATAATGTAAAATGCAAAAGAATTAAATAAAATAACTACCTTTATTAATCAACTTGAACAATATACACTTTATTCCATAGAAAATGATTACAAAACTAGTTGTTTCTCCATCTCTTCCAAGGAGGTAGATGAATCGTTGATGATCAGCCTGGATGCGTGAGCCGTCTGGGACTTCGTGATCGCGTCGGCTTGATGAATTTTCCAAGAGGCTCTCGGTGCCTATTTATAGTCCAAAGACAAAATCTTTTGCTTGAAAACTTGGTAAAATATAGCATAGATTCGTCGACCAAAATTTCACACTGTAATATTTTAATATTGCTGCGGATCCGCGGCACAAGGGTGGGTAAGGCCGCGGATCCGCGGCCGTTTAATCTCCTCCCTTCATCAAAACTTTGGGGCTCTGTCCTTATGACATTTGGCGATCCTTGGAACCTTTGTATCATGCAAATCTTCTCGTGGTTGCTGCCAGACTTGGTCTCTAAGTTTTGATTCTTAATTAGGCAAGTCTTTTTCAACAAATTGATCTCCTTGATTCTTGAAAAATTCTGCACAACTTGGAAAAATTCTGCACAACAATCTCAAATAATATTTAGTAGACTTAGTTCTACTAGGATTAGGTCAATGAATTTTTTTGCATACATTTTCCTACCAAATGCTAATTATAATATATCAACACATGGAAAATAGTGTTTTTACACATAAACCCTCATATGTATGATATATTATAATAAAGTCATTTTTTAATATGAAAATGGTAGGAAAAATGTTATACAAATGTGCAGTTTTACCAACTGAACAAATACCCCCAGACTTATCTTTGATCGTCCCGAGCAAACTAGTTTATTCAAGAGGAGAAAAAGAAAGGAGAAAACTAAGCACACTTTCGTAGGCAGACACGATTGCACTGAGCACGTGCAACAAGCCGTTAAACCTCTAGGTGTCCCTAGTAGGAGGAGTGTTGTCTCCTGAGGGTTTTCAGCGGATTACACCCACAAAATCCAATAACAAACGAGAGATGGTGAAATTTACATATAAAGATAAGAACTATAAAAGAAAGACTTTAAAAATAAGAGTTTCCAACTACACTAGCTTTTCAGTTGTCATGAGCCCTATCTTAATAGTCATGAAAAGATGTTAGAAATCACATTATCCCTCAATAAAATATCGTCTTTATTCTTCATTCATACCTTTCGTCCAAAGATTGATCATATAACCCTACGTGTGTGTAAATAACATCCCTACACCCGGAGAATTCAATTCAAGCTATCATACTTTTGTTCATCTACCTCAGTACTTTTTAATTTGATGAATATTTAGATTTGCTCACACATTTTCATGCGACCGTTAATACTTCTTGAGGTACTAACCGACCGATTACTCGTGTGCTTGCAGAGTAGGTGATAGTATTTTCCTCGTCTTGCACAACCTAAGGCTTAGCAGTGACTCCCAGACCAGTTGGCCTTAGGGCACTAGGTGATGAAGCACCCTTGCTATATTTTTTTATTGCTGCCTTGGCGATACAAAACCGGTGTTCATTTTTTTCTTTTCACCATTTTTATATTTTCTTCATTTTTTTTCATTTCCTTCATACTTTGGCTTTTAGACAAGAGCATTTCAAGGTATCCTCTACTATCCCGAGTTTCAAGACGTGTGTAAGTGCATATAGTAGGGTACCAACATTCAAATGTTTGGCTTCCAGAATAGAAATTATTTTCAGACTTATTTTTATCCTCAGATTAGTGACTTCCTTCATCTTACTAACCCTTGGGACAACACCTCATAACTACTTATTACCAGTTCGTTTAAGAAAACTTCTAATTTTCTTGGTTTTCTTAAACTATTCCTATCTTTTGGATGTAATTTTTCACTTTCTACTCTTTTATTATAAAAGAAATTTTTTTTAAATTTTTTTTTGAAAATGTTGTGCTTATGCAAAATATGATGCAAATTGATGTGTAAATAAGCACAAACCTCCCCCAAACCTGTTTACAGCAGTGTCCTCACTGATGTCATTCGTTAAGCTCAAAAACCTATATACTTGGGAGGAAATTATTAATGGGGGCAAGAATATATGAAAGTGAAAATCCTCCCCCAAACTTATTTTTGGCTCACAATTTTGTAAAAATCATTTTCTTTCAAGTGCCCAAAATATACCACCCCCCAAACTTGAGTTAAACAATTTTAATCATTTAAAATCACACAAGGGGGTCAAGGTTATTGGTCAATGCCAAGCTTTGCAAAGACCGAAGGTCAACACCAACCATTCAAATATTTTATCAATGAAGTGCCAAGGTTGGTGGAAGAACATGTCACCTTTCGACAAGAAAAAGTGGGGAGGTGACAAGAGGTGTAATGGAAAAGGATTGCGTCTCAATTTGGAGAGACGACACAGTGATAGTGATGATGGATTACTCGCATTATCATGATTGTCCAAAAGAAGGGGTGGAGGCTCAATTTCTTTATCTTGGAGTTGATTCATCTCAACACCCGTGTCTTTTAAAAATGCAAGTTCATCGGCGAAAATTTCCTCAAAGCTTTCATCGATACCCCGAAGAATAATGTCATCAGAAAAAATGGGGTGATCGTCAGACTCTATAAAAAGTTCCTCATCAGCGTTAGATGTTGACCCGGACAACTCGGTGGAAGAGTACATGGTTGGGTCAAACAACAACATATGAATAGAGTCAGTATCATAAGGTTGATCAAATTCGCTGCTGTCGACATCCATTAATTCGACAGAACACACATGAGCATAGGGTTCAGAAGGTTCACTTTCCAACTTGTAAATGTTAAGCTCAATTGACTTCTTTCCAAAGGATAGGGTCATAGAGCCGTTTCTACAATTGATTACTGCGTTGGAAGTGGCCAAAAAGGGTCGACCGAGTATCACCGGGATTTGATTGCGTGGGTTTGCCACAGGTTGTGTATCTATAACGATAAAGTCCACAGGGAATATGAATTCTTCGACTTTGATTAACACATCCTCTAGCTCACCCCTAGGTTGGGTGATAGATCGATCGGACATCTGAAGAGTGCAATGCGCAGGTTTTAACTCTCCGATCCCTAATTGCTCATAAACAGAATATGGAAGCAAGTTAACACTAGCACCTAGATCGAGTAGAGCACGATTGATATTTTTACCCCCAATAGAAATTGAAATTGTAGGACTTCCGGGGTCCTTTCGTTTCTTTGGTAGTTGATGTGTAAAAGCAGTGCTCACATTACTCGTAAGGAAAACTTTTTTAGGTACTTGAACTTTTCTCTTCCTAGTGCACAAGTCCTTTAAGATTTTTGCATATGACGGAACTTGTTGAATAGCATCTAGGAGGGGAATGTTTATGTTAACTTGCTTAAAAATTTCCACAATCTTCTCCATTTGTGGACTTGGTCTGTTGCCCCTTAACCTGTTTGGATAAGGTGCTTGATCAATAAATTTTGGGTCCAACATTGGAGAGGATTGTGGGGACGGATTAGATCCCAAAACTGGAGTGGGAATCGACTTAGATAGATTTGGCGAAATGGGAGAAGGGTTCGAGCCTTGGGGAAAACGGAGAATAGGCTCGGGTGAAGGTGGGAGACTAGACGAATTAGGGGAAGAAGAAGAAGCTGGGGTATCATTGGTGTCACTATCATCACACTGCTCACCCACTCGGTCATTCACCACTTTTTCCGATCTCAACGTGGTAACAGCACTCACATTATAACTTTGTGAGTGGCCAGGATTAGGTATGGGTTGAGATGGGAGTTTCCCTTTTTCTCTCGCACTCATTGCGTCGTTTAACTGTGCGATTTGGTTTTCTAATGATTTAATACTCTCACCATGGGAGGCAAAGTTTTTCGTTATGGTATCAATAGAAGACCTCATCTCAGCCGAAATTTGCATGGATTGTTTCATGAACATATCCAAAGTTTGGGCAAGTGAGTTGTCAGTACCGGCCACTTGTGGTGTAGAAATGTTGGCCGGATTTTAGAAATTCTGTGACTGAAAGGGGGGCTGATTCTGTGGTTGTGGTTGCTGTGGAGGAGGTCTTTGATAATTGCTTTGTTGGTTTTGGTTCCAAGCAAAATTAGGATGATTCTTCCATCCTTGATTGTACGTGGAAGAATAAGGGTCGTTTCTAGGTCGTTGCTGAAAAGCAGCATTACCTTGAAACGAAGCATTCATAGGACATTCTTCCGTTAAGTGTGAAGGATCCGAACAGCAACCACAGACGGTCTTAGGAAGCGTGACCTGATTTAGGGAGAATGATGAGAATTTGTTCTCAATTGCGTCGAGTTTCTTCTGTATCGCTACCATTTCGGCTTTCACTGCGATAGAAACATCGAGCTGGTGAATACCTCCCTTAGTTGAAAGTGGTTTTACGCTTTCCTACCGCAACGTGTGTTCAACAAGGTCTTCCAGATATTTCCAAGCTTCACCGTCATCTTTACACATGAAATTGCATTGACACATTGTTTCAAGCATCTGCTTTGTCGCTGGATTAATGCCCTCATATATAATCTGACATAAATCCCATCTATTGATTCCATGATGAAGACATTGGACAAGCAGATCTTTGAAACGTTCAAAACACTTCCAAAATGGTTCATTGGGAAGCTGGGTGAACTGGTTGATCTCGCTCCTAACACGTGCAGTCTTATGGTTTAGGTAAAACTTCGTAAGAAATGCTATAACGAATTCATCCCAATTAGTGATAGAGTGTGCGGCAGTATTGTAAAGCCATTTTTCTGCCAAGTCGCACAGTGTGAATGGGAGAAGACGTAAGCGCATAGCATCTAAAGTCAATTGTGAAGTACCCATCATTGCGCATACGTTTTCGAATTTGGTGATGAAAACGTACGCGTCTTCTGACTCAAGCCCGTGAAATTTGGGAAGCAGATTGATGTAGTGGGGTTTAATTTCGAAATTATCCCCATTAGGTGGTGGCAGAGATAGACAAGTGGGAAGAGGACCACAGATAGGATAGCATCTCTCTTGGAGAGAGATGCGCGGTGGATTCTGCGCACCTCCGGGCGGTGGCAGCGTGGCGTTATACTCTGATGGAGTGCCGTCCATCTCGGTTGATGTGGTGTGTGGTGGGGGAAAAGAAGATGAAGAAGTACCGACTTCGGCGTCGATAGCAGGAACGCGGACAAGACGGGCACTAGGATCCCGTGTCCAGCCGAGCATGCACTAAGCGGGTTTAGTGCAAGTGGTAGCGTGTGTGTGATTTAAAATTGGCTTGTTTTGAAAAAGTGGGACTCAAGACAAATCTCCCTAAGATGCACAAGCAACCCTAGAACTAAGGTCACCTAGGTCAGTCTCTAGACCGCTCCTAGACTTCCAAAGGCCAAGCCGCAGGATAAATCCTCTACCACCTCCGTACTACCCTTGTAGCCAGGTAAGTGCCAGGTAAGTGGGAAGGAACCACGGTAGTGGGCCTAATTAAAAACCACTATCCTTTGACACACTTGCCTAGGCACTACAAAAGTAATGCGGATAAACGATAGATTACCCACGACCTTACTCTGTCCTTAATGAGCGCGACAGTCCTTAGAGTCTGGTCTAGATATTTTTTAAATTATTGTAGGGTTGATGCAGATGCTCGGTTTGTGATTTGTGGGGCTTAGGAAGGGTGATGAATGTAAGTGCACGGCGGCGCCCCGGCCGTCAATCCGACGGCCAAACGCGGAAACGGTGGTAAACTTTAATTTTTGCGGACTTAGCAAACCGGCACCACCGCGCACTAAACATCCGGATCGTAACCATTAAACTAGTCTAAGCTACTAACAAGAAAGGGAAGAGATGTACCGACTGATCCGAGTCCTCCGGTCTTCATCTCCACTCCGATCTCCTCGCGGGATCTCCGGTTGTCGCCTCCTCGCCGGAAGGGCACCACATCGCCTGTAGCTTTTACGGGCTCCCACCTCAATACCGAGGCAACTCGGGCGCGAAGCTGGCGAATCGACGCGTCCAAGATTTGCTGTAGGAATATAGTGTAGAGTGTATGTCTCACTTTGGGGTTGGTTGCCATAGATGGAGGAATGGTGTATAGAAAATTGGTGCTTTCAATTTTCTAGCAATGGAATGAGATGAAGAATGATATACTCTCTCAAAGATGAAGATGAAGCTCTCTCCTTCTTCTCTCTTTTTCTTCTCTCTTTTTCTTCTCACTTTTCTTAAATAAAAACTCTCATACTTCGAAAATGGTGGAGCAAGGATTATCAAGCATCAAGGGAGGTGAGTGTAGGAGAAAAGAAAAGGTGACCACAACCATAAACATAATCATCACAAAACTTTCCATCAACCTCAAATCCATCCTAATCACATAAATACATGAAAAGCAAAGATGCTTATCATATCAAACCTTATGCAATAAAACCCTCTTATTTGCAAACTTGCAAATAACACCCTCCATCGGAAAAGTCCGGCCGGGAAAGAACAAAGGAAAACCGGCCGGAACGGAATGCAAACTGGCAACTCCAGAAAACTTGTCCCGTAATAAATTACAGGAAAACCCCGATACTGTGCATACGCACCCGCATCTGTATTCCGTCCGGATACAAATGCAAAGAGACAAAATCTACACTGTACTAAACTAGGACCGGCTTAAACCAAAGCCGGCCAGTAATATCCGTCCGATCCTGATCCGTGCAATACCGTACGTATCTGATCGAACGCTGCCATATAACTATACGGCCACTAGTACAAAACCGTCCGATCCTGATCCGTGCAATACCGCACGTATCTGATCGGACCCTGCCATATCTCCATACGGCCTCTACAGCGTTTCGCCCGAAAGCTTGAGTAACTGTAAGTGTGGTGGACTCTAAAGACTCGTCAATACTATGGCTGTGGATTTAACCACTAGCACGTCGGAGGTATAAGCCAATACGTGACGGGCCACCAGCTATTGACCAAAAGGGACGTCGATGAGCGAACTCATCCTGACACCCTACTGAGCCTGTCAGTGACAATATCCGTACAGTCCGGTCCGTTCGTCTATGAGCATCGCATGTCGGGCCTAGGGGGTGGGTAAAAGTCAGACCCCCAAAAGCGGTACAAGTCGTGTCGGAGTGTATCCCAGAACACCCTGAGATACTACTGGAATACCTACCAGTAAATCTCCTGCCTTGGCCAAGGACTTCGTGTAATGGCTCTCCTAGACACAGCGCGACCTCACCCCCAATACCGGGAGAGACAAACCCCCGAAGATCCGCTCACTGCCTCCATGTGGCTCGGGACTGTACCCAACTAAAACCTGTTTGCACGACTCCTTTGAGCCGTGGTAGGGTAGTAATCAAAGCATAGTGGGAACTCACACGAGACAAATGACGATCCCCAGGTCGATGAACTAACCTGTACACATATCACCTGGGAACTGCTATCTGACGTCAGGTATAAGACCAACTAGCATGTTCCCGGCGAGTCCTGTCCGGTGTACTCATAACCCAATGAGCACCTGTATACATCTTAGGTGATCCAACTGACACCAATGGCTTGTGAGACCGGCCACCGCCCCTCGTCGGGGTCTCGACTGTATACACTAGTCTACTCTGGAGAATCGATGCCCTGTCTCGAAACTCCCACGACTAGGGACCTTTTAAGGATATGCTTGTAGACCCCAGCTCTCACGTATATGATCGCCCTCATACTGCTGGTCGTCAAGCAAGAATCCTAGGGGCTCTATCAACGTGCAATAGCGACCTGTCAGGTCACCTAAAGCAGTACACGATGATAAAGGTAAACCAGATAGCAAACTATCATCTCGAGTAAGACTATCGTACCGGGATACGTCCTCCCTCAATCATTGCAATCACGTGCCTGTGATCCAATAATTGATTCTGAGGGCACTATCTCCAACAATCTCCCACTTGCACTCAAGGCTAATTATTGCGATGTCGCATACTCACAGCCCGTGTGATACCGAACACCCAACTCCTCTACTAGTCAGTCTCACAAAGCTCGTTTGCGAGACTATTGCGTTCGAGGAATAGCCTTAGTGAGTGGATCCGCTCTGATGTTTCTTTCTATGTCTCTCTCTAAATCTCAAGTTCGCGGAGAATGCCATCTCCCGAAATGAGCAATACCTGTCTTAGAATGTCTGGATATCTGATGGGACCTAGCTCATAAATGAACTCCAAATCCAAACTTCTTAGACTGTATCGTCAACTGAACTTAATCAGTATCCTGCGCCATGCCTCCCTCAGTATTGCCTTGGATCACCTGTCCAAAATACTGTCCCACGTCAGAAGGAAAACTATAACTCTGACAACCTCCTTGTCGTCCATGTCACCTTGGAAGCCTGGAATGATAACTGTCCCCCAAAGGAGGCAGCCGTTATCATATCCCTAGAACATTCACTTATGTTCTAAAACTGCTTCCGACTGTTTCTCCAGGATTGGATCAATGTCAACTTATTGCATCTAGTGCAAGAACAACATCTGGTGTGTACTTGACCTCTCATGATTGACTCAATTGCCTAAGCAAGTGATCTGCCAATCATGCGCATCCCTCTCTACTTTAGTCTATAAGAAACCTTTAGAGAGGGTGACTCCATTACCTGCAGGTACACTACCGTGCCAGGAGTCGTCCATTCTAAATACCCTTAGAATGCTGTCAAATTACCCTGATTGGGAAACCACCGAAATCTAGATCTAAAACCATAGATCCAGTAACCAGTATGTCTGATATAATGTCCAAGTCCCATGTGGAGAAACCACTGTGTGACGACCAAAGTATAACCGATCGTAGTATAGGAATGTCACTTCCTATCTTGTGTATGTCATCCAAAACCTGGATATCACACCCTACTACCTTCTTAACAGATCCATCCCCTATTCTGATGACGTCAAACCTATGACTGTCACATCAGAAATAGATGATCTATCTCTGCTATATCTGCTTTAGTCTATGAATAGACATAAGCCTGATGTCCACCAATGCTTCCGCTGCTCCCACTGACTACGACAGCCCTCTGGCAGAGTCATATAGACGTGCACTTCTAAAGCTAGTTTAGAACGACGCTATACTCATCCTCCTGCCGGGTCTCGCAGTCTAGAACAACAACAATGGCAAGTGTGGGTAAACAAGAACTTCCCTGTCACCGTCCTTGAGGCTACCGGAGTACCTCTCGGGTGCCTGAAGTTACCCACCTTATCTGCGGAGTGGCCAATGGAATGTCAAATCAGATTGAATCTTTAGGTTCCTTATCAAATCTTCAGTAATCGTTTGCGGTTCTGGAATCACTTCCAGTTCTACCATACTCCCACTACTGTTTTTGAAAAATAACCATTTCTTTTAAAATGTGGCGAGTTAAGAACAATATCACTATTGATCTTCCAGATGGTAGAAAGTCAACCCTCGTCATAGCCTAGGTCAACCCACAAACAGCCATTACAGAAACGTGCCTTGAGCTGTCCAGTGTCTGGTTTTAATCATAAGCCGGACAACTCCCCGTACCTTAACAACGTTAAGATATGAACTGTTCTATATCCAATATAGAACCAGAGGCACTGAATTAATTGAACCAGATTCAAATCATGCAGCTGTCTCCAGTGCATGTCAACTAAATGGAAGGAGACCGATCAGCGTTACTCAACTTAGGAATGCTTCCAATTATGAGTAACCTGAAAGAGAAGCAATTTCTCTTTATCATTACTATCAACTGAATACCATACACAAGTATCTACATCTTCGATCACTTTGAAGAATCCCGATACTTGCTACACCTGGTTCTCTACTCTATTCAAATACCTATAACTCCTCAAAACTTAGACCCTGTGTTTCTACGAAACACATGTCTAAGAACTAGAGAAGTTAAAAGTAAACAGAATATAGTATGAGGACCAACCCCTCTGTCCTAATGGACACTGGACAACATACATTACTCTGTATAAGTCCGCTGAGTCTAACAACTCTTTCACTGTGCGTCGTAGGTTGAAAACTGTACTTATGGTTAAGAAGAATTACACCGCTGTTTAATGCTCCTTACCTAACCATCCACTGATATAGGTAAATGTCATCGACATAATATCAAAAGGTATATCTCACTCTATGAAAATAGACGTACAGATATATCAATTTGAAATTGGTGCATAAAAGCGGATATTCAAAACCAAATATTTGCCGACCGGCAAACAGCCCAGGTGATTTCCTCAAATATCACCGATTACAACGAATCCCGATATAATGAGGATGATCACCCAATTCCCAATAACTTACTCCCACTCATCATCTGTAAAACCATACAGATGTGAGAATCAAACCTGGTAAATACATACCCTGGAGCAAGTGTCTAATCGGGAAATCAGTTTTCTTTTAACAATACACAGTTGAACTGAAGCATTGAAATGTTTCGATGGGGTATTCTGGTATTCCTAGTAATGCCTCTACCATTATCCAGATTCACAACTATAACCGCATAATTCTTTGCCACCTCTCCAAATCGCTTTATATGTCTTTAGTCGTTACCTTCTGCACACCCCTTAGGCCAAATGGTTTTCTTCCTTCCCTACCGTTCGGCACCAGCCTATGGTTTGGAAGAAGACTATCCATTAAGCATAATGGGTGTACTGTCCTAGTCCTAGGAGCACTCGCAATGTGAGAGAAGGTGAAGATAAAAGACAACCGAATAAACCTTATTCCTATTTCTCCTGGACCAGAATCCATCCCCGAACTGGAACAAGTTCCTTTCGAGTTCGTATATAACCATACGATGGAGTATCCAAATAAACTGTGGATCTTCGTAGTGATACGGAGTGTCCTGAAGAAATACAAAGGTGATTTAGGATTGGCGAAGGAATACTTGGTTTGGTCGTGAACAGCAGTCACAATTTACATTGCCCTCCTTCTAATCCCTTTCTATGTCTGAACTTAATACCTTCTGCACACCATCGTTACGCTAATTGGTTTTCTTCATTCCCTACCGGTCGGCACCTGCCTATGGTTTGAAAGAAGACTATCCAATTTGCATAATAGGTGTACTACCCTAAACCAAGGAGTACTCGCAAGCTGAGAGAAGGTAGAAGGAAAAGACAACTGAATAGTCCTATTCGTTTTCTCCAGAACCGAAAACCATCCTCGAATTCCTTCGAGTTCGTATATGACCATACGATGGCTTTATCCAATGGAAGTGGACGTTCGCAGTAATACGGGGTGTCCTGGAGAAAAGGGTAAAAGTAGGAGTGGCAATGAGGTCTGCAACTCTGACAATCCAAAAGCCAGTGTTAAGAAGGTTCGGTCAACTTGGTCACTGAGTCATAGTCTTGGGTCGGGTCAATGGTCGCTGCCAGAGAGAGAGAGAGAAAAGAAACACTCAGCGTGCACTCCTACCAAGATCAGAATGGTTATCACTTTATCTAATCTGGAAACCTCCCACTGTACCTCAAATCCTCCTCCAAACCTGAAAGAAGAATTAGTCGGGGTCACCCGAGGAGTAAACCAACTCATCAGTGGGAATCAGGATCCAACTCTCATCGCATGATAACGTGACAGAATCCGCTCACGCTATCACACTCCAGAAGGTATGCGCATATCTGGCAAGTTTCAGTTCTTTTGAAACTCCCGATGTGGATTTTTACCCCATGCTCTTATGACCTTGACTTTGGCCAACATATCATAAGTCACATGTCAAGTTCAACCCGTCATTCTCCAGGTTAATTTGAGCCCACCCGTACATACCCTTGACTTTGGCCAAAATGGTAGTACGACTGCCCCAAACCAACACATCTATCTATGCTGCATATGAATAACCAACAGCTACCAAACACTGTGCCTTGACTTTGGCCAACATACACAGCTTGAATACTATTGACTACCCATATGAAACGACGGAGGGCTACGAATGGTTTCTGGCGAAAACCTTTAACGTAATGAACTTGATATCGTTGAAGGAACGGATAGCTTTTTAGAAAATATAGTGACGAAAACCTTTACTAAAGAGGTCACTCCCGGTGAAGGGATCTCGGCTCTTTCCCCGTAGAATGGGGTGCTGGATATTCATAACCGAATATCACTGTGCAAAGCAAAAGTAATCGGCTATAGTGAAGTTAATGCCCTGACGCAAACTTTTGTCCAAGGGGTCACTCCCGGTGAAGGGATCTCGGCCCTTGCCTCGTCGACTGAGGAGCAGGATATTCCAAATGAATACCACAATGCAAAACAAAAGTGAACGTCCTTGCAATAACAGCTTTTTGAAAAGTGTTCCAACAACATCAGAATAGGTTTGTTTTAACTTGCATTGATCCGAATCAATGCAGTCCCATCAATTGATCACACCACAAAGAACGAAAATATGCTGACGTACGTATATGCCATCCGCATTCGCCACTGGGTCCCGTCATCACCCGTTAGGTTAGCTAACTAACGGCAGAGCAGGGACTGGACTAGCGCGGATGAAAAACATATACAACATCTACTAATATATATACCAATATATAGTATATCGCTCAAGGCGTGAATAAAATGCAACATCACAGAAATGTACAGCATCACAGAACAATACAGATATCTGGGATCCCCGGGTTTCACAGAGCCACTACTGAAACCCGACGTTCCCCTGGTCGTGTGGATAGCCTGTGCAATGAAATCCTAGACCCCTACGGGCGTGGCAAGTCACCCGCCAAAACCTGAAGCGAGGCAGCCCCCTTTCAGCACCGTGAATGGACCACCCAGCACTTCACGGAATCCGGTAACTTGGGCACCCCTCCTGGGTCAACCTGTACCCCCTACGAGTGCAGCGAATAGCCCGCCAATTCCAGACTGAAGCCCCCTCCGTCCCAATGCCATGAGATGCGGGCTTGTTGCCCTCCAGAACCCGGCTATCCGTGCACCCCTCCGCGGGGTAATCCTAGTACAGAAAGTAAAATATACATACAATGGGTACATCGACCGCAACCAGGTCGTGCCCCAAAAGAATAATACAAACAGGCAGTGACGGCAGTCCACATGTCGGACGCTCGCCCCGCAATATCAAATGTACATAATACAACAGCACTGTACTAGCATTGCATCCAGGCTATCCCCCACGACCGATCCGCAACATCACAGCATAAACATAGAACATCAACGTGAAAGTCACGTTCGCAAATCCGTCTAACCGGACTATAGCAGTTAGACGGGATTTACCGATCGAGTGACATTCACGGTCGCAGATATAATGTAAATACTGTGAAAGATGTGTTTAAAATTTTCCGATTGACCAAAAATTAACAAGTGGGCCCCCAATCAAAACTGTAGCACTCACAGAAAACCTGGGCCCAATTTTAATATTCCAAAACCCATATTTTAATCCCAGAAAGCCTCTGTAAAAAATTGGTGCAGTGATCTCTACAGTTCGCGGCGGAAGGGCGGCGGAATGGGGGTTTATGCGGCGGTTCCGCGCTCCCACTGTAGAATCACTTCATCGAAATTTTACAGAGTTCTTAGATTTTCCAGTACATCAATAATTTATAACCAGAAAAAATTTTAGACTTCAAAAAATTTCAACAGAAACTGATGTGAACAAAAAATGCAAGTTTTGGAATTTTGGTCGATCGGAAATACAAAACACATCAAACGAATCTAGACGAAGTTAATGGCGAGGCTCTGATACCACTGTAAGTGCACGGCGGCGCCCCGGCCGTCAATCCGACGGCCAAACGCGGAAACGGTGGTAAACTTTAATTTTTGCGGACTTAGCAAACCGGCACCACCGCGCACTAAACATCCGGATCGTAACCATTAAACTAGTCTAAGCTACTAACAAGAAAGGGAAGAGATGTACCGACTGATCCGAGTCCTCCGGTCTTCATCTCCACTCCGATCTCCTCGCGGGATCTCCGGTTGTCGCCTCCTCGCCGGAAGGGCACCACATCGCCTGTAGCTTTTACGGGCTCCCACCTCAATACCGAGGCAACTCGGGCGCGAAGCTGGCGAATCGACGCGTCCAAGATTTGCTGTAGGAATATAGTGTAGAGTGTATGTCTCACTTTGGGGTTGGTTGCCATAGATGGAGGAATGGTGTATAGAAAATTGGTGCTTTCAATTTTCTAGCAATGGAATGAGATAAAGAATGATACTCTCTCAAAGATGAAGATGAAGCTCTCTCCTTCTTCTCTCTTTTTCTTCTCTCTTTTTCTTCTCACTTTTCTTAAATAAAAACTCTCATACTTCGAAAATGGTGGAGCAAGGATTATCAAGCATCAAGGGAGGTGAGTGTAGGAGAAAAGAAAAGGTGACCACAACCATAAACATAATCATCACAAAACTTTCCATCAACCTCAAATCCATCCTAATCACATAAATACATGAAAAGCAAAGATGCTTATCATATCAAACCTTATGCAATAAAACCCTCCACAATGTGTTATTTGCAAACTTGCAAATAACACCCTCCATCGGAAAAGTCCGGCCGGGAAAGAACAAAGGAAAACCGGCCGGAACGGAATGCAAACTGGCAACTCCAGAAAACTGGTCCCGTAATAAATTACAGGAAAACCCCGATACTGTGCATACGCACCCGCATCTGTATTCCGTCCGGATACAAATGCAAAGAGACAAAATCTACACTGTACTAAACTAGGACCGGCTTAAACCAAAGCCGGCCAGTAATATCCGTCCGATCCTGATCCGTGCAATACCGCACGTATCTGATCGAACGCTGCCATATAACTATACGGCCACTAGTACAAAACCGTCCGATCCTGATCCGTGCAATACCGCACGTATCTGATCGGACCCTGCCATATCTCCATACGGCCTCTACAGCGTTTCGCCCGAAAGCTTGAGTAACTGTAAGTGTGGTGGACTCTAAAGACTCGTCAATACTATGGCTGTGGATTTAACCACTAGCACGTCGGAGGTATAAGCCAATACGTGACGGGCCACCAGCTATTGACCAAAAGGGACGTCGATGAGCGAACTCATCCTGACACCCTACTGAGCCTGTCAGTGACAATATCCGTACAGTCCGGTCCGTTCGTCTATGAGCATCGCATGTCGGGCCTAGGGGGTGGGTAAAAGTCAGACCCCCAAAAGCGGTACAAGTCGTGTCGGAGTGTAGCCCAGAACACCCTGAGATACTACTGGAATACCTACCAGTAAATCTCCTGCCTTGGCCAAGGACTTCGTGTAATGGCTCTCCTAGACACAGCGCGACCTCACCCCCAATACCGGGAGAGACAAACCCCCGAAGATCCGCTCACTGCCTCCATGTGGCTCGGGACTGTACCCAACTAAAACCTGTTTGCACGACTCCTTTGAGCCGTGGTAGGGTAGTAATCAAAGCACAGTGGGAACTCACACGAGACAAATGACGATCCCCAGGTCGATGAACTAACCTGTACACATGTCACCTGGGAACTGCTATCTGACGTCAGGTATAAGACCAACTAGCATGTTCCCGGTGAGTCCTGTCCGGTGTACTCATAACCCAATGAGCACCTGTATACATCTTAGGTGATCCAACTGACACCAATGGCTTGTGAGACCGGCCACCGCCCCTCGTCGGGGTCTCGACTGTATACACTAGTCTACTCTGGAGAATCGATGCCCTGTCTCGAAACTCCCACGACTAGGGACCTTTTAAGGATATGCTTGTAGACCCCAGCTCTCACGTATATGATCGCCCTCATACTGCTGGTCGTCAAGCAAGAATCCTAGGGGCTCTATCAACGTGCAATAGCGACCTGTCAGGTCACCTAAAGCAGTACACGATGATAAAGGTAAACCAGATAGCAAACTATCATCTCGAGTAAGACTGTCGTACCGGGATAGGTCCTCCCTCAATCATTGCAATCACGTGCCTGTGATCCAATAATTGATTCTGAGGGCACTATCTCCAACAATGAAATCCCCACCTAATCTTGATTTGGTCTTTGCCCCATAGAGTCCGTATTAAAAATATGCAAAACAAAACCAATCACAAAACTTTTGCAAAAAGATTTTTTAGCGGCGCGATTTTGCAAAGAATCCTGCAGAAGATAGATTTTATTGGATTTGAGAGGAGAGAGAAGGAGTTAAGAAAGATACCAGAGAAGTTCGTAACCCTAGATCTCCTGTGTTCTCAAGTCCGCGACTCCAGATTCCCTCGCAAAATTCACACACAAATCGTTAAATATGCAATTTGCAGTTTTGTTTTAATAATGATATGAATCGTCTAAGAATTCAACACAAATAATAAGAATAAAAAATTACGCACGTATCCCCGGCAACGGCGCCATTTGATTGATTCGAAAAAGTGTTCATAGAATAACCGCAATCAATAACGGTGTCGCGTGTAGCTAGCCGAGACGAGTACGGGTCGTCCGCAGGAAAACGTGGAACCTTTTACTCTTACTTTAGATGTGTTGAGAAAGAGAGGAGGGATAAAGAATGTTGATGAATGGTTTCTAGATCTACGTTAAGCACTAATGCAAAAATATAGATCTAAATTATTTTAGGGATGTAGTTAATATAATAAGGGTGCTTGTAGGGTTCGTTAGGATTTAGTAGTAATGGATGATTAATTAAAAGTTACCCTTTTTATCCTTTAATAGATTTAAAACTAGAACGACGGTGATGCGTGTAGATTAGGGTTTCTGGAGGGAAAAGGAATCCCACTCTTAACCCTTATCTCGACACGGAACCCCGTTCATATCTAGCCTTTACCAAAACAATCATTAATCTAATCTCTAATCGCGGTCGGAACTAACAAAGAATTGTTAGCGTGCCCGATTAGGATGTTAATGATTCTTTTGATAAAGTTCATAAACTTTATAGGACTTAAAAAGGGTTTAGGGATGTTCATCATCCATTAGCCTACCCTAATCTTACGAACCCTAACAAGCGGAGAATTACTCGCGCATGTTGGGAGAAGAAGATGAAAAGACAGAGAGGGAAAACATAATGTAAAATGCAAAAGAATTAAATAAAATAACAACCTTTATTAATCAACTTGAACAATATACACTTTATTCCTTAGAAAATGATTACAAAACTAGTTGCTTCTCGATCTCTTCCAAGGAGGTAGATGAACCGTTGATGATCAGCCTGGATGCGTGAGCCGTCTGGGACTTCATGATCGCGTCGGCTTGATGAATTTTCCAAGAGGCTCTCAGTGCCTATTTATAGTCCAAAGCCAAAATCTTTTGCTTGAAAACTTGGTAAAATATTGCATAGATTCGTCGACCAAAATTTCACACTGTAATCTTTTAATATTGCCGCGGATCCACGGCACAAGGGTGGGTAAGGCCGCGGATACGCGGCCGTTTAATCTCCTCCCTTCATCAAAACTTTGGGGCTCTGTCCTTATGACATTTGGCGATCCTTGGAACCTTTGTATCATGGAAATCTTCTCGTGGTTGCTGCCAGACTTGGTCTTTAAGTTTTGATTCTTAATTAGGCAAGTCTTTTTCAACAAATTGATCTCCTTGATTCTTGAAAAATTCTGCACAACTTGGAAAAATTCTGCACAACAATCTCAAATAATATTTAGTAGACTTAGTTATACTAGGATTAGGTCAATAAATTTATTTGCATACATTTTCCTACCAAATGCTAATTATAATATATCAACACATGGAAAATAGTGTTTTTACACATAAACCCTCATATGTATGAAATATTATAATAAAGTCCTTTTTTAATATGAAAATGGTAGGAAAAATGTAATACAAATGTGCAGTTTTATCAACTGAACAGTGCTATTGCTCCGTCCCGATATACCCATCGTGCTATGATGTATACGGAGGAGTAATGCTGAGAGAGAATCTCATTCTCCTTTAGAATAGTCCAGAAATTCCGTGCTCAAGTATTGTCCTCCCTGATTACATCAAAGGACATAATACTTATACCCGTTTTTGGTTCTCTACTTCTAACATATATTCTTTGATTATCTCAAAAGTTTCGGACTTGTGTTTCAACAGGAACATATGTCTGAATCTTGAGAGATCATCAGTGAATGTAATGACGTATAAAGAACCAGTCCTGGCATATGTAGACAGGGGACCTTCATACATCATCATGTATCAATCCCAAGAGTTCACTAACTCTTTCTCTGTTTCCAATAAACAGAGCTATGGTCATCTTATCTTCATGACATGACCGACAAGTTTCATAAGATGTAAATTCAAACTAATTTAAATATGCATCTAAATATAACTTCAGCTAGTCAGGTCGTATTGATATGACCTAGTCTACAATGCCTCAAGAAGAATTCGTTCATTTCTGAACTCTTCCTCTTGTGTGTGTTCTGTATACTAAGAACTGTAGTTTGATTTACAACGTCTATGCTTTTAGATAGCGTGCCTGAACCGATCAACTCTTGATATAGGAAATGTTCAAAACATTATCCAACAATACAAAATTATATCCTTCTTTACTAATAAAGAGACTGATATGATATTGTATATCAGGTTTGGTATTTAATAACATTCGTTCAGAATCAATGTATTCTGATAATACAGGGTGATAACTATCAACAGACTTGGCTGCAACATTTGCACCGTTTCTATCACCCGTTCTCAGTTCACTACCTATCTAATAGCCCATGTAATAAATTATATATGTGGGATCCTGATCCGGTATCTCATACCCAGGACGTAGAGGATACTGAGAAAACAGTTCTCGGTAATGAATACACCCGAAGAAGCTGCATCAGTATGCACTTTCTTCGTTTGGGCGGCACGGGAATTCTGGTAATCCCCTTCTTCCTGCTCGGTCTTATAACAATTATAAGTTGGAGCGGGACCAACGTTCCCTAGCACGGTATAAAAAGCGGGTTTGGTCAATACATCCATATTATTATTTTTGATTAAGGCGTGACATGGTCGCTACCTGGAGAGAGAGAGAGAAGAAAACACTCTGCGTGCGCTCTTGCAAGATCAGATTGGTTATTATTTTATCTAATCGGATGGCTCCCACTGTTTTTTATCAAATCTTCCTTCAAACCCTTAAAGGAAAGACTAGCCGGGATTAATTACACCCTACAATTTCACCAATCTTTCAGCCAGGCCAGTGTCGGTACTTTGAGGGAGGTTTCCCGTGCTTTCGCACGGACCTAATTAAAGTAAACCTCGTTTTTCCAGAGGCGTAACCCCGTTGACACCTTTCTAGACACCTACTTGATCGGCTAATTGTCCTGTGTAAAACTCTCCCAGGAGTAACAATTACTCGCAGTGGGTATCGGGATCCAACTATCTCATAGAAGGTATGCAATTTCATTGCAAATTTCAACGCTTGAAATTCCCGATAATATTTTGCCCCTAACCCCTATGACCTTGACAAAGGCCAACAAATCATAGGATGCTAGTCAAGTTCAACCCGTCATTTCTTGATTGAATCAAACCCCCCCGCACGACCCTTGACAAAGGCCAATAAGGTCGTACGACTACCCCAAAACAATCTGCATCATATGCATAAAAAGATAAGCACTATTCAGCTACCGCACACTACGCCTTGATAAAGGCCAACAAACGCAACACGAATACTAAACAGTTCTTATCTGAAATAACGGAGGGCTACGACAGGTTTTTCTGAAAACCTATTGCATAATGAACTAGATATCGTTGTAGAATCGAGTGAATTTTGAAAAGGAGTGTTTTTGAGGCTTTCACTAATTTTGCTAAAGAGGTCACTCTCGGTGAAGGGATCTCGGCTCTTTCCTTATGGAATATGGTGCAGGATATATCATATATATCGCTATGCAAAGCAAAAACTCCAAAAGCAATCAAAAGACAAACCGAATGTTGTAGCATCTGCAAGTTTTGCTAAAGAGGCCACTCCCGGTGAAGGGATCTCGGCTCTTTCCTCATCAAATAAGGTGCAGGATATATCATATATATCGCTATGCAAAGCAAAAACTGTAGCTACCCTTTTTGAAAATTTGATTCTACAACATCTTTTAGGTTTCTTTTCTTTCATTAATCATATTAATGAAGTCCCATCATTTAATTCACCTAAACATCACAGATAAATACGACGTACACTTATACCATCCGTATTCGCCTCGATGTCCCCTCGTGCACCGTTAGGTTAGGTAACTAACGGCAGAGCGGGGCAGGGCTAGCGTGGGTGTAAAACATAAGTAACGTCTATATAATATATCATATATACTATATACAGTATCCATCTCAACATATCAAATGATCACATCACAGATATCGCAGCAGAAGAAACATATGAAATATGTGATATACTAGGAGGTCCGTGTTTTATTTTGAGTCTCTATAAAACACGGATTCCACGGTCGTGATGAATAGACAAACCCACACCCCTAGACCCCTACGAGAGCGGCAAGCAACCCTTCCAATTCTAGAGTTAGAAGACCCGGACTCGACTCCTCGAGTTGGTCTCCCGCTGTACCCTAGAACCCGGTTACTTGTGCTCCCCTCCTTGGGTCTACCTAATGTGGAAAAGTAAATAATATACAATGGTGACATCATCTTCATCCCGGAAGTGCCCCGATAAAAGAATATTACATACAATGAATTTTACATGAATGAAAATAAAAACCCTCATCTCACATAAAACCCCCGGCTATTCAAAACGTGACGATCCAATATAACATATCCAGCAACACATAACATCACATGTCATCAACGTAAGTAAATATGCGCATCCCAATTGTTATTGACATATAGCAACGAAACCGGCGATATCACATATTACACTTACGGTCGCAGAAAAGAAAGTGTAAAACTACAACATTTGGAATCCACAATCTCTTTAGACATCGTAAATCCGAAATATCACATACTTCGCATTTCATGCCTAACTATATGAATTCCACATATTGTATCACATTCCAGATAAATAGACAGTATTAAACTTTCCGATCGAATAATCAAATACACAAGATTTCCTAAATAGCTCAACATTTGAGCGGAGTTCAAAAATTCCAGATTACGTCACAGTAGCAAGGTCCAGCCGTAGAAGGGTCAAACCAACGCCTCACATGTGGCACGCCGTACTGCCCCAAACCCTAAGGTTTAGAGGCGGTTCAGACGGTCACATAATCGAGTTAAGCTTTGTGTTCTTCTAGAGGGTCCATCACGTTACTTGCACGTTTTTCCGAAAGATTTAAACTCAAGAAAAATTCAACAATTGAAAGTTTTTCGTGCCGGGAAAAAATGAGTTAATGATATCCGTTCGAACTTTTTAATACTTTCTAAATTATCTGGAAAACATAACGAAATTAAAATTTTCGATCGAATCAACATATACAAAATAATCCCCAGAACACTCAACACTTGAGCCAGATTAAAAATACCCAGAAATATACTTAATCACCTACGGACATAACTGTGGCAAAACGAGTCAATAAGCCATCCGTACGGCCGCGGACCCGCGGCAGGAGCAAGTCATTGCCGCGGTTCCGCGGCGGTTTGTACGGCTTATAGCCTCGTTTTTCACAGTGTTTCTTATATTTCCCTACTGAATTTTTTAGGTATTTTTAATACAAAAAAACCACATTTTTAAATAATGTCCAGAGAGGGGGTCATTTTGACGTATCGGGGTTCGATCGGAGTTTTAACTTCATAAACACGTCGCCTAATGCTCTAGCTAGGCTCTGATACCACTGTAGGGTTACTAGGCACTCTAACAAGGTACTACAAGGCATCAACCATGCCCGGTTAAAATTTTAGCCGTGCCGAACAACCCTAAACAAGATCTTTGCTAGATAATTAGGGTATCACATGCAAGTAAACGGCATTTATGACTAAGTGAATACGAAATACAACTTTTGTAGATCGGTCCTTCACTTCATAAGCTCCTTGTAGTAGTCCTTTCGCTGCGATCATCGAACTCTCGGACGGCTCTATGAGAAGAGGGCGACGGTTTTGCTTGAAGTCTTCGAGGCCGAAGATGATCTACGTCGAGAGAATACGAACTCAAACTTCTACTTCACTAACTAAAGAATTAGTGAAGCAAACACCTTAAACTAAAGTGCTTGTCTAGTAGAGGATGGTGAAATAGGAAATGGGTACACTTTAGAATTTCTTCTCTCACAATATTTCTCTCTCTTTATCAAACCCTAGCAAGAATTTGAAGGAGGAAGAAGATGAGCTCAAAAATGAGAATGAAAACTAAAATTATCAAGAGAGAGAGTAAACTATGGGTGAGTTTATATCATATATTAACTCATGTAAAGACATAACCATGGCTACATTATAATGGTTAGGTTAATTAATATCTCAAGTAAAACAAAATTAGTAGACTAAGTCAATGCAACCCAAAGTTTCATGAAGCTTCATGCATGTGAGCTCATCATCCACTAATTTTAGAATCACTTTAAATATAAAAACCTAATCACTATAATTAGTATGGTACAAGTCTTATACACCCATGTAAGTTGTATCAACAACCATGATACAAAATGAACACAAATAAATATATATCACATATATATTAAGTTGTGCACAAGTGAGAAAAACAAATGCTTAAGTGAACCAATGTTAGTTAATGTAAATTAGTATATCATATATACAATTATACACTAAATTATTAAATCATCACTTGACTTAATAATTCGGTTATATCACATATAATCGACTAACATCCAATGTATCGACTTATCGAATCAACTCTTGATTCTGTAACCTGGTTATATCGCATATAACCGATCGATACAAACATCGCGAGAATAGAATACGGTATCTCATACTCGCATTATTCTCGGTCCCGCACATATCACATATGCGCTCCTATTTCGTTTTGCCTGAGCCAGTAAAACCTCTATGTAGGACTCTAAAGACTCGTTAATACGCCAGCAGTAGGTGATGATCATATCAAGCACCCACAAGCCGTCAGTGGTACTAGCTGGACGTAACGGCTACCTGGGTATTGAGAGATCAGAAGATCAGCAAGCAAGCCCGCTCCAACTCCTGCAAAAAGCCTAACAGTGACACTACCGTACAGTCCGGTCTCTTCGTCTGATATGTCGCATATCAAGTCTAGGGGTGGTAAACGTCAGACCCCAATAACCGATAAGTCATGCCGATGCGAGGCTCATAACGGGTCGAGAAACTACTGGTAACACTTACTAGTAAATCTCTAAACCAGCCCTGGCCAGTGACTTTCCTGTTATGGCCAATCGAGCATAGCGCAACATCAACCCCCAATACCGGGAGAGACGAAACCCCTCCTATCGCTCATTGCCTCCATGTGACTCGTGACTGTACCCAAAAACCACCGTTTTGCACGCCCACTTGGACGTGGTAAGGTGGAAATCAAAGCACAGTGGGAATCACTCAAGACTCTATGACGATCTCGGATCTACAGACTAACCTGTACTAGTGTCACCAGAGAACTACCATCTGACGTGAGGTATAATACCACCTAGGAGTTCTCGGCGAGTCCGTCCAGTGTACACAGTCTCTACTGAGCACCCGTATATCATCTCTGATGTCAAACACCAATGGATATGAGATCTTCCATCGCCCATCTATATGGATCGAGAAGCTATACGCTAGTCTACTCTGGTATATCGATGCCCCGTTTCGATACACCCATGACTAGAGACATTAAAGGATGTACTTATGGACTATCCTGTCCCCACTAGTATGATCAGCATCATAGTTCAGGTAGTCAAGTACACAACCTAAGGGCTTTACCTACATGTAACAGAGAGACAATCAGTGTACACGTTAAGGTAAAGAGTAACCAGATAGCATACTATCATGTCGAGCAAGAAAGTCCTCCCTATATATGTCCAAGCATTCACTACTATATACATCTTATGTATAGTAATGGCCTCTAGGGCATACATATAACTAACAAACCGCACCACAAAAGGTCCTTTCCAACGAGATTTAAGCTTACCCGGATGAAGATGGAGTCGGGAATCGTAAAGAAGGACTTGTTGTCCCGATGTGAAGGTTTTTCTAAAAAGATTTTTATCGTGGAACACTTTAGTCCTGTTCTTTACTATCACCACATTATCGTAAGCTTCATCGCGGAGTTCGCATAGCTCATTCAATTGTAGCTTCCGATAGCTTCCTGCATGATCAAAATCAAAGTTAAGCTCTTTAATAGCCCACAAAGCTTTATGTTCGATTTCGACAGGAAGGTGGCATGCCTTCCCAAACATAAGGCGGTATGGAGACATACCAAGATCGGTCTTATAAGCGGTGCGGAATACCCAAAGAGCATCCGTCATATTGGTTGACCAATCTTTACGGTTTTTAGAAACCGTCTTCTCCAAAATTTGTTTGATCTGCCTATTTGAGATCTCAGCCTGCCCGCTTGTTTGGGGATGATAGGGCATAGAAAGTTTGTGAGTGATTGAATATTTCCGCATCAAAGTCTCGAAAGACCGATTACAGAAATGTGTCCCGTTGTCGCTAATTATAGCACGAGGGTGTCCGAATTGCGAAAAGATATTTTCTTTAAGGAACTTAATGACAACTTTGTTGTCATTAGTGCGACACGGTATAGCTTCCACCCATTTCGAGACATAATTAACCACTAACAAGATATATAAATTCCCAAAGGAGTTGGGAAAATGGCCCCTAAAATCAATACCCCAAACATCGATTATTTCCACAACAAATATAGGTTGGAGCGACATCTCGTTTCTTCGTGAAATCCGACCCAAATGCTGACATTGCAGACAAGTTTTGCAATGTTCATATGCATCTTTAAATAATGTTAGCCAATAAAAGCCACATTGCAAAACTTTCTCCGCCGTTTTTCGAGGACCAAAATGACTGCCGCATGCTTGATCATGACAAAATGATAACACGCTCTTGAATTCATCGTTAGGGACACACCTGCGAATGATTTGATCGGAACAATACTTAAACAGATAAGGTTCATCCCAGTAAAGTATTTTACTTGGGATAGAAATCGAAGTTTGTCATGTTTCGACCAATCGCTAGGAACAAGTCCCGTCGCAAGATAGTTCACAATATCCACGAACCACGGTTCGTAGGATATAGTCAAGAGCTGTTCGTCAAGAAATGAGTCATTTATTGGCACGGTCAAAGTTGGCGAAGAAGTGATGCGTGAAAGATGGTCGGCTACAACGTTTTCACATCCACTCTTGTTTCGGATGACAAGATCAAATTCTTGTAACAATAGGATCCAACGTATTAGCCTGGCCTTCGCATCCTTCTTTGATACAAGATGTCGTAGGGCAGAGTGATCAGTGTAAACCACTATTGGCGAGCCAATCAAGTAGGGCATGAATTTCTCTAATGCAAATACAACCGCCAAGAGTTCTTTCTCGGTAGTTGTGTAATTTATTTGTGCATCATTCAAGGTCCTACTAGTAAATTACATGTGGCATCTTATCAATGTGCTGTCCTAAGACATCACCAATAGCAAAATCTGATGCATCACACATAAGCTCGAACGGGTGGTTCCAATTCGGAGATGATAGAACGGGGGCTGTAGTGAGCGATCTTTTAAGCGATTCAAAAGCAGCCTCACAATCCGAATCGAAGTGAAATGTATTATCCTTGGCCAATAGAAGGGTTAAGGGTCTAGCACTTTTGCTAAAGTCCTTAATAAATCTCCTATAAAATCCTGTATGGCCAAGGAAGGATCGTATATCTTTGACGCATTTGGGACGAGGGATGTTATGAATGACATCAATTTTTGCTCTGTCAACCTCAATGCCCTTTCGTGAAATTATATATCCAAGTACAATAGCTTCTTGGACCATAAAATGGCATTTTTCCCAATTCAAAGTCAAGTTCTTATCCTTACAGCGGGTAAGAACCGCGTCAAGATTACGAAGGCAGTCCTCAAAGGAGTCCCCAAAAATGGAGAAACTGTCCATAAAAATTTCCAGAAAATTCTGCACCATATCTGAAAATATCCCCATCATGCACCGCTGAAATGTAGCAGGAGCGTTGCATAACCCAAAGGGTATGCGTCTATAAGCAAAAGTACCGAAAGGACAAGTGAATGTGGTTTTATCTTGATCCTTTTCGGCGATGGGGACCTGGTTATAGCCAGAGTATCCGTCCAAGAAGCAATAGTATTCGTGTCCAGCTAATCGTTCTAACATCTGGTCAATGAAAGGTAGAGAGAAGTGATCTTTCCTTGTCGTAGCATTGAGTTTCCTGTAATCAATACATACGTGCCATCCAGTTTGGGTGCATGTTTGTATTAACTCATTAGCCTCATTAGTGATGACCGTGATGCCAGACTTTTTAGGGATCACATGAATTGGACTTACCCATTGGCTATCAGATATATGGTAAATTATTCCACTATCAAGGCACTTGACGATTTCTTTCTGTACCGCCTCCTTCATGACGGGATTTAACCGTCTTTGTGGGTCTCGGGTTGGTTTGGCTTCATCCATCAGATGTATGTAATGTTCAACAATTAAGGGACTAATCCCTTTGATGTCAGCCATTGTCCAGCCAAATGCTTGCCGATTCGATCTCAACACTGCCAAAAGTGCGTTATCTTGCTCTAAGGCTAGAGAAGCGGATATAATTACTGGCAAAGTCTCATTCTCTCCTAAATATGCATATTTAAGATGAGAAGGTAGCGGTTTGAGATCAAGAATTGGCGGAGAGACAATAGAAGGTGGGGTAAGGGAATGATATTCGGACTCCTTAAGAGGTTCAAAACTTGCATAAGATATTGACTCATAAAGTGCTGCAGACTTTTGCAACGAGTCAACGGGTTCAAACTCAAGGATGGACTCATTGAACATATCCTCACTATGAAGTGGTGCAAGATCAAACGATGTCTCATTAGTGTTGTCGAGATCATCAAAGCAAAGTTCGTCTTCCGTGCAGCTTTCGGGAGCTATCTCGTGGATGGAACAAACATCCAGCAAATGAGCAGAAGGTTTTGATGGCTGACTTCATAGCCTGTAAATATTAAGCTCAATTGTCATTTTCCCAAAGGATAAGTTCATAAAACTGTTACGACAATTAATTACAGCGTTAGAAGTTGCTAGGAAGGGTCGACCAAGTATCACCGGGATTTGATTGCGTGGGTTTGCCACAGGTTGTGTATCTAAAACAATAAAGTCCACGGGAAATATGAATTCCCCGATTTTAATTAACACATCTTCTAGTTCACCCCGAGGTTTGGTGATCGATCGGTCTGCCATCTGGAGAGTACAATGGGCGGGTTTTAACTCTCCAATTCCTAATTGCTCGTATACTGAATAAGGAAGCAAGTTAACGCTAGCGCCAAGATCGAGTAAAGCACGATTAATATTTTTACCCCCAATAGAAATAGAGATTGTAGGACAGCCAGGGTCTTTACGTTTCTTTGGTATTTGTTGGGTAAAAGCTGTGCTAACATTACTCGTTATGAAAACCTTCTTAGGCACTTGAGTTTTTCTCTTCCTAGTGCACAAGTCTTTAAGGATTCTTGCATAAGATTGGACTTGTTGAATAGCATCTAGTAGAGGAATATTCACGCTAACTTGCTTAAACATTTTCACAATCTTCTCCATTTACGGGTTAGGTCTGTTGGCCCTTAATCTGTTTGGAAATGGAGCTTGATCAATAAGTTTTGGGTCCAACGTTTGTGGAGAAGATTGTGGGGATGGATTCGATCCCAAAATTGGAGTGGGAATCGACTTGGATAGATTTGGCGAAATGTTTGAGCCTTGGGGAAAACGGAGAATAGGCTCGGATGAAGGTGGAAGACTAGACGAATTAGGGGAAGAAGAAGAAGCTAGGGTATCATTGGTGTCACTAACATCAAATTGCTCACCCACTCGGTTATTCAGCACTTTTCTCGATCTCAAAGTAGTAATGGCATTTACATTATGATTTTTTGAATAGCCAGGATTCTGTAGGGGTTGAGATGGGAGTTTCTCTTTTTCTCTCGCACTCATTGCGGCGTTCAACTGTGCAAGTTGGTTTTCTATTGATTTAATACTCTCGCCGTGGGAGGCGGAGTCTTTCTTTATGGTATCAATAGAAGACTTCATATCTGCCGACATTTGAATGGTATGTTTCATAAACATATCCAAAGTTTGTGCGAGTGAAGAGTTGTCAGTACCGGCCACTTGTGGTGTAGAAGTGTTGGCTAGATTTTGAAAATTTTGTGACTGGAAGGGGAGCTGACTTTGTGGTTGTGGTTGCTATGGAGGAGGTCTTTGATAATTGCTTTGGAACTGATTTTGATTTTGGGGTTGGTTTTGGTTCCAAGCAAAATTAGGATGATTCCTCCATCCTTGATTGTACGTGGAAGAATAAGGATCGTTTCTAGTTCACTGCTGAAAAGCAGCATTAGTTTGCTCGTGACCTTGAAACGATACATTCATAGGACATTCTTCCGTTAAGTGTGAAGGGTCCGAACAGCAACCACACACGGTCTTAGGAAGCGTGACCTGATTTAGGGAGACTGATGAGAATTTGTTCTCAATAGCATCGAGTTTCTTCTGCATCACTGCCATTTCGGCTTTTACTACGATGGAAACATCGAGCTGGTGAATACCTCCCCTAGATGAAGGTGGTCTTATGCTTTCCCACTGCAAAGTGTTTTCAACGAGATCTTCCAGATATTTCCATGCTTCACCGTCATCTTTAGACATGAAATTGCATTGACACATTGTTTCAAGCATCTGCTTTGTCGCTGGATTAATGCCTTCATATATAATTCGGCATAAATCCCATCTATTGATTCCATGATGAGGACATTGGACAAGCAGATCTTTGAAACGTTCAAAGCACTTCCAAAATGGTTCATTGAGAAGCTGGGTAAACTGGTTGATCTCACTCCTAACACGGGCGGTCTTATGGTTTGGATAAAACTTCTTAAGAAATGCTATTAAGAATTCATCCCAGTTAGTGATAGAGTGTGCGGAAGTATTATAAAGCCATTTTTCTGCCAAGTCACACAGAGTGAATGGGAGAAGACACAAGCGCATAACATCCACAGTTAGTTGTGAAGTACCTATTATTGCGCATACATTTTCGGATTTAGTGATGAAAACGTACGTGTCTTCCGACTCAAGCCCGTGAAATTTGGGTAACATATTGATGTAGTAGGGTTTAATTTCAAAATTATCCCCGTTAGCTGGTGGAATGGATAGACAAGTAGGAACGGGACCACGGAGAGGATAGAATCTTTCTTGGAGAGAGATGCGCGGTGGATTCTGCTCACCTATGGGCGGTGGCAGCGTGGTGTTATAATTTGATGGAGCGCCGTCCACCTCGGTTGACGTGGTGTGTGGTGGGGGAAAAGAAGATGAAGAAGAACCGACTTCGGAGTCGATAGCAGGAACGCGGACAAGACGGGCACTAGAATCTCGTGTCCAGCCGAGCATGCACTAAGCGGGTTTAGTGCAAGTGGCAGCGTGTGTACTTTTAAAAATGGTCTGTTTTGAAAAGTGTGTCGGACTTAGACAAATCACACAAAAATGCACAAACAACCCTAGAACTAAGCTTACCTAGGTCAAGTCTCTAGACCGCTCCTAGACTTCCAAAGGACAAGCCGTAGGATCAATCCTCTACCACCTTTTTACTACTCTTGTGACCAGGTAAGTGCCAGGTAAGTGGGATGTATCTGCTATACGAATCACCGAAAATAGCGGGCCTAATTAAGTAACCACTTGCTTTAGACACACTTGCCTAGGCACCACAAAAGTAATGCGGATAAGCGATAAATTATCCACGACCTTCCTCTGTCGTTATTGAGCGCGACAGTCCTGAGTCTTGTCTAGATATTTTTTAAATTTATGTAGGGTTGATGCAGATGCTCGGTTTGTGATTTGTGGGGCTTAGGAAGCATGATAAAATCCCTACCTAATCTGAATTTGGTCTTGCCCCTTAAAAATCCGTATTAAAATATGCAAAAACAAACCGCAAAACAAAACTTTGCAAAAAGATTTTTGAGCGGCGATATTTTGCAAAGAATCCCGCAGGAAAGATATTTTATTGGATTTCAGAGGAGAGAGAAAGATATAGAAAATATACCAGAGAAGTTTGGAACCCTAAATCCCCTCTCCCGCCGCGCTTCCGCCGCCAAAAAGCTCCTTTCACCGCGCTTCCGCCGTGGAGTAGAGGGATCAGGTAATGAATTTTGCTACGTGGCCTCCTGCACTCCTCTGGATCTTGATGAATGTCTCTGAATCTCTGTTTTCTCAATTCTGTGACTCCAGACCCCCTCGCAAAATTCACACGACAATCGTTAAATATATAATTTGCAGTTTTGTTTTAATTATGATATAGATCGGATAAGAATTCAACACAAATAGTAAGAATAAAAAATTACGCACGTATCCCCGGCAATGGCACCATTTGATTGATCTGTAAAAGTGTTTGTAGAATAACCGCAATCAGAACAGTGTCACGCGTAGCTAGACCGAGGTGAGTACGGGTCGTCCTCTGGGAAACGTTGAACCTTTTAATCTTACTTTAGATGTGTTGAGAAAGAGAGGAGGAAGAATACAGAATATTGAAGAATGGTTGTAGGATCTAGATATACGTTTAAACACGGATGCAAAATATAGATCTAGATTAACTACAGAGGTAAGTTTAATATTAAAAGGGGGCTTGTAGGGTTCATTAGGATTTAGTAGTTATGGATGATTAATTAAAGATTACTCTTTTTATCCTTTAATAGATTTAAAACTAGAACGACAGTGATGCATGTAGATTAGGATTTTTGGAGGAAAAAGGGTTCCCATTCTTAACCCCTATTTCGACATGGAACTCCGTTCATATCTAGTCTTTACCAAAACAATTATTAATCTAATCTCTAATCGCGGTCAAGACTAACAATAAATTGGTAGCACGCCCGATTAGGATGTTAATGATTCTTTTGATAAAGTTTATAAACTTTATAGGACGTAAAAAGAGTTTAAGGATCTTCATTATCCATTAACCTACCCTAATCCTACGAACCCTAACAAGCGGAGAATTACTCGTGCATGTTGGGAGAAGAAGAGATTGAGAGAGAAATCATAATGAACTACAAAGAAATAGAATAAGAAAAAGAACTACCTTTATTAATCAACAATATTCATTACACTTTGATTCCTTAGAAAATGATTACAAATCCTAGTTTTGCTTCTCGATCTCTTCTAAGGAGGTAGATGAACCGTTGATGATCAGCCTGGATGCGTGAGCCGTCTTGGACTTCGTGATCGCGTCGACTTGATGATTTTTCCAAGAGGCTCTCGGTCTTTATTTATAGTCCCAAAGCCAGAACCCTCGCTTCCTAATTTGGAAGAAAGTAGTTAGGATCTAACAGAAAAATCTCCAGCTCCTATCTCCTCTGTCACGTGGCGGATCCGCGGCCAACATGGGGGTTTGGCCGCGGATCCGCGGCTCTATGCTGCGATCGTTGGATCATTTCTCTGTGGCTTCATCTGTATGACACGTGGCGATCTTTGGAATCTCAGGAAACTGAAAATCTCCTCGTAGTAGCTGCCAGACTTGATTTCTTAGTTTGCTTTCTTAACTAGGCAGGTTTGCTTTAACAACTTGATTTCCTTGATTTTAGTCCTGAAAATTCTGCACAACAACTCAAATGATATTTAGTAGAGTTTGTTTTATTAAGATTTAGTCAATGATATTTTTGCATACATTTTCCTACCAAATGTTAATTATAATATATAAATACATGAAAATAGTCTTTTTACAGATAAACCCTCATATGTATCATATATTATAATAAACATCTTTTCTAACATAGAAATAGTAGTAAAAATGTAATAACAAATGTGCAGTTTTATCAACTGAACAAGTGGTATCAGAGCCAAGCTAGAATTTTAGACACGGTGTTATAACTATTACGAAAACGAATTCGACTCCGAAAAATACGATATTTGGAACCCTAGAAAATGCTCTTTGGAAAATTTTTAAAAAGTCGTTTTAAAATTATTTCAGCAACTACAGAAGTTTACATGTGATGTACTTAGAACACTGGAGAAATACGAGGCAATTCCACCTACCAAAAATCGGCCATAACCCATGTTTGACCGGCCTGTGTTGGATATAGTGCCCTCAAAGTTAATTATTGGATCGCAAGTACGTGATTGCAATGATTGAGGCTTGACCTATACCGGTATGACATTCTTGCTCGAGATGATAGTATGCTAACTGGATTGTCTTTATCATCGTATACATGCTTTAGTTCACTATTGCATGATGATAGAGCCCATAGGATTCTTGCTTGACTGCCAGCAGTATGATGGCGATCATATACGTGGGAGCTGGGGTTTGTAAGCACATCCTTAAAGTGTCCCTACTTGTGGGAGTTTCGAGACAGGGCATCGATACTCCAGAGTAGACTAGTGTATACAGTCGAGACCCCGACGAGGGGCGGTGGCCGGTCTCACAAGCCATTGGTGTCAGTTGGTTCACCTAAGATGTATACAGGTGCTCATTGGGTTATGAGTACACCAGACAGGACTCGCCGGGAACATGCTAGTTGGTATTATACATATCATCAGATAGCAGTTCCCAGGTGACATGTGTACAGGTTAGTTTGTCGACCTGAGATCGTCATTTGTCTCGTGTGAGTTCCCACTGTGCTTTGATTTCTACCCTACCATGCTCAAAGGAGACGTGCAAACAGGTATTTTTTGGGTACAGTCCCGAGCCACATGGAGGCAGTGAGCGGATCGTCGGGGATTCGTCTCTCCCGGTATTGGGGTTGATGTCACACAGTGCACGGGTGGCCATCACTAGAAATCCTCGGCCGAGGTAGTAGAGAATTACTGATTTGGATCAGTAGTTTCTCAGGTGGTGATGGGCTTCATGCCGACACGATTTATCGCGTTATTAGGGGTCTGACTTTATCCACCCCCATAGACTCGATATGCGATACTCTTTAGACGAACGGACCGGACTGTACGGATATTGTCACTGTTAGGCTCAGTAGGGTTTTATGGATGAGTTCGCTCGTCAGCTTCCCTTCCAATCAATACATAGGCAAACGTTACGTACAGTTCGTACCTCTGGTGTGCTAGTGGTTATACCCAGTGCCAGTGTGTTGATGAGTCATTAGAGTCCCCCAAAGACAGTTTCCCAAGTTCGGGCGAAATGTTGTACAGGCCGTATGGTTTTATGGCAGGGTTCGGAAAATGCACGTGGGTTTACGCACGTGTCATATTTCGGGCAGATAATACTGGTAGGCTTTGGTTTAAGCCGGATCCGAGTATTATACTGTGTAGATATAATATTTTTGTCTCAGTTGCATTTATATTCGGTCGTAATACAAATGCGGGTATGTTTATACTATTACGGGGTTATCCTGAAATTCGTTTCAGGATCATTTTTGGAAGTTGCCAGTTTCCAGTTTTCTATCGCCCGTATTTAACATTCGGTTAAATACGGATTTATCTTTTCTTCTCTTGGGTGAGTAATAGGGTGAGTCGTGCTTCTACATGGTGGCTAGGATGATGAGGTGGCTAATGAGTCATTTGGTGCATTAATTATGTGATGATGTGTTATACGATTCATTGTTTTCATTAAAGTTTTGCAAGGTGTCTTAATGGCTCATTCTCTTCATTATGGTTATGGTTACCTCTTCCACTCTTACACTAACCTTCCTCCCGCTTCAAATATGGCTGGCCCCTCTTGGAAAAGGGAGATGGTTGTTAATTTGGGAAAATATGATAGTTATTTGGTTCATGGAAATTAAGCAAACTCATTCTCTCATTTCATTTCGATCCAAAAGGCAACTTCATTAACCGTTCGTCCGTGACTTTGGACGTAACGAGACAAAGTGTTCTACTCATTCTCTACATCAATCTTGGTCATCTCTTTTAGCAAACTTGATGATCGAGTTGCCTCGGTTCAGAGGCGGGAGCCCGTTTAAAGATCCGTCGACGTGGTGCCACCTGGATGAGAAGACTGGAGATTCAGGAGATCGGAGCAGCCGCAACAAAGTGTGGGATGATGGTTGAAGACCGAAGGACTCGGATCATTCGGTATAACATTTCTACCCACTTTGTAGTTTGTTAGTTTAGCTTTATTGGCAGATCTGGGTTATAGTACGCGATAGCGCCAGTTGTAAAAGTTTTTGTTCCGCATTTGGCGTCTGTTAGACGGCCGGGGCGCTACCGTGGACTTACAGTGGTATCAGAGCCTCACCATTAAGCTTTACTAACTTGTGCTAATACATTTAAAATATCGATCGAACGGATTTTCGAAAACTACAAAGTTTCTGTCGATTTTAAATCTGGTCTAAAAATTATTTTGAGCATCACAGAAAATTGTGCAGGCTTTTTGAAGAAAACTGGTGAAAATTGGTCGAGTGATCTTACTGTACGGCCGCAGATCCGCGGCCTAAACTACGGTTTTGCCGCGGATACGCCGCCATATTGTGGGATCAATGCTCCAGTTTTCTACAGTGTGTTCTTCATTGTAAATTGTGGTTTCTGGAAATTTCTTTTGGGCCCATATTGTTTTACTGTACATCAGAAGTACGTGGGGCCGACTTCGGGATATTTTGTCGATCGAAATTTAAACGTGTTAGTTAACAGTACTTACATTATATCTCCGACCGTGAATGTCATTCGAGCGGTAAACCGCGTCTAATTGCTATAGTCCTTTTAGACGGGTTTGCGAACGTGACATTCGCGTTGATATTCTGTGTTGTGCTGTGATGTTGCGGATTTGTCGTGGTGGATAGCAGTGTGCAATAGTAGTGCAGTTTGAATTTATTTGTACATTTGATATTGCGGGACGAGCGTCCAACATGTGGACTGCCGTCACTGCCTGTTTGTATAATATTCTTTTGGGGCACGACCGGGCTGAGGTCGATGTACCCGTTGTATATATTTTCTTTTCTGTACTTGGATTACCCCGTGATGGAGTGCACGGATAGCCGGGTTCTTGAGGGCAACAGGTCCGTATCTCATGGCTTTGAGAGGCAAAGGGGCCTTACTCTAGAATTGGCAGACTATTCGCCGCACTCGTAAGGGGTATAGGTTGACCCAAGGAGGGGTGCTCAAGTTACCGGATTCCGTGAAGTGCCGGGTGGTCCATTCACTTTGCTGTAGGGGCTGCCTCGCTTCAGGTTTTGGCGGGTAACTTTCCGCATCCGTAAGGGTCTAGGTTTCATTGCACAGGCTATCCACACGACTAAGGGAACGTCGGGTTTCAGTAGCGGCTCTGTGAAACCCGGGGATCCCAGATTATCTGTATTGTTCTGTGATGCTTATTACTTTTCTGTAATGTTGCATATTATCATGCCTGGAGCGATTATTGTATATTGGTATATATACTATTAGATGTTGTATATGTTTTACACCCGCGCTAGTCCAGTCCCCGCTCTTTCGTTAGTTAAGTAACCAAACGGGTGATGACGGGACCCAGTGGCGAATGCGAATGGCATATACGTACATTTTATTTTTCGTTCTTTTCTGGTGTGATTAATTGATGGGAATGCGTTGATTCTTATCAATGCAAGTAAAACAAACCTATATTTGATGTTGTTGGAACCAATTTAAAAAGTGTTATTACAAAGACGTTTCCTTTTGTTTTGCATAGTGATATTCGGTTGGAATATCCTGCACCTCATTCGACGAAGCAAGGGTTGATATCCCTTCACCGGGAGAGACCCCTTGGGCAGAAGTTTGCATCAGGGTAATAACTTCAATATAGCCGATTACAAGTTGCTTTGCATCGCGGTATTCAGTTAGAATATCCCGCACCTCATTCCACGAGGAAAGAGCCGAGATCCCTTCACCGGGAGTGACCTCTTTAGCAAAAGGTTTTCGTCACTATATTTTTATAAAAAGCCATCAGGTTCCTTCAACGAGATCAAGTTCATTACGTTAAAGGTTTTTTCGCCAAAAACCAGCCGTAGCCCTCCGTCATTTCTTTTGGGTATTCAGTAGTATTCAAGCTATGTATTTTGACCTAACGCCAAGGCATAGTGTTTGGTAGCTGCTGGGTATTCATTTGTTTCATAGATAGATGTGTTGGTTTGGGACAGTCGTTCTGCCATTTTGACCTAACGCTATGGGCATGTACGGGTGGGTTCAAATTAACCTGGATAATGACGGATAGAACTTTACATGTGACTTATAATATTTTGACCTAACGCCAAGGTCATAAGAGCATGGGGCAATAATCTCATCGGGAGTTTCAAACATAAAGAAACTTGCCAAGTATGCGCATACCTTCTGGAGTGTGATAATGTGAGTGAATTCCGTCACGTTATCATGCGATGAGAGTTGGATCCCGATTCCCACTGATGAGTTGGTTTACTCTTTAGGTGATCCCGACTAATTCTTCTTTCAGGTTTGGAGGAGAATTTGAGATTACAGTGGGAGGTTTCCTGATTAGATAAATTGATAGCCATTCTGAACTAGGTTAGAGTGCACGCAGAGTGTTTCTTTTCTCTCTCTCTCTTTGGCAGTGACCTTTGACCGACCCTAGACTATGACTCATTGACCAAGTTGACCGAACCTTCTTTAAATACTGGCTTTTAGATTGTCTTAAGTTGCATAAGTCATTGTCGCTCCTTCTTTTACCCTTTGTATTTCTCAGAACACCCCGTATTATTACGGACATCCACTTCCATTGGATAGATCCATCGTATGGTTATATACGAACTCGAAGGGACTTCTTCGAGGATGGATCCAGGTTCAGGAGAAATAGAATTGGTTTATTCAGTTGTCTTTTATTATCACCTTCTCTCAGGTTGTGAGGGCTCCTTAGTTTAGGAGAGTACACCTATTACGCTTATTGGATAGTCTTATTCCAAACCATAGGCAGGTGCCGAAAGGTAGGGAATGAAGAAAACCAATTAGCCTAAGTAGGGTGTGCAGAAGGTAATAACTAAAGAAAAAATAAAGGGATTAAAAGAGAGAAAAGTAAACTGCGACTGTTATCGTTCACGACCAAAACCGCGTACTTCATCGCCACTCCTTTTTCACCTTTGCTTTTTTCCCCAGTTCGGGAGAAATAGAATAAGGTATTATTCAGTTGTCTTTTATCATCACCTTCTCTCAAGTTGCGAGTACTCCTTGGTTTAGGAGAGTACACCTATTATGCTTACTGGATAGTCTTCTTCCAAACCATAGGCTGGTGCCGAACGGTAGGGAAGGGAGAAAACCACTTAGCCTAACGATGGTGTACAGAAGGAAATGAATAAAGACAAATAAAGGGGTTTGGAAAGAAGGCAAAGGAAATATACGGTTAAAGTCATGAATTTGATTATGGAAGAGGCATTACTAAGAATACCAGGATACCCTTACGAAACATTTTTCATGTTTCAGTGCATTGTTAAAGGAAAACTGATTTCCCGATTACATACTTACTCCAGGATATGTATTTACCAGGTTTCATTCTCATATCTGTATGGTTTTACAGATGATGAGTGGGAGTAAGTTATTAGGAATAAGGTGATCATCCTCATTATATCGGAATTCATTGTAAATGGTGATATTTGAGGAAATCGCCTGAGTACAGTTTTCAACCTACGTTGCACAGGTTTTGAGTTATTCAACTCAGCGGACTTATACAGAGTATTGTATGTTGTCCAGTTTCCGTCAGTACAAAGGGGTAGATCCTCATACTATGTTCCGTTTACTTATGACATCTCTAGTTTTTAGATAAGTGTTTCGTAGAAATACAATGTCTAAGTTTTGAGAAGTTGTGGGTATAAGAATAAAGTAGAGAGCCAGGTATCGCAAGTATCGGGATTCTTCAAAGAGATCGAAGATGTAGATTCTTGTGATTGGTATTCAGTTGATAGTAACAATTTTGAGAAACTTGTTTCTCTTTCAGGTTACTCATAATTGGATGGATTCCTAAGTTGAGTAATGCTGATTAGCCTCTCTCCATTAAGTTGATATGCACTGGAGACAGTTGCATGATTTGAATCTTGTTCCAATTAAATTAGTGCATCTATTTCTATATTGTATATAGAATGGTTCATATCTTAACGATGTTAAGATACGGGGAGTTGTCCAGCTTATGCTTAAAACCAGACACTGGATAACTCAAGGCACGTTTCTGTAATGGCAGTTTGTGGGTTGACCCTGGCTTTAACAAAGGTTGACATTTCTACCATCTGGAAGATCAATAGTGATATTGTTCTTGACTTGCCACAATTTTATTAAAATGGACTTTTTCAGAAAACAGTAGTGGGAGTATGGTAGAACTGGAAGTGATTCCAGAACCGCAAACGATTACGAAAAATTTAATAGGACCTATATATTCAATCAGGTTTTGACATTCCAATAGCCACTACACAGATATGGTGGGTAACCTCAGACACCCGAGAGGTACTCCGGTACCCTCAAGGACGGTGACAGGGAGGTTATTGTTTACCCAGACTTGACACTACTGTTGTTCCAGACTATGAGACCCGGCAGAAGGATATGTATAGCGTCGTTCTAAACTAGTTTTAGAAGTACATGTATATATCATTCTGTCAGAGGGTTGTCGTGGTCAGTGGGAGCAGCGGAAGTATAGTGGGCAAGTAGCTTATGTCTATTTATAGACTTGAGCAGATATAGCGGAGATTAGATCATCTATTTTTTTGATGTGACAGTCATAGGTTTGACTTCATCAGAATAGGGGATGGATCTGTTAAGAAGGTAGTAGGGTGTGATGTCCTGGTATTTGGATGACATATACAGAGTAGGAAGTAAAATTCCTATACTACGATCGGTTGTACTTTGTTCGTCACACAGTTGTTTCTCCACAATGGATATGGATATAATATCATACATTCTGGTTACTAGATCAATGGTTTTAAATCTAGAATTGGGTAGTTTCCCAATTTGGGTACTTTGACAGTATTCTAATGGTATTTAGAATAGATGATCCTGGCATGGTGGTGTACCTGCAGATGATGGAGTCACCCTCTCTAAAGGTGTCTTATAGAATAAAGGGGAGAGGGATGTGCATGATTGGCAGATCACTTGCTTAGGCAATTGAGTCAATTATGAGATGTCAAGTACCACACCAGATGTTGTTTTTGCACTAGATGCGATAAGTTTATATTAATCCAATCCTGGAGAAATATTAGGAAGCAGTTTTAGAACATGAATGGATGTTCTAAGGATTTGATAATGGCAGCCTCCTTGAGGAGACGGTTATCATTCCAGGCTTCCAAGGTGACAAGGATGACAGAGTGATTGTCAGAGTTATAGTTTTCCTTCTGACGAGGGACAGTATTATGGACAGGTGGTCCAAGAGGATATTGTGGGAAGCATAGTGCTGGATACTGATTAGGTTCAGTTATCCATAAAGTCTAAGAAGTTTGGATTTGGAGTTCATTTATGAACTAGGTCCCATCAGATATTCAGATATATTCTAAGACAGGTATTACTCGATTCGGGAGATGGCTTTCTCCGCGAACTTGAGATTAAGAGAGATATAGAAAGAAACATCAGGGCGGATCCACTCACTGAGGCTATTTCTCGAACACAAGTGTTTTACAAACTAGCTTTGTGAAACTGATTAGTAGAGGAGTTGGATGTTCGGTATCACATGGGCTGTGAGTATGCGACATCGCAATAATTAGCCTTGAGTGCAAGTGGGAGATTGTTGGATATAGTGCCCTCAAAGTCAATTATTGGATCGCAGGTACGTGATTGCAATGATTGAGGCAGGACCTATACCGATATGACAGTCCTGCTCGAGATGATAGTATGCTATCTGGTTTGTCTTTATCATCGTATACATGCTTTAGTTCACTATTGCATGATGATAGAGCCCATAGGATTCTTGCTTGACTGCCAGCAGTATGATGGCGATCATATACGTGGGAGTTGGGGTTTGTAAGCACATCCTTAAAGTGTCCCTAGTCGTGGGAGTTTTGAGACAGGGCATCGATACTCCTGAGTAAACTAGTGTATACAGTCGAGACCCCGACGAGGGGCGGTGGCCGGTCTTACAAGCCATTGGTGTCAGTTGGTTCACCTAAGATGTATACAGGTGCTCATTGGGTTATGAGTACACCGGACATGACTCGCCGGGAACATGCTAGTTGGTATTATACATATCGTCAGATAACAGTTCCCAGGTGACATGTGTATAGGTTAGTTTGTCGACCTGAGATCGTCATTTGTCTCATGTGAGTTCCCACTGTGCTTTGATTTCTACCCTACCACGCTCAAAGGAGACATGCAAACAGGTATTTTTTGGGTACAGCCCCGAGCCACATGGAGGCAGTGAGCGGATCGTCGGGGATTCGTCTCTCCCGGTATTGGGGGTTGATGTCGCACAGTGCACGGGTGGCCATCACTAGAAATCCTCGGCCGAGGTAGTGGAGAATTACTGATTTGGATTAGTAGTTTCTCAGGTGGTGATGGGCTTCATGCCGACACGATTTATCGTGTTATTAGGGGTCTGACTTTATCCACCCCCATAGACTCGATATGCGATACTCTTTAGACGAACGGACCGGACTGTACGGATATTGTCACTGTTAGGCTCAGTAGGGTTTTATTGATGAGTTCGCTCGTCAGCTTCCCTTCCAATCAATACGTAGGCAAACATTACATACAACTCGTACCTCTGACGTGCTAGTGGTTATACCCATTGCCAGTGTGTTGATGAGTCATTAGAGTCCCCCACAGACAGTTTCCCAAGTTCGGGCGAAACGTTGTAGAGGCCGTATGGTTTATGGCAGGGTTCGGAAAATGCACGTGCGTTTACGCACGTGTCATATTTCGGGCAGATAATACTGGTAGGTTTTGGTTTAAGCCGGATCCGAGTATTATACTGTGTAGATATAATATCTTTGTCTCAGTTGCATTTGTATTCGGTCGTAATACAAATGCGGGTATGTTTATACTGTTATGGGGTTATCCTGAAATTCGTTTCAGGATCACTTTTGGAAGTGGCCAGTTTCCAGTTTTCTATCGCCTGTATTTAACATTCGGTTAAATACGGATTTATCTTTTCTTCTCTTGGGTGAGTCATAGGGTGAGTCGTGCTTCTAGATGGTGACTAGGATGATGAGGTGGCTAATGAGTCATTTGGTGCATTAATTATATGATGATGTGTTATATGATTCATTGTTTTCATTAAGGTTTTGCAAGGTATCTTAATGACTCATTCTCTTCATTATGGTTATGGTTACCTCTTCCACTCCTACACTCACCTCCCTCCCTATTCAAATATGGCCGGCCCCTCTTGGAAAAGGGAGATGGTTGTTAATTTGGGAAAATATGATAGTTATTTGGTTCATGGAAATTAAGCATACTCATTCTCTCATTTCATTTCGATCCAAAAGGCAACTTCATTAACCGTTCGTCCGTGACTTTGGACGTAACGAGACAAAGTGTTCTACTCATTCTCTACATCAATCTTGGTCATCTCTTTTAGCAAACTTGATGATCGAGTTGCCTCGGTTCAGAGGCGGGAGCCCGTTTAAAGATCCGTCGACGTGGTGCCACCTGGACGAGAAGACTGGAGATTCAGGAGATCGGAACAGCCGCAACAAAGCGTGGGATGATGGTTGAAGACCGAAGGACTCAGATCGTTTGGTATAATATTTCTACCCACTTTGTAGTTTGTTATTTTAGCTTTAATGGTAGTTCCGGGTTATAGTACGCGATAGCGCCAGTTGTAAAAGTTTTTGTTCCGTATTTGGCATCTGTTAGACGGCCGGGGCGCTACCGTGGACTTACAGCCTGCTCGGCCATTCATGCTCTAATGTGCCTCGTATTTCTACTGTGCTCTGGTCTGTAGGATTTAGGGTTTCAGGTATTGTTTGTTTAGCCCAAATTTTCATGTGATGTTTATTTTGATCAGAGGCTAATTCGTAGTGTTTCGTAGTCGTATATTTTAACACTGTAATGGTAACCTAGACAATGTTTAACAGTTCGAACGAACTTCGAACCCCACATCTAGAACCCCGCTGAAATTTTCAAGAGTTGTAATTTTCCTAAGTTGAAAGTATTCGGAATATCGTGCAAGTATCCCTATGGACCCTCTAGAAGAACATAAAACCTTAACTCGATTCTATGCCCACGGAACCGCGATCGAACCCTAGGATTTGCCGTAGTTCCGTGGTGTCATAGGTGAGGCATTGGTTAACCCTTCTACCGCTGGTCCATAGACTCTGTGGCATATTTTTTTAGGTATTTTGACTTTACTTAAGTGTTGAGCTCTCGGGGTAATTTGTGGGTGTTTTGTTAATTCGATCGAAACGTTTAACATCGTCTTGATATATGTGAATGTGATAATTGCAATTGTTGTTGTTTTTCACTTTCTTTTCTGCGACCGTAAGTGTAGTATGTAGTGTATTGCCGGTTTTGTTGCTATACATCAACGTCATTCGGGGTACGCATACTTACTTACGTTGATGATATGTGATATTATGTGCTGTTGAGATATGATGTGGAGGATAGTCGTGATTGAATAGCCGGGGTTTTATGTGAGATGGGAGTCTTTATTTTCATTCATGTAAATATCAATTGTATGTAATATTCTTTTATTTAGGGCACTTCCGGGTTGAGGATGATGTCACCATTATTGTATATTATTTACTTTTCCTCATTAGGATAGACCTAAGGAGGGGAGCACAAGTGACCGGGTTTTAGGGTTCAGTGGGAGGCCATCTCGAGGTGTCGAGACTAGGTTTCCTAAACTCTAGAATTGGTAGGGTCACTTACTGCTCTCGTAGTGGTCTAGCGGTGTGGGCTTGGCTATCCATCGCGACCGTGGAATCTGTATTTTCTATTGTTGGCTGAATACAAAATACGGACCTCCTAGATATCCTTTATTTTCATATGTGCTTCTGCTGTTGATATTCTGTGATGTGATTGCTTAATATCTGAGACGAATGGATTATTATTATATATATGATATATAATAAACGTTACTTATGTTTTACACCCGCGCTAGTCCCGCCCCGCTATGCCGTTAGTTAAGTAACCTAACGATGCATAACGGGACACTGTGGCGAATGCGGATGGCATAAGTATACGTTCTATTTGTTAGCTATATGTATGCCCTAGAGGCCATTACTGTGCATATGATGTATATTGTAATGGATGCTTGGACATATATAGGGAGGACTTTCTTGCTCGACATGATAGTATGCTATCTGGTTGTACTTTATCTTAACATGTACTCTGATTGTCTCTATGTTACATGTTGATAAAGCCCTTAGGATATGTACTCGACTACTGGGACAATGATGAGATCATACTAGTGGGGCCACGGTAGTCGACGAGTACATCCTATAACAGTTCCTAGTCGAGGGTGTATCGAGATAGGGCATCGATACACCAGAGTAGACTAGCGTATACGCATCTTGACCCATATGATGGGCGATGAATGATCCCATATCCATCGGTGTTTGACATCAAGGATGGTGTACGGGTGCTCAGTAGAGACTGGGTACACTGGACGGACTCGCCGAGAACTCCTAGATGGTATTATACCTTACGTCAGATGACAGTTCTCCGGTGACACTGGTACAGAGTAGTCTGTTGACCCGAGATCGTCATAGAGTGTTGTGTGATTCCTACTGTGCTTTGATTTCCATCATACCACGTCGAAGAGGGCGTGTAAAAAGGTGGCTTTTGGGTACAGTCCCGAATCATATGGAGGCAATGAGCGATAGGAGGGGATTCATCTCTCCCGGTATAGGGAGTTGATGTTGCGTTGTGTTCGATTGGCTATAACCGGAAATCCCTGGCCAGGGTTGCTGAGATTTACTGGTAAGTGTTATCAGTAGTTTCTCGAACTGTTATAAACCTCATATCGACATGACTTATCAAGCTACTGGGGTCTGACGTATACCATCCTTAGGCGAGATATGCGACATATCAGATGACGAGATCGGACTGTACGGGAGTGTTACTGATTGGATTCACAGAAGAATGTATAAGCTTGCTTGTTGATCTTCTAAGCGCTTAATACCTGGGTGGCTGTTACGTTTAGCTGATCGCTTGCAGCTTGTGGGTGTTTGATATGATCATCACCTACAGCCGGCGTATTGACGATTCTTTAGAGTCCTACACAAAGGTTTCTTGACTCAGGCAAAACGGAGTAGGGGCACATATGTGACATGTGCAGGACCGAGGATAATGCGATATGAGATACCGTATTATATTATCGCGATATTTGATATCAGCCGGGTTGTCGGATCAAGTGTTGATTCGATGAATCGGTAAATGAGATATTAGTCGGTTATATGCGATATAGCCGGATTGTCGGTGTTAGTTGTATGTATGCCCTAGAGGCCAGTATTGTACAGATGATGTATATTATATTGGATGCTTGGACATATATAGAGATGACTTTCTTGCTTGATATGATAGTATGCTATCTGGTTGCTCTTTATCTTAACATGTAGACTTATCTTTTAAACTGTCTTATAGTTACATGTTGGTAAAGCCCTTAGGATGTGTACTTGACCACCTGGACTATGATGCAGATCATACTAGTGGGGACATGGTAGTCCATAGGTACATCCTTCAAGGTCCCTAGTCGTGGGTGTATCGAGATGGGGCATCGATATACCAGAGTAGACTAGCGTATACGCTTCTCGACCCATGAGATGGACGATGGATGATCCCATATCCATTGATGTTTGACATCAGAGATGATATACGGGTGCTCAGTGGAGACTGGGTACACTGGACGGACTCGCCGAGAACTCCCAGATGGTATTATACCTCACGTCAGATGGCAGTTCTCAGGTAACACTTGTGCAGGTTAGTCTGTAAACCCGAGATCGTCATAGAGTCTTGTGTGATTCCCACTGTGCTTTGATCTCCACCTTACCACGTCCATGAGGGCGTGCAAAACGGTGGTTTTTGGGCACAGTCCCGAGTCACATGGAGGCAATGAGCGATAGGAGGGGTTTCGTCTCTCCCGGTATTGGGGGTTGATGTTGCGCTGTGCTCGATTGGCCGTAACAGGGAAGTCCCTGTCCAGGGCTGATCAGAGATTTACTGGTAAGTGTTACCAGTAGTTTCTCGACCCGTTATGAGCCTCACATCGGTACGACTTATCGGTTATTGGGGTCTGACGTTTACCACCCCTAGACTTGATATGCGACATATCAGACGAACAGACCGGACTGTATGGTAAGTGTTACTGGTTGGATTCACAGGAGTGTGAGCGGGCTAGCTCATCGATCTTCTGATCGCTCAATACCCGGATGTCCGTTACGTTTAGCAGACCGCTTGCGGCTTGTAGGTGCTTGATATGATCATCATCTGCTACCGGCGTATTGACGAGTCTTTAGAGTCCTACATAGAGGTTTCCTGGCTCAGGCGAAACGAAATAGGAGCGCATATGAGATATGTGCAGGACCGAGAATAATGCGTGTATGTGATACCGTATTCCATTCTCGCGATAAATGTATCGATTGGTTATATTCGATATAACCTAGATATCGAATCAAGGATTGATTCGATAAGCCGATACATAGGATACTAGTCGGTTATATGCGATATGACCGGATCGTTAAATCAAGTGTTGATTTAATGATTTAATGTATAATTATATATTTGATATATTACTTTACATTAACTAGTATTGGTTCACTTTAAATGGATTTTCTCACTTGGTGTGCAAGTTGTATATGTGATATACTTTTGTGCACATGTTTGTATCATGTTTGATGATACTTGCTCATTTGGTTAAGTTTAAAGAATTAAACCTTGGTTAAGTAAATGATTAGGGTTTTTATTTATTCACTCTTTTATTTAACCATTCTTTATTTATTTAAATGGATAAATGAAAATAAAATGGTTTCTTTTTATCATGAAGCTTGTTGAAGCTTCATGAAGCTTTGACTAAAGAGACCATTTTGTCTTCATGCTTAACCCTAACCATTCCCACTTACCATGGTATATTCTCTACACTTAACCTTAGTTAGGATATGATAAGTATTGATTTATTTTCTATTATGAAGAGACTTTTATGATATTCTAGCTTCATCTTCTTCTTCATCTACAAAGAAAAGGCTTAAGTCCATTAATGGCAACTTGAGCTAAAGTGTGAGAAATCCAATTCTAAAGTGAACCCACCTCCTATTTCTTCATCCTCTACCTCTTGCCAAGTAGTATAGGGTGTTTTCTTCACAAGTTTCACAACTTGGTGAAGTTGGAGCTTGATCTTGTGTAACCTCGACGTAGATCATCTTCGGCACGAAGCCGACGACCTTGCCCGCCCATTTCTCCGATGAAGCCGATGCTTGAGTCCAGGATTCGAGACGGACAGCGAGAGGACATCTACGTGGAGCTAAGGAAGTGGAGAACCGGATCTACAAAGGTTGTAGCATCTTTCTTTTAGTTAAGTAGTTAACTAGTTTCTCTATGTCGCCTAAAATTCTAGTTAACGATCTAGTCTAGGGTTTCTCGGCACCGTAAAATTTGAAATTGGTATGGTTGATGCCTTGTGAGACCTCTTGAGAGTGCCTAGGAACCCTACAGTGGTATCAGAGCCTAGCTAGAGCCTTAGGAGAAGTCTAGACGACGTTTGAAACCCGAACGAACCCGAAACCCTAAATCCAAAATGCTCTCTGTACATTTTCTGAAATCGTGGATTTTTGAGAATTAAAAATATGCAGAAAAATCAGCAGGTATTTCTAAGAATTACTGTGAAGTTCGAGAACCTGAATCGCTAAAGGCGCGGCGGAACCGCGGCAATAGCATGCCTATTGCGGCGGTTACGTGGCCAGTTTGTCCCTTCAGACGATTTTGTTTACTCAGTAATTCCTAGTTTTTAGTGTTGGTTTTCCTGGGAATTTTTAATTTGAACCCAAGAGTTGAGTTTTTTTTTGGGTTGTATTGGGAGTTCGTATATTCGATCGGATTATCAAACTTTGTCTATGTGTTTTCCGGATAATTTTTGAATATGTTAAAAAGTTCGACCGGATATAAATACCCAACTTTTCCCCTGCCGGAAAATTTCCAAGTGTTGGATTTTTCTGAGATTTAAAGACGTTCTAAGTAGTGCAAGTAACGCGATGGACCCTCTAGAAGACAACAAACCTTAACTCGATTATGTGACCGTCTTGAACTGCCCTTTGAACCTTCGGGTTTGGGGCAGTACGGCGTGCCACATGTGAGGCGTTGGCTTGACCCTTCTACGGCTGGACCGTTGGTACTGAGGCATGAAGTGAATGTCTTTGAACTTATTTCATGTGTTGAACAGTTTCGGGAAAACTTGGGTGTTCGAATGTTCGATCGGAAAGTTTAATATTTTCTATTTATCCGGAATGGGATACACTAATTGGAATTCACAAACAGTTATGAGATAACTGAATGAATGTTATAAATCTAGCGGTTTAGTCTCACTTGATATTGAAAAGAGTTTTCGATAATGAGACTAAAATGCGGGGTTTATAATTGTTAGGCATGTGATGTCTAAGTATTTCATTTGATTAGGCATGTGATGTCTAAAGAGGTTGGGGATTCCAATTGTTGTAGTTTTACACTTTCTTTTCTGTGACCGTAAGTGTAATATGTGGTATCGCCGGTTTCGTTGCTATATGTCAACGACAATTGGGATGCGCATATTTACTTACGTTGATGACATGTGATGTTATGTGTTGCTGGATATGTTATATTGGATTGTCGTGTTTGAGTAGTCGGGGGTTTTTATGTGAGATGAGTGTTTTTCATTTTAATTCATGTAAAAACTTGTATGTAATATTCTTTTATTTGGGGCACTTCCAGGTAGCGGAAGTTGTCACCTTTTGTATATTATTTACTTTTCCGCATTAGGATAGACCCAAGGAGGGGAGCACAAGTAACCGGGTTCTAGGGTCCAGTGGGAGACCATCTCGAGGAGTCGAGTTCGGGTCTCCTAACCCTAGAATTGGTAGCGTTGCTTGCCGCTCTCGTAGGGGTCTAGGGATGTGGGATTGGCTATTCATCACGACTGTGGAATCCGTGTTTTATACTGGCTCGTATTGAAAACACGGACGTCCTAGTATATCCAATGTTTCATATGTTTCTTCTGCTGCGATATCTGTGATGTGATCATGTGATGTTCTGTGATAGATACTGTGTATAGTATATATGATATATTATATAGACGTTACTTATGTTTTGCACCCGCACTAGCCCTGCCCTGCTCTGCCGTTAGTTACCTAACCTAACGGTGCACGAGGGGACATCCAGGCGAATGCGGATGGCATAAGTGTACGTCGTATTTATCTGTGATGTTTAGGTGACTTAAATGATGGGACTTCATTAATGTGATTAATGAAATAAAAGAAACCAAATGATGTTGTAGAATCAAATTTTAAATAAAACTGGTAGCTACAGTTCTTGCTTTGCATAGTGGTATATATGATATACCCTGCACCTTATTCGATGATGAAAGGACCGAGATCCCTTCACCGGGAGTGACTCCTTTAGCAATAACTGGCAGATGCTACATACTCGGTCTGCTTTTGATTGCTTCTATAGTTTTTTGCTTTGCATAGTGATATATATGATATATCCTGCACCTCATTCGACGAGGAAAGGGCCGACGATCCCTTCACCGGGAGTGACCCCTTTAGCAAAACTAGAAAAACCTCAAAATCACTCCATTTCAAAACTACATTTGATCCTACAACGATATCAAGTTCATTACGCAATAGGTTTTCTGAAAACCTGCGTAGCCCTCCGTCATTTCAGATAAGTACTAATTAGTATTCGTGCTACGGTAGTTTGGCATTCGTCAAGACGTAGTGTACGGTAGCTAACTAGTATTTATCTGCTTATGCATATGATGCAGATTGGATTAGGGTATTCGTACGGCGTTGTTTGGCATTCGTCAAGGGTCGTGCGGGTGGGTTTAATTCAATCAAGAAATGTACGGGTTGAACTTGACTAGTGGACTATGGGTTGTTTGACATTCGTCAAGGTCATAGAACACTAGGGGTAAAATATTATTGGGAATTTCAAGTGTCGAAATTTGCAATGAGATTGCATACCTTCTATGAGATAGTTGGATCCCGATACCCACTGTGAGTAAGAGTTACTCTTGGGAGAGTTTTACACATTGCAATTAGCTAATCAAGTAGGTGTCTAGAAAGGTGTCAATGGGGTTACGCCTATGGGAAAACGAGGTTTACATTAATTAGATTCATGCGAAAGCACGGGGGACCTCCCTCAAAGTACCGACACTGGCCTGGCTGAAAGATTGGCGAACTTGTAATGTGTAATTAATCCCGGCTAGTCTTTCCTTTTAGGGTTTGAAGGAAGATTTGATAAAAACCAGTGGGAGCCATCCTGATTAGATAAGATAATAACCAATCTGATCTTGCAAGAGCATACGCTAAAGTGTTTTCTTCTCTCTCTCTCCAGGTAGCGACCATGTCATGCCCTAATAAAGATAATAATATGGATGTATTGACCGAACCCGCATGTTATACTGTGCAGGGGAACGTTAGACCCGTTCTTTCTTATAAGAGTTATAAGACTGAACAGGGAATAGGAGAATATCTAGATTCTCAAGCCGCCCAAAAGAACATGCATGTTGATGCATCTTCTTCGGGTGTGTTAGTTATTGAGAACTGTTTTTCAGTTCACCTTACGTCCTGGGTATTAGATACCGGATCAGGATCCCACATATGTAAGCAGTTACATGGGCTACGGAAAGGTAGAGAACTGGGTAAAGGTGATCATTCCGTTCAAGTAGGGAACGGTGCAAATGTTGCAGCCAAAGCAGTTGGCGAATATCACCTAGTATTACCAAGTGGTGATACAATGATTCTGAATGAATGCTATTATATACCGAACATGATGTGCAACATTATATCAGTTTCTTTATTGAGTAAAGAAGGATATAATTTTGTAGTAAAGGATAATGTTATGAACATATTCCTAGATCAAAAGTTGATTGCATCAGGCTCGTTACATAATGGCATATCCATTCTAAATCAAAATACAGTCCTCAATATACAGAACACACACAAGAGGAAAAATTCAGAAATGAACGAATCCTACTTGTGGCATTGTAGACTTGGTCATATCAATGCGACACGACTGGCTAAGTTACATAAGGATGGTTATTTGAATCCGTTCGAATTATCATCTTATGATACTTGCCATTCATGTCTCAAAGGAAAAATGACCAAAGCTCCGTTTAGTGGACACGGAGAAAGGGTTACTGAACTCTTAGGACTGGTACATAGTGATGTATGCGGTCCCATGTCTACCCATGCCAGGAACGGTTCTTCCTACTTCATTACATTCACTGACGATCTCTCTAGATACGGGCATGTGTTCCTTTTGAAACACAAGTCTGAAGGTTTTGAGAAATTCAGAGAATATAAGCAAGAAGTAGAGAACCAAACGGGCAAAAGTATAAAGATCCTTCGATCTGATCGAGGAGGAGAATACTTGAGCAATGAGTTCCAAGATTATCTAAAAGAGAATGGGATTCTCTCTCAGCTTACTCCACCTTATACACCACAGCTCAACGGTGTATCGGAACGAAGGAATCGCACCCTATTAGATATGGTGCGTTCAATGATGAGTACAGCTGAGTTACCTATTTCCTTCTGGGGGTATGCGCTTGAGACAGCCATACACCTATTGAATATGGTTCCTACCAAATCAGTGCCTACCACTCCATATGAGATATGGAAAGGGAAGAGACCATCTCTTAAGTATGTTAAGATATGGGGTTGTCCAGCCTATGTCAAAAGACAAAATCCGGACAAACTCGAGGCAAGATCAGTCTTATGTAAGTTTGTAGGATATCCCAAAAATTCATAAGGGTATATCTTCTACCACCCCGAGGAACAAAAGGTGTTTGTTTCTCGACATGCCACTTTCTTAGAAAAAGGTTTTCTTATGAAACAGATTAGTGGCATTGAGGTAGAACTGGAAGAGGTTCCAGCAACACAAACTATAACTGAAGATTTAGTAGAACCAGAGGATTCAGTAGTACCCGACGAACCCCAGCTTCTCCGCCGAACTAGCAGGGTTTCTCATCCACCTGAGAGATACTACGGTTTTCTCATTGACGGTGGAAGCGAAGATTGCATCATGGAGGATGATGACCCAACTAGTTTCGAGCAGGCCATCACGAGTAGGGACTCAGTGAAATGGCTGGATGCTATGCGGTCCGAGATGGAATCCATGTACACCAACAAAGTATGGACTTTGGATGTTGCTCCTGAAGGGGTAAAACCCATCGGGAGCAAGTGGATCTTCAAGAAAAAACTTGGTGTAGATGGGAAAGTGGAGACTTTCAAAGCTAGACTTGTAGCAAAGGGTTTTCGTCAAAGACCAGGTGTGGACTATGACGAAACCTTTTCTCCAGTGGCTATGCTTAAATCCATCCGGATCATGCTTGCCATCGCTGCATATCATGATTACGAAATCTGGCAAATGGATGTTAAGACCGCCTTTCTAAATGGTGATTTAGAAGAGTGCGTGTACATGACTCAGCCAGAGGGCTTCGTAGACAGTGGGAGCAGCGGGAAGGTGTGCAAGCTGCTTAAATCCATTTATGGATTAAAGCAAGCATCGCGGAGTTGGAACATCTGCTTTGACGTCGTTATCAAAGTGTTTGATTTCGTAAAAAACCCAGATGAACCTTGTATCTACAAGAAGGTAGCAGAGAGTAAGGTAGTCTTCCTCGTATTGTACGTGGACGACATACTCTTGATAGGAAATGATATTCCTATGCTGCAATCGGTCAAGCTCTTCTTATCACAAAGATTCTCAATGAAAGATCTTGGTGATGCCTCCTGCATATTGGGAATAAGGATCTATAGAGATAGATCCAAACGGATATTGGGATTGTCCCAATCCAGGTACATTGACACCATACTAAAGAGGTTTAGTATGGAAGAATCCAAGCGTGGGAACTTGCCCACGATCTCTGGAGTCACTCTCTCCAAAGAGATGTCTCCCAAGACTGATTTGGAGAGAGCTCGCATGCAAGGGATACCCTATGCTTCGGCTGTAGGCTCTATCATGTACGCGATGCTATGTACCAGACCCGATGTTGCATACTCACTAAGTATTGTGAGCAGGTATCAAGCTGATCCTGGAGACAGTCACTGGACAGCTGTGAAGAGCATTCTCAAGTACTTACGAAGGACTAAAGAGATGCTCTTGGTGTATGGTAATGGAGAACTCCAAGTGGAGTCCTTTACCGATTCGAGCTTCCAGAGTGATAAGGACGACTCTAAGTCGCAGTCGGGATTTGTCTTTACCCTTTACGGAGGGGCGGTTAGCTGGAAGAGTTCCAAGCAGGAAACCGTGGCAGACTCGACGATGGAGGCTGAATACATCGCTGCCAACGATGCTGCTAAAGAGGCTGTCTGGATCAAGAAGTTCATTACTGAACTTGGAGTGGTTCCATCCATTGAGCATCCAATACCTTTGTATTGCGATAACAATGGAGCGGTGGCTTTGGCTAAGGAACCTAGGTCCCATCAGCGATCCAGGCATATTCTGAGGCGGTATCAACTGATCCGGGAGATAGTTGATCGCCGGGAGATCAAGGTCAGGAGAGTTGACACGAAGAACAACACGGCGGATCCACTCACGAAGGCCATTTCCTAGATACAGTTTGAGAGACTCTTCGGGATGCTTGGTATGCGATACTACAGCAGCTGGCCCTAGTGCAAGTGGGAGATTGTTAGTTGTATGTATGCCCTAGAGGCCAGTATTGTACAGATGATGTATATTATATTGGATGCTTGGACATATATAGAGATGACTTTCTTGCTCGATATGATAGTATGCTATCTGGTTGCTCTTTATCTTAACATGTACACTTGTCTTTTAAACTGTCTTATAGTTACATGTTGGTAAAGCCCTTAGGATGTGTACTTGACCACCTGGACTATGATGCAGATCATACTAGTGGGGACATGGTAGTCCATAGGTACATCCTTCAAGGTCCCTAGTCGTGGGTGTATCGACACGGGGCATCGATATACCAGAGTAGACTAGCGTATACGCTTCTCGACCCATGAGATGGGCGATGGATGATCCCATATCCATTGGTGTTTGACATCAGAGATGATATACGGGTGCTCAGTGGAGACTGGGTACACTGGACGGACTCGCCGAGAACTCCCAGATGGTATTATACCTCACGTCAGATGGCAGTTCTCAGGTAACACTTGTGCAGGTTAGTCTGTAGACCCGAGATCGTCATAGAGTTTTGTGTGATTCCCACTGTGCTTTGATCTCCACCTTACCACGTCCATGAGGGCATGCAAAATGGTGGTTTTTGGGCACAGTCCCGAGTCACATGGAGGCAATGAGCGATAGGAGGGGTTTCGTCTCTCCCGGTATTGGGGGTTGATGTTGCGCTGTGCTCGATTGGCCGTAACAGGGAAGTCCCTGGCCAGGGCTGATCAGAGATTTGCTGGTAAGTGTTACCAGTAGTTTCTCGACCCGTTATGAGCCTCATATCGGCACGACTTATCGGTTATTGGGGTCTGACGTTTACCACCCCTAGACTTGATATGCGACATATCAGACGAACAGACCGGACTGTACGGTAAGTGTTACTGGTTGGATTCACAGGAGTGTGAGCGGGCTAGCTCGTCGATCTTCTGATCGCTCAATACCCGGATGGCCGTTACGTTTAGCAGACCGCTTGCGGCTTGTAGGTGCTTGATATGATCATCATCTGCTACCGGCGTATTGACGAGTCTTTAGAGTCCTACATAGAGGTTTCCTGGCTCAGGCGAAACGAAATAGGAGCGCATATGAGATATGTGCAGGACCGAGAATAATGCGTGTATGTGATACCGTATTCCATTCTCGCGATAAATGTATCGATTGGTTATATTCGATATAACCTAGATATCGAATCAAGGATTGATTCGATATGCCGATACATAGGATACTAGTCGGTTATATGCGATATGACCGGATCGTTAAATCAAGTGTTGATTTAATGATTTAATGTATAATTATATATTTGATATATTACTTTACATTAACTAGTATTGGTTCACTTTAAATGGATTTTCTCACTTGGTGTGCAAGTTGTATATGTGATATACTTTTGTGCACATGTTTGTATCATGTTTGATGATACTTGCTCATTTGGTTAAGTGTAAAGAATTAAACCTTGGTTAAGTAAATGATTAGGGTTTTTATTTATTCACTCTTTTATTTAACCATTCTTTATTTATTTAAATGGATAAATGAAAATAAAATGGTTTCTTTTTATCATGAAGCTTGTTGAAGCTTCATGAAGCTTTGACTAAAGAGACCATTTTGTCTTCATGCTTAACCCTAACCATTCCCACTTACCATGGTATATTCTCTACACTTAACCTTAGTTAGGATATGATAAGTATTGATTTATTTTCTATTATGAAGAGACTTTTATGATATTCTAGCTTCATCTTCTTCTTCATCTACAAAGAAAAAGCTTAAGTCCATTAATGGAAACTTGAGCTAAAGTGTGAGAAATCCAATTCTAAAGTGAACCCACCTCCTATTTCTTCACCCTCTACCTCTTGCCAAGTAGTATAGGGTGTTTTCTTCACAAGTTTCACAACTTGGTGAAGTTGGAGCTTGATCTTGTGTAACCTCGACGTAGATCATCTTCGGCACGAAGCCGACGACCTTGCCCGCCCATTTCTCCGATGAAGCCGATGCTTGAGTCCGGGATTCGAGACGGACAGCGAGAGGACATCTACGTGGAGCTAAGGAAGTGGAGAACCGGATCTACAAAGGTTGTAGCATCTTTCTTTTAGTTAAGTAGTTAACTGGTTTCTCTATGTCGCCTAAAATTCTAGTTAACGATCTAGTCTAGGGTTTCTCGGCACCGTAAAATTTGAAATTGGCATGGTTGATGCCTTGTGAGACCTCTTGAGAGTGCCTAGGAACCCTACAGTCGGATCAAGTGTTGATTCGATAATTTAATGTATAATAATATATATGATATATTAAATTATATTAACTAATATTAGCTCACTAAAAGATTCTTTTTCTCACTCGGGTAATACATTGATATATATGTGATATATGTTAATTGTATTATTTTATTTTGTTACCATAAATATTATATATGTGATATATAATACTGTAACATGATATGGTTATTAATGCAACATGTTTTGTGGAGTTTAAACATGATTAGGGTTTGGATTAGGGTTAAGACTTCTAGTAGATTCTAGAAGCTTTTCTTTTGTCTTGGAAAAGATATTATGCTTGATATTTTCAAGTGACTCACTTTTAACCCAACCCAAACCCTAGCCCTAGTTAATTCTCTAGATGGGTTTAGTTGACCATGGTTGCATTATTCATCTTATTTATCTTTTCATTATTCATCACAAAAGGATTCTAATGATATTCTTCTTCCTTCTTCTTTCTTTCATGGAAAAATCTTTCTAGCTTTTTTCCGAGTGATGAAAATGAGTGAGAATAAGAAAATAAAAGAGAGCAAAAATCCTACTTCATCATTCTCATCTATCCTTGCCCTTTAGATGAGAGTGTTCACTTCATTTAGTGAGTGTTAGCTTGTGTTAATGAAACTTCAAGGTAGATCATCTTTGTTATTGAAGATCGGAAGCAATAATGCATCTTTCTCTTCGTTAAGCCTCTCGAGAGTCCGGAACACGATGATCGCAGCAAAGGGACCTCAATACGGAGCTTAAGAATTGAAGGACCGGATCTACAAAGGTTGTAATCCCTCTCACTTAGTGTTAAAGAGTTTAACATGCTTATTTTCACCTAAACTCTAATTTAAAGATCCGGCTTTGGGTTGTTCGGCACGGCTAAATTTTAAATCGGGTATGGTTGATGCCTCATAGACCCTTGTGGCAGTGCCTAGCATCCCTGCAGTGGTATCAGAGCCAAGCTAGAGCTTTAGGCGAAGTCTAGGCGAAGTTTAAAGTCCGATCGAACCCGGAAACCCCGACACGAACCCTTCTCTGGATATTTTTCAAAAATGTGATTTTTTATGAATTAAAAATGCTCAGAAAATATATCAGGAAAAACTAAGAATTACTGTGAAGTACGGACAATTAATGCGCTCAAATGACCGTGGAACCGCGGCGAAACCAAGGGTTTGGCGGTGGTTCCGCGGCCAAAATTGTGAATTAGTCCCTGAAACTTCATATATTTATTCTTAGGTCCATTCTTGTTATTTGTTTCTGGGAATTTTTTAATTCCACTCAAGTGTTGAGTTTTCTAGGGTTGTATTGGGGACTCGTTGATTCGATTGGATAATTTAACTTTGTTTAGTTTTTCCGGGTAATTTTTAGAAACTGTTAAAAAGTTCGAACGGATATCAATAACTCACTTTTTCCCCAGTCGGAAAATTTTTCAAAAGTTGGATTTTTTCTCGAGTTTGAAACTTTCTAAGTCGTGCAAGTAACGCGGTGGACCCTCTAAAAGATAACAAACCTTAACTCGATTATGTGACCGTCTTGAACTGCCTCTAAACCTTAGGGTTTGTGGCAGTACGGCGTGCCACATGTGAGGCGTTGGCTTGACCCTTCTACGGCTGGACCATTGGTACTGTGGCATGTGATGGATGTTTTGAAACTGATTTCAAGTGTTGAGATATATTGGGGAAATCTTGGGTGTTTGATTATTCGATCGGAAAGTTTAACACTGTCTTTTTATCTGGAATGTGATACAATATTTGGAATCCACAGGTGGTTATGAGATAACTAATTTGAATGTTATAAATCTAGCAGTTCAGTCTCAGATGATCGGTTGCCATGGAATTTTGATGTGATCAAAAATCCGTCGCAATCACGTAGCGTACGTGGATACTCGCCGGGTAAACTTAACAGACAGCCATGCCCCATAGCCCCCACCAAGTGACTGTAGGAGAGCCCCGTTGCCAAAAGCATCCGTTCGGGTGCTCGCGGCAGCGGTGTTCCGCCTTAGTGCACTTCGTCGACGGCATCCGGGGGTGCGGCCGTCTACTAAAGTTTACGAAGAGCATTCGATCAGGATGTCGGGAATCTTGTTGAATTGCCCGACTTGATATTGAAAAGAGTTTTCGATAATGAGACTAAAATGCGGGGTTTATAATTGTTAGGCATGCGATGTCTAAGGAATTCATTTGGTTAGGCATGCGATGTCTAAGGAGGTTGCGGATTCCAACTGTTGTAGTTTTACACTTTCTTTTCTTTGACCGTAAGTGTAGTATGTAGTTGTATCGCCGGTTTTCGTTGCTATACATCGACGACAATCGACGTATGCATACTTACTTACGTTGATGACATGTGATGTTATGTGTTGCTGTGATATGTTATATTGGATCGTCCTGTTTGAATAGACGGGGGTTTTATATGAGATGAGAGTTTTTCATTTTCATTCATGTAAAATTCATTTGTATGTAATATTCTTTTATTGGGGCACTTCCGGGCTGAGGATGATGTCACCATTGTATATTATTTACTTTTCCGCATTAGGTAGACCCAAGGAGGGGAGCACAAGTAACCGGGTTCTAGGGTCCAGTGGGAGACCATCTCGAGGAGTCGAGACCGGGTCTCCTAACCCTAGAATTGGCAGTGTTACTTGCCGCTCTCGTAGGGGTCTAGGGATGTGGGTTTGGCTATTCATCGCGACCGTGGAATCTGTGTTTTATACAGGCTCGTATTAAAACACGGACGTCCTAGTATATCCAATATTTCATATATGTTCTTCTGCTGCAATGTTCTGTGATGAGATCATATTACTGCCTGAGACGAATGTTTATATTATATATATGAGATATATGTTATATTGCAGATTTCGTTTCAATTGTGATGCTTGTGAAGCATAATAAAATGGGACTTCATTAATGAGATTAATGAAATAAAAGAAACCTAAGATGTTGTAGAAACTTGTTTAAAAACTGGTAGCTCTAGTTCTTGCTTTGCATAGCGGTGTTCCTTGTAGAACATCCAGCACCTTATTCGATAAGGAAAGAGCCGGGATCCCTTCACCGGGAGTGACCTCTTTAGTGAAACTGGCATATGCTACAAACTCGGTTTGTCTTTTGATTGCTTCTATAGTTCTTGCTTTGCACAGCGGTATATATGATATACCCTGCACCTTATTGGATGAGGAAAGGGCCGACGATCCCTTCACCGGGAGTGACCCCTTTAGCAAAACTAGAAAAGCCTAAAAAACACTCCATTTAAAATCACTCGATTCTACAACGATATCAAGTTCATTACGCAAAAGGTTTACTTAAAAACCTGTCGTAGCCCTCCGTCATTTCAGATAAGTCCTACTTAGTATTCGTGCTACGTTTGTTGACCTCCGTCAAGGCGTAGTGTGCGGTAGCTAACTAGTATTTATCTGTTTATGCATATGATGCAGATTGTTTTAGGGTAGTCGTGCGGCCTTGTTGACCTCCGTCAAGAGTCGTGCGGGTGGGTTTAATTTAATCAGGAAATGATGGGTAGAACTTGACTAGCAGCCTATGGTTTGTTGACCTCCGTCAAGTGTAAGTGCACGGCGGCGCCCCGGCCGTCAACCCGACGCCGGAATGCAGAAACGAAACTTTTCTAAGAACTAGAAACCGGAACCACCGCGCACTAAAATCTTGGATCGGGCTATTAACCTAACTCTAGCAAACTAGAAAAATGGAGTAGAGAGCTATACCAAACGATCCGTGTCCTTCGGTCTTCGCCTCAACTCCGATCTCCTTGCGGAACCTCCGGTCTTCAGCTCCTCGTCGAAACGGGCACCACATCGCCGAGTTCTTTTACCGGCTCCCACCTCTGGACCGAGGCAACTCGGGCATGAAGTTGGCGAGCCGACGTGCCCAAGGGTGCTGTAGGATCAGTGTAGAATGCTTTGTCTCTTATGGGTAGTGAAGTTGCCATTTATGGTGGAGAAGAGAAAAGAACTTTTGAGGGGAAAATGGTGCTCTCATTTTTCTAGCAAGGAAAGAGATGATCAATTTCACTCACACAAATGAACCTCTCTCAACTCACCCCTCAAGTGGCCGGCCCCTCAAGAATGGGAGAGTCCAAGAAATCAACATGAAGGGAGGTAAGTGTAGTAGAAGAAGAAATGGTGACCACAACTAATGTGATGATAATAATGTCACATCTATTCCTAATCAAATCTTATCTCATAAATGAAAACCATCATGAATGAAAAGCAAAGATGCTTTACCCATTATAATCCCTCATATGCAAATAACACCTCCACAAAAGATAATTTGCACAACTGCAAATAACCCCCTCCATTGGAAAAGTCCGGCCGGGAAGGAACAAAGGAAAACTGGCCGAAATGGAATGCAAACTGGCAACTTCAGAAAACTGATCCCGTAATAAATTATAGGAAAACCCCGCGACTGTATATACATACCCGCATTTGTATTCCGACCGAATACAAATGCAATGAGACAAAATCTACACAGTACAATGCTAGGATCCGGCTTAAACCAAAGCCCGCTAGTATTATCCGTCCGATCATGATCCGTACAATACCATACGTATCTGATCGAACCCTGCCATATCTCCATACGGCCTCTACAGTGTTTCGCCCGAAACTTGAGTAACTGTTTGTGGGGGACTCTAAAGACTCGTCAATACTATGGCTGTGGATTTAACCACTAGCACGTCAGAGGTATTAGCCATACGTGACGGGCTACCAGCTATTGATAAAAAGGGACGTCTGTGAGCGAACTCATCCTGACACCCTACTGAGCCTGTCAGTGACAATATCCGTACAGTCCGGTCCGTTCGTCTATGAGCATCGCATGGCGACCCTAGGGGGTTGGTAAAAATCAGACCCCCAAAAGCGGTACAAGTCGTGTCGGAGTGTAGCCCAGAACACCCTGAGATACTACTGGAATACCCACCAGTAAATCTCCTGCCTTGGTCAAGGACTTCGTGTAAGGGATCTCCTAGACACAGCGCGACCTCACCCTCAATACCGGGAGAGACGAACCACTGAAGATCCGCTCACTGCCTCCATGTGGCTCGGGACTGTACCCAACTAAAAGCTGTTTGCACGTCTCCTTTGAGCGTGGTTGGGTAGTAATCAAAGTACAGTGGGAACTCACACGAGACAAATCACGATCCTCAGGTCGATGAACTAACCTGTACACATGTCACCAGGGAACTGCTATCTGACGTCAGGTATAAGACCAACTAGCAGGTTTCCGGCGAGTCCTGTCCGGTGTACTCATAACCCAGTGAGCACCTGTATACATCTTAGGTGAACCAACTGACACCATTGGCTTGTGAGACCGGCCACCGCCCCTCGTCGGGGTCTCGACTGTATACAGTAGTCTACTCTGGAGTATCGATGCCCTGTCTCGAAACTCCCACGACCAGGGACCTTTTAAGGATGTGCTTATAGACCCCAGCTCCCACGTATATGATCGCCCTCATACTGCTGGCATCAAGCAAGAATCCTAGGGGCTCTATCAACGTGCAATAGTGATCTGTAAGGTCACCTAAAGCAGTACACGATGATAAAGATAAACCAGATAGCATACTATCATCTTGAGTAAGACTGTCCTACCGGTATAGGTCCTCCCTCAATCATTGCAACCACGTGCCTGTGATTCAATAATTGACTCTGAGGGCACTATATCCAACATCAAGGTCATAGGACGCTTGGGGCAAAATATTATTGGGAATTTCAAGTGTTGAAATTTGCAATGAGATTGCATACCTTCTATGAGATAGTTGGATCCCGATACCCGCTGCGAGTAAGAGTTACTCCTGGGAGAGTTTTACACATTACAATTAGCCGATCAAGTAGGTGTCTAGAAAGGTGTCAACGGGGTTACGCCCCTAGGAAAATGAGGTTTACTTTAATTAGGTTCGTGCGAAAGCACGGGGGACCTCCCTGAAAGTACCGACACTGGCCTGGCTGAAAGATTGGCGAACATGTAGCGTGTAATTAATCCCGGCTAGTCTTTCCTTTTAGGGTTTGAAGGAAGATTTGATTAAAACAGTGGGAGACATCCTGATTAGATATATTAGATAACCAATCTAATCTTGCAAGAGCATACGCTGAGTGTTTTCTTCTCTCTCTCTCTCCAGGTAGCGGCCATATCACGCCTTAAGCAAGATAATAATACAGATATATTGACCGAACCTGCTTGTTATACTGAGCAGGGGAACGTTGGTCCCGGTCCAACTTATAATTGTTATAAGATAGAGAAGGAAATAGGGGATTACCAGAATTCCCGTGCCGCCCAAACGAAGAAAGTGCATGCTGATATATCTTCTTCGGGTGTGTTCATTACAGAGAACTGTTTCTCAGTATCCTTTACGTCCTGGGTATTTGATACCGGATCAGGATCCCGCATATGTAATATGTTACATGGGCTACAGAAAGGTAGAGAACTGAGAATGGGTGATAAGTTTCATGAGATAGAAATGGTGCAAGTGTTGCAGCCAAGTCTGTTGGTCACTATCACCCTGTATTACAAGAATACATTGATTCTGAACGAATGATAGTAGATACCGAACCTGATATACAATATCATATCAGTCCCTTTATTAGTAAAGAAAAGATATAATTTTGTATTGTTGGATAATGTTTTGAACATTTCCTATATCAAGAGTTGATCGGTTCAGGAACGTTATCTAAAAGCATTGATGTTCTAAATCAAACTACAGTTCCTAGTACACAGAACACACACAAGAGGAAGAGTTCAGAAATGAACGAATCCTTCTTGAGGCATTATAGACTAGGTCATATCAATGCGACCCGACTAGCTGAAGTTACATTAAGATGCATATTTAAATTTGTTTGAATTTACATCTTGTGAAACTTGCCGGTCATGTCACAAAGATAAGATGACCATAGCTCTGTTTATTGGAAACAGAGAAAGAGTAAGTGAACTCTTGGGACTGATACATACTGATGTATGAAGGTCCCCTGTCTACACATGCCAAGACCGGTTCTTTGTACTTCATTACATTCTCTGATGATCTCTCAAGATTCAGACATATGTTCCTGTTGAAACACAAGTCCGAAGCTTTTGAGATAATCAAAGAATATATGTTAGAAGTAGAAGAACCAAAAACGAGTATAAGTATTATGTCCTTTGATGAGATCAAGGAGGAGAATACTTGAGCACGGAGATTCCTGGACTATTCTAAAGGAGAATGAGATTCTCTCTCAGCATTACTCCTCCGTATACACCATAGCACGATAGTATATCGGGGCGGAGCAATAACACCTTATGTGATATGGTGTGCTCTATGATGAGTACTACTGAGTTTCCTATTTTCTTTTGGGAGTTATGCACTTGAGCAGCTGCATACCTATTGAATAGGGTTCAAATCAAATCAGTTGCCTACCACTTCATATGTGATATAGAATGGGAAGAGCCCATATCCTAAGTTTGTTAAGATTTGGGGTTGTCCGACCTATGTCTGAAAAGAAAAATCTGGACAAGCTCGAGGCAAAGTCAGATCTGTGGATTTTGTTGGATATCCCAAGCATACGCAAGGAAATATCTTCTACCAAACCGAGGAACAAAATATGTTTTGTTTCTCAACATGCCACCTTTGTGAAAGGGAATTTCTTGTGAAGAAATTAGTGGTCATGAGGTAGAACTGGAAGGAGTTCCAGCTATACAAATTACAGCAGATGATTTGATAGAACCGAAGGATTCAATAGTTTCCAACGAATCTCAGCCTCTCTGCCGATCTAGTAGGGTTCCTCACCCACCAGAGAGATACTTCGGTTTCTCTATGACAGTGGGAGCGAGGATTGCATCATGAGATGATGACCCAACTAGTTTCGCGCTGGCCATCAGGAGTGGAACTCTGTAAGAATGGCTGGATGCTTAGTGATCTGAGATGGAATCCTTATACACCAACAAAGTATGGACTTTGGGTTCTTTATCTGAAGGGTTAAATCCCGATCAGGAGCAAGTATATCTTGAGAAGATTACTAGGTGTGCATGGAAAATTTGAGACTTTCAAAGCTATGCTTAAGTCCATCCAGATCCTACTTGCCACGGCTACATACCATGACTACGATATCTGGTGGTTGGGTGTCATGACTGCTTTTCTAAATGATGTTTTAGAAGAGAGCGTCTATAAGTACACAGCCAGAGTGCTTCGTAGACAGTGGGAGCAGCGGAAACGTGTGCAAGATGTTTTATGTGATGAAGCAGGCATCGCGGAGTTGGAACGTCTGTTTTGATGTAGTAGTCAAAGAGTTTGACTTCATCAAAATAGTAGATGAACCTTGTATATACAAAAAGGTAGTAGAGAGTATGGTGGTGATCCTCGTAGAGTACGTGGATGACATACTCTTGATAGGGAAGAAGTTTCCTATGCTACGCTTGGTCAATCTCCGCTTATCACAAGGATTCTCCAAATAGGATCAAAGTGATACCTCCTAAATCTTGGGTTTTGGATCTATGAGATAGATCTAATTGGAAGTTAGAATACTCACTAGTTGTAGTGAGATGGTATCAATCGATCCTGGGGAGAATCACTGGAAAGGTTCCAGGATGATAAGGACGACAGAATGTCAGTCACAGGCATTGTCTTTACCCTCAGTGGAGGGACGGTATGTTGGAAGAGTTCCAAGCTAGATACCGTGACTTACTAGACGATTAAAGGCAAGATACATCGTTACCAAGGATGCTACCAAAGAGGCAGTTTGGATATATAAGTTCATGAGATGAACTTCGTTCCTACCATTGTGTGACAATGGAGTTGTGACTTTAGCCATGGAACTACCGTCCCATCAGAAATCCAGATATAATTCTTAGGAAGTATCACCTGATCATGGAGATGGTTGATCTCCAGGGAGATCGAGGTTAGGAGATTAGACACAGAGGACAACAGCGCGGATCCACTCACAAAGGCCTTTTTCCCAGTAGAGTCTTTTACGGGATGGTTGAGTATGAGATACTTCAACCGCAGCTAATTGTTGGGTATGTGATACCACAACAGATGACCCTAGTGCAAGTGGGAGATTGTTATGTATGCCCTAGAGACCATTACTGTGCATATGATGTATATTGTAATGGATGCTTGGACATATATAGAGAGGACTTTCTTGCTCGACATGATAGTATGCTATTTGGTTGTACTTTATCTTAACATGTACTCTGATTGTCTCTATGCTACATATTGATAAAGCCCTTAGGATATGTACTCGACTACTGGGACTATAATGAGATCATACTAGTGGGGCCATGGTAGTCGACGAGTACATCCTATAACAGTTCCTAGTCGAGGGTGTATCGAGACAGGGCATCGATACACCAGAGTAGACTAGCGTATATGCATCTTGACCCATATGATAGGCGATGGATGATCCCATATCCATCAGTGTTTGACATCATGGATGGTGTATGGGTGCTCAGTAGAGACTGGGTACACTAGACGGACTCGCCGAGAACTCCCAGATGGTATTATACCTTACGTCAGATGGCAGTTCTCCGGTGACACTGATACAGAGTAGTCTGTTGACCTGAGATCGTCATAGAGTGTTGTGTGATTCCCACTGTGCTTTGATTTCCATCAAACCATGTCCAAGAGGGCGTGCAAAAAGGTGGCTTTTGGGTACAGTCCTGAATCACATGGAGGCAATGAGCGATAGGAGGGGATTCGTCTCTCCCGGTATAGGGAGTTGATGTTGCGTTGTGTTCGATTGGCTATAACCGGAAATCCCTGGCCAGGGTTGCTGAGATTTACTGGTAAGTGTTATCAGTAGTTTCTCGAACTATTATAGACCGCATATCGACACGACTTATCAAGCTACTGGGGTCTGACGTATACCACACCTAGGCGAGATATGCGACATATCAGACGACAAGACCGGACTGTACGGGAGTGTTACTGATTGGATTCACAGGAGAATGTACATGCTTGCTTGTTGATCTTCTGAGCGCTTAATACCTGGGTGGCTGTTACGTTTAGCCGACCGCTTGCAGCTTGTGGGTGTTTGATATGATCATCACCTACTGCCGGCGTATTGACGATTCTTTAGAGTCCTACACAGAGGTTTCTTGACTCAGGCAATGTTAGTTATATGTATGCCCTAGAGGCCATTACTATACATGTGATGTATATTGTAGTGGATGCTTGGACATATATAGGGAGGACTTTCCTGCTCGACATAATAGTATGATATCTAGTTACTCTTTACCTTAACAAGTACACTGATTGTCTCTCTGTTACATGTTGGTAAAGCCCTTAGGATGTGTACTTGACTGCCTGGACTATGATGAGGATCATACTAGTGGGGACATGGTAGTCCATAAGTACATCCTTCAAGGTCCCTAGTCGTGGGTGTATTGAGACAGGGCATCGATGCACCAGAGTAGACTAGCGTATATGCATCTTGACCTATAATATGGGCGATGGATGATCCCATATCCATCGGTGTTTGACATTAAGGATGGTGTACGGGTGCTCAGTGGAGACTGGGTACACTAGACGGACTCGCAGAGAACTCCCAGATGGTATTATACCTCACGTTAGATGGCAGTTCTCCGGTGACATTGGTACAGAGTAGTCTGTTGACCCGAGATTGTCATAGAGTCTTGTGTGATTCCCACTGTGCTTTGATTTCCATCATACCACGTCCAAGTGGGCATGCAAAAAGGTGGCTTTTGGGTACAGTCCCGAATCACATAGTGGAAATGAGCGATAGGAGGGGATTCGTCTCTCCCGGTATAGGGAGTTGATGTTGTGCCGTGTTCGATTGGCTATAACCGGAAATCCCTGGCCAGGGTTGCTGAGATTTACTGGTAAGTGTTTCCAGTAGTTTCTCGAACTGTTATAGACCTCATATCGACACGACTTTTCGAGCTACTGTGGTCTGACGTTTACCACCCCTAGGCGAGATATGCGACATATCAGACGATGAGACCGGACTGTACGGGAGTGTTGCTGATTGGATTCGCAGGAGAACTAGCGGGCTTGCTTGTTGATCTTCTGATCACTCAATACCCGGGTGGCCGTTACGTTTAGCACACCGCTTGCGGCTTGTGGGTGTTTGATATGATCATCACCTACTGCCGGCGTATTGACGAGTCTTTAGAGTCCTACACAGGGGTTTCCTGGCTCAAGCGAAACGGAGTAGGAGTACATATGTGATATGTGCGGGACCAAGATTAATACGATATGAGATACCGTATTCTATTCTCGTAATTCGTGACATTGATCGGTTGTATACGATATAGCCGGGTTATCGGATCAAGTGTTGATTCGATAAGTTGTTACATTTGATTTTAGTCGGTTATAGCCGGATTATTAAATCAAAAGTTGATTTAATAATTTAGTGCATAATTATATATTTGATATATTACATTGCATTAACTAGTATTAGCTCACTTATGATTTATTTTCTCACTAGTTTGTGCACATTGTTTATATGTGATATATGCAAGTGTACATGTTTGTATCATGTTTGATGATACATCAAAGTTGGGTGTATGAGACTCATACCAAGATTAGGGTAAAGATTAGGGTTATTGTTTTATCTTAAGATTTAACAAAAGGGTTTAACTTAGTCAAAGTAATCAAGCTTGAAGAAGCTTGGAGAAGCTTTGACAAAGTCCACTCTTTTGTCATTTCTTTTGATATTCTTTAACCTAACCTTTAACCTAATACTTTGGTTAATTCTCTACATGAGTTAAGCATGATAGCTTAACTCACCCATGGTTACATTATTGAGGATAAGTTTTCATTTGGATGGATTATTCTTTCTTCTTCTTCATCATCATCAAGCTCCATCCAAAAGCTTACTAGCTCCAATGGTGCTATGAGAAAAAGAGTGAGAAAATCAATTCTAAAGTGAGCCCACTTCCTGCTTCTTCATCCTATACCACTTGCCATGTAGTAGAGTGTGTTATCTTCACAAAGTTTATCACCTAGTGAAGGAATAGTTTGAGTTAGTGTCTCCCCGACGTAGATCATCTTCGGCCTCGAAGTCATTGTAGCAAGCACGTTCGTTCTTCTCGTGGAGCTTCTCTAGAGTCCGGAGTTCACGATCGCAGCGATGGGGACGTCTACACGGAGCTAATGAAGTGAAGGACTGGATCTACAAAGGTTGTAATCCCTTTCACTTAGTGTTAAAGTTGTTAACATGCTAGTTTTCGCCTAAAACCTAGTTTAAAGATCAGTATTAGAGTTGTTCGGCACGGCTAAAATTTTAATCGGGCATGGTTGATGCCTCGTAGACCCTTGTGCGCGTGCCTAGCAACCCTATAGTCGTATCAGAGCCAAGCTAGAGCTTTAGGCGAAGTCTAGGCGAAGTTTAAAGTCCGATCGAACTCCGAATACCTGATATTAATCCTTCTCTGTACATTTTTCAAAACTTTGTTTTTTTATGAATTAAAAATGCTCAGAAAAATAAGCAGGAAAAACTAAGAATTACTGTGAAGTATGGTTCACTAAGTCAACTATTTGACCGCTGAACCGCGGCCAAACCAAGGGTTTGGCGGCGGTTCCGCAGCCAAAATTATGACTTAGTCCCTGAAATTTCATGAATTTATTCTTAGGTCCTTTCTTGGCAATTTTTTCTGGGAATTTTTTAATTCCACTCAAGTGTTGAGTTTTCTAGGGTTGTATTGGGGACTCGATGATTCGATCGGATAATTTAACCTCGTTTAGTTTTGTCCGGCAAATTTTTAGAAACAGTTAAAAAGTTCGAACGGATATCAATAACTCACTTTTTCCCCAGTCGGAAATTTTTTCAAAAGTTGGATTTTTTCTCGAGTTTAAGAACGTTCTAAGTAGTGCAAGTAACGCGATGGACCCTCTAGAAGACAACAAACCTTAACTCGATTATGTGACCGTCTTGAATTGTCTTTTGAACCTTAGGGTTTGGGGCAGTACGGCGTGCCACATGTGAGGCGTTGGCTTGACCCTTCTATAGCTGGACCGTTGGTACTGTGGCATGAAGTGGATGTTTTTAAACTTATTTCAAGTGTTGAGTTTTTCGGGAAAACTTGGGTGTTTGATTGTTCGATCGGAAAGTTTAACATTGTCTATTTATCTGGAATGTGATACAATATTTGGAATCCATAAATTGTTATGAGATAACAGATTTGAATGTTATAAACATAGCACTTTAGTCTCATTTGATCGGTTGCCACGGAATTTTGATGTGATTAAAAGTCCGTCGCAATCACGTAGCGTACGCGGATACTCGCCGGTAAACTTAATAGACAGCCGCGCCCCATAGCCCCGACAAAGTGACTGTAGGAGAACCCCGTAGCCAAAAGCATCCATTCGGGTGCACGCGGCAGCGGTGTCCCGCCTTAGTGCACTTCGTCGACGGCATCCGGGGGTGCGGCCGTCTACTAAAGTTTGCGACGAGCATTCGATCAAAATATCGGGAATCTTGTTGAATTGCCCGACTTGATATTGAAAAGAGTTTTCGATAATGAGACTAAAATGCAGGGTTTATAAATGTTAGGCTTGCGATGTCTAAGGAATTCATCTGGTTAGGCATATGATGTCTAAGGAGGTTGCGGATTCCAACTGTTGTAGTTTTACACTTTCTTTTCTGTGACCGTAAGTGTAATATGTGATATCGCCGGTTTCGTTGCTATATGTCAACGACAATTGGGATACGCATATTCACTTACGTTGATGACATGTGAGGTTATGTGTTGCTGGATATGTTATATTGGATCGTCGCGTTTGAATAGCCGGGGGTTTTATGTGAGATGAGAGTTTTTCATTTTCGTTCATGTAAAATTAAATGTATGTAATATTCTTTTATTGGGGCACTTCCGGGATGAGGTTGATGTCACCACTTGTATATTATTTACTTTTCCGCATTAGGTAGACCCAAGGCGAGGAGCACAAGTAACCGGGTTCTAGGGTCCAGTGGGAGACCATCTCGAGGAGTCGAGACCGGGTCTCCTAACCCTAGAATTGGCAGTGTTACTTGCCGCTCTCGTAGGGGTCTAGGGATGTGGGTTTGGCTATTCATCGCGACCGTGGAATTCGTGTTTTATACTGGCTCGTATTGAAAACATGGACGTGCTAGTATATCCAATGTTTCATATGTTTCTTCTGCTGCGATATCTGTGATGTAATCATCTGATATGTTGTGATAGATACTATATATAGTATATACGATATATTATATAGACGTTACTTATGTTTTACACCCGCGCTAGCCCTGCCCCGCTCTGCCGTTAGTTACCTAACCTAACGGTGCACGAGGGGACATCGAGGCGAATGCGGATGGCATAAGTGTACGTCGTATTTATCTGTGATGTTTAGGTGACTTAAATGATGGGACTTCATTAATATGATTAATGAAAGAAAAGAAACCTAAAAGATGTTGTGGAATCGAATTTTCAAAAATAGGTAGCTACGGTTCTTGCTTTGCATCGCGGTGCTCCTTGTAGAATATCCTGCACTTTATTCAATAAGGAAAGGGCCGAGATCCCTTCACCGGGAGTGACCCCTTTAGCAATAACTGGCAGTTGCTACACTACTCGGTTTGTCTTTTGATTGCTTTTGGAGTTTTTGCTTTTCATAGTGATATATATGATGTATCCTGCATCTTATTCGATGAGGAAAGGGCCGACTATCCCTTCACCGGTAGTGACCCTTTAGCAAAACTAGAAAAAGCCTAAAAAACACTCCATTTTAAAAAATCATTTGATTCTACAACGATATCAAGTTCATTATGCAATAGGTTTTCAGAAAAACCTGTCGTAGCCCTCCGTCATTTCAGATAAGTCCTACTTAGTATTCGTGCTACGTTTGTTGACCTCCGTCAAGGCGTAGTGTGCGGTAGCTAACTAGTATTTATCTGCTTATGCATATGATGCAGATTGGATTAGGGTAGTCGTGCGGCCTTGTTGACCTCCGTCAAGGGTCGTGCGGGTGGGTTTAATCCAATCAAGAAATGACGGGTTGAACTTGACTAGTAGCCTATGGTTTGTTGACCTCCGTCAAGGTCATAGGACGCTAGGGGCAAAATATTATCGGGAATTTTAAGTGTTGAAATTTGCAATGAGATTGCATACCTTTTATGAGATAGTTGGATCCCGATACCCGCTGCGAGTAAGAGTTACTCCTTGGAAAGTTTTACACATTACAATTAGCCGATCAAGAAGGTGTCTAGAAAGGTGTTAATGGGGTTACGCCTCTGGGAAAATGAGGTTTACTTTAATTAGGTTCGTGCGAAAGCACTGGGGACCTCCCTCAAAGTACCGATACTGGCCTGGCTGACAGATTGGCGAACTTGTAGCGTGTAATTAATCCCGGCTGGTCTTTCCTTTTAGGGTTTGAAGGAAGATTTGATTAAAACAGTGGTAGACATCCTGATTAGATATATTAGATAACCAATCTAATCTTGCAAGAGCATACGCTGAGTGTTTTCTTCTCTCTCTCTCCAGGTAGCGACCAAATCGTGCCTTAATCAAGATAATAAAACGGATATATTGACCGAACCCGCTTGTTATACAGGCTGGGGAACGTTGGTCCCGCTCCAACTTATAATTGTTATAAGACAGAGCAGGAAATTGGGGAATACCAGATTTCCCGTGCCGCCAAAACGAAGAAAGTGCATGCTGATGCATCTTCTTCGGGTGTGTTCATTACAGAGAACTGTTTCCAGTATCCTTTACGTCCTGGGTATGAGATACCGGATCAGGATCCCGCATATGTAATCTGTTACATGGGCTACAGAAAGGTAGAGAACTGAGAACGGGTGATAAGTTTCATGAGACAGAAAACGATGCAAGCGTTGTAGCCAAGTCTGTTGGTCACTATCACCCTGTATTACCAGAATACATTGATTCAGAACAAATGTTATTAGATACCGAACCTGATATGCAAAATCATATCAGTCCCTTTATTAGTAAAGAAAAGATATAATTTTGTATTTTTGGATAATGTTTTGAACATTTCCTATATCAAGAGTTGATCGGTTCAGGAACGTTATCTAAAAGCATTGATGTTCTAAATCAAACTATAGTTCCTAGTACACAGAACACACACAAGAGGAAGAGTTCAGAAATGAACGAATCCTACTTGAGGCATTATAGACTAGGTCATATCAATGCGACCCGACCAGCTCAAGTTACATTTAGATGCATATTTAAATGAGTTTGAATTTACATCTTGTGAAACTTGCCGGTCATGTCACAGAGATAAGATGACCACAGCTCCGTTTATTGGAAACAGAGAAAGAGTTAGTGAACTCTTGGGGTTGATACATGCTGATGTATGAAGGTCCTCTGTCTACACATGCCAAGACCGGTTCTTTGTGTTGGATATATATGCCCTAGAGGCCTACATTGTATAGGATGCTTGGGATATGTATGTACATGACAGTCTTGCTTGATATGATAGTACTCTATTTGGTTTGACTTTGTCTTAACGTATGATATATTTTACTTGGTATTTATATATATATGTTGATAAAGCCCATAGGGTGTTTGTCTGACTACCGGTATTGTGATGGCAGTCATACTAGTGGGAGCTGGCTAGTCAATAGGCACACCTTTAGATGTCCCTGGTCGCAGGAGTATCGAGATTGGGCATCGATACTCCGGAGTAGACTAGTGTATACATATCTAGACCCTGACGAGGGGCGATGGATTGGTCCCGCAACCATTGGTGGTGTTCACCTAAGATTGTATACAGATGCTCACTGGGTGTGAGTACACCGGACAGGACTCGCCGAGAAATGACTGGATGGTATTATACCTAACGTCAGATAGCAGTTCTCAGGTGACATGTGTGCAGATAGTCCGGTGACACCGGACAGGACTCCCCGATATCATGTACTTTCTGTCGAATTTTAAATGAGGTCCGAAAATTTTTCAGGGACCCTCAGAATGACCTAAATGAATGTATTAGAACACCCAAGAAAATTGGACTCATGAATCGGCCATAGCGCCGCGGAACCGCGGCCGATCCTGCCTATACGCCGCGATTCCGCCGCTCTTTGGACGATTCATCATCCCAAGTTTCTTGTGTTGTTTCTCTGTGTTATTTGGTGTTTTCTGGTAATTTTTATTTTTTGCTCAGGTTTCAGATTTACAGAGAAGTATTGGAGAAAAATTAAATGTGTTTAATCGATCGAAATTATACGGTATTTGCTTGTTTGATTATATCTGTGAAATGTTTTATGTGTTCGTAAACCTCCCCTAACTGCTAGTATGTCGGTTGGCAGGGGGTTGCACATATCTGTGATGTTATATATAACTGTTTGTGTATATAAACTGTATTGGACTGTTGTGGTGATTATCCGGGTTTTGTGATGGGTTATTGTATTAAATCATTTGATGTAAATGTAATAAGTTGTAATATTATTTTGCGGGGCACATCCAGGTTGCGGTTGTAGCCACCGTTGTATTATTTCTTTTTACTGTTTTTGCTCCTAGGATAGACCCAAGGTGGGGTGCACAAACTACCGGGTATTTTGAAGTGTTGGGGCAGACCGCTTCACTTCTGGTACTTGGCGGGTAGTTTGCTATACCCGTAGGGGTCTGGGGTGGGAAAATGGCTATTCATCACAACTGTGTAATCCGTCTTTCATTGCAGGCTCAAACGAAATGCGGATTGCTTGCAAATCCAATATTGTTTATCTGTGATCTGGAATGCCTATTATTGCGTCTGACGAATGTACAATATCTATATATGATAGCTATTTAGACGTCGCTTATGTTTTATAACCGCGCTAGCCCAGCCCCCGCTCTGTCGTTGGTTAAGTAACCTAACGGGTGATGACGGGACCCCGTGGCGAATGCGGATGGCATAAGAGAACGTTGTATTTTCGTTGTTATCTGTAATGATAGGTTAAAGATGGGACGCATTATTATTAATGCAAAGAAAATAAAACCTAAACTGAATCGTTGGAACAATTTCTAAAAACTACTCGGTATTCTTGAAAAAGTAAATTTTAAATGCGGAGCTTAAACCACTCCTTTTAATAAAAGCTATCTTAGTTCCTTCGATCAAATCAAGTTCACTACGTTAACGGTTTTTTTGCCAAAAACCAGCCGTAACCCTCCGTCGTTTCAAATAGACAGCACATCGTATTCATGCTATGCTTGTTGGCCTACGTCAAGGCATAGTGAATGGTAGCAGTGTGTGTGCCTATTTGTTGCATAGATAGATGCATTAGTTTAATACAGACGTACACCTTGTTGGCCTACGTCAAGGGCTTGTACGATGCATTTAAATTAATCAGGACAACGACAGGTAGAACTTGACTTGCGTCTTATGACTTGTTGGCCTACGTCAAGGTCTATAAGAGCTTGGGGTAAAAATCACATCGGGAGTTTCAAACATAAAGGAAACTTGCAGATTTAGCTTACCTTCTGGAGTGTGGTGACTAGAGTGGCTTCCATCTAGGGCATCATGCAATGATAGTTGGATCCCGATCCCACTGATGAGTAGGATTACTCTCGGGAATTTCTCTCACTTAACAATCAATGCTATAAACCAAGTAGGTGCCTAGAAAGGTGTTAGAGGGGCTACGCCTTCACGGAAAAGAGGTTCTTTAATTAAGGAACTTCGCGAAAGCGTTGGAAAACCTCCCTCGAAGTACCAACACCAGCCTGGCTGAAAGGTTAAGCAAGAATTGTAACGTGTGATTAAATCCTGACTAGTTCTTCTTTTAGGTTTTGAAGAAGGATTTGAGGAAACAGTGGGTGCCATCCTGTTTAGATAAAATAATAACCAATCTAAACTTGCAAGAGCATATGCTGAGTGTTTTCTTTTCTCTCTCTCTGGCAGCTACCATGACTGGACTAAAACTATTACTTGAAAAGAATATACTGACCGGGCAGAACTATAAAGATTGGCTAAGGAACGTCAATATTGCGCTAACTTATGACAAAGTTGCATATGTTACCACCGCTGTTCCTCCCCTTATCCCAGGACAAGATTCCTCAGTTGCGGACAAGGAAGTTCGTAAAACCTGGGATCTAGACTGTGAGCGAGCTAAGTGTATCGTGCTGGCGTCCATGAATAATGAACTCCAGAAACAGCACGAGAGTATGGATATTGTATCCATATTCCTCCATTGCAAGGAATTGTATGGTGAACACTCCCGTATCGCGAGGTATGAAACCTCAAGGAAACTCTTCCAGATGAGGTTAGCTCCAGGATCGCCTGTTGGAGAGCACGTCCTCAAAATAATCACCCTCATTGAGGAACTCGCAAACCTGGGATGCGTGCTAGAGAATAATTTGTATATCGACTTGATTTTGCAGTCCCTTCCCCACACCTTCTCTCAGTTCGTGCTGAACTTCAACATGCACGAAATGGAAGCGGATCTTCCAAAGCTCCTCAATATGTTGAGGGTAGCAGAGACCTCCTTGAAAAAGGAGAAGACCCCCGTTCTGTATGTTAGCCAATCATCTTCTTCTAAATCTAAAGCGAAAGCTAAAGGGAAGAAGAAGATGAAAGCCACCAAACCGAAGGGTGGGGTCAAGAAGGTGCAGGGAACGAACAAGGCAGGAAGGGTGAAGGCAGAAAAGAACGAGTGCTTCTATTGTCACAAGCAAGGGCACTGGAAGAAGGACTGTATGGCCTTTAAAGCCAAGGACATGAAGCAAGCTGTTGCTTCTTCTTCAGGTGTGTTCGTAATCGAAAATTGTCTTTCAGTAAACTCTACTTCATGGGTACTTGATACCGGTTCTGGTTCTCACATCTGTAATTCTTTGCAGGATCTGAGAAATAGTAGAGTACTGGGGGCAGGTGATATGACTCTCCGGATGGGCAATGGAATGCATGTAGATGCAGTTGCAATAGGAGAATATCACCTAGGGTTGAATAGTGGACACATTTTGGTATTGTACAGTTGTTTTTGTATTCCCAGTATGTTGTGTAATATTATATCAGTATCTTTGTTGTCTAATAAAGGATATAATTTTGTGCTTGAAAGAAATGTCATGAACATTCTCCTAAATTAAGAACTGATTGGGTTTGGCACACTGGAAAACGGCATATACATACTTAATCAACCTCAAATTTTCAATATTCAAAACACGCGTAAAAGAAAGGCTCCAGATTCGAATCAAGCCTTCCTATGGCATTGTAGACTTGGTCATATAAATGAAACAAGGTCGACTAAGTTACATAAAGATGGATATCTAGATCCGTTTGAATATTTATCATATGCAACTTGTCAATCATGTATCAAAGGAAAAATGACCAAATCTCCGTTCACCGGACACGGAGAAAGAGCAACTGAACTCTTGGGACTAGTACACAGTGATGTATGTGTGTTAGTGTATATGCCCTAGAGGCCATTACTGTATCATACTAGTTTGTATATTACTTAATGGAAGCTTGGGATATTCACCTTGTATATACAATCTTGCTCAAAATAGTAGTATGCTACTTGGTTTGTTTCTACTTCAATGTGTACATGTGTTTATTTTAGTATATCGCCTATACACATTAGTGGAGCCCTTAGGATCTTTGCTTGATTACCAGCGTTGTGATGGCAGTCACAATAGTGGGGCTGGGTAATCTATAAGCACATCCTTATGCAGGTCCCTGGTCGCAGGACTATCGAGACAGGGTATCGATACTCCGGAGTAGACTAGCGCATGCGCTTCTCATCCCAGTGTGGGAGACGGTCTGTCCCACAGCCGTCGGTACGTCGTACTTGAGATAGTATGCGGGTGCTCGTTGGGTTACGAGTACACTGGACAGGACTCGTCGGGAACTGACTAGTTGGTATTATGCCTATCGTCAGTTATCAGTTCCCAGGTGACATGAGTACAGCTTAGTCCGCTGACTTGACACTGTCACTTCGCCTCGAGTGTGTTCCCACTGTACTTTGATTACTACCCTACCACGGCTCAAAGGAGTCGTGCAAACAGGTGATAGTTGGGTGCAGTCCTGAAGCACTTGGAGGCAGTGACGGTTAGATAGGATTCGTCTCTCCCGGTATTGGGGGTTGACATCGCGCTGTGTCTAGGAGAGCCATTACATGAGTAGTCCCTGGCCAGGGCAAACGAGATATACTGGTAGGCTTCCAGTGTTATCTCAGGGTGTTTTGGGCTTCACTCCGACACGACTTGTACCGCTATTGGGGGACTGACGTTTACCGCCCCCTAGGCCCGCCATGCGATGTATCAGACGAACAGACCGGACTGTACGGAGAATGTCACATTCAGGCTCAGTAGGAGTTCAGATGGGTTTCGCCTCGTCAGTCTTCTTGTCGGCATCTACCTGGGGACCGTTACGCACAGCTAGTGCCGCTTGCGGTCTGTGGTTAAACCCACTGCCAGCGTAGTGTCGAGTCTTTAGAGTCCCACACAGAAAGCTATTCGCCTTTAGGCAAAAGAGTAGAGGTCGCATGGTTTTGCGACAGGGTTCGGTCACATCCGTGCACTTGTGCACGTACAGTGTCCGGACAGTTTACACTAGCGGGCTTTGGTTTAAGCCAGATCCTAGTGTACCTTTTGGTATTGGATTTATCCAGTATGTATTCGTGTTCCTCGGAACGCGGATGCGGGTGTGTATGCACAGTTGACGGAGAGACAGAGGCAGAGGATTCTCATTAGGGTTGTTGACCGTTGACTATTGACTTTTTGCTCAACCCTAATGAGAATATGATATGTGATTAACAATTATATTAATTAAGTATTATGGTGACATGGTTGTTGACTTGTTGACTTTGTTGACCGGTTGACTAGGCTTGACTAGTTGACCATCATGATAACCATAGCTATCATTTCATGGCAAATACTTTTGCTTGCTTGCTCTTTTGTGCAAAATGAGTGCATGAAATGATATGGCTATGGTTGCTTAAACCATCACATAACACTTGATTGATATGATTTGTTATCATTGTTTTGGATTATGAGAGGGTGAAAGTCAAAAGAGAGGCTCATTCTTACTTGCTCATTCTCTCTCTTGTTCTTGAGCTCTCATACTCTTGCTCTCACCCTCTTCCTCTTGCTCCCTCTCTTGACTCTATGGTTCACTTGTCTCATGAGTTGAGAATCAAGAACCATAGATAAAATCCCATACAAACTCTTCTCTACTCACTCTAGTTCACAAGGTTTAGCAAACCGAGTGAACTAGTTTCTTCAAAGTTCGAAGAAGGAGCCAAAGGTTGGAGCTTTCAGGTGGATCTATCTTCGGCGCAAGGAGACGACGGGAAGAAGCCGATCCGGACCACCATCGGAGTTTGAAGACGAAGGAGTTCAAGACAAGCAAGGTATAAACCCCCTAACCGAGTAGTTAACGACTCCTAGTTAGGTTGTTAGTTAGATGTTTAACAAAGATCCGGGTTTTAAGTCCATGTTACCACCTCTATAAAAATCGTTTTTTATCAAATTCCGCATGCCCGAAAGTACCGGGAGAGGTAGCATGGACTTACAGTGGTATTAGAGCCTAGTTAAACTCTATCTAACATGTTAGCAAAGTAGCTAGAAGATCGATCAAAGAAAAGTCGCAAAACGAACCCAAAACTGTCAAGTTTCTGCCGATTTTTATTCTGTTCAAAAGTTGATAATTTTCATCTTAAAAATCGGCTCAGGCTTTTGTTAGAATAACCACCAAATTTGGTCCAACGATCGAATCAAAGCGCCGCGGAAACGCGGCGGGAGCACGCTCCCGCCGCGGTTCCGCGGCCGAGTTGACTCGGCCGAGGTCCATCTTTGGTGCGGTGTGTTTCTGGGGTTGTTTTGGGATTTTTGGAATATGTGTTTTCTGCCCGGATTTTCCAGAACGAAAATTTTATTTTTGGGGTCCCGAAAATCCGTATTTTTGATCGAACTTCTAAAAGACTTAAGCTGACGTTTTTTTTTCTGTAATGTGATATTTGTATTGAACGTCTGCTAATCGCTATATGTCGATTAGTGGGGGTTATACACATCTGTGATCTGTAATATTGCTGGAATGTGTATATGAATATGTTGGATTGTCGCGGGTGAATAGCCGGGGGTTGTGAGACGAGAGTTTTCTTTTCTTTCAATTCATGTAAATTTGTAAATTGATGTAATAATTATTTGTATGGCCGCACAACCGGGTCGGGGTTGTAGCCGTCATTGTATAATTTCTTTTTACTGTTTTTGCTCCTAGGATAGACCCATGGAGGGGGTGCACAAACTACCGGGTATGCCGAAGTGCCGAGTGGCCTACTCACGGCGTTGAGGGAGGTTGCTTCGCTTCGGGTACTTGGCGGGTAGTTTGCCGCACCCGTAGGGGTCTTGGGTGGGGTTTTGGCTATTCACCGCGATCGTGGAATCTGCTTTTCGTTACAGGCTCGTGCGAATTACAGATTCCTAGTATATCTAATGTATTCATCTGTGATCTGAAATGGCTATCATTGCAATATATCTATATATGATATTATTTAGGCGTTGCTTATGTTTTACAGCCGCGCTAGCCCAGCCCCCGCTCTGTCGTTAGTTAAGTAACCTAACGGGTAATGACGGGGCCCCGTGGCGAATGCGAATGGCATAAGCGTACGTCATATTTTGGTTGTTTTCTGCAATGGTAGGATTAAATGATGGGACGCATTAAAAGAACTAATGCAAGAATATCACGCATTAAAAGAACTAATGCAAGATAATAAACCAAGCTAAAGTCGTTGGAACACTTTCGAAAAACCACTCGGTTCTTTTCAAAACCAACTTTTAAATGCGGAGCTTGAGCTACTCCTTTTAAAAGCTATCTCATTCCATCGACTATATCAAGTTCACTACGTTCACGGTTTAGCCAAAACCATTCGTAGCCCTCCGTCGTTTCGTATGAATATTCAATAGTATTCAAGCTATGTTTGTTGACCTTCGTCAAGGCATAGTGATTGGTAGCTGTTGGGTGTTCATATGTAGCATAGATAGATGCGTTGGTTTGGGACATTCGCATTACCTTGTTGACCTTCGTCAAGGGTATATACGGGTGGATTCAAATTAACCTGGATAATGACGGGAAGAACTTGACATGTGACTTATGATTTGTTGACCTTCGTCAAGGTCATAAGAGCATGGGGCAAAAATCCACATCGGGAGTTTCATAAGTACTGAAACTTGCTAGATTTGCATACCATTTGGAGTGTGATGATTCTGGTAGGATTCCTTCAGTTTCGTCACGCAATGATATTTGGATCCCGATCCTACTGTAAGTATATGCTACTCCTCGGGAAATTTCTCACTAATCGATCAATGCTATAAACCTAGTAGGTGCCTAGAAAGGTGTTAGCGGGGCTACGCCCCCAGGGAAAAGAGGTTATTTAATTAAGGAACTTCGCGAAAGCGTTGGAAAACCTCCCTCGAAGTACCGACACTGGCCTGGCTGAACGGTTAAGCAAGTATTGTGCGGTGGGATTGATCCCGACTAATTCTTCCTTTTTGGTTTGAGGAGGGATTCGAGAAACAGTGGGAGCCATCCTGTTTAGACAAACTAAAAACCATTCTAAACTTGCAAGAGCATCAAGCTGAGTGTTTCTTCTCTCTCCTAATTGCAGCGACCAATCGACATGACTGGACTTAAGTTACTTCTAGATAAAAACAAACTGACAGGGCCAAACTACAAAGATTGGCTCAGGAATGTCAAGATAGCAATCACTTACGACAAGCTGGGGTATCTTCTTACCACCAAAGCTCCCCCTGTCCCTGGTCCCACTTCCAGCGTCGCGGATAAGGAAATCCGTAAGACTTGGGAGATTGATAGCGCGAAGGCCAAATGCCTCGTACTTGCCTCTATGGACAATGAACATCAGAGGAGGCACGAGAATATGGACTTGGAATCCATATTTCTTCATACAAAAGAACTGTATGGAGAGCAATCTCGTATCGCAAGATACGAAGCGTCGAAAAAGTTATTTTCGGCAAGAATGGCCGTCGGATCATCAGTAGCAGAGCACGTGCTAAAGATGATCGGCTACATTGAGGAGCTCGCGGACCTAGGGACCACATTGGAGAGTGAGCTCTATATGGACTTAGTTCTCCAATCCCTTCCTTCCACTTACGCCCAGTTTATACTGAACTTCAACCTACAAGAAAAAGAGGTTGAACTTTCAGAGCTCCTCAACATGCTGAGGAGCGCAGAGGGCACCCTACAGAAAAGTAGGGAAACATCCACTTTGTTTGTAGGAGGATCATCTTCTTCTAGGTCCAAGGCGAAAGCCAAGGGAAAGAAGAAGAAAGCCCCCGCCAAACCAAGAGGCGGTGTTAGTAAAGTGGATACGAAGGGAAAAGCAAAAGCAACAAAGATAGCGGGGAAGCTTGTGGATAAGGAAGAATGCTTCTATTGTCATAAGAAAGGACACTGGAAGAATGATTGCAGGGCTTGGAAAGCCAGGACACAGGAATTGAAGCAGGTTGCAGCTTCAGCTTCAGGTGTGTATGTTATTGAAAACTGTCTTTCAATAAACTCTACTTCCTGGGTATTGGATACCGGATCAGGATCTCAAATCTGTAATTCTTTGCAGGCGTTGAGAAACCGTAGGGTTTTGAAGGCAGGTGACATGACCCTCAGAGTTGCGAACGGAGCTAGCATGGATGCTAAAGCCGTGGGGGACTATCACCTGGGAATGTCAGATGGACATGTTTTGGTTTTGCGTAATTGCTTTTTTGTACCCAACGCAACTTGTAATATCATTTCTGTATCTTTAGTTTCTAAAGAAGTTTATGAATTTGCGTTTGTAAGTAATGTTGTAAACATTCACCTTAATCGAGTTTTGATTGGGTCAGGTACATTGAGTAATGGTATATACGTATTAAACCAACCACAGATTTTCAACGTTCAGAATACACACAAAAGAAAGTCCCCGGAAATAAATCAGACTTTCTTATGGCATTTTAGACTGGGTCACATAAATGAGAGAAGGTTGACTAAGTTACATACTGAAGGATATTTGAATCCGTTCGAATATCAATCGTATGCCACTTGTCAATCCTGTCTCAAAGGAAAGATGACAAAGACTCCGTTCACTGGACACGGAGTAAGAGCGAGCGAGCTCTTGGGACTCGTACACAGCGACGTGTGCGGTCCAATGTCTACGCATGCGCGAAGCGGTTATTCTAACTTCATCACTTTTACGGATGACTTTTCAAGGTACGGTTATGTCTTCTTAATGAAACATAAGTCCGAAGCCTTTAGAAAGTTCCAGGAATATAAGAATGAAGTAGAAAAACAGACCGGCAAAAGTATCAAGATTCTAAGATCGGATCGAGGTGGAGAATACTTGAGCGCCGAATTCCTGAATTACTTAAAAGAGAATGGAATTCTTTCTCAGCTTACTCCTCCATACACTCCGCAACATAACGGTGTATCGGAGAGACGGAACCGGACCCTATTGGATATGGTACGGTCCATGATGAGTAACGCTGAGTTGCCGCGATCATTCTGGGGATATGCACTAGAAGCAGCTGCGTATCTCTTGAACAAGGCTCCCACCAAGACTGTGCCTACCACCCCATATCAGATGTGGACTGGGAAGAAACCCTGCCTTAAGTATCTTAAGGTATGGGGATGTCCAGCTTTTGTAAAAAAGCAGCATGCGGACAAGCTCGAGGCACGTTCAGTACAGTGTAAGTTTGTGGGATACCCAAGGAACTCCAGGGGGTATCTTTTCTATTCCGCTGAGGAACAAAAGGTTTTTGTTTCTCAGCATGCCCGCTTCTTGGAAACTGAGTTTTTAGAAACCCAGATAAGTGGGAGCGCAATAGAACTGGAAGAAATTCCAGAACCACAGACTGTTACTGAAAGCTTAGTGGAACCAGAGGGTTCAAAAGAACAGGACATTCCTACGCCGCTCCGCAGGAGTAGTAGGCAGTCTCATCCGCCCGAGAGATACTACGGTTTTCTCATAGACGGGGATAGAGAGGATTGCATCATAGATTATGATGAGCCTACTAGCTTCCAGCAGGCCGTTCAGAGCGTTGACTCAGTGAAATGGCTGGATGCAATGCGGACCGAAATGGAGTCCATGTACACCAACAAAGTATGGACGTTGGACATTGCTCCAGACGGGGTAAAACCCGTAGGATGCAAGTGAATCTTCAAAAGGAAGATTGGTGTAGATGGACAGGTTGAGTCCTATAAAGCTAGACTTGTAGCAAAGGGTTTCCGTCAAAGACCTGGCTTGGACTATGACGAAACCTTTTCTCCAGTGGCTATGCTGAAATCCATTCGGATCCTTCTTGCCATTGCTGCCTTCCACGATTATGAGATCTGGCAAATGGACGTAAAGACCGCTTTTCTAAATGGAAATTTAGAGGAGTGTGTCTATATGGACCAACCAGAGGGTTTCATTCAGAGTGGGAGCAGCGGAAAGGTGTGCAAGTTGCTTAAGTCCATCTATGGACTAAAGCAGGCATCGCGGAGTTGGAACATCTGTTTTGATGAGACGGTCAAGGAATTTGGCTTTATCAAAAATCCAGATGAACCATGCATCTATTGTAGATTTGTAGCGAGAACTGTAGTATTCCTCATTTTGTACGTGGATGACATTCTCTTAATAGGAAATGACATTCCTATGCTACAATCTGTCAAGGGGTTCTTGTCACAAAGGTTCTCCATGAAAGACCTGGGTGATGCCTCATACATCCTGGGGATCCGGATCCATCGTGATAGATCCAAGAGGATATTAGGACTTTCACAGTCCAGGTACATCGACACCATACTGAAGAGGTTCAGTATGGAAGATTCCAAGCGCGGTAACCTACCGGCTTGTCACGGGATCACCCTCTCTAAAGAGATGTCTCCCAAGACTGATTTGGAGAGGGATCGCATGTCTATTATACCCTACGCTTCTGCGGTAGGCTCTATAATGTATGCGATGTTGTGTACCAGACCGGATGTAGCTTATGCACTGAGTATGGTAAGCCGGTATCAGTCAAACCCTGGGGAGAAACACTGGATAGCGGTAAAGAACATTCTCAAGTACCTGAGAAGGACTAAGGAGATGTTCTTGGTGTATGGCGGAAAAGACCTCCAGATCGAGGCCTTTGCTGACTCCAGCTTCCAGAGTGACAAGGATGATTCCAAGTCCATGTCGGGGTTTGTTTTTACCCTCAATGGAGGGGCGGTGTGTTGGAAGAGTTCCAAACAGGAAACCGTTGCAGACTCGACGATGGAAGCGGAATACATCGCTGCATCTGATGCCGCAAAAGAAGCCGTCTGGATGAGGAAGTTCTTGAAAGAACTTCAGGTGGTTCCGTCCATTGTTGATCCAATACCTCTGTATTGCGACAACAACGGGGCTATAGCTTTAGCGAAGGAACCCAGGTCCCATCAGAGATCCAGACACATCTTAAGGCGGTATCACCTGATCAGGGAGATCGTGGATCGCCAGGAGATCGAGGTTCGGAGAGTCGCTTCAGAAGATAACACTGCAGATCCATTAACCAAGGCCTTGCCCCAGACTCAGTTCGAGCGGCTGATCGAGATGATAAGTCTTCGATACGCCAGTACATGGCCTTAGTGCAAGTGGGAGATTGTTAGTGTATATGCCCTAGAGGCCATTACTGTATCATACTAGTTTGTATATTACTTAATGGAAGCTTGGGATATTCACCTTGTATATACAATCTTGCTCAAAATAGTAGTATGCTACTTGGTTTGTTTCTACTTCAATGTGTACATGTGTTTATTTTAGTATATCGCCTATACACATTAGTGGAGCCCTTAGGATCTTTGCTTGATTACCAGCGTTGTGATGGCAGTCACAATAGTGGGGCTGGGTAATCTATAAGCACATCCTTATGCAGGTCCCTGGTCGCAGGACTATCGAGACAGGGCATCGATACTCCGGAGTAGACTATCGCATGCGCTTCTCATCCCAGTGTGGGAGACGGTCTGTCCCACAGCCGTCGGTACGTCGTACTCGAGATAGTTTGCGGGTGCTCGTTGGGTTACGAGTACACTGGACAGGACTCGTCGGGAACTGACTAGTTGGTATTATGCCTATCGTCAGTTATCAGTTCCCAGGTGACATGAGTACAGCTTAGTCCGCTGACTTGACACTGTCACTTCGCCTCGAGTGTGTTCCCACTGTACTTTGATTACTACCCTACCACGGCTCAAAGGAGTCGTGCAAACAGGTGATAGTTGGGTGCAGTGCCGAAGCACTTGGAGGCAGTGACGGTTAGACAGGATTCGTCTCTCCCGGTATTGGGGGTTGACATCGCGCTGTGTCTAGGAGAGCCATTACACGAGTAGTCCCTGGCCAGGGCAAACGAGATATACTGGTAGGCTTCCAGTGTTATCTCAGGGTGTTTTGGGCTTCACTCCGACACGACTTGTACCGCTATTGGGGGACTGACGTTTACCGCCCCCTAGGCCTGCCATGCGATGTATCAGACGAACAGACCGGACTGTACGGAGAATGTCACATTCAGGCTCAGTAGGAGTTCAGATGGGTTTCGCCTCGTCAGTCTTCTTGTCGGCATCTACCTGGGGACCGTTACACACAGCTAGTGCCGCTTGCGGTCTGTGGTTAAACCCACTGCCAGCGTAGTGTCGAGTCTTTAGAGTCCCACACAGAAGGCTATTCGCCTTTAGGCAAAAGAGTAGAGGTCGCATGGTTTTGCGACAGGTCGCATGGTTTTGCGACAGGGTTCGGTCACATCCGTGCACTTATGCACGTACAGTGTCCGGACAGTTTACACTAGCGGGCTTTGGTTTAAGCCAGATCCTAGTGTACCTTTTGGGATTGGATTTATCCAGTATGTATTCGTGTTCCTCGGAACGCGGATACGGGTGTGTATGCACAGTTGACGGAGAGACAGAGGCAGAGGATTCTCATTAGGGTTGTTGACCGTTGACCGTTGACCGTTGACATTTTGCTCAACCCTAATGAGAATATGATATGTGATTAACAATTATATTAATTAAGTATTATGGTGACATGGTTGTTGACTTGTTGACTTTTGTTGACTTGTTGACTTTGTTGACCGGTTGACTAGGCTTGACTAGTTGACCATCATGATAACCATAGCTATCATTTCATGGCAAAGTCTTTTGCTTGCTTGCTCTTTTGTGCAAAATGAGTGCATGAAATGATATGGCTATGGTTGCTTAAACCATCACATAACACTTGATTGATATGATTTGTTATCATTGTTTTGGATTATGAGAGGGTGAAAGTCAAAAGAGAGGCTCATTCTTACTTGCTCATTCTCTCTCTTGTTCTTGAGCTCTCATACTCTTGCTCTTACCCTCTTCCTCTTGCTCCCTCTCTTGACTCTATGGTTCACTTGTCTCATGAGTTGAGAATCAAGAACCATAGATAAAATCCCATACAAACTCTTCTCTACTCACTCTAGTTCACAAGGTTTAGCAAACCGAGTGAACTAGTTTCTTCAAAGTTCGAAGAAGGAGCCAAAGGTTGGAGCTTTCAGGTGGATCTATCTTCGGCGCAAGGAGACGACGGGAAGAAGCCGATCCGGACCACCATCGGAGTTTGAAGACGAAGGAGTTCAAGACAAGCAAGGTATAAACCCCCTAACCGAGTAGTTAACGACTCCTAGTTAGGTTGTTAGTGTAGGGTTCCTAGGCACCCTAATGAGGTCTCACAAGGCATCAACCATGCCAAATTAAAATTTTAACGGTGCCGAGAGACCCGACTACGGATCGATAACTAGATGTCTAGGCGAAAAAGAACTAGTTAACAAATTAACTAATGAGAATACGGAAATACAACCTTTGTAGATCCGGTGCTCCACCTCCATAGGTCCGCAACGAAGTCGTCTCCGCTGTCCAAAAGGAATCCGGGCTCTAGCGTCGTCTTCGTCGGAGAATGGGCGGGCTATGTCGTCGATGTCCAAGCCGAAGATGATCTACGTCGAGGCATCGATGAATCAAGCTCCACCTTCACCAAGTCATGAAACTTGTGAAGGAAACACACTCTACTACTTGGCAAGAGGTAGAGAATGAAGAAATAGGAAGTGGGTAGACTTTAGAATTGGATTTCTCACTCATTTCCATCACTTGCCATTGATGGGGCAAGCTTTCTTCACTTGAAGAATGAAGAAGAAGAAGGAAAATGGTTATGACAAGTTAATTAGAAAAAGAAAAGAATAATCAAAACTTATCATGACTAAACCATGGTAAAGTGTAGAGTATTAATCATGGTTGAAGCAATGGTTATGGTTAAGCTAGAGACAAAATGGTCACTTAGTCAAAATGTTCATGAAGCTTCATGAACAAAACAAAACCAAGCCACCATTTTCTCATTTGAATTTCTTTTATCCATTTATCAAAAAGAATAAATGAATAATTAAGAAAATAAAACCCTGAACATAAACACAACCATGGTTCAAACTTTACACTTAACTAAAGTGGTATGCATCATCAAACATGATACAAACATGTGCACATAATCATATCGCATATGCAATGCGCACACCCGAGTGAGAAAATCCATTTTAAAGTGAACCGATACTAGTTAATGCAAAGTAATATATCAAATATACAATTATGCATTAAATCATTAAATCAACACTTGATTTAACGATCCGGTCATGTCGCACATAACCGACTGGTATCATCAGTAACAACTTATCGACTCAACACTTGATCCGATAACCCGGCTATATCGCATATAACCGATCAATGTCACATCGCGAGAATCGAATACAGTATCACATACCGTATTATTTTCGGTCCCGCACATATCTCATATGCGCTCCTATTTCGTTTCGCTTGAGCCAGGAAACCTCTGTGTAGGACTCTAAAGACTCGTCAATACGCCGGCAGCAGATGATGATCATATCAAACATCCACAAGCCGCAAGCGGTCTGCTAAACGTAACGGCCACCCGGGTATTGAGCGATCTGAAGATCGACGAGCAAGCCCGCTCACACTCCAGTGAATCTATCCAGTAACACTACCGTACAGTCCGGTCTGATCGTCTGATATGTCGCATATCTCGCCTAGGGGTGGTAAACGTCAGACCCCAATAGCTCGATAAGTCGTGTCGATATGAGGTCTATAACTTTTCGAGAAACTACTGGTAACACTTACCAGTAAATCTCAGCAACCCTGGCCAAGGATTTCCTGTTATAGCCAATCGAACACAGCGCAACATCAACTCCCTATACCGGGAGAGACGAATCCCCTCCTATTGCTCATTGCCTCCATGTGACTCGGGACTGTACCCAAAAACCACCGTTTTGCACGCCCTCTTGGACGTGGTAAGATGGAAATCAAAGCACAGTGGGAACCACACAAGACTCTATGACGATCTCGGGTCAACAGACTACTCTGTACCAGTGTCACCAGAGAACTGCCATCTGACGTGAGGTATAATACCATCTGGGAGTTCTCGGCGAGTCCGTCCAGTGTACCCAGTCTCTACTGAGCACCCGTATATCATCTCTGATGTCAAACACCAATGGATATGGGATCATCCATCGCCCAACTGTATGGGTCGAGAAGGTATACGCTAGTCTACTCTGGTATATCGATGCCCCGTCTCGATACACCCACGACTAGGGACTTTGAAGGATGTACTTATGGACTACCATGTCCCCACTAGTATGATCCGCATCATAGTCCAGGTAGTCAAGCACACATCCTAAGGGCTTTACCAACATGTAATAGAGAGAAAATCAGTATACACGTTAAGGTAAAGTTCAACCAGATAGCATACTATCATGTCGAGCAAGAAAGTCCTCCCTATATATGTCCCAGCATCCACTACAATATACATCCTATGTACAGTAATGGCCTCTAGGGCATACATATAACTAACAGTTAGTTAGATGTTTAACAAAGATCCGGGTTTTAAGTCCATGTTACCACCTCTATAAAAATCGTTTTTTATCAAATTCTGCATGCCCGAAAGTACCGGGAGTGGTAGCATGGACTTACAATGTGGTCCGATGTCTACGCATGCACGAAGCGGTCACTCCTACTTCATAACTTTTACTGATGACTTCTCTAGGTATGGACATATATTCTTAATAAAACATAAATCCGAGGCCTTTGAGAAGTTTAAGGAGTATAAAAATGAAGTAGAGAAACAGACTGGTAAAAGCATCAAGACACTTCGATCTGATCGAGGTGGAGAATACTTAAGTACCAGTTTCCTTGAATACTTAAAAGAGAATGGAATTCTCTCTCAGCTTACTCCGCCTTATACACCTCAGCATAATGGTGTATCAGAAAGGAGGAATCACACGCTATTAGATATGGTGCGTTCAATGATGAGTAGTGCTGAGTTGCCACTTTCCTTCTGGGGATTTGCTCTAGAATCAGCCGCATACCTATTGAATAGAGTTCCAACTAAGTCTGTACCTACCACTCCATATGAAATGTGGTGTGGGAAGAGACCATATCTCAAGTATATCAAGATATGGGGGTGTCCGGTATATGTTAAAAAGCATAATCCGGACAAGCTCGAAGCACGATCGGTTTTATGCAAGTTTGTAGGATACCCCAAGTATTCAAGGGGGTACATGGTCTACCACACTGAAGAACAAAAGGTGTTTGTCGCTCGTCACATTGTCTTCTTAGAAAGCGAATTTCTTGCAAAAGAAATTAGTGGGAGCACGGTAGAACTGGATGAAATTCTAGAACCTCAAACTGCAACCGAAGACTTAGAAGAATCTCAGATTTCAATAGAATATGACGAACCAACGCCACTCCGCAGATCTATTAGGCTTTCTCATCCTCCTGAAAGATACTATGGTTTTCTTCTTGATGGGGATCGAGAGGATTGCATCATCGATGATGATGAGCCTACTAGTTTTCAGCAGGCTATCACGAGTGGCGACTCAGTGAAGTGGCTGGATGCAATGAGATCCGAAATGGAATCCATGTACACTAATAAAGTATGGACTTTAGAAGTTGCTCCTCCTGGGGTAAAACCAGTTGGGTGCAAATGGATCTTCAAAAAGAAGATTGGTACATTTGGACAAGTAGAAACCTACAAAGCTAGACTAGTAGCAAAAGGTTTTCGTCAAAGACCAGGATTGGACTATGATGAAACTTTTTCACCAGTAGCTATGCTTAAATCCATTCGGATCATGCTTGCCATTGCTGCCTTCCGTGACTATGAAATCTGGTAAATGGATGTAAAAACAGCTTTTCTAAATGGACATCTAGAAGAGAGTGTTTACATGGATCAACCAGAAGGTTTCTTAGACAGTGGGAGCAGCGGAAGAGTGTGCAAATTGCTTAAATCCATTTATGGGTTAAAGCAAGCATCGCGGAGTTGGAACATCTGCTTTGATGAAACAGTCAAGGAATTTGACTTTATCAAAAATATAGATGAACCATGTATTTATAGGAAGATTGTAGAAGTAGCAGTAGTCTTCCTTGTTTTGTACGTCGACGACATACTACTGATAGGGAATGCTATCCCTATACTACAATCAGTAAAGCTCTTCTTGTCACAGAAATTCTCTATGAAAGACTTGGGAGATGCATCATACATTCTGGGCATTAAGATCTATCGAGATAGATCTAATAGAATATTGGGACTTTCAAAGTCCAGGTATATAGACACTATACTAAAGAGATTTAGTATGGAAGATTCCAAGCGCGACAATATGCCCGCTTGTCTCGGAATCACCCTCTCCAAGGAGATGTCTCCAAAGACTGATGGAGAGAGAGCTCGCATGGGCATTATACCCTACGCTTCGGCGATAGGATCAATAATGTATGCGATGTTATGTACCAGACCGGATGTAGCTTACGCACTTAGTGTGGTAAGCAGGTATCAGTCTGACCCAGGTGAGAAATATTGGAGAGCGGTGAAGAACATTCTCAAGTACCTAAGAAGGACTAAGGAGATGTTCTTGATTTACGGTAATGGGGACCTCCAGGTAGAGGCTTTTACCGACTCCGGCTTCCAAAGTGACAAGGATGATTCTAAATCCATTTCGGGTTTTGTGTTTACCCTCAATGGAGGGGCGGTATGTTGGAAGAGTTCCAAACAAGATACCGTCGCAGACTTAACTATGGAGGCTGAGTATATAGCTGCTAGTGAAGCCGCTAAAGAGGCTGTCTGGATGAGGAAGTTCATTTCTGAACTTCAGGTGGTTCCGTCCATTGCCAATCCAATACCTTTGTATTACGATAACAATAGCGCTGTAGCTTTAGCGAAGGAACCAAGGTCCCATCAGAAATCCAGGCATATCTTAAGGCGGTTTCACCTGATCAGGGAGATCGTGGATCGTCGGGAGATCGAGATACGGAGAGTGGACACAAAAGACAACACGGCAGATCCATTCACCAAGGCCATTCCTCAAGTACAGTTCGAGAGGTTATTTGAGATGTTGGGCATGCGGTACGCCAGCAACTGGATCTGGTAGAGACAGTGGGTACTCATTGCAGCAATTATAGGCCTTAGTGCAAGTGGGAGATTGTTGGATATATATGCCCTAGAGGCCTACATTGTATAGGATGCTTGGGATATGTATGTACATGACAGTCTTGCTTGGTATGATAGTACGCTATTTGGTTTGACTTTGTCTTAACGTATGATATATTTTACTTGGTATTTATATATATATGTTGATAAAGCCCATAGGGTGTTTGTCTGACTACCGGCGTTGTGATGGCAGTCATACTAGTGGGAGCTGGATAGTCAATAGGCACACCTTTAGATGTCCCTGGTCGCAGGAGTATCGAGATTAGGCATCGATACTCCGGAGTAGACTAGTGTATACATATCTAGACCCTGACGAGGGGCGATGGATTGGTCCCGCAACCATTGGTGGTGTTCACCTAAGATTGTATACAGATGCTCACTGGGTGTGAGTACACCGGACAGGACTCGCCGAGAACTGACTGGATGGTATTATACCTAACGTCAGATAGCAGTTCTCAGGTGACATGTGTGCAGATAGTCCGTTGACTTAAGGTCATCATTTGTCTCGTGTGGGTTCCCACTGTGCTTTGATTATTACCCTACCACGGCTCAAAGGAGTCGTGCAAACAGGTTTCAGTTGGGCACAGTCCCGAGCCACGTGGAGGCAGTGAGCGACTGTTAGGGATTCGTCTCTCCCGGTATAGGGAGTTGATATCGCACTGTGGTCGGTTGGTCATTACCATAAGTCCCTGGCCAGGGCTGATTGAGAATTACTGATGGAATGATCAGTAGATTCTCGGGTGGTCTTGAACCATACCGACACGACTTGTACGGTTATTAGGGGTCCGACGTCCACCACCTCCCTAGACCATACATGCGATACTCTTAGACGAACAGACCGGACTGCACGGATATTGTCACAGACAGGCTCAGTAGGATTTCAGATGGGTTACCTCATCAAGCTTTCTTATCGACAACTACCTGGGGACCATTACGTACAGCTAGTGCCGCTTGCGGTCTGTGGTTAAACCCACTGCCAGCGTAGTAGTTGAGTCTTTAGAGTCCCACATAGAGATTTCCCAAACCCAGGCGAAAAGATATAGAGGTCGTATGGTTTTACGACAAAGGTTCGGATGCATACGTGTTTGAACGCACGTACGACATTCGGACAGTTTTTACTAGCCGGCTTTGGTTTAAGCCAGATTCTAGTATCAGGTTATTGGATTTATACAGTCTAAAATATTTCCGTGTTTTCACGGATGAGAGGGGCGTTCTCGTAATTTTCCGAGAAGCTTCTAGAAGGATGTGACATGGAGGGAGAGGTGGCATTTTCATTTAATGAATTAGTGACTCATTGTGAGTGATTCATCATGTCATTAATGCATTATTAAATGTTTAATGACTCACATAATGAATCATCCACTTGCATTAATGAAACATGATGAATAATCTCATATTATTCATTTCTTTTTAATTCATTATGTTTCATATATCTAGTGAGAAGCTTTTTCATTTTCATTATAATTATCATTATCATCTTCCCACTCTCTCTCTTCAAGTTCTCTCTTCTTCACCAAACCTAATCCTACCCTCATGAGTCGAGAACAAGGATTAGGAAAGACTAATTACTCCATAACCTATCTCTACATCACCTTAGCTACTCTATTTAGCAACTAGAGAAACTAAGTAACCTCAAGTTTAGAGGTTATAGCTTGGATTAGGATTCTCGGGTGGATCGTCTATCACGGAAGAAAGCCGAAGAGGACGTGGAGATCCAAAGAGACCGTAGATAACATTAAGACGAAGGACTAGAACCGTTTGGTATAATCTCTTAACATAGTAGTTTAGAACTCTATAGCTTTTGTTAAAACTTGTTTAGCAAACGATTCATACGGTTATTCGATGTTTAATCATAGAACAAGATTGTTATTCATATTTCCGCCTCCCCATACGTATTGGGGTGTTGAACATCGACTTACACTTTGTACTTCATTATATTCTCTGATGATCTCTCAAGATTCAGACATATGTTCCTGTTGAAACACAAGTCCAAACCTTTTGAGATATTCACAAAATATAAGTTAGAAGTAGAGAACGAACAACGGGTATAAGTATTATGTCCTATGATGAGATCAGGGAGGAGAATACTTGAGTGCGGAATTCCTGTATTATTCTAAAGGAGAATGAGATTCTCTCTGGGCATTACTCCTCCGAATACACCATAGCACGATGGTATATCGGGACGGAGCAATAGCACCCTATGTGATATAATGTGCTCTATGATGAGTACTACTGAGTTTCCTATTTTCTTTTGGGAGTTATGCACTTGAGAAGCTGCATACCTATTGAATAGGGTTCGAATCAAATCAGTTGCCTACCACTTCATATGTGATATGGAAAAGGAAGAGCCTATATCTTAAGTTTGTTAAGATTTGGGGTTGTCCGGCCTGTCTAAAAAGCAAAATCCGGACAAGCTCGAGGCAAGGTATGCGATGTAGCACTGGAAAGGTTCCAGCTATACAAACTACAGTTGATGATTTGGTAGAACCGAAGGATTCAATAGTAACCAACGAACCTCAGCCTCTCCACCGATCTAGTAGGGTTCCTCACCCACCTGAGAGATATTTCGGTTTCTCTATGACAGTGGGAGCGAGGATTGCATCATGAGATGATGACCCAACTAGTTTCGAGCTGGTCATCAGGAGTGGGACTCTGTAAGAATGGCTGGATGCTTAGCGATCTGAGATGGAATCCTTATACACCAACAAAGTATGGACTTTGGTTGCTTTATCTGAAGGGTTAAATCCCCATCAGGAGCAAGTATATCTTGAGAAGATTATTTGGTGTACATGAAAAAGTGAAGACTTTCAAAGCTAGACTTGTTAAAAGTTTACATCATTGACCAGGTATGGATTATGATGAAACCTTTTCTAAGCAGCTATGCTTAAGTCCATCCAGATCCTACTTTCCATGGCTACATACCATGACTACGATATCTGGCGGTTGGGTGCCATGACTGCTTTTTTAAATGATGATTTGGAAGAGAGTGTCTATAAGTACACAGCCAGAAAGCTTCGTAGACAGTGGGAGCAGCGGAAACGTGAGAAAGATGTTTTATATGATAAAGCAGGCATCGCGGAGTTGGAATGTCTGTTTTGATGTGGTAGTCAAAGAGTTTGACTTCATCAAAATGGTAGATGAACCTTGTATATACAAAAAAGGTAGTAGGGAGTATGGTGGTGATCCTCGTAGAGTACGTGGATGACAAACTCTTGATAGGGAAGGAGTTTCCTATGCTACGCTCGGTCAATCTCCGCTTATCACAAGGATTCTCCATATAGGATCAAAGTGATACCTCCTAAATCCTAGGTTTTGGATCTATGAGATAGATCTAATTGGATGTTAGGATTCTCACTAGATGTAGTGAGATGGTATCCATCAATCTTGGGGAGAATCACTGGGAAGGTTCCACGGTGATAAGGACGACTGAATGTCAGTTACATGCATTGTCTTTACCCTCAGTGGAGAGACGGTATGTTGGAAGAGTTCCAAGCTAGATACCGTGACTTACTAGATGATTAAAGGCAAAATACATCGTTACCAAGGATGCTACCAAAGAGGCAGTCTGGATATATATAAGTTCATGAGATGAACTTCGTTACTACCATTGTGTGACAATGGAGTTGTGGCTTTTGCCAAGGAACCCCCCCGTCCCATCAGAAATCTAGATATAATTCTTAGGCAGTATCACCTGATCATGGAGATGTTTGATCACCAGGGGATCGAGGTCAGGAGAGTAGACTTAGAGGACAACACGGCGGATTCACTCATAAAGGCCATTTCCCAGAGAGAGACTTTTATGGGATGGTTGAGTATGAGATACTTCAACCACTGTTATCAGATGGCCCGAGTGCAAGTGGGAGATTGTTAGTTATATGATTGCCCTAGAGGCCATTACTATACATGTAATGTATATTGTAGTGGATGCTTGGACATATATAGGGAGGACTTTCTTGCTCGACATAATAGTATGCTATCTGGTTACTCTTTACCTTAACATGTACAATGATTGTCTCTCTGTTACATGTTGGTAAAGCCCTTAGGATGTGTACTTGACTTCCTGGACTATGATGAGGATCATACTAGTGGGGACATGATAGTCCATAAGTACATCCTTCAAGGTCCCTAGTCATGGGTGTATCGAGACAGGGCATCGATGCACCAGAGTAGACTAGCGTATACGCATCTTGACCCATATGATGGGCGATGGATGATCCCATATCCATCGGTGTTTGACATCAAGGATGGTGTACGAGTGCTCAGTGGAGACTGGGTATATTGGACGGACTCACCGAGAACTCCCAGATGGTATTATACCTCACGTTAGATGGCAGTTCTCCGGTGACACTGGTACAGAGTAGTTTGTTGACCCGAGATCGTCATAGAGTCTTGTGTGATTACCACTGTGCTTTGATTTCCATCATACCACGTCCAAGAGGGCGTGCAAAAAGGTGGCTTTTGGGTATAGTCCCGAATCACATAGAGGCAATGAGCGATAGGAGGGGATTCGTCTCTCCCGGTATAGGGAGTTGATGTTGTGCCGTGTTCGATTGGCTATAACCGGAAATCCCAGGCCAGGGTTGCTGAGATTTACTGGTAAGTGTTACCAGTAGTTTCTCGAACTGTTATAGACTTCATATCGACACGACTTATCGAGCTACTGGGATCTGACGTTTACCACCCCTAGGCGAGATATGCGACATATCAGACGATGAGACCGGACTGTACGGGAGTGTTACTGATTGGATTCGCAGGAGAACTAGCGGGCTTGCTTGTTGATCTTCTGATCGCTCAATACCCGGGTGGCCGTTACGCTAAGCACACCGCTTGCGGCTTGTGGGTGTTTGATATGATCATCACCTACTGCCGGCGTATTGACGAGTCTTTAGAGTTCTACACAGGGGTTTCCTGGCTCAAGCGAAACGGAGTAGGAGCACATATGTGATATGTGCGGGATCGAGATTAATACGATATGAGATACCGTATTCTATTCTCGTGATTCGTGACATTGATCGGTTGTATGCGATATAGCCGGGTTATCGGATCAAGTGTTGATTCGATAAGTTGTTATATTTGATATTAGTCGGTTATAGCCTGATTATTAAATCAAGAGTTGATTTAATAATTTAGTGCATAATTATATATTTGATATATTACATTGCATTAACTAGTATTAGCTCACTTATGATTTATTTTCTCACTAGTTTGTGCACATTGTTTATATGTGATATATGCAAGTGTACATGTTTGTATCATGTTTGATGATACATCAAAGTTGGGTGTATGAGACTCATACCAAGATTAGGGTAAAGATTAGGGTTATTGTTTTATCTTAAGATTTAACAAATGGGTTTAACTTAGTCAAAGTAATCAAGCTTGAAGAAGCTTGGAGAAGCTTTGACAAAGTCCACTCTTTTGTCATTTCTTTTGATATTCTTTAACCTAACCTTTAACCTAATACTTTGGTTAATTCTCTACATGAGTTAAGCATGATAGCTTAACTCACCCATGGTTACATTATTGAGGATAAGTTTTCATTTGGATGGATTATTCTTTCTTCTTCTTCTTCTTCTTCATCATCAAGCTCCATCCAAAAGCTTACTAGCTTCAATGGTGCTATGAGAAAAAGAGTGAGAAAATCAATTCTAAAGTGAGCCCACTTCCTGCTTCTTCATCCTATACCACTTGCCATGTAGTAGAGTGTGTTCTCTTCACAAAGTTTATGACCTAGTGAAGGAATAGCTTGAGTTAGTGTCTCCCCGACGTAGATCATCTTCGGCCTCGAAGTCATCGTAGCAAGCACGTTCGTTCTTCTCGTGGAGCTTCTCTAGAGTCCGGAGTTCACGATCGCAGCGATGGGGACGTCTACACGGAGCTAATGAAGTGAAGGACCGGATCTACAAAGGTTGTAATCCCTTTCACTTAGTGTTAAAGTTGTTAACATGCTAGTTTTCGCCTAAAACCTAGTTTAAAGATCCGTATTAGAGTTGTTCAGCACGGCTAAAATTTTAATCGGGCATGGTTGATGCCTCGTAGACCCTTGTATGCATGCCTAGCAACCCTACAGGCAAAACGGAGTAGGGACACATATGTGAAATGTGCAGGACCGAGGATAATGCGATATGAGATACCATATTATATTCTCGCGATATTTGATATCAGCCGGGTCATCGGATCAAGTGTTGATTCGATGAATCGGTAAATGAGATATTAGTCGGTTATATACGATATAGCCGGATTGTCGGATCAAGTGTTGATTCGATAATTTAATGTATAATAATATATATAATATATTAAATTACATTAACTAATATTAGATCACTAAAAGATTCTTTTTCTCACTCGGGTAATACATCGATATGTAGGGTTCCTAGGCACACTCATGAGGTTCCACAAGGCATCAACCATGCCAAAATCAAATTTTTACATGTGCTGAGAAACCCTAATGCAAGATCGTAACTAAAGGTAAGGCGAAAGCAAGCAAGTTAACTACTTTAACTACAAGTGAAAGGGACTACAACCTTTGTAGATCCGGTCCTCCACTTCTAAAGCTCCGTGACGACGTCCCTTCGCTGCGATCATCGGGATCCCGGACTCTAGCGATGGTTTTGTCGGAGAAATAAGCGAGCTAGGTCATTGACTTCGATGCCGAAGATGATCTACGTCGAGGCGACTCAAACTCAAGCTACATCTTCACTAGGTCATGAACTTTGTGAAGATAACACACTCTACTACATGGCAAGTGGTAGAGGATGAAGAAATAGGAAGTGGGTTCACTTTGGATTTGGATTTCTCACTTGGTTTCTTCACTTGAAAATTTTCTAGCAAAGGTTTTCTTCACTTCATAAAGAAGAAGAAGAAGAAGAAGAAAAGAAAATGAATTATTATCTAAAGAATAATTCAAGTGAAGTCTTATCATCTTGCAACCATGGGTGAGTTTTCTTTTTTGTAGAGAATAAACTAGAGTTTAGGTAATGGTTAGGTTAAAGGATAAAACAAAATGGTTGCACCTTTTTCAAAAATGCTTGAAGTATCATGAAGCTTCTAGCAAAGCAAGAAAATCCACCATTTAGTTTTAATAAAATAAATAAATAAAACCCTAACCATTAACCTAAACATGGTGTAAATCATACACACACCCAAGTTTGCATGTATCATCAATCATGATACAAACTAGTGCACAAACATATATCACATATACAACTTGTGCACATCAAGTGAGAAAATCAATCTTAAGTGAACAATACTAGTCAATGTAAAGTAATATATCCAATATATAATTATACATTAAATCATTAAATCAACACTTGATTTAATGATCCGGTCATACTGCATATAACCGACTAATATCAAGTGTATCAGTATATCGAATCAACATTTGATTCGGTAACCCGGTTATATCTTATATAACCGTCCGATGATACAAATCGTCAGAATAGAATTCAGTATCACATACTGATATTATTCTCGGTCCCGTACATATCTCATATGCGCTCCTATTTTGTTTCGCTTGAGCCAGGAAACCTCTGTGTAGGACTCTAAAGACTCGTCAATACGCCGGCAGTAGGTGATGATCATATCAAACACCCACAAGCCGCAAGCGGTCTGCTAAACGTAACGGCCACTCAGGTATTGAGCGATCAGAAGATCAATGAGCAAGCCCGCTCACACTCCTGTGAATCCAACCAGTAACACTTACCGTACAGTCCGGTCTGTTCGTCTGATATGTCGCATATCTCGCCTAGGGGTGGTAAACGTCAGACCCCAGTAGTTTGATAAGTCATGCCGATGTAAGGTCCATAACAAGCGTGAAACTACTGATAACTCTTACCAGTATATCACTGCAACCCTGGCCAGGGATTTCCAGTTATGGCCAGTCGAGCATAGCGCAACATCAACCCCCAATACCGGGAGAGACGAATCCCCTCCTATCGCTTATTGCCTCCATGTGAATCGGGACTGTACCCAAAAACCACCTGTTTTCATGCCTCAGTAGAGCCGTGGTAGGGTGGAAATCAAAGCACAGTGGGAGACACACAAGACTCTATGACGATCTCGGGTCAACAGACTAAGCTGTACCAGTGTTACCAGAGAACTGCCATCTGACGTGAGGTATAATACCATCTGGGAGTTCTCGGCGAGTCCGTTCAGTGTACCCAGTCACCACTGAGCACCCGCATACCATCTCTGATGTCAAACACTAATGGATATGGGATCATCCATCGCCCATCACATGGGTCGAGAAGATATACTCTAGTCTACTCTGGAATATCGATGCCCCGTCTCGATATTCACACGACTAGGAACATTGAAGGATGTACTCATGGACTACCCAGGCCCCACTAGTTTGATCTACATCATAGTCCTGGAAGTCGAGTACACATCCTAAGGGCTATATCAACATGTAACAGAGAGACTGAAAGTATACATGTTAAGATAAAGAGCAATCAGATAGTGTACTATCATGTCAAGCAAGAAAGTCCTACCTATATATGTCCCAGCATCCACTACAATATACATCCTATATACAGTAATGGCCTCTAGGGCATACATATAACTAACAATCTCTCACTTGCACTAGTGCCATCTGTAGCAGTGGTTGCAGTATCTAATACTCAACCATCCCATATAAGTCTCTCTCTGGGAAAAAGCCTTTGTGAGTGGATCCGCCGTTTTATCCTCTGAGTCTACTCTCCTAACATCGATCACCATAGAGATCAACTATCTCCATGATCAGGTGATGCTGCCTCAGAATATTTCTGGGTCACTGATGGGACCAGGGTTCCTAGGACAAAGCCACTCTTCCATTGTCACACAATGGTAGGAACCTAGTTCATCTTATGAACCAATATACATCCAAACTGCCTCTTTGGTAGTATCTTTGATAGCGATGTCACCATCCTTTATCGTCTAGTTTGCCACGGTATCTAGCTTGGAACTCTTCCAACATACCGTGCCTCCACTGAGGGTAAAGACAATACCTGCAACTGACATTCAGTCGTCCTTATCACCCTGGAACCTTTCCAGTGATTCTCCTCAGGATCTATTGATATCATCTTACTACAACTAGTGAGAATCTTAACATCCATTTAGATCTATCTCATAGATCCAAAACCCAGGAATTAGGAGGTATCATTTTGATCCTATATGGAGAATCCATGTGATAAGAGGAGATTGACCGTGCGTAGCATAGGAAACTCTTTTCCTATCAAGAGTATGTTGTCCACGTACAATACGAGGATGATCACCTTACTCTCAATACCTTTTTGCATATACAAGGTTCATCTACCATTTTGATGAAGTCAAAAACTTTGACTATCGCATCAAAACAGATGTTCCAACTCCGCGATGCCTGCGTTATTCTGTAAAGCAACCTGCACACGTTTCCGCTGCTCCCACTGTTTGCGAAACCCTCTGGCTATGTACTTATAGACGTTCTCTTCTAAATCAGTATTTAAAAAAGCAGTCATGACACCCAACCGCCAGATATCGTAGTCATGGTATGTAGCCGTGGTAAGTAGGATCCGGATGGACTTAAGCATAGCCACTTGGAAAAGGTTTCATCATTATCTACGCCTGGTCGATGACGAAAACCTTCAACAAGTCTAGCTTTGAAAGTCTCAACTTTTCCATCTACACCAAGTAATTTTCTCAAGATATACTTGCTCCTGATGGGGATTTAACCTTTCAGATATAGCATCCAAAGTCCATACTTTGTTGGTGTACATGGATTCCATCTCAGATCGCTAAGCATACAGCCATTCTTACAGAGTCCTCACTCTTGATGGCTTGCTCGAAACTAGTTGGGTCATCATTTCATGATGCATTCCTCGCTCCCACTGTCATCGAGAAACCAAAGTATCTCTCAGGCGGATGAGGAACCCTACCAGATCGGCGGAGATGCTGAGGTTCGTCGGGGACTATTGAATCCTTTGGTTCTGTCAAATCATCAGCTGCAGTTTTGTATAGCTGGAACCTTTCCAGTTCTATAGAACTGACCTTGCCTCGATCTTGTCCGGATTTTGCTTTTGACATAGGCCGGACAATCCAAAATCTTAACTTTCTTAAGAGATAGGCTCCTCCCATACCATATCTCATATGGAGTGGTAGGCAGTGATATGATCCGAACCTAATTCAATAGGTATGCAGCTTCTTAAGTGCATAACCCCCAAAAGGAAACAGGTAACTCAGTAATACTCATCATAAAGAACAGCATATCTCATAGGGTGCGATTGCTCCGCCCTGATACACCGTTGGGCCGTGGTATATTCAGAGGAGTAATACTGAGAGAGAATCTCATTCTCCTTTAGATAGTCCAGGAATTCTATGCACAAGTATTATCCTCCCTGATCTTATCATAGGACATAATACTTATACCCGTATTTTGGTTCTCTACTTCTAACTTATATTCTGTGAATATCTCAAAAGTTTCGGACTTATGTTGTAGGGTTCCTAGGCACTCTCAAGAGGTCTCACAAGGCATCAACCATGCCAATTTTAAATTTTACGGTGCCGAGAAACCCTAGACTACGGATCGTTAACTAGATATTTAGGCGACAAAGCAACTAGTTAACTACTTTAACTAAGAGTACGGAAATACAACCTTTGTAGATCCGGTCCTCCACCTCCACGGCTCCGTGATGAAGTCCTCTCCGCTGTCCAAATGAAATCCCGGGCTCTAGCGTCGGCTTCATCGGAGAAATGGGCGGGCAAGGTCGTCGGCTTCGTGCCGAAGATGATCTACGTCGAAGCATCACAAGATCAAGCTCCCACTTCACCAAGTCATGAAACTTGTGAAGAAAACACACTCTACTACTTGACAAGAGGTAGAGGATGAAGAAATAGGAAGTGGGTAGACTTTAGAATTGGATTTCTCATTCTTTTTCATCAATCACCATTGATGGTCCAAGGTTTCTTCATGTTGAAGATGAAGAAGAAGAAGAAGAAAATGTTATGACAAGTATTATAATAAGAATAATAAAATCATTCTTATCATAATCATGAACCATGGTCAAGTGTAGAGAACTAACTAAGGTTCAAGTGAATGGTTAGGGTTAAGCATGAGACAAAATGGTCACTTTAGTCAAAGCTTCATGAAGCTTCAAAGATAAAACAAAACTAGCAACCATTTTCCCTTTTTCTTTTCCAAAATAAGATAAATGAAATAAATAAAAGAAAACCCTAACCATTTACTTAACCATAGGTTTAACTCTTTACACATACCCTAGCAAACATGTATCATCAAACATGATACAATCATTTGCACAAAAAGTATATCACATATACAACTTGTACATCCAAGTGAGAAAATCCATTTAAAGTGAACCAATACTAGTTAATGCAAAGTAATATATCAAATATATAATTATACATTAAATCATTAAATCAACACTTGATTTAACGATCCGGTCATATCGCATATAACCGACTAGTATCCTATGTATCGGTTTATCGAATCAATACTTGAATCGATAACTAGGTTATATCGCATACAACCAATCGATACATTTATCGCGAGAATGGAATACGGTATCACATACACGCATTATTCTCGGTCCCGCACATATCTCATATGCGCTCCTATTTCGTTTCGCTTGAGCCAGGAAACCTCTGTGTAGGACTCTAAAGACTCGTCAATACGCCGGCAGCAGGTGATGATTATATCAATCACCCACAAGCCGCAAGCGGTCTGCTAAACGTAACGGCCACCCGGGTATTGAGCGATCAGAAGATCGACGAGCAAGCCCGCTCATACTCCTGTGAATCCAACCAGTAACACTTACCGTACAGTCCGGTCTGATCGTCTGATATGTCGCATATCTCGCCTAGGGGTGGTAAACGTCAGACCCCAATAGCTTGATAAGTCGTGTCGATATGAGGTCTATAACAATTCGAGAAACTGCTGGTAACACTTACCAGTAAATCTCAGCAACCCTGGCCAGGGATTTCCGGTTATAGCCAATCGAACACAGCGCAGCATCAACTCCCTATACCGGGAGAGACGAATCCCCTCCTATCGCTCATTGCCTCCATGTGACTCGGGACTGTACCCAAAAACCATCGTTTTACACGCCCTCTTGGACGTGGTAAGGTGGAAATCAAAGCACAGTGGGAACCACACAAGACTCTATGACGATCTCGGGTCAACAGACTACTCTGTACCAGTGTCACCAGAGAACTGCCATCTAACGTAAGGTATAATACCATCTGGGAGTTCTCGGCGAGTCCGTCCAGTGTACCCAGTCTCTACTGAGCACCCGTATATCATCTCCGATGTCAAACACCAATGGATATGGGATCATCCATCGCCCATCTGTATGGGTCGAGAAGGTATACGCTAGTCTACTCTGGTATATCGATGCCCCGTCTCGATATACCCATGACTAGGGACTTTGAAGGATGTACTTATGGACTATCATGTCCCCACTAGTATGATCCGCATCACAGTCCAGATAGTCAAGTACACATCCTAAGGGCTTTACCAACATGTAACAGAGAGACAATCAGTATACACGTTAAGGTAAAGAGTAACCAGATAGCATACTATCATGTCGAGCAAGAAAGTCCTCCCTATATATGTCCCAGCATCCACTACAATATACATCCTATGTACAGTAATGGCCTCTAGGGCATACATATAACTAATAATCTCCCACTTGCACTAGGGCCATCTGATAGCAGTGGTTGCAGTATCTCATACTCAACCATCCCATAAAAGTCTCTCTCTGGGAAAAGGCCTTTGTGAGTGGATCCGCCGTGTTGTCCTCTGAGTCTACTCTCCTAACCTTGATCCCTTAGAGATCAACCATCTCCATGATCAGGTGATACTGCCTTAGAATATGTCTGGATCACTGATGGGACCGGCGTTCCTTGGCATAAGCCACAACTCCATTGTCATAGAATGGGAGGAACAAAGTTCATCTCATGAACTAATATACACCCAGACAGCCACTTTGGTAGCATCTTAAGTAGCGATGTATCCTGCCTTTATCGTCTAGTATGTCACGGTATCTAGCTTGGAACTCTTCCAACATACCGTCCCTCGATTGAGGGTAAAGACAATGCCTGTGACTGACTTTCAGTCGTCTTTATCACCCTGGAACCCTTCCAGTGATTCTCCCCAGGATCGGTTGATACCGTCTCACTACAACTAGTGAGAATCCTAACATCCATTTAGATCTATCTCATAGATCCAAAAACCCAGGATTTAGGAGGTATCACTTTGATCCTATATGGAGAATCATTGTGATAAGCGGAGATTGACCGAGCGTAGCATAGGAAACTCCTTCCCTATCAAGAGCATGTCATCCACGTACTCTACGAGGATCGTCACCATACTCCCTACTACCTTTCTGTTTATACAAGGTTCATCTACCATTTTGATGATGTCAACTTCTTTGAATAATCCATCAAAACAGATGTTCCAACTCCGCGATGCCTGCTTTATCCTATAAAGCATCTTGCACACGTTTCCGCTGCTCCCACTGTCTACGAAGCCCTCTGGCTGTGTACTTATAGACGCTCTCTTCCAAAACATCATTTTAGAAAAGCAGTCATGGCACCCAACCACCAGATATCGTAGTCATGGTATGTAGCCGTGGCAAGTAGGATCTGGATGGACTTAAGCATAGCTACTTGAAAAGGTTTCATCATTATCCATGCCTGGTCGATGACGAAAGGCTTTAACAAGTCTAGCTTTGAAAGTCTCAACTTTTCCATCTACACCAAGTAATCTTCTCAAGATATACTTGCTCCTGATGGGGATTTAACCCTTCAGATATAGCAACCAAAGTCCATACTTTGTTTGTGTACATGGATTCCATCTCAGATCACTAAGCATCCAGCCATTCTTACAGAGTCCCACTCCTGATGGCCAGCTCGAAGCTAGTTGGGTCATCATCTCATGATGCAATCCTCGCTCCCACTGTCATAGAGAAACCGAAATATCTCTCAGGTGGGTGAGGAACCCCACTAGATCGGCGGAGAGGCCGAGGTTCGTTGGTAACTATTGAATCCTTTGGTTCTTTCAAATCATCAGCTGCAGTTTGTATAGCTGGAACATTTCCAGTTCTACATAACTGACCTTGCCTCGAGCTTGTCCGTATTTTGCTTTTAGACATAGCCCGGACAACCCTAAATCTTAACCAACTTAAGATATGGGCTCTTCCCTTATCATATCACATATGAAGTGGTAGGCAACTGATTTGATCGGAACCCAATTCAATAGGTATACAGCTTCTCAAGTGCATAACTCCCAAAAGGAAATAGGAAACTCAGTAGTACTCATCATAGAGCACACCATATTATATAGGGTGTGATTGCTCCGCCCCGATATACCATCGTGCTATGGTGTATACGGAGGAGTAATGCTGAGAGAGAATTTCATTCTCCTTTAGAATAATCTAGGAATTCCGTGCTCAAGTATTCTCCTCCTTGATCACATCAAAGGACATAATACTTATACCCTTATATTGGTTCTCTACTTCTAACTTATATTCTGTGAATATCTCAAAAGGTTCGGACTTGTGTTTCAACAGGAACATATGTCTGAATCTCGAGAGATCATCAGAGAATGTAACGAAGTACAAAGAACCAGTCCTGGCATATGTAGACAGGGGACCTTACATACATCAACATGTATCATCCCAAGAGTTTACTAACTCTTTCTCTGCTTTCAGTAAACAGAGCTATGGTCATCTAATCTTTGTGATATGACTGGCAAGTTTCACAAGATGTAAATTCAAACTGATTTAAATATGCATCTAAAATGTAACTTCAGCCAGTCGGGTCGCATTGATATGACCTAGTCTATAATGCCTCAAGAAGGATTCGTTCATTTCTGAATTCTTCCTCTTGTGTGTGTTCAGTATACAAAAGAGCTGTAGTTTGATTTAGAACATCAATGCTTTTAGATAACGTGCCTGAACCGATCAACTTTTGATATAGGAAATGTTCAAAACATTATCCAACAATACAAAATTTTATCATTTCTTTACTATTAAAGAGAGTGATATGATTTTGTATATCAGGTTCGGTATCTAATAACATTCATTCAGAATCAATGTATTTGGAATACAGGGTGACAGTGACCAACAGACTTGGCTGCAACTCTTGCCCCGTTTTTTGTCTCATGAAACTTATCACCCGTTCTCAGTTCTCTACCTTTCTGTAGCCCTATGTAACAGATTACATATCTGGGATCCTGATCCGGTATCTAATACCCAGGACGTAGAGGATACTGAGAAACAGTTCTTCGTAATGAACACACCCGAAGATGATGCATCAGCATGCACTCTCTTCGTTTGGGCGGCACGAGAATTCTGGTAATCCCTAATTTCCTGCTCTGTCCTATAACAATTATAAGTTGGAGCGGGACCAACGTTCCCCAGCTCAGTATAACAAGCGGGTTCGGTCAATAATCCGTATTATTATCTTGATTAAGGCGTGATATGGTCGCTACCTGGAGAGAGAGAGAAGAAAACACTCAGCGTGCGCTCTTGCAAGAATATATTGGTTGTTATTTTATCTAATCAGGATGGCTCCCACTGCTTTTTATCAAATCTTCCTTCAAACCCTAAAAGGAAAGACTAGCCGGGATTAATTACACACTACAAGTTCGCCAATCTTTCAGCCAAGCCAGTGTCGGTACTTTGAGGGAGGTCCCCCGTGCTTTCGCACGAACCTAATTAATGTAAACCTCGTTTTCCCAGAGGCGTAACCCCGTTGACACCTTTCTAGTCACCTATTTGATCGGCTAATTGTAATGTATAAAACTCTCCCAGGAGTAACTCTTACTCGCAGCGGGTATCGGTATCCAACTATCTCATAGAAGGTATGCAATCTCATTGCAAATTTCAACACTTGAAATTCCCGATAATATTTTGCCCCTAGCTCGCAATGACCTTGACGCATGCCAAACAACCCATAGTCTGCTAGTCAAGTTCAACCCGTACATTTCTTGATTGAATTAAACCCACCCGCACGACCCTTGACGCATGCCAAACAACGCCGTACGAATACCCTAATCCAATCGCATCGTATGCTGGCAGATAAGCAGCATATAGCTACCGCACACTGCACCTTGACGAAAGCCAACAAATGCAGCACGAATACTATATACAACTTATCTGAAATGACGGAGGGCTACGACAGGTTTTTCTGAAAACCTATTGCGTAATGAACTTGATATCGTTGTAGAATCAAATGATTTTAAAATTGGAATGTTTTTGAGGCTTTTCTAGTTTTGCTAAAGGAGTCATTCCCGGTGAAGGGATCGTCGGTCCTTTCCTCATCGAATGAGGTGCGGGATATATCATATATATCACTATGCAAAGCAAAAACTCTTAAAAGCAATCAAAAGACAAACCGAGGGGTGTAGCATCTGCCAGTTATTGCTAAAGGAGTCACTCCCGGTGAAGGGATCTCGGTCCTTTCCTTATCGAATAAGGTGCAGGATATATCATATATACCGCTGTGCAAAGCAAGAACTGTAGCTACCTGTTTTATTTTGAAATTCGATTCTACAACATCTTAGGTTTCTTTTATTTCATTAATCACATTAATGAAGTCACATCATTTAAGTACCTAAACATCACAGATAAATACGACGTACACTTATGCCATCCGCATTCGCCTCGATGTCCCCTCATGCACCGTTAGGTTAGGTAACTAACGGCAGAGCGGGGCAGGGCTAGCACGGGTGTAAAACATAAGTAACGCCTATATAATATATCATATATACTATATGCAGTATCCATCACAGAACATATCACATGATCACATCACAGATATCGCAGCAGAAGAATCATATGAAATATTGGATATACTAGGACGTCCGTGTTTTCAATACGAGCCAGTATAAAGCACGGATTCCACGGTCGCGATGAATAGCCAAACCCACACCCCTAGACCCCTACGAGAGCGGCAAGCAACCCTACCAATTCTAGAGTTAGGAGACCCGGACTCGACTCCTCGAGTTGGTCTCCCACTGGACTCCAGAACCCGGTTACTTGTGCTCCCCTCCTTGGGTCTATCCTAGTACGGAAAAGGAAATAATATACAAAAGGTGACAACTTCCGCAACCTGGAAGTGCCCCAATAAAAGAATATTACATACAAGTTTTTACATGAATGAAAATGAAAAACACTCATCTCACATAAAACCCCCGGCTATTCAAACACGACGATCCAATATAACATATCCAGCAACACATAACATCACATGTCATCAACGTAAGTAAATATGCGCATCCCAATTGTCGTTGACATATAGCAACGAAACCGGCGATATCACATATTACACTTACGGTCACAGGAAAGAAAGTGTAAAACTACAACAGTTGGAATCCGCAACCACCTCAGACATCGCATGCCTGACCAAATGAATTCTTTAGACATCGCATGCCTAACAATTATAAACCCCGCATTTTAGTCTCAAAATCGAAAACACTTTTCAATACCAAGTCGGGTAATTCAACAAGATTCCCGACATCCTGATCGAATGCTCGTCGCAAACTTCAGTAGACGGCAGCACTCCCGATACCGGCGACGAAGTGCACCAAGGCGGAACACCGCTACCGCGAGCACCCGAACGGATGCTTTCGACGACGGGGTTCTCCTACAGTCACTTGGTCAGGGCTATGGAGTGAGGCTGTCTATTAAGTTTACCCGGCGAGTATCCGCGTACGCTACGTGATTGCGACGGACTTTTGATCACATCAAAATTCCGTGGCAACCGATCAAGTGAGACTAAACTGCTATGTTTATAATATTCATTCAGTTATCTCATAACTTATTGTGAATTCCAATTATTGTATCACATTCCGGATAAATAGAAAATGTTAAATTTTCCGATCGAGTAATCGAACACCCAAGTTTTCCCGAAACAGATCAACACATGAAATAAGTCTAACAACATTCAGTTCGTGCCTCAGTACCAACGGTCCAGCCGTAGAAGGGTCAAGCCAACGCCTCACATGTGGCACGCCGTACTGCCCCAAACCCGAAGGTTCAAAGGGCAGTTCAAGACGGTCACATAATCGAGTTAAGGTTTGTTGTCTTCTAGAGGGTCCATCGCGTTACTTGCACTACTTAGAACGTCATTAAACTACGGAAAAATCCAACACTTGGAAATTTTCCGGCAGGGGAAAAGTTGGGTATTTATATCCGGTCGAACTTTTTAACATATTCAAAAAAATATCCGGAAAACACTTAGACAAAGTTTGATAATCCGATCGAATCGACGAACACCTAATACAACCCAGAAAACTCAACTCTGTAGTCAGTTTTAAAAATTCCCAGGAAAACCAGAACCAGAAATTAGGAGTTACTGTGTAAAATTTAAAGCACAAAGATCCTAAACGGCCGCGGAACCGCCGCATTAGCCATGCTAATGCCGCGGTTCCGTCGCGTATTGGTGGATTCAGGAGTACGGGCTCCACAGTAATTCATCAAATTCCCTGCTGATTTTTCTTCATATTTTTAATCTGGAAAAAACCCATTTTTCGAAAAAAGTACAGAGAGCATCTATGGAGTTAGGGTTTCGGTTCGTTCGGATTTCAAACGTCGTCTACACTTCGCCTAAGGCTCTAGCTAGGCTCTGATACCACTGTAGGGTTCCTAGGCACTCTCAAGAGGTCTCACAAGGCATCAACCATGCCAATTTTAAATTTTACGGTGCCGAGAAACCCTAGACTACGGATCGTTAACTAGATATTTAGGCGACAAAGCAACTAGTTAACTACTTTAACTAAGAGTACGGAAATACAACCTTTGTAGATCCGGTCCTCCACCTCCACGGCTCCGTGATGAAGTCCTCTCCGCTGTCCAAATGAAATCCCGGGCTCTAGCGTCGGCTTCATCGGAGAAATGGGCGGGCAAGGTCGTCGGCTTCGTGCCGAAGATGATCTACGTCGAAGCATCACAAGATCAAGCTCCTACTTCACCAAGTCATGAAACTTGTGAAGAAAACACACTCTACTACTTGGCAAGAGGTAGAGGATGAAGAAATAGGAAGTGGGTAGACTTTAGAATTGGATTTCTCACTCTTTTTCATCAATCACCATTGATGGTCCAAGGTTTCTTCATGTTGAAGATGAAGAAGAAGAAGAAAATGTTATGATAAGTATTATAATAAGAATAATAAAATCATTCTTATCATAATCATGAACCATGGTCAAGTGTAGAGAACTAACTAAGGTTCAAGTGAATGGTTAGGGTTAAGTATGAGACAAAATGGTCACTTTAGTCAAAGCTTCATGAAGCTTCAAAGATAAAACAAAACTAGCAACCATTTTCCCTTTTTCTTTTCCAAAATAAGATAAATGAAATAAATAAAAGAAAACCCTAACCATTTACTTAACCATAGGTTTAACTCTTTACACATACCCTAGCAAACATGTATCATCAAACATGATACAATCATTTGCACAAAAAGTATATCACATATACAACTTGTACATCCAAGTGAGAAAATCCATTTAAAGTGAACCAATACTAGTTAATGTAAAGTAATATATCAAATATATAATTATACATTAAATCATTAAATCAACACTTGATTTAACGATCCGGTCATATCGCATATAACCGACTAGTATCCTATGTATCGGTTTATCGAATCAATGCTTGAATCGATAACTAAGTTATATCGCATACAACCAATCGATACATTTATCGCGAGAATGGAATACGGTATCACATACACGCATTATTCTCGGTCCCGCACATATCTCATATGCGCTCTTATTTCGTTTCGCTTGAGCCAGGAAAGCTCTGTGTAGGACTCTAAAGACTCGTCAATATGCCGGCAGCAGGTGATGATCATATCAATCACCCACAAGCCGCAAGCGGTCTGCTAAACGTAACGGCCACCCGGGTATTGAGCGATCAGAAGATCGACGAGCAAGCCCGCTCATACTCTTGTGAATCCAACCAGTAACACTTACCGTACAGTCCGGTCTGATCGTCTGATATGTCGCATATCTCGCCTAGGGATGGTAAACGTCAGACCCCAATAGCTCGATAAGTCGTGTCGATATGAGGTCTAAAACAATTCGAGAAACTGCTGGTAACACTTACCAGTAAATCTCAGCAACCCTGGCCAGGGATTTCCGGTTATAGCCAATCGAATACAGCGCAACATCAACTCCCTATACCGGGAGAGACGAATCCCCTCCTATCGCTCATTGCCTCCATGTGACTCGGGACTGTACCCAAAAACCACCGTTTTGCACGCCCTCTTGGACGTGGTAAGGTGGAAATCGAAGCACAGTGGGAACCACACAAGTCTCTATGACGATCTCGGGTCAACAGACTACTCTGTACCAGTGTCACCAGAGAACTGCCATCTGACGTAAGGTATAATACCATCTGAGAGTTCTCGGCGAGTCCGTCCAGTGTACCCAGTCTCTACTGAGCACCCGTATATCATATCCGATGTCAAACACCAATGGATATGGGATCATTCATTGCCCATCTGTATGGGTCGAGAAGGTATACGCTAGTCTACTCTGGTATATCGATGCCCCGTCTCGATACACCCACGACTAGGGACTTTGAAGGATGTACTTATGGACTATCATGTCCCCACTAGTATGATCCGCATCACAGTCCAGATAGTCAAGTACACATCCTAAGGGCTTTACCAACATATAACAGAGAGACAATCAGTATACACGTTAAGGTAAAGAGTAACCAGATAGCATACTATCATGTCGAGCAAGAAAGTCCTCCCTATATGTCCCAGCATCCACTACAATATACATCCTATGTACAGTAATGGCCTCTACGGCATACATATAACTAACATATGTTTCAACAGAAACATATGTCTGAATCTAGAGAGATCATCAGTGAATGTAATGAAGTATAAAGAACCGGTCCTGGCATGTGTAGACAGAGGACCTTACATACATCATCATATATCAGTCCTAAGAGTTTACTAACTCTTTCTCCGTTTCCAATAAACAGAGCTATGGTCATCTTATCTTTTTGACATGACTGGCAAGTTTCACAAGATGTAAATTCAAACTTATTTTAATATGCATCTAAAATGTAACTTAAGCTAGTCGGGTCACATTGATATGACCTAGTCTACAATACCTTAAGAAGGATTCGTTCATTTCTGAACTCTCCCTCTTGTGTGTGTTCTGTATACTAGGAACTGTAGTTTGATTTAGAACGTTAATGCTTTTAGATAACGTGCCTGAACCGATCAACTTTTGATATAGGAAATGTTCAAACCAATATTCAACAATAAAAAATTATATCCTTCTTTAATAAATAAAGAGATTGATATGATTTTGTATATCAGGTTCGGTATCTAATAACATTTGTTCAGAATCTATGTATTTGGAAATACAGGGTGACAGTGACCAACAGACTTGGCTGCAACACTTGCACCGTTTTCTGTCTCATGAAACTTATCATCCGTTCTCAGTTCTCTACCTTTCTGTAGCCCATGTAACGGATTACATTTGCGGGATCCTAATCCGGTATCTAATACCTAGGACGTAGAGGACACTGAGAAACCGTTCTTTATAATGAACACACCCGAAGGAGATGCATCTCATGCACTTTCTTCGTTTGGGCGGCATGGGAATCCTGGCATTCCCCTATTTCCTGCTCGGTCTTATAACAATTATAAGTTGGTGCGGGACCAACGTTCCCCAGCTCAGTATAACAAGCGGGTTCGGTCAATACATCCATATTATTATCTTGATTAAGGCGTGATATGGTTGTAGGGTTCCTAGGCACCCTAATGAGGTCTCACAAGGCATCAACCATGCCAATTTCAAAAATACGGTGCCGAGAAACCCTAGACTACGGATCGTTAGCTAGATGTCTAGGCGAAAATGAAACTAGTTTACATCTAAACTAAAGGAATACGGAAATACAACCTTTGTAGATCCGGTCCTCCACCTCCACGGCTCCGAGATGAGGTCCTCTCCGCTGTCCAAATCAAATCCGGGCTCTAGCGTCGGCTTCATCGGAGAACGAGCGGGCAAGGTCGTCGGCTTCGTGCCGAAGATGATCTACGTCGAGGCATCGCTAGATCAAGCTCCACCTTCACCAAACCATGATAACTTGTGAAGGAAACACACTCTACTACTTGGCAAGAGGTAGAGGATGAAGAAATAGGAAGTGGGTAGACTTTAGAATTGGATTTCTCACTCATTCTCATCACTTGCCATTAATGGAGCAAGCTTTCTTCATGTGAAGAAATGAAGAAGAAGAAGAAGCTAATTATGATAAGTTATTTTGTAAAATAAAAATGAATGAATACTTATCATAATCCAACCCTAGTTAGGTGTAGAGAATTAACTTAGGTTAGGTTGTATGGTTAGGGTTAGAGAAAGAAACAAAATGGTCAACCATTTCAAAGCTTCAAGTAGCTTCAAGGATAATCCAAAATTGGCCACCATTCTATTTCATTCATAAATCAATGAATAAATAAAAGAATAAGTAAATGAAGAATAAGAAACCCTAACCATTGACCAACCATGGTTTAAACCATACACCAAACTATCATGTATCATCAAACATGATACAAGCATGTGCACAAAATCATATCACATATATAATGCGCACATCCGAGCGAGAAAATCCATTTAAAGTGAACCGATACTAGTTAATGCAAAGTAATATATCAAATATATAATTATACATTAAATCATTAAATCAACACTTGATTTAACGATCCGGTCATATCGCATATAACCGACTAATATCCTTTGTATCGGCTTATCGAATCAACTTTTGATTCGATAACTAGGTTATATCGCATATAACCAATCGATACATTCATCGCGAGAATAGATGTCACGCCCCGCTTCCCAGTGTACGGCGAAGTGGTCGTGACGAGGCCCGCTACGTATGTACTCAGAAGTACATACGCTAAGCGTAACTAAGCAATATAAAATAATCACAAGAGACAAATGAGATTGAGATAACAGCAACTTTTATTAATAACATTCTTTATACAATGCATGAAATGAAAATACAACTGGAATGAAAAAAAGAAAGCAATGCCTAAACAGTGGCATAATAATAAAAGGAAATACTGGAAAGAACAAGTACAAAGTCTAGAGCTCTGGATCTTCTTGGAACTGCTCCAAATCTTCAGTTGTTGGCTCGGTCTCAACTTGGTCCAACGCACCTGACGACATTCAAAGAAGAAAGAAATAGAATGTCGTCAGCGAACAGGTCGCTCGGTAAGTCCCAAAGAAAAGTGGAGTGAGAATGGCAGAGTAACAGTATTTTCTAGAGTATTATGTTGTAGAATATTATGGAATATTGTTTAACGCAGTTGTTTGTAGCTTGGTACAGAAGAATGCCAGTGTATACGAGGGGGATCTCTATATGCTAGAGATCAGTGCAAACGGAGAGTACAAGGAACCGTTATGCCACGGTACAACAGCAACAGTATTCATGTTAGGTGTCTTAATCTGACCACCTCATTCCACTTTTAACATCTTCCGTACCAATCTACCCCTTTAAACCCCGTAATGTTTTAACAGTGTTGTAGTAATGGAATATGTAAATTGAGTGACTGACCAAAACCATGATATCAGTAAACATGTTGCAACTGTATAATCAGGTAAATGGAATATCAGGATAATGGAATGAATATCCATTGTTTGATTCAGTCAAAAATGAATATATTGTTAACTGTATTCAGGGATTCATGATTTCAAGTTGTGTTGGAATATGATTGAAATATAGATTGACTTGAATTATATTCAAGTCAGAATTAGTCAGACTCTAACCCGAGTCAGACTAAAAGAAAGATAATTTGAAGTTCAATATTAGCTAGGGGCCTTATTGTAATTTGTGAAACTTGAGGGGGTTTTATGTAAAAAGTACTTTTGTATAGTTTTCAAAATATACCTCAAGTATTTAATAATCGTCTTTATTATTGTAATGGATGTGAATTTTATTTGTGTTATTCTAGTGAATATATCCTAATAAAAGTATTAATTGTTTATTTGAAATTCGTGGTATTTTAATGTAACTTTTAATCTATGATTTTTAGGAAAAAGTGGAAACTTGATATTATAACAAAATAAGTGTTTAAATGATAATTATATATAATAAAACACTTAAATGATTTTTAAATGAATATTTTATTTACAAAAAATATTACTTTCCTTAAATATTGTATTTAAACCTTTCGAGACCGAATGCTCCTTGCGGAGGTCTGAATCTCGCACTACTAGCCTGCGGGTGCACGATGAACCGTGCTATCCCTAACAGGTTCCCCACGAATGGGTTGTAATGGCACTTTGCTCAGGTTTTATAAATACTTTTAATTTAGGGAAAAGATTTTCTAAATATAGGGTATTTATTTGTAAAAGTATATAGTTCTCCATATTTTAGTTGTTAGGGTTTCCTAGACCATCTAACCTATCTTCTATGGTCTAAACGATTAATCATTAGAGCCTCAAATCGCTTCTTCACCATCATGCAGCCAGGTAAGTGCCAGGTAAGTGGGAAGGAACCACGTCGTGGGCCTAATTAATAACCACTAGCCTAGACACACTTGCCTAGTCACCACAAGACAGATTAGATAACGATCGATGTCCATGACCAATCGTGTTTTCATTTTGTATAAGTTTTATTTAAAAAGAATTTACAATTTAAAGATTAAACTAAAAGTTATAAAGATTATGGTATTTTAGTGAAAAAGTCCTGTAATATCGTATTCTGTATTTTGTTATTCAGCAATTAGGGTTATAATGAGTGTGTGTAAGGGTAGGTCATTACCCCGTGACTTATATTAAGTTTTGGTGAAGTTTCAAGGTGAAATGAGTTATGTTAAAGTTAAGGGTATTAAAGTGCAAGAATACGGTTTCCATAAACGTTATCATTTCATGTGTGAAATTTCATCCAAATTGAATGAAACAAGTTTTGTTATCAAAATAAACATGATTAGGAGTGGGGTATCTAAATAGAACATTAAAATTTAACTTGATGGTATTTTTATGCAAGAAATACGGTTTTCTAAAGAACTTGTCATTTCATATGGAAAAGTACAATTAAATTTGATTTAAGGGTGATTAATAGTCAACATGCAAGAAGGTTGATAATATGTATTAGGTGACAAGTGGAATTTTTAAGAAAAACCGAATCGGAAATCGGTTTGTCCGATTTCCGTCGGGTTTCAAAAAGTCGTATTTTGCAAATATAGAAAAGAGAGGTAGAAGGTTGGGACTTACGGGTTTGGACAAGCTAAGCGTTCTAAAAGGTGTGGTGGTTGCCGATTCGTTGGAAACGTCACGTCGGTCTTGATCCGGTCGCCGGAATCCGTCGTCGGTTTCGGCAGCGCTTCGCTTCTCGCTCTTTGCACCAAGTTCTCAAGAGTTTTAGAGAGTATGCTTAGAGTTGTGAGGGGAAAAGGTAGAGGGTAGGGGCCTTTATATAGGGCTAGGCTAGGGTTAGGGTTAGGGTAGATGAAAAGTTAAAAAATAAAAATGTGATAAAATGTAATAAAAATGTATTAAAAGTGGAGTAATTGGGGGTTTTAAAGATCTCTGGAAGTGGTATTGGGCTGAAACTTTGTAGGTGCGTAGGGAATACCAAAAGACACAACTTTCATGTTGTGACCCTTGCCGGAATCGGCCTAAAAGGGGGTGACTCGGCCGTGACTCGGTCGGATCACTGAGTCGGCCGAGTCAAGGCCGAGTTGGCCGATTCCCGACCGAGTCCGGTGATCTGGATCTCCCCCGACGGTTCATCTACCCTCTGCAAGTGTTACATCTTTGGGTGTAGTGGGGGTTTTTGTGAGATATGCACGTGTAAACTCTTGGTATTCTAAAGGTTTTCTAAAAAATCAATAATAAAAATAATGTGGGGTATGGGATTCGAACTCTGGTGGCTTGGTTCAGCAATGCAAGGTATTACCAATGAGCTACAAGCTCCTTCTTGTAATTATTGTAAAGAGATAGATACTTAAAGTGTTATCAGCAACATTAATACTCCAAGTATACTTCAATTTTAATTTAAATTTTGGTATACAAAAATTGGAGTTGTTACAATAGAATACGGTATCACATACACGCATTATTCTCGGTCCCGCACATATCTCATATGCGCTCCTATTTCGTTTCGCTTGAGCCAGGAAACCTCTCTGTAGGACTCTAAAGACTTGTCAATACGCCGGCAGCAGGTGATGATCATATCAAACACCCACAAGCCGCAAGCGGTCTGCTAAAGGTAACGACCACCCGGGTATTGAGCGATCAGTAGATCAACGAGCAAGCCTGCTCACACACCTTTGAATCCAACCAGTAACACTTACCGCACAGTCCGGTCTGTTCGTCTGATATGTCGCATATCTCGCCTAGGGGTGGTAAACGTCAGACCCCAGTAGCTTGATAAGTCATGCCGATGTAAGGTCCATAACAAGCGTGAAACTACTGATAACTCTTACCAGTAAATCACTGCAACCCTGGACAGGGATTTCTAGTTATGGCTAGTCGAGCATAGCGCAACATCAACCCCCAATACCGGGAGAGACGAATTCCCTCCTATCGCTCATTGCCTCCATGTGAATCGGGACTGTACCCAAAAACCACCTGTTTACGCGACTCAGTAGAGCCGTGGTAGGGTGGAAATCAAAGCACAGTGGGAGACACACAAGACTCTATGACGATCTCGGGTCAACAGACTAAGCTGTAACAGTGTCACCTGAGAACTGCCATCTGACGTGAGGTATAATACCATCGGGAGTTCTCGGCGAGTCCGTTCAGTGTACCCAGTCTCCACTGAGCACTCGCATACCATCTCTGATGTCAAACACCAATGGATATGGGATCATCCATCGCCCATCACATGGGTCGAGAAGATATTCGCTAGTCTACTCTGGAATATCGATGCCCCGTCTCGATATTCCCACGACTAGGAACATTGAAGGATGTACTCATGGACTACCCAGGCCCCACTAGTATGATCTGCATCATAGTCCTGGAAGTCGAGTACACATCCTAAGGGCTTTATCAACATGTAACAGAGAGACAGAAAGTATACATGTTAAGATAAAGAGTAACCAGATAGCGTACTATCATGTCGAGCAAGAAAGTCCTACCTATATATGTCCCAGCATCCACTACAATATACATCCTATGTACAGTAATGGCCTTTAGGGCATACATATAACTAACAATAGATGGTGAGTACTAGATACAATGAGATATACAATAGATGTGTTTGGATAACCACTAACCCATCGACACCAAAAAGGCCTCATAGCCAACCGTAGCGGTATCCGCTGAAATAGATACAATAAAGAGCCCTGCCGCGACTACTCTGAGGGTCAAGCCTGCAGAACACAGTGGAACAACGGGGGTGAGTTTCCTACTCGTGAATATTAAATAACGTCATACAGATAATCGCAAGTATGCATGAACAACGATAATCTATCACATGCAATCTGATAGTCTACGTATGGCAATATGGATATGCAACAATCATGATCAAGGTACACCATCAAGGTACTACAATTGCATGAAACAATGCATATCAAATAATCCTGAGTGGGGGGATAAAACATAATCATCATTGATTGATTCATAATATTCCGATGTCGTGTTTAGAAAAGTGTAAAGATCACAACCAAAGAAATTTGTAAACCGCAATCAATAACGGTGTTAATTGTAGGTTCGTTAGCAAGTGCGGATCGTCCACATGGAAAGTGAGATTTGATCGTAATTGTTTTAGTTGAGTCGAAAATGAAAAGATAAAAGAAATTTCAAGAAAGTTGATTCAAGATTTGTAAATTTGAATTTCAAGAGACATAAAGAAACTAAAAATCTAGAATCAAGAATCAAGAAATGTCCCGATCACTTTGATTTATTAAGATAATGAAGAATAGCTTGCAGGATTCGATTGAGTTAATAGTTAATGATGAATCTAATAATTCTTAATCTTATCTATTGATAATTTGTAACTAGATTGATGATTATGATGAAGATTAGGGATCTCTTGAAGAAACTAGGGTTTCTTCTTCTATCCCTTGTCTTTTCAATCATGATCATTCGGATCTAGCCTTTAGTAAAGAAAATCATCATCGTTTGATCCCTAATTTGCAACGAAATTCACAAGAATGTGATCTTGATCCAAATTAGGTCATTGATGATTCTTTTTCCTAAAGTTCACAAATCTCGTAAGACTTAAAATTAGTATTAAGGTTTGATAATCATTAGATCTATCAATTCTCTGGAATCCTCCACAAGCGGAGATTTCACTCACACATCATGAAAATTAATGAATCAAAGTTCAAGAAGTTTCATAACGCAAGAATGTAAACAAAGCAAGAATTTCAATTATCACCATTATTAAATCGACGACTAATTACACATTCCCTCAATTCGAGGTTACAAGATGTTGCTCTTGATCGCTCCTTTTGAAGATGTAACTAGATCCGTCGAAGTTCGCTCCGCTTGATCTCCGTGAGTCGCGGATCACCTTGGATCTCTTGCTCGGATGAAGATTGGCCTCGCGGATAAAGGATCGATGGTTGCTTGCTTGATTTGCTTCTCAAAATGATCTTGATTTGGCTTTGGATTTTGAATTTAGGCTAGGGTTTTGATTTACAAGTTATGTCACTCAACTTGTGTAAATTTAGTTCAATGTTCAACCCTAATTTTTATGTAACAATTGTCTAACTAGTTGTTGTTCATATCAGATTTTTGCATTTTCATACCGCCCAATTTTTATCACATTGCATATCGGTAGATACTTTTGAGCCGTGTTTGCAAGTCAATTGCAGGATACAGGTTCTCGGCTATAAACGGTGAAATTCATGGAAATACACGACAAAACCCGGGTTCCTGCCAACCACAGATAAAACACGGATCTCCGCTCTTTATCCGTCTGTTGCCACACACCAGTTTAGGAGACAAAATGGCAAATCGATTGTCGTTTTCATGCACAAGGCTCAATGGAAGCACAAGATCCAAGAAATCTACACGGAACTCGAGGAAATCATGACAAAAAGATACACATCAAATCACCTTTTGCTCAACAGAAATTCTGGAAAAATCGTGAAGAAAATCTGAGAAAATACATATACCAGAATAAAGGGAACACAAAACCAGGAGAAGCCACCAAAATTGAAGACCTAAGTCCTCTATATGGCCGCGATTCCGCGGCCTAAGCATGCTTAGGCCGCGGAACCGCGGCCGTACTGGCGCCTCAGATGAAGATTTTGCAGGGGCTTTTTTGTCTTTTCATTTTAGTTCTGCTTGTTGCCCTAGGTTTTCATTTTCCAGCCTATAAATAGCCCAGAACCTTGTGAAGCCAAGGTGCATAATCTTGTATTTTTCTAGGTTTAGAATACTTGTTTCTTCTTCCTCTTCTCATCTCTTCTCCATTGAAAATCTTGTAGTGAGATTTTGTGAGTGAAGAATGATGAATAAAGAAGAACCATTTACTTATCATGCTTGTCTTGTTCTTTAGTTAACTTGTTAATTGCTGTAATTTTCATTTGTTAACTAGTTGTTGTTATTTCTTGTTGTTTCTTTCTTCTCTCTTTTTCTTTATCCTTAAAACAACCATGATGCTTACGCTTGATCCTTGCCAAGGTGAGGTCGCAAATAGCTAGTTGTTATCTTCTAATCTCCTTCTTTCTATCTTCCTCTTTTGTTTTATTTTTCCGTATTATGGGTGAGTAGTTTCCATACTTGTTAGGGTAGGATAAGGGAAGTTTGAGAGAAGGAAATCTCTCTCACTCTTTCCTTGCCCAACATCTTAAATCGACTCCCGTTAATTGAACCACAATCCGCTCCTTACGGCACCCTATCCTACATGATAGCGGTGATTCCGTAGTGAGACCGGTTGTGGTTGAATTAACCGGAGGTTATGGCTAAGAGCCAAGAACGGACGGACAAGCACCAAAAGGAAGAACTTATGCGTTGGAAAGCCTAGCTTATACTCGCAAGTTCCTTCCTAGTCGTGCTAATCCCCGTTGTTGCCGATTACCGTAACACCGATATTAAGAATGGCAATGAAAGAAGTGAGGGACTCCTAACTCAAACTAACCTAATCCTAACCCTAACAAGCTCTCTTTCCATATCATTTTAACACTTAGACAATCACAAACAAATCTGGAAAACTGGACTTAACTCGTTAAAGCACATAGAAAAAGATTCCCATCTCCCTGCGGACGACCCGTACTCAACCGGCTAGCTACAAGCGAAACCGTCTTGATTGCGGTAATTAACTAAACTTGAACACGCAGAATCTCTACCAATCAAATGGCGCCGTTGCCGGGGAGACGGTAGTTTATTTCTTTGTGTAATTTCGGGTTAACTTGTGAATATAAATATAACCAAAACAAAAAAAATATACATTGTAAAAAAATCTTTTTGTTATTCTTGATTAGTTTTTGTGCAAGTGTGCAGGATAAGACGTGGGATATACGGAGTTCAAGTTCAGTGCCAAAGACGTGGGAAGATAGACCCATATTTCGCGGCTACACCGCGACGGATCAAAACGAAGCAAACGGTCTATTGAAAAATTCTGGAGCAGATACAGTGAACAATTCAAGATTCAGGACATCCAGACAACAAGAGGACACCCAACAGAGCACTACGCAAAAATCTGGAGGCCCAAGCCCACCATCTTGCCGCGGAACCACGGCATAAGCTAGCTTAGGCCGCGGAACCGCGGCCTTCTGGTGGCTTCAGGGTGCCAAATTCCCTGTAAGTTTCCCTCTTCTTTCTCCCACTCCTCTGGACTCCAATAAACTGTGTTTTCTGCAGCATTCTTTGCGCAAACTCTCTTCCCCCTTCCAATAAACTGTTCTTGTGCAGGATTCTTTGCGCCGCGCTAAAAATAAAAATTGTTTGCAGTTGATTTGTTATCGCTTTGCATTCATTAATACGGACTTAAGGGGCTTGAAACTAATTCAGATTGGGTGGGGATTTCATCACCCTTCCCAGGACCCCAGAAATCACAAAAAGCATATGCATTGACCATTGTTAAATTAAAAATATTAGACTCAGCCCTAAGGACTTCGCGCTCATTAGGAGAAGTTAACCGTGTTTAGAACCTCGCTTAACGGTATATTGTTTACGGGGTGTCTAGGAAAGTGTTAACGGCGCAACCGCCAAAAGAGAAAGGGTTACTTAATTAAGGAACTTCGCGAAAGCGTTGGAAAACCTCCCCTTATCTCTGCACTTACCTGGCCTCGTGATCAGTGTATCTTGAGCCCGTTTCTCAACACAGTTTTACTTCGACAATCAAGTTCTGGAGCAGGTCTAGCAGACCTAGGTGACACTAGATCTAGGTGTGATTGTGCATATCTTGTTTGTGATTGCTTAAAGCCGTAAGTCCGTACATATTTCTGTAAAGCTCTTTCTAAAAAAAAAAGGAAAAAATCAAAAACTTTTATAAAAACTTGCCCTTTGTCGCCAAAATCCATTTTTCACCCACCACCCATCGCCTTTCTCCATTGACGTTTTCTTACCCTCACCTTCTCCGCTTTGACTATACTAAACTCGTTTAGTGTATGTCCGCTTGGACTCGGGACACTAGCGCCCGCCTAGTCCGCGTTACGTTAGTCGCTACCGACTACGCGATCGACTCAGACGTCAAAACTCCGTCCACTCCTCTTTCACCTTTACCTTTGCCGACCAACTCCGACGTTGACCGGAATTCTGTTCATACATCTTTACCTTCACCATCACCAACCTCTTCTTCTGCGATGTCAGGATTTAATCCGAACATCTCTTTGACTACCCCTGGATTGGCTCCACCTCCTACGGAGACCAATAACCCACCGCCTCCGCCTGTTGTAGCGCCGCAGCGAATCGCGCTCCAGGATCGTTTCTATCCCACCCGTTCTGCACTTTCCACCTGCCTTTCTCTTCCACCGGCCAATGGGGATAATTTTGAAATTAAGCCCCACTTCATCAACATGCTTCCACGATTTCATGGGCTTGAATCCGAAGATGCCTATATCTTCATCAATAAATTTCAAAACGTTTGTGCCATGATGAAAACCACCCAACTGTCGAACGATGCTATACGTCTACGGGTCATTCCGTTCACTTTATGCGATCTAGCTGAAAAATGGCTGTATAGCACCGCTTCCCACTCAATAACCAGTTGGGACGAGTTTATAAAAGCGTTTCTAAAGAAATTTTATCCGAATCATAAAACCGCAAGGATTCGCAATGAAATCAACCAATTCTCTCAGCTTCCTTCTGAACCCTTCTGGAAGTGCTTTGACCGGTACAAAGACCTTCTTGTTCAGTGTCCTCACCACGGTATAGAGAAATGGCAACTTTGCCAAACCTTTTACGAGGGCCTGAACCCAGCAACGAAGCAGTTGTTGGAAACCATCTGTCAGGGCCACTTCCTATCGAAATCTGACGAGGAAGCGTGGCAATTCTTTGACGACCTTGCGGAGCAAACGCTACAATGGGAGAGCACCAGATCGACTTCTTCTTCTTCTACCTCCACTTCTACCGGTCAGTCTAGGGTAGGAATTCACCAACTTGATGTCTCTATTGCGATGAAAGCTGAAATGGCTGCAATAACGAGAAAGCTTGAAGCGATAGAGGGCAAATTCTCTTCTCCTGCTCCTACCCCTGTTCTACCCCTTCGTACCATCTGCGCTTGTTGTTCCGATCCTTCTCACTTGACCGAAGAGTGTCCTTATAATCCACCATCGCAAGGACAGGATCAGGTTAATGCTGCATTTCAGCAAAGACCGAGGAATGATCCATACTCTTCCACCTACAATCCCGGTTGGAGGAACCACCCCAATTTCGCCTGGAATCAGAATAAGAATCAATTCCAAGGCAACAATTTCCAAAGGGTCCCTCCTCCGCAACAACAAGCGCAACAACAAACTCAACAGCAGTTTCAGCAACCCTTCCAACCCCAAACTTTCCAAAATCAGACGAACAACTTTGCACCCAACAATTCTTTTCCACCAAACAACTTTGTTCCGTCAAACAACGATAAGGTTTCCTCGCTCGAACGAAGTCTGGTGGCGTTCGTCAAACAATCGACTCAATCCACCGCAAACATCCAGTCTTCCATTCAGTCCTTAGTGCAACACACTGCCGCTCATGGGCAAAGCATCAAAACCATCGAGGCCCAGATTGCACAACTGAATGCGGCCTTCAGCGAGCGAGAGAAGGGGAAGCTCCCGTCCCAGCTACTCCCAAATCCCGGTCACCCACAGAATTTACATGTTGCTCTTGAACAACAGAATCATAATGTGAGTGCCGTTACCACATTGAGATCGGGAAGGATGCTGCAAAACAACATCGGCACACGGATCAATGATGATACCCCGGCCGCTTCTTCTTCTACTTCTTCTTCTTCGTCTCCTGCTTCTTCGCCTTCTGAGCCTATTCTCCGTTCTTCACAAGGCACTCCTTCCTCTTCTTCTGCTTTGAATGGACCCACTTCTCACTCCACGAAAACACCTGTTCTGGGATCCGTTCCTACTCCACAATCTCCTCCACAAGCATTAGACTCAACCAATTTTAAAAACGTCCCATTTCCAAACCGGTTGAGGTCTAATAAACAAAATCCTCATATGGAGAAGATTCTGGAGTTATTTAAGCAGGTTAACATTAACATTCCTCTTTTAGATGCTGTCCAACAAGTCCCGTCCTACGCGAAAATCTTAAAGGACTTGTGCACGAAAAAGAGGAAGTCTCAGGTACCCAAGAAAGTTTTCTTGGCTAGTGCTGTGAGTGATGCCCTTACCCAATCTTTACCACAAAAACGGAAGGACCCTGGCTGTCCTACAATTTCTATTACCATTGGGGATAAGAACATCAACCGCGCACTATTAGATCTTGGTGCCAGTGTTAACCTGCTTCCGTACTCAGTATACGAGCAATTAGGCGTCGGAGAGCTGAAACCCACACACTGCACTCTCCAGATGGCCGACCGATCGATCACCCATCCTAGGGGTGAGCTAGAGGATGTGTTAATAAAAGTCGGGGACTTCATATTCCCTGTTGACTTCATTGTATTAGACACACAGCCTGTAGCTAACCCCCGGAATCAAATTCCGGTGATACTCGGTCGCCCATTCCTTGCAACCTCAAATGCTGTGATCAATTGTCGCAATGGTTCGATGAACCTCTCTTTTGGAAACATGAGGATTGAACTCAACATTTTTAGGTTGGGGAATCAGCCCGCCGAACCTAATGCTCATATACTGGACGTCTGCTCGATCCAGGAGATCACCCCAGAAGAATGTGAATTCGAGGAGTTTCTATTTGATCACGATAATCTTGACGCCACTAGTGCGTTCCTCTTCGAACCTGCTGCTGTTTCTGCACCCGACAACGACTACGAGTGTTTCACGTTCTTGAACGATCTTAGCCGCTCACAACCCGAGTTTGAATCCTTCGAATTTTCAGATGAGTTACCTGAACCATCCGACTCGGTCGCTTACACTCGTTTTGAACCTTTGCCGGAGTCCTTTGAGTTCGAGACCTCTGCACCAATCTTGCCTTCAATCGTTTCACCTCCGACGCTCGAACTCAAGCCTTTGCCGTCTCACCTTAAGTACGCTTACTTAGGTGAGAACGAGACCCTCCCTGTCATCATCTCGGCTTCTCTAGCTCCAGAGCAAGAGAAAGCCCTTCTCGCGGTCTTACACAGCAACAGGCAAGCTTTTGGCTGGTCCATGGCGGACATCAAGGGGATTAGTCCACTGATCGTTGAGCATCACATTCATCTGATGGATGATGCCAAACCAGCCCGGGATCCACAAAGACGACAAAATCCAGTCATGAAAGAGGCTGTGAAGAAGGAGATCGTAAAATGTCTAGATAGTGGTATCATTTACCCTATCTCTGATAGCCAGTGGGTGAGCCCCATTCATGTTGTCCCCAAGAAGTCGGGCATCACGGTCATAACCAACGAGGCGAACGAGTTAATCCCTACTCGCACCCAAACTGGGTGGCGAGTATGCATCGATTACAGAAAACTCAACGCCGCAACGCGGAAAGACCACTTTCCGCTACCTTTCATTGACCAGATGCTTGAACGATTGGCCGGACACGAGTACTACTGCTTTCTTGATGGCTACTCCGGCTATAATCAGATTCCCATCGCCGAAAAAGACCAGGACAAGACCACATTCACTTGTCCTTTCGGCACGTTTGCATATCGACGCATGCCCTTTGGGTTATGCAATGCGCCCGCTACCTTCCAGCGGTGTATGATGGGAATCTTCTCAGACATGGTGGAAAAATTTCTGGAGATTTTCATGGATGATTTCTCCATCTTCGGCGATTCCTTCAACGAGTGTTTGCTACATCTTGACGCTGTCCTTACCCGATGTAAGGACAAGAATCTCACTTTGAATTGGGAGAAGTGCCACTTCATAGTGCGCGAAGGTATTGTCTTAGGACATATCATCTCGCAAAATGGCATAGAGGTTGACAAAGCGAAGATTGAAGTCATTTCCAATCTACCTCCTCCCCGATGCGTCAGAGATATCCAAGCCTTCCTTGGCCATGCCGGTTTCTATAGACGGTTCATCAAGGACTTTAGCAAGATTGCTAGGCCCTTGACTCTTTTGCTGGCCAAGGATACGCCATTCGACTTCAACTCGAGCTGTGTGACTGCATTCGAGTCATTGAAAAGCTCACTCACTTCTGCTCCCGTTCTTTCTTCGCCTGACTGGACGCACCCATTTGAGATTATGCGCGATGCATCTGACTTTGCCATTGGTGCTGTCCTTGGACAACACATAAACAAGATGCCGCACGTAATCTATTATGCGAGCCGAGCCCTGAACGACGCCCAACTCAATTATACAACAACTGAGAAGGAATTCTTAGCTGTTGTATTTGCTTTAGAGAAGTTCAGGCCCTACCTCATCGGCTCTCCAGTCATTGTCTACACAGACCATTCTGCTCTGCGCCATCTTTTTGCTAAGAAAGATGCAAAATCTCGGTTAATACGTTGGATCCTCTTGCTTCAAGAGTTTGACCTTGTCATTAAGGACAAACGAGGATGTGAAAACGTAGTTGCCGACCATCTCTCACGACTTCCTTCTTCGCCTTCGCTTCCAATTCCGATCAACGGCGTTTTCCCAGATGAACAGCTCTTGACCGTATCTTGCGAACCCTAGTTCGCAGATATTGTGAACTATTTGGCCATAGGATTACTACCGACTGAATGGTCAAGTCAGGACAGACTTCGCTTCTTTTCCCAAGTAAAACACTTTTACTGGGACGAACCCCATTTGTTCAAGTACTGTCCCGACCAGATTATTCGTCGGTGTGTCCCTGATGAGGAATTCAAGAGTGTGCTGTCATTTTGCCACGATCAAGCGTGTGGCGGGCATTTTGGCCCCAGAAAGACAGCTGAGAAGATTTTGCAATGTGGTTTCTACTGGCCACAACTCTTCAAAGACGCTCATGACTATTGCAAGACTTGCTCCCGGTGCCAACACATGGGCCGGATATCCCGGAGGAACGAGATGCCGCTCCAACCGATCTTGGTTGTGGAGATTTTCGATGTTTGGGGGATAGATTTCATGGGGCCGTTTCCCAGCTCTTTTGGGAACTTGTACATCCTTCTCGCTGTTGATTACGTCTCTAAATGGGTCGAGGCTGTGCCCAGCCGGACTAATGACAACAAGGTTGTTGTTAGGTTTCTTAAAGAAAATATTTTCTCCCATTTTGGGCACCCCCGAGCGATCATTAGCGACAATGGAAGTCATTTCTGCAACAAGACTTTCGAGGCCTTGATGCGGAAATATTCCATTAATCATAAGCTATCCACGCCCTACCACCCCCAAACCTGCGGGCAGGTCGAAGTTTCAAATCGACAAATCAAGCAGATACTGGAGAAGACGGTTTCCAAGAACCGTAAGGATTGGTTGCTGAAACTCACTGATGCCCTTTGGGCATTTCGAACCGCTTATAAGACCGACCTTGGCATGTCTCCCTATCGGCTTGTGTACGGAAAAGCCTGCCACCTACCTGTCGAAATAGAGCATCGCGCATTTTGGGCGATAAAGGAGTTGAATCTGTCTTTCGAAGATGCGGGCAGCCATCGGAAGCTGCAGTTGAACGAACTGAGCGAGCTTAGGGACGAGGCTTACGATAACACGGTTGTCGTTAAGAACCGAACGAAGGTGTTTCACGATAAACACCTTTTGCGCAAAACTTTCGTACCTGGTCAGCAGGTACTGCTTTACGACACCCGACTTCACTTCCATCCAGGAAAGCTCAGATCTCGCTGGAAAGGGCCGTATTTTGTGCGGAATGTGTATCCGCATGGCGCTGTGGATTTGGAAAATCCAAAGGACGGTTCATTTTTCAAAGTGAACGGACACCGACTTAAACCGTACCTTAGCGTCGAACCAACAGAGGAGCTCCTGTTCTTACAGGAGCCGGTTTACCCTGCATAATCTTCCTCTGCCTACCTCCAAACTTCGGTTTTCCAGCCAAGAACAAGTGGACACTGTTCCAAATAAGTTTGGGGGTATGTATAAACCATTTTGTATATATTTGTGGATATTCTTTTTCTTTTTCTTTTCTTTAAAAACAAAAACAAAAAAAAAACATTGTGTATCGCTAACCGACAATTTTAACCCTTCAAATGATCTCTTCATGCAATGACAGTGAGGACACTGTCCAGTTTAAGTTTGGGGGTACGCTCGGTACGCATTTCTTACCTTCGCATTCATATGTATATTCTGCATCTGCATATTAAAATCCATAAAATCCATAAAAATCTGAAAATTTTCTAAAAACATAAAAACTTTTTTGTCAAGTTAGCTAGTGGGAGGACTCTGATTCAACATTTCGACGGTTTTGTTTGATAAGATAAGAATAACTAAATCTTATGGTTAGATTTTGAAAACCTGAAAGATAACTCTCCTTTAAAGTTAACTATAGCTGATATATGTCTTTACATCACACTACACGTGTCGTGGGTTTTGGAAATTAGATGACAAGTCTTTTATATCTAAAAACTTTTAAATGGATCAATGATTTTCTGAGGATCAAATAGGTTTGTTCTGAAATAAGTAATATCAAGAATAGTTTATGAAGTGAAGTGAATATGAAGGAATGTTATTGACCCCTTAAATGGAACTAAGTCTGAAAAATAACCCATCTAAAACTTGATTGGAATGATTACACACCGAACCCACTAAACACGTCTTTTATCTAAAAAAAATAATTGAACTGCCGGTTATATCTCCGTTCGTATTGAATCATCATGATTTTCACGCCAAACTGTCTTTTGTTTATGGACCTAGGTAACTTGAGTAATTAAGTCCGCTGGGGTGTTTCTACACCTAATGCCCTAAAGCCAACTGGTTTGGGTGCATTGGCCCAAAGCTCGCTAAGAAGCCTAGAAAGTCTAGTTTAAAACAAAATCAAGCAAGTGTTCTCTCCGAGTTAAAATTCCTAACGGTCCTTTGTGTGAGAATAATCTTGATAAAAGACAGGCTTTTATAAAAATTTTAGCGGAGATATGAAGATCTTATTCTATGATAAAGACTATTGCACGTTCACAGAGGTGTGTATGAAATGAAAACAAGAAAAAGGTGGAGTGAAAAATAAGACCTAGTTTCTTGTTAAGGAAGATAGAAATTCTGGAGTTGAAACCTTACTGGAAAACGAAACTCGAAAAATGCTTAACTCTTTATAAAACTCATGTGATCCTTTTAAAATTGTTATCTAGGCTTTATTGTGTGACATGACGACGTAAATCGATCCTTCTGGAAACTTAACGACACTATTTGCACTGCACGTAAAGACATATAAAATCTGTAGTTAAATAAGAAGCGAGGTGTGAAAAATAAGGGTTTGATAGTCTAGACTTGGGATCATAGAATTGTTATTTTCTGAAACAAAACTTTAGGGTTTGAATCTCAGTTATTTTACAAAACTAGCTTGACCGGATTTTGTGGGTAGTATCCGCTGAAAACCCTCAGGAGACAACACTCCTCCTACTAGGGACACCTAGAGGTTTAACAGCTCGTTGCACATGCTCAGTGCAATCGCGTTCCCTGTGAAAGTGAGGTTAGGAAATTTTTTGTGAATAAAATTGGCTTTGCTCGGGACGAGCAAATGATAAGTTTGGGTGTATTTGTTCATATCAGATTTTTGCATTTTCATACCGCCCAATTTTTATCACATTGCATATCGGTAGATACTCTTGAGCCGTGTTTGCTAGTCAACTGCAGGATACAGGTTCTCGGCTATAAACGGTGAAATTCATGGAAATACACGACAAAACCCGGGTTCCTGCCAACCACAGATAAAACACGGATTTCCGCTCTTTATCCGTCTATTGCCACACACCAGTTTAGGAGACAAAATGGCAAATCGATTGTCGTTTTCGTGCACAAGGCTCAATGGCAGCACAAGATCCAAGAAATCTACACGGAGCTCGAGGAAATCATGACAAAAAGATACACATCAAATCACCTTTTGCTCAACAGAAATTCTGGAAAAATCGTGAAGAAAATCTGAGAAAATACATATACCAGAATAAAGGGAACACAAAACCAGGAGAAGCCACCAAAATTGAAGACCTAAGTCCTCTATATGGCCGCGGTTCCGCGGCCTAAGCATGCTTAGGCCGCGGAACCGCGGCCGTACTGGCGCCTCAGATGAAGATTTTGCAGGGGCTTTTTTGTCTTTTCATTTTAGTTCTTCTTGTTGCCCTAGGTTTTCATTTTCCAGCCTATAAATAGCCCAGAACCTTATGAAGCCAAGGTGCATAATCTTGTATTTTTCTAGGTTTAGAATACTTGTTTCTTCTTCCTCTTCTCATCTCTTCTCCATTGAAAATCTTGTAGTGAGCTTTTGTGAGTGAAGAATGATGAATAAAGAAGAACCATTTACTTATCATGCTTGTCTTGTTCTTTAGTTAACTTGTTAATTGCTTAAATTTTCATTTGTTAACTAGTTGTTGTTATTTCTTGTTGTTTCTTTCTTCTCTCTTTTTCTTTATCCTTAAAACAACCATGATGCTTACGCTTGATCCTTGCCAAGGTGAGGTCGCAAATAGCTAGTTGTTATCTTCTAATCTCCTTCTTTCTATCTTCCTCTTTTGTTTTATTTTTCCGTATTATGGGTGAGTAGTTTCCATACTTGTTAGGGTAGGATAAGGGAAGTTTGAGAGAAGGAAATCTCTCTCACTCTTTTCTTGCCCAACATCTTAAATCGACTCCCGTTAATTGAACCACAATCCGCTCCTTACGGCACCCTATCCTACATGATAGCGGTGATTCCGTAGTGAGACCGGTTGTGGTTGAATTAACCGGAGGTTATGGCTAAGAGCCAAGAACGGACGGACAAGCACCAAAAGGAAGAACTTATGCGTTGGAAAGCCTAGCTTATACTCTCAAGTTCCTTCCTAGTCGTGCTAATCCCCGTTGTTGCCGATTACCGTAACACCGATATTAAGAATGGCAATGAAAGAAGTGAGGGACTCCTAACTCAAACTAACCTAATCCTAACCCTAACAAGCTCTCTTTACATATCATTTTAAAACTTAGACAATCACAAACAAATCTGGAAAACTGGACTTAACTCGTTAAAGCACATAGAAAAAGATTCCCATCTCCCTGCGGACGACCCGTACTCAACCGGCTAGCTACAAGCGAAACCGTCTTGATTGCGGTAATTAACTAAACTTGAACACGCAGAATCTCTACCAATCAGTTGTCTAACCTCCAAACCCTAGATCTAGATCTAATTTTATAACCACCTTATTTGAATCTTCCCTCCAAAGCTAGGTTGTTAAAGAGAGCTTTCTAGAATGAGTTTGTTAGAGGGAATATTCTAGAATGAGGTTGTTACAAAGAAGATTCTAGAGTGAGTTTGTTAGGCCGAGCCTTCTGGATAAAGCCACGTGGTCTTTGGGAGTCTTCTGGAAGCTGAGGCCATTATGATAAGCCATGTGGCACTGGTTTTATACCTATCGTCAGATAGCAGTTCTCCGGTAACACTGGTACAGGTTAGTCTGTAGACCCGAGATCGTCATAGAGTCTTGTGTGATTCCCACTGTGCTTTGATTTCTACCTTACCACGTCCAAGAGGGCATGCAAAATGGTGGCTTTTGGGTACAATCCCGAATCACATGGAGGCAATGAGCGATAGGAAGGGTTTTCGTCTCTCCCGGTATAGGGAGTTGATATTGTGCTGTGTTCGATTGGCTATAACTGGAAGTCCATGGCCAGGGCTGATATGGAGTGCTACTAGTAAGAGTTATTAGTAGTTTCTCAACCTGTTATAAGCCTCACATCGACACGACTTATCAGTTACTGGGGTCTGACGTTTACCACCCCTAGACTTGATATGCGACATATGAGACGAAGAGACTGGACTGTACGGTAGTGTTACTGATTGGATTCACAGAAGAATGCACAAGCTTGCTTGTTGATCTTCTGATCACTCAATACCTTGGTGGATGTTACGTTTAGCTGACCGCTTGCAGCTTGTGGGCGTTTGATATTATCATTACCTACTGCCGGCGTATTGACGATTCTTTAGAGTCCTACACAGAGGTTTCTTGGCTAAGGCGAAACAGAGTAGGAACACATATGTGATATGTGCGGGACCGAGAATAATACGATATGAGATACCGTATTCTATTCTTGCGATATGAGATATCGGCCGGGTATATGTGATATAGCCGGTTCATCGGATCAAGTGTTGATTCGATGAAATAGTACCTGTTATATTAGTCGGTTATATGCAATATAGCCGGATTATCGGATCAAGTGTTGATTCGATAATTTAATGTATAAGTATATATGTGATATATTATATTACGTTAACTAATATAAGCTCGCTTTATTGATTCATTTTCTCACCGGATAATACATTGATATATATGCGATATATGTTAATTGTATTATTTTCTTTTGTTACATTATATATTATATATGTGATATATAATATTGTAACATGTTAGGGTTACAAATGCAACATGGTTGTTGAGTTTAAACCAAGTTAGGGTTTGGATTAGGGTTAGCTTTTGGATGAAGCTTTCATGAAGCTTTGACTTTTGTCATCTAGCTTGATATTTTGTGTAGATATTGTTTAACCCAACCCAAACCTATAACCTATGGTTTATTCTCTACAAGGGTTAAGGCTTTCATTCTTAACCCATGGTTGCAATTGTAAACACAACAATAATTCATTATTCATCACAAAAGGTTTAGCTTCTTCTTCTTTTTCTTGCTCTTGAAAAAAGATTGCTAGCCTTTTGTGTTGTGATGATTAAGTGTGAGAACTTGAAAACAAAAGAGAGCATAATTCCTACTTCATCATCCTCATCTATTCTTGCTACTTAGATTAGGGTGTTCACTTCACTAATACTTGATTAGAGAATTGTAAGCTTGGGTTAGAGATTCTTCAAGGTAGATCATCTTAGATCAAGAAGACTTCAAGCAAGATGCATCATTCACCTCTTGGAACCTCACGAGAGTCGGAATTTTTGATGATCGCAGTGAAGGGACCTCAACATGGAGATTATGAAGCGAAAGAACGGACTACAAAGGTAGTAATCCTAATCTCTTTAGTTCTTTGTATGTGATACAAACTTGTTACCCTAGAAATTTCTAGCAAAGATTCATGTTTGCTTGCTTTGCACCTCTCTAAATTCAAAAATGGCATGAGTGATGCTACCAAACCCTAGACTAGGTGCAAGGGAAGCCCGATATCATCTACACCATATCGCCTGAACCATGAAAACCCTCTGTGTGGGACTCTAAAGACTCATCAATCCGCTGGCATTGGATTTAACCACAAGCACATCAGCGGCACTAGATGTACGTAACGGCTACCTAGGTATTGAGCGAAAGGGAGGCCGACGAGCAAACTCATCCTGAACCCCAACTGAGCCTTACAGTGACAATATCCGTATGGTCCGGTCTATTCGTCTAAGAGTATCACATATCGAGTCTAGGGGGTGGATAAAGTCAGACCCCTAATAACCCGATAATTCGTGTCGGTATGAAACCCCATCACCACATGAGAAACTACCGATCCTAGATCAGTAATTCTCGACTACCTTGGCCAAGGATTTCTGGTGTTGGCCACCCGTGCACTGCGCGACATCAACCCCCAATACTGGGAGAGATGAATCCCCGACAATCCGCTAACTGCCTCCATGTGGCTCGGGACTGTACCCAACTAAAACCTGTTTGCATGACTCCTTTGAGCCGTGGTAGGGTAGTAATCAAAGGACAGTGGAAACTCACACGAGACAAATGAGATCTCAGGTCGACAGAATAACCTATACACATGTCACCTGGGAACTGCTATCTGACAATATGTATAGTACCAATTAGCAGGTTCCCGGCGAGTCCGTCTAGTGTACTCATAACCCAATGAGCACCTATATACTATCTTAGGTTAACAAACTAACACCAATGGCTTGTGAGACCTGGCCACCGCCCCTCGTCGGGGTCTCGATCAGTATACACTAGTCTACTCTGGAGTATCGATGCCCAGCCTCGAAACTCCCACGACTAGAGACACTTAATGTCACGCCCTGCTTCCCAGAGTACGCTAGATTGGGCACGTGACATAACCAACCATGCTACCTGTGGGTAGGAAGTATCCATCCACAGTCACATTACGGCTGTAGAGATATCGAGAACAAGAGAAAACCATCTAAAAACATGTCCATGATCCAGAATAACAAGAGTCAATGATAAATAAATGCGGAAGCAAATGATCTAATACAATACTGAAAAGTATGTCCCATAATGCGGGCTCACATCTGGAAATAAATGCAGGAAATAAAACTAACCACTACTGGACTCACAACTTAGCCCGCTGGCTGAAGTACTCCTGCTCGAACTGCGACAGTGGTATAGAATCTGGGCCATGCAAAACCCAGACGTCAGCGCGTCATGTCAACCAGTAATATAATATGAAAATGTAACAGGCAATGCAAAATAAGCATGAATAAAGCAATAATATGTAACCGGCAGTGCAGGGTAGTGTGCAGTGGGTAACTAAACTGTTCTATCAGGTTTTCTTGTCTAAAGTCTTTGAAATAAATTGATGAATCGTCGATGTAACTCAATAGTATCCCGTACATACCCGGGACCACGGCCACAATATTCTCGGCTGCAGCCGAGACATGCCGCTAGGCACAAAACAGGAATGTGTACACTCGATAGTATCCCGTACATACCCGGGACCACGGCCACAATATTCTCGGCCGAAACCGAGACATGCCGCTAGGCACAAAACAGGAATGTGTACACCCAGAACAGGTAGTGAACTGTCGAGTTACAAGTCAGGTTTCACCTTTGATTTCCCCATACCCCCAAGTTATATATGTCAGGTCAGGTATTCAGTAATCAAGAACTAATGCCAACACAGGATCAGGTTAAAGCAGGTTTGTCTGGATAGACAACAGGAACGGTCCATGAGGACTACATGTCAGGTTTGTTGGCATTAGGCATGAGATCAGGTAACAGGTCGGGTCATGGTACATCAGGTCAAGTCAACAGTAAACGGTACCATGTCAGGTGTATCATATATATATATGTGTAGCAATGTCAGGTCAAGGTACAAACACATCGTGGGTGTGCTCACAATCAGATATATAAGCAAACATCATGATCTAATCAATGCGTTAAGCAATAAGCGGATTTATTATCTAGCTGTACAGTTTTCAATTGTGTTAAATAGATGGTGTCAATATAACGTGAATACAGAATGGTAAACGTAACTGCTGTAATCAGGTTAATAAAACATTGAGTGTTCCAAGAATGCCACGACAAGTATAATCGGTTTAAAGAATGCAATTGTAATTTGACCAGTTTAAGTTGTACATGAATATCTGATAAACTAGACTGGAATAAAAGCATCATAGCAGTAAATACAAATGTAATCTATTATGTACGGGGTCGTTAGGTATGAATAATTCGATGCGAGATTAATTCTTAGGTTCGGAAACATAAAGATACAGCGGAGCCTGATACGGTTAATTAGAACTCTACTGTTATTACTTCTTAATAGGGGTTTATCAGGAAAATAATTAATTTGACATGCTACTAGGCTAAACAGGAAGCAATGTATGTAAGGTGATTTACTAAATAATACATCATTAAACCATACATAAATATTAAGGCAAGTTTTAAAGTTGCAATAGCATGTAGCAAGTATCGAATACTTGCCTCGACGAAATGACAGTCACAAGAACGGAGGCGCGTACCTACGTGACACGATAACAGCAAGGGCTCGGGATAGAGATGATGATCTGGATAGAGATGGATGCACTCACGGCAACCCGGCAGCGAGGCGATCGGTGCCGTCAAGATCACCGGCGGTTCAAGCCGCGACGGTGACGACGACGAGATGGGTTTCTGTAGAGGTGATCGGGGAAGGTGCAAAATCAGTCGGTAGTGGTGGTGTTGGAGTTCTGGGAGGTTGCTGGGAGGCGAGGAGATGACGAGTGGTCGGTGGTGATGGGTTTCCGGTGAGGGTGAGGTTGCAGGCGATGGGTGGTGGGTTGGCGTCGGGGAAGGAGACAAGGTTGAGGTTGAGGGGAGGAGGCGGAGGCGAGGGCGACGGTGACGCTGGTGCCGGTGTCGGAGCTGCGGCGGCGACGGTGAAGACGGCTAGGGTTAGGGTTCTCGGTGGGTTTCTCGCGTGGGGTTCTCGCGCTCGGGAAAAATATGAGGGGAGAAAGGAGTTATAAATATATATATAGGAGAGAGAGAAGCTAGAGAGAGAGAGAGAGTTAGAGAACGATTGAGAGAGAGAAAGAGATGTGAGAGGTAGAGAGAGAGAGAGTTTGGGAAAGATAGAGAGAGAGAGACAGAGGAGGAAAATGAAGAGGGGCCCACGGGGTGTTAAGAAATCTCGTGATAGGCTGGAAAAAGATTCAGAGGGCTTTTAAAAAATTTCAGAGGATTATATATGATAACAGTAAGATTATTATAGTTATAAAAATATACTAAGGTTTTAAAGATTATTAAAATTTGGGATTTCGGCGCTAAATGAAACATTTCCAAATCGCGCCCGGGTCGGGTCCAAAAATTTGAAATTTAAATAATATGCTTTTAAGCGGGTTCCAAATTTTAAAATGAGGTGTTTTATGATTAAAAAGCATGCCCCCAAGACGGACACCTGTACGCGCGCGTAGCCGTCCAAACTCGCCCGTTTCACCGAACGGGACGGGAACTCGATGCACGGACGTTACCATGCGGCTAGGGGTGTCGTGTAGGCCATGATGGATATTTTTAATTTTATTTTAGGTGCTAAAATTTGTTATATGCAGAAATGACTTTGCCAGATAAAATTTTACAGTAAGACCCAAACAAGCAAGATAAATAAAATGAGTACTACCTAATGCTCAAACAGTGACAGAAATTAGTAGTACTGGGCTCGGGTGTTACATTATACCCAACTACAAAAAGAATTTCGTTCTCGAAATTCCAAGAATACAAAGATAGAAATTACAGGAAAAGGTGAGGAAATTTCTGCCGGATCTCATCTTCTCGTTCCCAAGTGGACTCTCCATGCGATCGATTACCCCAAGAAACAAGCACAAGGGGTATAACCTTGTTCTTAAGAACCTTTTCCCTTCGATCCATGATTTAAACCGGTCGCTCTTCAAAAGTCAGGTCTTCCCGTACTGTTAACTCCGAATGATCCAAAACGTGTGTTTCATCTCGAACATACCTTCGTAGTTGAGATACGTGAAACACATCGTGCATACCTGCCAAGGACTGTGGTAACGCCAGACGGTACGCTACCACTCCAACACGCTCCAATATCTCAAAGGGTCCAACGAATCGAGAACTAAGCTTTCCTCGACTCCCAAAATGAATCACCCCTCTAGTCGGTGATATCTTTAAGAATACCAAATCACCCACGGCGAACTCTAGAGGTCTTCTTGACGTGTCAGTCCAACTCTTCTGTTGGTCTTGTGCTGCCTTCATATGCTTTCTGATTGTGTTAACCTTCTCAACTGTCTGCACCACCAAATCTGGTCCCAATAATCTTCGTTCACCAACATCATCCCAACAAATAGGTGAACGGAACTTACGACCATACAAAGCTTCAAACGGAGCCATCTGGATAGTTGCTTGAAAACTGTTGTTGTAAGAAAAATCCACCAAGTGTAGATGATCCTTCCACGAACCCTTGAAGTCCAACATGCATGCTCTCAACATGTCTTCAAGAGTTTGGATCGTTCTTTCCGACTGACCACCAGTTTGAGGATGATAAGCTGTGCTAAACTTCAGTCGAGTCCCCAAACTTTCCTGTAAACTCCTCCAGAAGTGTGATAAGAACCGAGTGTCCCGATCGGACACGATGCTCACCGGTACGCCATGTAATCTTACAATCTCCTGCATGTACCGCTCTGCTAAGGTCTCTGTTGATTGACCAACCCGGAAAGGGATAAAGTGAGCTGCCTTGGTCAACCGATCAACAATCACCCATACTGCATTGTTGCTTTTTGGACTTCGCGGTAAAGCCGTCACGAAATCCATGGTTATATGTTCCCACTTCCACTGAGGAATCGGAAGTGGTTGCAATAAACCAGCAACCCTTTGGTGTTCAGCCTTAACTTGCTGACACACCAAGCACTTAGCCACAAAGCGAGCAATCTCCCGTTTCATGCCTTCCCACTAGAAATGCTGTCGAATATCTCGGTACATCTTTGTGCCTCCTGGATGTACAAAGTAGGCTGAACTGTGTGCCTCCTTCATAAGCTCTTCACGAACATCTCCCTTTGGCACATACAAACGGCTACCATACCTCAACGAACCATCTTCGTGGATCAGTAGATCTGTTCGTAGTCCAGCTCCGACCTGCTCTCTAAACTTCTGCAGTCTAGGATCCTACGATTGCGCCGCTTTAATTTTCTCAATCAAAGACGACTGCACTTGCAGCTGCATCAACTGTCCTATAGAATGCGGTAGTACAACCTCCAAGTCAAATCTTCGAAAATATGCAATGATCTCCCTCTGCGTAGTTAACACCTGAATTGCTGGTAACCGACTAAGCGCATCCGGCACGACGTTAACCTTCCCCGGATGGTACTTAAGATTAAGATCGTAGTCGGCCATCAGCTCCAACCATCTACGCTGCCTCATATTCAACTCCTTCTGAGTGAACACATACTTCAAACTCTTGTGATCTGTAAAAACTTCGACTCTCTCGCCCAGAAGGTAGTGTCTCCAAATCTTCAAAGTGAAGATCACAGCCGCTGTTAGTTATATGTATGCCCTAGAGGCCATTACTGTACATTGGATGTATATTGTAGTGGATGCTGGGACATATATAGGTAGGACTTTCTTGCTCGACATGATAGTACGCTATCTGGTTTCTCTTTGTCTTAACATGTATACTTTCTGTCTCTCTGATTACATGTTGATAAAGCCCTTAGGATGAGTACTCGACTTCCAGGACTATGATGCAGATCATACTAGTGGGGCCTGGGTAGTCAATGAGTACATCCTTCATTGTTCCTAGTCGTGGGAATATCGAGACGGGGCAACGATATTCCAGAGTAGACTAGCGTATATCTTCTCGACCCATGTGATGGGCGATGGATGATCCCATATCCATTGGTGTTTGACATCAGAGATGGTATACGGGTGCTCAGTGGAGACTGGGTACACTGAACGGACTCGCCGAGAACTCCCAGATGGTATTATACCTCACGTCAGATGGCAGTTCTCTGGTGACACTGGTACAGCTTAGTCTGTTGACCCGAGATCGTCATAGAGTCTTGTGTGTCTCCCACTGTGCTTTGATTTCCACCCTACCATGGCTCTACTGAGTCGTGCAAACAGGTGGTTTTTGGGTACAGTCCCGATTCACATGGAGGCAATGAGCGATAGGAGGGGATTCGTCTCTCCCGGTATTGGGGGTTGATGTTGTGCTATGCTCGACTGGCCATAACAAGAAATCCCTGGCCAGGGTTGCAGTGACCTACTGGTAAGTGTTATCAGTAGTTTCACACATGTCATGGACTTCACGTCGGCATGATTTATCGAGCCACTGGGGTCTGACGTTTACCACCCCTAGGCGAAATATGCGACATATCAGACGAACAGACCGGACTGTACGGTAAGTGTTACTGGTTGGATTCACAGGAGTGTGAGCGGGCTTGCTCGTCGATCTTCTGATCGCTCAATACCCGGGTGGCCGTTACGTTTAGCAGACCGCTTGCGGCTTGTGGATGTTTGATATGATCATCATCCGCTGCCGGCGTATTGACGAGTCTTTAGAGTCCTACACAGAGGTTTCCTGGCTCAAGCGAAACGAAATAGGAGCGCATATGAGATATGTGCGGGACCGAGAATAATGCGAGTATGTGATACCGTATTCCATTCTCGCGACGAATGTATCGATTGGTTATATGCGATATAACCTAGTTGTCGAATCAAGGATTGATTCGATAAGCCGATACATCGGATACTAGCCGGTTATATGCGACATGACCGGATCATTGAATCAAGTGTTGATTTAATGATTTAATGTATAATTATATATTTGATATATTACTTTGCATTAACTGGTATTGGTTCACTTTAAATGGATTTTCTCACTTGGATTGTGCAAGTTGTATATGTGATATACTTTTGTGCACAAGATTGTATCATGTTTGATGATACATGCAAGCTTGGGTTTGTGTAAAGAATTGACCATGGTTATATGAATGGTTAGGGTTTCATTTTATCTACTTATTCATTTATTTATTCTTTTTGTTTATTTTGGAAAAAGAAAATGATAAAGAGAAAAAAGAAATGGTGGCTTAGTTTGTTTTTAGTTGAAGTTTCATGAAGTATTGACTAAGTCACCATTCTTGTCTCATCCTTAACCCTAACCATTCAAGTTAACCATGGTCCATTCTCTACAATTAACCAAGGGTTAATATATGATAAGTATTGATTTATTTATCTTATTATTCAAGACTTATCATATCTTCTTCTTCTTCTTCATCTTCTTCTTCCATGAAGAAAGCTTGCTACATCAATGGTGATTGATGAAAAAGTGTGAGAAATCCAAATCTAAAGTCTACCCACTTCCTATTTCTTCATCCTCTACCTCTTGCCAAGTAGTATAGGGTGTTTGCTTCACATGTTTTCTTGACTTGGTGAAGTTGGAGCTTGATCTAGCAATGCCTTGACGTAGATCATCTTCGGCATCGTCGTCGATGACCTAGCCCGCTTTTTCTCCGATGAAGCCGACGCTAGAGCCCAAGATCCGATTTGGACAGCGGAGAAGACTTCATCATGGAGCTATGGAGGTGGAGAAATGGATCTACAAAGGTTGTATTTCCGTTCTCTTAGTAAAGTAGTTTACTAGTTTCTTTTTCGCCTAAAATTCTAGCCAACGATCCGTATCTAGGGTTTCTCGGCACCATAAAATTTGATATTGGCATGGTTGATGCCTTGTGAGATCTCTTGAGAGTGCCTAGGAACCCTACAGTGGTATCAGAGCCTAGCTAGAGCCTTAGGCGACGCGTAGACGAAGTTTGAAACCCGATCGACCCGAAACCCTAATTGGAATTTGCTCTCTGGACATTTTTGAAATTCGGGGATTTTTCAGAATTAAAAATATGCAGAAAAACCAGCAGGAATTTATAAGAATTACTGTGAAGTTCGATGACCTAATTCCATAAAAGTGCGGCGGAACCGCGGCATTAGCATGCTAATGCGGCGGTTCCGCGGCCCTTTTGTCTCTTCTCCCATTAAATTTTGCACAGTAATTCCTATTTGGCAGTGCTGGTTTTCCTGGGAATTTTTAATCTGAAATCAAGAGTTGAGTATTTTGGGTTGTATTGGGAGTTCGTACATTCGATCGGATTGTCAAACTTTGTCTATGTGTTTTTCCGGATAAATTTTAGAATATGTTAAAAAGTTCGACCGGATATAAATACCCACCTTTTCCCCTGCCGGAAAATTTCCGAGTATTGGATTTTTCTGAGGTTTAAAGACGTTCTAAGTAGTGCAAGTAACGCAATGGACCCTCTAGAAGACAACAAACCTTAACTCGATTATGTGACCGTCTTGAACTGCCCTTTGAACCTTCGGGTTTGGGGCAGTATGGCGTGCCACATGTGAGGCGTTGGCTTGACCCTTCTACGGCTGGACCGTTGGTACTGAGGCACGAACTGAATGTTTTTAGACTTGTTTCATGTGTTTTGCTGTATCGGGAAAACTTGGGTGTTTGAATGTTCGATCGGAAAGTTTAACATTTTCTAATTATCTGGAATGTGATACAATATTTGGAATTCACAAGTAGTTATGAGATTACTGAATGAATGTTATAAACATAGCTGTTTAGTCTCACTTGATCGGTTGCTACGGAATTTTGATGTGATCAAAAGTCCGTCGCAATCACGTAGCGTACACGGATACTCGCCGGGTAAACTTAATAGACAGCCTCATTCCATAGCCCCGACCAAGTGACTGTAGGAGAACCCCGTCGCCGAAAGCATCCGTTCGGGTGCTCGCGGCAGCGGTGTTCCGCCTTGGTGCACTTTGTCGACGGCGTGGGGGGTGCGGCCGCCTACTAAAGTTTGCGACGAGCATTCGATCAGGATGTCGGGAATCCTGTTGAATTGCCCGACTTGATATTGAAAAGAGTTTTCGATAATGAGACTAAAATGTGGGGTTTATAATTGTTAGGCATGCGATGTCTAAGAAATTCATTTGGTCAGGCATGTGATGTCTGAGGTGGTTGCGGATTCCAACTGTTGTAGTTTTACACTTTCTTTTCTGTGACCGTAAGTGTAAAATGTGATATCGCCGGTTTCGTTGCTATATGTCAACGACAATTGGGATGCGCATATTTACTTACGTTGATGACATGTGATGTTATGTGTTGCTGGATATGTTATATTGGATCGTCGTGTTCGAATAGCCGGGTTTTTTTATGTGGGATGAGTGTTTTTCATTTTCATTCATGTAAAAACTTGTATGTAATATTCTTTTATTGGGGCACTTCCAGGTTGCGGAAGATGTCACCCTTTGTATATTATTTACTTTTCCGCACTAGGATAGACCCAAGGAGGGGAGCACAAGTAACCGGGTTCTGGAGTCCAGTGGGAGACCAACTCGAGGAGTCGAGTCCGGGTCTCCTAACTCTAGAATTGGTAGGGTTGCTTGCTGCTCGCGTAGGGGTCTAGGGGTGTGAGTTTGGCTATTCATCACGACCGTGGAATCCGTGTTTTATACTGGCTCGTATTGAAAACACGAACGTCCTAGTATATCCAATATTTCATATGTTTCTTCTGCTGTGATTTATCTGTGATGTGATCATGTGATGTTCTGTGACAGATATAGTATATAGTATATATGATATATTATATAGACGTTGCTTATGTTTTACACCCGCGCTAGCCCTGCCTCGCTCTAGCGTTAGTTACCTAACCTAACGGTGCAGCCGGGACATCGAGGCGAATGCGGATGGCATAAGCGTACGTTATATTTATCTGTGATGTTTAGGTGGACTTAAATGACGGGATATTCATTAATGAGATTAATGAAAGAAAATAAACCTAATTGATGTTGTGGAATCGAATTTCAAAATAAAAACAGGTAGCTACAGTTCTTGCTTTGCATCACGGTATTCATTATAGAACATCCTGCACCTTATTCGATGAGGAAAGGACCGAGATCCCTTCACCGGGAGTGACTCCTTTAGCAATAACTGGCAGATGCTACAACCCTCGGTTTGTCTTTGATCGCTTCTATAGTTTCCGCTTTGCACAGTGATATATATGATATATCCCGCACCTCATTCGACGAGGAAAGGGCCGACGATCCCTTCACCGGGAGTGACCCCTTTAGCAAAACTAGAAAAGCCTCAAAAACATTCCATTTAAAAACCATTTGATTCCGCAACGAGATCAAGTTCAAAGCGTTAAAGGTTTTCATAAAAACCATTCGCAACCCTCCGTCATTTTAGGAAGTAGAGTACTTAGTATTCGTGCTGTGTTTGTTGACCATAGTCAAGGCACAGTGTACGGTAGCTAAGTGATGTCTTCCTACACCGCATATGATGCGATTAGTTAGGACAGTCGCATGACTTTGTTGACCTTAGTTAAGGGTCATGTGGGTGGGTCTAATTAATCACGAAATGACGGGTAGAACTTGACTAGTACTTATGATTTGTTGACCATAGTTAAGGTCATAGGTGCTAGGGGTAAAAACCTTTATCGGGAGTTTCAAGTGTTGAAATTTGCAATGAGATTGCATACCTTCTATATGATAGTTGGATCCCGATACCCACTGCGAGTAATTGTTACTCCTGGGAGAGTTTTGCACTTTGCAATTAGCCGATCAAGTAGGTGTCTAGAAAGGTGTCAACGGGGTTACGCCTCTGGGAAAATGAGGTTTACTGTAATTAGGTCCGTGCGAAAGCACGGGGAACCTCCCTCAAAGTACCGACACTGGCCTGGCTGAAAGATTGGTGAACTTGTAGAGTGTAATTAATCCCGACTAGTCTTTCCTTTTAAGGTTTGAAGGAAGATTTGATAAAAACAGTAGGAACCATCCTGATTAGATAAAATATATAACCAATCTAATCTTGCAAGAGCGCACGCAGAGTGTTTTCTTCTCTCTCTCTCCTGGTAGCGACCATATCACGCCTTAATCAAGATAATAAAATGGATGTATTGACCGAACCCGCTTGTTATACTGAGCTGGGGAACGTTGGTCCCGCTCCAACTTATAATTGTTATAAGACAGAGCAGAAAATAGGGGAATACCAGAATTCCTATGCCGCCCAAATGAAGAAAGTGCATATGATGCATCATCTTCGGGTGTGTTCATTACAAAGAACTGTTTCTCAGTATCCTCCGCATCCTGGGTATCTGATACCGGATCAGGATCCCAGATATGTAATCTGTTACATAGGGCTACAAAAGGGTAGAAAAACTGAGAACGGGTGATAAGTTTCATGAGGCAGAAAACGGGGCAAGTGTTGCAGCCAAGTCTGTTGGTCACTGTCACCCTGTATTACCAATACATTGATTCTGAACAAATACTGTTAGATACCGAACCTGATATACAAAATCATATCAGTCTCTTTATTAGTAAAGAAATGATAAAATTTTGTATTGATGGATAATGTTTTGAACATTTCCTATATCAAAAGTTGATCGGTTCAGGCACGTTATCTAAAAGCATTGACGTTCTAAATCAAACTACAGTTCTTAGTATTCAGAACACACACAAGAGGAAGAGTTCAGAAATGAACGAATTCTTCTTGAGGTTTTGTAGACTAGGTCATATCAATGCGACCCGACTAGCTGAAGTTACATTTAGATGCATATTTAAATCAGTTTGAATTTACATCTTGTGAAACTTGCCAGTCATGTCACAAAGATATAATGACACCAGCTCTGTTTACTGGAAACTGAGAAAGAGTTAGTAAACTCTTGGGACTGATGCATGATGATGTATGTAAGGTCTCCTGTCTACAGATGCCAGGACTGGTTCTTTATACTTCATTATATTCTCTGATAATCTCTCAAGATTCAGTCATATATTCCTGTTGAAATATAAGTCCGAACCTTTTGAGGTATTCACAGAATATAAGTAGGAAGTAGAGAACCAATATACGGGTATAAGTATTATGTCCTATGATGAGATCAGGGAGGAGAATACTTGTGCATGGAATCCTTGGACTATTCTAAAGGAAAATGAGATTCTCTCTCAGTATTACTCTTCTGAATACACCACAGCACAACGGTGTATCGGGGCGGAGCAATCACACAATATTAGATATCGTGTGCTCTATGATGAGTATTACTGAGTTACCTATTTCCTTTTGGGAGTTATGCGCTTGAGAAGCTGCATACCTATTGAATTAGGTTCGAATCAAATCAGTGCCTACCACTCCATATAAGATATGGTGTGGGAAGATCCTATCTCTTAAGTAAGTTAACATTTGGGATTGTCCGGCTTATGTCAAAAGCAAAATCCAGACAAGATCGAGGCAAGGTCAGTTCTGTAGAACTGGAAAGGTTCCAGCTATTCGAAACTACAGCTGAAGATTTGACAGAACCAAAGGATTTTATAGTCCCCGACGAACCTCAGCCTCTCCGCCGATCTGGTAGGGTTCCTCGCCTGCCTGAGAGATACCTCGGTTTCTCGATGACAGTGGGAGCGAGGATTGCATCATGAGATGATGACCCAACCATTTTCGAGCAAGCCATCGAGAGTAGGGACTCTGTAAGAATGGCTGGATGCTTAGTGATCTGAGATGGAATCCTTATACACCAACAAAGTATGGACTTTGGTTGCTATATCTGAAGGGTTAAATCCCCATCAGAAGCAAGTATACCTTGAGAAGATTACTTGGTGTACATGGAAAAGTTGAGACTTTCAAAGCTAGACTTGTTAAAGTTTTTCGTCATCAACCAGGCACGGATAATGATGAAACCTTTTCCAGGGACTATGTTTAAGTCCATCCAGATCCTACTTGCCACGGCTACATACCATGACTACGATATCTGGTGGTTGGGTGCCATGACTACTTTTCTAAATATTAATTTAGAAGAGAACGTCTATAAGAACACAGCCAGAGGGCCTCGTAGACAGTGGGAGCAGCGGAAACGTGTGCAAGATGCTTTATAGGATAAAGCAGGCATCGTGGAGTTGGAACATCTGTTTTGATGGATTAGTCAAAGAAGTTGACATCATCAAAATGGTAGATGAACCTTGTATAAACAAAAGGTAGTAGGGAGTATGGTGACAATCCTCGTAGAATACGTGGATGACATACTCTTGTTAGAGAAGGAGTTTCCTATGCTACGCTCGATCAATCTCCGCTTATCACAATGATTTTCCATATAGGATCAAAGTGATACCTACTAAATCCTAAGCTTTGGATCTATGAGATAGATTTAATTGGATGTTAGGATACTCACTAGTTGTAGTGAGATGGTATCAATCGATCCTGGGAAGAATCACTGGAAGGGTTCCAGAGTGATAAGGACGACTGAATGTCAGTCGCAGGCATTGTCTTTACCCTCGGTAAAGGGACGGTATGTTGGAAGATTTCCAAGCTAGATACCGTGACAAACTAGACGATAAAGGCTGGCAACATCGCTATTAAAGATACCACCAAAGAGGAAGTTTGGGTGTATATTGGTTCATAAAATGAACTAGGTTCCTGCCATTGTATGACAATGGAAGTGTGGCTTCGGCCCTGGAACCCTGGTCCCATCAGTGACCCAGACATATTCTGAGGCAGCATCACCTTATCATGGAGATAGTTGATCTCCAGGGTGATCGAGGTTAGGAGAGTAGACTCAGAGGAGAACACGGCGGATCCACTCACGAAGGCCTTTTCCCAAAGAGAGACTTTTAGGGGATGGTTGAGTATTAGATATTACAACCACTGCTACAGATGGCCCTAGTGCAAGTGGGAGATTGTTAGTTATATGTATGCCCTAGAGGCCATTACTGTACATTGGATGTATATTGTAGTGGATGCTGGGACATATATAGGTAGGACTTTCTTGCTCGACATGATAGTACGCTATTTGGTTGCTCTTTGTCTTAACATGTATACTTTCTGTCTCTCTGATTACATGTTGATAAAGCCCTTAGGATGAGTACTCGACTTCCAGGACTATGATGCAGATCATACTAGTGGGGCCTGGGTAGTCAATGAGTACATCCTTCATTGTTCCTAGTCGTGGGAATATCGAGACGGGGCATCGATATTCCAGAGTAGACTAGCGTATATCTTCTCGACCCATGTGATGGGCGATGGATGATCCCAAATCCATTGGTGTTTGACATCAGAGATGGTATACGGGTGCTCAGTGGAGACTGGGTACACTGAACGGACTCGCCGAGAACTCCCAGATGGTATTATACCTCACGTCAGATGGCAGTTCTCTGGTGACATTGGTACAGCTTAGTCTGTTGACCCGAGATCGTCATAGAGTCTTGTGTGTCTCCTACTGTGCTTTGATTTCCACCCTACCACGGCTCTACTGAGTCATCCAAACAGGTGGTTTTTGGGTACAGTCCCGATTCACATGGAGGCAATGAGCGATAGGAGGGGATTCGTCTCTCCCGGTATTGGGGGTTGATGTTGTGCTATGCTCGACTGGCCATAACAGGAAATCCTTGGCCAGGGTTGCAGTGACCTACTGGTAAGTGTTATCAGTAGTTTCACAAATGTCATGGACTTCACGTCGGCATGATTTATCGAGCCACTGGGGTCTGACGTTTACCACCCCTAGGCGAGATATGCGACATATCAGACGAACAGACCGGACTGTACGGTAAGTGTTACTGGTTGGATTCACAGGAGTGTGAGCGGGCTTGCTCGTCGATCTTCTGATCGCTCAATACCCGGGTGGCCGTTACGTTTAGCAGACCGCTTGCGGCTTGTGGATGTTTGATATGATCATCATCCGCTGTCGGAGTATTGACGAGTCTTTAGAGTCCTACACAGAGGTTTCCTGGTTCATGCGAAACGAAATAGGAGCGCATATGAGATATGTGCGGGACCGAGAATAATGCGAGTATGTGATACCGTATTCCATTCTCGCGACGAATGTATCGATTGGTTATATGCGATATAACCTAGTTGTCGAATCAAGGATTGATTCGATAAGCCGATACATCGGATACTAGCCGGTTATATGCGACATGACCGGATCATTGAATCAAGTGTTGATTTAATGATTTAATGTATAATTATATATTTGATATATTACTTTGCATTAACTGGTATTGGTTCACTTTAAATGGATTTTCTCACTTGGATTGTGCAAGTTGTATATGTGATATACTTTTGTGCACAAGATTGTATCATGTTTGATGATACATGCAAGCTTGGGTTTGTGTAAAGAATTGACCATGGTTATATGAATGGTTAGGGTTTCATTTTATCTACTTATTCATTTATTTATTCTTTTTGTTTATTTTGGAAAAAGAAAATGATAAAAAGAAAAAAGAAATGGTGGCTTAGTTTGTTTTTAGTTGAAGTTTCATGAAGCATTGACTAAGTCACCATTCTTGTCTCATCCTTAACCCTAACCATTCAAGTTAACCATGGTCCATTCTCTACAATTAACCAAGGGTTAATATATGATAAGTATTGATTTATTTATCTTATTATTCAAGACTTATCATATCTTCTTCTTCTTCTTCATCTTCTTCTTCCATGAAGAAAGCTTGCTATATCAATGGTGATTGATGAAAAAGTGTGAGAAATCCAAATCTAAAGTCTACCCACTTCCTATTTCTTCATCCTCTACCTCTTGCCAAGTAGTATAGGGTGTTTCCTTCACAAGTTTTCTTGACTTGGTGAAGTTGGAGCTTGATCTAGCGATGCCTTGACGTAGATCATCTTCGGCATCGTCGTCGATGACCTAGCCCGCTTTTTCTCCGATGAAGCCGACGCTAGAGCCCAAGATCCGATTTGGACAGCGGAAAGGACTTCATCATGGAGCTATGGAGGTGGAGAAACGGATCTACAAAGGTTGTATTTCCGTTCTCTTAGTAAATTAGTTTACTAGTTTCTTTTTCGCCTAAAATTCTAGCCAACGATCCGTATCTAGGGTTTCTCGGCACCGTAAAATTTGATATTGGCATGGTTGATGCCATGTGAGACCTCTTGAGAGTGCCTAGGAACCCTACAGCCGCAAGCTCCAAGTTATGAGTTGGATAATTCTTCTCATGGGTCTTCAGTTGTCTTGATGCGTATGCTACGACCTTCCCATGCTTCATCAAAACACATCCCAATCCTTTCCCAGATGCGTCGCTGTGAATCACCAATCCTCCGGAATTGTCTGGCACGGTCAGAATTGGGGCGGTTATCAACTTCTGCTTCAACGTCTCGAAAGCTAACGCATACTTATCCGTCCATACAAAAGGTACCTCCTTTCGCGTAAGCTTGGTCAACGGCTCTGCCAAACGAGCGAAGTTCTCTACAAATCTCCTGTAGTATCCGGCCAATCCAAGGAAATTTCTTATCTCAGCAACATTCTTTGGAATCGGCCAATCTAGAACTGCTGCAATCTTTTCGGGATCGACGGCGATTCCATCGCCAGACACAACATGCCCCAGAAACTTCACTTCCTCCAGACAAAATTCGCACTTACTCATCTTCGCATACAATTTCTCCTGTCTCAATGTCTGCAGTGCGATCTTCAAATGCTCAGCATGCTCCTCAAAACTCTTCGAGTAAACCAGAATATCGTCAATGGATACCACGATAAACTGGTCCAAGAACGGTGAAAAGATTCGGTTCATCAAGTCCATGAATACTGCCGGCGCATTCGTTACTCCGAAGGGCATCACTAGGCACTCGTAATGTCCATACCGAGTTCGAAACGCCGTCTTGCAAATATCTTCTGCTTTCACTCGGACCTGATGATATCCGGATCGCAAATCCAGCTTCGAGAATACCCTCGCGCCACTAAGCTGCTCAAAAAGTTCTCCAATGCGAGGGATCGGGTACTTGTTCTTAATAGTCACCCGGTTTAATTCTCGATAGTCGATGCACATCCTTCTCGTGCCATCCTTCTTCTTTACTAGAAGAACTGGAGCTCCCCAAGGCGAGTTGCTGCTTCGAATCCAACCTTTCTCAAGCAATTCAGCAACCTGTTTCTTAACTTCATCCAATTCTACCGGTGCCATTAGATAATACGCTTTAGATACTGGCACTGCACCATGAATAAAGTCAATCGCGAACTCCACGTCTCGCTTCGGAGGTAAGTCCGATATATCTTCAAATATGTCCATAAAATCGCGAACAACCGCCGGCTCTTCACTACTATCAACTTCCATAGCTGCAAGAACATTGTTTGTCGGCCTAGCCCTAAACTCGACTGGCCCGACAGAACTGCTTCCTCCAGTGAAGGTAAACTCGGGATGTCCGGGAATCTGGAAAATTACTTTCTTTGCTCTACAGTCAATGTGAGCGTGGAAAGTGCCAAGAAAATCCATTCCTAAGACAACTTCATAGCTGCCCGTATCTATCACCAAGAAATCTGCAAAGAGTTCTCGTCCGCACACAACAACTGTACAATCTCTACACTCCCTACTAGCTATGATTTTCCCATTCCCAGTGTGTATGTCCCAAAAACTAGACAGGGTCGTGTAGGTAATCGAGTGTGTAGTTATAAATTTGGATGACATAAAACAGTGGGATGCACCAGAATCAAATAATGCCAATGCGGGAAAACCATGAACGAGTAAAGTACCTGAAACCACTTCTCCTGATGCCTTGGCTTCCTCAGCTGTCAAGGTAAAAGCTCGAGCCTGATTAGGTCCTTGAGTCAGCTGTTTCTGCCCTTGGAACGGTCTCTGCGGAGGCTTCTGTATATCATCTCTTGTGCGAAGCTTCGACGGACAGGCACCAACTGCATGATCAGCCGCTCCGCAAACCAAACAATGTCCAAACCTTCTTCGACAATCCTTTTGCATGTGGCCAGGTAAAATGCAGTAGTTACAATTCATGCTCTTTCTTCGATCGACGACTACAGGATTCTTCATGGGTGCTACACCACGACGGTCCACTGGAATACCCTTGCACCTATGAGCTCGATTAGGTACAAATGCGGGCTTCCTGGCCGCAGCTGCTGTCTGCTGTAAGCTCCCTTTCATCCCAGATAAACTCTGTTGTTCCTGAGCTGCCGTAAGAACCTGTGAGAAAGTGGTCAAACCTAGGGAGACAATCTGCCTCTGGATGTCCACATCCAAATTGCGCATGAACCTTCGTGCCCTGTCTGCCTCGTTGGCGACTAAAGGTCCAGCGAATCGGCTGAGTCTCGTCCACTCTGTTGCATGCACGTCCACGGGTGCTCCATTCTGCCTCAGCCCAATAAATTTCTCTTCCATTTCCTCCCGTGCAGTCCGCGGGAAGAACTTCTCCAGGAAACTCTTAGAAAAATCCGCCCAACTGATCGGCTTGGGCAAGCGGGTCTCTTCCACAAGCCACCACTCTCGGGCGTAATCCACTAGCTGAATGCGCACCACATCAACTCTTTTGTCCTCTGGAATCTGTGTCGCAATCAGTAAATTCTCCGTGTTGACTAGCCACTGCTCGGCTGGCAACGGCTCTTCCAAACCAGTGAATGTAGTCGGACCCAAACATCTGAAATCTGCCACGGTCCCTACTCGGTCAACTTGTTTAGCTCCAGCGTTGTTTACAGACTGCTGAACGATCTGCAAACCTTCCTGAAATGAATCTGCTTGCTGCTGGATCAGCTCAGTCTGCCTGTTCTGATTTTCCAGCATTCCTCTTATTACTCCCAGCATGGCGGCTTCGTCCACACGCCTCTGGTACGTCTTGAAATTCTTATCTGACATCTTCCTGAAATCAAAACACCCAGCATTAGCATGATGATAGATTCGATATATAGATCAAGGCTAGAACTCCAAGATACTTAAATAGAGTACCGCATTGTAACTATGCCGCGGTATCATAGACACAATTACTTAACTCCACCCAAGTCGCCTAAGTCCTAGAGATAAAAAGAAATCAGGTTTTTCGAATCGACTTGCAAAGTAAGTTTGCACGTCGTAAAAGATATAATCAGGAAGGATGTGATTCAAGAATGGTAAACGGCAAAGTGGTAGGACATGTTTCCTAAACACGGGTATTCTGATTCGTGTATTGGGTACAATACCCAACTACAAAAGAATCAACCCAATTAACCTATGGCTCTGATACCAAAAGAACCATGTCATGCCCCGCTTCCCAGAGTACGCTAGATTGGGCACGTGACATAGCTAACCATGCTACCTGTGGGTAGAAAGTATCCATCCACAGTCACATTACGGCTGTAGAGATATCAAGAACAAGAGAAAACCATCTAAAAACATGTCCATAATCCAGAATAACAAGAGTCAATGATAAATAAATGCGGAAGCAAATGATCCAATACAATACTGAAAAGTATGTCCCAAAATGCGGGCTCACATCTGGAAATAAATGCAGGAAATAAAACTAACCACTACTGGACTCACAACTCAGCCCGCTGGCTGAAGTACTCCTGCTCGAACTGCGACAGTGGTATAGAATCTGGGCCATGCAAAACCCAGACGTCAGCGCGTCATGTCAACCAGTAATATAATATGAAAATGTAACAGGCAATGCAAAATAAGCATGAATAAAGCAATAATGTGAAACCAGCAGTGCAGGGTAGTGTGCAGTGGGTAACTAAACTGTTCTATCAGGTTTTCTAGTCTAAAGTCTTTGAAATCAATTGATGAATCGTCGATGTAACTCAATAGTATCCCGTACATACCCGGGACCACGGCCACAATATTCTCGGCTGCAGCCGAGACATGCCGCTAGGCACAAAACAGGAATGTGTACACTCGATAGTATCCCGTACATACCCAGGACCACGGCCACAATATTCTCGGCCGAAACCGAGACATGCCGCTAGGCACAAAACAGGAATGTGTACACCCAGAACAGGTAGTGAACTGTCGAGTTACAAGTCAGGTTTCACCTTTGATTTCCCCATACCCCCAAGTTATATAGTCAGGTCAGGTATTCAGTAATCAAGAACTAATGCCAACACAGGATCAAGTAAAAGCAGGTTTGTCTGGATAGACAACAGGAACGGTCCATGAGGACTACATGTCAGGTTTGTTGGCATTAGGCACGAGATCAGGTAACAGGTCGGGTCATGGTACATCAGGTCAAGTCAACAGTAAACGGTACCATGTCAGGTGTATCATATATATATGTGTAGCAATGTCAGGTCAAGGTACAAACACATCGTGGGTGTTCTCACAATCAGATATATAAGCAAACATCATGATCTAATCAATGCGTTAAGCAATAAGCGGATTTATTATCTAGCTGTACAGTTTTCAATTGTGTTAAATAGATGGTGTCAATATAACGTGAATACAAAATGGTAAACGTAACTGCTGTAATCAGGTTAATAAAACATTGAGTGTTCCAAGAATGCCACGACAAGTATAATCGGTTTAAAGAATGCAATTGTAATTTGACCGGTTTAAGTTGTACATGAATATCTGATAAACTAGACTGGAATAAAAGCATCATAGCAGTAAATCAAAATGTAATCTATCATGTACGGGGTCGTTAGGTATGAATAATTCGATGCGAGATTAATTCTTAGGTTCGGAAACATAAAGATACAGCGGAGCCTGATACGGTTAATTAGAACTCTACTGTTATTACTTCTTAATAGGGGTTTATCAGGAAAATAATTAATTTGACATGCTACTAGGCTAAACAGGAAGCAATGTATGTAAGGTGATTTACTAAATAATACATCATTAAACCATACATAAATATTAAGGCAAGTTTTAAAGTTGCAATAGCATGTAGCAAGTATCGAATACTTGCCTCGACGAAATGACAGTCACGAGAATGGAGGCGCGAACCCACGTGACACGATAACAGCAAGGGCTCGGGATAGAGATGATGATCTGGACAGAGATGGATGCACTCACGGCGACCCGGCAGCGAGGCGATCGGTGCCGTCAAGATCACCGGCGGTTCAAGCCGCGACGGTGACGACGACGAGATGGGTTTCTGTAGAGGTGATCAGGGAAGGTGCAAAATCAGTCAGTAGTGGTGGTGTTGGCGTTCTGGGGGGTTGCTGGGAGGCGAGGAGATGACGGGTGGTCGGTGGTGATGGGTTTCCGGCGAGGGTGAGGTTGCAGGCGATGGGTGGTGGGTTGGCGTCCGGGAAGGAGACAAGGTTGAGGTTGAGGGGAGGAGGCGGAGGCGAGGGCGACGGTGACCCTGGCGCCGGCGTCGGGGCTGCGGCGGTGACGGTGAAGGCGGCTAGGGTTAGGGTTCTCAGAGGGTTTCTCGCGTGGGGTTCTCGCGCTCGGGAAAAATATGAGGGGAGAAAGGAGTTATAAATATATATATAGGAGAGAGAGAAGCTAAAGAGAGAGAGTTAGAGAACGATTGAGAGAGAGAAAGAGATGTGAGAGGTAGAGAGAGAGAGAGTTAGGGAAAGATAGAGAGAGAGAGACAGAGGAGGAAAATGAAGAGGGGCCCACGGGGTGTTAAGAAATCTCATGATAGGCTAGAAAAAGATTCAGAGGGCTTTTAAAAAATTTCAGAGGATTATATATAATAACAGTAAGATTATTATAGTTATAAAAATATACTAAGGTTTTAAAGATTATTAAAATTTGGGATTTCGGCGCTAGATGAAACATTTCCAAATCGCGCCCGGGTCGGGTCCAAAAATTTGAAATTTAAATAATATGATTTTAAGAGGGTTCCAAATTTTAAAATGAGGTATTTTATGACTAAAAAGCATGCCCCCAAGACGGACATCTGTACGCGCGCGTAGCCGTCCAAACTCGCCCGTTTCACCGAACGGGACGAGAACTCGATGCACGGTCGTTACCACACGGCTAGGGGTGTCGAGTAGGCCAAGATGGATATTTTTAATTTTATTTTAGGTGCTAAAATTTGTTATATGCAGAAATGACTTTGCCAGATAAAATTTTACAGTAAGACCCAAACAAGCAAGATAAATGAAATGAGTACTACCTAATGCTCAAAGAGTGACAGAAATTAGTAGTACAGGGCTCGGGTGTTACACTTAAGGATGTTCTTATAGACCACCAGCTCCCACGTATATGATCGCCATCATAATGCTGGCAGTCAAGCATGAATCCTATAGGCTCTATCAACATGTAATGGTGATGATAAAGACAAACCAGATAGCGTACTATTATCTCGAGTATGACTGTTCTATCGGTATAGGTCCTCTCTCAATCATCATAATCACCTGCCTGCGACTGCGATAATTGCCTTGAGGGCACTATAGCCAACAAAGGTAGTCGGGAATTACTGATCTAGGATCGGTAGTTTCTCAGGCGGTGATGGGTTTCATACCGACACTGAATGTCAAGTTATTAGGGGCCTGACTTTATCCACCCCCTAGACTCGATATGCGATACTTAAAGATGAACGGACCGGACTGTAAGGATATTGTCACTGTCAAGCTCAGTAGGGGTTTCGGGATGAGTTTGCTCGTCGGCCTCCCTTTTGCTCAATACCTAGGTAGCCGTTACGCACAGATAGTACCGCTAGCGTGCTTGTGGTTAAACCCACTGCCAGCGATTGACAAGTCTTTAGAGTCCCACACAAAGGGTTTCCCTACTTCGGGAGAAACGTTGTAGATGCCGTATGGTTTTATGGCAGGGTTTGATCATATACGTGCACTTGTGTGCGGATCATGATTCGGACGGATAATACTAGTGGGCTTTGGTTTAAACAAGATCCTAGTATTATATTGTTGGATTATATTCATCTCGTTGTCTTCGTATTCTTTCGGAATACGGTTGCGGGTATGTATATACGGATGATGGGTATTCTTGTAATTCTATTACAAGATTACTTTAGTAGATTCCATTTCTTTTTCTTCATTAAACATTTAGTTTAAATGTTTATGGTGTAGGAAAGTGTGAGTCATGGTTTGCATTAACTCATGCATGTTCACTTGGTGACTCATGGAGATGAGTCATGCAGTGACTCATGAAGCATCATGCGCCATGCTTGGTTTTGTTTGGTGTGAGATAATTGTGAGATATTTTATTGTGATGAGGCAGATCTTTTCTTGTGAGGTTTTTCTTTAAGTGCTCACAACATATATATCTCACAACAACACTAGCCCATTTTCTTCACTTGCTCTTTGCTATGCTTCACACTTTCTCTCATTGGCATCTTCTTCTACCTCCACCCTATATGTCTCATGTGTTGAGAAACCTAGGTTGTATTGAGACAATCTAATCCTAGACACTCTCTGCTTCATCTTGGCTATCTAGGGTAGCAAACTAGATACTCGAGTTGCCTCGGATTTGAGGATGGAGCCCGTATTATATACTCTCAAGGTGGATCGTCTTCGATGGGGGAGACCGGAGATCAAACTTGATCAAGGATGCCACGAGGAGCTTGGGACAGAGGTTGAAGACCGAAGGACACGGATCATTCGGTATATCCATTCTAAACTTCTTCTCATATAGCTAGTGTAGGGTTAATGGTCGATCCGGGGACAGGGTTCCGTTAGCGCCGGTTTATTAAAGTTTTTGTTCTGCATTTGGCCACGGATTGATGGCCGAAGCATTGGCGTAACCCAACATGGTATCAAATCCAACCCATTAACCTCATACTAGTTTTTTTAGACGATGTTAAAGTATCGAAACCGAAACAACTCCGAAACAATACCAACACATAATCCAGTTTCTGTCGAATTTATTTTAGTCTTGTAAAAATATTTAAACAATTGCAGAAGACTACCTGTATAACTACTAGAAAACACACCAAATACGAGCACCAAACTCCACTACTGACCCAGCCATATTAGCCTAAAATCCGGCCTGGCCGGTCTGGGATTGGAATTGGGGCTTGGATTTTGTAGTGTGCTTTAGTCTCTGGAATATTGGTTCAGTGGTATTTTTTGTTTTTCCCAGTTTGGATATGGTTTTATCCTTAACTTTGGGGGCAATTCGGGGTGTTTCGAAGTTGATATTTTTGACACTGTTTAAAGTTTTACAGTACATACATTACTATCTGCGACCGTGAATGTCATTAGAGCAATACAATTTGTCTAATTCCTATATGTCTTTTAGACGGGTTTGCGAACGTGACATTCACGTTGATGTTCTGTGTTGTGCTGTGTTGTGGCTGAATCGTCGTGATGGATAACTTGGGTGCAATGTTAGTACAGTTTAGTTTCATTTGTACATTTGATATCGCGGGGCGATCGTCCGACATGTGGATTGCCGTCACTGCCTGCTTGTATATTATTTGTTTGGGGCACGTCAGGGTTAAGGCCGATGTCACCGTTGTACATATTTTCTTTTTTGTACTAGGATTACCCCGCGATGGAGTGCACGGATAGCCAGGTTTTAGAGGGCAACGGGCCTGCATCTCATGGCGTTGAGACGGAAGGGGCCTCACTCTAGAATTGGCGGGCTATTCGCCGCACTCATATGGGGTACAGGTTGACCCAAGGAGGGGTGCTCAAGTTACCGGATTCCATGAAGTGCCGGGTGGCCCATTCACTTTGATGAAGGGGGTTGCCTCACTTCTAGTTTTGGCGGGTGACTTGTCGCGCTCATAAAGGGTCTAGGTTTTCATTGCACAGGCTATCCACACGACCAGAAGAACGTCGGGTTTCACTTGCGGCTCAAAGGAAACCCGGGGCTCCCAGATTATCAGTATTATTCTGTGATGCTTATCGCTTATCTGTGATGTTGCATATATCATGCCTGGAGCAATTATTATATATTGTTATATATATACTAGTAGATGTTGTATATTTTTTGCACCCGCGCTAGTCCAGCCCCGCTCTGTCGTTAGTTAAGTAACCTAACGGGTCATGATGGGGCCCAGTGGTGAATGCAGATGGCTTATACGTACATCATATTTTGGTTCTTTTTTGGTGTGATTAATTGATGGGATTGTGTTGATTCTGATCAATGCAAGGAAAATAGACCTATATGATGTTGTTGGAACAAATTTTCAAAAGCTGTTATTATAAGGACGTTTTCTTTTGTTTTGCACAGAAATAATCGGTTATGAATATCCAACACCTCATTCGACGAGTCAAGAGCCGAGATCCCTTCACCGGGAGTGACCTCTTTTGCATAAGTTTGCGTCGGGGTAATAACTTCACTATAGTCGATTACTTTTTGCTTTGCATTGTGGTATTCAGTTAGGAATATCCTGCATCTCATTCCACGAGGAAAGAGCCGAGATCCCTTCACCGGGAGTGACCTCTTTAGCAAAAGTTTCCGCCACCATATACTTGTAAAGCTATCCGGTTCCTTAAATGATATCAAGTTCATTACGTTAAAGGTTTTTCGCCAAAAACCATTCGTAGCCCTCCGTCATTTCAGACGGGTAGCACTTAGTATTCATTCTATGTTTGTTGGCCTTCGTCAAGGCATAGTCTATGGTAGCTATTTGTTACTTTTCTGTTGCATAGATAGATGCGTTGGTTTGGGACAGTCGTACTACTATGTTGGCTTTCGTCAAGGGTATGTACGGGTGGGTTCAAATTAACCTGGACAATGATGGGTAGAACTTGACATTTGACTTATGATATGTTGGCCTTCGTCAAGGTCATAAGTGCATGGGGCAGAAATTACATCGGGTGTTTCAAACATACAGGAAACTTTCCAGGCATGCGCATACTTTCTGGAGTGTGATAACTTGAGTGGATTCCATCAGGTTATCATGCGATGATAGTTGGATCCCGATTCCCACTGATGAGTTGGTTTACTCTTCGGCTGATTTTAGATGATCCCGACTAATTCTTCTTTTGGGTTTGGAGGAGAATTTGAGGATACAACGGGAGACATCCTGATTAGATAAAGTGATTAACCAATCCGATCTAGGTTAGAGTGCACGCTGAGTGTTTCTTTTCTCTCTCTCTTTGGCAGCGACCGTGGCCCGATCCTAGACTAGAACTTATAAACCAAGTTAACCGAACCTTCTTAAAATACACTGGCTTTTGGATTGTCAGAGTTGCATACTTCATTGCCACTCTTACTTTAACTCTTTGCTTTTCTCAGGAACATTCCATATCACTATGTAGATCCACAATTATTGAATATGACCATCGTATAGTTACATACGAACTCGAAGAAGCTTGTTTCAGATTCGAGAATGGTTTCCAGTTCTGGAGAAATTGAATAGGACTATTAAGTTGTTTTTTCCTTTTACCTTCTCTCAGATTGTGAGGGCTCCTAGGGTTAGGAAAGGGTACACCTATTGCGCTTATTGGACAGTCTTCTTCTAAACCATAAGCAGGTGCCGAAAGGTGGGGAAGGAAGAAAACTAATTAGCCTAAGTGTGGTGTACAGAAGGTAATAAGTAAAGACAAATAAAGGGATTAGAAAGAGGGCAAAGTAAATTGCGACTGCTATCATTCATGATGAAACCGCGTATATCATCACCACTCCTACTTCACCTATGAATTTCTCCAGAACACCCGTATCACTACGAAGATCCATATTTATTAAATAATCTATCGTATACTTATATACGAACTCGAAGGAACTTGTTCCAGTTCGAGAATGGATTCTGGTTCAGGAGAAATAGAATAAAGATTATTCAGTTGTCTTTAATCTTTACCTTCTCTCAGGTTGTGAGGGCTCCTAGGATTAGGTACGTATTTACCAGGTTTGATTCTTACATCTGTATGGTTTTACAGATGATGAGTGGGAGTAACTTATTGGGAATCAGGTGATTATATCCTCATTATATCGAAATTCATTGTAATTGGTGATATTTGAGAAAATCACCTGTGGTTTTTACTGACGACAAATATTTGGTTTTGAATATCTGTTGTTATGCACCAATTTCAAACTGATATATCTGCACGTTTATTTTATAAAGTGAGATATAACTTTTTGAAATTATGTCCATGATATTTACCTATATCAGTTGATGATTGGGTAAGGAGCATTAAACAACGGTGTAATTCTTTTTAACCATAGTACAGTTTTCAACCTATGACACCCAGGGTTTGAGTTATTCAACTCAGGGGACTTATACAAAGTATTGTATGTTGTCCAGTGTCCATTAGGACAAAGGGGTTGGTGCTCGTACTATATTCTGTTTACTTGTGACTTCTCCAGTTTTAGACAAGTATTTCGTAGGAATACAAGGTCCAAGTTTTGAGAAGTTATAGGTACAAGAATAAAGTAGAGAACCATGTGTTGCAAGTATTAGGATTCTTCAAGGTGATCGAAGATGTAGATACTTGTGTTTGGTATTTTGCTGATAGTAATGGTTTTGAGAACTTGCTTCTCTTTCAGGTTACTCATATATAGATGTACTCCTAGTTGAGTAATGCTGATCGGCCACCTTCCATTTAGTTGACATGCACTGGAGACACCTGCATGATTTGAATCTGGTTCCAATTAAATTAGTGCATCTTTTTCTATATTGTATATAGAATAGTTCATATCTTAACGATGTTAAGGTATATGGAGTTGTCCGGCTTATGCTTAAAACCAGACTCTGGATAACTCAAGGCATGTTTCAGTAATGGCGGTTTGTGGGTTATCCAGGGCTATGAAGAGTGTTAACTTTCTACCATCAGGAAGATCGATCAATAGCGATATTGTTCATGACTCGCCACAGTTTTAGTAAAATGGATTTTTTCAGAAAACGGTAGTGGGAGTATGGTAGAACTGGAGGTGATTCCAGAACCACAAACGATTACTGGAAATTTAATAGAACTTAAATATTCAATCGGGTTTGACATTCTATTAGCCACTTCGCAGATATGGTGGGTAACCTCAGGCGCCTGAGAGGTACTTCAGTATCCTCAAAGACGGTGACAGGGAGGTTCTTGTTTACCCAGACTTGCCATTACTGCTATTCTAGACTATGAGACCCGGCAGGGGGATGAGTATAGCATCGTTCTAAACTAGCTTTAGAAGTGCACGTGTATATGACTCTGCCAGAGGGTTGTTGTAGTCAGTGGGAGCATCGAAAGCGTAGTGGACAAGTAGCTTGTGTCTATTTATAGACTAAAGCAAGAATAGCGGAGATAGATCATCTATTTTTGATATGACAGTCATGGGCTTTGACTTCATCAAAATAGAGGATGGATCTGTTAAGAAGGTAGTAGGGTGTGAGATCCGGGTATTTGGATGACATGCACTTTGTAGGAAGTGAAATTCCTATACTACGATCGGTTATACTGTGGTTGTCACACAGTGGTTTCTCCACATAGGATATAGATATAATATCAGACATTCTGGTTACTAGATCTATGGTTTTAGATCTAGATTTGGGTAGTTTCCCAATCTGGGTACGTAGACAGCATTCTAAAGGTGTTTTAGAATGGACGACTCCTGGCATGGTGGTGTACCTGCAGATGATGGAGTCACCCTCTCTAAAGGTGTCTTACAGACTAAAGGGGAGAGGGATGTGCATGATTGGCATATCACTTGCTTAGGCAATTGAGTCAATCATGAGATGTCAAGTACCACACCAGATGTTGTTTTTGCACTGGCTGCGATAAGTTTATATATTTATCCAATCCTGGAGAAACGTTTGGAAGCAGTTTATGAACATAAGAGGATGTTCTAGGGATTTGGTAACGGAAGCCTCCTTCGGGAGACGGTTATCATTCCAGGCTTCCAAGGTGACATGGATGACAGAGTGACTGTCAGAGTTATAGTTTTCCCTCTTGACAAGGGGCAGTAGTTTGGACAGGTGGTCCAAGCGGATACTGAGGAAGGCATGGTGCAGGATACTGATTAAATTCAGTGGACGATACAGTCTAAGAAGTTTGCTGGATTTGGAGATCATTTGTGAACTGGGTCCCATCCGATATCCAGACATATTCTAAGACAGGTATTGCTCATTTCGGGAGATGGCTTTCTCCGCGAACTTGAGATAGAGAGAAATACAGAAAGAAACATTAGAGCGGATCCACTCACTAAGGCTATTTCTTGAACGCAATAGTTTTACAAACGAGCTTTGTGAAACTGATTGGTAGAGAAGTTGGGTGTTCGGTATCACACGGGCTGTGAGTATGCGACACCGCAATAATTAGCCTTAAGTGCAAGTGGGGAATTGTTGGCTATAGTGCCCTCAAGTCAATTATTGGATCGCAGGCACGCGATTGCGAATGTTGAAGGAGGACCTATACCGATAGAACAGTCTTACTTGAGATGATAGTATGCTATTTGGTTTGTCTTTATCATCATACACTTGCTTTAGGTGGCTTTACAGATCACTATTACATATTGATAGAGCCCAAAGGATTCTTGCTTAACTACCAGCAGTATGATGGCGATCATATACGTGGGAGCTGGGGGTTTATAAGCACATCCTTAAATGTTCCTAGTCGTGGGAGTTACGAGACCGGGCATCGATACTCCAGAGTAGACTAGTGTATACTGATCGAGACCCTGACGAGGGGCGGTGGCCGGTCTCACAAGCCATTGGTGTCAGTTTGTTCACCTAAGATGTATATAGGTGCTCAATGGGTTATGAGTACACCATACGGACTTGTAGGGTTACTAGACACACTAACAAGGCTCAACAAGGCATCGAGCATGCCAAAATTAAATTTTTATGTGCCGAATAACACTAAGCAAGATCGTATACTAGAGTTTAGGCGAAGATAAAAGCAAGTAAACATCTTTACTCTAAAGGGATACGAAATACAACCTTTGTAGATCGATCCTCCACTTCTTTAGCTCCTTGATGAAGTCCCTTCGCTGCGATCGTGGTTCTCCCGGACCCTTGCATGGCTTCACGAGGCGAAAGGTGTGACCTTGCTTGAAGTCTCCGAGGCCGAAGATGATCTACGTCGAGGGAATTCCGACTCAAGCTTCTACTTCACTAACTTGAGAATTAGTGAAGCAAACACCCTGTACTAAAGTGCTAATCTAGTAGAGGATAGAGAAATAGGAAGTGGGTTCTCTTTAGAATTTTATTTCTCACAATCTTTCTCACTTTTTTCAAAACCCTAGCAAGCTTTTTCTTTTGCTCAAGAAGAAGATGAACAAAAGAAAATGAAGAGGATAATGATCAAGTGTGTAAGCTAACCATGGTGAGTGAGTATCATATACTAACCCTTGTAGAGCCATAACCATAGCTAAGTGTGTGATGGTTAGGTTAAAGTCCAAAGTAAAAACAAATCTAGTGGACTTTAGTCAATGCATCCACAAGCTTCCACAAGCTTCATGCATTTTCTAATTTTCCACTAATTTTGTAATTACTTTTAAACATTAAACCCAATCATAACAAATAGGATGGTGTATGTCGCATACACACATGAATGTTGTATCATCAACCATGATACAATAAGATCACACATTTTAACATATATCATATATATGTTAAAGTAGTGTACATATGAGAAAAAACCCTAAGTGAACAAGTGTTAGCAAATGTAAATTGGTATATCTAATATACAATTATACACTTAATTATTAAATCAACACTTGACTTAATAATCCTGTCATATCTCATATAACCGGCTAACATCCATTGTATCGACTTATCGAATCAACACTTGATTCGATAACCCAGTCATATCATATATAACCGACCGATACAAAAAGTCACGAGAATAGAATACTGTATCACATATACGCATTTATTCTCGGTCTTGCACATATCACATACGTGCTCCTATTTCGTTTTGCCTGAGACAGTAAAACCTCTATGTAGGACTCTAAAGACTCGTCAATAGGCCAGCAGTAGGTGATGATCACATCACGCACCCATAAGACGTCAGCGGTACTAGCTGGACGTAATGGCTACCCGGGTATTGAGCGATCAGAAGATCAGCACGCAAGCCCGCTCCAACTCCTGTAAAAGCCTGCCGGTAACACTTCCCGTACAGTCCGGTCTCTTCGTCTGATATGTCGCATATCAAGTCTAGGGGTGGTAAACGTCAGACCCCAATAACCGATAAGTCGTGCCGATGTGAAGCTTATAACGGGTCGAGAAACTACTGGTAACACTTACCAGTAAATCTCTAAATCAACCCTGGCCAGGGACTTCCCTGTTACGGCCAATCGAGCACTGCGCAACATCAACCCCCAATACCGGGAGAGACGAAACCCTTCCTATCGCTCATTGCCTCCATGTGACTCGGGACTGTACCCAAAAACCTCCGTTTTGCACGCCCTCATGGACGTGGTAAGGTGGAAATCAAAGCACAGTGGGAATCACACGAGACTCTATGACGATCTCGGGTCTACAGACTTACCTGCACAAGTGTTACCAGAGAACTGCCATCTGACATGAGGTATAATACCATCTGGGAGTTCTCGGCGAGTCCGTCCAGTGTATCCAGTCTCCACTGAGCACCCGTATACCATCTTTGATGTCAAACACCAATGGATATGGGATCATCCATCGTCCATCTCATAGGTCGAGAAGCGTATACGCTAGTCTACACTGGTATATCGATGCCCCGTCTCGATACATCCACGACTAGGGACCTTGAAGGATGTACTTATGGACTACCATGTCCCCACTAGTATGATCTGCATCATAGTCCAGGTAGTCAAGTACACATCCTAAGGGCTTTACCAACATGTAACGATAAGACAGTATAAAGAGACTAGTAAACATGTTAAAGTAAAGAGCAACCAGATAGCATACTATCATATCGAGCAAGAAAGTCCTCTCTATATATGTCCAAGCATCCAATATAATATACATCATCTGTACAATACTGGCCTCTAGGGCATACATACAACTAACAGGACTCACCGGGAACCTGCTAGTTGGTATTATACCTATTGTCAGATAGCAGTTCCCTGGTGACATGTGTACAGGTTAGTCTATCGACCTGAGATCGTCATTTGTCTCGTGTGAGTTCCCACTATGCTTTGATTACTACCCTACCACGGCTCAAAGGAGTCGTGTAAACAGGTTTTAGTTGGGTACAGTCACGAGTTATATGGAGGCAGTGAGCGGATCGTCAGGGGTTTCGTCTCTCCCGGTATTGGGGGTTGATGTCACGTTGTGCACAGGTGGCCATCACTAGAAATCCTTGTCCAAGATAGTCGGGAATTACTGATCTAGGATCGGTAGTTTCTCTAGCAGTGATGGGTTTCATACTGACACTGAATGTCAAGTTATTAGGGGTCTGACTTTATCCACCCCCTAGACTCGATATGCGATATTCATAGATGAACGGACCGGACTGTAAGGATATTGTCACTGTCAGGCTTAGTAGGGGTTTCAGGATGAGTTTGCTCGTCTTCCTCCCTTTCGCTCAATACCTGGGTAGCCGTTACGCACAGCTAGTGCCCCTGACGTGCTTATGGTTAAACCCACTGCCAGCGATTGCTGTGTCTTTAGAGTCCCATACAGAGGGTTTCCCTGCTTCGGGTGAAACATTGTAGAGGCCGTATGGTTTTATGGCAGAGTTTGATCATATACGTGCACTTATGCATGGATCATGATTCAGACGGATAATAATAATGGGATTTGGTTTAAGCCGGATCCTAGTATTATATTGATGGATTATTTTCGTCTCGTTGTATTCGTATTCTTTTAGAATACAGATACAGGTATGTATATATGGATGAGGGGTATTCTTGTAATTCTATTACAAGATTACTTTATTGGATGTCATTTCTTTTTCTTCATTAAACATTTATTTTAAATGTTTATAGGGTGGGAAAGTGTGAGTTATGGTTTGCATTAACTCATGCATGTGCACTTGGTGACTCATGGAGATGAGTCATGAAGCATCATGTGCCATGCTTGGTTTTGTTTGGTGTGAGATATTTGTGAGATATTTTATTATGATGAAGCAGATCTTTTCTTGTGAGGTTTTTCTTTATGTGCTTACAACACATATATCTCACAACAACACTAGCCCATTTTCTTCACTTGCTCTTTGCTATGCTTCACACTTTCTCTCATTGGCATCTTCTTCTACCTCCACCCTACATGTCTCATATGTTGAGAAACCTAGGATGTATTGAGACAATCTAATCCTATACACTCTCTACTTCATCTTGGCTATCTAGGGTAGGAAACTAGATACTCGAGTTATCTCAGATTTGAGGTCGGAGCCCGTATTATATACTCTCAAGTTGGATCGTCTTTTATGGGGGAGACTGGAGATCAAACTTGATCAAGGAAGCCACGAGGAGCTTGGGACAGAGGTTGAAGACCGAAGGACATGGATCATTCAGTATAACCATTCTTAACTCCTTTTCATATAGCTAGTGTAGGGTTAATGGTCTATCGGGGGATAGGGTTCCGTTAGCGCCGGTTTATTAAAGTTTTCGTTCCGCATTTAGCCACAGATTGATGGCCTGGGCACTGGCGTAACCCAACAGGATCACCAAAACACAAATCGAAAACAAATGACATTGAAGTACACCATTTTCAATGTCGAAAGGTGCTGGTGCACTCGGAGCTGGCAGAGCAAGGATTTCCATTTACCTTCTGCCTACGGTCTGGCGTCCTCTGTGTTTAGGTTCTTGTTCTCCCTGTGGACCACTAAATCCACGGCCTCTCGATACAATCGCCTGGTGAGGGGTAGAGACAGAAACAACCCCTCTCTAATGCCTCTCTGAACACCACCTGACCAAGTAATTTGGTCATTCACAATGTAACACGTCGATGATGGCGGCCTCTGGCTCTCTGAGTACGTGCCACACAACTGGCCCTAGGTCCAATCTCTATCCTTATAGTCTCCCGGAAAGAACCCGCCATGGCCTCTGCCGAATTTCCCGAAAACTAGCACTCCTTAATGAAATCGCTTCCGTTCCGGAGCAGTTGAAAACTCATCAAGATTTTCCTCTGAAAGCGTGTCCGTATCCAATATTTCTACATACGTATCAAATCTCTGGCACCAACGGAGAGGAACAACTACACATTAAGACCTCGAATGAATCTCTTAATCCATTTCTCTTCAGTATCAACCAAGTAAGAATCTGCAGGGTTCCCTAATACCCACGGCGCAACGGAGGCACGAATGGTGAACAAAAATTTCAAGCAAATACGAAGGAACCCCGAACCTATAATCGATCCAAACTCCTAAACTAGCAAACCAAGCAAGCAAAGATATGGATACTACCTTCGACGCGTGTCCACCCAATCGTAGAAGACCCCTCCAAGCTCTGTGTATGCTGTTCGGATCATTCTTGAGTGGCGAACACCCTTACCGAAGAAGATCCACCTGAGGGAAACCGATCCAAGCTCCGGCTTCACCTAGTGAAGCGACCGACGCCCTAAGCTCACTATAAATGGAGAGTGGGGATGTAGGAATATTTTCACTATCTTTTCTCTCTTTTCTAAACTCAAGAGAGCTACCTAGAAGAAGGAGGATGAGGTGAAGAAGAGGAAGCCATGTAAAAATGGCTAAGTTTTTTTTGTGAAGAGCTAGTAGCAAAACTAGAAAAGAGAATGGCTCATTATCTTTTTAGCAACCATGCCAAAATAGTAAAACCAAATGATTATACAATATAATAACCAAGGCCATCCCTCTCTACCATGCTTTTTAACACCTCATCTTCCATCTCATTCTTGATTTTTCTATAAAATAAAAATCAATAAATGAAGTGTCCATCTTCTAGAACAAATTCCGTATAAATACGGAATACAACCCGGTATATGTATCGAAATACATATACGTGTATTCGTACAAAAATGCGAACAACCAAGAGAGAGAAAATGTATAGTGAACAATAATACTAGAATATACATATTAAAAATATGGGTTTTTTTTCTGTTAGCCTTTGCTCATACTTCAATATTTTTTTCTGTCCCCCCTATACTTAGTATTTATCTGTAGCTTCCTATACTTATAAGTTACTTCTACAGCCCCCTACTTCACTTTTGAAAATTATTCCTCCTCCTCCGCCATCGCCGCCGTCTCCACCACCGCCACCTTCTTTCTCATCCTCTTTAACACCGTCACCGTCAATACCACTGCCATGACCATCTTCTTCCTCCCCTCCTCCTCTTCAACCCATCAACACCAAGTTCTTCCTCCTCCTCTTCAATGCCACCGCCACCATCATCAACACCATCACCACCACCTTCTTCTTCCTCTTCTTTTTCAACCCACAACCGCCGCCGCCCCTATTCTTGGAGGAAGAAGGATAGCGGCGGTGGCGGTTGTGGGTTGAAAAAGAAGAGGAAGAAGAAGGTGGTGGTGATGGTGGCGGTGGTGTTAAGAAGGAAGAGGAAGAAGAAGGAGACGATGGGTAGAAGAGGAGGAGGAGGAAGATGATGGTGGTGATGATGGCGGTGGAGGTGGTGTTGAGGAGGAGGAGGAGCAAGGAGGTGATGGGTTGAAGAAGAGGAGGAAGAAGGAGACGGCGGCGTAGACGGCGGCTGCCGGGGAGGAGGAGGAGGAATAATTTTCAAAAGTGAAGTAGGGGATGGCAGGAGTAACTTATAAGTATAGGGATGGTTACAGGTAAATACTAACTATAGGTGGGGACAGAGAAATATATTGAAGTATGAGGGGGGCTAACAGAAAAAACCTTATATATATATAAATTATTAAATCAAAACCTGATTTAATAATCCAGTTTAATTATAAGCCGCTAGCATTATCAACCATCCGATTAAAATCCGTGTAGCCTGTACACGTATTCAATCAGACACCTTATATGCATCAACATACGTCATCTACATCATATCGCCTGAACCGGAAAAACCCTCTGTGTGGGACTATAAAGACTCGACAATACGCTGGTAGTGATTTACTGGATAAATCCAAAATCTACAAGCACGTCAGCGACACCAGCTGTATCTAACGGCTGCATAGGTATCTGTCGAAAAAGGGAGGTCGACAATCAAGTCCGTCCGAACCCTACTGAGTCTGAATGTGACAATCTCCGTACAGTCCGTATCTTCGTCTGATATTATCGCATACTGGGTCTAGGGGTGGAAACGCCAGACCCCCAATAACCCGATAAGTCGTGTCGGAGTTAAGCACATCACCAATCGAGAAACTACTGAACTCATATCAGTAAATCTCATCTACCGTGGCTACGGATTTAGGGTGGTAGCCAACCGAACACAGCATGACATCGACTCCTAATATAAGGAGAGAAGAATCCCCGACAATCGCTCACTGCCTCCCTGTGGCTTGGGACTGTACCCAACTAAAACCTGTTTGCACGACTCCTTTGAGCCATGGTAGGGTAGTAATCAAAGTACAGTGGGAACTCACATGAGACAAATGACGATTTCAGGTCAAAAGACTAACCTGTACTAATACCACTCGAGAACTTCCATCTAACTATAGATATAATACTATCTAGAAGTTCTCGACGAGTCCGTCCTGTGTACTCACCTCTAGTGAGCACATGTATACTATCTTAGGTGATATAACACCAATGGCTTGTGAGACCGGCCACCGCCCCTCGTTGGGGTCTCGAAATGTATACACTAGTCCACTCTGGAATATCGATGCCCAGTCTCGATACTCCCATGACTAGGGACATTTAAGGATGTCCTTATAGACTACCCAGCTCTTATGTATATGATCGCCATCATAATGCTTGTAGTCAAGCAAGAATTCTACGGACTTCATCATTATGTATTAGCGACTCGTAATAACAAGTAAAACGTATACACATCAATGATAAAGACAAACCAGATAGCATACTATCATTTCGAGTAAGATTTTTCTACCTGTATAGGTCCTCCCTCAATTATCATAATCACTTGCTTGCAATTACAATAATAGCCTTGAGGACACTATATCCAACAATCTACCACTTGCACTTAAGGCTAATTATTGCGGTATCGTATACCCACATCCCGTGTGCTATCGAATACCCAATTTCTCTACTAATCAATTTCTCAAATCTTGTTTGAGAAACATTCGTGTTCGAGAAATGGCCTCAGTGAGTGGATCCGCTGTAATGTTTCAACTTCCTCTCTCTATATCTCAACTTCGTGGAGTTGAACAATCTCCCGAACTAAGCGATACATCGCCTCAAGAATTTTGTCTGGATACATGATAGGACCAAGTTCATAAATGAACAGCCTTATCCTACAAACTTCTTGGGCTGTATCCTCAGTTGAGTCATAACCAGTATCCTAAACCATACTTACTTCAGTATCTCTATTAGAACACTATCCAATATACTAATTCTCAGAAGAGGTAAAAACTTAAAACTCTGACAACATCTCTGTCATCCAGGTTACCTTGGAAGCCTAAACCGATAACCGCCTCCCGGAGGAGGCTGTCGTTATCATATACAAAGAACATCCTCTAATGTTCATAAATGTTTCGCTTTGTTTCCCCAGGATTGGATTAATATTTTCTTACTACGGCAAGTGTATAAGCAATATCTGGTTTTGCAGAAGACATCGCATGATTGACTTAATTGCCTAAGCAAATGATATGCCATTCATGCCTGTCCCTCTTCTCATCGGTCAGAAAGACATCTCCTTAGAGAGAGTGACTCCATCACCTGCGGGTACACCACCACGCCAAGAGTCATCCATTCTAAAATACTTTTAGAATGCTGTCTAAGTACCCGATTGAAAACCTTCCCAAATCTAGATCTAAAACCATAGATACTATACCAGAATCCTTGATATTTTATCCATATTCAACGTGGAAAAAAACACTATGTGACAATCAAAGTTTGACCGATTGTAGTATAGGAATATCACTTTCTATCTGGAGTATACCATCCAAATCCCAGGACAGTACTCCCCGCACCTTCCTTACTAGGTTCATCTATTGTTTTGATGAAGTCAATCACCTTGACTGTCAGATAAAAAATAGATGATCCGTCTCTGCTATATATGCTTTAGTCTATGAATAGATATATGCAACTTGCACAGCTTCCGCTGCTCCCACTAACTACGATAACCCTCTGGTAGAGTTATATACACGTGCACTTCCAAATTTCCATTTGGAAAGACGTTATCGTCATCCTCTTGCCAAATATCATAGTCTAGAGCAGCAGCAGTGCCAAGTCATATCCGTATGGACTTTAGCATACAAATTGAAGAAAAAGCCTCATCACAATCCATGATTGACTGTCTTTTCACGTATGCGTTTTGAATCAAAGTTAAGAATATACCGCAATCAATAACGGTGTCGCTTGCTAGCTAGCCGGTTGAGTACGGGTCGGTCCACAGGGTGATGGATTCCTTTTCTTTATGTTCTAACGAGTTAATCCGATCAAATCGGGTTTTGCTTTAGATCTAAGAATGAGAATAAGTTGATAAAAAGGCTTGCTAGGGTTAGGGTTAGGTCAGTTCAAAATATGGATTCTTCTCACTGCTTTTAATACCCTAGTTAGGATTTTAGGTGTTAGGGTAATAGTCAACAAAGAGGATTAGCACGACTGGGAAGAAACGTGGTTTCTTCCTTTTGGTCCTTGTCCGTCCTTTCTTAACTCTTAGCCCTAACCTATATGTAAATCAACCACAACCGGTTTTAACTAGGGAATCACCGCTATCTCGTAGGATAGGGTGCCATATTGAGCGGTGTGTGTTTGATTCAAATAGAGTCCTAATTAAAAATTATATGGGCAAGAAAAGGAGGGAGAGAGATTTCCTTCTCTCAAACCTTCCCTCTCCTAACCCTAGCAAGTGAGGAATTACTCACTCATTAGGGTATTAACAATGGAATTCATTTTTTATAAATTTTTATATTAGAAAACTAAATTGCAAATATTAAAAGAACAGATAAAAAAATGCAAGAATTAAATTCAGAAAAGGAATGCGAGATAAAAATAAAAATACCTTTCTTTATTGATGCACTCTTGAACGATTACAAAGGAATTAAAATTTTAAACTAGAAAATAAAAAAAGGCATCTAAAAAGAGGCACCCAAAAGAGGCACACCCCAAAAAAGCCTGTAGGCTTTCCTATTTATAGATAGGAGAAGCCCTAGGGTTTACATCTGATCCACATCTAAAATTACAGGACTACCCTAAGAAAGCCTGGTTAACGCACCGACACCACCGACAAGCTGCACCGACACGTGCACTATATGGCCGCGAAACCGCGGCAAGAAGGCAAGTTTGGCCGCGGTTCCGCGGCCAAATGGTGGGCTCTTAGGCTCGCTTTCTTAGGTTTGCTTCATGTTGCATTTTTTTTTTCTGTTTTCTTCACTTGGTTCCTCAGAATCTTTTCTACTTTCTTCCAGATTTCCAACAGTGCAAAATTTGTGGACTTTTACCGTAAGCTTCGCTTGGAAGTCTTGCATCTTGTGCTGCCCTTGATCTGTCTTGTGCATGGAACTGTTTACTGATCTTCATTTATTCCTTGAACTGTTAAGCGGCATCATACGGATTCATCTTTTGTTGGTCGTAGTCTCACTTTTGTAACGTCTTTTCATGAATTTCACTGTTTTGTTCTGAGAACCTGTAACCTGCAACTATTTAGCAGACATGGATCAAAAGCACATATTTATTTGAAATATGATTAAGAATGAGCGATATAAAAATGAAAAATTCTGATATGAACAAATACCCCTAAACTTATCTTTTGCTCGTCCCGAGCAAAACCAATTTATTCTTGAAAAAAATCCTAACCTCACTTTCGCAGGGAATCGCGATTGCACTGAGCTCGCGCAACAAGCCGTTAAACCTCTAGGTGTCCCTAGTAGGAGGAGTGCTGTCTCCTGAGGGTTTTCAGCGGATACTACCCACAAAATCCGATCAATTTGGCCTGTTGAGTTTCATTCTTCAATTTGGTATTATAGCAAGAAAATCTATTATCTTCAAATTATAAATCGTCAACCCATATTTTTCACACTCCCTCTTCATTTAACTTAAGATCATATATGTTTTGCAAATTTATTAAGCTTTCAGCATCATTTGAATTTTCCTTCTAAGGATCCATCTCAACTTAGGAACTTTTATTATCTCTACTGAAGATATAAGGCCTATCTTTCATCCAAACCCCAATTATATACCCCTACGTGTGTGTATGTATCACCCCTACACTTAGAAATTCAATTCTAGCAATCATACTCTTGTCCATCTTCCAAAATAGTTTTAGTTGGTGAATTTTAGATGAAATTGCTCACACATCCTTCATGCGACCGTTAATACTTCTTGAGGTACTAAACGACCGATTACAAAATGTGCTTGTGCATTTAGGCGTAATTCCTCGTCTTGCAATACCCAAGGCTTTTGCAGTGACTCCCAAACCAGTTGGTCTAAGGCACTAGGTGATAAAGCACCCTCGCTATATATATATATTTTTATTTTATGCTGCCTTAAGTAATTACAAAACCAGTGTTTATTTTTTTATGTCTCTTTATTCACCTTTTATACTTTATTTTATTTTCCTTCATACTAAGGATTTTAGACAAGAGTATTTCAAGGTATCCTCTACTATTCCAAGTTTCAAGGTGCGTGTTTGTGCACGTTGCAGGATATATATTTTTAGAATTTAGACTTAAACTTCATAATTATTTTTCAGACTTACACTTCAAATAAAAATTTCAATACTCTTCCCTTATTTTGACTTAGCCCAAGAACTGAACTCAAAATTTGCCTATTTCTAAATAATCTTCAAGGACATATATTTTCTACAGTTAAATTTTAAGAAAAGTTATTTTTAGGGTTTTTAATTTACCAAGTATAGGATCTAGTTTTTCCTAACTAGTCAACCATCATGTTGAAGTTAAGTCAAATACGGCCAAAATTGAACTTTTCAATTTTTATAATTTTTTAAAATTTTTGATTTTTATGGGTTTTAAAATAATATGTAAATGCAAAAATATACACATGAATGCGAAGGAAGAAAGCTTGCCGAGCACACCCCCAAACTTAAACTTGACAGTGCCCTCACTGTCATGCCACACCAAGAGGGTCAAAATTGTCGGCACTCCCCTGTTTGTTTGTTTTTTTTATTAACAGAAAAAGAAAACAAAAGATATATACACAAAAAGGTTCTCCCCAAACTTAAGTGAAATAGTGTTTCCACTGTTTAAGCATTAAAGTTCAGAGTTAGGGAGGAGAAAAACACAGTATCAAGCTATACAAGGCCTTACACAGGCCAACGGTTAGCACCAACCATTCAAAATTTTATCGTTATAATGGTATGGTTGGTGAAAGAATGGAGTGTAGAGAAAAGAAATGAGAAGCACACAAGACCGTGTGGGGATAGAAGCAGTATACGGTCTCGGTGTAGGACAAGAATGGCGGAAGGGAAAAAGAAATGGTGGTGGTTCGACTTCTTCAGGTGGAGGTTGATTAATTACAAAATCCGTGTTGTTTAGGATTGCAAGTTCGTCAGCAAAAAGTTCTTCAAAACTCTCATGATGTAATTGAACATTTTGCTGTCAGTAAGTTTTGTGCCAGAATTTATCAGACTTGATTTATCAAAAATTATAGAGGTAGGAGACTCGAAAAACTCCTCTACCTCATTTTCAAAAGTATCCAAATCAAGTTGGCTTTCTGGAATGATCAAACTTGAATTATCAGATTGTGATTCATCAACGCTCACTGAAATTATAGGAAGAATAGAAGAGGAACCTGAGAAAGTGGGAGAAAGAAGTTGAATATGAACTTGAGGTTGGAGATGGAGTGTATAAATTAGCACAATTTGTAATGACCGATGTGTAAAAAGCGATTATGCTAATCTATCAACCTACTGAGAAATGAGGTCAAATCCCTCAAGATTCATGAGAAAACATGGGTACGTCGAACTTGGTAAAGCAGACATTGAAAATGAAAGGGATACGGTTTCTTGCGCGGTCGGAACGACAGAAAGGATGAAGGGGATTGATTTAGTAAGTGTAACAGTTTAAGGTTCAGGAGGATGAATTGGAAAATCCGACTCATCAAACAAAACTGGTTCATCCTCAATACTATCTTCAATACTCTCCTCAAAATTTAGCTTATCCATGCAATTCTCATCAAATTCAAGACGCATATGAAGTTCGGGAGAAACATTTAATGTCTCGGGATGATGAATTGGAAAGAAAAACTCATCCAAATTTGTGGGTTCATCATCTAAAATATTCCCAGCGTCAATATCCTCGATCAGGTGAAAATTAAATTTCTCAGACAGCTCATCAAAAGCATGGATATCAATCAATTCAGGTTCTAGAGTGGAGGTGTAGAGGTCAAAAGGATTGGTGGTGATTTCACTTAAAAGGGACCCTTCACAATCAGGTAAATCAAACACTACAAAGTCGCACAACTCATTAGACGTTTTATCTTCAACTGGTGAATTATTTGGAATACTTGATAGACATTCAAAACCGGAGTTATGGGATTCAATTGGGGATGGCTAGGTTTGATTTGGAAATGTTTACAGCTAACTCTCACCACTCAAATTCTCAATCTGTCCAACCGCCTCATCATACATTGGAAAATTTGGAGCTAGTTGGAAACTAGCTACCGGGTCACTAGGTTGTATAAGGGCAGCCATGGACGCATTCAGATCCATCATATGTTGTCTTGACATTACCATAAATTCTTCCAATGACTGTTCCAGACTAGACATGGGTTGTGAAGGGGTTTAAGTAAAAGATTCAAAGTTGTTTGGATTCTGGAAACTCCCAAATGGCTGTGTAGAAGCAATGTCTAGGGAAGGTGCAACAGTTGGGTAAGATGGATAGGAATTGAATGGTTGGACAGTATTAGGATCAACATTTGGATAAAAAGGTGAATGGAATTGTTGATCCCAAGAACTAGAAGTGTTGAAAGGAGTGATGGATCGGCTATGAGATTGTTCAATATGTTCAGCAATAGACATGGGTTTCGGAGTTACTACCGGATTCTCAAAAGGGGTATCAACGTAAGAAAGTGGTGAAGGTTGAAATGGTTGATACAAAGTGGATTGCGGAGTCCAACTGTTTCTCCTAGACGCATCTATTCCTTGTTTCAAAGAAATTTTGGGCATGGAGGGGTCGTCCGAAATTCGACTAAAACAATACGCGTAGGAAGTAATATCTGGTTGAGGGTACCAAAGTTCGGCAAGAGTTTTACGAGGTGGGGTACCTATGTGAGAAAAGAGAAGAATGTGATGTTTTTTTTAAATTTTTTAAAAAATTTTTTGTTTTTGGAGTTTTGAAATTTTTGAAAGTGTTTTTTTTAGAAAGAGTTTTGCAAAAATTTGTACGGAACTACGGCAAAATTTCAAACAATACAATTTATACATGCACAATCAAGCCTAGAGCTAGGGTCTCCTAAGTCAACTAGACTGCTCCTAACTGTTCCAAAAGGCAAGTTGTGAGATATCGCTCAAATCGCCTCTTCACCGCCAATTGTGGCCAGGTAAGCACAAGTAAAGAAAGGAGGGATCCGCTCACGAATCACCGTGAGACGGTCCTTTTAAAATTACCTTTCCTACTTGTCTAGCCTAGGCACCAGAAAATCAGGTTTAGATAAACGACCGATTGCCCACAACCTTCTTTTGTCCTAATGAGCGCGACAGTCCTTATTGGCTGAGTCTAAATATTTTTTTTAATTAACTCGAGGGTTGATGTAAATGGTTTTTGTGATTTTTGGGGTCCTAGGAAGGTTAATGAAATCCCCACCAAATCTGGATTGGTGTTATAGCCCCTTAAAAGTCCGTATTAATTATGCAAAGCAGTTAACACACTAAAAACACTTGCAATTTTTTTTATTTGGCAGCGGAAAGAATCCTGCACAAAAACAATTTATTGGAGAGGGAGAAAGATTTTGCGCAAAGAACCCTGCAGGAAAATTTTTCAGTGGAGTTCATGGGGTAGAAGAGAGGACAAAAATATTTACAAAGAATTTTGGGATTCTGATGTCACTGGTTGACCGCGGTTCCGCGGTCAAACGCTTGAATCCGCCGCGGTGGTTAAGTTGGTTTGGATCTCCAAAATTTTTCTGTTGTCTGTTGTGATTCTCCTCTATCTGTTCAGATCTTCTGTTTGTTGATTTGTTCATTAGCAATTTCCAGATCTGAATCAGTCCATCTTCTTTTCCTGCGCAATTCACACAATACCTCTAAAAAAGAACAAGATGATTTTTATTTTTATTTTTATTTTATTTCTTAGTTTTTTTTGTTTTAAAACTTTTCAATTTTTATAATTTTTAAATTTTTTATTTATTTTTATTTTTTTTAACCCGAAATTACACAAAGAAAGTGATTACCCTCTCCCCGGCAATGGCGCCATTTGATTGACTGTCTTTTCGCGTATGCATTTTGAATCAAAGTTAAGAATATACCACAATCAATAACGGTGTCGCTTGGTAGCTAGCCGGTTGAGTATGGGTCGGTCCACAGGGAGATGGATTCCTTTTCTTTATGTTCTAACGAGTTAATCCGATCAAATCAGGTTTTGTTTTTGATCTAAGAATGAGAATAAGTTCATAAAAAGGCTTGCTAGGGTTAGGGTTAGGTCAGTTCAAAATATGGATTCTTCTCACTGCTTTTAATACCCTAGTTAGGATTTTAGGTGTTAGGGTAATAGTCAACAAAGAGGATTAGCACGACTGGGAAGAAATGTGGTTTCTTCCTTTTGGTCATTGTCCGTCCTTTCTTAACTCTTAGCCCTAATCTCTATGTAAATCAACCACAACCGGTCTTAACTAGGTAATCACCGTTATCTCGTGGGATAGGGTGCCGTAGTGAGCGGTGTGTGTTTGATTCGAATAGAGTCCTAATTAAAAATTATGGGGGCAAGAAAAGGAAGGAGAGAGATTTCCTTCTCTCAAACCTTCCATCTCCTAACCCTAACAAGTGAGGAATTACTCACTCATTAGGGTATTAACAATGGAATTCATTTTTTTATAAATTTTTATATTAGAAAACTAAATTGTAAATATTAAAAGAACAATAAAAAAAATACAAGAATTAAATTCAGAAAAGGAATGCGAGATAAAAATAAAAATACCTTTCTTTATTGATGCACTCTTGAACGATTAAAAAGGAATTAAAATTTTAAACTAGAAAATAAAAAGTGGTAGCTCAAAAGAGGCACCCAAAAGAGGCACACCCCAAACAAGGCTGTAGGCTTTTCTATTTATAGATAGGAGAAACCCTAGAGTTTACATTTGAGCCACATCTAAAATTACAAGACTACCCTAAGAAAGCCTGGTCAACGCACCGACACCACCGACAAGCTGCACCGACACGTGCACTATATGGCCGCGGAACCGCGGCAAGAAGGCAAGTTTGGCCGTAGTTCCGTGGCCAAATGGTGTGCTCTTGGGCTCGTTTTCTCAGGTTTGCTTCATGTTGCATTTTTCTTCTGTTTTCTTCACATGGTTCCTCAGAATCTTTTCTACTTTCTTCTAGATTTCCGACAGTGCAAAATTTGTGGACTTTTATAAGTCTACGGTAGCGTCCCGGCCGTCTATCAGATGCCAAATGCGGAACAAAACCTTTTAACTGGCGCTATCGCATACTATAACCCGGATCTGCCATTATCGCTAAACTAACAAACTACAAAGTGGATGAAAATGTTATACCGAACGATCCAAGTCCTTCGGTCTTTAACCATCATCCCACGCTTTGTTGCAGCTACTCCGTTCTCGCTCGATCTCCGGTCTCCTCGTCCAGGTGGCACCACGTCAACGGATCTTTAAACGGGCTCTCTCCTCTGACCCGAGGCAACTCGGTCATCAAGTTTGCTAAAAGAGATGACCAAGATTGATGTAGAGAACGAGTAGAACACTTTGTCTCGTTACATCCAAAACCATGGATGAACGGTTAATGAAGTTGCCATTTGGATTGAATGAAATTAGAAATGAGCAATCTAATTTCAATGAACCCAAAACCATAATCTTTTTAACCAAAAATTCCTTATGAATTTCAAGAGGGGGCCGACCACTTATCAAGAAGGGGGGTGAGTGTGGGAACAAGGGAGAGGTAACCATAAACAATAAATGAGAATCAATAAGTCATAATACATCTTGCATAAACATTAAATGAATACAATGAATCATAAACCTTAGTCATCATCCATCATTTAATGCTCTAATGAGTCATGAAACCTAGTCACCATCTAGAAACTTCTAGAACCTTCCACACTCATGACTCACCTCAAAAAAAGACAAATCCACATTTAACCGAATGTTAAAGCGGGTGATAGAAAACTGGAAACTTCCAAAAGCGAACCCGAAACGAATTTCAGGATAACCCCGTAACAGTATAAACATACCCGCATTTGTATTACGACCGAATACATATGCAACTGAGACAAAGATATTATATCTACATAATATAATACATGGATCCGGCTTAAACCAAAGCCCACCAGTATTATCTGCCCGAAATATGACACGTGCGTAAACGCACGTGCATTTTCCGAACCCTGCCATAAAACCATACGGCCTCTACAACATTTCACCCGAACTTGGAAAACGATCCGTGGGGGACTCTAATGACTCATCAGTACCATGGCAGTGGGTTTAACCACAAGCCGTCAGCGGCACTAGCCGTGCGTAACGGCTGCCCATGTACCGACCTCAAGGGAAGCCGATGAGCGAACTCATCCAGGAACCCTACTAAGCCTAACAGTGACAATATACATACAGTTCGGTCCGTTCGTCTATGAGTATTGCATATCGGCCTAGGGGGCTGGTAACGTCAGACCACTAAAAGCGGTATAAGTCGTTTCGGAGTGTAGCCCAGAACACCCTGAGATACTACTGGAGTACCTATCAGAAAATCTCCTACCTCGGCTGAGGGTTTTGTGTAATGGCTCTCCTAGACACAGCGCGATCTCACCCCTAATACCGGGAGAGACGAATCCTCTGCCGATCCGCTCACTTACCTCCATGTGGCTCGGGACTGTACGCGCCATATGTACTGAAATTCTTTTGGAGACAAGGTCAAAGCCCGGTGAATTGAAATAACTGTTTGCACGACTTCTTTGAGCCATGGTAGGGTAGAAATCAAAGCACAGTGGGAACTCACACGAGACAAATGACGACCTCAGGTCGATGAACTAACCTGTACACATGTCACCAGGGAGTTGCTATCTGACGATAGGTATAATACCAACCTGCAGGTTCCCGGCGAGTCCTGTCTGGTGTACTCATAACCCAATGAGCACATGTATACATCTTAGGTGATCCAACTGACACCAGTGGCTTGTGAGACCGGCCACCGCCCCTCGTCGGGGTCTCGACTGTATACACTAGTCTACTCCGGAGTATCGATGCCCTGTCTCGAAACTCCCACGACTAGGGACCACAATTAAGTATATGCTTATAAACCACCCAACTCTCACGTATATGATCGCCATCATACTGTTGTAGTCAAGCAAGATCCTAAGGGCTCTATCAACGTGTAACAGTGATCAGTCACCTGAACCTGTACACGACTGATAAAGGCAAACCAGATAGCATACTATCATCTCGAGTAAGACTGTGCTACCGGTATAGGTCTTCCTCAATCATTGCAATCACGTACCTACGATCCAATAATTGACTTTGAGGGCACTATATCCAACAATCTCCCATTTGCACTTAAGGCTAATTATTGCGATGTCGCATACTCACAGCCCGTGTGATACCGAACACCCAACTCCTTTACTAATCAGTTTCACAAAGCCTGTTTATAAAACTATTGTGTTCGAGAAATAGCTTCAGTGAGTTGATCCGCCCTGATGTTTCTTTCTATGTGTCTCTTAATCTCAAGTTCGCGGAGAAAGCCATCTCCCGAATCGAGTAATACGTGTCTTAGAATACGTCTGGATATCTAATGGGACCTAGTTCATAAATGAACTCCAAATCCAAACTTCTTAGACTATATCTGCAACTGAAACTAATCAGTGTCCAGGACTATGCCTCCCACAGTATCCTCTTGGACCACCTGTCCATAATACTGTCCCTCGTCAGAGAGAAAACTATAACTCTGACAATCACTCTGTCATCCATGTGACCTTTGAAGCCTGGAATGATAACCGTCTTCCGAAGGAGGCTTCCGTTACCAAATCCCTAGAACATCCTCTTATGTTCATAAATTGCTTCCGAACGTTTCTCCAGGATTGGATAAATATATAAACTTATCGCAGCCAGTGCAAAAACAACATCTGGTGTGGTACTTGACATCTCACGATTGACTCAATTGCCTAAGAAAGTGATATGTCAATCATGCTCATTCCTCTCCCCTTTAGTCTATAAGACACCTTTAGAGAGGGTGACTCCATCACCTGCAGGTACACCACCATGCCAGGAGTCATCTTTTCAAAATACCAATAGAATACTGTCAAAGTACCCACATTGGGAAACTAACCAAATCTAGATCTAAAACTATAGATCTAGTAACCAGAATGTCAGATATTATATCCATATCCTTTGTGGAGAAACAACTGTGTGACGACCACAGTATAACCGATCGTAGTACAGGAATTTTACTTCCTACTTTGTGTATGTCATCCAAATACCAGGACATCACACCCTACTACCTTCTTAATAGATCCATCCCCTATTCGGATGAAGTCAAACCCATGACTGTCATATCAAAAATAGATGATCTATCTCCGCTATATCTGCTCAAGTCTATAAATAGACATAAGGTACTTGCCCACTATGCTTCCGCTGCTCCCACTGACCACAACAACCAGGGTCAACCCACAAACTGCCATTACAGAAACGTGCTCTGAGTTATCCAGAGTCTGGTTTTAAGCATAAGCCGGACAACTCCCCGTACCTTAACATCGTTATGATATGAACCATTCTATATCCAATATAGAAACTTTGGCACTTATTTAATTGGAACCAGATTCAAATCATGCAGCTGTCTCCAGTGCATATCAACTTAATAGAGAGAGGCTAATCAGCATTACTCAACTTAGGAATCCATCCAATTATGAGTAACCTGAAAGAGAAACAAGTTTCTCAAAAACATTACTATCATCAGAATACCAATCACAAGAATCTACATCTTCGATCTCTTTGAAGAATCCCGATACTTGCGACACCTGGTTCTCTACTTTATTCTTATACCCACAACTTCTCAAAACTTAGACCTTGTATTTCTATGAAACACTTGTCTAAAAACTAGAGAAGTCATAAGTATATAGAACATAGTACGAGGACCAACCCCTTTGTCCTGATGGACACTGGACAACATACAATACTCTATATAAGTCCGCTGAGTTGAATAACTCAAAACCTGTGCATCGTAGGTTGAAAACTGTACCCAGGCGATTTCCTCAAATATCACCAATTACAACGAATTCCGATATAATGAGGATGATCACCTAATTCCCAATAATTTACTCCCACTCATCATTTGTAAAACCATACAGATGCGATAATCATACCTGGTAAATACATACCCTAGAGTAAGTATCTAATGGGGAAAACAGTTTTCCTTTAACAATGCACTGAAACATGAAAATGCTTCGTAGGGATTTTCTGGTATTCCTAGTAATGCCTCTTCCATAATCTAATTCATGACTTTAACCGTATATTTCTTTACCATCTCTCCGAATCCCTTTATTTGTCTTTATTCATTACCTTCTGTACACCATCGTTAGGCTAAGTGGTTTTCTTCCTTCCCTACCGTTCGACAACAGCCTATGGTTTGGAAGAAGATTATCCAGTAAGCATAATAGGTGTACTCTCCTAAACCAAGGAGTACTCGCAACTTGAGAGAAGGTGATGATAAAAGACAACTGAATAATACCTTATTCTTTTTCTCCCGAACCGGGGAAAAAAACAAAGGTGAAATAGGAGTGGCGATGAAGTACGCGGTTTGGTCGTGAATGATAACAGTCGCAATTTACTTTGCCCTCTTTCTAATCCTTTTATTTTGCCTTTACATATTACCTTTTGCAAACCCTACTTAGGCTAATTGGTTTTCTTCATTCCATACCTTTCGGCACCTGCCTATGTTTTGGAATAAGACTATCCAATAAGCCTAATAGGTGTACTCTACTAAACTAAGGAGCCCTCGCAACCTGAGAGAAGGTGATAATAAAAGACAACTGAATAAACCAATTCTATTTCTCCTGAACCTTGATCCATCCTCAAAGAAGTCCCTTCGAGTTCGTATATAACCATACGATAGATCTATCCAATGGAAGTGGATGTCCGTAGTAATATGGGGTGTTCTGAGAAATGCAAAGGGTAAAAGAAAGAGCGGCAATGACTTATGCAACTTTAGACAATCCAAAAGCCAGTATTTTAAGAAGGTTCGGTCAACTTGGTCACTGAGTCATAGTTTAGGGTCGGTCAAAGGTCGCTGCCAAAGAGAGAAAAAAAAGAAACACTCTGCGTGCACTCTAACCTAGATCAGAATGGTTATCACTTTATCTAATCAGGAAACCTCCCACTGTACTGTCAAATTCTCCTCCAAACCTAAAAGAAGAATCAATCGGGATCACCCGAAGAGTAAACCAACTCATCAGTGGGAATCGGGATCCAACTCTCATCGCATGATAACGTGACGGAATCCACTCACGTTATCACACTCCAGAAGGTATTCTCATACTTGGCAAGTTTCAGTTTCTTTAGAAACTCCCGATATGATTTTTGCCCCATGCTCTTATGACCTTGGCGTTGGTCAAAATGTCATAAATCACATTCCAAGTTCTTGTTAGTTATATGTATGCCCTAGAGGCCATTACTGTACACAGGATGTATATTGTAGTGGATGCTAGGACATATATAGGGAGGACTTTCTTGCTCGACATGATAGTATGCTATCTGGTTGAACTTTACCTTAACGTGTATACTGATTGTCTCTCTGTTACATGTTGGTAAAGCCCTTAGGATGTGTACTTGACTACATGGATTATGATGCGGATCATACTAGTGGGGACAGGTAGTCCATAAGTACATCCTTCAAAGTCCCTAGTCGTGGGTGTATCGAGATTGGGCATCGATATACCAGAGTAGACTAGCGTGTACCTTCTCGACCCATACAGATGGGCGATGGATGATCCCATATCCATTGGTGTTTGACATCGGAGATGATATACGGGTGCTCAGTAGAGACTGGGTACACTGGACGGACTCGCCGAGAACTCCCAGATGGTATTATACCTCACGTCAGATGGCAGTTCTCTGGTGACACTGGTACAGAGTAGTCTGTTGACCCGAGATCGTCATAGAGTCTTGTGTGGTTCCCACTGTGCTTTGATTTCCATCTTACCACGTCCAAGAGGGCATGCAAAATGGTGGTTTTTGGGTACAGTCCCGAGTCACATGGAGGCAATGAGCGATAGGAGGGGATTCGTCTCTCCCGGTATAGGGGGTTGATGTTGCGCTGTGTTCGATTGGCTATAACAGGAAATCCCTGGCCAGGGTTGCTGAGATTTACTGGTAAGTGTTACCAGTAGTTTCTCGAACAGTTATAGACCTCATATCGACACGACTTATCGAGCTATTGGGGTCTGACGTTTACCACCCCTAGGCGAGATATACGACATATCAGACGATTAGACCGGACTGTACGGTAGTGTTACTGGTCGGATTCACTGGAGTGTGAGCGGGCTTGCTCGTCGATCTTCAGATCGCTCAATACCCGGGTGGACGTTACGTTTAGCAGACCGCTTGCGGCTTGTGGGTGTTTGATATGATCATCGCCTGCTGCCGGCGTATTGACGAGTCTTTAGAGTCCTACACAGAGGTTTCCTGGCTCAAGCGAAACGAAATAGGAGCGCATATGAGATATGTGCGGGACCGAGAATAATGTGTGTATGTGATACTGTATTCCATTCTCGCGATGAATGTATCGATTAGGTTATATGCGATATACCTTAGTTATCGAATCAAAGGTTGATTCGATAAGCAGATACATAGGATACTAGTCGGTTATATGCGATATGACCGGATCGTTGAATCAAGTGTTGATTTAATGATTTAATGTATAATTATATATTTGATATATTACTTTGCATTAACTAGTATTGGTTCACTTTAAGATGGATTTTCTCACTCGGATGTGCGCATTATATATGTGATATGATTTTGTGCACTAGCTTGTATCATGTTTGATGATACATGCTTTTTGGTTAAGTGTAAAGTATTAAACCTTGGTTAATGAATAGGTTAGGGTTTATTATTTGTTATTCATTTATCTTATTTAATTATCCATTTATTTATGATAAATGAATAAAAGAAAATGAAATGAAATGGTTGCTAATTTTGGATTCTAGTTGAAGCTTCTTGATCTTTTGACTAAGTGACCATTTTGTCTCTAGCTTGACCCTAACCATTCCTTTAACCATGATTGATTCTCTACACATTACCATGGTTAAAGATTATGATAAGTATTCTTTTATTTTATATTTTCAACTAACTTATCATAATATTTTACCATCTTCTTCTTCTTCATTCTTCATGAAGAAAGCAAGCTCCATCAATGGTGATTGATGGAAATGAGTGAGAAATCCAATTCTAAAGTCTACCCACTTCCTATTTCTTCATCCTCTACCTCTTGCCAAGTAGTAGAGTGTGTTTCCTTCACAAGTTTTCAAGGCTTGGTGAAGGTGGAGCTTGATCTAGCGATGCCTCAACGTAGATCATCTTCGGCATGGACATCGACGACCTAGCTTGCTTATTCTCCGATGAAGTCGACGCTAGAGCCCGGATTCTTTTTGGACAGCGGAGAGGACTTCGTTGCGGAGCTATGGAGGTGGAGAACCGGATCTACAAAGGTTGTATTTCCGTATCTCTTAGTTAAGTGTTAACTAGTTTCATTTTCGCCTAAACATCTAGCTAACGATCCGTAGTCTAGGGTTTCTCGGCACCGTATTTTTGAAATTGGCATGGTTGATGCCTTGTGAGACCTCATTAGGATGCCTAGGAACCCTACAGTGGTATCAGAGCCTAGCTAGAGCTTTAGGCGAAGTCTAGACGGAATTTGAAGTCCGAACGAACCCGAAACCCAATTCCGATCATGCTCTCTTTACTTTTTTGAAAACAGTGAGTTTTCCCAAATTAAAAATATGCAGAAAACCAGCAGGAAATTGTAAGAATTACTGTGCAAATACGACATTGTTTGGATTTTAAACAAGCGCGGAACCGCGGCACGAGCCTGCCTCTTGCGGCGGTTCCGCCGCCACTTGATGACGTCAGCAATGCCTATTTTCACAGTAACTCCTATTTAAATGTGCTGAGTTCTCTGGGTATTTTTTAAATTTTATTCAAGAGTTGAATTTTCAGGGGTTGTTTTGGGGATTCGAATGTTCGATCGGATTATCAGATTTTGTCTATGTGGCTTTCCGGATAAATTTTTTAGAATATGTTAAAAAGTTCGACCGGATATAAATACCCAATTTTTCCCCTGTCGGGAAATTTCCAAGTGTTGGATCCGTAGTTTAACGACGTTCTAAGTAGTGCAAGTAACGCGATGGACCCTCTAGAAGACAACAAACCTTAACTCGATTATGTGACCGTCTTGAACTGCCCTTTGAACCTTCGGGTTTGGGGCAGTACGGCGTGCCACATGTGAGGCGTTGGCTTGACCTTTCTACGGCTGGACCGTTGGTACTGAGGCACGAACTGAATGTTGTTAGACTTATTTCATGTGTTGGATTGTATCGGGAAAACTTGGGTGTTCGATTGTTCGATCGGAAAGTTTAACATTTTCTGTTTATCTGGAATGTGATACAACAATTGGAATTCACAAATAGTTATGAGATAACGGAATGAATATTATAAACATAGCAGTTTAGTCTCACTTGATCGATTGCCACGGAATTTTGATGTGATCAAAAGTCCGTCGCAATCACGTAGCGTACGCGGATACTCGCCGATAAACTTAATAGACAGCCTCACTCCAAAGCCCCGACCAAGTGACTGTAGGAGAACCCCGTCGCCGAAAGCATCCGTTCGAGTGCTCGCGGTAGCGGTGTTCCGCCTTGGTGCACTTCGTCGACGGTATCAGGGGTGCGGCCGCCTACTAAAGTTTGCGACGAGCATTCGATCAGAATGTCGGGAATCCTGTTGAATTGCCCGACTTGATATTGAAAAGTGTTTTCGATAATGAGACTAAAATACGGGGTTTATAATTATTAGGCATGCGATGTCTAAGGAATTCATTCGGTCAGGCATGTGATGTCTGAGGTGGTTGCGGATTCCAACTGTTGTAGTTTTACACATTCTTTTCTGTGACCGTAAGTGTAATATGTGATATCACCGGTTTCGTTGCTATATGTCAACGACAATTGGGATGCGCATATTTACTTACGTTGATGACATGTGATGTTATGTGTTGCTGGATATGTTATATTGGATCGTCGTGTTTGAATAGCCGGGGGTTTTTATGTGAGATGAGTGTTTTTCATTTTCATTCATGTAAAAACTTGTATGTAATATTCTTTTATTGGGGCGCTTCCAGGTTGCGGAAGTTGTCACCTCTTGTATATTATTTACTTTTCCGCACTAGGATAGACCCAAGGAGGAGGGCACAAGTAACCGGGTTCTGGAGTCCAGTGGGAGACCAACTCGAGGAGTCGAGTCCGGGTCTCCTAACTCCAGAATTGGTAGGGTTGCTTGTCGCTCTCGTAGGGGTCTAGGGGTGTGGGTTTGGCTATTCATCGCGACCGTGGAATCCGTGTTTTATACTGGCTCGTATTGAAAACACGGACGTCCTAGTATATCCAATATTTCATATGTTTCTTCTGCTGCGATATCTGTGATGTGATCATGTGATGTTCTGTGATAGATACTGTATATAGTATATATGATATATTATATAGGCATTACTTATGTTTTACACCCGCGCTAGCCCTGCCCCGCTCTGCCGTTAGTTACCTAACCTAACGGTGCACGAGGGGACATCGAGGCGAATGCGGATGGCATAAGTGTACGTCGTATTTATCTGTGATGTTTAGGTACTTAAATGATGGGACTTCATTAATGAGATTAATGAAATAAAAGAAACCTAAGATGTTGTAGAATCGAATTTCAAAATAAAACAGGTAGCTACAGTTCTTACTTTGCACAGCGGTATATATGATATATCCTGCACCTTATTCGATAAGGAAAGGACCGAGATCCCTTCACCGGGAGTGACTCCTTTAGCAATAACTGGCAGATGCTACACACTCGGTTTGTCTTTTGATTGCTTTTAAGAGTTTTTGCTTTGCACAGTGATATATATGATATATCCCGCACCTCATTCGACGAAGAAAGGACCGACGATCCCTTCACCGGGAGTGACTCCTTTAGCAAAACTAGAAAAGCTTCAAAAACACTCCATTTTTAAAATCATTTGATTCTACAACGATATCAAGTTCATTACGCAATAGGTTTTCAGAAAAACCTGTCATAGCCCTCCGTCATTTCAGATACGTACTAGTTAGTATTCGTGCTGCGGTTGTTTGGCCTCCGTCAAGGCGTAGTGTACGGTAGCTAACTCGTGCTTATCTGCTGGCATATGATGCGATTGGATTAGGGTATTCGTACGGCGTTGTTTGGCCTCCGTCAAGGGTCGTGCGGGTGGGTTTAATTCAATCAGGAAATGACGGGTTGAACTTAACTAGCGGACTATGGGTTGTTTGGCCTCCGTCAAGGTCATAGCGAGCTAGGGGCAAAATTATCGGGAATTTCAAGTGTTGAAATTTGCAATGAGATTGCATACCTTCTATGAGATAGTTGGATCCCGATACCTGCTGCGAGTAAGAGTTACTCCTGGGAAAGTTTTACACATTACAATTAGCCGATCAAGTAGGTGTCTAGAAAGGTGTCAACGGGGTTACGCCTCTGGGAAAACGAGGTTTATATTAATTAGGTTCGTGCGAAAGCACGGGGGACCTCCCTCAAAGTACCGACACTGGCCTGGCTGAAAGATTGGCGAACTTGTAGTGTGTAATTAATCCCGGCTAGTCTTTCCTTTTAAGGTTTGAAGGAAGATTTGATAAAAAGCAGTGGGAGCCATCCTGATTAGATAAAATAAAACCAATCTATTCTTGCATGAGCGCACGCTGAGTGTTTTCTTCTCTCTCTCTCCTGGTAGCGACCATATCACGCCTTAATCAAGATAATAAAACGGAATTTTGACCGAACCCGCTTGTTATACTGAGCTGGGGAACGTTGGTCCCGCTCCAACTTATAATTGTTATAAGACAGAGCAGGAAATTGGGGATTACCAGAATTCCCGTGCCGCCCAAACGAAGAGAGTGCATGTTGATGCATCATCTTCGGGTGTGTTCATTACAAAGAACTGTTTCTCTGTATCCTCTACGTCCTGGGTATGTGATACCAGATCAGGATCCCAGATATGTAATCAGTTACATAGGGCTACAGAAAGGTAGAGAACTGAGAACGGGTGATAAGTTTCATGAGGCAGAAAACGGGGCAAGAGTTGCAGCCAAATCTGTCGGTCACTGTCACCCTGTATTACCAATACATTGATTCTGAACGAATGTTATTAGATACCGAACCTGATATACAAAATCATATCAGTCTCTTTATCAGCAAAGAAATGATATAATTTTGTATTGTTGGATAATGTTTTGAATATTTCCTATATCAAAAGTTGATCGGTTCAGGCACGTTATCTAAAAGCATTGATGTTCTAAATCAAACTACAGTTCTTAGTATATGGATCACACACAAGAGGAAGAGTTCAGAAATGAACGAATTCTTCTTGAGGCATTGTAGACTAGGTCATATCTATGCGAACCGACTGGCAGTAGTTACATGTAGATGCATATTTAAATCAGTTTGAATTTACATCTTATGAAACTCGCTAGTCATGTCACAAAGATATAATGACACCAGCTCTGTTTATTGGAAACAGAGAAAGAGTTAATGAACTCTTGGGATGATACATGTTGATGTATGTAGGTCCCCTGTCTACACATGCCAAGACCGGTTCTTTATACTTCATTATATTCTCTGATAATCTCTCAAGATTCAGATATATGTTCCTGTTGAAACACAAGTCCGAACCTTTTGAGATATTCACAGAATATAAGTTAGAAGTAGAGAACCGATACGGGTATAAGTATTATGTCCTTTGATGAGATCAAGGAGGAGAATACTTGAGCACGGAATTCCAGGACTATTCTAAACGAGAATGAGATTCTCTCTCAGCATTACTCCTCCGTATACACCATAGCACGATGGTATATCGGGGCGGAGCAGATACACCCTATTTGATATGGTGTGCTCTATGATGAGTACTGCTGAGTTACCTATTTCCTTTTGGGAGTTATGCACTTGAGAAGCTGCATACCTATTGAATAGGATTCAAATCAAATCAGTTGCCTACCACTTCATATTTGATATGATAAGGGAAGAGCCCATTTCTCAAGTTAGTTGAGATTTGGGGTTGTCCAGCCTATGTCTGAAAAGCAAAATCTGGACAAGCTCGAGGCAAGATCTGTTATGTAGAACTGGAAATGTTCCAGCTATACAAAACTGCAGCTGAAGATTTGACAGAACTAAAGGATTCAATAATTACCAACGAACCTCAGCCTCTCCGCCGATCTAGTAGGGTTCCTCACCCACCTGAGAGATACTTCGGTTGCTCTATGACAGTGGGAGCGAGGATTGCATCATGAGATGATGACCCAACTAGCTTCGAGCTGGCCATCAGGAGTGGGACTCCGTAAGAATGGCTGGATGCTTAGTGATCTGAGATGGAATCCATGTACACCAACAAAGTATGGACTTTGGTTGCTATATCTGAAGGGTTAAATCCCCATCAGGAGCAAGTATATCTTGAGAAGATTGCTTGGTGTACATCGAAAAGTTGAGACTTTCAAAGCTAGACTTGTTAAAGCTTTTCGTCATCGACCAGGCGTGGATAATGATGAAACCTTTTCAAGTAGCTATACTTAAGTCCATCCAGATCCTACTTGCCACGGCTACATACCATGACTACGATATCTGGCGGTTGGGTGCCATGACTACTTTTCTAAATAATGATTTAGAAGAGAACGTCTATAGGAACACAGCCAGAGGGCTTCGTAGACAGTGGGAGCAGCGGAAACGTGTGCAAGATGTTTTATAGGATAAAGCAGGCATCGCGGAGTTGGAACGTCTGTTTTGATGAGTTAGTCAAAGAGTTTGACATCATCAAAATGGTAGATGAACCTTGTATAAACAAAAGGGTAGTAGGGAGTATGGTGCTGATCCTCGTAGAGTACGTGGATGACATACTCTTGATAAGGAAAGAGTTTCCTATGATACGCTCGGTCAATCTCCGCATATCACAAAGATTCTCCATATAGAATCAAAGTGATACCTCCCAAATCCTGGATTTTGGATCTATGAGATAGATCTAAATGGATGTTAGGCTACTCACTAGTTGTAGTGAGAAGGCATCAGTTGATCCTGGGGAGAATCACTGGAAGCGTTCCAGGGTGATAAAGACGACTGAATGTCAGTCACAGGCATTGTCTTTACCCTCAGTATAGGGATGGTATGTTGGAAGAGTTCCAAGCTAGATACCGTGACATACTAGACGATAAAGGCAGGATACATCACTACTTAAGATACTACCAATGAGGCAGTCTGGGTGTATATTGGTTCATGAGATGAACTACGTTCCAACCATTGTGAGACAATGGAGTTGTAGCTTATGCCAAGGAACGCCGGTCCCATCAGTGATCCAGACATATTCTAAGGCAGTATCACCTGATCATGGAGATGGTTGATCTCCAGGGGATCGAGGTTTGGAGAGTAGACTCAGAGGACAACACAGCGGATCCACTCACAAAGGCCTGTTCCCAGAGAGAGATTTTTATGGGATGGTTGAGTATGAGATACTTCAACCACTGCTAGAGATGGCCCTAGTGCAAGTGGGAGATTGTTAGTTATATGTATGCCCTAGAGGCCATTACTATACACAGGATGTATATTGTAGTGGATGCTAGGACATATATAGGGAGGACTTTCTTGCTCGACATGATAGTATGCTATCTGGTTGAACTTTACCTTAACGTGTATACTGATTGTCTCTCTGTTACATGTTGGTAAAGCCCTTAGGATGTGTACTTGACTACCTGGATTATGATGCGGATCATACTAGTGGGGACAGGTAGTCCATAAGTACATCCTTCAAAGTCCCTAGTCGTGGGTGTATCGAGATTGGGCATCGATATACCAGAGTAGACTAGCGTGTACCTTCTCGACCCATACAGATGGGCGATGGATGATCCCATATCCATTGGTGTTTGACATCGGAGATGATATACGGGTGCTCAGTAGAGACTGGGTACACTGGACGGACTCGCCGAGAACTCCCAGATGGTATTATACCTCACGTCAGATGGCAGTTCTCTGGTGACACTGGTACAGAGTAGTCTGTTGACCAGAGATCGTCATAGAGTCTTGTGTGGTTCCCACTGTGCTTTGATTTCTATCTTACCACGTCCAAGAGGTCGTGCAAAACGGTGGTTTTTGGGTACAGTCCCGAGTCACATGGAGGCAATGAGCGATAGGAGGGGATTCGTCTCTCCCGGTATAGGGGCTTGATGTTGCGCTGTGTTCGATTGGCTATAACAGGAAATCCCTGGCCAGGGTTGCTGAGATTTACTGGTAAGTGTTACCAGTAGTTTCTCGAACAGTTATAGACCTCATATCGACACGACTTATCGAGCTATTGGGGTCTGACGTTTACCACCCCTAGGCGAGATATGCGACATATCAGACGATCAGACCGGACTGTACGGTAGTGTTACTGGTCGGATTCACTGGAGTGTGAGCGGGCTTGCTCGTCGATCTTCAGATTGCTCAATACCCGGGTGGCCGTTACGTTTAGCAGACCGCTTGCGGCTTGTGGGTGTTTGATATGATCATCGCCTGCTGCCGGCGTATTGACGAGTCTTTAGAGTCCTACACAGAGGTTTCCTGGCTCAAGCGAAACGAAATAGGAGCGCATATGAGATATGTGCGGGACCGAGAATAATGCGTGTATGTGATACCGTATTCCATTCTCGCGATGAATGTATCGATTAGGTTATATGCGATATACCCTAGTTATCGAATCAAAGGTTGATTCGATAAGCAGATACATAGGATACTAGTCGGTTATATGCGACATGACCGGATCGTTGAATCAAGTGTTGATTTAATGATTTAATGTATAATTATATATTTGATATATTACTTTGCATTAACTAGTATTGGTTCACTTTAAGATGGATTTTCTCACTCGGATGTGCGCATTATATATGTGATATGATTTTGTGCACTAGCTTGTATCATGTTTGATGATACATGCTTTTTGGTTAAGTGTAAAGTATTAAACCTTGGTTAATGAATAGGTTAGGGTTTATTATTTGTTATTCATTTATCTTATTTAATTATCCATTTATTTATGATAAATGAATAAAAGAAAATGAAATGAAATGGTTGCTAATTTTGGATTCTAGTTGAAGCTTCTTGATCTTTTGACTAAGTGACCATTTTGTCTCTAGCTTGACCTTAACCATTCCTTTAACCATGATTGATTCTCTACACATTACCATGGTTAAAGATTATGATAAGTATTCTTTTATTTTATATTTTCAACTAACTTATCATAATATTTTACCATCTTCTTCTTCTTCATTCTTCATGAAGAAAGCAAGCTCCATCAATGGTGATTGATGGAAATGAGTGAGAAATCCAATTCTAAAGTCTACCCACTTCCTATTTCTTCATCCTCTACCTCTTGCCAAGTAGTAGAGTGTGTTTCCTTCATAAGTTTTCAACGCTTGGTGAAGGTGGAGCTTGATCTAGCGATGCCTCGATGTAGATCATCTTCGGCATGGACATCGATGACCTAGCTTGCTTATTCTCCGATGAAGTCGACGCTAGAGCCCGGATTCTTTTTGGACAGCGGAGAGAACTTCGTTGCGGAGCTATGGAGGTGGAGAACCGGATCTACAAAGGTTGTATTTCCGTATCTCTTAGTTAAGTGTTAACTAGTTTCATTTTCGCCTAAACATCTAGCTAACGATCCGTAGTCTAGGGTTTCTCGGCACCGTATTTTTGAAATTGGCATGGTTGATGCCTTGTGAGACCTCATTAGGATGCCTAGGAACCCTACAGTTCTGCCCATCATTATCTTGTCAATTTGAACCCACCAGCACATGCCCTTGATGTTGACCAAAATAGCAGAATGACTGCCCCAAACCAACCCATCTATCTATGCAACAGATGAATACCCAGCAGCTACCAAACACTATGCCTTGGCGTTGTTCAAAATACATAGCTTGAATACTACTGAATACCCAAAAAAATGACGGAGGGCTACGGCTGGTTTTTTGGCGAAAAACATTTAACGTAATGAACTTGATATTGCTGAAGGAACCTGATAGCTTTTTATAAAAAATACAGTAGCGAAAACCTTTGCTAAAGAGGTCACTCCCGGTGAAGGGATCTCGGCTCTTTCCTCGTGGAATGAGGTGCAGGATATTCCAACTGAATACCGTGATGCAAAGCAACTTGTAATCAACTATAGTGAAGTTATTACCCTGACGCAAACTTCTGCCTAAGGGGTTACTCTCGGTGAAGGGATATCGTCCCTTGCCTCGTCGAATGAGGTGCAGGATATTCCAACCGAATACCGCTATGCAAAACAAAAGGAAACGCCTTTGTAATAACACTTTTTAAAACTGTTCCAACAACTGCCAAACAGGTTTGTTTTCCTTTGCATTGATCAGAATCAACGCAGTCCCATCATTTAATCACACCAGAAAATAACGAAAATAAAATGTACGTATATGCCAGTCGCATTCGTCACTGGGTCCCGTTATCACCCGTTAGGTTAATTAACTAACGACAGAGCGGGGACTGGACTAGCACGGGTGTAAAACATATACATCTAATAGTATATATACCAATATACAATAATCGCTCCAGGCGTGATAATATGCAACATTACAGAAAAGTAATAAGCATCACAGAACAATACAGATAATCTGGGAACCCTGGTTTCACAGAGCCGCTACTGAAACCCGACGTTCCCCTGGTCATGTGGATAGCCTGTGCAATGAAACCTAGACCCCTACGGGTGCGGCAAGTTACCCGCTAAAACCTTAAGCGAGGCGGCCCCCTACAGCATAGTGAATGGACCACCCAGCACTTCACGGAATCCGATAACTTGAGCACCCCTCCTTAGGTCAACCTGAACCCCCTACGGGTGCGGTGAATAGTCTACCAATTCTAGAGTGAGGCCCCTCTGTCTCTCAAAGCCATGAGATGCGAACCCGTTGCCCTCCAGAACCCGGCTATCCGTGCACTCCGTCGCGGGGTAAACCTAGTACAGAAATGAAAAATATGTACAACGGGTACATCGACCTCAGCCCGGTCGTGTCCCAAAAGAATATTATACAAACAGGCAGAGACGGCAGTCCACATGTTGGACGCTCGACCCGCAATAACACATGTACAAATAAATCCAAACTGCACTACCATTGCACACTACTATCCACCACGACAAATCCGCAACATCACAGCACAACACAGAACATCAACGCGAATGTCACGTTCGCAAACCCGTCTAAAAGAATTATAGCAATTAGACGCGGTTTACCGCTCGAATGACATTCACGGTCGGAGATATAATGTAAGTGCTGCATATTAACAAGTTTAAAATTTCGATCGACAAAACTTCCCGAAGTGGGCCCCACATACATCTGCTGTACAGTATTAAAATCTGGGCCCAAAAGAAATATTCCAGAAACCACAATTCACTGTGTAGAATCCCCAGAAGAAATTTGACCCTCTGAAGCACCAGGATAGCCGCGGATCCGCGGCCAAAACATGGCTTTGGCGGCGGTTCGGCGGCCGTACGGTCGGGTCAGAGGATCGGTTTTCTTCTGTGTTCTTCAAAAAGCCTGCTCGTTTTTCTGTGATGCTCAAAATAATTTTTAGGCCTGTTTCAAAATCGACAGAAACTTTAACACAGAAAATTGTAGTTTTCGAAATTCCGTTCGATCGATATTTTAAACGCGTTAGCACAAGTTAGTAAAGCTTAATTGCGTGGCTCTGATACCACTATAAGTCTACAGTAGCGCCCCGGCCGTCTATCAGACGCCAAATGCGGAACAAAACTTTTTAACTGGCGCTATCGCATACTATAACTCGGATCTGCCATTATCGCTAAACTAACAAACTACAAAGTGTGTATAAATGTTATACCGAACGATCCGAGTCCTTCGGTCTTTAACCATCATCCTACGCTTTGTTGCGCCTGCTCCGATCTCGCTCGATCTCCGGTCTCCTCGTCCAGGTGGCACCACGTCAACGGATCTTTAAACGGGCTTCCGTCTCTGACCCGAGGCAACTCGGTCATCAAGTTTGCTAAAGAGATGACCAAGATTGATGTAGAGAATGAGTAGAACCCTTTGTCTCGTTACATCCAAAACCATGGATGAACGGTTAATGAAGTTTCCTTTTGGATTAAATGAAATGAGAAATGAGCAATCTAATTTCCATGAACCCAAAACCATAATCTTTTTAACCAAAAATTCCTTATGAATTTCAAGAGGGGGCCGGCCACTTATCAAGAAGGGGGGTGAGTGTAGGAACAAGGGAGAGGTAACCATAAACAATAAATGAGAATCAATGAATCATAATACACCCTGCATAAACATTAAATGAATGCAATGAATCATAAACCTTAGTCATCATCCATCATTTAATGCTCTAATGAGTCATGAAACCTAGTCACCATCTAGAAGCTTCTAGAACCTTCCACACTCATGACTCACCTTAAGAAAAGATAAATCCACATTTAACCGAATGTTAAAGCGGGTGATAGAAAACTGGCAACTTCCAAAAGCGACCCCGAAACGAATTTCAGGATAACCCCGTAACCGTATAAACATACCCGCATTTGTATTATGACCGAATACAAATGCAACTGAGACAAAGATATTATCTCTACACAATATAATACATGGATTCGGCTTAAACCAAAGCCCACCAGTATTATCTGCCCGAAATATGACACGTGCATAAACGCACGTGCATTTTCCGAACCCTGCCATAAAACCATACGGCCTCTACAACGTTTCTCCCGAACTTGGGAAACTATCTGTGGGGGACTCTAATGACTCGTCAGTACCATAGCAGTGGGTTTAACCATAAGCCGTCAGCGGCACTAGCTGGGCGTAACGGCTGCCTATGTACCGACCTCAAGGGAAGCCGATGAGTAAACTCATCCAGGACCCCTACTGAGCCTAACAGTGAAAATATACATACAGTCCGGTCCATTCGTCTATGAGTATCGCATATCGGCCTAGGGGGCTGGTAACGTCAGACCCCCAAAAGCGGTATAAGTCATGTCGGAGTGTAGCCCAGAACACCCTGAGATACTACTGGAATACCTACCAGTAAATCTCCTACCTCGGCCGAGGGTTTTGTGTAATGGCTCTCCTAGACACAACGCGATCTCACCCCCAATACCGGGAGAGACGAATCCCCTGCCGATCCGCTCACTTGCCTCCATGTGGCTCGGGACTGTACCCAAAAAATACCTATTTGCACGACTCCTTTGAGCCGTGGTAGGGTAGAAATTAAAGCACAGTGGGAACTCACACGAGACAAATGACGACCTCAGGTCAATGAACTAACCTGTACACATGTCACCAGGGAACTGCTATCTGACGATAGGTATAATACCAACTAGCAGGTTCCCGGCGAGTCCTGTCCGGTGTACTCATAACCCAATGAGCACCTGTATACATCTTAGGTGATCCAACTGACACCAGTGGCTTGTGAGACCAGCCACCGCCCCTCATCGGGGTATCGACTGTATACACTAGTCTACTCCGGAGTATCGATGCCTTGTCTCGAAACTCCCACGACTAGGGACCACAATTAAGGATATGCTTATAGACCACCCAACTCTCACGTATATGATCGCCATCATACTGTTGGTAGTCAAGCAAGATCCTATGGGCTCTATCAACGTGTAACAGTGATCAGTCACCTGAACCTGTACACGACTGATAAAGGCAAACCAGATAGCATACTATCATCTTGAGTAAGACTGTGCTACCGGTATAGGTCCTCTTCAATCATTGCAATCACGTACCTGCGATCCAATAATTGACTTTGAGGGCACTATATCCAACACTTTTACCGTAAGCTTCACTTTGAAGTTTTGTATCTTGTGCTGCCGTTGAACTGTCTTGTGCATGGAACTGTTTACTGATCTTCATTTGTTCCTTGAACTGTTAGGCGGCATCATACGGATTCATGTTTTGTTGGTCGTAGTCTCACTTTTGTAACGTCTTTTCATGAATTTCACTTTATTGTTCTGAGAACCTGTAACATGCAACTATTTAGTAGACATGGATCAAAAGCACCTATTTATTTGAAATATGATTAAGAATGGGCGATATAAAAATGCAAAATTCTGATATGAACAATCCATAACGGGTATTTGATGAAAATATTTACAATAAGTCTAGCCTTATTAGGTTAATACCTTTCCACCTGCACAGATCTCGAAAGATCTACTTGCTCCTAATGGGTTTTACCCCTTCAGGAGTGTTGGAGATAGTGCCCTCAGAGTCAATTATTGGATCACAGGCACGTGATTGCAATGATTGAGGGAGGACCTATCCCGGGATGACAGTCTTGCTCGAGATGATAGTATGCTATCTGGTTTATCTTTATCATCGTGTACTGCTTCAGGTGACCTTACAGGTCGCTATTACACGTTGATAGAGCCCCTAGGATTCTTGCTTGGCTGCCAGCAGTATGAGGGCGATCATATAAGTGAGAGCTGGAGTCTATAAGCACATCATAAAAAAGGTCCCTAGTCGTGGGAGTTTCGAGACAGGGCATCGATTCTCCAGAGTAGACTAGTGTATACAGTCGAGACCCCGACGAGGGGCGGTGGCCGGTCTCACAAGCCACTGGTGTCAGTTGGTTCACCTAAGATGTATACAGGTGCTCATTGGGTTATGAGTACACCGGAAAGGACTCGCCGGGAACCTGCTAGTTGGTCTTATACCTGACGTCAGATAGCAGTTCCCTGGTGACATGTGTACAGGTTAGTTCATCGACCTGAGATCGTCATTTGTCTCGTATGAGTTCCCACTGTGCTTTGATTACTACCCTACCACGGCTCAAAGGAGTCGTGCAAACAGGTTTTAGTTGGGTACAGTCCCGAGCCACATGGAGGCAGTGAGCGGATCTTCAGGGGTTCGTCTCTCCCGGTATTGGGGGTGAGGTCGCGCTGTGTCTAGGAGAGCCATTACACGAAGTCCTTGGCCAAGGCAGGAGATTTACTGGTAGGTATTCCAGTAGTATCTCAGGGTGTTCTGGGCTACACTCCGACACGACTTGTACCGCTTTTGGGGGTCTGACTTTTACCAACCCCTAGGCCCGCCATGCGATGCTCATAGACGAACGGACCGGACTGTACGGATATTGTCACTGACAGGCTCAGTAGGGTATCAGGATGAGTTCGCTCATCGACGTCCCTTTTGGTCAATAGCTGGTGGCCCGTTACGTATTGGCTTATACCTCTGACGTGCTAGTGGTTAAATCCACAGCCATAGTATTGACGAGTCTTTAGAGTCCACCATACTTTCAGTTACTCAGCTTTCTGGCGAAACGCTGTAGAGGCCGTATGGAGATATGGCAGGATCCGATCAGATATGTGAGGTATTGCACGGATCAGGATCGGACGGTTTGTACTAGAGGCCGTATAATTATATGGCAGGGTTCGATCAGATACGTGCGGTATTGCACGGATCAGGATCGGATGAACATTACTAGCCGGCTTTGTTTTAAGCCGGATCCTAGTATAGTACAGTGTAGATTTTGTCTCTTTGCATTTGTATCCGGGCGGAATACAGATGCGGGTGTGTATGCACAGTATCGGGGTTTTCCTGTAATTTATTACGGGACCAGTTTTCTGGAGTTGCCAGTTTGCATTCCGTTCTGGCCGGTTTTCCTTTGTTCTTTCCCGGCCGGACTTTTCCGATGGAGGGGGTTATTTGCAATTGTGCAAATAACATTTGTGGAGGGGGTTTCTTGCAATTGTATTGATTATGATAGCATCTTTAGATTCCCTTTCCATCTTTTCTTTTGTTGCACCATCACTTGCATTATTTAAGATAAGAAAGGGTATGGGTTTGATGTTCATTTGTTATGATGATGTTTTGGTGTGGTCACCTCTTCTCATCTCCTACACTCACCTCCCTCTTATGTTTTTGTTTTCCTCCACCATTCTCACACATAAAGGGCCGGCCACTTCTTTGAGTAAAGAAGAGAGTGTTTTCATTTCTGAGTGTGGCAATTTTCCTTGATCTCATTTCATGCTAGAAAAATGCAAGCACCATTTTTCTTATCTTGATTCCTCCATCTATCAAATGGCAACATCCACTACCCCAATATGAGACATGAGTCCTACACATATTCTACAGCATATCATGGGCATGTCGACTTGCCAGCTTCATGCCCGAGTTGCCTCGGTATTGAGGTGGGAGCCCGTAAAAGATGCAGGCGATGTGGTCCCCTTCCGGCGAAGAGGCGACGACCGGAGTTTCCGCGAGAGATCGGGACGACGACGAGAAGACCGGAGGACTCGGATCACTCGGTATATCTCTAACCCGTCTTGTTGTTAGCTAGATCTAGTTTAATGGCCCGATCCGGGGTTTAGTGCGCGGTGGTGCCGGTTTGCAAAGTTCACAAAATTAAAGTTTATCACCGTTTCCGCATTTGGCCGTCGGATTGACGACCGGGGCGCCGCCGTGCACTTACAGTGGTATCAGAGCCTCGCCATTAACTTCGTCTAGCTTCGTTTGATGTGTTTGCATTTCCGATCGACCAAAATTCCAAAAAACCACGTTTTTCTTCACATCAGTTTTCTGTCGAATTTTTTCTGTCTCTAAAATTTTTTCAGGTTGTAGAAAATTGATGTACTAGAAGTTCTAAGAGTTCTGGGAAAATTCGAGACATTGATCCTTCAGGCGGAGCGCGGAACCGCGGCAAAACCCCCTTTGTTGCCGCGGTTCCGCCGCAGGTTAGAATGGTCAATGTGTCAAACTTCTCCAGTGGGCTTCTGGGCTAATTTTAGGGGTTTTGGAATATTAATATTGGGCCCAGATTTTTTGTGAGTGCTACAGTATTGCTTGGGGGCCCACTTGTTAATTTTTGATCGATCGGATATTTTAAACACATTATTTCACAGTATTTACATTATATCTGCGACCGTGAATGTCACTTGATCGGTAAATCCAGTCTAACTGCTATAGCCCGGTTAGACGGATTTGCGAACGTGACTTTCACGTTGATGTTCTGTGTTTTGCTATGATGTTGCGGATCGGTCGTGGGGATAGCCTGGATGCAATGCTAGTACAGTTTCTGTTGTATTATGTACATTTGATATTGCGGGGCGAGCGTCCGACATGTGGACTGCCGTCACTGCCTGATTGTATTATTATTTTGGGGAACGACATGGTTGCGGTCGATGTACCCGTTGTATGTATATTTTACTTTCTGTACTAGGGTTACCCCGCGGAGGGGTGCACGGATAGCCGGGTTCTAGAAGGCAACAAGCCCGCATCTCATGGCATTGGGACGGAGGGGGCTTCTCTCCAGGATTGGCGGGCTATTCGCCACACTCGTAGGGGGTACAGGTTGACCCAGGAGGGGTGCCCAAGTTGCCGGATTCCGTGAAGTGCTGGGTGGTCCATTCACGGTGCTGAAAGGGGCTGCCTCGCTTCAGGTTTTGGCGGGTAACTTGTCGCGCCCGTAGGGGTCTAGGATTTCATTGCACAGGCTATCCACACGACCAGGGGAACGTCGGGTTTCAGTAGTGGCTCTGTGAAACCCGGGGATCCCAGATATCTGTATTGTTCTGTGATGCTGTACATTTCTGTGATGTTGCATTTTATTCACGCCTTGAGCGAAATACTATATATTGGTATATATATTAGTAGATGTTGTATATGTTTTTCATCCGCGCCAGTCCAGTCCCCGCTCTGCCGTTAGTTAGCTAACCTAACGGGTAATGACGGGACCCAGTGGCGAATGCGGATGGCATATACGTACGTCAGTATATTTTCGTTCTTTGTGGTGTGATCAATTGATGGGACTGTGTTGATTCGGATCAATGCATGTTAAAACAAACCTATTCTGATGTTGTTGGAACACTTTTCAAAAAGCTGTTATTGCAAGGACGTTCACTTTTGTTTTGCATCGTGGTATTCATTTGGAATATCCTGCTCCTCAGTCGACGAGGCAAGGGCCGAGATCCCTTCACCGGGAGTGACCCCTTGGACAGAAGTTTGCGTCAGGGCATTAACTTCACTATAGCCGATTACTTTTACTTTGCATCGTGGTATTCATTTGGAATATCCTGCACCCCATTCTACGGGGAAAGAGCCGAGATCCCTTCACCGGGAGTGACCTCTTTAGTAATGGTTTTCGTCACTATATTTTCTAAAAAGCTATCCGTTCCTTCAACGATATCAAGTTCATTACGTTAAAGGTTTTCGCCAGAAACCATTCGTAGCCCTCCGTCGTTTCATATGGGTAGTCAATAGTATTCAAGCTGTGTTTGTTGGCCAAAGTCAAGGCACAGTGTTTGGTAGCTGTTGGTTATTCATATGCAGCATAGATAGATGCGTTGGTTTGGAACAGTCGTACTGCCTTGTTGGCCAAAGTCAAGGGTAGGTACGGGTGGATTCAAAACAACCTGGAGAATGACGGGTAGAACTTGACATGTGACTTATGATTTGTTGGCCAAAGTCAAGGTCATAAGAGCATGGGGTAAAAATCCACATCGGGAGTTTCAAAAGAACTGAAACTTGCCAGATATGCGCATACCTTCTGGAGTATGATAACGTGAGCGGATTCCGTCACTTTATCATGCGATAAGAGTTGGATCCCAATTCCCACTGATGAGTTGGTTTACTCCTCGGGTGATCCCGACTAATTCTTCTTTCAGGTTTGGAGGAGAATTTGAGGTACAGTGGGAGGTTTCCAGATTAGATAAATTGGTAACCATTCTGATCTAGGTTAGAGTGCACGCTGAGTGTTTCTTTTCTCTCTCTCTCTGGCAGCGACCATTGACCCGACCCTAAGACTATGACTCAGTGACCAAGTTGACCGAACCTTCTTTACACTGGATTTTGGATTGTCAGAGTTGCAGACCTCATTGCCATTCCTACTTTTACCCTTTTCTCCAGGACACCCCGTATTACTACGAACGTCCACTTCCATTGGACAAAACCATCGTATGGTTAGATACGAACTCGAAGGAATTCGAGGATGGTTTCCGGTTCTGGAGAAAACGGATAGGATTATTCAGTTGTCTTTTCCCTTTTACCTTCTCTCAAGTTGTGAGTACTCCTTGGTTTAGGAGATAGTACACCTATTATGCAAATTGGATAGTCTTCTTCCAAACCTTAGGCTGGTGCCGACCGGTAGGGAATGAAGAAAACCAATTAGTCTAAACGGTGTGCAGAAGGTATTAAGATTAAGACAAAGCAAGGGATTAGTAAGAGGGCAAAGTAAATTGCGACTGATATTCACGACCAAACCAAGTATTTCTTCGCCAATCCTAATTCACCTTTGTATTTCTCCAGGACACTCCGTATCACTACGAAGATCCACAGTTTATTGGATACTCCATCGTATGGTTATATACGAACTCGAAAGGAACTTGTTCCAGTTCGGGGATGGATTCTGGTCCAGGAGAAATAGGAATAAGGTTTATTCGGTTGTCTTTTATCTTCACCTTCTCTCTCATTGCGAGTGCTCCTAGGACTAGGACAGTACACCCATTATGCTTATTGGATAGTCTTCTTCCAAACCATAGGCTGGTGCCGAACGGTAGGGAAGGAAGAAAACCATTTGGCCCAAGGGGTGTGCAGAAGGTAATGACTAAAGACATATAAAGGGATTTGGAGAGGTGGCAAAGAATTATACGGTTATAGTTGTGAATCTGGATAATGGTAGAGGCATTACTAGGAATACCAGGATACCCCATCGAAACATTTCAATGTTTCAGTTCAACTGTGTACTGTTAAAAGAAAACTGATTTCCCGATTAGACACTTGCTCCAGGGTATGTATTTACCAGGTTTGATTCTCACATCTGTATGGTTTTACAGATGATGAGTGGGAGTAAGTTATTGGGAATAGGGTGATCATCCTCATTATATCGGGATTCGTTGTAATCTGTGATATTTGAGGAGATCATCTAGGCTGTTTGCCGGTCGGCAAATATTTGGTTTTGAATATCCGCTGTTGTGCACCAATTTCAAATTGATATATCTGTACGTCTATTTTCATAGAGTGAGATATACCTTTTGATATTATGTCGATGACATTTACCTATATCAGTGGATGGTTAGATAAGGAGCATTAAACAACGGTGTAATTCTTCTTAACCATAAGTACAGTTTTCAACCTACGACGCACAGTGAAAGAGTTGTTAGACTCAGCGGACTTATACAGAATATTGTATGTTGTCCAGTGTCCATTAGGACAGAGGGGTTGGTCCTCATACTATATTCTATTTACCTTTAACTTCTCTAGTTCTTAGACATGTGTTTCGTAGAAACACAGGGTCTAAGTTTTGAGGAGTTATAGGTATTTGAATAGAGTAGAGAACCAGGTATAGCAAGTATCGGGATTCTTCAAAGTGATCGAAGATGTAGATACTTGTGTATGGTATTCAGTTGATAGTAATGATTAAGAGAAATTACTTCTCTTTCAGGTTACTCATAATTAGAAGCATTCCTAAGTTGAGTAACGCTGATCGGCCTCCTTCCATTTAGTTGACATGCACTGGAGATAGCTGCATGATTTGAATCTGGTTCAATTAAATCAGTGCCTCTGGTTCTATATTGGATATAGTACAGTTCATATCTTAACATTGTTAAGGTACGGGGAGTTGTCCGGCTTATGATTAAAACCAGACTCTGGATAACTCAAGGCACGTTTCTGTAATGGCTGTTTGTGGGTTGACGCAGGCTATGACGAGGGTTGACTTTCTACCATATGGGAGATCAATAGTGATATTGTTCTAGACTCGCCACAGTTTTAAATAAAAAAATGGATTTTTTCGAAAACAGCAGTGGGAGTATGGTAGAACTGGAAGTGATTCCAGAACCGCAAACGATTACTGAAGATTTGATAAGGAACCTAAAGATTCAATCTAGTTTGACATTCCATTGGCCACTCCGCAGATACGGTGGGTAACTTCAGGCACCCGAGAGGTACTCCGGTAGCCTCAAGGACGGTGACAGGGAAGTTCTTGTTTACCCACACTTGCCATTGTTGTTGTTCCAGGCTGCGAGACCCGGCAGGAGGATGAGTATAGCGTCGTTCTAAACTAGCTTTAGAAGTGCACGTCTATATGACTCTGCCAGAGGGTTGTCATAGTCAGTGGGAGCAGCGGAAGCATTGGTGGATATCAGGCTTATGTCTATTTATAGACTAAAGCAGATATAGCGGAGATAGATCATCTATTTCTGATGTGATAGTCATGGGTTTGACGTCATAAGAATAGGGGATGGATCTGTTGAGAAGGTAGTAGGGTGTAATATCCGGGTTTTGGATGATATACACAAAGTAGGAAGTGACATTCCTATACTACGATCGGTTATACTTTGGTCGTCACACAGTGGTTTCTCCACAAGGGACTTGGACGTTATATCAGACATACTGGTTACTAGATCTATGGTTTTAGATCTAGATTTGGGTGGTTTCCCAATCTGGGTACTTAGACAACATTCTAAGAGTATTTAGAATGGACGACTCCTGGCATGGTAGTGTACCTGCAGGTAATGGAGTCACCCTCTCTAAAGGTGTCTTATAGACTAAAGTAGAGAGGGATGTGCATGATTGGCAGATCACTTGCTTGGGCAATTGAGTCAATCATGAGATGTCAAGTACCACACCAGATGTTGTTCTTGCACTAGATGCAATAAGTTGATATTGATCCAATCCTGGAGAAACAGTCAGAAGCAGTTTTAGAACATAAGTGGATGTTCTAGGGATATGATAACGACAGCCTCATTTGGGAGACAGTTATCATTCCAGGCTTCCAAGGTGACATGGACGACAAGCAGGTTGTCAGAGTTATAGTTTTCCTTCTGACGAGGGGCAGTGTTTTGGACAGGTGATCCAAGGCAATACTGAGGGTGGCATGGCGCAGGATACTGATTAAGTTCAGTTGACGATACAGTCTAAGAAGTTTGGATTTGGAGTTCATTTATGAGCTCGGTCCCATCAGACATCCAGACACTCTAAGACAGGTATTGCTCATTTCGGGAGATGGCTTTCTCCACGAACTTGAGATATAGAGAGACATAGAAAGAAACATCTAGGCGGATCCACTCACTGAGGTTATTCCTCGAACGCAAGAATCTCGCAAACGAGCTTTGTGAAACTGACTAGTAGAGGAGTTGGGTGTTCGGTATCACACGGGCTGTGAGTATGCGACATCGCAATAATTAGCCCTGAGTGCAAGTGGGAGATTGTTGGAGATAATGCCCTCAGAGTCAATTATTGGATCACAGGCACGTGATTGCAATGATTGAGGGAGGACCTATCCCGGGACGACAGTCTTGCTCGAGATGATAGTATGCTATCTGGTTTATCTTTATCATCGTGTACTGCTTCAGGTGACCTTACAGGTCGCTATTACTGTTGGAGATAGTGCCCTCAGAGTCAATTATTAGGTCACAGGTACGTGATTGTAATGATTGATGGAGGACCTATCCCGGTAGGACAGTCTTACTCGAGATGATAATATGCTATCTGGTTTACCTTTATCATCGTGTACTGCTTTAAGTGACCTGACAAGTCGCTATTACACGTTGATAGAGCCCCTAGGATTCTTGCTTGACCACCAGCAGTATGAGGGCGATCATATAAGTGGGAGCTGGGGTCTATAAGCATATCCTTAAATGGTCCCTAGTCGTGTGAGTTTCGAGACAAGGCATCGATACTCCAGAGTAGACTAGTGTATACAGTCGAGACCCCGACGAGGGGTGGTGGCCGGTCTCACAAGCCACTGGTGTCAGTTGGAACACCTAAGATGTATACAGGTGCTCATTGGGTTATGAGTACACCGGACAGGACTCGCCGGGAACATGCTAGTTGGTCATATACCAGACGTCAGATGGCAGTTCCCTGGTGACATGTGTGCAGGTTAGTTCATCGACCTGGGGATCGTCATTTGTCTCGTGTGAGTTCCCACTGTACTTTGATTACTACCCTACCATGGCTCAAAGGAGTCGTGCAAACAGGTTTTAGTTGGGTACAGTCCCGAGCCACATGGAGGCAGTGAGCGTATCTTCAGGGGTTCGTCTCTCCCGGTATTGGGGGTGAGGTCGTGCTGTGTCTAGGAGAGCCATTACACGAAGCCCTCGGTCGAGGCAAGGAGATTTACTGGTAGGTATTCCAGTAGTATCTCAGGGTGTTCTGGGCTACACTCCGACACGACTTGTACCGCTTTTGGGGGTCTGACTTTTACCAACCCCCTAGGCCCGCCATGCGATGCTCATAGACGAACGGACCGGACTGTACGGATATTGTCACTGACAGGCTCAGTAGGGTGTCAGGCTGAGTTCGCTCACAGACGTCCCTTTTGGTCAATACCTGGTAGCCCGTTATGTATTGGCTTATACCTCTAACGTGCTAGTGGTTAAATCCACAACCAAGGTGTTGATGAGTCTTTAGAGTCCCCCACATTCTGTTACTCAGCTTTCGGGCGAAAGGTTGTAGAGGCCGTATGGAGATATGGCAAGGTCCGATCAGATACGTGCGGTATTGCACGGATCAGGATCGGACAGTTTGTACTATAGGCCGTATGGTTATATGGCAGGGTTCGATTAGATACGTGCGGTATTGCACGGATCAAGATCGAACGGATCTTACTGGCCGGCTTTGGTTTACGCCGGATCCTAGTATAGTACAGTGTAGATTTTGTCTCATTGCATTTGTATTTCGGTCGAAATACAGATGCGGGTGTGTATGCACAGTATCGGGGTTTTCCTGTAATTTATTACGGGACCAGTTTTCTGGAGTTGCCAGTTTGCTTTCAGTTTCGGCCGATTTCTTTTGTTTCGTTCATTGGCCGAAGTTTGGTGGAGGAGGGCTTATTTGCATTGTTACAAATAAGCATTTTATGGAGGGGGGTCTTTGCTTATATTTGTATCATGATGGTTTTCATGATAAGCACCATCACTTGACTTCTTCTTCTCATGCTGGCTTGACTTTTTGAAGCCATCATGCATGAAATGATGGTTGCCTTTGAGTGTTGGATTTGTGGTGATCATTTGATTTTTCCTCATCATCTTTTGCTTTCCAACCACCCCCTTGTCTTTGTTCTTTCTCTCTCCAATCACACATGGTAAAGGGGGGGCCGGCCATTCCATGGAGAAGGGGATAGAGATTCATGAGTTGAGAGAAAAATGTTACACTCATTCTTTGTATGCTACATTTTTCCCACCTCTCTCCAAGTCATTTTCCTCCACCACAAAAGGCAATCTCCAAGAACCCCAAATGAGACACAAGTTTCTACACATATTCTACAGCGAATCTTGGGCACGTCGAGTAGCCGGCTTCGTGCCTGAGTTGCCTCGGCATTGAGGTGGGAGCCCGTAAACGATGTAGGCGATGTGGTGCACTTCCGGCGACGAGGAGGAGACGGGACATTCCGCAGGAGATTGGGACGACGACGAGAAGACCGGAGGACTTGGATCGTCGGTATATCTCTTCCCTTTCTTGTAGATAGCTAGGACTAATTAATGGTTCGATCCGGGGTTTAGTGCGCGGTGGTTTGCCAGTTCAAGAAAATTTAAAGTTTATCACCGATTCCGCATTTGGCCGTCGGATTGACGGCCGGGGCGCCGCCGTGCACTTACAGTGGTATCAAAGCCTCGCCATTAATATAGTCTAGCTTGCTTTAATGTGTTTTGCATTTCCGATCGAACAGAAATCCCAAAACCGCATTTTTCACCACATCAGTTTTCTGTTGAAAATTTTTGGTGTCGAAAAATTTTTCAGGTTGTAAAATAGTGATGTACTGGAAGTTATAAGCACACTGTAGAAATTCAACACAGTAAGTCGACCACGAGAGCGCGGAACCGCGGCAAAACCCCCCCTTGGGCCGCGGTTCCGCCGCCGAATAGTGTCCTTGCTGTTTCAAATTTCTTCAGTCGCTTTCTTGGGTGAAAATTGGGTTTTTGGAATAATAACATTGGGCCCAGAATTTCTTGATCTGCTACAGTAATGCTTGGGGGCGTACTTGTTAAAATTTGATCGATCGGATATTTTAAACACATTATTTCACAGTATTTACATTATATCTGCGACCGTGAATGTCACTTGATCGGTAAATCCGGTCTAACTGCTATAGCCCGGTTAGACGGATTTGCGAACGTGATTTTCACGTTGATGTTCTGTTTTTGCTGTGATATTGCGGATCGGTCGTGGGGATAGCCTGGATGCAATGCTAGTACAGTTTTGTTGTATTATGTACATTTGATATTGCGGGGCGAGCGTCCGACATGTGGACTGCCGTCACTGCCTGATTGTATTATTCTTTTAGGGCACGACCTGGTTGCGGTCGATGTACCCGTTGTATGTATATTTTACTTTCTGTACTAGGATTGCCCCGCGGAGGGGTGCACGGATAGCCGGGTTCTAGAGGGCAACAAGCCCGCATCTCATGGCATTGAGACGGAGGGGGCTTCACTCTAGAATTGGCGGGCTATTCGCCGCACTCGTAGGGGGTACAGGTTGACCTAGGAGGGGTGCCCAAGTTACCGGATTCCGTGAAGTGCTGGGTGGTCCATTCACGGCGCTGAAGGGGGCTGCCTCGCTTCAGGTTTTGGCGGGTGACTTGCCGCGCCCGTAGGGGTCTAGGTTCTCATTGCACAGGCTATCCACACGACCAGGGGAACGTCGGGTTTCAGTAGTGGCTCTGTGAAACCCGGGGATCCCAGATATCTGTATTGTTTCTGTGATGCTGTACATTTTCTGTGATGTTGCATTTTATCACGCCTTGAGCGAATATAATATATTGGTATATATATTAGTAGATGTTGTATATGTTTTGCATCCGCGCTAGTCCAGTCCCCGCTCTGTCGTTAGTTAGCTAACCTAACGGGTAATGACGGGACCCAGTGGCGAATGCGGATGGCATATACGTACATCAGTATATTTTCGTTCTTTTTTGGTGTGATCAATTGATGGGGACTGCGTTGATTCGGATCAATGCAAGTTTAAAGACAAACCTAATCTGATGTTGTTGGAACACTTTTCAAAAGGCTGTTATTGCAAGGACGTTCACTTTTGTTTTGCATCGTGGTATTCAGTTGGAATATCCTGCTCCTCAGTCGACGAGGCAAGGGCCGAGATCCCTTCACCGGGAGTGACCCCTTGGACAAAAAGTTTGCGTCAGGGCAATAACTTCACTATAGCCGATTACATTTGCTTTGCACCGTGGTATTCAGTTGGAATATCCTGCACCCCATTCTACGGGGAAAGAGCCGAGATCCCTTCACCGGGAGTGACCTCTTTAGCGAAAGTTTTCGTCACTATATTTTCAAAAAGCTATCCGTTCCTTCAACGATATCAAGTTCATTACGTTAAAGGTTTTCGCCAGAAACCATTCGTAGCCCTCCGTCGTTTCAGACGAGTAGCACATAGTATTCATGCTGTGTTTGTTGACCTTCGTCAAGGCATAGTGTATGGTAGCTGCTTGTTACCTTTCTGCTGCATAGATAGATGCGTTGGTTTGGGACAGTCGTATAGCCTTGTTGGCCTTCGTCAAGGGCTTGTACGGGTGGATTCAAATTAACCTGGATAATGACGGGTAGAACTTGACATGTGACTTATGATTTGTTGACCTTCGCCAAGGTCATAAGAGCATGGGGCAGAAATCACATCGGGAGTTTCAAAAGAACTGAAACTTCCCAGATATGCGCATACCATCTGGAGTATGATGATGTGAGCGGATTCCGTCACGTTATCATGCGATGATAGTTGGATCCCGATTCCCACTGATGAGTTAGTTTACTCCTCGGGTGATCCCGACTAATTCTTCTTTCAGGTTTGGAGGAGAATTTGAGGTACAGTGGGAGGTTTCCAGATTAGATAAATTGGTAACCATTCTGATCTAGGTTAGAGTGCACGCTGAGTGTTTCTTTTCTCTCTCTCTTTGGCAGCGACCATTGACCTGACCCTACGACTATGACTCAGTGACCAAGTTGACCGAACCTTCTTAACACTGGCTTTTGGATTGTCAGAGTTGCAAACCTCATTGCCACTCCCACTTTTACCCTTTTCTCCAGGACACTCCGTATTGCTACGAACGTCCACTTCCATTGGACAAAACCATCGTATGGTTAGATACGAACTCGAAAGAATTTATTCGAGGATGGTTTCAGGTTCTGGAGAAAATGGATAGGATTATTCAGTTGTCTTTTCCTTTTACCCTCTCTCAGGTTACGAGTACTCCTTGGTTTAGGGGTAGTACACCTATTACGCAAATTGGATTGTCTTCTTCCAAACCTTAGGCTGGTGCCGACCGGTAGGGAATGAAGAAAACCAATTAGCATAACGATGGTGTGCAGAAGGTATTAAGTTAAGACAAAGTAAGGGATTAGTAAGAGGGCAAAGTAAATTGCAACAGATATTCATGACCAAACCAGGTATTTCTTCGCTAATCCTAAAATCACCTTTGAATTTCTCCAGGACACTCCGTATCACTACAAAGATCCACAGTTTATTGGATACTCCATCGTATGGTTATATACGAACTCGAAAGGAACTTGTTCCAGTTCGGGGATGGATTCTGGTTCAGGAGAAATAGGAATGAGGTTTATTCAGTTGTCTTTTATCCTCACCTCCTCTCGCATTGCGAGTGTTCCTAGGATTGGGACAGTACACCCATTATGCTTATTGGATAGTCTTCTTCCAAACCATAGGCTGGTGCCGAACGGTAGGGAAGGAAGAAAACCATTTGGCCTAAAGGGGTGTGCAGAAGATAATGACTAAAGACATATGAAGGGATTTGGAGAGGTGGCAAAGAATTATACGGTTACAGTCGTGAATCTGGAAGAGGCATTACTAGGAATACCAGGATACCCCATCGAAACATTTCGATGTTTCAGTCTCACTGTGTACTGTTAAAGGAAAACTGATTTCCCGATTAGACACTTGCTCCAGGGTATGTATTTACCAGGTATGATTCTCACATCTGTATGGTTTTACAGATGATGAGTGGGAGTAAGTTATTGGGAATTGGGTGATCATCCTCATTATATCGGGATTCATTGTAATCGGTGATATTTGAGGAAATCACCTGGGCTGTTTGCCGGTCGGCAAATATTTGGTTTTGAATATCCGCTGTTATGCACCAATTTCAAATTGATGTATCTGTACGTCTATTTTCATAGAGTGAGATATACCTTTTTGGAATTATGTCTACGACATTTACCTATATCAGTGGATGGTTAGGTAAGGAGCATTAAACAGCGGTGTAATTCTTCTTGACCATAAGTACAGTTTTCAACCTACGACACACAGTGAATGAGTTTTCAGACTCAAGGGACTTATACAGAGTATTGTATGTTGTCCAGGGTCCATCAGGACAGAGGGGTTGGTCCTCGTACTATATTCGGTTTACTTATGACTTCTCTAGTTTTTAGACAAGTGTTTCGCGGAAACACAGGGTCCGAATTTTGAGAAGTTATAGGTATTTGAATAGAGTAGAGAACCAGGTATAGCAAGTATCGGGATTCTTCAAAGTGATCGAAGATGTAGATACTTGTATATGGTATTCAGTTGATAGTAATGATTAAGAGATCTTGCTTCTCTTTCAGGTTACTCATAATTGGAAGCATTCCTAAGTTGAGTAACGCTGATCGGCCTCCTTCCATTTAGTTGACATGCACTGGAGACAGTTGCATGATTTGGATCTGGTTCAATTAAATCAGTGCCTCTGTTTCTATATTGGATATAGAACAGTTCATATCTTAACGTTGTTAAGGTACGGGGAGTTGTCCGGTTTATGATTAAAACCAGACACTGGATAACTCAAGGCACGTTTCTGTAATGGCTGTTTGTGGGTTGACCCAGGCTATGACGAGGGTTGACTTTCTACCATCTGGATGAACAATAGCAATATTGTTCTAGACTCGCCACAGTTTTATTAAAAATGGATTTTTTTTCCAGAAAAACAGTAGTGGGAGTATGGTAGAACTGGAAGTGATTCCAGAACCACAAACGATTACTGAAGATTTGATAAGGAACCTAAAGATTCAATCTGGATTGACATTCCATTGGCCACTCCGTAGATACGGTGGGTAACTTCAGGCACCCGAGAGGTACTACGGTAGCCTCAACGACGGTGACAAGGAAGTTCTTGTTTACCCAAAATTACCATTGCTGTTGTTCCAGGCTGCGAGACCCGGTGGGAGGATGAGTATAGCGTCGTTCTAAACTAGTTTTAGAAGTGTACGTCTATATGACTCTGTCAGAGGGTTGTCGTAGTCAGTGGGAGCAGCGGAAGCATTGGTGGACAGGTAGCTCATGTCTATTTATAGACTAAAGCAGATGTAGCGGAGATAGATCATCTATTTCTGACGTGACAGTCATAGGTTTGACTTCATCAGAATAGGGGATGGATCTGTTGAGAAGGTAGTAGGGTGTGATATCCTGGTATTTGGATGACATACACAGAGTAGGAAAGGAAACTCCTATACTACAATCGGTTGTACTTTGGTCGTCACACAGTGGTTTCTCCACATAGGACTTGGACTTATATCAGACATACTGGTTACTAGATCTATAGTTTTAGATCTAGATTTGGGTGGTTTCCCAATCAGGGTACTTAGATAGCATTCTAAGAGTATTTAGAATGGACGACTCCTGGCACGGTGGTGTACCTGCAGGTAATGGAGTCACCCTCTCTAAAGGTGTCTTACAGACTAAAGTAGAGAGGGATGTGCATGATTGGCAGATCACTTGCTTGGGCAATTGAGTCAATCATGAGATGTCAAGTACCACACCAGATGTTGTTCTTGCACTAGATGCAATAAGTTGATATTGATCCAATCCTGGAAAAACAGTCGGAAGCAGTTTTAGAACATAAGTGGATGTTCTAGGGATATGATAACGACAGCCTCATTCGGGATACAGTTATCATTCCAGGCTTCCAAGGTGACATGGACGACAAGGAGGTTGTCAGAGTTATAGTTTTTTCCTTCCGACGAGGGGCAGTATTTTGGACAGGTGGTCCAAGGCAATACTGAGGGTGGCATGGCGCAGGATACTGATTAAGTTCAGTTGACGATACAGTCTAAGAAGTTTGGATTTGGAGTTCATTTATGAGCTATGTCCCATCAGACATCCAGACACATTCTAAGACAGGTATTGCTCATTTCGGGAGATGGGTTTCTCCGCGAACTTGAGATATAGAGAGACATAGAAAGAGACAACAAAGCGGATCCACTCACTGAGGCCATTCCTCGAACGCAATAGTTTCGCAAACGAGCTTTGTGAGACTGACTAGTAGAGGAGTTGGGTGTTCGGTATCACACGGGCTGTGAGTATGCGACATCGCAATAATTAGCCTTGAGTGCAAGTGGGAGATTGTTGGAGATAGTGCCCTCAGAGTCAATTATTAGGTCACAGGTACGTGATTGTAATGATTGATGGAGGACCTATCCCGGTAGGACAGTCTTACTCGAGATGATAGTATGCTATCTGGTTTACCTTTATCATCGTGTACTGCTTTAAGTGACCTGACAAGTCGCTATTACACGTTGATAGAGCCCCTAGGATTCTTGCTTGACCACCAGCAGTATGAGGGCGATCATATAAGTGGGAGCTGGGGTCTATAAGCATATCCTTAAATGGTCCCTAGTCGTGTGAGTTTCGAGACAGGGCATCGATACTCCAGAGTAGACTAGTGTATACAGTCGAGACCCCGACGAGGGGCGGTGGCCGGTCTCACAAGCCACTGGTGTCAGTTGGATCACCTAAGATGTATACAGGTGCTCATTGGGTTATGAGTACACCGGACAGGACTCGCCGGGAACATGCTAGTTGGTCATATACCAGACGTCAGATGGCAGTTCCCTGGTGACATGTGTGCAGGTTAGTTCATCGACCTGGGGATCGTCATTTGTCTCGTGTGAGTTCCCACTGTACTTTGATTACTACCCTACCACGGCTTAAAGGAGTCGTGCAAACAGGTTTTAGTTGGGTACAGTCCCGAGCCACATGGAGGCAGTGAGCGTATCTTCAGGGGTTCGTCTCTCCCGGTATTGGGGGTGAGGTCATGCTGTGTCTAGGAGAGCCATTACACGAAGCCCTCGGCCGAGGCAAGGAGATTTACTGGTAGGTATTCCAGTAGTATCTCAGGGTGTTCTGGGCTACACTCCGACACGACTTGTACCGCTTTTGGGGGTCTGACTTTTACCAACCCCTTAGGCCCGCCATGCGATGCTCATAGACGAACGGAACGGACTGTACGGATATTGTCACTGACAGGCTCAGTAGGGTGTCAGGCTGAGTTCGCTCACAGACGTCCCTTTTGGTCAATACCTGGTAGCCCGTTATGTATTGGCTTATACCTCTAACGTGCTAGTGGTTAAATCCACAACCAAGGTGTTGATGAGTCTTTAGAGTCCCCCACATTCTGTTACTCAGCTTTCGGGCGAAAGGTTGTAGAGGCCGTATGGAGATATGGCAAGGTCCGATCAGATACGTGCGGTATTGCACGGATCAGGATCGGACAGTTTGTACTATAGGCCGTATGGTTATATGGCAGGGTTCGATTAGATACGTGCGGTATTGCGCGGATCAGGATCGAACGGATCTTACTAGCCGGCTTTGGTTTAAGCCGGATCCTAGTATAGTACAGTGTAGATTTTGTCTCATTGCATTTGTATTTCGGTCGAAATACAGATGCGGGTGTGTATGCACAGTATCAGGGTTTTCCTGTAATTTATTACGGGACCAGTTTTCTGGAGTTGCCAGTTTGCTTTCAGTTTCGGCCGATTTCTTTTGTTTCTATCATTGGCCGAAGTTTGGTGGAGGAGGGCTTATTTGCATTGTTGCAAATAAGCATTTTGTGGAGGGGGGTCTTTGGTTATATTTGTATCATGATGGTTTTCATGATAAGCACCATCACTTGACTTCTTCTTCTCATGATGGCTTGACTTTTTGAAGCCATCATGCATGAAATGATGGTTGCCTTTGAGTGTTGGATTTGTGGTGATCATTTGATTTTTCCTCATCATCTTTTGCTTTCCAACCACCCCCTTGTCTTTGTTCTTTCTCTCTCCAATCACACATGGTAAAGGGGGGCCGGCCATTCCATGGAGAAGGGGATAGAGATTCATGAGTTGAGAGAAAAATGTTACACTCATTCTTTCTATGCTATATTTTTCCCACCTCTCTCCAAGTCATTTTCCTCCACCACAAAAGGCAATCTCCAAGAACCCCAAATGAGACACAAGTTTCTACACATATTCTACAGCGAATCTTGGGCACGTCGAGTAGCCGGCTTCGTGCCCGAGTTGCCTCGGCATTGAGGTGGGAGCCCGTAAACGATGTAGGCGATGTGGTGCACTTCCGGCGACGAGGAGTAGACGGGACATTCCGCAGGAGATTGGGACGACGACGAGAAGACCGGAGGACTTGGATCGTCGGTATATCTCTTCCTTTTCTTGTAGATAGCTAGGACTAATTAATGGTCCGATCCGGGGTTTAGTGCGCGGTGGTTTGCCAGTTCAAGAAAATTTAAAGCTTATCACCGCTTCCGCATTTGGCCGTCGGATTGACGGCCGGGGCGCCGCCGTGCACTTACAATTACACGTTGATAGAGCCCCTAGAATTCTTGCTTGGCTGCCAGCAGTATGAGGGCGATCATATAAGTGAGAGCTGGAGTCTATAAGCACATCCTTAAAAGGTCCCTAGTCGTGGGAGTTTCGAGACAGGGCATCGATTCTCCAGAGTAGACTAGTGTATACAGTCGAGACCCCGACGAGGGGTGGTGGCCGGTCTCACAAGCCACTGGTGTCAGTTGGTTCACCTAAGATGTATACAGGTACTCATTGGGTTATGAGTACACCGGACAGGACTCGCCGGGAACCTGCTAGTTGGTCTTATACCTGACGTCAGATAGCAGTTCCCTGGTGACATGTGTACAGGTTAGTTCATCGACCTGAGATCGTCATTTGTCTCGTGTGAGTTCCCACTGTGCTTTGATTACTACCCTACCACGGCTCAAAGGAGTCGTGCAAACAGGTTTTAGTTGGGTACAGTCCCGAGCCACATGGAGGCAGTGAGCGGATCTTCAGGGGTTCGTCTCTCCCGGTATTGGGGGTGAGGTCGCGCTGTGTCTAGGAGAGCCATTACACGAAGTCCTTGGCCAAGGCAGGAGATTTACTGGTAGGTATTCCAGTAGTATCTCAGGGTGTTCTGGGCTACACTCCGACACGACTTGTACCGCTTTTGGGGGTCTGACTTTTACCAACCCCCTAGGCCCGCCATGCGATGCTCATAAACGAACGGACCGGACTGTACGGATATTGTCACTGACAGGCTCAGTAGGGTATCAGGATGAGTTCGCTCATCGACATCTCTTTTGGTCAATAGATGGTGGCCCGTTACGTATTGGCTTATACCTCTGACGTGCTAGTGGTTAAATCCACAGCCATAGTATTAACGAGTCTTTAGAGTCCACCACACTTTCAGTTACTCAGCTTTCGGGCGAAACGCTGTAGAGGCCGTATGGAGATATGGCAGGATCCGATCAGATACGTGCGGTATTGCACGGATCAGGATCGGACGGTTTGTACTAGAGGCCGTATAATTATATGGCAGGGTTCGATCAGATACGTGCGGTATTGCACGGATCAGGATCGGACGAACATTACTAGCCGGCTTTGTTTTAAGCCGGATCCTAGTATAGTACAGTGTAGATTTTGTCTCTTTGCATTTGTATCCGGGCGGAATACAGATGCGGGTGTGTATGCACAGTATCGGGGTTTTCCTGTAATTTATTACGGGACCAGTTTTCTGGAGTTGCCAGTTTGCATTCCGTTCCGGCCGGTTTTCCTTTGTTCTTTCCCGGCCGGACTTTTCCGATGGAGGGGGTTATTTGCAATTGTGCAAATAACATTTGAGGAGGGGGTTTCTTGCAATTGTATTGATTATGATAGCATCTTTAGATTCCCTTTCCATCTTTTCTTTTGTTGCACCATCACTTGCATTAATTAAGATAAGAAAGGGTATGGGTTTGATGTTCATTTGTTATGATGATGTTTTGGTGTGGTCACATCTTCTCATCTCCTACACTCACCTCCCTCTTATGTTTTTGTTTTCCTCCACCATTCTCACACATAAAGGGCCGGCCACTTCTTTGAGTAAAGAAGAGAGTGTTTTCATTTTTGAGTGTGGCAATTTTCCTTGATCTCATTTCATGCTAGAAAAATGCAAGCACCATTTTTCTTATCTTGATTCCTCCATCTATCAAATGGCAACATCCACTACCCCAATATGAGACATGAGTCCTACACATATTCTACAGCGTATCTTGGGCATGTCGACTTGCCAGCTTCATGCACGAGTTGCCTCGGTATTGAGGTGGGAGCCCGTAAAAGATGCAGGCGATGTGGTCCCCTTCCGGCGAAGAGGCGACGACCGGAGTTTCCGCGAGAGATCGGGACGACGACGAGAAGACCGGAGGACTCGGATCACTCGGTATATCTCTAACCCGTCTTGTTGTTAGCTAGATCTAGTTTAATGGCCCGATCCGGGATTTAGTGCGCGGTGGTGCCGGTTTGCAAAGTTCGCAAAATTAAAGTTTATCACCGTTTCCGCATTTGGCCGTCGGATTGACGACCGGGGCGCCGCCGTGCACTTACAAGGAGCACCCGGCAAAGTCCAAAATTCAATATTTGCTGAAATGCGTGGAGTCTAATTTGGATATAAAACATCTGGTCACCTGGAATTTACCACTTCCTATGAACTACGGATAACTAGTATGGCCATCATAACCATGATGCCGACCTCATGTCACCATCACCAAGAAAACCGATTTATCTCTCGGGTGGCTGAGGTCACGTACTAAAATCTACGGAGTGGCTAATGGGTTGTCATATCCAATTGAATTCTTAGGTTCTACTAAATTTTCGATAACCGTTTGTGGTTCTGGAATCACTTCCAGTTCTACCATACACCCACTAGTTTCTTTTGCAAAAAGATTCCTTTTATAAAAAGGTGGTGAATCAAGAACAATGTAATTATTGATCTTGAAGAAAAACCCTAGTGAATACTTGGGATAATCAATAGACAGCCATTACCGAAGCATGCCTTGAGTTTGTCTTGATTCTGCATTTAAACAGGAATCAGATAACTCCATATCTTTATAACCTTAAGATATGTAACGAATTTATATCCATATAGAATCAAATGCACTAACTTAGATGGAACCGGATTCAAATATCATGCAGCTGTTTTCAGTGCATATCACTTAAATGGAAGAAGGCCAATACAACAACCCGCGGATGAATAACCTGAGAGAGAATCAAGTTCTCAATATTATTATAATGGAATACCTAGTATAAGTATTTATATCTTCGATCACTTTGAAGAATCCTGATACTTACAACGTATGGTTTTCTACTTTATTTATATAGCTATAAACTTCTCAAAAATTTTGGACATTGCATTACAACGAATGCATGTCTAAAACCAGAGAACTTAAAGATAAACCTGAATGAAGTATGAGTATCAACCCCTTATCTTAAATGATACTGGACAACATACATTTTTATGTATAAGTCCCAAGAGTATACTAACTCAAATTCCATGTGTTATAAGTTGAAAACTGTATTTTGGTTGAGAATGTCTTACACCGTTATTCAATGCATCTTACCTTATTCTCAACTGATAAAGGTAAATGTTTGGAACAAAACTTTTTAAAATTTATATCTCACTTTATAAAATAAAGATATAGATATTTCATTTTAAAAATTGGTGCATAACAACGGTTATTCAAAACCAAATATTTTGTCGTTAGGCAAAGCCAGGCAATTCAATCCAATATCACCAATTACAACGAATTACGATATTGTGGATCAGATCACCCATTTCCCAATATTCTACTGTCACAACCTGAAGTTCGGCCCGCGACCGGCACTTAAACCACGTAACGCGATTAAGTAAACTAAAAACCCAGAAATCTAAACCATCAAAGAAGAAAGTGATGAAAACATTTGTTAAAGATATTTGGAAATCTCAAGTAAAAATCTTTAAAGTTTAAATTGTTTTCTTAAAATTTTCGGCAGCACCTCCTTTGTAAAAACTAGCCCCGAAACGGGTACAACACATGATATAAGCAAATCGACAGATAATATAAATAAAGGATCCCCAACAGGAGCAATCATGCCCAACGGCGGAATTAACCACTACAAAAATAATATACGTAGCCATAGCGAAGAAATGAACAATATAAGTGAAAAATGGCATAAAAGATAAAACTACATAAATAAAGTTGGCTCACACGAGCTCGACACCCAGAGTCACAAAATAATATACAACATCGTCCTCACAATTGGTCTCTAAGTCAATACATGAAATGGTAGATGGAGAGTACTAGATACAATAGAATGTAAAATGAAATGTAAATGGATACCCGCAACCCACCTATAAGAAAAATGGCCCACTCGCCAACTGTAGCGGGATCCGAAGCAAAAAGATACAATGATGTAGCCCTGCCGCGACTACTCTGAGGGTCAACCTGAAAAACACTGTGGCACAACGGGGGTGAGTTGCCAACTCGTGAATAGTAAATAACATATACAAGTAATCGCAGGTATGCATGTACTGCGATACTCTAACATGTGCAATCTGATAACATCAATATGGTAATCTTGGTATACAATAATCATGCGAGGTACTCTATCTGGTACTACAAATACATGATGCAATGCATATAAATGAGTGCTGAGCATGGGAAAACGTATCATAAACACAAATCATCATCGTGGAAAAACCCGGTGTCCACTAAATACACCCCCAAATCCCAATAACTCAGGCGCCGTCAATCAAATCGGCCCTCATATCCTGTGAAATCCTATGAAACCTGAGTGCCCATCATCGGCACTCGAAAACATCATGAAATACTCGTGTCCAGCATCGACACGGAAATACTCATCTCTTAGGCGCCGCATACTTGATCGGCCCTCAATATATCTCTTGTCATAACCCCCAGACGGTATCCTCCGGATATTCGTCGGGCTCTATACTATCACCGGTAGGTAGTAGTCCCTTCGCTGGGCTCACCGTCTATCTATACGAGTTTTCTTGCCCCGGGGTACCATACCGGGTCCACCCTGTACCCGCAGACGGTGCCTACCTCTCCTCGAATCGGGTATACTCACACAAGCTCTCAGAACCGAGAAAACTCATGGTGGACGCACTGAAATATCATATCAAGTGAAACAGGGTTTTCAAAACGATGCATACTTTCTTGAAATAATACCACGGTTCTCAAATCCAGAAATCATATGAAATCCATAACTCAATGTGTAAATCCGTGCAATATGATATATGCAACATAAAGTCGTACTATGAGCATAAAAGGGAAAAACCGCTCTTTTAAATGAATCCAGTTTTAAAATATATCATGCGGTTCCAAATCCTCAAAATCAAAGCCAGAATCATCTAGGTATGTGCAAATATGTATGTACGCAAGTATGGATGTACAATATGCAGGTACTCAAGTATGGATGTACAATGTATATTTACGCAAGTATGGGTGTACAATATGTATATACGCAACAAGTGGGTATATACGCAAGTATAGGTGTACAATATGTATGTACGTAAATATGGATGTACAAGTGGGTATATACGCAAGTATGAGTGTACAATATGTATGTGCGCAAGTATGAATGTATAAGTGGGTATATACGCAAATATGAGTGTACAATATGTATGTACGCAAGTATGAATGTACAAGTGGATATATACGCAAGTGTGAGTATACAATATGTATGTACACAAGTATGAATGTACAAGTGGGTATATACACAAGTATGAGTGTACAATATGTATGTACGCAAGTATGAATGTACAAGTGGGTATATACGCAAGTATGAGTGTACAATATGTATGTACGTAAGTATGAATGTACAAGTGGGTATATACGCAAGTATGAGTGTACAATATATATGTACGCAAGTATGAATGTACAAGTGGGTATATATGCAAGTATGAGTGTACAATATGTATGTCAAGTCATGCGTCAATATTGATAACGATAAAATACTGTATATGTGTATAGGCGTGTCATGTCAATTACCGACGGTGTGGGTGTAGCATGCAAATTAGTGCTCGTGCACATGAACCGTCAGTAATAGTGCAGTGTCCACTAGGTACTAAATCGAGCACAACAATATAATAGCCTGTAATGATGCTTATGAAAATCAACATATAAGAATATGAATATGCGGCTACAATATCCTATCAAGTCGTGACGCATAACGTCATACGGGCGATTCCCCCATAGATGTTAATTCTACTCACATGTGATCTCAAGCTAAGTGTATCCGACCACCTGCTTCCCCTTCTTCGCGGCATCCGAAGTTCCCGCCTGCGACCATATTAACACATAATACATAGCAAGGCAAAGACTAGAAATCGACCAATAATACGCACAATTAAACTTAAAACGACACACCGACTCCAACAACCACTTATAGTCTTCGTTTAACGGCTAAAGTGTGTGTGGCACAAAAACAACAGACCCTGCACGCAGAATTCACGCGAAGCGCACAGCTGAGTCGGACACCGTATCGCGCGTCGACGTAACACTAATAACTATCTAAACGATCCTAGGTTTTACCCACTGCCATTACTAAAAGATCTAGCAGTACCAAAAACCCCTAAACCACAACAGACAGCTACCCTAAAAGTTTCAAGCCCCCAGCTCCCTCCGAGGCCGAGCTCGCCAGAAATGTCCCCCACGTCGCAGGCCAAAACCTCCCAGATCGGTCTCGAACTTTAGGTGCACACTCAGGGTAACTAGAACTACACCACTACACTGTTTGGTTTTACCAAAAGGTCTCGGGTCACAGCAGGTTACAGTAACTCAAAAACGACACTAAAATACCATATCAGCATAAAACCAAGACTTTATGGTTCTAAACTGAAACTACAAGGCCACACAACATATTAACTAGCTAATTAACAGTAGAAAGAGAACTACCTTCCCAAAGTTGCTCAAAACTCTAACTTTCCAAGCTCCAAGTGGTCTCCATAGGTTTTGGCTCAAGTTCAAAGAAGGGTGTAGTGAGTTTTGGTGAGGAGTAGCGAGGAATTTTTTGAAGATTTATGTTAGGATTTGGTGAAGAGCAAGAAGTGTTTCAGTTTTGAGAGTTTGAGGGAGGGAGAAATGATATGAAGGAAAGGAAATGGGAATGAGAGGAGGAAATGAGAGTGTGAGGGTGTAAGTGAGTGAGTGAGAGCTTGAGAATGAGGGGTGAGCTTAGAAGAGCCATGCCTCCCCCCTCTCTCTCCTCATTAATTGCTATGCATGCTTTCCCAAGCTCATCATGCCCTCTCTCTCTCCTCAAGTCAACCCAAAAGAAAACAATTATTTTTGAATTTTGAAAACTAATTTACTTAATTAACTACAAAATACCCTAATGGAATGGGTTAATACACCATGGCTACTTAAGCATGGTTTCACCTCAATTTAGCCCTAGGTTAACATGCACATGTGTGTGCAAGCCCAAATTAAATACTAATAAAATATTCATTAATTTTTATAAAATATTTAAAAACCATTTTGGTAAACTTTTTACTAAAAACCGTATTATCGCTTATTTAACCACTAATCGCATTCTAAGGTGTTGCATCTACTCCTTCTCACCATTTGTAACACTGTACAGATGTGAGATCCAAATTCGGAAAATATATACCCTGGAGTCAGATTAATTAAGAAAACAGTTTTCATTTACAAGTATACAAAAAATATGACACATAAATATTTCAAGGGGGTGGCCGGGTATTCCTAGTAATGCCTTTTCCCAATCCAGATTCATGACAGTAGTAGAAATTTCATTTTCCCTCGCTTCAATCCCTTTATATATCTCAACATCTTACCATCTATACACCACACTTATACTAACCGGTTTTCTTCTTTCCCTACCTTTCGGTACCAGCCTAAGCTTTGGAAGAAGATTATCCAATAAGCGTAATAGGTATACTCTCCTAATACAAGGAGCTCTCGCAACATGAGAGAAGGTAAAAAGGAAGAGATAGCCGAATAATACAATCTAAATTCCCCAGTACCAGTGACCATCCTCGACTAAAATAATTTCTTTGAGTTCATATTTAACTATATGACAGCCATTTCCAAGCAATATGGATCATCATAAGGATACTGAGTGTTCTGGAGAAATTCAAAGGGAAAGTAGGAGTAGAAGGAATATTCGCGAATTTGTCATGAATCATGAAAATCCAAAGCCAACGTGTGTAAGAAGGTTCGGTTAACTTGGTTGATGAGTTTTAGGTAAGTCATGGGTCGCTGTACCAGAGAGAGAGAAAAGAAACACTCAGCGTGCACTCTGTCAAGATTAGATTGGTTATCACTTTATCTAATCAGGATGGCTTCCACCGTTTCCTCGAATTTTCCTTCAAACCCTAAAATGAGAACTAGTCGGGATCATATACACTTTACAAGTTCTCTAACCGTTCAGTCAGGTCAGTGTTAGTACTCCGAGATAGGTCCTCCGTGCTTTCGCACGGACCCAATTAATAACCCCGTTTCCGTAGAGGCGTGACCTCATCAACACTTTCTAGACAGCTAATAGGTTAGCTAATTTTGAAGTGAAAAATCTCCCGACGAGCAGTACCTACTCTTCAGTAGGAATCGGGACCCAACTATCATCGTGTGATAACCTGACGGAATCCATTCAAGTCACCACACTCCAGAAGGTATGCGCATGCCTGGCAAGTTTCCTTTATATTTGAAACTCCAGATATGGTTTTTAACCCTAGGACCCAAGGATCTTGACGAATAATCAACAAATCAAGGGTCCTAGTCAAGTTCAACCCGTCATTTTCTTGATTGCGTTAAACCCATCCGCATGATCCTTGACGAATAATCAACAAAGTCGTACGAGTGTCCAAACCAATCAACATATCCTTGCGACAGAAAAGTATTACAGAGCTACCACACACTACGCCTCGGCAAATAGCAACAACAAACGTAGTGCGAATACTAGGCAATACTAATCTGGAATGATGGAGGGCTACGACTGGTTTTTGGCGAAAAACCTTTAACGTAATGAACTTGATCTCATTGAAGGAACTCAAGTGGCTTTGAAATGGAGTGGTTTAAGCTCCGTTTTTTAAAACTAGTAACATAAACCTTTGCTTAAGAGCGAATTCTCCATGAATTTATCAAAGCTCTTCCCTCATAGAATGAGGTGTTGGATATTCCTAACCGAATACCTTAATACAAAGCAAAAGAATACGGCAGTTGTTTTGAAGAAAACCGAGTAGTTTTAAAAATTGGTTCCGACAACATCAAATAGGTTTATTTTCTTTGCATTAAAGATATAATGCAGTCCGATCAAATCTAGTTTCTAAGCCACAAAAGAAATAACCAAAATAGCATGCTTTATATGCCATCCACATTCGCTATCGGGTCCCAGGTCTTCACCGTAAGGTTACTTAACTTACGGAAGGGCGGGGACTGGGCTTCCGCGGATGCAAAACATATAGAAGCATCTACTAATATATAATATATATATCAATATCGCAGGCAGATAATAGTCATCACAGGCAGATAAGAATCATCACAGTGCTGGGATCCGGCGCCCGCGCCGCGTAGGCCGCGGCCGAGGCGGAAGCGAAAACAAAAATTTCTTGTAAGCACCAGACTCCTGCGAAAACCAACATACGAACCATATACCTAAACTAGCTAATCTAGAAGTGCAAGGGGTTGAGAAATTCAACTTTTGTCGCGTGTCCACCCAATTGTGGAAGACCCCTCCAAGCTCGTAGCCGCCGGGATCGCGCTTGAGCATTGACCACCCTTGTCGAAGACGATCCACCCGAGGGAATGCGGAGAAGGCTCGAACCGATGATCCAAAGCCTCTAGGTTTGGATGGCCGGTGATGTATACTCCACTAAATTTTTCCCTCTAGGATCTTGCTCAAACATGGATGCAAGAAGGAGAAGATGATGGAGAAGATGAAGCATCAACATGAGCCATGGAGCTTAAGCCAAGAAGAAGAAATATATCCTCAACTCATGAAGTAAAAAGTATGGCTACACAAAAATGAACCATGCACAAATAGTCCAACCAAATAAGGAATCAATTTAAAAATGAAGCCATGCTTTTCTTCTATGCTTGGACCCATGCTTCAAAGTATCCACTTGCCACCTCATTTTCCTTTTTATTTTTCTAAAATAGAAAAATAAATATGAGGTCATCTTCTTCTAGAAGCATTCTGTATAAATACGGAATACTTCACCTGGTTTATGTATCGCTACATATACGCGTATCCGTATAAAAATACGAATAGCACTAAATAGAGAAAATAAATAGTGAACAATAATACTAAAATACATGTATCGAAATACATATATAAATTATTAAATCAAAACCTGATTTAAAAATTCGGCTTAATCCTAAGCAGTTTAGTATTATCAACTGTCCGATTAAAGTCTGTATACTACGTACATGTATTTAATCTGACCCCTGCATGTGCCACCGTACGGCTCCTACATCTTTCGCCTGAATCGGGAAAATCCTCTGTGTGGGACTCTAAAGACTCGACAATATGCTGGCAGTGGGTTTAACCACAAGCACGTCAGTGGCACTAGATGTACGTAATGGCAACCCAGGTAGTTGTCGAAAGGGGGTGACAATCAAGTGCGTCCTTACACTACCGAGCCTGAATGTGACAATCTCCGTACAGTCCGGTCTCTTCATCAAAGAGTATCGCATATCGGGTCTAGGGGTGGATAACGTCAGACCCCTACTTACCCGATAAGTTGTGTCTGAGTTTAGCTCATCACCAACTGAGATACTACTGATCAACTATCAGTAAATCTCCCCTACCGTGGCCATGGATTTCTAGTGATAACCAACCGAGCACAGTGTGACATCGACTCCTAATACAGGAGAGACGAATCCCTGACAGTCGACCACTGCCTCTATATGGCTCGGGACTGTATCCAACTAAAACTTGTTTGCACGACTCCTTTGAGCCATTGTAAGGTAGTAATCAAAGTACAGTGGGAACTCACACGAGACAAATGACAACTTCAGGTTGAAGGACTAATCTATACTCATGCCACCAGAGAACTTCTATCTGACGATAGGTATAATACCATCTAGAAGTTCTCAACGAGTCCGTCCAGTGTACTCACCTCCAGTGAGCTCTTGTATACTATCTTAGTTATCACAACACTAATGGCTTGTGACACCAGCCACCGTCCCTCGTCGGGGTCTCGAAGCGTATACACTAGTCTACTCCGGAATATCGATGCCCAGTCTCGATACTCCCACGACTAGGGACATTTAAGGATGTGCTTATAGGCTACCTAGCTCTCACATATATGATCGCCATCATAATACTGGTAGTCAAGAAAGAATCCTATGGGCTCTATCTACATGTAATAGTGATCTGTAATACCACATAATGCATGTACATGATGATAAATACAAACCAGATAGCATACTATCATTTTGAGTAAGACTGTCCTACCCGTATAGGTCTGCCCTCAATTATTATAATCGCCTTCCTACAATTACAATAATTGCCTTGAGGGCACTATATTCAACAATCTCCCACTTGCACTTAAGGCTAATTATTATGGTATCGCGTGTTGGATATAGTGCCTTCAAGTCAATTATTGGATCGCAGGCACGTGATTGCAATGATTGAGGGAGGACCTATACCGGTAGAACAGTCTTACTCGAGATGATAGTATTCTATCTGGTTTGTCTTTATCATCATGTGTTAGTTATGTATATGCCCTAGAGGCCATTATTGTACATATGATGTATATTTTAGTGGATGCCTGGATATATATAGAGAGGACTTTCTTGCTCGACATGATAGTATGCTATCCGGTTTCACTTTGTCTAAACATGTTGACTTGTATTGTGTTACTTTCTTGCTCTCACATGTTGATAAAACCCTTAGGATATGTACTTGACTACTAGGACTATGATGCAGATCATACTAGTGGGGTCAGGGTAGTCTACGAGTACATCTTATAATTTTTCCTAGTCGAAGGTGTATCGAGACAGGGCATCGATACTCCAGAGTAGACTAGCGTATACGCATCTTGACCCATAAGATGGGCGATGGATGATCCCACATCCATTGGTGTTTGACATCACAGATGGTATATGGGTGCTCAGTAGAGACTGGGTACACTGAACGGACTCGCCGAGAACTCCTAGATGGTAATATACCTATCGTCAGATAGCAGTTCTCTGGTGACACTGGTACAGGTTAGTCTGTAGACCCGAGATCGTTATATAGTCTTGTGTGATTCCCACCGTGCTTTGATTTCCACCTTACCACGTTCATGAGAACGTGCAAAATGGTGGCTTTTGGGTGCAGTCCCGAATCATATGGAGGCAATGAGTGATAGGAGGGATTTCGTCTCTCCCGGTATTGGGGGTTGATGTTGTGCTGTGCTCGATTGGCTATAACTGGACGTCCCTGGCCAGGGCTGATATGGAGATCTACTGGAAAGTATTATCAGTAGTTTCTCGACCCGTTATGAGCCTCATATCGGCATGATTTATCGGTTACTGGGGTCTGATGTTAACCACCCCTAGACTGGATATGCCACATATCAGACGAAGAGACCGGACTATACAGTAGTGTTACTGATTGAATTTGCAGGAGTATGTACAGGCTTGCTTGTTGATTTTCTGATCGCTCAATACCCGGGTGGTCGTTATGTTTAGCTGACCACTTGCGGCTTGTGGGTGTTTGATATGATCATCACCTACTGCCGGCGTATTGACGAGTCTTTAGAGTCCTACACAGAGGTTTCCTGGCTCAGGCGAAACAGAGTAGGAGCACATATATGATATGTGCAGGACCGAGATTGATACCGTATTTTATTCTTGCGATATGTGATATCGGCCGGTTATATGTGATATAACTGGGTCATCGGATCAAGTGTTGATTCGATGAAATGATACATTTTATATTAGTCGGTTATATGTTATATAGCCGCATTATTGAATCAAGAGTTGATTAAATAATTTAATGGATAATTATATATTTGATATATTAAATTACATTAAATAATATATGCTCACTTAAGTATTTTATTTTCTCACATTTGGATACATTTAACATATATGTCATATATGTTTAAGGTATTCTTTTCTTTTGTTACAAAATTATATATATGTAATATGTATAATTGTAACATGCAAAGGTTACACATACAAAAAGGGTGTATGATTTAAACCAAGCTAGGTTTAATGTTGGTTAATATTTATTATTAAGTAATTAAAAATCATTTGGATTTTCTCATGGCATGGAGCTTGCATGAAGCTTGTAGAACATTGACTTAGTCCACTTGATTTGTTTTTATTTAAGATATTTGTTAACCTAACCATTACACTTAGCCAAGGTTTATTCTCTACATGAGTTAGCCATGACATATACTAACTCACCATGGTTGCATTTCTAACCTATGCTCATTATTCATTCATCACTTGTTCATCTTCTTCATCCTTATGAAAGCTTGCTAGCCTTTTCATATGTGATGAAATAAAGTGAGAAAAAGAAAACTAAAGAGAGGCCACTTCCTACTTCATCATGCTCTTCTAAACTAGCCACTTAGATTAGGATGTTAACTTCACTAATTTCATATTAGTGAAGAGATAGGTTGAGTTTGTGTTTCCTTGAAGTAGATCATCTTGGATTTCGAAGACTACAAGCAAGCATGCATCATTTACCTTGTGGAGCTTCTCAAGAGTCCGGGAGTTCTTTGATCGCAGCGAAGGGACCACTACTTGGAGCTAATGAAGTGAAGGAACAGACTACAAAGGTTATAATCTCTAATCACTTAGTTGTAAAGTTGTTTACTTTAAGCTTCGTATGATTCTCTAGTAAACGATCTAGGTTAGGGTTCTTTTAAGCATGGCAAAATTTTAATTTGGCATGGACGATGCCACCCGAAACCTTGTTGTCGTGCTTAGGATCCCTACACATGTACATTCTTCAGGTGACATTACAGATCATTATTACATGTTGATAGAGCCCATAGGATTCTTTCTTGACTACCAGCAGTATGATGGCGATCATATACGTGGGAGTTGGGTGGTCTATAAGTACATCCTTAAAATGTCCCTAGTCATGAGAGTTTTGAGACAGGGCATCGATATTCCGAGAGTAGACTAGTGTATACTGATCGATACCCCAACGAGGGGCGGTGGCCGGTCTCACAAGCCATTGGTGTTAGTTGGTTCACCTAAGATGTATACAGGTGCTCATTGGGTTATGAGTACACCGGACGGACTCGCCGGGAACAAGCTAGTTGGTATTATACCTATTGTCAGATAGCAGTTTTCTGGAGACATGTGTACAGGTTAGTCAATCGACCTGAGATCGTCATTTGTCTTGTGTGAGTTCCCACTGTGCTTTGATTATTACCCTACCATGGCTCAAAGGAGTCGTGCAAACAGGTTTTAGTTGGATAAAGTCCTGAGCCACATGGAGGCAGTAAGCGGATCGTCAGGGGATTCGTCTCTCCCGGTATTGGGAGTTGATGTCGTGGTGTGCACGGGTGGCCATCACCAGAAATCCTTGGCCAAGGTAGTCGAGAATTACTGATTCGAATCAGTAGTTTCTCAGGTGGTGATGGGCTTCATACCGACACTAAATGTCGCGTTATTAGGGGTCTGATTTTATCCACCACCTAGACTCGATATGCGATACTCATAGACGGACGGACCGGACTGTACGGATATTGTCACTGTCAGGCTCAGTAGGGTTTCAGGATGAGTTTGCTCGTCGGCTTTCCTTTCGCTCAATACCTGGGCAGCCATTACATACAGCTAGTGCCACTAACGTGCTTGTGGTTAAACCTACTGCCAGCGTATTGACGAGTCTTTAGAGTCCCACACAGAGGGTTTCACTGCTTCGGGCAAAACGTTGTAGAGGCCGTATGGTTTTATGGAAGGGTTCAATCATATACGTGCACTTATGCTCGGATCATGATCGGACGGATAATACTAGTAGGCTTTGGTTTAAGCCGGATCCTAATATTATATTGTTGGATTATTTTCGTCTCGTAGTATTCGTATTCAGTCGGAATACGGATGCAGATATGTATATACAGATGAGGGATATTCTTGTAATTCGTTACAAGATTACTTTAGAGGTTTCCATTTCTTTTTGTGGATTAAAAAATTTAGGTTTAAATGTTTTATTGTGAGAGGAAAGGGTGACTCATTTTTTTGGCATGGTTCATGCATGCACTTGGTGACTCATGGTGGTGGGTCATGGTGGCAAGATGAAGTTTTGTTTGTGGTGTGGGATATTTATTGTGAGCCTTGTAGATATTTATTCTCTAGTTGTTTTCTTTAGTTGCTCACAATAAAAACTCATACACACACAACGCACTAAAAAGGGCTGCAGCCCCATTTTCTTTAGTTGCCAAGTTTTGCTTCACACTTTCTTCTCCAAGGCATCTTGTTCAACCTCCACCCTATATGTCTTATGTGTTGAGAAACCTAGGATGTATTGAGACAAAGTAATCACACACTCTCTCTACTTCATCTTGGCTATATATGTTAGCAAACTAGATACTCGAGTTGCTTCGGTTTTAAGGTCGGAGCCCGTATTACTAACCCTTGACGTGGATCTTCTTCGATGTGGGGAGACCGGTGATCAAACATGATCAAGGAAGCCGTGAGGAGTTTGGGACAGAGGTTGAAGATCGAAGGAAACGGATCGTTTGGTATAACCTCTCTAAACTCCTTTTGAGATACCTAGTCTAGGGCTTATGGTTCGATTCGGGTATCGGGTTCCGTTAGCGCCGGTTTCTAAAAGTTTTTGTTCCGCATTTGGCCACGGATTGATGGCTGGGGCACTGGAGTAACCCAACATTGTATCAAATCCACTCCATAAGCCTTAGTTAACTCTTCGTGACATTAGAAATCCGCTTTTTTTGTCGTGCAAAAACTGCCGACAAAAACAGTTCTGAAAACTGAAAGTTTGAGATATTTGCACACCCCGCGGGCTCACGGTTTGAACTGAGAAGCCACGGGGTGGTGCATGGTCACCCTGGGGGACCCCTGAGTGGAACCAAATGGTTGAGCCCACTCCCCAAGACCACCACAAGGTGGTCTTGGCGGTGGGGACCCGAAACTGCCCCACCTTGGGAGTTTCGGGTCTGCTTCACCCCCTGGCCACCACATGGTGGCCTCGGGGGTGGGGTACCCCCTTTAAGCCCCCTGAATCGAAGTTAATTTCTTTCTCTAACTCCCCGTGAGGGTTCGGGAGCGTTTCGTTTTGATTCGTACTTCCGAATTGGCTTTAAACAGTCGGTTTTTAGAATTTTAGCTCACTGTTTTTCCCCATGGTTTTGGAAATTGGTTTAGTTTGCTAATTGCGTGTGGAATTCTAATGTCCTATTTTTCAGTACATACATTACTATCTGCGACCGTGAATTTCATTAGAGAGGTACAACTTGTCTAATTGCTATATGTCTTTTAGACGGGTTTGCGAATGCGACATTCACGTTGATATTTTGTGTTGTGCTGTGGTTATGGCGGGATCGTCGTGGTGGATAGCTTGGGAGCAATGGTAGTACAGTTTGGATTATTTGTACATTTGATATTGCAGGGCGAGCGTCTGATATGTGGACTGCCATCACTTCCTGTTTGCATATTATTTATTTGGGGCACGACCAGGTTGAGATCGATGTCACCGTTGTACAAATTTTCTTTTCTGTACTAGGATTACCCGGTGATGGAGTGCACGGATAGCCGGATTCTGGAGGGAAATGGGCCCGCATCTCATGGCATTGAGACGGAGGGGGCCTCATTCTAGGATTAGAGGGCTATTCACCGCACTCGTAAGGGGTCCAGGTTGACCCAAGGAGGAGTGCTCAAGTTACCGGATTTCGTGAAGTGCCGGGTGGCCTATTCACTTTGATGAAGGGGGTTACCTCACTTCTGGTTTTGGCGAGTAACTTGTCGCGCTCGTAGGGGTCTAGGTTTTCATTGCACAGGCTATCCACACGACCAGGGGAACGTCGGGTTTCACTGGCGGCTCAATGGAAAACCGTGGCACCCAGATTATCTATATTGTTCTGTGATGCTTATCGCTTATCTGTGATTTTGCATTTATCATGCGTTGAGCGATTATTATATATTGTTATATATATTCTAGCAGATGTTGTATATGTTTTTTACCCGAGCTAGAACAGCCCCTGCTCTGTCGTTAGTTAAGTAACCTAACGGGTGATGACGGGGCCCAGTGGCGAATGTAGATGGCATATATGTAAATCATTTTTTCGTTCTTTTTTGGTGTGATTAATTAATGGGACTGCGTTGATTCTGATCAATGCAAGGAAAACAGATCTATTCGATGTTGTTGGAATAATTTTCAAAAGCTGTTATTAAAAGGGCGTTCTCTTTTGTTTTGCACAGCGGTATTCGGTTATGAATATCCAACACCTCATTCGACGAGGCAAGAGCCGAGATTGCTTCACCGGGAGTGACCTCTTGGGCAGAAGTTTGCGTCAGGGTAATAACTTTACTATAGTCGATTACTTTTGTGCTTTGCATCGCGGTATTCAGTTGAAATATCCTGCACCTCATTCTACGAGGAAAGAGCCAAGACCCCTTCACCGGGATTGACCTCTTTAGCAAAGGTTTTCACCACTATATAATTGTAAAAAGCTATCCGGTTCCTTCAACGATATAAAGTTTATTACGTCAAAGGTTTTTCGCCAAAAACCAGCCGTAGCCCTCCGTCATTTCAGACGAGTAGCACCTAGTATTCATGCTATGTTTGTTGGCCTTAGTCAAGGCATAGTGTATGGTAGCTGTTTGTTATTTTTCTGTTGTATAGAAAGATGCGTTGGTTTGGGATAGTCGTACAGCCTTGTTGGCCTTTGTCAAGGGCGAGTACGGGTTGGTTCAAATTAACCTGGACAATAACGGGAAGAACTTGACATGTGACTTATGATTTGTTGGCCTTAGTCAAGGTCATAAGAGCATGGGGTAAAAATCACATCGGGAGTTTCAAACATACAGAAAACTTGCCAAGCATGCGTATACCTTCTAGAGTATGATAACTTGAGTGGATTCCATCAGGTTATCATGCGATGATAGTTGGATCCCGATTCCCACTGATGAGTTGGTTTACTCCTCGGGTGATTTTCGATGATCCCGACTAATTCTTTTTTCGGGTTTGGAGGAGAATTTGAGGATACAGTGGGAGACATCCAGATTAGATAAAGTGATTAACCATTCTGATCTAGGTTAGAGTACACACCGAGTGTTTCTTTTCTCTCTCTCTTTGACAGCGACCACGGCCCGACCCTAGATTAGAACTTATGAACCTAGTTAACCGAACCTTCTTAAACACATTGGATTTTGGATTGTCAGAGTTGCATACTTCATTGCCACTCCTACTTTTACCCTTTGCTTTTCTCCGGAACTTTCCGTATTACTACGAAGATACACATTTATTGGATATGACCATCGTATAGTTACATACGAACTCGAAGAAACTTGTTTCAGATTCGAGAATGGTTTTCGGTTCTGGAGAAATTGAATATGACTGTTCAGTTGTCTTTTCCTTTACTTTCTCTCAGGTTGTGAGGGATCCTTGGATTAGGAGAGTGTACACCTATTACGCTTATTAGATAGTCTTCTTCCAAACCATAGGCAGGTGCCGAAAGGTGGGGAAGGAAGAAAACCAATTGGCCTAAGTATAGTATAAGAAGGTAATAAGTAAAGACAAATAAAGGGATTAGAAAGGGGGAAAAGTAAATTGCGACTGTTATCATTCATGACCAAACCACATATATCATCGCCACTCCTACTTCACCTTTGAATTTCTCCAAAACACCCCCTATCATTACGAAGATCCGCATTTATTGGATAATCCATCGTATAGTTACATACGAACTCGAAGGAACTTGTTCCAGTTTGAGAATGGATTCTGGTTCAGGAGAAATAGAATAAGGATTATTCTGTTGTCTTTTATCTTTACATTCTCTCAGGTTGCGAGGGCTCCTAGGATTAGGAGAGTACACCTATTACGCTTATTGGATAGTCTTCTTCCAAACCATAGGCTGATGCCGAACAGTAAGGAAGGAAGAAAACCATTTAGCCTAAGGGCGGTGTACAGATGGTAATGAGTAAAGACAAATAAAAGGATTTGGAGAGATGGCAAGGAAATATACGGTCACAGTCATGAATCTCGATAATGGAAGAGGCATTACTAAGAATACCCGGCTACCACTTCGAAATATTTTCATGTTTCAGTTTCACTATGGGTTGTTAATTGAAAACTGATTTCCTAATTAGATTCTTACTTCAGGGTATGTATTTATCAGGTTAGATTCTCACATCTGTATGGTTTTACAGATGATGAGTGGGAGTAAGTTATTGGGAATTAGGTGATTATATCCTCATTATATCAGAATTCGTTGTATGATATTTGAGGAAATTGCCTGGGGTTTTGCCTGACGGCAAATATTTGGTTTTGAATATCTGTTGTTATGCACCAATTTCAAAATAATATATCTATACGTTTATTTTATAAAGTGAGATATAACTTTTTGAAATTATGTCCATGACATTTACCTATATCAGTTGATGATTGGGTAAGGAGCATTAAACAGCGGTGTAATTCTTCTTAACCATAGAACAGTTTTCAACCTACAACGTACAAGATTTGAGTTATTCAACTCAGGGGACATATACAAAGTATTGTATGTTGTACAGTGTCCATTAGGACAAAGGGATTGGTGCTCGTACTATATTCTGTTTACTTGTGACTTCTCCAGTTTTAGACAAATAATTCGTAGAAATGCAAGGTCCAAATTTTGAGAAGTTATAGGTACAAGAATAAAGTAGAGAACCCTGTGCTGCAAGTATCAGGATTCATCAAGGTGATCGAAGATGTAGATACTTGAGTTTGGTATTCAGTTCATAGTAATGGTTTTGAGAACTTGCTTCTTTTTCAGGTTACTCATATCTGGATGCACTCCTAGTTGAGTAATGTTGATCGACCTCCTTCCATTTAGTTGACATGCACTGGAGACAGCGTCATGATTTGAATCTAGTTCCAATTAAATCAGTGACTCTATTTCTATATTGTATATAGAATGGTTCATATCTTAACGATGTTAAGGTATATGGAGTTGTCCGGCTTATGCTTAAAACCAGACTCTGGATAACTCAAAGCACATTTTTGTAATGGCTGTTTGTTGGTTATCCCGGGCTATTGTTAGTTATATGTATGCCCTAGAGGCCATTACTATACATAGGATGTATATTGTAGTGGATGCTGGGACATATATAGGGAGGACTTTCTTGCTCGACATGATAGTATGCTATCTGGTTAATCTTTACCTTGACGTGTACACTGATTGTCTCCCTGTTACATGTTGGTAAAGCCCTTAGGATCTGTACTTGACTACCTGGACTATGATGCGGATCATACTAGTGGGGACATGGTAGTCCATAAGTACATCCTTCAAAGTCCCTAGTCGTGGGTGTATCGAGACGGGGCATCGATATACCAGAGTAGACTAGCGTATACCTTCTCGACCCATACAGATGGGCGATGGATGATCCCATATCCATTGGTGTTTGACATCAGAGGAGATATACGGGTGCTCAGTAGAGACTGGGTACACTGGACGGACTCGCCGAGAACTCCCAGATGGTATTATACCTCACGTCAGATGGCAGTTCTCTGGTGACACCGGTACAGAGTAGTCTGTTGACCCGAGATCGTCATAGAGTCTTGTGTAGTTCCCACTGTGCTTTGATTTCCATCTTACCACGTCCAAGAGGGCGTGCAAAATGGTGGTTTTTGGGTACAGTCCCGAGTCACATGGAGGCAATGAGCGATAGGAGGGGATTCGTCTCTCCCGGTATAGGGAGTTGATGTTGCGCTGTGTTCGATTGGCTATAACAGGAAATCCCTGGCCAGGGTTGCTGAGATTTACTGGTAAGTGTTACCAGTAGTTTCTCGAATAGTTATAGACCTCATATCGACGTGACTTATCGAGCTATTGGGGTCTGACGTTTACCACCCCTAGGCGAGATATGCGACATATCAGACGATCAGACCGGACTGTACGGTAGTGTTACTGGTTGGATTCACAGGAGTGTGATCGGGCTTGCTCGTCGATCTTCTGATCGCTCAATACCCGGGTGGCCGTTACGTTTAGCAGACCGCTTGCGGCTTGTGGGTGTTTGATATGATCATCACCTGCTGCCGGCGTATTGACGAGTCTTTAGAGTCCTACACAGAGGTTTCCTGGCTCAAGCGAAATGAAATAGGAGCGCATATGAGATATGTGCGGGACCGAGAATAATACGTGTATGTGATATCGTATTTCATTCTCGCGATGAATGTATCGATTAGGTTATATGCGATATACCCTAGTTATCGAATCAAGGATTGATTCGATAAGCCGATACATTGAATACTAGTCGGTTGTGTGCGACATGACCGGATCATTGAATCAAGTGTTGATTTAATGATTTAATGCATAATTATATATTTGATATATTACATTGCACTAACTAGTATTGGTTCACTTTAAACGGATTTTCTCACTTGGTTTGTGCGCATTATATATGTGTTATGATTTTGTGCACTTGCTTGTATCATGTTTGATGATACATGCTTTTTGGTTAAGTGTAAAGTATTAAACCTTGGTTAATGAAATGGTTAGGGTTTATTATTTGTTATTCATTTATCTTATTTAATTATCCATTTAATTTTGATAAATGAATAAAAGAATATGAGAAAAGAATGGTGGCTAATTTTGTTTCATGTTGAAGCTTCTTGAAGCTTTGATCAAGTCAACCATTCTTATCTCATCCTTAACCCTAACCATTCCCACTAACCCTAGTTTAATCTCTACACTTGACCATGGTTTGCTTATGATAAGAATTTATTTTCTTTTCTATTTTATTATTCTTATCATAAAAATTATCATCTTCTTCTTCTTCTTCACTTCATGAAGAAGCTTACTTCATCAATGGTGATTGATGAAAACAAGTGAGAAATCCAATTCTAAAGTCTACCCACTTCCTATTTCTTCATCCTCTACCTCTTGCCAAGTAGTAGAGTGTGTTTTCTTCACAAGTTTTCAAGGCTTGGTGAAGGTGGAGCTTGATCTAGCGATGCCTCGACGTAGATCATCTTCGGCATGGACATCGACGACCTAGCTCGCTTATTCTCCGATGAAGTCGACGCTAGAGCCCGGATTCTTTTTGGACAGCGGAGAGGACTTCGTTGCGGAGCTATGGAGGTGGAGAACCGGATTTACAAAGGTTGTATTTCCGTATCTCTTAGTTAAAGTAGTTAACTAGTTGCTTTTTCGCCTAGACATCTAGCCAACGATCCGTACACTAGGGTTTCTCGGCACCATAATTTGAAATTGGCATGGTTGATGCCTTGTGAGACCTCCTTAGGGTGCCTAGGAACCCTGCAGTGGTATCAGAGCCTAGCTAGAGCCTTAGGCGAAGTCTAGACGCAATTTGAAGTCCGATCGAACCCGAAAGTCCAAAATTTCCATGCTTTCTGTACATTTTTGAAAACAGTGAGTTTTTCAACATTAAAAATATGCAGAAAAATCAGCAGGTGAATTTAAGAGATACTGTGAAATTCGTGCTCGTAATTCCATCAAAGAGCCGCGGATCCGCGGCACGAGCATGGATCGTTCGGCGGATGCGCGGCGGCCTTGTCGTTTTGTGCATTTTAATTTTCACAGTAATTCTCATTTTTCTGTGGTGGTTTTCCTGGGAATTTTTAATATTTATTCAAGAGTTGAATTTTCTGGAGATGATTTGGGGATTCGGTGTTTCGATCGGAGTATCAAATTTTGTCTATTTGCTTTCCGGATAAATTTTAGAATATGTTAAAAAAGTTCGACCGGATATAAATACCCAATTTTTCCCCTGTCGGGAAATTTCCAAGTGTTGGATTTTTTCGTAGTTTAACGACGTTCTAAGTAGTGCAAGTAACTCGATGGACCCTCTAGAAGACAACAAACCTTAACTCGATTATGTGACCGTCTTGAACTGCCCTTTGAACTTTCGGGTTTGGGGTAGTACGGCGTGCCACATGTGAGGCGTTGGCTTGACCCTTCTACGGCTGGACCGTCGGTACTGAGGCACGAACTGAATGTTGTTAGACTTATTTCATATGTTGAACTGTATCGGGAAAACTTGGGTGTTCGAATGTTCAATCGGAAAGTTTAACATTTTCTAATTATCTGGAATGGGATACAATAATTGGAATTCACAAGAAGTTATGAGATAACTGAATGAATGTTATAAACATAGCAATTTAGTCTCACTTGATCGGTTGCCACGGAATTTTGATGTGATCAAAAGTCCGTCGCAATCACGTAGCGTATACGGATACTCGTCGGGTAAACTTAATAGACAGCCTCACTCCATAGCCCCGACCAAGTGACTGTAGGAGAACCCCGTCGCCGAAAGCATCCGTTCGGGTGCTCGCGGTAGCGGTGTTCCGCCTTGGTGCACTTCGTCGACGGTAACGGGGGTGCGGCCGTCTACTGAAGTTTGCGACAAGCATTCGATCAGGATGTCGGGAATCTTGTTGAATTGACCGACTTGATATTGAAAAATGTTTTCGATAATGAGACTAAAATGCGGGGTTTATAATTGTTAGGCATGCGATGTCTAAGGAATTCATTTGGTCAGGCATGCGATGTCTGAGGTGGTTGCGGATTCCAACTGTTGTAGTTTTTCACTTTCTTTTCTGTGACCGTAAGTGTAATATGTGATATCGCCGGTTTCGTTGCTATATGTCAACGACAATTGGGATGGACATATTTACTTACGTTGATGACATGTGATGTTACGTGTTGCTGGATATGTTATATTGGATCGTCGTGTTCGAATAGCCGGGGGTTTTTATATGAGATGAGTGTTTTTCATTTTCATTCATGTAAAAACTTGTATGTAATATTCTTTTATTGGGGCGCTTCCAGGTTGCGGAAGTTGTCACCGTTTGTATATTATTTACTTTTCCGCACTAGGATAGACCCAAAGAAGAGGGCACAAGTAACCGGGTTCTGGAGTCCAGTGGGAGACCAACTCGAGGAGTCGAGTCTGGGTCTCCTAACTCTAGAATTGGTAGGGTTGCTTGCCGCTCTCGTAGGGGTCTAGGGGTGTGGGTTTGGCTATTCATCACGACCGTGGAATCCGTGTTTTATACTGGCTCGTATTGAAAACACGGACGTCCTAGTATATCCAATATTTCATATGATTCTTCTGCTGCGATATCTGTGATGTGATCATGTGATGTTCTGTGATAGATACAGTATATAGTATATATGATATATTATATAGACGTTACTTATGTTTTACACCCGCGCTAGCCCTGTCCCGCTCTGCCGTTAGTTACCTAACCTAACGGTGCACGAGGGGACATCGAGGCGAATGCGGATGGCATAAGTGTACGTCGTATTTATCTGTGATGATTAGGTACTTAAATGATGGGACTTCATTAATATGATTAATGAAATAAAAGAAACCTAAGATGTTGCAGAATCGAATTTCAAAATAAAACATGTAGCTACAGTTCTTGCTTTGCACAGCGGTATATGTGATATATCCTGCACCTTATTCGATGAGGAAAGGACCGAGATCCCTTCACCGGGAGTGACTCCTTTAGCAATAACTGGCAGATGCTACACACTCGGTTTGTCTTTTGATTGCTTTTAAGTGTTTTTGCTTTGCACAGTGATATATATGATATATCGCGCACCTCATTCGACGAGGAAAGGACCGACGATCCCTTCACCGGGAGTGACTCCTTTAGCAAAACTAGAAAAGCCTCAAAAGCACTCCATTTTAAAATCATTTGATTCTACGACGATATCAAGTTCATTACGCAATAGGTTTTCAGAAAAACCTTTCGTAGCCCTCCGTCATTTCAGATATGTACTAGTTAGTATTCGTGCTGCGGTAGTTTGGCATTCGTCAAGGCGTAGTGTACGGTAGCTAACTAGTATTTATCTGCTTGAGCATATGATGCGATTGGATTAGGGTATTCGTACGGCGTTGTTTGTCATTCGTCAAGGGTCGTGCGGGTGGGTTTAATTCAATCAAGAAATGTACGGGTTGAACTTGACTAGTGGACTATGGGTTGTTTGGCATTCGTCAAGGTCATAGAACACTAGGGGCAAAATATTATCGGGAATTTCAAGTGTTGAAATTTGCAATGAGATTGCATACCTTCTATGAGATAGTTGGATCCCGATACCCGCTGCGAGTAAGAGTTACTCCTGAGAGAGTTTTACACATTACAATTAGCCGATCAAGTAGGTGTCTAGAAAGGTGTTAACGGGGTTACGCCTCTGGGAAAACGAGGTTTACATTAATTAGGTTCGTGCGAAAGCACGGGGGACCTCCCTCAAAGTACCGACACTGGCCTGGCTGAAAGATTGGCGAACTTGTAGTGTGTAATTAATCCCGGCTAGTCTTTCCTTTTAGGGTTTGAAGGAAGATTTGATAAAAAGCAGTGGGAGCCATCCTGATTAGATAAAATAATAACCAATCTATTCTTGCAAGAGCGCACGCTGAGTGTTTTCTTCTCTCTCTCTCTAGGTAGCGACCATATCACGCCTTAATCAAGATAATAATACGGAATTTTGACCGAACCCGCTTGTTATACTGAGCTGGGGAACGTTGGTCCCGCTCCAACTTATAATTGTTATAAGACAGAGCAGGAAATTGGGGATTACCAGAATTCCCGTGCCGCCCAAACGAAGAGAGTGCATGCTGATGCATCATCTTCGGGTGTGTTCATTACAGAGAACTGTTTCTCAGTATCCTTTACGTCCTGGGTATGTGATACCAGATCAGGATCCCAAATATGTAATCTGTTACATAGGGCTGCAGAAAGGTAGAGAACTGAGAACGGGTGATAAGTTTCATGAGGCAGAAAACGGGGCAAGTGTTGCAGCCAAGTCTGTTGGTCACTGTCACCCTGTATTACCAATATATTGATTCTGAACGAATGTTATTAGATACCGAACCTGATATACAAAATCATATCAGTCTCTTTATTAGTAAAGAAATGATAAAATTTTGTATTGTTGGATAATGTTTTGAACATGTCCTATATCAAAAGTTGATCGGTTCAGGCACGTTATCTAAAAGCATTGATGTTCTAAATCAAACTACAGTTCTTAGTATACAGAACACACACAAGAGGAAGAGTTCAGAACTGAACGAATTCTTCTTGAGGCATTGTAGACTAGGTCAGATCAATGTGACCCGACTAGCTAGAGTTACATATAGATGCATATTTAAATCAGTTTGAATTTACATCTTGTGAAACTCGCCAGTCATGTCACAAAGATAAGATGACCATAGCTCCATTTATTGGAAACAGAGAAAGAGTTAGTAAACTCTTGGGACTGATACAGGATGATGTATGTAAGGTCTCCTGTCTACACATGCCAGGACTGGTTCTTTATACTTCATTATGTTCTCTGATGATCTCTCGAGTTTCAAACCTATGTTCCTGTTGAAACACAAGTCCGAACCTTTTGAGATATTCACAGAATATAAGTTAGAAGTAGAGAACCAAAATACGAGTATAAGTATTATGTCCTTTGATGTGATCAAGGAGGAGAATACTTGAGCACGGAAATCCTAGACTATTTTAAAGGAGAATGAGATTCTCTCTCGGCATTACTTCTCTGTATACACCATAGCACGATGGTATATCAGGGCGGAGCAATCACACCCTATATGATAAGGTGTGCTCTATGATGAGTAATACTGAGTTACCTTTTTCCTTTTTGGGAGTTATGCACTTATGAAGCTGCATACCTATTGAATAGGTTCGAATCAAATCAGTTGCCTACCACTCCATATGAGATATGGAAAGGGAAGAGCCCATGTCTTAAGCTAGTTAAGATTTGGGGTTGTCCGGCCTATGTCTGAAAAGAAAAATCCGGACAAGCTCGAGGTAAGATCTGTTATGTACAACTGGAAAGGTTCCAACTATACAAACAACAGAAGATGATTTGGTAGAACCAAAGGATTCAGTAGATTCCAACGAACCTCAGCCTCTCCGCCGATCTAGCAGGGTTCCTCATCCACCTGAGAGATACTTCGGTTTCTCTATGACAGTGGGAGTGAGGATTGCATCATGAGATGATGACCCAACTAGTTTTCGAGCTGGCCATCAGGAGTAAGACTCTATAAGAATGGCTGGATGCTTAGCGATCTGAGATGGAATCCTTATACACTAACAAAGTATGGACTTTGGTTGCTATATCTGAAGGGTTAAATCCCCATCAGGAGCAAGTATATCTTGAGAAGATTACTTGGTGTAGTTGGAAAAGTTGAGACTTTCAAAGCTAGACATGTTAAAGGTTTTCATCATCGACCAGGCGTGGATAATGATGAAACCTTTTCCAGTGGCTATGCTTAAGTCCATCCGGATTCTACTTGCCACGGCTACATACCATGACTACGATATCTGGCGGTTGGGTGTCATGACTGCTTTTCTAAAATGATGTTTTAGAAGAGAGCGTCTGTAAGTACACAGCCAGAAGGCTTCGTAAACAGTGGGAGCAGCGGAAACGTGTGCAAGATGCTTTATAGGATAAAGCAGGCATCGCGGAGTTGGAACATCTGTTTTGATGGAGTAGTCAAATAGTTTGACTTCATCAAAATGGTAGATGAACCCTGTATAAAAAAAAAGGTAGTAGGGAGTACGGTGGCGATCCTCGTAGAGTACGTGGATGACATACTCTTGATAGGGAAGAAGTTTCCTATGCTACGCTCAGTCAATCTCCGTTTATCACAATGATTCTCCATAAAGGATCATAATGATACCTACTAACTCCTAGATTTTGGATCTATGAGATAGATCTAAATGGATGTTAGGATTCTCACTTGTCGAAGTGAGATGGTATCACATGATCCTGGGGAGAATCACTGGAAGGGTTCCAGGGTGATAAGGACGACTGAATGTCAGTCACAGGCATTGTCTTTACCCTCAGTGGAGGGACGGTATGTTGGAAGAGTTCCAAGCTAGATACCGTGACATACTAGACGATAAAGGCAGGATACATCGCTACTTAAGATGCTACCAAAGAGGCTGTTTGGGTGTATATTGGTTCATGAGATGAACTATGTTCCTCCCATTGTGTGACAATGGAGTTGTGGCTTATGCCCAGGAACGCAAGTCCCATCAGTGATCCAGACATATTCTAAGGCAGTATCACTTGATCATGGAGATGGTTGATCTCCAGGGTGATCGAGGTTTGGAGAGTAGACTCAGAGGACAACACAGCAGATCCACTCACAAAGGCCTGTTCCCAGAGAGAGACTTTTATGGGATGGTTGAGTATGAGATACTACAACCACTGCTATCAGATGGCCCTAGTGCAAGTGGGAGATTGTTAGTTATATGTATGCCCTAGAGGCCATTACTATACATAGGATGTATATTGTAGTGGATGCTGGGACATAAATAGGGAGGACTTTCTTGCTCGACATGATAGTATGCTATCTGGTTAATCTTTACCTTGACGTGTACACTGATTGTCTCCCTGTTACATGTTGGTAAAGCCCTTAGGATCTGTACTTGACTACCTGGACTATGATGCGGATCATACTAGTGGGGACATGGTAGTCCATAAGTACATCCTTCAAAGTCCCTAGTCGTGGGTGTATCGAGACGGGGCATCGATATACCAGAGTAGACTAGCGTATACCTTCTCGACCCATACAGATGGGCGATGGATGATCCCATATCCATTGGTGTTTGACATCAGAGGAGATATACGGGTGCTCAGTAGAGACTGGGTACACTGGACGGACTCTCCGAGAACTCCCAGATGGTATTATACATCACGTCAGATGGCAGTTCTCTGGTGACACTGGTACAGAGTAGTCTGTTGACCCGAGATCGTCATAGAGTCTTGTGTAGTTCCCACTGTGCTTTGATTTCCATCTTACCACGTCCAAGAGGGCGTGCAAAACGGTGGTTTTTGGGTACAGTCCCGAGTCACATGGAGGCAATGAGCGATAGGAGGGGATTCGTCTCTCCCGGTATAGGGAGTTGATGTTGCGCTGTGTTCGATTGGCTATAACAGGAAATCCCTGGCCAGGGTTGCTGAGATTTACTGGTAAGTGTTACCAGTAGTTTCTCGAATAGTTATAGACCTCATATCGACGCGACTTATCGAGCTATTGGGGTCTGACGTTTACCACCCCTAGGCGAGATATGCGACATATCAGACGATCAGACCGGACTGTACGGTAGTGTTACTGGTTGGATTCACAGGAGTGTGATCGGGCTTGCTCGTCGATCTTCTGATCGCTCAATACCCGGGTGGCCGTTACGTTTAGCAGACCGCTTGCGGCTTGTGGGTGTTTGATATGATCATCACCTGCTGCCGGCGTATTGACGAGTCTTTAGAGTCCTACACAGAGGTTTCCTGGCTCAAGCGAAACGAAATAGGAGCGCATATGAGATATGTGCGGGACCGAGAATAATACGTGTATGTGATACCGTATTTCATTCTCACGATGAATGTATCGATTAGGTTATATGCGATATACCCTAGTTATCGAATCAAGGATTGATTCGATAAGCCGATACATTGAATACTAGTCGGTTGTGTGCGACATGACCGGATCATTGAATCAAGTGTTGATTTAATGATTTAATGCATAATTATATATTTGATATATTACTTTGCACTAACTAGTATTGGTTCACTTTAAACGGATTTTCTCACTTGGTTTGTGCGCATTATATATGTGTTATGATTTTGTGCACTTGCTTGTATCATGTTTGATGATACATGCTTTTTGGTTAAGTGTAAAGTATTAAACCTTGGTTAATGAAATGGTTAGGGTTTATTATTTGTTATTCATTTATCTTATTTAATTATCCATTTAATTTTGATAAATGAATAAAAGAATATGAGAAAAGAATGGTGGCTAATTTTGTTTCATGTTGAAGCTTCTTGAAGCTTTGATCAAGTCAACCATTCTTATCTCATCCTTAACCCTAACCATTCCCACTAACCCTAGTTTAATCTCTACACTTGACCATGGTTTGCTTATGATAAGAATTGATTTTCTTTTCTATTTTATTATTCTTATCATAACAATTATCATCTTCTTCTTCTTCTTCTTCTTCACTTCATGAAGAAGCTTACTTCATCAATGGTGATTGATGAAAACAAGTGAGAAATCCAATTCTAAAGTCTACCCACTTCCTATTTCTTCATCCTCTACCTCTTGCCAAGTAGTAGAGTGTGTTTCCTTCACAAGTTTTCAAGGCTTGGTGAAGGTGGAGCTTGATCTAGCGATGCCTCGACGTAGATCATCTTCGGCATGGACATCGACGACCTAGCTCGCTTATTCTCCGATGAAGTCGACGCTAGAGCCCGGATTCTTTTTGGACAGTGGAAAGGACTTCGTTGCGGAGCTATGGAGGTGGAGAACCGGATCTACAAAGCTTGTATTTCCGTATCTCTTAGTTAAAGTAGTTAACTAGTTGCTTTTTCGCCTAGACATCTAGCCAACGATCCGTACACTAGGGTTTCTCGGCACCATAATTTGAAATTGGCATGGTTGATGCCTTGTGAGACCTTCTTAGGGTGCCTAGGAACCCTACAGCTATGACAAGGGTTAACTTTCTACCATCCGGAAGATCAATAGTGATATTGTTCTTGACTCGCCACAGTTTTGGTAAAATAGACTTTTTCAGAAAACAGTAGTGGGAGTATGGTAGAACTGGAAGTGATTCCAGAACCACAAACGATTACTGAAAATCTAATAGAACCTAGAGATTCAATCAGGTTTGACATTCCATTAGCCACTCCGCAGATATGGTGGGTAACCTTAGGCAGCCGAGAGTTACTTCGGTATCCTTAAAGACGGTGATAGGGAGGTTCTTATTTACCCAGTCTTGCCATTACTGCTGTTCTAGACTATGAGACGCGGCTGGAGGATGAGTATAGAGTCGTTGTAAACTAGCTTTAGAAGTTCACGTGTATATGACTTTTCCAGAGGGTTGTTGTAGTCAGTGGGAGCAGCGGAAGCATAGTGGACAAGCAGCTTGTGTCTATTTATAAACTAAAGCAGGTATAGCAGAGATAGATCATCTATTTTTTATGTGACGGTCAAAGGCTTTAACTTCATCAGAATAGGAGATGGATCTATTAAGAAGGTAGTAGGGTGTAATGTCCTGGTATTTGGATGACATCCACTTTATAGGAAGTGAAATTCCTACACTACGATCGGTTATACTGTGGCTGTCATACAGTGGTTTCTCCACATGGGATATGGATATAATATCAGGCATTCTGGTTACTAGATCTATGGTTTTAGATCTAGATTTGGGTAGTTTCCCAACCTAGGTACTTAGACAGTATTCTAAAGGTGTTTTAGAATGGACGACTCTTTGCATGGTGGTGTACCTGCAAGCGATGGACTCACCCTCTCGAATGGTGTCTTACAGACTAAAGTGGAGAGGGATGTGCATGATAGACATGTCACTTGCTTAGGCAATTGAGTCAATCATGAGATGTCAAGTACCACACCAGATGTTGTTTTTGCACTAGTTGCAATAAGTTTATATATTATTAATCCAATCCTGGAGAAACGTTAAGAAGCAGTTTATGAACATAAGTGAATGTTCTAGGGATTTGATAACGGCAGACTCCTTCGAGAGAAGGTTATCATTCCAGGCTTCCAAGGTGACCTGGATGATGATTGAATCTATCTTCGTGTGTATATGGAAATGTTTCACTTCCAAAGAAATTTATACCGCAACAAATTGACGGTGTCTATTGTAGGTTCGTCGGTGAATGCAGATCGTCCACTGAGAAAGTGTTATTTGTTCGAAATCGTTTTAGTTGAGTTGAAAATAAAAGATAAAAGAAAATGATTCAATATTTATGAATTTTAGTTTCAAGAATCATAAAGAAATAGATCTAAAATCAAGAATTACTAAAGATCAAGAAAATGTCCAAATTGTTTGAATTATCAAGATTTGTAAAGAACCTTGTAGGAATCGATCCAATTGATAGTGATGATGAATACTAATGATTACAAATTCTTATCTATTAAGGATTTGTTGCTAGATCGATGACGATCAACGAGATTTAGGGATCTATTGAAGAAACTAGGGTTTCTTCATCATCATCCCTTGTCCTTTCATTGATTATTATTCAAATTCTAACCTCTTGCAAATTAAATCACCGATCGTTGATCTCTAATTTGGAGCAAAAACATTGTTAAGCCCCGCTTCCCAGAATACGCTAAATTGGGCACGTGACATAGCCAACCATGCTACCTGTGGGTAGGAAGTATCCATCCACAGTCACATTACGGCTATAGAGATATCAAGAATCAAAATATAACTATCTAATACATGTCCATAAGCCAAGATAACATGAGTCATGAATAATAAAAGTGCGGAAGCAAAAGATCCAATACAAAATAACTAGAATGTATGTCCCATAATGCGGATTCACATCAGGAATAAAATGCAGAAAATAAAAGAACTAACTACTACTGAAACCTCACTGCTCAGCCTGCTGGCTGAAGTACTCCTGCTCGGACTGCGGCAAAGGTACGGAATCTGGGCCATGCAAAACCCAGACGTCAGCGCGTCATGTCATCAAGTAATAAAGTATAAACAGGGCAACAGGCAATGCACATAATCATGAATGATAAAGCAAGTGTAACAGTAATATAAATCAGGGCAGTGAAGTTTAGTGTGCAGGGAGTAAACTAAACTGTTCTATTGGGTTTTCTACTCTCAAGTCTTTGAAATCAATTTGATGAATCATTGATATAACTCAATGGTATCCCGTGCATGCCCGGGACCACGGTCTAAGACTCTTGGGCTGAAACTGAGACGTGCCGCTAGGCTCTAACAGGAAAAGAGTACAGACCAACGATGTCAGCAACATCGTCACGAGGCGGGCCTATCCTCTAAAACTGATCCGTAAAAGTAAGCAACTGTCGAGTTACAAGTCAGGATTTCATCATTGATTTCCCCATACCCCCAAGTTATGTATGTCAAGTCAGGTATTCAGTAATCAAGAACTAATGCCAACACAGGATCAGGTAAGAGCAAGTTTGTCTGGATAGACAACAGGAACGGTCCATGAGGACTACATGTCAGGTTTGTTGGCATTAGACACAAGATCAGGTAACGGGTCAAGCCATGGTATATCATGTCAAGTCAAGTAGTGTACGGTACCATGTCGAGTCAATCAATATGTGTGTAGCAAGTCATGCCAGGGTGTAAATGATAACATGTGGGTACTCATAAACAGCTAGCATAATCATGGTTATAAATAATCAAGCATGGCTATCAACAACACAATACAAGCAATAGGTTAAGCAATAAATGCAGATTTAACTAATTAGCCGTATGGTTATCAGTGTGTGTTTAAGAGATGGTGTCAGCATTATATGAATACCGTATAACAGATGTGAATGCTAAAAACCAGGTTAATAAGTAATGAGTACTCTAGGGATGCGACGACATGTATAATCTGTTCAATGGATGCAGTTGTAATTATACCGGTTAAAGATGCACATGGATGTCCGATAGGTTAAAACTGGATAAAAGGGGTACCATGGCTATAAACAAAAGTGATCATGTGGTCTATCATTTACAGGTAATTATTAGGTATAAATAATTAGATGCAACAAATAAGTTTCAAGTTCGAGATCATGAAATATGTAACGGAACTTTATACGGTTAACTTGAAATCCAATACTTTCGATTTTATTTAGAGATTTAATAGGAAATAAATAAATTAGCATAAGAATAGTTTAAATAGCTTGTAGCAAGTTTCACTTGCCTCGATGGGTCGCGAAACGGAAAACGGAACGTTACGCGTCGGCGGGGAAAAATCGCGACGCGTGCACGGTTCACGGAATGAACCCAAACGACGAACAGTGGAGTCACACGGGTCGGAGGTACTTGCTGGGTTGTCGGGAAAAGTCGTCGGCACCGTCGGATTCCGGCGAACAGCGACAACAGAAAAACCAAAATTTTAACAAGAAAAGAAAAGATAGAAAGGAAAGGAACAGAGGAGGGGTGAGGGTACTAAAGCATACAGGGTTGCAGAGGGGTGCTGTGGTGGCGGCGAGACCAGCCGTGGCGAGATCGACGGCTCCGACGATGAACAATAACCACCTTTCAAAAAAACTACAATAACAACTTTTCGGAAAGAAAGTAAAGAAGAAAAGGAGAAGAATGAGATGGAGAAGGCGCTTACTGGGAGTTGTGCACGATGCCAGGGACGCAGGGACAATTCGCCGATGGCAACACTTCCGGCGATGCACAAGGTGCATGGTGCTCGGGAGAGAAGGAGGGAGGAAGAAGAGAAGGGGGAGGCGACGAAGGTGAGCAGCGGCGATGAACGGCGACGATGGCGTCGGCGTTAGGGCAACGGTGAGAGGAGGAAGGCGGCTAGGGTTTTCCTGGGATGGGTTCTGTTGTTTATTGCAGAAGAAGAAAGAAGTTATAAAGAGGAGATGAGAGAGAGAGAGAGAGAGAGAGAGAGACGCGGGGAGAGAGAGAGAGAATCACGAGAGGAGAGAGATGATGAGAGAGACAGAGAGGAAGAGAGAGATCAAGAGGAGAGAGAAAATGAAGAGGAGAAAGAAAGTTGGCAGTTAGCGTAGGAGAGAGAGAGAGAGAGAAAGAGAAGGAGAAGAGAGAGAGGGAAAGAAAATGTGGGGCCCAGGGGTTAAAGCGAAACGTGATTGGTTGGAGGAACGAAATATGAAAGGATTTTAAAGATTTTCTGGGTGTAAAAGATAGCGTTGGGTTTTAAAATTTATAGGTTGTAAAGAAAATATTTTGGCTGGTAAAATATTACAAAAATAGGATTTGGCGGAAATACAAAATATTTCATAATTGCGTCCGGGTCGGGTCCAAAAATTTGAATTTCAAATATGAAAAATATTGGCAGGTTCCAAAAATTAAAATGAAGGATTTTATAATTAAAAAGCATACCCCCAAGAACGGACGTACGTACGTGCGCGTAGCCGTTCAAACACGTCCGTTTCACTGAACGGGATGAGAACACGATGCAAGGACGCTACCACAGGATTAGGGGTGCCAACCAGGCCATGTCAATTATTTTTAATTTATTTTTAACAGACTTAAATTGTTATATGCAAAATATGACATGTCGGGGTGTGTGATGTGGATCTCGGACCTATGAATGGGGGTATTCCCGATACTCACTAGTAACAGTCAAATCAGGATAAATGAAATAAATACCACACACCACACATACGGAAACAGAAATTTGTAGAACTGGACTCGGTTGTTACATTATACCCAACTACAAAAAGAATTTAGTCCTCGAAATTCCAAGAATACAAAGGATAGATGAAAATCAAACTACAAGTAAAGATGAGGAAACTTATGCCGGATTTCATCTTCTCGTTCCCAGGTAGACTCTCCATGCGAGCGATTTGTTAGTTATATATATGCCCTAGAGGCCATTACTATACATAGGATGTATATTGTAGTGGATGCTGGGACATATATAGGGAGGACTTTCTTGCTCGACATGATAGTATGCTATCTGGTTGATCTTTACCTTAACGTGTACACTGATTGTCTCCCTGTTACATGTTGGTAAAGCCCTTAGGATCTGTACTTGACTACCTGGACTATGATGCGGATCATACTAGTGGGGACATGGTAGTCCATAAGTACATCCTTCAAAGTCCCTAGTCGTGGGTGTATCGAGATGGGGCATCGATATACCAGAGTAGACTAGCGTGTACCTTCTCGACCCATACAGATGGGCGATGGATGATCCCATATCCATTGGTGTTTGACATCGGAGATGATATACGGGTGCTCAGTAGAGACTGGGTACACTGGACGGACTCGCCGAGAACTCCCAGATGGTATTATACCTCACGTCAGATGGCAGTTCTCTGGTGACACTGGTACAGAGTAGTCTGTTGACCCGAGATCGTCATAGAGTCTTGTGTGGTTCCCACTGTGCTTTGATTTCCATCTTACCACGTCCAAGAGGGCGTGCAAAACGGTGGTTTTTGGGTACAGTCTCGAGTCACATGGAGGCAATGAGCGATAGGAGGGGATTCGTCTCTCCCGGTATAGGGAGTTGATGTTGCGCTGTGTTCGATTGGCTATAACAGGAAATCCCTGGCCAGGGTTGCTGAGATTTACTGGTAAGTGTTACCAGTAGTTTCTCGAATTGTTATAGACCTCATATCGACACGACTTATCGAGCTATTGGGGTCTGACGTTGACCACCCCTAGGAGAGATATGCGACATATCAGACGATCAGACCGTACTGTACGGTAGTGTTACTGGTTGGATTCACAGGAGTGTGAGCGGGCTTGCTCGTCGATCTTCTAATCGCTCAATACCCGGGTGGCCGTTACGTTTAGCAGACCGCTTGCGGCTTGTGGGTGTTTGATATGATCATCACCTGCTGCCGGCGTATTGACGAGTCTTTAGAGTCCTACACAGAGGTTTCCTGGCTCAAGCGAAACGAAATAGGAGCGCATATGAGATATGTGCGGGACCGAGAATAATGCATGTATGTGATACCGTATTCTATTCTCGCGATGAATGTATCGATTGGTTATATGCGATATAACCTAGTTATCGAATCAAAGGTTGATTCGATAAGCCGATACAAAGGATATTAGTCGGTTATATGCGATATGACCGGATCGTTAAATCAAGTGTTGATTTAATGTATAATTATATATTTGATATATTACTTTGCATTAACTAGTATCGGTTCACTTTAAATGGATTTTCTCGCTCGGATGTGCGCATTATATATGTGATATGATTTTGTTCACATGCTTGTATCATGTTTGATGATACATGTTTCCTTGGTTAAGTGTAAAGAATTAAACCATGGTTAAACATATAATTAGGGTTTTATTTTTCCATTACTTATTTATTCATTTATTTATTTGTTTATACATTTTGGAAAATAAATGGAAAAGAGAAAAGAATGGTGGCTTTTTTTGTTGTTTAGTTGAAGCTTCATGAAGCTTTGACTTTGTCCACCATTCTTATCTCATCCTTAACCCTAACCATTCCTTTAACCATGATTGATTCTCTACACATTACCATAGTTAACATTATGATAAGGTTTGATTATTCTTTTCTTTTTAATTAACTTATCATATCATTTTTCTTCTTCTTCTTCCTTGAACTCAAGAAGAAAACCTTGAGGTCATCAATGGTGATTGATGATAAAGAGTGAGAAATCCAATTCTAAATTGAACCCACTTTCTATTTCTTCATCCTCTACCTCTTGCCAAGTAGTAGAGTGCGTTTTCTTCATAAGTTTCTTGACTTGGTGAAGTCGGAGCTTGATTTAGCGATGCCTCGACGTAGATCATCTTCGGCATGGACATCGATGACCTAGCCCGTCCGTTCTCCGATGAAGCCGACGCTAGAGCCCGGGACTTGTTATGGACAGCGAGGAGACTTCATTGCGGAGCTATGGAGGTGGAGAACCGGATCTACAAAGGTTGTATTTCCGTATCTCTTAGTTAAGTGTTAACTAGTTTATTGTTTCGCCTAGATTTCTAGCCAACGATCCGTACACTAGGGTTTCTCGGCACCATAATTTTTGAAATTGGCATGGTTGATGCCTTGTGAGACCTCTTGAGAGTGCCTAGGAACCCTACAGTGGTATCAGAGCCAAGCTAGAGCCTTAGGCGAAGTCTAGACGAAATTTGAAGTCCGATCGAACCGAAAAACTAACCCGGAACATGCTCTCTGTCCTTTTTCTAAAAACAGGGATTTTTGTGAATTAAAAATTGCCAAAAAATTCAGTAGGGAAATCTATGAATTACGGCGCAAAAATTATTTGATGAACAGTCAACACTGCGGCGGAACCGCGGCAGAAGCCTTGCTTCTGCGGCGGTTCCGCGGCCACTTTATTGAATTATAATATAATATTTGCACAGTAATTTATTTCTTCAGGTTTTGGATTTTCTGGAATTTTTTAAAATTTATTCAAGAGTTGAATTTTCTGGGATTGTTTTGGGGATTCGGTGTTTCGATCGGAGTATCGGATTTTGTCTATGTGGCTTTCCGGATAAATTTTAGAATATGTTAAAAAGTTCGACCGGATATAAATACCCAATTTTTCCCGTGTCGGGAAATTTCCAAGTGTTGGATTTTTCCGTAGTTTAAAGACGTTCTAAGTAGTGCAAGTAACGCGATGGACCCTCTAGAAGACTACAAACCTTAACTCGATTATGTGACCGTCTTGAACTGCCCTTTGAACCTTCGGGTTTGGGGCAGTACGGCGTGTCACATGTGAGGCGTTGGCTTGACCCTTCTACGGCTGGACCGTCGGTACTGAGGCACGAACTGAATATTGTTAGACTTATTTCATGTGTTGATCTGTATTGGGAAAACTTGGGTGTTCGATTGTTCGATCGGAAAGTTTGACATTTTCTATTTATCCGGAATGGGATACAATAATTGGAATTCACAAGTAGTTATGAGATAATTGAATGAATGTTATAAACATAGCAGTTTAGTCTCACTTGATCGGTTGCCACGAAATTTTGATGTGATCAAAAGTCCGTCGCAATCATGTAGCGTACGCGGATACTCGTCGGGTAAACTTAATAGACAGCCTCACTCCATAGCCCCGACCAAGTGACTGTAGGAGAACCCCGTCGCCGAAAGCATCCGTTCGGGTGCTCGCGGTAGCGGTGTTCCGCCTTGGTGCACTTCGTCGACGGTATCGGGGGTGCAGCCGTCTATTGAAGTTTGCGACGAGCATTCGATCAGGATGTCGGGAATCTTGTTGAATTACCCGACTTAATATTGAAAAGTGTTTTCAATGATGAGACTAAAATGCGGGGTTTATAATTGTTAGGCATACGATGTCTAAGTAATTCATTTGGTCAGGCATGTGATGTCTGAGGAGGTTGCGGATTCCAACTGTTGTAGTTTTACACTTTCTTTTCTGTGACCGTAAGTGTAATATGTGATATCGCCGGTTTCGTTGCTATATGTCAACGACAATTGGGATGCGCATATTTACTTACGTTGATGACATGTGATGTTATGTGTTGCTGGATATGTTATATTGGATCGTTGTGTTTGAATAGCCGGGGGTTTTTATGTGAGATGAGTGTTTTTCATTTTCATTCATGTAAAAACTTGTATGTAATATTCTTTTATTGGGGCGCTTCCAGGTTGCGGAAGTTGTCACCTTTTGTATATTATTTACTTTTCCGCACTAGGATAGACCCAAGGAGGGGAGCACAAGTAACCGGGTTCTGGGGTGCAGTGGGAGACCAACTCGAGGAGTCGAGTCCGGGTCTCCTAACCCTAGAATTGGTAGGGTTGCTTGCCGCTCTCGTAGGGGTCTAGGGGTGTGGGTTTGGCTATTCATCACGACCGTGGAATCCGGGTTTTATACTGGCTCGTATTGAAAACACGGACGTCCTAGTATATCCAATATTTTATATGATTCTTCTACTGCGATATCTGTGATGTTCTATGATAGATACAGTATATAGTATATATGATATATTATATAGACGTTACTTATGTTTTACACCCGCGCTAGCCCTGCCCCGCTCTGCCGTTAGTTACCTAACCTAACGGTGCACGAGGGGACATCAAGGCGAATGCGGATGGCATAAGTGTACGTCGTATTTATCTGTGATGTTTAGGTATTTAAATGATGGGACTTCATTAATGTGATTAATGAAATAAAAGAAACCTAAGATGTTGTAGAATCGAATTTCAAAATAAAACAGGTAGCTACAGTTCTTGCTTTGCACAGCGGTATATGTGATATATCCTGCACCTTATTCGATGAGGAAAGGACTGAGATCCCTTCACCGGGAGTGACTCCTTTAGCAATAACTGGCAGATGCTACACACTCGGTTTGTCTTTTGATTGCTTTTAAGAGTTTTTGCTTTGCACAGTGATATATATGATATATCCCGCACCTCATTCGACGAGGAAAGGACCGACGATCCCTTCACCGGGAGTGACTCCTTTAGCAAAACTGGAAAAGCCTCAAAAACACTCCATTTCAAAAATCATTCGATCCTACAACGATATCAAGTTCATTACGCAATAGGTTTTCAGAAAAACCTGTCGTAGCCCTCCGTCATTTCAGATAAGTTGTATATAGTATTCGTGCTGCATTTGTTGGCTTTCGTCAAGGTGCAGTGTGCGGTAGCTATATGCTGCTTATCTGCTAGCATACGATGCGATTGGATTAGGGTAGTCGTGCGGCTTTGTTGGCTTTCGTCAAGGGTCGTGCGGGTGGGTTTAATTCGATCAAGAAATGTACGGGTTGAACTTGACTAGCGGGCTATGGTTTGTTGGCTTTCGTCAAGGTCATAGCACGTTAGGGGCAAAATATTATCGGGAATTTCAAGTGTTGAAATTTGCAATGAGATTGCATACCTTCTATGAGATAGTCGGATCCCGATACCCGCTGCGAGTAATTGTTACTCCTGGGAGAGTTTTACATATTACAATTAGCCGATCAAGTAGGTGTCTAGAAAGGTGTTAACGAGGTTACGCCTCTGGAAAAACGAGGTTTACATTAATTAGGTTCGTGCGAAAGCACGGGGGGACCTCCCTCAAAGTACCGACACTGGCCTGGCTGAAAGATTGGCGAACTTATAGTGTGTAATTAATCCCGGCTAGTCTTTCCTTTTAGGGTTTGAAGGAAGATTTGATAAAAAGCAGTGGGAGCCATCCTGATTAGATAAAATAATAACCAATCTATTCTTGCAAGAGCGCACGCTGAGTGTTTTCTTCTCTCTCTCTCCTGGTAGCGACCATATCACGCCTTAATCAAGATAATAATACGGATTATTGACCGAACCCGCTTGTTATACTGACCTGGGGAACGTTGGTCCCGCTCCAACTTATAATTGTTATAAGACAGAGCAGGAAATTGGGGATTACCAGAATTCCCGTGCCGCCCAAACGAAGAGAGTGCATGCTGATGCATCATCTTCGGGTGTGTTCATTACAAGAATTGTTTCTCAGTATTCTTTACGTCCTGGGTATGTGATACCAGATCAGGATCCCAGATATGTAATCTGTTACATAGGTCTACAGAAAGGTAGAAAACTGAGAACGGGTGATAAGTTTCATGAGGCAGAAAACGGGGCAAGTGTTGCAGCCAAGTCTGTTGGTCACTGTCACCCTGTATTATGAATACATTCATTCTGAACAAATGTTATTAGATACCGAACCTGATATACAAAATCATATCTATCTCTTTATCAGTAAAGAAATGATAAAATTTTGTATAGTTGGATAATGTTTTGAACATTTCCTATATCAAAAGTTGATCGGTTCAGGCACGTTATCTAAAAGCATTGACGTTCTAAATCAAACTACAGTTCTTAGTATATGGAACACACACAAGAGGAAGAGCTCAGAAATGAACGGATTCTTCTTGAGGTATTGTAGACTAGGTCAGATCAATGCGACCCGACTGGCTAAAGTTACATAAAGATGCATATTTAAATCAGTTTGAATCTACATCTTGTGAAACTTGCCAGTCATGTCACTAGCTCTGTTTATTGGAAACAGAGAAAGAGTTAGTGAACTCTTGGGATGATACATGTTGATGTATGTAGGTCCCCTGTCAACACATGCCAGAACTGGTTCTTTGTACTTCGTTACATTCTCTGATGATCTCTCGAGATTCAGACATATGTTCCTGTTGAAACACAAGTCCGAACCTTTTGAGATATTCATAGAATATAAGTTAGAAGTAGAGAACCAAAATAAAGGTATAAGTATTATGTCCTATGATGAGATCAAGGAGGAGAATACTTGAGCACGGAAATACTGGACTATTCTAAAGGAGAATGAGATTCTCTCTCAGCATTACTCCTCTGTATACACCATAGCACGATGGTATATCAGGGCGGAGCAATCACACCCTATATGATAAGGTGTGCTCTATGATGAGTACTACTGAGTTACCTGTTTCCTTTTGGGGGTTATGCACTTATGAAGTTGCATACCTATTGAATAGGGTTCCAATCAAATCAGTTGCCTACCACTTCATATTTGATAAGGGAAGAGCCCATCTCTCAAGTTAGTTGAGATTTGGGGTTGTCCAGCCTATGTCTGAAAAGCAAATTCCGGACAAGCTTGAGGCAAGGTCTGTAATGTAGAACTGGAAAGGTTCCATCTATACAAACTACAGCAGATGATTTGATACAACCAAAGGATTCAGTAGATTCCAACGAACCTCAGCCTCTCCGCCGATTTAGTAGGGTTCCTCACCCACCTGAGAGATACTTCTGTTTCTCTATGACAGTGGGAGCGAGGATTGCATCATGAGATGATGACCCAACTAGTTTCGAGCTGGCCATCAGGAGTGAGACTCTGTAAGAATGGCTGGATGCTTAGCGATCTGAGATGGAATCCTTATATACCAACAAAGTATGGACTTTAGTTGCTATATCTGAAGGGTTAAATCCCCATCAGGAGAAAGTATATCTTGAGAAGATTACTTGGTGTAGATGGAAAAGTTGAGACTTTCAAAGCTAGACTTGTTAAAGGTTTTCGTCATCAACCAGGCGTGGATAATGATGAAACCTTTTCAAGTATCTATGCTTAAGTCCATCCAGATCCTACTTACCACGGCTACATACCATGACTACGATATCTGGTGGTTGGGTGCCATGACTGCTTTTCTAAATGATATTTTGGAAGAGAGCGTCTATAAGTACACAGCCAGAGGGCTTCGTAGACAGTGGGAGCAGCGGAAACGTGTGCAAGATGCTTTATAGGATAAAGCAGGCATCGCGGAGTTGGAACATCTATTTTGATGGATTAGTCAAACAGTTTGACATCATCAAAATGGTAGATGAACCTTGTATATACAAAAAGGTAGTACGGAGTATGGTGATGATCCTCGTAGAGTACGTGGATGACATACTCCTGATAGGGAAGGAGTTTCCTATGCTACGCTCGATCAATCTCCGCTTATCACAATGATTCTCCATATAGGATCAAAGTGATACCTCCTAAATCCTGGGTTTTGGATCTATGAGATAGATCTAATTCGATGTTAGGATTCTCACTAGTTGTAGTGAGATGGTATCAATCGACCCTGGGGAGAATCACTAGAATAGTTCCAGGGTGATAAAGACGACTGAATGTCAATCACAGGCATTATCTTTACCCTCAGTAAAGGGACGGTATGTTGGAAGAGTTCCAAGCTAGATACCGTGGCATACTAGACGATATAGGCTGGATACATCGCTACTTAAGATGCTACCAAAGTGGCTGTCTGGGTGTATATAGGTTCATGAGATGAACTTAGTTCCTCCCATTGTGTGACAATGGAGTTGTCGCTTATGCCAAGGAACGTACGTCCCATCAGTGATCCAGACATATTCTAAGGCAGTATCACCTGATCATGGAGATGGTTGATCTCCAAGGGATCGAGGTTAGGAGAGTAGACTCAGAGGACAACACAGCGGATCCACTCACAAAGGCCTGTTCCCAGAGAGAGACTTTTATGGGATGGTTGAGTATGAGATACTACAACCACTGCTATTAGATGGCCCTAGTTCAAGTGGGAGATTGTTAGTTATATGTATGCCCTAGAGGCCATTACTATACATAGGATGTATATTGTAGTGGATGCTGGGACATATATAGGGAGGACTTTCTTGCTCGACATGATAGTATGCTATCTGGTTGATCTTTACCTTAACGTGTACACTGATTGTCTCCCTGTTACATGTTGGTAAAGCCCTTAGGATCTGTACTTGACTACCTGGACTATGATGCGGATCATACTAGTGGGGACATGGTAGTCCATAAGTACATCCTTCAAAGTCCCTAGTCGTGGGTGTATCGAGGCGGGGCATCGATATACCGGAGTAGACTAGCGTGTACCTTCTCGACCCATACAGATGGGCGATGGATGATCCCATATCCATTGGTGTTTGACATCGGAGATGATATACGGGTGCTCAGTAGAGACTGGGTACACTGGACGGACTCGCCAAGAACTCCCAGATGGTATTATACCTCACGTCAGATGGCAGTTCTCTGGTGACACTGGTACAGAGTAGTCTGTTGACCCGAGATCGTCATAGAGTCTTGTGTGGTTCCCACTGTGCTTTGATTTCCATCTTACCACGTCCAAGAGGGCGTGCAAAACGGTGGTTTTTGGGTACAGTCCCGAGTCACATGGAGGCAATGAGCGATAGGAGGGGATTCGTCTCTCCCGGTATAAGGAGTTGATGTTGCGCTGTGTTCGATTGGCTATAACAGGAAATCCCTGGCCAGGGTTGCTGAGATTTACTGGTAAGTGTTACCAGTAGTTTCTCGAATTGTTATAGACCTCATATCGACACGACTTATCGAGCTATTGGGGTCTGACGTTGACCACCCAAGGCGAGATATGCGACATATCAGACGATCAGACCGTACTGTACGGTAGTGTTACTGGTTGGATTCACAGGAGTGTGAGCGGCCTTGCTCGTCGATCTTCTGATCACTCAATACCCGGGTGGCCGTTACGTTTAGCAGACCGCTTGCGGCTTATGGGTGTTTGATATGATCATCACCTGCTGCCGGCGTATTGACGAGTCTTTAGAGTCCTACACAGAGGTTTCCTGGCTCAAGCGAAACGAAATAGGAGCGGATATGAGATATGTGCGGGATCGAGAATAATGCGTGTATGTGATACCGTATTCTATTCTCGCGATGAATGTATCGATTGGTTATATGTGATATAACCTAGTTATCGAATCAAAGGTTGATTCGATAAGCCGATATAAAGGATATTAGTCGGTTATATGCGATATGACCGGATCGTTAAATCAAGTGTTGATTTAATGATTTAATGTATAATTATATATTTGATATATTAATTTGCATTAACTAGTATCGGTTCACTTTAAATGGATTTTCTCGCTCGGATGTGCGCATTATATATGTGATATGATTTTGTTCACATGCTTGTATCATGTTTGATGATACATGTTTCCTTGGTTAAGTGTAAAGAATTAAACCATGGTTAAACATATAATTAGGGTTTTATTTTTCCATTACTTATTTATTCATTTATTTATTTGTTTATACATTTTGGAAAATAAATGGAAAAGAGAAAAGAATGATGGCTTTTTTTGTTGTTTAGTTGAAGCTTCATGAAGCTTTGACTTTGTCCACCATTCTTATCTCATCCTTAACCCTAACCATTCCTTTAACCATGATTGATTCTCTACACATTACCATAGTTAACATTATGATAAGATTTGATTATTCTTTTCTTTTTAATTAACTTATCATATCATTTTTCTTCTTCTTCTTCCTTGAACTCAAGAAGAAAACCTTGAGGTCATCAATGGTGATTGATGATAAAGAGTGAGAAATCCAATTCTAAATTGAACCCACTTCCTATTTCTTCATCCTCTACCTCTTGCCAAGTAGTAGAGTGTGTTTTCTTCACAAGTTTCTTGACTTGGTGAAGTCGGAGCTTGATTTAGCGATGCCTCGACGTAGATCATCTTCGGCATGGACATCAATGACCTAGCCCGTCCGTTCTCCGATGAAGCCGACGCTAGAGCCCGGGACTTGTTATGGATAGCGAGGAGACTTCATTGCGGAGCTATGGAGGTGGAGAACCGGATCTATAAAGGTTGTATTTCCGTATCTCTTAGTTAAGTGTTAACTAGTTTATTGTTTCGCCTAGATTTCTAGCCAACGATCCGTACACTAGGGTTTCTCGGCACCATAATTTTTGAAATTGGCATGGTTGATGCCTTGTGAGACCTCTTGAGAGTGCCTAGGAACCCTACACGATTACCCTAAGAAACAAGTACAAGAGGGATAACCTTGTTCTTAAGTACCTTTTCCCTTCGATCCACAATTTCAACCGGTCGCTCCTCAAAAGTCAAATCTTCTCGTATAGTCAGCTCCGAATGATCCAATACATGCGTTTCATCCCGAACATACTTACGGAGTTGTGATACGTGAAACACATCATGAACATTCGTCAAGGATTACGATAACGCCAATCGATACGCTACCTTACCAACACGCTCCAAGATCTCAAAGGGTCCAACAAATCGAGGACTGAGCTTTCCTTGACTTCCAAAACGAATCACCCCTCTAGTCGGTGATATCTTCAAGAATACCAAATCACCCACAGTGAATTCTAGAGGCCTTCTCGACGTATCTGCCCAACTCTTCTGTCTGTCTTGAGCTGCTTTCATATGATTTCTGATAGTGTTAACTTTCTCTACTATCTGCACAACCAAATCTGGTCCCAACAACCTTCATTCACCGACATCGTCCCAACAAACAGGTGAACGGCATTTGCGACCATACAAAGCATCAAATGGATCCATCTGAATAGTTGCCTGGAAACTGTTGTTGTAAGAAAACTCCACCAAATGTTGATGATCCTCCCAAGAACCCTTGAAGTCCAACATGCATGCTCTCAACATATCCTCAAGAGTTTGGATAGTTCTTTCTGACTGGCCATCAGTTTGAGGATGATAAGCTATGCTAAACTTCAATCGAGTCCCCAAACTTTCCTGTAAGCTCCACCAGAAGTGTGATAAGAACCGAGTGTCACGATCGGACATGATGCTCACCGGTACTCCATGCAATCTTACAATCTCCTGCATGTACCGCTCCGCCAAAGTTTCTGTTGATTGACCAACCCAAAAAGGAATGAAATGAGCTACTTTGGTCAAACGATCAACAATCACCCATACTGCATTGTTGCCTTTTGGACTCCGCGGTAAAGCTGTCACGAAATCCATGGTTATATGTTCCCACTTCCACTGAGGAATCGGAAGTGGTTGCAATAAACCAGCAACCCTTTGATGTTCAGCCTTAACTTGCTGACACACCAAGCACTTTGCCACAAAGAGAGCAATCTCCCGTTTCATGCCTTCCCACCAGAAATGCTGTCGTATATCTCGGTACATCTTCGTGCCTCCTGGATGTATGGAATACGCTGAACTGTGTGCCTCCTTCATAAGTTCTTCAAGAATATCTCCCTTTGGCACACACAAACGGCTACCATACCTTAGCAAACCATCTTCGTGGATCAATAAATCTATTCGTAGTCCAGCTTCAACCTGTTCTCGAAACTTTTGCAATCTAGTGTCCTGCGGTTGCGCTGCTTTAATATTCTGGATCAACGATGAATGTACTTGCAGCTGCATCAACTGTCCTGAAGAATGCGGTAGCACAACCTCCAAATCAAATTTTCGAAAGTCTTCAACGAGTTCCTTCTGCGTAGTCAACATCTGAATTGCTGGTAACCGACTGAGCGCATCCGGCACGACATTAACCTTCCCCGGATGGTACTTAAGATCAAGATCGTAGTCATCCATCGGCTCCAACCATCTACGTTGCCTCATATTAAGCTCCTTCTGTGTGAACACATACTTCAAACTCTTATGATCCGTGAAAACTTTGACCCTTTCGCCCAAAAGGTAGTGTCTCCAAATCTTCAAAGTGAAAATCACAGCCGCAAGCTCCAGGTTGTGAGTTGGGTAATTCTTCTCATGGGTCTTCAACTGTCTTGATGCGTAAGCTACAACCTTCCCATGCTGCATCAAAACGCATCCCAATCCTTTCCCAGATGTGTCGCTATGAATCACCAATCCTACGGAATTATCTGGCACGGTCAGAATAGGAGCGGTTATCAATCTCTGCTTCAACGTCTCAAAGCTGTCGCACAACTATCCGTCCACACAAAAGGTACCTCCTTGCGTGTAAGCTTGGTCAATGGCTCCGCCAGACGAGCAAAGTTTTCCACAAATCTTCTATAATACCCGGCGAGTCCAAGAGAACTTCTTATCTCCACAACATTCTTTGGAATCGGCCAATCTCGAACTGCTGCAATCTTTTCTGGATCGACGACAATTCCATCGCCAGACACGACATGCCCGAAAAACTTTACTTCTTCCAGCCAAAAGTCACACTTAAAATTACCCAACGTCTGCAGTGCGATCTTCAAATGTTCTGCATGCTCTTCAAAACTCTTCGAATAGACCAGAATATCGTCAATGAACACCATAATAAACTGTTCCAAGATTGGTGAAAAGATTCGGTTCATCAAGTCCATGAATATCGCCGGTGCATTCGTTACTCCGAAGGGCATCACTAAGTACTCATAATGTCCATACCGAGTTCGGAACGCCGTCTTGCAAATATCTTCTTCTTTCACTCGGACCTGATGATATCCGGATCGCAAATCCAGCTTCGAGAATACCCTCGCGCCACTAAGCTGCTCAAATAGTTCGCCAATACGAAGGATCGGGTACTTGTTCTTAATAGTCACCCGGTTAAATTCTCGATAGTCGATGCACATCGTTCTTGTGCCATCTTTCTTCTTAACTAGAAGAACTGGAGCTCCCCAAGGCGAGTTACTGCTTCGAATCCAACCCGTCTCAAGCAATTCAGCAACCTGTTTCTTGACTTCTTCCAACTCCACTGGTGCCATTGGATAATACGCTTTAGATACTGGCGCTGCACCAGGAATAAGATCAATTGCGAACTCCACGTCTCGCTTCGGCGGTAATCCCGATATATCTTCAGACATGTCCATAAAATCACGAACAACAGCTGGCTCTTCACTTTTATCAACCTCCATTGCTGCAAGAATATTAGTTGTCGGCCTAGCCCTAAACTCGACTGGCCCAACAGATGTGCTTCCTCCAGTGAAGGTAAACTCGGGATGTCCGAGAATCTGAAAAATTACTTTCTTTGCCCTACAATCAAGGTGAGCGTGGAAAGTGCTAAGAAAATCCATTCCCAAGACGACTTCGTAGCTGCCCGTATCAATCACCAAGAAATCTGCAAAAAGCTCCCGTCCGCAAACAACAACTGTACAATCTTTACATTCTCTACTAGATATGATTTTCCTATTCCCAGTGTGTATGTCCCAGAAACTAGACAGGGTTGTGCAGGTAATCGAGTGTGTAGCTATAAACTTGGACGATATAAAACAATGGGATGCACCAGAATCAAATAATACTAATGCGGGAAAACCATGAACGAGTAGAATACTTGAAACAACTTCTCCTGAAGCCTTAGCTTCCTCAGCCGTCAAGGTAAAAGCTCGAGCCTGATTAGGTCCTTGAGTCAGCTGCTTCTGTCCCTGAAATGGTTTCTGTGGAGGCTTCTGAATATCATCCCTTGTGCGTAGCTTCGACGAACAAGAACTAACAGTATGATCCTCCGATCCACAAACCAGACAAAGTCCCCGCATCCTGCGACATTCCTTTTGCAACTGTCCTGGTTGTTAGTTATATGTATGCCCTAGAGGCCATTACTGTACATACGATGTATATTGTAATGGATGGTTGGACATATATAGGGAGGACATTCTTGCTCGACATGATAGTATGCTATCTGGTTGTACTTTATCTTAACATGTACTCTGATTGTCTCTATGTTACTTGTTGATAAAGCCTTTAGGATATGTACTCGACTACTGGGACTATGATGAGATCATACTAGTGGGGCCACGGTAGTCGACGAGTACATCCTATAACTGTTCCTAGTCGAGGGTATATCGAGACAGGGCATAGATACCCCAGAGTAGACTAGCGTATATGCATCTTGACCCATATGATGGGCGATGGATGATCCTATATCCATCGGTGTTTGACATCAAGGATGGTGTACGGGTGCTCAGTGGAGACTGGGTATACTGGACGGACTCGCCAAGAACTCCCATATGGTATTATACCTCACGTCAGATGGCAGTTCTCCGGTGACACTGGTACAGAATAGTCTGTTGACCCGAGATCGTCATAGAGTCTTGTGTGATTCCCACTGTGCTTTGATTTCCATCATACCACGACCAAGAGGGCGTGCAAAAAGGTGGATTTTGGGTACAGTCCCAAATCACATGGAGGCAATGAGCGATAGGAGGGGATTCGTCTCTCCCGGTATAGGGAGTTGATGTTGTGCTGTGTTCGATTGGATATAACCGGAAATCCCTGGCCAGGTTTGCTGAGATTTACTGGTAAATGTTATCAGTAGTTTCTTGAACTGTTATAGACCTCATATCTTCACGACTTATCGAGCTACTGGGGTCTGACGTTTACCACCCCTAGGCGAGAGATGCGACATATCAGACGACGAGACCGGATTGTACGGGAGTGTTTCTGATTGGATTCACAGGAGAATGTACATACTTGCTTGTTGATCTTCTGAGCACTCAATACCTGGGTAGCTGTTACGTTTTGCTGACCTCTTGCAGTTTGTGGGTGTTTGATATGATCGTCACCTACTGCCGGTGTATTGACGATTCTTTAGAGTCCTACACAGAGGTTTCTTGACTCAGGCAAAACGGAGTAGGGGCACATATGTGATATGTGCAGGACCGAGGATAATGCGATATGAGATACCGTATTCTATTCTCGCGATATTTGATATCAGCCGGGTCATCGGATCAAGTGTTGATTCGATGAATCGGTACAGATAAATATTAGTCGGTTATATGCGATATAGCAGGATTGTCGGATCAAGTGTTGATTTGATAATTTAATGTATAATAATATATATGATATATTAAATTACATTAACTAATATTAGCTCACTAAAAGATTCTTTTTCTCACTCGGGTAATACATTGATATATATGCGATATATGTTAATAGTATTATTTTATTTTGTTACAATAAATATTATATATGTGATATATAATATTGTAACATGATATAGTTATTAATGCAACATGTTTAGTGGAGATTAAACATGGTTAGGGTTTGATTTGGGTTAATCATTTCTAGAAGTTTCTAGAAGGTTTTCTTTTTTGTTTTGGAAAAGATATTTTGCAAGATATTTCTTTAACTTAACCCTAACCCTTAACCCTAGTAAAATCTCTACAATGGTTACTTGAACCATGGTTGCATTTCTAACCTTATCAAGTCTATCATTATTCATCACAAAAGGATTCTAATTTTAATTCGTCTTCTTCTTCCTTCTTTCTTCATGGAAAAAGCTTTCTAGCTTTTTCTAAGTGATGAATAATGTGTGAGAAATAGATTATAAATGAGAGCAAAAATCCTACTTCATCATCCTCATCTATCCTTGCCATTTAGATGAGGGTGTTCACTTCATTTAGTGTGTGTTAATGAAACTTCGAGGTAGATCATCTATGTTATCGATGATCGGAAGCAAGACTGCATCTTTCTCTTCATGGAGCCTCTCGAGAGTCCGGAACACGATGATCGCAGCGAAGGGACTTCAACACGGAGCTTAAGAAGTGAAGGAACGGATCTACAAAGGTTGTAATCCCTCTCACTTAGTGTTAAAGTGTTTAACATGCTTGTTTTCACCTAAACTCTAGTTTAAAGATCCGGCTTTGGGTTGTTCGGCATGGCTAAATTTTAAATCGGGCATGGTTGATGCCTCGTAGACCCTCGTGCATGTGCCTAGCAACCCTACAGTGGTATCTGAGCCAAGCTAGAGCTTTAGGGGAAGTTTGAGCGAAGTTTGAAGTCCGATCGAACCCGGAAAACCCCGATTTTACCTCTCTCTGTACATTTTCAAAAATGTTGATTTTTTCCTAATTAAAAATGCTCAGAAAAACAAGCTGGAAAAACTAAGAATTACTGTGAAGTACGGTCCACTAAGTCGCTCCTGTGTCCACGGTACCGCGGCCAAACCAAGGGTTCCGCGGCCAAAATTGTGGATTAGTCCCTGGAACTTCATATATTTATTCTTAGGTCCTTTCTTGTCATTTTTTTTCTGGGAATTTTTTATTTCCATTCAAGTGTTGAGTTTTCTGGATTGTATTGGGGTCTCGTTGATTCGATCGGATAATTCAACTTCGTTTAGTTTGTCCGGATAATTTTTAGAACGTGTTAAAAAGTTCGACCGGATATCAATAACTCACTTTTTCCCCTGCCGGAAAATTTCCAAGCGTTGGATTTTTTCGTAGTTTAGGAACGTTTTGAGTCGTGCAAGTAATGCGGTGGACCCTCTAGAAGACAACAAACCTTAACTCGATTATGTGACCGTCTTGAACTGCCTCTGAACCTTATGGTTTATGGCAGTACGGCGTGCCACATGTGAGGCGTTGGCTTGACCTTTCTACGGCTGGACCATTGGTACTGTAGCATGTGATGGATGTTTTAAAACTAATTTCAAGTGTTGAGAACTATTTGGGAAAACTTGGATGTTTGATTATTCGATCGGAAAGTTTAACATTGTCTATTTATCTGGAATGCGATACAATATTTGGAATCCACAAGTAGTTATGAGATAACTAATTTGAATATTATAAACATAGCAGTTTAGTCTCAGATGATCGGTTGCCACGGAATTTTGATATGCTCAAAAGTCCGTCGCAATCACGTAGCGTACGCGGATACTCGCCGCGTAAACATAATAGACAGCTACACCCAATAGCCCCGACCAAGTGACTGTAGGAGAACCCCGTCGCCAAAAGCATCCGTTAGGGTGCTCGCGGCAGCGGTGTTCCGCCTTAGTGCACTTCGTCGACGGCATCGGGGGTGCGGCCGTCCACTAAAGTTTGCGACGAGCATTCGATCAAGATGTCGGGAATTTTGTTGAATTCCCCGACTTGATATTGCAAAAAGTTTTCGATAATGAGACTAAAATGCGGGGTTTATAGTTGTTAGGCATGCGATGTCTAAGGGATTCATTCGGTTAGGCATGCGATGTCTAAAGAGGTTGCGGATTCCAACTGTTGTAGTTTTACACTTTCTTTTCTGTGACCGTAAGTGTAGTATGTAGTTGTATCGCCGGTTTTCGTTGCTATACATCGACGAAAATCGGTGTATGCATACTTACTTACGTTGATGACATGTGATGTTATGTGTTGCTGTGATATGTTATATTGGATCGTCGTGTTTAAATAGCCGGGGGTTTTATATGAGATGAGAGTTTTTTCTTTTTCATTCATGTAAAATTCATTTGTTTGTAATATTCTTCTATTGGGGCACTTCCGGGCTGAGGATGATGTCACCATTGTATATTATTTACTTTTCCGCATTAGGTAGACCCAATGAGGGGAGCATAAGTAACCGGGTTCTAGGGTACAGTGGGAGGCCATCTTGAGGAGTCGAGACCGGGTCTTCTAACCCTAGAATTGGCAGTGTTGCTTGCCGCTCTCGTAGGGGTCTAGGGATGTGGGTTTGGCTATTTATCACGACCGTGGAATCCGTGTTTTATACAGGCTCGTATTAAAAACACGGACGTCCTAGTATATCCAATATTTCATATATGTTCTTCTGCTGCAATGTTCTGTGATGAGATCATATTACTGCCTGAAACGAATGTTTATATTATATATATAAGATATATATTATATATTGAAGATTTCGTTTTATATCTGATGCTTGTGAAGCATAATAAAGTGAGACTTCATTAATGAGATTAATGAAATAAAAGAAACCTAAAGATGTTGTAGAAGCTTGTTTAAAAATTGGTAGCTCTAGTTTTTGCTTTGCATAGCGGTGTTCCTTATAGAACATCCAGCACCTTATTCGATTAGGAAAGAGCCGAGATCCCTTCACCGGGAGTGACCTCTTTAGTGAAACTAGCAGATGCTACAAACTCGGTTTGTCTTTTGATTGCTTCTATAGTTTTTGCTTTGCATAGTGATATTTTTGAAATATCCTGCACCTTATTCGATGAGAAAAGGGCCGACGATCCCTTCACCGGGAGTGACCCCTTTAGCAAAACTAGAAAAGCCTCAAAAGCACTCCATTTAAAATCACTCGATTCTACAACGATATAAAGTTAATTACGCAAAGGGTTTTCTTAAAAACCTGTCGTAGCCCTCCGTCATTTCAGATAAGTAATAGTTAGTATTTGTGCTGCGTTTGTTGACTCAGTCAAGGCATAGTGTGCGGTAGCTGATTAGTGCTTATCTGCAAAGCATATGATGCGATTGGATTAGGGTAGTCGTGTGGCTTTGTTGACTCAGTCAAGGGTCGTGCGGGTGGGTTTAATTCAATCGGGAAATGATGGGTTGAACTTTACTTGCGGTCTATGGTTTGTTGACTCAGTCAAGGTCATAGATCGCTTGGGGAAAAATATTATTGGGAATTTCAAGTGTTGAAATTTGCAATGAGATTGCATACTTTCTATGAGATAGTTGGATCCCGATACCCGCTGTGAGTAAGTGTTACTCCTGGGAGAGTTTTATACATTATAATTAGCCGATCAAGTAGGTGTCTAGAAAGGTGTCAACGGGGTTACGCCCCTGGGAAAAAGAGGTTTACTTTAATTAGGTTCGTGCGAAAGCACGGGGGACCTCCCTCAAAGTACCGGCACTGGCCTGGCTGAAAGATTGGCGAACTTGTAGCATGTAATTAATCCCAGCTAGTCTTTCCTTTTAGGGTTGAAGGAAGATTTGACTAAAACAGTGGGAGACATCCTAATTAGATATATTAGATAACCAATCTAATCTTGCAAGAGCATACGCTGAGTGTTTTCTTCTCTCTCTCTCCAGATAGCGACCATATCACGCCTTAACCAAGATAATAATATGGATAAATTGATCGAACCCGCTTATTATACTTAGTTGGGGAACGTTGGTCCCGCTCCAACTTATAATTGTTATAAGACAGAGCAGGAAATAGGGGATTACCAGAATTCCCGTGCCGCCCAAACGAAGAAAGTGCATGTCGATGCATCATCTTCGGGTGTGTTCATTACAGAGAACTGTTTCTCAATGTCCTTTACGTCCTGGGTATGAGATACCGGATCAGGATCCCGCATATGTAATATGTTACATGGGCTACAGAAAGGTAGAGAACTGAGAACGGGTGATAAATTTCATAAGACAGAAAACGGTGCAAGTGTTGCAGCCAAGTCTGTTAGTCACTATCACCCTGTATTACCAGAATACATTGATTCTGAACGAATGTTATTAGATACCGAACCTGATGTACAACATCATATCAGTCTCTTTATTAGTAAAGAAAGGATATAATTTTGTATTGTTGGATAATGTTTTGAACATTTCCAATATCAAGAGTTGATCGGTTCAGGCACGTTATCTAAAAGCATTGACGTTCTAAATCAAATTACAGTTCTTTGTATACAGAACACACACAAGAGGAAGAGTTCAGAAATGAACGAATACTTCTTGAGGCATTGTAGACTAGGTCATATCAATGCGACCCGACTAGCTAGGTTACATTAAGATGCATATTTAAATTTGTTTGAAATTACATCTTGTGAAACTTGCCGGTCATGTTACAAAGATAAGATGACCACAGCTATGTTTATTGGAAACAGAGAAAGAGTTAGTGAACTCTTGGGATTGATATATGATGATGTATGAAAGTCCTCTGTCTACATATGCCATGACCGGTTCTTTTTACTTCATTACATTCTCTGATGATCTCTCAAAATTCAGACATATGTTCCTGTTGAAACACAAGTCCGAAGCTTTTGAGATATTCACAGATTATAAGTTAGAAGTAGAGAACCAAAATACGGGTAAAAGTATTATGTCCTTTGATGAGATCAAGGAAGAGAATACTTGAGCACGTAATTCCTGGACTATTTTAAAGGAGAATGAGATTCTCTCTCAGCATTACTTCTCCGTATACACCATAGCACGATGGTATATCGGGGCGGAGCAATAACACCCTATGTGATATGGCGTGCTCTATGATGAGTACTACTGAGTTTCCTATTTCCTTTTGGGAGTTATGCACTTGAGAAGCTGCATACCTATTGAATAGGGTTCAAATCAAATCAGTTGCCTACCACTTCATATGTGATATAGAAAGGGAAGATCGCATATCTTAAGTTTGTTAAGATTTGGGGTTGTTCGGCCTATGTCTAAAAGCAAAATCCGGACAAGCTCGAGGCATGGTCAGCTCTGTAAAACTGGAAGTAGTTCCAGCTATACAAACTACAGCTGATGATTTGGTAGAACCAAAGAATTCAGTAGTTTCTAACGAACCTCAGCCTCTCCGCCGATAAAGTAGGGTTCCTCACCCACCTGAGAGATGCTTCGGTTTCTCTATGAAAGTGGGAGAAAGGATTACATCATGAGATGATGACCCAACTAATTTCGAGCTGGCCATCAGGAGTGGGACTCTGTAAGAATGGCTGGATGCTTAGCGATCTGAGATGGAATCCTTATACACCAACAAAGTATGGACATTGGTTGCTTTATCTGAATGGTTAAATCCCCATCAGGAGCAAGTATATCTTGAGAAGATTACTTGGTGTACATGGAAAAGTTAAGACTTTCAAAGCTATGCTTAAGTCCATCCATATCCTACTTGCCACGGCTACATACCATGACTACGATATCTGGTGGTTGGGTGTAATGACTGCTTTTCTAAATGATGTTTTAGAAGATAGCGTCTATAAGTACACAACCAGAGAGCTTTGTAGACAGTGGGAGCAGTGGAAACATGTGCAAGATGTTTTATGTGATGAAGCAGGCATCGCGGAGTTGGAACGTCTGTTTTGATGAAGTAGTCAAAGAGTTTGACTTCATCAAAATAGTAGATGAACCTTGTGTAAGTGCACGGCGGCGCCCCGGCCGTCAATCCGACGGCCAAATGCGGAAACGGTGATAAACTTTTATTTTGCGAACTTTGCAAACCGGCACCACCGCGCACTAAACCCCGGATCGGGCCATTAAACTTGTCCTAGCTAACTACAAGACGGGTTAGAGATATACCAAATGATCTGAGTCCTTCGGTCTTCGTCTCCACTCCGATCTCCCGCGGATGCTTCGTCCGTCATCTCCTCGTTGTCGCCTCTTCGCCGGAAGGGCACCACATCGCCTGCATCTTTTACGGGCTCCTACCTCAATACCGAGGCAACTCGGGCGCGAAGCTGGCGAGTCGACGCGTCCAAGATTTGCTGTAGAAAGTGTAGTGTAGAGCTTATGTCTCATTTGGGGTTTGTTGCCTTTGAAGATGATGGAGGAATCAAGATAAGAAAAATGGTGCTTGCATTTTTCTAGCATGAAATGAGATGAACTAATTTTCCCTCTTGAAAATGATCCTCTCTTCTTCTTCTCTCAAGTATGAAAAAAAACTTATCTCCTTCGAAAATGGTGGAGGAAAGAATATGAAGCATGAAGGGAGGTGATGGTAGGAGCACAAGTGGTGACCACATCCAAAACATCAACATAACAAATTCACATCAACCTCTAATCACCTCAAATCACCAAAAAGCAAGTGATGATGATAGAAAAGAATGGTATCAAAAGATGCTTTCATAATTAATACAATTTCAAGAAACCCCCTCCACAAATGTTATTTGCACAATTGCAAATAACCCCCTCCATCGGAAAAGTCCGGCCGGGAAAGAACAAAGGAAAACCGGTCGGAACGGAATGCAAACTGGCAACTCCAGAAAACTGGTCCCGTAATAAATTACAGGAAAACCCCGATACTGTGCATACACACCCGCATCTGTATTCCGTCCGGATACACATGCAAAGAGACAAAATCTACACTGTACTATACTAGGATCCGGCTTAAACCAAAACCGGCTAGTAATATCCGTCCGATCCAGATCCGTGCAATACCGCACGTATCTGATCGAACCCTGCCATATCACTATACGGCCTCTAGTACAAACCGTCCGATCCTGATCCGTGCAATACCGCACGTATCTGATCGGACCCTGCCATATCTCCATACGGCCTCTACAGCGTTTCGCCCGAAAGCCTGAGTAACTGAAAGTGTGGTGGACTCTAAAGACTCGTCAATACTATGGCTGTGGATTTAACCACTAGCACGTCAGAGGTATAAGCCAATATGTAACGGGCCACCAGCTATTGACTAAAAGGGACGTCGATGAGAGAACTCATCCTGACACCCTTACTGAGCCTGTCAGTGACAATATCCGTACAGTCCGGTCCGTTCGTCTATGAGCATCGCATGTCGGGCCTAGGGGGTGGGTAAAAGTCAGACCCCCAAAAGCGGTACAAGTCGTGTCGGAGTGTAGCCCAGAACATCCTGAGATATTACTGGAATACCTACCAGTAAATCTCCTGCCTTGGCCAAGGACTTCGTGTAATGGCTCTCCTAGACACAGCGCGACCTCACCCCCAATACCGGGAGAGACGAACCCCCGAAGATCCGCTCACTGCCTCCATGTGGCTCGGGACTGTACCCAACTAAAACCTGTTTGCACGACTCCTTTGAGCCGTGGTAGGGTAGTAATCAAAGTACAGTGGGAACTCACACGAGACAAATGACGATCCCCAGGTCGATGAACTAACCTGTACACATGTCACCTGGGAACTGCTATCTGACGTCAGGTATAAGACCAACTAGCATGTTCCCGGCGAGTCCTGTCCAGTGTACTCATAACCCAATGAGCACCTGTATACATCTTAGGTGAACCAACTGACACCAGTGGCTTGTGAGACCGGCCACCGCCCCTCGTCGGGGTCTCGACTGTATACACTAGTCTACTCTGGAGAATCGATGCCCTGTCTCGAAACTCCTACGACTAGGGACCTTTTAAGGATATGCTTATAGACTACCAGCTCCCACGTATATGATCGCCCTCATACTGCTGGCCGTCAAGCAAGAATCCTATGGGCTCTATCAACGTGTAATAGTGACATGTAAGGTCACCTGAAGCTGTACACGATGATAAAGGTAAACCAGACAGCATACTATCATCTCGAGTAAGACTGTCGTCCCGGGATAGGTCCTCCCTCAATCATTGCAATCACGTGCCTGTGATCCAATAATTGACTCTGAGGGCACTATCTCCAACAATCTCCCACTTGCACTCAAGGCTAATTATTGCGATGTCGCATACTCACAGCCCGTGTGATACCGAACACCCAACTCCTCTACTAGTCAGTCTCATAAAGCCTGTTTGCGAAACTTTTGCTTTCGAGGAATAGCCTCAGTGAGTGGATCCGCCTTGAAGTTTCTTTCTATGTCTCTCTATATCTCAAGTTCGCAGAGAAAACCATCTCCCGAAATGAGCAATACCTGTCTTAGAATGTCTGGATGTCTGATGGGACCTAGCTAATAAATGAACTCCAAATCCAAACTTCTTAGACTGTATCGTCAACTGAACTTAATCAGTATCAAGCGCCATGCCTCCCTCAGTATTGCCTTGGATCACCTGTCCAAAATACTGCCCCTCGTCAGAGGGAAAAAAAACTATAACTCTGACAATCACCCTGTCGTCCATGTCACCTTGGAAGCCTGGAGTGATAACCGTCTCCTAAAGGAGGCAGCCGCTATCATATCCCTAGAACATTCACTTATGTTCTAAAACTGCTTCCGACTGTTTCCCCAGGATTGGATCAATATCAACTTATTGCACCTACTGCAAGAACAACATCTGGTGTGGTACTTGACATCTCATGATTGACTCAATTGCCTGAGCAAGTGATCTGCCAATCATGCACATCCCTCTCCCCTTTAGTCTGTAAGACACCTTTAGAGAGGGTGACTCCATCACCTGCAGGTATACTACCGTGCCAGGAGTCGTCCATTCTAAATACTCTTAGAATGTTGTCAAAGTACCCAGATTGGGAAACCACCCAAATCTAGATCTAAAGCCATAGATCTAGTAACCAGTATGTCTGATATAATATCCAAGTCCCAAGTGGAGAAAACACTGTGTGACGACCAAAGTATAACCGACCGTAGTATAGGAATATCACTTCCTACTCTGTGTATGTCATCAAATACCAGGACATCACACCCTACTACCTTCTCAACAGATCCATCCCCTATTCTGATGAAGTCAAACCCATGACTGTCACATCAGAAATAGATGATCTATCTCCGCTACATCTGCTTTAGTCTATAAATAGACATAAGCCTGATGTCCACCAATGCTTCCGCTGCTCCCACTGACTACGACAACCCTCTGGCAGAGTCATATAGACGTGCACTTCTAAAGCTAGTTTAGAATGACGCTATACTCATCCTCCTGCCGGGTCTCGCAGCCTGGAACAACAACAATGGCAAGTGTGGGTAAACAAGAACTTCCCTGTCACCGTCCTTGAGGTTACCGGAGTACCTCTCGGGTGCCTGAAGTTACCCACCTTATCTGCGGAGTGGCCAATGGAATGTCAAATCAGATTGAATCTTTAGGTTCCTTATCAAATCTTCAGTAATCGTTGGCGGTTCTGGAATCACTTCCAGTTCTACCATACTCCCACTACTGTTTTCTGAAAAAATCCATTTTTATTATTAAAACTGTGGCGAGTCAAGAACAATATCACTATTGATCTTTCTTATGGTAGAAAATCAACCCTCGTCATAGCCTGGGTCAACCCACAAACAGCCATTACAGAAACGTGCCTTGAGTTATCCAGAGTCTGGTTTTAATCATAAGCCGGACAACTCCCCGTACCTTAACAATGTTAAGATATGAACTGTACTATATCCAATATAGAACCAGAGGCACTGATTTAATTGAACCAGATTCAAATCATGCAGTTGTTTCCAGTGCATGTCAACTAAATGGAGAGAGGCCGATCAGCGTTACTCAACTTAGGAATGCTTCCAATTATGAGTAACCTGAAAGAGAAGCAATTTCTCTTTATCATTACTATCAACTGAATACCATACACAAGTATCTACATCTTCGATCACCTTGAAGAATCCCGATACTTGCTACACCTGGTTCTCTACTCTATTCAAATACCTATAACTCCTCAAAACTTAGACCCTGTGTTTCTACGAAACACATGTCTAAGAACTAGAGAAGTTAAAAGTAAACAGAATATAGTATGAGGACCAACCCCTTTGTCCTAATGGACACTGGACAACATACAATACTCTGTATAAGTCCGCTGAGTCTAACAACTCTTTCACTGTGTGTCGTAGGTTGAAAACTGTACTTATGGTTAAGAAGAATTACACCGCTGTTTAATGCTCCTTACCTAACCATCCACTGATATAGGTAAATGTCATCGACATAATATCAAAAGGTATATCTCACTCCATGAAAATAGACGTACAGATATATCAATTTGAAATTGGTGCACAACAGCGTATATTCAAAACCAAAAATTTGCCGACCGGCAAAGAGCCCAGGTGATCTCCTCAAATATCACCGATTACAACGAATCCCGATATAATGAGGATGATCACCCAATTCCCAATAACTTACTCCCACTCATCATCTGTAATACCATACAGATGTGAGAATCAAACCTGGTAAATACATACCCTGGAGCAAGTGTCTAATCAGGAAATCAGTTTTCTTTTAACAGTACACAGTTGAACTGAAACATTGAAATGTTTCGACAGGGTATCCTGGTATTCCTAGTAATGCCTCTACCATTATCCAGATTCACAACTATAACCGTATAATTCTTTGCCACCTCTCCAAATCCCTTTATATGTCTTTAGTCATTACCTTCTGCACACCCCTTAGGCCAAATGGTTTTCTTCCTTCCCTACCGTTCGGCACCAGCCTATGGTTTGGAAGAAGACTATCCAATAAGCATAATGGGTGTACTGTCCTAATCCTAGGAGCACTCGCAATGCGAGAGAAGGTGAAGATAAAAGACAACCGAACAATCCTTATTCCTATTTCTCCTGGACCAGAATCCATCCCCGAACTGGAACAAGTTCCTTTCGAGTTCGTATATAACCATACGATGGAGTATCCAAATAAACTGTGGATCTTCGTAGTGATACGGAGTGTCCTGGAGAAATACAAAGGTGATTTAGGATTGGCGAAGAAATACTTGGTTTGGTCGTGAATATCAGTCGCAATTTACTTTTCCCTCTTACTAATCCCTTGCTTTGTCTTAATCTTAATACCTTCTGCACACCATCGTTATGCTAATTGGTTTTCTTCATTCCCCACTGTTCGGCACCAGCCTAAGGTTTGGAAGAAGACTATCCAATTTGCGTAATAGATGTACTATCTCCTAAACCAAGGAGTACTCGCAACCTGAGAGAAGGTAAAAAGGAAAAGACAACTGAATAATCCTATCCGTTTTCTCCAGAACCAGAAACCATCCTCGAATTCCTTCGAGTTCATATCTAACCATACGATGGTTTTGTCCAATGGAAGTGGACGTTCACAGTAATACGGGGTGTCCTGGAGAAAAGGGTAAAAGTAGGAGTGGCAATGAGGTCTGCAACTCTGACAATCCAACAGCCAGTGTTAAGAAGGTTCGGTCAACTTGGTCACTGAGTCATAGTCTAGGGTCGGGTCAATGGTCGCTGCCAGAGAGAGAGAAAAGAAACACTCAGCGTGCACTCTAACCTAGATCAGAATGGTTACCAATTTATCTAATCAGGAAACCTCCCACTGTACCTCAAATTCTCCTCCAAACCTGAAAGAAGAATTAGTCGGGGTGACCCGAGGAGTAAACTAACTCATCAGTGGGAATCGGGATCCAACTCTCATCGCATGATAACGTTACGGAATCCGCTCACGCTATCACACTCCAGAAGGTATGCGCATATCTGGCAAGTTTCAGTTCTTTTGAAACTCCCGATGTGATTTTTACCCAATGCTCTTATGACCTTGACTTTGGCCAACAAATCATAAGTCACATGTCAAGTTCTACCCGTCATTCTCCAGGTTAATTTGAATCCACCCGTACATACCCTTGACTTTGGCCAACAAGGCAGTACGACTGTTCCAAACCAACGCATCTATCTATGCTGCATATGAATACCCAACAGCTACCAAACACCGTGCCTTGACTTTGGCCAACAAACACAGCTTGAATACTATTGACTACCCATATGAAACGACGGAGGGCTACGAATGGTTTCTGGCGAAAACCTTTAACGTAATGAACTTGATATCGTTGAAGGAACGGATAGCTTTTTAGAAAATATAGTGACGAAAACCTTTACTAAAGAGGTCATTCCCGGTGAAGGGATCTCGGCTCTTTCCCCATAGAATGGGGTGCAGGATATTCCAAATGAATACCACGATGCAAAGCAAAAGTAATCGGCTATAGTGAAGTTAATGCCCTGACGCAAACTTCTGTCTAAGGGGTCACTCCCGGTGAAGGGATCTCGGCCCTTGCCTCGTCGACTGAGGAGCAGGATATTCCAAATGAATACCACGATGCAAAACAAAAGTGAACGTCCTTGCAATAACAGCCTTTTGAAAAGTGTTCCAACAACATCAGAATAGGTTTGTTTTAACTTGAATTGATCCGAATCAACGCAGTCCCATCAATTGATCACACCACAAAGAACGAAAATATACTGACGTACGTATATGCCATCCGCATTCGCCACTGGGTCCCGTCATCACCCGTTAGGTTAGATAACTAACGGCAGAGCGGGGACTGGACTAGCGCGGATGAAAAACATATACAACATCTACTAATATATATATACCAATATATAGTATTTCTCTCAAGGCGTGAATAAAATGCAACATCACAGAAATGTACAGCATCACAGAACAATACAGATATCTGGGATCCCCGGGTTTCACAGAGCCACTACTGAAACCCGACGTTCCCCTGGTCATGTGGATAGCCTGTGCAATGAAAACCTATACCCCCTACGAGTGCGGCGAATAGCCAGCCAATCCTGGAGTGAAGCCCCTTCCGTCCCAATGCCATGAGATGCGGGCTTGTTGCCTTCTAGAACCCGGCTATCCGTGCACCCCTCCGCGGGGTAATCCTAGTACAGAAAGTAAAATATACATACAACGGGTACATCGACCGCAACCTGGCCGTGCCCCAAAAGAATAATACAAACAGGCAGTGACGGCAGTCCACATGTCGGAAGCTCGCCCCGCAATATCAAATATACATAATACAACAAAACTGTACTAGCATTGCATCCAGGCTATCCCCACCGACCGATCCGCAACATCACAGCAATACACAGAACATCAACGTGAAAGTCACGTTCGCAAATCCGTCTAACCGGGCAATAGCAGTTAGACCGGATTTACCGATCGAGTGACATTCACGGTCGCAGATATAATGTAAATACTGTGAAATAATGTGTTTAAAATATCCGATCGATCAAAAATTAACAAGTGGGCCCCAAAACAATACTGTAGCACTCACAGAAATACTGGGCCCAATTTTAATATTCCAAAACCCCTAAAATTAGCCCAGAAGCCTACTGGAGAAATTGGACACAGTGAGGACATTAAAGTGCCGCGGAACCGCGGCCCAAGTGGGGATTTGGCCGCGGTTCCGCGCCTCAGTCGTCGACTGACTGTATCGAATTTTCCCAGTTGTCTTAAAATTTCCAGTACATTAATGTTTTACAACCTGAAAAATTTTTGGAGACCAAAAAATTTCAACAGAAACTGATGCTAACAAAAAATGTAGATTTTGGAATTTTGGTCGATCGGAAATGCAAAACACATCAAACAAAGCTAGACAAAGTTAATGGCGAGGCTCTGATGCCACTGTAAGTGCACGGCGGCGCCCCGGCCGTCAATCCGACGGCCAAATGCGGAAACGGTGATAAACTTTTATTTTGCGAACTTTGCAAACCGGCACCACCGCGCACTAAACCCCGGATCGGGCCATTAAACTTGTCCTAGCTAACTACAAGACGGGTTAGAGATATACCGAATGATCCGAGTCCTTCGGTCTTCGTCTCCACTCCGATCTCCCGCGGATGCTTCGTCCGTCATCTCCTCGTTGTCGCCTCTTCGCCGGAAGGGCACCACATCGCCTGCATCTTTTACGGGCTCCCACCTCAATACCGAGGCAACTCGGGCGCGAAGCTGGCGAGTCGACGCGTCCAAGATTTGCTGTAGAAAGTGTAGTGTAGAGCTTATGTCTCATTTGGGGTTTGTTGCCTTTGAAGATGATGGAGGAATCAAGATAAGAAAAATGGTGCTTGCATTTTTCTAGCATGAAATGAGATGAACTAATTTTCCCTCTTGAAAATGATCCTCTCTTCTTCTTCTCTCAAGTATGAAAAAAAACTTATCTCCTTCGAAAATGGTGGAGGAAAGAATATGAAGCATGAAGGGAGGTGATGGTAGGAGCACAAGTGGTGACCACATCCAAAACATCATCATAACAAATTCACATCAACCTCTAATCACCTCAAATCACCAAAAAGCAAGTGATGATGATAGAAAAAAACGGTATCAAAAGATGCTTTCATAATTAATACAATTGCATGAAACCCACTCCATAAATGTTATTTGCACAATTGCAAATAACCCCCTCCATCGGAAAAGTCCGGCCGGGAAAGAACAAAGGAAAACCGGCCGGAACGGAATGCAAACTGGCAACTCCAGAAAACTGGTCCCGTAATAAATTACAGGAAAACCCCGATACTGTGCATACACACCCGCATCTGTATTCCGTCCGGATACACATGCAAAGAGACAAAATCTACACTGTACTATACTAGGATCCGGCTTAAACCAAAACCGGCTAGTAATATCCGTCCAATCCTGATCCGTGCAATACCGCACGTATCTGATCGAACCCTGCCATATCACTATACGGCCTCTAGTACAAACCGTCCGATCCTGATCCGTGCAATACCGCACGTATCTGATCGGACCCTGCCATATCTCCATACGGCCTCTACAGCGTTTCGCCCGAAAGCCTGAGTAACTGAAAGTATGGTGGACTCTAAAGACTCGTCAATACTATGGCTGTGGATTTAACCACTAGCACGTCAGAGGTATATGCCAATATGTAACGGGCCACCTGCTATTGACTAAAAGGGACGTCGATGAGCGAACTCATCCTGACACCCTTACTGAGCCTGTCAGTGACAATATCCGTACAGTCCGGTCCGTTCGTCTATGAGCATCGCATGTCGGGCCTAGGGGGTGGGTAAAAGTCAGACCCCCAAAAGCGGTACAAGTCGTGTCGGAGTGTAGCCCAGAACACCCTGAGATATTACTGGAATACCTACCAGTAAATCTCCTGCCTTGGCCAAGGACTTCGTGTAATGGCTCTCCTAGACACAGCGCGACCTCACCCCCAATACCGGGAGAGACGAACCCCCGAAGATCCGCTCACTGCCTCCATGTGGCTCGGGACTGTACCCAACTAAAACCTGTTTGCACGACTCCTTTGAGCCGTGGTAGGGTAGTAATCAAAGTACAGTGGGAACTCACACGAGACAAATGACGATCCCCAGGTCGATGAACTAACCTGTACACATGTCACCTGGGAACTGCTATCTGACATCAGGTATAAGACCAACTAGCATGTTCCCGGCGAGTCCTGTCCGTTGTACTCATAACCTAATGAGCACCTGTATACATCTTAGGTGAACCAACTGACACCAGTGGCTTGTGAGACCGGCCACCACCCCTCGTCGGGGTCTCGACTGTATACACTAGTCTACTCTGGAGAATCGATGCCCTGTCTCGAAACTCCTACGACTAGGGACCTTTTAAGGATATGCTTATAGACTACCAGCTCCCACGTATATGATCGCCCTCATACTGCTGGCCGTCAAGCAAGAATCCTATGGGCTCTATCAACGTGTAATAGTGACATGTAAGGTCACCTGAAGCAGTACACGATGATAAAGGTAAACCAGACAGCATACTATCATCTCGAGTAAGACTGTCGTCCCGGGATAGGTCCTCCCTCAATCATTGCAATCACGTGCCTGTGATCCAATAATTGACTCTGAGGGCACTATCTCCAACACCTTGTATATACAATAAGGTAGTAGAGAGTATGGTGGTGATCCTCGTAGAGTACGTGGATGACATACTCTTGATAGGGAAGGAGTTTCCTATGCTACGCTCGGTCAATCTCCACTTATCATAATGATTCTCCATGTAGGATCAAAGTGATACCTCCTAAATCCTGGGTTTTAGATTTATGAAATAGATCTAATTGGATGTTAGGATACTCACTAGTTGTAGTGAGATGGTATCAATTGATCATGGGGAGAATCACTGGAAAGGTTCCAGGGTGATAAGGACGACTGATTGTCAGTCGCAGGCATTGTCTTTACCCTCAGTGGAGGGACAGTATGTTGGAAGAGTTCCAAGCTAGATACCGTGACTTACTAGATGATTAAAGGCAAGATACATCGTTACCAAGGATGCTACCAAAGAGGCAGCCTGGATATATATAAGTTCATGAGATGAACTTCGTTCCTACCATTGTGTGACAATGGAGTTGTGGCTTTTGCCAAGGAACCCCCCGTCCCATCAGAAATCCAGATATAATTCTTGGGCAGTATCACCTGATCATGGAGATGGTTGATCTCCAGGGAGATAGGGGTTAGGAGAGTAGACACAGAGGACGACAGCGCAGATCCACTCACAAAGGCCTTTTTCCCAGTAGAGACTTTTATGGGATGGTTGAGTATGAGATACTTCAACCACAGCTAATTGTTGGGTATGTGATACCACAACAGATGGACCTAGGGCAAGTGGGAGATTGTTAGTTATATGTATGCCCTAGAGGCCATTACTGTACATACGATGTATATTGTAATGGATACTTGGACATAAATAGGGAGGACTTTCTAGCTCGACATGATAGTATGCTATCTGGTTGTACTTTATCTTAACATGTACTCTGATTGTCTCTATGTTACATGTTGATAATGCCCGTAGGATATGTACTCGACTACTGGGACTATGATGAGATCATACTAGTGGGGCCACAGTAGTCGACGAGTACATCCTATAACTGTTCCTAGTCGAGGGTGTATCGAGACAGGGCATCGATACACCAGAGTAGACTAGCGTATACACATCTTGACCCATATGATGGGCGATGGATGATCCCATATCCATCGGTGTTTGACATCAAGTATGGTGTACGGGTGCTCAGTGGAGACTGGGTACACTGGACGGACTCGCCAAGAACTCCCAGATGGTATTATACCTCACGTCAGATGGCAGTTCTCCGGTGACACTGGTACAGAGTAGTCTGTTGACCCGAGATTGTCATAGAGTCTTGTGTAATTCCTACCGTGCTTTGATTTCCATCATACCACGTCCAAGAGGGCGTGCAAAAAGGTGGCTTTTGGGTACAGTCCAGAATCACATGGAGGCAATGAGCGATAGGAGGGGATTCGTCTCTCCCGGTATAGGAAGTTGATGTTGTACTGTGTTCGATTGGCTATAACCGGAAATCCCTAGCCAGGGTTGCTGAGATTTACTGGTAAATGTTATTAGTAGTTTCTCGAACTGTTATAGACCTCATATCGTCACGACTTATCGAGCTACTGGGCTCTGACGTTTACCACCCCTAAGCGAGATATGCGACATATCAGACGGCGAGACCAGACTGTACGGGAGTGTTACTGATTGGATTCACAGGAGAATGTACAGGCTTGCTTGTTGATCATCTGAGCGCTCAATACCTGGGTAGCTGTTACGTTTAGCTGACCGCTTGCAGCTTATGGGTGTTTGTTATGATCATCACCTACTGCCGGCGTATTGACGATTCTTTAGAGTCCTACACATAGGTTTCTTGACTCAGGCAAAACGGAGTAGGGGCACATATGTGATATGTGCAGGACCGAGGATAATGCGATATGAGATACCGTATTCTATTCTTGCGATATTTGATATCGGCCGGGTCATCGGATCAAGTGTTGATTCGATGAATCGGTATAGATAAATATTAGTCGGTTATATGTGATATAGCAGGATTGTCGGATCAAGTGTTGATTCGATAATTTAATGTATAATAATATATATGATATATTAAATTACTTAACTAATATTAGCTCACTAAAAGATTCTTTTTCTCACTCGGGTAATACATTGATATATATGCGATATATGTTAATAGTATTATTTTATTTTGTTACAATAAATATTATATATGTGATATATAATATTGTAACATGATATGGTTATTAATGCAACATGTTTAGTGGAGATTAAACATGGTTAGGGTTTGATTTGGGTTAATCATTTCTAGAAGTTTCTAGAAGGTTTTCTTTTTTGTTTTGGAAAAGATATTTTGCAAGATATTTCTTTAACTTAACCCTAACCCTTAACCCTAGTAAAATCTCTACAATGGTTACTTGAACCATGGTTGCATTTCTAACCTTATCAAGTCTATCATTATTCATCACAAAAGGATTCTAATTTTAATTCTTCTTCTTCTTCCTTCTTGCTTCATGGTAAAAGCTTTCTAGCTTTTTCTAAGTGATGAAAAATGTGTGAGAAATAGATTATAAATGAGAGAAAAAATCCTACTTCATCATCCTCATCTATCCTTGCCATTTAGATGAGGGTGTTCACTTCATTTAGTGAGTGTTAGCTTATGTTAATGAAACTTCGAGGTAGATCATCTATGTTATCGAAGATCGGAAGCAAGACTGCATCTTTCTCTTCGTGGAGCCTCTCGAGAGTCCGGAACACGATGATCACAGCGAAGGGACCTCAACACAGAGCTTAAGAAGTGAATGACCAGATCTACAAAGGTTGTAATCCCTCTCACTTAGTGTTAAAGTGTTTAACATGCTTGTTTTCGCCTAAACACTAGTTTAAAGATCCGGCTTTGGGTTGTTCGGCATGGCTAAATTTTAAATCGGGCATGGTTGATGCCTCGTAGACCCTTGTGCGTGTGCCTAGCAACCTACACTGGTAAGTGGCAATAGCTACAAACCACGTGCTTCCTCTGATCAACGACATCAGACTTCTTCATCGTTGTTACACCACGACGGTCCACTGGAATACCTCTGCGTCCATGAGCTCGGTTTGGTACAAATGCCGGCTTCCTTACTGTAACTGCTGTCTGCAGTGAACTCCCATTCTTCCCAGATAAACTCTGCTGTTCTCGGGCTGCCGTAAGAACCTGTGAGAAAGTGGTCAAACCCAAGGAGACAATCTTCCTCTGGATGTCCACATCCAAGCTGCGCATGAACCTCCTTGCCCTGTCTGCATCGTTGGCAACTAAAAGGTCCAGCGAATCTACTGAGCCGTGTCCACTCAGCTGCATGTACATCTACGGGCGCTCCATTCTGCTTTAGACTGATGAACTTCTCTTCCATTTCCTCCCGTTAAGTCCGCGGGTGTTAGTTATGTATATGCCCTAGAGGCCATTTGTTAGTTATATGTATGCCCTAGAGGCCATTACTGTACATTGGATGTATATTCTAGTGGATGCTGGGACATATATAGGTAGGACTTTCTTGCTCGACATGATAGTACGCTATCTGGTTGCACTTTATCTTAACATGTATACTTTCTGTCTCTCTGATTACATGTTGATAAAGCCCATAGGATGTCTGCTCGACTTCCAGGACTATGATGTAGATCATACTAGTGGGGCCTGGGTAGTCCATGAGTACATCCTTGAATTGTTCCTAGTCGTGGGAATATCGAGACGGGGCATCGATATTCCAGAGTAGACTAGCGTATATCTTCTCGACCCATGTGATGGACGATGGATGATCCCATATCCATTGGTGTTTGACATCGAAGATGGTATGCGGGTGCTCAGTGGAGACTGGGTACACTGAACGGACTCGCCGAGAACTCCCAGATGGTATTATACCTCACGTCAGATGGCAGTTCTCTGGTGACACTGGTACAGCTTAGTCTGTTGACCCGAGATCGTCATAGAGTCTTGTGTGTCTCCCACTGTGCTTTGATTTCCACCCTACCACGGCTCTACTGAGTCGTGCAAACAGGTGGTTTTTTGGGTGCAGTCCCGATTCACATGGAGGCAATGAGCGATAGGAGGGGATTCGTCTCTCCCGGTATTGGGGGTTGATGTTGCGCTATGCTCGACTGGCCATAACAGGAAATCCCTGGCCAGGGTTGCAGTGATATACTGGTAAGTGTTATCAGTAGTTTCACGAATGTTATGGACCCTACGTCGGCATGACTTATCGAGCTATTGGGGTCTGACGTTTACCACCCTTAGGCGAGATATGCGACATATCAGACGAACAGACCGGACCGTACGGTAAGTGTTACTGGTTGGATTCGCAGGAGTGTGAGCGGGCTTGCTCGTCGATCTTCTGATCGCTCAATACCCGGGTGGCCGTTACGTTTAGCAGACCGCTTGCGGCTTGTGGGTGTTTGATATGATCATCATCTGCTGCCGGCGTATTGACGAGTCTTTAGAGTCCTACACAGAGGTTTCCTAGCTCAAGCGAAACGAAATAGGAGCGCATATGAGATATGTGCGGGACCGAGAATAATACGTGTATGTGATACCGTATTCTATTCTCGCGATGAATGTATCGATAGGTTATATGCGATATAACCTAGTTGTCGAATCAAGGATTGATTCGATAAGCCGATACATATGATACTAGTCGGTTATATCCGATATGACCGGATCATTGAATCAAGTGTTGATTTAATGATTTAATGTATAATTATATATTTGATATATTGCTTTGCATTAACTAGTATTGGTTCACTTTAAATGGATTTTCTCACTTGTATTGTGCACATTGTATATGCGATATAGTTTTGTGCACATGTTTGTATCATGTTTGATGATACATGCTTACTTGGTTAAGTGTAAAGAATCAAACCATGGTTTAAGTTAATGATTAGGGTTTTGATTACTTATTCATTTATCTTATTTATTTATATCCATTTTGGAAAATGAAAAAGATAAATGAATGGTTGCTTATTTTGAACTATAGTTGAAGTCATGATAAGTATTAATTAAATTATCTCATTTTTAATTAACTTATCATATCTTCTTCTTCTTCTTCATCTTCTTCTTCCATGGAGAAAGCTTGCTACTCCAATGGCAAGTGATGAAAGCTAGTGAGAAATCCAAAACTAAAGTCTACCCACTTCCTATTTCTTCATCCTCTACCTCTTGCCAAGTAGTATAAGGTGTTTCCTTCACAAGTTTTCCCGACTTGGTGAAGTTGGAGCTTGTTCTAGCGATGCCTCGACGTAGATCATCTTCGGCATCGAACCGACGATCAAGCCCGCCCATTCTTCGATGATGCCGACGCTAGAGCCCAAGACATGATTTGGACAGCGAGGGGACTTCATTGCGGAGCCGTGGAGGTGGTGGACCGGATCTACAAAGGTTGTATATCCGTTCCCTTAGTTAAAATGTTAACTAGTTTGCTTGTTTCGCCTAAATATCTAGTAAATGATCCGTAGTCGGGTTTGTAGGCACCCGTAAAATTTGATTTGTGCATGTTTGATCACTTGTGAGACTTCACTAGAGTGCCTAGGAACCCTACACCATTGTTGTACATATGATGTCTATTATAATGGATGCTTGGATGTATATAGAGAGGACTTTTTTGCTTGTCATGATAGTATGCTATTTGGTTTCACTTTATCTTAATATGTTGACTTGTATTGGTTTACTGTTTTTCTCTCACATGTTGATAAAGCCCTTAGTATTTGTACTCGACTACTGGGACTATGATGAGATCATACTAGTGGGGCCATGGTAGTCAATGAGTACATCCTATAACTGTTCCTAGTCGAGGGTATATCGAGACAAGGCATCGATACACCAGAGTAGACTAGCGTATGCGCATCTTGACCCATATGATGGGCGATGGATGATCCCATATCCATCGGTGTTTGACATCAGAGATGGTATACAGGTGCTCAGTGGAGACTGGGTACACTGGACGGACTCGCCGAGAACTCCTAGATGGTGATATACCACACGTTAGATGGAAGTTCTCTGGTGACACTGGTACAGGGTAGTCTGTAGACCCGAGATCGTCATAGAGTCTTGTGTGATTCCCACTGTGCTTTGATTTCCACCTTACCACGTCTAAGAGGGCGAGCAAAACGGTGCCTTTTGGGTACAGTCCCGAATCACATGGAGGCAATGAGCGATAGGAGGGGATTCGTCTCTCCCAGTATAGAGAGTTGATGTTGTGCTGTGTTCGATTGGCTATAACTGGAAGTCCCTGGCCAGGGATGATATAAAGATTTACTGGTAAGTGTTACCAGTAGTTTCTCGACCCGTTATGAGCCTCACATCGACATGACTTATCGGTTACTGGGGTCTGACGTATACCACCCATAGACTTGATATGCGACATATCAGACGAACAGACCGGACTGTACGGGAGTGTTACTGATTGGATTCACAGGAGAACGGACAGGCTAGCTTGTTGATCTTCTGATCGCTCAATACCTGGGTGGCTGTTACGTTTAGCTGACCGCTTGCAGCTTGTGGGTGTTTGATATGATCATCACCTGCTGCCGGCGTATTGACGATTCTTTAGAGTCCTACACAGAGGTTTCTTGGCTCAGGCAAAACGGAGTAGAGGTACATATGTGATATGTGCAGGACCGAGGATAATGCGATATGAGATACCGTATTATATTCTCGTGATATTTAGATATGAACCGGGACATCGGATCAAGTGTTGATTCGATGAATCGATACATGATATATTAGTCGGATATATACGATATAGCCGGATTGTCGGATCAAGTGTTGATTCGATGATTTAATGTATAATAATATATATGATATATTGTATTACATTATCTAATATTGGCTCGCTTTATTATTTCATTTTCTCACTGGATGATACATTGATATATATGCGATATATGTTAATTGTATTATTTTCTTTTGTTGCAAATATATAATACATATGTGATATATATTATTGTGACATGATATGAATAATAATGAAACATGTTTAGTGTTGATTAAACAAGATTAGGGTTTGATTAGGATTAGCTTCTTCTTGCACCTTCTAGAAGCTTTTCCTTTTGTCTTGGTTAAGATATTATGGTTAATATTTATCCATGACTCATTTCTAACCTAACCAAACCCTAGCTCTAGTTTATTCTCTACAAGGGTTATCCTTGTCATAACTAAACTATGGTTACATTATTAATTCATATATACATTTCATTATTCATGACAAAAGGAATTATCTAATTATTCATCATCTTCTTCTCTCTTGAGTTCTTGAAAAAGCATACTAGAAATTCCTTTTTCGATGATTTCATGTGAGATTATGATATAAAAATATAGCATAAATACTACTCCTTCATCCTCATCTAATCTAGCCCATTAGATTAGGGTGTTCACCTCTTGAGAGTGAGAGAGCTTGAGTTATTGCAACTTCGATGTAGATCATCGGAGAAATGGAACACTACAAGCTAGCATGGATCGTTCGAGTCGTGGACCTCTCTTGAGTCCGGGAGATCGTGGATCGCGGCGAAGGGACTTCTACTCGGAGCTTAAGAAGCGAAGGAGCGGACTACAAAGGTTGTAATCCCTCACTTTTAGTTATAAAGTTGTTATCTTGCATGTTTAACCCTAATAATCTAGCAAAAGATCCCGGCTTTGGGTTGTTCGGCATGTCTAAATTTTTATCCGGGCATGTTTGATGCCTTATGAACCTTCACAAGAGTGCCTAGGAACCCTACAGTGGTATCAGAGCCTAGCTAGAGCATTAGGCGATGTGTATACGAAGTTAAAACTCCGAACGAACCCCGATACGACGAAACGGACCCCTCTCTGTACATTTTTTAAAAACTGTGATTTTTCAGTATTAAAAATTCCTAAAAAATTCAGCAGGGAGATTTAATAATTACTGTGAAAATTGAGGGTCCAATCCGTACAATCCGCCGCGGAACCGCGGCCGTACCACGCTTGGGCCGCGGATCCGCGTCAGTAAAGAAGGATTAGACACTCGTTTTTACACAGTAATGTATATTTCTGTAATTGCTAATTTTTGGGTATTTTTAATCTGACTCAAGTGTTGAGTATTCTGGGGTTTATTTTGTAATCGTAGATTCGATCGGAATATTTAAATTCGTTATTATTTCCGGATATTTAGAAACTGTTAAAATGTTCGAACGGGTATCATTAACTCACTTTTTCCCGGCACGTAAAACTTTCAAGTGTCGAATTTTTTTCGGGTTTAAATCTTTCGGAAAATTGTACAAGTTAAGCGGTGGACCCTCTAGAAGACAACAAACCTTAACTCGATTATGTGACCGTCTTGAACTGCCTCTAAACCATAGGGTTTGGGGCAGTACGGCGTGCCACATGTGAGGCGTTGGTTTGACCCTTCTGCGGCTGGATCATCGGTACTGTGGCAGTTTCTGGGATTATTTGAACTCCGCTCAAGTGTTGAGCTATTTAGGAAATTTTGGGTATTTGATTATCTGTTCGGAAAGTTTAATACTGTCTATTTATCTGGAATGTGATACAATATGTGGAATTCATATAGTTAGGCATGAAATGCGAAGTTTGTGATATTTCGGATTTACGATGTCTAAAGTGATTGTGGATTCCAAATATTGTAGTTTTACACTTTCTTTTCTGTGACCGTAAGTGTAATATGTGATATCGCCGGTTTCGTTGCTATATGTCAACGACAATTGGGATGCGCATATTTACGTACGTTGATGATATGAGATATTATGTGTTGCTGTGATATGTTATATTGGATCGTCGTGTTCTGAATAGCCGGGGGTTTTATGTGAGATGAGGGTTTTTATTTTCATTCATGTAAAATTCATTTGTAATATAATATTCTTTTATTTGGGGCACTTCCAGGTTGAGGTTGATGTCACCAGTGTATATTATTTACTTTTCCGCATTAGGTAGACCCAAGGAGGGGACCACAAGTAACCGGGTTCTAGGGTCCAGTGGGAGGCCATCTCGAGGAGTCGAGACCGGGTCTCCTAACCCTAGAATTGGCAGTGTTACTTGCCGCTCTCGTAGGGGTCTTGGGATGTGGGTTTGGCTATTCGTCGCGACCGTGGAATCCGTGTTTTATACAGGCTCGTATTGAAAACATGGACGTCCTAGTATATCCAATATTTCATATATGTTCTTCTGCTGCAATGTTCTGTGATGAGATCATATTACTGTCTGAGACGAATGCTTATACTATATATATATATGCTGATATATAAATATTACTGCTTTCGTTTCTTCTGTGATGCTTAGGAAGCATAAGCTGATGGGATTTTATTAATGAGATTAATAAAAAGAAAAGAAACCTAAAAGATATTGTAGAATAAAAACTTTATAAAAAGAGTAGCTACAGTTTTGCTTTGCACAGCGGTATATATGATATGCCCTGCACCTTATTCGATGAGGAAAAAGCCGAGATCCCTTCACCGGGAGTGACCTCTTTAGCGAAACTTGCAGATGCTAAAAACTCGCGGTTTAGTTTTTGACAGCTTATATAGTTCTTGCTTTTCACAGCGGTATATATGATATATCCTGCACCTTATTCGATGAGGAAAGAGCCGAGATCCCTTCACCGGGAGTGACCTCTTTAGCGAAACTAGAAGCCTCAAAACACTCCTTTTCAAAATCACTCGATTCTATGACGATATCAAGTTCATTACGCTCAAGGTTTTCTGAAAAACCTGCGTAGCCCTCCGTCATTTCAGATAGATATTACTTAGTATTCGTGCTACGTTTGTTGGCCTGCGTCAAGGCGTAGTGTGCGGTAGCTAACTAATACTTATCTGTAACATGAGATGAGATTGGATTACGGTAGTCGTACGACTCTGTTGGCCTGCATCAAGGGTCATGCGGGTAGGTTTAATTCAATCAAGAAATGTACGGGTTGAACTTGACTAGCGGACTATGGTTTGTTGGCCTGCGTCAAGGTCATAGAACGCTAGGGGTAAAAAATATTATCAGGAATTTCAAGTGTTGAAATTTGCAATGAGATTGCATACCTCCTATAAGATAGTTGGATCCCGATACCCACTACGAGTAAGTGTTACTCCTGGGAGAGTTTTACACAGGACAATTAGCCGATCAAGTAGGTGTCTAGAAAAGTGTTAACGAGGTTACACCTCTGGGAAAATGAGGTTTACTTTAATTAGGTCCGTGCGAAAGCATGGGGAACCTCCCTCAAGTGCCGACACTGATCTGGCTAAAAGATTGAAGAAATTGTAGGGTGTAATTAATCCCGGCTAATCTTACCTTTTAGGGTTTGAAGGAAGATTTGATAAAAACAGCGGGAGACATCCTGATTAGATAAGATAATAACCAATCTAATCTTGCAAGAGCATACGCTAAAGTGTTTCCTTCTCTCTCTCTCCAGGTAGCGACCGTGTCAGGATTTAATCAAGATAATAATATAGATGTATTAGCTGAACCCGCTTATTATACTGAGCAGGGGATCGTTGGTCCCGTTTTTTCTTATAAGAGTTATAAGACTGAACAGGAAACAGGAGAATATCTGGATTCTCACGCCGCCCAAAAAGAACATGCATGCTGATGCATCTTCTTCGGGTGTGTTAGTTATTGAGAACTGTTTCTCAGTTTACCCTATGTCCTGGGTATTAGATACCGGATCAGGATCCCACATATGTAAATTGCTAAATGGGCTACGGAAAGGTAGAGAACTGGGAAGAGGTGATCATTCCGTTCAAGTAGGGAATGGTGCAAGTATTGCAGCCAAAGCAGTTGGCGAATATCACCTAGTATTACCAAGTCGTAATACACTGATTCTGAATGAGTGCTATTATATACCGAACATGATGTGCAACATTATATGAGTTCCTTTATTAAGTAAAGAAGGATATAATTTTGTAGTACAGGATAATGTTATGAATATCTTCCTAAATCAAAAGTTGATTGCATTAGGCTCGTTACATAATGGCATATTCATTCTCAATCAAAATACAGTCCTTAATATACAAAAACACACACAAGAGGAAAAGTTCAGAAATGAACGAATCCTACTTGTGGCATTGTAGACTTGGTCATATCAATGCGACACGACTGGCTAAGTTATATAAGGATGGATATTTGAATCCGTTCGAATTATCATCATATGATACTTGCCATTCATGTCTCAAAGGAAAAATGACCAAAGCTTCGTTTAGTGGACACGGAGAGAGAGTTACGGAACTCTTAGGACTGGTACATAGTGATGTATGCGGTCCCATGTCTGCGCATGCCAGGAACGGTTCTTCCTACTTCATTACATTCACTGACGATCTCTCTAGATACGGACATGTGTTCCTAATAAAACACAAGTCTGAAGCTTTTGAGAAATTCAGAGAATATAAGCACGAAATAGAGAACCAAACGGACAAAAGTATTAAGATCCTTCGATCTGATCGAGGAGGAGAATACTTAAGCAATGAGTTCCCAGATTATCTAAAAGAGAATGGGATTCTCTCTCAGCTTACTCCTCCTTATACACCACAGCACAACGGTTTATCGGAGCGGAGGAATCGCACGCTATTAGATATGGTGCGCTCTATGATGAGTACAACTGAGTTACCTATTTCCTTCTGGGGATATGCACTGGAAACGCTGCAGACCTATTGAATATGGTTCCCACCAAATCTGTGCCCCACTCCATATGAGATATGGAAAGGAAAGAGACCATATCTTAATTATGTTAGGATATGGGGTTGTCCGGTATATGTGAAAACACAAAATCCGGACAAACTCGGCGCAAGGTCTATTCTGTGCAAGTTTATTGGATTTCCCAAACATTCGCGCGGGTATATCTTCTACCACACCGAAGAACAAAAGGTGTTTGTTTCTCGGCACGCCACCTTTTTGGAAAAGGAATTTCTTACAAAAGAAATTAGTGGCAATGAGGTAGAACTGGAAGAAGTTCCAGTAGAACAAACTACAACAGATGATTTAGTGGAACTAGAGGATTCAGTAGTACACGATGAACCCCAGCCTCTCCGCCGATCTAGTAGGGTTTCTCATCCACCTGAGAGATACTACGGTTTTCTCATTGATGGTGGAAGCGAGGATTGCATCATGGAAGATGATGACCCGACTAGTTTCGAGCAGGCCATCACGAGTGGTGACTCTATGAAATGGCTGGATGCAATGCGATCTGAGATGGAATCCATGTACACCAACAAAGTATGGACTTTAGAAAATGCTCCTGAAGGGGTAAAACCCATTGGGAGCAAGTGGATCTTTAAAAAGAAATTTGGTGTAGATGGAAAAGTTGAGACTTTCAAAGCTAGACTTGTAGCAAAGGGTTTTCGTCAACGACCAGGTGTGGATTATGACGAAACCTTTTCTCCAGTGGCTATACTTAAGCCCATCCGGATCTTACTTGCCATTGCTGCATACCATGACTACGAAATCTGGCAAATGGATGTTAAGACCGCCTTTCTAAACGGTGATTTAGAAGAGAGCGTGTACATGACTCAGCCAGAGGGCTTCGTAGATAGTGGGAGCAGCGGAAAGGTGTGCAAGCTGCTTAAATCCATTTATGGGTTAAAGCAAGCATCGCGGAGTTGGAACATCTGTTTCGATGTTGTAGTAAAAGAGTTTGACTTCATCAAAAATATAGATGAACCTTGTATCTATAAGAAGGTAGCAGAGGGTAAGGTTATCTTCCTCGTATTGTACGTGGATGACATACTCTTGATAGGAAATGACATTCCTATGCTGCAATCAGTCAAGCTCTTCTTATCACAGAGATTCTCAATGAAAGATCTAGGTGATGACTCCTGCATATTGGGAATCATGATATATAGAGATAGATCTAAACGGATACTGGGATTGTCCCAATCCAGGTACATTGACACCATACTAAAGAGGTTTAGTATGGAAGAATCCAAGCATGGGAACCAACCCACGATCTCTGGACCCACTCTCTCCAAAGAGATGTCTCCCAAGACTGATTTGGAGAGAGCTCGCATGCAAGGGATACCCTATGCTTCGGCAGTAGGCTCTATCATGTATGCGATGCTATGTACCAGACCCGATGTAGCATACTCACTAAGTGTAGTGAGTCGGTATCAAGCAGATCCTGGAGAGAGTCACTGGACAGCTGTGAAGAACATTCTCAAGTACTTACGAAGGACTAAGGAGATGTTCTTGGTCTATGGTAACGGAGAACTCCAGGTGGAGTCCTTTACCGATTCCAGCTTCCAAAGTGATAAGGACGACTCTAAGTCGCACTCGGGTTTTGTCTTTACCCTCAATGGAGGGCCGGTATGTTGGAAGAGTTCCAAACAGGATACCGTTGCAGACTCGACGATAGAGGCTGAATACATCGCTGCTAACGATGCTGCCAAAGAGGCTGTCTGGATAAAGAAGTTCATTAGTGAACTTGGAGTGGTTCCATCCATGGAGCATCCAATACCTCTGTATTGCGATAACAATAGAGCTGTGGCTTTGGCCAAGGAACCCAGGTCCCATCAAAAGTCCAGACATATTCTGAGGCGGTATCACCTGATCAGGGAGATAGTTGATCGCCGGGAGATCGAGGTCAGGAGAGTAGATACGAAGGACAAAACTGCGGATCCATTCACGAAGGCTATTCCCCAGATACAGTTTGAGAGATTATTCGGGATGCTAGGTATGAGATACTACAGCAGCTGGCCTTAGTGCAAGTGGGAGATTGTTAGTTATGTATATGCCCTAGAGGCCATTGTTGTACATATGATGCATATTATAATGGATGCTTGGATGTATATAGAGAGGACTTTCTTGCTCGTCATGATAGTATGCTATTTGGTTTCACTTTATCTTAACATGTTGACTTGTATTGGTTTACTGTTTTTCTCTCACATGTTGATAAAGCCCTTAGGATTTGTGCTCGACTACTGGGACTATGATGAGATCATACTAGTGGGGCCATGGTAGTCGATGAGTACATCCTATAACTGTTCCTAGTCGAGGGTATATCGAGACAGGGCATCGATACACCAGAGTAGACTAGCGTATACGCATCTTGACCCATATGATGGGCGATGGATGATCGCATATCCATCGGTGTTTGACATCAGAGATGGTGTACGGGTGCTCAGTGGAGACTGGGTACACTGGACGGACTCGCCGAGAACTTTCAGATGGTGATATACCACACGTTAGATGGCAGTTCTCTGGTGACACTGGTACAGGGTAGTCTGTAGACCCGAGATCGTCATAGAGTCTTGTGTGATTCCAACTGTGCTTTGATTTCCACTTTACCACGTCCAAGAGGGCGTGCAAAACGGTGGCCTTTGGGTACAGTCCCGAATCACATGGAGGCAATGAGCGATAGGAGGGGATTCGTCTCTCCTGGTATAGGGAGTTGATGTTGTGTTGTGTTTGATTGGCTATAACTGGAAGTCCCTGGCCAGGGCTGAAATAGAGATTTACTGGTAAGTTTTACCAGTAGTTTCTCGACCCGTTATGAGCCTCACATCGACACGACTTATCGGTTACTGGGGTCTAACGTATACCACCCCTAGACTTGATATGCGACATATCAGACGAACAGACCGGACTGTACGGGAGTGTTACTAATTGGATTCACAGGAGAACGGACATGCTAGCTTGTTGATCTTCTGATCGCTCAATACCTGGGTGGCTATTACGTTTAGCTGACCGTTTGCAGCTTATGGGTGTTTGATATGATCTTCACCTGCTACCGGCGTATTGACGATTCTTTAGAGTCCAACACACAGGTTTCTTGGCTCAGGCAAAACGGAGTAGAGCCACATATGTGATATGTGCAGGACCGAGGATAATGCGATATGAGATACCGTATTATATTCTCGTGATATTTAGATATGAACCGGGACATCGGATCAAGTGTTGATTCGATGAATTGGTACATGATATATTAGTCGGTTATATACGATATAGCCGGATTGTCGGATCAAGTATTGATTCGATGATTTAATGTATAATAATATATATGATATATTGTATTACATTATCTAATATTCGCTCGCTTTATTATTTCTTTTTCTCACTGGATGATACATTGATATATATACGATATATATTAATTGTGTTATTTTCTTTTGTTGCAAATATATAATATATATGTGATATATATTATTGTGACATGATATGAATAATAATGAAACATGTTTAGTGTTGATTAAACAAGATTAGGGTTTGATTAGGGTTAGCTTCTTCTTGCACCTTCTAGAAGCTTTTCCTTTTGTCTTGGTTAAGATATTATGGTTGATATTTATCCATGACTCATTTCTAACCTAATCAAACCCTAGCTCTAGTTTGTTCTCTACAAGGGTTATCCTTGTCATAACTAAACTATGGTTACATTATTAATTCATATATACATTTCATTATTCATGACAAAAGGAATTATCTAATTATTCATCATCTTCTTCTCTCTTGAGTTCTTGAAAAAGCTTACTAGAAATTCCTTTTGTGATGATTTCATGTGAGATTATGATATAAAAATATAGCATAAATACTACTCCTTCATCCTCATCTAATCTAGCTCATTAGATTAGGGTGTTCACCTCTTGAGAGTGAGAGAGCTTGAGTTATTGCAACTTCGACGTAGATCATCGGAGAAACGGAACACTACAAGCTAGCATGGATCGTTCGAGTCGTGGAGCCTCTCTTGAGTCCGGGAGATCGTGGATCACGGCGAAGGGACTTCTACTCAGAGCTTACGAAGCGAAGGAGCGGACTACAAAGGTTGTAATCCCACACTTTTAGTAATAAAGTTGTTATCTTGCATGTTTAACCCTAATAATCTAGCAAAGATCCCGGCTTTGGGTTGTTCGGCACGTCTAAATTTTTATCCGGGCATGTTTGATGCCTTATGAACCTTCACAAGAGTGCCTAGGAACCCTACAGCGGGAAGAACTTCTCCAGGAAACTCTTCGAAAAATCCGCCCACTTGATCGGCTTGGGCAAGCGGGTCTCCTCCACAAGCCACCATTCACGGGCGTAGTCCTCTAACTGAATGCACACCATATCCACTCTTTTATCATCTGGAATCTGTGCTGCAATAAGTAAGTTCTCCGTGTCAACTAGCCACTGCTCCGCTGGCAACGGCTCCTCCAAACCAGTAAAGACAGACAGACCCAAACGCCTGAAATCTGCTACGGTCCCCACTAGATCAACTGGTTTAGCTCCAACATTGTTCACGGACTGCTGAACAGTCCGCAAACCTTCCTGAAACGATTCGGCTTGCTGCTAGATCAGCTCGGTCTACCTCTTTTGATTCTCCAGCATTCTCCGTATCACTCGAAGCATTGCGGCTTCGTCAACACGCCTTTGGTACGTCTTCAGATTCTTGTCTGCCATATTCCTGAAATCAAAACACTCAAAGATTAGCATGATAACAGATTCAAAATATAGATCAAGGCTAGAACTCCAAGTCACTTAAATAAAGTACGGCATTGTAACTATGCCGCGGTATCATAGCTACAATTACATAACTCCACCCAAGTCGCCTAAGTTCTAGAGATAACAAGGAATCATGTTTCGATTCGATATGCAAAGAAAGTTTGCACACCGTAAAAGATATAATCAGGAAGAACTTAGATTCAAGAACGGTAAAACGGCAAGGTGGCAGGATATGTTTCCTAAACACGGGTATTCTGATTCGTGTATTGGGTACAATACCCAACTACAAAAGAATCAACCCGACTAACCTATGTCTCTGATACCAAAAACCCATTTCACGCCCCGCTTCCCAGAGTACGTTAAATTGGGTATCTGACATAGCCAACCATGCTACCTGTGGGTAGGAAGTATCCATCCACAGTCATATTACGGCTGTAGAGATATCAAGAATCAAAATATAACTATCTAATACATGTCCATAAGCCAAGATAACATGAGTCATGAATAATAAAAGTGCGGAAGCAAAAGATCCAATACAAAATAACTGGAATGTATGTCCTATAATGCGGGCTCACATCAGGAATAAAATGCAGAAAATAAAAGAACTAACTACTACTGAAACCTCACTGCTCAGCCTGCTGGCTGAAGTACTCCTACTCGGACTACAGCAAAGATACGGAATCTGGGCCATGCAAAACCCAGACGTCAGCGCGTCATGTCATTAAGTAATAAAGTATAAACAGGGCAACAGGCAATGCACATAATCATGAATGATAAAGCAAGTGTAATAGTAATATAAATTAGGGCAGTGAAGTGTAGTGTGCAGGGAGTAAACTAAACTGTTCTATTGGGTTTTCTACTCTCAAGTCTTTGAAATCAATTTGATGAATCATCAATGTAACTCAATAGTATCCCGTGCATGCCCGGGACCACGGTCTAAGACTCTTGGGCTAAAACCGAGACGTGCCGCTAGGCACTAACAGGAAAAGAGTATAGACCAACGATGTCAGCAGCATCGTCACGAGGCGGGCCTAGCCTCTAAAACTGATCAGTAAAAGCAAGCAACTGTCGAGTTACAAGTCAGGATTTCATCATTGATTTCCCCATATCCCCAAGTTATGTATGTCAAGTCAGGTATTCAGTAATCAAGAACTAATGCCAACACAGGATCAGGTAAGAGCAGGTTTGTCTGGATAGACAACAGGAACGGCCCGTGAGGACTACATGTCAGGTTTGTTGGCATTAGACACAAGATCAGGTAACGGGTCAAGCCATGGCACATCAGGTCAAGTCAAGTAGTGTACGGTACCATGTCGGGTCAATCAATATGTGTGTAGCAAGGCATGCCAGGGTGTAAAAGATAACATGTGGGTACTCATAAACAGCTAGCATAATAATGGTTATAAATAATCAAGCATGACTATCAACAACACAATACAAGCAATAGGTTAAGCAATAAATGCAGATTTAACTAATTAGCCATACGGTTATCAGTGTGTGTTTAAGAGATGGTGTCAGCATTATATGAATACCGTATAACAGATGTGAATGCTAAAACCAGGTTAATAAGTATTGAGTACTCTAGGGATGCGACGACATGTATAATCTGTTCAATGGATGCAGTTGTAATTAAACCGGTTAAAGATGCACATGGATGTCCGATAGGTTAAAACTGGATAAAAGGGGTATCATGGCTATAAACAAAAGTGATCACGTGGTCTATCATTTACAGGTGATTACTATGTATAAATAATTAGATGCAACAATTAAGTTTCAAGTTCGAGATCATGAAATATGTAACGGAACTTTATACGGTTAACTTGAAACCCAATACTTTCGATTCTATTTAGAGATTTAATAGGAAATAAATAAATTAACATAAGAATAGTTTAAATAGCATGTAGCAAGTTTCACTTGCCTCGACGGGTCGCGAAACGGAAAACGGAACGATATGCGTCGGCGGGGAAAAATCGCGACGCGTGCACAGTTCACGGAATGAACCCAAACGATAAAGAGTGGAGTCACACGGGTCAGAGGTACTTGCTGGGTCATCGGGAAACGTCGTCGGCACCGTCGGATTCCGGCGAACAGCGACAACAGAAAAACCAAAATTTTAACAAGAAAAGAAAAGATAGCAAGGAAAGGAACAGAGGAGGGGTGAGGGTACTAAAGCATACAGGGTTGCAGAGGGGTGCTGTGGTGGCGGGGAGACCAGCCGTGGCGAGATCGACGGCTCCGACGATGAACAGTAACCACCTTTCAAAAAAACTACAACAACAACTTTTCAGAAAAAGGGTAAAGAAGAAAAAGAGAAGAATGAGATGGAGAAGGCGCTTACTGGGAGTTGTGCACGATGCCAGGGACGCGGGGACGAGTCACTGATGGCAACACTTCCGGCGATGCACAAGGTGCAAGGGTGCAGGGGGCGCGGCTGCTGGTGCAGGGTGCTCGGGAGAGAACGAAGGAGGAAGAAGAGAAGGTGGAGGCGACGAGGGTGGGCAGCGGCGATGAACGACGATGATGGCGTCGGCGCTAGGGCAACGGTGAGAGGAGGAAGGCGGCTAGGGTTTTCCTGGGATGGGTTCTGTTGTTTAATGCAGAAGAAGAATGAAATTATAAAGAGGAGAAGAGAGAGAGAGAGAGAGAGAGACGCGGGGAGAGAGAGAGAATCGCGAGAGGAGAGAGACAGAGAAGAAGAGAGAGATCGAGAGGAGAGAAAAAATGAAGAAGAGAAAGAAAGTTGGCAGTTAGCGTAGGAGAGAGAGAGAAAGAGAAGGAGAAGAGAGAGAGGGAGAGAAAATGTGGGGCCTAGGGGGTTAAAGTGAAACGTGATTGGTTGGAGGATGGAAATATGAAAGGATTTTAAAGATTTTCTTGGTGTAAACGATAGCGTTGGGTTTTAAAATTTATAGGTTGTAAAGAAAATATTTTGGAAGGTAAAATACTAAAAAAATAGGATTCGGCGGAAATACAAAATATTTCAAAATTGCGTCCGGGTCGGATCCAAAAATTTGAATTTGAAATATGAAAAATATCGGCAGATTCCAAATATTAAAATGAAGGATTTTATAATTAAAAAGCATACCCCTAAGAATGGACGCACGTATGTGCGCGTAGCCGTCCAAACATGTTTGTTTCACTGAACGGGATGAGAACACGATGCAAGGACGCTACCACAGGGTTAGGGGTGCCAAGCAAGCCATGTCAATTATTTTTAATTTATTTTTAACAGACTTAAATTGTTATATGTAAAATATGACATGTCGTGGTGTGTTATAACTAGTAACAGTCAAATCAGGATAAATGAAAATAAATATCACACACCATACATACGGAAACAGAAATTTGTAGAACTGGACTCGGTTGTTACAAACATTCAAAGCGATCTCGCTCAAATTAGGTCTTCAATGATTCAATTTCCTAAAGTTTACAAAACTCATAAGACTTAAGAATCGTTTTAGAATTTAATCATCATCATCTACCTATTCTCTTGATTCCGCTAAAAGCAGAGATTTCACTCAAACATCATGAAAAAGAAAAGAATCAAGAATCGGTAACTTTTCATAATGCAAGAATGTAAAGAAAAGCAAGATTTAGAATTTTCACCTTTTATTAATCAACGCTTAGGTACAATTCACTCAAAGATTACAAGATTTGAGGAGGTAACTAGATCGTCGAAACTAGCTTCACTTCGGTCTTCTTGAGTCGCGGATCTTCGTGGATCTCTTGCTCGGATGAAGATCGGCGTTGCTTCAAAGGATCTTCATTTGCTTGCTTGAGACTCTTCTTAAAATGATCTCGGTTTGGCTTTGGATTAGGGTTTTGGATCACAAGTTGTGTCACTCAACTTGTGTGTGGATTTGATGTACAACGATCAACTACCGAACTAATGAAGCCATAGGTGCCTTTTTATAGTTTTCCCCTTAGCTTCTCCTAAAAGCTAGGTCAATCTTCCCTTGGAAGCTAGGTAGTTGAAGAGAAGTTTCTAGATTAAGGTAGTTAGTTAGCTTATAGGAGAAGACTTGCTGTTGGAGGGAAACTTCTGGAGAATTCGAGGGATTGAAGCGTCTTGAAGAAGTTTTGCCGTTGAGAAGAAGCCACGTGGAGAAATTTCAGTCGCTGATGAGTCGGATCGGCCACGGATCCGCGGCGGATCGGCCTGACTCGGTCACGGATTCGCGGCCATATGAGGTGATCTCTGCATGAATTTTCCAGTGCTGATTTATGTTGGCTTTATGGCTCCTTCCTGATGTCTGGAATATTTTTATACTTTCTTGTTTACTGCCAGATCACAAGTCTTGGACTTGATGTATTTTATCAGCACTTTTAGGAGTTCCGGCTCTTTTACCTGGAGAATTTCCTGCACACAATCTCAAGACAAGTGTTGAGATACACAAATCATGCATGTAGTGATAAACACACAATTTTCCTCATAATGACGGTTATAATGTATAACACATGTTATTTGATACTTTGCAGATGGATTGCTAATATGTGCTATATTTATACCAAACACTTTTAGATAATTATAAAGAGTAGGGAATTGATGTGTTAAGAATGCAATATTTTCGACTGATCAGATGACAGAGTGACTGTCAGAGTTATAGTTTTCCCTCTTCACGAGGGGCAGTAGTTTGGACAGGTTGTCCAAGCGGATACTGAGGGAGGCATGGCACAGATTACTGATTAAATTCAGTAGACGGTACAGTCTAAGAAGTTTGCTAGATTTGGAGTTCATTTATGAACTGGTTCCCATCAGATATCCAGACATATTCTAAGACAGGTATTGCTCATTTCGGGTGATGGTTTTCTCCTCAAACTTGAGATAAAGAAAGACATAGAAAAAAACATTGGAGTGGATCCACTTACTGAGGCTATTTCTCGAACGCAATAGTTTTACAAACAAGCTTTGTGAAACTGATTAGTAGAGAAGTTGGGTGTTCGGTATCATACGGGCTGTGAGTATGCGACACCGCAATAATTAGCATTAAGTGAAAGTGGGAGATTGTTGGCTATAGTGCCCTCAGGTCAATTATTGGATCGCAGGCACGAGATTGTAATGATTGAGAGAGGACCTATACTTGTAGAACAGTCATACTCGAGATGATAGTATGCTATCTAGTTTGTCTTTATCATCATGTACATGCTTCAGGTGACATTACAGATCACTATTACATGTTGATAGAGCCCATATGATTCTTGCTTGACTACCAGCAGTATATGGCGATCATATACGTGGGAGTTGGGTGGTCTATAAGCACATCCTTAAAATGTCCCTAGTCGTGGGAGTTTTGAGACTGGGCATCGATACTCCAAGAGTAGACTAGTGTATACTGATCGAGACCCCGACGAGGGGCGGCGGCTGGTCTCACAAGCCATTGGTGTTAGTTGGTTCACCTAAGATGTATACAGGTGCTCATTGGGTTATGAGTACACCGTACGGACTCGCCGGGAACATGTTAGTTGGTATTATACCTATTGTCAGATAGCAATTCCCTGGTGACATGTGTACAGGTTAGTCTATCGACCTGAGATCGTCATTTTCTTGTGTGAGTTCCCATTGTTCTTTGATTACTGTTAGTGATATATGCCCTAGAGGCCATTATTGTATCATACTGGATTGTATATTACTTAATGGGATCTTGAGATATACACAGATATAGTAATTGTATTGCTCGAAATAGTAGTTTGCTACCTGGTTTGTTTCTACCTCAATATGTGCATGTGTTTTAATAGCATACGCTTATACATATTTGTATAGCCCTTAGGATCTTTGCTTGATTACCAGCGTTGTGATGGCAATCACACTAGTGGGGTTTGGATAGTCTATAAGCACATCCTATACAGGTCCCTAGTTTTATGATTATCGAGACGGGGCATCGATACTCCACAGTAGACTAATGTATACGCTTCTCATCCCAGCATGGGAGATGGTCTGTCCCATAGCCATCAGTACGTCGTACTGGAGATAGTATGCGGGTGCTCATTAGGTTATGAGTACACTGGAGAGGACTCGACGGGAACTGTTGGTGGGTATTATACCTGTCGTCGGGTAGCAGTTCCCATGTGACATGAGTACAACTTAGTCCGTCGACTTGACACTGCTGCTTCGCCTCAAGTGTGTTCCCACTGTACTTTGATTACTACCCTACCACGGCTCAAAAGAGTCGTGCAAACAGGTAGTAGTTGGGTGCAGTCCCGTTGCACTTGGAGGCAGTGGCGGTTAGATAAGATTCATCTCTCCCTGTATTGGGGGTTGATATCGTGTTGTTCGGAAGGCCATTACACAAAGTCCTTGGTCAAGCAAGCGAGATTTATTGGTAGGTACTCCAGTAGTTTCTCAGGGTGTATTGGGAAACTCTCCGACATGACTTATTGCGCTATTAGGGGTCTGACGATTACCGCCCCTAGGACCGATACTCTTAGACGAACAGACCAGATTGTACAGATATTGTCACATTCAGGCTCAGTAGGAGTTCGGATGGGTTTTCCTCATCGGCTTTCTTATCGACATCTACCTGGGGACCGTTACATGCAGCTAGTACCGCTTGTGGCCTGTGTTAAACCCACTGCCAGCGTAGTGTCGAGTCTTTAGAGTCCCACACAGAGAGTTTCCTTGCACCGAGCAAAAGGTGTAGATGATGTATGGTTTTACGACAGGCTTCGATCACTTACGTGCACTTGTGCGTGTATGATGTTCGGGCGGATAATACTAGTGAGCTTTAGTTTAATCCGGATCTTAGTATTATATTGATGGATCAGTTTTGTCTCTTTGTATTCGTGTTTCTCAGAACTCGAATGCGGGTATGTATATACGGATGAGAGGAGCACAAAAGGAGACACCTCATTAGGGTTTTGACTATTTACTTGATTAAAACAATTATGAGGTGGAGTAAAGTATTTGTTATTTTTGTAAATGATAATTGAGGCATGGCTACTTGTTTTGACTACTTCACTTTGTTTGACCTTTTGACTTGGCTTGACCACTTGACTTGGTTTAACTATTTGACTTAGATATTTTTGTGAGATATTTTGTGACCTAGATATTTTGATGAGATATTTTTCAAGCCATGCTTGTGGTCATGTCAAGTTAGCCATCTCATTTTCATTTATCAAAATCAGTTCTCTTTCCTTAAGTGAGCTCTCATGTTAGCTCTCTTCTTCTTCCTCACTTCAAAACCCTAAAAGCTCTCATGTGTTGAGAATCCTAGCGTTTCAAGAGACAAATAAATCCATCTTCATACTCTTCATCACCTAGGCTATCAAGTTTAGCAAGCTTGATGCCCTAGTTACCTCGGTTTTGAGGTGGAGCTCGGACTATAGACTCTCGGTTGGATCGTCTTTGACTCGAGGAGGCTGTCGAAGAAGCTACGATCCGGATCGATCCTTGGAGGCTACGTAGATGAGGAGGAAAGCGATGAAGACCCGAAGGACATGTATTGTGAGGTATAACTTTATATCCGAGTAGTTAAACCATAAGTAGTTTGCTAGCTAGGGTTTATGGACGATCTTTGGTTCTAGTCGGTGTTGCGAAGCTCGTAAAATCATTTTTTGCAAATTCCGCCTCCTCACGAACATGTGGGGTGCGCGACATCGACTTACAATTACTACCCTACCACGGCTCAAAGGAGTCGTGCAAACAGGTTTTAGTTGGGTACAGTCACGAGCCACATGGATGTAGTGAGCGGATCGTCAGGGAATTCGTCTCTCCCGGTATTGGGGGTTGATGTCGCGGTGTGCATGGGTGACCATCACCAGAAATTCTTGGTCAAGGTAGTCGAGAATTATTGATTCAGATCAGTAGTTTCTTAGGTGGTGATGGGCTTCATACCGACACTAAATGTCGCGTTATTAGGGGTCTGACTTTATCCACCCCCTAGACTCGATATGCGATACTCATAGACGGACGGATCGGACTGCACGGATATTGTCACTGTCAGGCTCGTAGGGTTTCAGGATGAGTTTACTCATTGGCCTCACTTTCGCTTAATACCTGGGCAGCCGTAACGTACAGCTAGTGCCACTGACGTACTTGTGGTTAAACCCACTGCCAGCGTATTGATGAGTCTTTAGAGTCCCACACAGAGGGTTTCACTGCTTCGGGAAAAACGTTGTAGAGGCCGTATGGTTTTATGGAAGGGTTCGATCATATACGTTCACTTGTGCATGGATCATGATCGGACGGATAATACTAGTGGACTTTGGTTTAAGCCGGATCCTAGTATTTTATTGTTGGATTATTTTCATCTCTTAGTATTTGTATTCAGTCAGAACACGAATGCGAGTATGTATATACGGATGAGGGGTATTCTTGTAATTCATTACAAGATTACTTTAGTGGTTGCCATTTCTTTTTGTGGTGTAGGGTGTTTTCCGTCACCCCATTGAGATGGGAATACGCGCGTGCTTATCAGGCATACTACTGATTCCCCCTACCTAGGGTAGACCGGGGTTTAATGATTGTAGGGAACCGAATCTCCGGCAGCCGCGAACTAAGCTGCCGTTAATTACCCCTCGCCTTTGGAGCGAGGGAACCTCCGATTGACGGGTTAAACTGGTCATGCGAACTCAATGTGCAGTATACGTGTCTTGTGTTTTCAAAGGGGTTTTTGGATATATCGGGAGCCACGAAGAGTTTTTACGGGGGTCCCGCTACCCGGATAGCGGGCTGGGGGTCAAGGGGGCTAGCAGCCCCCTTGCGGGGTGCGGGGCAACGCCCCGTTAGAATTTTTTTTTTCAACAGTGGCAGTGTCGTGGAGTATGTGTGTGTGTACATATGTATGCATATGTATATATGTATATATGTATATATATAAAAAAAAGAGGGGGAAAAAGGGCATCCAAGGGATGCGTGGGGCTAGCACCTTGAGCGCTGTGCGCTGAGGTGCAAACGCGCCACGTATCGGCACGTGGGCGCCTTGCGCTCGAGCGCTGTGCGCTGGAGCGCAGGCGCGGCACGTGTCGGCCCGTGGGCGCTTTGCGCTCGAGCGATGGGCGCTTGAGCGCAGGCGCGCCACGTGTCGGCACGTGGGCGCTTTGCGGCGTGCCACGTGTCGGCATGTGGGCGCTTTGCGCTGGAGCGTAGGGCGCTGGCGAGAAAAAAGGGGCTTTTAGTCCCAGAAATAGGGTTTAGAGTGGAGTTAAACTCCTAAAAATGTTTTGGTTGAGGAAATGGGTTCTTCTTCTTCCTCCTCTGTTGGCTGGATCAAGAGATGTGAGATCTAAAAATCTCTTCTTTTTGAGGTCTAATGACATATCCAAGTTCCCTTTTGTGGGTTTTGTGGCGAAAAACTATTTAGTTTTATAAAATGAAGAGTAAAACTCTTGATTTAATTCAATGAAAGAAGAAGGTTTTGGAACCTTGAAGAAGGAGGAAAGATCTCAGATCTAAAAATTTTTGGAGAGAGAAAAAGTTATTGAGATATTTCATTATCTTTGCCTTTATAGGCCATACACTTTACACATAGCCCCTTGGGCTTCACAAAATGGCATTTTGCCTATCCCATGGCTCATGTGCCATTTCTTTTTGCACATAAGCCACGGGCTTTACAAAAATTTGGCTTTATGCCTATTTTTCATACATTTATTCATAAAATAAAAATACAAGAAATACAACAAAATTACTTATTATAAATTTTTTATCTTGGCATGGGGAGAGGCCGGCCGCTTCATGTTCGGGCTCGACCCAGGCATGGGCCTACTGGATCTAGGCTTGGGCCCGCTTGGCTTGGGGTTGACTTCGATTTTGACTTGGTCAACCGGGGTGTAAATTTTTACCCCAACAAATTGCCTCCCATCAATAAATGCACACCGCATATGTAGGTCGTGTGCATGAAATTGATGGATCTTCTTTTACTTGGAGGCGACCTGATTTGGTTCCTGCTTTTTGGGAAGCTGGCACTGCCCTTTTTACGACATGGATGGTCATTGCTTGACATGTCCCCGAGACGGAATGTCCGTGATAGACGTTTCCCTGGCCCGGAGTGATCTGGTTCCCGGTTTGTTGGAATCCTGCGCTGCCCTTTTTATGACATGGACGGTCAATGCTGCCCTTTTTGCGACTTGGACGGTCGATGCTGCCCTTTTAGCGACTTGGACGGTCGGTGCTGCCCTTTTAGCGACGTGGACGGTCGATGCTGCCCTTTTTGCGACTTGGACGGTCGGTGCTGCCCTTTTTGCGACATGGAAGGTCGGTGCTGCCCTTTTTGCGACATGAACGGTCGATGCTGCCCTTTTTGCGACTTGGACGGTCGGTGCTGCCATTTTAGTGACGTGGACGGTCGATTTTGCCCTTTTTGCGACGTGGACGGTCGTTGCTGCCCTTTTAGCGACGTGGACGGTCGATGCAGCCAGTTTAGCGACATGGACGGTCGTTGCTGCCATTTTAACGATGTGGACGGTCGGTGCTGCCATTTTAGCGACGTGGACGGTCGGTGCTGCCATTTTTGCGACTTGGACGGTCGGTTCTACCCTTTTTGCGACTTGGACGGTTGTTGCTGCCCTTTTAGCGACGTGGACGGTCGGTGCTGCCATTTTAGCGACGTGGACGGTCGATGCTACCCTTTTTGCGACTTGGACGGTCGATTCTGGATTTGACTTGCCCTGCTTCTTGCGGCGTCAGGGATGAAGTTGACTTGTTTCCGAGGTGGAATTTGATTCTGCCAGGGAGGTCATTGGTTGTTTTGTTGACTTGATATGATTTGGGTTGACATCAGCATCGCTAGGCTGGAATATGGTACCAGGAGCGAATCATCATTTGTCAGGATTTGGGGATTTTGGTTTTGGCATCAGCATCGCTGCTCTGGAATATGGTACCAGGAGTGAATCATCATCTGCTATGAGGAGATTTCCCTCGTTCCCAGTTTAACGACTTAGGGGTCATCTGTTCCTAGTTTAACGACTTAGGGGTCATCTGTCCCTAGTTTAAAGACTTAGGGGTCTATTGGATTGGAGTTTGGGATTTTAGGGTTAGGGTAGACATCAGCGTTGCTAACACTGAAGCATACGTGCTAGGAGAAATTCATCATTTTACTATTCCTGTTGGGGGAGCGATGGCTTAGGAAACAGGTTTAGGTCCCTATCACCTAAGGCTTTTCAATTTTATCGGCTGTGAGGGTCCCATAAAAGCATTTTCTCCCTACGAGTCGTAAGGATCCCGCAGGTTTATTTTCTCCTTAGGAGTCGTGAGGACTCCCAAGTGTGTTTTTCCTTTATGAGTCGTAAGGATCCCACAAAGGTTTGTTCTCCTCATGTATCGTGGGGACACATGAGTGGGCCTTCTCAATGGAGCATAATTCCAAAGGCGGAGACCAGTCGCGTAACTGGTGATTGTGGTGGGGCATGGGTATGACGAGAATTATTTAAGCCCATGGATTGTATACGGCAGTCAATTTGGGGACTGGCCGTAGGGCTGGAGAATTTTGAGAAATTGGATTTTGGTTGGCATCTGCATCGCTACACTGGAATATGATAACAGGAGCGACTCATCATTCGCCGTTTGGGGACTTGGAATTTGGATCTTGTTTGGCATCAGCATTGCTGCACTGGAATAATGCCAGGAGCAACTCTTCATTTGACTTGGAAGGACTTGGGATTTGGGTTTTTGGTCGGCATCAGCACCGCTAACACTGAAGCGAAATGCCAGTAGCGATTCATCATTTGTCGTTGCCCGTTGGGGAACGATGGCTTTGGAGACAGGTTTGGGTCCCTATCACCTAAGGCTTTTCAATTTTATGAGCCATGAGGGTCTCATAAAAGCATTTTCTCCCTACGAGTCGAGAGGATCTCGCAGGTGTATGTTCTCCTTAGGAATCGTGAGGATTCCTAAGTGTGTTGCTCCTTTGTGAGTCGTAAGGATCTCACGCAGGGGTTTTCTCCTCACAAGGTCGAGAGGACTTTGCGAGTGTATTCATCTCTTTTCACGAGTTTGCGCCATTTCGGGTTTTCATGAACTCGCCGGTAGTCCTGCTGTTTTTACTCACGGAGCCCTTTCGGGTTTTCATCCGTGCCCATTTTGCTTGTGGACATACCTCTTTTTTTCCTTTTTTTCCTTTTTTCTTCTTTTTTTTCCTTTTCTTTTGTTTTGCCGCTGTGGGACTTTAAAAGTAGTCTCACCGGTAGGATTTGAGAGAGATAGGGGTCATTTACGCCCGTGGATTGTATAGGTTTTGCAGGATGTATGATCCAGACCGTAGGGCTGATGTGCTCAATTCGCCTGCGACTTGGAGCATTCACATGTAGTATTTCTTGAGATATCGGCCATTGATGGGTGGCATGGGCCTTTCTCCCTCGGCACTTATTAGTTGGTAGGATCCTCCGTCGAACACTTTCTCGATGACGTATGGTCCTTCCTAGTTTGGCTCGAATTTTCCCTTGGCATGTCGATTGGGGATGATCGGTCTTTTGAGGACCAACACCAATTCACCTTTCTTGAAAGCGCGGAGACGGGTTATCTTGTCATAGGCCCGTGACTTTTGGGCTCGGTACAGCTCCAGATTTTGCTGCACCGCGAGCCTCTTTTCTTCGAGGGCATCGAGCTTTTCAAGTCGAAAGAGCACGTTTTCCTCCTCCGTCAACTCGTGCTGAACGGCCATTCTTAAGCTTGGCACTTCGACCTCGAGGGGAAGGACCGCCTCCACTCCGAAGAGTAATGAGTATGGAGTGGAAAGAGTTGGAGTACGGTGCGTGGTACGATATGCCCACAACGCCTCGTGAAGTTTGAGATTCCAGTCTCTCTTGTTGGCTGAAGCATTTTTCGTCAGGAGCTTGCATAGAGTCTTATTGAAGGCTTTGGCTAGCCCATTGGCTCTTGGATTATAGATGGAGGAATATCTCCAGTCTATCTTGTGCTAAGTAGCGAACCTTGAGACATTGAAGCTCTTGAAAGAACGCTCGTTGTAAGAAATGAATCTTCTTGGTGTACCGAAGCGGTATAGAATATTGTACTAGAAGAATGTCAGAATATCTTTTGTCTTGACTTCTTTTAGCGGGACAGCTTCAGCCCATCTGGAGAAGTAGTCTGTCGCGACCAGTATGAACCGGTGACCTTTAGATGACGGTGGATCAATTGGGCTAACAATGTCGGTGCCCAAGACTTTGAACGGCCACGACGCTACCGTAGGATGCAACGGATTGGGATGCTTGTGAATGAAATCACCATGGATTTGGCAGATCTGACATTTCTTTGCATGCTCTCCACAATCCCATATCATGGTGGGCTAGTAATACCCGAGCCGTTTGATTTGAAGTCGCATCTTGGGGACAGATTGGTGAGCACCGCAAACGCCCGAGTGAACATCTTTCATAACCTTTTGGGCTTCGGCCAATGACAGACACCTGAGCCAGAGTTGGTCATATGACCTGCGGTATAACGTGTCATTTACAAACACGTATCGGAGAGCTCTTTTCATCAGCTGAATCCTCACAGATTTTTCTTCGGGCAGCTTGTCGTATCGGAAGTACTCTATGAAGGGTTCTCTCCAATCGGGCTCGTCTTGGATGATCGAAGCTTCTTCGACAGGATTGCTCTTCTGTTCCGCGCTTTCCTCTTCTCGTAGGGAGACTGGGGGTAGAATTTATCGGCTCCTGACTGTGATCAGAATTTCGTCCATGTCAGGATCAGTCAGCTCCTTAGCTAAGCGAGCGAGTATGTTGGCATTTCCGTTCAACGCTCTAGGGACTCTTGTTTGTTCAATGTGAGTGAACTGTTTCATGAGTTCCACCACCCGGCGTCTGTATCGAGCTAACTTGGGTTTGTATATCTTATAGTCGCCGCTTACTTGGTTGATGACAAGCTGGGAGTCACCGTAAACCCGTAGCCGAAGGATTTCCATTTCTATGGCGAGCTCCAAACCAGCTATCAGAGCTTCATACTCGGCCTCATTGTTTGTGCGAGGCTCGGTGAGAGCAAAAGAACGCCATAGGATTCCCATTGATGGCGTGATGAACACCAATCCTATCCCTGCTTTTATCTCCGGGACACTTGATTTACTGGAGGTCCTTATCGATGAGGCCCCATCGAAGTAGAGCTCCCAACATGGCTCGTCATTCTCGAGGTGCAGCACTTGTTCGTCGGGTAACTCACAATTTAGCGGCGACCCTTCTGGTATGGGATGAGCAGCGAGAAAGTCTGCAAGTGCTTGCCCATTTACTGCTTTCTGAGGAGTATAAACTATGTCAAACTCAAGTAGCATGACAGCCCATCTTGCCGTTCTGCCGGCTAGACTTGCTTTTGTCATCAAGTGTTTTAGCGGGTCGACCTTAGAGATTAGCATAACCCGATGAGCCAGCAGATAGTGCCTCAGCTTCTTCACAGCAAATATCAGTGCCAGGCATTGCTTTTCTATCGGGGAATAGTTGTGTTCTGCCCCGACTAAAGTTCGACTTAGGTAGTAGAGGGCATTCTCTTTTCCCTCCTTATTGTTCTAGGCAAGGAGCGCACCGAGTGACTCATCTAGCGCGGCAGTGTAGAAAATCAGCGGTTTGTTTGGAATGGGAGCGGCCAGCACTGGAGGGTGCAACAAGTACTGTTTGATGCTTTTGAACGCTGCTTGACATTCGGTATCCCAGATGAAAGGGGCTCCTTTCTTCATAAGCTTTGAGAAGGGCCTACATCTCCCCGATAAATTTGAGATAAACCTCCGTATATAAGCAAGCTTGCCTTGAAAAGACCTTAGCCGCGTCAGACTCTTCGGAGGGGGCATCTCCATGATGGTCTTTATCTTGGATGGGTCAACTTCGATCCCTCGATGTCGGACTATGAAGCCCAGGAATTTTCCCGATGACACGCCAAAAGCGCACTTCAGAAGATTCATCTTCAGATCGTATTCCCTCAGTCTGGTGAGAACAGTCCTAAGATCTTGGATATGATCGGCCTCGGTTTTAGTCTTGACGACCAGATCATCAACATAACATTTGACGACTTTATGAATTAGGTCATCAAAGATATTGGTCATTGCCCTTTGGTACGTAGCACTTCCGTTCTTCAGTCCGAACGGCATTACCTTGTAGCAATATATTCCGATCGGGGTTTGAAATGTTGTGTGTTTCTCATCCTCAGGCGACATCTTGATCTGATTATATCCAGACGAGCCATCCATAAAGGCGAGCAACTCGTAATTTGAGGTGTCTTCGACCATCATTTCCATGACCGGTAGCGGAAAGTCGTCTTTAGGACACGCCTTGTTGAGGTCCCTGAAATCGACACAAACTCGGATCTGCCCATTTTTCTTCTTCACTGGGATTATGCATGATATCCAGTCCACATATTTCTCTTCCCTGATGAAGCCGGCATCGATGAGCTTCTTGGTCTCCCCGATGACCTTTTCTTCTAGTTACCTTCTCATTCGTCGAGGAGCTTGTTTGACTGGCTTAGCATCAGGAGATATAGCCAGCTGATGCACGACCACTTCATGGGAAAGGCCAGGCATTTCTTTGTTTGTCCATGCGAAGCAGTCAAAGAACTCATGCAGCAAGGCAATTATCTGCTCTTTCATTTCTTCCGACAAGAGTGAGCTGATGTAGGTCGGCCTTGGATCATCGGGCGTTCCTAAGTCAATCTCGGTTAGCTCGTCAAAGGTTGCTTGTCCGCCATCTTCGAGCTCTTGAGGAGCTTCTTCTGGCTCGGTTAGCTCGTCTTCATCATTTGACTCTTCGCTGGCTTCCCCAATATGGGTCATATAGCATGCCTTAGAATCAGGCTGGATGAAACCTATGCCCCGCCTATCTGGAATTCGTCCATCGATGAGTGCTCGGACCTGAGGTGGATGCCATAGCCCTTCGTAAAACTTTGCTTCGGACTCCGTTTGATATAATCGGCATCCGCACTTTTTAAAGTATTCCCGCATCTCGGGCGCATAGTATCTGGGATTGAGGACGGCTCTTATACCTCTTTCGTATGGAAAGCATACGACAGAAAAATTGTCCGGGTGCACAACGAGGTTTGACCCATAAAACAGGATGCCCTTCTGTCCACTTTTCCTCCCGGGAACGTAGAAAGTTTTCAGTTGGTCCACGGTGGAGACTGACAATGCATCGAGCTCTTTGCACATCTACTCTGGTACCCTTGTGACGGCTAGGGACCCTTCTGCAATTTCGAAGGTCTCTTGTAGTTTCGCTTGTTGAATGGGAGTCCAATCTGCACCGCTATTGCACGGCAGGTCCTCTTCCTCCGACTCTTCAGTGTCACTGCCAAGATGAGGGCGGACTTTGCTGCTAGATGGGCCTTCAGTAATAGATTCATCTGTATCGCTACCGAAACGAGGACGAGTTTTACGGAAGGACGGACTTCCAGCGTCGGACTCATCAGAGTCTCTACCGAAATGCGGGCGCACTTGGGCGTTTTTGCTTTTGAAAGTGACAGCCGGCTCAGATTTTCCTTTGAGTCTTGGGGCCGCTCTATCCTCAGTCAGTTGTGGCTTAGCATTTTGGTGGTTCATAAAGTACTGAGAATCTTCATATCGGATTTCATGCACACCGAACGTGTAACGTTTCAGAAATCGTTTTGCGAATTTTCCCGTTTTAGGGAAAAATTGTCGGTTTTTCCCGTTTTAACCCGATTTCGATCAAACGACCGTATAAGCTTACCGACACCTAATTTGGCCAAAATAAAGCTTGTGCGCGAACTTTGGGAGTATTTGGGAGGTTTTGGTTCAGATAGATTTTTTCCCGAATAAAATATTATTTTAAGCGGTATTTTGTGCACGTAAATCGGGAAAATTTTTATTTTGTGAATAAATTAATTTTGTCACTAGAATTATTTTAGAAGGTACCTTTTGAATATCTAGATTTTTTTTGGTGACTAATGGTTTGGATTTAAAAAGAAAAGAAAAGAGTGAAAGGTGGCAAAATAGCATTATTTTATATTAATTACTCTCTTTCCTAGCTATTTCCTCACAAATTATTCACAAAAATACCCCCCTCACCCCCATGGCCGACCCTTATCTCCAATTTCTGTCCAAAATATTTCCCAAGCTCATTTCTTCATGATTTCTTCAAAATTCTTGAAAAAAAATTCCAAAATAAATCCACAAAAATCCTAAATAAATATAAAACCATCTTTTCCTTCACTAATCTTTCTTGGTTCTTCAACAAGCTTGGATTTTGATGCTAAGATGATGGATTAAGCTTCATTTTGGTGTTCTTGGGGAGGTATAATTCTTACATTAATCCTTTTATACTTGCTTTAATCTTAAAACTAGCTAATTTAGTTAACTATTTAAGTGCTTAGTTTAGTTTTTAATTCATGATTAATTCATTATATTTTGTTTAAGAAATTCATGTTAGGGTTAAATTTTGATTAAGTGATTAGTGTTTAATTCAAATGTTAAATTGTGTTTTGGAAAAGTTTAATCTAGTAGAAAGTGTTAAAATTTGCTAATAAGCATTTTGTTTAATTAAGCAAAATTGCTTACTAGATTTTTGCTAAAACGTAATTAGCGAGTGTTAAAAATATAGGATTGGTTTAGATAGCTTAGTTAAGCTATTTTAAGGTATTTGTAATTGTTAGATTTGTGTTATCTTGAATCTCGTGCGATATATTGCGATAGGTTGCTTACTAGATTTCGGGGTTTTTCCGACGTAGGGTTCGTTTGGTAGTTGCGAGGTTATATCTAGTGTATACCTCGTATTTTTTGTGTTGTGTTGCGCGATCGGGACGATCGGGGTCCAGAATTGGTGTTTTGTAGTTTAGCGACCCCAATTAGGGTTTTGGCCGGTATCGTGCACGATAGATGCGCTAAGCGCGCAGTGTAATTTTCCGGGCGTTTTCATCGCGTTTCGTTGTCTTTTCGTCATTTTAGGATATTTAGCTTATGTGTTGTGTTTGTGAAATTTTAGGTTCGCAAGCGGGGACTTCGGACGCTATGACAAGGGGATACTGGTGGTAGGCTTCACCTAGCTTGGAGCGTTGGTGAGTATATTTAATATCTACAGGGGAATCGCCCGCATGGCGTTATGCGTCTGGGCTAGAGATGTTATTTCTTTCGCATATTCTATGTCATATTCAGAATTGCGTATTTACCCTATTACTTAGATATTGTTGTGCTTGGACTAGTATCCTTAGGACACTGCACATATTATTGACGATTCATATTGCACGAGCACTGATTATATGCTACACACACCGTCAATAATTGCCATGTCACACACAAACCACTTATAGATGTTATATTGCTTGGTTAGGGACATTGTGACATTGATTCATACTGCTTATCATATATGGCATTTAGCATACCTGTATTCCTATAGAGTATTGTACCATTAGTGATAGGTACATACACACTCCCTGTCATAGCTACAGGTATACCTTGCACGTACTATTCTTATACCCAGGGGGTATACTATGTCATTGCTTATAGGTAGACACATTATCTTGCTATACCTTATTGATTTCACATACATCTGGTTTTAGCTACATGTTTACCTTCTCTTGATGTTATTTAGAAGTGGATAAATAGGAACCGCATGATATATGTATTAACTTGATGCAGTTAATTAGCGGTTTTTCCTCTATATGCTCGCATTTCAGATTTATGATGCGTATACTTTATTCATGGATTTTCGCATTGAGATGTGGATTTTTCATGATGTTTTCTGGATTTGGGAACCGTGGTAGTTCATGAAATTATGCATTATTTGAAAAACCCGGTTTCCCTTGATATGATATTTTAGCAGCCACCATGAGATTTATCGGTTCTGATATATGCCCGATTCGAGGAGTGAGGAGGCACCGTCTGTGGGTACATGGTGGGGCCCGGAGGTACCCTGAAGCAAGAACGATTTCGCAGTGCTAGGCGATGAGGCTTAGGGGAACCATACCATCCGGCGACAGGACCAATGACTCATCGGCTATCGAGTGGATACCGACGGGAGTCATGTGCGTATGGATACGTCGAGAGGCGAGGGTCAGAGCTAGGCACTCGAGCTCTCGAGATAGCGTATGATACGTACCCATCAGGGGGGCCAGTCATGGAGACAGCACCTGATGGATCAGCATTTCTGTGTCGATGTTTGGCACATTGGTTTCATGATATTTCCAATTACTCATTTGTATATATAACAGGGGATTGAGCCGCTGTTTTATATACCCTTACACCAATATTAGTGGAATGGGACACTAATATATGTGTTTTGATCTCATCATATTTATTTATGACATTATATTTAGGATGTTAGAATTTTGCTGGAGATTTGATTCGGGATATAAGAGATTGGATACTGGGTAGATATATGAGATATACTTGATATTGTACATACGAGATATATGAGATCTACTTGCTGTTGTACATTCGAGATATGCGAGATATACTTCATATTGTACATACGAGATATGTAAGATCCACTTGATTTTTGTACATTCGATATATATGAGATATACTTGATGTTGTGCAATTGAGGAGATGTGATACTTAGATGATATGAGAGCCAATTTGGGGGCTGATTTGTGGAATTGGTATTTAAATTGTCTTGCTGGATTGTGATCCTACCACGACGTCAGGATTCCGTGGAAATGACATACTTCACACCATACCTCACCTTATCTGTTTGTGCACTGCTTCATGTACTAGTAGTACCTGTTAGTGTACCTTTCATGATTATTGCACATTTACATTCTCATATCACTATCGCATGATTATTGCATACTGTTGTCATATCATTATGGCTTTATATATTGGTGGTACTTGTTAGTGTACTTTCTATTATTCAGCATTCATATGACATGTTATTACTGCAAATTTCATATCTTAGATTCATGCTGTACGTATATTCTTGCGATTACCTGCATATGTTATTTACTATTCACGAGTTGGCAACTCACCCCCGTTGTGCCACAGGTGTTACAAAGTGTTCCCTAGAATAGTCGAGGCTGGCTATTCATCTATCATCTTTTACTACGGATACCGCATCAGCTCACAGTGTGCAGTTTGCTTAGGTGGGTTTTGTGGTTATTCGTTGTATTGTATATTCGTTGTATCCCTGTACTCTCCATCTACTATTTTCATATTGATTTAGAGACTTGGTGAGGACGATGTTGTATATTATGTTGGATTTGTTGTCTTTTATACAGTTTCCTTTCTATCGCCTTCTATTTCTTCGCTACGGCGTCGTATATTTGTTGTGGTGGTTGTTTTCCGCCGTTGGGCGTGGATTTTGCTCCCGTTTGGGGATGCTTTACTTTATATTTATGTTGTACCCATTTTTGGGGCTAGCTTTTACAAAGGAGGTGCTGCCAAAATTTTAAAGAAAAAGTGGACTCTTTTAAAGAATTTGAGTTGTGATTTCAAATGTTTCAAAAACTTTTTATTATCTTTTCCGTATTTTTATGGTTTAGATTTTTGGGTTTTGGCTTTCTTTTACTGCGTTACGTCTGGAGGCGTTGCGTAGTATTAGGGCCGTCACGTGCCAATTTCGGGTCGTGACAAAGTTGGTATCAGAGCGCGGTTTTACCTTTCTGAGTATAGGGTGACCTTGGTATGATGGAGTAGGTAACCTAAGCGGAGTAACGTAGTGTGTGTATGTCTGCAGCATACTCACGATGCAGTATTTCGCTTAAAGTGCCTAAGTAAAAATTGCTTGAAATTATTTCCTTGATGATTCATATCCTTGTGATTCGATTTTCTTGTTCTTATCGAATCCTATCTCTTTTTATAGCCTTGCCGCCGATGACTATGGGGACTCAGAGTGGTGCAGCGAGGGCCGCGGTCAGAGTTAGCTCTGGTGAGACGAGCACTGACCAGGATGGCACTTTTGTTGCACGGGTGCAGACGGTTCAGCCTTCGACAGATCAGCTCGCTAGGCGTGTGACAGAGATGCAGGACTTGCGCCAGACGATGAGATCATTGGTTGATGCCATTCGAGCGCAGCGACAGGAGGTTGACACCCCTTTTACTCAGTTGTTCCTTGGGATCAGCATGCAGCAGTCTGTCACCTACGTAGCACCAGTGGAAGTAGCCCCAGTCGACGAGACACGTATTCCAGAGACTTTGCGAGTTCCAGGACAGTGGAGGACCCGTACAGGTGTGCCAGTCCAAGGACAGAGGCCTAATCGTCGAGATAGATTTCGTGACCGTCGCAGGAGCAGCAGATGCATAGGACGTGGACAGACGTTCAGCTCTTATCCCCAAGAGGGTCAGCAACGTTATATTGGATGCTATCGATGTGGGAGCCTTCACCACTTCATCAGGGGTTATTCCTTAGCGCCGCGTTAGAGTCGTGTTCTAAGAGGTCGTGGGCGTGGAAGGTTTGCTCAGAGGGGTCAGTCTGGCAGAGGAAGAGTTTTGACAGTTCCGGGTAGAAGGCAGACACGAGAGTTTGTTTCTACTCATCCGGACGCACAGGCGTCCAATGCAGAGTTTTCAGGTATCCTTGTTCATGTTCTTTGATGTACTTGTTGGTTTTTCGCACTTTGTGCCGTGGTTGGGATGAGGATCGTGTTAGTTAGATCAGCCGTTTTGTTGTGTTAACTTCTGTCAGCGATTCTTTTGTTGCGCGACACGTATTTCAGTCGTATGCCAATCGGTGGGGAGATTTTGTCGTCATTGGATCCTTCTAGAGATGTTGGATTTGACGTTCTCCTGGGCATGGATTGGTTAGCTACGTGTCAGGCGTCTGTGGACTACCATGTGGAAACAGTCAGGAATTGTTTTCCCGGCGAGTCAGTTCTTGTTGTGCAGGTGGATAGTTGTGCCGCCTCTCACAGCTTGAATTCAGCCTTTTTCGCTAGTCAGCTTTGGAGGAGATGTCGTGGATTCTTGGCGTTCATTTGAGATACCGGAGCCACAGTGGGATTGTTGGACCGGGTACTTATCGTGCGAGAGTTTTCCGACGATATTCTAGGAGAGCTAGCGAAATTCAGGGAGCTTAAGGATCTGCTGCAGAGTTGTTTGTTGGGAGGTTTGTGTGTCCGGGTGTTTCGCTTTTGGGAGCTCCTATTTCTGTTCGTCAAGGAGAAAGACGACAGATTTTGGTTGTGGATTGATAGATCGTCAATTGAACCAGCTTACGGTGCGGTTAGGTATCATTTACCTCGCTTTGACGATTTCTTCGATCAGCTCCAGAGTGCGAGACTTTTTCTAAGTTTGTTTGGGATCAGGTCATCATTGTTGCTGGTTCGGAGTGGTGGCATTCCGAATACTGTTTTTGTGCGTGCTATGGGCAGTTTGTGTTTTGGTGGTGTCGTTGAACTGGCCAATGCCCTAACAGCATTTGTAGTTATGATGCACCAGATTTCTTCAGGCTGTTCCTCGACCAGTTGCTGTTGTGTTTTGACGACATTCTGGTCTATACTTTGTGTCTTGAGGAACAGGAGCAGCACTTGAGAATTTGTTTTGCAGACATTGGGAGAGCCCCAGCTGTTTGCTAGATTCTCGGAGTGTTCCTTCAGGCTTGTTTGTGTTGACTCCTAGGTCTTGTAGTTATGGAAGACGGTTTTGTATGGTTCCGAGGGAGATCGAGACCGTACAGCTTAGGCCCGGACTTGTGTGCAGGACGGAGGTCCTTTGATTTTGGGCTTAGCAGGTTTTTACCGCCGTTTCGTGTAGGATTACTAGCGTATTGTTGCACCGTTGACTGTACAGACCTGAAAGTAGGTTCTTTTCTTTGGACTGAGGCATGTGTACAGAGTTTTCGGCAGTTGAAGATTCAGTTAGCAACTGCATCAGTTCTTGCTTTTGATTCGGAGTCTGTGATTGTGACAAGGTTGTGCTAAGTTAGGAATGCATTTGTGTACCTGATGTTATCGGATAGAGACGTGAAATCCTAGAGCAAGCACATCAGTCAACTCTCTATGTTCATTCAAGTTCCGCCAATATTGACGTGACTGGTGAGATAGTTACGGGTGGACAGGAATGTAAAGAGAAATTTCAGGTTTTGTTTCAAGGTGTTTGTCTTGTTGTGCGTTTGTGTTAATTGTTTGCGGCAGTTGGGATCGTCACTCGCCATTGTTAGGATACTTCTTGATAGCTGTTATCAGAAGACATTCCAATTGGGAACCTTTAAGTTTTGTTTGTTAGGTGGTGTCGATCTCCAGTCTGTTTTTCTGACTCTGCATAGTAGGATTTTTGGACCCCAGCTAGTCTAGAGACTTCGGAAATGATCCAGCTATTTCAGGTAAGGATGATGACAGTCCTGTGCGGACAGAGGTCTTATGCCGACCATGGTGATCGCATGCTCGAGTTCGCAGTGGGAGATCATGTATTCCTACGGATTTTTCCGATGGAGGACGTGTTGAGTTTTGGGAAGCTTACCCAGAATTGTAGGTCCTTTCCAGATCCTTAAAGTGAGTTAGTTCTGTTGCCTTTAATTTGGCACTTCCTCCCAGATTTTTGAGTATTCACCCCGTATTCCTTGTGTCGATACTTTGCAATTACCTTCATGACCTTTCTCATATGATTCAGCACCAGACCATTTAGCTTGGACACGATCTTTCGTTCACCAGCAGCCAATTGTTTTAATGGCTAGGCGGGTGGAGAAACTTCGGTCAAGGATCTTGCCATCTGTGAAAGGTTTTCTTGGACGTAGCCGTATAGTGAGGTGATCACTTTGTAGACTGCGAGCGAGAATTGAGAGTTTTATACTCTTCTCTTTGAAGGTACGCTTAGTGAAAATTTTAAATTCGGGGACGAATTTTTATAAGGGGGGAGATTGTAACGTTTCAGAAATCGTTTTGCGAATTTTCCCGTTTTAGGGCAAAATTGTCGCTTTTTCCCGTTTTAACCCGATTTCGATAAAACGACCGTATAAGCTTACCGACACCTAATTTGGCCAAAATAAAGCTTGTGCGCGAACTTTGGAAGTATTTGGGAGGATTTGGTTCAGATAGATTTTTTCCCGAATAAAATATTATTTTAAGCGGTATTTTGTGCACGTAAATCGGGAAAATTTTTATTTTGTGAATAAATTAATTTTGTCATTAGAATTATTTTAGAAGGTTCTTTTTAAATATCTAGATTTTTTTTGGTGACTAATGGTTTGGATTTAAAAAGAAAAGAAAAACGTGAAGGGTGGCAAAATAGCATTATTTTATATTAATTACTCTCTTTCCTAGCTATTTCCTCACAAATTATTCACAAAAATACCCCCCTCACCCCCATGGCCGACCCTTATCTCCAATTTTGTCCAAAATATTTCCCAAGCTCATTTCTTCATGATTTCTTCAAAATTCTTCAAGAAAAATTCCAAAATAAATCCACAAAAATCCTAAATAAATATAAAACCATCTTTTCCTTCACTAATCTTTCTTGGTTCTTCAACAAGCTTGGGTTTTGATGCTAAGATGATGGATTAAGCTTCATTTTGGTGTTCTTGTGGAGGTATAATTCTTACATTAATCCTTTTATACTTGCTTTAATCTTAAAACTAGCTAATTTAGTTAACTATTTAAGTGCTTAGTTTAGCTTTTAATTCATGATTAATTCATTATATTTGGTTTAAGAAATTCATGTTAGGGTTAAATTTTGATTAAGTTATTAGTGTTTAATTCAAATGTTAAATTGTGTTTTGGAAAAGATTAATCTAGTAGAAAGTGTTAAAATTTGCTAATAAGCATTTTGTTTAATTAAGCAAAATTGCTTACTAGATTTTTGCTAAAACGTAATTAGCGAGTGTTAAAAATATAGGATTGGTTTAGATAGCTTAGTTAAGCTATTTTAAGGTATTTGTAATTGTTAGATTTGTGTTATCTTGAATCTAGTGCGATATATTGCGATAGGTTGCTTACTAGATTTCGGGGTTTTTCCGACGTAGGGTTCGTTTGGTAGTTGCGAGGTTATATCTAGTGTATACGTCGTATTTTTTGTGTTGTGTTGCGCGATCGGGACGATCGGGGTTCAGAATTGGTGTTTTGTAGTTTAGCGACCCCAATTAGGGTTTTGGCCGGTATCGTGCGCGATAGATGCGCTAAGCGCGCAGTGTAATTTTCCGAGCGTTTACGTCGCGTTTCGTTGTCTTTTCGTCATTTTAGGATATTTAGCTTATGTGTTGTGTTTTTGAAATTTTAGGTTCGCAAGCGGGGACTTCGGACGCTATGACAAGGGGATACTGGTGGTAGGCTTCACCTAGCTTGGAGCGTTGGTGAGTAGATTTAATATCTACAGGGGAATCGCCCGCATGGCGTTATGCGTCTGGGCTAGAGATGTTATTTCTTTCGCATATTCTATGTCATATTCAGAATTGCGTATTTACCCTATTACTTAGATATTGTTGTGCTTGGACTAGTATCCTTAGGACACTGCACATATTATTGACGATTCATGTTGCGCGAGCACTGATTATATGCTACACACACCGTCAATAATTGCCATGTCACACACAAACCACTTATAGATGTTATATTGCTTGGTTAGGGACATTGTGACATTGATTCATACTGCTTATCATATATGGCATTTAGCATACCTGTATTCCTATAGAGTATTGTACCATTAGTGATAGGTACATACACACTCCCTGTCATAGCTACAGGTATACCTTGCACGTACTATTCTTATACCCAGGGGGTATACTATGTCATTGCTTATAGGTAGACACATTATCTTGCTATACCTTATTGATTTCACATACATCTGGTTTTAGCTACATGTTTACCTTCTCTTGATGTTATTTAGAAGTGGATAAATAGGAACCGCATGATATTTGTATTAACTTGATGCAGTTAATTAGCGGTTTTTCCTCTATATGCTCGCATTTCAGATTTATGATGCGTATACTTTATTCAAGGATTTTCGCATTGAGATGTGGATTTTTCATGATGTTTTCTGGATTTGGGAACCGTGGTAGTTCATGAAATTGTGCATTATTTGAAAAACCCGGTTTCCCTTGATATGATATTTTAGCAGCCACCATGAGATTTATCGGTTCTGATATATGCCCGATTCGAGGAGTGAGGAGGCACCGTCTGTGGGTACATGGTGGGGCCTGGAGGTACCCCGAAGCAAGAACGATTTCGCAGTGCTAGGCGATGAGGCTTAGGGGAACCATACCATCCGGTGACAGGACCAATGACTCATCGGCTATCGAGTGGATACCGACGGGAGTCATGTGCGTATGGATACGTCGAGAGGCGAGGGTCAGAGCTAGGCACTCGAGCTCTCGGGATAGCGTATGATACGTACCCATCAGGGGGACCAGTCATGGAGACAGCACCTGATGGATCAGCATTTCTGTGTCGATGTTTGGCACATTGGTTTCATGATATTTCCAATTACTCATTTGTATATATAACAGGGTATTGAGCCGCTGTTTTATATACCCTTACACCAATATTAGTGGAATGGGACACTAATACATGTGTATTGATCTCATCATATTTATTTATGACATTATATTTAGGATGTTAGAATTTTGCTGGAGATTTGATTCGGGATATAAGAGATTCATTTGAGATTGGATACTGGGTAGATATATGAGATATACTTGATATTGTACATACGAGATATGTGAGATCTACTTGCTGTTGTACATTCGAGATATGCGAGATATACTTCATATTGTACATACGAGATATGTGAGATCCACTTGATGTTGTGCAATTGAGGAGATGTGATACTTAGATGATATGAGAGCCAATTTAGGGGCTGATTTGAGGAATTGGTATTTAAATTGACTTGCTGGATTGTGATCCTAACACGACGTCAGGATTCCGTGGAAATGACATACTTCACACCATACCTCACCTTATCTGTTTGTGCATTGCTTCATGTACTAGTAGTACCTGTTAGTGTACCTTTCATGATTATTGCACATTTACATTCTCATATCACTATCGCATGATTATTGCATACTGTTGTCATATCATTATGACTTTATATATTGGTGGTACTTGTTAGTGTACTTTCTATTATTCAGCATTCATATGACATGTTATTACTGAAAATTTCATATCTTAGATTCATGCTGTACGTACATTCTTGCGATTACCTGCATATGTTATTTACTATTCACGAGTTGGCAACTCACCCCCGTTGTGCCACAGGTGTTACAGAGTTTTCCCCAGAATAGTCGAGGCTGGCTATTCATCTTTCATCTTTTACTACGGATACCGCATCAGCTCATAGTGTGCAGTTTGCTTAGGTGGGTTTTGTGGTTATTCGTTGTATTGTATATTCGTTGTATCCCTGTACTCTCCATCTACTATTTTCATATTGACTTAGAGACTTGGTGAGGACGATGTTGTTTATTATGTTGGATTTGTTGTCTTTTATACAGTTTCCTTTCTATCGCATTCTATTTCTTCGCTACGGCGTCGTATATTTGTTGTGGTGGTTGTTTTCCGCCGTTGGGCGTGGATTTTGCTCCCGTTTGGGGATGCTTTACTTTATATTTATGTTGTACCCATTTTTGGGGCTAGCTTTTACAAAGGAGGTGCTGCCAAAATTTTAAAGAAAAAGTGGACTCTTTTAAAGAATTTGGGTTGTGATTTCAAATGTTTCAAAAACTTTTTATTATCTTTTCCGTATTTTTATGGTTTAGATTTCTGGGTTTTGGCTTTCTTTTACTGCGTTACGTCTGGAGGCGTTGCGTAGTATTAGGGCCGTCACGTGCCAATTTCGGGTCGTGACAAAACGGCTGGACGTCTCCGTCAATGCGTCTTTTTTCGCTATCTTTAGTATACTTCATGCATTGATGGAGAGTTGATGGGACGATGCCGTAATCGTGGAGCCACGGCCGTCCTAACAGAATCTTATAAGACGTGTCGACATCGATTACGTATATCTTAGCTTCAGTTTGTAGATCCCCGAATTTGATTGGCAAAGCTATAGACCCCAGAACTTGCTGGCAGTTTTGATTGAAGCCATGAATGTCATTCCTTTCCTTTGACAGGTGTCGGACGTCCATTAATAAACTCTTCAGTGTTCGCAAGTTCATGATGTTCACTGAGGACCACGGATCAATCAATATGCGATTAATTCGATCTCCGTCGCTGTACCAGGTCACGTAAAGCGGCCGATTATGCTCAGCCGTTCCCAGTAGCAAGTCTTCATCCTTAAATGTGACTGCGGCAGCATGCAAAGCGTGCTAGGCTTCTTTCATATTAATTTCCGCAAAGTGAGCCTGATACCGCTCGGGGTTTTATAGAGCGTGAATGAGAACAACTTTAAGCTCCTTAGATAGGACCAAGGCGTCGTAGATGCTAAGGAGAGACGGAAGCTTTTGGAGGTGAGCCAAAAAATTATAGTCTACTGGGGGAGGACTTGAGTTTTCATCAGCCGGTTCTCTGCCATCTTCATCATTAGCCACATGTTTTTCCTTCCCTTTTGGGGCGTTGCCCTGATTTGGCGGTAGAGCCCTGCCGCTTCTGAGCTGGATTTGATTGGCCTTTGTGGTGAGCTCCTCGTCTTCTTCGGGAAAACAGAGCTCTTGCTCAGATTCGCTGCCAAGATGGATGGCGTAGCAGGTCACTACAGGGATCTATTCATTGGAGTCTTCCTCTAACTCCTCCAGAATTTCAGCCGCTCGTACAGGGAGGAACTCCTTCAATTGAATCAGAGTTCATTCCTTCTGTTCATATTCTTCGAGGGAATCGATATATTTTTGAATGGTCGATCTCCCTGCAGACTCTTTTTCGCGTCGAGCTGCACTTTTCTTCTTCTTGAGCTTCTTGGATTTTGAGCCTGATGGAGCTGCATTGGCAGCAAGACTGGTAGGCTTCTTCTGTCCTTCCCATTCAGTCCCAGGCTCTTTCTGAAGCAGCTTTAGTATCTTCTTCATCTTATTAGATATGTGCTTATTCCAAGGAGGCTGCGGTGAGTCCATTTCATTGCTCAGGGCAGCGAGTTCAGCTGTCTGCCCCTAGAAGGCTTCAACTTCTGTCTGTATAAAGTTGGCGGTTGCAACTTGATTGTTCACCAACATGCTTTTGGATAGCTCGATCTCTCCTGCCTTGTACTGCTTCTCGACCCAGTCCTTGAAGATATAGCAATCCTCGATCTCATGGCTCACTACTCGGTGGTACGGGCAATACAGGGGATTGTCGGTCATTTTTGCTTCCTGGGGTCTTTTCGACTCCGGCAATTGTAGGCCGTTGTTCAAGGCATCTTTAAATATCTTGCGGACCTTGTCCCTTCTGAAAGAGTAAACCTTGTTCTTCTTCTCCTCTAGGGAAGGCCCATCTCCTCCCAGCAATGGCTTTCGAGACCGGTTGGTTTTGGATTCGCCCGCCCTTCGCTTTTCGTCATTGTCGGACGCATTGAAAACATTGGTACTGCTGGAACTCCCGCTTCCCGCTTCTACGGTTGTCGTCCCGCTTGCTTTTCAAAGTTTTGTCTCTTTGAGAGTCCGGCAGGGACTCTTGCTTCGAGCGTTCCAGCATTTGGACCTTCTTGGTTAGCTCCTGAAATGTCTTGAGGCCCGCTGTACACAAGAATGGGACCATCCAATTGCTGAGGTTCCCAATGAGAAGGCTGACAGACTGGTCCTGCTCCAGCGGCGGTTCGCACTTGACCGTGAGATTACGCTATCGGGCGATAAAGTTAGTGTTTCTTTCATTCTTCCCCGTCTTGGTCCTCACAAGGTCGGCAATAGACATTTTATTACCGACACTCAGGAACCTTTGCCGAAACAGAGACTACATTTAGGCAAAGGTAAAGACGGACCCGTCTGGTATACTCGCATACCAGTCGAAGGCGACACCGGTCAGGCTATTGACAAACTGACGAAGAAGGAGCGCGTCATTGCCCCCTGTATTTCCGCACGAGGCTTTGAAGTGGGTGACGTGCTGATTCGCATTCCCTGTTCCATCAAATCTTCCGAACTTAGGAATGACGTGGCCGCTCGGGAACTCGATCAGATCATATTGTGCGGGTTATGGCCTCCCACTACTGCCAATTTCTTTCTGAGCTTCAGCTTCAGCCACCAATGTTTTAACTTTGCTGGTGACCAAATCCATTATCCGATCTTATGTTAGCGGGATAGTGCTATCTGGGGCCAAGGCGTCCCCAGAAGCGGAATGTGGCCGGCTTTCGTGAGGCTCGACCAGTCTTGGACCCAAAGGAACAGGCATTGGCTGCTTCGGATTGTCATCACCCGGCTGATTAGTAGCGACTTATGCTTGATTAGGAGGCGCTCAAGCAATTTGAGCCGTAAGCTGCATCACAACATTTGTTAGGTTGTCAATTTTCGAATAGAGCTTGGCCATCTCTTTATCCTTGCTCTTAAGCTGTTTTCGAAGCTCTTGCTCCGCGGTCCTGGGGCGGAATGTCGGCTCTTCCTCGCTGTCCGAGCTTGACTCTGCATGGACCGAGAGGTCTTTCTGCCTATCTTCCTCCTCGAGAGGGTTTTCTTCATCCAATGGAGGCGGCTGTTCTTGGGCAGCGACAACCACATTCAAGCCAGGTTGGACTTGGGATGTGGTGGACCCATCCTTGCTTCTGCTGCGAAGGTTGTCGCTGGGGCCCCTGCCCGCTATATAGACCGTATGGATGATATATCCTGCCGTCTTTTTACCATCGGCGGTGAATTTCACAGATCACTGTCTTGACCCCCTCGTTTCGGTAGCGGGCAGTCGATTGAAGGCGGCTGGCCTAACCAGGTTCTTGAATGGTGCTGGCGATTCTTTTCTGGGTTTGCCCCACTGCTTTCGTGCGGCACAGAGCGCCTGATAAAATCTTGAAGAGACAGTGTCATACTTTATCTGTTGGGGCTGGTACATGTCTCTTTGTAGCATTGTTCGGACCGCTGTCCTCTTGATTCTGGCTGTCATGGCATTTTTCTGAACCCATTTCAGAGGTTCGAAAGAATTGCTAATCTTTATGGCCAACTCAGCCATCGTCACAGAGTAACCCTGCTCTTGGAACTTTGTTGCGCCACGGCAGCGCCCCGGCCTTCTACTCGAGGCCAAAATGCGGAATCAAAATTTTTTCTTTACTTGGAACCGGCGCTACCGCGGACAATAAACCCGGATCGTAATCATTAACTTAATCCTAGCTAACAAGAGAATGGGTAAGAGATATACCGAGTGATCCGTGTCCTCCGGTCTTCTCGTCGTCGTCCCGATCTCCCGCGGAAACTCTGGTCTTCATCTCCTTGCCGGAAAGGGCACCACATAGCCGGATTCTTTTACGGGCTCCAACCTCTAGACCGAGGGAACTCGGGCGCGAAGTTGGCTAGCCGACGCGTCTAAGGGTACTGTAGGTTGTAGTGTAGAATCGTTGTCTCATTTGGGGTAGTGAAGTTGCCATTTATGTGTAGGAGGAGAAAAAGACTTTTGAGGAAGAAGAATGGTGCTCTCATTTTTTTACAAGGAATGAGATGATAAAAATCACACACCAAATGAACCTCTCATCATCACTCAATTAGTGGCCGACCCCTTTCATAGGAATAATGAGAAGAGATTAACAAGGGAGGTGTGTGTAGGAAACTCAAAGAGGTGACCACATCAAAAGGAAATGATAACCATATCAAATCAAATTCTAATCACAATAAAGCAAGAAATGAAGATAGAAAAGAATGGTATCAAAAGATGCTTTCATAATCAATCCAAATGCAAGAAACACCCTCCACAGAAAAGTCCGGCCGAGAAGGAACAAAGGAAAACCGGCCGGAACGGAATGCAAACTAGCAACTTCAGAAAACTGATCCCGTAATAAATTACAGGAAAACCCCGCTACCGCATATACATGCCCGCATTTGTATTCCCACTGAATACAAATGCAAAGAGACAAAATCTACACTGTCTAATACTAGGATCCGGCTTAAACCAAAACCGGCTAGTAAAATCCGTCCGATCACGATCCGTGCAATACCGCACGTATCTGATCGAACCCTGCCATATCTCCATACGGCCTCTACAGCGTTTTTCCCGAAACCTGAGTAACTGTGTGTGTGGTGGACTCTAAAGACTCGTCAATACTATGGCTGTGGATTTAACCACTAGCACGTCAGAGGTATCAGCCAATACATAACGGGCTACCAGGTATTGACCAAAAGGGACGTCGATGAGCGAACTCATCCTGACACCCTACTGAGCCTGTTAGTGACAATATCCATACAGTCCGGTCCGTTCGTCTATGAGTATCGCATGGCGGGCCTAGGCGGTTGGTAAAAGTCAGACCCCCAAAAGCGGTACAAGTCGTGTCGGAGTGTTGCCCAGAACACCCTGAGATACTACTGGAATACCTACCAGTAAATCTCCTGCCTCGGCCGAGGGCTTTGTGTATTGGCTCTCCTAGTCACAGCGCGACCTCACCCCCAATACCGGGAGAGACGAACCCCTGCAGATCCGCTCACTGCCTCCATGTGGCTCGGGACTGTACCCAACTAAAACCTGTTTGCACGACTCCTTTGAGCCGTGGTAGGGTAGTAATCAAAGCACAAAGGGAACTCACATGAGACAAATGACGATCTCAGGTCGATGAACTAACCTGTACACATGTCACCTGGGAACTGCTATCTGACGTCTGGTATAATCCCAACTAACAGGTTCCCGGCGAGTCCTGTCCGGTGTACTCATAACCCAATGAGCACCTGTATACATCTTAGGTGAACCAACTGACACCAGTGGCTTATGAGACCGGCCACCGCCCCTCGTCGGGGTCTCGACTGTATACCCTAGTCTACTAATGGAGTATCGATACCCAGTCTCGAAACTCCCACGACTAGGGACCTTTTAAGGATGTGCTTATAGACTCCAGCTCTCACGTATATGATCGCCCTCATACTGCTGGTAGTCAAGCAAGAATCCTAGGGGTTCTATCAACGTGTAATAGCGACTCGTAAGGTCACCTAAAGCAGTACATGATGATAAAGATAAACCAGATAGCATACTATCATCTTGAGTAAGACTGTCCTACTGGAACAGGTCCTCCCTCAATCATTGCAATCACGTGTCTGTGATCCAATAATTGACTCTCAGGGCACTATCTCCAACAATCTTCCACTTGCACTCAAGGCTAATTATTGCGATGTCGCATACTCACAGCCCGTGTGATACCGAACACCCAACTCCTCTACTAGTCAGTTTCACATAGCCTGTTTGCGTAACTATTGCGTTCGAGGAATAGCCTCAGTGAGTGGATCCGCTGGGATGTTTCTTTCTATGTCTCTCTTTATCTCAAGTTCGCGGAGAAAGCCATCTCCCGAAATGAGCAATACCTGTCTTAGAATGTGTCTGGATATCTGATGGGACCTAGCTCATAAATGAACTCTAAATCCAAACTTCTTAGACTGTATCGTCAACTGAACTTAATCAGTATCCTGCGCCATGCCTTTCCCTTAGTATCCACCTGGACCACCTGTCCAAAATACTGCCCCTCATCAGAGAGAAAACTATAACTCTGACAGCCACACTGCCATCCAGGTCACCTTGGAAGCCTGGAATGATAACCGTCTCCTAAAGGAGGCTGCCGTTATCAAATCCCTAGAACATTCACTTATGTTCTAAAACTGCTTCCGATTGTTTCTCCAGGATTGGATTAATATCAACTTGTTGCATCTACTGCAAGAACAACATCTGGTGTGGTACTTGACATCTCATGATTGACTTAATTGCCTAAGCAAGTGATCTGCCAATCATGCACATCCCTCTCCCCTTTAGTCTGTAAGACACCTTTAGAGAGGGTGACTCCATCACCTGCAGGTGCACTACCGTGCTAGGAGTCGTCCATTCTAAATACTTATAGAATGCTTTCTAAGTACCCAGATTGGGAAACCACCCAAATCTAGATCTAAAACCATAGATCCAGTAACCAGAATGTATAATATCCAAGTCCTATGTGGAGAAACCACTGTGTGACAACCAAAGAATAACCGATCGTAGTATAGGAATATCACTTCCTACTCCGTGTATGTCATCCTAATACCAGGACATCACACCTTACTACCTTCTAAACAGATCCATCCCCTATTCTGATGAAGTCAAACCTATGACTGTCACATCAGAAATAGATGATTTATCTCCGCTATATCTGCTTTAGTCTATAAATAGACAAAAGCCACTTGTCCACCAATGCTTCCGCTGCTCCCACTGACCACGACAACCCTCTGGCAGAGTCATATAGACGTACATTTCTGAAGCCAGTTCAGAACGACGCTATACTCATCCTCCTGCCGGGTCTCATAGTCTGGAACAACAGTGGTGTCAAGTCTGGGTAAACAAGAACCTCCCTGCCACCGTCCTTGAGTATACCGAAGTACCTCTCGGGTGCCTGAGGTTATCCACCATATCTGCGGAGTGGCCAATGGAATGTCAAACCAGATTGAATCTTTAGGTTCCTATCAAAATCTTCAGTAATCGTTTGTGGTTCTGGAATCATTTCCAGTTCTACCATACTCCCACTACTGTTTTCTGAAAAAAAAATCTATTTTTATTAAAACTGTGGCGAGTTAAGAACAATATCACTATTGATCTTCCAGATGGTAGAAAGTCAACCCTCGTCATAGCCTGGGTCAACCCACAAACAGCAATTACAGAAACGTGCCTTGAGTTATCCAGAGTCTAGTTTTAAGCATAAGCCGGACAACTCCTCGTACCTGAACATCGTTAAGATATGAACTGTTCTATATCCAACAGAGGCACTGATTTAATTGAACCAGATTCAAATCATGCAGCTGTCACCAGTGCATGTCAACTAAATGGAAGGAGGCCGATCAGCGTTACTCAACTTAGGAATGCTTCCAATTATGAGTAACCTGAAAGAGAAGCAAGTTCTCATTACTATCAACTGAATACCATACACAAGTATCTACATCTTCGATCACCTTGAAGAATCCCGATACTTGCAATACCTGGTTCTCTACTCTATTCTTATACCAATAACTCCTCAAAACTCAGACCCTGTGTTTCTACGAAACACATGTCTAAGAACTAGAGAAGTTAAAAGTAAACAGAATATAGTACGAGGACCAACCCCTCTGTCCTAATGGACACTGGACAATGTACAATACTCTTTATAAGTCCCTGAGTCTAAAAACTCATTTACTGTATGTCGTAGGTTGAAAACTGTACTATGGTTATGAAGAATTACACCGCTGTTCAATGCTCCTTACCTAACCATCCACTGATATAGGTAAATTTCATAGACATAATTTCAAAAGGTATATCTCACTCTATAAAAATAGACGTACAGATATATCAATTTGAAATTGATGCATAACAACGGATATTCAAAACCAAATATTTGCCGACCGGCAAACAGCCCAGGCGATTTCCTCAAATATCACCAATTACAACGAATCCCGATATAATGAGGATGATCACCTAATTCCCAATAATTTACTCCCACTCATCATCTGTAAAACCATATAGATGTGAGAATCAAACCTGGTAAATACATACCCTGGAGCAAGTGTCTAATTGGGAAATCAGTTTTTTCTTTTAACAGTACATAGTGAAACTGAAACATTGAAATGTTTCGATGGGGTATCCGGGTATTCCTAGTAATGCCTCTTCCATTATCCAGATTCACAACTGTAACCGTATAATTCTTTGCCATCTCTCCAAATCCCTTTATATGTCTTTAGTCATTACCTTCTGCACACCCCTTTAGGCCAAATGGTTTTCTTCCTTCCCTACCGTTCGGCACCAGCCTATGGTTTGGAAGAAGACTATCCAATAAGCATAATGGGTGTACTGTCATAATCCTAGGAGCACTCGCAATGCGAGAGAAGATGAAGATAAAAGACAACAGATAAACCTTATTCCTATTTCTCTTGAACCAGAATCCATCCCCGAACTGGAACAAGTTCCTTTCGAGTTCGTATATAACCATACGATGGTTTTGTCCCATAGAAGTGGACGTTCGTAGTAATACGGGGTGTCCTGGAGAAAAAGGTAAAAGTAGGAGTGGCAAAGAGATTTGCAACTCTGACAATCCAAAAGCCAGTGTTTAAGAAGGTTCGGTCAACTTGGTCACTGAGTCATAGTCTAGGGTCGGGTCCATGGTCGCTGCCAAAGAGAGAGAGAAAAGAAACACTCAGCGTGCACTCTAACCTAGATCAGAATGGTTATCACTTTTGTAATCAGGAAACCTCCCACTGTACCGTCAAATTCTCCTCCAAACCTGAAAGAAGAATTAGTCAGGATCACCCGAGGAGTAAACCAACTCATCAGTGGGAATCGGGATCCAACTATCATCGCATGATAACTTGACGGAATCCACTCAAGTCACCACACTCCAGAAGGTATGCGCATGCCTGGCAAGTTTCAGTTTCTTTAGAAACTCCTGATGAGATTTTTACCCCTAGGACCCAAGTGACCTTGACACAGTCAACAAATCAAAGAGTCCTAGTCAAGTTCAACCCGTCATTATCCTGGATTGCATTAAACCCACCCGTACGAGCCCTTGACACAGTCAACAAGGCCGCACGACTGTCCTAACCAATCCCATTAATATGCTACAAACAAACACTACTTAGCTACCGCACACTACGCCTTGACACAGTCAACAAACGCAGCACGAATACTAAGTAATATTTGTAAGAAATGACGGAGGGTTACGGCTAGTTTTTGGCGAAAAACTTTTAACGTAATGAACTTGATATCGTTGAAGGAACTGCATAGTTTTTTATAAAAATATAGTGACGACAACCTTTTGCTAAAGAGGCCACTCCCGGTGAAGGGATCTCGGCTCTTTCACCGTAGAATGAGGTGCAGGATATTCCAACTGAATACCACGATGCAAAGCAAAAGGCAATCGGCTATAGTGAAGTTATTGCCCTGACGCAAACTTCTGTCCAAGGGGTCACTCCCGGTGAAGGGATCTCGGCCCTTGCCTCGTCGACTGAGGAGCAGGATATTCCAACTGAATACCACGATGCAAAAAAAAGTGAACGTCGTTGCAATAACAGCTTTTTAAAAAATGTTCCAACAACATCAGAATAGGTTTGTTTATCTTGCATTGATCCGAATCAACGCAGTCCCATCAATTGATCTCACCACAAGAACGAAAATAATGTTGTACGTATATGCCATCCGCATTCGCCACTGGGTCCCGTCATCACCCGTTAGGTTACTTAACTAACGACAGAGTGGGGACTGGACTAGCACGGATGCAAAACATATACAACATCTACTAGTATATATATAATATATAATTTTCGCTCAAGGCGTGATAAAATGTAACATCACAGAAAGATAACCAGCATCACAAAACAATACAGATATCTGGGATCCCTGGGTTTCATAGAGCCGCTGCTGAAACCCGACGTTCCCCTGGTCGTGTGGATAGCCTGTGCAAAGAGATCCTAGACCCCTACGGGCGCGGCAAGTTACCCGCCAAAACCTGAAGCGAGGCAGGCCCCTTCAGCAACGTGAATGGACCACCCAACACTTCACGGAATCCGGTAACTTGGGCACCCCTCCTTGGGCCAACCTGTACCCCCTACGAGTGCGGCGAATAGCCCTGCCAATTCTAGAGTAAAGCCCCCTTCGTCTCAATGCCATGAGATGCGGGCTCGTTGCCCTCTAGAACCCGGCTACCCGTGCACCCCTCCGCGGGGTAATCCTAGTACAGAAAGTAAAATATACATACAACGGGTACATCGACCGCAACCTGGTCGTGCCCCAAAAGAATAATACAAACAGGCAGTGACGGCAGTCCACATGTCGGACGCTCGCCCCGCAATATCAAATGTACATATATAAACAAAACTGTACTACCACTGCAACCAGGCTATCCCCACGACCGATCCGCAACAACACAGCGCAATCACAGAACATCAACGTGAATGTCACGTTTGCAAATCCGTTTAACCGGGCTATAGCAGTTAGACAGGATTACCGATCAAATGACATTCACGGTCGCAGATATAATGTAAATACTGTGAACTGGCGTGTTTAAAATATCCGATCGAATAAATTTTATCAAGTGGGCTCCCAAGCATTACTGTAGCACATAAAGAAAATCTGGGCCCAAAAATAATATACCAAAACCCCTATTTCCAGCCCAAAAGCCCACTGCAAAAATTTGGTGCGTTGACAAGTCAAAAGCGCGGCGGAACCGCGGCCCAAGCATGGGTTTGGCCGCGGTTCCGCGGCGGTTTGGTGAGATCTCGCGACCAAATTTTCACAGATTGCTTGTACTTCCATGCACAGTATTTTTCAACACCCTGAAAAATTTTTGGAGCCAAAATAAATTTCGACAGAAACTGTGTATTTGAAAACGCGGGTTTTTGGAATTTTGTTCGATCGAAGATGTAAACATACTAGAACAAGCTAGGCAAGGTTAATGGCATGGCTCTGATACCATGTTGCGCCACGGCAGCGCCCCGGCCTTCTACTCGAGGCCAAAATGCAGAATCAAAATTTTTTCTTTACTTTGAACCGGCGCTACCGCGGACAATAAACCCGGATCGTAACCATTAACTTAATCCTAGCTAACAAGAGAATGGGTAAGAGATATACCGAGTGATCCGTGTCCTCCGGTCTTCTCGTCGTCGTCCCGATCTCCCGCGGAAACTCCGGTCTTCATCTCCTTGCCGGAAAGGGCACCACGTAGCCGGATTCTTTTACGGGCTCCCACCTCTGGACCGAGGCAACTCGGGCGCAAAGTTGGCTAGCCGACGCATCCAAGGGTACTGTAGGTTGTAGTATAGAATCGTTGTCTCATTTGGGGTAGTGAAGTTGCCATTTATTTGTAGGAGGAGAAAAAGACTTTTGAGGAAGATGAATGGTGCTCTCATTTTTTTACAAAGAATGAGATGATAAAAATCACACACCAAATGAACCTCTCATCATCACTCAAATAGTGGCCGACCCCTTTCATAGGAATAATGAGAAGAGATTAACAAGGGAGGTGAGTGTAGGAAACTCAAAGAGGTGACCACATCAAAAGGAAATGATAACCATATCAAATCAAATTCTAATCACAATAAAGCAAGAAATGAAGATAGAAAAGAATGGTATCAAAAGATGCTTTCATAATCAATCCATATGCAAGAAACCCCCTCCACAGAAAAGTCCGGCCGAGAAGGAACAAAGGAAAACCGGCCGGAACGGAATGCAAACTAGCAACTTCAGAAAATTGATCCCGTAAAAAATTACAGGAAAACCCCGCTACCGCATATACATGCCCGCATTTGTATTCCCACTGAATACAAATGCAAAGAGACAAAATCTACACTGTCTAATACTAGGATCCGGCTTAAACAAAAACCGGCTAGTAAAATCCGTCCGATCACGATCCGTGCAATACCGCACGTATCTGATCGAACCCTGCCATATCTCCATACGGCCTCTACAGCGTTTCGCCAGAAACCTGAGTAACTGTGTGTGTGGTGGACTCTAAAGACTCGTCAATACTATGGCTATTGATTTAACCACCAGCACGTCAGAGGTATCAGCCAATACATAACGGGCTACCAGGTATTGACCAAAAGGGACGTTGATGAGCGAACTCATCCTGACACCCTATTGAGCCTGTCCGTGACAATATTCGTACAGTCCGGTCCGTTCGTCTATGAGTATCGCATGGCGGGCCTAGGGGGTGGTAAAAGTCAGACCCCCAAAAGCGGTAAAAGTCGTGTCTGAGTGTAGCCCAGAACACCCTGAGATACTACTGGAATACCTACCTGTAAATCTCCTGCCTCGGCCGAGGGCTTTGTGTAATGGCTCTCCTAGACACAGCGCGACCTCACCCGTAATACCGGAAGAGACGAACCCCTGCAGATCCGCTCACTGCCTCCATGTGGCTCGGGACTTTACCCAACTAAAACCTGTTTGCACGACTCCTTTGAGCCGTGGTAGGGTAGTAATCAGAGCACAGTGGGAACTCACACGAGACAAATGACGATCTCAGGTCGATGAACTAACCTGTACACATGTCACCTGGGAACTGCTATCTGACGTCTGGTATAATCCCAACTAGCAGGTTCCCGGCGAGTCCTGTCCGGTGTACTCATAACCTAATGAGCACCTATATACATCTTAGGTGAACCAACTGACACCAGTGGCTTGTGAGACCGGCCACCGCCCCTCGTCGGGGTCTCGACTGTAGACACTAGTCTACTAATGGAGTATCGATGCCCAGTCTCGAAACTCCCACGACTAGGGACCTTTTAAGGATGTGCTTATAGACTCCAGCTCTCACGTATATGATCGCCCTCATACTGCTGGTAGTCAAGCAAGAATCCTAGGGGCTCTATCAACGTGCAATAGCGACTCGTAAGGTCACCTAAAGCAGTACATGATGATAAAGATAAACCAGATAGCATATTATCATCTTGAGTAAGACTGTCCTACTGGGACAGGTCCTCCCTCAATCATTGGAATCACGTGTCTGTGATCCAATAATTGACTCTGAGGGCACTATCTCCAACACTTCAAAAGATTCCACTTGGCCGAAGTCCTGGCCCTCTTTTTGGCTCGATACCTTAGCCGCTTCTGCCTTAACTTTTCTGTTCTAAGCAACTGGAAGATTTCGGCTCTTTGGGAAGACGCCGCAGACCGGGTGATGGAGGGCTTTGGAGATACGCTCGATTGTGCATTTGTTGGAGTCATCGCCTGAGCTCGTCCGCAATATTTGATGTTGCCTTTTGTACCGAAAGTCTTGCCCCCAGTTGGAGCGCCAGAGAGTCGTTCAGACACCGTCTTAAGTTTAGGTTGTGGCGCCTTGGCGATCACGACATTCGGCCTCTTGCCCCTTGAGACCAGCTTGTCCGCCTGTTTCGTCGGAATTTCTGCCAGATGAGCGCTTCCGGCAGGGTAGATGATGACGGCACCAAACTGGCGGGACAGTTCCTCCCACTGTCGACTGAGGCTTGCAGGGAGAACCACACGAGCATTGACCTTGACCACGTACGGGATCGGGGTCACGTTGGAAGCTGAATTCGTCTTGGGAGACATTTTCGTCGAAAGTTGATTGCTGCACAAAAAAAAACATAATTTCAGTATAGACAATCGATATGTATATCGATTGAGTTCGCATGAACATTTAACCCGAAATATGGGAGGAGGGAAAGGAACCACCGGGCATGCCAGAATCTGTAGGGTGTTTTCCGTCACCCCATTGAGATGGGAATACGCGCGCGCTTGTCAGGCGTACTACAGAATTCCCCTGTCTAGGGTAGACCGGGGTTTAATGATTGTGAGGATCCGAATCTCCGGCAGCCGCGAACTAAACTGTCGTTAATTACCCCTCGCCTTTGGAGTAAGGGAACCTCCGATTGACGGGTTAAACTGGTCATGCCAACTCAATGTGCAGTGTACGTGTGTTGTGTTTTGAAAGGGGGTTTTGGATATATCGGGAGCCACGCAGAGTTTTTACGGGTGTCCCGCTACCCGGATAGTGGGCTGGGGGTCAAGGGGGCTAGCAGCCTCCTTGCGGGGTGCGGGGCAGCGCCCCGGTAGAATTTTTTTTTCAACAGGAGCAGTGTCGTGGAGTATGTGTGTGTACATATGTATGCATATGTATATATGTATATATATATAGAAAAGAGGGGGAAAAAGGGCATCCATGGGATGCGTGGGCCAGCGCCTTGAGCGTTGTGCGCTTAGGTGCCGTGCGCTTAGGCGCAAGCGCGCCACGTGTCGGCACGTGGGCGCTTTGCGCTCGAGCGCTGGGCGCTTGGGTACTTTATGCTCGAGCGCTGGGCGCTTGAGCGCAGGCGTGCCACGTGTCGGCATGTGAGCGCTTTGCGCTCGAGCGCAGGGCACTGGCGAGAAAAAAAGGGCTTTTAGTCCCAGAAATAGGGTTTAGAGTGGAGTTAAACTCCTAAAAATGTTTTGGTTGAGTAAATGGGTTCTTCTTCCTCCTCCTCTGTTGGCTTGATCAAGAGATGTGAGATCTAAAAATCTCTTCTTTTTGAGATCTAATGACAGATCCAAGTTCCCCTTTGTGGGTTTTGTGGTGAAAAACTATTTAGTTTTATAAAATGTAGAGTAAAACTCTTGATTTAATTCAAAAGAAAGAAGAAGGTTTTGGAACCTTGAAGAAGGAGGAAAGATCTCAGATTTAAAAAGTTTTGGAGAGAGAAAAAGTTGTTGAGATATTTCATTATCTTTGCCTTTATAGGCCATACACTTTACACATAGCCCCTTGGGCTTTACAAAATGGCATTTTGCCAATCGCATAGCTCATGTGCCATTTCTTTTTGCACATAAGCCATGGGATTTACAAAAATTTGGCTTTATGCCTATTTTTCTTACAGTTATTCATAAAATAAAAATACAAGAAATACAACAAAATTATTTATTACAAAATTATTTATTACAAAATTTTTATCTTGGCATGGGGAGAGGCCGGCCGCTTCATGTTCGGGCTCGACCCGGGCATGGTCCTACTGGATCTGGGCTTGGGCCCGCTTGGCTTGGAGTTGACTTCGATTTTGACTTGGTCAACCGGGGTGTAAATTTTTACCCCAACATGTGGATTAAAACATTTAGGTTTAAATGTTTTTTTGTGAGAGGAAAGGGTGACTTATTGTTTTGGCATGGTTCATGCATGCACTTGGTGACTCATGATGGTGGGTCATGGTGGCATGATGAAGTTTTGTTTATAGTGTGGGATATTTGTTGTGAACCTTGTAGATATTTATTCTCTAGTTGTTTTCTTTGGTTCTCACAACAAAAACTCACACACACACAACACACTAAAAAGGGCAGCAACCCCATTTTCTATAGTTGCCAAGTTTTGCTTCACACTTTCTTCTCCAAGGCATCTTCTTCAACCTCCACCCTATATGTCTCGTATGTTGAGAAACCTAGGGTGTATTGAGACAAAGTAATTACACACTCTCTCTCCTTCATCTTGGCTATCTAGCTTAGCAAACTAGATACCCGAGTTGCTTCGGTTTTGAGGTCGGAGCCCGTATTACTAACCCTCGACGAGAATCTTCTTCGATGTGGGGAGATCGTTGATCAAACATGATGAAGGAAGCCGCGAGGAGTTTGGGACAGAGGTTGAAGACCATAGGACACGGATCGTTTGGTATAACCTCTCTAAACTCCTTTTAAGATACCTAGTCTAGGGCTTATGGTTCGATCCGGGAATCGGGTTCCGTTAGCACCGGTTTCTAAAAGTTTTTGTTTCACATTTAGCCACGGATTTGTAACATTTTAAAAATAATTAAATAATTAATTAAATAAATAAAATCGTTTAAGTGAATTTTATAATTTTCAGTAAAGTAAAACGTAGTTTTCATAAAACTAAACCATAATTATTTTTCACTATAAATTTAAAAATACCTATTTTAATTATGTTATTACTAGTAAATGGTGTTTATTTAGCCACTTATAAATTTTTATTTTAATTAAATATTTTTCTTAAATTAATTATTTTAAATATTAACATAAACTTTATTTTTACACTAAATTAGTGTAAATTACAAATTTGAATGGGTTAAATTTGCAAAAATGAACCATTGCATCTTAGAATCAAGTGTGTTTCATGCAAAATTTATTTTTAAAATTTTACAATGGTTCAAGACCAGTCTAGGTCAAATGGAGTGAAGAAAATAAAGAATTTTTAAATAAATTCATGAAAGACTTAATTGTGTGATATTTTTGTGAAATCTTCTACACTTTTCTTCACCTTTTCTCACTCTCCTCTCTTTTCCTCACCTCATGGCCGGCCTCACCTCCATGGGAAGCCCCAAAATTTTCCCCCCATCATTTTTTCATTAAAAATCATCAAAATTCATCAAAAATTCAATAAAAAATCCACAAAATCGTAATAAATTCCTACCCTCTATTCTTTGCTCATCTTTACATGGATTTTGGAGATCGAAAGCATTCATTTTGGAGGCTTATTTTCATGTTGTGGAGGTATAAATCTTCTTCTTTTGATTTATTGTTATTAGATGTTTCATTTAAGCATAATTAGATTTAATAAATAATTTCTATCTACAAGTTTTAAAATTCATGTTAGGGTTTATAAAATTAAGTTATGGTTTTTATTAATTAAGTAGAGTTATAATAACTAGTTTAAAATTTTTAGAAGTGGAAAATCTTGTATGGATGATATATTGTAAATTGTTTATCCAAAATTATTTAAATTAATCCATTTTGCAAACTAGATTTCTATATATTGTATATATTGGTGAGATAGAATTCAAATTAATGTTTGTAACACTAGATTGTGGTTTTAATGAGTATATTAACTTGTTGGTGGAATGAAAAACTTAAATTGGTTACTAGTTTCTATTGATAATTGAAAAATACTAATAAAAATGCGATTTTGCTAACTAGATTTTGGAAATTCTTAAATAAATGAAATTTAAAGTATAATTTATGGTTTCATTATATCATTATCATCATGAATTGTAGTTTAACGCATTAATTCATGCAAAATCCAGTTTAGATGTGATATTGTGAAATTTTCCTTAAAAGTATCGAAATCGGGCAAGTTTGCAAACTAGAATTTTCAAACTAATATAAATTAAGGTGTTAAAAATATAGTGATGGTTTATAAAGTCTAGTTATGCTAATTAATGATTATTATGACCATTGGTTTCTTTTAAACATCAAGTTTTGAAGTAAAACGGTAAATTGGTGTTTTCAGGTTTTACGGAATCGGACGATTTGATCGATTTTTAGGGTTTCGATGGATTAAATCATATTTTATATTACAAGTAATGAGTTTTTTCAAACTACAAGTTGTTTGCTGATGTTTATCTCGATCAATCGGCGTTTGTATGCCGACATCGAGCGATATTTGGTTCTTTTGCATGAGCGGGACATAGGTTTTAACCTATGTGCATTCCGTGCGTCGTTTTGACTTTTGTCCGTGATTCAGTTTACGATACTATATATATGTTTGCGTATAGGTACCCCTCATATGGACTGCGGGCGATGAAGAAAAGGATGGCGACATCATTTTCGGCAGACAAGGACCAGGTGAGTAGATGTATATCTACGGGGGGAAGTCGGGTGGATGGCGTATAGCACCCCCGCAAACGTAGAATAAGGATAGTACTTATTGTCATTAGGAAGCCGGACGTGACCTTAGATTCTTGATGAGTAGGACCCTAGTAATGACCCTAGGTTGGACTAGACTGATTTAGAAAGACCATACCAGAGTATGAATACCTTGGAAGAGATTCGTAGGTTTCAGGTAGATACACACACGCACACACTGAGACTCGACGTGGTGTATACGTGTATGTGTGTGTGTGTATATATATATATATATATATATATATAGGACTAGGTGTAGGTATATATATATACACACAATACGTATATGTGATACAAGGATGTGATATGATACACGGGGATGAAACAATATAACTGGGCTGATGCCGTGATTCTTGGCTATACAGTCGTGTTATGATGTTAGCGGATCATTAGAAAATGAGATAATGGAATTGTATACTTGAACAATAATAAAGGGTAGTGATGATATTAAAGTATATGGGACTCTAAAATAGAACCCGGACCGTAACCTGTGCCTGAAATTCTGATATGATATCATATAGGTGTGACTTGATTACGACATCATATAGGTGTGACTTGATTTCGATATCATATATGTGTGACTTGATTACGATATCATATAGGTGTGACTTGATTATGATATGATCTAAGTGTGACTTAATCACAATATGATACATATGACATGATATTTTTGAGGATAAATTAACGATGTATAGTTATGCTGACAATGATATATGATTGATGTATGCGATTACAGTATAGCACCTTGATCTTGACATGTGTTGATGATGATATTATACGAATGATGAGACACATAGGTGATACTTGACCCGTACCCCGATATTGGGATACCGTACGATGGATTTTACCGTACGAGGCATAGATATGATGATTGATCCACACTCTTGATTCGAGGAAGCCGTACTACGTACGTGACGCTATTGAGGCTGGATCGCCGACTATTAAAGATATGGATTCAGACCTTAGGTGGACTCTTATTTCTTATTGACTAGTTTCTTAGGTTTAGTTCCTTAGGAGGTTAGATGGACACTAGTTTATGTTCGAGTCATATAGTTGTAGTTATACTTGTATATCACAGATGAGTGGTTATTACACATCCGTCTTTACATTCATACCGTAATCATAATGGTGCATGTTCATTCATATGTTTCTATAATCAGAATAAAACTTTGCCTGTTAGGACACCAGTACCATTACCGATGATACGCATATTCCACGCACACTTATCTGGCGGCTCACACACATCATCATTGGTAATTGCTATGTCACGTACACTTTAGATCATATTATCTTTTATTGATACAATTAGCTAACAGCTAGATCGATATAATATTGTGATTACTCTCTGGTGTTAGTATAGATATGGTATTTATTACCTAGACATTTCATGCATTCGCATTTTCATGTTATTTTGCAGTATTATGGGGCATATGCCGACACTTATCATATACTTACTCATGATTTTGGGATTTTGGATTTCTATGAGATTTCTGGATTTTTTGGGAAAACCACAAGAATATAAAAAAAATTTCCTCTCTCTCCTCCTCTCTTTTTAAAACATAAGATGCGGTTTTCTCGTGATGTATGTGTCGTCCACCATGAGATTTCATGTTTTCTGTTGGATTTCGAGACCCGATTCGAGGAGTGGATGAACCGTCTCGGGTACATGGTGGGCCCGGTATGGTACCCCGGGGCAAGAAGATCGCGTTGTAGACGATGAGCCTGGCAGGGGAGGACTACCTACCGGTGATGTCTGGCGCGGCGGATATCCGGAGGATACCGACCGTTGTTGTGAGATTTGATGATATGGGCCGATCCGGACTGATGGAGCCCGAGATATTGAGACTTTGAGACATTGAGATTATGAGGTATTGAGACTTGAGATTTACATGTTTTGTGTCGATGCTTGACACGGATTTCCATTGATTTCATCGTTGATATTTTAGATTTCTATACACATTTTACCATGATAAAAGTTAAAGATTTCTTATACAGATATATCTAGATTTCAGGATTGGTTATTTCACATTCATGGTGCATGCATACTCATTCACATGACATAGTTCTATATGAGGCACTGATACGAGCACGGAGCATTTGCACTTACACGTAGCTTATTATCCTGTCTTTACTTGATGACTAGTAGTATATTAGTATATTATTATGACCTGGGACAGCGTCGTGCATTCAATTTCTTTTCGCAGATATCTTCTACTCACGAGTTGGCAACTCACCCCTGTTGTGCCAAATTTTATTACAGGTTTGATGTACAGGTTTTCCTGGCAGCTTGCTGGCACATCTATTCATTCAGGGTGATTTGCACGGTAGGTTGGTTCACTTGTATCTGGAACGCCATTGTACTTTTATTATTTCATTTGTATCTAGAAAACTCCATCAACCAAACTTGTATTACTTGATAGTTTACTGGATCAGTTGTTTATTTCGACCTTAGAGTCGCGCTTGTATTATTATGATATCTGGTGTTTTTTTTTTCTTCTGAGTTTTGAGCCTCGCCCTTTGGCGTTATATACTATTGTTCATTGATGTGGTTGTTTCCGCCTTTTGGTGTAGAGCTAGCTCCCGTTTGGGGATGCTTTTTATTGTTTGTATATATATTATTCTTGTTTGTACCCGTTTGGGGCCAGTTTTTACAAAGGAGACTCTGCCGAAATTTTTGAGAAAATTGGATGTTTCTTTTAAACTTGTTTTCTACTTGTTTTTCCTTTACTTCTTTTTATTTTTATGGTTTAGATTTCTGGGCTTCGGCTTACTTAGGTTACGTTGCGCCTCTAGACGCTTTGTAATCTATGTGCCAGTCACGTTCCATACTTTCGAGTCGTGACAGGATTGATGGCTGGGGCGCTGACATAACCCAACATCGCGTACCCACATCTAGTGTGCTACCGAATACCCAACTTCTCTATTAATCAGTTTCTCAAATCTCTTTTGAGGAACATCCGTATTCGAGAAATAGCCTCAGTGAGTGGATCCTCTATATCGTTTCAACTTCTTTTCTGTAAATCTCAACTTTGCAAATCAACAATCTCCCAAACTGAGCGATACCCCGCCACAAGAATTTTTCTGGATTCCTGATGGGATTAAGTTCATCAATGAACAACTCCTATCCAATAAACTTCTTGGGTTGTATCCTCTGTTGAGTTATGACCATCATCCTGCTCTATGATTACCTTAGTATCCTTATTGGAACACTATCCAACATAATGATCCTCAGAAGAGGCTAAACTTAAAACTTGACAGCATCTCTGTCATCCATGTCACGTGGGGAGCCTGAACTGATAACCGCTTCCCAGAGGAGGCTGTCGTTATCCTATATCAAAAACATCCTCTTATGTTCTTTACAGCTTCTCTTTGTTTCTCAAGAATTGGATTAATATATGCTTATTGCAACTAGTGCAAAAGCAATATCTGGTGTTGTACAAGACTTTGAATGATTGACTCAATTATCTAAACAAATGATGTGTCATTCGTTCTTACCCCTCTCTTCATCAGCCTAAAAGAAATCTCTTCAGAGAGGGTGACTCCATCACCTATGGGTACAACACCACGCCAGGAGTCGTCCATTCTAAAACACTTTTAGAATGCAGTCTAAGTATCCGGATTGGGACACTTCCCAAATCTAGATCTAAAACCATAGAACTAGTCACCAGAATCCCTGATATTATATCCATATCCAACATGGAAAAAACACCATGTGACAACCAAAGTCTGACCAATTGTAGTATAGGAACATCACTTCCTATCTGGAGTATGTCATCCAAATCTAGGACAATACTCCTTACATCCTTCTTACTAGGTTCACCTTTTATTTTGATGAAGTCAATTATCTTGACTGTCACATCAAAATAAACGATCTGTCTCCGCTATACATGCTTCAGTCTACGAATAGACATAAGCAACTTGCACACCTTCCGCTGCTCCCACTGACTACGATAACCCTCTTGCAGAGTCATACAGACATGCACTTCCAAAATCCCATTTGGAAAGACGTTATTGTCACCCTCCTGCCAGATATCATAGCCATGAACCGCATTAGCGCCAAAACATATCCATATGGACTTCAGCATAGAAACTTGAAGTAAAGGTCACGTCACAATCCACAACGGGTATTTGATAAAAACTCTTTACAACAAGTCTAGTCTTATTAGGTTAGCACGTTTTCACTTGCATAGATCTCGAAAGATCTACTTGCTCCTAATGTGTTTTACCCATTCAGAAGCACCCAGCAAAGTCTAAAATCCATGATTTGCTGAAGTGCGTGGAGTCCATCTTAGGTATGAATACCTGGTCATCTGGAAGTTACCGCTTCCTGTGGCCTGCTGATAACAAGTAAGCGGAATAGCAGTGTCAAGTTATATCCATATGGACTTCGGTATAGACACTGAAGGAAAAGTTACATCACAATCAACAACGGGTATTTGATGAAGACTCTTTACAACAAGTCTAGCCTTATTAGGTTAATACATTTCCACCTGCACAGATCTCGAAAGATCTACTTGCTCCTAATGGGTTTTACCCATTATGGAGCACCCAGCAAAATCCAAATTCCATGATTTGCTGAAGTGCGTGGAGTCTATCTTGGATATGAAGCATCTGGTCACCTGGAAGTTTCCACTTCCTATGACCTACTAATAACAAGTAGGACCATCATCTTGATGATGCTGGCCTCCCTGTCACCGTCTATAAGAAAACCGAAGCATCTCCCGGGTGTTTGGGGTCACCTACTAAAATCTGCGGAGTAGCTAACGGTTTGTCAAGTCTAATTGAATCCTTAGGTTCTACTAAATTTTCGGTAACTGTTTGTGGTCCTGAAATTACTTCCAATTCTACCATACTCCCAAAAGTTTCTTTTGCAAAAAGATCCTTTTATAAAAAGATGGCAAGTCAAGAACAATATAACTATTGATCTTGAAAATGGTAGAAAACAAAATCCTAGCGAATGCTTGGGATAATGCACAAACCGCCATTACCGATGCGTGCCTTGAGTTTGTCTGGAATCTGCTTTTAAACAGAAACCAGATAACTCCATATCTTAACAATCTGAAGATATGCCACCATTCTATATCCATATAGAATCAAGGCACTAATTTAGATGGAACCAGATTCAAAAGTCATGTAGCTGTTTCCAGTGCATATTACCTAATGGAAAAAGGCCAATACAACATTACTTATCATGGAGCACGTCCACTGATGTGTAACCTGTAAGAGAATCAAGTTCTCGATATTACTATGATGGAATACCCAGCATAAGTATCTACATCTTCGAACACCTCGAAGAATTCTGATACTTCTAACGTATGGTTTTTTACTTTATTCTTATACCTACAAACTTATTAAAATCTCTGACCTTCCATTATTATGAATGCGTGTCTAAAACCAGAGAACTCATAGGTAATCCTGAATGAAGCAAGAGTACCAACCCCTTGTCCCAAAGGACACTGGACAACATACATCTCCATGTATAAGTCCTAAGAGTATACTTACTCAAATTCTATGGTTTGTAAATTGAAAACCGTATCTTGGTTAAGAATGTCTTACACCGTTATTCAATGCACCTTACCTTATCCTCAACTGATAAAGGTAAATGTTTACAACACAATTTTCAAAATGTATATCTCACTTTATAAAAATAAAGGTACAGATATTCCATTTTAAAATCTGGTGCATAACAACGGTTATTTGATACCAAATATTTGCCATCAGGAAAAAACCAGGCGATTTAATCCAATATCACCAATTACAACGAATTTCGATATTGATAATCAAATTGCCAATATTCTGCTCCTACTCATCATCTGTAACACCGTACAGATGTGAGATCCAAAACTGGTAAATACATACCCTGGAGTCAAAATTGATTGGGAAAATAGTTCTCTATAACATGTACACAGAAAAACTAAAACATGAAAATGTTTCATAAGGGATGGTCAGGTATTCCTAGTAATGCCTTTTCCATTATCCAGATTCATAATAGTAGTCGCAATTTTCTTTGCCCTCACTTCAATCCTTTTATACGTCTCTACTTCTTACCTTCTGCACACCGTCCCTACGCTAAATGGTTTTCTTCCTTTCCTACATTTTGGCACCAGCCTAAGGTTTAGAAGAAGACTATCCAATAAGCGTAATAGGTATACTCTCCTAATCAACGAGCTCTCGCAATCTGAGAGAAGGTAAAAGGAAGAGACAACCGAACAATCCTATTCAATTTTTTCAGAACCTGTGGCCATCCTCGACTGAAGCAACTTCTTCGAGTTCGTATGTAACTATACGATGTCCGTTCCAAGCAATATGGATCATCGTAGTGATACGGTGTGCTATGAAGAAATGCAAAGGGTAAAGTAGGAATGGCAGGGATATATGCGTCTTTGTCGCGAATCAAGATAAGCCAAAGCCATAGGGTGTAAGAAGGTTTGGTCAAATTGATTTATAGGTTCTTAAGGTAAGTCATGGGTTGCTGTACCATAGAGAGAGAGAGAGAGAGAAAAGAAACACTCAGCGCGCACTGTATCAAGATCAGATTGGTTATCACTTTACCTGGTCAAGATGGCTCCAACCGTTTCCTCGAATTCTCCTTCAAACCATAAAAGGAGAACTGGTCGGGATCATTTACACTTTAAATCTCCCGAGGAGTAATACTTACTCATCAGTGGGAATCGGGACCCCACTATCATCGTGTGATAACTTGACGGAATCCATTCAAGTCACTACACTCCAGAAGGTATGCGCATGCCTGGCATGTTTCCCGTATGTTTGAAACTCCTGATATGGTGTTTTCCCCTAACGACTTCATAGTCTTGATAGAGACCAATGTGCCATAAGTCGCTAGTCAAGTTTAACCCATCATTATCCAATATTGATCTAAACCCACCCGCACAAGCCATTGATAGAGACCAACGTGACTATGCGGCTGTCCTAGATAATCGCATATCCATGCTACAGACAAGTATCACATAGCTACCGTACCCTAAGCCTTAATAGAGACCAACGTACATAGCACGAATAATATGAGGTGCTAATCTGAAATGAAGGAGGGCTACGGCTTGTTTTTGGCGAAAAACCTTTAACGTAATGAACTTGATATCATTGAAGGAACTCGAGTGGCTTTGAAATGGAGTGGCTTAAGCTCCGCTTTTTAAAACTAGTAACATAAAATTTTGCTTAAGAGCGAACTCCCAATGAAGGGATCAAGGCTCTTCCCTCATAGAATGAGATGCGGGATATTCCTAACTGAACACCTCTATGCAAAGCAAAAGAATACGACCATGAGTTTTGGAGAAAACCGAGTAGTTTTAAAATTGGTTCCGACAACATCATTTATGTTTATTTTTCCTTGCATTATTCAGATAATGTATTCCCATCATTTTATGTTTCCAAGCCACAAAAAAACAACCAAAATAACATGCTTTCTATATGCCATCCGCAATTACCACGGGGCCCCGTCACGCACCGGTGGTTACTTAACAACAACAGAGCGGGGGCTGGACTAGCAAGGATGTAAAACATATAGAAGCATCTACTAAATATATAATATATATATATATATATATATATATATATCAAAATCACAGGCAGATAATAATCATCACAGCTTGCGAGCAACAATATGGAACAACGGATAGTCTAGGAGCCCCGCATTTCATTTGAGCCATAAATGAAACACGACGTTCCTCTGTCGTGTGCATAGCTAGTGCAATGAAGATCCTAGACCCCTACGAGTGCGGCAACTTACCCGTCAATCCCTAAAGTGAGGCAACCCCAATCAACAAAGTGAATGGGCCACCCAGCACTTTACAGAATCCGGTAAATTGAGCACCCCTCAGTGGGTCAACCTATACCCTATACGAGTGCGGCGAATAGCCTGCCAATTCTCGAGCAAGGCCTCCCAGTCACAATGCCTTGAGATGCGGGCCCGTTGCCCTCTAGAACCCAGCTATTCGAGCACTCCTCCGCGGGGTAATCCTAGTACAGAAAAGAAAAATATATACAATGGTGATAACGACCTCAACCTGGTCGTGCCCCAATAAAAGAATATACATACTGGCAGAGACGGCAGTCCACTTGTCAGACGCTCGCTCCGCAAAAAAAAATATACGAATGAATCTGAACTGTATATCTAATATTGCACACAAGGCTATCCATCATGACAATCCGTCCACAACATCAGTGCAACACAGAGCATCCACGTGAATATCATGTTCGTAAACCCTTCTGATTGTGCATATAGCAACCAGTCGGATTGTACAGCTCTATAATATTCATGGTCGCAGAAACTAACACATGCACTGATACACACAAATTCAAAATTTCGATCGACTAAAACTTTCCGCATTGGCCCCAAGTACAAATCAGTACTCAAACAAATCTTGGACAATACCACACAATCAAAAAATCACATTTCCAAGTAATAGAGCATCTAGAAAAAATTGGGAAACCACGACCAAATATTGACCGTGGAACCGCGGCCAATGGGCACATTTTGCCGCAATTGTGCGGCCAATTTTTGGGCTCATGTTCCCAAATTTCTTCCTGGCCTCTACAATTTCCTGCACGTATTTTTAAAACCTCCAGAATAAATTTTTGAACAAGTTTGAAAATCGACAGCGGGCATCAAAATTGGAATGCGATTCGGAAAAAACTCATCGATCAAAATTTTAAACAAGTGCAAACTAGCTAGTTAAGGTTTATGATGTCTCTGATACCATGTTGGGATCCAGCGCCCGCGCCACGGAGGCCGTGGTCGATGCGGAAGCGAAAACAAAAATTTCTTGCGAACACCGGACTCCCACGAAAACCAAGATACGAACCATATACCTAAACTAGCTAACCTAGAAGTGCAAGAGGTTGAGAAATACAACCTTTGTCTTGTGTCCACCCAACTTTGGAAGACCCCTCCAAGCTCGTAGCCGCCGGGATAGCGCTTGAGCATTCACCACCCTTGCCGAAGACGATCCACCCGAGGGAACGCGGAGGAGGCTCGAACCGACTATTGAAAGCCGCTAGGTTTGGATGGCCGGTGATGTAGGAATACTCCACTAAATTTTTCTCTCTAGGATCTTGCTCAAACATGGAAGCAAGAAGAAAAAAAAGATGGAGAAGATGAAGCATCAACATGAGCCATGGAGCTCAAGCCAAGAAGAAGAAAAATATCCTCAACTCATGAAGTAAAAAGTATGGCTACACAAAAATGAACCATGCACAAATATTGCAACCAAATGAGAAATCAATTTAAAAATGAAGCCATGCTTTTCTTCCATACTTGGATCCATGCTTCAAAGTCTCCACTTGCCACCTCATTTTCCTTTTTATTTTTATAAAATAGAAAAATAAATTTGAGGTCATCTTCTTCTAGAAGCATTCCCGTATAAATACGGAATACTTCACCTGGTATATGTATCGCTACATATATGCGTATCCGTATAAAAGTTTGAATAGCACCAAATAGAGAAAATAAATAGTGAACAATAATACTAAAATACATGTATCGAAATACATATATAAATTATTAAATCAAAACCTGATTTAATAATCCGGCTTAATCCTAAGCCGGCTAGTATTATCAATTGTCCGATTAAAGTCCGTAAACTGTGTACACGTATTTAATCGGACCCCTGTACGAACTACTATACGGCTCATACACCTGTCACTTGAATCGGGAAAACCCTCTGTGTGGGACTCTAAAGACTCGACAATACGCTGGCGGTGGGTTTAACTACAAGCATGTCAGCGGTACTAGCTGTACGTTATTAAGAATATGTATGCCCTAGAGGCCATTTTGATGATATAGTGGATGCTTGGACATATATATAGAGGACTTTCTTGCTCGACATGATAGTATGCTATCTGGTTACCCTTTATTTTAACATGTTGACTGGTATTCTTTACTGTCTTGCTCTCACATGTTGATAAAGCCCTTAGGATATGTACTTGACTACCAGGACTATGATGAGATCATACTAATGGGGCCAGAGGGTCCAAAAGTACATCCTTTAATCAGTTCCTAGTCTAGGGAATATCGAGACTAGGGCATCGATATTCCAGAGTAGACTAGTGTGTATGTTTCTTGTCCTTTAGAGGGCAATGGTTGATCCCACAACCATCGGTGTACGACATCAAAGATTGTACACAGGTGCTCATTGGAGAATGGGTACACCGAACAGGACTCGCTGAGAACTCCTATGTGGTAGTATACCTATCGTCAGATAGCAGTCCTCTGGTGACACTGGTACAGGTTAGTCTGTAGACCCGAGATCGTCATAGAGTCTTGTGTGGCTCCCACTGTGCTTTGATTTCCTCCCTACCACGGCTCAAAGGAATCGTACAAACAGGTGGATTTTGGGCACAGTCCCGCGTCGCATGCAGAGAATGAGCGATAGGAGGGGTTTCATCTCTCCCGGTATTGGGGGTTGATGTTGCGCTATACTCGATTGGCTATAACTGGAAGTCCCTGGCCATGGCTGCTGCTGAGATTTACTGATAAGTGTTATCAATAGTTTCTCGAACCGTTGTAGGCCAGACATAAGCAAGACTTATCACGTTACTGAGGTCTGATGTTTACCACCCCCAGATATGATATGCGACATATCAGACGAAGAGACCGGACTGTATGGTAGTGTTACTGATAAGCTTCATGGAGAGTATGGACGGCCTTTCTTGTTGATCTTCATATCGCTCAATACCCGGGTAGCCGTTACGTCCATCTTGTACCGCTGACGACTTGTGAGTGACTGATGTGATCATCATCTACTTCTTGCGTATTGACGAGTCTTTAGAGCCCCACACAGAAGTTCCCTGGTTCAAGCGAAATGAAGTAGGACACATATGTGATATGTGTGTGGGCCTGATTAAATATGTGTATGTGGTACCATATTATAATCTAGCAGTTATCTGTTATCGGTTCGGTTATATGTGATATAACCAGATTGTCGAATCAAGTGTTGATTTGATAATGTGATATACCGATAAATAATATTAGTCAGTCATCGTTTACCGCCGAAAGACGCGACCGGGACGCTAGGACGTTTAGCCTGAATTGTGGGGGCAAATGCTATTTGGTTTTATCTGTCCGCCTCACCGAAGATGCCAAGTTGATTTATGGCACCGTGTATCGGAGGTTCAGACGGATGCGGCCGTTGTAGCAGATTTCGTCAGATTCCCCCTCGTTGTAAGGTTTTTTTTTATTATGGGGATACTTTTCCCTCCAGGAGCAAGCCCCTGCAGTTAATTACGTTACCGTATCGCAGTAACCACTTTCTTCGGCTCCATATGATCACTTCGTGTCGTGTGTGTTTGTTTTATTTTTGATTGCCTGTGGATTGTAGACGGAGACTAATTCGTGTTGTCACCCGTAAGGCATGGATTAGTCCAAATCCATATTTCCTTAGATTTGGGTTTGTTTGATTTAAGGATCGTTAACCTTGTTTAAGATTAAGATCGAATCAAATGTTTGTTAAGGATACGTTAATCCGATATTGGACTAAGATCTACTCAATGGGGGTTCAGGATCATTTTTGATCCAGCAAAAGAGCATTTGGGCTCTATCGTTTTAGTTTAAGGACGTTGCATTCCATTATTAGTTTAAGGACGTTGCAGTCTACGTTTAGTTTAAGGACGTTTCGGTCCAAAGTTTAGTTTAAGGACGTTTCGGTCTAAAGTTTAGTTTAAGGACGTTACGGTCCGAAGTGTAGTTTAAGGACATTGCGGTCCGTTATTAGTTTAAGAACGTTGCGGTCCACAGATCACCATTTTTAAAGTGAGGGTTTAGTTTAAGGACATTGCGGTCCACAGTAATTTAAGGACATTGCTGTCTGTTATTAGTTTAAGAATGTTGCGGTCCATTATTAGTTTAAGGACGTTGCGGTCCACGGTTGCTAGTTGTCGGGACCCACCACCTCTCTGAAAACGTTGAAGAATTACAACGACATGTATCAGAGGTGTGAGGAGATGTACCATTGAACCAATGAACGTTCATCAGGGACTTAGCAGTCTTGTTTGGAACTAAGGCCAATTTGGAAGAAGACATATGGGCTCGGTTGACTTGGGGTTTGGCCAACCTTGGGCTCAGCCCACTTAATTACTTATTTGGGCTTGATCCTCTTTCTGTAACGGCATTGCTAAGCATTGATTTGGGTTCTGACACCCCTTTTTCTTTTTATTTATATTCTTTTATATGGAGAGTTAAACAATTTATGGCGCCCACATGCAGAGTACTTGAGGTGCTTGGTGCTGAGCACCAGACACTGAGTGTTAAGCACCTTTTTATTAAATAGCGCCCACGTGAGGAGCACGTGGAGCGCTCGGCGCTGAGCGCCAGACTTCGAGTGCTAAGCGCTTCTTATTAAATAGCGCCCACGTGAGGAGCACGTGGAGTGCTCGGCACTGAGCGCCAGACTTTGAGTGCTAAGCACTTCTTATTAAATAGCGCCCATGTGAGGAGCACGTGGAGCACTCGGCGCTGAGCACCAGATTTTGAGTGCTAAGCACTGAGTTTTCTGTTCTGCTCAATTCAATTCTCTGAGAATTATATTCTCACTTTTGAAAGACTTTGTCTTATAGATCTGAGATATGGAAAAAGAACTAAGTTCTTCTGATGTGATAGTTAAACTCTTAGATATGAAGGAGATGCTATGATCTCTCTTATTTTTATTTACGTTGAGGAGAAATCGTTCTCGTCTTGAAGTTTGAAGTTCATGGAGGGTTCTTCTCTCCAAGACTTGAAGTCTTGGGTCCTTTATATAGTGGATGCTGATTTGTTGATTTAGTTAAGGAAATCTCTCATTGAGAGATCTTAAAATGGATTTTTTAGGGTTACTTAACCCGTTAATTAGAACACTGTTCATCTCTATGAAGAACTCTTAGAGTTTGTGTCACGAACCGAAATTTGACACGTGACGGCCCTTGAATTACGCAACGTCTACAGGCGTAACGCAATTTAAGTAAGCCGAAAACCCAGCAATATAAACCATCAAAAATAGTAAGTGATAAGAATATTTTTAAAACTTTTGAAAATCTCGAGTACAAATTCTTTAAAGTCCAATTTTAGTTTCTTAAAAATTTTGGCAGTAGCTCCTTTGTAAAAACTAACCCCAAAAATGTGTACAACATAAATATAAGAAAAGCATCCCTAGACGGGAGCAAAATCCATGCCCAAAGGCGGGAAACAATCACCACAACAGATATACGACACTGTAGCGAAGAAATAAAAGACGATATAAATAAAACTGCATAAAAGACCTCCAAGTCACAATAATATACAATATCGCCCTCACATCACGTCTCTAAGTCATACATGAAAGTGGTAGATGGAGAGTACATGGTACAAAGATATACAATGAGAAATATCGGATAACCGCAAAACCCCCTATAGCAAAACAGCACGCAGCCAGCCGAAGCGGTATCCGCTGCAAAAGATGATATGATAGGTAGAAGCCCTGCCTCGACTACTCTGAGGAACAACCTGCAAACCCTATGGCAAAACGGGGGTGAGTTGCCAACTCGTGAATAGTAAATAACATATGCAGGTAATCGCAAGTTTGCACGTACTGCGCGAGTCTATCACATGCAAGCTAAAAGCAATAAATGGCCATATGTATGCAACCGTCCTGAAAGGTACTCTATCAGGTACAACTAATACATGAAGCAATAATATGACGATATGTATATGCAACCGTCATGAAAGGTACTCTATCAGGTACTACTAATACATGGAGCAATGCATATAAAATAAAAGCGAAATATAGGATAAAACATGTCATCCTCACGGAATCCTCATCGTGGCAGGACCAGTTTCCATCTAGACAATCCAAGTCCCAAATATCCTCAAATCGGCCCTCATATCGGCTCTCATACTGGCCATAATATCGGCATAGCAAGATATGTGTATCTACCTATCAATAATGATGTAATACCCTCCATGTATATGTAAGTATGTATGCAAAATATACATGTAGCTATGTCTCATATGTGTATATACCTATCACTAATGGTACAATACCATATAGGTATATGGGTAACTAGCATGTAAGCATGTCAAGGCATATGTGTAAGCATGTAGGTATACAGGTATGCTATATGTCATTTGCACGAAGAAAAATAAGGATCATGTCTCATTGTCTCTAAACAATACAATATCACATATGTATAGATGTTGTGCGTGTCATGGCAATTATCGACCGTGTGTGTGCAGCATACAATTAGTGCTCGTGAAACATGAACCATCAATAATGGTGTTGTGTCTCATTAATACTAAGTCCATGCGCAATAGGAAATGTGATATGCAACAAAGGTACACATGCACAATCAATATCCGTATACTTCTAACTAATAGTCATGTTATAAATCTAGCCCATACGCATAACGCCATGCAGGCGATTGCCCTATATATGTTAAATCTACACACTGATGATCCTAGGGCTAATTAAAGCCAAGCACCCGCTTTTCCTTCTTCGCAGCGTCCGAAGTCCTCGCCTGCGACCGTAAGATCATAAAATAATATAACAAGTATATATTAGAAATCGACCAATAACACGTACCGACTACGTTGACCGACGCACCAACTCCAAGTATACTCTCAAGTGTCCGTCTGGTGGCTAATGTGCGTAGCGACATGTAACATTTCAGAAAATATAAAATATTATTTTTGGAATTTAATATTAAAATAATATATTTCCCGAAAACCGCCCGATTTGCGAAATTGGGATTTTCGAAAAAGGGTATAAATATATACCGATAATTGTGAAATAAATGGAAATTGAAACGATTTATTCATTTACTAATATATTTAAAGGATTCGGTATTTTTAAAATTTATTATATGCAGTTTGGATAAAAACCCGATTAGTACACTGCTAATCGCAATTTAGCCAAATCCGTGTTTCTACAGTTTTCCATGGCTAGTGCACCATGTCATGTTACATTTGGTTAAATGTTGTTGCATTTTTTGTTGTTTTATGGGTATTATGTGATTTGTTTTGAAATTTAAAAGAGAAAAGAAAAAGAAATGAAAAAGGGTTAAAAAGGTGAATGATTGGAGAGAGAGACTGTGTGAGAAAAGTGAGAGAGTGGAGGGGGTGCTGCCAAATTGTTTTTACCCCATCATTTTCTTATCCTTCTTCATCTTCCTCACCCTCATCTCCCTCCACTTCTAATCCTAGATCCATCTCCAAATAATCCCCAAAACTTTATACTCCCTTCACAAAATTTAATCCCCATTTCTTCCTCTACACATTGGACAGAGCAAAGTGGGATTTTGACAACATTGGGACTTCTAGGGTTTTGCTTGGGTGTAACCATGAGGTATAATCATTTCCATTTAGTTAGTTTTGGTTTTCTTATGTTTTAGATAGTTTAGAAGTTGAATTGGATTGGTGGATTTGTGAACTTTGAAATTCTAGAGAAGGGTTTGGGAAATTGATGATATTTTGTGGCTGTCAATAAGACTTTTGAGGTGATTCTTGACCTGGACCATAGCTTAGAACCCTAAAATACGGATTTAGGAATTGACCCATGTCGATTTTGTGAGTATATAGGGTGTGCAGGGGAATCTGGAGCAACCCGGGGAATTTTTGAGTTACCCAAACAATACCAGGGACCAAATTACCATACAAGGAGACCACCCTAGCCAGATGAACCCAAACTGGAACCTATTGGCCGAGGAGGCCGGAATTTTAGGCCTTGTGGCCGGGCACATGGAGGAAATTGGTGTCGGGGTTCGTCCAGTAGGTCATATACATCATATACAGCATCCTAGACTTGTTTGTGCAACTCCTTTTGTCCAGAGTCAAAATCTGGGAACACATTAGTGTGATTTTTGGATATGTTTTCTGTATTTTGAATGATGTATTTTGATATTTGGATTTGTTTTTGGTTGTTGAATGTTTCTACATCAACAACTAGGGGTAATTTGTTGGTTTTGCATACGTGGGCTATAGGTTCTAACCTGTAGGCGATCCGTATGCCGTTTTGGATTTCAGAACTTGATTTTGATAGCGTTGTGATATGTGGTTATTGTAGGTACCTTCGCGTGGATTCCGAGGCGACGGAGCATGGCGTCATCAACTTCGGCAAGTGAAGACCAATGTGAGTAGATCTATATCTACGGGGAAGTCGGGTGGATGGCGTATAGCACTCCCGTAAAGTTTTGGTGGAAACCGATTTGTAGCATATGGTTAAGGAAACCTAGAGTAGAAACTAGGGTTAGAATTATAAGATAGATATAGAAACGATATTAAAAACTAAAGGATATTTAGAAGTGTTTGATATGACTAATACATGATGATGGGATTTGAGGATGACGTTTGACGATATTGCCGTTTAGGGTACTATAGGACTAGATAGCCAATGTAGATGTGTCATCCGAACCATACCTATTTCCAAACTAAAGAATCGTATGCATCTTTTAAACATGTACAGTGAGGGAGGTTATGGATTTTCAAATGATATCTTTACCTTAAAAGCACCGTAGCCCTTATTTTCAAAACTACGATTCACATCTTTTAAAAACCGATTGTATGGTTCGGGTGTGTATGTTAGATTAGATAAGTATGCTTATAGTAAAGGTAGAATGTATATTTATAACTTTTGATTTGATGTGAGATATAAATGTGATAAAAATAATGTACGATTCGATATGATGACTTAGTGATATGTTGGTATACGGATGAGAGTCGATTGAGATGATTGATACCTTGCTGGTCCCCTGATACGAGATTGTTATGGATGTGACCTGGGACATAGGTGTATATATATATATATATATATAGAATGTTGTGAATCAGGAATGATAAGACGTACGTGACATTAGGTCGTACCCTCATTGTCGTAAGGTTGATAGGATCCCTATTGGTTTTATGCCGCCGTACGATGATTTTCCGTACGTGATGAGTTTGGCTTGATGATGTTGGCTATAGTGCCCTCAAGGAAATTGTCGTAGTCGCAGGTAGATGATTATGATGATTGAGGGAGGACCTATACTGATAAAACAGTCTTACTCGAGATGATAATATGCTCGTCTTTATCATCATGTATATGTTGATAGAGCCTATAAGATTCTTGCTTGACTACCAACATTGTGATGGCGATCACATACGTGGGAGATGGGGGTCTATAAGCACATCCTTAAATGTCCCTAATCGTGGGAGTATCGAGACTGGCATCGATACTCCAGTGTAGACTGGTGTATACTTATCTAGACCCTGACGAGGGGCGGTGGCCGGTCTCACAAGCCATTGGTGTCAGTTGTTCACCTAAGATAGTGTATAGGTGCTCATTGGATAATGAGTACACTGGACGGACTCGTCGGGAACATGCTAGTTGGTATTATACCTATAGTCAGATAGCAGTTCCCTGGTGACATGTGTACAGGTTAGTCTGTCGACCTGAGATCGTCATTTGTCTCATTTGAGTTCCCACTGTGCTTTGATTACTACCCTACCACGACTCAAAGGAGTCATGCAAACAGGTTTTAGTTAGGTACAATCCCGAGCCACATGGAGGCAGTGAGCGGATCGTCGGGGATTCGTCTCTCCCGGTATTGAGGGTTGATGTCGCGCAGTGCACGGGTGGCCATCACTAGAAATACTCGGCCGGGGTATGCGAGAATTACCGATCCAGGATCGATATTTTCTCAGGAAGTGATGGGTTTCATACCGACATGAACTATCGCGTTATTAAGGGTCTGAATTTATTCACCCCCTAGACCCGGTATGCGATACTCTTAGACGAACAGACTGGACTGTACGGATATTGTCACTGACAAGCTCAGTAAGGGTTTGGATGAGTTTGCTCGTCGGCCTTCCTTTCGCTCAATACCTCGGTAGCCGTTACGTACAGCTAGTGCCGCTGACATGCTTGTGGTTAAACCCACCGCCAGCGTATTGACGAGTCTTTAGAGCCACATAGAGGATTTTCACGGTTCAGGAAATATGGTGTAGGTAACGTATTTTGATACATACAGGTATCCGATTAAATATGTGCACGGACTACACAGACTTTAATCAGACGGTTGATAATATTAGCGGCTTAGGATTAAGCCAGATTGTTAAATCAAGTTTTGATTTAATAATTTACATATGTATTTATATATATATGTATTCTAGTATTATTGCTCACTATTTATTTTCTCTATTGGCTATTCGTATTTTCGTACGAATACGCGTATGTGTATTTTGATGCATGTACCGGGAAGCATTCCGTATTTATACGGAATGGCTTCTTGAAGATTTACCATCTCATTATTGATTTTCATTTTTAGAAAAATCATTTGGTTTATAATGAGGTGGAAAGGTGACAAAGCACGGGTCTTGCATATGTAGTGATTGGTATGGGCTTGTTAATATTTTATTGCAAATTGGAAAAGGATTTTTGGGTGTGCATTATTCTTGGGTGAGGAGAGAGAGGGCCGGCCACTTTTAGACGAGGAGAGTGTGGATGCTTGCTAATTTTTGATCCATTCATTTTTGCCTCTCTCTTTTGCTCACTCTCATTACACTCACACCCAAAAAGACTTAACCATTTAGCTCATGCCATTCTTGCTGTGATCACCTCCACATCTTCCATGGTTGTTCTATGAGCATAATATTTTGAGAGAAGATTATGGTGAGACTGTCCTATATCCCCCACTCTCCACTACTAGCGATCTTGGAGGGTCGGTTGGTCCATTTAACGAACCTGGAGCTTGCGCCGTTTCCCTCGGGTGGATCATCGAAGATGAAGGAAGAGCGGCGACCAAAGTCGATCCGCATCACTAGGAGCTTGGAAATGGTTGAACACCAGAAGGACTAGGTTCTTTAGGTATTACCATTCTATCTCCTTTAGTTAGTTTGCTAGTTATTAGGGTTAACGGTTTCGATCTTGGAAATCGGGTAATGGTAGCGCCGGGTTTTAGAAATTTTTGTTCCGCATTTGGCCACGGTTCGATGGCCGGGGTGCTCCCATAACCCTTCATGGTATCAGAGCCACGCCATTTAACCCTACTAGCTTGTTTTGACATGCTTAAAAGATCGATCGACGGAAATTTCCGAAATCACGATTCCATTTTTGTGTTTGCTGTCGATTTTGAAAAGTGATCAAAAAATATTTTCAGGCATCTTAAAAATACATGCAGGAAAAACTAAGGCTACAGAAAAAATTTTGTGACCTAACTCCAAAATTCCACCGCGGAACCGCCGCGAAATTTCACATTTGGCGGCACTTACGTGGCTTTTTTGGGGCTACAGTGACCAAAATGTTTTCTGGAGCTCTAGTTGGTGGAATAATGATTTTTGTGATATATAGTTTTGGCCCAGATTCATTTGAGTACCGGTTTAGCACTTGGGGCCATTTTCGGAAAGTTTAGTCGATTGAAATTTTAATTTTGTGTTTTCAGTACATTACATTTCTATCTGCGACCGTGAATGTCATTTGATCGGTAAACCTTATCTAATCGCTACAGTTCTTTTAGACGAGTTTGCAAACTTGACATTCATGTTGATGTTCTGTGTTGTGCTGTGATGTTGCGGATTTGTCGTGGTGGATAGCTTGTGTGAAATGGTAGTGCAGTTTGGATTTATTTGTACATTTGATATTGCGGGGCGAGCATCCGACATGTGGACTGCCGTCACTGCCTGTTTGTATATTATTCTTTTGGGACACGACCGGGTTGAGGTCGATGTCACCTTTGTATATTATTTTCTTTTCTGTACTAGGATTACCCCAAGGTGGGGTGCACGGATAGCCGGGTTCTAGAGGGCAACGAGCCCGCATCTTATGGCGTTGAGACGTAGGGGGCTTCACTCTAGAATTGGTAGGCTATTCGCCGCACTCGTAGGGGGTACAGGTTGACCCAAGGAGGGGTGCTCAAGTTACCGGATTCCGTGAAGTGCTTGGTGGTCCTTTCATTTGCTGAAGGGGGCTGCCTCGCTTCTGGTTTTGGAGGGTAACTTGCCGCGCTCGTAGGGGTCTAGGAGTTCATTGCACAGGCTATCCACACGACCAGGGGAATGTCAGGTTTTCAATTGTGTCTCGAAGGAAACCCGGAGCTTCCAGATATCTGTATTGTTCTGTGATGCTTATTACTTTTCTGTGATGTTGCATTTATCATGCGTGGGACGATTGTTATATATATTTATATATATTAGTAGATGTTGTATATGTTTTTCACCCGCGCTAGCCCAGTCCCCACTCTGTCGTTAGTTAAGTAACCTAACGGGTGACGACGGGACCTAGTGGCGAATGCGGATGGCATATACGTACATTTTATTTTCGTTCTTTTCTGGTGTGATTAATTGATGGGAATGCGTTGATTCTTATCAATGCAAGGAAAACAAACCTATATATATGATGTTGTTGGAACCAAGTTTTTAAAAAACTGACATTACAGACGTATTCTTTTGCTTTGTACAGTGGTATTCGGTTATGAATATCCAGCACCTCATTCGACGAGGCAAGTGCTGAGATCCCTTCATCGGGAGTGACATCTTGGGCAAAAATTTGCGTCAACGTAATAACTTCACTATAGTCGATTATTTTTTGCTTTGCATCGTGGTATTCTTTTTGGAATATCCTGCACCTCATTCGACGAGGAAAGAGCCGAGATCCTTTAACCGGGAGTGACCTTTTTAGCAAAAGTTTTCGCCACTATATATTTATAAAAATCACTTGGATTCCTTCAACGATATCAAATTCATTACGTTAAGGGGTTTTCGCCAAAAACCAGCCGTAGCCCTCTGTCATTTCAGATTAGTATTGCTTAGTATTCGTGCTACGTTTGTCGTTGCTATTCGTCGAGGCGTAGTGTGCGGTAGCTCTGTAATGCTTTTCTGTCGCATGGATATGTGGATTGGTTAGGACAGTCGTACGACTTTGTTGATTATTCGTCAAGGGTCGTGCGGGTGGGTTTAACGCAATCAAGATAATGACGGGTTGAACTTGACTATGACCTTTTGATTTGTTGATTATTCATCAAGATCACTTGGGTCCTAGGGGTAAAAATCACATCGGGAGTTTCAAACATACAGGAAACTTTCCAGGCTTACGCATACCTTCTGGAGTGTGGTGAATTGAGTGGCTTCCATCAAGTTATCATGCGATGATAGTTGGATCCCGATTCCCGCTGATCAGTAGGATTACTCCTCGGATGATTTCGACTAATTCTCCATTTAGGTTTGGAGGAGAATTCGAGAAAACAGTGGGAGCCATCCAGATTAGATAAGGTGATTATCCATTCTGATCTAGGTTAGAGTGCACGCTGAGTGTTTCTTTTCTCTCTCTCTCTTTGACTGAGACTATAACCCGACCCTAGACTATAACTCAGTGACCAAATTAACTGAACCTTCTTAAAACACTGGCTTTTGGATTGTCCAAGTTGCATACATCATTGCCACTCCTTCTTTTACCCTTTGCTTTTCTCCAGAACACCCTGTATCACTACGTGTATCCACTTCCATTGGATAAAACCATCGTATGGTTATATACGAACTCGAAGGAACTTTTTCGTGGATGGTTTCTGATTCTGGAGATAATGAATAGGATTTTTCAATTGTCTTTTCCTTTTACCTTCTCTCAGGTTATGAGGACTCCTAGGATTCGGAGACCGTACACCTATTACGCTTATTGGATAGTCTTCTTCCAAACCATAGGCAGGTGCCGAAAGGGAGGGAATGAAGAAAACCAATTAGCCTAAGTGTGGTGTACAGAAGGTAATTGTAAAGACAAATAAAAAGATTAGAAAAAGGGCAAAGTAAATTGCGACTTCTATTCACGACCAAACCAAGTCTTTCATCGCTACTCCTACTTCACCTTTGTATTTCTCTAGAACACTCCGTATTATTACGAACATCCAATTCCATTGGATAAATCCATCGTATGGTTATATACGAACTCGAAGGAATTTTTTCGAGGATGGATTCTGGTTCAGGAGAAATTGAATAAGGTTTGTTCAGTTGTCTTTTATCATCACCTTCTCTTCGGTTGCGAGTACTCCTAGAATTAGGAGAGTACACCTATTACGCTTATTGGATAGTGTTCTTCCAAACCATAGGCTGGTGCCGGACGGTAGGGAAGGAAGAAAACCATTTAAGCCTAACGAAGGTTTACAGAAGGTAACGACTAAAGACAAATAAAGGGATTTGGAGAGATGACAAGGAAATATATGGTTTCAGTCAAGAATCTGGATAATGGAGAGGCATTACTAAGAATACCAGGTTACCCCTACAAAACACTTTTCTGTTTCAGTTTCACTATGTGTTGTTAATAGAAAACTGATTTCCCAATTTGCCCTTGCTCCAGGGTATGTATTTACCAGGTTTGATTCTCACATCTGTATGGTTTTACAGATGATGAGTGGGAGTAAGTTATTGGGAATTAGGTGATCATCCTCATTATATCGGAATTCGTTGTAATTGGTGATATTTGAGGAAATTGCCTGGGTGGTTTGCCGGACGGCAAGTATTTGGTTTTGAATATCCGTTGTTATGCACCAATTTCAAAATGATATATCTGTATGTTTATTTTTATAAAGTGGGATATAACTTTTTGAAATTGTATGCATGATATTTACCTATATCAGTTGATGGTTAGGTACGGAGCATTCAACAGCGGTGTATGTCTTCATAATCATAGTACAGTTTTCAACCTACAACGCACAGGGTTTGAGTTATTATATTCAGGGAACTTATAGAATGTATTATATGTTGTCCAGTATCCATTAGGACAGAGGGGATGATACTCGTACTATATTCTGCTTACTTGTGACTTCTCCAGTTTTATACACGTGTTTCGTAGAAATACAAAGTCTAAGTCTTGAGAAGTTATAGGTACAAGAATAAAGTAGAGAACCATGTGTTACAATTATCGGGATTCTTCAAGGTGATCGAAGATGTAGATACTTGTGTATGGTATTCAGTTAATAGTGATGGTTTTGAGAAACTTGTTTCTCTTTCAGGTTACTCATAATTGGATGCACTCCTAAGTTAAGTAATGCTGATCGGCCTCTCTCCATTTGATTGACATGCACTGGAGACAGCTGCATGATTTGAATCTGCTTCCAATTAAATTTGTGCCTCTATTTCTATATTGTATATACAATGGTTAATATCTTAACGATGTTAAGGTACGGGGAGTTGTCCAGCTTATGCTTAAAATTAGACTCTGGATAACTCAAGGCACGTTTCTGTAATGGCAGTTTGTGGGTTAACCCGGGCTTTGACGAGGGTTAATTTTCTACCATCTGGAAGATCAATAGTGATATTGTTCTTGAATCGCCACAGTTTTAGTAAAATGGACTTTTTCAGAAAACAGTAGTGGGAGTATGGTAGAACTGGAAGTGATTCCAGAACCACAAACAATTACTAAAAATTTAATAAGAACCTAAAGATTCAATCAGGTATGATATTCCATTAGCCACTCCGCAGATATGGTGGATAACCTCAGGCACCCGAGAGGTACTTCGGTAGCCTCAAGGATGGTGACAGGGAGGTTCTTGTTTACCCAGACTTGATACTACTGTTGTTCCATACTATAAGACCAGGCTGGAGGATGAGTATAGCATCGGTTTAAACTAGCTTTAGAAGTGCACGTGTATATGATTCTGCCAGAGGGTTGTCATAATCATTGAGAGTAGCGGAAACGTAGTGGACAAGTAGCTTATATCTATTTATAGATTAAAGAAGATATATCGGAGAAAGTTCATCTTTTTTTGATGTGACAGTCATGGGCTTTGACTTCATCAGAATAGGGGATGGATCTGTTAGGATGGTAGTAGGGTGTGATGTCCTGGTATTTGGATAACATACACATAGTAGGAAGTGAAATTCCTATACTACGATCGGTTATACTTTGGTTGTCACACAGTGGTTTCTCCACATAGGATATGGATATTATATAAGACATTCTGGTTACTAGATCTATGGTTTTAGATCTAGATTTAGGAAGTGTCCCAATCTGGGTACTTAGATAGTATTCTAAAAGTATTTTAGAATGGACGGCTCCTGGCATGGTGATGAACCTGCAGGTGATGGAGTCACCCTCTCTAAAGGTGTCTTACAGACTAAAGGGGAGAGGGATGTGCATGATTGGCATATCACTTGCTTAGGCAATTTAGTCAATCATGACATGTCAAGTACCACACCAGATGTTGTTTTTGCACTAGATGCAATAAGTTGATATATTAATCCAATCCTGGAGAAAAACGAATGGAAGCAGTTTATGAACATAAGTGGATGTTCGAGGGATTTGATAACGGCGGCCTCCTTTGGGAGACGGTTATCATTCCAGGCTTCCAAGGTGACCTGATTGATAGAGTGACTGTAAGGGTTATAGTTTTCCCTCTGACGAGTGGCAGTAGTTTGAACAGGTGGTCCAAGCGGATACTGAGGAAGGTATGGCACAGTATACTGATTAAGTTCAATAGACGATACAATCTAATAAGTTTGTTGTCTTTGGAGTTCATTTGTAAACTGGGTCCCATCAGATATCCAGAAATATTCTAAGACGGGTATTGCTCATTTCGGGAGATAGTTTTCTCCGCAAAGTTGAGATAAAGAGAGACACAGAAAGAAACACTGGAGCGGATCTACCCACTGAGGCTATTTGTCGAACGCAATAGTTTTACAAACAAGGTTTGTGAAACTGATTAGTAGAGGAGTTGGGTATTCAGTATCACACGGGCTGTGAGTATGCGACATCGCAATAATTAGACTTAAGTGCAAGTGGGAGATTGTTGGCTATAGTGCTCTCAAGGCAATTGTCGTAGTCGCAGGTAGATGATTATGATGATTGAGGGAGGACCTATACCGATAAAACAGTCTTACTTGCGATGATAGTATGCTATCTGGTTTGTTTTTATCATCATGTATATGTTGATAGAGCCTTTAGGATTCTTTCTTGACTACCAGCATTGTGATGGCGATCACATACGTGGGAGCTGGGGGTCTATAAGCACATCCTTAAATGTCCCTAGTCGTGGGAGTATCGAGACTTGGCATCGATACTCCAGTTTAGACTGGTGTATACTTATCTAGACCCTGACGAGGGGCGGTGGCTGGTCTCACAACCCATTGGTGTCATTTGTTCACCTAAGATAGTGTACAGGTGCTCGTTGGGTTCTGAGTACACTGTACGGACTCCCCGGGAACATGCTAGTTGGTATTATACCTATGTTAGATAGCAGTTCCCTGGTGACATGTGTACAGATTAGTCTTTCGACCTGAGATCGTCATTTGTCTCGTGTGAGTTACCATTGTGCTTTGATTACTACCTTACCATGACTCAAAGGAGTCGTGCAAACAGCTTTTAGTTGGGTACAGTCCTGAGCCACAAGAAGGCAGTGAGCGGATCGTCGGGGATTCGTCTCTCTCGGTATTGAGGGTTGATGTCGCGCAGTGCACGGGTGTCCATCACTAGAAATCCTCGGCCAGGGTATGTGAGAATTTCCGATCCAGGATCGATATTTTCTCTGGAAGTGATGGGTTTCATACCGACATGAATTATCGTGTTATTAGGGGTATGACTTTATCCACCCCCTAGACCCAATATACGATACTCTTAGAAGAACAGACCGGACTGTACGGATATTGTCACTGACAGGCTCAGTAGGGGTTTGGATGAATTTGCTCGTCGGCCTTCCTTTCGCTCAATACCTGGGTAGCCGTTACATACAGCTAGTGCCGCTGACGTGCTTGTGGTTAAGCACACTGCCAGCGTATTGACGAGTCTTTAGATTCCCACATAGAGGGTATTCACGGTTCATGAAATATGGTGTAGGTGACGTATGTTGATACATACAGGTGTCCGATTAAATATGTGCGCGGACTGCACAGACTTTAATCGGACGGTTGATAATACTAGCGGCTTAGGATTAAGCCAGATTGTTAAATCAAGTTTTGATTTAATAATTTACATATGTATTTATATATATGTATTCTAGTATTATTGCTGACTATTTATTTTCTCTCTTGGCTATTCGTATTTTCGTACGAATACGCGTATGTGTATTTCGATACATGTACCGGGAAGTATTCCGTATTTATACGGAATGGCTTCTAGAAGATTTGCCACCTCATTATTGATTTTCCTTTTTAGAAAAATCATTTGGTTTATAATGAGGTGGAAAGGTGACAAAGCATGGGTCTTGCATATGTAGTGATTGGTATGGGCTTGTTAATATTTTAATACAAATTGGGAAAGGATTTTTGGGTGTGCATTATTCTTGGGTGAGGAGAGAGAGGGCCGGCCACTTTTAGATGAGGAGAGTGTGGATGCTTGCTAATTTTTGATTCATTCATTTTTGGCTCTCTCTATTCCTCACTCTCATTACACTCACACCCAAAAAGACATAACCATTTAGCTCATGCCATTCTTGCTTTGATCACCTCCACATCTTCCATAGTTGTTCTATGAGCGTAATATTTTGAGAGAAGATTATGGTGAGACTATCCTAAACCCCCCACTCTCCATTACTAGTGATCTTGGAGGATCGGTTGGTCCGTTTACGAAACCTTGAGCTTGCGCCATTTCCCTCGGGTGGATCATCGGAGATGAAGGAAGACCGGCGACCAAAGTCGATCCGCATCACTAGCAGCTTGGAAATGGTCGAAGACCGGAAGTACTTGGTTCATTAGGTATAACCATTCTATCTCCTTTAGTTAGTTTGCTAATTATTAGGGTAATGGTATTGATCTTGGAAATCGGGTAATGGTAGCGCCGGGTTTTAGAAATTTTTGTTCCGCATTTGGCCACGGTTTGATGGCCAGGGCGCTCCCATAACCCTTCAGATGATTGATCCATACCCTTGACTAGAGGATGTCGTACGATGGATTATACCGTACGTGACGTTGTGTGGCTAGATGCCGATGGATAGATTCACCGACTCGGTCATATTAGATACGTATACCTGTCAGCATTTGCATATGCTTTACCTTATGCTGTATTCATATTATTCTCGTTGCATTGCTTATACCTGTGCTAGTACACCTACACCATTATCGATGATGCATATATTACACTTACACAGATTTGTCTGCTCACACACTTCATCATCGATAATTGCCATGTCACTACACAGTAGGGTTGCTGCATCATGATATGCATATTGTACACACATACCTGCGTATATACCCACTTGTATATCCATATTGGAGCACATGCATATTGTACACTCGTACTTGCGTATATACCCACTTGTACATACATAGATCATACTGGCTTGATTTTGGAGAACTGGGGACCGCATGTTATATTTAAAAAAAACTGGAATCATTTTAAAAGTGCGGTTTTCCCTTAATATGTCATATTACTGTTCTATGTTGCATGATACACGGATATGCTTACATTCCTATCATATGTCGCATACATCATGCTTTATGATTTTACGCATTGAGATATGTTGTTTTCATGAGATTTCTGGATTTGAAAACCGAGGTGATTTCAAAAGAAACTATGTATTGTTTTAAAAACCTGGTTTCTCTTGATATGATATTTCTGTGCGTCCACCATATGTTTTCTCGGTTCTGAGTGTGACATGTGAAACCCGATTCGAGGAGCCGGATGAGGTCGATTGCGGGTATATGGTAGACCCGGTATGGTACCCTGGGGCAAGAAAGGGATGCTGTGTATATAGATGGTGAGCCTGGCAGAGGGACCACTACCTACCGGTGATTGTTTTGGGCTCGGCAGATATCCGGAGGATACTGACCGGAGTCGAGAGATGATATAGGACGATCCGGACTGACGAAGGCCGTGGGCCGATCCGGACTGACGGAGCCCGAGATATATGAGGATTTACGTGTCGATGCTGGACATGGCTTTCATGATGTTTTCGAGTGTCGATGTTGGACACTCAAGTTCCATGATTATGATGTGTCGCGAGCGACACCCGTTGATTTATATCCTCATACTTTCATGCACACTTTTTTATGGTACTTACATGCATGATATTGTTGTGTCATTGGGTGACACGTGGACGAGATCCACATGCATACATACATTGATTATATGGTTGGATGATATCCGTATACACTTAGGTGTTGATTACATTGTTGGCATATATGATGACCCGGTCACCCTAGTTATCATAGTATTACCTTCATGATATAGTTGACCTAGGAGTCGTTGTTTATTCGATTTCTACTTGTAGATGTTTTTCTACTGACGAGTCGGCAACTCACCCCCGTTGTGCCACAGTTCTTGCAGGTTGACCGCTTGGATCAGTAGCGGCATCGCTGGCATACAGTTGTTTCCGAGTGATTGCTTTGGTAGGTGGGACATTTGTATCGTACCCACTCTTGTATTTATATTTTATATTGTATCTAGTCAACTCCATTAATCAAAATTAGTGAATTGTATAAGTAATGAGACTTAGCAAGACTTATGGTTGCGAGACTTAGAGCGAGTGGTTTTCCGCTACTTGTGGTTTTGATGTCTTGCTTATTTCTTTATCTTTTATAGTGATCTTCGCCGTTGGGCGTCGTATACTTACATATACTGTCTTGCGTGGTTGTGATCCGCCGTTTGGCGAAGAGCTAGCTCCTGCTTGGGGATGCCATTATTCTTGTAGTTTTGGATCAAATTATACAAAGGAGGTGCTGCCCAAACTTTTAAAAGACGAAACACGTTTTCAAACTAGCAAATTTCACTTGCATTTTCTTGTTCCTTTTCTATGCATTAAGAAAACCTGATTTCATTATACCTTTATTTCAAAACTTCACCTCCTTTATTTTCTTAAAAAGGTTTAGATTTCTGGGTTTCAGCTTACTTGAATTACGTTACGCCTTTAGACTTTGCGTGATTTAAGTGCTGGTCATGAGCTAACATTTCGGGTCGTGACACGACACTACGAAACCAACTCAAAAGCAGAAGCTACACAAATACACGAACGACAAGGGTGGAGAACTTTTAGTTCTAGCGCTGGCGCTCTCGTGCTTTGCACGTGAGGCGCTGCCTCGGAGTTTTTAACTCTTGGCGCTGCCTCAGAGTTTTTAACTCTAGGCGCTGGCGCTCTCATGCTTTGCACGTGAGGCACTATCTCAGTTCAAATTTTGAACAGAGCCTTGCTATCTTATTGGGGGGAAACAAATGCCCCCCCACCGTTGCGCTTACGTGGCTCACACGTGAGTGTAGCGGTGGCAACCTTTCCACAGTTGGATCATCATGGAAGTTGGATCGTCTTCCAGCGTCTATAAGTAAGGCCTTTGGCCCTAGAGATGACTTCTGTTCATCTTCTTCCTTTCTTGTTTCTGAGAATTTAATTCTCCCTTCAGAGCTTATATCTTTGCCCAAGGAAATTCCTTTTTGAGTTAGAACTCTGCCAAAATTTGGTAAGGATCGAACCTATTAACAGAGCTTTTCTCTTCTCAGATTGTAGATCTTAAAATGGATTTTTTAGGGTTACCTAACCCGTTAATTAGAACATTGTTCATCTCTATGAAGAACTCTTAGAGTTTGTGTCACACCCGAAATTTGGCATGTGATGACCCTTACATTACGCAACGTATACAGGCGTAACGCAATTAAAGTAAGCCGAAAACCAAGCAATCTAAACCCTCAAAAGTAGTAAGTGATAAGAATATTTTTAAAACTTTTGAAAATCTCGAGTACAAATTCTTTAAAGTACAATTTTAGTTTCTTAAAAATTTTTGCAGCACCTCCATTGTAAAAAATAACCCCAAAAATGGGTACAACATAAATATAAGTAAAGCATCCCCAAACAGAAGCAAAATCCACGCCTAAAGGCGGAAAACAACCACCACAAAAGATATACGACGCCGTAGCGAAGAAATAAAAGACGATATAAATAAAACTGCATAAAAGACCTCCAAGTCACAATAATATACAATATCGCCCTCACATCACGTCTCTAAGTCATACATGAAAGTGGTAGATGGAGAGTACATGGTACAAAGATATACAATGAGCAATATCGGATAACCGCAAAACCCACTTATAGCAAAACTGCATGCAGTCAGCCGAAGCGGTATCCGCTGCAAAAGATGATATGATAGGTAGAAGCCCTGCCTCGACTATTCTGAGGAACAACCTGCAAACCCTGTGGCACAACGGGGGTGAGTTGCCAACTCGTGAATAGTAAATAACATATGCAGCTGATCCCAAGTATGCACGTACTGCACGAGTCTATCACATGCAAGCTAAAAGCAATAAATGGCCATATGTATGCAACAGTTATGAAAGGTACTCTATCAGGTACAACTAATGCATGAAGTAATAATATGGCAATATGTATATGCAACCGTCCTGAAAGGTACTTTATTAGGTACTACTAATACATGGAGCAATACATATAAAATAAACGCGGAATATGGGATAAAACATGTCATTCTCACGGAATCCTCATCGTGGCAGGACTAGTGTCCATCTAGACAATCCAAATCCCAAATATCCTTAAATCGGCCCTCAGGCCGGCCTTCATATTGGCCCTCATACCGGCCATAATATCGGCCATAATATCGGCCATCCGATCGGCCCTCATATCATGAATAAGTATATTTGCAAGGTCATTATAATGATGTATATAATTTAGATATGTATACATATATATCAGCGTCCTATTCCACTAATATATATATATGCATAAATAACAGCGTCCCATTCCACTGTTATATACGTAGGGTTTCCATAGCACCTTATCAAGTGTTTGGAAGTATCACACATGCCACAATAAAATTTTAACGAGGTGCTAAGCAAACTTAACTAGGAATCGAACTAGAAATTTAGGGTAACAACTAAAAGTATCACATACAATAAATAATCTATCACTAAGTGGATAGACTACAACCTTTGTAGACCTCCTTGAGTGACTCCTTGGATCTCTGAGAGTTTGGAATGGCTCGCTTGAATGCTTCCAAGTCCACGACGATCCACCCGAAGTCCCTTTGCTCTCAAAGCTTCTCGCTTCACTTGAACAATGAAGAAGTGATGCTTGTTAGTTATATGTATGCCCTAGAGTCCATACTATACATGAGATGTATATTGTAGTGGATGCTTGGACATATATAGGGAGGACTTTCTTGCTCGACATGATAGTATGCTATCTGGTTATTCTTTACCTTAACGTGTACACTGATTGTCTCTCTGCTACATGTTGGTAAAGCCCTTAGGATGTGTATTTGACTACCTGGACTATGATGCAGATCATACTAGTGGGGACATGGTAGTCCATAAGTACATCCTTCAAGGTCCTAGTCGTGGGTGTAGCGAGACGGGGCATCGATATACCAGAGTAGCCTAGCGTATGCCTTCTCGACCCATATAGATGGGTGATGGATGATCCCATATCCATTGGTGTTTGACATCAGAGATGATATACGGGTGCTCAGTGGAGACTGGGTACACTGGACGGACTCGCCGAGAACTCCCAGATGGTATTATACCTTACGTCTGACGGCAGTTCTCTGGTGACACTGGTACAGGTTAGTCTGTAGACCCGAGATCGTCATAGAGTCTTGTGCGATTCCTACTGTGCTTTGATTTCCACCTTACCACGTCCAAGAGGGCGTGCAAAACGGTGGTTTTTGGGTACAGTCCCGAGTCACATGGAGGCAATGAGCGATAGGAGGGGTTTCGTCTCTCCCGGTATTGGTGGTTGATGTTGCGCTATGCTCGATTGGCCATAACAGGGAAGTCCCTGGCCAGGGCTGGTTTAGAGATTTACTGGTAAGTGTTATCAGTAGTTTCTCGACCCGTTATGAGCCTTATATCGGCATGACTTATCGGTTATTGGGGTCTGACGTTTACCACCCGTAGACTTGATATGCGACATATCAAACGAGGAGACCGGACTGTACGGTAGTCTCACTGTCAGGCTTTTTGTAGGAGTTGGAGCGGGGTTGCTTGCTGATCTTCTGATCGCTCAATACCCGGGTAGCCGTTACGTACAGCTAGTACCGCTGACGGCTTGTGGGTGCTTGATGTGATCATCACCTACTGCCGGCGTATTGACGAGTCTTTAGAGTCCTACATAGAAGTTTTACTGGCTCAGGCGAAACGAAATAGGAGAGCATATGTGATATGTGCGGGACCGAGAATAATGCGAGTATGTGATACCGCATTCTATTCTCGCGATGTTTGTGTCGATTGGTTATATGTGATATAACCAGGTTATCGAATCAAGGGTTGATTCGATAAGTCGATACATTGGATGCTAGTCGGTTATATGAGATATAACCGGATTATTAAGTCAAGTGTTGATTTAATAATTTAGTGTATAATTGTATATGTGATATACTAATTTACATTAGCTAACATTGGTTCACTTAAGCATTTATTTTTCTCACTTGTGCACAACTTAATATATATGTGATATATATATTTAAATGTGTTCGTTTTGTATCATGGTTGTCGATACACTTACATGGGTGTATAAGACTTATACCATACTAATTATAGTGTTAGGTTTTTATATTTAAAGTAATTCTAAAATTAGTGGATGGTGAGCTCACATGCATGAAGCTTCATGAAGCTTATGGTTGCATTGACTTAGTCTACTAGTTTTGGATTACTTAAGATATTAATTAACCTGACCATTATAATGTATCCATGGTTATGTCTCTACATAAGTTAGTATATGATACCCACTCACTCATGGTTAGCTCTCTCTCTCTCTTTATTAGTTTTCATTCTCATTTTGAGCTCATCTTCTTCCTCCTTCAAATTCTTGCTAGGGTTTGAAAAAGAGAGAGAAACATAGTGAGAAAAGAAATTCTAAACTGTACCCATTTCCTATTTCACCATCCTCTACTAGACTAGCACTTTAGTTTAGGGTGTTTGCTTCACTAATTCTTTAGATAGTGAAGTAGAAGCTTGAGTTCGTATTCCCTCGACGTAGATCATCTTCGGCCTCGAAGACTTTAAGCAAAACCGTTGCCCTCTTCTTATGGAGCCGTCCGAGAGTCCGGGAGTTCGATGATCGCAGTGCAGGGACTACTACAAGGAGATTATGAAGTGAAGGACCGATCTACAAAGGTTGTATTTCGTATTCACTTAGTGTTAATGTGTTTAACATGCTAGTTTTCGCCTAACAGTCTCGAAAAGATCTTGTTTAGGGTTATTCGGCACGGCTAAAATTTTAATCGGGCATGGTTGATGACTTATAGAACCTTATTAGAGTGCCTAGTAACCCTACAGTGGTATCAGAACCTAGCTAGAGCATTAGGTGACGTGTTTACGAAGTTAAAACTCCGATCGAACCCCGATACGACAATATTGAACCCCTCTCTGGAAAAATTTTCAAAACTGTGATTTTTCTGTATTAAAAATACCTAAAAAATACAGTAGGGTTTTCTAAGCATAACTAGGAAAAACGATAAAGCAAGTCGTACGGACCACCGCGGAACCGCGTAAATTCCCTGCTTGTGCCACGGATCCGCGGCCGTACAGTGAGACTTTGCTTTGGGTTTTGCAGGGTAATGCCCGTATCTGTTATTGCTATTTTCTGGGTATTTTTTATCTGACTCAAGTGTTGAGTGTTCTGGGGATTATTTTGTATTCGTTGATTCGATCGGAAAATTTAATTTCGTTCTTTTTCCAGATAATTTAGAAAGTATTAAAAAGTTCGAACGGATATCAATAACTCACTTTTTCCCGACCCGGAAAATTTCCAAGTGTTGGATTTTTCCATTGTTTAAGAACATCTAAATCGTGCAAGTTACGCAATGGACCCTCTAGAAGACAACAAACCTTAACTCGATTATGTGACCGTCTTGAACTGCCTTTTGAACCTTAGGGTTTGGGGCAGTACGACGTTGCCACATGTGAGGCGTTGGCTTGACCCTTCTACGGCTGGACCATTGGTACTGTGGCATGTGATGGATGTTTTTAAACTCCCCTCAAGTGTTGAAAACTATTAGGGAAAACTTGGGTGTTTGATCATTCGATCAGAAAGTTTAACATTGTCTATTTATCTGGAATGTGATACAATATTTGGAATCCACAAGTAGTTATGAGATAACTAATTTGAATGTTATAAACATAGCGGTTTAGTCTCAAATGATCGTTTGCCACGGAATTTTGATGCGATCAAAAGTCCGTCGCAATCACGTAGCGTACGCGGATACTCGCCGGGTAAACTTAATAGACAGCCACGCACCAAAGCCCCGACCAAGCGACTGTAGGAGAACCCCGTTGCCAAAAGCATCCGTTCGGGTTCTCGCGGCAGCGGTGTTCCTTCTTAATGCACTTCGTCGACGGCATCCGGGGGTGCGGCCGTCTACTAAAGTTTGCGACGAGCATTCGATCAGATATCGGGAATCTTGTTGAATTGCCCGACTAGATATTGAAAAGTGTTTTCGATATAGAGACTAAAATGCGGGGTTTATAATTGTTAGGCATGCGATGTCTAAGGAATTCATTTGGTTAGCCATGAAATCTCTAAGGAGGTTGCGGATTCCAACTGTTGTAGTTTTACACTTTCTTTTCTGCGACAGTAAGTGTAATATGTGTTATCGCCGGTTTCGTTGCTATATGTCAACGACAATTGGGATGCGCATATTTACTTACGTTGATGACATGTGATGTTATGTGTTGCTGGATATGATATATTGGATCGCCGTTGTTAGTTATATGTATGCCCTAGAGGCCATTACTGTACATAGGATGTATATTGTAGTGGATGTTGGGACATATATAGGGAGGACTTTCTTGCTCGACATGATAGTATGCTATCTGGTTGCTCTTTATCTTAACGTGTACACTGATTGTCTCTCTGTTACATGTTGGTAAAGCCCTTAGGATGTGTACTTGACTACCTGGACTATGATGTGGATCATCCTAGTGGGGACATGGCAGTCCATAGGTACATCCTTCAAGGTCCCTAGTCGTGGGTGTATCGAGACGGGGCATCGATATACCAGAGTAGACTAGCGTATACCTTCTCGACCCATACAGATGGGCGATGGATGATCCCATATCCATTGGTGTATGACATCAGAGATGATATACGGGTGCTCAGTGGAGACTGGGTACACTGGACGGACTCGCCGAAAACTCCCAGATGGTATTATACCTTAAGTCAGATGGCAGTTCTCTGGTGACACTGGTACAGGTTAGTCTGTAGACCCGAGATCGTCATAGAGTCTTGTGTGATTCCCACTGTGCTTTGATTTCCACCTTACCACGTCCAAGAGGGTATGCAAAACGGTGGTTTTTGGGTACAGTCCCGAATCACATGGAGGCAATGAGCGATAGGAGGGGATTCGTCTCTCCCGGTATAGCGAGTTGATGTTACGCTGTGTTCGATTGGCTATAACCGGAAATCCCTGGCCAGGGTTGCTGAGATTTACTGGCAAGTGTTACCAGTAGTTTCTCGAACTGTTATAGACCTCATATCGACACGACTTATCGAGCTACTGGGGTCTGACGTTTACCATCCCTAGGCGAGATATGCAACATATCAGACGACGAGACCGGACTGTACGGTATGTGTTACTGGTTGGATTCACAGGAGTGTGAGCGGGCTTGCTCGTTGATCTTCTGATCGCTCAATACCCGGGTGGCCGTTACGTTTAGCAGTCCGCTTGCGGCTTGTGGGTGTTTGATATGATCATCACCTGCTGCCGGCATATTGACGAGTCTTTAGAGTCCTACACAGAGGTTTCCTGGCTCAAGCGAAACGAACTAGGAGCACATATGAGATATGTGCGGGACCGAGAATAATACCAGTATGTGATACTGAATTCTATTCTCGCGATTTGTATCATCGAACGGTTATATGAGATATAGCCGGGTTACCGAATCAAATGTTGATTCGATATATTGATACAATTGATATTAGTCGGTTATATGCAGTATGACCGGATCATTAAATCAAGGATTGATTTAATGATTTAATGTATAATTATATATTTGATATATTACTTTACATTAACTAGTATTTGTTCACTTAAGATTGAATTTCTCACTTGATGTGCACAAGTTGTATATGTGATATATGTTTATGCACTAGTTTGTATCATGATTGATGATACATGCAAATTTGGGTGTGTGTATGCTATACCCCATGTTTAGGTTAATGGTTAGGTATTATTTATTTTATTTCATTTATTTTTTGGATAAAACAAAATGGTTTCTTTCTTTGCTTTAAGCTTCATGAAGCTTCTTAGCATCTTTGACCATTTTGTTTCTTTCCATAACCTAACCATTCACCTAAACCCTAGTTTATTCTCTACATTAGTTTACTTCACCCATGGTTGCATCATGATAAGTCTTCACTTGAATTTTCTTTTTACAATTAATTCATATTCTTTTCTTCTTCTTCTTCTTCTTCATGAAGAAAAGAAGAAGGCTTTCTTGAAAAATTTCAAGTGATGAAATCAAGTGAGAAATCCAAATCCAAAGTGAACCCACTTCCTATTTCATCATCTCTACCACTTGCCATGTTGTATAGGGTATTTTCTTCACAAGGTTCATGACCAAGTCAAGATGGTGCTTTAGTTTGAGTCTCCTCGACATAGATCATCTTCGGCATCGAAGTCAACGACCTAGCCCGATCATTTCTCCGACGAAACCATTGCTAGAGTCCGGGATCCCGATGATCGCAGCGGAGGGACGTCATCATGGAGCTAAAGAAGAGGAGCACCAGATCTACAAAGGTTGTAATCCGTTTCACTTAGTAGCAAAGTTGTTTGCTTGTTTTTTCTTTCGCCTATCCTCTAGTTAACGATCTAGGTTAGGGTTTCTCGGCACCTAAATTTTTGAATTTGGCATGGTTGATCAGTTGTAGAACCTCATGTGTGTGCCTAGTAACCCTACAGTGGTATCAGAGCCTAGCTAGAGCTTTAGGAGAAGTGTAGACGAAGTTAGAGATCCGATCAAACCCCGAAACCCCGATCAAAACCCTTCTCTGTAAATTTTTTCAAACTGTGGATTTTTGTGAATTAAAAATGCTCAGAAAATTAAGCAGGAAAATATAAGAATTACTGTGAAGTACGGACCCCTAACCCAAAAATTTGACCGCGGAACCGCGGCCAAACCAAGGTTTGGCGGCTGTTCCGCGGCCCAAATTGTGAATTAGTCCCTCAAACTTCACATATTTATTCTTAGGTCCTTTCTTGTCATTTTTTTCTGGGAAGTTTTTAATTCCACTCAAGTGTTGAGTTTTCTAGGGTTTTATTGGGGACTCGTTAATTCGATCGGATAATTTAACTTCGTTTATGTTTTTCCGGATATTTTAGAAACTGTTAAAAAGTTTGACCGGATATAAATACCCATTTTTTCCTCTGCCGGGAAATTTCCAAGTGTTGGATTTTTCCGTAATTTAAGAACGTTCTAAGTAGTGCAAGTAACGCGATCGACCCTCTAGAAGACAACAAACCTTAACTCGATTATGTGACCGTCTTGAACTGCCATTTGAACCTTAGGGTTTGGGGCAGTACGGCGTGCCACATGTGAGGCATTGGCTTGACCTTTCTATGGCTGGACCGTTGGTACTGTGGCATGAAGTGGATGTTTTTAAACTTATTTCATGTGTTGAGCTTTTCGAGAAAACTTGGGTGTTTGATTGTTCGATCGGAAAGTTTAACATTTTCTATTTATCTGGAATGTGATACAATATTTGGAATCCACAAGTAGTTATGAGATAACTGATTTGGATGTTATAAACATAGAAGTTTAGTCTCACTTGATCAGTTGCCACGGAATTTTGATGTGATCAAAAGTCCATCGCAATCACGTAGCGTACGCGGATACTCGCCGGGTAAACTTAATAGACAGCTACACCCCATAGCCCTGACCAAGTGACTGTAGGAGAACCCCGTCGCTGAAAGCATCCATTCGGGTGCTCGCGGCAGCGGTGTTCCGCCTTGGTGCACTTCATCGACGGCATCGGGGGTGCGGCCGCCCACTAAAGTTTGCGACGAGCATTCGATCAGGATGTCGGGAATCTTATTGAATTGCCCGGCATGATATTGAAAAGTGTTTTCGATAATGAGACTAAAATGCGGGGTTTATAATTGTTAGGCATGCGATGTCTAAGGAATTCATTGGTTTAGGCATGCGATGTCTAAGGAAGTTGCGGAATCCAACTGTTGTAGTTTTACACTTTCTTTTCTGTGACCGTAAGTGTAATATGTGATATCGCCGGTTTCGTTGCTATATGTCAACGACAATTGGGATACGCATGTTTACTTACATTGATGACATGTGATGTTATGTGTTGCTGGATATGTTATATTGGATCGTCGTGTTTGAATAGCCGGGGGTTTTTATGTGAGATGAGTGTTTTTCATTTTCATTCATGTAAAAACTTGTATGTAATATTCTTTTATTAGGGAACTTCCAGGTTGCGGAAGATGTCACCATTGTATATTATTTACTTTTCCGCAGTAGGATAGACCCAAGGAGGAGGGCACAAGTAACCGGGTTCTGGAGTCCGGTGGGAGACCAACTCGAGGAGTCGAGTCCGGGTCTCCTAACTCTAGAATTGGTAGGGTTGCTTGCCGCTCTCGTAGGGGTCTAGGGGTGTGGGTTTGGCTATTCGTCGCGACCGTGAATTCCATGTTTTATACTGGCTCGTATTAAAAACACGGACGTCCTAGTATATCTAATGTTTCATATGATTCTTCTGCTGCGATATCTGTGATGTGATCATTTGATATGTTGTGATAGATGCTGTATGTAGTATATATGATATATTATATAGACGTTACTTATGTTTTACACCCGCGCTAGCCCTGCCCCGCTCTGTCGTTAGTTACCTAACCTAACGATGCACGAGGGGACATCGAGGCGAATGCGGATGGCATAAGTGTATGTCGTATTTATCTGTGATGTTTAGGTGATTTAAATGATGGGACTTCATTAATATGATTAATGAAAGAAAAGAAACCTAAAAGATGTTGTGGAATCGAATTTTCAAAAACATGTTGGAGATAGTGCCTTCAGAGTCAATTATTGGATCGTAGGTACGTGATTGCAATGATTGCGAAGGACCTATACCGGTAGGACAATCTTACTCAAGATGATAGTATGCTATCTGGTTTGCCTTTATCAGTCGTGTACATGTTCAGGTGACTGATTACATGTTACACTTTGATAGAGCCCTTAGGATCTTGCTTTACCACCAACAGTATGATGGCGATCATATACGTGAGAGTTGGGTGGTTTATACGCATATCCTTAGTTATTGTCCCTAGTCGTGGGAGTTTCGAGACAGGGCATCGATACTCCGGAGTAGAGTAGTGTATACAGTCGAGACCCCGACGAGGGGCGGTGGCCGGTCTCACAAGCCACTGGTGTCAGTTGGATCACCTAAGATGTATACAGGTGCTCATTGGGTTATGAGTACACCGGACAGGACTCTCCGGGAATCTGCTAGTTGGTATTATACATATCGTCAGATAGTAGTTCCCTGGTGACATGTGTACAGGTTAGTTCATCGACCTGAGGTTGTCATTTGTCTCGTGTGAGTTCCCACTGTGCTTTGATTTCTACCCTACCACGGCTCAAAGGAGTCGTGCAAACAGGTAGTTTTTGGGTACAGTCCCGAGCCGTATGGAGGCACGTGAGCGGATCGGCAGGGGATTCGTCTCTCCCGGTATTGGGGGCGAGATCGTGCTGTGTCTAGGAGAGCCATTACACAAAGCCCATGGCCGTGGCAGAAGATTTACTGGTAGGTACTCCAGTAGTATCTCAGGGTGTTATTGGGCTACACTCCGACACGACTTATACTGCTATTGGGGGTCTGACGTTACTAGCCCCCTAGGTAGATATATGATACTCATAGACGAACGGACCGGACTGTATATACATTGTCACTGTTAGGCTCAGTAGGGTTTCCGGATGAGTTCGCTCATCGGCCTCCCTTGAGGTCAGTCCATGGGCAGCCGTTACGCATTGCTAGTGCCGCTGACGGTTTGTGGTTAAACCCACTGCCAGGGTACTGACGAGTCATTAGAGTTCCCCACAGACAGTTTCCCAAGTTCGGGCGAAACGTTGTAGAGGCCGTATGGTTTTATGGCAGGGTTCGGAAAATGCACGTGCGTTTACGCACGTGTCAGTTTTCGGGCAGATGATACTGGTCGGTTTTGGTTTAAGCCGGATCCGAGTATTGTATTGAGTAGATATAATATCTTTGTCTCAGTTGCATTTGTATTCGGTCGTAATACAAATGCGGGTATATTTATACAGTTACGGGGTTATCCTGAAATTCGTTTCGGGATCACTTTTGGGAAGTTGCCAGTTTCCAGTTTTCTTTCGCCCATCTTTTAACATTCGGTTAAAGACGGATTTATCTTTTCTTGAGATGAGTGTAGATGCTTCGAGAAGTTTCTAGAAGAGGTGACTGATTAGTTCAAAAATATGAGTTTACCGCAATCAGAAACGGCGTCGCTTCGCAGCTAGCCGGTGAGTATGGGTCGATCCACAGAGACGGGTAAATTTCTTTAAAGTGTTTTAACGAGTTGATTCTATTTGTAGTTTTGGTTGGTTTATAAAACTAGAAGACTGGATCTAATTAATTTAATTAAGAATCTTGCTAGGGTTAGGATTAGGGGAAGTTTTGGAAATTAATGTTTTTCCTCACCGCTTTCAATACCTTCCTTTTTTAGATCTATTAGGTGTTAAGTTAATTATCAATAAAGTGGATACAAATCTTTTGGGAAGATGTTTCTTCCTCTAGATTTGTACCCTACCTTTGTTGATAATTATCCTAACCCTCAAGGAAAACGTGCGGAACCGGCCCTTTATACTACGGTTCCTCGTTACCTCGAACGGTAGGATGCCGCAGGGAGCGGTTGTGCTCGTATGCGTGAAGTTCTAATTCATTAGGTGAAGGTGGCATTGAAAGGGGCGAGAGATTTCATCTCTCAACCCTTTCCCTAAGGCTAACCCTAACAAGCGAGGAGACTACTCGCTCATTAGGGGATGAGAAGACATTATAATTAAAAGAAATAAAAGACTTACTAGGTTGACGGCTCCCTTCAAACAAGAAGAACAGATCTGAAATTTACTCCCAGAAATTCTGAATTTTATTTATTGAAAAGAGGCATACAATTTTTAGATCTAAAATTAAAATTTATAGGAAAATAAGATACCTAGGGCTACAGACTCTCGCACATGCAAAATTACATATTTGCCCACATAAAATCCAAACCCCCACACCGACGCAACAGCACAGAGATTTTCCACCGACACGTGCTTTGACTGGCCGCGGATCCGCGGCAATTATGGGTATTGGGCCGCGTTTCCGCGGCTAAAGGAAGGAGTTGGGCTCTGTTATTTTTATGGGCTTCTGCTTGGATCTTTGGGCTTCTGTTTCTACACATTACTTCTCTGTTTGGTTTCTGATTATTCTCCAGATGCTTAGTGAAGACTTGTACGTATCTTTTAACCGTTCACTTGACTTTTTGGACCTTTGCACTGTTCTTCATCTCGGCTTGAGTAAGGTCTGTCTACTTGTTGGTCAAAAGTCACTTTTCCTGTTGTTTTGTGTCTTTTTCACTGTACTTGCTCCAGAAACCTGTATCCTGTAATATGCAACAAACGTGCGTCAAGAGTACCTGTTTATTTATAAAACGGATAAGAATAGGGGAATGATAAATGCAATATTATGGTCTGAACAGTGACTAGGATGGTGACTAGGTTCATGAACCTTAAGTTTGCATTAATGAATGGATGACTAGGTTTAGTAAGTCATTCATTTCATTAATGTGTTTTGTTTTGCCATAGATTTTTTGTTAGTTAAATGTATGCCCTAGAGGCCATTACTATACATAGGATGTATATTGTAGTGGATGCTGGGACATATATAGGGAGGACTTTCTTGCTCGACATGATAGTACGCTATCTGGTTACTCTTTACCTTAACGTGTATACTGTTTGTCTCTCTGTTACATGTTGGTAAAGCCCTTAGGATGTGTACTTGACTATCTGGACTATGATGCAGATCATACTAGTGGGGACATGGTAGTCCATAAGTACATCCTTCAAAGTCCCTAGTCGTGGGTGTATCGAGACGGGGCATCGATATACTAGAGTAGACTAGCGTATACCTTCTCGACCCATACAGATGGGAGATGGATGATCTCATGTCCATTGGTGTTTGACAACAGAGATGATATACGGGTGCTCAGTGGAGACTGGGTACACTGGACGGACTCGCCGAGAACTCTCAGATGGTATTATACCTTACGTCAGATGGCAGTTCTCTGGTGACACTGGTACAGAGTAGTCTGTTGACCCGAGATCGTCATAGAGTCTTGTGTGGTTCCCACTGTGCTTTGATTTCCATCTTACCACGTCCAAGACGGCGTGCAAAACGGTGGTTTTTGGGTACAGTCCCGAGTCACATGGAGGCAATGAGCGATAGGAGGGGATTCGTCTCTCCCGGTATAGGGAGTTGATGTTGCGCTGTGTTCGATTGGCTATAACCGGAAATCCTTGGCCAGGGTTGCTGAGATTTACTGGTAAGTGTTACCAGTAGTTTCTCGAATTTTTATAGACCTCATATCGACACGACTTATCGAGCTATTGGGGTCTGACGTTTACCACCCCTAGGCGAGATATGCGACATATCAGACGATCAGACCAGACTGTACGGTAAGTGTTACTGGTCGGATTCACAGGAGTATGAGCGGGCTTGCTCGTCGATCTTCTGATCGCTCAATACCCGGGTGGACGTTATGTTTAGCAGACCGCTTGCGGCTTGTGGGTGTTTGATATGATCATCACCTGCTGCCGGCGTATTGACGAGTATTTAGAGTCCTACACAGAGGTTTCCTGGCTCAAGCGAAATGAAATAGGAGCGCATATGAGATATGTGCGGGACCGAGAATAATGCGTGTATGTGATACCGTATTCTATTCTCGCGATGAATGTATCGAAAGGTTGTATGCGATATAACCTAGTTATCGAATCAAGGATTGATTCGATAAGCCGATACATTGGATATTAGTCGGTTATATGCGATATGACCGGAACGTTAAATCAAGTGTTGATTTAATGATTTGATGTATAATTATATATTTGATATATTACTTTGCATTAACTAATATTGGTTCACTTTAAATGGATTTTCTCACTTGGATTTTGCACATTGTATATGTGATATACTTTTGTACACAAGTTTGTATCATGTTTGATGATACATGCTCACTAGGGTTTGTGTAAAGATTAAACCATGGTTGTGTAATGGTTAGGGTTTTCATTTTCTTATTCATTTATTTGCTTTTGGAAAAGAAAATGGAAAAATGGTGGTTTTCTTTGTTTGTATTTGAAGCTTCATGAAGCTTTGACTAAGTCACCATTTTGTCTCATGCTTAACCCTAACCATTCCACTTAACCCTAGTCTATTCTCTACACTTGACCATGGTTGTATTATGATAAGTATTGCTTTTCTTTTCTATTTTCAATTAATTTATCACAAGATTATCATCTTCTTCTTCATCTTCTTCAATGAAGAAAGCTTAACTTCATCAATGGTGATTGATGAAAAAGAGTGAGAAATCCAATTCTAAAGTGAACCCACTTCCTATTTCTTCATCCTCAACCTCTTGCAAGTAGTATAGGGTGTTTCCTTCACAAATTTTCATGGCTTGGTGAAGTGGGAGCTTGATCTAGTGATGCCTCGACGTAGATCATCTTCGGCATCGTAGTCGATGACCTAGCCCGCCCATTTCTCCGATGAAGCCGACGCTAGAGCCCGGGTTTTCCATTTGGACAGCGAGAAGACTTCATTGCGGAGCTATGGAGGTGGAGAACCGGATCTACAAAGGTTGTATTTCCGTTTACACTTAGTTAAGTAGTTAACTAGTTGCTTGTTTCGCCTAAACTTCTAGCCAACGATCCGTATTAGGGTTTCTCGGCACCCTTAATATTTGAAATTGGCATGGTTGATGCCTTGTGAGACCTCATTAGCGTGCCTAGGAACCCTGCAGTGGTATCAGAGCCTAGCTAGAGCCTTAGGCGAAGTGTAGACGACGTTTGAAATCCGAACGAACCGAAAACCTAACCCCAAAATAGCTCTCTGTACATTTTTCAAATTTGTGGATTTTTGTATATTAAAAATATGCAGAAAAATCAGCAGGGAATTTGATGAATTACTGTGCAGCCCGTACTCCTGAATCCACCATTGCGCGGCGGAACCGCGGGATTAGCATGGCTAATGCGGCGGTTCCGCGGCCGTTTAGGATCTTTGTGCTTTGAATTTTACACAGTAACTCCTAATTTCTGGTTCTGGTTTTCCTGGGAATTTTTAAAACTGACTACAGAGTTGAGTTTTCTGGGTTGCATTAGGAGTTCGTCGATTCGATCGGATTATCAAACTTTGTCTAAGTGTTTTCCGGATATTTTTTGAATATGTTAAAAAGTTCGACCGGATATAAATACCCAATTTTTCCCCTGTCGGGAAATTTCCAAGTGTTGGATTTTTCCGTGGTTTAAAGACGTTCTAAGTAGTGCAAGTAACGCGATGGTCCCTCTAGAAGACAACAAACCTTAACTCGATTATGTGACCGTCTTGAACTGCCCTTTGAACCTTCGGGTTTGGGGGAGTACGGCGTGCCACATGTGAGGCGTTGGCTTGACCCTTCTACGGCTGGACCGTTGGTACTGAGGCACGAACTGAATGTTGTTAGACTTATTTCATGTGTTGATCTATATCGGGAAAACTTGGGTGTTCGACTGTTTGATCGAAAAGTTTAACATTTTCTATTTATCCGGAATGGGATACAATAATTGGAATTCACAAGTAGTTATGAGATAACTGAATGAATGTTATAAATATAGCAGTTTAGTCTCACTTGATCGGTTGCCACGGAATTTTGATGTGATCAAAAGTCCGTCGCAATCACGTAGCGTACGCGGATACTCGCCAGGTAAACTTAATAGACAGCCTCACTCCATAGCCCCGACCAAGTGACTGTAGGAGAACCCCGTCGCCAAAAGCATCCGTCCGGGTGCTCGCGGTAGCGGTGTTCCGCCTTGGTGCACTTCGTCGACGATATCGGGGGTGCGGCCGTCTACTGAAGTTTGCGACGAGCATTCGATCGACATGTCGGGAATCTTGCTGAATTGCCCGACTTGATATTGAAAAGTGTTTTCGATAAAGAGACTAAAATGCGGGGTTTATAATTGTTAGGCATGCGATGTCTAAAAAATTCATTTGGTCAGGCATGTGATGTCTGAGGTGGTTGTGGATTCCAACTGTTGTAGTTTTACACTTTCTTTTCTGTGACCGTAAGTGTAATATGTGATATCGCCGGTTTCGTTGCTATATGTCAACGACAATTGGGATGCGCATATTTACTTACGTTGATGACATGTGATGTTATGTGTTGCTGGATATGTTATATTGGATCGTCGTGTTTGAATAGCCGGGGGTTTTTATGTGAGATGAGTGTTTTTCATTTTCATTCATGTAAAAACTTGTGTGTAATATTCTTTTATTGGGGCACTTCCAGGTTGCGGAAGTTGTCACCGTTTGTATATTATTTACTTTTCCGCACTAGGATAGACCCAAGGAGGGGAGCACAAGTAACCGGGTTCTGGAGTCCAGTGGGAGACCAACTCGAGGAGTCGAGTCCGGGTCTCCTAACTCCAGAATTGGTAGGGTTGCTTGCCGCTCTCGTAGGGGTCTAGGGGTGTGGGTTTGGCTATTCATCGCGACCGTGGAATCCGTGTTTTATACTGGCTCGTATTGAAAACACGGACGTCCTAGTATATCCAATATTTCATATGATTCTTCTGCTACGATATCTGTGATGTGATCATGTGATGTTCTGTGATGGATACAGTATATAGTATATATATGATATATTATATAGACGTTACTTATGTTTTACACCCGCGCTAGCCCTGCCCCGCTCTGCCGTTAGTTACCTAACCTAACGGTGCACGAGGGGACATCTAGGCGAATGCGGATGGCATAAGTGTACGTCGTATTTATCTGTGATGTTTAGGTATTTAAATGATGGGACTTCATTAATATGATTAATGAAATAAAAGAAACCTAAGATGTTGTAGAATCGAATTTCGAAATTAAAACAGGTAGCTACAGTTCTTGCTTTGCACAGAGGTATATGTGATATATCCTGCACCTTATTCGATAAGGAAAGGACCGAGATCCCTTCACCGGGAGTGACTCCTTTAGCAATAACTGGCAGATGCTACACACTCGGTTTGTCTTTTGATTGCTTTTAAGTGTTTTTGCTTTGCACAGTGATATATATGATATATCCCGCACCTCATTCGACGAGGAAAGGATCGACGATCCCTTCACCGGGAGTGACTTCTTTAGCAAAACTGGAAAAGCCTCAAAAGCACTCCATTTTAAAATCATTTGATTCTACAACGATATCAAGTTCATTACGCAATAGGTTTTCAAAAAAAACCTGTCGTAGCCCTCCGTCATTTCAGATATGTACTAGTTAGTATTCGTGCTGCGGTAGTTTGGCATTCGTCAAGGCGTAGTGTACGGTAGCTAACTAGTATTTATCTGCTTGAGCATATGATGCGATTGGATTAGGGTATTCGTACGGCGTTGTTTGGCATTCGTCAAGGGTCGTGCGGGTGGGTTTAATTCAATCAAGAAATGTACGGGTTGAACTTGACTAGTGGACTATGGGTTGTTTGGCATTCGTCATAGAACACTAGGGGCAAAATATTATCGGGAATTTCAAGTGTTGAAATTTGCAATGAGATTGCATACCTTCTATGAGATAGTTGGATCCCGATACCCGCTGCGAGTAAGAGTTACTCCTGGGAGAGTTTTACATATTACAATTAGCCGATCAAGTAGGTGTCTAGAAAGGTGTCAACGAGGTTACGCCTCTGGGAAAATGAGGTTTACTATAATTAGGTTCGTGCGAAAGCACGGGGGACCTCCCTCAAAGTACCGACACTGGCCTGGCTGAAAGATTGGTGAACTTGTAGTGTGTAACTAATCCCGGCTAGTGTTTCCTTTTAGGGTTTGAAGGAAGATTTGATAAAAAGCAGTGGGAGCCATCCTGATTAGATAAAATAATAACCAATCTATTCTTGCAAGAGCGCACGCTGAGTGTTTTCTTCTCTCTCTCTCCAGGTAGCGACCATATCACGCCTTAATCAAGATAATAATACGGATTATTAACCGAACCCGCATGTTATACTGAGCTGGGGAACGTTGGTCCCGCTCCAACTTATAATTGTTATAAGACAGAGCAGGAAATTGGGGATTACCAGAATTCCCGAGCCGCCCAAACGAAGATAGTGCATGCTGATGCATCATCTTCGGGTGTGTTCATTATATAGAACTGTTTCTCAGTGTCCTTTACGTCCTGGGTATATGATACCGGATCAGGATCCCACATATGTAATATGTTACATAGGGCTACAGATAGGTAGAGAACTGAGAACAGGTGATAAGTTTCATGAGGCAGAAAACGGGGCAAGAGTTGCAGCCAAGTCTGTTGGTCACTGTCATCCTGTATTACCAATACATTGATTCTGAACGAATGTTATTAGATACCGAACCTGATATACAAAATCATATCAGTCTCTTTATCAGTAAAGAAATGATAAAATTTTGTATTGTTGGATAATGTTTTGAACATTTCCTATATCAAAAGTTGATCGGTTCAGGCACGTTATCTAAAAGCGTTGATGTTCTAAATCAAACTACATTTCTTAGTATACGGAACACACACAAGAGGAAGAGTTCAGAAATGAACGAATTCTTTTTGAGGTATTGTAGACTAGGTCATATCAATGCGACCCGACTAGCTGAAGTTACATGTAGATGCATATTTAAATCAGTTTGAATTTACATCTTATGAAACTTGCGAGTCATGTCACAGAGATAAGATGACCATAGCTCCGTTTAATGAAAACAGAGAAAGAGTTAGTGAACTCTTGGGACTGATACATGATAATGTATGTAAGGTCCCCTGTCTACATATGCCAGGACCGGTTCTTTATACTTCATTACGTTCTCTGATAATCTCTCAAGATTCAGACATATGTTCCTGTTGAAACACAAGTCCGAACCTTTTGAGATATTCACAGAATATAAGTTAGAAGTAGAGAACCAAAATACGGGTATAAGTATTATGTCCTTTGATGTGATCAGGGAGGAGAATACTTGAGCACGGAATTCCTGAACTATTCTAAAGGAGAATGAGATTCTCTCTCAGCATTACTCCTCTGTATACACAATGGCACGATGGTATATCGGGGCGGAGCAGATACACCCTATTTGATATGGTGTGCTCTATGATGAGTACTACTGAGTTACCTATTTCCTTTTTGGGAGTTATGCACTTGAGAAGCTGCATACCTATTGAATTAGGTTCAAATCAAATCAGTTGCCTACCACTTCATATATGATATGGAAAGGGAAGAGCCATGTCTTAAGCTAGTTAAGATTTGGGATTGTCCGGCCTATGTCTAAAAGCAAAATCCGGACAAACTCGAGGTAAGGTCTGTAATGTAGAACTGGAAAGGTTCCAGCTATGCAAACTACAGCAGATGATTTGGTAGAACCAAAGGATTCAGTAGATGCCAACGAACCTCAGCCTCTCCGCCGATCTAGTAGGGTTCCTCACCCACCTGAGAGATACTTCTGTTTCTCTATGACAGTGGGAGCGAGGATTGCGTCATGAGATGATGACCCAACTAGTTTCGAGCTGGCCATCAGGAGTGGGACTCTGTAAGAATGGCTGGATGCTTAGCGATCTGAGATGGAATCCATATACACCAACAAAGTATGGACTTTGGTTGCTATATCTGAAGGGTTAAATCCCCATCAGGAGCAAGTATATCTTGAGAAGATTACTTGGTGTACTTGGAAAGGTTGAGACTTTCAAAGATAGACTTGTTAAAGGTTTTCGTCATCGACCAGGCGTGGATAATGATGAAACCTTTTCCAGTGGCTATGCTTAAGTCCATCCAGATTCTACTTGCCACGGCTACATACCATGACTACGATATCTGGTGGTTGGGTGTCATGACAGCTTTTCTAAATGATGTTTTAGAAGAGAGAGTCTATAAGTACACAGCCAGAGGGCTTCGTAGACAGTGGGAGCAGCGGAAACGTGTGCAAGATGGTTTATGTGATAAAGCAGGCATCGCGGAGTTGGAACATCTGTTTTGATGGATTAGTCAAAAAGTTTGACATCATCAAAATGGTAGATGAACCTTGTATAAACAAAAAGGTAGTAGGGAGTATGGTGGTGATCCTCGTAGAGTACGTGGATGTCATACTCTTGATAAGAAAGGAGTTTTCTATGCTACGCTCGGTCAATCTCCGCTTATCACAATGATTCTCCATATAGGATCAAAGTGATACCTCCTAAATCCTGGGTTTTGGATCTATGAGATAGATCTAAATGGATATTAGGATACTCACTAGTTGTAGTGAGATGGTATCAATTGATCCTGGGAAGAATCACTGGAAGTGTTCCAGGGTGATAAAGACGACTGAGTGTCAGTCACAGGCATTGTCTTTACCCTCAGTAAAGGGACGGTATGTTGGAAGAGTTCCAAGCTAGATACCGTGACATACTAGACGATAAAGGCAGGATACATCGCTACTTAAGATGCTACCAAAGAGGCTGTTTGGGTGTATATTTGTTCATGAGATGAACTACGTTCCTACCATTGTGAGACAATGGAGTTGTGGCTTATGCCAAAGAACGCCGGTCCCATCAGTGATCCAGACATAATCTATGGCAGTGTCACCTGATCATGGAGATGGTTGATCTCCAGGGTGATCGAGGTTTGGAGAGTAGACTCAGAGGACAAACACAGCGGATCCACTCACGAAGGCCTTTTCCCAGAGAGAGACTTTTATGGGATGGTTGAGTATGAGATACTACAACCACTGCTACAGATGGCCCTAGTGCAAGTGGGAGATTGTTAGTTATATGTATGCCTTAGAGGCCATTACTATACATAGGATGTATATTGTAGTGGATGCTGGGACATATATAGGGAGGACTTTCTTGCTCGACATGATAGTACGCTATCTGGTTACTCTTTACCTTAACGTGTATACTGTTTGTCTCTCTGTTACATGTTGGTAAAGCCCTTAGGATGTGTGTAGGGTTCCTAGGCACTCTAATGGAGTCTCACAAGTGATCAAACATGCACAAATCAAATTTTACAAGTGCCTACAAACCCTAATACGGATCGTTAACTAGATATATAGGCGAAGCAAGCATGTAATTGGAAATATAGCTAAAGGAAAGAGGCTACAACCTTTGTAGATCCGGTCCACCACTTCCTAAGCTCCGCGATGATCTCCCTCCGCTGTCCAAATCGAATCCCGAACTCAAGCATCGGCTTCGTCGAAGAAATGGGCGGGCCTGATCGTCGGTTCGATGCCGAAGATGATCTACGTCGAGGCATCACAAGAACAAGCTCCGCCTTCGCCAAGTCAAGAAACTTGTGAAGACAACACACTCTACTACATGGAAAGTAGTAGAGGATGAAGAAATAGGAAGTGGGTAGACTTTAGATTTGGATTTCTCACTTGATTTGGCAAGTTGCCATTAATCTAGAAAGCTTTTCTTTTTCTAGCTCTTGAAGAAGAAGAAGAAAGATATGATAAATCTTGTATTTTTTTTAATGAAAAAGAATTAAATCTTATCATACTTTCAACCTTAGTTAGGTGTAGAGAAAAGACCATGGTTAAAAGGATGGTTAGGGTTAAGCATAAGAACAAAAGAGTGACTTAGTCAAAGTTTCAAGAAACTTCAACTAAAAACAAAACATTCAACCATTCATTTATCCTTTTCTTTTTCCAAAATGAATAAATAAGAAAGATAAATGAATAAATAATCAAAACCCTAATCATTAGCTTAAACCATGGTTTGATCTTTACACTTAACCAAGTAAGCATGTGTCATCAAACATGATACAAACATGTGCACAAAACTATATCGCATATACAATGTGTACAATTCAAGTGAGAAAATCCTTTTAAAGTGAACCAATACGAGTTAACGCAAAGTAATATATCAAATATATGAATATGCACTAAATCATTAAATCAACACTTGATTTAATTTTCCGGTCATATCGGATATAACCGACTAGTATCATATGTATCGGCTTATCGAATCAATCCTTGATTCGATAACTAGGTTATATCGCATATAACCAATCGATACATTGATCGCGAGAATGGAATACGGTATCACATACTCGAATTATTCTCGGTCCCGCACATATCTCATATGCGCTCCTATTTTGTTTCGCTTGAGCCAGGAAACCTCTGTGTAGGACTCTAAAGACTCGTCAATACGCCGGCAGCAGATAATGATCATATCAAACACCCACAAGCCGCAAGCGATCTGCTAAACGTAACGGCCACCCGGGTATTGAGCGATCAGAAGATCGACGAGCAAGCCCGCTCACACTCCTGTGAATCCAACCAGGAACACTTACCGTATAGTCCGGTCTGTTCGTCTGATATGTCGCATATCTCGCCTAGGGGTGGTAAACGTCAGACCCCAGTAGCTCGATAAGTCATGCCGACTTGAGGTCCATAACATTCGTGAAACTACTGATAACTCTTACCAGTATATCACTGCAACCCTGGCCAGGGATTTCCTGTTATGGCCAGTCGTGCATTGCGCAACATCAACCCCCAATACCGGGAGAGACGAATCCCCTCCTATCGCTCATTGCCTCCATGTGAATCGGGACTGTACCCAAAAACCACCTGTTTGCACGACTCAGTAGAGCCGTAGTAGGGTGGAAATCAAAGCACAGTGGGAGACACACAAGACTCTATGACGATCTCGGGTCAACAGACTAAGCTGTACCAGTGTCACCAGAGAACTGCCATCTGACGTGAGGTATAATACCATCTGGGAGTTCTCGGCGAGTCCGTTCAGTGTACCCAGTCTCCACTGAGCACCCGTATACCATCTCCGATGTCAAACACCAATGGATATGGGATCATCCATCGCCCATCGCATGGGTCGAGAAGATATACGCTAGTCTACTCTGGAATATCGATGCCCCGTCTCGATATTCCCTCGACTAGGAACATTTCAAGGATGTACTCATGGACTACCCAGGCCCCACTAGTATGATCTACATCATAGTCCTGGAAGTCGAGTACACATCCTATGGGCTTTATCAACATGTAATCAGAGAGACAGAAAGTATACATGTTAAGATAAAGTGCAACCAGATAGCGTACTATCATGTCGAGCAAGAAAGTCCTACCTATATATGTCCCAGCATCCACTACAATATACATCCAATTGTTGGAGTTAGTGCCCTCAGAGTCAATTATTGGATCACAGGCACGTGATTGCAATGATTGAGGGAGGACCTATCCGGTAGGACAGTCTTACTCGAGATGATAGTATGCTATCTGGTTTATCTTTATCATCGTGTACTGCTTTAGGTGACCTGACATGTCGCTATTACACGTTGATAGAGCCCCTAGGATTCTTGCTTGACTGCCAGCAGTATGATGGCGATCATATACGTGGGAGCTGGTGGTCTATAAGCACATCCTTAAAAGGTCCCTAGTCGTAGGAGTTTCGAGACAGGGCATCGATACTCCGTTAGTAGACTAGTGTATACAGTCGAGACCCCGACGAGGGGCGGTGGCCGGTCTCACAAGCCACTGGTGTCAGTTGGTTCACCTAAGATGTATACAGGTGCTCATTGGGTTATGAGTACACCGGACAGGACTCGCCGGGAACCTGCTAGTTGGTCTTATACCAGATGTCAGGTAGCAGTTCCCTGGTGACATGTGTACAGGTTAGTTCATCGACCTGAGATCGTCATTTGTCTCGTGTGAGTTCCCACTGTGCTTTGATTACTACCCTACCACGGCTCAAAGGAGTCGTGCAAACAGGTTTTAGTTGGGTACAGTCCCGAGCCACATGGAGGCAGTGAGCGGATCTGCAGGGGTTCGTCTCTCCCGGTATTGGGGGTGAGGTCGCGCTGTGTCTAGGAGAGCCATTACGCAAAGCCCTCGGCCGAGGCAGGAGATTTACTGGTAGGTATTCCAGTAGTATCTCAGGGCGTTCTGGGCTACGCTCCGACACGACTTGTACCGCTTTTGGGGGTCTGACTTTTACCAACCCCCTAGGCCCGCCATGCGATACTCATAGACGAACGGACCGGACTGTACGGCTATTGTCACTGACAGGCTCAGTTGGGTGTCGGGGTGAGCATCCTCATCGACGTCCCATTTGGTCAATAGCTGGTGGCCCGTCACGTATTGGCTTATACCTCTGACGTGCCAGTGGTTAAATCCACAGCCAAGGTATTGACGAGTCTTTAGAGTCCACCACACTCAGTTACTCAAGTTTCGGGCGAAACGCTGTAGAGGCCGTATGGAGATATGGCAGGGTTCGATCAGATACGTGCGGTATTGCACGGATCGTGATCGGACAGTTTTTACTAGCCGGCTTTGGCTTAAGCCGGATTCTAGTATTTGATAGTGTAGTTTTGTCTCTTTGCATTTGTGTTCAGTGGGAATACAAATGCGGGCATGTATTTGCAGTAGCGGGGTTTTCCTGTAATTTATTATGGGATCGGTTTTCTGGGGTTGCCAGTTTGCATTCCGTTCCGTCCGGTTTTCCTTCATTCCTTCTCGGTCGGACTTTCTTGGTGGAGGGTGTTAATTGCAAGTTTGCAATTAACATTTTGTGAGGGGTTTCTTTGCATATTTGTGGCATCATGATTGCTATTTCATGATGAGATCCTTTTTTGGTCTTCTCACTTGCTTTCATGGTGATGGATGGTAGAAAGGATTTAGGATTGAAATGAGAGTGACCTTCTTCTTTAATTATCCTTTTCCTTTTCTTATTTGATGTATTCCTTTTTTCTCTCTCCAATCTCATACTTGAGAAAAAGAGGCCGGCCACATTCTTTTGAGGGAGAGGGATAATTATTTGGTGTGGCATTTTTCATCTCATTCCATGGTTGCAAAAGACTAGCATCAAAGCTCATTTCTTTCCCTCCTTCTCTTCTCTATTCCTTCACAACAAGGCAACCTCATAACCCCAAGAGACAAGTTCACTACACTATTCTATAGCAAGCCTTGGACGCGTCGGCTAGCCAACTTCGCGCCCGAGTTGCCTCGGTCAAGAGGCGGGAGCCCGTAAAAGATTCCGGCTACGTGGTGCCCCTTTCCGACGAGCGAGGAGGTGACGGAGATTCCGCAAGAGATCGGAGTGGAGATGAAGACCGAAGGACACGGATCGCTTGGTATAACTTCTCACCCCATCTCTAGATAGCTAGCTAGGTTAATGGTTTCGATCCGGGTTTTAATTGTCCGCGGTAGCGCCGGTTTCCGAGCAAGGAAAAAATTTTATTCCGCATTTTGGCCTCGACTACGAGGCCGGGGCGCTGCCGTGGCGCAACATGGTATCAGAGCCACGCCATTAACTTATCCTAGCTTGAGCTAACGTGTTTAAAGACTCGATCGAACAAAATCCCAAAAACCGTATTTTTAGTGCATGTGTTCTCTGTTGAAATTTTTCAAGCTCCAAAATTTTTTCAGGTCATTGCAGAAAGACATGCAAGAAATTCTAAGAATTCTGCGAAAATACGGTGAAATGATTCCTTAGTATGGCCGCGGAAACGCGGCCAAACCCCTGGTTTGGCCGCGGTTCCGCGGTGGAAAAGTGCAATCATTGCACTATATTTTCACAGTAAGCTTCTGAGTTGGAAATAGGGGTTTTGGGACATTCTTTTTGGGCCCATATTTTCTGTTAGTGCTACAGTACTGTTTGGGGCCCACTTTGATAAATTTGTTCGATCGAATATTTTATACATGCCAGTTCACAGTATTTACATTATATCTGCGACCGTGAATCTCACTCGATCGGTAAATCCGGTCTAACTGCTATAGCCCGGTTAGACGGATTTGCGAACGTGACTTTCACGTTGATGTTCTATGTTTATGCTGTGATGTTGCGGATCGGTCGTGGGGGATAGCCTGGTTGCAATGCTAGTACAGTTTTGGTGTTTTATGTACATTTGATATTGCGGGGCGAGCGTCCGACATGTGGACTGCCGTCACTGCCTGTATGTATTATTCTTTTGGGGCACGACCTGGTTGCGGTCGATGTACCCGGTGTATGTATATTTTACATTCTGTACTAGGATTACCCCGCGGAGGGGTGCACGGATAGCCGGGTTCTAGGGGGCAACGGGCCCGCATCTCATGGCATTGAGACGGAGGGGGCTTCACTCTAGGATTGGCGGGCTATTCGCCGCACTCGTAGGGGGTACAGGTTGACCCAGGAGGGGTGCCCAAGTTGCCGGATTCCGTGGAGTGCTGGGTGGTCCATTCACGGAGCTGAAGGGGGCTGCCTCGCTTCAGGTTTTGGCGGGTGACTTGCCGCACCCGTAGGGGTCTAGGATTTTCATTGCACAGGCTATCCACACGACCAGGGGAACGTCGGGTTTCAGCAGCGGCTCTGTGAAACCCGGGGCTTCCAGATATCTGTATTGTTCTGTGTTGCTATACATTTCTGTGTTGCATTTTATTCACGCCTTGAGCGAAATACTATATATTGGTATATATATTAGTAGATGTTGTATATGTTTTACATCCGCGCTAGTCCAGTCCCCGCTCTGTCGTTAGTTAGCTAACCTAACGGGTGATGACGGGACCCAGTGGCGAATGCGGATGGCATATACGTACGTCAGTATATTTTCGTTCTTTGTGGTGTGATCAATTGATGGGACTGCATTGATTCGGATCAATGCAAGTTTAAACAAACCTATTCTGATGTTGTTGGAACATTTTTCAAAAAGCTGTTATTGCAAGGACGTTCACTTTTGTTTTGCATCGTGGTATTCATTTGGAATATCCTGCTCCTCAGTCGACGAGGCAAGGGCCGAGATCCCTTCACCGGGAGTGACCCCTTGGACAGAAGTTTGCGTCAGGGCATTAACTTCACTATAGCCGATTACTTTTGCTTTGCATCGTGGTATTCAGTTGGAATATCCTGCACCTCATTCTACGGGGAAAGAGCCGAGATCCCTTCACCGGGAGTGACCTCTTTAGTAAAGGTTTTCGTCACTATATTTTATAAAAGGCTATGCAGTTCCTTCAACGATATCAAGTTCATTACGTTAAAGGTTTTTCGCCAAAAACCATTCGTAGCCCTCCGTCATTTCTTATGGGTATTATTTAGTATTCGTGCTGCGTTTGTTGACTCCGTCAAGGCGTAGTGTACGGTAGCTAAGTGGTACTTGTTTGTCGCATAAGTGGGATTGGTTAGGACAGTCGTGCGGCCTTGTTGACTCCGTCAAGGGCACGTACGGGTGGGTTTAATGCAATCCAGATAATGACGGGTTGAACTTGACTAGGACTCTTTGATTTGTTGACTCCGTCAAGGTCACTTGAGTCCTAGGGGTAAAAATCACATCGGGAGTTTCAAAAGAACTGAAACTTGCCAGGCATGCGCATACCTTCTGGAGTGTGGTGACGTGAGTGGATTCCGTCACGTTATCATGCGATGATAGTTGGATCCCGATTCCCACTGATGAGTTGGTTTACTCCTCGGGTGTTCCCGACTAATTCTTCTTTCAGGTTTGGAGAAGAATTTGAGGAACAGTGGGAGGTTTCCAGATTAGACAAAGTGATAACCATTCTGATCTAGGTTAGAGTGCACGCTGAGTGTTTCTTTTCTCTCTCTGGCAGCGACCATTGACCCGACCCTGGACTATGACTCAGTGACCAAGTTGACCGAACCTTCTTAACACTGGCTTTTTGGATTGTCAGAGTTGCAGACCTCATTGCCACTCCTATTTTTACCCTTTTCTCCAGGACACCCCGTATTACTGCGAATGTCCACTTCCATTGGACAAAACCATCGTATGGTTAGATACGAACTCGAAGGATTTCGAGGATGGTTTCTGGTTCTGGAGAAAACGGATAGGACTATTCAGTTGTCTTTTCTTTTCACCTTCTCTCAGGTTGCGAGTACTCCTTGGTTTAGGAGTAGTACACCTATTACGCAAATTGGATAGTCTTCTTCCAAACCTTAGGCTGGTGCCGAACGGTGGGGAATGAAGAAAACCAATTAGCATAACGATGGTGTGCAGAAGGTATTAAGTTAAGACAAAGCAAGGGATTAATAGGAGGGCAAAGTAAATTGCGACTGATATTCACGACCAAACCAAGTATTTCTTCGCCAATCCTAAATCACCTTTGTATTTCTCCAGGACACTCCGTATCACTACGAAGATCCCATTTTATTGGATAATCCATCGTATGGTTATATACGAACTCGAAAGGAACTTGTTCCAGTTCGGGGATGGATTCTGGTTCAGGAGAAATAGGAATAAAGTACATTCAGGTGTCTTTTGTCTTCACCTTCTCTCGCGTTGCGAGTGCTCCTAGGATTAGGATAGTACACCCTTTATGCTTTTTGGATAGTCTTCTTCCAAACCATAGGCTGGTGCCGAACGGTAGGGAAGGAAGAAAACCATTTGGCCTAAAGGGGTGTGCAGACGGTATTGACTAAAGACATATAAAGGGATTTGGACAAGTGGCAAAGAATTATACGGTTATAGTTGTGAATCTGGATAATGGTAGAGGCATTACTAGGAATACCAGGATTCCCCACAGAAACATTTCAATGTTTCAGTTTCACTGTGTACTGTTAATGGAAAACTGATTTCCCAGTTAGACACTTGCTCCAGGGTATGTATTTACCAGGTTGGATTCTCACATCTGTATGGTTTTACAGATGCTGAGTGGGAGTAAGTTATTGGGAATTGGGTGATCATCCTCATTATATCGGGATTCGTTGTAATCGGTGATATTTGAGGAAGTCACCTGGGTTGTTTGCCGGTCGGCAAATATTTGGTTTTGAATATCCGCTGTTTTGCACCAATTTCAAATTGATATATCTGTACGTCTATTTTCATAGAGTGAGATATACCTTTTGATATTATGTCGATGACATTTACCTATACCAGTGGATGGTTAGGTGAGGAGCATTGAACAGCGGTGTAATTCTTCTTAACCATAAGTACAGTTTTCAACCTACGACACACAGTGAAAGAGTTGTTAGACTCAGCGGACTTATACAGAGTATTGTATGTTGTCCAGTGTCCATTAGGACAGAGGGGTTTGGTCCTCGTACTATATTCTGTTTACTTTTAACTTCTCTAGTTCTTAGACATGTGTTTCGTAGAAACACAGGGTCTAAGTTTTGAGGAGTTATAGGTATTTGAATAAAGTAGAGAACCAGGTATACCAAGTATCGGGATTCTTCAAAGTGATCGAAGATGTAGATACTTGCGTATGGTATTCAGTTGATAGTAATGATAAAGAGAACTTGCTTCTCTTTCAGGTTACTCATAATTGGATGCATTCCTAAGTTGAGTAACGCTGATCGGCCTCTTTCCATTTAGTTGACATGCACTGGAGACAGCTGCATGATTTGAATCTGGTTCAATTGAATCAGTGCCTCTGTTTCTATATTGGATATAGAACAGTTCATATCTTAACGATGTTAAGATACGGGGAGTTGTCCGGCTTATGCTTAAACCCAGACTCCGGATAGCTCAAGGCACGTTTCTGTAATGGCTGTTTGTGGGTTGACCCAGGCTATGACGAGGGTTGACTTTCTACCATCTGGCAGATCAATAGAAATATTGTTCTAGACTCGCCACAGTTTTATTAAAAATGGATTTTTTCAAAAACAGTAGTGGGAGTATGGTAGAACTGGAAGTGATTCCAGAACCGCAAACGATTACTGAAGATTTAATAAGGAACCTAAAGATTCAATCTGATTTGACATTCCATTGGCCACTCCGCAGATTAGGTGGGTAACTTCAGGCACCCGAGAGGTACTACGGTAGCCTCAAGGACGGTGACAGGGAAGTTCTTGTTTACCCACAATTACCATTGCTGTTGTTCCAGGCTGCGAGACCCGGCAGGAGGATGAGTATAGCGTCGTTCTAAACTAGCTTTAGAAGTGCACGTCTGTATGACTCTGCCAGAAGGTTGTCGTAGTCAGTGGGAGCAGCGGAAGCATTGGTGGACATCAGGCTTATGTCTATTTATAGAGTAAAGCAGATACAGCGGAGATAGATCATCTGTTTCTGATATGACAGTCATAGGCTTGACGTCATCAGAATAGGGGATGGATCTGTTGAGAAGGTAGTAGGAAGTGATATTCCTATGCTACAATCGGTTATACTTTGGTCGTCACACAGTGGTTTCTCCACAAAGGACTTGGACATTATATCAAACATACTGGTTACTAGATCTATGGTTTTAGATCTAGATTTGGGTGGTTTCCCAATCTGGGTAACTTGACAGCATTCTATGAGTATTTAGAATGGACGACTCCTGGCATGGTAGTGTACCTGCAGGTAATGGTGTCACCCTCTCTAAAGGTGTCTTACAGACTAAAAGGGAGAGGATGTGCATGATTGGCAGATCACTTGCTTAGGCATTTGAGTCAATCATGAGATGTCAAGTACCACACCAGATGTTGTTCTTGCACTAGATGCAATAAGTTGATATTAATCCAATCCTGGAAAACCAGTCGGAAGCAGTTTTAGAACATAAGTGAATGTTCTAGGGATATGATAACGGCTGCCTCCTTTAGGAGACGGTTATCACTCCAGGCTTCCAAGGTGACATGGACGACAAGGAGGTTGTCAGAGTTATAGTTCTCCCTCTGACGAGGGGCAGTATTTTGGACAGGTGGTCCAAGGCAATACTGAGGGAGGCATGGCGCAGGATACTGATTAAGTTCAGTTGTTGATACAGTCTAAGAAGTTTGGATTTGGAGTTCTTTTATGAGCTAGGTCCCATCAGACATCCAGACATTCTAAGACAGGTATTGCTCATTTCGGGAGATGGTTTTCTCCGCGAACATGAGATATAGAGAGACACAGAAAGAAACATCACTGCGGATCCACTCACTGAGGCTATTCCTCGAACGCAATAGTTTCGCAAACAGGTTTTGTGAGACTGACTAGTAGAGGAGTTGGGTGTTCGGTATCACACGGGCTGTGAGTATGCGACATCGCAATAATTAGCCTTGAGTGCAAGTGGGAGATTGTTGGAGTTAGTGCCCTCAGAGTCAATTATTGGATCACAGGCACGTGATTGCAATGATTGAGGGAGGACCTATCCGGTAGGACAGTCTTACTCGAGATGATAGTATGCTATCTGGTTTATCTTTATCATCGTGTACTGCTTTAGGTGACCTGACATGTCGCTATTACACGTTGATAGAGCCCCTAGGATTCTTGCTTGACTGCCAGCAGTATGATGGCGATCATATACGTGGGAGCTGGTGGTCTATAAGCACATCCTTAAAAGGTCCCTAGTCGTAGGAGTTTCGAGACAGGGCATCGATACTCCGTTAGTAGACTAGTGTATACAGTCGAGACCCCGACGAGGAGCGGTGGCCGGTCTCACAAGCCACTGGTGTCAGTTGGTTCACCTAAGATGTATACAGGTGCTCATTGGGTTATGAGTACACCGGACAGGACTCGCCGGGAACCTGCTAGTTGGTCTTATACCAGATGTCAGGTAGCAGTTCCCTGGTGACATGTGTACAGGTTAGTTCATCGACCTGAGATCGTCATTTGTCTCGTGTGAGTTCCCACTGTGCTTTGATTACTACCCTACCACGGCTCAAAGGAGTCGTGCAAACAGGTTTTAGTTGGGTACAGTCCCGAGCCACATGGAGGCAGTGAGCGGATCTGCAGGGGTTCGTCTCTCCCGGTATTGGGGGTGAGGTCGCGCTGTGTCTAGGAGAGCCATTACGCAAAGCCCTCGGCCGAGGCAGGAGATTTACTGGTAGGTATTCCAGTAGTATCTCAGGGCGTTCTGGGCTACGCTCCGACACGACTTGTACCGCTTTTGGGGGTCTGACTTTTACCAACCCCCTAGGCCCGCCATGCGATACTCATAGACGAACGGACCGGACTGTACGGCTATTGTCACTGACAGGCTCAGTTGGGTGTCGGGGTGAGCATCCTCATCGACGTCCCATTTGGTCAATAGCTGGTGGCCCGTCACGTATTGGCTTATACCTCTGACGTGCCAGTGGTTAAATCCACAGCCAAGGTATTGACGAGTCTTTAGAGTCCACCACACTCAGTTACTCAAGTTTCGGGCGAAACGCTGTAGAGGCCGTATGGAGATATGGCAGGGTTCGATCAGATACGTGCGGTATTGCACGGATCGTGATCGGACAGTTTTTACTAGCCGGCTTTGGCTTAAGCCGGATTCTAGTATTTGATAGTGTAGTTTTGTCTCTTTGCATTTGTGTTCAGTGGGAATACAAATGCGGGCATGTATTTGCAGTAGCGGGGTTTTCCTGTAATTTATTATGGGATCGGTTTTCTGGGGTTGCCAGTTTGCATTCCGTTCCGTCCGGTTTTCCTTCATTCCTTCTCGGTCGGACTTTCTTGGTGGAGGGTGTTAATTGCAAGTTTGCAATTAACATTTTGTGAGGGGTTTCTTTGCATATTTGTGGCATCATGATTGCTATTTCATGATGAGATCCTTTTTTGGTCTTCTCACTTGCTTTCATGGTGATGGATGGTAGAAAGGATTTAGGATTGAAATGAGAGTGACCTTCTTCTTTAATTATCCTTTTCCTTTTCTTATTTGATGTATTCCTTTTTTCTCTCTCCAATCTCATACTTGAGAAAAAGAGGCCGGCCACATTCTTTTGAGGGAGAGGGATAATTATTTGGTGTGGCATTTTTCATCTCATTCCATGGTTGCAAAAGACTAGCATCAAAGCTCATTTCTTTCCCTCCTTCTCTTCTCTATTCCTTCACAACAAGGCAACCTCATAACCCCAAGAGACAAGTTCACTACACTATTCTATAGCAAGCCTTGGACGCGTCGGCTAGCCAACTTCGCGCCCGAGTTGCCTCGGTCAAGAGGCGGGAGCCCGTAAAAGATTCCGGCTACGTGGTGCCCCTTTCCGACGAGCGAGGAGGTGACGGAGATTCCTCAAGAGATCGGAGTGGAGATGAAGACCGAAGGACACGGATCGCTTGGTATAACTTCTCACCCCATCTCTAGATAGCTAGCTAGGTTAATGGTTTCGATCCGGGTTTTAATTGTCCGCGGTAGCGCCGGTTTCCGAGCAAGGAAAAAATTTTATTCCGCATTTTGGCCTCGACTACGAGGCCGGGGCGCTGCCGTGGCGCAACACCAATGTACAGTAATGGCCTCTAGGGCATACATATAACTAACAATCTCCCACTTGCACTAGGGCCATCTGTAGCAGTGGTTGCAGTATCACATACTCAACCATCCCCTAAATTGTCTCTCTTTGGGAAAAGGCCTTCGTGTGTGGATCCGCCGTGTTGTCCTCTGAGTCTACTCTCCTAACTTCGATCACCCTGGAGATCAACTATCTCTATGATCAGGTGATGCTTCCTCAGAATATGTCTGGGTCACTGATGGGACCAGGGTTCCAGGGCTAAAGCCATACTTCCATTGTCATACAATGGCAGGAACCAAGTTCATCTTATGAACCATTATACACCCAAACTGCCTCTTTGGTAGTATCTTTAATAGCGATGTTACCAGCCTTTATCGTCTAGTTTGCCACGGTATCTAGCTTGGAACTCTTCCAACATACCGTCCCTCTACTGAGGGTAAAGACAATGCCCGTGACTGACATTCAGTCATCTTTATCACCCTGGAACTCTTCCAGTGATTCTCCCCAGGATCGATTGATACCATCTCACTACAACTAGTGAGTATCCCAACATCCAATTAGATCTATCTCATAGATCCAAAGCTTAGGATTTAGTAGGTATCATTTTGATCCTATATGGAAAATCATTATGATAAGCGGAGATTGATCGAGCGTAGCATAGGAAACTCCTTCCCTAACAAGAGTATGTCATCCACGTACTCTACGAGGATCGTCACCATACTCCCTACTACCTTTTGTTTATACAAGGTTCATCTACCATTTTGATGATGTCAACTTCTTTGACTAATCCATCAAAACAGATGTTCCAACTCCGCGATGCCTGCTTTATCCTATAAAGCATCTTGCACACGTTTCCGCTGCTCCCACTGTCTACGAGTCCCTCTGGCTGTGTTCTTATAGACGTTCTCTTCTAAATCAGTATTTAGAAAAGCAGTCAGGGCACCCAACCACCGGATATCGTAGTCATGGTATGTAGCAATGTTAAGTAGGATTCGGATGGACTTAAGCATAGTCACTTGGAAAAGGTTTCATCATTATCCATGCCTGGTTGATGACTAAAACCTTTAATAAGCCTAGCTTTGAAAGTCTCAACTTTTCCATCTACACCAAGTAATCTTCTCAAGATATACTTGCTCCTGATGGGGATTTAACCCTTCAGATATCGCAACCAAAGTCCATACTTTGTTGGTGTATATGGATTCCATCTTAGATGGCTAAGCATCCAGCCATTCTTACAGAGTCCCTACTCTTGATGGCCTGCTCGAATCTAGTTGGGTCATCATCTCATGGTGCAATCCTCGCTCCCACTGTCATCGAGAAACCGAGGTATCTCTCAGGTGGGTGAGGAACCCTACTAGATCGGCGGAGAGGCTGAGGTTCGTCGGAAACTATTGAATCCTTTGGTTCTGTCAAATCATTAGCAGTTTTGTACAGCTGGAACCTTTCCAGTTCTACAGAACTGATCTTGCCTCGATCTTGTCCGGATTTTGCTTTTGACATAGGACGGACAATCCCAAATCTTAACTTACTTAAGAGATAGGATCTTCCCATACCATATCTCATATGGAATGGTAGGCAGTGATTTGATTAGAACCCTATTCAATAGGTATGCAGCTTCTCAAGCGCATAACTCCCAAAAAGGAAACAGGTAACTCAGTAGTACTCATCATAGAGCACACCTTATCATATAGGGTGTGATTGCTCCGCCCCGATACACCAATGTGCTATGGTTATTTGGAGGAGTAATGCTGAGAGAGAATCTCATTCTCCTTTAGAATAATCCAGGAATTCCATGCACAAGTATTCTCCTCCTTGATCTCATCAAAGGACATAATACTTATACCCGGTTATTGGTTCTCTACTTCTAACTTATATTCTGTGAATACCTCAAAAGGTTCGGACTTATGTTTCAACAGGAACATATGACTGAATCTTGAGAGATTATCAGAGAATATAATGAAGTATAAAGAACCAGTCCTGACATGTGTAGACAGGAGACCTTATATACATCATTATGTATCAGTCCCAAGAGTTTACTAACTCTTCCTCTGTTTCCAATAAACAGAGCTATGGTCATCTTATCTTTGCGACATGACTGGCAAGTTTCACAAGATGTAAATTCAAACTGATTTAAATATGCATCTAAAATGTAACTTCAGCCAGTCGGGTCGCATTGATATGACCTAGTCTACAATGCCTCAAGAATGATTCGTTCATTTCTGAACTTTTCCTCTTGCGTGTGTTCTGTATACTAGGAACTGTAGTTTGATTTAGAACGTCAATGCTTTTAGATAACGTGCCTGAACCGATCAACTTTTGATATAGGAAATGTTCAAAACATTATCCATCAATACAAAATTATATCCTTTCTTTACTAATAAAGAGATTGATATGATTTTGTATATCAGGTTCGGTATCTAATAGCATTTGTTCAGAATCAATGTATTCGTAATACAGGGTGACAGTGACCAACAGACTTGGCTGCAACACTTGCCCCGTTTTCTGCCTCATGAAACTTATCACCCGTTCTCAGTTTTTCTACCTTTTTGTAGCCCTATGTAACAGATTACATATCTGGGATCCTGATCCGGTATCATATACCCAGGATGTAGAGAATACTGAGAAACAGTTCTTTGTAATGAACACACCCGAAGGAGATGCATCATATGCACTTTCTTCATTTGGGCGGCATAGGAATTCTGGTATTCCCCTATTTCCTGCTCTGTCTTATAACAATTATAAGTTGGAGCGGGACCAACGTTCCCCAGCTCAGTATAACAAGCGGGTTCGGTCAATACATCCATTTTATTATCTTGATTAAGGCGTGATATGGTCGCTACCAGGAGAGAGAGAGAGAAGAAAATACTCTGCGTGCGCTCTTGCAAGATCAGATTGGTTATATATTTTATCTAATCAGGTTGGCTCCCACTGTTTTTATCAAATCTTCCTTCAAACCCTAAAAGGAAAGACTAGCCGGGATTAATTACACTCTCCAAGTTCGCCAATCTTTCAGCCAGGCCAGTGTCGGTACTTTGAGGGAGGTTCCCCGTGCTTTCGCACGGACCTAATTACTGTAAACCTCGTTTTCCCAGAGGCGTAACCCCGTTGACACCTTTCTAGACACCTACTTGATCGGCTAATTGCAAAGTGCAAAACTCTCCCAGGAGTAACAATTACTCGCAGTGGTTATCGGGATCCAACTATCACATAGAAGGTATGCAATCTCATTGCAAATTTCAACACTTGAAACTCCCGATAATGGTTTTTACCCCTAGCACCTATGACCTTGGCTAAGGTCAACAAATCATAGGTACTAGTCAAGTTCTACCCGTCATTTCGTGATTAATTAGACCCACCCACATGACCCTTGGCTAAGGTCAACAAAGCCACATGACTGTCCTAACTAATCGCATCATATGCGGTGTAGAAAGACATCACTTAGCTACCGAACACTGTGCCTTGACTATGGTCAACAAACACAGCACGAATACTAAGTACTCTACTTCCTAAAATGACGGAGGGTTGCGAATGGTTTTTGTGAAAACCTTTAACGCTTTGAACTTGATCTCGTTGCGGAATCAAATGGTTTTTAAATGGAATGTTTTTGAAGCTTTTCTAGTTTTGCTAAAGGGGTCACTCCCGGTGAAGGGATCGTCGGCCCTTTCCTCATCGAATGAGGTGCGGGATATATCATATATATCACTGTGCAAAGCAAAAACTATAGAAGCGATCAAAGACAAACCGAGTGTGTAGCATCTGCCAGTTATTGCTAAAGGAGTCACTCCCGGTGAAGGGATCTCGGTCCTTTCCTCATCGAATAAGGTGCAGGATGTTCTATAATGAACACCGCGATGCAAAGCAAGAACTGTAGCTACCTGTTTTTATTTTGAAATTCGATTCCACAACATCAATTAGGTTTATTTTCTTTCAATAATCTCATTAATGAATATCCCATCATTTAAATCCACTTAAACATCACAGATAAATATGACGTACACTTATGCCATCCGCATTCGCCTCGATGTCCCCTCATGCACCGTTAGGTTAGGTAGCTAACGGCAGAGCGGGGCAGGGCTAGCGCGGGTGTAAAACATAAGCAACGTCTATATAATATATCATATATACTATATATAATATCTGTCACAGAACATCACATGATCACAGATAAATCACAGCAGAAGATACATATGAAATATTGGATATACTAGGACGTCCGTGTTTTCAATACGAGCCAGTATAAAACACGGATTCCACGGTTGTGATGAATAGCCAATCCCACAACCCTAGACCCCTACGAGAGCGGCAAGTAACCCTACCAATTCTAGGGTTAGGAGACCCGGACTCGACTCCTCGAGTTGGTCTCCCATTGGACCCCAGAACCCGGTTACTAGTGCTCCCCTCCTTGGGTCTATCCTAGTGCAGAAAAGAAAAAAATATACATCAACGGTGACAACTTCCGCAACCTGGAAGTGCCCCAGTAAAAGAATATTACATACAAGTTTTTACATGAATGAAAATGAAAAACACTCATCTCACATAAAAAAACCCCGGCTATTCAAACACGACGATCCAATATAACATATCCAGCAACACATAACATCACATGTCATCAACGTAACTAAATATGCGCATCCCAATTGTCGTTGACATATAGCAACGAAACCGGCGATATCACATATTACACTTACGGTCACAGAAAAGAAAGTGTAAAACTACAACAGTTGGAATCCACAACCACCTCAGACATCGCATGCCTGACCAAATGAATTACTTAGACATCGCATGCCTAACAATTATAAACCCCGCTTTTTAGTCTCAAAGTCGAAAACACTTTTCAATATCAAGTCGGGCAATTCAACAGGATGCCCGACATTCTGATCGAATGCTCGTCGCAAACTTTAGTTGGCGGCCGCACCCCCGACGCCGTCGACAAAGTGCACCAAGGCGGAACACCGCTGCCGCGAGCACCCGAACGGATGCTTTCGGCGACGGGGTTCTCCTACAGTCACTTGGTCGGGGCAATGGAGTGAGGCTGTCTATTAAGTTTACCCGGCGAGTATCCGCGTACACTACGTGATTGCGACGGACTTTTGATCTCATCAAAATTCCGTGGCAACCGATCAAGTGAGACCAAACTGCTATGTTTATAACATTCATTCAGTTATTTCATAACTATTTGCGAATTCCAAGTATTGTATCACATTCCGGATAAACAGAAAATGTTAAACTTTCCGATTGAACATTCGAACACCCAAGTTTTCCCGAAACAGCTCTGCACATGATATAAGTATAACAACATTCAGTTCGTGCCTCAGTACCAACGGTCCAGCCGTAGATAGGTCAAGCCAACGCCTCACATGTGGCACGCCGTACTGCCCCAAACCCGAAGGTTCAAAGGGCAGTTCAAGAAGGTCACATAATCGAGTTAAGGTTTGTTGTCTTCTAGAGGGTCCATCGCGTTACTTGCACTCTTAGAACGTCGTTAAACTACGGAAATATCCAACAATTGGAAATTTTCCGGCAGGGGAAAAAGTGGGTATTTATATCCGGCCGAACTTTTTAACATATTCTAAGATTATCCGGAAAAGTACACAGACAAAATTAGACAATCCGATCGATATACCGAGTCCCCAATACGACCCAGAAAATGCAACTCTGGAAAAAATTATTAAAATCCCCAGGAAATCCAGCACAGATAACTAAGAATTACTGTGCAAAAGTGGATGCACAAAACGACAAATTGGCCGCGGAACCACCGCATGAGCATGCTCATGCCGCGGATCTGCGGCGCCTTTATGGAATCAGGTCCTCGAATTTTACAGTATTCCTTAGATCTTCCTGCTGATTTTTCTGAATATTTTTAATCTTCAAAAAACCACGTTTTTCAAAAAAGTCCAGAGAGCATTTTTCAAGTCGGGTTTTGGGTCGATCGGACTTCTGATTCCGTCGGGACTTCGCCTAAGGCTCTAGCTAGGCTCTGATACCACTGTAGGGTTCCTAGGCACTCTAATGGAGTCTCACAAGTGATCAAACATGCACAAATCAAATTTTACAAGTGCCTACAAACCCTAATACAGATCGTTAACTAGATATATAGGCGAAGCAAGCATGTAATCGGAAATATAGCTAAAGGAAAGAGGTTACAACCTTTGTAGATCCGGTCCACCACTTCCTAAGCTCCGCGATGATCTCCCTCCGCTGTCCAAATCGAATCCCGAACTCAAGCATCGGCTTCGTCGAAGAAATGGGCGGGCTTGATCGTCGGTTCGATGCCGAAGATGATCTACGTCGAGGCATCACAAGAACAAGCTCCGCCTTCGCCAAGTCAAGAAACTTGTGAAGACAACACACTCTACTACATGGCAAGTAGTAGAGGATGAAGAAATAGGAAGTGGGTAGACTTTAGATTTGGATTTCTCACTTGATTTGGCAAGTTGCCATTAATCTAGAAAGCTTTTCTTTTTCTAGCTCTTGAAGAAGAAGAAGAAAGATATGATAAATCTTGTATTTTTTTTAATGAAAAAGAATTAAATCTTATCATACTTTCAACCTTAGTTAGGTGTAGAGAAAATACCATGGTTAAAAGGATGGTTAGGGTTAAGCATAAGAACAAAAGAGTGACTTAGTCAAAGTTTCAAGAAACTTCAACTAAAAACAAAACATTCAACCATTCATTTATCCTTTTCTTTTTCCAAAATGAATAAATAAGAAAGATAAATGAATAAATAATCAAAACCCTAATCATTAGCTTAAACCATGGTTTGATTCTTTACACTTAACCAAGTAAGCATGTATCATCAAACATGATACAAACATGTGCACAAAACTATATCGCATATACAATGTGTACAATTCAAGTGAGAAAATCCTTTTAAAGTGAACCTATACGAGTTAACGCAAAGTAATATATCAAATATATGAATATGCACTAAATCATTAAATCAACACTTGATTTAACGATCCGGTCATATCGGATATAACCGACTAGTATCATATGTATCGGCTTATCGAATCAATCCTTGATTCGATAACTATGTTATATCGCATATAACCAATCGATACATTGATCGTGAGAATGGAATACGGTATCACATACTCGAATTATTCTCGGTCCCGCACATATCTCATATGCGCTCCTATTTCGTTTCGCTTGAGCCAGGAAACCTCTGTGTAGGACTCTAAAGACTCGTCAATACGCCGGCAGCAGATGATGATCATATCAAACACCCACAAGCCGCAAGCGGTCTGCTAAACGTAACGGCCACCCAGGTATTGAGCGATCAGAAGATCGACGAGCAAGCCCGCTCACACTCCTGTGAATCCAACCAGTAACACTTACCGTATAGTCCGGTCTGTTCGTCTGATATGTCGCATATCTCGCCTAGGGGTGGTAAACGTCAGACCCCAGTAACTCGATAAGTCATGCCGACTTGAGGTCCATAACATTCGTGAAACTACTGATAACTCTTACCAGTATATCACTGCAACCCTGGCCAGGGATTTCCTGTTATGGCCAGTCGTGCATTGCGCAACATCAACCCCCAATACCGGGAGAGACGAATCCCCTCCTATCGCTCATTGCCTCCATGTGAATCGGGACTGTACCCAAAAACCACCTGTTTGCACGACTCAGTAGAGCAGTGGTAGGGTGGAAATCAAAGCACAGTGGGAGACACACAAGACTCTATGACGATCTCGGGTCAACAGACTAAGCTGTACCAGTGTCACCAGAGAACTGCCATCTGACGTGAGGTATAATACCATCTGGGAGTTCTCGGCGAGTCCGTTCAGTGTACCCAGTCTCCACTGAGCACCCGTATACCATCTCCGATGTCAAACACCAATGGATATGGGATCATCCATAGCCCATCGCATGGGTCGAGAAGATATACGCTAGTCTACTCTGGAATATCGATGCCCCGTCTCGATATTCCCTCGACTAGGAACATTTCAAGGATGTACTCATGGACTACCCAGGCCCCACTAGTATGATCTACATCATAGTCCTGGAAGTCGAGTACACATCCTATGGGCTTTATCAACAAGTAATCAGAGAGACAGAAAGTATACATGTTAAGATAAAGTGCAACCAGATAGCGTACTATCATGTCGAGCAAGAAAGTCCTACCTATATATGTCCCAGCATCCACTACAATATACATCCAATGTACAGTAATGGCCTCTAGGGCATACATATAACTAACAATGTGTACTTGACTATCTAGACTATGATGCAGATCATACTAGTGGGGACATGGTAGTCCATAAGTACATCCTTCAAAGTCCCTAGTCGTGGGTGTATCGAGACGGGGCATCGATATACCAGAGTAGACTAGCGTATACCTTCTCGACCCATACAGATGGGCGATGGATGATCCCATATCCATTGGTGTTTGACATCAGAGATGATATATGGGTGCTCAGTGGAGACTGGGTACACTGGACGGACTCGCCGAGAACTCCCAAATGGTATTATACCTTACGTCAGATGGCAGTTCTCTGGTGACACTGGTACAGAGTAGTCTGTTGACCCGAGATCGTCATAGAGTCTTGTGTGGTTCCCACTGTGCTTTGATTTCCATCTTACCACGTCCAAGACGGCGTGCAAAACGGTGGTTTTTGGGTACAGTCCCGAGTCACATGGAGGCAATGAGCGATAGGAGGGGATTCGTCTCTCCCGGTATAGGGAGTTGATGTTGCGCTGTGTTCGATTGGCTATAACCGGAAATCCCTTACCAGGGTTGCTGAGATTTACTGGTAAGTGTTACCAGTAGTTTCTCGAATTGTTATAGACCTCATATCGACACGACTTATCGAGCTATTGGGGTCTGACGTTTACCACCCCTAGGCGAGATATGCGACATATCAGACGATCAGACCAGACTGTACGGTAAGTGTTACTGGTTGGATTCGCAGGAGTATGAGCAGGCTTGCTCGTCGATCTTCTGATCGCTCAATACCCGGGTGGCCGTTACGTTTAGCAGACCGCTTGCGGCTTGTGGGTGTTTGATATGATCATCACCTGCTGCCGGCGTATTGACGAGTCTTTAGAGTCCTACACAGAGGTTTCCTGGCTCAAGCGAAACGAAATAGGAGCGCATATGAGATATGTGCGGGACCGAGAATAATGGGTGTATGTGATACCGTATTCTATTCTCGCGATGAATGTATCGAAAGGTTGTATGCGATATAACCTAGTTATCGAATCAAGGATTGATTCGATAAGCCGATACATTGGATATTAGTCGGTTATATGCGATATGACCGGATCGTTAAATCAAGTGTTGATTTAATGATTTGATGTATAATTATATATTTGATATATTAGTTTGCATTAACTAATATTGGTTCACTTTAAATTGATTTTCTCACTTGGATTGTGCACATTGTATATGTGATATACTTTTGTACACAAGTTTGTATCATGTTTGATGATACATGCTCACTAGGGTTTGTGTAAAGATTAAACCATGGTTGTGTAATGGTTAGGGTTTTCATTTTCTTATTCATTTATTTATTTATTTCATTTATTTGCTTTTGGAAAAGAAAATGGAAAAATTGTGGCTTTCTTTGTTTGTATTTGAAGCTTCATGAAGCTTTGACTAAGTCACCATTTTGTCTCATGCTTAACCCTAACCATTCCACTTAACCCTAGTCTATTCTCTACACTTGACCATGGTTGTATTATGATAAGTATTGCTTTTCTTTTCTATTTTCAATTAACTTATCATAAGATTATCATCTTCTTCTTCATCTTCTTCAATGAAGAAAGCTTAACTTCATCAATGGTGATTGATGAAAAAGAGTGAGAAATCCAATTCTAAAGTGAACCCACTTCCTATTTCTTCATCCTCTACCTCTTGCCAAGTAGTATAGGGTGTTTCCTTCACAAGTTTTCATGGCTTGGTGAAGTGGGAGCTTGATCTAGTGATGCCTCGACGTAGATCATCTTCGGCATCGTAGTCGATGACCTAGCCCGCCCATTTCTCCGATGAAGCCGACGCTAGAGCCCGGGTTTTCCATTTGGACAGCGAGAAGACTTCATTGCGGAGCTATGGAGGTGGAGGACCGGATCTACAAAGGTTGTATTTCCGTTTACACTTAGTTAAGTAGTTAACTAGTTGCTTGTTTCGCCTAAACTTCTAGCCAACGATCCATATTAGGGTTTCTCGGCACCCCTAAAATTTGAAATTGGCATGGTTGATACCTTGTGAGACCTCATTAGTGTGCCTAGGAACCCTGCATTTTTTCTCTTGATCTTTTCTTCTTGTGGTCACCTCCTCCCTCCTACACTCACCCCCTCTTGATATAAGTGGCCGGCCCCCTCTCCTCCTCCACTCACTCACTTGAGAAAATTATGGTTGTTAAAAAGAAAAGACTAAAGTTTTGGATACATGGAAATTTCATAGTTCATTTCTCGTTCCATTTCATTTCCATTGGCAACTTCATTAACTGTTCGTCCATAGCTTTGGACGGAACGAGACAAAGTCTTCTACTCATTCTCTACATCAATCTTGGTCGTCTCTTTTAGCAAACTTGACGACCGAGTTGCCTCGAGTCAGAGGCGGGAGCCCGTTTAAAGAATCGTCGACGTGGTGCCACCTGGACGAGCAGATCGGAGATCGAAGAGATCGGAGCAGCCGCAACGGAGCGTGGGATGATGGTTAAAGAACGAAGGACTCGGATTGTTCGGTATAACCTTTCTAGACTCTTTACAGTTTGTTAGTTTAGCAATAATGGCAGATCCGGGTTAAAGTATACGATAGCGCCAGTTAAAAAGTTTTTGTTCCGCATTTGGCGTCTGTAGACGGCCGGGGTGCTACCGTAGACTTACAGTGGTATCAGAGCCTCACCATTTTGCTATACTAACTTGTGCTAACGCGTTTAAAACATCGATCGAACCGGATATCGAAAAACACAATTTTCAAGTTTCACAGTTTCTGTCGATTTTAAATGATGTCCTAAAATTTTTCTACATATCTCAGAAAACTGTGCAGGGTTTTATAAGAACACCGTACAAATTTGGGCACATGAATCGACAAGACTGCCGCGGAATCGCGGCCAAACCCATGGTTTGGCCGCGCATCCGCGGCCGTTCTGAGTGATCATGCCCCCAAACTTGCACAGTGTATTCTTCTCTGAAAATTGGGGTTTTTGGTACATATCTTTTGGGCCCAGATTTTGTTACTGTTCACCAGTTGTTCGTGGGGCCCACTTCGTGATATTTAGTCGATCGAAATTTAAACACGTTAGTTTACAGTGCTTACATTATATCTCCGACCGGGAATGTCATTTAATCGGTAAACCGCGTCTGATTGCTATAGTTCTTTTAGACGGGTTTGCGAACGTGACATTCGCGTTGATGTTCGGTGTTGTGCTGTGATGTTGCGGATTTGTCGTGGTGGATAGCAGTGTGCAATGGTAGTGCAATTTGGATTTATTTGTACATTTGATATTGCAGTGCGAGCATCCAACTTGTGGACTGGTGTCACTGCCTGTTGTATAATATTTTTTTGGGGCACGACCAGGTTGCGGTCGATGTACCTGTTGTACTATTATTCATTACTGTACTAGGTTTTGCCCCGCGACGGAGTGCACGGATAGCCGGGTTCTGGGGGGCAACGGGTCCGCATCTCATGGCTTTGAGAGGCAGAGGGGCCTTACTCTAAAATTGGCAGACTATTCGCCGCACTCGTAGGGGGTACAGGTTGACCCAAGGAGGGGTGCCCAAGCTTACCGGATTCCGTGAAGTGCTGGGTGGTCTATTCACTTTGCTGTAGGGGGCTGCCTCGCTTCAGGTTTTGGCAGGTAACTTGCCGCACCCGTAGGGGTCTAGGTTTCATTGCACAGGCTATCCACACGACAGGGGAACGTCGGGTTTCAGCAGCGGCTCTGTGAAACCCGGGGGTCCCAGATTATCTGTATTGTTCTGTGATGCTTATTACTTTTCTGTAATGTTGCATATTATCATGCCTGGAGCGATTATTGTATATTGGTTTATATACTATTAGATGTTGTATATGTTTTACACCCGCGCTAGTCCAGTCCCCGCTCTGTCGTTAGTTAAGTAACCTAACGGGTGATGACGGGAACCAGTGACGAATGCGGATGGCATATACGTACATTTTATTTTCGTTCTTTTCTGGTGTGATTGATAGATGGGACTGCGTTGATTCTGATCAATGCAAAGTAAAACAAACCTGTTTACAGTTGTTAGAACAAATTTAAAAAAGTGTTATTGCGAAGACATTTCCTTTTTTTTTTGCATAGCGGTATTCAGTGGAATATCCTGCACCTCATTCGACGGGGCAAGGGCCGATATCCCTTCACCGGGACTGACCCCTTGGGCAGAAGTTTGCGCAGGGTAATAACTTTACTATAGTCGATTACAAGTTGCTTTGGATCGCGGTATTCAGTGGAATATCCTGCACCTCATTCCACGAGGAAAGAGCCGAGATCCCTTCACCGGGAGTGACCTCTTTAGCAAAAGGTTTTCACCACTATATTTTAAAAAGCTATCAGGTCCCTTCAGCGATATCAAGTTCACTACGTTAAAGGTTTTTCGCCAAAAACCAGCCGTAGCCCTCCGTCATTTCTTTTGGGTATTTAGTAGTATTCAAGCTATGTATTTTGACCTAACGCCAAGGCATAGTGTTTGGTAGCTGCTGGGTATTCAATTGTTGCATAGATAGATGAGTTGGTTTGGGACAGCCGTTCTGCCATTTTGACCTAACGCCAAGGGCATGTGCGGGTGGGTTCAAATTAACAAGATAGTGACGGGTAGAACTTGGCATGTGACTTATGACATTTTGACCTAACGCCAAGGTTATAAGAGCATGGGGCAAAAATCATAGCGGGAGTTTCTAAAGAAACTGAAACTTGCCAAGTATGCGCATACCTTCTGGAGTATGAGTAACGTGGATGCATTCCATCACGTTATCATGCGATGAGAGTTAGATCCCGATTCCCACTGATGAGTTGGTTTACTCTTCGGGTGATCCCGATTGATTCTTCTTTCAGGTTTGGAGGAGAATTTGACAGGACAGTGGGAGGTTTCCGGATTAGATAAAGTGATAACCATTCTGATATAGGTTAGAGTGCACGCAGAGTGTTTCTTTTCTCTCTTTCTTTGGCAGTGACCTTTGACCGACCCTAGACTATGACTCAGTGACCAAGTTGACCGAACCTTCTTAAAATTCTGGCTTTTGGATTGTCTGAGTTGCATAAGTCATTGCCACTCATTCTTTTACACTTTAAATTTCTCAGAACACCCCGTATTACTACGGACATCCACTTCCATTGGATAGATCCATCGTATGGTTATATACGAACTCGAAGGGACTTCTTCGAGGATGGATCAAGGTTTAGGAGAAATATAATTGGTTTATTCAGTTGTCTTTTATTATCACCTTCTCTCAGGTTGCGAGGGCTCCTTGGTTTAGGAGAGTACACCTATTACGCTTATTGGATAGCCTTATTCCAAACCATAGGCAGGTGCCGAAAGGTAGGGAATGAAGAAAACCAATTAGCCTAAGTAGGGTGTACAGAAGGAAATAACAAAAGACAAAATAAAGGGATTAGAAAGAGGGCAAAGTAAGTTGCGACTGTTATCATTCACGACCAAACCGCGTACATCATCGCCACTCCTATTTCACCTTTAAAAGAATAAGGTATTATTCAGTTGTCTTTTATCATCACCTTCTCTCAGTTGCGAGTACTCCTTGGTTTAGGAGGGTACACCTATTATGCTTACTGGATAGTCTTCTTCCAAACCAAAGGCTGGTGCCGAACGGTAGGGAAGGAAGAAAACCATTTAGCCTAACGATGGTGTACAGAAGGTAACGACTAAAAACAAATAAAGGGATTTGGAGAGATGGCAATAAAATATACGGTTGAAGTCATGAATTGGATTATGGAAGAGGCATTACTATGAATACCAGGATACCCTTACGAAACATTTTCATGTTTCAGTGCATTGTTAAAAGAAAACTGTTTTCCCGATTAGATACTTACTCCAAGGGTATGTATTTACCAGGTTTCATTCTCATATCTGTATGGTTTTACAGATGATGAGCGGGAGTACGTTATTGGGAATTAGGTGATCATCCTCATTATATCGGAATTCGTTGTGATTGGTGATATTTGAGGAAATCGCCAGGGTACAGTTTTCAACCTACGACGCACAGGTTTTGAGTTGCTCAACTCAGCGGGCTTATACAGAGTATTGTATGTTGTCCAAATGTCCATCAGGAAAAAGGGGTAGGTCCTCGTACTATGTTCTGTTTACTTATAACTTCTCTAGTATTTAGACAAGTGTTTCGTAGAAATACAAGGTCTAAGTTTTGAGAAGTTGTGGGTATAAGAATAAAGTAGAGAACCGGGTATCACAAGTATCGGGATTCTTCTAAGAGATCGAAGATGTAGATTCTTGTGATTGGTATTTAGATAATAGTAATGGTTTTGAGAAACTTGTTTCTCTTTCAGGTTACTCATAAATAGATGGATTCCTAAGTTGAGTAATACCGATTAGCCTCTTTTCATTAAGATGATATGCACTGCAGACAGCTGCATGATTGAATATGGTTCCAATTAAATTAGTGCCAAAGTTTCTGTATTGGATATAGAATGGTTCATATCTTAACGATGTTAAGGTACGGGGAGTTGTCCAGCTTATGCCTAAAACCAGACACTGGATAACTCAGGGCACGTTTCTGTAATGGCTGTTTGTAGGTTGACCCTGGCTATGACGAGGGTTGATTTTCTACCATTTGGAAGATCAATAGTGATATTGTTCTTGACTCGCCACAGTTTTAGTAAAATGGATTTTTTCAGAAAACAGTAGTGGGAGTATGGTAGAACTGGAAGTGATTCCCGAACCGCAAACGATTACGGAAAATTTAATAGGACCTAAAGGTTCAATCAGGTTTGACATTCCAATAGCCACTCCGCAGATAAGATGGGTAACCTCAGACACCCGAGAGGTACTCCGGTATCCTCAAGGACAGTGACAGGGAGGTTCTTGTTTACCCAGACTTGACACTACTGTTGTTCCAGGCTATGAGACCCGGTAGGAGGGTTGTCGTAGTCAGTGGGAGCATCGGAAGCATAGTGGGCAAGATACTTATGTCTATTTATAGACTTGAGTAGTTATAGCGGAGATAGATCATCTATTTTTTATGTGACAGTCATGGGTTTGACTTCAATCAGAATAGGGGATGGATCTGTTAAGAAGGTAGTAGGGTGTGATGTCATGGTATATGGATGACATACACAGAGTAGGAAGTAAAATTCCTATACTACGATCGGTTGTACTATGATCGTCACACAGTTGCTTCTCCAGACAGGATATGGATATAATATTTGACATTCTGGTTTCTGGATCTATGGTTTTAGATCTGGATTTGAGTAGTTTCCCAATGTGGGTACTTTGACAGTATTCTAATGGTTTTTAGAATAGATGACTCCTAGCATGGTGGTGTACCTGCAGGTGATGGAGTCACCCTCTCTAAATGTGTCTTACAGACTAAAGGGGAGAGGGATGGTCATGATTGACAAATCACTTGCTTAGGCAACTGAGTCAATCATGAGATGTCAAGTACCACACCAGATATTGTTTTTGCACTTGATGCGATAAGTTTGTATTAATCCAATCCTGGAGAAACATAAGGAAGCATTTTTTGAACATAAGTACATGTTCTACGGATTTGATGACGGCAACCTCATTCGGGAGACGATTATCATTCCAGGCTTCAAAGGTGACGTGGATGACAGAGTGATTGTCAGAGTTTTAGTTTTCCCTCTGATGAGGGACAGTATTATGGACAGGTGGTCCAAGAGGATACTGTGGGTGGCTTGGTGCAGGATACTGATTAGGTTCAGTGATCGATACAGTCTAAGAAGTTTGGATTTGGAGTTCATTTATGAACTAGGTCCCATCAGATATCCAGACATATTCTTAGACAGGTATTACTCAATTCGGGAGATGGCTTTCTCCGCGAATTTGAGATTAAGAGAGATAGAGAAAGAAACATCTAGGCGGATCCACTCACTGAGGCTATTTCTCGAACACAATAGTTTTACAAACGGGCTTTGTGAAACTAATTAGTAGAGGAGTTGGATGTTCGGTTTCATATGGGCTGTGAGTAGTCGACATCGCAATAATTAGGCTTGAGTGCAAGTGGGAGATTGTTGGAGATAGTGCCCTCAGAGTCAATTATTGGATCGCAGGTACGTGATTGCAATGATTGCGAAGGACCTATACCGGTAGGACAATCTTACTCAAGATGATAGTATGCTATCTGGTTTGCCTTTATCAGTCATGTACATGTTCAAGTGACTGATTACAAGTTACACTTTGATAGAGCCCTTAGGATCTTGCTTTACCACCAACAGTATGATGGCGATCATATACGTGAGAGTTGGGTGGTTTATACTCATATCCTTAGTTATTGTCCCTAGTCGTGGGAGTTTCGAGACAGGGCATCGATACTCCGGAGTAGACTAGTGTATACAGTCGAGACCCCGACGAGGGGCGGTGGCCGGTCTCACAAGCCACTGGTGTCAGTTGGATCACCTAAGATGTATACAGGTGCTCATTGGGTTATGAGTACACCGGACAGGACTCGCCGGGAATCTGCTAGTTGGTATTATACATATCGTCAGATAGCAGTTCCCTGGTGACATGTGTACAGGTTAGTTCATCGACCTGAGGTCGTCATTTGTCTCGTGTGAGTTCCCACTGTGCTTTGATTTCTACCCTACCACGGCTCAAAGGAGTCGTGCAAACAGGAAGTTTTTGGATACAGTCCCGAGCCATATGGAGGCACGTGAGCGGATCGGCAGGGGATTCGTCTCTCCCGGTATTGGGGGCGAGATCGTGCTGTGTCTAGGAGAGCCATTACAGAAAGCCCACGGCCGTGGCAGGAGATTTACTGGTAGGTACTCCAGTAGTATCTCAGGGTGTTATTGGGCTACACTCGGACACGACTTATACTGCTATTGGGGGTCTGACGTTACTAGCCCCCTAGGCAGATATACGATACTCATAGACGAACGGACCGGACTGTATATACATTGTCACTGTTAGGCTCAGTAGGGTTTCCGGATGAGTTCGCTCATCGGCCTCCCTTGAGGTCAGTCCATGGGCAGCCGTTACGCATTGCTAGTGTCGTGATGGTTTGTGGTTAAACCCACTGCCAGGGTACTGACGAGTCATTAGAGTTCCCCACAGACAGTTTCCCAAGTTCGGGCGAAACGTTGTAGAGGGCGTATGATTTTATGGCAGGGTTCGGAAAATGCACGTGCGTTTACGCACGTGTTAGTTTTCGGGCAGATGATACTGGTCGGTTTTGGTTTAAGCCGGATCCGAGTATTGTATTGAGTAGATATAATATCTTTGTCTCAGTTGTATTTGTATTCGGTCGTAATACAAATGCGGGTATATTTATTCAGTTACGGGGTTATCCTGAAATTCGTTTCGGGATCACTTTTGGGAAGTTGCCAGTTTCCAGTTTTCTATCGCCCGTCTTTTAACATTCGGTTAAAGACGGATTTATCTTTTCTTGAGATGAGTGTAGATGCTTCGAGAAGTTTCTAGAAGAGGTGACTAGGATGGTGACTAGGTTCATGAACCTTAAGTTTGCATTAATGAATGGATGACTAGGTTTAGTGAGTCATTCATTTCATTAATGTGTTTTGTTTTGCCATAGATTTTTTCTCTTGATCTTTTCTTCTTGTGGTCACCTCCTCCCTCCTACACTCACCCCCTCTTGATATAAGTGGCCGACCCCCTCTCCTCCTCCACTCACTCACTTGAGAAAATTATGGTTGTTAAAAAGAAAAGACTAAAGTTTTGGATACATGGAAATTTCATAGTTCATTTCTCGTTCCATTTCATTTCCATTGGCAACTTCATTAACCGTTCGTCCATAGCTTTGGACGGAACGAGACAAAGTTTCTACTCATTCTCTACATCAATCTTGGTCGTCTCTTTTAGCAAACTTGACGACCGAGTTGCCTCGAGTCAGAGGCGGGAGCCCGTTTAAAGAATCGTCGACGTGGTGCCTCCTGGACGAGCAGATCGGAGATCGAAGAGATCGGAGCAGCCGCAACGGAGCGTGGGATGATGGTTAAAGAACGAAGGACTCGGATCGTTCGGTATAACCTTTCTACACTCTTTACAGTTTGTTAGTTTAGCAATAATGGCAGATCCGGGTTAAAGTATACGATAGCGCCAGTTAAAAAAGTTTTTGTTCCGCATTTGGCATCTGTAGACGGCCGGGGCGCTACCGTAGACTTACAAAACAGGTAGCTACAGTTCTTGCTTTACATCGCGGTGTTCCTTGTAGAACATCCTGCACCTTATTCGATAAGGAAAGGGCCGAGATCCCTTCACCGGGAGTGACCCCTTTAGCAATAACTGGTAGATGCTACACCCCTCGGTTTGTCTTTTGATTGCTTCTATAGTTTTTTCTTTGCACAGCGGTATATATGATATATCCTGCACCTTATTCGATGAGGAAAGGGCCGACGATCCCTTCACCGGGAGTGACCCCTTTAGCAAAACTAGAAAAGCCTCAAATGTAAGTCCACGGTAGCGTCTCGGCCGTCTAGCAGATGCCAAATGCGGAACAAAAACTTTTAATGAAACTGGCGCTATCGTGTATCGTAACCCGGATTTGCCATTAAAGCTAAATAACAAACTACAAAGGGGTAGAAACGTTATACCGAATGATCCGAGTCCTTCGGTCTTTTACCATCATCCCACGCTTGTTGCGGCTGCTCCGATCTCCTGAATCTCCAATCTTGTCATCCAGGTGGCACCACGTCGACGGATCTTCAAACGGGCTCCCGCCTCTGAACCGAGGCAACTCGATCGTCAAGTTTGCTAAAAGAGACGACCAAGATGAAGTAGAGAATGAGTAGAACACTTTGTCTCGTTACGTCTAAGGTCACGGGCGAACGGTTATGGAAGTTGCCTTTTGGATCGGGTGAAATGAGAAAGAGGCTATCTATTTTTCGTGAACCCGAATCTATCATAATCTTTTTCTAGTGAACAACAACCATCTTTTGAGTGAGAGAGAGAGGGGGAAGGGGCCGGCCATTTATAGGAGGTGGGGGGGTGAGTGTAGGAGCTAGGAGAGTGACCACAAGAGAAAATATCTAGTGTGAACACAAATAAATATCTAGTGTGAACACAAATAAATATCTAGTGTGAACACACAGTGTGAACACAAAGAAAGCAACCAATGAAACAATAAAACATCACCGCTTCTAGAACCTTCTAGAAGCATCCACACTCATCCAAGAAAAGATAAATCCGTCTTTAACCGAATGTTAAAAGACGGCTGATAGAAAACTGGAAACTGGCAACTTCCAAAAGTGATCCTGAAACGAATTTCAGGATAACCCCGTATCAGTATAAACATACCCGCATTTGTATTACAACCGAATACAAATGCAACTGAGACAAAGATATTATATCTACACAGTATAATATTGGGTTCCGGCTTAAACCAAAGCCTACCAGTATTATCTGTCCGAAAAACGACACGTGCTTTTTTCGAACCTTGCCATAACACCATACGGCCTCTACAACGTTTCGCCCGAACAGGGAAAGTGTCTGTGGGGGACTCTAATGACTCATCAACACACTGGCACTAGGTATAACCCCTAGCACGTCAGAGGTACAAGCTGTACGTAACGGTTTGCCTATGTATTGATTGGAAGGGAAGCTGACGAGCGAACTCATCTATAAACCCTACTGAGCCTCATAGTGACAATGTATATACAGTCCGGTCCATTCGTCTAAAGAATATCGCATATCGAGTCTAGGGGGGTGGATAAAGTCAGACCCCTAATAACGCGATAAATCGTGTCGGTATGAAGCCCATCACCTCCTAAGAAACTACTGATCCAAATCAGTAATTCTCCACTATCTCGGCCGAGGATTCCAAGTGATGGCCACCCGTGGACTGCGCGACATCAACCCCCAATACCGGGAGAGACGAATCCCCGACGATCCGCTCACTTGTCTCCAATGTGGCTCGGGACTGTAACCAAAAAAGACCTGTTTGCACGACTCATATGAGCCGTGGTAGGGTAGAAATCAAAGCACAGTGGGAACTCACACGAGACAAATGACGATCTCAGGTCGATGAACTAACCTGTACACATGTCACCAGGGAATTGCTATCTGACGATATGTATAATACCAACTAGCAGATTCCCAGCGAGTCCTGTCCGGTGTACTCATAACCCATTGAGCACCTATATACATCTTAGGTGATCAAACTGACACCAGTGACTTGTGAGACCGGCCACCGCCCCTCGTCGGGGTCTCGACTGTATACACTAGTCTACTCTGGAGTATCGACGCCCTGTCTCGAAACTCCCACGACTAGGGACACTTTTAAGGATGTGCTTACGGACCCCAGCTCCCACGTATATGATCGCCATCATACTGCTGGTAGTCAAGCAAGAATCCTATGGGCTCTATCATCATGCAATAGTGAACTAAAGCATGTATACAATGATAAAGACAAACCAGATAGCATACTATCATCTCGAGTAAGACTGTCATATCGGTATGGGTCCTGCCTCAATCATTGTAATCACGTACCTGTGATCCAATAATTGACTTTGAGGGCACTATCTCCAACAATCTCCCACTTGCACTCAAGGCTAATTATTGCGATGTCGCATACTCACAGCCCGTGTGATACCGAACATCCAACTCCTCTACTAATCAGTTTCACAAAGCTAGTTTGTAAAACTCTTGTGTTCGAGAAATAGCCTCAGTGAGTGGATCCGCCCTGATGTATCTTTCTATGTCTCTCTTAATCTCAAGTTCGCGGAGAAAGCCATCTCCCGAATCGAGTAATACCTGTCTTAGAATATGTCTGGATATCTGATGGGACCTAGTTCATAAATGAACTCCAAATCCAAACTTCTTAGACTGTATCGATCACTGAGCCTAATCAGTATCCAGCACCATGCCTCCCACAGTATCCTCTTGGACCACCTATCCATAATACTATCCTTCGTCTGAGGGAAAACTATAACCCTGACAATCACTCTGTCTTCCATGTCACCTTTGAAGCCTGGAATGATAACTGTCTCCCGAAGGAGGCTGCCGTCATCAAATCCGTAGAACATTCACTTATGTTCTAAAACTACTTCCTTATGTTTCTCCAGGATTGGATTAATATAAACTTATCGCATCAAGTGCAAAAACAACATCTGGTGTGGTACTTGACATCTCATGATTGACTCAATTGCATAAGCAAGTGATCTGCCAATCATGCACATCCATCTCTCCATTAGTCTCTAAGACACCTTTAGAGAGGGTGACTCCATCACCTGCAGGTACACCACCATGCCAGGAGTCATCTATTCTAAATACCATTAGAATACCGTCAAAGTACCCACATTGGGAAACTACCCAAATCTAGATCTAAAGCCATAGATCTAGTAACCAGAATGTCTAATATTATATCCATATCCTTTCTAGAGAAACAACTGTGTGACGACCAAAGTTCAACCGATCGTAGTATAGGAATTTTACACACCCTACTACCTTCTTTAACAGATCCATCCCTTATTCTGATGAAGTCAAACCTATGACCGTCACACCAAAATTAGATGATCTTATCTCCGCTATATCTGCTTAAGTCTATAAATAGACATAAGCTACTTGCCCGCTATGCTTCCGTTGCTCCCACTGAATACGACAACCCTCTGGCAGAATAACATATACATACTCTTCTAAAGCTAGTTTAGAACGGCGCTATACTTATCCTCTTGTCGGGTTTCATAGTCTGGAACAACAGTAGTGTCAAGGCTGGGTAAACAAGAACCTCCCTGTCACCGTCCTTGAGGCTACTGGAGTACCTCTCGGGTGTCTGAGGTTACCCACCATGTCTGTGAAGTGGCTATTGGAATGTCAAACTTGATTGAATATATAGGTCCTATTAAATTTTTCGTAATCGTTTGCGGTTCTGGAATCACTTCAGTTCTACCATACTCCTACTACTGTTTTCTGAAAAAATCCATTTTAATAAAACTGTGGCGAGTTAAGAACAATATCACTATTGATCTTCCAAATGGTAGAAATGTCAACCCTCGTCAAAGCCAGGGTCAACCCACAAACAGCCATTACAGAAACGTGCCTTGTGTTATCCAGTGTCTGGTTTTAAGCATAAGCTGGACAACTCCCCGTATCTTAACATCGTTAAGATATGAACCATTCTATATCCAATATAGAAACAGAGGCACTAATTTAATTGGAACCAGATTCAAATCATGCAGCTGTCTCCAGTGTATATCAACTTAATGGAAAGTGACTACTCAGCATTACTCAACTTAGGAATCTATCCAATTATGAGTAACCTGAAAGAGAAACAAGTTTCTCAAAACCATTACTATCAACTGAATACCAATCACAAGAATCTACATCTTCGATCTCTTTGAAGAATCCCGATACTTGCGATCCCTGGTTCTCTACTTTATTCTTATACCCACAACTTCTCAAAACTTAGACATTGTATTTCTACGAAACACTTGTCTAAAAACTAGAGAAGTGATAAGTAAACAGAACATAGTACGAGGACCTACCCCTTTGTCCTGACGGACACTGGACAACATACAATACTCTGTATAAGTCCCCAGAGTTGAATAACTCAAAACCTGTGCATCGTAGGTTGAAAACTGTACCCAGGTGATTTCCTCAAATATCACCAATTACAACAAATTCTGATATAATTAGGATGATCACCTAATTCCCAATAACTTACTCCCACTCATCATCTGTAAAATCCATACAGATATGAGAATGAACCTGGTAAATACATACCCCGGAGTAAGCATCTAATTAGGAAATCAGTTTTCCTTTAACAATGCACAGTGTAACTGAAACATGAAAATGTTTCATAGGGATATCCTGGTATTCCTAGTAATGCCTCTTCCATAATCCAATTCATGACTTTAACCGTATATTTCATTTCCATCTCTCCAAATCCCTTTATTTGTCTTTAGTCGTTACCTTCTGTACACCATCGTTAGGCTAAATGGTTTTCTTCCTTCACTACCGTTCGGCAACAGCCTATGGTTTAGAAGAAGACTATCTGTAGGGTTCCTAGACACCCTAATGAGGTCTCACAAGGCATCAACCATGCCAATTTCAAATTTAAACGGTGCCGAGAAACCCTAGAACGGATCGTTGGCTAGATTTCTAGGAGAAAATGAAACTAGTTAACAACTTAACTAAAGTTTAAACGGAAATACAACCTTTGTAGATCCGGTGCTCCACCTCCATAGCTCCGCAACGAAGTCCCCTCGCTGTCCAAATGATTTCCCGGGCTCTAGCGTCGGCTTCGTCGGAGAAATGGCGGGCTAGGTCATCGATGTCAATGCCGAAGATGATCTACGTCGAGGCATCGCTAGATCAAGCTCCCACTTCACCAAGTCATGAAACTTGTGAAGAAAACACCCTATACTACTTAGCAAGAGGTAGAGGATGAAGAAATAGGAAGTGGGTTCACTTTAGAATTGGATTTCTCACTCTTTATCATCACTTGCCATTGATGGAGGCAAGCTTTCTTCACATGAAGAAATGAAGAAGAAGAAGAATATGTTATGATAAGTTAATTAGAATAATTGAAAAAGAATTATCCTTATCATAACATGAACCATGGTTTGATGTAGAGAGTTAACTCAAGTTAGATGAATGGTTAGGGTTTGAAGAAGAAGACAAAAAGGTTACATGAGTCAAAGTTGCATGAAGCTTCTTGTAAGAAAGCAACCTTTTTATTTTATTTTCCCTTTTTCTTTTAATCCAAATTAAAAGATAAAAGAATAAATGAATAATAAATAAAACCCTAACCATTTACTTAACCAAGGTTTAACTCTTTACACAAAACCTAGTAATCTTGCATCATCAAACATGATACAATCAAGTGCACAAAAGTATATCACATATACAATGTGCACACCCGAGTGAGAATATCCATTTAAAGTGAACCGATACGAGTTAATGCAAAGTAATATATCAAATATATAATTATACATTATATCATTAAATCAACACTTGATTTAACGATCCGGTCATATCACATATAACCGACTAGTATCAAATGTATCGGCTTATCGAATCAATCCTTGATTCGATAACTAGGTTATATCGCATACAACCATTCGATACATTCATCGCGAGAATAGAATACGGTATCACATAAACGCATTATTCTCGGTCCCGCACATATCTCATATGCGCTCCTATTTCGTTTCGCTTGAGCCAGGAAACCTCTGTGTAGGACTCTAAAGACTCGTCAATACGCCGGTAGCAGGTGATGATCATATCAAGCACCCACAAGCCGCAAGCGGTCTGCTAAACGTAACGGTCACCCGGGTATTGAGCGATCTAAAGATCGACGAGCAAGCCCGCTCACACTCCAGTGAATCCAACCAGTAACACTACCGTACAGTCCGGTCTGATCGTCTGATATGTCGCATATCTCGCCTAGGGGTGGTTAACGTCAGACCCCAATAGCTCGATAAGTCGTGTCGATATGAGATTTATAACAATTCGAGAAACTACTGGTAACACTTACCAGTAAATCTCAGCAACCCTTGCCAGAGATTTCCTGTTATAGCTAATCGAACACAGCGCAACATCAACCCCCTATACCGGGAGAGACGAATCCCCTCCTATCGCTCATTGCCTCCATGTGACTCGGGACTGTACCCAAAAAACACCGTTTTGCACGCCCTCTTGGACGTGGTAAGATGGAAATCAAAGCACAGTGGGAACCACACAAGACTCTATGACGATCTCGGGTCAACAGACTACTCTGTACCAGTGTCACCAGAGAACTGCCATCTGACGTAAGGTATAATACCATCTGGGAGTTCTCGGCGAGTCCGTCCAGTGTACCCAGTCTCTACTGAGCACCCGTATATCATCTCTGATGTCAAACACCGATGGATATGGGATCATCCATTGCCCATCTGTATGGGTCGAGAAGGTACACGCTAGTCTACTCTGGTATATCGATGCCCCGTCTCGATACACCCTCGACTAGGGACTTTGAAGGATGTACTTATGGACTACCATGTCCCCACTAGTATGATCCGTATCATAGTCCAGGTAGTCAAGTACAGATCCTAAGGGCTTTACCAACATGTAACAGGGAGACAATCAGTGTACACGTTAAGGTAAAGATCAAGCAGATAGCATAGTATCATGTCGAGCAAGAAAGTCCTCCCTATATATGTCCCAGCATCCACTACAATATACATCCTATGTATAGTAATGGCCTCTAGGGCATACATATAACTAACAATCTCCCACTTGCACTAGGGCCATCTGATAGCAGTGGTTGTAGTATCTCATACTCAACCATCCCATAAAAATCTCTTTCTGGGAACAGGCCTTTATGGGTGGATCCGCTGTGTTGTCCTCTGAGTCTACTCTCCAAACCTCGATCACCCTGGAGATCATCCATCTCCATGATCAGGTGACACTGCCTTAGAATATGTCTGGATCACTGATGGGACCGGCATTCCTTGGCATAAGCCACAACTCCATTGTCACACAATGGGAGGAACAAAGTTCATCTTATGAACTAATATACACCCAGACTGCCTCTTTGGTAGCATCTTAAGTAGCGATGTATCCTGCCTTTATCATCTAGTATGCCACGGTATCTAGCTTGGAACTCTTCCAACATACCGTCCCTTTACTGAGGGTAAAGACAATGCCTGTGACTGACACTCAGTCGTCTTTATCATCCTGGAACACTTCCAGTGATTCTCCCCAGGATCGATTGATACCATCTCACAACAACTAGTGAGAATCCTAACATCTAATTAGATCTATCTCATAGATCCAAAATCCAGGATTTAGGAGGTATCATTTTGATCCTATATGGAGAATCATTGTGATAGGCGGAGATTGACCGAGCGTAGCATAGGAAACTCCTTCCCTATCAAGAGTATGTCATCCACGTACTCTACGAGGATTACCACCATACTCCCTACTACCTTTTTGTATATACAAGGTTCATCTACCATTTTGATGATGTCGAACTCTCTGACTTATCCATCAAAACAGATGTTCCAACTCCGCGATGCCTGCTTTAATCTTATAAATCATCTTGCACACGTTTCCACTGCTCCCACTGTCTACAAGGCCCTCTGGCTGTGTACTTATAGACGCACTCTTTTAAAACATCATTTAGAAAAGCAGTCATGACACCCAACCACCAGATATCGTAGTCATGGTATGTAGCCGTGGCAAGTAGGATCTGGATGGACTTAAGCATTGCCACTTGAAAAGGTTTCATCATTATCCACGCCTGGTTGATGACGAAAACCTTTAACAAGTCTAGCTTTGAAAGTCTCAACTTTTCCATCTACACCAAGTAATCTTCTCAAGATAAACTTGCTCCTGATGGGAATTTAACCCTTCAGATATAACAGCCAAAGTCCATACTTTGTTGGTGTACATGGATTCCATCTCAGATGACTAAGCATCCAGCCATTCTTACAGAGTCTTACTCCTGATGGCCAGCTCGAAACTAGTTGGGTCATCATCTTATGATGCAATCCTCGCTCCCACTGTCATAGAGAAACCAAAGTATCTCTCAGGTGGGTGATGAACCCTACTAGATCGGCGGAGAGGCTGAGGTTCATTGGAATCTACTGAATCCTTTGGTTCTATCAAATCATCAGCTGCATATTGTATAGCTGGAACATTTCCAGTTCTACATAACAGACTTTGCCTCGAGCCTGTCCGGATTATGCTTTTAGACATAGCCCGGACAACCCCAAATCTTAACCAACTTAAGATATGGGCTCTTCCCTTTCCATATCACATATGAAATGGTAGGCAACTGATTTGATTGGAACCCCATTCAATAGGTATGCAGCTTCTCAAGTGCATAACTCCCAAAAGGAAATAGGGAACTCAGTAGTACTCATCATAGAGCACACCTTATCATATAGGGTGTGATTGCTCCGCCCCGATACACCATCGTGTTATGGTGTATTCGGAGGAGTAATGCCGAGAGAGAATCTCATTCTCCTTTAGAATAGTCCAGGAATTCCGTGCTCAAGTATTCTCCTCCTTGATCTCATCATAGGACATAATACTTATACCCGTATTTTGGTTCTCTACTTCTATCTTATATTCTGTGAATATCTCAAAAGGTTCGGACTTGTGTTTCAACAGGAACATATGTCTGAATCTCGAGAGATTATCAGAGAATGTAACGAAGTACAAAGAACCAGTCCTGGCATATGTAGACAGGGGACCTTACATACATCAACATGTATCATCCCAAGAGTTTACTAACTCTTTCTCTGCTTCCAGTAAACAGAGTTATGGTCATCGTATCTTTGTGACATGACTGGCAAGTTTCATAAGATGTAAATTCAAACAGATTTAAATATGCATCTAAATGTATCTTCATCTAGTCAGGTCGCATTGATATGACCTAGTCTACAATACCTCAAGAAGAATTCGTTCATTTCTGAACTCTTCCTCTTTTGTGTGTTCCGTATACTAAGAACTGTAGTTTGATTTAGAACATTAATGCTTTTAGATAACGTGCCTGAACCGATCAACTTTTGATATAGGAAATGTTCAAAACATTATCCAACAATACAAAATTTTATCATTTCTTTACTAATAAAGAGACTGATATGATTTTGTATGTCAGGTTCGGTATCTAATAACATTCGTTCAGAATCAATGTATTTGGAATACAGGGTGACAGTGACCAACAGACTTGGCTGCAACACTTGCCCCGTTTTCTGCATCATGAAACTTATCACCCGTTCTCAGTTCTCTACCTTTCTGCAGCCCTATGTAACAGATTACATATCTGGGATCCTGATCTGGTATCACATACCCAGGACGTAAAGGATACTGAGAAACAGTTCTCTGTAATGAACACACCCGAAGATGATGCATCAGCATGCACTCTCTTCGTTTGGGCGGCATAGGAATTTTGGTATTCCCCAATTTCCTGCTCTGTCTTATAACAAATATAAGTTGGAGCGGGACCAACGTTCCCCAGCTCAGTATAACAAGTGGGTTCGGTCAATACATCCGTATTATTATCTTGATTAAGGCATGATATGGTCGCTACATGGAGAGAGAGAGAAGAAAATACTCAGCGTGCGCTCTTGCAAGAATAGATTGGTTATTATTTTATCTAATCAGGATGGGTCCCACTGCCTTTTATCAAATCTTCCTTCAAACCCTAAAAGGAAAGACTAGCCGGGATTAATTACACACTACAAGTTCGCCAATCTTTCAGCCAGGCCAGTGTCGGTACTTTGAGGGAGGTCCCCCGTGCTTTCGCACGAACCTAATTACTGTAAACCTCGTTTTCCCAGAGGCGTAACCCCGTTGACACCTTTCTAGACACCTACTTGATCGGCTAATTGTAATGTATAAAACTCTCCCAGGAGTAACACTTACTCGCAGCGGGTATCGGGATCCAACTATCTCATAGAAGGTATGCAATCTCATTGCAAATTTCAACACTTGAAATTCCCGATAATATTTTGCCCCTAGCGTCCTATGACCTTGACGGAGGCCAAACAACCCATAGTCCGCTAGTCAAGTTCAACCCGTCATTTCCTGATTGAATTAAACCCACCCGCACGACCCTTGACGGAGGCCAAACAACACCGTACGAATACCCTAATCCAATCGCATCATATGCTAGTAGATAAGCACTAGTTAGCTACCGTACACTACGCCTTGACGGAGGCCAAACACCCGCAGCACGAATACTAACTAGTACGTATCTGAAATGACGGAGGGCTACGACAGGTTTTTCTGAAAACCTATTGCGTAATGAACTTGATATCGTTGTAGAATCAAGTGATATTTTAAAATGGAATGTTTTTGAAGCTTTTCTAGTTTTGCTAAAGGAGTCACTCCCGGTGAAGGGATCGTCGGTCCTTTTCTCGTCGAATGAGGTGCGGGATATATCATATATATCACTGTGCAAAGCAAAAACTCTTAAAAGCAATCAAAAGACAAACCGAGTGTGTAGCATCTGCCGGTTATTGCTAAAGGAGTCACTCCCGGTGAAGGGATCTCGGTCCTTTCCTCATCGAATAAGGTGCAGGATATATCACATATACCGCTGTGCAAAGCAAGAACTGTAGCTACCTGTTTTATTTTGAAATTCGATTCTACAACATCTTAGGTTTCTTTTATTTTCATTAATCACATTAATGAAATCCCATCATTTATATACCTAAACATCACAGATAAATACGACGTACACTTATGCCATCCGCATTCGCCTCGATGTCCCCTCGTGCACCGTTAGGTTAGGTAACTAACGGCAGAGCGGGGCAGGGCTAGCACGGGTGTAAAACATAAGTAACGCCTATATAATATATCATATATACTATATACTGTATCTATCACAGAACATCACATGATCACATCACATATATCGCAGCAGAAGAATCATATGAAATATTGGATATACTAGGACGTCCGTGTTTTCAATACGAGCCAGTATAAAACACGGATTCCATGGTCGTGATGAATAGCCAAACCCACACCCCTAGACCCCTACGATAGCGGCAAGCAACCCTACCAATTCTAGAGTTAGGAGGCCCGGACTCGACTCCTCGAGTTGGTCTCCCACTGGACTCCAGAACCCGGTTACTTGTGCTCCCCTCCTTGGGTCTATCCTAGTGCGGAAAAGTAAATAATATACAAAAGGTGACATCTTCCGCAACCTGGAAGTGCCCCTATAAAAGAATATTACATACAAGTTTTTACATGAATGAAAATGAAAAACACTCATCTCACATAAAAACCCCCGGCTATTCAAACACGACGATCCAATATAACATATCCAACAACACATAACATCACATGTCATCAACATAAGTAAATATGCGCATCCCAATTGTCGTTGACATATAGCAACGAAACCGGCGATATCACATATTACACTTACGGTCACAGAAAAGAAAGTGTAAAACTACAACAGTTGGAATCCGCAACCACCTCAGACATCACATGCCTGACCAAATGAATTCCTTAGACATCGCAAGCCTAACAATTATAAACCACGTATTTTAGTCTCAAAATCGAAAACACTTTTCAATATCAAGTCGGGTAATTCAACAAGATTCCCGACATTCTGATCGAATGCTCGTCGCAAACTTTAGTAGGCGGCTGCACCCCCGACGCCGTCGACGAAGTGCACCAAGGCGGAACACCGCTACCGCGAGCACCCTGACGGATGCTTTCGGCGACGGGGTTCTCCTACAGTCACTTGGTCGGGGCTATGGAGTGAGGCTGTCTATTAAGTTTACCTGGCGAGTATCCATGTACGCTACGTGATTGCGACGGACTTTTGATCACATCAAAATTCCGTGGCAACCGATCAAGTGAGACTAAAGTGCTATGTTTATAACATTCATTCAGTTATCTCATAACTTCTTGTGAATTCCAATTATTGTATCATATTCCAGATAAAATAGAAAATGTTAAACTTTCCGATCGAGCAATCGAATACCCAAGTTTTCCCGAAACAGATCAACACATGAAACAAGTCTAAAAACATTCAGTTCGTGCCTCAGTACCAACGGTGCAGCCGTAGAAGGGTCAAGCCAACGCCTCACATGTGGCACGCCGTACTGCCCCAAACCCGAAGGTTCAAAGGGCAGTTCAAGACGGTCACATAATCGAGTTAAGGTTTGTTGTCTTCTAGAGGGTCCATCGCGTTACTTGCACTACTTAGAACGTCGTTAAACTACGGAAAAATCCAACACTTGGAAATTTCCCGACAGGGGAAAAATTGGGTATTTATATCCGGTCGAACTTTTTAACATATTCTAATATTATCCGGAAAGCCACATAGACAAAATCTGATACTCCGATCGAAACACCGAATCCCCAAAACAACCCAGAAAATAAAACTCTGGAATAAATATTAAAATATTCCCAGGAAAACCAGCACTGACTATTATTGATTATGGTGCAAATTTCGATGAGCAATACGACAAAATGGCCGCGGATCCGCCGCACAAGCCATGCTCGTGCGGCGGATCCGCGGCGTAATGATGGAATTAGGTCATCAAAATTCACCGTAACACTTAGATATCCCTGCTGATTTTTCTGCATATTTTTAATGTTGAAAAATTCCAGATTTTAGAAAAAGGACAGAGAGCATGTTTGGAATTGGATTTCGGGTTCGTTCGGACTTCAAATTGCGTCTAGACTTCGCCTAAGGCTCTAGCTAGGCTCTGATACCACTGTAGGGTTTCTAGGCACCCTAATGAGGTCTCACAAGGCATCAACCATGCCAATTTCAAATTTAAACGGTGCCGAGAAACCCTAGAACGGATCGTTGGCTAGATTTCTAGGCGAAAATGAAACTAGTTAACAACTTAACTAAAGTTTAAACGGAAATACAACCTTTGTAGATCCGGTGCTCCACCTCCATAGCTCCGCAACGAAGTCCCCTCGCTATCCAAATGAATTCCCGGGCTCTAGCGTCGGCTTCGTCGGAGAAATGGCGGGCTAGGTCATCGATGTCCATGCCGAAGATGATCTACGTCGAGGCATCGCTAGATCAAGCTCCCACTTCACCAAGTCATGAAACTTGTGAAGAAAACACCCTATACTACTTAGCAAGAGGTAGAGGATGAAGAAATAGGAAGTGGGTTCACTTTAGAATTGGATTTCTCACTCTTTATCATCACTTGCCATTGATGGAGGCAAGCTTTCTTCACATGAAGAAATGAAGAAGAAGAAGAATATGTTATGATAAGTTAATTAGAATAATTGAAAAAGAATTATCCTTATCATAACATGAACCATGGTTTGATGTAGAGAGTTAACTCAAGTTAGATGAATGGTTAGGGTTTGAAGAAGAAGACAAAAAGGTTACATGAGTCAAAGTTGCATGAAGCTTCATGAAGCTTCATGTAAGAAAGCAACCTTTTTATTTTCTTTTCCCTTTTTCTTTTAATCCAAATTAAAAGATAAAAGAATAAATGAATAATAAATAAAACCCTAACCATTTACTTAACCAAGGTTTAACTCTTTACACAAAACCTAGTAATCTTGCATCATCAAACATGATACAATCAAGTGCACAAAAGTATATCACATATACAATGTGCACACACGAGTGAGAATATCCATTTAAAGTGAACCGATACGAGTTAATGCAAAGTAATATATCAAATATATAATTATACATTATATCATTAAATCAACACTTGATTTAACGATCCGGTCATATCACATATAACCGACTAGTATCAAATGTATCGGCTTATCGAATCAATCCTTGATTCGATAACTAGGTTATATCGCATACAACCATTCGATACATTCATCGCGAGAATAGAATACGGTATCACATACACGCATTATTCTCGGTCCCGCACATATCTCATATGCGCTCCTATTTCGTTTCGCTTGAGCCAGGAAACCTCTGTGTAGGACTCTAAAGACTCGTCAATACGCCGGCAGCAGGTGATGATCATATCAAGCACCCACAAGCCGCAAGCGGTCTGCTAAACGTAACGGCCACCCGGGTATTGAGCGATCTGAAGATCGACGAGCAAGCCCGCTCACACTCCAGTGAATCCAACCAGTAACACTACCGTACAGTCCGGTCTGATCGTCTGATATGTCACATATCTCGCCTAGGGGTGGTTAACGTCAGACCCCAATAGCTCGATAAGTCGTGTCGATATGAGGTTTATAACAATTCGAGAAACTACTGGTAACACTTACCAGTAAATCTCAGCAATCCTGGCCAGGGATTTCCTGTTATAGCCAATCGAACACAGCGCAACATCAACCCACTATACCGGGAGAGACGAATCCCCTCCTATCGCTCATTGCCTCCATGTGACTCGGGACTGTACCCAAAAACCACCGTTTTGCACGCCCTCTTGGACGTGGTAAGATGGAAATCAAAGCACAGTGGGAACCATAAAAGACTCTATGACGATCTCGGGTCAACAGACTACTCTGTACCAGTGTCACCAGAGAACTGCCATCTGACGTAAGGTATAATACCATCTGGGAGTTCTCGGCGAGTCCGTCCAGTGTACCCAGTCTCTACTGAGCACCCGTATATCATCTCTGATGTCAAACACCGATGGATATGGGATCATCCATCGCCCATCTGTATGGGTCGAGAAGGTACACGCTAGTCTACTCTGGTATATCGATGCCCCGTCTCGATACACCCTTGACTAGGGACTTTGAAGGATGTACTTATGGACTACCATGTCCCCACTAGTATGATCCGCATCGTAGTCCAGGTAGTCAATTACAGATCCTAAGGGCTTTACCAACATGTAACAGGGAGACAATCAGTGTACATGTTAAGGTAAAGATCAACCAGATAGCATACTATCATGTCGAGCAAGAAAGTCCTCCCTATATATGTCCCAGCATCCACTACTATATATATCCTATGTATAGTAATGGCCTCTAGGGCATACATATAACTAACACTATCCAGTAAGCATAATAGGTGTACCCTCCTAATCCTAGGAGTACTCGCAACTTGAGAGAAGGTGATGATAAAAAACTACTGAATAATACCTTTTTCTATTTCTCCCGAACTTGGAAAAAGCAAAGGTGAAATAGGAGTAGCGAAGAAGTACGCAGTTTGGTCGTGAAAGATAACAGTCGCAATTTACTTTGCCCTCTTTCTATTCTCTTTATCTTGTCTTTACATACTACCATCTGTACACCCTACTTAGGCTAATTGCTTTTCTTCATTCCCTACCTTTCGGCACCAGCCTATGGTTTGGAATAAGACTATCCAATAAGCGTAATAGGTGTACTCTCCTAAACTAAGGAGCCCTCGCAACCTGAGAGAAGGTGATAATAAAAGACAACTGAATAAACTAATTCTATTTCTCTTGAACCTGGATCCATCCTCGAAGAAGTCCCTCCGAGTTCTTATATAACCATACGATGGATCTATCCAATGGAAGTGGATATCCTTAGTAATACGGGGTGTTCTGAGAAATCCAAAGGGTAAAAGAAAGAGCGGTAATGACTTATGCAACTTGGACAATCCAAAAGCCAGTATTTTAAGAAGGTTCGGTCAACTTGGTCACTTTGTCATAGTCTAGGGTCGGTCAAAGGTCGCTGCCAAAAAGAGAGAGAGAAAAGAAACACTCAGCGTGCACTCTTATATAGATCAGAATGGTTATCAATTTATCTAATCAGGAAACCTCCCACTGTTATCTCAATTTCTCCTCCAAACCAGAAAGAAGAATTAGTCAGGATCACCCGAAGAGTAAACCAACTCATCAGTGAGAATCGGGATCCAACTATCATCGCATGATAACGTGATGGAAGCCACTCAAGTTATCACACTCCAGAAGGTATGCGCATGCCTGGCAAGTTTGCTTTATGTTTGAAACTCCCGATGTAATTTTTACCTCATGCTCTTATGACCTTGACTTTGGCCAACAAATCATAAGTCACATGTCAAGTTCTACCCGTCATTGTCCAGGTTAATTTGAACCCACCCGCACATGCCATTGACTTTGGCCAACAAGGCAGAACGACTGTCCCAAACCAACGCATCTATCTATGCAACAGATGAATAATCAGCAGCTACCAAACACTATGCCTTGACTTTGGCCAACAAACATAACTTGAATACTACTGACTATCCATAAGAAATGACGGAGGGCTACGGTTGGTTTTTGGCGAAAAACCTTTAACGTAATGAACTTGATATCGCTGAAGGAACCCGATAGCTTTTTATAAAATATAGTGGCGAAAACGTTTTGCTAAAGAGGTCACTCCCTGTGAAGGGATCTCGGCTCTTTCCTCGTGGAATGAGGTGCAGGATATTCCAACTGAATACCACGATGCTAAGCAACTTGTAATCGACTATATTAAAGTTATTACCCTGACGTAAACTTCTGCCCAAGGGGTTTTTCCCGGTGAAGGGATATCAGCCCTTGCCTTGTCGAATGAGGTGCTGGATATTCTAACTGAATATCACTATGCAAAACAAAAGGAAACATCTTTGTAATAACACTTTTTAAAATTTGTTCCAACAACATCAAATATAGGTTTGTTTTATCCTTGCATTGATAAGAATCAATGCAGTCCCATCAATCAATCACACCAGAAAAGAACGAAAATAAAATGTACGTATATGCCATCCGCATTCGCCACTGGTTCCCGTCATCACCCGTTAGGTTACTTAACTAACGACAGAGCGGGGGCTGGACTAGCGCGGGTGTAAAACATATACAACATCAAATATTATATATACCAATGTACAATAATCGCTCCAGGCATGATAATATGCAACATTACATACAAGTAATAAGCATCACAGAACAATACAGATAATCTGGAATCCCCGGGTTTCACAGAGCCGCTGCTGAAATCCGACGTTCGACTGGTCGTGTGGATAGCCTGTGCAATGAAACCTATGTTGGAGATAGTGCCCTCAGAGTCAATTATTAGGTCACAGGTACGTGATTGCAATGATTGATGGAGGACCTATCCCGGTAGGACAGTCTTACTCGAGATGATAGTATGCTATCTGGTTTACCTTTATCATCGTGTACTGTTTTAAGTGACCTGACACGTCGCTATTATACGTTGATAGAGCCCCTAGGATTCTTGCTTGACCACCAGCAATGTGAGGGCGATCATATAAGTGGGAGCTGGGGGTCTATAAGCTTATCCTTAAAAGGTCCCTAGTCGTGGGAGTTTCGAGACTGGGCATCGATACTCCATTAGTAGACTAGTGTATACAGTCGAGACCCCGACGAGGGGCGGTGGCCGGTCTCACAAGCCACTGGTGTCAGTTGGATCACCTAAGATGTATACAGGTGCTCATTGGGTTATGAGTACACCGGACAGGACTCGCCGGGAACATGCTAGTTGGTCATATACCAGACGTCAGATGGCAGTTCCCTGGTGACATGTGTGCAGGTTAGTTCATCGATCTGGGGATCGTCATTTGTCTCGTGTGAGTTCCCACTGTTACTTTGATTACTACCCTACCACGGCTCAAAGGAGTCGTGCAAACAGGTTTTAGTTGGGTACAGTCCCGAGCCACATGGAGGCAGTGAGCGTATCTTCAGGGGTTCGTCTCTCCCGGTATTGGGGGTGAGGTCGTGCTGTGTCTAGGAGAGCCATTACACGAAGCCCTCGGCCGAGGCAAGGAGATTTACTGGTAGGTATTCCAGTAGTATCTCAGGGTGTTCTGGGCTACACTCCGACACGACTTGTACCGCTTTTGGGGGTCTGACTTTTACCAACCCCCTAGGCCCGCCATGCGATGCTCATAGACGAACGGACCGGACTGTACGGATATTGTCACTGATAGGCTCAGTAGGGTTGTCTGGCTGAATTCGCTCACAGACATCCCTTTTAGTCAATACCTGGTAGCCCGTTACGCATTGGCTTATACCTCTGACGTGCTAGTGGTTAAATCCACAACCAAGGTGTTGACGAGTCTTTAGAGTCCCCCACATTCTGTTACTCAGCTTTCGGGCGAAAGGTTGTAGAGGCCGTATGGAGATATGGCAAGGTCCGATCAGATACGTGCGGTATTGCACGGATCAGGATCGGACAGTTTGTACTATAGGCCGTATGGTTATATGGCAGGGTTCGATCAGATACGTGCGGTATTGCACGGATCAGGATCGAACGGATAATACTGGCCGGCTTTGGTTTAAGCCGGATCCTAGTATAGTACAGTGGAGATTTTGTCTCATTGCATTTGTATTTCGGTCGAAATACAAATGCGGGTGTGTATGCACAGTAACGGGGTTTTCCTGTAATTTATTACGGGACCAGTTTTCTGGAGTTGCCAGTTTGCTTTTCGTTTCGGCCGATTTCCATTGTTCCGTTCATTGGCCGAAGATTGGTGGAGGAGGGCTTATTTGCATTGTTGCAAATAAGTATTTGGAAGGGGGTCCTTTGCATATTATTTGTATCATGATGGTTTTCATGATGAGCACCATCACTTGACTTCTTCTTCTCATGATGGCTTGACTTTTTGAAGCCATCATGCATGAGATGATGGTTGCCTTGGAGTGTTAGATTTGTTGTGATCATTCCCTTTTGCATGATAGCCTTCTCTCTCTCTCCTTTGTATTATTGAGAATGGCTCCCATTGTTTTTGAGACTCTCCCTCATTCTCACACTCTCTCTCCTCTAGTGATGGCCGGCCACCATGAGGGTGGGTTGCCCATTTTTGTAGTGGGGATTTTTTGCTCTCTTGATGCTAGAAAAATCCCCGAGTTCCTCCACATAAGTTCATACCTCATTCCCTCCACCAAAATGGCACCTCCATAAACCCCAAATAAGACACTAGTTCTACTATTTTCTACAGCGAATCTTGGGCACGTCGAGTAGCCGGCTTCGTGCCCGAGTTGCCTCGGCATTGAGGTGGGAGCCCGTAAAAGAAGTAGGCGATGTGGTGCACTTCCGGCGACGAGAAGGAGACGGGACATTCCGCAGGTGATCGGGACGATGACGAGAAGACCGGAGGACTTGGATCGTCGGTATATCTCTAACCCATCTTCTAGTTAGCTTAGACTTGTTAATGGTTACGATCCGGGTGTTTAGTGCGCGGTGGTGCCGGTTTGCTAAGTCCGCAAAAAATTAAAGTTTTTCACCGCTTCCGCATTCCGCCGTCGGATTGATGGCCGGGGCGCCGCCGTGCACTTACAGTGGTATCAGAGCCTCGCCATTAACTTAGTCTAGCTTTGTGTAATGTGTTTTTTAGTTCCGATCGATCGAAATGTCCAAAAACCCGTATTTGCCCACATCAGTTTTCTGTTGGAAATTTTTGGTGTCGAAAAATTTTTCAGGTTGTAAAATATTGATGTACTGGAAAATCTAAGAGCTCTGTAAAAATTCGACGAAGTAACTCCACAGTGGGAGCGCGGAACCGCCGCGAAAACCACCTTACCGCCGCCCTTCCGCCGCGCACTGTGGAGATCACTTCACCAATTTTTTACAGAGGCCTTCTGGGCTTAAAATATGGGTTTTGGAATATTAAAATTGGGCTCATGTTTTCTGTGAGTGCTACAGTTTTGATTGGGGGCCCACTTGTTAATATTCGATCGGTCGGATATTTTAAACACATTTTTCACAGTATTTACATTATATCTGCGACCGTGAATGTCACTTGATCGGTAAATCCGGTCTAACTGCTATAGCCCGGTTAGACGGATTTGCGAACGTGACTTTCACGTTGATGTTTTGTTTTTGCTGTGATGTTGCGGATCGGTCGTGGGGGATAGCCTGGATGCAATGCTATTACAGTTTTGTTGTATTATGTACATTTGATATTGCGGGGCGAGCGTCCGACATGTGGACTGCCGTCACTGCCTGTTTGTATTATTATTTTGGGGCACGACCTGGTTGCGGTCGATGTACCCGGTGTATGTATATTTTACTTTCTGTACTAGGATTGCCCCGCGGAGGGGTGCACGGATAGCCGGGTTCTGGAGGGCAACAAGCCCGCATCTCATGGCATTGAGACGGAGGGGGCTTCACTCTAGGATTGGCGGGCTATTCGCCGCACTCGTAGGGGGTACAGGTTGACCTAGGAGGGGTGCCCAAGTTACCGGATTCCGTGAAGTGCTGGATGGTCCATTCACGTTGCTGAAGGGGGCTGCCTCGCTTCAGGTTTTGGCGGGTGACTTGCCGCGCCCGTAGGGGTCTAGGTTCTCATTGCACAGGCTATCCACACGACCAGGGGAACGTCGGGTTTCAGCGGCTCTGTGAAACCCGGGGATCCCAGATATCTGTATTGTTCTGTGATGCTGTACATTTCTGTGATGTTGCATTTTATTCACGCCTTGAGCGAAATATAATATATTGGTATATATATTAGTAGATGTTGTATATGTTTTGCATCCGCGCTAGTCCAGTCCCCGCTCTGTCGTTAGTTAGCTAACCTAACGGGTAATGATGGGACCCAGTGGCGAATGCGGATGGCATATACGTACATCAGTATATTTTCGTTCTTTTTGGTGTGATCAATTGATGGGACTGCATTGATTCGGATCAATGCAAGTTAAAAACAAACCTAATCTGATGTTGTTGGAACACTTTTCAAAAAGCTGTTATTGCAAGGACGTTCACTTTTGTATTGCATCGTGGTATTCAGTTAGAATATCCTGCTCCTCAGTCGACGAGGCAAGGGCCGAGATCCCTTCACCGGGAGTGACCCCTTGGACAGAAGTTTGCGTCAGGGCATTAACTTCACTATAGCCGATTACTTTTGCTTTGCACCGTGGTATTCAGTTGGAATATCCTGCACCTCATTCTACGGGGAAAGAGCCGAGATCCCTTCACCGGGAGTGACCTCTTTAGCGAAGGTTTTCGTCACTATATTTTTAAAAGCTATCCGTTCCTTCAACGATATCAAGTTCTTTACGTTAAAGGTTTTCGCCAGAAACCATTCGTAGCCCTCCGTCATTTCAGACGGGTAGCACGTAGTATTCATGCTGTGTTTGTTGACCTTCGTCAAGGCATAGTGTATGGTAGCTGCTTGTTACCTTTCTGCTGCATAGATAGATGCGTTGGTTTGGGACAGTCGTATAGCCTTGTTGGCCTTCGTCAAGGGCTTGTACGGGTGGATTCAAATTAACCTGGATAATGACGGGTAGAACTTGACATGTGACTTATGATTTGTTGACCTTCGCCAAGGTCATAAGAGCATGGGGCAAAAATCACATCGAGAGTTTCAAAAGAACTGAAACTTGCCAGATATGCGCATACCTTCTGGAGTGTGATGACGTGAGCGGATTCCGTCACGTTATCATGCGATGATAGTTGGATCCCGATTCCCACTGATGAGTTAGTTTACTCCTCGGGTGACCCCGACTAATTCTTCTTTCAGGTTTGGAGGAGAATTTGAGGTACAGTGGGAGGTTTCCAGATTAGATAAATTGGTAACCATTCTGATCTAGGTTAGAGTGCACGCTGAGTGTTTCTTTTCTCTCTCTCTTTGGCAGCGACCATTGACCCGACCCTAAGACTATGACTCAGTGACCAAGTTGACCGAACCTTCTTAAACACTGGCTTTTGGATTGTCAGAGTTGCAGACCTCATTGCCACTCCTACTTTTACCCTTTTCTCCAGGACACCCCGTATTACTATGAACGTCCACTTCCATTGGACAAAACCATCGTATGGTTAGATACGAACTCGAAGGGATTTATTCGAGGATGGTTTCCGGTTCTGGAGAAAACGGATAGGACTATTCAGTTGTCTTTTCCTTTTACCTTCTCTCAGGTTGAGAGTACTCCTTGGTTTAGGAGTAGTACACCTATTATGCAAATTGGATAGTCTTCTTCCAAACCTTAGGCTGGTGCCGACCGGTAGGGAATGAAGGAAACCAATTAGCATAACGATGGTGTGCAGAAGGTATTAAGTTAAGACAAAGCAAGGGATTAGTAAGAGGGCAAAGTAAATTGCAACAGATATTCACGACCAAACCAGGTATTTCATTACCACTCCCAAATCACCTTTGTATTTCTCCAGAACACTCTGTATCACTATGAAGATCCACAGTTTATTGGATACTCCATCGTATGGTTATATACGAACTCGAAAGGAACTTGTTCCAGTTCGGGGATGGATTCCGGTTCAGGAGAAATAGGAATAAGGTTTATTCGGTTGTCTTTTATCTTCACCCTCTCTCATTGCGAGTGTTCCTAGGATTGGGACAGTACACCCATTATGCTTATTGGATAGTCTTCTTCCAAACCATAGGCTGGTGCCGAACGGTAGGGAAGGAAGAAAACCATTTGGCCTAAAGGGGTGTGCAGAAGGTAAAGACTAAAGACATATGAAGGGATTTGGAGAGGTGGCAAAGAATTATACGGTTACAGTCGTGAATCTGGAAGAGGAATTACTAGGAATACCAGGATACCCCATCGAAACATTTCGATGTTTCAGTCTCAATGTGTACTGTTAAAGGAAAACTGATTTCCCGATTAGACACTTGCTCCAGGGTATGTATTTACCAGGTATGATTCTCACATCTGTATGGTTTTACAGATGATGAGTGGGAGTAGGTTATTGGGAATTGGGTGATCATCCTCATTATATCGGGATTCGTTGTAATCGGTGATATTTGAGGAAATCACCTGGGTAGTTTGCCGGTCGGCAAATATTTGGTTTTGAATATCCGCTGTCATGCACCAATTTCAAATTGATATATCTGTACGTCTATTTTCATAGAGTGAGATATACCTTTTTGAAATTATGTCTACGACGTTTACCTATATCAGTGGATGGTTAGGTAAGGAGCATTAAACAGCGGTGTAATTCTTCTTAACCATAAGTACAGTTTTCAAACTACGACACACAGTGAATGAGTTATCAGACTCAAGGGACTTATACAGAGTATTGTATGTTGTCCAGGGTCCATCAGGACAGAGGGGATGGTCCTCATACTATATTCGGTTTACTTATGACTTCTCTAGTTTTTAGATAGGTGTTTTCGTGGAAACACAGGGTCCGAATTTTGAGAAGTTATAGGTATTTGAATAGAGTAGAGAACCAGGTATAGCAAGTATCGGGATTCTTCAAAGTGATCGAAGATGTAGATACTTGTGTATGGTATTCAGTTGATAGTAATGATAAAGAGAACTTGCTTCTCTTTCAGGTTACTCATAATTGGAAGCATTCCTAAGTTGAGTAACGCTGATCGGCCTCCTTCCATTAAGTTGACATGCACTGGAGACAGCTGCATAATTTGAATCTGGTTCAATTAAATCAGTGCCTCTGGTTCTATATTGGATATAGAACAGTTCATATCTTAACGATGTTAAGGTACGGGGAGTTGTCCGGTTTATGATTAAAACCAGACACTGGACAACTCAAGGCACGTTTCTGTAATGGCTGTTTGTGGGTTGACCCAAGCTATGACGAGGGTTGACTTTCTACCATCTGGATGAACAATAGCAATATTGTTCTAAGACTCGCCACAGTTTTATTAAAAATGGATTTTTTTCAGAAAAACAGTAGTGGGAGTATGGTAGAACTGGAAGTGATTCCAGAACCACAAACGATTACTGAAGATTTGACAAGGAACCTAAAGATTCAATCTGGATTGACATTCCATTGGCCACTCCGCAGATAAGGTGGGTAACTTCAGGCACCCGAGAGGTACTCCGGTAGCCTTAAGGACGGTGACAGGGAGGTTCTTGTTTACCCACAATTACCATTGCTGTTGTTCCAGGCTGCGAGACCCGGCGGGAGGATGAGTATAGCGTCGTTCTGAACTCGTTTTAGAAGTGTACGTCTATATGACTCTGCCAGAGGGTTGTCGTAGTCAGTGGGAGCAGCGGAAGCATTGGTGGACAGGTAGCTTATGTCTATTTATAGACTAAAGCAGATGTAGCGGAGATAGATCATCTATTTCTGAAGTGACAGTCATAGGTTTGACTTCATCAGAATAGGGGATGGATCTGTTGAGAAGGTAGTAGGGTGTGATATCCTGGTATTTGGATGACATACACAGAGTAGGAAAAGAAACTCCTATACTACAATCGGTTATACTTTGGTCGTCACACGGTGTTTTCTCCACAAAGGAAATGGATTTTGTATCAGACATACTGGTTACTAGATCTATGGTTTTAGATCTAGATTTGGGTGGTCTCCCAATCTGGGTACTTAGACAGCATTCTAAGGGTATTTAGAATGGACGACTCCATGCACGGTAGTGTACCTGCAGAAGATGGAGTCACCCTCTCTAAAGGTGTCTTATAGACTAAAGGGGAGAGGGATGTGCATGATTGGCAGATCACTTGCTCAGGCAATTGAGTCAATCATGAGATGTCAAGTACCACACCAGATGTTGTTCTTGCACTAGATGCAATAAGTTGACATTGATCCAATCCTGGAGAAACAGTCGGAAGCAGTTTTAGAACATAAGTGGATGTTCTAGGGATATGATAACGACAGCCTCATTCGGGAGACAGTTATCATTCCAGGCTTCCAAGGTGACCTGGACGACAAGGACGTTGTCAGAGTTATAATTTTCCCTTATGACGAGTGGCAGTATTTTGGACAGGTGATCCAAGGCAATACTGAGGGAGGCATGGCGCAGGACACTGATTAAGTTCAGTAGTCGATACAGTCTAAGAAGTTTGGATTTGGAGTTCATTTATGAGCTATGTCCCATCAGACATCCAGACACATTCTGAGACAGGTATTGCTCATTTCGGGAGATGGGTTTCTCCGCGAAATTGAGATATAGAGAGACATGGAAAGAGGCAACAAAGCGGATCCACTCACTGAGGCTATTCCTCGAACGCAATAGTTTCACAAGCGAGCTTTGTGAGACTGACTAGTAGAGGAGTTGGGTGTTCGGTATCACACGGGCTGTGAGTATGCGACATCGCAATAATTAGCCTTGAGTGCAAGTGGGAGATTGTTGGAGATAGTGCCCTCAGAGTCGATTATTAGGTCACAGGTACGTGATTGCAATGATTGATGGAGGACCTATCCCGGTAGGACAGTCTTACTCGAGATGATAGTATGCTATCTGGTTTACCTTTATCATCGTGTACTGTTTTAAGTGACCTGACACGTCGCTATTACACGTTGATAGAGCCCCTAGGATTCTTGCTTGACCACCAGCAGTGTGAGGGCGATCATATAAGTGGGAGCTGGGGGTCTATAAGCTTATCCTTAAAAGGTCCCTAGTCGTGGGAGTTTCGAGACTGGGCATCGATACTCTATTAGTAGACTAGTGTATACAGTCAAGACCCCGACGAGGGGCGGTGGCCGGTCTCACAAGCCACTGGTGTCAGTTGGATCACCTAAGATGTATACAGGTGCTCATTGGGTTATGAGTACACCGGACAGGACTCGCCGGGAACATGCTAGTTGGTCATATACCAGACGTCAGATGGCAGTTCCCTGGTGACATGTGTGCAGGTTAGTTCATCGACCTGGGGATCGTCATTTGTCTCGTGTGAGTTCCCACTGTACTTTGATTACTACCCTACCACGGCTCAAAGGAGTCGTGCAAACAGGTTTTAGTTGGGTACAGTCCCGAGCCACATGGAGGCAGTGAGCGTATCTTCAGGGGTTCGTCTCTCCCGGTATTGGGGGTGAGGTCGTGCTGTGTCTAGGAGAGCCATTACACGAAGCCCTCGGCCGAGGCAAGGAGATTTACTGGTAGGTATTCCAGTAGTATCTCAGCGTGTTATGGGCTACACTCCGACACGACTTGTACCGCTTTTGGGGGTCTGACTTTTACCAACCCCCTAGGCCTGCCATGCGATGCTCATAGACGAACGGAACGGACTGTACGGATATTGTCACTGATCGGCTCAGTAGGGTTGTCAGGCTGAGTTCGCTCACAGACATCCCTTTTAGTCAATACCTGGTAGCCCGTTACGCATTGGCTTATACCTCTGACGTGCTAGTGGTTAAATCCACAACCAAGGTGTTGACGAGTCTTTAGAGTCCCCCACATTCTGTTACTCAGCTTTCGGGCGAAAGGTTGTAGAGGCCGTATGGAGATATGGCAAGGTCCGATCAGATACGTGCGGTATTGCACGGATCAGGATCGGACAGTTTGTACTATAGGCCGTATGGTTATATGGCAGGGTTCGATCAGATACGTGCGGTATTGCACGGATCAGGATCGAACGGATAATACTGGCCGGCTTTGGTTTAAGCCGGATCCTAGTATAGTACAGTGGAGATTTTGTCTCATTGCATTTGTATTTCGGTCGAAATACAAATGCGGGTGTGTATGCACAGTATCGGGGTTTTCCTGTAATTTATTACGGGACCAGTTTTCTGGAGTTGCCAGTTTGCTTTTCGTTTCGGCCGATTTCCATTGTTCCGTTCATTGGCCGAAGATTGGTGGAGGAGGGCTTATTTGCATTGTTGCAAATAAGTATTTGGAAGGGGGTCCTTTGCATATTATTTGTATCATGATGGTTTTCATGATGAGCACCATCACTTGACTTCTTCTTCTCATGATGGCTTGACTTTTTGAAGCCATCATGCATGAGATGATGGTTGCCTTGGAGTGTTGGATTTGTTGTGATCATTCCCTTTTGCATGATAGCCTTCTCTCTCTCTCCTTTGTATTATTGAGAATGGCTCCCATTGTTTTTGAGACTCTCCCTCATTCTCACACTCTCTCTCCTCTAGTGATGGCCGGCCACCATGAGGGTGGGTTGCCCATTTTTGTAGTGGGAATTTTTTGCTCTCTTGATGCTAGAAAAATCCCCGAGTTCCTCCACAAAAGTTCATACCTCATTCCCTCCACCAAAATGGCACCTCCATAAACCCCAAATGAGACACTAGTTCTACTATTTTCTACAGCGAATCTTGGGCACGTCGAGTAGCCGGCTTCGTGCCCGAGTTGCCTCGGCATTGAGGTGGGAGCCCGTAAAAGAAGTAGGCGATGTGGTGCACTTCCGGCGACGAGGAGGAGACGGGACATTCCGCAGGTGATCGGGGCGATGACGAGAAGACCGGAGGACTTGGATCGTCGGTATATCTCTAACCCATCTTCTAGTTAGCTTAGACTTGTTAATGGTTACGATCCGGGTGTTTAGTGCGCGGTGGTGCCGGTTTGCTAAGTCCGCAAAAAATTAATGTTTTTCACCGCTTCTGCATTCCGCCGTCGGATTGACGGCCGGGGCGCCGCCGTGCACTTACAACCTAGACCCCTACGGGTGCGGCAAGTTACCCGCCAAAACCTGAAGCGAGGTAGTCCCCTCAACATAGGGAATGGAACACCCGGCACATCACGGAATCCGGTAAATTGAGCACCCCTCCTTGGGCCAACCTGTACCCCCTACGAGTGCGGCGAATAGTCTGCCAATTCTAGAGTGAGGTCCCTTTGCCTCTCAATGCCATGAGATACGGACCCGTTGCCCTCCAGAACCCGGCTATCCGTGCACCCCTTCACGGGATAAATCTAGTACAGAAATGAAAAATATACAACGGGTACATCGACCTCGACCCGGTCGTGCCCCAAAAGAATATTATACAACAGGCAGTGACGTCAGTCCACATGTTGGACGCTTGCCCCGCAATATCAAATGTAAAAATAAATCCAAACTGCACTATCATTGCCCCCTGCTATCCACCACAACATATCCGCAACATCACAGCACAACACAGAACATCAACGCGAATGTCACATTCGTAAACCCGTCTAAAAGAACTATAGAAATCAGACACGGTTTACTGATCAAATGACATTCCCGGTCGGAGATATAATGTAAATACTGCATACTAACATGTTTAAAATTTCGATCGACTAAATATCCCGAAGTTGGCCCCACGAACAACTGGTGTACAGTAACAAAATCTGGGCCCAAAATATATATACCAAAAACCAAAAATTCCAAAACTAAGCACTCTGGGAAAAATTGATGCACTGTTCCCACTAAAGCGCCGCGCTTCCGCGGTCAAACCATGGGTTTGACCGCGGAACCGCCGTGCACTTGTGGGATCACGTGCCTAATTTTTTTCAGTATGCTTAGAAAACCCTGCTTATATTTCTGCAATATGTAAAATTATTTTTAGGCCCTTAAAAAAATCGACAGAAACTGATAAGCTTGAAAATTGTGTTTTTCGAAATACGGTTCGATCGATGTTTTAAACGCGTTGGCACAAGTTAGTATAGCTTAATGGTGAGGCTCTGATACCACTGTAAGTCCACGGTAGCGCCTCGGCCGTCTAACAGACGCCAAATGCGGAACAAAAACTTTTAACGAAACTGGCGCTATCGTGTACCGTAACCCGGATCTGCCATTAAAGCTAAACTAACAAACTACAAAGGGGTAGAAACTGTTGCGCCACGGCAGCGCCCCGGCCTCGTACTCGAGGCCAAAATGCGGAATCAAAATTTTTTCCTTACTCGGAAACCGGCGCTACCGCGGACAAAGAAAACCCGGATCGTAACCATTAACCTAATGCTAGCAAACAAGAGATAGGGTGAGAAGTATACCAAGTGATCCGAGTCCTCCGGTCTTCTCATCATCGCCCCGATCTCCCGCGGAAAGTCTTGTCTCCACATCGTCGCCTCCTCGCCGGAAGGGCACCACATCGCCTGCGTCTTTTACGGGCTCCCGCCTCGATACCGAGGCAACTCGGGCATGAAGCCGGCAACTCGACATGCTCAAGATATGCTGTAGAATGTGTAGTAGATCATGCTAGTCTCATTTGGGGTTTGTAGTTGCCTTGATGGAGGAATGGGGTAAGGAAAAATGGTGCTTTCATTTTTCCAAAACAAGAAGAAGAAGGAGATGAAGAATTCCTCACAAAACAAAGATGAACTCTCTCATTCTTTTCTTTCTCTCAAGTGTTCATTCTTTCATCAAGTGAGAATGATCATATGGTGGAGGAATGAGAATACCAACCATAAGAAGGGAGGTGAGTGTAGGATAAAGAGAATGGTGACTATATCCTAAACATCATCATCACAAACTTACATCAACCATTCTTATCAATTCTAATCATAATAAAGCATGAAAAGATGAAGGAAAAGAATGGTATCTAAAGATGCTATCATAATAAATACTTTTGCAAGAAAACCCTCCACAATGTGTTATTTGCAAACTTGCAAATAACACCCTCCATCGGAAAAGTCCGGCCGGGAAAGAAGAAAGGAAAACCGGCCGGAACGGAATGCAAACTGGCAACTCCAGAAAACTGGTCCCGTAATAAATTACAGGAAAACCCCGATACTGTGCATACACACCCGCATCTGTATTCCGTCCGGATACAAATGCAATGAGACAAAATCTACATAGTACTATACTAGGACCGGCTTAAACCAAAGCCGGCTAGTAAAATCCGTTCGATCCTGATCCGTGCAATACCGCACGTATCTGATCGAACCCTGCCATATATCCATACGGCTACAAGTACAAACCGTCCGATCCTGATCCGTGCAATACCGCACGTATCTGATCGGACCCTGCCATATCTCCATACAGCCTCTACAGCGTTTCGCCCGAAAGCTGAGTAACTGAAAGTGTGGTGGACTCTAAAGACTCGTCAATACTATGGCTGTGGATTTAACCACTAGCACGTCAGAGGTATTAGCCAATACGTGACGGGCCACCAGCTATTGACCAAAAGGGACGTCGATGAGCGAACTCATCCTGACACCCTACTGAGCCTGTCAGTGACAATATCCGTACAGTCCGGTCCGTTCGTCTATGAGCATCGCATGTCGGGCCTAGGGGGTTGGTAAAAGTCAGACCCCCAAAAGCGGTACAAGTCGTGTCGGAGCGTAGCCTAGAACACCCTGAGATACTACTGGAATACCAACCAGTAAATCTCCTGCCTCGGCCGAGGGCTTTGTGTAATGGCTCTCCTAGACACAGCGCGACCTCACCCCCAATACCGGGAGAGACGAACCCCTGAAGATCCGCTCACTGCCTCCATATGGCTCGGGACTGTACCCAACTAAAACCTGTTTGCACGACTCCTTTGAGCCGTGGTAGGGTAGTAATCAAAGCACAGTGGGAACTCACACGAGACAAATGATGATCCTCAGGTCGATGAACTAACCTGTACACATGTCACCAGGGAACTGCTATCTGACGTCAGGTATAAGACCAACTAGCAGGTTCCCGGCGAGTCCTGTCCGGTGTACTCATAACCCAATGAGCACCTGTATACATCTTAGGTGAACCAACTGACACCAGTGGCTTATGAGACCGGCCACCGCCCCTCGTCGGGGTCTCGACTGTATACACTAGTCTACTCTGGAGAATCGATGCCCTGTCTCGAAACTCCCACGACTAGGGACCTTTTAAGGATGTGCTTATAGACCACCAGCTCTCACGTATATGATCGCCATCATACTGCCGGCAGTCAAGCAAGAATCCTAGGGGCTCTATCAACGTGTAATAGCGACATGTCAGGTCACCTAAAGCAGTACACGATGATAAAGATGAACCAGATAGCATACTATCATCTCGAGTAAGACTGTCCTACCGGGATAGGTCCTCCCTCAATCATTGCAATCACGTGCCTGTGATCCAATAATTGACTCTGAGGGCACTATCTCCAACAATCTCACACTTGCACTCAAGGCTAATTATTGCGATGCCGCATACTCACAGCCCGTGTGATACCGAACACCCAACTCCTCTACTAGTCAGTCTCACGAAGCCTGTTTGCGAAACTATTGCGTTCGAGGAATAGCCTCAGTGAGTGGATCCGCTGTGATGTTTCTTTCTATGTCTCTCTATATCTCAAGTTCGCGGAGAAAGCCATCTCCCGAAATGAGCAAAACCTGTCTTAGAATGTCTGGATGTTTGATGGGACCTAGCTCATAAATGAACTCCAAATCCAAACTTCTTAGACTGTATCATCAACTGAACTTAATCAGTATCCTGCTCCATGCCTCCCTCAGTATTGCCTTGGACCACCTGTCCAAAATACTGCCCCTCGTCAGAAGGAAAAACTATAACTCTGACAACCTCCTTGTCGTCCATGTCACCGTGGAAGCCTGGAATGATAACCGTCTCCTTAAGGAGGCAGCCGTTATCATATCCCTAGAACATTCACTTATGATCTAAAAACGCTTCCGACTGTTTCTCCAGGATTGGATCAAAGTCAACTTATTGCATCTAGTGCAAGAACAACATCTGGTGTGGTACTTGACATCTCATGATTGACTCAATTGCCTGAGCAAGTGATCTGCCAATCATGCACATCCCTCTCCCCTTTAGTCTGTAAGACACCTTTAGAGAGGGTGACTCCATCACCTGCAGGTACACTACCGTGCCAGGAGTCGTCCATTCTAAATACTCTTAGAATGCTGTCAAGGTACCCTGATTGGGAAACCACCCAAATCTAGATCTAAAAACATAGATCTAGTAACCAGTATGTCTTATATAATGTCCAAGTCCCTTGTGGAGAAACCACTGTGTGACGACCAAAGTATAACCGATCGTAGTATAGGAGTTTCTTTTCCTACTCTGTGTATGTCATCCAAATACCAGGATATCACACCCTACTACCTTCTCAACAGATCCATCCCCTATTCTGATGACGTCAAACCTATGACTGTCACATCAGAAATAGATGAACTATCTCCGCTACATCTGCTTTAGTCTATAAATAGACATAAGCCTGATGTCCACCAATGCTTCCGCTGCTCCTACTGACTACGACAACCCTCTGCCAGAGTCATATAGACGCGCACTTCTAAAACTAGTTTAGAACGACGCTATACTCATCCTCCTGCCGGGTCTCGCGGCCTGGAACAACAACAATGGCAAGTGTGGGTAAACAAGAACTTCCCTGTCACCGTCCTTGAGGTTACCGGAGTACCTCTCGGGTGCCTGAAGTTACCCACCATATCTGCGGAGTGGCTAATGGAATGTCAAATCAGATTGAATCTGTAGGTTCCTTATCAAATCTTCAGTAATCGTTTGCGGTTCTGGAATCACTTCCAGTTCTACCATACTCCCACTGCTGTTTTCTGAAAAATCCATTTCTTTTAAAATTGTGGCGAGTGAAGAACAATATCACTATTGATCTTCCAGATGGTAGAAAATCAACCCTCGTCATAGCCTGGGTCAACCCACAAACAGCCATTACAGAAACGTGCCTTGAGTTGTCCAGTGTCTGGTTTTAAGCATAAACCGGACAACTCCCCGTACCTTAACAATGTCAAGATATGAACTGTTCTATATCCAATATAGAAACAGAGGCACTGATTTAATTGAACCAGATTCAAATCATGCAGCTGTCTCCAGTGCATGTCAACTAAATGGAAGGAGGCCGATCAGCGTTACTCAACTTAGGAATGTTTCCAATTATGAGTAACCTGAAAGAGAAGCTAGTTCTCTTAATCATTACTATCAACTGAACACCATACACAAGTATCTACAACTTCGATCACTTTGAAGAATCCCGATACTTGCTACACCTGGTTCTCTACTCTATTCAAATACCTATAACTCCTCAAAACTTAGACCCTGTGTTCCTCCGAAACACATGTCTAAGAACTAGAGAAGTTAAAAGTAAACAGAATATAGTATGAGGACCAACCCCTCTGTCCTAATGGACACTGGACAACATACAATACTCTGTATAAGTCCGCTAAGTCTTACAACTCTTTCACTGTGTGTCGTAGGTTGAAAACTGTACTTATGGTTAAGAAGAATTACACCGCTGTTTAATGCTCCTTACCTAACCATCCACTGATATAGGTAAATGTCATCGACATAATATCAAAAGGTATATCTCACTCTGTGAAAATAGATGTACAGATATATCAATTTGAAATTGGTGCACAACAGTGGATATTCAAAACCAAATATTTGCCGACCGGCAAACAGCTCAGATGATCTCCTCAAATATCACCGATTACAACGAATCCCGATATAATGAGGATGATCACCCTATTCCCAATAACTTACTCCCACTCATCATCTGTAAAACCATACAGATGTGAGAATCATACCTGGTAAATACATACCCTGGAGTAAGTATCTAATCGGGAAATCAGTTTTCTTTTAACATTACACAGTGAAACTGAAACATTGAAATGTTTCGATGGGGTATCCTGGTATTCCTAGTAATGCCTCTTCCATTATCCAGATTCACAACTGTAACCGTATAATTCTTTGCCATTTCTCCAAATCCCTTTATATGTCTTTAGTCATTACCTTCTGTACACCCTTTTAGGCCAAATGGTTTCCTTCCTTCCCTACCGTTCGGCACCAGCCTATGGTTTGGAAGAAGACTATCCAAAAAGCATAAAGGGTGTACTGTCCTAATCCTAGGAGCACTCGCAACGCGAGAGAAGGTGAAGATAAAAAGACACCTGAATGTACTTTATTCCTATTTCTCCTGAACCAGAATCCATCCCCGAACTGGAACAAGTTCCTTTCGAGTTCGTATATAACCATACGATGGAGTATCCAATAAACTGTGGATCTTCGTAGTAATACGGAGTGTCCTGGAGAAATACAAAGGTGATTTAGGATTGGCGATGAAATACTTGGTTTGGTCGTGAATATCAGTCGCAATTTACTTTGCCCTCCTACTAATCCCTTGCTTTGTCTTAACTTAATACCTTCTGCACACCATCGTTATGCTAATTGGTTTTCTTCATTCCCTACCGGTCGGCACCAGCCTAAGGTTTGAAAGAAGACTATCCAATTTGCGCAATAGGTGTACTATCTCCTAAACCAAGGAGTACTCGCAACCTGAGAGAAGGTAGAAGGAAAAGACAACTGAATAATCCTATTCGTTTTCTCCAGAACCAGAAACCATCCTCGAAGTCCTTCGAGTTCGTATATAACCATACGATGGTTTTGTCCAATGGAAGTGGACGTTCGTAGTAATACGGGGTGTCCTGGAGAAAAGGGTAAAAGTAGGAGTGGCAATGAGGTTTGCAACTCTGACAATCCAAAAGCCCGTGTTAAGAAGGATCGGTCAACTTGGTCACTGAATCATAGTCTAGGGTCAGGTCAATGGTCGCTGCCAGAGAGAGAGAGAAGAAACACTCAGCGTGCACTCTAACCTAGATCAGAATGGTTATCACTTTATCTAATCAGGAAACCTCCCACTGTACCGTCAAATTCTCCTCCAAACCTGAAAGAAGAACTAGTCGGGATCACCCGAAGAGTAAACCAACTCATCAGCAGGAATCGGGATCCAACTATCATCGCATGATAACTTGACGGAATCCACTCAAGTCACCACACTCCAGAAGGTATGCGCATATCTGGCAAGTTTCAGTTCTTTTGAAACTCCCGATGTGTGTTTTTACCCCTAGGACCCAAGTGACCTTGACACAGTCAACAAATCAAAGAGTCCTAGTCAAGTTCAGCCCGTCATTATCCTGGATTGCATTAAACCCACCCGTACGAGCCCTTGACACAGTCAACAAGGCCGCACGACTGTCCTAACCAATCCCATTAATATGCTGCAAACAAACACTACTTAGCTACCGCATACTACGCCTTGACACAGTCAACAAACGCAGCACGAATACTAAGTAACACTTGTAAGAAATGACGGAGGGCTACGACTGGTTTTTGGCGAAAAACCTTTAACGTAATGAACTTGATATCGTTGAAGGAACTGCATAGCCTTTTATAAAATATAGTGACGAAAACCTTCGCTAAAGAGGTCACTCCCGGTGAAGGGATCTCGGCTCTTTCCCCGTAGAATGAGGTGCAGGATATTCCAACTGAATACCACGATGCAAAGCAAAAGTAATCGGCTATAGTGAAGTTAATGCCCTGACGCAAACTTCTGTCCAAGGGGTCACTCCCGGTGAAGGGATCCCGGCCCTTGCCTCGTCGACTGAGGAGCAGGATATTCCAAATGAATACCACGATGCAAAATAAAAGTGAACGTCCTTGCAATAACAGCTTTTTGAAAAAGTGTTCCAACAACATCAGATTAGGTTTGTTTATCTTGCATTGATCCGAATCAATGCATTCCCATCAATTGATCACACCACAAAGAACGAAAATATACTGACGTACGTATATGCCATCCGCATTCGCCACTGGGTCCCGTCATCACCCGTTAGGTTAGCTAACTAACGGCAGAGCGGGGACTGGACTAGCGCGGATGAAAAACATATACAACATCTACTAATATATATACCAATATATTATATTCGCTCAAGGCGTGAATAAAATGCAACATCACAGAAATGTACAGCATCACAGAACAAAACAGATATCTGGAAGCCCCGGGTTTCACAGAGCCGCTGCTGAAACCCGACGTTCCCCTGGTCGTGTGGATAGCCTGTGCAATGAAATCCTAGACCCCTACGGGCGCGGCAAGTCACCCGCCAAAACCTGAAGCGAGGCAGCCCCCTTCAGCACTGTGAATGGACCACCCAGCACTTCACGGAATCCGGTAACTCGGGCACCCCTCCTGGGTCAACCTGTACCCCCTACGAGTGCAGCGAATAGCCCGCCAATCCTGGAGTGAAGCCCCCTCCGTCCCAATGCCATGAGATGCGGGCTTGTTGCCCTCCAGAAACCGGCTATCCGTGCACCCCACCGCGGGGCAATCCTAGTACAGAAAGTAAAATATACATACACCGGGTACATCGACCGCAACCAGGTCGTGCCCCAAAAGAATAATACAAACATGCAGTGACGGCAGTCCACATGTCGGATGCTCGCCCCGCAATATCAAATGTACATAATACAATAAAACTGTACTAGCATTGCATCCAGGCTATCCCCCACGACCGATCCGCGACAACACAGCATAAACATAGAACATCAACGTGAAAGTCACGTTCGCAAATCCGTCTAACCGGGCTATAGCAGTTAGACGGGATTTACCGATCAAGTGACATTCACGGTCGCAGATATAATGTAAATACTGTGAAATAATGTGTTTAAAAAATATCCGATCGATCAAACAATTAACAAGTGGGCCCCCAAGTAAAACTGTAGCAGTCACAGAAGATCTGGGCCCAAATTTAATATCCCAAAACCCCTAAAATAAGCCCATAAGGCCACTGTATAAATTGGACAAAGTGAGCACAGTAGAGTGCGGCGGAACCGCGGCCCAAGGGGGTGTTTGGCCGCGGTTCCGCGCTCCACTCAGCGACTGACACTGTCGAATTTTAACAGAAGTCTTAGAATGTCTTGTACAGCAGTTTTCTACAACCTGAAAAAAAATTTTGACACCAAAAATTCCAACAGAAAACTGATGTGAAGGAAAATGTGGTTTTTGGGATTTTGGTCGATCGGATAAGCAAAACGCATTAGAACAAGCTAGGAAAGGTTAATGGCGTGGCTCTGATACCATGTTGCGCCACGGCAGCGCCCCGGCCTCGTACTCGAGGCCAAAATGCGGAATCAAAATTTTTTCCTTACTCGGAAACCGACGCTACCGCGGACAAAGAAAACCCGGATCGTAACCATTAACCTAATGCTAGCAAACAAGAGATAGGGTGAGAAGTATACCAAGTGATCCGAGTCCTCCGGTCTTCTCATCATCGCCCCGATCTCCCGCGGAAAGTCTTGTCTCCACATCGTCGCCTCCTCGCCGGAAGGGCACCACATCGCCTGCGTCTTTTACGGGCTCCCGCCTCGATACCGAGGCAACTCGGGCATGAAGCCGGCAACTCGACATGCTCAAGATATGCTGTAGAATGTGTAGTAGATCATGCTAGTCTCATTTGGGGTTTGTAGTTGCCTTGATGAAGGAATGGGGTAAGGAAAAATGGTGCTTTCATTTTTCCAAAACAAGAAGAAGAAGGAGATGAAGAATTCCTCACAAAACAAAGATGAACTCTCTCATTCTTTTCTTTCTCTCAAGTGTTCTTTCTTTCATCAAGTGAGAATGATCATATGGTGGAGGAATGAGAATACCAACCATAAGAAAGGAGGTGAGTGTAGGATAAAGAGAATGGTGACTATATCCTAAACATCATCATCACAAACTTACATCAACCATTCTTATCAATTCTAATCATAATAAAGCATGAAAAGATGAAGGAAAAGAATGGTATCTAAAGATGCTATCATAATAAATACTTTTGCAAGAAAACCCTCCATAATGTGTTATTTGCAAACTTGCAAATAACACCCTCCATCGGAAAAGTCCGGCCGGGAAAGAACAAAGGAAAACCGGCCGGAACGGAATGCAAACTGGCAACTCCAGAAAACTGGTCCCGTAATAAATTACAGGAAAACCCCGATACTGTGCAAACACACCCGCATCTGTATTCCGTCCGGATACAAATGCAATGAGACAAAATCTACATAGTACTATACTAGGACCGGCTTAAACCAAAGCCGGCTAGTAAAATCCGTTCGATCCTGATCCGTGCAATACCGTACGTATCTGATCGAACCCTGCCATATATCCATACGGCTACAAGTACAAACCGTCCGATCCTGATCCGTACAATACCGCACGTATCTGATCGGACCCTGCCATATTTCCATACGGCCTCTACAGCGTTTCGCCCGAAAGCTGAGTAACTGAAAGTGTGGTGGACTCTAAAGACTCGTCAATACTATGGCTGTGGATTTAACCACTAGCACGTCAGAGGTATTAGCCAATACGTGACGGGCCACCAGCTATTGACCAAAAGGGATGTCGATGAGCGAACTCATCCTGACACCCTACTGAGCCTGTCAGTGACAATATCCGTACAGTCCGGTCCGTTCGTCTATGAGCATCGCATGTCGGGCCTAGGGGGTTGGTAAAAGTCAGACCCCCAAAAGCGGTACAAGTCGTGTCGGAGCGTAGCCTAGAACACCCTGAGATACTACTGGAATACCTACCAGTAAATCTCCTGCCTCGGCCGAGGGCTTTGTGTAATGGCTCTCCTAGACACAGCGCGACCTCACCCCCAATACCGGGAGAGACGAACCCCTGAAGATCCGCTCACTGCCTCCATGTGGCTCGGGACTGTACCCAACTAAAACCTGTTTGCACGACTCCTTTGAGCCGTGGTAGGGTAGTAATCAAAGCACAGTGGGAACTCACACGAGACAAATGACGATCCTCAGGTCGATGAACTAACCTGTACACATTGTTGCGCCACGGCAGCGCCCCGGCCGCGTACTCGAGGCCAAATTGCGGAATCAAAATTTTTTTCCTTACTCGGAAACCGGCGCTACCGCGGACAAAGAAAACCCGGATCGTAACCATTAACCTAATGCTAGCAATCAAGAGATAGGGTGAGAAGTATACCGAGTGATCCGAGTCCTCCGGTCTTCTCGTCATCGTCCCGATCTCCCGCGGAAAGTGTAGTCTCCATATCGTCGCCTCCTCGCCGGAAAGGGCACCACATCGCCTGCGTCTTTTACGGGCTCCCGCCTCAATACCGAAGCAACTCGGGCATGAAGCCGGCAACTCGACATGCTCAAGATATGCTGTAGAATGTGTAGTGTAGTGTCTCACTTGGGTTTTGGTTGCCTTGATGGAGGAAATGAGATAAGAAAAATGGTGCTTGCATTTTTCTAACATGAATGAGATCAAGAAGATGAAACTCTCAAGAATGAAGAACTCTCTCCTTCTTCTTCTTCTCTCTTTTCTTTTTCTTCTTCTCTCTTTTCTAATGAAAAACTTATCAAGTGAGTAGAAGAATGGTGGAGGAATGAATATCAAGCATGAAGGGAGGTGATGGTAGGAGCACAAGTGGTGACCATAGCCAAACATAATCATTACAAACTTACATCAACCATTCTTATCAATTCTAATCAAGATAAAGCATGAAAAGATCAAGGAAAAGAATGGTATCTAAAGATGCTATCATGATAAATACATTTGCAAGAAAAACCTCCACAAAGTGTAATTTGCAAAACTGCAAATTACCCCCTCCATCAAAAAAGTCCGGCCGGGAAAGAACAAAGAAAAACCGGCCGGAACGGAATGCAAACTGGCAACTCCAGAAAACTGGTCCCGTAATAAATTACAGGAAAACCCCGATACTGTGCATACACACCCGCATCTGTATTCCGACCGGATACAAATGCAATGAGACAAAATCTACACTGTACTAAACTAGGACCGGCTTAAGCCAAAGCCGGATAGTAAAATCCGTTCGATCCTGATCCGTGCAATACCGCACGTATCTGATCGAACCCTGCCATATAACTATACGGCCACTAGTACAAAACTGTCCGATCCTGATCCGTGCAATACCGCACGTATCTGATCGGACCCTGCCATATCTCCATACGGCCTCTACAGCGTTTCGCCCGAAAGCTTGAGTAACTGTAAGTGTGGTGGACTCTAAAGACTCGTCAATACTATGGCTGTGGATTTAACCACTGGCACGTCAGAGGTATAAGCCAATACGTGACGGGCCACCAGCTATTGACCAAAAGGGACGTCGATGAGCGAACTCATCCTGACACCCTACTGAGCCTGTCAGTGACAATATCCGTACAGTCCGGTCCGTTCGTCTATGAGCATCGCATGTCGGGCCTAGGGGGTTGGTAAAAGTCAGACCCCCAAAAGCGGTACAAGTCGTGTCGGAGTGTAGCCCAGAATGCCCTGAGATACTACTGGAATACCTACCAGTAAATCTCCTGCCTCGGCCGAGGGCTTTGCGTAATGGCTCTCCTAGACACAGCGCGACCTCACCCCCAATACCGGGAGAGACGAACCCCTGAAGATCCGCTCACTGCCTCCATGTGGCTTGGGACTGTACCCAACTAAAACCTGTTTGCACGACTCCTTTGAGCCGTGGTAGGGTAGTAATCAAAGCACAGTGGGAACTCACACGAGACAAATGACGATCCTCAGGTCGATGAACTAACCTGTACACATGTCACCAGGGAACTGCTATCTGACGTCAGGTATAAGCCCAACTAGCAGGTTCCCGGCGAGTCCTGTCCGGTGTACTCATAACCCAATGAGCACCTGTATACATCTTAGGTGAACCAACTGACACCAGTGGCTTGTGAGACCGGCCACCGCCCCTCATCGGGGTCTCGACTGTATACACTAGTCTACTGATGGAGTATCGATGCCCTGTCTCGAAACTCCTACGACTAGGGACCTTTTAAGGATGTGCTTATAGACTACCAGCTCCCACGTATATGATCACCATCATACTGCTGGCAGTGAAGCAAGAATCCTAGGGGCTCTATCAACGTGTAATAGCGACATGTCAGGTCACCTAAAGCAGTACACGATGATAAAGGTAAACCAGATAGCATACTATCATCTCGAGTAAGACTGTTCTACCGGGATTGGTCCTCCCTCAATCATTGCAATCACGTGCCTGTGATCCAATAATTGACTCTGAGGGCACTATCTCCAACAATCTCCCACTTGCACTCAAGGCTAATTATTGCGATGCCGCATACTCACAGCCCGTGTGATACCGAACACCCAACTCCTCTACTAGTCAGTCTCACAAAGCTCGTTTGCGAAACTATTGCGTTCGAGGAACAGCCTCAGTGAGTGGATCCGCTGTGATGTTTCTTTCTATGTCTCTCTATATCTCAAGTTCGCGGAGAAAGCCATCTCCCGAAATGAGCAATACCTGTCTTAGAACGTCTGGATGTCTGATGGGACCTAGCTCATAAATGAACTTCAAATCCAAACTTCTTAGACTGTATCGTCAACTGAACTTAATCAGTATCCTGCGCCATGCCACCCTCAGTATTGCCTTGGACCACCTGTCCAAAATACTGCCCCTCGTCAGAAGGAAAACTATAACTCTGACAACCTCCTTGTCGTCTATGTCACCTTGGAAGCCTGGAATGATAACTGTCTCCCAAATGAGGCTGTCGTTATCATATCCCTAGAACATCCACTTATGTTCTAAGACTGCTTCCGACTGTTTCTCCAGGATTGGATCAATATCAACTTATTGCATCTAGTGCAAGAACAACATCTGGTGTGGTACTTGACATCTCATGATTGACTCAATTGCCTAAGCAAGTGATCTTCCAATCATGAGTATCCCTCTCCCCTTTAGTCTATAAGACACCTTTGGAGAGGGTGACTCCATCAACTGCAGGTGCACTACCGTGTCAGGAGTCGTCCATTCTAAATACTCATAGAATGCTGTCAAGGTACCCAGATTGGGAAACCACCCAAATCTAGATCTAAAACCATAGATCTAGTAACCAGTATGTCTGATATAATATCCAAGTCCCTTGTGGAGAAACCACTGTGTGACGACCAAAGTATAACCGATCGTAGTATAGGAATATCACTTCCTACTACCTTCTCAACAGATCCATCCCCTATTCTGATGACGTCAAACCTATGACTGTCACATCATAAATGGATGATCTATCTCTGCTACATCTGCTTTAGTCTATAAATAGACATAAGCCTGATGTCCACCAATGCTTCCGCTGCTCCCACTGATTACGACAACCTCTGGCAGAGTCATACAGACGTGCACTTCTAAAGCTAGTTTAGAACGACGCTATACTCATCCTCCTGCCGGGTCTCGCAGCCTGGAACAACAGCAATGGTAATTGTGGGTAAACAAGAACTTCCCTGTCACCGTCCTTGAGGCTACCGTAGTACCTCTCGGGTGCCTGAAATTACCCACCTTATCTGTGGAGTGGCCAATGGAATGTCAAATCAGATTGAATCTTTAGGTTCCTTATCAAATCTTCAGTAATCGTTTGTGGTTCTGGAATTACTTCCAGTTCTACCATACTCCCACTACTTTTTCTGAAAAAAAAAAAACCATTTTTATTAAAAACTGTGGCGAGTCTAGAACAATATTGCTATTGTTCATCCAGATGGTAGAAAGTCAACCCTCGTCATAGCCTGGGTCAACCCACAAACAGCCATTACAGAAACGTGCCTTGAGTTGTCCAGTGTCTGGTTTTAAGCATAAGCTGGACAACTCCCCGTACCTTAACATCGTTAAGATATGAATTGTTCTATATCCAATATAGAACCAGAGGCACTGATTCAATTGAACCAGATTCAAATCATGCAGCTTTCTCCAGTGCATGTAAACTAAATGGAAAGAGGCTGATCAGCGTTACTCAACTTAGGAATGCTTCCAATTATGAGTAACCTGAAAGATAAGCCAGTTCTCTTAATCATTACTATCAACTGAACACCATACACAAGTATCTACATCTTCGATCACTTTGAAGAATCCCGATACTTGCTACACCTGGTTCTCTACTCTATTCAAATACCTATAACTCCTCAAAAATTAGATCCTGTGTTCCTACGAAACACATGTCTAAGAATTAGAGAAGTTAAAAGTAAACAGAATATAGTATGAGGACCAACCCCTCTGTCCTAATGGACACTGGACGACATACAATACTCTGTATAAGTCCGCTGAGTCTAACAACTCTTTCACTGTGTGTCGTAGATTGAAAACTGTACTTATGGTTAAGAAGAATTACACCGCTGTTTAATGCTCCTTACCTAACCATCCACTGATATAGGTAAATGTCATCGACATAATGTCAAAAGGTATATCTCACTCTATGAAAATAGACGTACAGATATATCAATTTGAAATTGGTGCACAACAGCGGATATTCAAAACCAAATATTTGCCGACCGGCAAACAACCCAGGTGACTTCCTCAAATATCACCGATTACAACGAATCCCGATATAATGAGGATGACCACCCAATTCCCAATAACTTACTCCCACTCATCATCTGTAAAACCATACAGATGTAAGAATCATACCTGGTAAATACATACCCTGGAGCAAGTGTCTAACTGGGAAATCAGTTTTCCATTAACAGTACACAGTGAAACTGAAACATTGAAATGTTTCGTTGGGGTATCCTGGTATTCTTAGTAATGCCTCTTCCATTATCCAGATTCACAACTGTAACCTTATAATTCTTTGCCACCTCTCCAAATCCCTTTATATGTCTTTAGTCATTACCTTCTGTACACCCCTTTAGGCCAAATGGTTTTCTTCCTTCCCTACCGTTCGGCACCAGCCTATGGTTTGGAAGAAGACTATCCAAAAAGCATAAAGGGTGTACTGTCCTAATCCTAGGAGCACTCGCAATGCGAGAGAAGGTGAAGATAAAAGACACCTGAATGTACTTTATTCCTCTTTCTCCTGAACCAGAATCCATCCCCGAACTGGAACAAGTTCCTTTCGAGTTCGTATATAACCATACGATGGAGTATCCAATAAACTGTGGATCTTCGTAGTGATACGGAGTGTCCTGGAGAAATACAAAGGTGATTTAGGATTGGCGAAGAAACACTTGGTTCGGTCGTGAATAGCAGTCGCAATTTACTTTGCCCTCTTACTAATCCCTTGCTTTGTCTTAACTTAATACCTTCTGCACACCATCGTTATGCTAATTGGTTTTCTTCATTCCCCACCGTTCGGCACCAGCCTAAGGTTTGGAAGAAGACTATCCAATTTGCGTAATAGGTGTACTACTCCTAAACCAAGGAGTACTCGCAATGAGAGAAGGTGAAAAGAAAAGACAACTGAATAATCCTATTCGTTTTCTCCAGAACCAGAAACCATCCTCGAAGTCCTTCGAGTTCGTATATAACCATACGATGGTTTTGTCCAATGGAAGTGGACGTTCGTAGTAATACGGGGTGTCCTGGAGAAAAGGGTAAAAGTAGGAGTGGCAAAGAGGTCTGCAACTCAGACAATCCAAAAGCCAGTGTTAAGAAGGTTCGGTCAACTTGGTCACTGAGTCAAAATCCAGGGTCGGGTCAATGGTCGCTGCCAAAGAGAGAGAGAAAAGAAACACTCAGCGTGCACTCTAACCTAGATCAGAATGGTTATCACTTTGTCTAATCTGGAAACCTCCCACTGTACCTCAAATTCTCCTCCAAACCTGAAAGAAGAATTAGTCGGGATCACCCGAGGAGCAAACCAACTCATCAGTGGGAATCGGGATCCAACTCTCATCGCATGATAACGTGACGGAATCCACTCATGTCACCACACTCCAGAAGGTATGCGCATGCCTGGCAAGTTTCAGTTCTTTTGAAACTCCCGATGTGATTTTTACCCCTAGGACCCAAGTGACCTTGACTGAGCCAACATATCAAAGGATCCTAGTCAAGTTCAACCCGTCATTATCTTGATTGCATTAGACCCACCCGCACGAGTCCTTGACAGAGCCAAAATGACCGTACGACTGTCCTAACCAATCACATATCCATGCAACAGAAAGACACTACATAGCTACCGAACACTACGCCTCGGCTAAGCACGACATACGCAGCACGAATACTAAGTAATACCAATCTGAAATGACGGAGGGCTACGACTGGTTTTTGGCGAAAAACCTTTAACGTAATGAACTTGATATCGTTGAAGGAACTGCACAACTTTTTATAAAATATAGTGACGAAAACCTTTACTAAAGAGGTCACTCCCGGTGAAGGGATCTCGGCTCTTTCCCCGTAGAATGAGGTGCAGGATATTCCAACTGAATACCACGATGCAAAGCAAAAGTAATCGGCTATAGTGAAGTTAATCCCCTGACGCAAACTTCTGTCCAAGGGGTCACTCCCGGTGAAGGGATCTCGGCCCTTGCCTCGTCGACTGAGGAGCAGGATATTCCAAATGAATACCACGATGCAAAACAAAAGTGAACGTCCTTGCAATAACAGCTTTTTGAAAAGTGTTCCAACAACATCAGAATAGGTTTGTTTATCTTGCATTGATCCGAATCAACGCAGTCCCATCAATTAATCACACCACAAAGAACGAAAATATACTGACGTACGTATATGCCATCCGCATTCGCCACTGGGTCCCGTCATCACCCGTTAGGTTAGCTAACTAACGGCAGAGCGGGGACTAGACTAGCGCGGATGTAAAACATATACAACATCTATTAATATATATACCAATATATTATATTTCGCTCAAGGCGTGATAAAATGCAACATCACAGAAATGTACAGCATCACAGAACAATACAGATATCTGGAAGCCCCGGGTTTCATAGAGCCGCTGCTGAAACCCGACGTTCCCCTGGTCGTGTGGATAGCCTGTGCAATGAAAACCTAGACCCCTACGGGCGCGGCAAGTCACCCGCCAAAACCTGAAGCGAGGCAGCCCCCTTCAGCACCGTGAATGGACCACCCAGCACTTCACGGAATCCGGTAACTTGGGCACCCCTCCTGGGTCAACCTGTACCCCCTACGAGTGCGGCGAATAGCCTGCCAATTCCAGACTGAAGCCCCCTCCATCTCAATGCCCTGAGATGCGGGCCCGTTGCCCTCTAGAACCCGGCTATCCGTGCACCCCTCCGCGGGGTAACCCTAGTACAGAAAGTAAAATATACATACACCGGGTACATCGACCGCAACCAGGTCGTGCCCCAAAAGAATAATACAAACAGGCAGTGACGGCAGTCCACATGTCGGACGCTCGTCCCGCAATATCAAATGTACATAATACCCCAAAACTGTACTAGCATTGCATCCAGGCTATCCCCCACGACCGATCTGCAACATCACAGCATAAACATAGAACATCAACGTGAAAGTCACGTTCGCAAATCCGTCTAACCGGGCTATAGCAGTTAGACCGGATTTACCGATCGAGTGACATTCACGGTCGCAGATATAATGTAAATACTGTGAAATAATGTGTTTAAAATTTTCCGATTGATCAAACAATTAACAAGTGGGCCCCAAAGAAAACTGTAGCACTCACAGAAATAATTGGCCCAACTTTAATATTCCAAAACCCCTAATTACAGCCCATAAGCCCACTACAAAAAAATAATCACACGAACCCACATTCCTGCGGCGGAAGCACGGCCAAAAGGGGGTTATGGCCGCCCTTCCGCGGTCGTACGGAGGGGTCGTGTCACCAAATTTTTGCAGTGTTCTTAGAACTCCCTGCACATCATTCTGAGACAACCTGAAAAATTTTTAGACTCCAAAAAAATTCGACAGAAACTGATTGTGCTAGAAAAATACGGTTTTTGGAAATTTTGGTCGATAGGAAACGCAAACACATCAAACGAAGCTAGGTAAGGTTAATGGCGTGGCTCTGATACCATGTTGCGCCACGGCAGCGCCCCGGCCGCGTACTCGAGGCCAAATTGCGGAATCAAATTTTTTTTCCTTACTCGGAAACCGGCGCTACCGCGGACAAAGAAAACCCGGATCGTAACCATTAACCTAATGCTAGCAATCAAGAGATAGGGTGAGAAGTATACCGAGTGATCCGAGTCCTCCGGTCTTCTCGTCATCGTCCCGATCTCCCGCGGAAAGTGTAGTCTCCATATCGTCGCCTCCTCGCCGGAAAGGGCACCACATCGCCTGCGTCTTTTACGGGCTCCCGCCTCAATACCGAGGCAACTCGGGCATGAAGCCGGCAACTCGACATGCTCAAGATATGCTGTAGAATGTGTAGTGTAGTGTCTCACTTGGGTTTTGGTTGCCTTGATGGAGGAAATGAGATAAGAAAAATGGTGCTTGCATTTTTCTAACATGAATGAGATCAAGAAGATGAAACTCTCAAGAATGAAGAACTCTCTCCTTCTTCTTCTTCTCTCTTTTCTTTTTCTTCTTCTCTCTTTTCTAATGAAAAACTTATCAAGTGAGTAGAAGAATGGTGGAGGAATGAATATCAAGCATGAAGGGAGGTGATGGTAGGAGCACAAGTGGTGACCATAGCCAAACATAATCATTACAAACTTACATCAACCATTCTTATCAATTCTAATCAAGATAAAGCATGAAAAGATCAAGGAAAAGAATGGTATCTAAAGATGCTATCATGGTAAATACATTTGCAAGAAAAACCTCCACAAAGTGTAATTTGCAAAACTGCAAATTACCCCCTCCATCAAAAAAGTCCGGCCGGGAAAGAACAAAGAAAAACCGGCCGGAACGGAATGCAAACTGGCAACTCCAGAAAACTGGTCCCGTAATAAATTACAGGAAAACCCCGATACTGTGCATACACACCCGCATCTGTATTCCGACCGGATACAAATGCAATGAGACAAAATCTACACTGTACTAAACTAGGACCGGCTTAAGCCAAAGCCGGCTAGTAAAATCCGTTCGATCCTGATCCGTGCAATACCGCACGTATCTGATCGAACCCTGCCATATAACTATACGGCCACTAGTACAAAACTGTCCGATCCTGATCCGTGCAATACCGCACGTATCTGATCGGACCCTGCCATATCTCCATACGGCCTCTACAGCGTTTCGCCCGAAAGCTTGAGTAACTATAAGTGTGGTGGACTCTAAAGACTCGTCAATACTATGGCTGTGGATTTAACCACTGGCACGTCAGAGGTATAAGCCAATACGTGACGGGCCACCAGCTATTGACCAAAAGGGACGTCGATGAGCGAACTCATCCTGACACCCTACTGAGCCTGTCAGTGACAATATCCGTACAGTCCGGTCCGTTCGTCTATGAGCATCGCATGTCGGGCCTAGGGGGTTGGTAAAAGTCAGACCCCCAAAAGCGGTACAAGTCGTGTCGGAGTGTAGCCCAGAACGCCCTGAGATACTACTGGAATACCTACCAGTAAATCTCCTGTCTCGGCCGAGGGCTTTGCGTAATGGCTCTCCTAGACACAGCGCGACCTCACCCCCAATACCGGGAGAGACGAACCCCTGAAGATCCGCTCACTGCCTCCATGTGGCTCGGGACTGTACCCAACTAAAACCTGTTTGCACGACTCCTTTGAGCCGTGGTAGGGTAGTAATCAAAGCACAGTGGGAACTCACACGAGACAAATGACGATCCTCAGGTCGATGAACTAACCTGTACACATGTCACCAGGGAACTGCTATCTGACGTCAGGTATAAGCCCAACTAGCAGGTTCCCGGCGAGTCCTGTCCGGTGTACTCATAACCCAATGAGCACTTGTATACATCTTAGGTGAACCAACTGACACCAGTGGCTTGTGAGACCGGCCACCGCCCCTCATCGGGGTCTCGACTGTATACACTAGTCTACTGATGGAGTATCGATGACCTGTCTCGAAACTCCTACGACTAGGGACCTTTTAAGGATGTGCTTATAGACTACCAGCTCCCACGTATATGATCGCCATCATACTGCTGGCAGTGAAGCAAGAATCCTAGGGGCTCTATCAATGTGTAATAGCGACATGTCAGGTCACCTAAAGCAGTACACGATGATAAAGGTAAACCAGATAGCATACTATCATCTCGAGTAAGACTGTTCTACCAGGATTGGTCCTCCCTCAATCATTGCAATCACGTGCCTGTGATCCAATAATTGACTCTGAGGGCACTATCTCCAACACACATGTCACCAGGGAACTGCTATCTGACGTCAGGTATAAGACCAACTAGCAGGTTCCCGGCGAGTCCTGTCCGGTGTACTCATAACCCAATGAGCACCTGTATACATCTTAGGTGAACCAACTGACACCAGTGGCTTATGAGACCGGCCACCGCCCCTCGTCGGGGTCTCGACTGTATACACTAGTCTACTCTGGAGAATCGATGCCCTGTCTCGAAACTCCCACGACTAGGGACCTTTTAAGGATGTGCTTATAGACCATCAGCTCTCACGTATATGATCGCCATCATACTGCCGGCAGTCAAGCAAGAATCCTAGGGGCTCTATCAACGTGTAATAGCGACATGTCAGGTCACCTAAAGCAGTACACGATGATAAAGATGAACCAGATAGCATACTATCATCTCGAGTAAGACTGTCCTACCGGGATAGGTCCTCCCTCAATCATTGCAATCACGTGCCTGTGATCCAATAATTGACTCTGAGGGCACTATCTCCAACAGAAACGTTATACCGAATGATCCGAGTCCTTCGGTCTTTAACCATCATCCCATGCTTGTTGCGGCTGCTCCGATCTCCTGAATTTCCAATCTTGTCGTCCAGGTGGCACCACGTCGACGGATCTTCAAACGGGCTCCCGCCTCTGAACCGAGGCAACTCGATCGTCAAGTTTGCTAAAAGAGACGACCAAGATGAAGTAGAGATTGAGTAGAACACTTTGTCTCGTTACGTCCAAGGTCACGGACGAACGGTTATGGAAGTTGCCTTTTGGATCGGGTGAAATGAGAAAGAGGCTATCTATTTTTCGTGAACCCGAATCTATCATAATCTTTTTCTAGTGAACAACAACCATCTTTTGAGTGAGAGAGGGGGGGAAGGGGCCGGCCATTTATAAGAGGTGGGGGGTGAGTGTAGGAGCTAGGAGAGTGACCACAAGAGAAAATATCTAGTGTGAACACAAATAAATATCTAGTGTGAACACAAATAAATATCTAGTGTGAACACACAGTGTGAACACAAAGAAAGCAACCAATGAAACAATAACACCTCACCGCTTCTAGAACCTTCTAGAAGCATCCACACCCATCCAAGAAAAGATAAATCCGTCTTTAACCGAATGTTAAAAGACGGCTGATAGAAAACTGGAAACTGCCAACTTCCAAAAGTGATCCTGAAACGAATTTCAGGATAACCCTGTATCAGTATAAACATACCCGCATTTGTATTACGACCGAATACAAAATGCAACTGAGACAAAGATATTATATCTACACAGTATAATACCGGGTTCCGGCTTAAACCAAAGCCTACCAGTATTATCTGTCCGAAAAACGACACGTGCGAAAACGCACGTGCTTTTTCCGAACCTTACCATAACACCATACGGCCTCTACAACGTTTCTCCCGAACTTGGGAAAGTGTTTGTGGGGGACTCTAATGACTCATCAACACACTGGCACTGGGTATAACCCCTAGCACGTCAGAGGTACAAGCTGTACGTAACGGTTTGCCTATGTATTGATTGGAAGGGAAGCTGACGAGCAAACTCATCTATAAACCCTACTGAGCCTGACAGTGACAATGTATATACAGTCCGGTCCATTCGTCTAAAGAATATCGCATATCGAGTCTAGGGGGGTGGATAAAGTCAGACCCCTAATAACGCGATAAATCGTGTCGGTATAAAGCCCATCACCTCCTGAGAAACTACTGATCCAAATCAGTAAATCTCCACTACCTCGGCCGAGGATTCCTAGTGATGGCCACCCGTGCACTGCGCGACATCAACCCCCAATACCGGGAGAGACGAATCCCCGACGATCCGCTCACTTGTCTCTAATGTGGCTCAGGACTGTACCCAAAAAAGACCTGTTTGCACGACTCCTTTGAGCCGTGGTAGGGTAGAAATCAAAGCACAGTGGGAACTCACACGAGACAAATGACGATCTCAGGTCGATGAACTAACCTGTACACATGTCACCAGGAAATTGCTATCTGACGACATGTATAATACCAACTAGCAGATTCCCGGCGAGTCCTGTCCGGTGTACTCATAACCCAATGAGCACCTGTATACATCTTAGGTGATCAAACTGACACCAGTGGCTTGTGAGACCGGCCACCGCCCCTCGTCGGGGTCTCGACTGTATACACTAGTCTACTCTGGAGTATCGACGCCCTGTCTCGAAACTCCCACGACTAGGGACACTTTTAAGGATGTGCTTACGGACCCCAGCTCCCACGTATATGATCGCCATCATACTGCTGGTAGTCAAGCAAGAATCTTATGGGCTCTATCATCATGAAATAGTGAACTAAAGCATGCATACGATGTTAAAGACAAACCAGATAGCATACTATCATCTCGCGTAAGACTGTCATATCGGTATAGGTCCTGCCTCAATCATTGTAATCACGTACCTACGATCCAATAATTGACTTTGAGGGCACTATCTCCAACATCAAAAGCACTCCATTTTAAAATCATCTGATTCTACAATAATATCAAGTTCATTACGCAATAAGTTTTCAGAAAAAGCTGTCGTAGCCCTACGTCATTTCAGATAAGGACTGCTTAGTATTCGTGCTGTGTTTGTTGGCCTTTATCAAGGCGTAGTGTGCGGTAGCTGAATAGTACATATCTGTTTATGCATATGATGCAAATTGGATTAGGGTAGTCGAGCGACCTTGTTAGCCTTTGTCAAGGGCCGTTCGGGTGGGTTTAATTCAATCAAGAAATGACGGGTTGAACTTGACTAGCAGCCTATGGTTTGTTGGCCTTTGTCAAGGTCATAGGAGGCTAGGGGCAAAATATTATCGGGGATTTCAAGTGTTGAAATTTGCAATGAGATTGCATACCTTCTATAAGATAGTTGGATCCCGATACCCGCTGCGAGTAAGAGTTACTCCTGGGAGAGTTTTACACATTACAATTAGCCGATCAAGTAGGTGTCGAGAAATGCGTCAACGGGGTTACGCCTCTAGGAAAACGAGGTTTACTTTAATTAGGTCCGTGCGAAAGCACGGGGAACCTTCCCCAAGGTATCGACACTGGCCTGGCTGAAAGATTGGCGAACTTGCAGCGTGTAATTAATCTCGGCTGGTCTTTCCTTTTAGGGTTTGAAGGAAGATTTGATAAAAAACAGTGGGAGCCATCCTGATTAGATAAAATAATAACCAATCTGATCTTGCAGGAGCATACGCTGACTGTTTTCTTCTCTCTCTCTCCAGGTAGCGACCATATCACGCCTTAATCAAGATAATAATATGGATATTTTGACCGAACCCGCTTGTTATACTGAGCTGGGGAACGTTGGTCCCATTCCAACTTATAATTGTTATAAGACAGAGCAGGAAATTGAGGAATACCAGAATTCCTATGCAGCCCAAACGAAGAAAGTGCATATGATGCATCTCCTTCGGGTGTGTTCATTACAAAGGATTGTTTCTCAGTATCCTCTGCATCCTGGGTATTTGATACCGGATCAGGATCCCAGATATGTAATCTGTTACATAGGGCTACAGAAAGGTAGAGAACTGAGAACGGGTGATATGTTTCATGAGACAGAAAACGGTGCAAGTGTTGCAGCCAAGTCTGTTGGTCACTATCACCCTGTATTGACAGTACATTGATTCTGAACGAATGTTATTAGATACCGAACCTGATATACAAAATCATATCAGTCTCTTTATTAGTAAAGAAATGATAAAATTTTGTATTGTTGGATAACGTTTTGAACATTTCCTATATCAAAAGTTGATCGGTTCAGGCACGTTATCTAAAAGCATTGATGTTCTAAATCAAACTACAGTTCTTAGTATACGGAACACACACAAGTGGAAGAGTTCAGAAATGAACGAATCCTTCTTGAGGCATTGTAGACTAGGTCATATCAATGCGACCCGACTGGCTGAAGTTACATTTAGATGTATATTTAAATTAGTTTGAATTTACATCTTGTGAAACTTGCCAGTCATGTCACAAAGATTAGATGACCGTAGCTCTGTTTATTGGAAACAGAGAAAGAGTTAGTAAACTCTTGGGACTGATACATGATGATGTATGAAGGTCCCCTGTCTACACATGCCAAGACCGGTTCTTTGTACTTCATTACATTCTCTGATGATCTCTTTAGATTCAGACATATGTTCTTGTAGAAACATAAGTCCGAACCTTTTGAGATATTCACAGAATATAAGTTAGAAGCAGAGAACCAAAATGGGTATAAGTATTATGTCCTTTGATGTGATCAAGGAGGAGAATACTTGAGCACGGAATTCTTGGACTTTTCTAAAGGAGAATGAGATTCTCTCTCAGAATTCTTGGACTTTTCTATATGATAAGGTGTGCTCTATGATGAGTACTACCGAGTTACCTATTTTCTTTTGGGAGTTATGCACTTGAGAAGCTGCATACTTATTGAATAGGGTTCAAATCAAATCAGTTGCCTACCACTTCATATGTGATATGGAAAGGGAAGAGCCCATATCTTAAGTTAGTTAAGATTTGGGGTTGTCAAGCCTATATCTAAAAAGCAAAATCCGGACAAACTCGAGGCAAGATCTGTTATGTAGAACTGGAAATGTTCCAGCTATACAAACTGCAGCTGATGATTTGACAGAACCAAAGGATTCAATAGTTACCAACGAACCTCAGCCTCTCCGCCGATCTAGTAGGGTTCCTCACCCACCTGAGAGGTACTTCTGTTTCTCTATGACAGTGGGAGAGAGGATTACATCATGAGATGATGACCCAACTAGTTTCGAGCTGGCCATCGGGAGTGGGACTCTATAAGAATGGCTGGATGCTTAGCGCTCTGAGATGGAATCCTTATACACCAACAAAGTATAGACTTTGGTTGTTTATCTGAAGGGTTGAATCCCCATCAGGAGCAAGTATATCTTAAGAAGATTACTTGGTGTAGATGGAAAAGTTGAGACTTTTAAAGACTAGACTTGTTAAAGGTTTTCATCATCGACCACGCGTGGAAAATGATGAAACATTTTCAAGTAGCTAAGCTTAAGTCCATCCAGATCCTACTTGCCACGGCTACATACCATGACTACGATATCTGGCGGTTGGGTGTCATGACTGCTTTTCTAAATGATGTTTTAGAAAAGAGCGTCAATAAGTACACAGTCAGAGGGCTTCGTAGACAGTGGGAGCAGCGGAAACGTGAGCAAGATGTTTTATGTGATAAAGCAGGCATCGCGGAGTTGGAACGTCTGTTTTGATGTGTTAGTCAAAGAGTTTGACATCATCAAAATGGTAGATGAACCTTGTATAAACAAAAAGGTAGTAGAGAGTATGGTGGTGATCCTCATAGAGTACGTGGATGACATACTCTTGATAGGGAAGGAGTTTCCTATGCTACGCTTGGTCAATCTCCGCTTATCACAAGGATTCTCCATAGAGTATCAAGATGATACCTCCTAAATCCAGGGTATTGGATTTATGTGATAGATCTAATTGGATGTTAGGATTCTCACTAGATGTAGTGAGATGGTATCAATCGATCCTGGGGAGAAGAACTGAAAAAGTTCCAGGATGATAAGGACGACAGAATGTCGGTCACAGGCATTGTCTTTACCCTTAGTGGAGGGACGGTATGTTGGAAGAGTTCCAAGCTAGATACCATGACATACTAGACGATTAAAGGCAAGATACATCGTTACCAAAGATGCTACCAAAGAGGAAGTCTGGATGTATATTAGTTCATGAGATGAACTTCGTTCCAACCATTGTGAGACAATGGAGTTGTGGCTTATGCCTAGGAACGCCTGTCCCATCAGTGATCCAGACATATTCTGAGGCAGCATCACCTGATCATGGAGATAGTTGATCTCCAGGGTGATCGAGGTTAGGAGAGTAGACTCAGAGGACAACACGGCGGATCCATTCATAAAGGCCTTTTCCCAGAGAGAGACTTTTATGGGATGGTTGAGTATTAGATACTGCAACCACTGCTACAGATGGCGCTAGTGCAAGTGGGAGATTGTTAGTTATATGTATGCCCTAGAGGCCATTACAGTACATAGGATGTATTTTGTAGTGGATGCTGGGATATATATAGGGAGGACTTTCTTGCTCGACATGATAGTATGCTATCTGGTTGCTCTTTATCTTAACGTGTACACTGATTGTCTCTCTGTTACATGTTGGTAAAGCCCTTAGGATGTGTACTTGACTACCTGGACTATGATGTGGATCATACTAGCGGGGACATGGTAGTCCATAGGTACATCCTTCAAGGTCCCTAGTCGTAGGTGTATTAAGACGGGGCATCGATATACCAGAGTAGACTAGCATATACCTTCTCGACCCATACAGATGGGCGATGGATGACCCCATATCCATTGGTGTATGACATCAGAGATGATATACGGGTGCTCAGTGGAGACTGGGTACACTGGACGGACTCGCCGAGAACTCCCAGATGGTATTATACCTTACGTCAGATGGCAGTTCTCTGGTGACACTGGTACGGTTAGTCTGTAGACCCGAGATCATCATAGAGTGTTGTGTGATTCCCACTGTGCTTTGATTTCCACCTTACCACGTCCAAGAAGGCGTGCAAAACGGTGGTTTTTGGGTACAGTCCCGAATCACATGGAGGCAATGAGCGATAGGAGGGGATTCGTCTCTCCCGGTATAGGGAGTTGATGTTGCGCTGTGTTCGATTGGCTATAACCGGAAATCTCTAGCCAGGGTTGCTGAGATTTACTGGTAAGTGTTACCAGTAGTTTCTCGAACTGTTATAGACCTCATATCGACAAGACTTATCGAGCTACTGGGGTCTGACGTTTACCACCCCTAGGCTAGATATGCGACATATCAGACGACGAGACCGGACTGTACGGTAAGTGTTACTGGTTGGATTCACAGGAGTGTGAGCGGGCTTGCTCGTTGATCTTCTGATCGCTCAATACCCGGGTGGCCGTTACATTTAGTAGATCGCTTGCGGCTTGTGGGTGTTTGATATGATCATCACCTGCTGCCGGCGTATTGACGAGTCTTTAGAGTCCTACACAGAGGTTTCCTGGCTCAAGCGAAACGAAATTGGAGCACATATGAGATATCTGCTGGACCGAGATAATACCAGTATGTGATACTGAATTCTATTCTCGCGATTTGTATCATCGAACGGTTATATGAGATATAGCCGGGTTACCGAATCAAATGTTGATTCGATATATTTATATAATTGATATTAGTCGGTTATATGCAGTATGACCGGATCATTAAATCAAGTGTTGATTTAATGATTTAATGTATAATTATATATTTGATATATTACTTTACATTAACTAGTATTTGTTCACTTAAGATTGATTTTCTCACTTGATGTACACAAGTTGTATATGTGATATATGTTTGTGCACTAATTTGTATCATGATTGATGATACATGCAAATTTGGGTGTGTGTATGCTATACACCACGTTTAGGTTAATGGTTAGGTATTATTTATTTTATTTCATTTATTTTTTGGATAAAACAAAATGGTTTCTTTCTTTGCTTCAAGCTTCATGAAGCTTCTTAGCATCTTTGACCATTTTGTTTCTTTCCTTAACCTAACCATTCATCTAAACCCTAGTTTATTCTCTACATTAGTTTACTTCACCCATGGTTGCATCATGATAAGTCTTCACCTGAATTTTCTTTTTACAATTAATTCATATTCTTTTCTTCTTCTTCTTCTTCTTCTTCTTCATGAAGAAAAGAAGAAAGCTTTCTTGAAAAATTTCAAGTGATGAAATCAAGTGAAAAATCCAAATCCAAAGTGAGCCCACTTCCTATTTCTTCATCCTCTACCACTTGCCATGTTGTATAGGGTGTTTTCTTTACAAGGTTCATGACCAAGTGAAGATAGAGCTTGAGTTTGAGTCGCCTCGACGTAGATCATCTTCGGCATCGAAGTCAACGACCTAGCCCGATCATTTCTCCGACGAAACCATCGCTAGAGTCCGGGATCCCGATGATCGCAGTGGAAGGACGTCATCATGGAGCTAAAGAAGTGGAGCACCGGATCTACAAAGGTTGTAATCCGTTTCACTTAGTAGCAAAGTTGTTTGCTTGTTTTTTCTTTCGCCTATCCTCTAGTTAACGATCTAGGTTAGGGTTTCTCGGCACCTAAATTTTTGAATTTGGCATGGTTGATCAGTTGTAGAACCTCATGTGTGTGCCTAGTAACCCTACACGTCGCGTTCTGAATATCCGGGGGTTTTATGTGAGATGAGGGTTTTTATTTTCATTCATGTAAAATTCATTGTATGTAATATTCTTTTTATTGGGGCACTTCCGGGATGAGGTTGATGTCACCATTTGTATATTATTTACTTTTCCGCACTAGGATAGACCCAAGGAGGAAAGCACGAGTAACCGGGTTCTAGAGTCCAGTGGGAGACCAACTCGAGGACTCGAGTCCGGGTCTCCTAACTCTAGAATTGGAAGGGTTGCTTGCCGCTCTCGTAGGGGTCTAGGGGTGTGGGTTTGGCTATTCATCGTGACCGTGGAATCCGTGTTTTATACAGGCTCGTATTAAAACACGAACGTCCTAGTATATCCAATGTTTCATATGTTTCTTCTGCTGTGATATCTATGATGTGATCATTTGATATGTTGTGATAAATATTGTATATAGTATATATAATATATTATATAGACGTTACTTATGTTTTACACCCGTGCTAGCCCTGCCCCGCTCTGCCGTTAGTTACCTAACCTAACGGTGCACGAGTGGACATCGAGGCGAATGCAGATGGCATAAGTGTACGTCGTATTTATCTGTGATGTTTAGGTGATTTAAATGATGGGACTTCATTAATGTGATTAATGAAAGAAAAGAAACCTAAAAGATGTTGTGGGATCGAATTTTCAAAAACAGGTAGGTACAGTTCTTGCTTTGCATAGCGGTGTTCCTTGTAGAACATCATGCACCTTTTTCGATAAGGAAAAAGGCCGAGATCCCTTCACCGGGAGTGACCTCTTTAGCAATGACTGGCAGATGCTACACCCCTCGGTTTTGTCTTTTGATTGCTTTTCGAGTTCTTACTTTGCACAGTGATATATATGATATATCCTGCACCTCATTCGACGAGGAAAGAGCCGAGATCCCTTCACCGGGAGTGACCTCTTTAGCGAAACTAGTAAAAGCCTAAAAAACACTCCATTTTAAAATTATTTGATTCTACAACGATATCAAGTTCATTACGCAATAGGTTTTCAGAAAAACCTGTCGTAGCCCTCCGTCAATTCAGATAAGTCATACTTAGTATTCGTGCTGCGTTTGTTGGCCTTTATCAAGGCGTAGTGTGCGGTAGCTGACTAGTGCTTATCTGCTTATGCATATGATGCAGATTGGGTTAGGGTAGTCGTACGACCTTATTGGCCTTTGTCAAGGGTCGTGCGGGTAGGTTTAATTCAATCAAGAAATGACGGGTTGAACTTGACTAGCATCCTATGGTTTGTTGGCCTTTGTCAAGGTCATAGGAGGTTAGGGGCAAAATTATCGGGAATTTCAAGTGTTGAAATTTGCAATGAGATTGCATAACTTCTATGAGATAGTTGGATCCCGATACCCGCTGCGAGTAAGAGTTACTCATGGGAGAGTTTTACACATTACAATTAGCCGATCAAGTAGGTGTCTAGAAAATTGTCAACGGGGTTACGCCTCTAGGAAAACGAGGTTTATTTTAATTGGGTCCGTGCGAAAGCACGGGGAACCTCCCTCAAAGTACCGACACTGGCTTGGCTGAAAGATTGGCAAAATTGTATGGTGTAATTAATCCCGGCTAGTCTTTCCTTTTAGGGTTTGAAGGAAGATTTGATAAAAACAGTGGGAGCCATCCTGATTAGATAAAATAATAAGCAATCTAATCTTGCAAGAGCGCACGTAGAGTGTTTTCTTCTCTCTCTCTCTCCAGGTAGTGACCATATCACGCCTTAATCAAGATAATAATACGGATGTATTGACCGAACCCGCTTGTTATACTGAGCTGGGGACCGTTGGTCCAGCTCCAACTTATAAATGTTATAAGACAGAGCAGGAAATAATGGATTACCAGGATTCTCATGCCGCCCAAACGAAGAAAGTGCATGATGATGCATCTTCTTTGGGTGTGTTCATTACAGAGAACTGTTTCTCAGTATCCTTTACGTCCTGGGTATGTGATACCGGATCAGGATCCCACATATATAATTTGTTATATGGGCTACAGATAGGTAGAGGACTGAGAACGGGTGATAAGTTTCATGAGATAGAAACGGTGCAAGTGTTGCAGCCAAGATGTTGGCAGTTATCATCCTGTATTTCCAGAATACATTGATTCTAAACGAATGTTATTAGATACCGAACCTGATATACAACATCATATTAGTCTCTTTGTTAATAAAGGAAGGATATAATTTTGTATTGTTGGATAATGTTTTGAACATTTCCTATATCAAGAGTTGATCGGTTCAGGCACGTTATCTAAAATCATAGACGTTCTAAATCAAACCACAGTTCTTAACGTACAGAACACGCACAAGAGGAAGAGTTCAGAACTGAACGAATCCTTCTTGTGGTATTGTAGACTAGGTTGTATTAATGCAACCCGACTAGCTGAAGTTACATATAGATGCATATTTAAATTAGTTTGAATTTACATCTTGTGAAACTTGCTGGTCATATCACAGAGATAAGATGACCATAGCTCTGTTTATTGGAAACAGAGAAAGAGTTAGTGAACTCATGGGATGATACATGATGATGTATGAAGGTCCCCTGTCTACACATGCCAAGAGCGGTTCTTTGTATTTCATTACATTCTCTGATGATCTCTCAAGATTCAGACATATGTTCCTGTTGAAACACATGTCCGAAGCTTTTGAGATATTCACAGAATATAAGTTAGAAGTAGAGAACCAAAAACGGGTATAAGTATTATGTCCTTTGATGTGATCAAGGAGGAGAATACTTGAGCACGGAATTCCTGGATTATTCTAAAGAAGAATGAGATTCTCTCTCAGCATTACTCCTCCGCATACACCACAGCACGTCGGTGTATCGGGACAGAGCAATCACACCCTATGTGATAAGGTGTGCTCTATGATGAGTACTACTGAGTTACCTATTTCCATTTTGGGAGTTATGCACTGGAGAAGTTGCAAACCTATTGAATGGCGTTCCAACCAAATCAGTTGCCTACCACTTCATATGAGATATGGAAAGAAAAGAGCCCATATCTTAAGTTTGTTAAGATTTGGGGTTGTCCAGCCTATGTCTAAAAGCATCATCCGGACAAGCTCGAGGTAAAGTCAGTTCTGTAGAAGTTTGTTGGATATCCCAAGCATTAGCAAGGGAATATCTTCTACCTAACCGAGGAACAAAAGATGTTTTGTTTCTCAACATGCCACCTTTGTGAAAGGGAATTTCTTGTGAAGAAATTAATGGTCATAAGGTAGAACTGGAAAGAGTTCCAGCTATACAAACTGCAGCTGATGATTTGGTAGAACCAAAGGATTCAATAGTAACCAACGAACCTCAGCCTCTCCGCTGATCTAGTGAGGTTCCTCACCCACCTGAGAGATACTTCGGTTTCTTTATAACAGTGGGAGCAAGGATTGCATCATGAGATGATGACTCAACTAGTTTCGAGCTGGCCATCAGGAGTGGGACTCTGTAAGAATGGCTGGATGCTTAACGATCTGAGATGGAATCCTTATACACCAACAAAGTATGGACTTTGGTTGCCTTATCTGAAGGGTTAAATCCTCATCAGGAGAAAGTATATCTTGAGAAGATTACTTGGTGTACATGGAAAAGTTGAGACTTTCAAAGCTATGCTTAAGTCCATCCAGATCCTACTTGCCACGGCTACATACCATGACTACGATATCTGGCGTTTGGGTGTCATGACTGCTTTTCTAAATGTTGTTTTAGAAGAAAGAGTCTATAAGTACACAGTCAGAGGGCTTCGTAGACAGTGGGAGCAGCAGAAACTTGTGCAAGATGTTTTATGTGATAAAGTAGGCATCGCGGAGTTGGAACATCTGTTTTGATGAGTTAGTCAAAGAGTTTGACTTCATCAAAGTGGTAGATGAACCTTGTATATACAAAAAGGTAGTAGGGAGTATGGTGGTGATCCTCGTAGAGTATATGGATGACATACTTTTGATAGGAAAGGAGTTTTTTATGCTACGCTCGGTCAATCTCCACTTATCACAATAATTCTCCATATAGGATCAAAATGATACCTCCTAAATCCTGAGTTTTGAGCTATGAGATAGATGTAATTGGATGTTAAGATTCTCACTAGTTGTAGTGAGATGGTATCAATCGATCGTGGGGAGAATCACTGGAAAGGTTCCAGAGTGATAAGGATGACTGAAAGTCAGTCACAGGCATTGTCTTTACACTCAGTAGAGGGATGGTATGTTGGAAGAGTTCCAAGACAGATACCGTGGCATACTAGACGATAAAGGCTAGATACATCGTTACCAAAGATGCTACCAATGTTAGTTATATGTATGCCCTAGAGGCCATTACTATACATAGGATGTATATTGTGGTGGATGCTTGGACATATATAGGGAGGACTTTCTTGCTCGACATGATAGTATGCTATCTGGTTGCTCTTTACCTTAACGTGTATACTGATTGTCTCTCTGTTACATGTTGGTAAAGCCCTTAGGATGTGTACTTGACTACCTGGACTATGATGCAGATCATACTAGTGGGGACATGGTAGTCCATAAGTACATCCTTCAAGGTCCCTAGTCGTGGGTGTATCGAGATGGGGCATCGATATACCAGAGTAGAGTAGCGTATACCTTCTCGACCCATACAGATGGGCGATGGATGATCCCATATCCATTGGAGTTTGACATCAGAGATGATATACGGGTGCTCAGTGGAGACTGGGTACACTGGACGGACTCGCCGAGAACTCCCAGATGGTATTATACCTTACATCAGATGGCAGTTCTCTGGTGACACTGGTACAGAGTAGTCTGTTGACCCGAGATCGTCATAGAGTCTTATGTGATTCCCACTGTGCTTTGATTTCCACCTTACCACATCCAAGAGGGCGTGCAAAACGGTGGTTTTTGGGTACAGTCCCGAATCACATGGAGGCAATGAGCGATAAGAGGGGATTCGTCTCTCCCGGTATAGGGAGTTGATGTTGCGCTGTGTTCGATTGGCTATAACCGGAAATCCCTGGCCAGGGTTGCTGAGATTTACTGGTAAGTGTTACCTGTAGTTTCTCGAACTGTTATAGACCTCATATCGACACGACTTATCGAACTGTTGGGGTCTGACGTTTACCACCCCTAGGCGAGATATGCGACATATCAGACGAACAGACCGGACTGTACGGTAAGTGTTACTGGTTGGATTCACAGGAGTGTGAGCGGGCTTGCTCGTCGATCTTCTGATCGCTCAATACCCGGGTGGCCGTTACGTTTAGCAGACCGCTTGCGGCTTGTGGGTGTTTGATATGATCATCATCTACTGCCGGCGTATTGACGAGTCTTTAGAGTCCTACACAGGGGTTTCCTGGCTCAAGCGAAACGAAATAGGAGCGCATATGAGATATGTGCGGGACCGAGAATAATACAGTATGTGATACTGGATTCTATTCTCGCGATTTGTATCATCGGCTGGTTATATGTGATATAGTCGGGTTACCGAATCAAGTGTTGATTCGATACATTGATATACTTAATACTAGTCGGTTGTATGCGATATGACCGGATCATTAAATCAAGTGTTGATTCAATGATTTAATGTTTAATTATATATATTTGATATATTACTTAGCATTAACTAGTATTGGTTCACTTTAAATAGATTTTCTCACTTGATGTGCACAAGCTGTATATGTGATATACTTTTGTGCACTTGTTTCTATCATGTTTGATGATACATGCTCACTTGGGTTTGTGTAAAGAATTAAACCATGGTTAAGTTGATGATTAGGGTTTACATTTTTCTTATTCATTTATTTATTTTTCATTTTGGAAAGATAAATAAGAAATGGTGGCTTTCTTTGTTTGTTTGTTGAAGCTTCATGAAGCTTTGAACAAGTCCACCATTTTTGTCTCATGCTTAATCCTAACCATTCACTTTAACCTTAGTTTATTCTCTACTTCTAACCATGGTTCAAATTATGATAAGAATGATCTATTTTCTATTTTCTCATTATTCTTATCATATTCTCTTCTCCATCTTCTTCTTCTTGAACAAAGAAGAAAGCTTGCCTCCATCAATGGCAACTTGAGAAAAAGAGTGAGAAATCCAATTCTAAAGTGAACCCACCTCCTATTTCTTCATCCTCTACCTCTTGCCAAGTAGTATAGGGTGTTTTCTTCACAAGTTGTAGGGTTCCTAGGCACTCTAATGAAGTCTCACAAGGCATCAAGCATGGCTAATTCAAATTTTACAAGTGCCTACAAACCCTAATACGGATCGTTAACTAGATATTTAGGCGATGCAAGCATGTAAACGAATTAAATGCTAAAGGAAAGTGACTACAACCTTTGTAGATCCGGTCCACCACTTACTAAGCTCCGTGACGATGTCCCTCCGCTGTCCAAGTCGGATCCCGAACTCTAGCATCGGCTTCATCGAAGAAATAGGCGGGCTTGATCGTCGGCTTCGATGCCGAAGATGATCTACGTCGAGGCATCACAAGATCAAACTCCGACTTCACCAAGTCATGAAACTTGTGAAGAAAACACCCTTTACTACTTGGCAAGAGGTAGAGGATGAAGAAATAGGAAGTGGGTTCACTTTAGAATTGGATTTCTCACTCATTTTGGCAAGTTGCCATTAATGGTTGCAAGCTATTTCCTTTTGTTGAAGAATATGAAGATGAAGAAAAAGAATATGATAAGTTATTAAAATATAAAATAAAAATGATACTTATCATATCTTTTACCTTAGTTTGGTGTAGAGAATTGACTAAGGTTAGTTTGAAGGGTTAGGGTTAAGCATGAAGACAAAATGGTCACTTAGTCAAAGTTTCAAGAAACTTCAACAAGCAAACAAAAACAAGCCACCATTTTCTTTTCTTTTGCCAAAAAGAAATAAATAAATAAATCAATAAATAGATAAAAGAATAAGTAAATAAAATGCAACCCTAACCATTCATATAATCATGGTCAATTCTTTACACAAACCCAAGCTTGCATGTATCATCAAACATGATACAATCTTGTGCACAAAAGTATATCTCATATACAACTTGTGCATATTAAGTGAGTAAATCCATTTAAAGTGAACCAATACTAGTTAATGCAAAGTAATATATCAAATATATAATTATACATTAAATCATTAAATCAACACTTGATTCAATGATCCGGTCATGTCGCATGTAACCGGCTAGTATCCAATGTATCGGCTTATCGAGTCAATCCTTGATTCGATAACTAGGTTATATCGCATACAACCATTCGACACATTCATCGCGAGAATGAAATACGGTATCACATACACGCATTATTCTCGGTCCCGCACATATCTCATATGCGCTCCTATTTCGTTTCGCTTGAGCCAGGAAACCTCTGTGTAGGACTCTAAAGACTCGTCAATACGCCGGCAGCAGATGATGATCATATCAAACACCCACAAGCCGCAAGCGGTCTGCTAAACGTAACGGCCACCCGGGTATTGAGCGATTAGAAGATCGATGAGCAAGCCCGCTCACACTCCTGTGAATCCAACCAGTAACACTTACCGTACAGTCCGATCTGTTCGTCTGATATGTCGCATATCTCGCCTAGGGGTGGTAAACGTCAGACCCCAATAGATTGATAAGTCATGCCGACGTAGGGTCCATAACATTCGTGAAACTACTGATAACTCTTACCAGTATATCACTGCAACCCTGGCCAAGGATTTCCTTTTATGGCCAGTCGTTCATAGCGCAACATCAACCCCCTAATACCGGGAGAGACGAATCCCCTCCTATCGCTCATTACCTCCATGTGAATCGGGACTGTACCCAAAAACCACCTGTTTGCACGACTCAGTAGAGCCGTGGTAGGGTGGAAATCAAAGCACAGTGGGAGACACACAAGACTCTATGACGATCTCGGGTCAATAGACTAAGCTGTACCAGTGTCACTAGAGAACTGCCATCTGACGTGAGGTATAATACCATCTGGGAGTTCTCGGCGAGTCCGTTCAGTGTACCCAGTCTCCACTGAGCACCCGTATACCATCTCTGATGTCAAACACCAATGGATATTGGATCATCCATCGCCCATCATATGGGTCGAGAAGATATACGCTAGTCTACTCTGGAATATCGATGCCCCGTCTCGATATTCCCACGACTAGGAACATTGAAGGATGTACTCATGGACTACCCAGGCCCTACTAGCATGATATGCATCATAGTCCTGGAAGTCGAGTACACATCCTAAGGGCTTTATCAACATGTAATTGTAAGGTTCCTAGGCACCCTAGTGAGGTCTCACAAGGCATCGAACATGCCAAATTTAAAAATTATGGTGCCGAGAAACCCTAGTTAACGGATCGTCACTAGATGTCTAGGCGAAAAACAAAACTAGTTAACTATTTAACTAGAAGTTGAGATGCTACAACCTTTGTAGATCCGGATATCCACTTGCTTAGCTCCATGTGGTTGTCCCCTCGCTGTCCATCACGAACCTCGGACTCTCGCGACGGCTTCATCGGAGAAGTGAGCGGAATAGTTCGACGGCTTCGTGTCAAAGATGATCTACGTCGAGGTTGCACTAGTTCAAGCTCCGACTTCACCAAGTAGTGAAACTTGTGAAGAAAACAGCCGAAACCACTTGGCAAGAGGTAGAGGATGAAGAAATAGGAGGTGGGTTCACTTTAGATTTGGATTTCTCTCACTAGATCTCAAGTTGCCATTAAAGTAGCAAGCTTTTCTTTTTAAGAAGAAGATGAAGAAGATGATAAAATATGATAAAAGTCTTAATCAAAAAGGAAAAGAAAATGATATTTATCATATCCTAACCATGGTCAAGTGTAGAGAATTGACCATGGTTAGTGGGAGTGGTTAGGTTTAAGTATGAAGACAAAATAGCATCATTAGAAAAAGCTTCATGAAGCTTCACCATTCTTCATGATAAATGAAGCCATTTTATTTTCATAAAAACCAATTAATAAATAATGAATGGATTAAATAATAAGTGAATAAATGATAAGCCCTAACCACTCTCATAACCATGGTTCAATTCTTTTACACATAGTCAAGTCAACATGCATCATTAAACATGATACAATCATGTGCACAAAACATATCACATATACAATGTGCACATCAAGTGAGAAAAATCCGTTTAAAGTGAACCAATACTAGTTAATGCAAAGTAATATATCAAATATATAATTATACATTAAATCATTAAATCAACACTTGATTCAATGATCCGGTCATGTCGCACATAACCGACTAGTATACAATGCATCGATTTATCGAATCAATGATTCGATAACTAGGTCATATCGAATATAACCAATCGAAACATATATCGCGAGAATGAAATGCGGTATCACATACACGCATTATTCTCGGTCCTGCACATATCTCATATGCGCTCCTATTTCGTTTCGCTTGAGCTAGGAAACCTCTGTGTAGGACTCTAAAGACTCGTCAATACGCCGGTAGCAGATGATGATCATATCAAGCACCCACAAGCCGCAAGCGGTCTGCTAAACGTAACGGCCACCCGGGTATTGAGCGATCAGAAGATCGACGAGCTAGCCCGCTCACACTCCTGCGAATCCGACCAGTAACACTTATCGTACAGTCCGGTCTCTTCGTCTGATATGTCGCATATCAAGTCTAGGGGTGGTAAACGTCAGACCCCAATAACCCGATAAATCGTGCCGATGTGAGGCTCGTAACGGGTCGAGAAACTACTGGTAACACTTACCAGCAAATCTCTGATCAGCCCTGGCCAGGGACTTCCCTGTTACGGCCAATCGAGCACAGCGCAACATCAACCCCCAATACCGGGAGAGACGAAACCCCTCCTATCGCTCATTGCCTCCATGTGACTCGGGACTGTACCCAAAGACCACCGTTTTGCACGCCCTCATGGACGTGGTAAGGTGGAGATCAAAGCACAGTGGGAATCACACAAGACTCTATGACGATCTCGGGTCTACAGACTAACCTGTACAAGTGTCACCTGAGAACTGCCATCTGACGTGAGGTATAATACCATCTGGGAGTTCTCGGCGAGTCCGTCCAGTGTACCCAGTCTCCACTGAGCACCCGTATACCATCTCTGATGTCAAACACCAATGGATATGGGATCATCCATCGCCCATCACATGGGTCGAGAAGCGTATACGCTAGTCTACACTGGTATATCGATGCCCCGTCTCGATACACCCACGACTAGGGACCTTGAAGGATGTACTTATGGACTACCATGTCCCCACTAGTATGATCTGCATCATAGTCCAGGTAGTCAAGTACAAATCCTAAGGGCTTTACCAACATGTAACTATAAGACAGTATAAAGAGACTAGTGTACATGTTAAGATAAAGAGTAACCAGATAGCATACTATCATATCGAGCAAGAAAGTCATCTCTATATATGTCCAAGCATCCAATATGATATACATCATCTGTACAATACTGGCCTCTAGGGCATACATACAACTAACAATCTCCCACTTGCACTAGGGCCAGCTGCTGTAGTATCGCATACCGAGCATCCCGAAGAGTCTCTCAAACTGTAACTGGGGAATGGCCTTCGTGAGTGGATCCGCCGTGTTATTCTTCGTGTCAACCCTCCTGACCTCGATCTCCCGGCGATCAACTATCTCCCGGATCAGGTGATACCGCCTCAGAATATGCCTGGCTCGCTGATGGGACCTGGGTTCCTTGGCCAAAGCCACCGCTCTATTGTTATCGCAATACAAAGGTATTGCACGCTCAATGGATGGAACCACTCCAAGTTCAGTAATGAACTTCTTGATCCAGACAGCCTCTTTAGCAGCATCGTTGGCAGCGATGTATTCAGCCCCCATCGTCGAGTCTGCCACGGTTTCCTGCTTGGAACTCTTCCAGCTAACCGCCCCTCCGTAAAGGGTAAAGACAAAGCCCGACTGCGACTTAGAGTCGTCCTTATCACTCTGGAAGCTGGAATCGGTAGAGGACTCCACCTTGAGTTCTCCGTTACCATACACCAAGAACATATCTCTAGTCCTTCGCAAGTACTTGAGAATGCTCTTCACAGCTGTCCAGTGACTCTCTCCAGGATCAGCTTGATACCTGCTCACTATACTTAGTGAGTATGCTACATCGGGTCTGGTACATAGCATCGCATACATGATAGAGCCTACTGCCGAAGCATAGGGTATCCTTTGCATGCGAGCTCTCTCCAAATCAGTCTTGGGAGACATCTCTTTGGAGAGAGTGACTCCAGAGATCGTGGGCAAGTTCCCACGCTTGGACTCTTCCATACTAAACCTCTTTAGTATGGTGTCAATGTACCTGGATTGGAACAATCCCAAAATCCGTTTGGATCTATCTCTATAGATCCTAATTCCCAATATGCAGGAGGCATCACCAAGATCTTTCATTGAGAATCTTTGTGATAAGAAGAGCTTGACCGATTGCAGCATAGGAATATCATTTCCTATCAAGAGTATGTCGTCCACGTACAATACGAGGAAGAAAACCTTACTCTCTGCCACCTTCTTGTAGATACAAGGTTCATCTGGGTTTTTGACGAAATCAAACTCTTTGATAACGACGTCAAAGCAGATGTTCCAACTCCGCGATGCTTGCTTTAATCCATAAATGGATTTAAGCAGCTTGCACACCTTCTCGCTGCTCCCACTATCTACGAAGCCCTCTGGCTGAGTCATGTACACGCACTCTTCTAAATCACCATTTAGAAAGGCGGTCTTAACATCCATTTGCCAGATTTCGTAATCATGATATGCAGCGATGGCAAGCATGATCCGGATGGATTTAAGCATAGCCACTGGAGAAAAGGTCTCGTCATAGTCCACACCTGGTCTTTGACGAAAACCCTTTGCTACAAGTCTAGCTTTGAAAGTCTCCACTTTCCCATCTACACCAAGTTTCTTCTTGAAGATCCACTTGCTCCCAATGGGTTTTACCCCTTCAGGAGCAACGTCCAAAGTCCATACTTTGTTGGTGTACATGGATTCCATCTCAGACCGCATAGCATCCAGCCATTTTACTGAGTCCCCACTCGTGATGGCCTGCTCGAAGCTAGTTGGGTCATCATCCTCCATGATGCAATCCTCACTGCCACCATCAATGAGAAAACCATAGTATCTCTCAGGTTGGCGAGGAACCCTACTAGATCGGCGGAGAGGCTGGGGTTAGTCGGGTACTACTGAATCCTCTGGTTCTACCAAATCGTTAGTTGCAGTTTGTGGTGCGGGAACCTCTTCCAGCTCTACCTCTTTGCCATTAATTTCTTTTGCAAGAAATTCCTTTTCCAAAAAGGTGGCCTGTTGAGCAACAAACACTCTTTGTTCCTCAGGTTGGTAGAAAAAATATCCTTGAGAATTCTTAGGATATCCCACAAACTTGCAAAGGACTGATCGTGCCTCGAGTTTGTCCGGATTTTGTTTTTTGACATAGGCCGGACAACACCATATCTTAATTCGTTTAAAATATGGTCTCTTCCAACTCCATATCTCATATGGTGTGGTAGGTACAGATTTAGACGGAACCAGATTCAATAGGTATATGGCTGTCTCAAGCGCATACCCCCAAAAGGAAATAGGTAACTCAGCATTACTCATCATTGAACGCACCATATCTAATAGGGTGCGATTCCTTCGTTCCGATACACCGTTGTGCTGTGGTGTATAAGGAGGAGTAAGCTCAGAGAGAATCCCATTCTCTTTTAGATAATCCAGGAATTCACTGCTTAAGTATTCACCTCCTCGATCAGATCGAAGAACCTTAATACTTTTGCCCGTTTGGTTCTCTACCTCGTGCTTATATTCTTTGAATTTCTCAAAAGCTTCAGACTTGTGTTTCAACAGGAACACATGCCCGTATCTAGAGAGATCGTCAGTGAATGTAATGAAGTAGGAAGAACCATTTCTGGCGTGTGTAGACATTGGACCGCATACATCACTATGCACCAGTCCCAAGAGTTCAGTAACTCTTTCTCCGTGTCCCGTAAACGGAGTTTTGGTCATTTTTCCTTTGAGACATGAATGGCAAGTGTCATAAGATGATAATTCGAATGAATTCAAATATCCATTCTTATGCAACTTAGCTAGTCGTGTCTCATTGATATGGCCAAGTCTACAGTGCCACAAAAAGGATTCGTTCATTTCTGAGCTTTTCCTTTTGTGTGTGTTTTGTATATTGAAGACTGTATTTTGATTGAGAATGAATATGCCATTATGTAGCGAGCCTGATGCAATCAACTTTTGATCCAGGAATATGTTCATAACATTATCCTTTACTACAAAATTATATCCTTCTTTACTTAATAAAGAAACTGATATAATGTTGCACATCATGTTCGGTATATAATAGCACTCATTCAGGACTAGTGTATCACCATTTGGTAATACCAGGTGATATATGCCAACTGCTTTGGCTGCAACATTTGCCCCATTCCCTACATGAACGGAATGATCACCTTTTCTCAGTTCTCTACCTTTTTGCAGCCCATGTAACATCTTACATATGTGGGATCCTGACCCGGTATCTAATACCCAGGACGTAGGGTGAACTGAGAATCAGTTCTCAATGACAAACACACCCGAAGATGATGCATCAACATGCATGTTCTCCGTTTGGGCGGTGTGAGAATCCAGATATTCTCCTGTTTCCTGTTCAGTCTTATAACATTTATAAGATAGAACGGGTCCAACGTTCCCCTGCACAGTATAACATACGGGTTCGGTCAATACATCCATATTATTATCTTTATTAAGGCATGAAATGGTCGCTACCTGAAGAGAGAGAGAAGAAAACACTTTAGCGTAAGCTCGTGCAAGATCAGATTGGTTATTATCTTATCTAATCAGGATGGCTCCTACTGCTTTTTATCAAATCTTCCTTCAAACCCTAAAAGGAAAGACTAGCCGGGATTAATTACACACTACAGGTTCGTCAACCTTTCAGCCAGGCCAGTGTCGGTACTTTGAGGGAGGTCCCCCGTGCTTTCGCACGAACCTAATTAATGTAAACCTCGTTTTCCCAGAGGCGTAACCTCGTTCACACCTTTCTAGACACCTACTTGATCGGCTAATTGTAATGTGTAAAACTCTCCCAGGAGTAACTCTTACTCGCAGTGGGTATCGGGATACAACTATCTCATAGAAGGTATGCAATCTCATTGCAAATTTCAACACTTGAAATTCCTGATAATGCTTTTGCCCCTAGCGATCTATGACCTTGACTAAGTCAACAAACCATAGATCGCAAGTCAAGTTCAACTCGTACATTTCCCGATTGATTTAAACCCACCCGTACGACCCTTGACTGAGTCAACAAGGCCGTGCGAATGCTCTAATCCAATCACATCTCATGTTGTTACAGATAAACATAATTTAGCTACCATACACTATGCCTTGACTAAGTCAACAAACATAGCACGAATACTAAATAATATCTATCTGAAATGACGGAGGGCTACGCGGGTTCTTTCATAAAAAAAACCATGAGCGTAATGAACTTGATATCGTTGTAGAATCGAATGAAGTTTTGAAATGGAGTGATTTTGAGGCTTTTCTAGTTTTGCTAAAGGGGTCACTCCCGGTGAAGGGATCGTCGGCCCTTTCCTCGTCGAATGAGGTGCGGGATATATCATATATATCGCTGTGCAAAGCAAAAACCCAAAAAGCAGTCAAAAGCAAACCGAGTGTGTAGCATCTGCCAGTTATTGCTAAAGGAGTCACTCCCGGTGAAGGGATCTCGGTCCTTTCCTCATCGAATAAGGTGCAGGGTATATCATATATACCGCTATGCAAAGCAAGAACTGTAGCTACCTGTTTTGTTTAAAATCTGATTCTACAACATCTTAGGTTTCTTTATCTTTCATTAATCACATTAATGAAGTCCCATCATTTAAATACCTAAACATCACAGATAGATATAACGTACACTTATGCCATCCGCATTCGCCTCGATGTCCCCTCGTGCACCGTTAGGTTAGGTAACTAACGACAGAGCAGGGCAGGGCTAGCGCGGGTGTAAAACATAAGTAACGTCTATATAATATATCATATATACTATATACTATATCCATCACAGAATCACATCACAGATATCGCAGCAGAATAATCATATGAAATATTGGATATACTAGGACGTCCGTGTTTTCAATACGAGCCAGTATAAAACACGGATTCCACGGTCGTGATGAATAGCCAATCCCACATCCCTAGACCCCTACGAGAGCGGCAAGCAACCTTGCCAATTCTAGGGTTAGGAGACCCGGACTCGACTCCTCGAGTTGGTCTCCCACTGGACCCCAGAACCCGGTTACTTGTGCTCCCCTCCTTGGGTCTATCCTAATGCGGAAAAGTAAATAATATACAAAGGGTGACAACTTCCGCTACCTGGAAGTGCCCCAAAAAAAAAGAATATTACATACAAGTTTTTTACATGAATGAAAATGAAAAACACTCATCTCACATAAAAACCCCCGGCTATTCAAACACGACGATCCAATATAACATATCCAGCAACACATAACATCACATGTCATCAACGTAAGTAAGTATGCATACCCCAATTGTCGTTGACGTATAGCAACGAAACCGGCGATATGAACATACTACACTTACGGTCACAGAAAAGAAAGTGTAAAACTACAACAGTTGAAATCCGCAACCTCTTTAGACATCACATGCCTAACAGTTACAAACCCCGCATTTTAGTCTCATTATCGAAAACTCTTTTCAATATTATATGGGACTAAACTGCTAGATTTATAACATTCATCCAGTTATCTCATAACTGTTTGTGAATTCCAATTATTGTATCCAATTCCAGATAAATAGAATATATTAAACTTTCCGATCGAACATTCGAACACCCAAGTTTTCCCGAAACCATCCAACACATGAAATAGGTTCAAAGACATCCGTTTCATGCCTCAGTACCAACGGTCCAGCCGTAGAAGGGTCAAGCCAACGCCTCACATGTGGCACGCCGTACTGCCCCAAACACGAAGGTTCAAAGGGCAGTTCAAGACGGTCACATAATCGAGTTAAGGTTTGTTGTCTTCTAGAGGGACCATCGCGTTACTTGCACTACTCAGAACGTCCTTAAACCACACAATAATCCAACACTTGGATATTTTAGGCAGGGGAAAGATTGGGTATTTATATCCGGTCGAACTTTTTAACATATTCAAAAAAATATCCGGAAAACACTTAGACAAAGTTCGATAATCCGATCGAATCGTCGATACCCTATACAACCCCAGAATACTCAACTCTGCAGTCAAATTAAAATTCCCAGAAAACTCAGAACAATTAATCAGGTATTACTGTGCAAAGAAGTGGGGCTGACGTCATCAAGGAGCCGCGGAACCGCCGCAGAAGCCATGCTTCTGCCGCGGTTCCGCCGCAGTTTATACTGTTCACAGGAAACGTTTTGCACAGTAATTCTTAGATTTTATTGCTGATTTTTTAAGCAATTTTAATTGACAAAAAACCACGAATTTGAAAAATTTCCAGAGAGCTATTTTGGGGTTGGGTTTTCGGTTCGTCCGGGTTTCAATCTCCGTCTAGACTTCGTCTAAGGCTCTAGCTAGGCTCTGATACCACTGTAGGGTTCCTAGGCACCCTAGTGATGTCTCACAAGGCATCGAACATGCCAAATTAAAAAATTATGGTGCCGAGAAACCCTAGTTAACGGATCGTCACTAGATGTCTAAGCGAAAAACAAAACTAGTTAACTATTTAACTAGAAGTTGAGATGCTACAACCTTTGTAGATCCGGATATCCACTTGCTTAGCTCCATGTGGTCGTCCCCTCGCTGTCCATCATGAACCTCGGACTCTCGCGACGGCTTCATCGTAGAAGTGAGCGGAATAGTTCGACGGCTTCGTGTCAAAGATGATCTACGTCGAGGTTGCACTAGTTCAAGCTCCGACTTCACCAAGTAGTGAAACTTGTGAAGAAAACACCCGAAACCACTTGGCAAGAGGTAGAGGATGAAGAAATAGGAGGTGGGTTCACTTTAGATTTGGATTTCTCTCACTAGATCTCAAGTTGCCATTAAAGTAGCAAGCTTTTCTTTTTAAGAAGAAGATGAAGAAGATGATAGAATATGATAAAAGTCTTAATCAAAAAGGAAAAGAAAATGATATTTATCATATCCTAACCATGGTCAATTGTAGAGAATTGACCATGGTTAGTGGGAGTGGTTAGGTTTAAGTATGAAGACAAAATAGCATCATTAGAAAAAGCTTCATGAAGCTTCACCATTCTTCATGATAAATGAAGCCATTTTATTTTCATAAAAAACAATTAATAAATAATGAATGGATTAAATAATAAGTGAATAAATGATAAGCCCTAACCACTCTCATAACCATGGTTCAATTCTTTTACACATAGTCAAGTCAACATGCATCATCAAACATGATACAATCATGTGCACAAAACATATCACATATACAATATGCACATCAAGTGAGAAAAATCCGTTTAAAGTGAACCAATACTAGTTAATGCAAAGTAATATATCAAATATATAATTATACATTAAATCATTAAATCAACACTTGATTCAATGATCCGGTCATGTCGCACATAACCGACTAGTATACAATGCATCGATTTATCGAATCAATGATTCGATAACTAGGTCATATCGAATATAACCAATCGAAACATATATCGCGAGAATGAAATGCGGTATCACATACACGCATTATTCTCGGTCCTGCACATATCTCATATGCGCTCCTATTTCGTTTCGCTTGAGCTAGGAAACCTCTGTGTAGGACTCTAAAGACTCGTCAATACGCCAGTAGCAGATGATGATCATATCAAGCACCCACAAGCCGCAAGCGGTCTGCTAAACGTAATGGCCACCCGGGTATTGAGCGATCAGAAGATCGACGAGCTAGCCCGCTCACACTCCTGTGAATCCGACCAGTAACACTTATCGTACAGTCCGGTCTCTTCGTCTGATATGTCGCATATCAAGTCTAGGGGTGGTAAACGTCAGACCCCAATAACGCGATAAATCGTGCCGATGTGAGGCTCGTAACGGGTCGAAAAACTACTGGTAACACTTACCAGCAAATCTCTGATCAGCCCTGGCCAGGGACTTCCCTGTTACGGCCAATCGAGCACAGCGCAACATCAACCCCCAATACCGGGAGAGACGAAACCCCTCCTATCGCTCATTGCCTCCATGTGACTAGGGACTGTACCCAAAGACCACCGTTTTGCACGCCCTCATGGACGTGGTAAGGTGGAGATCAAAGCACAGTGGGAATCACACAAGACTCTATGACGATCTCGGGTCTACAGACTAACCTGTACAAGTGTCACCTGAGAACTGCCATCTGACGTGAGGTATAATACCATCTGGGAGTTCTCGGCGAGTCCATCCAGTGTACCCAGTCTCCACTGAGCACCCGTATACCATCTCTGATGTCAAACACCAATGGATATGGGATCATCCATCGCCCATCACATGGGTCGAGAAGCGTATACGCTAGTCTACACTGGTATATCGATGCCCCGTCTCGATACACCCACGACTAGGGACCTTGAAGGATGTACTTATGGACTACCATGTCACCACTAGTATGATCTGCATCATAGTCCAGGTAGTCAAGTACAAATCCTAAGGGCTTTACCAACATGTAACTATAAGACAGTATAAAGAGACTAGTGTACATGTTAAGATAAAGAGTAACCAGATAGCATACTATCATATCGAGCAAGAAAGTCATCTTTATATATGTCCAAGCATCCAATATGATATACATCATCTGTACAATACTGGCCTCTAGGGCATACATACAACTAACCGTAATCAGAGAGACAGGAAATATACATGTTTAGATAAAGAGCAACCAGATAGCGTACTATCATGTCGAGCAAGAAAGTCCTACCTATATATGTCGCAGCATCCACTACAGTATACATCCAATGTACAGTAATGGCCTCTAGAGCATACATATAACTAACAATCTCCTACTTGCACTAGGGCCATCTGTAGCAGTGGTTGCAGTATCACATACTCAACCATCCCCTAAAAGTCTCTCTTTGGGAAAAGGCCTTCGTGAGTGGATCCGCCGTGTTGTCCTCTGAGTCTACTCTCCTAACCTCGATCAACCTGGAGATCAACTATCTCCATGATCAGGTGATGCTGCCTCATAATTTGTCTGGGTCACTGATGGGACCAGGGTTCCAGGGCCGAGGCCACACTTCTATTGTCATACAATGGTAGGAACCTAGTTCATCTTATGAACCAATATATACCCAAACTGCCTCTTTGGCAGTATCCTTAATAGCGATGTTACCAGCCTTTATCGTCTAGTCTGCCACGGTATCTAGCTTGGAACTCTTCCAACATACCGCCCCTTTACCGAGGGTAAAGACAATGCCTGCGACTGACATTCAGTCGTCCTTATCACCCTGGAACCCTTCCAGTGATTCTCCCCAGGATCGATTGATACCATCTTACTACTCCTAGTGAGAATCATAGCATTCAATTACATCTATCCCATAGATGAAAACACAGGATTTAGGAGGTATCAATTTGATCCTATATGGAGAATCATTGTGATAAGCGGAGATTGACCGAGCGTAGCATAGGAAACTCTTTCCCTATCAAGAGTATGTCATCCACGTACTCTACGAGGATCACTACCATACTCCCTACTACCATTTTGTATATACAAGGTTCATTTACCATTTTGATGATTTCAAACTGTTTGACTACCACATCAAAACAGATGTTCCAACTCCGTGATGCCTGCTTCATCACATAAAACATCTTGCACACGTTTCCGCTGCTCCCACTGTTTACGATGCCCTCTGGCTGTGTTCTTATAGACGTTCTCTTCTAAATCACTATTTAGAAAAGTAGTCATGGCACCCAACCACCAGATATCGTAGTCATGGTATGTAGCAATGGCAAGTAGGATCTGGATGGACTTAAGCATAGTCCCTGGAAAAGATTTCATCATTATCCACGCCTGGTCGATGACGAAAAACCTTTAACAAGTCTATCTTTGAAAATCTCAACTTTTCCATCTACACCAAGTAATCTTCTCAAGATATACTTGCTCCTGATGGGGATTTAACCCTTCAGATATAGCAGCTAAAGTCCATACTTTGCTGGTGTACATGGATTCCATCTCAGATCGCTAAAGCATCCAGCCATTCTTACAGAGTCTTTACTCTCGATGGCCTGCTCGAAAATAGTTGGGTCATCATCTCATGATGCATTCCTCGCTCCCACTGTCAACGAGAAACCGAGGTATCTCTCAGGCGGATGAGGAACCCTACCAGATCGGCGGAGAGGCTGAGGTTCGTCGGGAACTGTTGAATCCTTTGGTTCTGTCAAATCATCAGCTGCAGTTTTGTATAGCTGGAACCTTTCCAGTTCTACAGAACTGACCTTGCCTCGATCTTGTCCGGATTTTGCTTTAGACATAGGCCGGACAATCCTAAATCTTAACTTACTTAACAGATAGGCTCTTCCCACACCATATCTCATATGGAGTGGTAGGCACAGATTTGATTCGAACCTAATTCAATAGGTATGCAGCTTCTCAAGTGCACAACCCCTAAAAGGAAATAAGAAACTCAGCAGTACTCATCATAGAGCAGACCATATCTAATACGGTGCGATTGCTCCGCCCTGATACACCGTTGTGCTATGGTGTATTCAGAGGAGTAATACTGAGAGAGAATCTCGTTTTCCTTTAGAATAGTCCAGGAATGCCATGCACAAGTATTCTCCTCCCTGATCTTATCATGGGACATAATACTTATACCTGTATTGGTTCTCTACTTCTAGCTTATATTCTGTGAACATCTCAAAAGGTTCGGACCTATGTTTCAACAGGAACATATGACTGAATCTTGAGAGATTATCAGAGAATATAAGGAAGTATAAAGAACCAGTCCTGGCATGTGTAGACAGGAGACCTTACATACATCATCATGTATCAATCCCAAGAGTTCATTAACTCTTTCTCTGTTTCCAATAAACAGGGCTATGGTCATCTAATCTTTGTGACATGGCTGGCAAGTTTCACAAGATGTAAATTCAAACTGATTTAAATATGCATCTAAAATGTAAATTCAGCAAGTCGGGTCTCATTGATATGACCTAGTCTACAATGCCTCAAGAAGGATCCGTTCATTTTTGAACTCTTCCTCTTATGTGTGTTCTGTATACTAGGAACTGTAGTTTGATTTAGAACATTAATGCTTTTAGATAACGTGCCTGAACCGATCAACTTTTGATATAGGAAATGTTCCAAACATTATCCAACAATACAAAATTTTATCATTTCTTTACTTGTAAAGAGACTGATATGATTTTGTATATCAGGTTCGGTATCTAATAACATTCGTTCAGAATCAATGTATTGGTAATACAGGGTGACAGTGACCAACAGACTTGGCTGCAACACTTGCCCCGTTTTCTGTCTCATGAAACTTATCACCCGTTCTCAGTTTTTCTACCTTTTTGTAGCCCTATGTAACAGATTACTTATCTGGGATCCTGATCTGGTATCAAATACCCAGGATGCAGAGGATACTGAGAAACAGTTCTGTGTAACGAACATACCCGAAGGAGATGCATCATATGCACTTTCTTCGTTTGGGCGGCATAGGAATTCTGGTATTCCCCTATTTCCTGCTCTGTCTTGTAACAATTATAAGTTGGAGCGGGACCAACGTTCCCCAGCTCAGTATAACAAGCGGGTTCGGTCAATATCCGTATTATTATCTTGATTAAGGTGTGATATGGTCGCTACCAGGAGAGAGAGAGAAGAAAACATTCGGCGTGCGCTTTTGCAAGATTAGATTGGTTATATATTTATCTAATCAGGATGGCTCCCACTGTTTTTATCAAATCTTCCTTCAAACCTTAAAAGGAAAGACTAGCCGGGATTAATTACACTCTACAAGTTCGCTAATCTTTCAGCCAGGCCAGTGTCGGTACTTTGAAGGAGGTTCCCCGTGCTTTCGCACGGACCTAATTACAGTAAACCTCGTTTTCCCAGAGGTGTAACCCCGTTGACATCTTTCTAGACACCTACTTGATCGGCTAATTGCAAAGTGCAAAACTCTCCCAGGAGTAACAATTACTCGCAGTGAGTATCGGGATCCAACTATCACATAGAAGGTATGCAATCTCATTGCAAATTTCAACACTTGAAACTCCCGATAATGGTTTTTACCCCTAGCACTTATGACCTTAACTAAGGTCAACAAATCATAAGTACTAGTCAAGTTCTACCCGTCATTTCGTGACTAACTAGACCCACCCACATGACCCTTAACTAAGGTCAACAAAGTCACGCGACTGTCCTAACTAATCGCATCATATGCGGTGTAGGAAGACATCACTTAGCTACCGTACACTGTGCCTTAACTAAGATCAACAAACACAGCACGAATACTAAGTACTCTACTTCCTAAAATGACGGAGGGTTGCGGCTGGTTTTTAAGAAAACCTTTAACGCTTTGAACTTGATCTCGTTACGGAATCAAATGGTTTTTAAATGGAATGTTTTTTAGGCTTTTCTAGTTTTGCTAAAGGGGTCACTCCCGGTGAAGGGATCGTCGGCCCTTTCCTCGTCGAATGAGGTGCGGGATATATCACATATATCACTGTGCAAAGCGGAAACTATAGAAGCGGTCAAAGACAAACCGAGGGTTGTAGCATCTGCCAGTTATTGCTAAAGGAGTCACTCCCGGTGAAGGGATCTCGGTCCTTTCCTCATCGAATAAGGTGCAGGATGTTCTATAATGAACACCGCGATGCAAAGCAAGAACTGTAGCTACCAGTTTATATTTTGAAATTCGATTCCACAACATCAATTAGGTTTATTTTCTTTCATTAATCTCATTAATGAATATCCCATCATTTAAGTCCACCTAAACATCACAGATAAATACGACGTACACTTATGCCATCCGCATTCGCCTCGATGTCCCCTCGTACACCGTTAGGTTAGGTAACTAACGACAGAGCGGGGCAGGGCTAGCGCGGGTGTAAAACATAAGTAACGTCTATATAATATATCATATATACTATATACTATATCTATCTGAACAAACCGCATGATCACATCACATATAACGCAGCAGAAAATATCATATGAAATATTGGATATACTAGGACGTCTGTGTTTTCAATACGAGCCAGTATAAAACACGGATTCCACGGTCATAATGAATAGCCAATCCCACACCCCTAGACCCCTACGAGAGCGGCAAGCAACCCTACCAATTCTAGGGTTAGGAGACCCGGACTCGACTCCTCGAGTTGGTCTCCCACTGGACCCCAGAACCCGGTTACTTGTGCTCCCCTCCTTGGGTCTATCCTAGTGCAGAAAAGTAAATAATATAAAAAATGTGACATCTTCCGCAACCTGGAAGTGCCCCAATAAAAGAATATTACATACAAGTTTTTACATGAATGAAAATGAAAAACACTCATCTCACATAAAAAAAAAACCCCGGCTATTCAAACACGACGATCCAATATAACATATCCAGCAACACATAACATCACATGTCATCAACGTAAGTAAATATGCACATCCCAATTGTCGTTGACATATAGCAACGAAACCGGCGATATCACATATTACACTTACGGTCACAGAAAAGAAAGTGTAAAACTACAACAGTTGGAATCCGCAATCTCTTTAGACATCACATGCCTAATCAAATGAATTCTTTAAACATCGCATGCCCAACAATTATAAACCCCTCATTTCAGTCTCATTATCGAAAACACTTTTCAATACCAAGTCGGGCAATTCAACAAGATTCCCGACATCCTGATCGAATGCTCGTCGCAAACTTTAGTAAGCGGCCGCACCCCCGATACCGTCGACGAAGTGCACTAAGGCGGAACACCGCTACCGCGAGCACCCGAACGGATGCTTTCGGCAACGGGGTTCTCCAACAGTCACTTGGTCGGGGCTATGGGGCATGGCTATCTATTAAGTTTACCGGCGAGTATCCGCGTACGCTACGTGATTGCGACGGACTTTTGATCGCATCAAAATTCCGTGGCAACCGATCAAGTGAGACTAAACTGCTATGTTTATAACATTCATTCAGTTATCTCATAACTACTTGTGAATTCCAAATGTTGTATCACATTCCGGGTAAATAGAAAATGTTAAACTTTCCGATCGAACAATCGAACACCCAAGTTTTCCCGATACAGTCCAACACATGAAATAAGTCTAACAACATTCAGTTCGTGCCTCAGTACCAACGGTCCAGCCGTAGAAGGGTCAAGCCAACGCCTCACATGTGGCACGCCATACTGCCCCAAACCCTAAGGTTCAAAGGGTAGTTCAAGACGGTCACATAATCGAGTTAAGGTTTGTTGTCTTCTAGAGGGACCATCGCATTACTTGCACTACTTAGAACGTCGTTAAACTACGGAAAAGTCCAACAATTGGAAATTTCCCGGCAGGGGGAAAAATGGGTATTTATATCCGGTCGAACTTTTTAACATATTCCAAAATTATCCGGAAAACACATAGACACAGTTTGAAAATCCGATCGAATCGACGAACTCCCAATACAACCCAGAAAACTCAACTCTTGAGTTTAGATTAAAAATTCGCAGGAAAACCAGCACTAAAAAAATAGGAATTACTGTGCAGAAATCAACTGAAGAAGGGATTAATTGGCCGCGGAACCGCCGCATTAGCCATGCTAATGCCGCGGTTCCACCGCTCTTTGGTGGAATCAGGTTGTCGAAATTCACAGTAATTCTTAGATATTCCTGCTTATTTTTCTGCATATTTTTAATCTGGAAAAAACCCAGTTGTTGAAAAATGTACAGAGAGCAATTTTGATTTTAGGGTTTCGGTTCGATCGGACTTCTAACTCCGTCTGTGCATCGCCTAAGGCTCTAACTAGGCTCTGATACCACTGTAGGGTTCCTAGGAACACTAATGAAGTCTCACAAGGCATCAAACATGGCTAATTCAAATTTTTACAAGTGCCTACAAACCCTAAAACGGATCGTTAACTAGATATATAGGCGATGCAAGCATGTAAACGAATTAAATGCTAAAGGAAAGTGACTACAACCTTTGTAGATCCGGTCCACCACTTACTAAGCTTCGCGACGATGTCCCTCCGCTGTCTAAGTCGGATCCCGAACTCTAGCATCGGCTTCATCAAAGAAATGGGCGGGCTTGATCGTCGGCTTCGATGCCGAAGATGATCTACGTCGAGGCATCACAAGATCAAACTCCGACTTCACCAAGTCATGAAACTTGTGAAGAAAACACCCTATACTACTTGGAAAGAGGTAGAGGATGAAGAAATAGGAAGTGGGTTCACTTTAGAATTGGATTTCTCACTCATTTTGGCAAGTTGCCATTAATGGTTGCAAGCTTTTTCCTTTTGTTGAAGAAGAAGAAGATGAAGAAAAAGAATATGATAAGTTATTAAAATATAAAATAAAAATGATACTTATCATATCTTTTACCTTAGTTAGGTGTAGAGAATTGACTAAGGTTAGTTTGAAGGGTTAGGGTTAAGCATGAAGACAAAATGGTCACTTAGTCAAAGTTTCAAGAAACTTCAACAAGCAAACAAAAACAAGCCACCATTTTCTTTTCTTTTTCCAAAAAGAAATAAATAAATAAATCAATAAATAGATAAAAGAATAAGTAAATAAAATGCAACCCTAACCATTCATATAATCATGGTCAATTCTTTACACAAACCCAAGCTTGCATGTATCATCAAACATGATACAATCTTGTGCACAAAAGTATATCTCATATACAACTTGTGCATATTAAGTGAGTAAATCCATTTAAAGTGAACCAATACTAGTTAATGCAAAGTAATATATCAAATATATAATTATACATTAAATCATTAAATCAACACTTGATTCAATGATCCGGTCATGTCGCATGTAACCGGCTAGTATCCAATGTATCGGCTTATCGAGTCAATCCTTGATTCGATAACTAGGTTATATCGCATACAACCATTCGACACATTCATCGCGAGAATGAAATACGGTATCACATACACGCATTATTCTCGGTCCCGCACATATCTCATATGCGCTCCTATTTCGTTTCGCTTGAGCCAGGAAACCTCTGTGTAGGACTCTAAAGACTCGTCAATACGCCGGCAGCAGATGATGATCATATCAAACACCCACAAGCCGCAAGCGGTCTGCTAAACGTAACGGCCATCCGGGTATTGAGCGATCAGAAGATCGACGAGCAAGCCCGCTCACACTCCTGTGAATCCAACCAGTAACACTTACCGTACAGTCCGATCTGTTCGTCTGATATGTCGCATATCTCGCCTAAGGGTGGTAAACGTCAGACCCCAATAGCTTGATAAGTCATGCCGACGTAGGGTCCATAACATTCGTGAAACTACTGATAACTCTTACCAGTATATCACTGCAACCCTGGCCAGGGATTTTCTGTTATGGCCAGTCGTGCATAGCGCAACATCAACCCCCAATACCGGGAGAGACGAATCCCCTCCTATCGCTCATTGCCTCCTTGTGAATCGGGACTGTACCCAAAAACCACCTGTTTGCACGACTCAGTAGAGCCGTGGTAGGGTGGAAATCAAAGCACAGTGGGAGACACACAAGACTCTATGACGATCTCGGGTCAACAGACTAAGCTGTACCAGTGTCACCAGAGAACTGCCATCTAACGTGAGGTATAATACCATCTGGGAGTTCTCGGCGAGTCCGTTCATTGTACCCAGTCTCCACTGAGCACCCGTATACCATCTCTGATGTCAAACACCAATGGATATGGGATCATCCATCGCCCATCATATGGGTCGAGAAGATATACGCTAGTCTACTCTGGAATATCGATGCCCCGTCTCGATATTCCCACGACTAGGAACATTGAAGAATGTACTCATGGACTACCCAGGCCCCACTAGTATGATCTGCATCATAGTCCTGGAAGTCGAGTACACATCCTAAGGGCTTTATCAACATGTAATCAGAGAGACATGAAGTATACATGTTTGGATAAAGAGCAACCAGATAGCGTACTATCATGTCGAGCAAGAAAGTCCTACCTATATATGTCGCAGCATCCATTACAATATACATCCAATGTACAGTAATGGCCTCTAGGGCATACATATAACTAACACAAGTTTCATGACTTGGTGAAGTGGGAGCTTGATCTTGTGATGCCTCGACGTAGATCATCTTCGGCATCGAAGCCGACGACCAAGCCCGTCCATTTCTCCGATGAAGCCGACGCTAGAGCCCGGGATTCGATTTGGACAGCAAGGAGACTTCATCATGGAGCTATGGAGGTGGAGAACCGGATCTACAAAGGTTGTATTTCCGTTCCCTTAGTTAAGTTGTTAACTAGTTGCATGTTTCGCCTAAAATTCAAGTTAACGATCCGTATTAGGTTTTCTCGGCACATGTAAAATTTGAATTTGGCATGGTTGATGCCTTGTGAGACCTCTAGTGTGTGTCTAGGAACCCTACAGTGGTATCATAGCCTAGCTAGAGCCTTAGGCGAAGTGTAGACGGAGTTTGAAGTCCGATCGACCCGAAACCCTAACTCAAAAATGCTCTCTGGAAATTTTCTGAAAATTTAGATTTTTGTGAATTAAAAATTGCTAAAAAATTCAGCAGGGTCTTATTTGAATTATTGTGAAATTCGTGGGGCTAATTCATCTAAAGCGCGGCGGAACCGCGGCACAAGCATGGCTTGTGCGGCGGTTCCGCGGCCATTTTGTCACATTATTTTATGAATTTTGCACGGTAATTCATGTTTTCAGGTGCTGAGTTTTCTGGGAATTTTTAATTTGAACTCAAGAGTTGAGTTTTCTGGGGTGTTTTGGAGCTTAGATGATTCGATCGGATTATCAGACTTTGTCTTAGTGGCTTTCCGGATATTTTAGAATATGTTAAAAAGTTCGACCGGATATACATACCCACCTTTTCCCCTGTCGGAAAAATTCCAAGTGTTGGATTTTTCTGTGGTTTAAGGACGTTCTAAGTAGTGCAAGTAACGCGATGGTCCCTCTAGAAGACAACAAACCTTAACTCGATTATGTGACCATCTTGAACTGCCCTTTGAACCTTCGGGTTTGGGGCAGTACGGCGTACCACATGTGAGGCGTTGGCTTGACCCTTCTACGGCTGGACCTTTGGTACTGAGGCATGAACTGGATGTTTTTAAACTTGTTTCATGTGTTGATCTGTTTCGGGAAAACTTAGGTGTTTGACTGTTCGATCCGAAAGTTTAACATTTTCTATTTATCTCGAATGCGATACAATAATTGGAATTCACAAGTAGTTATGAGATAACTGATTTGAATGTTATAAACATAGCACTTTAGTCTCACTTGATCGGTTGCCACGGAATTTTGATGTGATCAAAAGTCCGTCGCAATCACGTAGCGTACGCGGATACTCGCCGGATAAACTTAATAGACAGCTACACCCCTTAGCCCCGACCAAGTGACTATAGGAGAACCCCGTCGCCGAAGCATCCGTCCGGGTGCTCGCTGTAGCGGTGTTCCGCCTTGGTGCACTTCGTCGATGGTATCGGGGGTGCGGCCGTCTACTGAAGTTTGCGACGAGCATTCGATCAGGATGTCGGGAATCTTGATGAATTGCCCGACTTGATATTGAAAAGAGTTTTCGATAATGAGACTAAAATGCGGTGTTTATAATTGTTAGGCATGCGATGTCTAAGGAATTCATTTGATTAGGCATGCGATGTCTATGGATGTTGCGGATTCCAACTATTGTAGTTTTACACTTTCTTTTCTGTGACCGTAAGTGTAATATGTGATATCGCCGGTTTCGTTGCTATATGTCAACGACAATTTGGATACGCATGTTTACTTACGTTGATGACATGTGATATTATGTGTTGCTGGATATGTTATATTGGATCGTCGTGTTTGAATAGCCGGGGGTTTTTATGTGAGACGAGTGTTTTTCATTTTCATTCATGTAAAAACTTGTATGTAATATTCTTTTATTGGGGCACTTCCAGGTTGCGGAAGATGTCACCCTTTGTATATTATTTACTTTTCCGCACTAGGATAGACCCAAGGAGGGGAGCATAAGTAACCGGGTTCTGGAGTCCAGTGGGAGACCAACTCGAGGAGTCGAGTCCGGGTCTTCTAACTCTAGAATTGGTAGGGTTGCTTGCCGCTCTCGTAGGGGTCGAAGGGTGTGGGTTTGGCTATTCATCGCGACCGTAGAATCCGTGTTTTATACTGGCTCGTATTGAAAACACGGACGTCCTAGTATATCCAATGTTTCATATGTTTCTTCTGCTGCGATATCTGTGATGTGATCATGTGATATGTTCTGTGATGGATACATTATATAGTATATATGATATATTATATAGACGTTACTTATGTTTTACACCCGCGCTAGCCCTGCCCCGCTCTGCCGTTAGTTACCTAACCTAACGGTGCACGAGGGGACATCGAGACGAATGCGGATGGCATAAGTGTACGTCGTATTTATCTGTGATGTTTAGGTACTTTAAATGATGGGACTTCATTAATGTGATTAATGAAAGTAAAAGAAACCTAAAGATGTTGTAGAATCGAATTTCAAAATAAAAAAAAAGGTAGCTACAGTTCTTGCTTTGCACAGAGGTATATGTGATATATCCTGCACCTTATTCGATGAGGAAAGGACCGAGATCCCTTCACCGGGAGTGACTCCTTTAGCAATAACTGGCAGATGCTATACACTCGGTTTGTCTTTTGATTGCTTTTAAGAGTTTTTGCTTTGCACAGTGATATATATGATATATCCCGCACCTCATTCGACGAGTAAAGGACCGACGATCCCTTCACCGGGAGTGACTCCTTTAGCAAAACTAGAAAAGCCTAAAAAACACTCCATTTTAAAATCATTTGATTCTATAACGATATCAAGTTCATTACGCAATAGGTTTTCAGAAAAACCTGTCGTAGCCCTCCGTCATTTCAGATAAGTCATGTTTAGTATTCGTGCTGCGTTTGTTGACCTTGTCAAGGCGCAGTGTGCGGTAGCTAACCAGTATTTATCTGCTTATGCATATGATGCAGATTGGGTTAGGGTAGTCGTGCGGCCTTGTTGACCTTGTCAAGGGTCGTGCGGGTGGGTTTGATTCAATCAAGAAATGGAGGGTTGAACTTGACTTACGGTCTATGGTTTGTTGACCTTGCCAAGGTCATAGATCGTTTGGGGCAAAATATTATCGGGAATTTCAAGTGTTGAAATTTGCAATGAGATTGCATACCTTCTATGAGATAGTTGGATCCCGATACCCACTGCGAGTAAGAGTTACTCCTGGGAGAGTTTTACACATTGCAACTAGCCGATCAAGTAGGTGTCTAGAAAGATGTCAACGTGGTTACGCCTCTGGGAAAGCGAGGTTTACATTAATTAGGTTCGTGCGAAAGCACGGGGGACCTCCCTCAAAGTACCGACACTGGCCTGGCTGAAAGATTGGCGAACTTGTAGTGTGTAATTAATCCCGGCTAGTCTTTCCTTTTTGGGTTTGAAGGAAGATTTGATAAAAAGCAGTGGGAGCCATCCTGATTAGATAAAATAATAACCAATCTATTCTTGCAAGAGCGCACGCTGAGTGTTTTCTTCTCTCTCTCTCCAGGTAGCGACCATATCACGCCTTAATCAAGATAATAATACGGGTGTATTGACCGAACCCGCTTGTTATACTGAGCTGGGGAACGTTGGTCCCGCTCCAACTTATAATTGTTATAAGATAGAGCAGGAAATAGGGGATTACCAGAATTCCCGTGCCACCCAAACGAAGAGAGTGCATGCTGATGCATCATCTTTGGGTGTGTTCTTTATACAGAACTGTTTCTCTATTCTCTACGTCCTAGGTATTTGATACCGGATCAGGATTCCAGATATGTAATATGTTACATAGGGCTACAGAAAGGTAGAGAACTGAGAACGGGTGATAAGTTTCATGAGGCAGAAAACGGGGCAAGTGTTGCAGCCAAGTCTGTTGGTCACTGTCACCCTGTATTACCAATACATTGATTCTAAACGAATGTTATTAGATACCGAACCTGATATACAAAATCATATCAGTCTCTTTATTAGTAAAGAAACGATATAATTTTGTATTGTCGGATAATGTTTTGAACATTTCCTATATCAAAAGTTGATCGGTTCAGGCACGTTATCTAAAAGCATTGATGTTCTAAATCAAACTACAGTTCTTAGTATACGGAACACACACAAGAGGAAAAGTTCAGAAATGAACAAATCCTTCTTGAGGCATTGTAGACTTGGTCATATCAATGCGACCCGACTAGCAGAAGTTACTTGTAGATGCATATTTAAATCAGTTTGAATATACATCTTGTGAAACTTGCCAGTCATGTCACAAAGATATAATGACACCAGCTCTGTTTATTGGAAACAGAGAAAGAGTTAGTGAACTCTTGGGATGATACATGTTGATATATAAAGGTCCCCTGTCTACACTTGCCAAGACCGGTTCTTTATACTTCATTACATTCTCTGATGATTTTTCGAGATTCAGAACTATGTTCCTGTTGAAACACAAGTCCGAACCTTTTGAGATATTCACAGAATATAAGTTAGAAGTAGAGAACCAAAATACGGGTATAAGTATTATGTCCTATGATGAGATCAAGGAGGAGAATACTTGAGCACGAAATTCTTGGACTTTTCTAAAAGAGAATGAGATTCTCTCTTTGCATTACTCCTCCGTATACACCATAGCACGATGGTAAATCGGGGCGGAGCAATCACACCCTATATGATAAGGTGTGCTCTATGATGAGTACTACTGAGTTACCTATTCCTTTTTGGGAGTTATGCACTTGAGAAGCTGCAAACCTATTGAATAGGGTTCAAATCAAATCAGTTGCCTACCACTTCATATTTGATATGATAAGGGAAGAGCCCATCTCTTAAGTTAGTTAAGATTTGAGGTTGTCCAGCCTATGTCTGAAAAGAAAAATCCGGACAAGCTCGAGGCAAGATCTGTTATGTAGAACTGGAAATGTTCCAGCTATACAAACTGCAGCTGATGATTTGAAAGAACCAAAGGATTCAGTAGATTCCAACGAACCTCAGCCTCTCCGCCGATCTAGTAGGGTTCCTCACCCACCTAAGAGATATTTCGGTTTCTCTATGACAGTGGGAGCGAGGATTGCATCATGAGATGATGACCCAACTAGTTTCGAGCAGGCCATCAGGAGTGCGACTCTGTAAGAATGGCTGGATGCTTAGCAATCTGAGATGGAATCCTTATACACCAACAAAGTATGGACTTTGGTTGCTTTATCTGAAGGGTTAAATCCCCATCAAGAGCAAGCATATCTTGAGAAGATTACCTGTGTAGATGGAAAAGTTGAGACTTTTAAAGCTAGACTTGTTAAAGTTTTTCGTCATCGACCAGGCGTGGATAATGATGAAACCTTTTCCAGGGGCCTATGCTTAAGTCCATCCAGATCCTACTTGCCACGGCTACATACCATGACTACGATATCTGGTGGTTGGGTGTCATGACAGCTTTTCTAAATGATGTTTTAGAAAAAGGCGTCTATAAGTACACACCCAGAGGGCTTCGTAAACAGTGGGAGCAGCGGAAACGTGTACAAGATGCTTAATAGGATAAAGCAGGCATCACGGAGTTGGAACATCTGTTTTGATGTAGTAGTCAAATAGTTTGACTTCATCAAAATGGTAGATGAACCTTGTATATACAAAAAGGTAGTAGGGAGTATGGTGATGATCCTCGTAGATTACGTGGATGGCATACTCTTGATAGGGAAGGAGTTTCCTATGCAACACTCGGTCAATCTTCGCTTATCACAATGATTATCCATATAGGATCAAAGTGATACCTCCAAAATCCTGGGTTTTGGATCTATGAGATAGATCTAATTGGATGTTAGGAGACTCACTAGCTGTAGTGAGATGGTATCAGTTGATCCTGGGGAGAATCACTAGAAAGGTTCCAAGGTGATAAGGACGACTGAATGTCAGTCATAGGCATTGTCTTTACCCTTAGTAAAGGAACGGTATGTTAGAAGAGTTCCAAGCTAAATACCGTGGCATACTAGACGATAAAGGCAGGATACATAGCTACTTAAGATGCTACCAAAGAGGCAGTCTGGATGTATATTTGTTCATGAGATGAACTTAGTTCCTCCTATTGTGTGACAATGGAGTTGTGGCTTATGCCAAGGAACCCCGGTCCCATCAGTGATCCAGACATATTCTAAGGCAGTGTCACCCGATCATGGAGATGGTTGATCTCCTAGGGGATCAAGGTTAGGAGAGTAGACTCAGAGGACAACACGGCGGATCCACTCACAAAGACCTTTTCCCAGAGAGAAACTTTTATGGGATGGTTGAGAATGAGATACTGCAACCACTGCTATCAGATGGCCCTAGTGCAAGTGGGAGATTGTTAGTTATATGTATACCCTAGAGGCCATTACTATACATAGGATGTATATTGTAGTGGATGCTTGGACATATATAGGGAGGACTTTCTTGCTCGACATGATAGTATGCTATCTGGTTGCTCTTTACCTTAACGTGTATACTGATTGTCTCTCTGTTACATGTTGGTAAAGCCCTTAGGATGTGTACTTGACTACCTGGACTATGATGCAGATCATACTAGTGGGGACATGGTAGTCCATAAGTACATCCTTCAAGGTCCCTAGTCGTGGGTGTATCGAGATAGGGCATCGATATACTAGAGTAGACTAGCGTATACCTTCTCGACCCATACAGATGGGCGATGGATGATCCCATATCCATTGGTGTTTGACATCAGAGATGATATACGGGTGCTCAGTGGAGACTGGGTACACTGCTCGGACTCGCCGAGAACTCCCAGATGGTATTATACCTTACGTCAGATGGCAGTTTTCTGGTGACACTGGTACAGAGTTGTTTGTTGACCCGAGATCGTCATAGAGTCTTGTGTGATTCCCACTGTGCTTTGATTTCCACCTTACCACGTCCAAGAGGGCGTGCAAAATGGTGGTTTTTGGGTACAGTCCCGAATCACATGGAGGCAATGAGCGATAGGAGGGGATTCGTCTCTCCCGGTATAGGGAGTTGATGTTGCGCTGTGTTCGATTGGCTATAACCGGAAATCCCTGGCCAGGGTTGCTGAGATTTACTGGTAAGTGTTACCTGTAGTTTCTCGAACTGTTATATACCTCATATCGACACGACTTATCGAGCTGTTGGGGTCTGACGTTTACCACCCCTAGGCGAGATATGCGACATATCAGACGAACAGACCGGACTGTACGGTAAGTGTTACTGGTTGGATTCACATGAGTGTGAGCGGGCTTGCTCGTCGATCTTCTTATCGCTCAATACCCGGGTGGCCGTTACGTTTAGGAGACCGCTTGCGGCTTATGGGTGTTTGATATGATCATCGTCTGCTGCCGGCGTATTGACGAGTCTTTAGAGTCCTACACAGAGGTTTCCTGGCTCAAGCGAAACGAAATAGGAGCGCATATGAGATATGTGCGGGACGGAGAATAATACCAGTATGTGATACTGGATTCTATTTTCGCGATTTGTATCATCGGCAGGTTATATGTGATATAGCCGGGTTACCGAATCAAGTGTTGATTCGATACATTGATACACTTAATACTAGTCGGTTGTATGCGATATGACCGGATCATTAAATCAAGTGTTGATTCAATGATTTAATGTTTAATTATATATATTTGATATATTACTTAGCATTAACTAGTATTAGTTCACTTTAAATGGATTTTCTCACTTGATGTGCACAAGCTGTATATGTGATATACTTTTGTGCACTTGTTTGTATCATGTTTGATGATACATGCTCACTTGGGTTTGTGTAAAGAATTAAACCATGGTTAAGTTGATGATTAGGGTTTACATTTTTCTTATTCATTTATTTATTTTTCATTTTGGAAAGATAAATAAGAAATGGTGGCTTTCTTTGTTTGCTTGTTGAAGCTTCATGAAGCTTTGAACAAGTCCACCATTTTTGTCTCATGCTTAACCCTAACCATTCACTTTAACCTTAGTTTATTCTCTACATCTAACCATGGTTCAAATTATGATAAGAATGATCTATTTTCTATTTTCTCATTATTCTTATCATATTCTTTTCTTCATCTTCTTCTTCTTGAATAAAGAAGAAAGCTTGCCTCCATCAATGGCAACTTGAGAAAAAGAGTGAGAAATCCAATTCTAAAGTGAACCCACCTCCTATTTCTTCATCCTCTACCTCTTGCCAAGTAGTATAGGGTGTTTTCTTCACAAGTTTCATGACTTGGTGAAGTGGGAGCTTGATCTTGTGATGCCTCGACGTAGATCATCTTCGGCATCGAAGCCGACGACCAAGGCCGCCCATTTCTCCGATGAAGCCGACGCTAGAGCCCGGGATTCGATTTGGACAGCAAGGAGACTTCATCATGGAGCTATGGAGGTGGAGAACCGGATCTACAATGGTTGTATTTCCGTTCCCTTAGTTAAGTTGTTAACTAGTTGCATGTTTCGCCTAAAATTCTAGTTAACGATCCGTATTAGGATTTCTCGGCACATGTAAAATTTGAATTTGGCATGGTTGATTCCTTGTGAGACCTCTAGTGTGTGCCTAGGAACCCTACAACCAAAGAGGCAGTCTAGGTGTATATTAGTTCATGAGATGAACTCCGTTCCTACCGTTGTGTGACAATGGAGTTGTGGCTTATGCCTACGATCGCCCGTCCCATCAGTGATCCAGACATATTCTGAGGCAGTGTCACCTGATCATGGAGATGGTTGATCTCCAAGGGATCAAGGTCAGGAGAGTAGACTCAGAGGACAACACGGCGGATCCACTCACAAAGGCCTTTTCCTAGAGAGAGACTATTATGGGATGGTTGAGTATGAGATACTACAACCACTGTTATCAGATGGCCCTAGTGCAAGTTGGAGATTGTTAGTTACATGTATGCCTTAGGGGCCATTACTATACATGATATGTATATTGTAGTGGATGCTTAGACATATATAGGGAGGACTTTCTTGCTCGACATGATAGTATGCTATCTGGTTACTCTTTGCCTTAACGTGTACACTGATTGTCTCTCTGTTACATGTTAGTAAGCCCTTAGGATGTGTACTTGACTACCTGGATTATGATGCGGATCATACTAGTGGGGACATGGTAGTCCATAAGTACATCCTTCAAGGTCCCTAGTCATGGGTGTATCGAGACGGGGCATCGATATACCAGAGCAGACTAGCGTATGCTTTCTCGACCCATATAGATGGGCGATGGATGATCCCATATCCATTGGTGTTTGACATCAGAGATGATATACGGGTGCTCAGTGGAGACTGGGTACACTGGACGAACTCGCCGAGAACTCCCAGATGGTATTAGACCTAACGTCAGATGGCAGTTCTCCGGCGACACTGGTACAGGTTAGTCTGTAGACCCGAGATCGTCATAGAGTCTTGTGTGATTCCCACTGTACTTTGATTTCCGCCTTACCACGTCCAAGAGGGCGTGCAAAACGGTGGTTTTTGGGTACAGTCCCGAGTCACATGGAGGCAATGAGCGATAGGAGGGGTTTCGTCTCTCCCGGTATTGGGGGTTGTTGTTGCGCTATGCTCGATTGGCCATAACAGGGAAGTCCCTGGCCAGGGCTGGTTTAGAGATTTGCTGGTAAGTGTTACCAGTAGTTTCTCGACCCGTTATGAGCCTCATATCGGCATGACTTATCGGTTATTGGGGTCTGACGTTTACCACCCTTAGACTTGGTATGCAACATATCAGACGAGGAGACAGGACTGTACGGTAGTGTCACTGTCAGGCTTTTTGCAGGAGTTGGAGCGGGCTTGCTTGCTGATCTTCTGATCGCTCAATACCCGGGTAGTCGTTACGTCCAGCTAGTACCGCTGACGGCTTGTGGGTGCTTGATGTGATCATCACCTACTGCCGGCGTATTGACGGGTCTTTTGAGTTCTACATAGAAGTTTTACTGGCTCAGGCGAAACGAAAATAGGAGCGCATATGTGATATGTGTGGGACCGAGAATAATGCGATTATGTGATACCATATTCTATTCTTGCGATATTTGTGTCAATCGGTTATTTGTGATATAACCAGGTTATCGAATCAAGAGTTGATTCGATAAGGCGTTACATTGGATGTTAGTCGGTTATATGAGATATAACCGAATTATTAAGTCAAGTGTTGATTTAATAATTTGGTGTATAATTGTATATGTGATATGCTAATTTACATTAGCTAACATTGGTTCACTTAAGCATTTATTTTTATCACTTGCGCACAACTTAATATATATGTGATATAAATTTAAATGTGTTCATTTTGTATCATGGTTGTCGATACAACTTACATGGGTGTATAAGACTTATACCATACTAATTATAGTGTTAGGTTTTTATATTTAAAGTAATTCTAAAATTAGTGGATGATGAGCTCACATACATGAAGCTTCATGAAGCTTATGGTTGCATTGACTTAGTTTACTAGTTTTGGATTACTTAAGATATTAAGTAACCTAACCATTATAATGTAGCCATCGTTATGTCTCTACATGAGTTAGTATATAATACCCACTCACCCATGGTTAGCTCTCTCTCTCTCTTGATTAGTTTTCATTCTCATTTTGAGCTCATCTTCTTCCTCCTTCAAATTCTTGCTAGGGTTTGAAAAAGAGAGAGAAACATAGTGAGAAAAGAAATTCTAAAGTGTACCCATTTCCTATTTCACCATCGTCTACTAGACTAGCACTTTAGTTTAGGGTGTTTGCTTCACTAATTCTTTAGATAGTGAAGTAGAAGCTTGAGTTCGTATTCCCTCGACGTAGATCATCTTCGGCCTCGAAGACTTCAAGCAAAACCGTTGCCCTCTTCTCATAGAGCCGTCCAAGAGTCCGGAAGTTCGATGATCGCAGCGAAGAGACTATTACAAGGAGCTTATGAAGTGAAGGTCCGATCTACAAAGTTTGTATTTCGTATTCACTTAGTGTTAATGTGTTTAACATGCTAGTTTTCGCCTAATAGTCTAGAAAAGATCTTGTTTAGGGTTATTCGGCACGGCTAAAATTTTAATCGGGCATGGTTGATGCCTTGTAGAACCTTATTAGAGTGCCTAGAAACCCTACAATGCTAACACTCTAAACTAATAGGCTAAACTGGTATAGAATGATTGTGTGGTTTGTTATCTCACTTAAAAACCCTTTCTTTTTCCTTTTCCTCACACTCAAAGAAACTCAAGAAAGCTTGAAGAAGGAGGAAGATGAAGATGGCAAAGCATTTCTCAAGATAATGATAATTGTTATGTTTTAAAATAAAAACAAAAGGATATATATGTGAGACACTCTCACATCCAACCATGGTTAAAAAAATATCTAGATATTTTGTGATGAGTTAAAAGAACAAAGGAAATAAACCTAGGGTTAAGTCAATGGTCAACCCTAGAAGAGTATAGAAAGAATGAGTCATTTGTTATTTTCCTTTTTCTTTTATCTCAAAACAAAAATACACATATTAATTTGAACCATGTGAGTCTTGCATTGCCATCTTCCATGTATCATCAACCATGATACACTTGTATGTATGTATGTGTGCATACACATCATCACGTGTATGTATATACATATATGCATACATCCAGAAAGAAAAAGGTTTAATAAAAGTGAGCTAAAAGTTTTTATTAAATCAACACTTGATTTAATAAACCGGTCATATCACATACGACCCGACCAATAGTAAACGCCCGATTAATATACGGTATCTCATACACGCATTTAATCGAGCTTCCGCGCATATCTCATATGCATACCACATCGTTTTGCCTGAGCTAGGAAACTTCTGTGTGGGACTCTAGGACTCGTCAATACACCGGCAGTAGGTGATGATCACATCAAATACCCACAAGCCACAAGCAGTCAGCTAAACGTAACGGCCACCCGTGTATTAAGCGATCTTAAGAAAAACAAGCGAACCTGTCAAAACTCCATCAAGCCAACTGGCAACACTAACCGTATAGTCCGATCTCCTCGTCAGATATGCTGCATATCAAGTCTGGGGATGGAATCGTCGACCCCAATAACTCAATAAGTCATGCCGGTATATGGCTTATAACAGATCGAGAAACTACTGATAACACTTATCAGTAAATCTCAGCAACCCTGGCCAGGGACTTCCTGTTATAGCCAATCGAGCATAGCGCAACATCAACCTCCAATACCGGGAAAGATGAAAAACCCCTCCTATCGCTCATTGCCTCCATGTGCCTCGGGACAGTACCTAAAATCCACCTGCTTGCACGACTCAGTAGTGCCGTGGTAGGGTGGAGATCAAAGCACAGTGGGAGGACACACAAGGCTTTATGACGATCTCGGGTCTACAGACTAACCTGTACCAGTGTCACCTGAGAACTGCTATCCGATGTAAGATATAATACCATATAGGAGATCTCGGTGAGTCCGTTCAGTGTACCCAGTCTCTACTGAGCACCCGTATACAATCTTTGGTGTCAGCACACCAGATGGATATGGGATCATCCATCGCCCATCACATGGGACAAGAATCGTATATGCTAGTCTACTCTGGAATATCGATGCCCTATCTCGATACACCCATGACTAGGAACATTTCAAGGATATGCTTATAAACTATGGATGTCCCACTAGTATGATCCACATCATAATCCCAGTAGTCAAGCAAATATCCTAAGGGCTTTATCAATCATATCAAGATAAAGAGCAACCAGATAGCATACTATCATGTCAAGCAAGACTGTCCTCAGAATACACACACACACACACACACACACACACACACACACACACAAAAACCAGTACATACACTATCATATAATGACCTCTAGGGCATACATATATCCAACAATCTCCCACTTGCACTAAGGCCAGTTATTGACGTATCTCATACCCAACATCTCAAAAAGTCGCTCATGCTGCGGCTGAGGGAGGGCCTTGGTGAATGGATCCGCGGTGTTATCCTTCGTATCTACTCTCTTAATCTCGATCTCGTGGCGATCTACTATCTCTCGGATCAAATGATATCATCTCAGGATGTGTCTGGATTTCTGATGGGACCTGGGCTCTTTGGCCAACGACACAGCCCCGTTATTGTCACAATACAATGATATTAGATCAATAATGGTTGGAAATACTCCTAGCTCCGAGATGAACTTCCTTATCCCGACGGCTTCCTTAGCAGCATCATTTATAGCAATGTACTCAGCTTCCATCGTAGAGTCTGCAACGGTATCCTGTTTGGAACTCTTCCAACTCATCGTCCCTCCGTTGAGGATAAATGCAAACCCTGAGATAGACTTGTTGTCATCCTTATCACTTTGGAAACTCGAATCGGTAATGGCCTCCATTTAGAGATCCCCATTACCATATACCAAGAACAATTCTTTAGTCCTTCGTAAGTACTTAAGAATGTTCTTCACAACAGTCCAGTGATTCTCCCCTGGGTTTGACTGATACCTGCTTACTACACTCAGTGCATAAGCTACATCTGGGCATGTACATAACATTGCATACATTATTGATACTACGGCTGAAGCGTAGGGAATAATGCTCATGCGAGCTCTCTCTTCATCAGACTTTGGACAATCGTCCTTAGAGAGAGTGACTCTATGGCAAGCGGGTAAGGCACCCCGCTTGGAATCTTCCATACTAAACCCATTTAGGATGGTGTTGATGTACTTGGTTTGGGACAATCCTAATAACCATTTGGATCTATCCCTATAGATCCGAATGCCTAAAATGTACGTGGCATCTCCCAGGTCCTTCATGGTGAACCTTAGTGATAAGAATGATTTGACCGACTGTAGTATAGGAATGCCATTTCCTATTAGAAGAATGTCATCCACGTACAATACGAGGAATGCGACAGTTTTCCCTACAGTCTTCTTATAAACACAAGGTTCATCTAGATTTTCGATGAAATCAAACTCTTTGATAACATCATCAAAATAGATGTTCTAACTCCGCGATGCCTTCTTTAATCTATAAATGGATTTATGCAACCTACACGCTTTCCCGCTGCTCCCACTGTCAATGAAGCCCTCTGGCTGATCCATATAAACGCATTCTTCTAAATCACCATTTAGAAATGTTGTTTTGACGTTCATCTGCCAGATTTCATAGTCATAGTGAGCAGCAATAGCAAGTAGGATCCGAATGGATTTAAGCATGGCTACCGGAGAGAATGTCTCATCATAGTCCAATCCTGGTCTTTGACGAAAACCTTTCGCTACCAACCTTGCCTTATAAGTCTCCACCTGTCCATCTACACAGATCATTCTTTTAAAGATCCATTTGCAACCTACGGGTTTTACCCCCGAGGGTACATTCTCCAAAGTCCATACTTTGTTGGTTTACATAGACTCCATTTCGAATCTCATTGCATCCAGCCAGTTCACAGAGTCACCACTCGTGATAGCTTGCTGAAAACTGGCAAGGTCATCATCATCCATGATGCAATCTTCTCTATCACCATCAATGAGAAAATCGTAGTATCTCTCCGGTGGGCGAGAAGTCCTACCAGATCTACGGAGTGGCTGAGCTTCATAAGATTCTGTTGCAACTTCAGGTTCAACCAAGTCGTCATTTGTAACTTGTGTTTCTAGAACCTCTTTTAGATCTACCATATTTCCATCAGTATCATTTGGAAAAATCTCATTTTCTAAAAATGTGGCATGTTGAGAAACAAACACCTTTTGTTCCTCCTTGTGTTAGAATAGATATCCAAACGAATGTTTTGGATATCCCACAAATATACATTTGACCGATCGTGTCTCAAGTTTGTCCGGATTCTTCTTTTTGATAAAAGCCGGAGAACCCCAAATCTTAACTCGCTTAAGAGATGGTGTCTTCCCATACCATATCTCATATGGAGTGGTAGACACAGTCTTGGTTGGAACTTTGTTCAACAGAAAAGCTGCAGTGTCCAATGCATGCCCCCAAAAAGAGAGAGGTAACTCAGAATCACTCATCATGGATCATACCATATGTAATAGGGTACGATTTCGCCGTTCTGACGCACCGTTGTGCTGTGGTGTGTAAAGGGGAGTGAGCTGAGAGAGAATTCCATTCTCTTTTAGGAAGTTCAGGAACTCGGTAATAAGGTACTCTCCACCTCGATCTGATCGAAGTATCTTGCTTGAATTTCTCGAAAGCTTCAGACTTATGTTTTATCAAAAACACATGACCGAATCTTGAGAAATCATCAATAAAAGTTATGAAGTAGGAAATACCGCCTCTTGCATGTGTAGACATTGGTCCACATACATTACTATGTATGAGGCCCAAGAGCTCAGTAGCTCTTTCTCCGTGTCCACTAAACGGAGTTTTGGTCATTTTATCTTTTATATAAGACTGACAAGTTGCATAAGATTTATACTCAAAAGGATTTAAATATCCATCTTTATGAAGCTTGTTTAGTCTTTTTTGATTAATATGACCAAGTCTACAATGCCAAAGAAAATCTTCATTTATATCTGAAAATTTTCTTTTACTTGTGTGTTTAATGCTGAAAACTGTGTGTTGATTAAGGACGTATATCCCGTAATTAAGTGTACCATAACTAATCAACTCTTGATTTAGTTTAATGTTCATAACATTGTGTTACACAGCAAAATGACAACCTTCATTGTCTAACAAGGAAACGGATATAATATTACAAAGCATACTTGGTACAAAATAACATGGGTTCAAAACCAATATACAACCCGACGGCAACCCTAGGTGATACTCTCCTACTGAAACTTCATGTATATTGGAACCATTTCCAACTTGGTGAGTATGATCAACTATCTTCAAAACTCTGCTATATCTCAACGCCAGCACAGAATTGCAAATATGAGAACCCGAACCGGTATCTAATACCCAGGAAGCAGAGTTAATAGAAAAACAGTTTTCAGTCACGAACACACCTGAAGCTGAAGCATCACCATGCTTCTTTTTCTTTAGTTCAAGGTACTCAGTACAGTTCCGCTTCCAGTGCCCCATCTTCTTGCAGTGAAAACATTCTCCCTTCCCCGACTCTGCTGCTTTGGATTTCTTTTTCCCCTTTGCCTTCTTTATTCCTCCTCTCGGTTTGGTGAATTTCTTCTTATTCTTTCCCTTGGCCTTGGCTTTTGGATGGAAGAAGAAGATTGTCCAACAAGCATAGAAGGGGACTTCGCTTTCAGCTTGCTCTCCGCACTTCTCAACATATTGAGAAGTTCGGGTAGTGATTTCTCCATGTCATGCATGTTGAAATTCACTATGAATGGAACAAAGGCGGAAGGAAGAGACTATAGAACAATATCAGTATACTGTTCGTTATCCATTGTCCATCCAAGGTCCTCAAGCTCTTCTATAAGAGCTATCATCTTCAAAACGTGATCGCCTACCGGTGTGCCTTGAGCCATCCGCTTCTGAAACAACTTTCGAGATGCTTCGTATCTCTGGGTCCGAGATTGCTCCTTATATAATTCATTTGTATGGAGAAAGATGGATTGAACATCCATCTGCTCATGTTGCTTTTGATGTGTATTGTCCATCGATGCAAGCGCGAGACATTTAGCAGTAGCACAGTAAATATCCCACGTTTTGCATATTTCTTTATCGGCAGTAGAAGATTCAGGTCCTGGGGTGGACGATGCTTTGGCAGTGAGGACATATGATACTTTATCATATGTGAGAGCAATGTTAATGTTCCTCAGCCAGTCTTTGTAGTTCGGTCCGGTCAGTTTGTTTTTATCTAGTAGAATCTTAAAGCCTGTCATACGTATCTGCCATTAAGAGATAGAGAAGAATACACTCAGCGAAGGCTCTTGCAAAGATCAGATTGGTTATTATCTTATCTAATCGATGTCTCCCACAGCTTTTATCAAATTTTCTTTAAAACCTATTAAAAAGAAAACTAGCCAGGATTAATTACATTCTACAACTTCGCTAATCGTTCAGCTAGGCCAGTGCCGGTACTTTGAGGGAGGTTCCCCATTCTGTCGCATGGACCTAATTAGAATAAACTTCATTTTCCCAGAGGCGTAGCCCTGTTGACACCTTTCTTAACACCTAATGGGTTAGCTAATTGTAAAGTGCAAAACTTTCCCAGGAGCAACTCTTGCTCACAGTGGGATCGGGATCCTACTATCACATAGAAGGTATGCAATCTCATTGCAAATTTCAACTGTTGAAACTCCCGATATGGTTTTTACCCCCAGTACTTATGACCTTGGCTATAGTCAGCATATCATAAGCACTAGTCAAGTTCTTCCCGTCATTTCATGATTAATTAGACCCACCCACATAACCCTTGGCTATAGTCAACAAAATCATGTGTTTGTCCTAATTAATCTCATCATATGAAGTGTAAGAAGACATCACTTAGCTACCGTACACTACGCCTTAGCTAAAGTCAACATACGTAGCACGAATACTAACTACTCTACTTCCTAAAATGACAGAGGGTTGCGGATAGTTTTTAAGAAAAATTTTAACACTTTGAACTTGATATCGTTGCAGAATCAAATAGGCTTAAAAGGAGTGGCATAAGCTCCGCATTTTGAAAACTTGCATTTTCAAAAAAAACCGAGTGGGTTTTAAATCCGATTCTACAACATCTTTTAGGTTCATTTATCTTTACATTAATCTCATTAATGTAGTCCCATGATAAAAGTCCTGATCGCATGCTTTTGGCGTGTCGGATGTTCAAAGTTCTAAAGTATAACCGTGATCAGGACGGTGTCGCTATGCAGCTAGCCGGTTGAGCACGGGTCGATCCACAGGGAGATGGTTGTATGTCCGTTCGAGTTTTAGACGAGTCAATAAAGAATTTGTATGTATTTGTTCAGTTCTATCCTAAGTGATATATGCAAGTATAAAGTTGTTAAGAAAAAGATACGAAATTGTAAGCTAAAGAAATCCGTACTCAAAACCTTTGAGCCGAGTCTTGACCAATTGAAGCTAGATCAATCGACAACAACGTGGATTAGGGGATTTAAGCACGGTATTCGTGGAATCCGGCTTATTTACCCTTGTCCTTCCGTTCTTGTCTCTTGCTTTCGCCTCCGGCCAAACCGAACGCAACCGGTTGCGGTTAGGAATCACCGTTACCTTGGTAGGGTAGGGTGCCTAACGGAGCGCTTGCGTAACGTTTGGGCGGAGTTCAATGGAAAATAACAGGAAAAGGAAATGAGCAAAGAAACATTAACTTACAATACCGTATTTATTCTTAACAACGATAATTACAATCATTCACAAAAAGAACCAAAAAGAGAGAACAAAAAGAACAAAGAAAAGAAAAGATTACAAGTAAGTAACGACATGGAATTTAAAGTGCAAGAAAGTAAAGCAAGCTAATAAAAAGTAAGAAAGAAATAAGCAATAAAAAGAACTAGAAACTAGAACTCAAGACAAGAATGGGATCAATAGCCAACCCTTAAACTTGCAAACTCAATCAAGAGGTTGCAAGATCAAGAGAAGGGTAAAGAACTCATGTTAAATGAAGCACAAATTCCATAAGAAGATACAACCCTTGAGATCAATAACAAACCCTTAAACTTTCAAGCTCAATGAAGAGGTTGAAAGATCAAGAGAAAGCAAGAATCTCAAGGGGAAGCTAAACAAACAAGAATGATACAAAAACTCTCATCTTCATTTAACATCCACTTAATACTCTCACTACATTTTCATGGAGGAAAGATGAAGAAGAAGAAGAAGAAGAACAAAACTACACTAAAAGAGGCTAAAGAAATTAACACTTTGGTTTGGCTTAGTACTGGGGTATTTATAGGAGGAGAACTGGAAACCTAGGGCAAGAATCTGCCCCTACAAGAAAAGACCATCATTCCCCTGAAAAACGGCAACGAGAGGAGACTAAATGGCCGCGGTTCCGCGGCCTAAGCGCACTTATGCCGCGGAACCGCGGCCGTTTAGAGGAGTTAGGCCATGAAATTTGGTGGTTTTCCCTAGTTTTTAGTACTCTTCAGTGTGGTATATGACTTTTTCTCAGAAACTCTTCCCATTTCTTCCAGAATTTCAGTAGATCAAAAGGTGATGTGATGTGTATCTTTTGCCAAGATTTCCTCGAGCTCTGCGTAGATATGTTGGATCTTGTGTTGACATTGAGCTTTGTGCACGAAAATGACATCGATTTGCCATTTTGTCCCTTAAACTGGTGTGTGAAAACATACGGATAGAGAGCGGAGACCCGTGTTTTATCTGTTGTTGGCAGTAATTCGGAATTTGACGTACTTTTCTATGAATTTCACTGTCTAGAGCTGAGAACCAGTATCCTGTAAATATGTAGCAAACACTGATTAAAAGCACCTGCCTATAACCAAACAAGCGTAAGAATGGGCGGTATAAAATGCAATATTCTGGTATGAACAAATATCCCCAAACTTAACTTTTGCTCGTCCCGAGCAAAACCAATTATTCACAAAAAAGTCCTAACCGCACTTTCGCAGGGAACGCGATTGCATTGAGCACGTGCAATAAGCCGTTAAACCTCTAGGTGTCCCTAGTAGGAGGAGTGTTGTCTCCTGAGGGTTTTCAGCGGATACTACCCACAAAATCCGGTCAAGCTAGTTTCATAAGTTAACGTCGATTCTACTCCTACAGTTTAGTATTTACGTTAGAAATTCTATCATCCTAACTTAGAAATATCCAACCCTTATTTTTCACACCTCCTATCTATTTAACCTTGGTTCTCCTGAATTTTCCTTCTAAAGTGCGGCCTCAAATCAGGGATTTTTATCAACTTTACATAAAACACAAGTCGTATTCTTTATTTCTATCTTTTATCCAAATATCGATTGTATACCCCTACGTGTGTGTATATTTGCACCCGTACACTCAAGAATTCAATTCAAACTATAATACCCTTTCCCTAATACCTAATACTACTTCTTTTCATTAAGGATGGACGGATTTGCTCACACACCTTTCATGCGACTATTAGTGCTTCTTGAGGCACTAACGACCGATTACTGAATGTGTGAACTTTAAAGCGTAAATAGCAGTTTCCAGGTCTTGACTTTATTCTATTTTTTTTCTTTTTCTTTTTATTTTTCTTTTTCTTTTTCTTTTTCAAGACCGGATATATTTTTCAATATGCTCTTTTGGTGTTTAGCTTTAAATACAGTTTTTTTTTCTTTCATACTAAGCTTTCAGGCAAGAGTATTTCTAGGTATCCTCTACTATCCCATGTTTCAAGGTGCGTGTAAGTGCAGTTCGTAGGGTATATACTTTCTAAATTTGAACTCAAGAAAAGAAACTATTTTTCAGACTTATCCTCCAGTAAAGCTTCAATATTTTCCCTTCATCTTGACTTAACTCAAAAAACTGTAAGGACGTATACTTACCAAAGTTGGACAGAATGAGGGTTATTTTAAGGATTTTCAATTCCTAAGTCTAGAATTTAGTTATTTCTAACATATCAACTACACTTTCAGAATAAAAATCTAAGTTACCCTATTAGCTAACTTGACGACAAAGTTTTTATATTTTTTAGAAAATTTTCAATTTCTGTGGGTTTTTAATAAAGTATGCAAATGCAAAATATACAAATGAATGCGAAGGAAGAAAGCTTACTGAGCACACCCCCAAACTTAAACTTGACAGTGCCCTCACTGTCAGGCTACACCAAGAGGGTCAAAATTGTCGGCGCTCCATAAAAACAAATTATATACAGAACAAAAACAAAAAATATATACAAAAAAGGAGTCCCCCCAAATTTAAGTAAAACAGTGTTTCTACTGTTAAGCGTTGAAGTTCAGGATTAGGGGGGAAAGAGAATAGTATCAAGCTATATAAGGCCTTACAAAGACCAAAAGTAAACACCAACCATTCAAAAATTCTATCTCTGTAAGATGCGGGTTGGTGAAAGAAGGTGAAGAGGAAAGAAATGGAGAATACGTGAGACCGTATGGATATAGAAGCGGGATACGGTCTCGGTATATGAGAAGAAGAATGGCGGAAGGGAGAAGGAAGTGGAATACGAACTTGAGGGTGGAAATGGAGTGAATAGATTAGCACAATTTGTGATGACCGATGTGTAAAAAGCGATTGTGCTAATCTATTAACCCATCGAGAAATGGGGTCAAATCCCTCAAGATTCGTAAGAAACCATGGGTAAGCCGAACTTGGTAAACCAGACATACGAAATGAAAGTGATACGGTTTCTTGCAAGGTCGGAACGATGGAAAGGATGGAGGTAGGTGATTGAAGAAGGTTATCGGTTAAAGGTTCCGGAGGGTGTACACAGTCAATGAAAGGAACATGATGAATTGGAAAATCCGACTCATTAATTAAAACTGGTTCATCCTAAAAAATATCCTCAAAAGTTTCCTCAAAATTCAGCGTATCCATGCAAATTTCATCAAGACGCATATGGGGTTCGGGAAAAACAGTTAATGACTCGGGATGATGAATTGGAGAGAAAAACTCTGCCAAATCTACAGGTTCATCATCCAAAATATTCTCGGCGTCAATATCCTCAATCAAGTGAAAATCAATATTCTCAGACACCTCAACAAAAGCATGGATATTAATCAATTCAGGTTCTAGAGTGGAGGTGTAGAGGTCAAAAGGATTGGGTGTGGTTTCACTCGAAAGGGACCCTTCACAATCGGGCAAAACAAACACTACAAAGTCACACAACTCATTATCTGTTCTATCTTTAATCAATGAATCGTTTGGAACACTAGATAGACATTCAAAACCGGAGTTGTGGGATGCAAGTTGAAACGGGTAGGCTTGATTCGGAAGGGGGTACAGCTCACTTTCTCCACTCAAATTCTCAACCTGTCCTACCGCCTCTTCATACATTGGAAAATTTGGAGCTAGTTGAAAACTAGCTACCGGGACACTAGGTTGTATGAGGGCGGCCATGGACGCATTCAAATCCATCATCTGTTGGTACGACGCTACCCTAAAGTCTTCCAAAGACTGTTCCAGACTAGACATGGGTTGTGAAGGGCTTTCAGTAAAAGATTCAAAGTTGTTTTGGTACTGGAAACTCCCAAACGATGGTTCAGTAACAATGTCTAGGGAAGGCGCAAAAGTCAGGTAGGACTGGTAGGAATTGAATGGCTGGAGAGGAACAGGATCAACATTTGGATAAGAAGGTGAATGGAATTGTTGATCCCAAGAATCTGTAGTGGTGAAAGGAGTGAAAGATCGGCTACAGGATTGTTCAATATGTTCAGAGATGGACAAAGGACGACTTGCAAAAGGGGTATCAACATAAGAGGGTGGGGGAGGGTGAAAAGGTTGATACAAAGTGGATTGCGGAGGGCAAGTGTTTGTCCTAGACGCGTCTATCCGATCTTTCAAAGAGATTTTGGGCATGGAGGGATCGTTCGACGTTCGGCCAAAGCAAGAACCGTAAGAAGTAATGTCTGGTTATGGGTACCAAAGTTCGGCAAGAGTTTTGCGAGGTGGGGTACCCATGATATGAATAGAGAAAGAAAGAAAGGCAGAGAAAAGGAGGGGAAAAAGAATGTGATTTTTTATTTTTATTTTTTTAGTTAGATATTAACAAAAGAAAGAAATATACACACAAAAAGAATCTGGACAAAATCAATCACGACACAAAAATACCACACACCTAATCGTTCTAGGGTTCACCTAGGTCAACTAGACCTGCTCCAGAACTTGATTGTCGAAGTAAAACTGTGTCGAGAAACGGGCTCAAGATACACTGATCACGAAGCCAGGTAAGTGCAGAGATAAGGGGAGGTTTTCCAACGCTTTCGCGAAGTTCCTTAATTAAATAACCCTTTCTCTTTTTGCGGTTTCGCCGTTAACACTTTCCTAGACACCCCGTAAACAATATACCGTTAAGCGAGATTCTAAACACAATTAACTTCTCCTAGTGAGCGCGAAGTCCTTAAGGCTTAAGGTCTAGTTTCTTTTAAAGTTTGTGCGGGTAAACGTTATGCTCAAGTTCGTGATTTGTGGGCCACGGAAAAGGTGATGAAATCCTTTACCGTATGTTGTGGGGTTCGCTTGCCCTTAAGTCCGTATTAATGTATGCAATGCGCAATTCAATAAAACTTCTATAAAGAATCAAACAATCATTTTTTATTTTAAGCACGGCACTGCAACAAATACAGGTTAGTCAATTTTTAGCGTTTGCTAGCGAACTTGCAAAGAATCCTGCAAAGAATAGTATATTGGATGCGTCGGATTTGAGAAGAAGGTGTTAGTAAAGTACGTACCGTTAAGTTTTTGGGTTAGGAAACCCCCGTTGAATTAAATCCGCTAAGATTGAAAAGTTCGCTTGCGCGGGTCAAACTACCCGGATCTTTGGCACTGTACTTTGCAATCACCTTATCCTTGAGCGTACACTTTGCTCCCCACAATCGCCGTTTGCAAATCCGCAAAAATCTGCAGACTTGCTCACAAAAATTATCAAAAAAAAAAACAAAAATATTTTTTATTTATTTATAAATATATACAAAAAGAATATTAACCCGAATAACAAGAAAGAAAATACGCTACCGTCTCCCCGGCAACGGCACCATTTGATCGCATGCTTTTGGCGTGTCGGATGTTCAAAATTCTAAAGTATAACCGCGATCAGGACGGTGTCGCTATGCAGCTAGCCGGTTGAGCACGGGTCGATCCACAGGGTGATGGTTGTATGTCCGTTCGAGTTTTAGACGAGTCAATAAAGAATTTGTATGTGTTTGTTCAGTTCTATCCTAAGTGATATAAGAAAGTATAAAGTTGTTAAGAAAAAGATACGAAATTGTAAGCTAAAGAAATCCGTACTCAAAACCTTTGAGCCGAGTCTTGACCAATTGAAGCTAGATCAATCGGCAACAACGTGGATTAGGGGATTTAAGCACGGTATTCGTGGAATCCTGCTTATTTACCCTTGTCCTTCCGTTCTTGTCTCTTGCTTTCGCCTCCGGCCAAACCGAACGCAACCGGTTGCGATTAGGAATCACCGTTACCTTGGTAGGGTAGGGTGCCTAACGGAGCGCTTGCGTAACGTTTGGGCGGAGTTCAATGGAAAATAACGGGAAAAGGAAATGAGCAAAGAAACATTAACTTACAATACCGTATTTATTCTTAACAACGATAATTACAATCATTCACAAAAAGAACCAAAAAGAGAGAACAAAAAGAATAAAGAAAAGAAAAGATTACAAGTAAGTAACGGCATGGAATTTAAAGTGCAAGAAAGTAAAGCAAGATAATAAAAAGTAAGAAAGAAATAAGCAATAAAAAGAACTAGAAATTAGAACTCAAGACAAGTATGGGATCAATTGCCAACCCTTAAACTTGCAAGCTCAATCAAGAGGTTGCAAGATCAAGAGAATGGTAAAGAACTCATGTGAAATGAAGCACTAATTCCATAAGAAGATACAACCCTTGAGATCAATAACAAACCCTTAAACTTTCAAGCTCAATGAAGAGGTTGAAAGATCAAGAGAAAGCAAGAATCTCAAGGGGAAGCTAAACAAACAAGAATGATACAAAAACTCTCATCTTCATTTAACATCCACTCAATGCTCTCACTACATTTTCATGAAGGAAAGATGAAGAAGAAGAAGAACAAAACTACACTAAAAGAGGCTAAAGAAATTAACACTTTGGTTTGGCTCAGTTCTGGGGTATTTATAGGAGGAGAACTGGAAACCTAGGGCAAGAATCTGCCCCTACAAGAAAAGACCATCATGCCCCTGAAAAACGACAACGAGAGGAGACTAAATGGCCGCGGTTCCGCAGCCTAAGCGCGCTTATGCCGCGGAACCGCGGCCGTTTAGAGGAGTTAGGCCATGAAATTTGGTGGTTTTCCCTAGTTTTTAGTACTCTTCAGTGTGGTATATGACTTTTTCTCAGAAACTCTTCCCATTTCTTCCAGAATTTCAGTAGATCAAAAGGTGATGTGATGTAGATCTTTTGCCAAGATTTCCTCGAACTCCGCGTAGATATGTTGGATCTTGTGTTGACATTGAGCTTTGTGCACGAAAATGACATCGATTTGCCATTTTGTCCCTTAAACTGGTGTGTGGCAACATACGGATAGAGAGCGGAGACCCGTGTTTTATCTATTGTTGGCAGTAATCCGGAATTTGACGTACTTTTCTTTGAATTTCACTGTCTAGAGCTGAGAACCGGTATCCTGTAAATATGTAGCAAACACTGATTAAAAGCACCTGCCTATAACCAAACGAGCGTAAGAATGGGCGGTATAAAATGCAATATTCTGGTATGAACAAGTCCTTAAGCCATCACAGAAAAGAAACGAAAATATAACGTATGCTTATGCCACCCGTATTTGCCACAATGTTCCGTTATGCACCTTTAGGTTACTTAACTAACGGCATACCGGGACGGGGCTAGCGCAGGTGCAAAACGTAAGCAACGTCTATTATATATCATATATATAATATTCCATTCGTCTATGATATATCAAGTGATCACATCACAGAACATAAGCTACAGAAGCACATATAATATAGGATATCTAGGGGGTCCGTATTTTGTATTTAGCAATCAATAGAAAATATGGATACCACGGTCGCGATGAATAGCCAAGCCCACACCCCTAGGCCCCTAGGAGAGCGGCAAGTGACCCTACCAATTCTAGAGTTTAGGAGACCCGGTCTCGACTCCTCGAGATGGCCTCCTACTGAACCCTAGAACCCGGTCACTTGTGCTCCCCTTCTTGGGTCTATTCTAATGCGGAAAAGTAAATAATATACAACAATAGTGACATCATCCTCAACCTGGAAGTGCCCCAAATAAAAGAATATTAAATACAATTGAATTTTACATAAATGAAAAGAAAACTCTCATCTCGCATAAAACTCCCGGCTATTTAATCACGACAATCCTGCACATCATATCACAACAACACATAATATCACATATCATCAATGTAAGTAAGTATGCGTACCCCAATTGTCATTGATGTATAGCAATGAAAATAGCGATACACCACATACTACACTTATGGTCATAGAGAAATAAAATGAAAAACTACAATAATTGGAATCGTAACTGCCCTTAGACAACACAAACCCGGGATATCACATATGCAAGATTTCATGCCTAACAATGTAAAGCTCGCATTTAGGTCTCACCCATGAAAACACCTTTTCAAAATAAGTAGGATAATTCAACAAGATTTCCGATTACTCCCGAGACCGAAATGCTAGATTTACACGCAACAAACAAATTTGTAAATTCCAATTATTGTATCACATTCATATATACTGGGCGCAGTTAAAACGTTCCATCGAACGATCAATCACCCAAAGAATCCTCAGAAAGCTCAACACCTGAGCAGTTTTAAAATATACCAGAGACTGCAACAAGTACATACGGGCCAACACAAGAAGGCACAGGACACGCTTCACCAACGGTGCTGCGAAACCGCCGCAAAATGACCATTTTGGCCGCGGTTCCACGGTCGTTTAGTCGAGTTAGGGCTTCGTTCTTATTGTAGTCCAATAAAATACCCTGCACGATTTTCTGAGTATTTTTAATATAAAAAATCCAACTTTTTGAAAAATTTCCAGTAAGGACCCTTCGGGCGTCACATTTCGCTCGTTCGAGGTTTTTAACGTCGTCTAGGTTACTCTAAAGCTCTAGCTTGGCTCTGATACCACTGTAGGGTTTCCATAGCAACTTATCAAGGGTTTGGAAGCATCACACATGCCACAATAAAATTTTAACGAGATGCTAAGCAAACTTAACAAGGAATCAAACTAGAAATTTAGGGTAAAAACTAAAAGTATCACATGCAATAAATAATCTATCACTAAGTGGAGAGACTACAACCTTTGTAGACCTCCTTGAGTGACTCCTTGGATCTCCTAGAGTTTGGAACGGCTCGCTTGAATGCTTCCAAGTCCACGACGATCCACCCGAAGTCCCTTTGCTCTCGAAGCTTCTTGCTTCACTTGATCAATGAGGAAGTGATACTAACACTCTAAACTTGTCACGACCCGCAGGGTACGGAACGTGACTGACACTTAAGTTTACGAAACGTCTAAAGGCGTCCGTAAAATAAGTAAGCCAAAGCCCAGAAAACAAAACCAATTAAGCAAAAGAGTGAAGAAAACCCAAACATTTGAAAGCAAGTTTATCAAATAAGTCATGTAAAACCCTTTTTAAAAACAATACCTATTTTTCCCGAAAATTTCGGCAGAGTCTCCTTTGTAAATACTGGCCCCCAAAAATGGGTACAACAAAATATATACATGAATCCAACAAAATAGGGCATCCCCAAGCGGGAGCTAGCTCTTCGCCATAAGACGGTCACAAATCCCACGCAATGTAAATGACAATAAGCATAATAATCATAAGGAAGCATGAAAAAAGTAACATGTCGGCTCAAGTGAGCTCGACCCCAAAATACAGCATAAAATCCACAAACCTCACAGTCTCATCTCTAGGTCAATATACAATAATCTGGTAGAAACAGTAGATGGAGTACACTAGATGCAAAGAATATACAAGGTGGTACAAAAATATTAACATAACCCACCTATGAGCAAATCTCGAGTCCAGGCAAAAGAGGCAAAAGAAGCAAGCGCACCCGCCGCTACTGAACTGACGGAGCGGACCTGCAACAGGCTATGGCACAACGGGGGTGAGTTGCCAACTCGTGAGTAATAAATAACATTTACACAGGCTATCGAATGCATGCACACAAGCATCCTAGCATCTATATACAGGTAAGGCAGGACATAATGGCGAGTATGTATGCAATATGGATATACTAGCAGGTGTGTATACAACATCAGTGTACGAATATGTATGCAACATGAATATCTGAGGTCTCAATAGGTTTATATATAAAAATATTTTATCAGATGTTGTTTTTGAAACTCTTTTAGAATGCCAGCAAATGTCAATGAATCGACGAAAACCGGTGTCCAGCAACGACACCCTAAAAGCTGTCTCAAATCTCATAAATGTATCGCTGGCCTCAGCCGTCCGGCTGACCCATCTCAAATATCAATATCTCATCATCTAGCGGCCACGGTCGGTATCCTCTGGATATCCGCCGTCCCAAACAGTCACCGGTAGGTAATCCGTCCCCTGCCAGGCTCAACGTCATCACCACATTCCTCTTGCCCCGGGGTACCTTACCGGGCCCACCATGTACCCGTGCCGGTTCCTCCACTCCTCGACACGGATTTCCAAAGCCACAGCAAACTCATGGTGGACGACACTTACATCACTAGAAAACCGCAATTTACATGTTTTAAAAATATCATAAGTTTGGAAATTTGCGGCTTTCCCCCGAAATCCAGCAATATCATAAAATCTCAAGAAATCCTCATAAGTGCATATATCAGTGATAATGAATGCATATGATATCAATAATCAAGTTTCAATGTGTGATTAATGGATTAAGCATGAACAATTAATATGATGAAGTACATGCACATGAATAGCAATTCTACGGTTTCATTTTAAGGAATTAAAGGCAATAGCACCAGTTTAAGTATCAATTAGTAAAAGGTTTAAATTTAAATGTTATCTAGTGTGGCGGCATGGCAATTACCAGGGTGTGTGTGTAAACATGAATAGTGCTCGTGCTGCATATAAAAACCTGGTAATGGTGCATGTGTCCTACAATTGAGTTTGCGTATATGGGTATAACATATTGATCTAATTGCAGCAATTATCATGCCAGTATTATTATTCTAATGTCACAAGTGGTTATCCAGTTTACTATTTTATTTTCAGTTTACTAAATCTATCGGGCGACTTGCGCCATCCAAACGATCGTCCCCCGTAGATGTTAAATCTACTCACCGGGATCCCTGGCTAGCTGTGTCCAATCACCGCCTTTCCCTTTCGCGCCGCGTCTGACGTTTCCGCGACCGAACCTGGAATTTACATCATTACCAATTATAAGGTTACATATCAAGAACGACGCAAAACCCCAACGAAACTACTAAGGTTCGCTAGCTAGGTACAACGTGCACAAAGTGCGCGGACACACGCGAAAATCGCAAAAACTGCCGAAAAACGCCGATTTGGGTCGCCCGGCAAAACTAAAACCCGACTACCCAAAGAACCGCACTCACGCATCCTAAAAGTCGTAGGACAAGCCATTACAATCATCAAGATATCAAAAATAGTCCATCACATAATTTATATAAAAATCTAGTAAGCATATACATACCAAAAATCGGTGCAACGTCGCCGATTTGCGACAAAACGACTACAATCTAGCATACTCACCCAAGCGCACTACAAGCAATCCACACACACTAATTACAACACATTAACCATGCTCCAAAACCTATATTCCACAACCAAACCCTTTCTTGATTTTTATAAATAGCAATTGCAAATCAAAATCCATACTTGAAAAACTTAATTAACACTAATTTCAACCCCAATTAGCAAGTTCACCTCTTAGATTTAGGTTAGCAAAATACTAGATAACAAATTAGGTTTAATCAACTAAATAATGGTTTCTAAAACTTAATCAACTCACTAATCATGTTTCAAATACCATTTCCATACAAAAACCTTTTCTTGAAAATCCTAAAAAAGCAATTTCACACTTCTAAATTTAACCAAATTAGCAAAATTGAAGACTACATAAACAAGTTAACCATATAAATTAGTTAATTAACAACTAGATTAATTACAAAACAACTTAATTAATTATCATGGCTTCAAAACCCTAATTTAAACAAACTACTCTTTTTAAACTAGATTAGAAATAAGCTAACTTTTAATACTAACCATACAATTAAAGGAATTTTTAGCAAAAGAAAGCAACTTGATGAGAATTATACCTCTTGATCTATGGATCAAGCAAGAAAATTTGCTCCAATTGATGGCCTCAACACCAAGGTCCAAGCAAGAATGGCTAAGGATAATGATAGCATAAGGATTTTTGTTTGGATTTTTGAATTAAATCATGGATTTTGATGTATTTCTTGAAGAAATTGAAGAAAAATGAAAAGAAAAGAGAGGAAGAAGAGGGTGTGCAGGAATTTCGGCCAGAATGAGGTATGGGGGAGGGTGTGGGGGTGAGTGGGAAGGTCAAGGGTCAAGTTCCAAAGTCAATGTATCATACTTTATCCATTATATTTAAATTAATTCCATAAACTATCAATTTAACTCAAGAAAGAAACCAAGAAGAGAGAGGCCAGAAATTTCTGGTCTCACACAAGGTGGGGCTGTCCTAGGGCTGAGGAAAAAGAGAGAGGGGTTTTACAAAAGAAATTTTATGCAAAAAGGCCCCCTACAACTCAAAAATTGCAAGTTTTAGCCCAAAATTCAATAAATTCGTTTCAATTCATAAAAATTTGTTAAAAATCAAAATAAATTACTAAAAATTCATGTTATCACTAGAATATAATTATCATAATTTTAGAGATTAAAATTAGCCCGGAAAAATTTGTATTTATCGCTTATTTAATGTATTTTCTTACCGGCTTAAAATAATATTAAAAAATTGAAAAATAGGGAAAAATTTTTAAATGACCAAAATTTCATAATTAACTCATTAGTTACTAAAAACAAGTAATTACCTATCCATTTAAGGTATAATTAGCCCTAAACTGCAAAATAACAAGAAAGACGGTTTTCGGAAAAATACCGAATTTTCACCGAATTTCAGGAAAACACCAAAACGACTTTTCAAGACGCTACAATCTTCCCCCCTTAAAGAAATTCGGTCCCCGAATTTAAAAATATAGCTACGCGTACCTTCAAAGAGATGGGGATATTTCTTCCTCATCTCGCCCTCGGTCTCCCAGGTAACCTCCTCGCTGCTTGGGCTACGCCAAAGGACCTTGACGGTTGGTATAACCTTCGACCTCAACTTCTTCACCTGCCGATCCAGGATGGCCACCGGCTGCTCTGCAAAGGAAAGGTCGCGCTCTAGCTGGACTGTCGGGTGCTGAATCGCATGCGAAGGGTCGTGAAGGTACTTACGGAGCATCGAAACATGGAAGACGGGGTGAACATCGGGAAAGCTGGGAGGAAGAGCCAAACGATATGCAACAGCGCCAACCCGCTCGAGGATCTCGAAGGGACCTACGAATCTAGGGCTAAGCTTCCCCTTTCGCCCAAAACGCATCACGCCCTTCATCGGGGAGACTTTCAGAAAAACATGGTCGCCAACTGCGAACTCTAATCTGCGACGGCGCCTGTCAGCATACGATTTCTGCCTGCTCTGAGCCGCTCTCATCCGGTCTCGGATCAACTGTATCTTCGCTGTCGTCTCCTCAACAAGCTGCGGCCCCAAAATGCTGCTCTCGCTGAGCTCTGTCCAACAAACGGGCGATCTGCATCTCCTCCCATACAATGCCTCGAAAGGTGCCATCTGAATCGTATCCTGGAAGCTGTTGTTATAGGAGAACTCCACTAGAGGTAAATGACGATCCCAGCTACCACCAAAGTCTAAAACGCACGCTCTGAGCATGTCCTCGAGAGTCTGAATGGTCCGCTCTGACTGTCCGTCGGTCTGCGGATGAAACGCTGTGCTGAAGCTCAAACGAGTGCCCAAAGCCTCCTGGAGTCTCTGCTAAAGTCGGCTGGTGAACTGAGTGCCTCGATCTGACACGATACAAGTCGGTACGCCGTGTAGTCGCACGATCTCGTCAATATAAAGCTGAGCATACTGAGCGAAGCTGAAAGTCGTCTTCACTGCAAGGAAGTGAGCCGCTTTCGTCAATCTATCCACGATCACCTAGATGGAGTCGTACCCTCGACCGGTCCTGGGTAGACCCATAACGAAATCCATCGAAATCTGTTCCCATTTCCACTCTGGAATGGGTAACGGCTGTAGCTCTCCTGCGGGCCTCTGGTGCTCGGCCTTGACTTGCTGACAAGTCAGGCATCTCGAAACGAGCTCCGCAATGTCCCTCTTCATCCCGTCCCACCAGTAGGTCTCTCTCATATCATGGTACATCTTGGTGGAACCGGGGTGGACACTATACACTGATCGGTGTGCCTCCTCGAGAATGTCGCGCCGTAATCCATCATCATCTGGTACGCACAGTCTAGATCCATATCGTAAAATCCCCTGATCGTCAACCATGAACTCGGAAAATCTGCCCTGTCCCATCTGTGCCATGATCTCTGAGCAACGGTCGTCACTGCGCTGTGCCTCATATATACGGTCAAGCAACTGTGGGCGTGCACGAACATGCGCGAGCTGTCCCCCTGTCTGAGTGAACTCGAACTCAACTCGGCTGTCGCATAACATCTGCCAATCTGCTGACGACTGCCTCTGAACTGCGCGCAAAAAGGATAGACTACCCCCGGGCCTCCTACTCAACGCATCTGCCACCACATTTGCCTTGCCGGGGTGATATAAGATCTCGCAGCCGTAGTCTTTCACCAACTCCATCCAACGACGCTGTCTGAGGTTCAGGTCTCGCTGCTGAAATATGTACTTTAAGCTCTGGTGATCGGTGAATATCTGACACGACTCGCCGTATAGGTAATGTCGCTAAATCTTCAGTGCAAAGACCACTGCAGCCATCTCCAAATCATGAGTGGAGTAGTTCTGTTCATGCTTCTTCAACTGCCGAGAAGCATAAGCGATCACTCGGCCATGCTACATCAATACGCATCATAATCCCACTCGCGAAGCATCATAGTAGACAACAAATCCGCCTGATCCCGAAGGTAAAGATAATACCGGCGCCGTAGTCAAACATGTCCGCAGCTGCTGAAAACTGCGCTCGCACTCCTTTGTCCAAACGAAAGGAACTCCCTTCCGGGTCAAACTGGTCAACGGTGCAGCTATACGGGAGAAGTCCTGAACAAAACGCCTGTAGTAGCCCGCCAAGCCTAGAAAACTACGGATCTCAGTCACCGATGTAGGTCGGGGCCACTGCTGAACAGCCTCAATCTTCTTCGGGTCCACACAAATGCCGTCTCTCGTAACCACGTGACCCAAGAATCCGACGCTGTCCAGCCAGAAAGCACACTTGGAGAACTTCACGAATAGCTGGTGCTCCCTCAGAGTCTGTAACGTAATCCGCAAGTGCTGCTCGTGCTCCTCTCTGCTCCGGGAGTACACCAAGATATCATCGATAAACATGATGATGAACAAGTCAAGATACGGCCTGAATGTACGGTTCATCAAATCCATAAATGCTGCTGGCGCATTGGTGAGTCCGAACGACATCACCAAAACTCGTAGTGGCCATAGCGTGTACGGAAAGCTGTCCTCGGTATATCCTCCTGTCGAACTCGCAGCTGATGGTATCCTGATCGCAAGTCGATCCTCGAAAAAATACCCCGCACCCTGAAGCTGGTCGAACAAATCATCAATGCGCGGCAACGGATATCTGTTCCGAACGGTAACTTTGTTCAGCTGGCGGTAGTCGATACATAAGCGCAAACTTCCATCCTTCTTCTTGACAAACAGGACCGGAGCACCCCACGGAGAAACACTCGGTCGAATAAGCCCCTTGTCCAACAAATCCTGCAACTGATCCTTCAGCTCTCGAAGCTCTGCCGGGGCCATCCGATAAGGCGGTATAGAAATAGGCCCCGAACCGGGAATCAAATCAATGCAGAACTCCACATCGCGCTCAGGCGGTAGCCCAGGTAGCTCATCAGGGAAAACATCAGGGAACTCACAACTACCGGGACCCGGTCCAACGGAACCTCTGCAGCTCGAGTAACACAAACAAACGCTAAGAATCCCTGACATCCCTTCCGCAAGAGCTGACCAGCACGAAGAGAAGAAATTAAGCTGGGAAGGGCGACACTGCGGTCTCCCTGAATAACAAGGACTGGCTCTCCCAGAAAGCTAAATCTGACTGCCTTCTCACGGCAGTCCACCGAAGCATAACAAGTGGCTAGCCAATCCATGCCCAGAAGCACATCAAAGTCCAACATATCGAGGAGTATCAAATCAACTGATGAATCCCTCTCCCCGATACGAACGGAACACAAACGAAATACAAACCGAGCGACAAACGACTCGCCTACCGGAGTAACAACAACAAGCGGCTGATCCAACGACGACGACTCACGGCCCAACATCGGTGCAAAGTGTGTAGAGACGTACGAATGTGTGGAACCTGGGTCGAATAATACCCGTGCGTCGAAAGAACAAACTGGCAAGGTACCTGTCACAACGGCATTGGATGCCTGCGCATCCTGCGGTGTCAAAGCAAATACTCGGGCCTGTCCTCCACCGATAGCGGGCGGACCTCGACCTCGGCCTCTGCCTCCTCGTCCTCTCTGAACAGGACCGCCACGTCCTCGGCCTCTCGGTGCACCTAACTGGCGTGGAGCATCGCCTGAGGTAGAAAGTAGGGCTCTCTAAGGAGGGGGTGGTGATGGTGGTAGGGTCACATGCGGAACTGTCGCTGCTCCCTGTCGTCTCACCGGACAGTCTCTGATACGATGATGCAGGCTACCACACCAAAAACATCCTAACCATGGCTGCTGACCATATGGGTGAAGGCGATATAACTGGCCCCTAAAGAATCCACCACAGCCTCTGCGAACCCTCCTAGGTGCTAACATATCAGTGCGAATCCGACTCGGTCTCGAAACGACTGCAGGGGGAGTAATATCCGATCTCTGTGCTCGATTGACCTCTACTAACGATTCCACCATCTGTCGTAACTCCTGCATGCCTCCCATCATCTGTCGCAGCTCCTCCATACCGGACTCAAGCCTATCCATGCGACCTGGGGAATGCGGATCAGTCTGTCCCTGCGGCGTAGGCATACCACCCTGCTCAGTCCTAGTCTCGGACGAGCCAGCTCGAATCTCGTCTCTGACGGCAGCCCTCTGTGCCCTCGTAGCCTTCGGCGGCAAAGTGGCTGGTACAGGAAAAGGATAATAAGGACAGTGCAATAGGATCATAGGATACACGGAGTTGAAGAAGGAATTTTTCAAGCAAGTATATCCTAAAGTCACTTAGGCGGAGTACCGTATCGTAAGTATGCCGCGGACATACGCACGCTACGTTACGCTGCTTAAGTCACTTACTCCATCTACCAAGGGTCATCCTACACTCACAAAGGTAAAACCTATCGCTCTGATACCAACTTTGTCACGACCCGCAGGGTACGGAACGTGACTGGCACTTAAGTTTACGAAACGTCTAAAGGCGTCCGTAAAATAAGTAAGCCAAAGCCCAGAAAACAAAACCAATTAAGCAAAAGAGTGAAGAAAACCCAAACATTTGAAAGCAAGTTTATCAAATAAGTCATGTAAAACCCTTTTTAAAAACAATACCTATTTTTCCCGAAAATTTCGGCAGAGTCTCCTTTGTAAATACTGGCCCCCAAAAATGGGTACAACAAAATATATACATGAATCCAACAAAATAGGGCATCCCCAAGCGGGAGCTAGCTCTTCGCCATAAGACGGTCACAAATCCCACGCAATGTAAATGACAATAAGCATAATAATCATAAGGAAGCATGAAAAAAGTAACATGTCGGCTCAAGTGAGCTCGACCCCAAAATACAGCATAAAATCCACAAACCTCACAGTCTCATCTCTAGGTCAATATACAATAATCTGGTAGAAACAGTAGATGGAGTACACTAGATGCAAAGAATATACAAGGTGGTACAAAAATATTAACATAACCCACCTATGAGCAAATCTCGAGTCCAGGCAAAAGAGGCAAAAGAAGCAAGCGCACCCGCCGCTACTGAACTGACGGAGCGGACCTGCAACAGGCTATGGCACAACGGGGGTGAGTTGCCAACTCGTGAGTAATAAATAACATTTACACAGGCTATCGAATGCATGCACACAAGCATCCTAGCATCTATATACAGGTAAGGCAGGACATAATGGCGAGTATGTATGCAATATGGATATACTAGCAGGTGTGTATACAACATCAGTGTACGAATATGTATGCAACATGAATATCTGAGGTCTCAATAGGTTTATATATAAAAATATTTTATCAGATGTTGTTTTTGAAACTCTTTTAGAATGCCAGCAAATGTCAATGAATCGACGAAAACCGGTGTCCAGCAACGACACCCTAAAAGCTGTCTCAAATCTCATAAATGTATCGCTGGCCTCAGCCGTCCGGCTGACCCATCTCAAATATCAATATCTCATCATCTAGCGGCCACGGTCGGTATCCTCTGGATATCCGCCGTCCCAAACAGTCACCGGTAGGTAATCCGTCCCCTGCCAGGCTCAACGTCATCACCACATTCCTCTTGCCCCGGGGTACCTTACCGGGCCCACCATGTACCCGTGCCGGTTCCTCCACTCCTCGACACGGATTTCCAAAGCCACAGCAAACTCATGGTGGACGACACTTACATCACTAGAAAACCGCAATTTACATGTTTTAAAAATATCATAAGTTTGGAAATTTGCGGCTTTCCCCCGAAATCCAGCAATATCATAAAATCTCAAGAAATCCTCATAAGTGCATATATCAGTGATAATGAATGCATATGATATCAATAATCAAGTTTCAATGTGTGATTAATGGATTAAGCATGAACAATTAATATGATGAAGTACATGCACATGAATAGCAATTCTACGGTTTCATTTTAAGGAATTAAAGGCAATAGCACCAGTTTAAGTATCAATTAGTAAAAGGTTTAAATTTAAATGTTATCTAGTGTGGCGGCATGGCAATTACCAGGGTGTGTGTGTAAACATGAATAGTGCTCGTGCTGCATATAAAAACCTGGTAATGGTGCATGTGTCCTACAATTGAGTTTGCGTATATGGGTATAACATATTGATCTAATTGCAGCAATTATCATGCCAGTATTATTATTCTAATGTCACAAGTGGTTATCCAGTTTACTATTTTATTTTCAGTTTACTAAATCTATCGGGCGACTTGCGCCATCCAAACGATCGTCCCCCGTAGATGTTAAATCTACTCACCGGGATCCCTGGCTAGCTGTGTCCAATCACCGCCTTTCCCTTTCGCGCCGCGTCTGACGTTTCCGCGACCGAACCTGGAATTTACATCATTACCAATTATAAGGTTACATATCAAGAACGACGCAAAACCCCAACGAAACTACTAAGGTTCGCTAGCTAGGTACAACGTGCACAAAGTGCGCGGACACACGCGAAAATCGCAAAAACTACCGAAAAACGCCGATTTGGGTCGCCCGGCAAAACTAAAACCCGACTACCCAAAGAACCGCACTCACGCATCCTAAAATTCGTAGGACAAGCCATTACAATCATCAAGATATCAAAAATAGTCCATCACATAATTTATATAAAAATCTAGTAAGCATATACATACCAAAAATCGGTGCAACGTCGCCGATTTGCGACAAAACGACTACAATCTAGCATACTCACCCAAGCGCACTACAAGCAATCCACACACACTAATTACAACACATTAACCATGCTCCAAAACCTATATTCCACAACCAAACCCTTTCTTGATTTTTATAAATAGCAATTGCAAATCAAAATCCATACTTGAAAAACTTAATTAACACTAATTTCAACCCCAATTAGCAAGTTCACCTCTTAGATTTAGGTTAGCAAAATACTAGATAACAAATTAGGTTTAATCAACTAAATAATGGTTTCTAAAACTTAATCAACTCACTAATCATGTTTCAAATACCATTTCCATACAAAAACCTTTTCTTGAAAATCCTAAAAAAGCAATTTCACACTTCTAAATTTAACCAAATTAGCAAAATTGAAGACTACATAAACAAGTTAACCATATAAATTAGTTAATTAACAACTAGATTAATTACAAAACAACTTAATTAATTATCATGGCTTCAAAACCCTAATTTAAACAAACTACTCTTTTTAAACTAGATTAGAAATAAGCTAACTTTTAACACTAACCATACAATTAAAGGAATTTTTAGCAAAAGAAAGCAACTTGATGAGAATTATACCTCTTGATCTATGGATCAAGCAAGAAAATTTGCTCCAATTGATGGCCTCAACACCAAGGTCCAAGCAAGAATGGCTAAGGATAATGATAGCATAAGGATTTTTGTTTGGATTTTTGAATTAAATCATGGATTTTGATGTATTTCTTGAAGAAATTGAAGAAAAATGAAAAGAAAAGAGAGGAAGAAGAGGGTGTGCAGGAATTTCGGCCAGAATGAGGTATGGGGGAGGGTGTGGGGGTGAGTGGGAAGGTCAAGGGTCAAGTTCCAAAGTCAATGTATCATACTTTATCCATTATATTTAAATTAATTCCATAAACTATCAATTTAACTCAAGAAAGAAACCAAGAAGAGAGAGGCCAGAAATTTCTGGTCTCACACAAGGTGGGGCTGTCCTAGGGCTGAGGAAAAAGAGAGAGGGGTTTTACAAAAGAAATTTTATGCAAAAAGGCCCCCTACAACTCAAAAATTGCAAGTTTTAGCCCAAAATTCAATAAATTCGTTTCAATTCATAAAAATTTGTTAAAAATCAAAATAAATTACTAAAAATTCATGTTATCACTAGAATATAATTATCATAATTTTAGAGATTAAAATTAGCCCGGAAAAATTTGTATTTATCGCTTATTTAATGTATTTTCTTACCGGCTTAAAATAATATTAAAAAATTGAAAAATAGGGAAAATTTTTTAAATGACCAAAATTTCATAATTAACTCATTAGTTACTAAAAACAAGTAATTACCTATCCATTTAAGGTATAATTAGCCCTAAACTGCAAAATAACAAGAAAGACGGTTTTCGGAAAAATACCGAATTTTCACCGAATTTCAGGAAAACACCAAAACGACTTTTCAAGACGCTACAAAACTAATAGGCTAAAATAGTATAGAATGATTGTGTGGTTTGTTATCTCACTTAAAAACCCTTTCTATTTCCTTTTCCTCACACTCAAAGAAACTCAAGAGAGCTTGAAGAAGGAGGAAGATGAAGATGGCAAAGCTTTTCTCAAGATAATGATAATTGTTATGATCTTAAATACAAACAAAAGGATATATATGTGAGACACTCTCACATCCAATCATGGTAAAAAGAAATATCTAGATATTTTGTGATGAGTTAAAAGAACCAAGGAAATAAACCTAGGTTTAAGTCAATGGTCAACCCTAGAAGAATATAGAAAGAATGAGTCATTTGTTATTTTCCTTTTTCTTTTATCTCAAAACAAAAATGCATATATTAATTTGAACCATATGATTCTTGCATTGCCATCTTCCATGTATCTTCAACCATGATACACTTGTATGTATGTATGTGTGCATACACATCATCATGTGTATGTATATACATATATGCATACATCCATGAAGAAAAAGGTTTAATAAAAGTGAGCTAAAAGTCATTATTAAATCAACACTTGATTTAATAAACCGATCATATCACATACGATCCGACCAATAGTAAACGCCCGATTAATATACGGTATCTCATAAACGCATTTAATTGAGCTTCCGCACATATCTCAAATGCACACCACATCGTTTTGCCTGATCTAGGAAACTTCTGTGTGGGACTCTAGGACTCATCAATACACCGGCAGTAGGTGATGATCACATCAAACACCCATAAGCCGCAAGTGGTCAACTAAACATAACAGCCACCCGGGTATTGAGCGATCAGAAGAAAAACAAGCGAATCTGTCAAAACTCCATTGAGCCAACTAGCAACACTTACCGTACAGTCCGATCTCTTCGTCAGATATGCTATATATCGAGTCTGGGGATGGAATTGTCGACCCCAATAACTCAATATGTCATGCCGGTATGTGGCTCATAATAGATCGAGAAACTACTGATAACACTTATCAGTAAATCTCAGCAGCCCTGGCCAGGGACTTCCTGTTATAGCCAATTGAGTATAGCGCAACATCAACACCCAATACCGGGAGAGATGAAAAACCCTTCCTATCGCTCATTTCCTCCATATGCCTCGGGACTGTACCCAAAATCCACCTTCTTGCACGGATCAGTAGAGCTGTGGTAGGGTAGAGATCAAAGTACCGTGGAAGGACACACAAGGCTCTATGACGATCTCGGGTCTACAGACTAACCTGTACCAGTGTCACCTGAGAACTGCTATCCGAGGTAAGATTTAATACCATATAGGAGTTCTCGATGAGCCCGTTCAGTGTACCCAGTCTCTACTGAGCACCCGTATACAATCTTTGGTGTCAGCACACCAGATGGATATGGGATCATCCTGTTAGATATATGTATGCCCTAGAGGCCATTATATGTATAGTGGATGCTTGGACATGTATATATGGATTGAGATGACTTTCTCGCTCAACATGATAGTATGCTATCTGGTTTACTTTATCTTGACATGTTGATTTGATCATGCTTTTATTCATTTGCACATGTTGATAAAGCCCTCAGGATATTTGCTTGACTACTGTGACTATGATGCAGATCATACTAGTGGGGCATGTGTAGTTTATAAGCATATCCTTGAACTGTTCCTGGTCGTGGGTGTATCGAGACGGGGCATCGATATTCCAGAGTAGACTAGCGTATACTATTCTTGTCCCATATGATGGGCAATGGATGATCCCATATCCATCTGGTGAGATGACACCAAAGATTGTATGCGGGTGCTCAGTGGAGACTGGGTACACTGAACGGACTCACAGAGAACTCGTATGTGGTATTATATCTATCGTCGGATAGCAGTTCTCAGCTGACACTGGTACAGGTTAGTCTGTAGACCCAAGATTGTCATAGAGTCTTGTGTGTCCTCCCACTGTACTTTGATATCCACCCGACCACGGCTCTACTGAGTCGTGCAAACAGCTGGACTTTGGGTACAGTCCCAAGGCACATGGAGGCGATGAGCGATAGGAGGGGTTTCGTCTCTCTCGATATTGGGAGTTGATGTTGTGCTATGCTCGATTGGCTATAACAGGAAGTCCCTGGCCAGGGCTGCTGAGATTTACTGATAAGCGTTATCAGTAGTTTCTCGATCTGTTATGAGCCATACACCAGCATGACTTATTGAGTTATTAGGGTCGACGATTCCATCCTTAGAATCGATATGCAACATATCTGATGAAGAGACCGGACTGTACGGTAAGTGTTGCCAGTTGGCTCGACAAGAGTTTTGACAGCTTCGCTGGTTTTCTTCTGATCGCTCAATACCCGGGTGGCCGTTACGTTTACCTGACAGCTTGCGGCTTGTGGGTGTTTGATTTGATCATCACCTACTGCCGGCGTATTGACGAGTCTTAGAGTCCTACAATGAAGTTTCCTGACTCAGGCGAAAAAATATGGTGTGCATATGAGATATGCGCGGGGACCCGATTAAATACGGATATATGATACCATATATTAATCGGGCATTTTCTATTGGTCGGGTCGTATGTGATATGACCGGTTTGCAAAATCAAGTGTCGATTTGACAAATGACTTTTGGATTAATTCTTTTATTAAACCCTTTTTCTATTTTTGTATGCATGCATGTATGCACATAATGATGTGTATGGACATATACATACATACATTGTATCATGGTTGTTCATACATATTTGGTGGCAATGCACGACTCATATTGTAGTAATTATGTATATATTTATCATATTGAGTTAATTAAAAGGATAATTCACTCATTCTTATTGTTTATCATCTTTGACAAAACTTTACCATTCTTTTAACCATGAGTTAATTCTCTTTTGGAAATTAACTCAATAAGTAAATATCTAGATAATTGCTAACCATGGTTGAAGTGAGAAGGATTAATATGGATTATTCTTTTCTCATTTCAATAATTCACCCATATCATTTCTCTTTGAGCTCAAGCTTAGCCACCATCTTCTTCTTCCTCTCTTGAGATTTTTTTTGAGTGAAGTTGATAAAAAGAAAGGGTTTTGATTATAGAATACAAACCACATCATCATACTACACACATCTAGCCCATTTTTTTTAGAGTGTTTGCTCTACTTCATTCACATATCAAGTAAAGCAAGGAGTTTTGGGCAAAGGGACTTCGGGTAGATCATCATGGACAAGGAAGGCTTCCATCGATCCGTTCCAAACTCTTAAAGTGCCAAGGAGTTACCAAGGGAGGTCTACAAAGGTTGTAGTCTCTACACTTACTGATACTTTTTCTTTTGCATGTGATGCTTAGTCAAAAGAAACCATAAATTTCTAGTTATGATTCTTTGCAAGTTCACTTAGCACCTTAAAAATTTGATTTTGGCATATGTGATGCTTCTAAACCCTTGATGAGGTGCTAGTTAAACCCAACAATGGTATCAGAGCCAAGCTAGAGCTTTAGGCGATGTTTAGGCGAAGTTAAAACTCCGATAGAAACACGAAATACCAAATTAGACCCCTCTCTGGACTATTTTTAAAACTGTGGTTTTTTCTGAATTAAAAATACTTAAAAAATTCAGCAAGGAAATCTAAGCATTTCTGTAAAAAAATGATACCATATTCCGTACAAACCGCCGCGGAACCACGGCCATACCCCGCTTGGGCCGCGGATCCGCGGTCGTACTGAAGCAATATTTTATCATTTTTGCACAGTAATGTCCAAAGCTGCTTTTAGATATTTTTGGGTATTTTTAATCTGACTCAAGTGTTGAGTGTTCTGGGGATTATTTTGGATTCGTTAATTTGATCGGAAAATTTAATTTCGTGTTGTTTTCGGGTAATTTAGAAAGTATTAAAAAGTTCGAACGGATATCATTAACTCACTTTTTCCCGGCACGAAAAACTTTCAAGTGTTGAATTTTTCTCGAGTTTAAATCTTTCGGAAATACGTGCAAGTAACGTGGTGGACCCTCTAAAAGAACACAAACCTTAACTCGATTATGTGATTGTCTGAACCGCCTCTAAACCTTAGGGTTTGGGGCAGTACGGTGTGCCACATGTGAGGCGTTGGCTTGACCCTTCTACGGTTGGACCACTACTACTGTGACACATTCTGGGATTTTTGAACTCCACTAAAGTGTTGAGCTAATTAGGAAATCTTGGGTATTTGATTATTCGATCGGAATGTTTAATACTGTCTATTTATCTAGAATGTGATACAATATGTGGAATTCATATAGTTAGGCATGAAATGCGAAGTATGCGATATTTCGGATTTACGATGTCTAAAGTGATTGTGGATTCCAAATGTTGTAGTTTTACACTTTCTTTTCTGTGACCGTAAGTGTAGTATGTAGTTGTATTGCCGGTTTTCGTTGCTATACATCAACGACGATCGGTGAATGCATACTAACTTACGTTGATGATATGATATATTATGTGTTGCTGAGATATGATGTGCAGAATTGTCGCGATTGAATAGCCGGGGTTTTATGTGAGATGAGAGTTTTATTTTCATTCATGTATAAATCAATTGTATGTAATATTCTTTTATTTGGGGCACTTCTGGGCTGAGGAAGATGTTTTCATCATTGTATATTATTTACTTTTCCGCATTAGGATAGACCCAAGGAGGGGAGCACAAGTGACCGGGTTCTAGGGTTCAGTGGGAGGCTATCTCGAGGAGTCGAGACCGGGTCTCCTAAACTCTAGAATTGGCAGGATCACTTGCCGCTCTCGTAGGGGTCTAGGGGTGTGGGCTTGGCTATTCATCGCGACCGTGGAATCCGTATTATCTATTATTGGCTAAATACAAAATACGGACGTCCTAGATATCTTTTTATTTTCATATGTGCTTCTGCTGTTGATATTCTGTAATGTGATTAGTTAGTATCTGAGACGAATGGATTATTATTATATATATGATATATAATAAACGTTGCTTATGTTTTACACCCGCACATGTCCCGCCCCGCTATGCCGTTAGTTAAGTAACCTAATGGTGCATAACGAGACATTGTGGCGAATGCGGATGGCATAAGTGTACGTTCTATTTTCGTTTCTTTTCTGTGATGGCTTAGGAACTTAAATGATGGGATTACATTAATGAGATTAATGTAAAAAAAAAGAAACCTAAAAGATGTTGTAGAATCAGATTTGAAACCCACTCGGCCTTTTTATGAAAAATGCAAGTTTCAAAAGATGCAGAGCTTAAGCCACTCCTTTTCTAAAAACTGTTTTGATTCTACAACGAGATCAAGTTCAAAGCGTTAAAGGCTTTCATAAAAACCATCCGCAACCCTCCGTCATTTTAGGAAGCAGAGTACTTAGTATTCGGGCTACGTATGTCGACCATAGCCGAGGCGTAGTGTACGGTAGCTAAGTGATGTCTTTCTACAAAGCATATGATGCAATCAGTTAGGACATTCATGTGATCATGTTGATTATAGTCAAGGGTCATATGGGTAGGTCTAGTTGATCTCGAAATGACGGGTAGAACTTGACTAGTGCTTATGATATTTTGATCATAGCCAAGGTCATAAGCTACTAGGGGTAAAAACCATATCGGGAGTTTCAAGAGTTGAAATTTGCAATGAGATTGCATACCATCTATATGATAGTTGGATCCCGATCCCACTGTGAGTAAGTGTTACTTCCAGGAGAATTTTGCACTTTACAATTAGCTGATCTGGTAGGTGTCTAGAAAGGTGTTAACGGGGTTTTGACCTATGGGAAAACGAGGTTTACTTTAATTCGGTCCGTGCGAAAGCACGGGGAACCTCCCTCAAGTACTGACACTGGCCTGGCTGACCGGTTAGCAAAACTGTAGAATGTAATTTATCCTGGCTAGTTTTCTTTTCAGGTTTTGAAAGAAAATTTGACTAAAGTAGTGGAAGCATCGATTAGATAAGATAATAACCAATCTAATTCTTTGCAAGAGCATTTCGCTGAGTGTATTCTTTTCTCTCTCCTAATGGCAGATACCTATAACGGAACTTAAGCTTCTACTAGAGAAAAATAAACTGACAGGACCGAACTATAAAGAATGGTTAAGGAACTTGAACATTGCACTTGCATATGATAAAGTATCATATGTCCTCACAACCAAAGCCCCACTCGTCCCAGGACCTGAATCATCTGTCTCGGATAGGGAGATCCGAAAAACTTGGGATGCTGATTGTAACACGGCCAAATGCCTCGCGCTTGCTTCTATGGACAATATCCATCAGAAGCAACACGAGAATATGGATATACAATCCATCTTTCTTCACACAAAGGACTTGTATGAAGAGCAATCTCGTACTTTGAGGTACGAGGCATCACGAAAGCTGTTTCAGATGCGAATGACCCCTGGTACATCAATAGGAGACCATGTTTTAAAGATGATTGGTCTTATAGAAGAACTTGAGGAACTGGGATGGACCATGGACAATGAGCAGTATACAGATATTGTTCTATAGTTTCTCTCCCCTGCCTTTGCTCCGTTCATAGTGAACTACAATATGAATGATTTGGAGAAATCATTACCTGAACTTCTCAATATGTTGAGAAGTGCAAAGAGCACGTTAAAAACAACGAAAACTCCCGCTCTGCTTGCTGGGCCATCCTCCTCTTCATTCCCAAAAGCCAAGGCCAAGGGAAAGAAAAAGAAGAAGTCCATCAAACAGAAAGGTGGAGTTAAAAAGGCAAAGGGGGAAGACAAATCCGGGGCTGCGGGAAGCGGGAAAGGAGAATGTTTTTACTGTCACAAGTCAGAACATTGGAAACGCGACTGTACTGTGTATCTTGCTGATCTCAAGAAGAAGCAGCATGATGATGCTTCCACTTCAGGTGTGTTTGTAACTGAAAACTGTTTTTCTTTAAACTCTGCATCTTAGGTATTAGATACCGGTTCTGGTTCTCACATCTGCAATTGTATGCAGGGATTGAAAAATAGTAGAGTTTTAAAGACAGGTGACCATACTCTGCGGGTTGGAAATGGTTCCAATGTAAATGCTGTATCCGTGGGAGAGTATCATCTTGGGTTGCCTTCGGGTTGTATTTTGGTTTTGAACCCGTGTTATTTTGTACCAAGTATGCTATGTAATATAATATCCGTTTCTTTGTTGGACAATGAAGGATATCATTTTGTATTGCAAAATAATGTTATGAACAATAACTTGAATCAATAGTTGATTGGGTATGGTACATTAAATAACGGTATTTACGTCCTGAACCAACACACAGTTTTCAATATACAACATACTAATAAAAGAAAGTTTTCAGATATAAATGAAGCTTTTCTTTGGTATTGTAGACTTGGTCATATTAATGAAACAAGACTAAACAAACAACATAAAGATGGATATTTAAATCGTTTTGAATATAAATCTTATGCGACTTGCCAGTCTTGTATCAAAGGTAAAATGACCAAAACTCCGTTTACTGGACACGGAGAAAGAGCTGTGGAACTCTTTGGCCTCATACATAGTGATGTATGCGGACCAATGTCTACACATGGTAGAGGTGGTTTTTCATACTTCATTACTTTTACTGATGATTTCTCAAGATTCGGACACGTGTTTTTGATAAAACACAAATCCGAAGCTTTCGAGAAATTCAAGGGGTACAAATTTGAAGTAGAAAAACAAATAGGCTTGAGCATCAAGAAACTTCGATCAGATCGAGGTAGAGAATATTTAAGTACGGAGTTTTTAGACTTCTTGAAAGAGAATGTGATTCTCTCTCAGCTCACTCCTCCTTACACACCACAGCACAATGGTGTATCAAAACGGAGGAATCGTACCCTATTAGATATGGTACGATCCATGATGTGTGATGCTGAGTTACCGCTTTACTTTTGGGGGCATGCATTAGAGACAACAATGTATCTATTGAACAGGGTTCCAACCAAGACCGGTCTACCACTCCATATGAGATATGGAGTGGAAAGAGACCATCTCTTAAAAGAGTTAGAATTTGGGGTTGTCCGGCTTTTGTTAAAAAGCAGAATCCAGACAAAATCGAGACACGATCGGTCATGTGTAAATTTGTAGGATATCCAAAACATTCGTATGGATATCTATTCTACCATAAGGAGGAACAAAAGGTGTTTGTTGCTCAGCATGCCACATTTTTAGAAAATGAAATATTTACAGACAGTACTGATGGCAATGCGGTAGAACTAGAAGAGGTTCTAGAGACACAAATTACTCAGGACGAATTGGTTGAAACTGATGTTTCAGTAGAACTTCAAGAACCTCAGCCGCTCCGGAAATCTAGTAGAACTTCTCGCCCACCAGAGAGATACTATGGGTTTCTCATTGATAGTGATAGAGAAGATTGCATCATGGATGATGATGACCCTACTAGTTTTTAGCAAGCTATCACGAGTGGTGACTCAGTGAAGTGGCTGGAAGCCATGGGATCTGAAATGGAGTCCATGTATACCAACAAAGTACGGACTTTGGACGTTGCGCCTCCAGGGATAAAACCCGTTGGGTGCAAATGGATCTTTAAAAGAAAGATTGGTATAGATGGACAGGTAGAGACCTTTAAAGCAAGGCTAGTAGCGAAAGGTTTTCGTCAAAGACCAGGATTGGGCTATGATGAAACTTTCTCTCCAGTAGCAATGCTTAAATCCATTAGGATCCTACTTGCTATTGCTGCTCACAAAGATTATGAAATCTGGCAGATGGATATTAAAACTGCATTTCTAAATGGTGATTTAGAAGAATGCGTTTTTATGGATCAGCCAGAGGGCTTCATTGACAATGGGAGCAGCGGGAAAACATGTAGATTGCTTAAATCCATTTATGGATTAAAGCAGGCCTCACGGAGCTGGAACATCTACTTTGATGATACAATCAAAGAGCTTGATTTTATCAAAAATATAGCTGAACCATGCATTTATAAGAAGATTGTAGGGAGTACTTTCACATTTCTCGAATTGTACGTAGATGACATTCTCCTGATAGGAAATGATATTCCTATGCTACAATCGGTCAAACTATTCTTATCACAAAGGTTCTCCATAAAGGACCTGGGTGATGCCTCATGCATTTTGGGCATAAGGATCTACAAAGATAGATCCAAGAGGTTATTGGGATTGTCCTAATCAAAGTACATAGACACCATCCTAAAAAGGTTTAGTATGGAAGATTCCAAGCATCATGGAATCACTCTCTCTAAAGACTTCTGTCCGAAGACTGATGAAGAGAGAGCTCGCATGAGCGTTATACCCTATGCTTCAGCCGTAGGATCTATAATGTATGCGATGTTATGTACTCGCCCTGATGTAGCTTATGCGCTAGATGTAGTAAGCAGGTATCAATCCAACCCAGGGGATAAACATTGGATAGCAGTGAAGAACATTCTTAAATACTTGCGAAGGACTAAAGAATTCTTCTTGGTGTATGGTAATGGGTGTTAGTTATATGTATGCCCTAGAGGCCATTACTGTATATGAGATGTATATTGTAGTGGATGCTGGGACATATATAGGTAGGACTTTCTTGCTCGACATGATAGTACGCTATCTGGTTGCTTTTTATCTTAACATTTATACTTGCAGTCTCTCTATTACATGTTGATAAAGCCCTTAGGATGTGTACTCGACTTGCAGGACTATGATGTAGATCATACTAGTGGGGCCTGGGTAGTTAATGAGTACATCCTTCAATGTTTCTAGTCGTGGGAATATTGAGATGGGGCATTGATATTCCAGAGTAGACTAGCGTATATCTTCTCGACCCATGTAATGGGCGATGGATGATCCCATATCCATTGGTGTTTGAGATCAGAGATGGTATGCGGGTGCTCAGTAGTGACTGGATACACTGAACGGACTCACCGAGAACTCCCAGATGGTATTATACCTCACGTCTGATGGCAGTTCTCTGGTGACACTGGTACAACTTAGTCTGTTGATCCGAGATCGTCGTAGAGTCTTGTGTGTCTCCTATTGTGCTTTGATTTCCACTCTACCATGGCTCTATTGAGTCGTGCAAACAGGTGGTTTTTGGGTACAGTCCCGATTCACATGGAGGCAATGAGCGATAGGAGGGGATTCGTCTCTTCCGGTATTGGGGGTTGATGTTGCGCTATGCTCGACTGGCCATAACTGGAAATCCCTGACCAGGGTTGCAGTGATTTACTGGTAAGCGTTATCAGTAGTTTCACGCTAGTTGTGGACCTTACATCGGCATGACTTATCAAGCTACTGGGGTCTGACGTTTACCACACCTAGGAAAGATATGTGACATATCAGACGAATAGACCGGACTGTGCGGTAAGTGTTACTGGTTGGATTCACAGGAGTGTGAGCAGGCTTGCTCGTTGATCTTCTGATCGCTCAATACCCGGGTGGCCGTTACGTTTAGCAGACCGCTTGCGGCTTGTGGGTGATTGATATGATCACCACCTACTGCCGGCGTATTGACGAGTCTTTAGAGTCCTACACAGGGGTTTCCTGGCTCAAGCGAAACGATATAGGAGCGCATATGAGATATTTGCATGACCGAGAATAATACCAGTGTGTGACACTGTATTCTATTCTCGCGATTCGTATCATCGGTCGGTTATATGTGATATAGCCGGGTTACCGAATCAAGTGTTGATTCGATATATTGATACACTTGATATTAGTCGGTTATATGCGATATGACCGGATCATTAAATCAAGTATTGATTTAATGATTTAATGTATAATTATATATTTGATATATTACTTTACATTAACTAGTATTTGTTCATTTAAGATTGATTTTCTCACTTGATGTGCACAAGTTGTATATATGATATATGTTTGTGCACTAGTTTGTATCATGATTGATGATACATGCAAACTTGGGTGTGTGTGTATGGCTTACACCATGTTTTGGTTAATGGTTGGGTTTTATTTTCTTTTATTTATTTTTGGCAAAAACAAAATGGTGGCTTTCTTTGTTTTTGCTTGAAGCTTTAAGAAGCTTTTTAAGCATCTTTGACAAAGTCTAACCATTTTGTTTTGCTTGACTTTTTCACTAACCTAACCATTAACATAAACTCTAGTTTAGTCTCTACAATGGTTAACTCACCCATGGTTGCATCATGATAGACTTCACTTGAATATTCATTTTATATAATTCATTATTCATTCTTTTCTTTCTTCTTCTTCTTCTTCAAGAAGAAGAATGCTTGCTTGAAATTTTTAAGTGAAGATTTAGAGCGAGAAATCCAAATCCAAAGTGAACCCACTTCCTATTTCATCATCCTCTACTACTTGCCATGTAGTATAGGGTGTTCTCTTCATAAAGTTCTTGACCAAGTGAAGGAATAGCTTGAGTTTGAGTCTCCCCGACATAGATCATCTTCGGCCTCGAAGTCAACGACCTAGCCCGCTCATTTCTCCGATGAAACCAACGCTAGGGTCCCGGATCCCGATGATCGCAGCAAAGGGACGTCAACACGGAGCTTTAGAAGTGAAGGACCGGATCTACAAAGGTTGTAATCCCTTTCACTTAGTAGCAAAGTAGTTTGCTTGCTTGTAGTTTCGCCTTACCTGTAGTAATCGATCTTGCATAGGGTTGTTCGGCACCTAAAATTTTGAATTTGGCATGGTAGATGCCTTGTGGAACTTCATGAGTGTGCCTAGGAACCCTACAGTGGTATCAAGGCCTAGCTAGAGCATTAGGCGATGTTTAGACGAAGTTAGAAACCCGATCAAACCCCGAAACCCTAAACAAAACCCTTCTCTGTACATTTTCTGAAACTGTGGATTTTTGGGAATTAAAAATGCTCAGAAAATAGAGAAGGAAATTCTAAGAAAAACTGTACAAAACGAAGCCCTAACTCTACTGTAGCGCTGCGGAACCGCGGCCTTACCCTGCATTTGGCGGCGGTTCCGCGGCCGTAGGTAATGGTTGTGGATTCTTTTTCATACAGTAATGCCCGTATTTGTTTCCTGTTTCTTCTGGGAATTTTTAACCTATACTCAACAGTTCAATTTTCTGGGTTGTTTTGGGGACTCGATATTTTGATCGGATTATTTAACTTTGTTTATTTTGTCCGGGTAATTTTAGAACATGTTAAAAAGTTCGACCGGATATAAATAACCCAATTTTTCCCATGCCGGAAAATTTCCAAGTGTTGGATTTTTCCGTAGTTTAAGAACGTTTTAAGTAGTGCAAGTAACGCGATGGACCCTCGAGAAGACAACAAACCTTAACTCGATTATATGACCGTCTTGAACTGCCCTTTGAACCTTAGGGTTTGGGGCAGTACGGCGTGCCACATGTGAGGCGTTGGCTTGACCCTTCTACGGTTGGATCGTCAGTACTGTGGCATGAAGTGGATGTTTTTAAACTTATTTCAAGTGTTGAGCTTTTTGGGAAAACTCGGGTGTTTGATTGTTCAATCGGAAAGTTTAACATTGTCTACTTATCTGGAATGTGATACAATATTTGGAATCCACAAGTAGTTATGAGATAACTAATTTGAATGTTATAAATCTAGCAGTTTAGTCTCACTTGATCGGTTGCCACGGGATTTTGATGTGATCAAAAGTCCGTCGCAATCATGTTGCGTACGCGGATACTCGCCGGGTAAACTTAATAGACAACTACACCCCAAAGCCCCGACCAAGTTGTTAGTGTATATGCCCTAGAGGCCATTACTGTATCATACTAGTATGTATATTACTTGATGGAAGCTTGGGATATTCACAGTTGTACAGACAATCTTGCTCGATATAGTAGTATGCTACTTGGTTTGTCTCTGCTTTAATGTGTACATGTGTGTTTATTTATTATATCACCTATACGCATTAGTAGAGCCCTTAGGATCTTTGCTTGATTACCGGCATTGTGATGGCGATCACACTCGTGGGGCTGGGTAATCCACAAGCACATCCTTATACACGTCCCTAGTTGTGGGAGTATCGAGATAGGGCATCGATACTCCGGAGTAGACTAGCGTATGTGCTTCTCATCCCAGCACGGGAGACGGTCTGTCCCACAGCCGTCAGTACGTCGTACTTGAGATAGTATGCGGGTGCTCGTTAGGTTACGAGTACACTGGACAGGACTCGTCGGGAACTGATGGTTGGTATTATACCTATCGTCAGTTATCAGTTCCTAGGTGACATGAGTACAGCTTAGTCCGCTAACTTGACACTGTCATTTCGCCTCAAGTGTGTTCCTACTGTTCTTTGATTACTGCCCTACCACGATTCTACTGAGTCGTGCAAATAGGTAGTAGTTGGGTGCAGTCCCGAAGCACTTGGAGGCAGTGACGGTTAGACAGGATTCGTCTCTCCCGGTATTAGGGGTTGACATCGCGCTGTGTCTAGGAGAGCCATTACACGAGTAGTCCCTGGCCAGGGCAAGCGAGATATGCTGGTAGGTTTCCAGTGTTATCTCAGGGTGTTCTGGGCTTCACTCCGACACGACTTGTACTGCTATTAGGGGACTGACGTTTACCGTCCCCTAGGCCCGCCATGCGATGTATCAGACGAACAGACCGGACTGTACGGAGATTGTCACATACAGGCTCTGTAGGAGTTCGGATGGGTTTACCTCATCGGCCTTCTTATCGACATCTACCTGGGGACCGTTACGTACAGCTAGTGCCGCTTGCGGTCTGTGGTTAAACCCACTGCCAGCGTAGTGTCGAGTCTTTAGAGCCCCACATAGAGAGTTTCCCTGCACTGAGCGAAACGTGTAGAGGCCGTATGGTTTTACGGCAGGGCTGCGATCACTTACGTATACTTGTATGCGTGTGGTGTTCGGCCAGGCAATACTAGTGGGCTTTGGTTTAAGCCGGATCCTAGTATTGCACGGATGGATTTGTTTTGTCTTCTGTGCATCCGCATTCTACGGAATACGGATGCAGGTGTGTATGCACAGTTTTCCGGAGTGATGAAGGAGGAGGTGCTTCATTAGGGTTTTGGCAGTTGGTTCGGCCAAAACCGTTATGTGGCAGGCTCATTAGGGTTTTGACAGTTGATTCGGTCAAAACCATTTTGAGGCGGACTCATTAGGGTTTTTGACAGTTCGTTTGGTCAAAACCGTTATGAGCCGCGGACATCATTTACTAATCCTTTTAGTGATAATTTTATGATGGCTAATTGCATTGACCATTTGACCCCGTTGACCTCTCTTGACTTTGTTGACCGGTTGACCGTGTTGACCATTGACTTTCAAGAGGGATCTACACTCTTCTTTTCTATTCCTTTTTCTTTTGGATTATGATAATGGTCATTTCAAAGTAGCCATCAACTTTATCTTGATGGGATTAGTAATGATGTTGTTTTTGCATTATTGCAACCATGGTTACTTTTCTTTGTATCATAATTTCTTTCTCATTCTCTCTCTTGTTTTTTCAAGTGAGAAGAAAAGGAAATGAACCATGGTTGCTAGCTCCTCCTTCTTCCTCCTCTTGATTTTTCCTTTGATCTCATGTGTTGAGAGAAAAAGGATTTCACTTGACAAACAGATCCATACATCTTCTCTACACATCCTAGGGCTTCTAGACTAACAATCTCTTTGCCCTAGTTGCCTCGGCTCGAGGTGGAGCTCGGTGTACATCTCTCGGGTGGATCGTCTTCGACTCAAGGAGGCCGCGGAGGTGACCTAAGTCCGGATCAACCATCGAAGCAAGCAAAGAGAAGAACAACAAGAAGAGAAGAAGTTCAAGTTGAGGTATAACCCCTAACCGAGTAGATAAGTCTCTAGTTAGGATGCTAGTGTGTTGTTTAGTAAAGATCCGGCTTTTACGGTCCATGTTGCCAAGTCCAGAAAATTTTTTGTTTTACCGTTTCCGCAACCCCGAAAGTACCGGGAGAGGTAACGTGGACCTAACACAAGTGACTGTAGGAGAATCCCGTCGCCAAAAAGCATCCGTTCGGGTGCTCACGGCAGCGGTGTTCCACCTTAGTGCACTTTGTCGACGGTATCGGGGTGCGGCCGTCTACTAAAGTTTGCCACGAGCATTCGTTCTGGATGTCGGGAATCTTGTTGAATTGCCCGACTTGATATTGAAAAGTGTTTTCAATAATGAGACTAAAATGCGGGGTTTATAATTGTTAGGCATGCGATGTCTAAGGAGGTTGCGGATTCCAACTGTTGTGGTTTTACACTTTCTTTTATGCGACCGTAAGTGTAGTATGTAGTTGTATCACCGGTTTTTGTCGCTATACATCGGCGACAATCGGTGTATGCATACTTACATTGATGACATGTGATGTTATGTGTTGCTGGATATGTTATATTGGATCGTCGTGTTTGAATAGCCGGGGTTTTTTATGTGAGATGAGAGTTTTTCTTTTTCATTCATGTAAAATTCATTGTATGTAATATTCTTTTATTGGGGCACTTCTGGGTTGAGGATGATGTCACCATTGTATATTATTTACTTTTCCGCATTAGGATAGACCCAAGGAGGGGAGCACAAGTAACCGGGTTCTAGGGTCCAGTGGGAGACCATCTCGAGGAGTCGAGTCCGGGTCTCCTAACTGTAGAATTGGTAGGGTTGCTTGCCGCTCTCGTAGAGGTCTAGGGTTGTGGGATTGGCTATTCATCACAACCTTGGAATCCGTGTTTTATACAGGCTCAAAATAAAACACGGACGTCCTAGTATATCCAATATTTCATATGATATTTTCTGCTGCGTTATCTGTGATGTGATCATGTGATATGTTCAGATTGATACTGTATATAGTATATATGATATATTATATAGACGTTGCTTATGTTTTACACCCGCGCTAACCCTGCCCCGCTCTGCCGTTAGTTACCTAACCTAACGGTGCAGACAGGACATCGAGGCGAATGCGGATGGCATAAGCGTACGTTGTATTTATCTGTGATGCTTAGGTGGACTTATATGATGGGACATTCATTATTAAAATTAATGAAAGAAAATAAACCTAAAAGATGCTGTGGAATCGAATTTCAAAAAAAAATCAGGTAGCTCTAGTTGTTGCTTTGCATAGCGGTGTTCCTTGTAGAACATCCAGCACCTTATTCGATAAGGAAAGAGCCGACGATCCCTTCACCGGGAGTGACCTCTTTAGAAATAACTAGCAGATGCTATAACCATCGGTTTGTCTTTTGATTGCTTTTCTAGTTCTTGCTTTGCATAGTGGTATTGTGAATATCCTGCACCTCATTCGACGAGGAAAGAGCCAAGATCCCTTCACCGGGAGTGACCACTTTAGCGAAACTAGCAAAAGCCTCAAAAACACTCCATTTTAAACCATTTGATTCCGCAAAGAGATCAAGTTCAAAGCGTTAAAGGTTTTATTAAAAACCATCCGCAACCCTCCGTCATTTTAGGAAGTAGAGTACTTAGTATTCGTGTTGTGTTTGTTGACCATAGTCAAGGCACAGTGTACGGTAGCTAAGTGATGTCTTCCTACACCGCATATAATGCGATTAGTTAGGACAGTCATGTGGCTTTGTTGACCTTAGCCAAGGATCATGTGGGTGGGTCTAATTAATCACGAAATGACGGGTAGAACTTGACTAGTGCTTATGATTTGTTGACCTTAGCCAAGGTCATAAGTGCTAGGGGTAAAAACCATTATCGGTTGTTTCAAGTGTTGAAATTTGCAATGAGATTGCATACCTTCTATATGATAGTTGGATCCCGATACCCACTGCGAGTAATTGTTACTCCTAGGAGAGTTTTGCACTTTACAATTAGCCGATCAAGTAGGTGTCTAGAAAGGTGTCAACGGGGTTTACTTTAATTAGGTCCGTGTGAAAGCACGGGGAACCTCCCTCAAAGTACAGACACTTGCCTGGCTGAAAGATTGGCGAACATGTAGAGTGTAATTAATCCCGGCTAGTCTTTCCTTTTAAGGTTTGAAGGAAGATTTGATAAAAACAGTGGAAGCCATCCTGATTAGATAAAATATATAACCAATCTAATCTTGCAAGAGCGCACGCAGAGTGTTTTCTTCTCTCTCTCTCTAGGTAGCGACCATATCACGCCTTAATCAAGATAATAATATGGATGTATTGACCGAACCCGCTTGTTATACTGAGCTGGGGAACGTTGGTCCCGCTCCAACTTATAACTGTTATAAGACAGAGCAGGAATTAGGGGAATACCAGGATTCCCATGCCGCCCAAACGAAGAAAGTGCATGAGATGCATCTCCTTCGGGTGCGTTCATCAGTATCCTCTACGTCCTGGGTATTTGATACCGGATCAGGATCCCAGATATGTAATCTGTTACATAGGCTAGAGAAAGGTAGAGAACTGAGAACGGGTGATGAGTTTCATGAGACAGAAAACGGTACAAGTGTTGCAGCCAAGTCTGTTAGTCACTATCACCCTGTATTACCAGAATATACTGATTCTGAACGAATGTCATTAGATACCGAACCTGATATACAACATCATATCAATCTCTTTATGTACTAAAGAAGGATATAATTTTGTATTGTTGGATAATGTTTTGCACATATCCTATATCAAGAGTTGATCGGTTCAGGCACGTTATCTAAAAGCATATACATTCTAAATCAGACCACAGTTTTTAACGTACAGAACACACATAAGAGGAAGAGTTCAGAATTGAACGATTCCTTCTTGAGGTATTGTAGACTAGGTCATATCAATGTGACCCGGCTAGCTAAAGTTACATTTAGATGCATATTTAAATCAGTTTGAATTTATATCTTGTGAAACTTGCCAGTCATGTCACAAAGATAAAATGATCAGAGCTCTGTTTACACGAAACAGAGAAAGTGTTAGTGAACTCTTGGGACTGATACATAGTGATGTATAAAGGTCCCCAATCTACATATGCCAGGACTGGTTCTTTGTACTTCCTTACATTCACTGATGATCTCTCAAGATTCGGACACATGTTCCTGTTGAAACACATGTCTAAAGCTTTTGAGAAATTCAAAGAATATAAGTCAGAAGTAGAAAACCAATATAGGTATAAGTTTTATGTCCTATGATGAGATCAGGGAGGAGAATACTTGTGCATGGAATTCTTGGACTATTCTAAAAGAGAATGAGATTCTCTCTCAGTGTTACTCCTCTGTATACACCACAGCACAACGGTGTATCGGGATGGAGCAATCACACCCTATATGATATGGTGCGCTCTATGATGGGTATTGCTGAGTTACCTGTTTCCTTTTAGGGGTTATGCACTTAAAAAACTGCATACCTATTGAATTAGGTTCGAATCAGATCACTGCATAGAAATCCATATGAGATATGGTATGGGAAGAGCCTATCTCTTAAGTAAGTTAAGATTTAGGATTGTCCGGCCTATGTCAAAAGCAAAATCCGGACAAGATCGAGGAAAGGTCAGTTCTGTAAAACTGGAAGGATTTTCAGCCATACAAACTACAGCTGATGATTTGATAGAACCAAAGAATTCAATAGTCCCCAACGAACCTCGGCCTCTCTGCCGATCTAGCAGGGTTCCTCATCCGCCTGAGAGATACTTTGGTTTCTCGATGACAGTGGGAGCGAGGAATGCATCATGAGATGATGACCCAACTAGTTTCGAGCAGGCCATCAAGAGTGGGGACTCTATAAGAATGGCTGGATGCTTAGCGATCTGAGATGGAATCCATGTACACGAACAAAGTATGGACTTTGGATGTTATATCTGAAGGGTTAAATCCCCATCAGGAGCAAGTATATCTTGAGAAGATTACTTGGTGTAGATGGAAAAGTTGAGACTTTCAAAGCTAGACTTGTTAAAGTTTTTCGTCATCGACCAGGCATGGATAATGATGAAACCTTTTCCATTGACTATGCTTAAGTCTATCCAGATCCTACTTGCTATTGCTACATACCATGACTACAATATCTGGTGGTTGGGTGTCATGACTGCTTTTCTAACTACTGATTTAGAAGAGAACGTCTATAAGTACACAGCCAGAGGGCTTCGTAAACAGTAGGAGCAGCGGAAACGTGTGCAAGTTGCTTTACAGAATAAAGCAGGCATCGCGGAGTTGGAACATCTGTTTTGATGTGGTAGTCAAAGAGTTTGACTTCATCAAAATGGTAAATGAACCTTGTATATACAAAAAGGTAGTAGAGAGTAAGGTGGTCATCCTCGTATTGTACGTGGACAACATACTCTTGATAGGAAAAGAGTTTCCTATGCTACGCTCGGTCAATCTCCTCTTATCACATGGACTCTCCATATAGGATCAAAGTGATACCTCCTAAATCCTGGGTTTTGGATCTACGAGATAGATCTAAATGGATGTTAGGATTCTCACTAGTTGTAGTGAGATGGTATCAGTTGATCCTGAGGAGAATCACTAGAAAGGTTCCTTGATGATAAGGACGACTGAATGTCAGTCGCAGGCATTGTCTATACCCTCAGTGGAGGGACGGTATGTTGGAAGAGTTCCAAGCTAGATACCGTGGCAAACTAGACAATAAAGGCTGGTGACATCGCTATCAAAGATATTACCAAAGAGGCAGTTTGTGTGTATATTGGTTCATGAGATGAACTAGGTTCCAACCATTGTGTGACAAAGGAAGTGTGGCTTTGTCCCAGGAACCCTGGTCCCATCAGTGACCCAGACATATTCTGGGGAAGTATCACCTGATCATGGAGATAGTTGATCTCCAGGGTGATCGAGGTTAAGAGAGTAGACTCAGAGGACAACAAGGCGGATCCACTCACAAAGGCCTTTTCCCAAAGAGAGACTTTTATGGGATGGTTGAGTATTAGATACTGTAACCTCTGCTACAGATGGCCCTAGTGCAAGTGGGAGATTGTTAGTTATATGTATGCCCTAGAGGCCATTACTGTACATGAGATGTATATTGTAGTGGATGCTGGGACATATATAGGTTGGACTTTCTTGCTCGACATGATAGTACGCTATCTGGTTGCTCTTTATCTTAACATGTATACTTGCAGTCTCTCTATTACATGTTGATAAAGCCCTTACGATGTGTACTCGACTTGCAGGACTATGATGTAGATCATACTAGTGGGGCCTGCGTAGTCAATGAGTACATCCTTCAATGTTCCTAGTCGTGGGAATATCGAGACGGGGCATTGATATTCCAGAGTAGACTAGTGTATATCTTCTCGACCCATGTGATGGGCGATGGATGATCCCATATCCATTGGTGTTTGACATCAGAAATGGTATGCGGGTGCTCAGTGGTGACTGGGTACACTGAACAGACTCGCCGAGAACTCCCAGATGATATTATACCTCACGTCAGATGGCAGTTCTCTAGTGACACTGGTACAGCTTAGTCTGTTGACCCGAGATCGTCATAGAGTCTAGTGTGTCTCCCACCGTGCTTTGATTTCCACCTTACCACGGCTCTACTGAGTCGTGCAAACATGTGGTTTTTGGGTACAGTCCCGATTAACATGGAGGCAATGAGCGATAGGAGGGGATTCGTCTCTCCCTGTATTGGGGGTTGTTGTTGCGCTATGCTCGACTGGCCATAACTGGAAATCCCTGGCCAGGGTTGCAGTGATTTACTGGTAAGTGTTATCAGTAGTTTCTGGCTTGTTGTGGACCTTACATCGGCATGACTTATCAAGCTACTGGGGTCTGACGTTTACCACCCCTAGGCGAGATATGCGACATATCAGACGAACAGACCGGACTGTGCGGTAAGTGTTACCGGTTGGATTCACAGGAGTGTGAGCAGGCTTGCTCGTTGATCTTCTGATCGCTCAATACCCGGGTGGCCGTTACGTTTAGAAGACCGCTTGCGGCTTGTGGGTGATTGATATGATCACCACCTACTGCCGGCGTATTGACGAGTCTTTAGAGTCCTACACAGGGGTTTCCTGGCTCAAGCGAAACGATATAGGAGCGCATATGAGATATGTGCGGGACCGAGAATAATACCAGTGTGTGACACTGTATTCTATTCTCGCGATTCGTATCATCGGTCGGTTATATGTCATCTAGCCAGGTTACCGAATCAAGTGTTGATTCGATATATTGATACACTTGATATTAGTCGGTTATATGCGATATGACCGGATCATTAAATCAAGTATTGATTTAAAGATTTAATGTATAATTATATATTTTATATATTACTTTACATTAACTAGTATTTGTTCACTTAAGATTGATTTTCTCACTTGATGTGCACAAGTTGTATATATGATATATGTTTGTGCACTGGTTTGTATCATGATTAATGATACATGCAAACTTGGGTGTGTGTGTATGACTTACACCATGTTTAGGTTAATGGTTGGGTTTTATTTTCTTTTATTTATTTTTGGAAAAAACAAAATGGTGGCTTTCTTTGTTTTTGCTTGAAGCTTCATGAAGCTTTTTAAGCATCTTTGACAAAGTCTAACCATTTTGTTTTGCATGACTTTTTCACTAACCTAACCATTAACATAAACTCTAGTTTAGTCTCTACAATGGTTAACTGACCCATGGTTGCATCATGATAGACTTCACTTGATTATTCATTTTATATAATTCATTATTCATTCTTTTCTTTCTTCTTCTTCTTCTTCAAGAAGAAGAAAGCTTGCTTGAAATTTTTAAGTGAAGATTTAGAGTGAGAAATCCAAATCCAAAGTGAACCCACTTCCTATTTGTAACGCTTCAAAAATCGTTTACGCAGTTTTTCGGTAATCAGCAAAATTAGCAGTCTTTTCCGTAAAAAGTCAAAATAGGTATTTGTTAAAATAGGCCTAATTATACAAAATTTAGGTAAGATATTGCTAAAATTTGGACACTATTTTGTCGCTTAAAATTTTATAGTTAATTAAAAAAAATTCCTTAATTAATTATTTTTAATATTATTTTAAGCTTTTAAAAATACATTTAATTAGTGATAAATACAAATTTAATTGGGTAAATTACACACTTAGGAAACATTATAAACTAAAATTTAGTGTTAATAAAATTTTATCAAGACGTTTCAAGATTTTTGTTCTATGGTTTAAAATTTTATTCAAAAATGGTTTAAAATGGGATTTTTTTTGTAAAAGTTGATGTGATAGTCATTAATTGAGCTTGGGAAAGGATTTTTGTGTAGAATTTTCTACACCATTCACACTCACACACCCTCCCAAACATCAGGTCGAGCTCAACCTGCTGCAAACCCCATTTCCCTCTCTCTTTCTTGCTTCAAAAATCATGAAAAAATCAACAAAATCCACCGAAATCAACACATTTCTTCACAAATTCAAACCATAATCCTATTCCACCTCTTTCCAACCCTAATTTGCTTTAAAACAAGGTGAAAGGAGGCATATTTCAAGGTCAAGTGCAAGTTAGGGTTCAACTTGCAAGGTATAATTCTTATCTAATGTTCAAATTGTGGTTTAAAATTGCTAGATTTAGTAGTTTTAGTGTGTAATTTGGTTATGAATTCTTGTTTAGGAAATTCTAGTAAAGAATTGGTGCTGTAATTAGGATTTGTAGCATGGTTGATGGGTTAAGTTAGTGTTTTGGCCATCTAGTTGGTTAGATTGGTTGTTTGTGTGATGTAGCGATCGCTATATCGTTAAATCGCGATATTTGCATCGGAATTGCTATGTCAACGCTTACTAGATTTTCTAGATAATTAGGAGGTGATCTAATTGCGATATATTGGCGATTCATTTAGCATCTCATACGACTATTAGTGTGTGTGAATGCGGGGTTTTGTCTAGTCGGGTTTTAGTTTTGGCGGTTGCCCCGAAATGACGACTTTAGTTAAGGTTTTAGCGATTTTCGTGTGTTTTCCGCGCACCAAGGGCACGTTGTGATTAATTCGAGAGGGCCGATATTTTCATATTGTGAGTTGTGTCATTTCAGGAATCTGTAATCTTATATTGTGTGTTATGCAATTCTAGGAACGGTTGCGGAAACATCAGACGCGGCGCGCAAAGGCAAGCCGGTGGTCGGATAGGATTAGCGAGACATTCAAGTGAGTAGATGTATTCATCTATGGGGGAATCGTATGGATGGCGCAAGGCTCCTCCTAGTTAGGATTACTTTATTTCTTGCAAGATATGCATTGTTAGTTAGCTAACCCCCCCCCTCATTCACATTTCATACATTTATAGCTATTCGTTTGCAAGATTTGCATAGGATATCCATATACACATGTGCGATATCACTTCGTAGGACACGAACACCATTACCATTGGCTCCTGTTGCACGCGCACTATTCATGTGACACACACGCCTTTGGTAATTGCTATGCCACGTGCACCATATAACCTGTTTAGCTTAGTATCGCCACTTGCATCATACATGATATATGAAATCGCATAGCATGTATATACCTCGCATCATCATCATACTTACATAGATTTCTATCCACAAATTACATCGCATACCTTGATATCATAGACATTTATCATATACAACATGTTGAGTATTATGATTTTCTTGAGGATTTCAGTATTGCTGCGATTTCTGGATTTCGGGGAAAACCGCAAGAATTTAACAAAAGCTTATATTTATCATTTTTAAAACAAGTTGCGGTTTTCTCGTGATGTATATGTCTTCCACCATGAGTTTTCATGTTTTCTGTTGGATTTCAAGACCCGATTCGAGGAGTGGATGAACCGTCTCGGGTACATGGTGGGCCCGGTATGGTACCCCGGGGCAAGAAGATCGAGTTGTAGACGATAAGCCTGGTAGGGGAAGACTACCTACTGGTGATGTCTGGCGCGGCAGATATCCGGAGGATACGGACCGTTGTCGTGAGATTTGATGAAATGGGCCGATCCGGACTGACGGAGCCCGATGTATTGAGACATTGAGACATATGTGTTTTCATATTTGGTGTCGATGCTTGACACGAGTTTCAGATGATTTCTTGATGGTATTTATCTATTATACAGATATTCTTTTTCTAAAGTTAAGAATGCAGAACTCATAGCATTTAAAACACTTAAAGATTTAGTATTGACATTGCATACATGTGCATGCATACTAGAGGTATTACATCACATCTGGACATGCTTGTTGTGACGCATTTGCGTGCATTCTTACGATAGCCTTACTAGATGTTATATTCTACTCACGAGCTGGCAACTCACCCCCGTTGTGCCACAGTGTCTTGCAAGTCGGATTCATCAGCCTTATAGCGGCGGCTTATCTCATTGTTGATTTCTTTTGCTCAGACTCGCAACATTGCTCGTAGGTGGGGTTGCGAGGGCACTTTTATCTCTTTTTGTACTATTTTTGTATCTAGTATTCTCCATCTACCACTTCTTATTGTATATTCGACCTAGTGATGAGACTAAGAGATTTGTGTATATGTGGTTTCTTTTAGGTCGAGCTCACTTGAGCCGACATTGTGTTTTTCTTATTTTATGCATTTCTTTATGCTCTTTTCTTAATATTACATATATATTGCGTGTGGTTGTGATCCGCCTTTGGGCGAAGAGCTGGCTCCCGCTTGGGGATGCCATTTTGTGATTACAGGTTTATATATTTTGTTGTACCCATTTTGGGGGATAGTATTTACAGAGGAGACTCCGCCGAAATTTTCGGAAATTTTTGATATTTTTTTTAAACGGGTTCAATTCAACTAAATTGATTTCAAGTCGTTTTTCATGAAAGGTTTCCTTCACTCTCTTTGGTTTTGGTTTAGATTTTCTGGGCTTTGGCTGACTTAGTTTACGTTACGCCTTTAGACGTCTCGTAATCTAAGTGCCAGTCACGTTCCGTACTTTCGGGTCGTGACAAAGTTGGTATCAGAGAGTAGGTTATACCTTTCTGAGTATAGGACGATCTTGGTAGAAGGAGTAGGTGACTTAAGCAGAGTGGCGTAGCGTGGGTATGATCCGCGGCATACTTACGATACGGTACTCCGCCTAAGTGACCTTAGGACATAATTGCTTGTATTTCCTTTCTTGATTCCTTGCATTCCTTGATTCAATTGCAATGTTCTTATCGGTCCTGTTTCTTATTCCAGCTTCAATGCCACCAAGGACTACGAGAGATCAGCGGGCTGCCGCTAGGGATGAGATTAGAGCGGGCTCGTCTAAGGTGAGAATCGAGCGGGATGATACGTCTACCCCTCAGGGTCATATTGATTCGCCTTATCCAGATCGTATTGCCAGATTAGAGGCCGACATGCAGGAGTTGCGACAGATGATGGGATCTTTAGTTGAGTCCAGTCGGGCACAGAGGTCCGAGGATGTTCCTTCCACCGCACATACCACGATTATACCTGCTGCAGAGATGGTCACTCCTGCTGCTACTGCGACTATCCCTGTTTCGCTACAGGAGTTTATGACATTGAGACCTCCAGCTTTTACCGGTACGGATGCGACAGAGGACCCACAGGCATTTCTTGATAGGATGGCTCGGATTTGCCGTTCGTTGAGGTATTCTGATGATAGATTGGTGGAGTTCGCGAGTTTTCGTCTGGAGGGTCTTGCCCAGACATGGTACGATTCAGTAGAGAGAGGCCGAGCTGCAGGTCTACCTTCTATGACCTGGGATGAGTTTACAGCTGCATTTCTTGCCCGTTTTCTTCCGGAAAGTGTCCGAGATGCTCGAGCCTGTAGTTTTGATTCTCTGCGCAAGACTCCTGGGATGACGGTGTCGGAGTATGATATACAGTTTACCCAGTTGTCTCGATATGCTCCGTACCTAGTAGACACAGAAGAGAAGAGAATAAAGAGGTTTGTGCGAGGGCTTGATACACAGCTATTCCTTGCCATCGGCACCCAGCACTTTGATATATACGCAGCCGCGATGGATGCAGCCTTACTTTTGGAGGAGCGTATTTCTGAGACTCCGGTCGTTTCTGGGCCGAAGAGGATCCGTACTGATACGCCAGCTCAGCGGCAAATGGGTAGACACCGCGATAGATTATTTCCGGGAGATGGTGGAGTTAGAGGATTGAGACGAGGTCAGTTATTTAGTTCATATCCATAGACCCAGCAGTCGTCTCCAGGATGTTTTCGGTGTGGGAGTCAGTACCACCGTGTCAGAGACTGTACCATGGGGCGCCAGGATGCGGCGACAGTCCCGCATGTGACCTTACCACCTTCACCACCTCCTCAGAGAGCTCAACTTCCCACTCCTGATGATGCTCTACGCCAGCCAGATGCTCCTAGAGGTCATGGGCGTGGCGGTCCTATTCAGAGAGGACGAGGTGACAGAGGCAGAGGCCTAGGTAGAGGCAGAGGACAGCCAGCTACTAGTGGTGGACAGGCCCGAGTGTTCGCATTGACTCCTCGGGATGCACAGGCATCCAATGCCGTCATGACAGGTACTCTGCCAGTATGTTCTTTTGATGCACGGGTATCATTTGATCCAGGCTCCACACATTCCAATGTATCCACGTACTTTGCACCGAGGTTGGGCCGAAAGTCTTCTCCATTAGATCAGACGCTTTTCGTTATTACACCGGTAGGCGAGTCGTTTATTTCCCATTTCGTATACCGATCATGTTCCGTTCGTATCGGGAAGAGAGATTCTTCAGTTGATTTGATTCTCCTCGATATGCTAGACTTTGACGTTCTTCTTGGTATGGACTGGCTAGCCACCTGTTATGCATCCGTGGACTGCCGTAAGAAAGAAGTCAGATTCAGTTTTCCTGGTGAGCCGGTTCTTGTTATTCAGGGAGATCGTAGCGCTACCATTCCCAGCTTTATTTCTTCTCTTCGCACTGGTCAGCTCTTAAGGAAAGGGTGTCAGGGATTCTTAGCCTATGTTTGTGATACTAGCTCCACAGAGGTTCCGTTGGACCAGGTCCCTGTTGTGAGAGAGTTTCCTGATGTATTCCCTGACGAGCTGCCTGGTCTGCCGCCAGAGCGCGAGATTGAGTTTTGCATCGATCTGATCCCCGGCACGGGGCCTATCTCTATACCACCTTATCGGATGGCCCCGGCTGAGCTGAGAGAGCTGAAGGATCAGTTACAGGACTTTCTGGACAAAGGGATTATCCGACCGAGTGTGTTACCTTGGGGTGCTCCCGTCCTGTTTGTTAAGAAGAAGGACGGAAGTATGCGCTTATGCATTGATTATCGTCAGCTGAACCGGGTTACTGTGTGGAACAGATATCCCCTACCCGGCATTGATGACTTATTTGATCAGCTCCAGGGTGCAGGGTTTTTCTCAAAGGTTGATTTACGGTCAGGTTATCACCAGTTGCGGGTTCGGAAGGAGGATATTCCGAAGACCGCTTTCCATACTCGATATGGTCATTATGAGTTCTTGGTGATGTCGTTCGGGCTCACCAATGCCCCGGCAGCATTTATGGACTTGATGAACCGTGTATTCAGGCCGTATCTCGATCAGTTCATCATTGTGTTCATTGACGACATCTTGGTTTATTCTCGGAGCCGGGAGGAGCATGAGCAGCACTTGCGTATCACATTGCAGACTTTGAGGGAGCAGCAGCTGTTCGCCAAATTTTCCAAGTGCGCATTCTGGTTGGACAATGTCGACTTCTTGGGTCATGTGGTGAGGAAAGATGGTATTTGTGTGGACCCGAAGAAGATCGAGGCAGTTCATCGTTGGCCTAGACCGGTATCAGTTACAGAGGTTCGCAGCTTTCTGGTTCTGGCCTGCTATTATCGACGTTTTGTCCAGGATTTCTCCCGTATTGCTGCACCGCTGACCGGGTTGACCCAGAAGGGGGTCCCTTTTGATTGGACCCCGGCATGTGAGGATAGTTTCCAGCAGTTGAAGACTCGTCTGACTACTGCACCAGTGTTAGCATTGCCTTCAGGGTCAGGCGGTTTCGTGGTATATTGTGATGCTTCTTGAGTGGGGCTGGGTTGTGTATTGATGCAGCACGACAGAGTTATCTCGTATGCTTCTCGGTGGCTGAGGAAACATGAGCAGAACTACCCCACTCATGATTTAGAGATGGCTGCAGTGGTATTTGCACTTAAGATCTGGAGACATTACCTATACGGTGAGTCGTGCCAGATATTCACTGACCATAAGAGTTTGAAGTATATCTTTCAGCAGCGAGATCTGAATCTGAGACAGCGCCGTTGGATGGAGTTGGTGAAAGATTATGACTGCGAGATTTTATACCATCCGGGCAAGGCGAATGTGGTGGCAGATGCTTTGAGTAGGAGGCCCGGAGGTAGCTTATCTTGTTTGAGCGCAGTACAGATGCAGTCGACGGTGGATTGGTAGGTTTTATGTGACAGCAGGGTGCAGTTCGAGTTTACTCCTACAGGGGGACAGCTGGCCCATTTCAGAGCACGCCCACAGTTACTTGATCGTATCCGTGAGGCACAGTCCGGCGATGCCCGTATTTTAGAGATTATTGAGCAGATTCGGCAGGGCAGAGTTTCTGAGTTCGTGATTGATGATCAGGGGATACTTCGATTTGGGACTCGACTGTGCGTACCAGATTCTGAGGGACTGAGGCGTGATATCCTTGAGGAGTCACATAGATCAGTATACAGTATGCATCCAGGTTCCACCAAGACGTACCATGATTTGAGAGAGGTTTACTGGTGGGACGGGATGAAGAAGGATGTTACAGACATTGTGTCAAGATGCCTGACTTGTCAGCAAGTCAAGGCCGAGCACCAGAGGCCAGCCGGCGAGTTACAGCCTTTGCCCATCCCTAAGTGGAAGTGGGAACAGGTCGCCATGGACTTCATTGTGGGTCTACCCAGGACCAGTCGAGGGTATGACTCTATTTGGGTGATTGTGGATCGACTGACGAAAGCGGCTCACTTCCTACCAATGAAGACCACTTTTGAATTTGCTCAGTACGCCCACGTTTATAATGATGAGATTGTGTGACTGCATGGCGTCCCGACCTGCATCGTGTCCGACCGGGGCACCATGTTTACCAGCCGATTATGGCAGAAACTTCAGGAGCTTTAGACACCCGATTGAGTTTTAGCACAGCCTTTCACCCGCAGACTGGCGGTCAGTCGAAGCGTACTATTCAGACTCTTGAGGACATGCTCAGAGCTTGTGTTTTAGATTTCGGTGGTAGCTGGGATCGTCATTTGCCTTCGATCGAGTTCTCCTACAATAATAGCTTCCAGAAGACGATTCAGATGGCACCTTTCGAGGCTTTATATGGGAAGAGATGTCGATCGCCTGTGTGTTCGACAGAGCTCAGGGGGAGCAGTATTTTGGGCCTACAGATCATACAGGATACGACCGAAAAGATACAGCTGATTCGGGACAGGATGAGAGCAGCACAGAGTAGGCAGAAATCATATGCTAACAGGCGCTGTCACCGACTCGAGTTCGCCGTTGGCGATCATGTTTTCCTGAAGGTCTCTCCGATGAAGGATGTGATAAGATTTGGGCGGAAAGGGAAGCTTAGTCCTAGATATGTTGGTCCCTTCGAGATCCTAGAGCGTGTTGGTCCAGTCGCTTATCTACTAGCTCTTCCTCCCAGCTTCCCCGATGTTCACCCCGTGTTCCATGTTTCGATGCTCCGCAAGTACCTTCATGATCCTTCCCATGCGATTCAGCACCAGACGATCCATCTAGAGCGCGATCTTTCATTCACCAAGTAGCCGGTGGTCATTTTGGATCGGCAGGTGAAGAAATTGAGGTCGAAGGTTATACCGTCCGTAAAGGTTCTTTGGCGTGGCCCCAACAGCGAGGAGGTCACCTGGGAGACCGAGGTCGAGATGAGGAAGAGATATCCCCATCTTTTTGAAGGTACACGTAGTTAGATTTTAAATTCGGAGACCGTATTTCATTAAGGGGGGAAGATTGTAACGCTTCGAAAATCTTTTACGCAGTTTTTCGGTAATCGGCAAAATTAGCAGTCTTTTCCGTAAAAAGTCAAAATAGGTATTTTTCAATATAGGCCTAATTATACAAAATTTAGGTAAGATATTGCTAAAATTTGGTCACTATTTTGTCACTTAAAATTTTCTAGTTAATTAAAAAAAATTCCTTAATTAATTATTTTTAATAATATTTTAAGCTTTTAAAAATACATTTAATTCGTGATAAATAAAAATTTAATTGGGTAAATCACACACTTAGGAAACATTATAAACTAAAATTTAGTGTTAATAAAATTTTATCAAGACTTTTCAAGATTTTTGTCCTATGGTTTAAAATTTTATTCAAAAATGGTTTAAAATGGGGATTTTTGTGTAAAAGTTGATGTGATAGTCATTAATTGAGCTTGGGAAAGGCTTTTTGTGTAGAATTTTCTACACCATTCACACACACACACCCTCCCCAACATCAGGTCAAGCTCAACCTGCTGCAAACCCCATTTCCCTCTCTCTTTCTTGCTTCAAAAATCATGAAAAAATCAACAAAATCCACCGAAATCAACACATTTCTTCACAAATTCAAACCATAATCCTATTCCACCTCTGTCCAACCCTAATTTGCTTTAAAACAAGGTGAAAGGATGCATCTTTCAAGGTCAAGTGCAAGTTAGGGTTCAACTTGTAAGGTATAATTCTTATCTAATGTTCAAATTGTGGTTTAAAATTGCTAGATTTAGTTGTTTTAGTGTGTAATTTGGTTATGAACTCTTGTTTAGGAAATTCTAGTACAGGACTGGTGTTGTAATTAGGATTTGTAGCATGGTTGATGGGTTAAGTTAGGGTTTTGGCCATCTAGTTGGTTAGATTGGTTGTTTGTGTGATGTAGCGATCGCTATATCGTTAAATCGCGATATTTGCATCGGAATTGCTATGCCAACGCTTAGTAGATTTTCTAGAAAATTAGGGGGTGATCTAATTGCGATATATTGGCGATTCATTTAGAATCTCATACGACTATTAGTGTGTGTGAATGTGGGGTTTTGTCTAGTCAGGTTTTAGTTTTGGCGGTTTCCCCGAAATGACGACTTTAGTTAAGGTTTTAGCGATTTTCGTGTGTTTTCCGCGCACCGAGTGCACGTTGTGATTAATTCGAGAGGACCGATATTTTCATATTATAAGTTGCGTCATTTCAGGAATCTGTAATCTTATATTGTGTGTTATGCAATTCTAGGAACGGCTGCGGAAACATCAGACGCTGTGCGCAAAGGCAAGGCGGTGGTCGGATCGGATTAGCGAGGCATTCAGGTGAGTAGATGTATTCATCTATGGGGGAATCGTATGGATGGCGCGAGGCTCCTCCTAGTTAGGATTACTTTATTTCTTTCAAGATATGCATTGTTAGTTAGCTAACCCCCCCCTCATTCACATTTCATACATTTATAGCTATTCGTCTACAAGATTTGCATAGGATATCCTTAAACACATGTGCGATATCACTTCGTAGGACACGGACAACATTACCATTGGCTCCTGTTGCACGCGCACTATTCATGTGAGACACACGCCTTTGGTAATTGCTATGCCACGTGCACCATATAACCTGTTTAGCTTAGTATCGCCACTTGCATCATACATGATATATGAAATCGCATAGCATGTATATACCTCGCATCAACATCATACTTACATAGATTTATAGCCACAAATTACATCGCATACCTTGATATCATAGACATTTATCATATACAACATGTTGAGTATTATGATTTTCTTGAGGATTTCAGTATTGCTGCGATTTCTGGATTTTGGGGAAAACCGCAAGAATTTAACAAAAGCTTATATTTATCATTTTTAAAACAAGTTGCGGTTTTCTCGTGATGTATGTGTCGTCCACCATGAGTTTTCATGTTTTCTGTTGGATTTCGAGACCCGATTCGAGGAGTGGATGAACCGTCTCGGGTACATGGTGGGCCCGGTATGGTACCCCGAGGCAAGAAGATCGAGTTGTAGACGATGAGCCTGGCAGGGGAAGACTACCTACCAGTGATGTCTGGCACGGCGGATATCCAGAGGATACGGACCGTTGTCGTGAGATTTGATGATATGGGCCGATCCAGACTAACGGAGCCCGATGTATTGAGACATTGAGACAGATGTGTTTTCATATTTGGTGTCGATGCTTGACACGAGTTTCAGATGATTTCTTGATGGTATTTATCTATTATACAGATATTCTTTTTCTAAAGTTAAGAATGCAGAACTCATAGCATTTAAAACACTTAAAGATTTAGTATTGACATTGCATACATGTGCATGCATACTAGAGGTATTACATCACATCTGGACATGCTTGTTGTGACGCATTTGCGTGCATTCTTACGATAGCCTTACTAGATGTTATATTCTACTCACGAGCTGGCAACTCACCCCCGTTGTACCACAGTGTCTTGCAAGTCGGATTCATCAGCCTTATAGTGGCGGCTTATCTCATTGTTGATTTCTTTTGCTCAGACTCGCGACATTGCTCGTAGGTGGGTTGCGAGGGCACTTTTATCTCTTTTTGTACTATTTTTGTATCTAGTATTCTCCATCTACCACTTCTTATTGTATATTCAACCTAGTGATGAGACTGAGAGATTTGTGTATATGTGGTTTCTTTTGGGTCGAGCTCTCTTGAGCCGACGTTGTGTTTTTCTTATTTTATGCATTTCTTTATGCTCTTTTCTTAATATTACATATATATTGCGTGTGGTTGTGATCCGCCTTTGGGCGAAGAGCTAGCTCCCGCTTAGGGATGCCATTTTGTGATTACAGGTTTATATATTTTGTTGTACCCATTTTGGGGGATAGTATTTACAGAGGAGACTCTGCCGAAATTTTCGGAAATTTTTGATGTTTTTTTTAAAAGGGTTCAATGCAACTAAATTGATTTCAAATCGTTTTTCATGAAAGGTTTCCTTCACTCTCTTTGGTTTTGGTTTATATTTTCTGGGCTTTGGCTGACTTAGTTTACGTTACGCCTTTAGACGTCTCGTAATCTAAGTGCCAGTCACGTTCCGTACTTTCGGGTCGTGACACTATTTCTTCGTTCTCTACTACTTGCCATGTAGTATAGGGTGTTCTCTTCATAAAGTTCTTGACCAAGTGAAGGAATAGCTTGAGTTTGAGTCTCCCCGACGTAGATCATCTTCGGCCTCGAAGCCAACGACCTTGCCCGCTCATTTCTCCGATGAAACCAACGCTAGGGTCCGGGATCCTGATGATCGCAGCGAAGGGACGTCAACACAGAGCTTTAGAAGTGAAGAACCGGATCTACAAAGGTTGTAATCCCTTTCACTTAGTAGCAAAGTAGTTTGCTTGCTTGTAGTTTCGCCTTACCTCTAGTAATCGATCTTGCATAGGGTTGTTCGGCACCTAAAATTTTGAATTTGGCATGGTAGATGCCTTGTGGAACTTCATGAGTGTGCCTAGGAACCCTACAATGGGGATCTCCAGATGGAGGCCTTTACCGATTCCAGCTTCCAAAGTGATAAGGATGACAGCAAATCTATCTCGGGGTTTGTATTTACCCTCAACGGAGGGGCGGTTAGTTGGAAGAGTTCTAAACAGGATACCGTTGCAGACTCTACGATGGAAGCTGAGTATATTGCTGCAAATGATGCTGCCAAGGAAGCCGTCTGGATGAGGAAGTTCATCGCGGAACTAGCAATAGTTCCAACCATTGTTGATCCAATACCATTGTATTGTGATAATAATAGAGCTATGGCGTTAGCCTAAGAACCAAGGTCCCATCAGAAATCCAGACACATCCTTAGGCGATATCATTTGATCCGGGAGATAGTAGATCTCCAGGTGATCGAGATTCGGAGAGTAGATACAAAGGATAACACAGCGGATCCACTCACCAAGGCCCTTCCACAGCCGCAGCATGAGCGACTTTTTGAGATGTTGGGTATGAGATACGCCAATAACTGGCCTTAGTGCAAGTGGGAGATTGTTAGATATATGTATGCCCTAGAGGCCATTATATGTATAGTGGATGCTTGGACATGTATATATGGATTGAGATGACTTTCTCGCTAAACATGATAGTATGCTATCTTGTTTATTTTATCTTGACATGATGATTTGATCATGCTTTCATTCATTTGCACATGTTGATAAAGCTCTCAGGATATTTTCTTGACTACTGTGACTATGATGCAGAGCATACTAGTGGGGCATGTGTAGCTTATAAGCATATCCTTGAACTGTTCCTAGTCGTGGGTGTATCGAGACGGGGCATCGATATTCCAGAGTAGACTAGCGTATACTATTCTTGTCCCATATGATGGGCGATGGATGATCCCATATCCATCTGGTGAGGTGACACCAAAGATTGTATGCGGGTGCTCAGTGGAGATTGGGTACACTGAACGGACTCACAGAGAACTCCTATGTGGTATTATATCTATCGTCGGATAGCAGTTCTCAGGTGACACTGGTACAGGTTAGTCTGTTGACCCAAGATCGTCATAGAGTCTTGTTTGTCCTCCCACTGTACTTTGATATCCACCCTACCATAGCTCTACTGAGTCGTGCAAACAGGTGGACTTTGGGTACAGTCCCGAGGCACATGGAGGCGATAAGCGATAGGAGGGGTTTCGTCTCTCCCGGTATTGGGAGTTGATGTTGTGCTATGCTCGATTGGCTATAACAGGAAGTCCCTGGCCAGGGCTGCTGAGATTTACTGATAAGCGTTATCAGTAGTTTCTCGATCTGTTATGAGCCATACACCAGCATGACTTATTGAGTTATTGGGGTCGACGATTCTATCCCTTGACTCGATATGCAACATATCTGACGAAGAGACCAGACTGTACGGTAAGTGTTACCAGTTGGCACGACAGGTGTTTTGACAGCTTCGCTGGTTTTCTTCTGATCGCTCAATACCCGGGTGGCCGTTACGTTTAGCTGACCGCTTGCGGCTTATGGATGTTTTATATGATCATCACCTACTGCCGGCGTATTGACGAATCTTAGAGTCCCACAAAGAAGTTTCCTGGCTCAGGCGAAAAGATGTGGTGTGCATATGAATATGCGCGGGGACCCGATTAAATACGGATATATGATACCATATATTAATCGGGCATTTTCTATTGGTCGGGTCGTATGTGATATGACCGGTTTGCAAAATCAAGTGTTGATTTAACAAATGACTTTTGGATTAATTCTTTTATTAAACCCTTTTTCTATTTTTGTATGCATGTATGTATGCACATGATGATGTGCATGGACACATACAAACATACATTGTATCATGGTTGTTGATACATATTTGGTGGCAATTCAAGACTCATATTGTTGTAATTATGTATATATTTATCATATTGAGTTAATTGAAAGGATAATTCACTCATGTTTAATGTTTATCATCTTTGACTAAACTTTACCATTCTTTTAACCATGAATTAATTCTCTTTGGAAATTAACTCAATAAGTAAATATCTAGATAATTGCTAACCATGGTTGAAGTGAGAAGGATTAATATGGATTATTCTTTTCTCATTTCAATAATTCACTCATATCATTTATCTTTAAGCTGAAGCTTAGCCACCACCTTCTTCTTCCTCTCTTGAGATTTTTTTTGAGTGAAGTTGATAAAAAGAAAGGGTTTTGATTATAGAATACAAACCACATCATCATACTACACACATCTAGCCCATTTTGTGTTGGGTGTTTGCTCTACTTCATTCACATATCAAGTAAAGCAATGAGCTTTGGGCAAAGGGACTTCAGGCGGATCATCGTGGACAAGGAAGGCTTCCATCGATCCGTTCCAAACTCTCAAAGTGCCAATGAGTTACCAAGGGAGGTCTACAAAGGTTGTAGTCTCCACACTTAGTGATACGTTTTCTTTTGCATGTGATGCTTAGTCAAAAGAAACCCTAAATTTCTAGTTATGATTCTTTGCAAGTTCACTTAGCACCTTAAAAATTTGATTTTGGCATATGTGATGCTTCTAAACCCTTGATGAGGTGCTAGGTAAACCCAACACATCCATCGCCGATCACATAGGACAAGAATCGTATACGCTAGTCTACTCTGGAATATCGATGCCCTGTCTCAATACACCCACAACTAGGAACATTTCAAGGATATGCTTATAAACTACGGATGTCCCACTAGTATGATCCACATAATTATCCTAGTAGTCAAGAAAATATCCTAAAGGCTTTATCAATCATATCAAGATAAAGAGCAACCAGATAGCATACAATCATGTCGAGCAAGACTGTCCTCAGAATACACACACACACACACAAACCGGTACATACACTATCATATAATGGCCTCTAGGGCATACATATATCCAACAATATATACAATATATACTTAGGAGTAAAAATATCATGGAAACAAGTGTCTAGTATCGACACATAAAACTGATCTATCAGACGTCGTCACCACGACTGCCCCTGATATATACGTATCATACGTTCATCGCAAACCCAAGTACCCAGCTTCGATACTCGAATTCCCCGCATCCATACGTACCTGACTCTGGTCGATATCTACGCGATCACCGACGAGTCCAAAACTGTCACCGGTAGGTATGATTCCCCTGCCAGGCTCATCGGCGTGATCCTTCGACATACTTTTCTTGCCCCGGGGTACCTCCGGGCCCCACCATGTACCTGCACACGAACCATGACATCTCCTCGCATGGGGTATATATCAGAATCGAGAAATCTCATGGTGGATGCTGAAATATCATATCAAGATAAACCGGGTTTTTCAAATAGTGCATATTTCATGAAACTGCCACAGTCCTCAAATCCAGAAAACATCATGAAAAATCCTTATCTCAATGCAAAAATCCTTGAATATAATATACACAACATAAAATTGAAATGTGAGCATATAAAGGAAAAGCTGCTATTTAACTGCAACAAGTTAATTTATATATCATGCGGTTCCTAATTTCTCCAAGTCCATAAAACATCAAATAAAGGTGAACATGTAGCTATAGCCAGGTAAGCGTAACCATATCGGCATAGCAAGATATGTGTATCTACCTATCAATAATGATGTAATACCCTCTAGGTATATGTAAGTATGTATGCAAGATGTACATGTAGCTATGTCTCATACCATATAGGCATATGGGTAACTAGCATGTAAGCATGTCAAGGCATATGTGTAAGCATGTAGGTATACAGGTATGCTATATGTCATATGCACGAAGGAAAATAAGGATCATGTCTCAATGTCCCTAAACAATACAATATCACATATGTATAGGTGTTGTGCGTGTCATGGCAATTATCGACGGTGTGTGTGCAGCATACAATTAGTGCCCGTGAAACATGAACCGTCATGTCTCATTAATACTAAGTTCATGCGCAATAGGAAATGAGATATGCAACAAAGGTACACATGCACAATCAATATCCGTATACTTCTAACTAATAGTCATGTCATAAATCTAGCCCAGACGCATAAAGCCATGCAGGCGATTCCCCTGTAGATGTTAAATCTACTCACTAATGATCCTGGGGCTAAGTAAAGCCAACCACTCGCTTTCCCTTCTTCGCAGCGTCCGAAATCCTCGCCTGCGACCCTAAGATCATAAAACAATATAACAAGTATATATCAGCAATCGACCAATAACACGTACCGACTACGATGACCGACGCACTAACTCCAAACATACTCTCAAGTGTTCGTCTAGTGGCTAACGTGCGTAGAGACACTACGAAACCAACTTAAGAATAGAAACTACACAAAGATACGAACGACATCGGCACAATCCTAGCTAGGAATGCTAAACGACACAACCATCAAGCCTAGACCCTGATCGTACCGATCGCGCATTCACAACACAATAAATAACATGGAATCTAATATAAATAATGTTGTAACGTCAAAAGAAACCCACGCCTAAATTATCCAGAAATCTAGTAAGCAACATTCAATCATTTTAGCTCAAAACTACAAGTTTTACCAGAACTAGAAATCACAAACAACACAATATAGCATGTTTAAACCATACAAACCCTTACAAGAATTTTAAACTCACTCAAGTAGGATTAGTAAAAGTTTAGTTTGCTAATTAGCTTAATTATACAATTAGGAAAATATCATTTAACAAACTAGCAACTAGGTTAGGTTTTCTTCAAGTCTTAACTTATCAATTAACCTTTTCAATAATCAAAACCCTAACTTGATTATCAAAAACCATATCTTGAATTTCTAAACATGCAATTAAAAGCTTTAAATTAACATCTGAATAAGCTAGTTTAATGATTTAAACAACAAATAGAGTTTAGGGTTAGAATTTTATACCTCCTCAAGAACACAAATTAGCAACACATTTCATAATTTTAGCCTCTAAAATGATGTCTTTAAAGAAGATCCAAGATTGATTTGTGATGAAGAATAGTGGGTATGGATTTATTTATGAGTTTGTGTGATTATTTGATGATTTTTGAGGTTTTATTTGAGCTTGAAATAGTGGAAATGAAGTGAGATGAGAGAGAGGGCAGCAAGGGGAAGGCTCGGCCAACATAGAGGAAAATGGGGTTTTGTGGAATTGTGTGGAAAAGTATAGTGTAAAACAATTATTAAAGCTCAATTATAATATGCCACCTCTTAAACCATTTCATTCTTGATTTAAAATTTTTATTTAAATCACAAATATCTAGATATTTCACTAGGATATTTTCAAAGATGGTTTAGTGCTGAATCTAGTGATTAACTTAGCATAGATTCACTTTAGTAGTAATTAACCTAAACAAAAATATAATTACCACTAATTAAGTGCATAATTAACAACTTAAAATAACATTTTAATTAAGGAAAATTATTAAAATGCACAAAATTTACAAGTGGCTTACAAAAACCCACAAACTAGCAATTTCCTATCTAAACTAGGTGCAGTGAATTCTATACTGCAAAAAGATCGCTTCTAGGTTTTTACGGAAAACACCGACTATTTTTCCCTAAAAACGGAAAATCGCCGAAACAATTTCCAAAATGTTACAGTTCGTTTTGTCGATCGTAAAGATCTTGGAGTTTTTACTCTGCAAAAAGCTTTGCTTTTTTCTGAAGCCCATCTCTTAGAGATCCACAGACATGATCTTGGAGTAGTAAACATCAATGTCTTGGGCATTCCCTCTGATTCTTGAGGATTCATGGGGGTTTTATTTTTCATTTCCTTATTATGGGGGTTTCTGGAATTTAATTCCATTGCATTAAAATAATTTAGTTCCTTACCGAAGAGCTTAGCTCTGAAAGATCAAAGGGCCCTTCAGGAATTTCATTCCCTGGTGTTATTGAGCGTTTTCATAAGGTTGCACAATTTTAAATTTGTTGGGTGTTCTAATAGAACATGTTTTCTCTACGAGGATGTCAAGAGTTATTTAAACTCTCATGTCTGTTTAATGAGAATTTTCTTGATTAGTTTGATCACTAAACTTTCACTGATTTTTCTTTGTAGATACTATGGCCGCTCATCTGTATGATCTCAACGAAATTATTTCTTATGAAGACATTCGCGTCCAAGGCCACTGCCAAAACCAGGAGTTTACAAACGCCAAATGCGCTGAGGTTATGCTTCGCTTCGACGAGTAGAACGGTCGACTACTTCCCCACCGTTCCGCTCTTTTGAAGATCATCGTGGGAGCGATTTGGTAAGCACTTCCTGGATTTTACGAGGCCATGCCTCTTAAGGCGCTTGATGATGTCGAAGACAAGGTGCACTCAGTATATCTGATGGGCCTGATCTTGAATATGCAGCGAGATAATCTTGTTGATATCTGGCATCAAGGTTTCCAACAGACGACGATAATCTCTGCCTACCAGAGGACGGATGACATCAGCGAGGATCTTGACGCTTGCATTCATGAGAAGGTGCACATGAAAATAGTCAGAAAAGCTAAAAGCCTTTTAGACGACCTCGCTTCCGAATTCCTTGATCCATGTCCCGGATTTAGTGTTTTGCCATTGTAAACATTTTCTTTTGTTTTTGTATGAGTTCTTGGAGTATGAATGACAAAACATTCTTTCCCTCCTTTTTTACATGTATTCTGCATGAAGTGTCATTATACTGTTATTGGAATTCACGTGTTTTACGCATGGGGCGCTGTTGGGGATTTTAATCCTGGGTTAGTGCCGGCGCTCACATGTTATGCACGTGCGATGCCGTTTTAGTTTTCAAAAGGATCGACGTGGGTGCTCATGTGCCATGCGCGTGAGGCTCTGCTGATGTGGTCGTTTCATCTCCCTACTCTGATTCCAATGAGTCACCTCTTTTATTTCCCATGCTCTCCCCTTTTTCTAGGCCTTGGGAATAGTTCCACCATGCACAACATTTTCTGTGCATGGCATTGAATGCTTCCCTTTATAACCTGAAGCCGTGCCTTTCTTCCTCTTTAAAGAGAAAACCATTTAGACCTTAGGGTGATCATTTTGAGAAACAAACCAAAGGTTATGGCTTGCAACCTCCCCCACGCTCGTCAGCAACCATAGGAGGTGCCCATCGAGGAGATTATTCCTCGCTTTGCTGCACGGCTAGTAGACCCTCTTTTTACCGACGCTCAGAGTGACGCGGTGATGTATGAGCTCCTAACTCCTAGGGGTTCTTCTCTTCCTATGGGCTCTATTTGGCTCCGGATGATCTTTCTATCCTTGCTTGCCTATATCGCCCTTCATCCGGTGGAGATGACTCCGGCGATTCTTGATACGGCAGAGGACAAAATTGAGCGTCTCCAAGAGGCATACTTAATTACCTAGCCTCTGAAGGATCGTTCGGTTCATTTATTGAGTCAAATAAGAGCTCGGCGGGCCATCATGTTCGCTTTTGGTGATGAGCACGGTGCTAACCGGTGGGGAGCAACTCCTCGTGGAAAACGTTGCTTCGACATGTTGGAGAAGGCAGAGAGGGAATTGGAGAACTTTGTATTTTGTTTTGTTAACCCCTGTATCTCTGATCCTATATTTGGTGATCTTTTTCCTGTAGAGTAGTATATTTAAATCGATGTATTTCTCTTATTATTAACTGTTGAATACTTTATTGGATCTTCCTATTTGTCATATATCCGTACGTGCATCCCACCTGTGTACACGAGCTTTACACTTTACCCTTAGGAATTTTCTTTATGTGTGAGTGCTATTGTCGTGTTGCTCGCAAATCAGCGCGTTTTGGATACCATTTCTATTTAAGAAGGCATACAGTCGCGAATGCATGCTTAATGGGGTGTACACCAAAGACTCTCCTTATTGCCTTACATAGCACATTGTTTGTGCAAGTTTTGGATTAAGTATTATCATCGAATGGAGGGTTGCCTACATGGTCTTAAGTGCATACGTCTTCCTTCTGAGCTCTTGACTGCAAAGACGAGCTTGCGGGGGTTGACCGAACGGTGCACCGCCAACCAAGGCCACTCGTGCGTACGAAATTTAGTGAGTGCTTCAAGAATCTATCACTGAGCTGGTCGCTCTTGATAAAGCCGTCATCTTTACCCGCTAGATGGTTGAAGCTCATAAAGTTGTTGAAAGGGAGCTTCAGAGTCGGTTTTCTTCTTATCGGACTCAACAGGCTTAGGCGGGGACTCATCTCACAGCCATAACGGAGCTTTAGGCCGAGGTCCAGCGAAAGACCGACGAGCTTACGAGCCTGTTGCACCGTGCACCGGCTTAACCATTTTTTCGTCATTGCGTATTTTTGTATTCATTTAGGAATAGGAATATCTTGTATTCATTTTGATTCATGAATAAAGGACATATTTTATCTCATACTGGCGCTTTATTTTCTTTTTCGTGTCATTGGCGTGTGACTTTAACAAATGTGGCCTGTAGATAGTAGATAACGGTTCATCTTGAACTCTTTATAGGGTAGCGATGGCTTAGGAAACAGCTTCAGGTCTTCTGCCTAAGACTTATCAACTTTATGAGCCGTGAAGGTCTCATAAAGACGTTTCTCCCCATGAGTCGAGAGGATCTCGTAGGTGTAATTTCTCCTTAGAGGTCGTAAGAACTTCTAAGTGCATTTTCTCTTCAGAGTCGTAAGGATCTCATAAGAGAGTTTTCTTTTTACGGGCTGAAAGGATTGCGCAGGGACACTGATCTCCCTGGAGGTCGAGACGAATCGAGAGATTATTGGTTGACTTGATTCCGAGACGGAGCATTGTTCCGGCGGGGAGGTCATTGGCTGACTAGTTTCAGAGATGGAGCATTGTTCCGGCGGGACGATCATTGGCAGACTTGTTTGTTTCCGAGATGGAGCATTGTTCCGGCGGGGACGTCATTGGCTGACCTGTTTCCGAGACGGAGCCTTGTTCTGGTGGGGAGGTCATTGGCTGACTTGTTTCCGAGACGGAGCGTTGTTCCGGCAGGGAGGTCATTGGTTGACTTGTTTCCGAGACGGAGCGTTGTTCCGACAAGAAGGTCATTGGTTGATTTATTTCCGAGGCAAAGCGTTGTTCCGGCAGGGAGGTCATTGGTTGACTTGCTTCCTGTAGGGTTACTAGGCACTCTTACAAGGGTCTATAAGGCATCAACCATGCCCGATTTAAAATTTAGACGTGCCGAACAACCTTAACCAAGATCTTTAAACTAGAGATTAGGCGAAACAAAGCAAGTAAACAACTTTACTTCTAAGAGTTTGGGATTACAACCTTTGTAGTCCGGTCCTTCACTTCTAAACCTCCGTGTTGAGGTCCCTTCGCTGCGATCATCGAGTACCCAGACTCTATAGAGGCTCCACAAAGAGAAAGATGCAAGCTTGCTTCCGATCTTCGATAACAAAGATGATCTACCTTGAAGTTTCTTTAACACAAGCTCTCACTCACTAATGAAGTGAACACCCTAATCTAAATGGATAGGATAGATTAGGATGATAAAGTAGGAATTTATTTTCTTTAACTCACTCATTTCCATCAATTGATAAAAAGCTAGAAAGCTTTTTATGAAAGAAGAAGGAAGAAGAAGAACTATATTCTTTGTGATGAATAATGAAAAATGTAATAATGATTACAAATGCAACCATGGCTTAATATGAGAAGGCTAACCCATGTAGAGACTTAACCTAGGGTGAAGGGTTTGGGTTGGGTTAGAAATATCTAGCAAAATATCAAGCATAATATCTTTGCTAGAAACAAAGTAAAAACCTTCTAGAAGCATCATGAAAGAACTAACCCAAATCAATCCCTAACCATACTTAATCTCCATTAAACAAGTTGCATTAGAAATCATAACATGTTACAATATTATATATCACATATACAATATTTATTGTAACAAAATAAAATAATACAATTAACATATATCGTATATATATCAATGTATTACCTGAGTGAGAAAAAGAATCTTTTAGTGAGCTTATATCAGTTAATGTAATTTAATATATCAAATATATAATTATACATTAAATTATCGAATCAACACTTGATCTGATAATCCGGCTATTTCATAAATAACCGACTAATATAATCTGTATCAGTTCATCGAATCAACACTTGATCCGATGACCCGGCTATATCACATATACCCGGCCGATATCTCATATCACGAGAATCTAATACGGTATCACATACACGTATTGTTCTCGGTCCCGCATATATCATATATGTGCTCCTACTCCATTTTGCCCGAGCCAGAAAACCTCTGTGTAGGACTCTAAAGAATCGTCAATACGCCAGCAGTAGGTGATGATCATATCAAACACCCACAAGCTGCAAGCGGTCAGCTAAACGTAACAGCCACCCAGGTATTGAGCGATCAGAAGATCAACAAGAAATCCTGTACATTCTCCTGTGAATCCAATCGGTAACACTCGCGTACAGTCCGGTCTCTTCGTCTGATATGTCGCATATCTCGCCTAGGGGTGGTAAACGTCAGACCCCAGTAGCTTGATAAGTCGTTTCGATATGAGTTCCATAACAGTTCGAGAAACTACTGATAACACTTACCAGTAAATCTCAGCAACCATGGCCAGGGATTTCCAGTTATAGCCAATCGAAAACAGCGCAATATCAACTCCCTATACCGGTAGAGACGAAACCCCTTCTATCGCTCATTGCCTCCATGCAATTCGGGACTGTACCCAAAAGCCACCTTTTTGCACGCCCTCTTGGACTTGGTATGATGGAAATCAAAGTACAGTGGGAATCACACAAGACTCTATGACGATCTCGGGTCTACAGACTACTCTGTACCAGTGTCACCAGAGAACTGCCATCTGACGTGAGGTATAATACCATCTGGGAGTTCTTGGCGAGTCCGTCCAGTGTACCCAGTCTCCACTGAGCACCCGCATACCTTCTCTGATGTCAAATACCAATGGATATGGGATCATCCATCGCCCATCATATAGGTCAAGAAGTGCATACGCTAGTCTGCTCTGGTATATCGATGCCCTGTCTCGATACACCTACGACTACAAACATTTGAAGGATGTACTTGGCAACTACACTGTCCCCACTAGTATGATCTGCATCATAGTCCTGGTAGTCAAGTACTCATCCTAAGGGCTTTATCAGCATGTGACATAGAGACAATCAGAGTACATGTTAAGATAAAGAGTAACCGGATAGCGTACTATCATGTCGAGCAAGAAAGTCCTCCCTAAATATGTCCTAGCATCCACTACAATATACATCGTATGTACAGTAATGGCCTCTAGGGCATACATTTAACTAACAATCTCCCACTTACACTAGGGCTATCTGTTGTGGTATCACATACCCAACAATTAGATGCGGTTGAAATATCTCATACTCAACCATCTCATAAAAGTCTCTCTTGGGAAAAAGGCCTTTGTGAGTGGATCCGTGCCGTTGTCCTCTGTGTATACTCTCGTAACCTCGATCTCCTAGGAGATCAACCATCTCCATGATCAGGTGATACTGCCTAAGAATTATATCTGGATTTCTGATGGGATGGGGGTTTCTTGGCATAAGCCATAACTCCATTGTCACACAATGGTAGGAACGAAGTTCATCTCATGAACTTATATTTATCCAGACTGCCTCTTTGGTAGCATCCTTGGTAACGATGTATCTTGCCTTTAAACGTCAAGTAAGTCACGGTATCTAGCTTAGAACTTTTCCAACATATTGTCCCTCTACTGTGGGTAAAGACAATGCATGCGACTGACATTCAGTCGTCCTTATCACCCTGAAACCATTCCAGTGATTCTCCCCAGGATCGATTGATACCATCTCACTACAACTAGTGAGAATCCTAACATCCATCTAGATCTATCTCATAGATCCATAATCCAGGATTTAGGAGGTATCACCTTGATCCTATATGGAGAATCCTTATGATAAGCGGAGATTGACCGAGCGTAGCATAGGAAACTCCTTCCCTATCAAGAGTATGTCATCCACGTACTCTACGAGAATCACCACCATACTCTTCACTACCTTTTTGTATATACAAAGTTCATCTACCATTTTGATGAAGTCAAACTCTTTGACTATCACATCAAAACAGATGTTCCATCTCCACGATGCCTGCTTTATCACATAAAACATCTTGCACACGTTTCCGCTGCTCCCACTATCTACGAAGCCCTCTGACTGTGTACTTATAGATGCTCTCTTCCAAAACTTCATTTAGAAAAGCAGTCATAATACCTAACCACCAGATATCGTAGTCATGGTATGTAGCAGTGGCAAGTAGGATCTGGATGGACTTAAGCATAGGTTTGAAAGTCTCAACTTTTCCATGTATACCAAGTAATATTCTGAAGATATACTTGCTCCTGATGGGGATTTAACCCTTCAGATAAAGCAATCAAAGTCCATATTTTGGTGGTGTATAAGGATTCCATCTCAGATCGCTAAGCATCCAGCCATTCTTATAGAGTCCCACTCCTGATGGCCTGCTCGAAACTAGTTGGGTCATCATCTCATGATGCAATCCTCGCTCCCACTGTCATAGAGAAACCGAAGTGTCTCTCAGGTGGATGAGGTACCCTACCAGATCGGCGGAGAGGCTGAGGTTCGTTGGAAACTATTGAATCCTCCGGGTTTACCAAATCATCAGCTGCAGTTTGTATAGCTGGAACTTCTTCCAGTTCTACCTCATGACCACTAATTTCTTCACAAGAAATTCCCTTTCACAAAGGTGGCATGCTGAGAAACAAAAACACCTTTTGTTCCCCAGTTTGGTAGAAGATATTCCCTTGAGAATGTTTGGGATATCCAACAAACTTCCACAGAGCTGACCTTGCCTCGAGCTTGTCCGGATTTTGCTTTTGACATAGGCCGGACAAACCCAAATCTTAACATCTTTAAGAGATGGGATCTTCCCATACCATATCACATATGGAGTGGCAGGCGTCTGATTTGATTAGAACCCTATTCAATTGGTATGCCGCTTCACAAGTGCATAACACCCAAAAGGGAATAGGAAACTCAGTAGTACTCATCATAGAGCGCACCATATCTAATAGGGTGTGATTGCTCCGCCCCGATACAACGACGTGCTGTGGTGTATTCGGAGGAGTAATGATGAGAGAGAATCTCATTCTCCTTTAAAATAGTCCAGGAATTCCGTGCTCAAGTATTCTCCTCCTTGATCTCATCAAAAGACATAATATTTATACCCGTTTTTGGTTCTCTATTTCTGACATATATTCATTGAATTTCTCAAAAGGTTCAGACTTGTGTTTCAACAGGAACACATGTGCGAATCTTGAGAGACCATCAGTGAATATAATGAAGTATAAAGAACTGGTCTTGGCATGTATAGACAGGGGACTTTCATACATCAGCATGTATCAATCCTAAGTGTTCACTAACTCTTTCTCTGTTTCCAATAAACAGAGCTGTGGTCATTTTATCTTTGTGACATGACCGGCAAGTTTCACAAGATATAAATTCAAACTAATTTAAATATGCATCTAAATATAACTTCACCTAGACGGGTCACATTGATATGACCTAGTCTATAATACCTTAAGAAGGATCCGTTCATTTCGGAACTCTTCCTCTTCGGTGTGTTCTGTACGTTAAGAACTGTGGTTTGATTTAGAACGTCTATGCTTTTAGATAACGTGCCTGAACCGATCAACTCTTGATATAGGAAATGTTCAAAATATTATCCAACAATACAAAATTATATCCTTTCTTTACTAATAAAGAGACTGATATGATGTTGTATCTCAGGTTCGGTATCTAATAACATTCGTTCAGAATCAATGTATTCTGGTAATATAGGGTGATAACTGCCAACAGTCTTGGCTGCAACACTTGCATCATTTCCAACTCTTGAAACTTATCACCTGTTCTCAGTTCTCTACCTATCTTTAGCCCATGTAACAGATTACATATGCAGGATCCTGATCCGGTATCTCATACCCAGGACGTAAAAGGCACTGAGAAATTGTTCTTGGAAATGAACACACCCGGAGATGATGCATCTGTAGGGTTCCTAGGAACACTCAAGAGGTTCCACAAGGCATTAAACATGTCCAATTCAAATTTTATGTACCGAGAAACCCTAATGCTAGATCGTTAACTAGAGGATAGGCGAAAGTAAAAGCAAGCAAACAACTTTGACTACAAGTGAAAGGGATTACAACCTTTGTAGATCCGGTCCTCCACTTCTTTAGCTCCATGATGACGTCCCTCTGCTGCGATCATCGGGATCCCGGACTCTAGCGATGGTTTCGTCGGAGAAATGATCGGGCTAGGTCGTTGACTTCGATGCCGAAGATGATCTACGTCGAGGCGACTCAAACTCAAGCTCCATTTTCATTAGGTCATGAAACTTGTGAAGATAACACACTCTACTACATGGAAAGTGGTAGAGGATGAAGAAATAGGAAGTGGGTTCACTTTGGAATTGGATTTCTCACTTAGAATTTTCTAGCAATGGTTTTCTACTTCATGAAGAAGAAGAATAAGAAAGAAAAGAATGAATAATAAATAATAGAAAATCAAGTGAAGCTTATCATGTTGCAACCATGGGTGAGATTTCTTGTGTAGAGAATAAACTAGGGTTTAGGTAAATGGTTAGGTTAAGGATAAAACAAAAATGGCATAAACTTTGTCACAAGTGCTTAAAGTATCATGAAGCTTCTAGCAATGTGAAAGAAAAAGACCATTTTTGTTTTAACAAAACAAAATAAATAAAGTATATAAAACCCTAACCATTTACCTAAACATGGTTTAAAGTATACACACCCAAGTTTGCATGTATCATCAAACATGATACAAACTAGTTCACAAAAAATATATCACATATACAACTTGTGCACATCAAGTGAGAAAATCAATCTTAAGTGAACAAATACTAGTTAATGTAAAGTAATATATCAAATATATAATTATACATTAAATTATTAAATCAACACTTGATTTAATGATCCGGTCATATATCATATAACCGACTAATATCCAGTGTATCAATGTATCGAATCAACACTTGATTCGGTAACCCGGCTATATCTTATATAACCGTTCGATGATACAAATCGTGAGAATAGAATTCAGTATCACATACTGGTATTATTCTCGGTCCCGCACATATCTCATACGCGCTCCTATTTCGTTTCGCTTGAGCCTGGAAACCTCTTTGTAGGACTCTAAAGACTCGTCAATACGCCGGCAGTAGGTGATGATCATATCAAACACATACAAGCCGCAAGCGGTCTGCTAAACGTAACGGCCACCCGGGTATTGAGCGATCAGAAGATCAACGAGCAAGCCCGCTCACACTCCAGTGAATCTAAACAGTAACACTTATCGTACAGTCCGGTCTGTTCTTCTGATATATCACATATCTCGCCTAGGGGTGGTAAACGTCAGACCCCAGTAGTTTGATAAGTCATGCCGATGTAAGGTCCATAACAAGCGTGAAACTACTGATAACTCTTACCAGTATATCACTGCAAACCAGGCCAGGGATTTCCAGTTATGGCCAGTCGAGCATAGCGCAACATCAACCCCTAATACCGGGAGAGACGAATCCCCTCCTATCGCTCATTGCCTCCATGTGAATCGGGACTGTACCCAAAAACCACATGTTTGCACGACTCAGTAAAGCCGTGGTAGGGTGGAAATCAAAGTATAGAGGGAGACACACAAGACTCTATGACGATCTCGGGTCAACAGACTAAGCTGTATGAGTGTCACCAGAGAACTGCCATCTGACGTAAGGTATAATACCATCTGTGAGTTCTCGGCGAGTCCGTTCAGTGTACCCAGTCACCACTGAGCACCCGCATACCATCTCTGATGTCAAACACCAATGGATATGGGATCATCCATCGCCCATCACATGGGTCGAGAAGATATACGCTAGTCTACTCTGGAATATCGATGCCCCATCTCGATATTCCCACGACTAGGAATATTGAAGGATATACTCATGGACTACCCAGGCCCTACTAGTATGATCTACATCATAGTCCTGGAAGTCGAGTATACATCCCAAGGGCTTTATCAAAATGTAACAGAGAGACAGAAAGTATACATGTTAAGATAAAGAGCAACCAGATAGCATACTATCATGTCGAGCAAGAAAGTCCTACCTATATATGTCCCAGCATCCACTACAATATACATCCAATGTACAGTAATGGCCTCTAGGACATACATATAACTAACAATCTCCCACTTGCACTAGGGCCATCTGTAGCAGTGGTTGCAGTATCTAATACTCAACCATCCCATAAAAGTCTCTCTATGGGAAAAGGCCTTTGTGAGTGGATCCGCCGTGTTGTCCTCTGAGTCAACTCTCCAAACCACGATTACCCTGGAGATCAACTATCTCCATGATCAGGTGATGCTGCCTCAGAATGTGTCCGGGTCACTGATGGGACCAGGGTTCCTGGGCCAAAGCCACACTTCCATTGTCACACAGAACCTAGTTCATCTTATGAACCATTATACACCCAAACTGCCTCTTTGGTAGTATCTTGGATAGCGATGTTGTCAGCTTTTATCGTCTAGTTTGCCACGGTATCTAGTTTGGAACTCTTCCAACATACCGTCCCTTCACTGAGGGTAAAGACAAAGCCTGCGACTGACATTCAGTCGTCCTTATCACCCTGGAACTTTTCCAGTGATTTTCCCCAGGATCAACTGATACCATCTCACTACAACTAGTGAGAATCCTAACATCCATTTAGATCTATCTTATAGATCCAAAACCCAGGATTTAGGAGGTATCACTTTGATCCTATATGGAGAATCCATGTGATAAGAGGAGATTGACCGAGCGTAGCATAGGAAACTCTTTCCCCATCAAGAGTATGTCATCTACGTACTCTACGAGGATCACCACATTTCTCTCTACTACCTTTTTGTATGTACAAGGTTCATCTACCATTTTAATGAAGTCAAACATTTTGACTATCACATCAAAACAGACGTTCCAACTTCGCGATGCCTGCGTTATTCTGTAAAGCAACTTGCACACGTTTCCGCTGCTCCCACGGTTTACGAAGCCCTTTGGCTGTGTCCTTATAGACGTTCTCTTCTAAATCAGTATTTAGAAAAGCAGTCGTGTCACCCAACCACCAGATATCGTAGTCATGGTATGTAGCCGTGGCAAGTAGGATCCGGATGAACTTAAGCATAGCCACTGGAAAAGGTTTCATCATTTTCCACGCCTGGTCGATGACGAAAAACTTTAACAAGTCTAGCTTTGAAAGTCTCAACTTTTCCATCTACACCAAGTAATCTTCTCAAGATATACTTGCTCCTGATAGGGATTTAACCTTTCAGATATAGCAACCAGAGTCTATACTTTGTTGGTGTATATGGATTCCATCTCAGATCGCTAAGCTTCCAGCCATTCTTACAGAGTCCCTACTCTCGATGGCCTGCTCGAAACTAGTTGGGTCATCATCTCATGATGCATTCTTTGCTCCCACTGTCATCGAGAAACCGAAGTATCTCTCAGGCGGATGAGGAACATTACCAGATCGGCGGAGAGGCTGAGGTTCGTCGAGGACTATTGAATCCTTTAGTTCTGTCAAATCATCAGCTGCAGTTTTGTATAGCTGGAACCTTTCCAGTTATACAGAACTGACCTTGCCTCGATCTTGTTCGGATTTTGCTTTTGACATAGGCCGGACAATCCCAAATCTTAACTTACTTAAGAGATAAGCTCTTCCTATACCATATCTTATATGGAGTGGTAGGCACTGATTTGATTCGAACCTAATTCAATAGGTATGCAGCTTCTCAAGTGCATAACCCCCCAAAAGAAATAGGTAACTTAGTAATACTCATCATAGAGCACACCATATCTCATACGGTGCTATTGCTCTGCCCCGATATACCGTTGTGCTATGGTGTATACGAAGGAGTGATGCTGAGAGAGAATCTCATTCTCCTTTTAGAATAGTCCAGGAATTCTATGCATAAGTATTCTCCTCTCTGATCTTATCATAGGACATAATACTTATACCCGGTTTTTGGTTCTCTACTTCTAACTTATATTCTGTGAATATCTCAGAAGTTTCGGATTTGTGCTTCAACATGAACATATGTCTGAATCTTGAGAGATTATCAGAGAATGTAATGAAGTACAAATAACCGGTCCTGGCATGTGTAGACAGGGGACCTTACATACATCATCATGTAATAGTCCCAAGAGTTCACTAACTCTTTCTCTGTTTCCAATAAACAGAGCTATGGTCATCTAATCTTTCTGACATGACTGGCAAGTTTCACAAGATGTAAATTCAAACTGATTTAAATATGCATCTAAAATGTAACTTAAGCTAGTCGGGTCACATTGATATGACCTAGTCTACAATACCTCAAGAAGGAAATCATTTCTGAACTCTTCCTCTTGTGTGTGTTCTGTATACTAGGAACTTTAGTTTGATTTAGAACGTCAATGCTTTTAGATAACGTGCCTGATCCGATCAACTTTTGAAATGTTCAAATGTTCAAAACAATATTCAACAATACAAAATTATATCCTTCTTAAGAGATTGATATATTTTGTATATCAGGTTCAGTATCTAATAGCATTTGTTCAGAATCAATGTATTGGTAATACAGGATGACAGTGACCAACAGACTTAGCTGCAACACTTGCACCGTTTTCTGTCTCATGAAACTTATCACCCGTTCTCAGTTCTCTACCTTTCTGTAGCCCATGTAACGGATTACATTTGCGGGATCCTGATCCGGTATCTAATACCTAGGACGTAAAGGATACTGAGAAACAGTTCTTTATAATGAACACACCCGAAGGAGATGCATCATATGCACTTTCTTCGTTTGGACGGCATGGAAATCCTGGTATTCCCCTATTTCCTGCTCGGTCTTATAACAATTATAAGTTGGAGCGGGACCAACGTTCCCCAGCTCAGTATAACAAGTGGGTTCGGTCAATACATCCATATTATTATCTTGATTAAGGCGTGATACGGTCGCTACTTGGAGAAAGAGAGAGAAAAAAACACTCTGCATGCGCTCTTGCAAGATTAGATTGGTTATTTATTTTATCTAATCAGGATGGCTCCCACTTTTTTTATCAAATCTTCCTTCAAACCTTTAAAGGAAAGACTAGCCGGGATTAATTACACTCTACAAGTTCGCCAATCTTTCAGCTAGGCCAGTGTCGGTACTTTGAGGGGGGTCCCCCGTGCTTTCGCATGGACCTAATTAAAATAAGCCTCATTTTCCCAGAGGCTTAACCCCGTTGACACATTTCTAGACACCTACTTAATCGGCTAATTGCAAAGTGCAAAACTCTCCCAGGAGTAACAATTACTCGCAGTGGGTATCAGGATCCAACTATCATATAGAAGGTATGCAATCTCATTGCAAATTTCAACACTTGAAACTCCCGATAAAGGTTTTTACCCCTAGGACTTTTGACCTTAACTATGGTCAACAAATCATAAGTACTAGTCAAGTTCTACCCGTCATTTCGTGATTAATTAGACCCACCCACATGACCCTTAACTAAGGTCAACAAAGTCACGCGACTGTCCTAACTAATCACATCATATGCGGTGTAGGAAGACATCACTTAGCTACCGTACACTGTGCCTTGACTATGGTCAACAAACACAGCACGAATACTAAGTACTCTACTTCCTAAAATGACGGAGGGTTGCAGATGGTTTTTAAGAAAACCTTTAACGCTTTGAACTTGATCTCGTTGCGGAATCAAATGGTTTTTAAATGGAATGTTTTTTAGGCTTTTCTAGTTTTGCTAAAGGGGTCACTCCCGGTGAAGGGATCGTCGGCCCTTTCCTCATCGAATAAGGTGCAGGATATATCATATGTACCGCTGTGCAAAGCAAAAACTATAGAAGCAATCAAAAGACAAACCGGGGGGTTATACCATCTGCCAGTTATTACTAAAGGGGTCTGTTGGAGATAGTGCCCTCAGAGTCAATTATTAGATCACAGGCACGTGATTGCGATGATTGAGGGAGGACCTATCCCGGTAGGACAGTCTTACTCAAGATGATAATATGCTATCCGGTTTATCTTTACATCGTGTACTGCTTTAGGTGACCTGATAGGTCGCTATTACACGTTGATAGAGCCCCTAGGATTCTTGCTTTACTGCCAGCAGTATGAGGGCGATCATATACATGAGAGCCGGCAGTCTATAAGCACATCCTTAAAAGGTCCCTAGTCGTAGGAGTTTCGAGACAGGGCATCGATACTCCAGAGTAGACTAGTGTATACAGTCGAGACCCCGACGAGGGGCGGTGGCCGGTCTCGCAAGCCACTGGTGTCAGTTGGATCACCTAAGATGTATACAGGTGCTCATTGGGTTATGAGTACACCAGACAGGACTCGCCGGGAACATGCTAGTTGGTCTTATACCTGACGTCAGATAGCAGTTCCCTGGTGACATGTGTACAGGTTAGTTCATCGACCTGGGGATCGTCATTTGTCTCGTGTGAGTTCCCACTGTACTTTGATTACTACCCTACCACGCTCAAAGGAGACGTGCAAACAGGTTTTAGTTGGGTACAGTCCCGAGCCACATGGACGCAGTGAGCGGATCTTCAAGGGTTCGTCTCTCCCGGTATTGGGGGTGAGGTCGTGCTGCGTCTAGGAGAGCCAGAACATGAAAAGTCCATGGCCAAGGCAGGAGATTTACTGGTAGGTATTCCAGTAGTATCTTGTAACGTTTTGAAAATCGTTTCGGTGAAATTTCGAAAAACGGTAAAATAAGGGGGTTTTCTGTAAAAAGTCAAAATGCAAATATCTTTATTATAAAATTAAATATACATATTCTAGCTATGTAATTGCTAGTATTTGGTGTTTATTGAGCCACTGCTGAAATTTCAAATTTTCTGAAATTTTTTCCGAAATTAATTATTTTAATATTATTTTAAGCCGATAAGAAAATACATTAAATTAGCGATAAATACAAATTTAAATGGGCTAATTTGAATCTTTAAAATCATGTTAATTAAAATCTAGTTGTAATATAATTTTTTTAGTATTTTATTTCAAGTTTTAATTGATTTATTTTATGGAAAACAAAAATATAGTTATTTTGAACTAAAACCTGCAAATATGGTATTGCGGGGGGTCTTTTTGCATGGAATTTTTTTTGTAAAGTCTCTCACACTCACCCTCACTCCCTTTGGCCGGCCCCACACTATTGTAGTAGCCCAAAAATTTTATTTCCCTCTTTTTGACCTTAAATCATGTGAGAAATGGGTTAAAATAAGGTTTTTATATATAGTAAAGTAAGTGGGGGTATTATGGTAATTTGGGAGGGGCTTTGACTTGGATTCTTTTCCACAACTCCCCCACACCTCTCCCCACTCCCTCCTCAGCCGAAATTCCTGCAATAAACAGCCCCAAAATTTCCCCTCTCATTTTTCTTCTAAACTCATCAAAATTCCATCAAAATTCCATTTAAACTTCACAATTTCAAGCCCATCCTTCATCCATTCTTCTTAACCTTTCTTGCATGGATTTTGGATGCTAGGAGGCCATCTTTGGAGTCAAAATTTCTTTCTAGATCTCTAGATCTAGAGGTATAATTCTTACCCATTTAAATTCTTATGGTTAGATTTCTTTAAATGAGTTGTTTTAGTGTTAATATTGGTGCTATTTTCATCTAGGATCTTCAAGAGAATGGTTTGAGTTAAACTAGGATTTTTAGCATACCATTATTAAGTTAATTATTCTATTTTGCTATCTGGTGTTTTATACAAACCAAATCTAAGAGTTTAACTTGCTTTTTGGGCTTCAAATTAGTGCTAATTTAGTGTTTCATGTATAGTTTGGGTTGGATTTTGTTAGTTATAAAATTCAAGAAAGGGTTTGAATGCAAGTTAGGGTCTTGTCAAATTGGTGTATGGTTGTGTAATGTATTAGGCTCTTATGGCTTGTTAAAACAAAGTTAGTAGCTAGTTGTTAATTGTTAGTTTAAAAATTATGATAATTACGCTAATTTGCTAACTAGCTATTTAAAATTGGTTAAATAATTGGGTTAAAAATGTAATTATGTTTCTATGACATCATTAACATTATTATGAGTGGTTTAATATCTTAGGTTATGCAAAACCAAGCTTAATTGTTGAATTGTGAATTTTGCTTTAAAAGGTGTTAAAAATTGATATTTTTGCAAAGTAGGATTTTGGAATTTATGCAAATTGATGAGAATAAATTATAGGAATGGTTTATATGACTTTGTTATGATATTTAGTGAATATTGTGGATGCTAGGTTCGTTTATACATCGAGTTTTGTACTAAAACGGGGATTTGTGCTTGCTAGATTTTCGGAAAAATGACTTTTTAAGTGAAATTGGGGTTTTTGTGAATTTTAAGCTATTTTATATTATAATTAGTGCTTGTAATTGTACAAATGAGTGTGTTGGGAGTTTTCTCGATGGTTTGGCGTTTGTACGCCGACGTCGAGGGTTTTTGGGTCGATTTGTGAAAGCAACCATAGGTTTTGACCTATGTGGGATTCGTGCGTCGTTTTGGTCATGAGTCGGATTTTAATGCGGTATGGTGCGTTATGATATGTAGGTACCCCATATGGACTTCGAGACGACAAGCAAGCACTTGGCGACGTCGGCACTGGCGAACGAGGACCAGGTGAGTAGATTTATATCTACGGGGAGAAGTCGGGTGGATGGCGTATAGCACCCCCGCAGTCCGTGGTGGTGTATACGGATGCGTATACACACCAACAATTTATTATATGTTATTTGGGATTAATATCGATGTTTAGGATGGATATTGGTGTGTTGGATTATATTAATGTTGCGAACCCTAGGGTAGTGTTGCACTACACATACACACCTACATACTTGCATACATTCCTATTTATATGTGCTCATGGGATTCTTTATAGTTATGTGATCACATGGGTATGAGACTATGTGTTCACATACGGATTTGAGGATGATACTTGGGATTGAGCTGAGTCGATGAGATTTGTTTTGTGGTTGTGATATCGGTGATATGGCAGGATTCGTACTTAAGGTACGCCCTGGTGTTATAGTGGATCTTGGGGCGGCGATACGGGTGAATAGTGTTATAAATAAAATGGTCGACATGTGATCGTGATATGAGGCATGATATGCAAGGATATTGATATTAGGCCGTATCGGGCGATGTATACCCTTGATGATGCTATGTGCAGACGGTATCGGTTTGTACGAGATTGTCGATCTGTAGTCAGATCATGAGTATATTGAGGATATTAGTATTGTACTAGACATAGGTCAGTACCCTAGACTATGATCTTGAATAAAGAGGATACCAGAGGAATGGTGTGAGGAATATGATATTGACCCGTACCCAGATTTGGGGATGCCGTGCGACGGATTTACGTTCGAGCTATATCTTGATGATTGATCCGCACTCTTGACTTGGGATGGCTGATTGTAGATATGGTATCGGATATGATATTATTGAGGCGGGATCACCGACTAATATATATACAGGTATGTATATGGATCGACTCAGATGTTAGGCGGTTTCCTTACCTGTAGTCCAGCTTGTTAGCTTAGCCCTTTAGTTTAGTTTAGTTGTTAGATTAGATTCGATTCTTACCTATTTCAAAAACTAACGAATCGTGGGTATTTTAAAAGACAGCCCAAGGGATCCTACGGATATTTCAAAAGACGTATCTTTTCATAAAAACACCGTAACCCCTATTTTCAAAACCCCATGATTTGTGTTATTTCAAAAGGCACCATTTGTAGGACTTATATTAGATTAATGCAGGTTAGTTACAGTTGCGTCTAGTATTCAGCTCCCGCTTATTATTGTGGTTCGCTTCGCATCGCATACTTATGTTATAATTTCTTATTGCAATGTTGATATCATATTGTTAGGACACCAGCACCATTACCGATGATGCGTATGTACCACGTACACTTACTTGCCGGCTTACACACATTTTCATCGGTAATTGCCATGTCACGTACACCTTAGAAAATATTATTGCTTGACTTGGCTTGTTAGTTAGTAATTTGACATGATATTAGTGTGCCTGCCTTATATGCCAGCTTAACATTGTAGTTATTACTTGTCACTTCATGCATACTGTTATTCATTATTATGCCTATATTCATGGTTTTTACATGCTATTGATGATTTGGATTCGGATTTCCATGAAATTTTCTGGATTTGGGGGGAAAACCGTAAAACTTATATAAACTGATTTCTCTCTTTTTAAATAAAATGTGCGGTTTTTCCCATGATGTATGAGTCGTCCACCATGAGTTTGCTGATGGATTTCGAGACCCGATTCGAGGAGACGGATGAACCGTTTCGGGTACATGGTGGACCCGGTAAGGTACCCCGGGGTAAGAAGCGCATGATGATGACGATGTGAGCCTGGCAGGGGAGCACTACCTACCGGTGATTTTACCCGACGCGTTGAATATCCGGAGGATACCGTCGTGGTCTTGAGATGGATGGTAGGGGCCGGTCTGGACTGACGGCGCCCTAGATATTGTGATTGAGACATTAAGATTTCGAGATATTGAGGTACAGAGACTGTGATACAGAGATATCGAGATATTGGGATTACGTTTTGTGCCGATGCTAGGCACTGTTTTATGCTGATTTTATTATGATACCTCATTTTAAAAATACAAAGGAAATCTCACTAAATTATGAAAACGGTTCTTCATTTACAAGTATTATGTTTTCATGCATTCATACCTCATTTATATGATATATTGCTACTTGAGGCACTGACACGGGCACATGAGATTACACTCGGGTTAGATATTTACCCTAGCCTTGTTATAGGCTACGTGTTATTCATATATTTGAGGATATATTATGATCATTGACCTAGGTTGCGTTATTTATGCGATTTCTGTGCGTAGATATCTTTCTATCCACGAGTTGGCAACTCACCCCCGTTGTGCCCTAGTTTCTTGCAGGTTTGCCGTACAGGTTTCTTTACGGCTTGCGGGCATAGTTTCCTTCAGGTGATTTGCTAGTAGGTGGGTTTACTTGTATCGTACCCCCATTTTATATCTTGTATATTATTATTCTGTTGTATCTAGAAGTTCCATCAACCAAACATGTATTTATTTGAGATAGAGACCACTGATGTTTATTCTTTCGACCTTAGAGTCGCGCGTTGTATTTCTGTGGTTTTCTTGTGGTTTTTGAGTTTCCTTTTGAATTTTGATCCTCGCCCTTGGCGTTGTATATTATATTGCTTGTGTGGTTGTGACCGTCGATTGACGAAGAGCTAGCTCCCGCTTGGGGATGCCTTTTTATTGATTTCGTATACTATTCATGTTGTATCCCATTTGGGGGCCAGTATTTACAAAGGAGACTCTGCCGAAATTTTCGGGAATTTTTGGATGTTTTTAAAACCGCCTAATTCGGCTTATGCTATTGAAACTACTTGCTTTAAGTTGGTTTTTCCTGCACTCTACATCTTTCTTGGTTTGGATTTCTGGGTTTTCGGTTTACTTAGATTACGTACGCCTCGAGACGTTCGTAGTTTAAGTGCCGGTCATGTTCCGTACTTTCGGGTCGTGACAAAGTTGGTATCAGAGCGTTAGGTTTTACCTTCGGAGCGTAGGATGACCCTTGGTTGATGGAATAGGTGACTAAAGTAGAGTGACGTACCGTGGGTATGTTCCGCGGCATATTTACGAAACGCTACTCCACTTAAGAAGCCTTAGGATGTACATTTCTTTGCTCAGTATTATATTCATTCCGATCTAGCCTCATCAGTACCAGTTATGGTTTTGCTGCCACGATTACGGGCAGGGAGAGCTACGGCTAGAGTTGCGGTCAGCACGAGCTCGTCACGAACGAGGACTGACCAGGGCGAAATTCCGGCGACACTCGATTGCGGAGATGTGTCTTTTTACTGTGTTTCCGCGCCACGAGCGTTTGGCGGATCGCCTTTATGAGATTTCTCGGACGTGCCGATCAGTATCAGAGGATTGGGCCACTGACAGAGGCCAGCCAGATTTTGATGACCGTTGGTGTGTTGCTTATTCATGATGGTCGAGGCACTGTTCAGCGTGCAGACGAGCGAGCCAGTTATTGCTGGGAACGACGAGATATTGCCCCAGATGCTGGCGTTAGTGCAGAACGAGTTGTACTAAGAGATGATAGAATGTCGCTAGTCATCGAGGATGAATGACTAGGACATGTGGATCGTTCGCCTACCCCGATGCGAGGTCATCAGATAGATTGATTCCAGCTAGAGACGACTTCACGCGGAGACATTGGGAGTCGACAGAGACGATCGAATGTCAGAAACCTATTATTCCAAGTTTAAAGTAGTCGGAAAGACATGCAGGCAATTCTATGGTCCCTCTAGAAGAATGAAACCCTAACTCGACTTAATGACCGTGTGAAAGCCTTTGAACCTTCGGGTTTGTGGCAGTTCTACGGCGCCATTAGTGAGGCTTGGGTTTGCCCTTCTATGGCTGGACCACCGATGCTGTGGTATGTACTCGATACTATTAAACTGTGCCCAAGATGTTGAGCTCTTGGGGGATTATGAGGTTTTGACGACTCGATCGGATGGCTCGACATAATCCGGATGCTAGGTGGTGAGATGCATTTCTTGGGAGACTCCAGATACGAGGATAGCCGTTGGAGCTCAGTCCATGCAGTTGCGACGAGACGAGTCCAAAAAAGACGACATTAGAGGAAAGTGAAGTAAGAGGTTCGTACCAGATCTAGATGAAATGATGTTCCACTCCGCCGACATCAGAGATTCGATGCGCATGCCGAGGCATGGTACTTGGATTTACCTTCCAGAAGGAGTCGTGATGAGTATGCAGCCGTTCTGGAACGACAACAGATCTAGTAAGGAACGATGACTTTCGGACAGTTCGGCAGAGGCGAGATTTGGGAGAGACCTCGACAGGACCTTTCTTGGACAAATTACGAGAAGACTTGGACCCAGGAGTGGTCGTGTTACGCACACCAGCAGGCCAGAGTTCATGATCATCGACGAGACGTCCTACTAGTGACCGCGACAGTTGGTCCGAGATTCTTAGAGGATGCACTTGAGCGGTACTATTCCGCCATTATTGATTTCGATGTTTTGGGTGATTGATTCACATGATTTGATTTTCATGATTGAGGATTTACGATCTTTGCACAGTGTTGCACTTGATATCGTTTTCGTGCTTGGTTTCACATGTTTGCGATTTTACGGTTTTAGACATTTGAGTTGATTTTGTGCGTATATACGCACACGATTTGGTTTTTGCACGCGGTATAGTTCATATATGCTTGCAGTGCAGTGTTACGTATGTTGTGCATTTAGATGTCCTGGACTTTGATTTCGATGGTGATATTCGATATTTGTTTTGTGCACCTTGTGCACCTGATTTGATTTTGCGCATGTTCGGCACTTGATATTGGATTTCATGATTTCGTGCACGATGGATGCACCTGATTTGGATTTTCGCGCATGTTGGGCGCATGTTTTGAAGTGTGATTTTGGTGCACACCAGATGCACTAAATCGAGATTTTTCGTGCATGTCAGATGCACCTGATTTTGCTGTCATGCATACATGTTGCCTATGACAGATGTTTCGTGCACACCCGATGGACTTAGATGTTGTTTCTGTGCATATGTATGGCACATATTTGGATTTTGATTTCCGTGCGCACAAGACGCACGTAGTATTCATACGCGTATTTTGGGGATTGATTTTTCTTATAGAGCAGTACGTTTTTATGATATTGCTATGTGTTTTCGTACTGAGCAGGACTAGTCAGAGGACAGTACCTGAATATATTTTACATGTATAGTTTCGAGTTATATCATATTGGTTTTGCTTTGGATTTGGTATTGATGTATTCCCCATGACTGCGATGATTGCGGGATGCTTGACGGAGTTCTGATTTGAGTTATATGCTCATTTTTCATGCGCATGCGTTGCGCTACGATTTGTTTTATGTATTTATGATTTCGGAGCCCCGGCGATTTGATGATTTTGGCTGAAATATTTTAGTATTTGGGGGAAGTTTTAATTTAAATTCGGGAACTGAATTTTTTTAAGGGGGGAAGATTGTAACGTTTTGAAAATCGTTTCGGTGAAATTTCGAAAAAACGGTAAAATAAGGGGGTTTTCTGTAAAAAGTCAAAATGCAAATATCTTTATTATAAAATTAAATATACATATTCTAGCTATGTAATTGCTAGTATTTGGTGTTTATTGAGCCACTGCTGAAATTTCAAATTTTCTGAAATTTTTTCCGAAATTAATTATTTTAATATTATTTTAAGCCGATAAGAAAATACATTAAATCAGCGATAAATACAAATTTTAATGGGCTAATTTTAATCTTTAAAATCATGTTAATGAAAATTTAGTTGTAATATAATTTTTTTAGTATTTTATTTCAAGTTTTAATTGATTTATTTTATGGAAAACAAAAATATAGTTATTTTGAACTAAAACCTGCAAATATGGTATTGCGGGGGGTCTTTTTGCATAGAATTTTTTTTGTAAAGTCTCTCACACTCACCCTCACTCCCCTTGGCCGACCCCACACTATTGTAGCAGCCCAAGAATTTTATTTCCCTCTTTTTGACCTTAAATCATGTGAGAAATGGGTTAAAATAAGGTTTTTATATATAGTAAAGTAGGTGGGGGTATTATGGTAATTTGGGAGGGGCTTTGACTTGGATTCTTTTCCACAACTCCCCCACACCTCTCCCCACTCCCTCAGCCGAAATTCCTGCAATAAACAGCCCCAAAATTTCCCCTCTCATTTTTCTTCTAAACTCATCAAAATTCCATCAAAATTCCATTTAAACTTCACAATTTCAAGCCCATCCTTCATCCATTCTTCTTAACCTTTCTTGCATGGATTTTGGATGCTAGGAGGCCATCTTTGGAGTCAAAATTTCTTGCTAGATCTCTAGATCTAGAGGTATAATTCTTACCCATTTAAATTCTTATGGTTAGATTTCTTTAAATGAGTTGTTTTAGTATTAATATTGGTGCTATTTTCATCTAGGATCTTCAAGAGAATGGTTTGAGTTAAACTAGGGTTTTTAGCACACCATTATTAAGTTAATTATTCTATTTTTCTATCTAGTGTTTTATACAAACCAAATCTAAGAGTTTAACTTGCTTTTTGGGCTTCAAATTAGTGCTAATTTAGTGTTTCATGTATAGTTTGGGTTGGATTTTGTTAGTTATAAAATTCAAGAAAGGGTTTGAATGCAAGTTAGGGTTTTGTGAAATTGGTGTATGGTTGTGTAATGTATTAGGCTCTTATGGCTTGTTAAAACAAAGTTAGTAGCTAGTTGTTAATTGTTAGTTTAAAAATTATGATAATTACGCTAATTTGCTAACTAGCTATTTAAAATTGGTTAAATAATTGGGTTAAAAATGTAATTATGTTTCTATGACATCATTAACATTATTATGAGTGGTTTAATATCTTAGGTTATGCAAAACCAAGCTTAATTGTTGAATTGTGAATTTTGCTTTAAAAGGTGTTAAAAATTGATATTTTTGCAAAGTAGGATTTTGGAATTTATGCAAATTGATGAGAATAAATTATAGGAATGATTTATATGACTTTGTTATGATATTTAGTGAATATTGTGGATGCTAGGTTCGTTTATACATCGAGTTTTATACTAAAACGGTGATTTGTGCTTGCTAGATTTTCGGAAAAATGACTTTTTAAGTGAAATTGGGGTTTTTGTGAATTTTAAGCTATTTTATATTATAATTAGTGCTTGTAATTGTACAAATGAGTGTGTTGGGAGTTTTCTCGATGGTTTGGCGTTTGTACGCCGACGTCGAGGGTTTTTGGGTCGATTTGTGAAAGCAACCATAGGTTTTGACCTATGTGGGATTCGTGCGTCGTTTTGGTCATGAGTCGGATTTTAATGCGGTATGGTGCGTTATGATATGTAGGTACCCCATGTGGACTTCGAGACGACAAGCAAGCGCGTGGCGACGTCGGCACTGGCGAACGAGGACCAGGTGAGTAGATTTATATCTACGGGGAGAAGTCGGGTGGATGGCGTATAGCACCTCCGCAGTCCATGGTGGTGTATACGGATGCGTATACACACCAACAATTTTATATATGTTATTTGGGATTAATATCGATGTTTAGGATGGATATTGGTGTGTTGGATTATATTAGTGTTGCGAACCCTAGGGTAGTGTTGCACTACACATACACACCTACATACTTGCATACATTCCTATTTATATGTGCTTATGGGATTCTTTATAGTTATGTGATCACATGGGTATGAGACTATGTGTTCACATACGGATTTGAGGATGATACTTGGGATTGAGCTGAGTCGATGAGATTTGTTTTGTGGTTGTGATATCGGTGATATGGCAGGATTCGTACTTAAGGTACGCCCTGGTGTTATAGCGGATCTTGGGGCGGCGATACGGGTGAATAGTGTTATAAATAAAATGGTCGACATGTGATCGTGATATGAGGCATGATATGCAAGGATATTGATATTAGGCCGTATCGGGCGATGTATACCCTTGATGATGCTATGTGCTGACGGTATCGGTTTGTACGAAATTGTCGATCTGTAGTCAGATCATGAGTATATTGAGGATATTAGTATTGTACTAGACATAGGTCAGTACCCTAGACTATGATCTTGAATAAAGAGGATACCAGAGGAATGGTGTGAGGAATATGATATTGACCCGTACCCAGATTTGGGGATGCCGTGCGACGGATTTACGTTCGAGCTATATCTTGATGATTGATCCGCACTCTTGACTTGGGATGGCTGATTGTAGATATGGTATCGGATATGATATTATTGAGGCGGGATCACCGACTAATATATATACAGGTATGTATATGGATCGACTCAGATGTTAGGCGGTTTCCTTACCTGTAGTCCAGCTTGTTAGCTTAGCCCTTTAGTTTAGTTTAGTTGTTAGATTAGATTCGATTCTTACCTATTTCAAAAACTAACGAATCGTGGGTATTTTAAAAGACAGCCCAAGGGATCCTACGGATATTTCAAAAGACGTATCTTTTCATAAAAACACCGTAACCCCTATTTTCAAAACCCCATGATTCGTGTTATTTTAAAAGGCACCATTTGTAGGACTTATATTAGATTAATGCAGGTTAGTTACAGTTGCATCTAGTATTCAGCTCCCGCTTATTATTGTGGTTCGCTTCGCATCGCATACTTATTTATAATTTCTTATTGCAATGTTGATATCATATTGTTAGGACACCAGCACCATTACCGATGATGCGTATGTACCACGTACACTTACTTGCCGGCTCACACACATCTTCATCGGTAATTGCCATGTCACGTACACCTTAGAAAATATTATTGCTTGACTTAGCTTGTTAGTTAGTAATTTGACATGATATTAGTGTGCCTGCCTTATATGCTAGTTTAACATTGTAGTTATTACTTGTCACTTCATGCATACTATTATTCATTGTTATGCCTATATTCATGGTTTTTACATGCTATTGATGATTTGGATTCGGATTTCCATGAAATTTTCTGGATTTGGGGGGAAAACAGCAAAACTTATATAAACTGATTTCTCTCTTTTTAAATAAAAAGTGCGGTTTTTCCCATGATGTATGAGTCCTCCACCATGAGTTTGCTAATGGATTTCGAGACCCGATTCGAGGAGACGGATGAACCGTTTCGGGTACATGGTGGACCCGGTAAGGTACCCCGGGGTAAGAAGCGCGTGATAATGACGATGTGAGCCTGGCAGGGGAGCACTACCTACCGGTGATTTTACCCGACGCGTCGGATATCCAGAGGATACCGTCGTGGTCTTGAGATGGATGGTAGGGGCCGGTCTGGACTGACGGCGCCCTAGATATTGTGATTGAGACATTGAGATTTCGAGATATTGAGGTACAGAGACTGTGATACAGAGATATCGAGATATTGGGATTACGTTTTGTGCCGATGCTAGGCACTGTTTTATGCTGATTTCATTATGATACCTCATTTTAAAAATACAAAGAAAATCTCACTAAATTAAGAAAACGGTTCTTCATTTACATGTATTCTGTTTTCATGCATTCATACCTCATTCATATGATATATTGCTACTTGAGGCACTGACACGGGCACATGAGATTACACTCGGGTTAGATATTTACCCTAGCCTTGTTATAGTCTACGTGTTATTCATATATTTGAGGATATATTATGATCATTGACCTAGGTTGCGTTATTTATGCGATTTCTGTGCGTAGATATTTTTCTATTCACGAGTTGGCAACTCACCCCCGTTGTGCCCCAGTTTCTTGCAGGTTTGCCGTACAGGTTTCTTTACGGCTTGGGGGCATAGTTTTCTTCGGGTGATTTGCTAGTAGGTGGGTTTACTTGTATCGTACCCCTATTTTATATCTTGTATATTATTATTCTGTTGTATCTAGAACTTCCATCAACCAAACATGTATTTATTTGAGATAGAGACCACTGATGTTTATTCTTTCGACATTAAAGTCGCGCGTTGTATTTCTGTGGTTTTCTTGTGGTTTTTGAGTTTCCTTTTGAATTTTGATCCTCGTCCTTGGCGTTGTATATTATATTGCTTGTGTGGTTGTGACCGTCGATTGACGAAGAGCTAGCTCCCTCTTGGGGATGCCTTTTTATTGATTTCGTATACTATTCATGTTGTATCCCATTTGGGGGCCAGTATTTACAAAGGAGACTCTGCCGAAATTTTCGGGAAATTTTTGATATTTTTAAAACCGTCTAATTCGGCTTATGCTATTGAAACTACTTGCTTTAAGTTGGTTTTTCCTGCACTCTACATCTTTCTTGGTTTGGATTTCTGGGTTTTCGGTTTACTTAGATTACGTACGCCTCGAGACGTTCGTACTTTAAGTGCCGGTCATGTTCCGTACTTTCGGGTCGTGACATATCTCAGGGTGTTCTGGGCTGATCTCTGACACGACTTGTACCGCTTTTGGGGGTCTGACTTTTACCAGCCCCCTAGGCCCGCCATGCGATGCTCATAGACGAACGGACCGGACTGTACGGATATTGTCACTGACAGGCTCAGTAGGGTGTCAGGATGAGTTCGCTCATCGACGTCCCTTTCGGTCAATAGCTGGTAGCCCGTCACGTATGGCTAATACCTCTGACGTGCTAGTGGTTAAATCCACAGCCATAGTATTGACGAGTCTTTAGAGTCCCCCACATTCAGTTGCTCAAGTTTTCGGGCAAAACGCTGTAAAGGCTGTATGGAGATATGGCAGGGTTCGATCAGATACGTGCGGTATTACACGGATCAGGATCGGACGGATAATACTAGCCGGCTTTGGTTTAAGCCGGATCCTAGTATAGTACAGTGTAGATTTTGTCTCATTGCATTTGTATTCGGTCGGAATATAGATGCGTGTGTGTATACACAGTATCGGGGTTTTCCTGTAATTTATTACGGGAGCAGTTTTCTGGAGTTGCCAGTTTGCTTTCCGTTTCGGCCATATTTCTTTGTATCTTTCATTGGCCGAAGATTGGTGGAGGAGGGCTTATTTGCATTTGTGCAAATAAGCATTTGTGGAGGGTGTTCTTTGCTTTTTGTTGGATCATGATGGTTGCACCATCCCTTGACCATTTGACTTCTTCTTTCATGATGGCTTGAATTTGTGATGAGATGTGGTTATGGTGGAGTGTTGGTTTTAGTTTGTCATCATGGTTGGTTATGATGAAGGGGTGTGATGATAGAAGTGAGACTTGCCTTTTTTCCTTTACACTCTACCTTGCATTATTCTTATCCTTGGTATTATTCCTCACTTCACCCTATTCTCTCCTCTCCCACCAAGCCATGGCTGGCCAAAGCTCATGGGGGTTGTCCAAATTTAAGATGTGGGATTTTGTTCTCTTTTGGCTTTGGAAAAATCCCACAACACCATCTCCAAAAGCTTATATCATTTCCTTTACCAAATGGCAACTCCCCCAACCCCGAAATGAGACATGAGCACTACACATTCTACAGCAAACCTTGGGCACGTCGGCTCGCCAACTTCGTGCCCGAGTTGCCTCGGTATAGAGGCGGGAGCCCGTAAAAGAAGCAGGCGTCGTGGTGCCCTTCCGGCGACTTGGTGGAGACCGGAGATTCCGCGGGAGATCGGGACGACGACGAGAAGACCGGAGGACTCGGATCACTCGGTATATCTCTCTACCCTCTCTCTAGATAGCTAGGACTAGATTAATGGCACGATCCGGGTTTATAGTGCGCGGTGGTGCCGGTTTGAAAAGTTAAAGTAAATCACCGCTTCCGCATTTCGGCGTCGGATTGATGGCCGGGGCGCCGCCGTGCACTTACAGTGGTATCAGAGCCTTGCCATTAACATAGTCTAGCTTTGTCTAATGTGATTAACATTTCCGATCGAACAATTTTCCAAAAACCGTAATTTTCCTAGCATCAGTTTCTGTCGAAATTTTTTGGAGTCCAAAAATTTTTCAGGTTGTCTCAGAATGATGTGCAGGGAATTTTAAGAGTTATGGGAAAATTTGGTCTCGTGAACAGTCTAAACCACCGCGGAACCGCGGCCAAACCCATGCTTGGGCCACGGTTCCGCCGCGACTTACACTGTTCAGTGCACCAAAATTTTTCAGAAAGCTCCGGACTTTAAATAGGGCTTTTGGAACATTCTTTTTGGGCCCAGAATTTCTTTAAGTGCTAAAGTAATGCTTGGGCGCCCACTTAGGAAAATTTGATCGATCGGATATTTTAAACACATTAGTTCACAGTATTTACATTATATCTGCGACCGTGAATGTCACTTGATCGGTAATACTGTCTAACTGCTATAGCCCGGTTAGACGGATTTGCGAACGTGACTTTCACGTTGATGTTCTGTGTTATGCTGTGATGTTGCGGATTGGTCGTGGGGGATAGCCTGGATGCAATGCTAGTACAGTTTTTTGTTGTATTATGTACATTTGATAATACGGGGCGAGCGTCCGACATGTGGACTGCCGTCACTGCCTGTTTGTATTATTATTTTGGGGCACGACCAGGTTGCGGTCGATGTACCCGTTGTATGTATATTTTACTTTCTGTACTAGGATTACCCCGCGGAGGGGTGCACGGATAGCCGGGTTCTAGAGGGCAACGGGCCCGCATCTCATGGCATTGAGACGGAGGGGGCTTCACTCTAGAATTGGCGGGTTATTCGCCACACTCGTAGGGGGTACAGGTTGACCCAGGAGGGGTGCCCAAGTTACCGGATTCCGTGAAGTGCTGGGTGGTCCATTCACGTTGCTGAAGGGGGCTGCCTCGCTTCAGGTTTTAGCGGGTAACTTGTCGCGCCCGTAGGGGTCTAGGATTTCATTGCACAGGCTATCCACACGACCAGGGGAACGTCGGGTTTCAGTAGTGGCTCTGTGAAACCCGGGGATCCCAGATATCTGTATTGTTCTGTGATACTGTACATTTCTGTGCTGTTGCATTTTATCACACCTTGAGCGAAAATTATATATTGATATATATTAATAGATTTTGTATATGTTTTGCATCCGCGCTATTCCAGTCCCCGCTCTGTCGTTAGTTAGCTAACCTAACGGGTAATGACGGGACCCAGTGGCGAATGCGGATGGCATATACGTACATCAGTATATTTTCATTCTTTATGGTGTGATCAATTGATGGGACTGCGTTGATTCGGATCAATGCAAGTTAAAAACAAACCTATTCTGATGTTGTTGGAACACTTTTAAAAAAGCTGTTATTGCAAGGACGTTCTCTTTTGTTTTGCATCGTGGTATTCAGTTGGAATATCCTGCTCCTCAGTCGACGAGGCAAGGGCCGAGATCCCTTCACCGGGCGTGACCCCTTGGACAAAAAGTTTGCGTCAAGGCAATAACTTCACTATAGCCGATTACTTTTGCTTTGCACCGTGGTATTCAGTTGGAATATCCTGCACCTCATTCTACGGGGAAAGAGCCGAGATCCCTTCACCGGGAGTGACCTCTTTAGCAAAGGTTTTCGTCACTATAATTTTATAAAGCTATCCGTTCCTTCAACGATATCAAGTTCATTACGTTAAAGGTTTTCGCCAGAAACCATTCGTAGCCCTCCGTCGTTTCATATGGGTGGTCAATAGTATTCAGGCTGTGTACGTTAGCCAAAGTCAAGGCACAGTGATTGGTAGCTATTGGGTATTCATATGCAGCATAGATAGATGCGTTGGTTTGGGGCAGTCGTGCTACTATTTTGGCCAAAGTCATGGGTATGTACGGGTGGGCTCAAATTAACCTGGAGAATGACGGGTAGAACTTGACATGTGACTTATGATATGTTGGCCAAAGTCAAGGTCATAAGAGCATGGGGCAAAAATCACATCGGGAGTTTCTAAAGAAACTGAAACTTGCCAGATATGCGCATACCTTCTGGAGTGTAATGACGTGAGCGGATTCCGTCACATTATCTTGCGATGATAGTTGGATCCCGATTCCCACTGATGAGTTGGTTTACTCCTCGGGTGATCCCGACTAATTCTTCTTTTAGGTTTGGAGGAGAATTTAACGGTACAGTGGGAGGTTTCCAGATTAGATAAATTGGTAACCATTCTGATCTAGGTTAGAGTGCACGCTGAGTGTTTCTTTTCTCTCTCTCTTTGGCAGCGACCATTGACCCGACCCTAAGACTATGACTCAGTGACCAAGTTGACCGAACCTTCTTAAACACTGGCTTTTGGATTGTCAGAGTAGCAAACCTCTTTGCCACTCCTACTTTTACCCTTTTCTCCAGGACACCCCGTATTACTACGAACGTCCACTTCCATTGGACAAAACCATCGTATGGTTATATACGAACTCGAAGGAATTTATTCGAGGATGGTTTCCGGTTCTGGAGAAAACGGATAGGACTATTCAGTTGTCTTTTCCTTTTACCTTCTCTCAGGTTGCGAGTACTCCTTGGTTTAGGAGATAATACACCTATTACGCAAATTGGATAGTCTTCTTCCAAACCTTAGGCTGGTGCCGAACGGTGGGGAATGAAGAAAACCAATTAGCATAACGATGGTGTACAGAAGGTATTAAGTAAAGACATAACAAGGGATTAGTAAGAGGGCAAAGTAAATTGCGACTGATATTCACGACAAGACCAGGTATTTGATTACCACTCCCACTTCACCTTTGTATTTCTCCAGGACACTCCATATCACTACGAAGATCCACAGTTTATTGGATACTCCATCGTATGGTTATATACGAACTCGAAAGGTACTTGTTCCAGTTCGGGGATGGATTCTGGTTCAGGAGAAATGGGAATAAGGTTTATTCAGTTGTCTTTTATCTTCACCTTCTCTCGCATTGCGAGTGCTCCTATGATTAGGACAGTACACCCATTATGCTTATTGGATGGTCTTCTTCCAAACCATAGGCTGGTGCCGAATGGTAGGGAAGGAAGAAAACCACTTGGCCTAAAGGGGTGTGCAGAAGGTAATGACTAAAGACATATAAAGGGATTTGGAGAGGTGGCAAAGAATTATACGGTTACAGTCGTGAATCTGGAAGAGGCATTACGTGGAATACCGGGATACCCCATCGAAACATTTCAATGTTTCAATTTCACTGTGTACTGTTAAAGGAAAACTGATTTCCCAGTTAGACACTTGCTCCAGGGTATGTATTTACCAGGTATGATTCTCACATCTGTATGGTTTTACAGATGATGAGTGGGAGTAAGCTATTGGGAATTGGGTGATCATCCTCATTATATCGGGATTCGTTGTAATCGGTGATATTTGAGGAAGTCACCTGGGTTGGTTGCCGGACGGCAAATATTTGGTTTTGAATATCCGCTGTTATGCACCAATTTCAAATTGATACATCTGTACGTCTATTTTAATAGAGTGAGATATATCTTTTTGAAATTATGTCTGTGACATTTAGCTATATCAGTGGATGGTTAGGTAAGGAGCATTAAACAGCGGTGTAATTCTTCTTAACCATAAGTACAGTTTTCAACCTACGACACACAGTGAATGAGTTTTCAGACTCAAGAGACTTATACAGAGTATTGTATGTTGTCCAGGGTCCATCAGGATAGAGGGATTGGTCCTCGTACTATATTCGGTTTACTTATGACTTCTCTAGTTTTTAGACATGTGTTTCGTGGAAACACAGGGTCCGAATTTTGAGAAGTTATAGGTATTTGAATAAAGTAGAGAACCAGGTATTGCAAGTATCGGGATTCTTCAAAGTGATCGAAGATGTAGATACTTGTGTATGGTATTCAGTTGACAGTGATGATTAAGAGAACTTGCTTCTCTTTCAGGTTACTCATAATTGGAAGTATTCCTAAGTTCAGTACCGCTGATCGGCCTCCTTCCATTTAGTTGACATGCACTGGAGATAGCTGCATGATTTGAATCTGGTTCAAATAAATCATTGCCTCTGGTTCTATATTGGATATAGAACAGTTCATATCTTAACGATGTTAAGGTACGGGGAGTTGTCCGGCCTTTGCTTAATACCAGACTCTGGATAACTCAAGGCACGTTTCTGTAATTGCTGTTTGTGGGTTGACCCAGGCTATGACGAGGGTTGACTTTCTACCACCTGGAAGATCAATAGCAATATTTTTCTAGACTCGCCATAGTTTTAACAAAAATGGATATTTTTTCAGAAAAACAGTAGTGGGAGTATGGTAGAACTGGAAGTGATTCCAGAACCACAAACGATTACTGAAGATTTGACAGGAACCTAAAGATTCAATCTGGTTTGACATTCCATTGGCCACTCCGCAGATAAGATGGGTAACCTCAGGCACCCGAGGGTACTCCGGTAGCCTCAAGGACGGTGACAGGGAGGTTCTTGTTTACCCACACTTGCCATTGCTGTTGTTCCAGGCTGCGAGACCTGGCAGGAGGATAAGTATAGCGTCGTTCTAAACTGGCTTTAGAAATGAACGTCTATATGACTCTGCCAGAAGGTTGTCGTAGTCAGTGGGAGCAGCGGAAGCATTGATGGACATGTGGCTTATGTCTATTTATAGACTAAAGCAGATATAGCGGAGATAGATCATCAATTTCTGGTGTGACAGTCATAGGTTTGACTTCACCAGAATAGGGGATGGATCTGTTGAGAAGGTAGTAGGGTGTGATGTCATGGTATTTGGATGACATACACAGAATAGGAAAAGAAACTCCTATACTACGATCGGTTATACTTTGGTCTTCATATAGTGGTTTCTCCACATGGGACTTGGACATTATATCAGACATACTGGTTACTGGATCTATGGTTTTAGATCTAGATTTAGGTAGTTTCCCAATCTGGGTACTTAGACAGCATTCTAAGAGTATTTAGAATGGATGACTCCTGGCACGGTAGTGTACCTGCAGGTAATGGAGTCACCATCTCTAAAGGTGTCTTACAGATTAAAGGGGAGAGAGATGTGCATGATTGGCAGATCACTTGCTCAGGCAATTGAGTCAATCATGAGATGTCAAGTACCACACCAGATGTTGTTCTTGCACTAGATGCAATAAGTTGACATTGATCCTATCCTAGAGAAACAGTCGGAAGCAGTTTTAGAACATAAGTGGATGTTCTAGGGATATGATAACGACAGCCTCATTCGGGAGACAGTTATCATTCCAGGCTTCCAAGGTGACCTAGACGACAAGGAGGTTGTCAGAGTTATAGTTTTCCTTCTGATGAGGGGCAGAATTTTGGACAGGTGGTCCAAGGTAATACTGAGGGAGGCATGGCGCAGGATACTGATTAAGTTCAGTTGACGATACAGTCTAAAAAGTTTGGATTTGGAGTTCATTTATGAGCTAGGTCCCATCAGACATCCAGACACATTCTAAGACAGGTATTGCTCATTTCTGGAGATGGTTTTCTCCGCGAACTTGAGATATAGAGAGACATAGAAAGAGACATCAAGGCGGATCCACTCACTGAGGCTATTCCTCGAACGCAATAGTTTCGCAAACGAGTTTTGTGAGACTGACAAGTAGAGGAGTTGGGTGTTCGGTATCACACGGGCTGTGAGTATGCGACATCGCAATAATTAGCCTTGAGTGCAAGTGGGAGATTGTTGGAGATAGTGCCCTCAGAGTCAATTATTGGATCACAGGCACGTGATTGCAATGATTGAGGGAGGACCAATCCCGGTAGGACAGTCTTACTCAAGATGATAGTATGCTATCTGGTTTATCTTTATCATCGTGTACTGCTTTAGGTGACCTGATAGGTCGCTATTACACGTTGATAGAGCCCCTAGGATTCTTGCTTGACTGCCAGCAGTATGAGGGCGATCATATACGTGAGAGCTGGTAGTCTATAAGCACATCCTTAAAAGGACCCTAGTCGTAGGAGTTTCGAGACAGGGCATCGATACTCCAGAGTAGACTAGTGTATACAGTCGAGACCCCGACGATGGGCGGTGGCCGGTCTCACAAGACACTGGTGTCAGTTGGATCACCTAAGATGTATACAGGTGCTCATTGGGTTATGAGTACACCGGACAAGACTCGCCGGGAACATGCTAGTTGGTCTTATACCTGACTTCAGATAGCAGTTCCCTGGTGACATGTGTACAGGTTAGTTCATCGACCTGGGGATCGTCATTTGTCTCGTATGAGCTCCCACTGTACTTTGATTACTACCCTACCACGCTCAAAGGAGACGTGCAAACAGGTTTTAGTTAGGTACAGTTCCGAGCCACATGGAGGCAGTGAGCGGATCTTCAGAGGTTCGTCTCTCCCGGTATTGGGGGTGAGGTCGCGCTGTGTCTAGGAGAGCTAGAACATGAAAAGTCCTTGGCCAAGGAAGGAGATTTACTGGTAGGTATTCCAGTAGTATCTCAGTGTCACGACCCAAAATTGGCCCGTGACGGCCCTAATACTACGCAACGCCTAAAGACGTAACGCGGTAAAAGAAAGCCGAAACCCAGAAATCTAAACCAAGAAAATATGGAAAAGATAATATAAGTTTTTGAAACATTTGAAAGCACAACCTAAATTCTTTAAAAAGTCTTACTTTCTTTCTTTAAAATTTTAGCAACACCCCCTTTTGTAAAAAGTGGCCCAAAGGCGAAAAACAATCTCATCACAAGTATACGACGCCGTAGCGAAGAAATAAGAGACAGTAGAAAGGAACTGTATATAAAGGACATCAAATCCACAATAATATACAGTAACGTCCTCACCAAGTCTCTAAGTCAACAATACAATAGCAGATGGAGAGTACAAGATACAACGAATGCACAATACAAAATACAGATAACCACCAACCCACCTAAGCAAAATAGTACTGTGAGCTGATGCGGTTTCTGGAGCAAAAGATGATAGCTGAAAGTGGAATAGCTGAATAGAGGAATAGCCTGCCTCGACTACTCTGGGGAACAACCTGAAACACCTGTGGCACAACGGGGGTGAGTTGCCAACTCGTGAATAGTAGATAACATATACAGGTAATCGCAGGAATGTACGTACAGCATGAATCTAAGATATGCGATTACAGTAATAACATATCATGCAAATGCTAAATAAATGGAAGTACACCAGCAGGTACAATCAATATGTGAAGCAATAGTAACACGACAATAATATGCAATAACCATGCAATAGGGATATAAGAAAGTCGATATGCAACTATCATAAGAGTACACTAACTGGTACTACCAATATATGAATCAACAGTAACATAACAATAATATGCAATGACCATGCAATAGGGATATGAGGACGTAAATATGCAACTATCATAAGGGTACACTAACAGGTACTACCAATATATGAATCTGTGCATAAAATAAATAAGTGTGAGGTATAGGGTGGAATATGTCATTTACACGGAAACCTGACATCGTGGTAGGATCACAATCCATCAAGACACTCAAATCCCAAATTCTTTAATCAGCCCCCAAATTGGGCTCTCACATCATATAAGTCTCACATCACCTCAATGTACAATATCGAGTAATCTCCTATATCTTGAATGTACAAATCAACAATCTCTTTTATATCCAATATCAAATCTCAATGAATCACATATATCCCAAGTCGAATCGCAAGTAAGTTTCTAACATCCTAAGATATATATATATATATATATATATATTTGCAGAAATAATTATGATGGGGGCAATACACATATATTAGCGTCCCATTCCACTAATATTGGTATAAGGGTATATATAACAACGGCTAGTCCCCTGTTATATATACAAAGGTGTTTAAAAGAAATATCATGAAAACAATGTGCCAAGCATCGACACAGAAATCCTGATAGGTACGTATCATACGCTGTCCCGAAAGCACGAGTGCCTAGCTATGACCTTCGTCTTTCGACGTATGCATACGTGCATGACTCCCAACGGTGTCTCCATGACCCCCGCCGAGTCATCAGTACTGTCACCGGTAGGTACTAGCCCGCCTCCAGGCTCAATCGGCAAAATCCATCGATCTTCTTGCCGAGGGGAACCATACCGGGCCCCACCATGTACCCTCTACGGCCTCGACGCCTCCTCGTAGGGGTATATATAATCAGCACCGATAAAGCTCATGGTGGATGCGCAAATATCATATCAAGAAAACCGAGTTTTTCAATGTATGCATAATTTCATGAACTCCCGCGGTTCCCAAATCTAGAAAACATCATGTAAAATCCAAATAATAAGAATGCGCAATCCAGGAATAAATATATACGATATATCTGAAATGCGAGCATATAACAGAGAATATGTAGCTGAAACCAGATGTATGCGAAATCAATAAGGTACAGCTAAATAACATCAGTAAAGGTAAATATGTAACTGCAACTGAATATGTGTGTAACATATAGGCGTAGCAATGTATAGGTATCTACCTGTAAGAACTGATGTCGTATACCCCCCTGGGTATAACTAAAATATGTAGGATATCCCCCCCGGTATAAGTAAAATGTGTGCAAGGTATACCTCTCGTAAGGTGTATATGTACCTATCACTATAGTTATGATGCACTATAGGTATACCGATAAGCTAGATGTCATGTGTGATAAGCAATAGTGCCTATAATGGTTAGTGTGTGACATGGCAATTATTGACGGTGTGTGTGTAGCATACAATCCGTGCTCGTGCAAAATGAACCGTCAATAATGTGTGCAGTGCCCTACGGCTACTAGTCACAGTACAACTATATCTAACTAAATAGGTGAAGGTACAATTCTAACAATGACGTAGAATGTGCGACAAGTACTAGAATCCTAGCCCAGACGCATAACGCCATACGGGCGATTCCCCTGTAGATGTTAAATCTACTCACCTACGCTCCACGCTAGGTGAATCCTACCATCTGCTCCCCCCTGTAGTAGTGTCCGTAGTCCCTTCCTGCAAACCTGCAAATAAGACACAAAATCATATATAAGCCAGATATTCCGCGAAACGCGATATCGAACCAAAACGAGAAACTCGCGTCGCGAACTAAACGCGCGTGTGCACGATACGCTGAATCGTGTGTGTACGCGTCTAAAGCCATCGCGACACGCCGCGATACGCTGGATCACAGAACCCACTCACGTATCGCGCATATCGCGCAAACACAACGAACACCAAAAACGATATATGATCCCAGATTTTCCTACAGGTAAAATATTACAAAACTAGACATACCAGGGACCTAGGCAACACATAAGAGAGCCCTATACAAAACCCCAACACCCCTGCCCCCTACTTGGCCGCAAATTGCGGCCAATCCGAATTAATTGGCGGCTACAGTTGAGAATGGGGGTCTCGTGCTCTGGTGGTGTTCTCTATACCTAGTGTACATGCTCCAGTTTCCTCAATTTTATCCTGTAAGGTCCGGGTCAAAAGCAGATTCCAGATGTCACAAATATCGCCTAAAAACGACAATTTAGCACAAAAGCAAACCCTATGGTAATTTAGTGTAATCTGGGCTATTTCTCAGTTGAAGTGACCCTATTAACACTAAAATAGGCTAGGTTAACTAACACAATCATCATATGATCAAACTTCCACACAAAACACCATAATTAGCACTAAACTAGCTAATTGACACTAACCGACACCAATTAACACATAAGCTAGCAATAAGGGGAATTGGGTTCAAGAGTTATATCCTAAAGACCCCCAAGAAGCAGGTGAAGAAGGGGAGAGGAGCTTCTGTAGGTTGTTGGAGCTCCTGCTACTTGTGTTGCTGCCTGCTGCTCCTGCTGCTGGTCCTGCTGCTCTTGCTGCTGATGATGATCATGATGATGCTGTTGCTGCTGCCTTGCTCCAGCTGAGTGTGTGTGTGTGTGAGAGAGAGAGTATGAGAGAAAGATAATGAGGAGAAGAAATGAGAGCAAGGCAAAACCCCTCTCTTCCTTTCTCTTCCCTCATTAAATGAGGCATGGTCTAAACCATGTAGCACCATGCTTCTCTCTCTCTCTCACCCAAAGTCAACATTTCAACCATTCAAACAATATTAAAATTCCATTTCAAATTCATTTTCATTTTTAAAACAACCATAACTATTTTAGCCAAAACACCTAACAATATTAATTAACTTAAAGAGAATGGGTTAATCCATCATGTTTGCTAATCATGGTCTAACCCCATCTCTAAACCTTAGTTATCATGCACAAGTGTGTGTGTGCCTAACAAAATTCTAATAAAATACTTAATAAATAGGATAAAATATTTAGAACTTAATTTGGTAAACTTTTTATTAAAAACCATACATTAAAATATAATTAGCTACAAAACACATTCTAAGGTGTTACAATCTCCCCCCCTTAAAAGAAATTCGTCCCCGAATTTTAAAAATATACCGATACGCGTACCTTAAAAGAGAAGATTAAAATCCTCAAATCTCGCTCGCAGCCTCGCAAGTGACTAACTCACTATTCGGCTATGTCCAAGGAAAACCCTTCACAGATGGCAAGACCCTTGACCGACGTTTCTCTGCCTGCCGAGCCATTAACACAATTGGCTGCTGGCGAACGAAAGATCGCGTCCAAGCTAAATGGTCTGGTGCCAAATCATGTGAGAAGGTCATGAAGGTAGTTGTAAAGCATCATCCCAAGGAATACGGGGTGAAAATCCAATAATCTGGGCGGAAGTGCCAATTTAAGGCAACGAAACTAACTTGCTTATAGGATCTCAGAAAGACCTAAATCCTGGGACAAGCTTCCCAAAATCCAACACGTCATGCATCGGAAAGTCCGTAGGAATACATGATCTGTCCCTGCGAACTCGAGTCTATGACCAACACAGTCGACATAAGACCTCAGTTCGCAATGGACAATTCCCATCCTGACCTAACACAGCTGGACCATCTCCGAAGTCTCTAGACTAGCTGGGGTCCAAGGTCCTACTTACGCAGAGTCAGAAAAACAACAGACAGGTGATTGACACGACTTAACCCCTAAGCCTAAGGGTGGCCAATTGGAGTGTCTCCTGATAACAGCTATCGAAGGAGAACCCGAGCGAAGGCGAGTGACGATCCCCAACTGCTGACAACAATCAAAACAAACACACAACTTAACAAGAAACAACTGAGCAAACTGAGTATAACCGGACGACAAGAATCCGAATAGAGTCACACCCTGACCAAACTTGGGTAGAAACTATAACGAAATTCATGGAGATCTGCTCCCATTCCTACTTCGGAACGGTAAAAGATTGCAACTCTCCAGCCGGCCTCGGATGCTCGACCCTAGCACACCACAAGACAGACACCTTGAAACGAAACCTGAAACTTCTCTTTACATCCTGTCCACCCGTACCCATCTCACAAGTCACGTCACTGTTGGCGGAACTTGAATGAAAACAGAGAGTTGACTAATGTGCCTATTCTAGGATTATACGTCTTTACCCGATGAAACCAGGTACACAAACGCGTCCCTAACTTAGCACATCATTGTCACCAATCAAGGTCTCCGAATCATTACCCAGCCGAGTATGCTCAAGTATCACTGACGAACGAGTATCGGCGGGCAGTGTCTCGCGAAAACGATTTAAGGAAAGGTGGTCGGGCGCGGACATGAGCAAGCTGTCCCCTCCGTAGAGATGAACTTAAACTGTACTCAACGATCACACAAGAACTGTAAATCTGCAGAAGACTATCACAACAATCAAAATCCGCTGCAGGAAGATATACATTAAGCTCTAGTGGTCCGTGGAAGAATCTGACACGACTCTCAAACAAGTAGTGTCTCCAAATCTCCAATGCAAAACCACCGCGGCCATCCCCAGATCATGAGTGGAATATCCTTCTCGTACTTCCTCCAAATGTAGGGAAGCAAAAGCGATAACTCTATAGTGTCACCTCAGTACACACTCGAGCCCACTCAAGAAACATTACAGTTTAAACAACAAGGTCGCCCGAACCAAAGGCAAAGAAAGAACTGATGCAGTTGTTAACCGAATTTCCAACTGCCGAAAACTCCGTACACATGCCTCAGTCCACAGAACAGAAACCTCCATCTCGGTCAATTCAGTCGACGGTGCAGCACTACTCTCGTAATCCTGCACGAAACGGCGGTAAAAACCTGCTAAGTCCAAGAATCTGCGGATCTCCGTCCTGCACACATGTCTGGACCAAAGCTGTACGGCCACGACCTCCCTCGGGACCATACAAAACCGTCTCCCGTGACTACAAGACCTAGGAGTTAACACAAAACAAGCCTGAAGAAACACTCCGAGAATTTAGCAAACTGCTGGTGCATTCCCAATATCTGCATAACAAATTCCCAAGTGTTACTCCTGTTCCTCAAGACACAATAGATAGACCGGAATGTCGTAAATAACACAACAGAACCTGGTTGAGGAACGGCCTGCAGAAATCTGGTTCATCACATCTACGAATGCTGCTAGGGCAACAGTGAATTCAACGACTCACAAAAACACACAAGGCCCGTAGCACGCATAAGGCAGTCTTCGGAATGCCCTCACTCCGAATCCGCAATAATGATGACCTGATCCCAAGCAAACTTAGAGAATGTCTTGCACTCTGTGGCTGATCGAATAAATCGTCAATGCGAGGTAAGGGACACCTATTCTCACCGTAAGCCGGTTCAGTTAACGATCCATCGATACACAACCTCAAACTGCCGTCTTCCTCCTCGACGAACAGAAATCGGAGCTTCCAAAAGCGAAACACTCAGACACACAAAACTCCCCAAACCACAACTCTGCAGCTGATCCTTAAGCTCCCAAGCTTCGCCGGCTCATCCGGAACAACGTCGGAAAAACTCTCGCACGAAAGGAACCCGGTCCAACAATCCCACTGTGGCTCCGGTATCACAAATGAGCGCCAAGAATCCACGACATCTCCTCACTAGCCGACTAGCGAAAAAGGCTGAATTCAAGCTGTGAGAGGCGGCCCAACTATCCACCTGCACAACAAGAACTGACCTGCCGGGAAAACAAACTTGACGGTTTCCTCACGGTAGTCCACAGACGCCTAGCACGTATTTAACCAGTCCGTGCCCAGGAGAACGTCAAATCCAACATCTCTAGAAGGACCAAAACGACGGACGAATCTTTATCTCCTAACCGATTGGCACACACAACTGAAATACGTGTCGCGTAACAAAAGAATCGCTGACAGAAGTTAACACAACTACGACTAATCTACCCAACCACGGCATAAGCATGAAAAACAAACGACTCCATGAAGAGAACCAGCGAATTAAAGATACCTGAAAACTCCACATTGGACGTCTGCGTGTCCCGATGAGTAGAAGCAAACTCCTGTGTCTGCCCTCTACTCGTAGCTGGATGAACTCCTCTGGTAGACTGAGCCCTCTGAGCGAACCTTCCACGTCCACGGCCTCTCTGAGTACGATCTTGACGCCGTGCTGAGGAACAATCCCTGACTAAGTGCTGAAGGCTTCCGCATCAAAAACATCCGCGTGCTGACTGCTGACCATTCTGGGCTGAGAGCTGAACGATTGTCCTCGCCCTAAGCCTCTGCTACTCCCACGACGACCACGAAATCTATCTCGATGACCAAACCTCTGTCTCTGGGCTGGTACGCTGGTATGAGTCCTCCACTGTCCTGGAACTCTCTGAGCCTCTGGAATATACGCCTCGTCAACTGGAGCTGCAACCACTGGTGCTATGTAGGTGACGGACTGCTGCATGCTGATCGTAAGTGACGACTGAGTAACAGGGGTGACAACCTCCTGTCGTAGCTCCCGAACGACATCAACCAAAGAACTCATAGCCTGGCGGAAGTCCTGCATCTCTGCCAAAAGTCTATCAATAGTATAGGTCGTAGGCTGACCCGTCTGCACCTGTGCAACTAGAGTGCCATCCTGGTCAGTACTCATCTCACCCGAGCCAACTCTGACCTCGGCCCTCGCTGCATCACTCTGAGTCCCCATAGTCATCGGCGGCAAGGCTATAAATAGCTATAAGATAAGATTCGATAAGAATAAGGAAATCGAATCTCAAGGATATGAATCATCAGGGAAGGAATTCCAAGCAAATTGTACTTAGGTCACTTAATGCAAGGTACCGCATCATGGGTATGCTGTAGACATACACACACTACGTTACTCTGCTTAAGCTACCTACTCCATCATACTAAGGTCATCCTATACTCCGAAAGGTAAAACCTAGCGCTCTGATACCAACTTTGTCACGACCCAAAATTGGCCCGCGACGGCCCTAATACTACGCAACGCCTAAAGACGTAACGCGGTAAAAGAAAGCCGAAACCCAGAAATCTAAACCAAGAAAATACGGAAAAGATAATATAAGTTTTTGAAACATTTGAAAGCACAACCCAAATTCTTTAAAAAGTCTTACTTTCTTTCTTTAAAATTTTAGCAACACCCCCTTTTGTAAAAAGTGGCCCAAAGGCGAAAAACAATCTCATCACAAGTATACGACGCCGTAGCGAAGAAATACGAGACAGTAGAAAGGAAACTGTATATAAAAGACATCAAATCCATAATAATACACAGTAACGTCCTCACCAAGTCTCTAAGTCAACAATACAATAGCAGATGGAGAGTACAAGATACAACGAATGTACAATACAAAATACAGATAACCACCAACCCACCTAAGCAAAATAGTACTGTGAGCTGATGCGGTATCTGGAGCAAAAGATGATAGCTGAAAGCGGAATAGCTGAATAGAGGAATAGCCTGCCTCGACTACTCTGGGGAACAACCTGAAACACCTGTGGCACAACGGGGGTGAGTTGCCAACTCGTGAATAGTAGATAACATATGCAGGTAACCGCAGGAATGTACGTACAGCATGAATCTAAGATATGCGATTACAGTAATAACATGTCATGCAAATGCTAAATAAAGGGAAGTACACTAGCAGGTACAATCAATATGCGAAGCAATAGTAACACGACAATAATATGCAATAACCATGCAATAGGGATATGAGAAAGTCGATATGCAACTATCATAAGGGTACACTAACAGGTACTACCAATATATGAATCAACAGTAACATAACAATAATATGCAATGACCATGCAATAGGGATATGAGGACGTAAATATGCAACTATCATAAGGGTACACTAACAGGTACTACCAATATATGAATCTGTGCATAAAATAAATAAGTGTGAGGTATAGGGTGGAATATGTCATTTCCACGGAAACCTGACATCGTGGTAGGATCACAATCCATCAAGACACTCAAATCCCAAATTCTTTAATCAGCCCCCAAATTGGGCTCTCACATCATATAAGTCTCACATCACCTCAATGTACAATATCGAGTAATCTCCTATATCTCGAATGTATAAATCAACAATCTCTTTTATATCCAATATCCAATCTCAATGAATCACATATATCCCAAGTCGAATCGCAAGTAAGTTTCTAACATCCTAAGATATATATATATTTGCAGAAATAATTATGATGGGGGCAATACACATATATTAGCGTCCCATTCCACTAATATTGGTGTAAGGGTATATATAACAACGGCTAGTCCCCTGTTATATATACAAAGGTGTTTGAAAGAAATATCATGAAAACAATGTGCTAAGCATCGACACAGAAATCCTGATAGGTACGTATCATACGCTGTCCCGAAAGCACGAGTGCTGTAACGTTTTGAAAATCGTTTCGGTGAAATTTCGAAAAAAACGGTAAAATAATGGGGTTTTCTGTAAAAAGTCAAAATGCAAATATCTTTATTATAAAATTAAATATACATATTCTAGCTATGTAATTGCTAGTATTTGGTGTTTATTGAGTCACTGGTGAAATTTCAAATTTTCTGAAAAAATATTATTTTAATATTATTTTAAGCCGTCACTAATACATTTAATTAGGGAAAATTACAAATTGGAATGAGTTGAAAAAAATTTTGTGCATAATAAAACATTAAATAAAATTTTATCATGTGGTTTTTGAAATGAAATCGTTTGCCAAAACGGTTTAGAAAATATCGAAGAAAAAGGCTTTTTTTCGGTGAAATTAGTGTTAATAGGAATTGGGGTAATACATTTATCTTTTTCCCTCACCCACACTCACCCACACCCTCTCTCCCCTCTCCAAATCAGCAGCCCTAGTGCCCCATCATTTTCCCCACTTGTTTTGCTAAAGAAAAGAAAAGAAAACAAAAAGAAATGTATAAGAAAAGAGATATGGTTGTGTTGACATTTGACTTCTTTGACTTGGAAACACTTTTCCCACCTCATTCTCTCTCCAATCACTCCCCATTCTAGCCGAAACCCCTTCCCCCTCTCAACAGCAGCTCCTCCCTTTCCTCCCCTCATTTCTCTTGAAAAAATTTCATCAAAATTGCCTCAAAACCCATCAAAAAAAATCCCAACATCCAAATCCAACTCCTACCCATTTTAGTTTAGGCTATCAAGCATGAATTGTGGTGAAAAGAGAGCTTTTTGGATGGCTAGATTTCTAGTGAGATCTACAAATTTGTGGAGGTATAATTTTAACCATGTAGTTAAAATTGTTGGTTAATACTTATGTTAACTTAATTAAGTGTTAATTAGGTTTTATATGGGTTCAAATTGCATAATTGAAAAATTCAAGAGAAGGGGTTGTGATCAAACTAGAGTTTGGGGTATTTGGATCATGATTTGTGTGTTGTAATTTGAGATCTTAAGTCATGCAAGGAAAAGCTAATTACTAGTTGCTAATTTTTAGTTTAAATTTGCTAATTGTGTTAATTTTGTTAACTAGGTTTTGGGAATTTAATTAATCAATTGGGATAAAAATCTTATTAGGGTATTCATGACATTGTTAGCATTTTAAGATGTAGTTTAATGTTTTAGATCATGCAAATCCAAGCTAGATTGTTGTATTTGCATTTTTGCTAAAATGGTCGAAATTTGGGTAAGTTTGCAAACTAGTTTTTTTTGAACGTATATAGTTTGGTGAAATTAAATTGTGGAAATGATTTGTATGGCTTATTTAAGTTATTTAGTAAATATTATGGTCATTAGTTTTGTTTAAACATCAAGATTTGTATTAATACGGTTAACGACCGCAAACTAGATTTTTGGGAAATAAAACGATTTGTTTACTTTTATGGTTTTGATGAATTAAAACCTATTTCTTATATGATTAGGGAGTTTTGAAACCACGATTGGTGCATTTGAGTTTTTTTGCGATCACTCGGCGTTTGTACGCCGATGTCGAGGGTTTTGGGTTGATTTGTGAAAACAAACCATAGGTTTTGACCTATGTGGGATTCATATGTCGTTTTGGTCATGAGTCGGATTTTAATGCGATATGGTCTGTTATGATATGTAGGTATCCTATGTGGACTTCGAGACGACAAGCAAGCGCGTGGCGACGTCGGCACCGGCGAGCGAGGACCAGGTGAGTAGATTTATATCTACCGGGAGAAGTCGGGTGGATGGCGTATAGCACCCCCGCAGTTCGTGGTGATGTATATGAATACGTATACACACATATATTTTATGTTGATATGAGACTTGATGATAAAGCTAGATTCTAGGTGTTCATGGATTAGTTTAGTGTTAGTTGCGAAATCCTAGAGTAGTCCTTACACCCACACACGCACACACACACATCCATACATCTATGTTATTACCTGTGCGTATATGGGGAGATGTGTTTATGTGGTATGGGACTAGGTGTTCACATACTGGATTTGCGGATGATACTTAGGATTGAGCTGAGTCGATGAGATTTGTTTTGTGGTTGTGATATCGGTGATATGGCAGGATTCGTACTTGAGGTACGTCCTGGTGTAATAGCGGATCTTGGGGCGGCGATACGGGTGAATAGTGTTATAAATAAAATGGTCGACATGTGATCGTGATATGAGGCATGATATGATAGGATATTGATCCTAGGCTGTATTGCGCGATGTATACCCCTTGATGATGCTATGTGATGACGGTATCAGGTTGTATGAGATTGTCGATCTGTAGTCAGATCATCACTATATTGATGATATTAGTATTGTACTAGACATAGGTCAGTGCCTTAGACTATGATCTTTGATAAAGAGGATACCGGATGAATAGTGTGATGAATATGATTTTGACCCGTACCCAGATTTGGGATGCCGTACGACGGTTTTACGTACGAGCTATATATTGATGATTGATCCGCACTCTTGACTTGGGATGTCTGGTTATAGATAGGATATTATTGAGGCGGGATCACCGACTATACATATACAGGTATGCATATGTATCGACTCAGATGATAGGCGGTTTCCTTACCTGTAGTTCAGCTTGTTAGTTCAGCCGTATAGTTAGTGTAGTTGTTATATTAGATTAGACTTCTTACCTATTTCAAAAACTAACGAATCGTAGGTATTTTAAAAGACAGCCCAAGGGATCCTCCGGATATTTCAAAAGACGTATCTTTTCATAAAAACACCGTAGCCCCTATTTTCAAAACCCCATGATTCGTGTTATTTCAAAAGGCACCATTTGTAGGAATTATATTAGATTAATGCAGGTTAGTTACAGTTGTGTCTAGTGTTCAGCTCCCGCTTATTATTGTGGTTCGCTTCGCATCGCATACTTATGTTATAATTTCTTATTGCAATGTTGATATCATATTGTTAGGACACCAGCACCATTACCGATGATGCGTATGTACCACGTACACTTACTTGCCGGCTCACACACATCTTCATCGGTAATTGCCATGTCACGTACACCTTAGAAAATATTATTGCTTGACTTAGCTTGTTAGTTAGTAATTTGATATGATATTAGTGTACCTGCCTTATATGCCAGCTTAACATTGTAGTTATTACTTGTCACTTCATGCATACTGTTATTCATTGTTATGCCTATATTCATGGTTTACATGCTATTGATGATTTGGATTCGGATTTCCATGAAATTTTCTGGATTTGGGGGGGAAAACCGCAAAACTTATATAAACTGATTTCACTATTTTCAAATAAAAAGTGCGGTTTTTCCTATGATGTATGAGTCGTCCACCATGAGTTTGCTGATGGATTTCAAGACCCGATTCGAGGAGGCGGATGAACCGTTTCGGGTACATGGTGGACCCGGTAAGGTACCCTGGGGCAAGAAGCGCGTGATGATGACGATGTGAGCCTGGCAGGGGACCACTACCTACCGGTGATTTTACCCGACGCGTCGGATGTCCGGAGGATACCGTCATGGTCTTGAGATGATGGTAGGGGCTGGTCTGGACTGACGGCGCCCTAGATATTGTGATTGAGACATTAAGATTTCGAGATATTGAGGTACAGAGACTGTGATACAGAGATATCGAGATTTTGGGATTACGTTTTGTGCCGATGCTAGGCACTGTTTTATGCTGATTTCATTATGATACCTCGTTTTAAAAATACAAGGAAATCTCACTAAATTATGAAAATAGTTTCTTCATTTACATGTATTCTGTTTTCATGCATTCATACCTCATTCATATAATATATTGCTACCTGAGGCACTGACACAGGCACATGAGATTACACTCAGGTTAGATATTTACCCTAGCCATTGTTATAGGCTGCATGTTATATACATATTTGAGGATATATTATGATCATTGACCTAGGATTGCGTTATTTATGCGATTTCTGTGCGTAGATGTTTTTCTACTCACGAGTTGGCAACTCACCCCGTTGTGCCACAGTTCTTGCAGGTTTCGCCGTATAGGTTTCATTACGGCTTGCTGGCACTCTTTCCATTTCCGGGTGACTTGCTAGTAGGTGGGTTTATTTGTATCGCACCCATCATTATATCTTGTATATCATTATTCTGTTGTATCTAGAAGTTCCATCAACCAAACATGTATTTATTTGAGATAGAGACCAGTGATGCTATTCCTTCGACCTTAGAGTCGAGCGTTATATCTCTGTAGTTTTCTTGTGGTTTTGAGTTTCCTTTTGAATTTTGATCCTCGCCGTTGGCGTTGTATATTATATTGCTTGTGTGGTTGTGACCGTCGATTGACGAAGAGCTAGCTCCCGCTTGGGGATGCCTTTTTATTGATTTCGTATACTATTCATGTTGTATCCCGTTTGGGGGCCAGTATTTACAAAGGAGACTCTGCCGAAATTTTCGGGAAATATTCGATGTTTCTTTATTTTTTTTATTAAAAAAAACCCGCATAATTCGGCTTATGCTATTAAAACTACTTGTTTTAAATTGGTTTTCCTTCACTCTACTACTTTTCTTGGTTTGGTTTTCTGGGTTTTTCGGCTTACTTAGATTACGTACGCCTCGAGACGTTCATAGTTTAAGTGCCGGTCATATTCCGTACTTTCGGGACGTGACAAAGTTGGTATCAGAGCCTTAGGTTTTACTTTCGGAGCGTAGGATGACCCTTGGTTGATGGAATAGGTGACTAAAGTAGAGTGACGTACCGTGGGTATGTTCCGCGGCATACTTACGACACGCCACTCCACTTAAGGAGCCTTAGGATGTACATTTCTTTGCTCAGTATTATATTCATTCCGATCTAGCCTCATCAGTACCAGTTATGGTTTTGCTGCCACGATTACGGGCAGGGAGAGCTACAGCTAGAGTTGCGGTAAGCACGAGCTCGTCACGAATGAGGACTGACCAGGGCAAAATTCCGGCAACACACGATTGGGGAGATGTGTCTTTTTACTGTGTTTCCGCGCCACGAGCGTTTAGCGGATCGCCTTTATGAGGTTACTCGGATGTGCTGATCGACACTAGAGGATTGGGCCACTGACAGAGGCCAGCCAGATTTTGATGACCGTTGGTGTGTTGCTTATTCATGATGGTCGAGGCACTGTTCAGCGTGCAGACGAGCGAGCCAGTTATTGCTGCGAACGACGAGATATTGCCCCAGATGCTGGAGCTAATGCAGTACGAGTTGTACTAAGAGATGATAGAAGGTCGCTAGTCATCGAGGATGAATGACTAGGACATGTGGATCGTTCGCCTACCCCGATGCAATGTCATCAGATAGATTGAGTCCAGCTAGAGACGACTTCACATGGAGACGTTGAGAGTCGACAGAGACGATCGAATGTCAGAAACCTATTATTCCAAGTTTAAAGTAGTCGGAAAGACATGCAGGCAATTCTATGGTCCCTCTAGAAGAATGAAACCCTAACTCGACTTAATGACCGTGTGAAAGCCTTTAAACCATCGGGTTTATGGCAGTTCTACGGCGCCATTAGTGAGGCTTGGGTTTGCCCTTCTACGGCTAGACCACCGATGCTGTGGTATGTACTCGATACTATTAAGCTGTGCCCAAGATGTTGAGCTCTTGGGGGATTATGAGGTTTTGACGACTCGATCGGATGGCTCGACTTAATTCGGATGCTAGGTGGTGAGATGCATTTCTTGGGAGACTCCCGATACGAGGATAGCCGTTGGAGCTCAGTCCATGCAGCCGCGACGAGACAAGTCCAAAGCAGACGACATTAGAGAAAAGTGAAGTAAGAGGTTCGTACCAGATCTAGATGAGATGACGTTCCACTCCGCCGACATCAGAGATGCGATGTGCATGCCGAGGCATGGTACTTAGATTTACCTTCCAGAAGGAGTCGCGATGAGTATGCAGTCGTTCCAGAGCAAGATGTAGATATAGGAAAGGACGATGACTACCGGACAGTTGGCCCGAGATTCTTAGAGGATGCACTTGAGCGGTACTATTCCGCCATTATTGATTTCGATGTTTTGGGTGATTTATTCGCATGATTTGATTTTGATGATTGAGGATTTACGATCTTTGCATAGTGTTGCACTTGATATCGTTTTCGTGCTTTAGTTTCACATGTTTGTGATTTTACGGTTTTAGACATTTGAGTTGATTTTGTGCGTATGCACGCACACGATTTGGTTCCTGCACTCTGTATAGTTTATATATGCTTGCAGTGCAGTGATACGCCTTTTTTGCACTTAGATGCACTGGACTTCGATTTCGATTGTGATACTCGATATTTGTTTTGTGCACCTTGTGCACCTGATTTGATTTTGCGCATGTTCGGCACTTGATATTGGATTTCATGATTTCGTGCATGATGGATGCCCCTGGTTTTGGGTTTTCACGCATGTTGAGCGCATGTCTTGAGATGCGATTTTGGTGCACACCAGATGCACTAAATCGAGATTTTTTTCGTGCATATCAGATGCACCTGATTTTGCTGTCAGGCACACACGTTGCCTACGACAGATACTTTGTGCACACCCGATGCACTTAGATCTTGTTTCTGTGCACTTATATGGCACGTATATGGATTTTGATTGTCGTGCGCACCAGACGCACGTAGTTTTCATACGCGTATTTTGGGATTGATTTCTTATAGAGCAGTACGTTTTTTTTTTGATAATTGCGATGTGTTTTCGTACTAAGCAGGACTAGTCAGAAGACAGTACCTGAATGTATTTTGCATGCATTGATAGCTATTGAAGGGAATTCCAAAAAGCGAGCTATAGTCTCAGTATTTACCTACGTGTCTGATATGACGCGAAACGTTTAAAACAAGGAAAACCCTTCTAAATTGTTTCCCAAAATGGCGGAACGTACATTTTAAACAAAGGTATATATGTATATAGTTATTTTCTTATGATAGACGTCAGCCACTGTACAGTGTTATGTGCATTGCACAACAACTTAAAGGATTTGGCATGCATTTCCTCCTGATATTTGCATGTATAGTCCCGATTTATAGCATATCGGTCTTGCTTGAGATTTGGCATTCGTGTCTTCACCTTGACTCCGATGATTGCAAGATGCTTGACGGAGTTTTGATTTCGAGTTATCTACTCATTACTCATGCGCATGCATTGCGCTATGATGTGTTTATGTATTTATGATTTCGGAGCCCCGGCGATTTGATGGTTTTGGCTGAAATATTTTAGTATTTAGGGGGGGAGTTTTAATTTAAATTCGGGGGCCGAATTACTTTAAGGAGGGAAGATTGTAACGTTTTGATAATCGTTTCGGTGAAATTTCGAAAAAAAGGTAAAATAAGGGGGTTTTCTGTAAAAGTCAAAATGCAAATATCTTTATTATAAAATTAAATATACATATTCTAGCTATGTAATTGCTAGTATTTGGTATTTATTGAGCCACTGATGAAATTTCAAATTTACAGAAAAAAATATTATTTTAATATTATTTTAAGCCGTTACTAATACATTTAATTAGGGAAAATTACAAATTGGAATGAGTTGAAACAAATTTTGTGCATCATAAAACATTAAATAAAATTTTATCATGTGGTTTTTGAAATGAAATCGTTTGCCAAAACGGTTTAGAAAATATCGAAGAAAAAGGCTTTTTTCGGTGAAATTAGTGTTAATAGGAATTGAGGTAATACATTTATCTTTTTCCCTCACCCACACTCACCCACACCCTCTCTCCCCTCTCCAAATCAGTAGCCCTAGTGCCCCCTCATTTTCCCCACTTGTTTTGCTAAAGAAAAGAAAAGAAAACAAAAAGAAATGTATAAGAAAAGAGATATGGTTGTGTTGACATTTGACTTCTTTGACTTGGAAACACTTTCCCCACCTCATTCTCTCTCCAATCACTCCCCATTCCAGCCGAAACCCCTTCCCCCTCTCAACAGCAGCTCCTCCCTTTCCTCCCCTCATTTCTCTTGAAAAAATTTCATCAAAATTGCCTCAAAACCCATCAAAAAAAATCCCAACATCCAAATCCAACTCCTACCCATTTTAGTTTAGGCTATCGAGCATGGATTGTGGTGAAAAGAGAGCTTTTTGGATGGCTACATTTCTAGTGAGATCTATAAATTTGTGGAGGTATAATTTTAACCATGTAGTTAAAATTGTTGGTTAATGCTTATGTTAGCTTAATTAAGTGTTAATTAGGTTTTATATGGGTTTAAATTGCATGATTGAAAAATTCAAGAGAAGGGGTTGTGATCAAACTAGAGTTTGGGGTATTTGGATCATGATTTGTGTGTTGTAATTTGAGATCTTAAGTCAAGCAAGGAAAAGCTAATTACTAGTTGCTGATTTTTAGTTTAAATTTGCTAATTGTGTTAATTTTGTTAACTAGGTTTTGGGAATTTGATTAATCAATTGGGATAAAAATCTTATTAGGGTATTCATGACATTGTTAGCATTTTAAGATGTAGCTTAAAGTTTTAGTCATGCAAATCCAAGCTAGATTGTTGTATTTGCATTTTTGCTAAAATGGTCGAAATTTGGGTAAGTTTGCAAACTAGTTTTTTTTGAACGTATATAGTTTGGTGAAATTAAATTGTGGAAATGGTTTGTATGGCTTATTTAAGTTATTTAGTAAATATTATGGTCATTAGTTTTGTTTAAACATCAAGATTTGTATTAATACGGTTAACGACCGCAAACTAGATTTTTGGGAAATAAAACGATTTGTTTACTTTTATGGTTTTGATTAATTAAAACCTATTTCTTATATGATTAGTGAGTTTTGAAACCACGATTGGTGCATTTGAGTTTTTTTGCGATCACTCGGCGTTTGTACGCCGATGTCGAGGGTTTTGGGTTGATTTGTGAAAACAACCATAGGTTTTGACCTATGTGGGATTCATATGTCGTTTTGGTCATGAGTCGGATTTTAATGCGATATGGTCTGTTATGATATGTAGGTATCCTATGTGGATTTCGAGACGACAAGCAAGCGTGTGGCGACGTCGGCACCGGCGAGCGAGGACCAGGTGAGTAGATTTATATCTACGGAGAGAAGTCGGGTGGATGGCGTATAGCACCCCCGCAGTTCGTGGTGATGTATATGAATACGTATACACACATATATTTTATGTTGATATGAGACTTGATGATAAAGCTAGATTCTAGGTGTTCATGGATTAGTTTAGTCTTAGTTGCGAAACCCTAGAGTAGTCCTTACACCCACACACGCACACACACACACATGCATACATCTATGTTATTACCTGTGCGTATATGGGGAGATGTGTTTATGTGGTATGGGACTAGGTGTTCACATACTGGATTTGCGGATGATACTTGGGATTGAGCTGAGTCGATGAGATTTATTTTGTGGTTGTGATATCGGTGATATGGCAGGATTCGTACTTGAGGTACGTCCTGGTGTTATAGCGGATCTTGGGGCGGCGATACGGGTGAATAGTGTTATAAATAAAATGGTCGACATGTGATCATGATATGAGGCATGATATGATAGGATATTGATCCTAGGCTGTATTGGGCGATGTATACCCCTTGATGATGCTATGTGCTGACGGTATCGGGTTGTACGAGATTGTCGATCTGTAGTCAGATCATGACTATATTGATGATATTAGTATTGTATTAGACATAGGTCAGTGCCTTAGACTATGATCTTTGATAAAGAGGATACCGGATGAATAGTGTGATGAATATTATTTTGACCCGTACCCAGATTTGGGATGCCGTACGACGGTTTTACGTACGAGCTATATATTGATGATTGATCCGCACTCTTGACTTGGGATGTCTGGTTATAGATAGGATATTATTGAGGCGGGATCACCGACTATACATATACAGGTATGTATATGTATCGACTCAGATGATAGGCGGTTTCCTTACCTGTAGTTCAGCTTGTTAGTTCAGCCGTATAGTTAGTGTAGTTGTTAGATTAGATTAGACTTCTTACCTATTTCAAAAACTAACGAATCGTAGGTATTTTAAAAGACAGCCCAAGGGATCCTACGGATATTTCAAAAGACGTATCTTTTCATAAAAACACCGTAGCCCCTATTTTCAAAACCCCATGATTCGTGTTATTTCAAAAGGCACCATTTGTAGGACTTATTTTAGATTAATGCTGGTTAGTTACAGTTGTGTCTAGTGTTCAGCTCCCGCTTATTATTGTGGTTCGCTTCGGATCGCATACTTATGTTATAATTTCTTATTGCAATGTTGATATCATATTGTTAGGACACCAGCACCATTACCGATGATGCGTATGTACCACGTACACTTACTTGCCGGCTCACACACATCTTCATCGGTAATTGCCATGTCACGTACACCTTAGAAAATATTATTGCTTGACTTCACTTGTTAGTTAGTAATTTGACATGATATTAGTGTACCTGCCTTATATGCCAGCTTAACATTGTAGTTATTACTTGTCACTTCATGCATACTGTTATTCATTGTTATGCCTATATTCATGGTTTACATGCTATTGATGATTTGGATTCGGATTTCCTTGAAATTTTCTGGATTTGGGGGGAAAAACCGCAAAACTTATATAAACTGATTTCGCTATTTTCAAATAAAAAGTGCGGTTTTTCCTATGATGTATGAGTCGTCCACCATGAGTTTGCTGATGGATTTCAAGACCCGATTCGAGGAGGCGGATGTACCGTTTCGGATACATGGTGGACCCGGTAAGGTACCCCGGGGCAAGAAGCGCGTGATGATGACGATGTGAGCCTGGCAGGGGACCACTACCTACCGGTGATTTTACCCGACGCGTCGGATATCCGGAGGATACCGTCATGGTCTTGAGATGGATGGTAGGGGCCGGTCTGGACTGACGGCGCCCTAGATATTGTGATTGAGACATTGAGATTTCGAGATATTGAGGTACAGAGACTGTGATACAGAGATATCGAGATTTTGGGATTACGTTTTATGCCGATGCTAGGTACTGTTTTATGCTGATTTCATTATGATACCTCGTTTTAAAAATACAAGGAAATCTCACTAAATTATGAAAACAGTTTCTTCATTTACATGTATTCTGTTTTCATGCATTCATACCTCATTCATATAATATACTGCTACCTGAGGCACTGACACAGGCACATGAGATTACACTCGGGTTAGATATTTACCCTAGCCATTGTTATAGGCTGCATGTTATATACATATTTGAGGATATATTATGATCATTGACCTAGGATTGCGTTATTTATGTGATTTCTGTGCGTAGATGTTTTTCTACTCACGAGTTGGCAACTCACCCCCGTGTGCCACAGTTCTTGCAGGTTTCGCCGTATAGGTTTCATTACGGCTTGCTGGCACTCTTTCCATTTCCGGGTGACTTGCTTGTAGGTAGGTTTATTTGTATCGCACCCCTCATTATATCTTGTATATCATTATTCTGTTGTATCTAGAAGTTCCATCAATCAAACATGTATTTATTTGAGATAGAGACCAGTGATGTTATTCCTTCGACCTTAGAGTCGCGCGTTATATCTCTGTGGTTTTCATGTGGTTTTGAGTTTCCTTTTGAATTTTGATCCTCGCCGTTGGCGTTGTATATTATATTGCTTGTGTGGTTGTGACCGTCGATTGACGAAGAGCTAGCTCCCGCTTGGAGATGCCTTTTTATTGATTTCGTATACTATTCATGTTGTATCCCGTTTGGGGGCCAGTATTTACAAAGGAGACTCTGCCGAAATTTTCGGGAAATATTCGATGTTTCTTTTTTTTTTATTAAAAAAAACCCGTATAATTCGGCTTATGTTATTAAAACTACTTGTTTTAAATTGGTTTTCCTTCACTCTACTACTTTTCTTGGTTTGGGTTTCTGGGTTTTTCGGCTTACTTAGATTACATACGCCTCGAGACGTTCACAGTTTAAGTGCCGGTCATATTCCGTACTTTCGGGACGTGACATGTGCCTAGCTCTGACCCTCGCCTTTCGGCGTATGCATACGTGCATGACTCCCAACGGTGTCTCCATGACCCCCGCCGACTCATCAGTACTGTCACCGGTAGGTACTAGCCCGCCTCCAGGCTCAATCGGCAAAATCCATCGATCTTCTTGCCGAGGGGAACCATACCGGGCCCCACCATGTACCCTCTACGGCCTCGACGCCTCCTCGTAGGGGTATATATAATCAGCACCGATAAAGCTCATGGTGGATGCGCAAATATCATATCAAGGAAACCGGGTTTTTCAATGTATGCATAATTTCATGAACTCCCGCGGTTCCCAAATCCAGAAAACATCATGTAAAATCTAAATAATAAGAATGCGCAATCCAGGAATAAATATATACGATATATCTGAAATGCGAGCATATAACAGAGAATATGTAACTGAAACCAGATGTATGCGAAATCAATAAGGTACAGCTAAATAACATCAGTAAAGGTAAATATGTAACTGCAACTGAATATGTGTGTAACATATAGGTGTAGCAATGTATAGGTATCTACCTGTAAGAACTGATGTCGTATACCCCCCTGGGTATAACTAAAATATGTAGGATATCCCCCCCGGTATAAGTAAAATGTGTGCAAGGTATATCTCTCGTAAGGTGTATATGTACCTATCACTAAAGGTATGATGCACTATAGGTATACCGATAGGCTAGATGTCATGTGTGATAAGCAATAGTGCCTATAATGGTTAGTGTGTGACATGTCAATTATTGACGGTGTGTGTGTAGCATACAATCCGTGCTCGTGCAACATGAACCGTCAATAATGTGTGCAGTGCCCGACGGCTACTAGTCACAGTACAACTATATCTAACTAAATAGGTGAAGGCGCAATTCTAACAATGACGTAGAATGTGCGACAAGTACTAGAATCCTAGCCCAGACGCATAACGCCATGCGGGCGATTCCCCTGTAAATGTTAAATCTACTCACCTACGCTCCACGCTAGGTGAATCCTACCATCTGCTCCCCCCTGTAGTAGTGTCCGTAGTCCCTTCCTGCAAACCTGCAAATAAGACACAAAATCATATATAAGCTAGATATTCCGCGAAACGCGATATCGAACCAAAACGAGAAACTCGCGTCACGAACTAAACGCGCGTGTGCACGATACGCTGAATCGTGTGTGTACGCGTCTAAAGCCATCGCGACACGCCGCGATATGCTGGATCACAGAACCCACTCACGTATCGCGCGTATCGCGCAAACACAACGAACACCAAAAACGATATATGATCCCAGATTTTCCTACAGGTAAAATATTACAAAACTAGACATACCAGGGACCTAGGCAACACATAAGAGAGCCCTACACAAAACCCCAACACCCCTGCCCCTTACTTGGCCGCAAATTGCGGCCAACCCGAATAAATTGGTGGCCACAGTTGAGAATGGGGGTCTCGTGCTCTGGTGGTGTTCTCTATACCTAGTGTACATGCTCCAGTTTCCTCAATTTTATCCTGTAGGGTCCGGGTCAAAAGCAGATTCCAGATGTCACAAATATCGCTTAAAAACGACAATTTAGCACAAAAGCAAACCCTATGGTATTTTAGTGTAATCTGGGCTATTTCTCAGTTGAAGTGACCCTATTAACACTAAAATAGGCTAGGTTAACTAACACAATCATCATATGATCAAACTTCCATACAAAACACCATAATTAGCACTAAACTAGCTAATTGACACTAACCGACACCAATTAACACATAAGCTAGCAATAAGGGGAATTGGGTTCAAGAGTTATACCCTAAAGACCCCCAAGAAGCAGGTGAAGAAGTGGAGAAGAGCTGCTGTAGGTTGCTGGAGCTCCTGCTACCTGTGTTGCTGCCTGCTGCTCCTGCTGCTGGTCCTGCTGCTCCTGCTGCTGATGATGATCATGATGATGCTGTTGCTGCTGCCTTGCTCCAGCTGAGTGTGTGTGTGTGTGAGAGAGAGTATGAGAGAAAGATAATGAGGAGAAGAAATGAGTGCAAGGCAAAACCCCTCTCTTCCTTTCTCTTCCCTCATTAAATGAGGCATGGTCTAAACCATGTAGCACCATGCTTCTCTCTCTTTCACCCAAAGTCAACATTTCAACCATTCAAACAATATTAAAATTCCATTTCAAATTCATTTTCATTTTTAAAACAACCATAACTATTTAAGCCAAAACACCTAACAATATTAATTAACTTAAAGAGAATGGGTTAATCCATCATGTTTGCTAATCATGGTCTAACCCCATCTCTAAACCTTAGTTATCATGCACAAGTGTGTGTGTGCCTAACAAAATTCTAATAAAATACTTAATAAATAGGATAAAATATTTAGAACTTAATTTGGTAAACTTTTTATTAAAAACCATACATTAAAATATAATTAGCTACAAAACACATTCTAAGGTGTTACACTCAGGGTGTTCTGGGCTGATCTCTGACACGACTTGTACCGCTTTTGGGGGTCTGACTTTTACCAACCCCCTAGGCCCGCCATGCGATGCTCATAGACGAACGGACCGGACTGTACGGATATTGTCACTGACAGGCTCAGTAGGGTGTCAGGATGAGTTCGCTCATCGACATCTCTTTCGGTCAATAGCTGGTAGCCCGTCACGTATGGCTAATACCTCTGACGTGCTAGTGGTTAAATCCACAGCCATAGTATTGACGAGTCTTTAGAGTCCCCCACATTCAGTTGCTCAAGTTTTCGGGCGAAACGCTGTAGAGGCCGTATGGAAATATGGCAGGGTTCGATCATATACGTGCGGTATTGCACGGATCAGGATCGGACGGATAATACTAGCCGGCTTTGGTTTATGCCGGATCCTAGTATAGTACAGTGTAGATTTTGTCTCATTGCATTTGTATTCGGTCGGAATACAGATGCGGGTGTGTATACACAGTATCGGGGTTTTCCTGTAATTTATTACGGGACCAGTTTTCTTGAGTTGCCAGTTTGCTTTCCGTTTCGGCCATATTTCTTTGTATCTTTCATTGGCCGAAGATTGGTGGAGGAGGGCTTATTTGAATTTGTGCAAATAAGCATTTGTGGAGGGTGTTCTTTGCTTTTTGTTGGATCATGATGGTTGCACCATCCCTTGACCATTTGACTTTTTCTTTCATGATGGCTTGACTTTATGATGAGATGTGGTTGTGGTGGAGTGTTGGTTTTAGTTTGTCATCATGGTAGGTTATGATGAAGGGGTGTGATGATAGAAGTGAGACTTGCCTTTTTTTCTTTACACTCTACATTGCATTATTCTTATCCTTGGTATTATTCCTCACTTCACCCTATTCTCTCCTCTCCCACCAAGCCCTGGCCGGCCAAAGCTCATGGGGGCTGTCCAAATTTGAGATGTGGGATTTTGTTCTCTTTTGGCTTTGGAAAAATCCCACAACACCATCTTCAAAAGCTTATATCATTTCCTCCACCAAATGGCAACTCCCTCAACCCCAAAATGAGACATGAGCACTACACATTCTACAGCAAACCTTGGGCACGTCGGCTCGCCAACTTCGTGCCCGAGTTGCCTCGGTATAGAGGCGGAAGCCCGTAAAAGAAGCAGGCGTCGTGGTGCCCTTCCGGCGACTTGGTGGAGACCGGAGATTCCGTGGGAGATCGGGACGACGACGAGAATTCCGGAGGACTCGGATCACTCGGTATATCTCTCCACCCCCTCTCTAGATAGCTAGGACTAGATTAATGGCACGATCCGGGTTTATAGTGCGCGGTGGTGCCGGTTTGAAAAGTTAAAGTAAATCACCGCTTCCGTATTCCGGCGCCGGATTGACGACCGGGGCGCAGCCGTGCACTTACAGGGTCACTCCCGGTGAAGGGATCTCGGCCCTTTCCTCATCGAATAAGGTGCAGGATGTTCTACAAGGAACACCGCGATCCAAAGAAAGAACTGTAGCTACCTGTTTTTAAAATTCGATTCCACAACATCTTTTAGGTTTATTTTCTTTCATTAATCACATTAATAAATGTCCCATCATTTAAGTCCACCTAAACATCACAGATAAATACAACGTACGCTTATGCCATCCGCATTCGCCTCGATGTCCCGTCTGCACCGTCAGGTTAGGTAACTAATGGCAGAGTGGGGCAGGGCTAGCACGGGTGTAAAACATAAGCAACATCTATATAATATATCATATATAGTATATACAGTATCCATCTGAACAAATCACATGATCACATCACAGATAACGCAGCAGAAAATATCATATGAAATATTGGATATACTTGGACGTCCGTATTTTATTTTGAGCCGGAATAAAACACCGATTCCACGGTCGTGATGAATAGCCAATCCCACACCCCTAGACCCCTACGAGAGCGGCAAGCAATCCTACCAATTCTAGAGTTAGGAGACCCGGACTCGACTCCTCAAGATGGTCTCCCATTGGACCCTAGAACCCGGTTACTTGTGCTCCCCTCCTTGGGTCTATCCTAATGCGGAAAAGTAAATAATATACATCAACGGTGACATCTTCCGCAACCTGGAAGTGCCCCAATAAAAGAATATTATATACAAGTTTTTACATGAATGAAAATGAAAAAACACTCATCTCACATAAAAACCCCCCGGCTATTCAAACACAACGATCCAATATAACATATCCAGCAACACATAACATCACATGTCATCAACGTAAGTAAGTATGCATACACCGATTGTCGTCGATGTATAGCAACGAAAACCGGTGATACAACTACATACTGCACTTACGGTCACAGAAAAAAAAGTGTAAAACTACAACAGTTGGAATCCGCAACCTCTTTAGACATCGCATGCCTAACCAATTATAAACCCCGCATTTTAGTCTCATTATTGAAAACTCTTTTCAATATCAAGTCGGGTAAGTCAACAAGATTCCCGACATCCTGATCGAATGCTCGTCGCAAACTTTAGTAGACGGCCGCACCCCCGATGCCGTCGATAAAGTGCACCAAGGCGGAACACCGCTGCCGCGAGCACCCAAGTGAATGCTTTCGGCGACGGGGTTCTCCTACAGTCACTTGGTCGGGGCTATGGGGCGTGGCTATCTATTAAGTTTACCGGCGAGTATCCGAGTTTACTACGTGATTGCGACGGACTTTTGATCACATCAAAATTCCGTGGCAACCGATCAAGTGAGACTAAACTGCTATGTTTATAACAACCAAATCAGTTATCTCATAACAACTTGTGGATTCCAAATATTGTATTACATTCCAGATAAATAGAAAATGTTAAACTTTCTGATCGAACAATCAAACACCCAAGTTTTCCCGAAACAGCTCAACACATGAAATAAGTTTAAAAACATTCACTTCATGCCATAGAAGGGTCAAGCCAATGCCTCACATGTGGCACGCCGTACTGCCCCAAACCCTAAGGTTCAAAGGGCAGTTCAAGACGGTCACATAATCGAGTTAAGGTTTGTTGTCTTCTAAAGGGTCCATCGCGTTACTTGCACTACATAGAATGTTCTTAAACAACGGAAAAATCCAACACTTGGAAATTTCGCGGCAGGGGAAAAAGTGGGTATTTACATTCGGTCGAACTTTTTAACATGTTCTAAAATTATCCGGACAAACACATAGACGGAGTTAAACTTTCAGATCGAAACACCGAGTCCCCAATACAACACAGAAAAATCAACTCTTGAGTAGAAATTAAAATTACCCAGAAAACAGAGGAATCACAAAGGGACATTACTGTGCAAACAGTGAAGCAAGAGGACACTTTATGGCCGCGGAACCGCCTCATGACTTAGGGTACGGCCGCGGTTCCGCGGCGACTTGGATGAGTTGGGGTCACGTGCTGTAGAGTAATTCTTAGAAAACCCTGCTGATTTTTCTGCATATTTTTAATTCACAAAATTCCACAGTTTTGAAAAATGTACAGAGAAGGGTTATTTTTAGGGTTTCGGGGTTCGATCGGGTTTCTAACTTCGTCTACACGTCGCTTAAAGATCTAGCTAGGCTCTGATACCACTGTATGGTTCCTAAGCACACTCAAGAGGTTCCACAAGGCATCAAACATGTCCAATTCAAATTTTATTTGCCAAGAAACCCTAATACTAGATCGTTAACTAGAGGATAGGCGAAAGTAAAAGCAAGAAAACAACTTTGACTACAAGTGAAAGAGATTACAACTTTTGTAGATCCAGTCCTCCACTTCTTTAGCTCCGTGATGACGTCCCTCCGCTGCGATCATCGGGATCCCGGACTCTAGCGATGGTTTCGTCGGAGAAATGATCGGGCTAGGTCATTGACTTCGATGCCGAAGATGATCTACATCGAGGCGACTCAAACTCAAGCTCCATCTTCATTAGGTCATGAAACTTGTGAAGATAACACACTCTACTACATGGCAAGTGGTAGAGGATGAAGAAATAGGAAGTGGGTTCACTTTGGAATTGGATTTCTCACTTGGATTCATCACTTGGAATTTTCTAGCAATGGTTTTCTTCTTCATGAAGAAAAAGAAGAAGAAAGAAAAGAATGAATAATAAATAATAGAAAATCAAGTGAAGCTTATCATGTTGCAACCATGGGTGAGATTTCTTGTGTAGAGAATAAACAAGGGTTTAGGTAAATGGTTAGGTTAAGGATAAAACAAAAATGGCATAAACTTTGTCACAAGTGCTTGAAGTATCATGAAGTTTCTAGCAATGTGAAAGAAAAAGACCATTTTTGTTTTAACAAAACAAAACAAATAAAGTATATAAAACCCTAACCATTTACCTAAACATGGTTTAAAGCATAAACACCCAAGTTTGCATGTATCATCAAACATGATACAAACTAGTGCACAAAAAATATATCACATATACAACTTGTGCACATCAAGTGAGAAAATCAATCTTAAGTGAACAAATACTAGTTTATGTAAAGTAATATATCAAATATATAATTATACATTAAATCATTAAATCAACACTTGATTTAATGATCCGGTCATATATCATATAACCGACTAATATCTAGTGTATCAATGTATCGAATCAACACTTGATTCGGTAACCCAGCTATATCTTATATAACCGTTCGATGATACAAATCGCGAGAATAGAATTCAGTATCACATACTGGTATTACTCTCGGTCCCGCACATATCTCATACGCGCTCCTATTTCATTTCGCTTGAGCCTGGAAACCTCTGTGTAGGACTCTAAAGACTCGTCAATACGCCGGCAGTAGGTGATGATCATATCAAACACCTACAAGCCACAAGCGGTCTGCTAAACGTAACGGCCACCCGGGTATTGAGCGATCAGAAGATCAACAAGCAAGCCCGCTCACAGTCCTGTGAATCCAACCAGTAACACTTACCGTACAGTCCGGTCTGTTCGTCTGATATGTCGCATATCTCTCCCAGGGGTGGTAAACGTCAGACCCCAGTAGCTTGATAAGTCATGCCGATGTAAGGTCCATAACAAGCGTGAAACTACTGATAACTCTTACCAGTATATCACTGCAACCCTGGTCAGGGATTTCCAGTTATGTCCAGTCGAGCATAGCGCAACATCAACCCCCAATACCGGGAGAGACGAATCCTCTCCTATCGCTCATTGCCTCCATGTGAATCGGGACTCTATCCAAAAACCACCTGTTTGCACGACTCAGTAGAGCCGTGGTAGGGTGGAAATCAAAGCACAGTGGGAGACACACAAGACTCTCTGACGATCTTGGGTCAACAGACTAAGCTGTACCAGTGTCACCAGAGAACTGCCATCTGACGTAAGGTATAATACCATCTGGGAGTTCTCGGCGAGTCCGTTCAGTGTACCCAGTCACCACTGAGCACCCGCATACCATCTCTGAAGTCAAACACCAATGGATATGGGATCATCCATCGCCCATCACATGGGTCGAGAAGATATACGCTAGTCTAATCTGGAATATCGATGCCCCGTCTCGATATTCCCATGACTAGGAACATTGAAGGATGTACTCATGGACTACCCAGGCCCCACTAGTATGATCTACATCATAGTCCTAGAAGTCGAGTACACATCCCAAGGGCTTTATCAACATGTAACAGAGAGACAGAAAGTATACATGTTAAGATAAAGAGCAACCAGATAGTGTACTATCATGTCGAGCAAGAAAGTCCTACCTATATATGTCCCAGCATCCACTACAATATACATCCAATATACAGTAATGTCCTCTAGGGCATACATATAACTAACAGCATCAGCATGCACTTTCTTCGTTTGGGCGGCACGGGAATTCTGGTAATCCCCAATTTCTTGCTCTGTCTTATAACAATTATAAGTAGGAGTGTGACCAACGTTCCCTAGCGCAGTATAACAAGCGGGTTCGGTCAATACATCCGTATTATTATCTTAATTAATGCGTGACATGGTCGCTACCTGAAGAGAGAGAGAACAAAACACTCAGTGTGCGCTTTTACAAGATTAGATTGGTTATCAATTTATCTAATCAGGATGTCTCCCACTGTTTTAGTCAAATCTTCCTTCAAACCCTAAAAGGAAAGACTAGCCAGGATTAATTACACCCTACAAGTTTGCTAATCTTTCAGCCAGGCCAGTGCCGGTACTGTGAGGGAGCTTCCCCGTGCTTTCGCACGGACCTAATTAAAATAAATCTCATTTTCCCAGGGGTGTAACCCCGTTAACACCTTTCTAGACACCTACTTGATCGGATAATTGTAATGTGTAAAACTCTCCCAGAAGTAACTCTTACTCGCAGCGGGTATCGGGATCCAACTATCTCATAGAAGGTATGCCATCTCATTGCAAATTTCAACACTTGAAATTCCCGATAATATTTTGCCCCGAGCGATCTATAACCTTGACAAGGTCAACAAACCATAGTCCGCAAGTCAAGTTCAACCCGTCATTTCCTGATATGAATTAAACCCACCCGTACGACCCTTGACAAGGTCAACAAAGTCGTACGACTACCCTAATCTAATCGCATCATATGCTTATACAGATAAGCAGTAATCAGCTACCGCACACTACACCTTGACAAGGTCAACAAACGCAGCATGAATACTAACTATTACTTATCTGAAATGACGGAGGGCTACGACAGGTTTTTAAGAAGAACCTTTGCGTAATGAACTTGATATCGTTGTAGAATCGAATGATTTTAAAAGGAATGTTTTTTAGGCCTTTTCTAGTTTTGCTAAAGAGGTCACTCCCGGTGAAGGGATCATCGGCTCTTTCCTTATCGAATAAGGTGCAGGATATTTCACAAATATCACTATGCAAAGAAAAAACTATAGAAACAATCAAAAGACAAACCGAGTTTGTAGCATCTGCTAGTTTCGCTAAAGAGGTCACTCCTGGTGAAGGGATCTCGGCTCTTTCCTTATCGAATAAGGTGCTGGATGTTCTACAAGGAACACCGCTATGCAAAGCAATAACTAGAGCTACCAGTTTTTAAACAAGTTTCTACAACATCTTAGGTTTCTTTTATTTCATTAATCTCATTAATGAAGTCCCATTTTATTATTCTTCACAAGCATCACAATTGAAACGAAATCTGCAATATAACATATATCTCATATATATAATATAAACATTCGTCTCAGGCAGTAATATGATCTCATCACAGAACATTACAGCAGAAGAACATATATGAAATATTGGATATACTAGGAAGTCCGTGTTTTAATATGAGCCTGTATAAAAAACGGATTCCACGGTCGCGATGAATAGCCAAACCCACATCCCTAGACCCCTATGAGAGCGGCAAGCAACACTGCCAATTCCAGGGTTAGGAGACCCGGTCTCGACTACTCGAGATGGTCTCCCACTGGACCCTAGAACCCGGTTACTTGTGCTCCCCGCCTTGGGTCTACCTAATGCGGGAAAGTAAATAATATACAATGGTGACATCATCCTCAGCCCGGAAGTGCCCCAATAAAAGAATATTACATACAATGAATTTTACATGAATGAAAAAGAAAAACTATCATCTCACATAAAACCCCCGCCTATTGAAAACATGACGATCCAATATAACATATCACAGCAACACATAATATCACATATCATCAACGTAAGTAAATATGCATATCCCAATTGTCGTTGATGTATAGCAACGAAACTGGCGATACACCACATATTACACTTACGGTCGCAGAAAAGAAAGTGTAAAACTACAACAGTTGGAATCCGCAACCTCCTTAGACATCGCATGCCTAACCAAATGAATTCCTTAGACATCGCATGCCTAACAATTATAAACCCCGCATTTTAGTCTCAATATCGAAAACACTTTTCAATATCTAGTCGGGCAATTCAACAAGATTCCCGATATCCTGATCGAATGCTCGTCGCAAACTTTAGTAGGTGGCCGCACCCCCGGATGCCGTCGACGAAGTGCACTAAGGCGGAACACCGCTGCCGCGAGCACCCGAACGGATGCTTTTGGCGACGGGGTTCTCCTACAGTCACTTGGTCGGGGCTATGGAACGTGGCAGTCTATTAAGTTTACCCAGTGAGTATCCGCGTACGCTACGTGATTGCGACGGACTTTTGATCGCATCAAAATCCCGTGGCAACCGATCATCTGAGACTGAACTGCTAGATTTATAACATTCAAATTAGTTATCTCATAACTACTTGTGGATTCCAAATATTGTATCACAATCTAGATAAACAGACAATATTAAACTTTCCGATCGAATAATCAAACACCTAAGTTTTCCAAATAGTTCTCAACACTTGAAATTAGTTTAAAAACATCCATCACATGACACAGTACAAATGGTCCAGCCGTAGAAGGGTCAAACCAACACCTCACATGTGGCAACGCCATACTGCCCCAAACCCTAAGGTTTAGAGGCATTTCAGACGGTCACATAATCGAGTTAAGGTTTGTGTTCTTCTAAAGGGTCCACCGCGTTACTTGCACGACATAGAACATTCTTAAACTACGGAAAAATCCAACGCTTGGAAATTTTCCGGCAGGGGAAAAAGTGAGTTATTGATATTCGTTCGAACTTTTTAACACATTCTAAAATTATCCGGAAAACCTAAACGAAGCTAAACTTTCCGATCGAATCAACGAATACAAGAGATCTCCAGAAAACTCAACTCTTGAGTAATATTAAAAATTCCCAGAAGCATACAAAATGGACCAAGAATAAACTACAGAAGCATGGGCCCACAAGTCCCAAGGGTGGCCGCGGAACCGCCGCTAAACTCATGGTTTGGCCGCGGCTCTACGCTCCCTTTAGGGAATTTTGGGATCGTACTTCACAGTAACTCTTGTAATTCGCTGCTTATATTTCTGAGTATTTTTAATACAAAAAAATCAACATTTTTGAAAAATTTCCAGAGAAGGGTATAAATCGGGGTTTCCGGGTTCGATCGGACTTTAAACTTTGTCTAGACTTTGCCTAAAGCTCTAGCTTTGCTCTGATACCACTGTAGGGTTACTAGGCACTCTCACAAGGGTCGACAAGGCATCAACCATGCCCGATTTAAAATTTAGATGTGCCGAACAACCCTAACCATGATCTTTAAACTAGAGATTAGGCAAAACAAAGCATGTAAACAACTTTACTTCTAAGAGTTTGGGATTACAACCTTTGTAGTCCGGTCCTTCACTTCTAAAGCTACGTGTTGAGGTCCCTTCGCTACGATCATCGAGTACCCAGACTCTAGAGAGGCTCCACGAAGATAAAGATGCAAGCTTGCTTCCGATCTTCGATAACAAAGATAATCTACTTTGAAGTTTCTTTAACACAAGTTCTCACTCACTAATGAAGTGAACACCCTAATCTAAATGGCTAGGATAGATTAGGATGATGAAGTAGGAATTTAGCTCTCATTTATTTTCTTTAACTCACTCATTTTCATCACTTCATAAAAAGCTAGAAAGCTTTTCATGAAAGAAGAAGGAAGAAGAAGAACTATATTCTTTGTGATGAATAATGAAAAATGTAATAATGATTATAATTGCAACCATGGTTCAATATGAGAAGGCTAACCCATGTAGAGACTTAACCTAGGATGAAGGGTTTGGGTTGGGTTAGAAATATCTAGCAAAATATCAAGCATAATACCTTTGCTAGAAACGAAGTAAAAACCTTCTAGAAATATCATGAAAGAACTAACCCAAATCAAACCCTAACCATGTTTAATCTCTACTAAACATGTTGCATTAGTAATCATAACATGTTACAATATTATATATCACATATACAATATTTATTGTAACAAAATAAAATAATATAATTAACATATATCGCATATATATCAATGTATTACCCGTGTGAGAAAAAGAATCTTTTAGTGAGATTATATCAGTTAATGTAATTTAATATATCAAATATATAATTATACATTAAATTATCGAATCAACACTTGATCCGATAATCCGGCTATTTCACAAATAACCGACTAATATAATCTGTATCAGTTCATCGAATCAACACTTGATCCGATGACCCGGCTATATCACATATACCCGGCCGATATCTCATATCGCAAGAATCTAATACTGTATCACATACACGTATTGTTCTCGGTCCCGCACATATCATATATGTGCTCCTACTCCATTTTGCCCGAGCCTGGAAACCTCTGTGTAGGACTCTAAAGAATCGCCAATACGCCGGCTGTAGGTGATGATCATATCAAATACCCACAAGCTGCAAGCGGTCAGCTAAATGTAACTGCCACCCAGGTACTGAGCGATTAGAAGATCAACAAGCAAGCCTATACATTCTCCTGTGAATCCAATCAGTAACACTCTAGTACAGTCCGGTCTCTTCGTCTGATATGTCGCATATCTCACCTAGGGGTGGTAAACATCAGACTCCAGTAGCTTGATAACTCATGGCGATATGAGGTCCATAACAGTTCGAGAAACTACAGATAACACTTACCAAAAAATCTCAGCAACCCTGGCCAGGGATTTCCAGTTATAGCCAATCGAACACAGCGCAACATCAACTCTCTATACCGGGAGAGACGAAACACCTCATATCGCTCATTGCCTCCATGCGATTCGGGACTGTACCCAAAAGCCACCATTTTGCACGCCCTCTTGGACGTGGTATGATGGAAATCAAAGCACAGTGGGAATCACACAAGACTCTATGACGATCTCGGGTCTACAGACTACTCTGTACCAGTGTCACCAGAGAACTGCTATCTGACGTGAGGTATAATACCATCTGGGAGTTCTCGGCTGGTCCGTCCAGTGTACCCAGTCTCCACTGAGCACTCGTATACCTTCTCTGATGTCAAACACCAATGGATATGGGATCATCCATCGCCCATCATATGGGTCAAGAAGCTCATACGCTAGTCTACTCTGGTATATCGATGCCCTGTCTCGATACACCTACGACTAGGAACATTTGAAGGATGTACTCGGCGACTACACTGTCCCCACTAGTATGATCCGCATCATATTCCTGGTAGTCAAGTACTCATCCTAAAGGCTTTATCAACATGTGACATTGAGACAATCAGAGTACAAGTTAAGATAAAGAGTAACTGGATAGCGTACTATCATGTCGAGCAAGAAAGTCCTCCCTATATATGTCCTAGCATCCACTACGATATACATTGTATGTACAGTAATGGCCTCTAGGGCATACATATAACTAACACTTCTGAGACGGAGCGTTGTTCCGGCGGGGAGGTCATTGGTTGACTTGCTTCCGAGACGGAGCGTTGTTCCGGCCGGGAGGTCATTGGTTGACTTGGTTCCGAGACGGAGCGGTGTTCCGGCAGGGAGTTCATTGGTTGACTTATTTCCGAGACGGAGCATTGTTCCGGCATGGAGGTCATTGGTTGACTTGTTTCCGAGACGGAGCATTGTTCCGGCAGGGAGGTCATTGGTTGACTTGTTTCCGGGTCGATGCATAGTTCCGACGGGGAGGTCATTGGTTGACATGTTTCCGAGACGGAGCGTTGTTCCGGCAGGAAGGTCATTGGTTGACTTGTTTCCAGGACGGAGCGTTGTTCCGGCGGGGAGGTCATTGGTTGACATGTTTTCGAGATGGAGCGTTGTTCCGGCTGGGAGGTCATTGGTTGACTTATTTCTGAGACGCAGCATTGTTCCGGCGGGGAGGTCATTGGTTGACTTGCTCAGCTGTCTGCAGTGTCGGGAAGGAACGCTGCGTTGATCTTCTGGGATGCAGATGCTGCCGTCGAGATCTGACTCTCCCTTTGATAGGGTCTGTTGGGAAATGTGGTTCCCTTTTCGTTTATGCCCCTGGATTGTATACAGGGGTCCGTATGGACTCTCCTGCAGGGCAAAAGTTTCATTCTTTCATTTTTTTATTTCCTTCCACGATGCTCTATCATTTCAGCTTTTTATATCGCAAAAGTTGCGATTGCCGAATCATTTCGGCTATTTTTCTTTTTTTTACTTGCTGCTTTTTATTGCAAGTTGCCCAATCATTTCGGCTATTTTTATTTTATTTTTAATTATTATTTTTTTAATGAATTTTTGGCTCGCTGATTTTGTTGCGAGTATGGACTTGAGATCTGATACCAATCTTAGCATCAGCATCGCTGCGACTGGAATATTACCAGGAGCGAATCATCACTTGCGGTGAAAGGACTTGGAATCTGTTACTGATTTAAGCATCAACATCGCTACTACTGGAACGTTGCCAATAGCAAATCATCGTTTTCCTTTGCCGTTATCGAACAAAGGTGGCTTAGTAGACATCGTGAGCCATAAGGGTCTCATAAAAGTATTTCTTCCTATGAGTCGTGAGGATCTCGGAGGTGTAATTTCTCCTTAGGGGTTATGAGGACTCCTAAGTGCGTTTTCTCTTGAGAGTCGTAAGGATCTCACAAGAGCATTTTCTCCTTGCAAGTCGAGAGGACCTACAAGTGTTGTTCATCAGATAGGGGAATTTCACACCATTGGTGGAACTGGGCGAGGGAACCCTTATTTATGCCCGTGGATTGTATACAAGGGTCAATGTTGACCGCCTGTAGGGCAGTTTTGGGGATATGATGGCTTAAGAACTGGTTCGGGTCCCTGTATTTAAGACTTTTGAATCCCGTGAGCCGTGAGGGTCTCTTGGGGGGACATTCTCCTTACAAGTCGTGAGGATCTCGTAAGTGTAATTTCTCCTTAGGGATCATGAGGATTCATAAGTGTTTGCTCCCTTGTGAGTCGTAAGGATCTCACACGGGTATTTTCACCTTACAAGGTCGAGAGGACCCTGCAAGTGCACAGAAATTTTTTTACGAGTCTGCGCCCTTTCGAGTTTTCACAAACTCGCCGGTAGCCCTGCTGTTTTTACTCATAGAGCCCTTTCGGGTTTTCATCCGTGCCCATTTCGCTTATGGACATACCGTTTTTTTGCCTAAGGATGCTGCGGTTCATAATAGTTTAAGGACGTTACGGTCCGTAGCTAGTTTCAGACCATTGCGGTCCATTGTTAGTTTAGGGATGTTTCGGTCCGTGGCTAGTTTCAGGACATTGCGGTCCATTGTTAGTTTAGGGACGTTTTGGTCCGCAGCTAGTTTCAGGACATTGTGGTCCATTGTTAGTTTAGGGACGTTTCGGTCCGTAGCTAGTTTCAGGACATTGCGGTCCATTGTTAGTTTAGGGACGTTTCGGTCCGCTGTTAGTATTCTGCGACGAAGTTTTGCCGGATAGCACTTACAGAGTTTGGTACTCAGGAAGACAGCGAGCGGACACAAGCGTCGTTATCCATCATTAACCTGGGCTGTGACTCATCAGGCGTAGTATTTCTTAAGGAATCGGCCATTTATTGGCCGGAAGGGTCTTTCGCCATGCATATCTATGAGCAAGTAACCCCACCTTGGTAGACTTTGTCTATGATGTACGGGCCCTCATAGTTTGGCTCGAATTTCCCCTGTTTGGCATGATTGGGGATCATAGGTCTATTGACAACTACCACGAGTTCACCTTAGCGTAATGTTCTCGGCCTAGTTAATCTTTCGTATGAGCGTGTCATCTTTGCTTTGTAAGCCTCCAAGTTTTGTTATGCCATGAGATGAGTTTCATCAAGGGCGTCGAGCTCCTCAAACCGAAGATGATTCTCTTCATCTGTTAATTCATAATGAACCGCCACTCGTAGAGAGGGCAGCTCTATCTCCAAGGGGAGTACTGCTTCCGTGCCGATTACCAATGCATACGGCGTTTTATTCGTAGCCGTTTTGAACGTAGTTCGATATGCCGAGAGAGCTTCATGCAGTCTCTCGTGCCAGTCCTTTTTATTTTTAGACACCGTCTTCTTTATGATCTTTGTCAAGGTTTTGTTGAAGGCCTCAGCTAGACTGTTAGCTCGAGGATTATAGACCGAAGAGTATCTCCAGTCTATGTTATGCTGCTGTATGAAGTGGCTGATTCCGTGGCTTCTGTAGGCCGGCCCGTTATCGGAGATAATCCGTCGCGGAGTGCTGAATCGATAGATGACGTGTGTCTTGAAGAAATGGAGGATGTTCTCCGTCTTCACTTCTCTTAGCGGTATGGTTTCTTCCCACTTAGAGAAGTAATCAGTTGTCGCCAATATGAACCGATGTCCTTTGGATGATGCTGGTTCGATGGGCCTAATTATGTCGGTTCCCCACATTTCAAACGGAAAGCTAGCCACTGTTGGGTGTAGTGGGTTTGGATGTTGGTGGATGAAGCCTCCATGAATTTGGCATGAGTGGCACTGCTTCGCGTATTCGAGGCAGTCCTGAATCATCGTGGGCCAATAGTAACCCATTCTTTTGATCTTCAGCTTCATCTTTGGCCCAGCTTGATGAGAACCGTAGAGTCCATCGTGAGTTTCTTGGATGACTCTCCTTGCTTCTTCCGGTCCCAGGCATATCAGCCACAGAGAGTCGAACGATCTCTTATATAGAGTATCATTGACGAAGGCGAAAGACAGAGCTCGTTTCATGAGCTGATGTCTTGAGGATGCATCTTCCGGTGTTTGATGGGATTTGAAGTAGTCCATAAATACATCTCTCCAATACTTAGCCTTTTCTTGGTCCTCTATTTATAGGGTTGTTTGCTTCCTTTTCTTCAGAAAACATCGAAGATATTTCTGCTGGTGCAAGAACCCGACGGCTTTGTACAATTATCCTTACGTCATCGAGGTTTTCGTCAGCCAGTTCTTTAGGAAGTTTGGCTAATGCGTCCGCTTTGCTATTTTCTGTACGCGGTATGCTTTCCAGGGCGTAGGAGGGAATTTGAGTTAGTAACTGTTGCACTCTTTTGCCATATTTTACCAACTCCGGCTTGCATGTCTGATAGTCACCGTTTACTTGGCTAACGACCATGTGGGAGTCTCCATATATGAGGAGGTTTTCGATTCCCATGTCGACAGCGATCTCAAGACCTGTTATCAAAGCCTCTTATTCTGCTTCATTGTTTGACCTCGGTTCTGTTAAGGAAAAGGCAAAGCACATTATCCTTCCTTGTGGAGCCACGAAGATGAGGCCTACCCCAGATTTGATTATGGGGGAGCCGTGCTTTCACTTCTTCATAGAAGATGCCCCATCGAAGTAGAGTTCCCATCAGGTATCACTCTCTCCTCTCTCCCCATCGATCGTGTCAAATGCGTGCTCGTCTGGCAATTCGCAATTTATGGGTGAATCTGCAGGTATCGGATGCTCTGCGAGAAAGTCGGCGATGACCTGGCCTTTCACTGCCTTGAGAGGTCGGTATGTTGTCGAGAATTCCATTAAGAGTAGGGCCCATTTAGTGCGCCGTCCCGTTAGTATGGCTCTTGACATCAAATATTTGAGAGGATCCACTTTTGATATGTGATGGACCTCATGCACCAAAGCATAATGCCGAAGCTTCGTTATAGCGAAGATTAATGCCAGGCAGTGTTTTTCGATAGGGGAGTAGTTGTTTTCTGCCCCCAGAAGAACACGACTCAGATAGTAGAGGGCACTCTCCTTCCCTTGGTTGTTCTCCTGTGCCCATAGTTTGCCTAAGGAACCTTTAAAGGCGTTTGTGTATAGTATGAGGGGCTTTCCCTTGAGTGGAGCGGTCAGTACCAGCGGATTCTGCAGGTATTGCTTGATTTCGTCCAATGCACTCTGGAATTTACGATCCGAAATAAACGAGGTTCCCTTCTTCATCAGGTGACTGTAGGGATGGAATTTTCCGGAGAGGTTGGCTATGAACCGTCAGATATACGCGAGCTGTAAGTCCACGTTACCCGTCCCCGGTTCTTTCGGGGTTGCGGAAATGGTGAAAAACGATTTTTCGGTGAAGGGTAACATGGACTCTAGAAAAGGATCTTTGCTAAACAAACTATCTAACAACCTAACTAAGAGTTTAGCTACTATGTTAGGGGTTATACCTAATCTTGAACTCCTTCTCTTCGACTCCTTGTGGTGGTCGGATCGGCCTCACCTCGTCGTCTCCTTATGCCGAAGATGGATCCACCCTAAAGCTTCTACCTTTGGCTCCAACCTTAATCTAGAGGAAACTAAAATCCTTGGCTTGCTAGACCTTGAACTTTAGGATGAGTAGAGAAGTGTTTTAAGGTTTTTATCTCAATGGTTCTTGTTTCTCAACTCATGAGACAAGTGAACGATGAGCAAGAGGAAGAGAGAGAGAGAGAGAGAGCTTGGATGCGAGAGAGTGAGAATGATAGAATGAAGAAGACTTTTTTACAACCATGCTCTCATAACACAAAAATAATCATGATAATAATAATAATTAAGTATTTGTGATGGTTTATGTCAATGGCATTATCATTTCATGCACTCATTTTGTGAAGAACAACAAGAAAGCAAAAGTCATAGCCACGAAATGATAGCCATTGTAATGATGATGGTCAACAAGCCCAAGCTAGTCAACCGGTCAACAAAGTCAACAAGTGAACAAGGTCAAACTTTCAACCCAACTATGGCACAATAATACTTAATTAATATTATTTTTAATCATATTTCTTATTCTCATTAGGGTTTAGAAAAGGTCAGCAGTCAACAACCCTAATGAGAATCCTCTGCCTCTGTCTCGGTCAACCGTGCATACACACCTGCATCCGCGTTCTGAGGAACACGAATACAAACGAGATAAAACCAATCCCAAAACGTATACTAGGATCTGGCTTTAACCAAAGCCCGCTAATAATAACTGCCCGGACACCAAACGTGCACAAGTGCACGGATGTGAACGAACCCTGTCGCAAAACCATGCGACCTCTACTCTGTTTTGCCCAAAGGCGAATAGTTCTCTTCGTGGGACTTTAAAGACTCGACACTACGCTGGCAGTGGGTTTAACCATAGGCCGCAAGTGGTACTAGCTGTACGTAACGGTCCCCAGGTAGATGCCGATAAGAAGACTGACGAGGTGAACTCATCCGAACTCCTACTGGGCCAGAATGTGACAGTCTCCGTACAGTCTGATCTGTTCGTCTGAGAATATCGCATGGCGGGCCTAGGGGGCGGTAAACGTCAGTCCCCTAATAGTGGTACAAGTCGTGTTGGAGTGTAGCCCAGAACACCCTGAGATAACACTGGAAATCTACCAGTGTATCTCTCTTGCCCTGGCCAGGGACGACTATGTGTAATGGCTCACCTTGACACAGCGCGATATCAACTCCCAATACCGGGAGAGACGAATCCTGTCTAACCGTCACTGCCTCCAAGTGCTTCGGGACTGCACCCAACTACTACCTGTTTGCACGACTCCTTTGAGCCGTGGTAGGGTAGTAATCAAAGTACAGTGGGAACACACTCGAGGCGAAGTGACAGTGTCAAGTCAGCGGACTAAGCTGTACTCATGTCACCAAGGAACTGATAACTGACGATAGGTATAGTACCAACCAATCAGTTCCCGACGAGTCCTGTCTAGTGTACTCATAACCTAACGAGCACCCTCATACTATCTTAAGTACGACGTACTGACGGCTGTGGGACAAACCGTCTCCCCTGCTGGGATGAGAAGCGCATACGCTAGTCTACTCCGGAGTATCAATGCCCTGTCTCGATAGTCCTACAACTAGGGACCTGTATAAGGATGTGCTTGTGGATTACCCAGCCCCCATGAGTGTGACTGCCATCACAACGCTGGTAATCAAGCAAAGATCCTAAAGGCTCCACTAATGTGTATAGGTGATATACTAAAAGAAACATATGTACACATTAAAATAGAAACAAACCAAGTAGCATACTACCATTTTGAGCAAGATTGTCTATACAACTGTGAATATCCCAAGCTTTCATCATGTAATATACAAACTAGTATGTACAGTAATGGCCTCTAGGGTATATACACTGACAATCTCCTACTTGCACTAAGGCCATGTACTGGCGTATCGAAGACCTATCATCTCGGTCAGCCGCTCGAACTGAGTCTGGGGTAAGGTCTTCGTGAATGGATCTGCAGTGTTATCTTCCTTAGCAACCCTCCGAATCTCGATCTCCTGGCGATCCACGATCTCCCTGATCAGGTGATACCGCCTCAAGATGTGTCTGGAATTCTGATGGGACCTGGGTTCCTTCGCTAAAGCTATAGCCCCGTTGTTGTCGCAATACAGAGGTATTGGATCAACAATGGACGGGACCACCTGAAGTTTTGTCAAGAACTTCCTTATCCAGACGGCTTCTTTTGCGGCATCAGCAGCAGCGATATATTCCGCTTCCATCGTCGAGTCAACAATGGTTTCCTGTTTGGAACTCTTCTAACATACCGCCCCTCCATTGAGGGTAAAGACAAAACCCGACATGAACTTGGAATCATCCTTGTCACTCTGGAAGCTGGAGTCAGCAAAGGCCTCGATCTGGAGGTCTTTTCCGCCATACACCAAGAACAACTCCTTAATCCTTCTCAGGTACTTGAGAATATTCTTTACCGCTATCCAGTGCTTCTCCCTAGGGTTTGACTGATACCGGCTTATCACACTCAGTGCATAAGAAGCATCTGGTCTGGTACACAACATCACATACATTATAGAGCCTACCGCAGAAGCGTAGGGTATAATAGACATGCGATCCCTTTCCAAATCAGTCTTGGGAGACATCTCTTTGGAGAGGGTGATCCCGTCACAAGCCGGTAGATTACCGTGCTTGGAATCTTCCATTCTGAATCTTTTCAGTATGGTGTCGATGTACCTGGATTGTGAAAGTCCTAATATCCTCTTGGATTTATCACGATGGATCCGGATCCCTAGAATGTAAGTGGCATCACCCAGGTGTTTCATGGAGAACCTGTGTGACAAGAACCCTTTGACAGATTGTAGCATAGGAATGCCATTTCCTATCAAAAGAATGTCATCCACGTATAAAACGAGGAATACAACAGTTCTTGCTACAAATCTACTATAGATGCATGGTTCATCTGGATTTTTGATAAAGCCAAATTCTTTGACCGTCTCATCAAAACAGATGTTCCAACTCCGCTATGTCTGCTTTAGTCCATAGATGGACTTAAGCAACTTGCACACCTTTCCGCTGCTCCCACTCTGAATGAAACCCTCTGGCTGGTCCATATAGACACACACCTCTAAATTTCCATTTAGAAAAGCTGTCTTTATGTTCATCTGTCAAATCTCATAATCGTGGAAGGCAGCAATGGCAAGAAGGATCCGAATGGATTTCAGCATAGCTGCTGGAGAAAAGGTTTCGTCATAGTCCAAACCAGGTCTTTGACGAAAACCCTTTGCAACAAGTCTAGCCTTATAGGTCTCAACCTGTCCATCTACACCAATCTTTCTCTTGAAGATCCACTTGCATCCTACGGGTTTTACCCCATCTGGAGCAACGTCCAAAGTCCATACTTTGTTGGTGTACATGGACTCCATTTCGGTCCGCATTGCATCCAACCATTTTACTGAGTCAACGCTCTTAATGGCCTGCTGGAAGCTAGTAGGCTCATCACTATCAATAATGCAATCCTTTCTATCCTCGTCTATGAGAAAACCGCAGTATCTCTCGGGCGGATGAGACTGCCTACTACTCCTGCGGAGCGGTGCAGGAATTGTAGGGTTCCTAGGCACCCTAATGAGGTCTCACAAGGCATCAACCATGCCAATTTCAAAAAAATCTAGGTGCCGAGAAACCCGACTACGGATCGTTGGCTAGAAATCTAGGCGAAAGGTAAACTAGTTAACACTTAACTAAGAGATACGGAAATACAACCTTTGTAGGTCCGGTTCTCCACCTCCATAGCTCCGCAATGAAGTCTCCCCGCTGTCCATAACAAGTCCCGGGCTCTAGCGTCGGATTCATCGGAGAATGGACGGGCTAGGTCATCGATGTCCATGCCGAAGATGATCTACGTCGAGGCATCGCTAAATCAATCTCCGACTTCACCAAGTCAAGAAACTTGTGAAGAAAACACACTCTACTACTTGGCAAGAGGTAGAGGATGAAGAAATAGGAAGTGGGTAGACTTTAGAATTGGATTTCTCACTCATTTCATCAATCCACCATTGATGTAGTCAAGTTTTTCTTCTTGAGTTCAAGGAAGAAGAAGAAGAAATGATATGATAAGTTAATTTAAAATCAAAAGTAAATCAATACTTATCATAACTTTAACTATAGTCAAGTGTAGAGAATTAACCAAGGTTAGTTAAATGGTTAGGGTTAGGAGAAGAAGACAAGAATGGTAGCTTTGGTCAAACCTTCATGAAGTTTCAACTAGAAACAAAGAAAGCCACCATTCTTCTCTTTAATCTTTTCCTTAATAAATAAATAAATAAAAAAGATAAGGAAAACCCTAATCATTAACTTAACTATGGTTTAAACTTTACACTTAACCAAGTTAACATGCATCATCAAACATGATACAATCAAGTGCACAAAAATATATCGCATATACAATGCGCACATCCGAGTGAGAAAATCTATCTTAAGTGAACCGATACTAGTCAATGCAAAGTAATATATCAAATATATAATTATGCATTAAATCATTAAATCAACACTTGATTCAATGATCCGGCCATGTCGAACATAACCGACTAATATCTACAGTAACAACTTATCGAATCAACACTTGATCCGATATGCCGGCTATATCGCATATAACCGATCAATGTCACATATCGCGAGAATCGAATACAGTATCACATACTGGTATCATTCTCGGTCCCGCACATATCTCATATGCGCTCCTATTTCGTTTCGCTTGAGCCAGGAAACCTCTGTGTAGGACTCTAAAGACTCGTCAATACGCCGGCAGCAGATGATGATCATATCAAACACCCACAAGCCGCAAGCGGTCTGCTAAACGTAACGGCCACCCGGGTATTGAGCGATCTGAAGATCGACGAGCAAGCCCGCTCACACTCCAGTGAATCCAACCAGTAACACTACCGTACAGTCCGGTCTGATCGTCTGATATGTCGCATATCCCGCCTATGGGTGGTAAACGTCAGACCCCAATAGCTCGATAAGTCGTGTCGATATGAGGTCTATGACACTTCGAGAAACTACTGGTAACACTTACCAGTAAATCTCAGCAACCCTGGCCAGGGATTTCCTGTTATAGCCAATCGAACACAGTGCAACATCAACTCCCTATACCGGGAGAGACGAATCCTCTCCTATCGCTCATTGCCTCCATGTGACTCGGGACTGTACCCAAAAACCACCGTTTTGCACGCCCTCTTGGACGTGGTAAGATGGAAATCAAAGCACAGTGGGAACCACACAAGACTCTATGACGATCTCGGGTCAACAGACTACTCTGTACCGGTGTCACCAGAGAACTGCCATCTGACGTGAGGTATAATACCATCTGGGAGTTCTCGGCGAGTCCGTCCAGTATACCCAGTCTCTACTGAGCACCCGTATACCATCTCTGATGTCAAACACCGATGGATATGGGATCATCCATCACCCATCTGTATGGGTCGAGAAGGTACACGCTAGTCTACTCTGGTATATCGATGCCCCGTCTCGATACACCCACGACTAGGGACTTTGAAAGATGTACTTATGGACTACCATGTCCCCACTAGTATGATCCGCATCATAGTCCAGGTAGTCAAGTACCGATCCTAAGGGCTTTACCAACATGTAACAGGGAGACAATCAGTGTACACGTTAAGGTAAAGATCAACCAGATAGCATACTATCATGTCGAGCAAGAAAGTCCTCCCTATATATGTCCCAGCATCCACTACAATATACATCCTATGTATAGTAATGGCCTCTAGGGCATACATATAACTAACAGGAATGTCATGTTCTTTCGAACCCTCTGGTTCTTCTAAGATTTCAGTAATAGCTCGTGGTTCTGGAATTTCTTTTAGTTCTATTGCGCTCCCACTTATCTGATTTTCTAAAAACTCAGTTTCCAAGAAGTAGGCATGACGAGAAACAAAAAACTTTTGTTCCTCTTCGGAATAGAAGAAATATCCCTTGGAGTTCTTTGGATATCCTATAAACTTGCACTGTACTGAGCGTGCCTCGAGTTTGTCCGCATGCTGCTTTTTAACAAAAGCTGGACATCCCCATGTCTTAATGTGCTTAAGATAGGGTTTCTTCCCACACTACATCTAATATGGTGTGGTAGGCACTGTCTTAGTTGGAACTCGGTTCAAAAGATATGCAGCTGATTCTAGTGCATATCCCCAGAATGATCGTGGTAACTCAGCGTTACTCATCATGGAACGTACCATATCCAATAGGTTTCGGTTACGTCTCTCCGATACACCGTTATGTTGCGGAGTGTATGGAGGAGTAAGCTGAGAGAGAATTCCATTCTCTTTTAGGTAATCCAGAAACTCGGCACTCAAGTATTCACCACCTCGATCAGATCTCAGTGTCTTGATACTTTTGCCGGTTTGTTTTTCTATTTCATTCTTGTATTCCTGGAATTTTCCAAAGGCTTCAGATTTATGCTTCATTAAGAAGACATATCCGTACCTTGAAAAATCATCCATAAAAGTAATGAAGTAAGAATAACCGCTTCGCGCATGTGTAGACATTGGACCGTACACATCGCTGTGTACGAGTCCCAAGAGCTCGCTCGCTCTTACTCCGTGTCCAGTAAACGGAGTCTTTGTCATCTTTCCTTTGAGACAGGATTGACAAGTTGCATATGATTGATATTCGAACGGATCCAAATATCCTTCTGTATGCAACTTCGTCAACCTTCTCTCATTGATGTGACCCAGTCTACAATGCCATAAGAAAGCATGATTTATTTCTGGAGACTTTCTTTTGTGTGTATTTTGGACATTGAAAATCTGTGGTTGGTTTAATACGTATATACCATTGCTTAATGTACCTGACCCAATCAAAACTTGATTAAGGTGAATGTTCACAACATTGCTTACAAATGCAAATTCATAACCTTCTTTAGACAATAAAGATACAGATATGATATTACAAGTTGCATTGGGTACAAAATAACAATCACGCAAAACCAAAACATGTCCATCTGACATTCCTAAGTGATAGTCCCCAACGGACTCAGCATCCATGCCAGCTCCGTTTGCAACTCTGAGGGTCATATCACCTGCCTTCATAACCCTACACTTTCTCAGTGCCTGCAAAGAGTTACAGATATGAGATCCTGATCCGGTATCCAATACCTAGAAAGTAGCGTTTATTGATAGACAGTTTTCAATAACATACACACCTGAAGCCAAAGCCGCAACTTGCTTCGGGTCCTGGTTCTTGGCCTTCCAAGCCTGCAATCCTTTTTCCAGTGTCCTTTCTTATGACAATAGAAGCACCCTTCCTTTCCTACAAGCTGTCCCGCTATCTTTGTTGCCTTTACTTTTCCCTTCGTTTCCACTTTACTAACACCGCCCCTTGGTTTGGTGGGGGTTTTCTTCTTCTTTCCCTTGGCTTTCGCCTTGGACCTAGAAGAGGAAGGTCCTCCAACAAACAAAGTGGATGTTTCCCTACCTTTCTGTAGGGTGCCCTCTGCACTCCTCAACATGTTGAGGAGCTCCGGAAGTTCAACTTCTTTTCCTAGCAAATTGAAGTTCAGGATAAACTGGGCGTAAGTGGAAGGAAGGGACCGGAGAATCAAGTCTGTATAGAGCTCGTTCTCTGACGTGGTCCCAAGGTCCGCTAGCTCTTCAATAAAGCTAATCATCTTAAGCACGTGTTTCGCTACGGATGATCCGACGGCCAATCTCGCCGAAAATAACTTTTTCGAGACTTCGTATGTAGCGATACGGGATTGCTCCCCATACAGATCCTTAGTATGGAGAAATATGGATTCGAGGTCCATATTCTCATGCCTCCTCTGATGTTCATTGTCCATAGAGGCAAGCACGAGGCACTTGGCCTCCGCTCTGTCGATCTCCCAGGTCTTACGGATTTCTATATCCGCGACGCTGGAGGTAGGACCTGGGACAAGGGGAGCTTTGATGGTAAAGAGATACCCCAACTTGTCTTAAGTGATTGCCATTTTTACATTCCTGAGCTAATCTTTGTAGTTTGGCCCTGTCAGTATATTTTTATCTAGAAGTAACTTAAGTCCGGTCATGACGATTGGTCGCTGCAATTAGGAGAGAGAGAAGAAACACTCAGCATGATGCTCTTGCAAGTTTAGAGTGGTTTTTAGTTTGTCTAAACAGGATGGCTCCCACAGTTTCTCGAATCCCTCCTCAGACCAAAAAGGAAGAATTAATCGGGATCACTCTCACTGTACAATACTTGCTTAACCGTTCAGCCAGGCCAGTGTCGGTACTTCGAGGGAGGTTTTCCAACGCTTTCGCGAAGTTCCTTAATTTAAGAACCTCGTTTCCCTGGGGGCGTAGCCCCGCTAACACCTTTCTAGACACCTACTTGGTTTATAGCATTGATCGTTAAGTAAGAAATTTCCCGAGGAGTAGCATATACTCACAGTAAGATCGGGATCCAAATATCATCGCGTGACAAAACTGAAGGAATCCTACCAGAATCATATCACACTCCAAATGGTATGCAGCTCTAGCAAGTTTCAGTTTCTTTATAAACTCCCGATGTAGATTTTTGCCCTATGCTCTTATGACCTTGACTTTGGCCAACAAATCATAAGTCACATGTCAAGTTCTACCCGTCATTCTCCAGGTTAATTTGAACCCACCCGTACCTACCCTTGACTTTGGCCAACAAGGCAGTACGACTGTCCCAAACCAACACATCTATCTATGCAGCATATGAATACCCAATAACTACCAAACACTGTGCCTTGACTTTGGCCAACAAACACAGCTTGAATACTATTGACTATCCATATTAAATGACGGAGGGCTACGAATGGTTTTGGCGAAACCATGAACGTAGTGAACTTGATATAATCGATGGAACGAGATAGCTTTTAAAAGGAGTGGCTTAAGCTCCGCATTTAAAAGTTGTTTTTGAAAAGAAACCGAGTGGTTTTGAAATTGTTCCAACGACTTTACCTTGGTTTATTTTCTTGCAGTAATTTAATGCGTCCCATCAATTAATCCTACCGTTACAGAAAAAAACGAAAATATGACGTACACTTATGCCATCCGCATTCGCCACGGGGCCCCGTCATTACCCGTTAGGTTACTTAACAAACGACAGAGCGGAGGCTGGACTAGCGCGGATGCAAAACATAAACAACGCCTAACAAGATATCATATATAGATATATACATTCGTCAGATGCAATGATAGCCATTCTAGATCACAGATGAACACATTGGATATACTAGGAACCCGCGTTTCGTTCGAGCCTGTAATGAAAAGCGGATTACACGGTCGCGATGAATAGCCAATACCCCGGCAAACTACCCGCCAAATACCCGAAGTGAAGCAACCTCCCTCAACAACGTGAGTAGGCCACTCGGCACTTCGAGGTACCCGGTAGTTTGTGCACCCCTCCTTGGGTCTATCCTAGGAGCAAAAACAGTAAAAAGAAATTATACAATGGCGGCTACAACCTCATCCCGGATGTGCGGCCATATAAATAATATTACATCAATTTACATATTTACATGAATTGAAAGATAAATAAAACTCTCATCTCACAACCCCCCGACTATTCATCCGCGACAATCCAATGAATTCATATACACAAACCATCAACATTACAGATCACAGATATGTATAACCCCCACTAATCGATGTATAGAGATTAGCAGACGTTCAATACATATATCACATCACAGATATAACCCGTTAGCTAAAGTCTATAGAAGTTCGGTCAAAATACGGATTTGTAACCACCCCAAAAACAAAATTTGTTTTCTGGAAAATCTGGGTAGAAAATACATATTATAAAAATCCCAAAACACCCCTATAAGAACGCTGCAAGAAAATTGTGCCACGACCGAGTCAACTCGACCGCGGATCCGCGGCAAGAGCATGCTCTTGCCGCAGTTCCGCGGCGAGTTGACCGAGTTAGTGGACCAATTTTCTTATGTGTTCTTTAAAAGCCCTGAGCCGATTTTTAGTGTAGGATTAATTATTTTTTGAGCAGAAATAAAAATCGGCAGAAAGTTAACATTTTGGGCATGTTCTGTGATATTTTCTCCGATCGAACTTCTAGTTACTTTTCTAACATATTAGGTAGTGTTTAGCTAGGCACTGATACCACTGTAAGTCCACGTTACCCGTCCCCGGTTCTTTCAGGGTTGTGGAAATGGTGAAAAACGATTTTTCGGTGAAGGGTAACATGGACTCTAGAAAAGGATCTTTGCTAAACAAACTATCTAACAACCTAACTAAGAGTTTAGCTACTATATTAGGGGTTATACCTAATCTTGAACTCCTTCTCTTCGACTCCTTGTGGCGGTCGGATCGACCTCACCTCGTCATCTCTTTGTGCCGAATATGGATCCACCCGAAAGCTTCTACCTTTGGCTCCAACCTCAATCTAGAGGAAACTAAAATCCTTGGCTTGCTAGACCTTGAACTTTAGGATGAGTAGAGAAGTGTTTTAGGGTTTTTATCTCAATGGTTCTTGTTTCTCAACTCATGAGACAAGTGAACCAAGAGCAAGAGGAAGAGAGAGAACTTGGATGAGAGAGAGTGAGAATGATAGAATGAGGAAGACTTTTTTACAACCATGCTCTCATAACACAAAAATAATCATGATAATAATAATAATTAAGTATTTGTGATGGTTTATGTCAATAGCATTATCATTTCATGCACTCATTTTGTGAAGAACAACAAGAAAGCAAAAGTCATACCCATGAAATGATAGCCATTGTAATGATGATGGTCAATAAGTCCATGATAGTCAACCGGTCAACAAAGTCAACAAGTCAACAAGGTCAAACTTTAAACCCAACCATGGCTCAATAATACTTAATAATATTATTATTAATCTTATTTCTTATTCTCATTAGGGTTTAGAAAAGGTCAACAGTCAACAACCCTAATGAGAATCCTCTGTCTCTGTCTCAGTTAACCGTGCATACACACCCGCATCCGCGTTCCGAGGACCATGAATACAAACGAGATAAAACCAAATCCAAAACGTATACTAGGATCTGGCCTAAACCAAAGCCCGCTAGTAAAAACTGCCCGGACACCAAACGTGCACAAGTGCACGGATGTGAACGAACCCTGTTGCAAAACCATGCGACCACTACTCTGTTATGCCCAAAGGCGAATAGCTCTCTGTGTGGGACTCTAAAGACTCGACACTACACTGGCAGTGGGTTTAACCACAGGCCGCAAGTGGTACTAGCCGTGCGTAATGGTCCCCAGGTAGATGCCGATAAGAAGACTGACGAGGTGAACTCATCCAAACTCCTACTGAGCCTGAATGTGACAGTCTCCCTACATTCCGGTCTGTTCGTCTGAGAATATCGCATAGTGGGCCTAGGGGCGGTAAACGTCAGTCCCCTAATAGCGGTACAAGTTGTGTCGGTGTGTAGCCCAGAACACCCTGAGATAACACTGGAAATCTACCAGTGTATCTCGCTTGCCCTGGCCAGGGACGACTATGTGTAATGGCTCTCCTTGACACAGCGTGATATCAACTCCCAATACTGGGAGAGACGAATCCTGTCTAACCGTCACTGCCTCCAAGTGCTTCGGGACTGCACCTAACTACTACCTGTTTGCATGACTCCTTTGAGTCGTGGTAGGGTAGTAATCAAAGTACAGTGGGAACACACCGGAGGCGAAGTGACAGTGTCAAGTCAGCGGATTAAGCTGTACTCATGTCACCTAGGAACTGATAACTGACGATAGGTATAGTACCAACCAATCAGTTCCCGACGAGTCCTGTCCATTGTACTCGTAACCTAACGAGCACCCGCATACTATCTCAAGTACGACATACTGACGGCTGTGGGACAGACCGTCTCCCCTGCTGGGATAAGAAGCGCATAGGCTAGTCTACTCCGGAGTATCGATGCCCTGTCTCGATAGTCCTACGACTAGGGACCTGTATAAGGATTTGCTTTTGGATTACCCAGCCCCCATGAGTGTGACTGCTATCACAACGCTGGTAATCAAGCAAAGATCCTAAGGGCTCCACTAATGTGTACATGTGATATACTAAAAGAAACACATGTACACATTAAAGTAGAAACAAACCAAGTAGCATACTACCATTTTAAGCAAGATTGTCTATACAACTATGAATATCCCAAGCTTCCATCAAGTAATATACAAACTAGTATGATACAGCAATGGCCTCTAGGGTATATACACTAACACGAGCTTCCCTTGTAGAGGCCGCAATTGTTTTAAAGTTCTTAGAGTGGGCATTTGCATAATCGCCTTAATCTTCGATGGATCTATTTCGATGCCCCGATGTCGTATGATGAACCCTAGAAATTTGCCTGAGGAGACTCCAAATGCGCATTTCGGAGGGTTCATCTTCAGGTTATACTTACGAAGACGTTGGAGCACTGTTTTCAAATGCTCCCAATGTTCCTCGTACGATTATCTTTTCACTACGAGGTCGTCGATGTATATAACACTTTAAAAAAAAAATATTATTTTTGGGAATTTTTATAATTAAATAATAAAATATTGAATATTCTAATAAGGCGGTATAATTAAATACCGATAAATTGGGAAAAAAATTGGAAAATTATGGAAATTACTAAAAAGAGGGTGTTTAGTGCATATGACATGCACATATCATTTTTAACACTTGTTACATTTTTCTTCATGATTCATGCATGTCTACTTGTTTTGGGTTTACTATTGAGGAGAGAAAAAAAGAAAAGAAAAGGAAAAGGAATATGAATAAGATAATGAGGGATGGGCATGAGAGAGAGTGGGAGAGGGTGAGAGTTTAGTTGACTTGTCCATTCTCTCCTCCATCATTTTCCTTCATTATTTCCCTCCTTCTTCATCCCATGGCAGCACCCCCTCCTCTACCATCTTCATCCTTTACGAAACACCATCAAACAACCTCAAAACCTCATCTTCTTTTCACAAAAATTGTGCACAAACTCACAAGCTACACTTTGGACCAAGAAAGTTTGCATTTTGGCGCTGTAGAGGATTCGTGAGTGTAAAATGAGGTAATCCCTTCACAATTAGTGTAGTATTTCATTTGCTTTTTCATCTCTTCAAGTTTAAAATCGATTTGGCGAAGTTTAGTGGACTTTGGAGATTACTAGAAAGGGGTTAGGGTTTTCTTGAGTTGGGATTGTGTTATTAAACCATATTAGTGACCGTAAACCTCCCAATTTGTCAAAAACCCAGACCAAACACGTATACAACACCTAAAACCCAAAACAGAACTTTTAATGTCGGGTTTTGTGAGGTATTGGAGTGTGCAGGAAAATCTGGAATGACGTGGGGTATTTTTAAGACTAGCAAACAAATTTAGGGTCCTAATTAAAGCACTACGAGACCACCCAGGCAAAACGAACCAAATCCCACACCCCCCAACCGAACTCGGCGGAATTTCATGGGTAGGGGCCGGCCACACTGAAGAGTTGTGTGCCCAGGTTGCGTCTGTAGGTCATATACCCTATATACATCACCCTAGTGTTGTTTGCTTACCTAGTTTTCACCTTATACAAAATCTGGGACCACTTCCTCAAGTTACTGTTTTGATTCGAGTTATTGTTTTGCGTATTTTAAATTCTGGATTTTAGTGTTTGTGTTTTATCTCGACCACTTGACGTTTGTACGTCTATATCGAGTGATATCGGGTTGTTTTGCGAGGGCAAACCATAGGTTTTGACCTATGTGAGTTCCGGGTGTCGTTTTGGTTTCGATTTGGTTTTTAATGCGATGCGATACACTATGATGTGTAGGTAACCTTGCGAAGACTTCGAAACGACAAGCAAGCGCGTGGCGACTGCGGCATCGGCAAGCGAAGGTCAAGGTGAGTAGATTATATCTACGGGGGAAGTCGGGTGGATGGCGTATAGCACCCCCGAAGTTCGTAGTATAGCTTATATATTTATGGTTATATATGTGTTTGTGTTACATAGGCGATTATCAAGATAGGATTTGTGTTCATGGTTTAGTTTAGGGTAGTTAGAAGTAACATAGTTTAGCTTCTTAGTCGCGAACCCTAGAATGAGGTTTACACCCACACGCACACACATGCTTACTTTGTTATACTTGTGCGTACATGGGGACACGTATATATATATACACACACACAGGTATGGGACTAGGTATATATATATATGCTTATACTTATACTTGGATGATGAGGATATGTTAGGTTTACCTAGCACCCTATGTAGAGTTTGGAAGCATCACATGTCACAAAGTTCAAGTTTTTATGGTGCTAAGCAAGCATACATAGGATCGATCCTAGAAAATTAGGGTTTCAAAATGTTAAAGGCAATAAAGACTAGGGTTTCGAGACTACAACCTTTGTAGCTCCCTTCGCTAGACTCTTTGGCCTCTTAGGTGTTGGAGGAAGGTCCTCTTGAAGTCTTCTTGTGTCCACGACGATCCACCCGAAGCTCCTAGTCCATGCTTGCAACTTCACTTTTCAAGAGGAGAAATGAAGATAACACTCTACACAAGTGGACTAAACTTGTGTAGAATGATGTTGTGGTTCTAATTCTCACTTCAAAAACCTTTCTTGATCTGTGCTTTAATCACTATAAGAAAATAGAGAGCAAAGGAAAAAGGAGGAGGAAGTTGATGACTTTTCTTTTTCAAGAAGAGAAAGGATTAGCCTTAGAAAAGAAATGAAAATATATCAATATATATTAATTTCTTCTCATCTCAAACCATGGTTAGGATATGAAGATATTATTGTATCATAGTTTAAAACACCTAAGGAAAAATAACCAAGGGTTAAAGAGTGGGTGAGCATGGTAAGATGAAGAAGAGTGTAGAAACAATCCAATAATTAACCATTTTTCTTTCCTTTTTGTTTTAGTATAAATACAATAATAATCCATATTAAAAACCATGGTGTGAGTCTTATATTGTCATCATATTCCATATATAAGCAACCATGAAGGATGATGCATGTATGTATGTGTGTATGCACATCCATATGTGCATGAAACTAAAAGAAAGAAAGCATACATGCATGCAGACATCCATCATGTACAAGGAAAGGTTTCAAGTGAGAAAACTAATGGTTAAATGATAAATCAACACTTGATTTATCAATCCGGCCATATCACATATGACCTCAACAAAAGCAAGCCGCCCGATCAATATACGGTATCCTATACGCGCATTTTAATCGGGTCCATGCGCATATCGCATATGCGCACCATAATGTTTCGCCTGGACTAGGTAACTCCTTTGTGGGACTCTAAGACTCGTCAATACGCCGGCAGTGGGTGATGATCATATCAAGCACCCCCAAGCCGCAAGCGGTCAGCTAAACTTAACGGCCACCCGGGTATTGAGCGATCAGAAGAAAACAAGCGAACCTGCTACAACTCCCGTCGAGCCATATGGCAATACTACCGTACAGTCCGATCCCTTCGTCAGATATGCTGCATATCGAGCCTAGGGATGGTCACGTCGACCCCAATAACTCAATAAGTCGTGCCGGTGAATGGTCTATAACAGATCGAGAAACTACTGATAACACTTATCAGCAAATCTCAGCAGCCCTGGCCAGGGACTTACTGATATAACCAGTCGGGCACAGCACAGCATCAACTCCCAATACCGGGAGAGACGAAACCCCTCCTATCGCTCATCGCTTTCGTGTGTCTCGGGACTGTACCCAACGGCCACCTGTTTGCATGACTCAGTAGAGCCGTGGTAGGGTGGCAATCAAAGTATAGTGGGAGAACACACAAGACTCTATGACGATCTCGGGTCTACAGACTAACCTGTACCAGAGTCACCTGAGAACTGCTATTCGACGATAGATATAATTCCATATAGGAGTTCTCGGTGAGTCCGTCCAGTGTACCCAGTCACCACTGAGCATCCGTATATGATCTTGATATCAAACATCGATGAATGTGGGAACATTCATCGCCCATCGTATGGGTCTTGTATCATATACGCTAGTCTACTCTGGTATTTTAATGCCCCGTCTCGATATACCTACTACTAGGGACATTCCAGGATATGCTTATAGACTACAGATGTCCCACTAGTATGATCTCCATCATAACCAGAGTAGTCAAGCCGATATCCTCAGGGCTTTATCAGCATGTATGAATGAATAAAAGCATGATCAAATCAACATGTCAGATAAAGAAGAACCAGATAGCATACTATCATGTCGAGCAAGAATGCATACTGAATATATATATACATGTATAGATACATCCACTATCATATAATAGCCTCTAGGACATACATATATCCAACAATCTCCCACTTGCACTAAGGCCAGTTATTGGCGTATCTCATACCCAACATCTCAAAAAGTCGCTAATGCTGCGGCTGAGGGAGGGCCTTGGTGAATGGATTCGCGGCGTTATTCTTTGGGTCTACTTTCCTAATCTCGATCTCGCGGCGATCTACAATCTCCCGGATCAAATGAAAACGCCTCAGGATGTGTCTGGATCGCTGATGGGATCTGGGCTCCTTGGCTAACGCCATAGCCCCATTATTATCACAATACAAAGGTATTGGATCAATAATGGTTGGAACTACTCCTAGCTCCGAGACAAACTTCTTCATCAAGACGGCTTCCTTGGCGGCATCATTCGCAGCAATGTACTCAGCTTCCATCGTAGAGTCTGCAACGGTATCTTATTTGGAACTCTTCCAACTCACCGCCCCTCCATTGACGGTAAATACAAACCCAGAGATAGATTTGCTGTCGTCCTTATCGCTCTGGAAGCTCGTATCGGTAAAGGCCTCCATTTGGAGATATCCATTACCATACACCAAGAACAATTCTTTAGTCCTTCGTAAGTACTTAAGAATGTTCTTCACAGCTGTCCAGTGATTCTCCCTTGGGTTGGATTGATACCTGCTTACAACACTAAGTGCATAAGCTACATCCGGGCGTGTACATAACATCGCATACATTATAGATCCTACTGCCGAAGCATAGTGTATAACACTCATGCGAGCTCTCTCTTCATTGGTCTTCGGGCAAGAATCTTTAGAGAGAGTGACCCCATGGCAAGCGGGTAAGGCATCCCGCTTGGAGTCTGCCATACTAAACCTTTTTAGGATGGTGTTAATGTACCTGGTTTGGGACAATCCCAATAACCTTTTGGCTCTATCCCTATAGATCCTTATGCCAAGAATGTATGTGGCATCACCCAGGTCCTTCATGGAGAACCTTAGTGATAAGGAAGATTTGACCGACTGTAGCATAAGAATATCATTTCCTATCAGAAGAATGTCGTCCACGTATAATACGAGGAATGCGACAGCTCTCCCTACAGCCTTCTTATAAACACAAGGTTCATCTGGATTTTTGATGAAATCAAACTCTTTGATGACATCATCGAAACAGATGTTCCAACTCCGTGATGCCTGCTTTAACCCATATATGGATTTAAGCAATTTACATGCTTTCCCGCTGCTCCCACTGTCAATGAAGCCCTCTGGCTGATACATATAAACACATTCTTCTAAATTTCCATTTCGAAATGCGGTTTTAACGACCATCTGCCAGATTTCATAGTCGTAGTGAGCAGCAATAGCAAGTAGGATCCGAATGGATTTAAGCATGGCTATGGGAGAAAATGTCTCGTCATAGTCCAAACCTGGTCTTTGACGAAAACCCTTCGCCACAAGTCTTGCCTTATAGGTCTCCACCTGCCCATCTACACCAATCTTTCTTTTAAAGATCCATTTGCACCCTACAGGTTTTACCCCAGGGGGTACAACATCCAAAGTCCATACTTTTTTGATGTACATAGACTCCATTTCGGATCTCATAGCATCCAGCCACTTAACAGAGTCTCCACTCGTGATAGCTTGCTGAAAACTGGTAGGATCATCATCATCCATGATGCAATCTTCTCCGTCACCATCAATGAGGAAACCGTAGTACCTCTCCGGTGGGCAAGAAGTCCTACCAGACCTACGGAGTGGCCGAGGTTCCTCAGTTTCTGTTGCAACAGCCGGTTCAACCAAATCGTCATTTGTAGTTTGTGTCTCTAGAACCTCTTCTAGATCCACCACCTTGCCATCATCTTTATCTGTAAAAAACTCTTTTTCCAAGAATGTGGCATGTTGAGAAACAAACACCTTTTGTTCCTCTTTGTGGTAGAATAGATATCCATAGGAATTCTTTGGATATCCTACAAAGTTACACATAACTGACCGTGTCTCGAGTTTGTCCGGATTCTGCTTTTTAACATAGGTCGGGCAACCCCAAATCTTAATTCTTTTAAGAGATAGTCTCTTCCCATGCCATATCTCATATGGCGTGGTTGACACGGCTTTGGTTGGAACCCTGTTTAGTAGAAACGCTGCAGTCTCCAATGCATTCCCCAAAAACGAGACTGGTAACTCAGCGTCACCCATCATGGACTGGACCAAATCTAATAGGGTCCTATTCCGTCGTTCTGACACATCGTTGTGCTGTGGTGTGTAAAGAGGAGTGAGCTGAGAGAGAATCCCATTCTCTTTTAGGATGTTTGCAAATTCTGTACTGAGATACTCACCACCTCGATCTGATCGAAGCATCTTGATACTCAAGCCGGTTTGTTTTTCTACTTCTTGTTTATATTCAATGAATTTCTCGAAAGCTTCGCACTTGTGCTTTAATAAAAATACATGACCGAATCTTGAGAAATCGTCAGTGAATGTAACGAAGTATGAAAAACCGCCTCTAGCCTGTGTAGACATTGGCCCACATACATCACTATGTATGAGGCCTTGGAGCTCAGTAGCCCTTTCTCCGTGTCTGGTAAACGGAGTTTTGGTCATTTTACCCTTGATACAAGACTGGCAAGTCGCATAAGATTTATATTCAAAAGAGTTTAAATATCCATCTTTGTGTAACTTGTTTAGTCTTGTTTCGTTAATATGACCAAGTCTACAGTGCCAAAGAAAAGCATCATTTAATTCTGAAAGCTTTCTTTTATTAGTGTTTTGTATACTGAAAACTGTGTGTTGATTTAGGACATATATTCCGTTATTAAGCGTACCATACCCAACCAACATTTGATTCAGGTGAATGTTCATAACATTTTTCTGTAATACAAAATTATATCCTTCATTGTCTAACAAAGAAACGGATATTATATTACAAAGCATACTTGGTACAAAATAACAAGGATTCAAAACCAAAATACATCCAGATGGCAACCCCAAGTGATACTCTCCCACTGCGACTGTATGTACATTTGAACCATTTCCAACGCGGAGAGTATGGTCACCTGTCTTCAAAACTTTGCTATTTCTCAGCCCCTGCATAGAATTGCAAATGTGAGAACCTGAACCGGTATCCAATACCCAGGAAGCAGAGTTTATTGAAAAACAGTTTTCTGTCACAAACGCACCTGAAGCAGAAGCATCCCCATGCTTCTTCTTGAGACTTAAGTACTCCGTGCAGTTGCGCTTCCAATGTCCTGTCTTGTGGCAATGAAAACATTCGCCTTTCTCCGAGTCTCCAGCTTTGGACTTTTCCTTTCCCTTCACATTTTTAACTCCACCCTTAGGATTGGTGGGCTTCTTCTTTTTCTTTCCCTTGGCCTTAGCTTTCGGGCGAGAAGAGGAAGACTGTCCAACAGTCATAACGGGAGTTTTTGCTGATTTCATAGTCCTCTCTGCACTCCTTAACATATTAAGGAGTTCAGGGAGTTCCTTCTCCATGCCGTGCATGTTGAAGTTCACTATGAATTGAGCAAAGGTGGAGGGAAGGGACTGTAGAGTAATATCCGTATATTGTTCATTGTCCATTGTCCATCCAAGGTCCTCAAGCTCTTCTATAAGAGCTATCATCTTCAGAACATGGTCTCCTACTGGTGTGCCAGGGGCCATTCGCATCTGAAACAATTTCTTTGATACTTTGTATCGTAATACGCGGGATTGCTCTCCATACAACTCCTTTGTATGGAGAAATATACCGTGAATGTCCATATCCACGTGCTGCTTTTGATGTGTGTTATCCATCGATGCAAGCGCGAGGCATTTTGCCGTGGCACAGTCAGCGTCCCATGTCTTGCGGACTTCAATGTCCACAACTGAGGATTTTGGACCTGGGACGGACGAGGCTGAAGCCGTGAGGACATATGATACTTTATCATAAGTCAAGGCTATTTACAGATTCCTCAGCCAGTCTTTATAATTGGTCCCATTCAGTTTTTTTTATCTAGTAGAAGCTTGAGTCCAGTCATGGGTATCTGCCATTAAGAGAGAGAAAAGAATACAATCAGCGAAAGCTCTTGCATAGATCAGATTGGTTATTATCTTGTCTAATCGATGTTTTCCACTGCTTTTATCGAGTTTTTCTTTCAAACCTTTAAAAAGAAAAACTAGCCAGGATTAATTACAGTCTACAACTTCGCTAACCGTTCAGCCAGGCCAGTGTCGGTACTTGAGGGAGGTTCCCCGTGCTTTCGCACGGACCTAATTAGAGTAAACCTCATTTTCCTAGAGGCGGAGCCCCGTTAACACCTTTCTAGACACCTAATGAGTTGGCTAATTGTAAACTGTAAAACTCTCCTAGGAGCAACTATTGCCCACAGTAGGATCGGGATCCAACCATCACATGGAAGGTATGCAATCTCATTGCAAATCTCAACTATTGAAATTCCTGATGTGGTTTTTATCCCTAGCACTCGTGACCTTGGCTAAGGTCAACAAATCACGAGTACTAGTCAAGCTCAACCCGTCATTTCTTGATTAATTAGACCCGTTCACATGACCCTTGGCTAAGGTCAACAAAGTCATATGCCCGTCCTAATTAATCTGCAACATATGCATTTGTAGGAAGACATCACTTAGCTACCGTACACTACGCCTTGGCAAAGGTCAACAAACGTAGCACGAATACTAAGTACTCTACTTCCTAAAAAGACGTAGGGTTGCAGATGATTTTTAAGAAAATCATTAACGCTTTGAACTTGATATCGTTGTAGAATCAAATGGTTTTCAAAAGGAGTGGCTTAAGCTCCGCAGTTTTGAAATGTAGCTTTTTCATAAATAGCCGTGTGTTTTTAAATCCGATTCTACAACATCTTTTTAGGTTTATTTTCTTTACATTAATCACATTAATGTAATCCTATCATTTAAGTCCTTAAGCCAATCACAGAAAAGAAACGAAAATAACACGTACGCTTATGCCATCCACATTCGCCGCAATGTTCCGTTATGCACCGTTAGGTTACTTAACTAACGGCATACCGGGACGGGAGTAGCGCGGGTGTAAAACATAAGCAACGTCTACTATATATCATATATATAATATGTCATTCGTCTCAGATATCACAGAAAACAGGCAGCAGAAACATAGATATAATGTGGGATATACTAGGACGTCCGTATTTAGTATTTAGCCAGAATAGAAAATATGGATTCCACAGTCGCGATGAATAGCCAAGCCCACACCCTGGACCCCTACGAGAGCGGCAAGCGACCTTACCAATTCTGGAGTTTAGGAGACCCGGTCTCGACTCCTCGAGATGGCCTCCCACTGAACCCCAGAACACGGTCACCTGTGCTCCCCTCCTTGGGTCCATCCTAATGCGGAAAAGTAAATAATATACAACACTGGTGGCAGCAACCTCAACCTGGAAGTGCCCCAAATAAAAGAATATTACATTACATTTGAATTTACGTGAATGAAAATATAAAACTCTCATCTCACATAAAAAAAACCCGGCTATTCGATCGCAACAATCCTGCACATCATATCTCAGCAACACATAATATCACATATCATCAACGTAAGTAAGTATGCGTATCCCAATTGTCGGTGATGTATAGCAACGAAGACGGCGATATCGAACATACTGCACTTACGGTCACAGAAAAGAAAGTGTAAAACTACAATATTTGGAATCCACATACTCTTTAGACATCATAAATGTGAAATATAACATACTTCGTATTTCATGCCTAAACTATACAAATTCCACATATTGTATCACATTCCAGATAAACAGACAGTATTAAAGTTTTCGAACGAATAATCAAACAGCCAAAATTCCCTAAAGCTCAACACTTGAGCAGAGTTCAAAAACCTGGAGTGTGATACAGTAGTAGCGGTCCAGCCGTAGAAGGGTCAAGCTAACGACTCACATGTGGCACGCCGTACTGCCCCAAACCCTAAGGTTCAAAGGACAGTTCAAGACGGTCACATAATCGAGTTAAGGTTTGTTGTCTTCTAGAGGGTCCACCACAAGACTTGCACGTATCTCCAAAAGATTTAAACCCTATGAAAAGTGACCAAATGATAATCGTTCGAACACTTCAATACTTTCTAGTTTACTCCGAAAAGAAACGAAATGAAAATTCCGATCGAATCGTCGAGTCCAAAACCATCTCCAGAAAATACAGTACTATATTCAGATTAAACATACCTAAAACACTATACAAGCAGTTATAAGAATTACTGTGCTAATTTGAAGCAATGATGCCTCTGTACGGCCGTGGAGCCGCGGCCTAAGCAAGGAATTGCCGCGGTTCCGCGGCGCTTTGTACGGATCAGGGCTTCGAATTTCACTTAGTTTCTTAGTTTTTCCAGCTGTAGTTTTTAAGTATTTTTAATTCTGAAAAATGTCAGATTTTAAAATTTGTCCAGAGAGGGTCTCGAAAAATTGTATTTTGATCCGATCGGGATTTTTAGTTCGTAAAAGTGTCGCCTAATGTTCTAGGTCGGCTTTGATACCAATGTTAGGTTTACCTAGCACCCTATGTAGAGTTTGGAAGCATCACATGTCACAAAGTTCAAGTTTTTATGGTGCTAAACAAGCATACATAGGATCGATCCTAGAAAATTAGGGTTTCAAAATGTTAAAGGCAATAAAGACTAGGGTTTCGAGACTACAATCTTTGTAGCTCCCTTCGCTAGACTCTTTGGCCTCTTGGGTGTTGGAGGAAGGTCCTCTTGAAGTCTTCTTGCGTCCACGACGATCCACCCGAAGCTCCTAGTCCAAGCTTGCAACTTCACTTTTCAAGAGGAGAAATGAAGATAACACTTTACACAAGTGGGCTAAACTTGTGTAGAATGATGTTGTGGTTCTAATTCGCACTTCAAAAACCTTTCTTGATGTGTGCTTTACTCATTATAAGAAAATATATAGCAAAGGAAAAAGGAGGAGGAAGATGATGGCTTTTCTTTTTCAAGAAGAGAAAGGATTAACCTTAGAAAAGAAATGAAAATATATCTATATATATTTATTTATTCTCATCTCAAACCATGGTTAGGATATGAAGATATTATTGTATCATAGTTTAAAACACCTAAGGAAAAATAACCAAGGGTTAAAGAGTGGGTGAGCATGGTAAGATGAAGAAGAGTGTAGAAACAATCCAATAATTAACCCTTTTTCTTTCCTTTCTGTTTCAGTATAAATACAATAATAATCCATATTAAAATCCATGGTGTGAGTCTTATATTGCCATCATATTCCATGTATAAGCAACCAAGAAGGATGATGCATGTATGTATGTGTGTATGCACATCCATATATGAATGAAACTAAAAGAAAGAAAGCATACATGCATGCATACATCCATCATGTACAAGGAAAGGTTTCAAGTGAGAAAACTAATGGTTAAATGATAAATCAACACTTGATTTATCAATCCGGCCATATCACATATGACCCCACCAAAAGCAAGCCCCCCGATCAATATACGGTATCCTATACGTGCATTTTAATCGGGTCCATGAGCATATCGCATACGCGCACCACAACGTTTCGCCAGGACTAGGTAACTCCTTTATGGGACTCTAAGACTCGTCAATACGCCGGCAGTGGATGATGATCATATCAAGCACCCCCAAGCTGCAAGAGGTTAGCTAAACGTAACAGCCACCCGGGGATTGAGCGATGAGAAGAAAACAAGCGAACCTGCTACAACTCCCGTCGAGCCATCCGGCAACACTACAATACAGTCCGGTCTCTTCGTCAGATATGCTGCATATCGAGCCTAGGGATTATCTCGTCGACCCTAATAACTCAATAAGTCGTGCCGGTGAATGGTCTATAACAGATCGAGAAACTACTGATAACACTTATCAGCAAATCTCAGCAGCCCTGGCCAGGGACTTACTAATATAACCAGTCGGGCACAGCACAGCATCAACTCCCAATACCGGGAGAGACGAAACCCCTCCTATCGCTTATCACCTTCGTGTGTCTCGGGACTGTACCCAACGGCCACCTGTTTGCACGACTCAGTAGAGCCGTGGTAGGGTGGCAATCAAAGTACAGTGGGAGAACACACAAGACTCTATGACGATCTCGGGTCTACAGACTAATCTGTACCAGTGTCACCTGAGAACTGCTATTCGACGATAGATATAATTCCATATAGGAGTTCTCGGTGAGTCCGTCCAGTGTACCCAGTCACCACTGAGCACCCGTATATGATCTCGATGTCAAACATCGATGAATGTGGGAACATTCATCGCCCATCGTATGTGTGTGGTATCATATACGCTAGTCTACTCTGGTATATCAATGCCCCGTCTCGATATACCTTCGACTAGGGACATTCCAGGATATGCTTATAGACTACAGATGTCCCACTAGTATGATCTCTATCATAATCAGAGTAGTCAAGCCGATATCCTCAGGGCTTTATCAGCATGTATGAATGAATAAAAGCATGATCAAATCAACATGTCAGATAAAGAAGAACCAGATAGCATACTATCATGTCGAGCAAGAATGCATACTGAATATATATATACATGTATAGATACATCCACTATCATATAATGGCCTCTAGGGCATACATATATCCAACAGGATAGTGGATGATATTTGGAGATGAGTCGATGAGTTTGGGCAATGTGCCATGAGATCGGTGATATGATGTGGTTCGTATTATGAGATACGACATGTGATTTTAGCGGGCCTTTAGACGTGTGTTTTCATACACGCTCATATATATACATGGTATCAGTTGTACAAGACTTAGATTAGTACCCCAGATCATGAGATATGATGATAAGAATACCAGATAATTGATGAGATAATTGTGAAATTCGACCCGTACCCAGATTTGGGATGCCGTACGACGGATTTACGTACGAGCTTTATATTGATGATTGATCCGCACTCTTGACTCGAGTATGTCATGTTATATATTGTATCGTATGTGATACTATTGAGGCGGGATCACCGACTATTATATTTATATATATCGACTAAGATTTTGGTGGTTTCCATACCCTTTCGATTAGCTTGTAGTCAGATCTGTAGTTGCTTAGTAAATGTTAGATTAGACCCGAGTCATACCTATTTCAAAAACTACCGAAACGTGAGTATTTTAAAAACAGGCCAAGGGAATTCTACGGATAGTTTCAAAATACGCATCTTTTTCTAAAAACACCGTAGCCCTTATTTTTCTAAACACCACGATTTGTGCTATTTCAAATGGTATAACTGTATGACATATACATTTTGATGTAGATTTTTCACTGTTGCGTTTATTATTTGATTTCCGCATATTCTTGCTATTCGCATCGTATTTCATGTGTAAATGTGTTTATTGTTATATTAAACCCATGCTGTCAGGACACCAGCACCATTATCGATGATGCATATGTTCCACGTACACCTGCTTGCCGGCTCACACAATTCATAATCGATAATTGCCATGTCACTACACAGTAGGATTGTTGCATCAGGATATGACTCCTTGTATGACATATTGGCGCACAGACATATTGTACACTCATACTTGCGTGCACACACATTGTACACCCATACTTGCTTATATACGTATTTGCACATACATAGATGACTATGGCTTTATTTTGGAGATTTGGGGAACCGCAAGATATATTTTAAAACTGGATTTTTAAAAGAGCGGTTTTCCCCTCGATGTGTGCATACTATTGTTTTATGTTGCATGATATACGGATATGCTTACATTTCTATCATATGTTGCATACAACATGCTTTATGATTTTACGCATTTAGATATGCCGTTTTCATGAGATTTCTGGATTTGAGAGCCGTGGTCATTTTAAAAGAATGTGCATTGTTTGAAAGCCCGGTTTCTCTTGATATGATATTTCAGTGCGTCCACCATGCGTTTTCTCGGTTCTGTGACGTGTGACATGTGAAACCCTATTCGAGGAGCTGGATGAGGCCGATTGCGGGTACATGGTAGGCCCGGTATGGTACCCCGGGGCAAGAAAGGGATGCTGTGTATACAGACGGTGAACCTGGCAGATGGACTACTACCTACCGGTGATAGTATTTAGGCTCGGCGGATACCCGGAGGATACCGACCGGAGTCGAGAGATGATATGGGCCGATCCGGACTGACGGAGCCCATGGGCCGATCCGGACTGACGGAGCCCGATATATGAGGATTTACGTGCCGATGCTGGGCACGGGTTTCATGATGTTTTCGAGTGTCGATACTGGACATTCAGGTTCCATGATTTTGATGTGTCGCGAGGGACACACGTTGATTTTTATCCTCATACTTCCATGCATATACTTTATGATATTTACCTGCATGATGTTTTTTGTCATTGGGTGGCACGTGGACAAGATCCACATATATACAGACATTGATTACATAGTTGGATGATATCCATATATTTTTACTTCAGGATATAGTTGACACTGATTTCATGATGATTAAATTGATCGTACCTCATATTTATGATATGTTGCTACCTGTGGCACTGGCACGAGCACTTGGTACTACACTTATGTATAGATGTTTACCCTTGCCACCTTATCATGCTTCAGACTTATTCATATTGAGGATATATATATTACTGATCGTTTGACCTAGGATGAGTCATACATACAATTTCTTCTCTATGATGCTTTCTAATCACGAGTTGGCAACTCACCCCCGTTGTGCCACAGTTCTTGTAGGTTTTGCCGTACGAGTTTTGTTACGGCTTTGCTGGCACACTGCTTCCTTTCTGGGTGATTGCTTTGGTAGGTGGGTTCACTCGTATCGTGACCACCCTTGTATTTATTTTAATCAGTTGTATCTAGTAATTCCATTAACCAAACTTGTATATTTATTCAAACTAAGAGGCCAGTTGTTTATTTTTCGACCTTAGAGTCGCGCGTTGTATTATTATGGATTTCTTTTTGTTTGAGTTTCCTTTTGAGTTTTGATCCTCGCCCTTCGGCGTTTTATATTATATTGCTTACGTGGTTGTGACCGTCGATTGACGAAGAGCTAGCTCCTGCATAGGGATGCCTTTTATCATTATGCTTATATTATTCTTATTGTACCCCGTTTGGGGCCAGTATTTACAAGGAAACTCTGCCGAAATTTTCAGAAAAGACTTGAGGATTTACAAATGCGTATTCGGCTTACTTATTTAAAAACCTTGTTTTTAAAAACATGTTTTCCTCACTTCTTTAAAACTAGTTTTCCTTCGTTTATTATTTAAAATGGTTTTAGATTTCTGGGATTTTGGCTTACTTGAATTAGATGAGGTCCTATAGACTTCATATGATTCAAGGGCCAGTCACGTGCTATTTTGGGTCATGACAAAGTTGGTATGAGAGCGCTAGGTTAACCTTGATTCGAGTCTAAGTTTGACTATGCGGAGCCTAGAGCGTTTTTATATATTCGGAACTTAGGCTTGACCTTACGGAGCTTAGACTTAGTCGAGGGGGTATTATACCCAAACTTTCGTCGCATAGGTTGATCTTGGTTGATGGAGTAGGTGACTTAAGAAGAGTGACGTACCATGTGTATGTTCCGCGGCATACTTACGATACGCCACTCCGCTAAAGGAGCCTTAGGATGTACATTTCCTTGCACAGTATTATATTCATTCCTATGATCTATCCTCATCAATACTCGGTTATGATTTTCCTGCCACGATTATACGGGCAGAGAGAGCTACGGCTAGAGTTGCGGTCAACATGAGCTCGTCATGGATGAGGACTGATCAGGGCGTGATTCCAGGGAGATACGATTTGCATAGAAAGGCGTCGTGTTATTGTGTTTTCGCGCCATGAGCGTTTGACGGATCGCTTTTACGAGATTTCTCAGACGTGCAGATCAGCACCAGAGGATTGAGCCACTGATAGAGGCCAGCCAGAATGTGATGACCATTGATGTATCGCTTATTCATGATGATTGAGGCACTCTTCAGCGTGCAGACGAATGAGCCAGTTGTTGCTGCGAACGACGAGATATCGCCCAGATGTTGGAGCTACTGCAGCATGAGTATACACTTAGAGATATGATGGAAGGTCGCTAGTCACCCGAGGGTGAATGACTAGGACATGTGGTTAGTTCGCTTACCCGATGCGAGGTCATCAGATAGATTGATTCTAGCTAGAGACAACTTCATGCAGGTACGTTGAGAGTCGATAGCGACGATCGAATGTCAGAAACCCATTTTCTAAGTTTAAAGTATTCGGAAAGACATGCGAGTAATGCTATGGATCCTCTAGAAGAATGAAACCCTAACTCGACGTAATGACCATGGAACGCCTTTGAACCTTAGGGTTTGCGGCAGTTTAGCGGTGCCATTTGTGAGGCTTGGGTTTGCCCTTCTACGGTTGGTCCACAGGTACTGTGGTATGTACTCGATACTATTAAAATGTACCCAAGATGTTGAGCTCTTGGGGGACTATGAGGTTTTGACGAATCGATCGAATAGTTCGACATCTTTCGGATACATGTGATAGGATGCATTGCTTGGGAGACTCCAGATACGAGTATAGCCGTTGGAGCACAGTCCATGCAGCCACGAAGAGACAAGTCCGAAGCAGTCGATATTTGAGAAAAGTGGAGTAAGTAGTTCATACGAGATCTTGATGAGATAACGTTCCACTCCGCCGACATCAGAGATGTGATACGCATGCAGAGGCGTTGATTTTGATATATCTTCCGGAAGGAGTCGCGATGAGAATGCAGCCGTTCCGGAATAAGAAACAGATATAGTAAAGGGTGATAACCTCTGGGCAGTTCGGCAGAAACGAGATTGAGAGAGACCTCGACAAGACCTTTCTGGAATACTATGAAAGAAGACTTGGACCTAGGAGCGGTCATATTACGCACACCCAGCAGGACAGAGTTCGGCATCGTCGATGAGATAGTTGGCCAGAGATCTGTAGAGGATGTGCCAGAGCGGGACTGTTTCCGCCGTCATTCTATTGGGCCGTTGAGCCGAGGAGCTATATATCTAGCAATGCACAGTGAGAGACAGAGCCTAAAAGCACCAGGCGCCAGATTATGAACAGGAGGCAAGTAGATATCTTGCTCTGCTAGCATTAGATGCATCGACACCTTCTCGACTTTGAAGGAGGAAATATCGACGACGGTATTTTTGATTTGTGATTGGGTGATTCGATTATCACGTATCCGTCACCTTAGATTGCGGTATTTCGATATTTCGGTATTTTGGGCAATCTATTAGCATGATTTAGCCTTGATGGCGGAGTTTCAAGATATTTTTTTTCGTGCACCATGGTTGCACCTACTGGGTATTCATATTTTGTGCATAGTTATTACCCTCGAGATATGCCTTATACACCGTTGTGTTGATTTATGATTTGTGTACAGTGATTGCACTTGACATCGTTTTCTGCGTTGGTCGCACATGTTTATGATTTCATGGATTTCATACGGTTGGGTTGATTTTGTGCACATGGTATGCACACGATATGGTTTTTGCACTCGGCATAGCTTATATGTACTGGTAGTGCATTGATATGTGTTTTGTGCACGCAGTTGCATACGTTTATGATTTTCACACCTTGGTACACTCGGTGTTGCTATTACGCATTTGAGTTATTGTTTGGTATTTTGTGCACTGGATGCACTGGATTAGTATTTTGTGCACAGGATGCATTATATTGGTATTTTGTGCACTGGATGCACTGGATTTGTATTTTATGCATAGGATGCACGGTATTTGTATTTCTTACACAAGATGCACCGGATTTATATTTCGTGCATTTGTCGCACCAGATTTACGTTTCGTGCGTTTGTCGCACCAGATTTATGTTTCGTGCGTTTGTCGTACCAGATTTATATTTCGTGCCTTTGTCGCACCGGATTTATATTTCGTGCGTTTATTGCACTGGGTTTACATTTTGTGCACCACGGTTGCACCTGACTTCGGTTTGATGTCATTCAATATGTTGATTTTGATTTCATGCCTATGTTATGCATGTGATTTGATTTATGCTTTCGGCATAGCTTTCATGCACTTTTAGTGCTTTGACTTGATTTGTGCACGCTGATGCATAATGTTGTGAGATTATATACCGCGGTATACCTGATTTGGATTGAGCTGTATTGTATACCGCCGATTTCGATTCTGATATTGATGTTGATTTCGTGCACTCCGTGCATTTGATTTGGATTCTTGCGCATATTTGGCACGCTTGGATTGGATTTTGCGCATGTTCGGCGCTTGTTATGGATTTCGTGATTTCATGCAAGTTGGATGCACATGATTCAGATTTTATTCGTGTATGATGGATGCATCCGATTTGGATCTTCGCGCGTGTTGAGCGCATATTTTGAGATGCGATTTTGGTGCACACCAGATGCACAAAAGCGAGATTCTTCGTGCATATCAGATGCACCTGATATTTGTTGTCAGGTACACCCGTTGCCTTTGACAGGTGTTCGTGCACGCCCGTTGCACTTAGATTTTGTTTCTGTGCACATGTATGGCACATATACGGACCTTGATTTTCGTGCGCACCAGACGCACGTATCATTCATATGCATATTTTGGGATTTATTCTTATGGAGCAGTACGTTTTTATGATATTTGCTATTTGTTTTCGTACTGAGCTGGACTAGTCAGAGGACAGTACCTGGGTATATTTGCATGTATTGATAGTTATCGAAGGGATTTCCAAAAAGAGAGCTATAGTCTCAATATTACCTACGTGTCTGATACGACCCGAAATGTTTAAAATAAGAAAACCCTTCTAAATTGTTTTTAAACGGCGGAACATACATATTAAACAAAAGATATATATACATATATGGTTATTTTCATACAATAGACGTCTTCCACTATGCAGTGTTATGCGCATCGCACAGCGACTTAAAAAGGTTTGGCATGCATTTTCTTCAGATATCTACATGTATAAATTTGATGTTTACATGTATAGTTCTGATTTATATCATATTGGTCTTCATATTAGATTTGACATTTGTGTCTTCATCATGAATCTGATGATTGCGAGATGCTCGACGGAGTTTTTATTTTGAGTTATCTGCTCATTGTTCATGCGTATGCATTGCGCTATGATGCGTTTTATTTATTGATGATTTCGGAACCCCGACGTCTTGGAATTTTTACTGAAATGTTTTAGTATTTGAGAGCATTAAATTTAAATTCGGGTATCGAATTTCTTTAAGGGGGGAAGATTGTAACATTTAAAAAAAATATTATTTTTGGGAATTTTTATAATTAAATAATAAAATATTGAATATTTTAATAAGGCGGTATAATTAAATACGGATAAATTAGGAAAAAATTTGGAAAATTATGGAAATTACTAAAAGAGGGTGTTTTATGTGAATTATGTAAATTTTAAGTTTTTATGATTAACTATACACTAATTTTATGCTAATCGCGATTAAAAATCGCTAGTCGGGCTTTAAACGTGTTTTGTGCATATGACATGCACATGTCATTTTTAACACTTGTTACATTTTTCTTAATGATTCATGCATGTCTATTTGTTTTAGGTTTACTATTGAGGAGAGAAGAAAAGAAAAGAAAAGAAAAGGGAATATGAATAAGATAATGAGGGATAGGCATGAGAGAGAGTCGGAGAGGGTGAGAGTTTAGTTGACTTGGCCATTCTTTCCTCCATCATTTTCCTTCATCATTTCCCTCCTTCTTCAGCCCATGGCAGCACCCTCTCCTCCACCATCTTCATCCTTTACAAAAAACCATCAAACAACCTCAAAACCTCATCTCCTTTTCACAAAAATTGTGCACAAGCTCACAAGCTACACTTTGGAACAAGAAAGTTTGCATTTTGGCGCTGTAAAGGATTCGTGAGTGTCAAATGAGGTAATCCCATCACAATTAGTGTAGTATTTCATTTGCTTTTTCATCTCTTCAAGTTTAAAATCGATTTGGCGAAGTTTAGTGGACTTTGGAGATTACTAGAAAGGGGTTAGGGTTTTCTTGAGTTGGGATTATGTTATTGAACCATATTAGTGACCTTAAACCTCCCAATTTGTCAAAAACCCACACCAAACACATATACAACACCTGAAACCCAAAACAAAACTTTTAATGTCGGGTTTTGTGAGGTATTGGAGTGTGCAGGAAAATCTGGAATGACCTGGGGTATTTAAGACTAGCAAACAAATTTAGGGACCTAATTAAAGCACTACGAGACCACCCAGGAAAAACGAACCAAATCCCACACCCCCAACCGAGCTCGCCGGAATTTCATAGGTAGGGGCCGGCCACACTGAAGAGTTGTGTGGCCAGGTTGCTTCTGTAGGTCATATACCCTATATACATCACCCTACTGTTGTTTGCTTACCAAGTTTTCACCTTATACAAAATCTGGGACCACTTCCTTAAGTTGCTGTTTTGATTCGAGTTATGGTTTTGCGTATTTTAAATTCTGGATTTTAGTGTTTGTGTTTTATCTCGATCACTTGACGTTTGTACGTCTATATCGAGTGATATCGGGTTGTTTTGCGAAGGCAAACCATAGGTTTTGACCTATGTGAGTTCCGCGTGTCGTTTTGGTTTCGATTTGGTTTTTAATGCGATACGATACGCTATAATGTGTAGGTACCCTTACGAAGACTTCGAGACGACAAGCAAGGGCGTGGCGACGTCGGCATCGGCAAGCGAAGGTCAAGGTGAGTAGATTATATCTACAGGGGAAGTCGGGTGGATGGCGTATATCACCCCAGCAGTTCATAGTATAGCTTATATATTTATGGTTATATATATGTTTATGTTACGTGGGCGATTATCAAGATAGGATTTGTGTTTATGGTTTAGTTTAGGGTAGTTAGAAGTAACTTAGTTTAGCTTCTTAGTCACGAACCCTGGAATGAGGTTTACACCCACACGCACACACATGCTTACTTTGTTATACTTATGCGTACATGGGGACACGTATATATACACACACACATAGGTATGGGACTAGGTATATATATATGCGTATACTTATACTTGGATGATGAGGATAGTGGATGATATTTGGAGATGAGTCGATGAGTTTGGGCATGGTGCCATTGGATCGGTGATATGATGTGGTTCGTATTATGAGATACGACATGAGATTTTAGCGGGCTTTTGGACGTATGTTTTCATACACGCATGTATATATATATATAGATGGTATCATTTGTACTAAACATAGATCAGTACCCCAGATCATGAGATATGATGATATGGATACCAGATAATTGATGAGTTAAATATGAGATTCGACCCGTACCCAGATTTGGGATGCCGTACGACGGATTTACGCACGAGCTTTATATTGATGATTGATCCGCACTCTTGACTCGAGGATGTCATGTTATATATTGTATCGTATGTGATACTATTGAGGCAGGATCACCGACTATTATATTTATATACATCGACTCAGATTTAGGCGGTTTTCATACCCTTTCGATTAGCTTGTAGTCAGATCTGTAGATGCTTAGTAGATGTTGGACTAGACCCGAGTGATACCTATTTAAAAAACTACCGAATCGTGATTATTTTAAAAACAGGCCAAGGGAATTCTACGGATATTTTCAAAAGACGCATCTTTTTTCGAAAACACCGTAGTCCTTATTTTTCTAAACACTGCGATTCGTGGTATTTCAAATGGCATAACTGTATGACATATACATTTCGATGTAGATTTTTCTCTGTTGCGTTTATTATTTGATTTATGCATATTCTTGCTATTCGCATCGCATTTTATGTGTAAATGTGTTTATTGTTATATTAAACTCATGCTGTCAGGTCACCAGCATCATTATCGATGATGCATATGTTCCACGTATACCTGCTTGCCGGCTTACACACTTCATCATCGATAATTGTCATGTCACTACACAGTTGGATTGTTGCATCAGGATATGACTCCTTGTATAACATATTGGCGCACAGACATATTGTACACTCATACTTGCGTGCACACACATTGTACACCCATACTTGCTTACATACGTATTTGCACATACATAGATGACTCTGGCTTTATTTTGGAGATTTGGGTAACCGCATGATATATTTTAAAACTGGATTCATTTAAAAGAGCGGTTTTTCCCTCGATGTGTGCATACTACTGTTTTATGTTGCATGATATACATATATGCTTGTTAGTGTATATGCCTTAGAGGCCATTACTGTATCATACTAGTTTGTATATTACTTAATGGAAGCTTGGGAGATTCATCTTTGTATAGACAATCTTGCTCAAAATAGTAGTATGCTACTTGGTTTGTGTAGGGTTCCTAGGCACTCTCAAGAGGTCTCACAGGGCATCAACCATGCCAATTTCGAAAATTATGGTGCCGAGAAACCCTAGTGTACGGATCGTTGGCTAGATTTCTAGGCGAAAAGTAAACTAGTTAACACTTAACTAAGAGATACGGAAATACAACCTTTGTAGATCCGGTTCTCCACCTCCATAGCTCCGCAATGAAGTCTCCTCGCTGTCCATAACAAGTCCCGGGCTCTAGCGTCGGCTTCATCGGAGAATGGACGGGCTAGGTCATCGATGTCCATGCCGAAGATGATCTACGTCGAGGCATCGCTAAATCAAGCTCCGACTTCACCAAGTCAAGAAACTTGTGAAGAAAACACACTCTACTACTTGGCAAGAGGTAGAGGATGAAGAAATAGGAAGTGGGTAGACTTTAGATTTGGATTTCAGACTCTTTTTCATCACTTGCCATTGATGGAGGCAAGCTTTCTTCACTTGAAGAAATGAAGAAGAAGAAGGTAAATGTTATGATAAGTAATTAGAAAATATAAAATAAAAGAATACTTATCATAATCTTTAACCATGGTAATGTGTAGAGAATCAATCATGCTTAAAGGAATGGTTAGGGTCAAGCTAGAGACAAAATGGTCACTTAGTCAAAGTGTTCATGAAGCTTCATGAAAACAACAAAGAAAGCCACCATTTAATCTTTATGCAAATCATTTTCCAAAAAGAACAAATAGATAAATAAATGAATAAGGAAATAGTAAACCCTAACCATTTCATTAACCAAGGTTTAATTCTTTACACTTAACCAAAAGGCATGTATCATCAAACATGATACAAGCAAGTGCACAAAATCATATCGCATATGCAATGCGCACATCCGAGTGAGAAAATCCATTTAAAGTGAACCGATACTAGTTAATGCAAAGTAATATATCAAATATATAATTATGCATTAAATAATTAAATCAACACTTGATTCAATGATCCGGTCATGTCGCACACAACCGACTAGTATACAATGTATCGGCTTATCGAATCAATCCTTGATTCGATAACTAGGTTATATCGCATACAACCATTCGACACATTCATCGCGAGAATGGAATACGGTATCACATACACGTATTATTCTCGGTCCCGCACATATCTCATATGCGCTCCTATTTCGTTTCGCTTGAGCCAGGAAACCTCTGTGTAGGACTCTAAAGACTCGTCAATACGCCGGCAGCAGGTGATGATCATATCAAGCACCCACAAGCCGCAAGCGGTCTGCTAAATGTAACGGCCACCCGGGTATTGAGCGATCTGAAGATCGACGAGCAAGCCCGCTCACACTCCAGTGAATCCAACCAGTAACACTACCGTACAGTCCGGTCTGATCGTCTGATATGTCGCATATCTCGCCTAGGGGTGGTAAACGTCAGACCCCAATAGCTCGATAAGTCGTGTCGATATGAGGTCTATAACAATTCGAGAAACTACTCGTAACACTTACCAGTAAATCTCAGCAACCCTGGCCAGGGATTTCCTGTTATAGCCAATCGAACACAGCGCAACATCAACTCCCTATACCGGGAGAGACGAATCCCCTCCTATCGCTCATTGCCTCCATGTGATTCGGGACTGTACCCAAAAACCACCGTTTTGCACGCCCTCTTGGACGTGGTAAGATGGAAATCAAAGCACAGTGGGAACCACACAAGACTCTATGACGATCTCGGGTCAACAGACTACTCTGTACCAGTGTCACCAGAGAACTGCCATCTGACGTGAGGTATAATACCATCTGGGAGTTCTCGGCGAGTCCGTCCAGTGTACCCAGTCTCTACTGAGCACCCGTATATCATCTCTGATGTCAAACACCAATGGATATGGGATCATCCATCGCCCATCTGTATGGGTCGAGAAGGTATACGCTAGTCTACTCTGGTATATCGATGCCCCGTCTCGATACACCCTCGACTAGGGACTTTGAAGGATGTACTTATGGACTACCATGTCCCCACTAGTATGATCCGCATCATAGTCCAGGTAGTCAAGCACACATCCTAAAGGCTTTACAAACATGTAACAGAGAGACAATCAGTATACACATTAAGGTAAAGTTCAACCAGATAGCATACTATCATGTCGAGCAAGAAAGTCCTCCCTATATATGTCCCAGCATCCACTACAATATACATCCTATGTACAGTAATGGCCTCTAGGGCATACATATAACTAACAATCTCCCACTTGCACTAGGGCCATCTGTAGCAGTGGTTGTAGTATCTCATACTCAACCATCCCATAAAAATCTCTCTCTGGGAACAGGCCTTTGTGAGTGGATCCGCTGTGTTGTCCTCTGAATCTACTCTCCTAACCTCGATCACCCTGGAGATCAACTATCTCCATGATCAGGCGTTGCTGCCTTAGAATAAGTCTGGATCACTGATGGGACCGGTGTTCCTCGGCATGAGCCACAACTCCATTGTCTCACAATGGTAGGAACGTAGTTCATCTCATGAACTAATATACACCCAAACATCCTCTTTGGTAGCATCTTAAGTAGCGATGTATCCTGCCTTTATCGTCTAGTATGTCACGGTATCTAGCTTGGAACTCTTCCAACATACCGTCCCTTTACTGAGGGTAAAGACAATGCCTGCGACTGACATTCAGTCGTCTTTGTCACCCTGGAACCCTTCCAGTGATTCTCCCCAGGATCAACTGATACCATCTCACTACAGCTAGTGAGTATCCTAACATCCATTTAGATCTATCTCATAGATCCAAAACTCAGGATTTAGCAGGTATCATCATGATCCTATGTGGAGAATCATTATGATATGCGGAGATTGATCGAGCGTAGCATAGGAAACTCCTTCCCTATCAGGAGTATGTCATCCACGTACTCTACGAGGATCATCACCATACTCCCTACTACCTTTTTGTATATACAAGGTTCATCTACCATTTTGATGATGTCAAACTGTTTGACTAATCCATCAAAACAGATGTTCCAACTCCGCGATGCCTGCTTTATCCTATAAAGCATCTTGCACACGTTTTCGCTGCTCCCACTGTCTACGAAGCCCTCTGGCTATGTACTTATAGACGCTCTCTTCCAAAATATCATTTAGAAAAGCAGTCATGACACCCAACCACCAGATATCGTAGTCATGGTATGTAGCCGTGGTAAGTAGGATCTGGATGGACTTAAGCATAGATACTTGAAAAGGTTTCATCATTATCCACGCCTGGTTGATGACGAAAACCTTTAACAAGTCTAGCTTTGAAAGTCTCAACTTTTCCATGTACACCAAGTAATCTTCTCAAGATATACTTGCTCCTGATGGGGATTTAACCCTTCAGATATAGCAACCAAAGTCCATACTTTGTTGGTGTATAAGGATTCCATCTCAGATCACTAAGCATCCAGCCATTCTTACAGAGTCTTACTCCAGATGGCCAGCTCGAAACTAGTTGGGTCATCATCTCATGATGCAATCCTCGCTCCCACTGTCATAGAGAAACCGAAGTATCTCTCAGGTGGGTGAGGAACCCTACTAGATTGGCGGAGAGGCTGAGGTTCATTGGAATCTACTGAATCCTTTGGCTCTATCAAATCATCTGCTGTAGTTTGTATAGCTGGAACCTTTCGAGTTCTACATTACAGATCTTGCCTCGAGCTTGTCCGGATTATGCTTTTAGACACAGGCCGGACAACCCCAAATCTTAATCAACTTAAGAGATGGGCTCTTCCCTTATCATATCAAATATGAAGTGGTAGGCAACGGATTTGATTTGAACCCTATTCAATAGGTATGCATCTTCTCAAGTGCATAACTCCCCAAAAGGAAAAAGGTAACTCAGTATTACTCATCATAGAGCACACCTTATCACATAGGGTGTAATTGCTCCACCCCGATATACCATCGTGCTATGGTGTATACGGAGGAGTAATGCTGAGAGAGAATCTCATTCTCCTTTAGAATAATCCAGGAATTCCGTGCTCAAGTATTCTCCTCCTTGATCTCATCAAAGGACATAACACTTTTACCCGTATTGGTTCTTTACTTCTAACTTATATTCTGTGAATATCTCAAAAGGCTCGGACTCATGTTTCAACAGGAACATATGTCTAAATCTTGAGAGATTATCAGAGAATGTAATGAAGTACAAAGAACCAGTCCTGGCATGTGTAGACAGGGGACCTTACATACACCAACATGTATCATCCCAAGAGTTTACTAACTCTTTCTCTGTTTCCAATAAACAGAGCTGTGGTCATCTTATCTTTGTGACATGACTGGCGAGTTTCACAAGATGTAAATTCAAACAGATTTAAATATGCATCTAAATGTAACTTCAGCTAGTCAGGTCGCATTGATATGACCTAGTCTACAATACCTCAAGAAGAATTTGTTCATTTCTGAACTCTTCCTCTTGTGTGTGTTCTGTATACTAAGAACTGTAGTTTGATTTAGAACATCAATGCTTTTAGATAACGTGCCTGATCCGATCAACTTTTGATATAGGAAATGTTCAAAACATTATCCAACAATACAAAATTTTATCATTTCTTTACTGATAAAGAGACTGATATGATTTTGTATATCAGGTTCGGTATCTAATAACATTCGTTTAGAATCAATGTATAGGTAATACAGGGTGACAGTGACCAACATACTTGGCTGCAACTCTTGCCCCGTTTTCTGTCTCATGAAACTTATCACCCGTTCTCAGTTCTCTACCTATCTGTAGCCCATGTAACATATTACATATGCGGGATCCTGATCTGGTATCATATACCCAGGGCGTAAAGAATAGAGAAACAGTTCTGTATAAAGAACACACCCGAAGATGATGCATCAGCATGCACTCTCTTCGTTTGGGCGGCACGGGAAATCTGGTATTCCCCAATTTCCTGCTCTGTCTTATAACAATTATAAGTTGGAGCGGGACCAACGTTCCCCAGCTCAGTATAACAAGCGGGTTCGGTCAAATATCCGTATTATTATCTTGATTAAGGCGTGATATGGTCGCTACCTGGAGAGAGAGAGAAGAAAACACTCAGCGTGCGCTCTTGCAAGAATAGATTGGTTTTTATTTTATCTAATCAGGATGGCTCCCACTGCTTTTTATCAAATCTTCCTTCAAACCCTAAAAGGAAAGACTAGCCGGGATTAATTACACACTACAAGTTCGCCAATCTTTCAGCCAGGCCAGTGTCGGTACTTTGAGGGAGGTCCCCCGTGCTTTCGCACGAACCTAATTAATGTAAACCTCGTTTTCCCAGAGGCGTAACCTCGTTAACACCTTTCTAGACACCTACTTGATCGGCTAATTGTAATATGTAAAACTCTCCCAGGAGTAACAATTACTCGCAGCGGGTATCGGGATCCAACTATCTCATAGAAGGTATGCAATCTCATTGCAAATTTCAACAATTGAAATTCCCGATAAATATTTTGCCCCTAACGTGCTATGACCTTGACGAAAGCCAACAAACCATAGCCCGCTAGTCAAGTTCAACCCGTACATTTCTTGATCGAATTAAACCCACCCGCACGACCCTTGACGAAAGCCAACAAAGCCGCACGACTACCCTAATCCAATCGCATCTTATGCTGGCAGATAAGCAGCATATAGCTACCGCACACTGCACCTTGACGAAAGCCAACAAATGCAGCACGAATTTTATATACAACTTATCTGAAATGACGGAGGGCTACGACAGGTTTTTCTGAAAACCTATTGCGTAATGAACTTGATATCGTTGTAGAATCAAATGATTTTAAAAAATGGAGTGCTTTTGAGGCTTTTCTAGTTTTGCTAAAGGAGTCACTCCCGGTGAAGGGATCGTCGGTCCTTTCCTCGTCGAATGAGGTGCGGGATATATCATATATATCACTGTGCAAAGCAAAAACTCTTAAAAGCAATCAAAAGACAAACCGAGTGTGTAGCATCTGCCAGTTATTGCTAAAGGAGTCACTCCCGGTGAAGGGATCTCGGTCCTTTCCTCATCGAATAAGGTGCAGGATATATCATATATACCTCTGTGCAAAGCAAGAACTGTAGCTACCTGTTTTATTTTGAAATTCGATTCTACAACATCTTAGGTTTATTTTATTTCATTAATCATATTAATGAAGTCCCATCATTTAAGTACCTAATCATCACAGATAAATACGACGTACACTTATGCCATCCGCATTCGCCTCGATGTCCCCTCGTGCACCGTTAGGTTAGGTAACTAACGGCAGAGCAGGGCAGGGCTAGCACGGGTGTAAAACATAAGTAACGTCTATACAATATATCATATATACTATATACTGTATCTATCACAGAACATCACATGATCACATCACAGATATCGCAGCAGAAGAAACATATGAAATATTGGATATACTAGGACGTCCGTGTTTTCAATACGAGCCAGTATAAAACACGGATTCCATGGTCGCGATGAATAGCCAAACCCACACCCTTAGACCCCTACGAGAGCGGCAAGCAACCCTACCAATTCTAGAGTTAGGAGACCCGGACTCGACTCCTCGAGTTGGTCTCCCACTGGACTCCAGAACCCGGTTACTTGTGCTCCCCTCCTTGGGTCTATCCTAGTGCGGAAAAGTAAATAATATACAAAGGGTGACATCTTCCGCAACCTGGAAGTGCCCCAATAAAAGAATATTACATACAAGTTTTTACATGAATGAAAATGAAAAACACTCATCTCACATAAAAAAAACCCGGCTATTCGAACACGACGATCCAATATAACATATCCAGCAACACATAACATCACATGTCATCAACGTAAGTAAACATGCGCATCCCAATTGTCGTTGATATATAGCAACGAAACCGGCGATATCACATATTACACTTATGGTCACAGAAAAGAAAGTGTAAAACTACAACAGTTGGAATCCGCAACCACCTCAGACATCGCATGCCTGACCAAATGAATTCCTTAGACATCGCATGCCTAACAATTATAAACCCTGCATTTTAGTCTCAAAATCGAAAACACTTTTCAATATCAAGTCGGGCAATTCAACAAGATTCCCGACATCCTGATCGAATGCTCGTCGCAAACTTTAGTAGACGGCCGCACCCCCAATACCGTCTACGAAGTGCACCAAGGCGGAACACCGCTGCCGCGAGCACCCGGACGGATGCTTTCGGCGACGGGTTCTCCTACAGTCACTTGGTCGGGGCTATGGAGTGAGGCTGTCTATTAAGTTTACCCGGCGAGTATCCGCGTACGCTACGTGATTGCGACGGACTTTTGATCGCATCAAAATTCCGTGGCAACCGATCAAGTGAGACTAAAGTGCTATGTTTATAACATTCATTCAGTTATCTCATAACTACTTGTGAATTCCAATTATTGTATCCCATTCCAGATAAATAGAAAATGTTAAACTTTTCGATCGAACAGTCAAACACCCAAGTTTTCCCGATACAGCTCAACACATGAAATAAGTCTAACAACATTCAGTTCGTGCCCCAGTACCAACGGTCCAGCCGTAGAAGGGTCAATCCAACGCCTCACATGTGGCACGCCGTACTGCCCCAAACCCTAAGGTTCAAAGGGCAGTTCAAGACGGTCACATAATCGAGTTAAGGTTTGTTGTCTTCTAGAGGGTCCATCGCGTTACTTGCACTACTTAGAACGTCGTTAAACTACGGAAAAATCCAACACTTGGAAATTTCCCGACAGGGGAAATGTTGGGTATTTATATCCGGTCGAACTTTTTAACATATTCTAAAATTTATCCGGAAAGCCAAATAGACAAAATCTGATACTCCGATCGAAACACCGAATCCCCAAAACAACCCCAGAAAATTCAACTCTTGAATAAATATTAAAAATTCCCAGAAAACTCATCTCTTTGAACTAGGAATTACTGTGCAAAGGAACAGGGCCAACGTTATCAAGGGGCCGCGGAACCGCCGCAGAAGCCATGCTTCTGCCGCGAAATTTACTGTTCATGAAATAATTTTTGCATCGTTATTCTTAGATTTCCCTGCTGAATTTTTTAGTAATTTTTAATTTGGAAAAATCCACGTTTTTGGAAAAAGGACAGAGAGCATTTTTGGTGTTGGGTTTCGGGTTCGTTCGGGCTTCAAATTGCGTCTAGACTTCGCCTAAGGCTCTAGCTAGGCTCTGATACCACTGTAGGGTTCCTAGGCACTCTCAAGAGGTCTCACAGGGCATCAACCATGCCAATTTCGAAAATTATGGTGCCGAGAAACCCTAGTGTACGGATCGTTGGCTAGATTTCTAGGCGAAAAGTAAACTAGTTAACACTTAACTAAGAGATACGGAAATACAACCTTTGTAGATCCGGTTCTCCACCTCCATAGCTCCGCAATGAAGTCTCCTCGCTGTCCATAACAAGTCCCGGGCTCTAGCGTCGGCTTCATCGGAGAATGGACGGGCTAGGTCATCGATGTCCATGCCGAAGATGATCTACGTCGAGGCATCGCTAAATCAAGCTCCGACTTCACCAAGTCAAGAAACTTGTGAAGAAAACACACTCTACTACTTGGCAAGAGGTAGAGGATGAAGAAATAGGAAGTGGGTAGACTTTAGATTTGGATTTCAGACTCTTTTTCATCACTTGCCATTGATGGAGGCAAGCTTTCTTCACTTGAAGAAATGAAGAAGAAGAAGGTAAATGTTATGATAAGTAATTAGAAAATATAAAATAAAAGAATACTTATCATAATCTTTAACCATGGTAATGTGTAGAGAATCAATCATGCTTAAAGGAATGGTTAGGGTCAAGCTAGAGACAAAATGGTCACTTAGTCAAAGTGTTCATGAAGCTTCATGAAAACAACAAAGAAAGCCACCATTTAATCTTTATGCAAATCATTTTCCAAAAAGAACAAATAGATAAATAAATGAATAAGGAAATAGTAAACCCTAACCATTTCATTAACCAAGGTTTAATTCTTTACACTTAACCAAAAGGCATGTATCATCAAACATGATACAAGCAAGTGCACAAAATCATATCGCATATGCAATGCGCACATCCGAGTGAGAAAATCCATTTAAAGTGAACCGATACTAGTTAATGCAAAGTAATATATCAAATATATAATTATGCATTAAATAATTAAATCAACACTTGATTCAATGATCCAGTCATGTTGCACACAACCGACTAGTATACAATGTATCGGCTTATCGAATCAATCCTTGATTCGATAACTAGGTTATATCGCATACAACCATTCGACACATTCATCGCGAGAATGGAATACGGTATCATATACACGTATTATTCTCGGTCCCGCACATATCTCATATGCGCTCCTATTTCGTTTCGCTTGAGCCAGGAAACCTCTGTGTAGGACACTAAAGACTCGTCAATACGCCGGCAGCAGGTGATGATCATATCAAGAACCCACAAGCCGCAAGCGGTCTGCTAAACGTAACGGCCACCCGGGTATTGAGCGATCTGAAGATCGACGAGCAAGCCCGCTCACACTCCAGTGAATCCAACCAGTAACACTACCGTACAGTCCGGTCTGATCGTCTGATATGTCGCATATCTCGCCTAGGGGTGGTAAACGTCAGACCCCAATAGCACGATAAGTCGTGTCGATATGAGGTCTATAACAATTCGAGAAACTACTGGTAACACTTACCAGTAAATCTCAGCAACCCTGGCCAGGGATTTCCTGTTATAGCCAATCGAACACAGCGCAACATCAACTCCCTATACCGGGAGAGACGAATCCCCTCCTATCGCTCATTGCCTCCATATGATTCGGGACTGTACCCAAAAACCACCGTTTTGCACGCCCTCTTGGACGTGGTAAGATGGAAATCAAAGCACAGTGGGAACCACACAAGACTCTATGACGATCTCGGGTCAACAGACTACTCTGTACCAGTGTCACCAGAGAACTGCCATCTGACGTGAGGTATAATACCATCTGGGAGTTCTCGGCGAGTCCGTCCAGTGTACCCAGTCTCTACTGAGCACCCGTATATCATCTCTGATGTCAAACACCAATGGATATGGGATCATCCATCGCCCATCTGTATGGGTCGAGAAGGTATACGCTAGTCTACTCTGGTATATCGATGCCCCGTCTCGATACACCCTCGACTAGGGACTTTGAAGGATGTACTTATGGACTACCATGTCCCCACTAGTATGATCCGCATCATAGTCCAGGTAGTCAAGCACACATCCTAAGGGCTTTACCAACATGTAACAGAGAGACAATCAGTATACACATTAAGGTAAAGTTCAACCAGATAGCATACTATCATGTCGAGCAAGAAAGTCATCCCTATATATGTCCCAGCATCCACTACAATATACATCCTATGTACAGTAATGGCCTCTAGGGCATACATATAACTAACAGTTTGTTTCTACTTCAATATGTGCATGTGTTTCTTTAAGCATATTGCTTATACATATTAGTAGAACCCTTAGGATCTTTGCTTAATTACCAACGTTGTGATGGCAGTCACACTCGTGGGGACTGGGTAATCCACAAGCACATCCTTATACAGGTCCCTAGTTGTAGGACTATCGAGACAGGGCATCGATACTCCGGAGTAGACTAGCGTATGCGCTTCTCATCCAAGCAGGGGAGACGGTCTGTCCCACAGCCGTCAGTACGTCGTACTTGAGATAGTATGCGGGTGCTCATTAGGTTCCGAGTACACTGGACAGGACTCGTCGGGAACTGATTGGTTGGTACTATACCTATCGTCAGTTATCAGTTCCCAGGTGACATGAGTACAGCTTAGTCCGCTGACTTGACACTGTCACTTCGCCTCGAGTGTGTTCCCACTGTACTTTGATTACTACCCTACCACGGCTCAAAGGAGTCGTGCAAACAGGTAGTAGTTGGGTGCAGTCCTGAAGCACTTGGAGGCAGTGACGGTTAGACAGGATTCGTCTCTCCCGGTATTGGGGGTCGATATCGCGTTGTGTCAAGGAGAGCCATTACACATGTAGTCCCTGGCCAGGGCAAACGAGATGTACTGGTAGGTTTCTGTTGGATATATGTATGCCCTAGAGGCCATTATATGATAGTGGATGTATTTATACATGTATATATATATTCAGTGTACATTCTTGCTCGACATAATAGTTTTCTATCTGGTTCTTCTTTATCTGACATGTTGATTTGATCTTGTTTTTATTCATTCACACATGTTGATAAAGCCCTGAGGATATTGGCTTGACTACTGTGATTATGATAGAGATCATACTAGTGGGACATCTGTAGTTTATAAGCATATCCTGAAATGTCCCTAGTCGTAGGTATATCGAGACGAGGCATTGATATACCAGAGTAGACTAGCGTATATGATACTAGACCCATATGATGGGCGATGAATGTTCTCACATTCATCGATGTTTGACATCGAGATCGTATACGGGTGCTCAGTGGTGACTGGGTACACTGGACGGACTCACCGAGAACTCCTATATGGAATTATATCTATCGTCGGATAGCAGTTCTCAGGTGACACTGGTGCAGGTTAGTCTGTAGACCCGAGATCGTCATAGAGTCTTGTGTGCTCTCCCACTGTACGTTGATTACCACCCTACCACAGCTCTTCTGAGTCGTGCAAACAGGTGGCCGTTGGGTACAGTCTCGAGACACACGAAGGCGATGAGCGATAGGAGGGGTTTCGTCTCTCCCATTATTGGGAGTTGATGCTGTGCTGTGCTCGACTGGTTATATCAGTAAGTCCCTGGCCAGGGCTGCTGAGATTTACTGATAAGTGTTATTAGTAGTTTCTCGATCTGTTATAGACCATTCACCGGCATGACTTATTGAGTTATTGGGGTCGACGTGACCATCCCTAGGCTTGATATGCAGCATATCTGACGAAGAGACCGGACTGTACGGTAGTGTTGCTGGTTGGCTCGACGGGAGTTGTAGCAAGTTCGCTTGTTTTTCTTCTGATCGCTCAATACCCGGGTGGCCTTTACGTTTAGCTGACCGCTTGCGGCTTGGGGATGCTTGATATGATCATCACCCACTGCCGGCGTATTGACGAGTCTTAGAGTCCCACAAAGGAGTTACCTAGTCCAGGCGAAACGTTGTGGTGCGCGTATGCGATATGCGCATGGACCCGGTTAAAATGCGGGTATAAGATACCGTATATTAATCGGGCGGCTTGCTTTTGGTCAGGTCGTATGTGTTATGACTGCATTGCTAAATCAAGGGTTGATTTATCATTTGACCATTATTTTCTCACTAGAAATCCTTTCTTGTATTTTTGGATGTATGCATGCATGTATGCATTTATTCTTGTTCATGCACATATGGATGTGCATGCACACATACATACATATATCATCCTTCATGGTTATATATATATAGAAGATGGTGGCAATATATGACTCACACCTTATGTTTGTATATATGGATAAATATATATTTATATTTGTTTTAAAACAAAAGAAAAAGATTAATACTTGGTTATCTTCTACACTCTTCTTTAAACTAACCTTGTTCACCTACTTATTAACCATGAGTTAATCATCCTTTTGTGTTTTAACTCAAATGAAATAATATCCATATAATATAACTATGGTTTGAGATGAAGAGTAGAAAATATATATACTTATATTTTCTATTTTTCATAACATAATTATCATTTCTCTTGTTCTTCAAAAGCCGTCATCTTCTTCCTCCTTGCTCTTTTGCTCTCTTGATTTCTCTAGTGAGCAAAACAATCACCAAGTTAGGATTTTGAAGTGAGAAAAGCCACCACAACACCATTTTACACAAGTCTTGCCCACTTGTGAAGAGTGTTAGCTTCATTTTCTTCTCTTGATCTTCTGAAGATACAAGCTTGGACAAAGGAGATTCGGGTGGATCGTCGTGGACACTAGAAGACCTCAAGTGAACCCTTTTCCAACCCTCAAGTGGCCAAGGAGTGTAGCGTAGGGAGCTACAAAGGTTGTACTCTCAAAACCCTAGCCTTTGTTACTTGTGATGTTGTTTAAGTTATGAAACCCTAATTTTCTAGTAATGATTCTTTGTATGTTCACTTCGCACCTTAAAAATTTAATTTTGAGATATGTGATGCTTCCAAACCCTTCATAAGGTGCTAGGTAAACCTAACAATGGTATCAGAGCCAAGCTTGAATTTTAGGCGACACTTTAACGAAGTTAAAACTCCGATCGAACCGAAAAATACGGATTTTTAGCACTCTCTGGACATTTTTTCAAAACTGTTATTTTTCATAATTAAAAATCCCTAAAAAATTCAGCAGGGAAATCTAAGCACAAATGTAAAAAACGATGCCATGAACAGTACTTTCCACCGCGGAACCGCGGCAAGAGCCTGCTTGGGCCGCGGTTCCGCGGCCGTATGGATGAATTATTGTGTCGTTTTTGTACAGTAATTATTTTGTCTGCTTGTATATTTTTTGGGGTATTTTTAATCTGAATTTAGTGCTGTATGTTTTGGAGATTGTTTTGGATTCTATGATTCGATCGGAATTTTAATTTCGTGTCTTTTTCCGGATAATTAGAAAGTATTAAAATGTTCGAACGAGTATCATTAACTCACTCTTCCACGGGGTTTAAATTTTTCGGAAATATGTGCAAGTTTTTTTTGTGGTGGACCATTTAGAAGACAACAAACCTTAACTCGATTATGTGACCATCTTGAACTGCCTTTTGAACCTTAGGGTTTGAGGCAGTACGGCGTGCCACATGTGAGGCGTTGGCTTGAAATTTCTACGGCTGGACCGCTACTACTGTGACACACTTCGGGTTTTTGAACTCCGCTCAAGTGTTGAGCTTTAGGGAATTTTGGGTATTTGATCATTCGTTCGAAAACTTTAATACTGTCTATTTATCTGGAATGTGATGCAATGTGTGGAATTCATATAGCTAGACATGAAATACGAAGTATGTGATATTTCACATTTATGATGTCTAAAGAGAATGTGGATTCCAAATATTGCAGTTTTACACTTTCTTTTCTGTGACCGTAAGTGTAGTATGTAGTGGTATTGCCGATTGTCGTTGCTATATATCAACGACGATCGGTGTATGCATACTTACTTACGTTGATCATATGAGATATTATGTGTTGCTGAGATATGATGTGTATGATTGTCGCGATTGAATAGCCGGGGGGTTTTATGTGAGATGAGAGTTTTATATTTTCATTCATGTAAATTCAAATGTAATGTAATATTCTTTTATTTGGGGCACTTTCGGGTTGAGGTTGATGCCACCAGTGTTGTATGTTATTTACTTTTCCGCATTAGGATGGACCCAAGGAGGGGAGCACAGGTGACCGGGTTCTGGGGTTCAGTCGGAGGCTATCTCGAGGAGTCAAGACCGGGTCTCCTAAACTCCAGAATTGGTAGGGTCACTTGCCGCTCTCGTAGGGGTCCAGGGTGTGGGCTTGGCTATTCATCGCGACTGTGGAATCCGTATTTTCTATTATTGGCTAAATACTAAATACGGATGTCCTATTATATCCCACATTATATATATGTTTCTGCTTCCTGTGTTCTGTCATATCTGAGACGTATGATATATTATATATGAGATATATAGTAGACGTTGCTTATGTTTTGCATCCGCGCTAATCCCGTCCCGGTATGCCGTTAGTTAAGTAACCTAACGGTGCATAACGGATCATTGCGGCGAATGCGGATGGCATAAGCGTACGTTGTATTTTCGTTTCTTTTCTGTGATTGGCTTAAGGACTTAAATGATGAGACTACATTAATATGATTAATGTAAAGAAAATAAACCTAAAAAGATGTTGTAGAATAAGATTTGAAAACCACTCGGCTCTTTATGAAAAAGCTATATTTCAAAACTGCGGAGCACAAGCTACTCCTTTTGAAAACCATTTGATTCTACGACGATATCAAGTTCAAAGCGTTAAAGATTTTCTTAAAAATCATCCGCAACCCTCCGTCATTTTAGGAAGTAGAGTACTTAGTATTCGTGCTACGTTTGTTGACTTTAGTTAAGGCGTAGTGTACGGTAGCTAAGTGATGTCTTCCTACACTGCATATGATGCAGATTAATTAGGACATTCTTGCGACTTTGTTGACCATAGTTAAGGGTCATATGGGTAGGTCTAATTAATCAAGAATTGACGGGTAGAACTTGACTGGTACTTATGATTTGTTGACCATAGTTAAGGTCATAAGTACTAAGGGTAAAAACCGCATCGGGAATTTCAAGTGTTGAGATTGCATACCTTCCATATGATGGTTGGATCCCGATCCCACTGTGGGCAATAGTTGCTCCTAGGAGAGTTTTGCAGTTTACAATTAGGTAACTCATTAGGTGTCTAGAAAGGTGTTGACGGGGCTACGCCTCTGGGAAAACGAGATTTACTTTAATTAGGTCCGTGCGAAAGCACGATGAACCTCCCTCAAGTACCGACACTGGTCTGGCTGAACGATTAGCGAAGTTGTAGACTCTAATTAATCCTGGCCAGTTTTCTTTTTAAGGTTTGAAAGAAAAACTCGATTAAAGCAGTGGGAAACATCGATTTGACAAGATAATAACCAATCTGATCTATGCAAGAGCTTTCGCTGAGTGTATTCTTTTCTTTCTCTTAATGGCAGATACCCATGACTAGACTCAAGCTTCTACTAGATAAAAAAAACTGAATGGGACCAATTATAAAGACTGGCTGAGAAATCTGAAAATAGCCTTGACTTATGATAAAGTATCATATGTCCTCACGGCTTCTGCCCCGCCCACCCCAGGTCTAAAATCCTCAGTTGCGGATATTGAAGTCCGCAAGACATGGGACGTTGACTGTGCCACGGCCAAATGCCTCGCGCTTGCATCGATGGACAATACACATCAAAAGCAGCATGAGAATATGGACATTCAAACCATATTTCTCCATACAAAAGAGTTGTATGGAGAGCAATCCCGCGTATTACGATACGAAGCATCAAAGAAATTGTTTCAGATGAGAATGGCCCCTGGCACACCGGTAGGAGACCATGTTTTGAAGATGATAGCTCTTATAGAAGAGCTTGAGGACCTTGGATGGACAATGAACAATATACGAATATTATTCTGCAGTCCCTCCCCTCCACCTTTGCTCAATTCATAGTTAACTTCAACATGCACAACATGGAGAGGGAACTACCTGAACTCCTTAATATGTTAAGGAGTGCAGAGAGCACACTGAAATCAGTGAAAACTCCCGTTATGACTGTTGGACAATCTTCCTATTCTCGCCCAAAGGCTAAGTCCAAAGGAAAGAAAAAGATGAAGCCCACCAATCCTAAGGGTGGAGTTAAAAAGGTGAAGGGAAAGGAAAAGTCCAAAGCTGGAGACTCGGGGAAAGGGGAATGTTTTCATTGCCACAAGACAGGACATTGGAAGTGCAACTGCACGGAGTACTTAAATCTCAAGAAGAAGCATGGGGATGCTTCTTCTTCAGGTGGGTTTGTGACAGAAAACTGTTTTTCAATAAGCTCTGCTTCCTGGGTATTGGATACCGGTTCAGGTTCTCACATTTGCAATTCTATTCAAGGGCTGAGAAATAGCAAGGTTTTGAAGACAGATGACCATACTTTCAGCGTTGGAAATGGTTCCAATGTACATACAGTCGCAGTGGGAGAGTATCACTTGGGGTTGCCATCTGGGTGTATATTGGTTTTGAACCCATGTTATTTTGTACCATGTATGCTTTGTAATATAATATCCGTTTCTTTGTTAGACAATGAAGGATATAATTTTGTATTGCAGAACAATGTTATGAACATTCACCTGAATCAAATGTTGGTTGGGTATCGTACGCTTAATAACGGGATATATGTCCTAAATCAACACACAGTTTTCAGTATACAACACACTAATAAAAGGAAAACTTTCAGAAATAAATGAAGCTTTTTTTTGGCACTGTAGACTTGGTCATATTAACGAAACAAGACTAAACAAGTTACACAAAGATGGATATTTAAACCCTTTTGAATATAAATCTTATGCGACTTGCCAGTTTTGTATCAAGGGTAAAATGACCAAAACTCCGTTTACCGGACATGGAGAAAGAGCTACCGAGCTCCTAGGACTCATACATAGTAATGTATGTGGGCCAATGTCTACACAGGCTAGAGGCGGTTTTTCATACTTCATTACGTTCACTGACGATTTCTCAAGATTCGGTCATGTATTTTTATTAAAGCACAAGTCCGAAGCTTTCGAAAAATTCATTGAATATAAAAAAGAAGTAGAAAAACAAACCGGCTTGAGTATCAAGATGCTTCGATCAGATCTAGGTGGGGAGTACCTCAGTACAGAATTTGCAAACTTCCTAAAAGAGAATGGGATTCTCTCTCAGCTTACTCCTCCTTACACACCACAGCACAACGGTGTGTCTGAACGACGGAATCGGACCATATTAGATATGGTCCGTTCCATGATGAGTGATGCTGAATTACCTGTCTCATTTTGGGGGCATGCATTGGAGACTGCAGCGTTTCTTTTGAACAGGGTTCCAACAAAAACCGTGTCTACCACGCCATATGAGATATGGCATGGGAAGAGACCATCTATTAATAGAATTAAGATTTGGGGTTGCCCGGCCTATGTTAAAAAGCAGAATTCGGACAAACTCGAGACACGGTCGGTCATGTGTAACTTCGTTGGATATCCAAAGAACTCTTATGGATATCTATTCTACCACAAGGAGGAACAAAATGTGTTTGTTTTTCAGTATGCCACATTCTTAGAAAAAGAGTTTTTCACAGATAAAGATGATGGCAAAGTGGTGGATCTAGAAGAGGTTCTAGAGACACAGACTACAAATGACGACTTGGTTGAACCGGCTGTTGCAATAGAAACTGAGGAACCTCGACCACTCCATAGGTCTGGTAGGACTTCTCGCCCACCGGAGAGGTACTATGGTTTTCTCATTGATGGTGACAGACAAGACTGCATCATGGAGGATGATGACCCTACCAGTTTTCAGCAAGCTATCACGAGTGAAGACTCTGTGAAGTGGCTGGATGCCATGAGATCCGAAATGGAGTCTATGTACACCAATAATGTATGGACTTTGGACGTTGTACCCCCTGGAGTAAAACCTGTGGGGTGCAAATGGATCTTTAAAAGAATGATTGGTGTAGATGGGCAGGTGGAGACCTATAAGGCAAGACTTGTGGCGAAGGGTTTTCGTCAAAGACCAGGTTTGGACTATGACGAGACTTTTTCTCCCGTAGCCATGCTTAAATCCATTCGGATCCTACTTGCTATTGCTGCTCACTACGGCTATGAAATCTGGCAGATGGACGTTAAAACAGCATTTCTAAATGGAAATTTAGAAGAATGCGTTTATATGGATCAGCCAGAGGGCTTCAATGACAGTGGGAGCAGCGGGAAAGCATGTAAATTGCTTAAATCCATATATGGGTTAAAGCAGGCATCACGGAGTTGGAACATCTGTTTCGATGATGTCATCAAAGAGTTTGATTTCATCAAAAATCCAGATGAACCTTGTGTTTATAAGAAGGCTGTAGGGAGAGCTGTCACATTCCTCGTATTGTACGTGGACGACATTCTTCTGATAGGAAATGATATTCATATGCTACAGTCGGTCAAATCTTTCTTATTACTAAGGTTCTCCAGGAAGGACCTGGGTGATGCCACATACATTCTGGGCATAAGGATCTATAGGGATAGATCCAAAAGGTTATTGGGATTGCCCGAAACCAGGTACATTAACACCATCCTAAAAAGGTTTAGTTTGGAAGACTCCAAGCGGGGTGCCTTACCCGCTTGCCATGGGGTCACTCTCTCTAAGGACTCTTGCCCAAAGACCGATGAAGAGAGAGCTCGCATGAGCATTATACCCTATGCTTCGACAGTAGGATCTATAATGTATGCGATATTATGTACACGCCCAGATGTAGCTTATGCACTTAGTGTTGTAAGCAGGTATCAATCCAACCCAGGGGAGAATCTCTGGATAGCTGTGAAGAACATTCTTAAGTACTTGCGAAGGACTAAAGAATTGTTCTTGGTGTATGGTAATGGAGATCTCCAAATGGAGGCCTTTACCGATTCGAGCTTCTAGAGCGATAAGGACGACAGCAAATCTACCTCTGGGTTTGTATTTACCCTCAATAGAGGGGCGGTAAGTTGGAAGGGTTCCAAACAGGATACCGTTGCAGACTCTACGGTGGAGGCTGAGTACATTGCTGCAAATGATGCCGCCAAGAAAGCCGTCAGGATGAAGAAGTTCGTCTCGGAGCTATGAGTAGTTCCAACCATTATTGATCCAATACTATTGTATTGTGATAATAATGGGGCTATGGCAATAGCCAAGGAGCCCAGGTCCCATCAGCGATCCAGACACATCCTTAGGCACTTTCATTTGATCCGGTAGATTGTTGATCGCCGCGAGATCGAGATTAAGAGAGTAGACACAAAGAATAACGCCGCGGATCCACTCATCAAGGCCCTCCCTCAGCCGCAGCATGAGCGACTTTTTGAGATGTTGGGTATGAGATACGCAAATAACTGGCCTTAGTGCAAGTAGGAGATTGTTGGATATATGTATGTCGTAGAGGCCATTTATGATAGTGGATGTATTTATACATGTATATATATATATTCAGTGTACATTCTTGCTCGACATAATAGTATGCTAACTGGTTCTTCTTTATCTGACATGTTGATTTGATCATGTTTTTATTCATTCACACATGTTGATATTGTTAGTTATATGTATGCCCTAGAGGCCATTACTGTACATAGGATGTATATTGTAGTGGATGCTGGGACATATATAGGGATGACTTTCTTGCTCGACATGATAGTATGCTATCTGGTTGCTCTTTATCTTAACGTGTACACTGATTGTCTCTCTGTTACATGTCTCTCTGTTACATGTTGGTAAGGCCCTTAGGATGTGTACTTGACTACCTGGACTATGATGCGGATCATACTAGTGGGGACATGGTAGTCCATAAGTACATCCTTCAAGGTCCCTAGTCGTGGGTGTATCGAGACGGGGCATCGATATACCAGAGTAGACTAGCGTATAACTTCTCGACCCGTACAGATGGGCGATGGATGATCCCATATCCATTGATTATTGACATCAGAGATGATATACGGGTGCTCAGTGGAGACTGGGTACACTGGACGGACTCGCCGAGAACTCCCGGATGGTATTATACCTTACGTCAGATGGCAGTTCTCGGGTGACACTGGTACAGGTTAGTCTGTAGACCCGAGATCGTCATAGAGTCTTGTGTGATTCCCACTGTGCTTTGATTTCCACCTTACCACATCCAAGAGGGCGTGCAAAACGGTGGTTTTTGGGTACAGTCCCGAATCATATGGAGGCAATGAGCGATAGGAGGGGATTCGTCTCTCCCGGTATAGGGAGTTGATGTTGCGCTGTGTTTGATTGCCTATAACCGGAAATCCCTGGCCAGGGTTGCTGAGATTTACTGGTAAGTGTTATCAGTAGTATCTCGAACTGTTATAGACCACATATCGACACGACTTATCAAGCTACTGGGGTCTGACGTTTACCACCCCTAGGCAAGATATGCGACATATCAGACGAACAGACCGGACTGTACGGTAAGTGTTACTGGTTGGATTCACAGGAGTGTGAGCGGGCTTACTCGTTGATCTTCTGATCGCTCAATACCCGGGTGGCCGTTACGTTTAGCAGACCGCTTGCGGCTTGTGGGTGTTTGATATGTTCATCACCTACTGCCGGCATCTTGACGAGTCTTTAGAGACCTACACAGAGGTTTCCTGGCTCAAGCAAAACGAAATAGGAGCGCATTTGAGATATGTGCAGGACCGAGAATAATACCAGTATGTGATACTGAATTCTATTCTCGCGATTTGTATCATCGATCGGTTATATGTGATATAGCGGGTTACCGAATCAAGTGTTGATTCGATATATTGATACACTTTATATTAGTCGGTTATATGCGATATGACCGGATCATTAAATCATGTGTTGATTTAATGATTTAATGATTTAATGTATAATTAAATATTTGATATATTATTTTATATTAACTAGTATTTTTTCACTTAAGATTATTTTCTCACTAGATTGTGCACATTGTATATATGATATATTTTTGTGCACTTGTTTGTATCATGTTTGATGATACATGCAAACTTGGGTGTATGTTTGCTTTAAACCATGTTTAGGTAAATGATTAAGGTTTTATATACTTTATTTATTTTATGAAAACAAATGGTGGCTTTCTTATTTATTTGCTAGAAGCTTCAAGCATCTTTGAAAAAGGTCAAAACCATTTTGTTTTTATTCTAAAACCTAACCGTCACCTAAACCCTAGTTTATTCTCTACATGAGTTAATCTCACCCATGGTTGCATTATGATAAGAATCACTTGGATTTTCTTTTTAAAATAATTCTTTTTCTTTCATCTTCTTCTTCTTTTTGAAGAAGAAAAGAAAAGCTTGCTAGAAAATTCTGAGTGATGAAATCAAGTGAGAAATCCAAATCCAAAGTGAACCCACTTCCTATTTCTTCATCCTCTACCACTTGCCATGTTGTATTGGGTGTTTTCTTCACAAGGTTCATGACAAAGTGAAGATGGAGCTTGAGTTAGAGTTGCCTCGACGTAGATCATCTTCGGCATCGAAGTCAACGATCTAGCCCGCTCATTTCTCCGACGAAACCATCGCTAGAGTCCGGGATCCCGGTGATCGCAGCGAAGGGACGTCATCACGGAGCTAAAGAAGTAGAGGATCGGATCTACAAAGGTTGTATTTCCATTCACTTTGTAGCAAAGTAGTTTGCTTGATTATTGTTTCGCCTATCCTTTAGTAATCGATCTAGTTTAGGGTTTCTCGGCACCGGAAAATTTGAATTTGGCAAGGTAGATGCCTTGTGGAACCTCTTGAGTGCGCCTAGGAATCCTTCAGTGGTATCAAAGCCTAGCTAGAGCTTTAGGTGAAGTGTAGACGATGTTAGAAATCCGATTGAACCCTGAAACCCTAACTCAAACCCTTCTCTGTACATTTTCTGACAATGTGGATTTTTCCAAATTAAAATTATCCAAAAATTACAGCAGGGTACTGTAAGAGTTACTGTGAAGCACGTGAGCCCAAGTCAACCAAAGCGCCGTGGAACAACGGCCCCACCCTAGCATGTGCGGCGGTTCCGCGGCCATAAAGGTGATTCTTGGCACGTGCTTTGCACAGTAATGTCCTATACTGATTCCTGTGTTTTCTGGGTAATTTTAACTTATACTCAAGTGTTGAGTTTTCTAGGGTTTTATTGGGGACTCGTTAATTCGATCGGATAATTTAACTTATTTTATGTTTTTCCGGATATTTTAGAAATTGTTAAAATGTTCGACCGGATATAATTACCCATTTTTTCCCCTGCCGGGAAATTTCCAAGTGTTGGATTTTTCTGTAGTTTAAGAACGTTCTAAGTAGTGCAAGTAACGCGATGGACCCTCTAGAAGACAACAAACCTTAACTCGATTATGTGACCGTCTTGAATTGCCCTTCGAACCTTAGGGTTTGGGGCAGTACGGCATGCCACATGTGAGGCGTTGGCTTGACCATTCTACGGCTGGACCGTTGGTACTGTAGCATGAAGTGGATGTTTTTAAACTTATTTCATGTGTTGAGCTTTTCTGGAAAACTTGGGTGTTTGATTGTTCGATCGTAAAGTTTAACATTGTCTATTTATCTGGAATATGATACAATATTTAGACTTCACAAGTAGTTATGAGATAACTGATTTGAATGTTATAAATCTTGCAGTTTAGTCTCAATTGATCGGTTGCCACGGAATTTTGATGTGATCAAAAGTCCGTCGCAATCACTTAGCGTACGCGGATACTCGCCGGATAAACTTAATAGACAGCTACACCCCTTAGCCCCGACCAAGTGACTGTAGGAGAACCCCGTCGCCGAAAGCATCCGTTCGGGTGCTCACGGTAGCGGTGTTCCGCCTTGGTGCACTTCGTCGACGGTATCGGGGGTGCGGCCGTCTACTAAAGTTTGCGACGAGCATTCGATCAGAATGTCGGGAATCCTGTTGAATTGCCCGACTTGATATTGAAAAGAGTTTTCGATAAATGAGAATAAAATGCGGGGTTTATAATTGTTAGGCATGCGATGTCTAAGGAATTAATTTGGTTAGGCATGCGATGTCTAAAGAGGTTGTGGATTCCAACTGTTGTAGTTTTACACTTTCTTTTCTGCGACCGTAAGTGTAATATGTGATATCGTCGGTTTCGTTGCTATATGTCAACGACATTTGGGATGGGCATATTTATTTACGTTGATAACATGTGATGTTATGTGTTGTTGGATATGTTATATTGGATCGTCGTGTTGGAATAGCCGGGGTTTTTTTATGTGAGATGAGTGTTTTTCATTTCCATTCATGTAAAAAATTATACGTAATATTCTTTTATTGGGGCACTTCCAGGTTGCGGAAGCTGTCACCATTGATGTATATTATTTACTTTTCCGCACTAGGATAGACCCAAGGAGGGGAGCACAAGTAACCGGGTTCTAGAGTCCAGTGGGAGACCAACTCGAGGAGTCGAGTCCGGGTCTCCTAACTCTAGAATTGGTAGGGTTGCTTGCCGCTCTCGTAGGGGTCTTGGGGTGTGGGTTTGGCTATTCATCGCAACCGTGGAATCCGTGTTCTATACTGGCTCGTATTGAAAACACGGACGTCCTAGTATATCCAATGTTTCATATGTTTCTTCTGCTGCGATATCTGTGATGTGATCATTTGATATGTTGTGATAGATGCTGTATATAGTATATACGATATATTATATAGACGTTACTTATGTTTTACACCCGCTCTAGCCCTGCCCCGCTCTGCCGTTAGTTACCTAATCTAACGGTGCACGAGGGGAATGCGGAAGGCATAAGTGTACGTTGTATTTATCTGTGATGTTTAGGTGACTTAAATGATGGGACTTCATTAATATGATTAATGAAAGAAAAGAAACCTAAAAGATGTTGTGGAATCGAATTTTCAAAAACAGGTAGTTACAGTTCTTGCTTTGTATCGCGGTATTCCTTGTAGAACATCCTGCACCTTATTCGATAAGGAAAGGGCCGAGATCCCTTCACCGGGAGTGACCCCTTTAGCAATAATTGGCAGATGCTACACCCCTCAGTTTGTCTTTTGATTGCTTTTATAGTTTTTGCTTTGCCCAGCGGTATATATGATATATCCTGCACCTTATTAGATGAGGAAAGGGCCGACGATCCCTTCACCGTGAGTGACCCCATTAGCAAAACTAGAAAAGCCTAAAAAACACTTCATTTTAAAATCATTTGATTCTACAACGATATCAAGTTCATTACGCAATAGGTTTTCTTAAAAACCTATCGTAGCCCTCCGTCATTTCAGATAAGTTGTATATAGTATTCGTGCTACATTTGTTGGCTTTCGTCAAGGTGTAGTGTGCGGTAGCTATATGCTGCTTATCTTCTGCATATGATGCGATTGGATTAGGGTAGCGGGTGGGTTTAATTCAATCGAGAAATGACGGGTTGAACTTGACTAGCGGGCTATGGTTTGTTGGCTTTCGTCAAGGTCATAGCATGTTAGGGGCAAAATTATCGGGAATTTCAAGTGTTGAAATTTGCAATGAGATTGCATACCTTCAATGAGATAGTTGGATCTCGATACCCACTGAGAGTAAGAGTTACTCCTGGGAGAGTTTTACACATTACAATTAGCCGATCAAGTAGGTGTCTAGAAAGGTGTCAATGGGGTTACGCCTCAGGGAAAACGAGGTTTACTGTAATTAGGTCCGTGCGAAAGCACGGGGAACCTCCCTCAAAGTACCTACACTGGCCTGGCTGAAAGATTGGTGAACTTATAGCATGTAATTAATCCTGACTAGTCATTCCTTTTAGAGTTTGAAGGAAGATTCGATAAAAAATAGTGGGAGCCATCCTGATTAGATAAAATAATAACCAATCTGATCTTGCAAGAGCGCATGCAGAGTGTTTTCTTCTCTCTCTCTCCAGCTAGCGACCATATCACGCCTTAATCAAGATAATAATACGGATAAATTGACCGAACCCGCTTGTTATACTGAGCTGGGGAACGTTGGTCCCGATCCAACTTATAATTGTTATAAGACCGAGCTGGAATTAGGGGAATACCAGGATTCCCGTGCCGCCCAAACGAAGAAAGTGCATTATAATGCATCTTCTTCGGGTGCGTTCATTACATAGAACCGTTTCTCAGTATCCTCTGCGTCCTGGGAATCCGCATATGTAATCTGTTACAAAGGGCTACAGAAATGTAGAGAACTGAGAATGGGTGATAGGTTTCATGAGACAGAAAACGGTGCAAGTGTTGCAGCCAAATCTATTGGTCACTGTCACCCTGTATTACCAGTACATTGATTCTGAATGAATGTTATTAGATACCGAACCTGATATACAAAATCATATCAGTCTCTTTATTAGTAAAGAAATGATAAAATTTTGTATTGTTGGATAATGTTTTGAACATTTCCTATATCAAAAGTTGATCGGTGCAGGCATGTTATCTAAAAGCATTGATGTTCTAAATCAAACTACAGTTCTTAGTATATGGAACACACACAAGAGAAAGAGTTCAAAAATGAACGAATCCTTCTTGACGCATTGTAGACTATGTCATATCAATGCGACCCGACTGGCTGAAGTTACATTTAGATGCATATTGAAATTAGTTTGAATTTACATCTTGTGAAACTTGCCAGTCATGTCACAGAGATAAGATGACCATAGCTCTGTTTACTGGAAACAGAGAAAGAGTTAGTGAACTCTTGGGATGATACATGTTGATGTATGTAGGTCCCATATCTACACATGCCAAGACCGGTTCTTTGCATTTCATTACATTCTCTGATAATCTCTCAAGATTCAGATATATGTTCCTGTTGGAACATAAGTCCGAACATTTTGAGATATTCACAGAATATAAGTTAGAAGTAGAGAACCAAAATACGGGTATAAGTATTATGTTCTATGATGAGATCAGGGAGGAGAATACTTGTGCATGGAATTCTTGGACTATTCTAAAGGAGAATGAGATTCTCTCTCAGTGTTACTCCTCTGAATACACCACAGCACAACGGTGTATCGGGGCGGAGCAATCACACCCTATATGATATGGTGCGCTCTATGATGAGTGCTACTGAGTTTCCTATTTCCTTTTGGGAGTTATGCACTTAAGAAGCTGAATACCTATTGAATAGGGTTCAAATCAAATCAGTTGCCTACCACTTCATATGTGATATGGAAAGGGAAGACCCCATATCTTAAGTTTGTTAAGATTTGGGGTTGTCCGACCTGTCTAAAAAGCAAAATCCGGACAAGCTCAAGGCAAGGTCTGTTATGTAGCACTGGAAAAGTTCCATCTATACAAACTGCAGCTAATGATTTGGTAGAACCGAAGGATTCAACAGTTTCCAACGAACCTCGGCTTCTCCGCCGATCTAGTAGGGTTTCTCACCCACCTGAGAGATACTTCTGATTCTCTATGACAGTGGGAGCGAGGATTGCATCATGAGATGATGACCCAACTAGTTTCGAGCTGGCCATCAGGAGTGGGACTCTGTAAGAATGACTGGATGCTTATCGATCTGAGATGGAATCCTTATACACCAACAAAGTATGGACTTTGGTTGCTTGATCTGAAGGGTTAAATCCCCGTCAGGAGCAAGTATATCTTAAGAAGATTACTTGGTGTACATGGAAAAGTTGAGACTTTCAAAGCTAGACTTGTTAAAAGTTTGCATCATTGACCAGGTATGGATTATGATGAAACCTTTTCTAAGTAGCTATGCTTAAGTCCATCCAGATCCTACTTGCCACGGCTACATACCATGACTACGATATCTGGCGGTTGGGTGCCATGACTGCTTTTCTAAATGATGTTTTAGAAGAGTGCGTCTATAAGTACACAGCCAGAGGGCCTCGCAGACAGTGGGAGCAGCGGAAACGTGTGCAAGATGTTTTATGTAATAAAGCAGGCATCGTGGAGTTGGAACATCTGTTTTGATGAGTTAGTCAAAGAGTTTGACATCATCAAAATGGTAGATGAACCTTGTATATACAAAAAGGTAGTAGGGAGTATGGTGGTGATCCTCGTAGAGTACGTGGATGACATACTCTTGATAGGGAAGAAGTTTCCTATGCTACGCTCGGTCAATCTCCGCTTATTACAAGGATTCTCCATATAGGATCATAATGATACCTCCTGAATCCTGGATTTTGGATCTATGAGATTGATCTAATTGGATATTAGGATACTCACTAGTTGTAGTGAGATGGTATCAAATGATCCTGGGGAGAATCACTGGAAAGGTTCCAGGGTGATAAGGACAACTGAATGTCGGTCACATGCATTGTTTTTACCCTCAGTAAAGGGACGGTATGTTGGAAGAGTTCCAAGCTATATATCATGGCATACTAGACGATAAAGGCTGGATACATCGCTACCAAAGATGCTACCAAAGAGGCAGTCTGGATATATATTAGTTCATGAGATAAACTTCGTTCCTCCCATTCTGTGACAATGGAGTTGTGGCTTATGCCGAGGAACGCCCGTCCCATCAGTGATCCAGACATATTCTAAGGCAAGTGTCACCTGATCATGGAGATGATTGATCTCCAGGTGATCGAGGTTAGGAGAGTAGACTCAGAGGACAACACGGCGGACCCACTCACAAAGGGCTTTTTCCAGAGAGAGACTTTCATGGGATGGTTGAGTATTAGATACTGCAACCACTGCTACAGATGGCCCTAGTGCAAGTGGGAGATTGTTAGTTATATGTATGCCCTAGAGGCCATTACTTTACATAGGATGTATATTGTAGTGGATGCTGGGACATATATAGGGAGGAATTTCTTGCTCGATATGATAGTATGCTATCTGGTTGCTCTTTATCTTAACGTGTACACTGATTGTCTCTCTGTTACATGTTGGTAAAGCCCTTAGGATGTGTACTTGAATACCTGGACTATGATGCGGATCATACTATTGGGGACATGGTAGTCCATAAGTACATCCTTCAAGGTCCCTAGTCGTGGGTGTATCGAGACGGGGCATCGATATACCAGAGTACACTAGCGTATACCTTCTCGACCCATACAGATGGGCAATTGATGATCCCATATCCATTGGTGTTTGACATCAGAGATGATATACGGGTGCTCAGTGGAGACTGGGTGCACTGGACGGACTCGCCGAGAACTCCCAGATGGTATTATACCTTACGTCAGATGGCAGTTCTCTGGTGACACTGGTACAGGTTAGTCTGTAGACCCGAGATCGTCATAGAGTCATGTATGATTCCCACTGTGCTTTGATTTCCACCTTACCACGTCCAAGAGGGCGTGCAAAACTGTGGTTTTTAGGTACAGTCCCGAATCACATGGAGGCAATGAGCGATAGGAGGGGATTCGTCTCTCCTGGTATAGGGAGTTGATGTTGTGCTGTGTTCGATTGGCTATAACTGGAAATCCCTAGCCAGGGTTGCTGAGATTTACTGGTAAGTGTTATCAGTAGTATCTCGAACTTTTATAGACCACATATCGACACGACTTATCAAGCTACTAGGGTCTGACGTTTACCACCCCTAGGCAAGATAAGCGACATATCAGACGAACCGACCGGACTGTACGGTAAGTGTTACTGGTTGGATTCACAAGAGTGTGAGCGGGCTTGCTCGTTGATCTTCTGATCGCTCAATACCCGGGTGGCCGTTACGTTTAGCAGACCGCTTGCGGCTTGTGGGTGTTTGATATGATCATCACCTGCTGCCGGCATATTGACGAGTCTTTAGAGTCCTACACAGAGGTTTCCTGGCTCAAGCGAAACGAAATAGGAGCGCATATGAGATATATGCTGGACCGAAAATAATACCAGTATGTGATACTGAATTCTATTCTCGCGATTTGTATCATCGGTCGGTTATATGTGATATAGCCGGGTTACCAAATCAAGTGTTGATTCGATATATTGATACACTTTATATTAGTCGGTTATATGCGATATGACCGGATCATTAAATCAAGTGTTGATTTAATGATTTAATGTATAATTATATATTTGATATATTACTTTACATTAACTAGTATTGTTTCACTTAAGATTATTTTCTCACAAGATTGTGCACAATGTATATGTGATATATTTTTGTGCACTTGTTTGTATCATGTTTGATGATACGTGCAAACTTGGGTGTATGTTTGCTTTAAACCATGTTTAGGTAAATGATTAGGGTTTTATATACTTTATTTTTTTATGAAAACAAAATGGTGGCTTTCTTATTTATTTGCTAGAAGATTCAAGCATCTTTGAAAAAGGTCAAAACCATTTTGTTTTTATTCTAAAACCTAACCATCACCTAAACCCTAGTTTATTCTCTACATGAGTTAATCTCACCCATGGTTGCATTATGATAAGAATCACTTGGATTTTCTTTTTAAAATAATTATTTTTCTTTCATCTTCTTCTTCTTCTTGATGAAGAAAAGAAAAGCTTGCTAGAAAATTCTAAGTGATGAAATCAAGTGAGAAATCCAAATCCAAAGTGAACCCACTTCCTATTTCTTCATCCTCTACCACTTGCCATGTTGTATTGGGTGTTTTCTTCACAAGGTTCATGACCAAGTGAAGATGGAGCTTGAGTTATAGTTGCCTCGACGTAGATCATCTTCGGCATCGAAGTCAACGACCTAGCCCGCTCATTTCTTCGACGAAACCATCGCTAGAGTCCGGGATCCCGGTGATCGCAGCGAAGGGACGTCATCACGAAGCTAAAGAAGTGGAGGACCGGATCTACAAAGGTTGTATTTCCATTCACTTTGTAGCAAAGTAGTTTGCTTGATTATTGTTTCGCCTATCCTCTAGTAATCGATCTAGTTTATGTTGGAGATAGTGCCCTCAGAGTCAATTATTGGATCACAGGCATGTGGTTGCGATGATTAAGGGAGGACCTATACCGGTAGGACAGTCTTACTCGAGATGATAGTATGCTATCTGGTTTATCTTTATCACCGTGTACTGCTTTAGGTGACCTTACGAGTCGCTATTACACGTTGATAGAGCCCTTAGGATTCTTGCTTGACTACCAGCAGTATGAGGGCGATCATATACGTGAGAGTTGGAGTCTATAAGCACATCCTTAAAAGGTCCCTAGTCGTGGGAGTTTCGAGACTGGGCATCGATACTCCATTAGTAGACTAGTGTATACAGTCGAGACCCCGACGAGGGGCGGTGGTCGGTCTCACAAGCCACTGGTGTCAGTTGGTTCACCTAAGATGTATACAGGTGCTCATTAGGTTATGAGTACACCGGACAGGACTCGCCGGGAACCTGCTAGTTGGGATTATACCAGACGTCAGATGGCAGTTCCCTGGTGACATGTGTACAGGTTAGTTCATCGACCTGAGATCGTCATTTTTCTCATGTGAGTTCCCACTGTGCTTTGATTACTACCCTACCACGGCTCAAAGGAGTCGTGCAAACAGGTTTTAGTTGGTTACAGTCCCGAGCCACATGGAGGCAGTGAGCGGATCTGCAGTGGTTCGTCTCTCCCGGTATTGGGGGTGAGGTCGCGCTGTGTCTAGGAGAGCCATTACACAAAGCCCTCGGCCGAGGCAGGAGATTTACTGGTAGGTACTCCAGTAGTATCTTAGGGTGTTCTGGGCTACACTCTGACATGACTTGTACCGCTTTTGGGGGTCTGACATTTACCACCCCCTAGGCCCGCCATGCGATACTCATAGATGAACGGACCGGACTGTACGGATATTGTCACTGACAGGCTCAGTAGGGTGTCAGGATGAGTTCGCTCATCGACGTCCCTTTTTGTCAATAGCTGGTAGCCCGTCACGCATGGCTAATACCTCTGACATGCTAGTGGTTAAATCCACAGCCATAGTATTGATGAGTCTTTAGAGTCCACCACACTCAGTTACTCAAGTTTCGGGCGAAACGCTGTAGAGGCCGTATGGAGATATGGCAGGGTTCGATCAGATACGTGCGGTATTGCATGGATCGTGATCGGATGGTTTTTACTAGCCGGCTTTGGTTTAAGACGGATCCAAGTATTAGATAGTGTAGATTATGTCTCTTTGCATTTGTATTCAATGGGAATACAAATGCGGGCATGTATTTGCTGTAGCGGGGTTTTCCTGTAATTTATTACGGGATCAGTTTTCTGAAGTTGCCAGTTTGGATTCTGTTCCGGCCAGTTTTCCTTTGTTCCTTCGCGGCCGGACTTTTCCGATGGAGAGGGTTATTTGCAAGTTTGCAAATAACATTTGTGGAGGGGGTTTCTTGCTTTTGTGGCATTATGAAAGGTTAAGCATCTTTGCTTTTTCATGATGGCTTGCTTTATTGTGATTAGAGTTGATTTGATTTGATTTGATATAGTTATCATAACCTTTTGATGTGGTCACCTCTTGGAGTTTCCTACACTCACCTTCCTTCTTGTTTTGTGTTTTTCCTCCACCATATTTCCAAAGAGGGGGTCGGCCACTTTTGATGAGAGAATTGAGAGGAGTTCATTTTTCATGAGGGAATTATTGATATCTCATTTACATGCTTGCCACAAAGAAATCCTTCTCCTCTCCTAAGTTCTATTGATTCCTCCATCAAAGGCAACTTCACAAACCCCAAAAAGACAAGCCTCTACACTACAACCTACAGTACCCTTGGACGCGTCGGCCAGCCAACTTCCCGTCCGAGTTGCCTCGGTCCAGAGGTGGGAGCCCGTAAAAGAATTCGGCTACGTGGTGCCCTTTTTACGACGAGGAGGTGACGGACGAGGATTCTGCGGGAGATCGGAGTGGAGACGAAGACCGGAGGACACGGATCGCTCGGTATATCTCTCACCCCTTCTCTTGTTAGCTAGCATTAGGTTAATGGTCACGATCCGGGTATATTGTCCGCGGTAGCGCCGGTTAAAGTTAAGAAAAATTTTGATTCCGTATTTTGGCCTCGAGTAGTATGCCGGGGCGCTGCCGTGGCGCAACAGTTTAGGGTTTCTCGGCACCAGAAAATTTGAATTTAGCATGGTAGATGCCTTGTGGAACCTCTTGAGTGCGCCTAGGAACCCTTCAAATAAAGCCCTGAGGATATTGGCTTGACTACTGTGATTATGATAGAGATCCTACTAGTGGGACATCTGTAGTTTATAAGCATATCCTGAAATGTCCCTAGTCGTAGGTATATCGAGACGGGGCATCGATATACCAGAGTAGACTAGCGTATATGATACTAGACCCATATGATGGGCGATGAATGTTCCCACATTCATCGATGTTTGACATCGAGATTGTATACGGGTGCTCAGTGGTGACTGGGTACACTGGATGGACTCACCGAGAACTCCTATTTTGAATTATATCTATCGTCGGATAGCAGTTCTCAGTTGACACTGGTGCAGGTTAGTCTGTAGACCCAAGATCGTCATAGAGTCTTGTATGCTCTCCCATTGTACGTTGATTACCACCCTACCACGGCTCTACTTAGTCATGCAAACAGGTGGCCGTTGGGTACAGTCCCGAGACACACGAAGGCGATGAGCGATAGGAGGGGTTTCGTCTCTCCCGGTATTGGGAGTTGATGCTGTGCTGTGCTCGACTGGTTATATCAGTAAGTCCCTGGCCAGGGTTGCTAAGATTTACTGATAAGTGTTATCAGTAGTTTCTCGATCTGTTATAGACCATTCACCGGCACGACTTATTGAGTTATTGGGGTCGACGTGACCATCCCTAGGCTCGATATGCAGCATATCTGACGAAGAGACCAGACTGTACGGTAGTGTTGCCGGTTGGCTCGACGGGAGTTGTAGCAGGTTCGCTTGTTTTTCTTCTGATCGCTCAATACCCGGGTGGCCATTACGTTTAGCTGACCGCTTGCGGATTGGGGGTGCTTAATATGATCATCACCCACTGCCGGTATTTTGACGAGTCTTAGAGTCCCACAAAGGAGTTACCTAGTCCAGGCGAAACGTTGTGGTGCGCGTATGCGATAGGCGCATGGACCCGGTTAAAATGCGCGTATAAGATACCGTATATTAATCGGGCGGCTTGCTTTTGGTCAGGTCGTATCTGATATAACCGCATTGCTAAATCAAGTGTTGATTTATCATTTGACCATTAGTTTCTCACTAGAAATCCTTTCTTGTATTTTTGGATGTATGCATGCATGTATGCATTCATTCTTGTTCATGCACATATGGATGTGCATGCACACATACATTCATACATCATCCTTCATGGTTGTATATATATAGAAGATGGTGGCAATATAAGACTCACACCTTATGTTTATATATATGGATATATATATATTTTTATATTTGTTTTAAAACAAAAGAAAAAGATTAATACGTGGTTATCTTCTGCACTCTTCTTTAAACTAACCTTTTTCACCTACTTATTAACCATGAGTTAATCTTCCTTTTGTGTTTTAACTCAAGTGAAATAATATCCATATAATATAACTATGGTTTGAGATGAAGAGTAGAAAATATATATACTTATATTTTCTATTTTTCATAACATAATTATCATTTCTCTTGTTCTTCAAAAGCCATCATCTTCTTCCTCCTTGCTCTTTTGCTCTCTAGATTTCTCTAGTGAGCAAAACACTCACCAAGTTAGGATTTTGAAATGAGAAAAGCCACCACAACACCATTCTACACAAGTCTTGCCCACTTGTGAAGAGTGTTAGTTTCATTTTCTTCTCTTGATCTTGTGAAGAAACAAGCTTGGACAAAGGAGCTTCGGGTGGATCGTCGTGGACACTAGAAGACCTCAAGCGAACCCTTTTCCAACCCTCAAGTGGCTAAGGAGTCTAGCGTAGGGAGCTACAAAGGTTGTACTCTCAAAACCCTAGCCTTTTTTACTTGTGATGTTGTTTAAGTTATGAAACCCTAATTTTCTAGTAATGATTCTTTGTATGTTCACTTAGCAACTTAAAAATTCAATTTTGAGACATGTGATGCTTCCAAACCCTTCATAAGGTGCTAGGTAAACCTAACAGTTTCCAGTGTTATCTCAGGGTGTTCTGGGATACACTCCGACACGACTTGTACCGCTATTAGGGGACTGACGTTTACCGCCCCCCTAGGCCCGCCATGCGATATGCTCAGACGAACGGACCAGACTGTACGGAGACTGTCACATTCAGGCTCATTAGGAGTTCAGATGGGTTTCACCTCGTCCGTTTTCTAATCGGCATCTACCTGGGGGCCGTTACGCACAGCTAGTGCCGCTTGCGGTCTATGGTTAAACCCACTGCCAGCGTAGTGTCGAGTCTTTAGAGTCCCACTCAGAGAGATATTCTCCTTTAGGCAAAAGAGTAGGGGTCGCATGGTTTTGCGACAGGTCGCATGGTTTTGCGACAGGGTTCGGTCACATCCGTGCACTTGTGCGCGTTTAGTGTCCGGGCAGTTATTACTAGCGGTATTTGGTTTAAGAGAGATCCTAGTATACGTTTTGGGATTGGTTTTACCTCGTTTGTATTCATGTTCCCCGAAACGCGGATACGGGTGTGCATGCACAGTTGACAGAGACAGAGGCAGAGGATTCTCATTAGGGTTGTTGACTGTTGACTTTTGCTAAACCCTAATGAGAATTAGAATTATTATTAACAATAATATTAATTAAGTATTATAGTGACATGGTTAGGGTTGAAGGGTTGACCTTGTTGACTTGTTGACTTTTGTTGACCGGTTGACTAAGTTGGACTTGTTGACCACCATCATGACAATGGCTATCATTTGTTTGCATTGACTTGTGCTTGCTTGATGGTTCACAAATTGCATTTAATGCAAGAAATGATATTGTCATTTGTCATGATAACAACTATCACATTATACTCAATTATTATTACTTGTTATCATAATTTTTTTGGATTATGAGAGCTTGGATAGCAAAAGACTTGCTCATTCTACATTTTCATTTCTCTCTCTTGATCAAGCTCTCCTTCATCCTCTTGCTCTCTCTAGCTCAAGGCAACTCCCTCTCATGAGTTGAGAACCATTGCCTTAGAGATAAAAACACCAAAACACTCCTCTACTCATCCTAGTTCACAAGGCCTAGCAAGCCAAGTGTTCTAGTTTCTTTAAGTTCGAAGTAGAAGCCAAAAGGTAGAAGCATTCGGGTGGATCCATCTTCGGCACGAGGAGACGACGAGGTGAGACCGATCCGTACACCGCAAAGAGTTGAAGATGAAGGAGTTCAAGAAAGGTATAACCCCCTTAACAGAGTAGGTAAAACTCCTAGTTAGGTTGTTAGGTAGTTGTTTAACAAAGATCCGTTTTTGAGTCCATGTTACCACCCAAGCAAAAATCGTTTTTGACCATTTCTGCAACCCCAAAGAACCGGGGAAGTGTAGCATGGACTTACAGTGGTATCAGAGCCTAGTTAAACACTATCTAATATGTTAGCAAAGTAACTAGAAGTTCGATCGGAGAAAAAGTCATGAAACACGCCCGAAAAATCAAGTTTCTGTCGGTTCTGTATTCTGTTCAAAAACTAATAAATCATACATCAAAAATCGACTCAGGCTTTTTAAAATACACCCAAGAAATTTGGTCCACTGGCTCGGTCAAAGCGCCGCGGAACCGCGGCAGGAGCATGCTCCCGCCGCTGATCCGTGGCCGAGTTGACTCGGCCGTGGCACGAATTTCCTGCAGTGTGTTTCTGGGGTTGTTTTGGGATTTTTACAATATGTTTTTCTGCCCAGATTTTCCAGAAAGCAAAATTTGTTTTTGGGGCTTAAAAATCCGTATTTTGATCGAACTTCTAAAGACTAAAGCTAACGGGGTTATATCTGTGATGTGATATATGTATTGAACGTCTGTTAATCGCTATACGTCGATTAGTGGGGGTTATACATATCTGTGATCTATAATGTTGATGGTATGTGTATATGAATTCATTGGATTATCGCGGGTGAATAGCCGGGGGTTGTGAGATGAGAGTTTTCTTTTCTTTCAATTCATGTAATTTGTAATTGATGTAATATAATTTATTTAGCCGCACAACCGGGGTGAGCTTGTAGCCGTCATTGTATAATTTCTTTTACTGTTTTTGCTCCTAGGATAGACCCATGGAGGGGGTGCACAAACTACTGGGTATCTCGAAGTGCCGAGTGGCCTACTCACGATGTTGAGGGAGGTTGCTTCGCTTCGGGTACTTAGCGGGTAGTTTGCTGCACACGTAGGGGTCTTGGGTGGGGTATTGGCTATTCACCGCGACCGTGTAATCCGCTTTTCGTTACAGGCTCGTATGAATTGCGGATTCCTAGTATATCCAATGTGTTCATCTATGATCTGGAATGGCTATCATTGCAATATATCTATATAAGATATTATTTAGGCGTTGATTATGTTTTGCATCCGCGCTAGTCCAGCCCTCGCTCTGTCTTTAGTTAAGTAACCTAACGGGTAATGACGGGGCCCCGTGGTGAATGCGGATGGCATAAGCGTACGTCATATTTTGGTTGTTTTCTGCAATGGTAGAATTAAATGATGGGATGCATTAAAATTAATGTAAGAAAATAAACCAAAGTAAAGTCGTTGGAACACTTTCAAAACCACTCGGTTCTTTTCAAAAACCAACTTTTAAATGCGGAGCTTGAGCCACTCCTTTTAAAAGCTATCTCGTTCCATCAATTATATCAAGTTCACTACGTTCACGGTTTCGCCAAAACCATTCGTAGCCCTCCGTCGTTTCACATGGATAGTCAATAGTATTCAAGCTATGTTTGTTGGCCAAAGTCAAGGCATAGTGATTGGTAGCTATTGGGTATTCATGTGCTGCAAAGATAGATGCATTGGTTTGGGACAGTCGTACTGCCTTATTGGCCAAAGTCAAGGGTAGGTACGGGTGGGTTCAAATTAACCTGGAGAATGATGGGTAGAACTTAACATGTGACTTATGATTTGTTGGCCAAAGTCAAGGTCATAAGAGCATGGGGCAAAAATCCACATCGGGAGTTTCAAAAGAACCTGAAACTTGCTAGCGCTGCATACCATTTGGAGTGTGATGATTCTGGTAGGATTCCTTCAGTTTTGTCACGCGATGATATTTGGATCTCGATCCTACTGTTAGTATATGCTACTCCTCGGGAAATTTCTCACTTAACGATCAATGCTATAAACCAAGTAGGTGTCTAGAAAGGTGTTAGCGGGGCTACGCCCCCAGGCAAAAGAGGTTCTTAAATTAAGGAACTTCGCAAAAGCGTTGGAAAACCTCCCTCGAAGTACCGACACTGGCCTGGTTGAACGGTTAAGCAAGTATTGTACGGTGAGATTGATCCCGACTAATTCCTTCTTTTTTGTTTGAGGAGGGATTCGAGAAACAGTAGGAGCCATCCTGTTTAGACAAACTAAAAACCACTCTAAACTTGCAAGAGCATCATGCTGAGTGTTTCTTCTCTCTCTCCTAATTGCAGCGACCAATCGTCATGACCAGACTTTACTTCTAGATAAAAACATACTGACAGGGCCAAACTACAAAGATTGGCTCAGAAATGTCAAAATGGCAATCACTTACGACAAGCTGGGGTATCTCCTTATCACCAAAGCTCCCCCTGTCCCAGGTCCCACCTCCAGCGTCGCGGATAAGGAAATCCGTAAGACATGGGAGATCGATTGCGCGAAGGCCAAGTGTCTCGTGCTTGCCTCTATGGACAATGAACATCAGAGGAGGAACGAGAATATGGACCTCGAATCCATTTTTCTTCATACAAAAGAACTATATGGAGAGCAATCCCGTATCGCCAGATATGAAGTCTAGAAAAAGTTGTTTTCGGCAAGATTGGCCATTGGATCATCGGTAGCGGAACACGTGCTTAAGATGATTGGCTTCATTGAGGAGCTCGCGGACCTTGGGACCACGTTAGAGAACGAGCTCTATACGGACTTGATTCTCCAGTCCCTTCCTTCCACTTACGCCCAGTTTATCCTGAACTTCAACTTACAAGGAAAAGAAGTTGATCTTCCAGAACTCCTCAACATGCTGAGGAGTGCAGAGGGCACCCTACAGAAAGGTAGGGAAACATCCACTTTATTTGTAGGAGGATCTTCCTCTTCTAAGTCCAAGGCGAAAGACAAGGGAAATAAGAAGAAAGCTCCCACCAAACCAAGGGGCGGTGTTAGTAAAGTGGATACGAAGGGAAAATCAAAGGCAACAAAGATTGCGGGGCAGCTTGCGGGAAAGGAAGAATGCTTCTATTATCATAAGAAGGGACACTGGAAGAAAAATTGCAGGGCTTGGAAGGCCAGAAACCAGGATCCGAAGCAAGTTGCGGCTTCGGCTTCAGGTGTGTATGTTATTGAAAACTGTCTTTCAATAAACTCTACTTCCTGGGTATTGGATACCGGATCTGGATCTCATATCTGTAATTCATTGCAGGCACTGAGAAAGCGTATGGTTTTGAAGGCAGGTGATATGACCCTCAGAGTTGCGAACGGAGCTGGCATGGATGCTGAGTCCGTGGGGGACTATCACCTGGGATTGTCAGATGGACACGTTTTGGTTTTGCGTAATTGCTATTTTGTACCCAATGCAACTGTTAGTTATATGTAGGCCCTAGAGGCCATTACTGTACATAGGATATATATTGTAGTGGATGCTGGGACATATATAGGGAGGACTTTCTTGCTCGACATGATAGTATGCTATCTGGTTGCTCTTTACCTTAACGTGTACACAGATTGTCTCTCTGTTACATGTTGGTAAAGCCCTTAGGATGTGTACTTGACTACCTGGACTATGATGCGGATCATACTAGTGGGGACATGGTAGTCCATAAGTACATCCTTCAAGGTCCCTAGTCATGGGTGTATCGAGACAGGGCATCGATATACCAGAGTAGACTAGCATATACCTTCTCGACCTATACAGATGGGCGATGGATGATCCCATATCCATTGGTGTTTGACATCAGAGATGATATACGGGTGCTCAATGGATACTGGGTACACTGGACGGACTCGCCGAGAACTCCCAGATGGTATTATACCTTACGTCAGATGGCAGTTCTCTGGTGACACTGGTACAGAGTAGTCTGTTGACCCGAGATCGTCATAGAGTCTTTTGTGGTTCCCACTGTGCTTTGATTTCCACCTTACCACGTCCAAGAGGGCATGCAAAACGGTGGTTTTTGGGTACAGTCCCGAATCACATGGAGGCAATGAGCGATAGGAGGGGATTCGTCTCTCCCGGTATAGGGAGTTGATGTTGCGCTGTGTTCGATTGGCTATAACCGGAAATCCCTGGGCAGGGTTGCTGAGATTTACTGGTAAGTGTTACCTGTAGTTTCTCAAACTGTTATAGACCTCATATCGACACGACTTATCGAGCTAATGGGGACTGGCGTTTACTATCCCTAGGCGAGATATCCGACATATCAGACGACGAGACCGGACTGTACGGTAAGTGTTACTGGTTGGATTCACAAGAGTGTGAGCGGGCTTGCTCGTCGATCTTCTGATCGCTCAATACCCGGGTGGCCGTTACGTTTAGCAGACCTCTTGCGGCTTGTGGGTGTTTGATATGATCATTACCTGCTGCCGGCGTATTGACGAGTCTTTAAGGTCCTACACAGAGGTTTCCTGGCTCAAGCGAAACAAAATAGGAGCGCATATGAGATATGTGCGGGACTGAGAATAATGCGTGTATGTGATACCGTATTCTATTCTCGCGATGAATGTATCGATTGGTTGTATGCGATATAACCTAGTTATCGAATCGAAGATTGATTCGATAAGTCGATACATTAGATACTAGTCGGTTATATACGATATGACCGGATCGTTAAATCAAGTGGTTATTTAATGATTTAATGTATAATTATATATTTGATATATTACTTTACATTAACTAGTATTTGTTCATATAAGATGGATTTTCTCACTTGATGTGCACAGCTAGTATATGTGATATATTTTTGTGCACTAGATTGTATCATGTTTGATGACACATGCAAGCTTGGGTATATGTTTACTTTAAACCATGGTTAAGTGAATGGTTAGGGTTTTTAATTATTCACTTATTCATTTTATTTATTTGTTTGTTTATTTTGGGCAAGAAACAAAATGGTGGCATCTTTTGTTTTGACCTTGAAGCTTCATGAAGCTTTGACCACTTTGTTTCTTTCCTAAACCTAACCATTCACCTAACCCTTGTTCATTCTCTACACTTAACCAAGGTTGCATTATGATAAGAATGAATGGGATTTTCTTTTTAACTTAATCATTTTTATTCTTTCATCTTCATCATCTTCACCAAGCTTCAAAAAGCTTGCTAGCTTCAATGGTGAAATGAGAAAAAGAGTGAGAAATCCAATTATAAAGTGAACCCACTTCCTATTTCTTCATCCTCTACCACTTGCCAAGTAGTATAGGGTGTTTTCTTCACAAGTTTCTTGGTTTGGTGAAGTTGGAGCTTGATCTTGTGTTGCCTCGACGTAGATCATCTTCGGCATCAAAGTCGACGACCTAGCCCGATTATTTTTTCGACGAAACCATTACTAGAGTCCGGGATCCGATGATCGCAGCAGAGGGACGTCAACGCGGAGTTATGGAGGTGGAGGACTGGATATACAAAGGTTGTATTTCCGTTCACTTAACACTAAAGTAGTTTAGTAGCATTTCGTTTCGCCTAAACTCTAGTTAACGATCACATTAGGGTTTCTCGGCACCGGAAATTTTTGAATTTGGCATGGTTGAGCCTTGTGAGACCTCCTTAGTGTGCCTAGGAACCCTACAGTGGTATCAGAGCCTAGCTAGAGCCTTAGGCGATGAGTAGACGAAGTTAGAAGTCCGATCGAACCCGTAAACCCCGACAAAACCCTTCTCTGTACATTTTTCAAAACAGTTGATTTTTGTGAATTAAAAATTCTCATAAAAATAAGCAGGAAAAACTAAGAATTACTGTGAAGTACGGTCCACTAATTCCTCAAAATGACCGTGGAACCGCGGCGAAACCAGGGGTTTGGCGGCGGTTCCGCGGCCACAATTTGGACTTAGTCCCTGAAATTTCATATATTTATTCTTAGGTCCTTTCTTAGCAATTTTTTATGGGAATTTCTTAATTCCACTCAAGTGTTGAGTTTTATAGGGTTTTATTGGGGACTCGTTAATTTGATCGGATAATTTAACTTCGTTTAATTTTTTCCTGATATTTTAGAAACTGTTAAAAAGTTCGATCGGATTTAAATACCCACTTTTTCCCCTGCCGGGAAATTTCCAAGTGTTGGATTTTTCCGTAGTTTAATGACGTTCTAAGTAGTGCAAGTAACGCGATGGACTCTCTAGAAGACAACAAACCTTAACTCGATTATGTGACTGTCTTGAACTGCCCTTCGAACCATAGGGTTTGGGGCGGTACGGCGTGCCACATATGAGGCGTTGGCTTGACCCTTCTACGTCTGGACCATTGGTACTGAAGCATGAAGTGAATGTTTTTAAACTTATTTCATGTGTTGAGCTGTTTCGGGAAAACTTGGTTGTTTGATTGTTCGATCGGAAAGTTTAACATTTTCTATCTATCTGGAATATGATACAATAATTGGAATTCATAAGAAGATATGAGATAACTGAATGAATGTTATAAATCTAGCGGTTTAGTCTCACTTGATCGGTTGCCGCGGAATTTTGATGCGATCAAAAGTCCGTCGCAATCACGTAGCGTACACGGATACTCGCCGGATAAACTTAATAGACAGCTACACCCCTTAGCCCCGACGAAGTGAATGTAGGAGAACCCCATCGCCGAAAGCATCCGTTCGGGTGCTCGCGGTAGCGGTGTTCCTGTTAGTTATATGTATGCCCTAGAGGCCATTACTATACATTGGATGTATATTGTAGTGGATGCTGGGACATATATAGGTAGGACTTTCTTGCTCGACATGATAGTACGCTATCTGGTTGCTCTTTATCTTAAGATGTATACTTTCTGTCTCTCTGTTACTTGTTGATAAAGCCCTTAGGATGTGTACTCGACTTCCAGGACTATGATGCAGATCATACTAGTGGGGCCTGGGTAGTCCATGAGTACATCCTTCAATGTTCCTAGTCGTGGGTGTATCGAGACGGGGCATCGATATACCAGAGTAGACTAGCGTATACCTTCTCGACCCATACAGATGGGCGATGGATGATCCCATATCCATTGGTGTTTGACATCAGAGATGATATACGGGTGCTCAGTAGAGACTGGGTACACTGAACGGACTTGCCGAGAACTCCCAGATGGTATTATACCTCACGTCAGATGGCAGTTCTCTGGTGACACTGGTACAGCTTAGTCTGTTGACCCGAGATCGTCATAGAGTCTTGTGTGTCTCCCACTGTTCTTTGATTTCCACCCTACCACGGCTCTACTGAGTCGTGCAAACAGGTGGTTTTTAGGTACAGTCCCGATTCACATGGAGGCAATGAGCGATAGTGTAACGTTTTAAAAATAATTAAATAAATAATTAAATGAATAAAATTGTTTAAGTGAATTTTATGAATTTCGGTAAAGTAAAATGTATTTTTCGTAAAATTAAACCGTGATTGTTTTTCATTATAATTTCAAAAATACATATTTTAATTATGTAATTACTAGTAAATGGTGTTTATTTAGCCACTTATAAATTTTTATTTTAATTAAATATTTTTCCTAAATTAAATATTTTAAATATTAACATAAGCTTTATTTTTTTACACTAAATTAGTGTAAATTACAAATTTGAAAGGTTTTAATTTGTAAAAATGAGCCATGGTATATTAGAATCAAGTGTGTAATATGCAAAATCTTTTCCAAAATCTCTCCATGGTTCTAGAAATTTCTAGGAAAAGGGTTAAATTGAAAAAGTTAGATAATAAAGGGTTTAAGTGAAAAAAATGCATTATTTATGAACTTTCTACACAATACCACACATTTTTTCTCTCTCTCCACCCTCCTCCCTCTCCATGGCCGGCCTCCCCTCCATGGGTAGCCCCAAAAATTTCCCCCCATCATTTTTGCATTAAAATTCATCAAAATTCATCAAAAATTCCAAAAATAAATCTCAAAAATCAACATTCAACCTCTACCATTTTCCTTTGATCTATTTAGCATGGATTTTGGAGATGGAAAGCATGCATTTTGGAAGCTTATTTCATGTTTGGGTTTCATATTTTGGAGGTATAAATTTCCTTCTTTTGATTTATTGTTATTAGATGTCCATTTAAGCATAATTAGATTTAATATATTAATTCTATTTGCTACTTTTAAAATTCAAGTTAGGGTTTGAAAAATCAAGTTGTGATTTTTATTGATTAAATAAGGTTATAATAGCAAGTTTAACATTTTTAGAGTGGAAAAATCTTGCATGTTTGTTGAATTGTAAAAATTTTCATTTAAAATTGTTTAAATGAAGCTATTTAGCTAACTAGTTTTTGTAAAATATATATGTGGGTGATATAAAATTCCAATTAAGGTGGCTATTATTAGATTGTAGTTTTAGTGAGAACTTTAGCATGTTAATGGAAAGAAAAACTTAGTTTGATTGCTAGTTTCTATTGATAATTGATAAATTGTGATAAAAATTCCTATTTTGTAAACTAGATTTTAGAAATTTCTAAATAAATGTGATTAAAAATATAATTTATGGTTTCATTAAATCATTATCATTATGAATTATGGTTTAATACATTAATTCATGAAAAAACACGTTTTGTGGTGGAATTGTGGTATTTTGCTTGAAAAATGTTAAAAATTGTTAAAAGTTGCAAACTAGAAATTTCAAATAAATGCAAAATTGTGTAATAAAAATAAAGTAAGGGGTTGTATAGTCTAGTTATGCTATTTAATGAGTTTTATAACCATTGGTTTCATTTAAATGTCAAGTTTTGAGGAAAAACGGTAAATTGGCATTTTCGGGTTTTACGAAATCGGGCGATTTGATGGATTTTAGGGTTTCGATGGATTTAATCATATTTTATAATATAAGTAATGTGTTTTAAAACTACGAGTTATTTGTTAATGTTTATCTCGATCCATCGGAGTTTGTACGCCAATATCGAGCGATATTTGGTGCTTTTGTGTGGACGGGACATAGGTTTTAACCTATGCTTGTTCCTTGTATCGTTTGACTTTCGTATGTGATTCAGTTTACGATGTTATTTATATGTTTGCGTCTAGGCACCCCTCACGTGGATTGCGGGCGATGAAGAGGAGGATGGCGACACTGTCTTCGGCAGACATGGACCAGGTGAGTAGATGCATATCTACGGGGGGAAGTCGGGTGGATGGCGTTTAGCACCCCCGCAACGTAGAATAGGAATAGTACTTATTGACATTAGGAAACAAGATGTGACCCTAGTAGGACCCTAGTATTGACCCTAGGCTGGACTAGACTGATTTAGGAAAACCATATCAGAGGACGAGTACCTTGGAAGAGATTCGTAGGTTTCAGATAGAAACACACCCACGCACACACTGAAACTCGACATGGGGTATACGTGTATGTGTATATATATATAACTAGGTATAGGTATATACGTATATATACAGCACGTATATGTGATTCATTGATGTGATATGATATCCGAGGTATGATAAAATAGTGTAACTGGGCTTGATGCCGTGATTCTTGGCTATACAGTCGTATTAAGTGTTAGCGGATCATTAGAGAATGAGATAATGAACATGTATATTTAAATTATAAGGGGTAGTGATGATATTGAGGTACATGGGACTCTAAAATAGTACCCGGACTATAACTTGTGATTGATCACGATATGGGATATGTATGACTTGAATACGATATGATACATATGACATGATATTTCTGAGGATAAACTAATGATGCATATTATGAGGGCAATGATATATGATTGATGTAGGCGATTACAGTTTAGTACCTTGATCATGAGATGTGTTGGTGATGACATTATACGAATGATGAGACACCTAGGAGATACTTGACCCGTACTCCGATATTAGGATGCCGTACGATGGATTTTACCGTACGAGGCATAAATATGATGATTGATCCGCACTCTTGATTCGAGGAAGCCGTACTACGTACGTGACGCTATTGAGGCCGGATCGCCGACTATTCGAGATATTGATTCAGACCTTAGGTAGACTCTTGTTTCTTATTGACTAGTTTCTTAGGTTAAGTTCTTTAGGAGGTTAGATGGACAATAGTTTAGGTTCGATTCATATAGTGGTAGTGATAATTGTATATCAAATGAGTGGATAATGCACATCTGTCTTTGCATTCATACTGTAATCATCATGGTGCATGTTCTTTCATATGTTGCTATAATCAGTATAAACTTTACCTGTTAGGACACCAGCACCATTACCGATGATGCGCATATTCCACGCACACTTATTTGCCGGCTCACACACATCATCATCGGTAATTGCTATGTCACGTACACTTTAGATCATATTGTCTTTTATGGATAGAATCAGTTAACAACTAGACCGATATCATATTGTGATTATTCTCTGATGTTAGTATAGACATGATATTTATTACTTAGACATTCATGCATTCATATTTTCATGTTATCATGCATTATTATGGGCATATGCCGACACTTATCATATAGTTACTTATGATTTTAAGATTTGGATTTCTATGAGATTTCTGGATTTTGGGGAAAACCGCAAGATATATAAACAAACTTCTCTCTCTCTCCTCTTCTCTTTTTTTTTAAATAAGATGCGGTTTTCTCGTGATGTATGTGTCGTCCACCATGAGATTTCATGTTTTCTGATGGATTTCGAGACCCGATTCGAGGAGTGGATGAACCGTCTCGGGTACATGGTGGGCCCGGTATGGTACCCCGGGGCAAGAAGATCGAGTTGTAGACGATGAGCCTGGCAGGGGAAGGCTACCTACCGGTGATGTCTGGCGCGGCGGATATCCGGAGGATACCGACCGTTGTCGTGAGAATTGATGATATGGGCCGATCCGGACTGACGGAGCCCGAGATATTGAGACTTGAGATTTCATGTGTTGTGTCGATACTTGACACGGATTTCCATGGATTTTATTGTTGAGATTTCAGATTCTTATACACATTTTACTATGATAACAGCTAAAGATTTCTTATACAGATATTTCTGGATTTCAGGATTGGTTATTTTATATTCATGATGCATGCATATCCATTCATATGACATAGTATTATATGAGGCACTGACACGAGCACGGAGTATCTGCATTTACACGTAGTTTTACCCTGCTATTACTAGATGATTGGGATTTAATAGTGTAATATTATGACCTAGGATAGCGTCGTGCATTCGATTTCTTTTCGTAGATGTCTTCTACTCACGAGTTGGCAACTCACCCCCGTTGTGCCAAATTTTATTACAGGTTCGATGTACAGGTTTCCCTGGCAGCTTGCTGGCACATCTTTTCTTCAGGGTGATTTGCACGGTAGGTTGGTTCACTTGTATCTGAACCACCATTGTATTTTTTATTCTTTCATTTGTATCTAGTAAGCTCCATCAACCATACTTGTATTACTTGATAAGTTTATTGGACCAGTCTTTTATTTCGACCTTAGAGTCGCGCATGTTTTATTCTGATATGGTGGTTTTGTTTTCTTTGAGTTTTGAGCCTCGCCCTTTGGCGTTGTATATTATTGTGCTTGTTGTGGTTGTTTCCGCCTGTTGGCGTTGATGCTAGCACCCGTTTGGGGATGCTTTTTATTGTTTATTTATATTATACTTGTTGTACCCGTCTGGGGGCCAGTTTTTACAGAGGAGACTCTGCCGAAATTTTTGGGAAAAATTGCTGATATTTTTAAACTTGTTTTTCTTCATGTTCTTTTACTTCTTCTTCTTCTTTATGGTTTAGATTTCTGGGCTTCGGCTTACTTAGGTTACGTTGCGCCTCTAGACGCTTCGTAATCTAAGTGCCGATCACGTTCCGTACTTTCGGGTCGTGACAAAGTTGGTATCAGAGCGCTAGGTTTAACCTTGTATAAGTCTAGGTGACCCTTGGTTGATGGAGTAGGCGATTTAGGTAGAGTAACGTACCGTGGGTATGGTCCGCGGCATACTTACGATACACTACTCTGCTTAAGGAGCCCTAGGATGTACATTGTTTGCACCGTATTTCATTCGTTCCCTTGATCTATCTTCGTCGATATCGGATGGTAGTTTCTGTTAACCACGGGCACACTGGCAGAAGGAGCTGCGGCTCGAATGCGATAACCATTAGAGTATTGGTTATTCTTGAGGATTGAAGCATTGCGTAGCGTGCGGATAAAGGGTATTCACATGACGTCCGGATGAAGTTAAAGGGTTCGAACGATTATCAGAAAACCATTTTCCCAAGTTTAAAATATTCGGAAGAACATGCAGGTATTTCGATGGACCCTCTAGAAGAATGAAACCCTAACTCGACATAATGACCATGAGAACGCCCTTGAACCTTAGGGTTTACGGCAGTTCCGCGGTGCCATTAGTGAGGCTTGGGTTTGCCCTTCTACGGCTGGATCATCGATGCTGGGGTATATACCGGATATTTTAAACTGTACTTGAGTGTTGAGCTCTCGGGGAATTATGGGATTTTGATGGATCGATTGAAAGGTTTAATGTAGTCCGGATATCAAGTGAAGGGATCGACTACGTGGGAGACTCTAGATATGAGTATTGCCGTTGGTAGCGCAGTCAGCATAGCTACGAAGAGACGAGTTCGAAGCAATCGACATCAGAGGAAAGAGGCGCACATTGACGATAGTGTTTACGATGTGACTTGGTGATTTGAATTTCATATTTCTGTTATTGGATTTTGGTATTTTGAGGATTTTGTTCTACTATTGGTATTTCTTATGTGTACCTTCATTGCATTCTATCCGTGTTTCACATATCAGCTGTATTGATGTTGCTTGGTATACACCCAGTACACTTGATTTGTTTTTATATATTTTGAGATTTTTTTATTTGATTTCGTGCATATGGGTTACACATGATTTTGATATATGCTTCGACCTAGTTTTTATCCATTTTCGTATTGTGATTTCGATTATGATATTTGATGTATTTTTTCGTGCACCATGTGCACCTGATTAGGATTCTTGCGCATACTTGGCGCACTTGATGCGATTTTGTGCACACCAGATGCACTAAATCGGGGTTTTGTGCAGATTAGATGCACCTGATAGTGAGTCGTGCACGCCCGTTGCACTTGACAGATGTTTTGGTGCACACCTGTTGCACTTATTTTATTTTTGTGTGTATTCATGGTATCTGTATTTGGTTTCGATTTCAGTGCGCACCGGACGCACATGATATTTTATTGATGTGATTGGGATTGATTTCAGTTTGAGCAGTATGTTTCATAGTCATTATTATTTGATTTAGTAACCAGGCGGGACGTGTATGTTAAATAAAAGATATATATATATAGTTAATTTTTTTTAAAAATAAACGTCCGCTACTTATGCCGTGACACGTGCATTGCACGGCGATTTTCAAGAGGGGTTTTCGTATGCTTCTTTATTATGATATTTAGGTGATTTCACTATGATGCACACTATATATGAGTTGTAGATTGATGTATATTATGTTGGTTTTCATATTGGGTTTTGATATTTTATTCTCACCATAACTCCGATGAATGCGTTATGCTTGACGGAGTTGATTTTTATTATGTATTGATGATTTCGGAGCCCCGACGATTTGAGTGTTTTGCTAAATATTTTAGTATTTGGAGGGGGAGTTTTAATTTAAATTCGGGGACCGAATTTCTTAAAGGGGGGAAGATTGTAACGTTTTAAAAATAATTAAATAAATAATTAAATGAATAAAATTGTTTAAGTGAATTTTATGAATTTCGGTAAAGTAAAATGTATTTTTCGTAAAATTAAACCGTGATTGTTTTTCATTATAATTTCAAAAATACATATTTTAATTATGTAATTACTAGTAAATGGTGTTTATTTAGCCACTTATAAATTTTTATTTTAATGAAATATTTTTCCTAAATTAAATATTTTAAATATTAACATAAGCTTTATTTTTTTACACTAAATTAGTGTAAATTACAAATTTGAATGGTTTTAATTTGTAAAAATGAGCCATGGTATATTAGAATCAAGTGTGTAATATGCAAAATCTTTTCCAAAATCTCTCCATGGTTCTAGAAATTTCTAGGAAAAGGGTTAAATTGAAAAGATTAGATAATAAAGGGTTTAAGTGAAAAAATTGCATTATTTATGAACTTTCTACACAATAACACACATTTTTTCTCTCTCTCCACCCTCCTCCCTCTCCATGGCCAGCCTCCCCTCCATGGGTAGCCCAAAAAATTTTCCCCCATCATTTTTGCATTAAAAATCATCAAAATTCATCAAAAATTCCAAAAATAAATCTCAAAAATCAACATTCAACCTCTACCATTTTCCTTTGACCTATTTAGCATGGATTTTGGAGATGGAAAGCATGCATTTTGGAGGCTTATTTCATGTTTGTGTTTCATATTTTGGAGGTATAAATTTCCTTCTTTTGATTTATTGTTATTAGATGTTCATTTAAGCATAATTAGATTTAATATATTAATTCTATTTGCTACTTTTAAAATTCAAGTTAGGGTTTGAAAAATCAAGTTGTGATTTTTATTGATTAAATAAGGTTATAATAGCTAGTTTAACATTTTTAGAGTGGAAAAATCTTGCATTTTGTTGAATTGTAAATTTTTTCATTTAAAATTGTTTAAATGAAGCTATTTAGCTAACTAGTTTTTGTAAAATATATATGTGGGTGATATAAAATTCCAATTAAGGTGGCTATTATTAGATTGTAGTTTTAGTGAGAACTTTAGCATGTTAATGGAAAGAAAAACTTAGTTTGATTGCTAGTTTCTATTGATAATTGATAAATTGTGATAAAAATTTCTATTTTGTAAACTAGATTTTAGAAATTTCTAAATAAATGTGATTAAAAATATAATTTATGGTTTCATTAAATCATTATCATTATGAATTATGGTTTAATACATTAATTCATGAAAAATCACGTTTTGCGGTGGAATTGTGGTATTTTGCTTGAAAAATGTTAAAAATTGTTAAAAGTTGCAAACTAGAAATTTCAAATAAATGCAAAATTGTGTAATAAAAATAAAGTAAGGGGTTGTATAGTCTAGTTATGCTATTTAATGAGTTTTATAACCATTGGTTTCATTTAAATGTCAAGTTTTGAGGAAAAACGGTAAATTGGCATTTTCGGGTTTTACGAAATCGGGCGATTTGATGGATTTTAGGGTTTCGATGGATTTAATCATGTTTTATAATATAAGTAATGTGTTTTAAAACTACGAGTTATTTGTTAATGTTTATCTCGATCCATCGGAGTTTGTACGCCGATATCGAGCGATATTTTGTGCTTTTGTGTGGACGGGGCATAGGTTTTAACCTATGCTTGTTCCTTGTATCGTTTGACTTTCGTATGTGATTCAGTTTACGATGTTATTTATATGTTTGCGTCTAGGTACCCCTCACGTGGACTGCGGGCGATGAAGAGGAGGATGGCGACACTGTCTTCGGCAGACATGGACCAGGTGAGTAGATGCATATTTACGGGGGGAAGTCGGGTGGATGGCGTTTAGCACCCCCGCAACGTAGAATAGGAATAGTACTTATTGACATTAGGAAACAAGATGTGACCCTAGTAGGACCCTAGTATTGACCCTAGGCTGGACTAGACTGATTTAGGAAAACCATATCAGAGGATGAGTACCTTGGAAGAGATTCGTAGGTTTCAGATAGAAACACACCCACACACACACTGAAACTCGACAAGGGGTATACGTGTATGTGTATATATATATAACTAGGTATAGGTATATACATATATATACAACACGTATATGTGATTCATTGATGTGATATGATATCCGAGGTATGATGAAATAGTGTAACTGGGCTTGATGCCGTGATTCTTGGCTATACAGTCGTATTAAGTGTTAGCGGATCATTAGAGAATGAGATAATGAACATGTATATTTAAATTATAAGGGGTAGTGATGATATTGAGGTACATGGGACTCTAAAATAGTACCCGGACTATAACTTGTGATTGATCACGATATGGGATATGTATGACTTGATTACGATATGATACATATGACATGATATTTCTGAGGATAAACTAATGATGCATATTATGAGGGCAATGATATATGATTGATGTAGGCGATTACAGTTTAGTACCTTGATCATGAGATGTGTTGGTGATGACATTATACGAATGATGAGACACCTAGGAGATACTTGACCCGTACTCCGATATTGGGATGCCGTACGATAGATTTTACCGTACGAGGCATGAATATGATGATTGATCCGCACTCTTGATTCGAGGAAGCCGTACTACGTACGTGACGCTATTGAGGCCGGATCGCCGACTATTCGAGATATTGATTCAGACCTTAGGTAGACTCTTGTTTCTTATTGACTAGTTTCTTAGGTTAAGTTCTTTAGGAGGTTAGATGGACAATAGTTTAGGTTCGATTCATATAGTGGTAGTGATAATTGTATATCAAATGAGTGGATAATGCACATCTGTCTTTGCATTCATACTGTAATCATCATGGTGCATGTTCTTTCATATGTTGCTATAATCAGTATAAACTTTACCTGTTAGGACACCAGCACCATTACCGATGATGCGCATATTCCACGCACACTTATTTGCCGGCTCACACACATCATCATCGGTAATTGCTATGTCACGTACACTTTAGATCATATTGTCTTTTATGGATAGAATCAGTTAACAACTAGACCGATATCATATTGTGATTATTCTCTGATGTTAGTATAGACATGATATTTATTACTTAGACATTCATGCATTCATATTTTCATGTTATCATGCAGTATTATGGGCATATGCCGACACTTATCATATAGTTACTTATGATTTTAAGATTTGGATTTCTATGAGATTTCTGGATTTTGGGGAAAACCGCAAGATATATAAACAAACTTCTCTCTCTCTCCTCTTCTCTTTTTTTTTAAATAAGATGCGGTTTTCTTGTGATGTATGTGTCGTCCACCATGAGATTTCATGTTTTCTGATGGATTTCGAGACCCGATTCGAGGAGTGGATGAACCGTCTCGGGTACATGGTGGGCCCGGTATTGTACCCCGGGGCAAGAAGATCGAGTTGTAGACGATGAGCCTGGCAGGGGAAGGCTACCTACCGGTGATGTCTGGCGCGGCGGATATCCGGAGGATACCGACCGTTGTCGTGAGAATTGATGATATGGGCCGATCCGGACTGACGGACCCCGAGATATTGAGACTTGAGATTTCATATGTTGTGTCGATACTTGACACGGATTTCCATGGATTTCATTGTTGAGATTTCAGATTCTTATACACATTTTACTATGATAACAGCTAAAGATTTCTTATACAGATATTTCTGGATTTCAGGATTGGTTATTTTATATTCATGATGCATGCATATCCATTCATATGACATAGTATTATATGAGGCACTGACACGAGCACGGAGTATCTGCATTTACACGTAGTTTTACCCTGCTATTACTAGATGATTAGGATTTAATAGTGTAATATTATGACCTAGGATAGCGTCGTACATTCGATTTCTTTTCGTAGATGTCTTCTACTCACGAGTTGGCAACTCACCCCCGTTGTGCCAAATTTTATTACAGGTTCGATGTACAGGTTTCCCTGGCAGCTTGCTGGCACATCTTTTCTTCAGGGTGATTTGCACGGTAGGTTGGTTCACTTGTATCTGAACCACCATTGTATTTTTTATTCTTTCATTTGTATCTAGTAAGCTCCATCAACCATACTTGTATTACTTGATAAGTTTATTGGACCAGTCTTTTATTTCGACCTTAGAGTCGCGCATGTTTTATTCTGATATGGTGGTTTTGTTTTCTTTGAGTTTTGAGCCTCGCCCTTTGGCGTTGTATATTATTGTGCTTGTTGTGGTTGTTTCCGCAAGTTGGCGTTGATGCTAGCACCCGTTTGGGGATGCTTTTTATTGTTTATTTATATTATACTTGTTGTACCCGTCTGGGGGCCAGTTTTTACAGAGGAGACTCTGCCGAAATTTTTGGGAAAAATTGCTGATATTTTTAAACTTGTTTTTCTTCATGTTCTTTTACTTCTTCTTCTTCTTTATGGTTTAGATTTCTGGGCTTCGGCTTACTTAGGTTACGTTGCGCCTCTAGACGCTTCGTAATCTAAGTGCCGATCACGTTCCGTACTTTCGGGTCATGACAGATAGGAGGGGATTCGTCTCTCCCGGTATTGGGGGTTGATGTTGCGCTATGCCCGACTGGCCATAACAGGAAATCCCTGGCCAGGGTTGCAGTGATATACTGGTAAGAGTTATCAGTAGTTTCACGAATGTTATGGACCTTACGTCGGCATGACTTATCAAGCTACTGGGGTCTGACGTTTACCACCCCTAGGCGAGATATGCGACATATCAGACGAACAGACCGGACTATACGGTAAGTGTTACTGGTTGGATTCACAGGAGTGTGAGCGGGCTTGCTCGTCGATCTTCTGATCGCTCAATACCCGGGTGGCCGTTACGTTTACCAGACCGCTTGCGGCTTGTGGGTGTTTGATATGATCATCACCTGCTGCCGGCGTATTGACGAGTCTTTAGAGTCCTACATAGAGGTTTCCTGGCTCAAACGAAACGAAATAGGAGTGCATATGAGATATGTGCGGGACCGAGAATAATGCGTGTATGTGATACCGTATTCTATTCTCACGATGGATGTATCGAATGGTCGTATGCGATATAACGTAGTTATCGATAAGTCGATACATTGGATACTAGTCGGTTATATGCGATATGACCGGATCGTTAAATCAAGTGTTGATTTAATGATTTAATGTATAATATATTTGATATATTACTTTGCATTAACTAGTATTTGTTCACTTTAGATGGATTTTCTCACTTGAAATACACAAGTTGTATATGTGATATACTTTTGTGCACTTGTTTGTATCATGTTTGATGATACATGCTAACTTGAGTTTGAGTGTATGATTAAACCATGGTTATATGAATGGTTAGGGTTTTGTTTATTTACTTATTCATTTATTTATTTTGTTTATTTATTTTGGAAAAGATAAATAGAAATGGTGGCTTTCTTTGTTTCTTTCATGAAGCTTCATGATGTGTTGAAAGCTTGACCATTTTGTTTGCTTCCCTTAACCTAACCATTCACCTAACCCTAGTTTAGTCTCTACACTTAACCATAGTTGGTATATGATAAGTATTCATTTTATTTTCTATTTGAATAATACTTATCTTATTCTTTCTTCATCTTCTTCATCTTCAACAATGAAGAAACCTTGCAACCATCAATGGCAACTTGAGGAAAAGAGTGAGAAATCCAATTCTAAAGTGAATCCACTTCCTATTTCTTCATCCTCTACCACTTGCCAAGTAGTATAGGGTGTTTTCTTCACAAGTTTCATGACTTGGTGAAGTTGGAGTTTGATCTTGAGTTGCCTCGACGTAGATCATCTTCGGCATCGAAGTCGACGACCTAGCCCGCCCATTTCTCCGATGAAGCCGATGTTAGAGTCCGGGATTCGATATGGACAGCAGAGGGACGTCATCACGGAGCCTCGGAGGTGGAGGACTGGATCTACAAAGGTTGTAGCCTCTTTCCTTTTAAGTTAAAGTTGTTTATTTGCATTGCATCGACTATACATCTAGTTAACGATCCGTATTAGGGTTTGTAGGCACATGAAAAATTAGAATTGGCCATGTTTGATCACTTGTAGAACCTCATGGGTGTGCCTAGGAACCCTACAGTGGTATCAGAGCCTAGCTAGAGCCTTAGGCGATGCGTAGACGGAGTTAGAAGTCCGATCGAACCGAAACCCTAACTCAAGAATGCTCTCTGTACATTTTTTGAAATCGGGGATTTTTGAGAATTAAAAATATGCAGAAAAACCAGTAGGAGATTCTAAGAATTTCGGAGAAGCCCGCACTCCTGAATCCATCAAAGTGCGGCGGAACCGCAGCATTAGCATGGCTAATGCGGCGGTTCCGCGGCAGATTAGTCTCCTCTTGCATTGAATTTTGCACAGTAATTCCTATTTTGCAGTGCTGGTTTTCCTGGGAATTTTTAATCTGAACTCAAGAGTTGAGTTTTCTGGGTTGCATTGGGAGTTCGTAAATTCGATCGGATTATCAAACTTTGTCTGTGTGTTTTTTCCGGATATTTTAGAATATGTTAAAAAGTTCGGCCGGATATAAATACCCACTTTTTCCCCTGCCGGGAAATTTCCAAGTGTTGGATTTTTCCGTGTTTTAAAGGCATTCTGAGTAGTGCAAGTAACGCGATGGTCCCTCTAGAAGACAACAAACCTTAACTCGATTACGTGATCGTCTTGAACTGCCCTTGAACCTTAGGGTTTGGGGCAGTACGGCATGCCACATGTGAGGCGTTGGCTTGACCCTTCTACGGCTGGAACGTTGGTACTGAGGCACGAAGTGAATGTGTTTAAACTTATTTCATGTGTTGAGCTGTATCGGGAAAACTTGGGTGTTCGATTGTCCGATCGGAAAGTTTAACATTTTCTATCTTATCCGGAATGTGATACAATAATTGGAATTCACAAGTAGTTATGAGATAACTGAATGAATGTTATAAATTTAGCGGTTTAGTTTCACTTGATCGGTTGCCACGGAATTTTGATGTGATCAAAAGTTCGTCGCAATCGGGTAGCGTACGCGGATACTCGCCGGGTAAACTTAATAGACAGCCTCACCCCATAGCCCCGACCAAGTGACTGTAGGAGAACCCCGTCGCCAAAAGCATCCGTTCGGGTGCTCGCGGCAGCGGTGTTCCGCCTTGGTGCACTTCGTCGACGGCGTCGGGGGTGCAGCCGTCTACTAAAGTTTGCGACGAGCATTCAATCAGGATGTCGGGAATCTTGTAGAATTACCCGACTTGATATTGAAAAGAGTTTTCGATAATGAGACTAAAATGCGGGCTTTATAATTTTTAGGCATGCGATGTCTAAGGAATTCATTTGGCTAGGCATGCGATGTCTAAAGGGTTTGCGGATTCCAACTGTTGTAGTTTTACACTTTCTTTTCTGTGACCATAAGTGTAATATGTGATATCGCCGGTTTCGTTGCTATATGTCAACGACAATTGGGATACGCATGTTTACTTACGTTGATGACATGTGATGTTATGTGTTGCTGGATATGTTATATTGGATCGTCGTGTTTGAATAGCCGGGTTTTTTTAATGTGAGATGAGTGTTTTTCATTTTCATTCATGTAAAAACTTGTATGTAATATTCTTTTATTGGGGCACTTCCAGGTTGCGGATGATGTCACCATTTGTATATTATTTACTTTTCCGTATTAGGATAGACCCAAGGAGGGGAGCACAAGTAACCGGGTTCTAGGGTCCAGTCGGAGACCATCTCGAGGAGTCGAGTCCGGGTCTCCTAACCCTAGAATTGGTAGGGTTGCTTGCCGCTCTCGTAGGGGTCTAGGGATGTGGGATTGGCTATTCATCACGACCGTGGAATCCGTGTTTTATACTAGCTCGTATTAAAAACACGGACGCCCCAGTATATCCAATATTTCATATGATATTTTCTGCTGCGTTATCTGTGATGTGATCATGAGATTTCTTCAGATAGATATGGTATATAGTATATATGATATATTATATAGACGTTGCTTATGTTTTACACCCGCGCTAGCCCTGTCTCGCTCTGGCGTTAGTTACCTAACCTAACGGTGAGAACGGGACATCGAGGCGAATGTGGATGGCATAAGCGTACGTTATATTTATCTGTGATGTTTAGGTGGACTTAAATGATGGGATATTCATTAATGAGATTAATGAAAGAAAATAAACCTAATTGATGTTGTGGAATCGAATTTCAAAAATAAAACAGGTAGCTACAGTTCTTGCTTTGCATCGCGGTGTTCCTTATAGAACATCCTGCACCTTATTCGATGAGGAAAGGACCGAGATCCCTTCACCGGGAGTGACTCCTTTAGCAATAACTGGAAGATGCTACACACTCGGTTTGTCCTTTGATTGCTTCTATAGTTTCTGCTTTGCACAGTGATATATGATATATCCCGCACCTCATTGGACGAGGAAAGGGCCGACGATCCCTTCACCGGGAGTGACCCCTTTAGCAAAACTAGAAAAGCTTCAAAAACATTCCATTTAAAAACCATTTGATTCCGCAACGAGATCAAGTTCAAAGCGTTAAAGGTTTTCACAAAAACCATTCGCAACCCTCCGTCATTTTAGGAAGTAGAGTACTTAGTATTCGTGCTGTGTTTGTTGACCTTAGTTAAGGCACAATGTACGGTAGCTAAGTGATGTCTTCCTACACCGCATATGATGCGATTAGTTAGGACAGTCGCGTGACTTTGTTGACCTTAGTTAAGGGTCATGTGGGTGGGTCTAATTAATCACGAAATGACGGGTAGAACTTGACTAGTACTTATGATTTGTTGACCATAGTTAAGGTCATAAGTGCTAGGGGTAAAAATCTTTATCGGGAGTTTCAAGTGTTGAAATTTGCAATGAGATTGCATACCTTCTATATGATAGTTGGATCCTGATACCCACTGCGAGTAATTGTTACTCCTGGGAGAGTTTTGCACTTTACAATTAGCCGATCAAGTAGGTGTCTAGAAAGGTGTCAACGGGGTTACGTCTCTGGGAAAACGAGCTTTACTATAATTAGGTCCGTGCGAAAGCACGGGGAACCTTCCTCAAAGTACCGACACTGGCCTGGCTGAAAGATTGGCGAACTTGTAGAGTGTAATTAATCCCGGCTAATCTTTCCTTTTATGGTTTGAAGGAAGATTTGATAAAAACAGTGGGAGCCATCCTGATTAGATTAAATATATAACCAATCTAATCTTGCAAGAGCGCATGCAGAGTGTTTTCTTCTCTCTCTCTCTCCAGGTAGCGACCATATCACGCCTTAATCAAGATAATAATATGGATGTATTGACCGAACCCGCTTGTTATACTGAGCTGGGGAACGTTGGTCCCGCTCCAACATATAATTGTTATAAGACAGAGCAGGAAATAGGGGAATACCAGAATTCCTATGCCGCCCAAACGAAGAAAGTGCATATGATGCATCTCCTTCGGGTGTGTTCATTATAAAGAACTGTTTCTCAGTATCCTCTGCATCCTGGGTATTTGATACTGGATCAGGATCCCAGATATGTAATCATGTTACATAGGGCTACAAAAAGGTAGAAAAACTGAGAACGGGTGCTAAGTTTCATGAGACAGAAAACGGGGCAAGTGTTGCAGTCAGGTTTGTCGGTCACTGTCACCCTGTATTACCAGTACATTGATTCTGAACAAATGCTATTAGATACCGAACCTGATATACAAAATCATATCAGTCTCTTTATTAGTAAAGAAATGATAAAATTTTGTATTGATGGATAATGTTTTGAACATTTCCTATATCAAAAGTTGATCGGTTCAGGCACGCTATCTAAAAGCATTGACGTTCTAAATCAAACTACAGTTCCTAGTATACAGAACACACACAAGAGGAAGAGTTCAGAAATGAACGAATCCTTCTTGAGGCATTGTAGACTAGGTCATATCAACGCGACCCGACTAGCTGAAGTTACATTTTAGATGCATATTTAAATCAGTTTGAATTTACATCTTGTGAAACTTGCCAGTCATGTCACAGAGACAAGATGACCATAGCTCTGTATATTGGAAACAGAGAAAGAGTTAGTAAATTCTTGGGACTGATACATTATGATGTATGTAAGGTCTCCTGTCTACACATGCCAGGACTGGTTCTTTATACTTCATTACGTTCTCTGATAATCTCTCAAGATTCAGACATATGTTCCTGTTGAAACAGAAGTCCGAACCTTTTGAGATATTCACAGAATATAAGCTAGAAGTGGAGAACCAATACGGGTATACGTATTATGTCCTATGATGAGATCAGGGAGGAGAATACTTGTGCATGGAATTCGTGCACTATTCTAAAGGAGAATGAGATTCTCTCTCAGCATTACTCCTCCGTATACACCATAGCACGACAGTGCATCGGGGCGGAGCAACCGCACCATATTAGATATGGTATGCTCTATGATGAGTACTACTGAGTTACCTATTTCCTTTTGGGGGTTGTGCACTTGAGAAGTTGCATACCTATTGAATAGGGTTCGATTCAAATCAGTGCCTACCACTCCATATGAGATATGGTATGGGAAGAGCCTATCTCTTAAGTAAGTTAAGATTTAGTATTGTCCGGCCTGTATCAAAAGCAAAATCCGGACAAGATCGAGGCAATGTTAGTTCTGTAGAACTGGAAAGGTTCCAGCTATACAAACTGCAGCTGATGATTTGACAGAACCAAAGGATTCAATAATCCCCGACGAACCTTAGCCTCTCCGCTGATCTAGCAGGGTTCCTCACCTGCCTGAGAGATACTTTGGTTTCTCGATGACAGTGGGAGCGAGGAATGCATCATGAGATGATGACCCAACTAGATTCGAGCAGGTCATCAAGAGTAGGGACTCTGTAAGAATGGGTGGATGCTTAGCGATCTGAGATGGAATCCACATACACCAACAAAGTATGGACTTTGGTTGCGTTATCTGAAGGGTTAAATCCCCATCAGGAGCAAGTATATCTTGAGAAGATTACTTAGTGTAGATGGAAAGGTTGAGACTTTCAAAGCTAGACTTGTTAAAGGTTTTCATCAACGACCACGCATAGATAATGATGAAACCTCTTCCAGGGACTATGCTTAAGTCCATCCAGATCCTACTTGCCATTGCTACATACCATGACTACGATATCTGGTGGTTGGGTATCATGACTACTTTTCTAAATAATGATTTAGAAGAGAACGTCTATAAGAACACAGCCAGAGAGCTTCGTAAACAGTGGGAGCAGCGGAAACATATGCAAGTTGCTTTACATGATAAAGCAGGCATCGCGGAGTTGGAACGTCTGTTTTGATGTGGTAGTCAAAGAGTTTGACTTCATCAAAATGGTAGATGAACCTTGTAAGTACAAAAGGATAGTAGAGAGTAAGGTGGTCATCCTCGTATTGTACGTGGACAACATACTCTTGATAGGAAAGGGGTTTCCTATACTACGCTCGGTCAATCTCCGCTTATCACAAGGATTCTCCAATAGGATCAAAGTGATACCTCCTAAATCCTGAGTTTTCATCTATGAGATAGATGTAATTGGATGCTAGGATTCTCACTAGATGTAGTGAGATGGTATCAATCGATCCTGGGGAGAATCACTGGAAGGGTTCCAGGGTGATAAAGAAGACTGAATGTCAGTCACAGGCATTGTATTTACCCTCAGTAAAGGGACGGTATGTTGGAGGAGTTCCAAGCTAGATACCGTGGCAAACTAGACGATAAAGGCTGGTAACATCGCTATTAAAGATACTACCAAAGAGGAAGTTTGGGTGTATATTGGTTCATGAGATGAAGTAGGTTCCTACCATTGTATGACAATGGAAGTGTGGCTTCGGCCCAGGAACCCTCGTCCCATCAGTGACCCAGACATATTCTGAGGCAGTATCACCTGATCGTGGAGATAGTTGATCTCTAGGGTGATCGAGGTTAGGAGAGTAGACTTAGAGGACAACACGGCGGATCCACTCACGAAGGCCTTTTCCCAAAGAGAGACTTTTAGGGGATGGTTGAGTATTAGATACTACAACTGCTGCTACAGATGGCCCTAGTGCAAGTGGGAGATTGTTAGCTATATGTATGCCCTAGAGGCCATTACTGTACATTGGATGTATATTGTAGTGGATGCTGGGACATATATAGGTAAGACTTTCTTACTCGACATGATAATACGCTATCTGGTTGCTCTTTATCTTAACATGTATACTTTCTGTCTTTCTGTTACTTGTTGATAAAGCCATAAGGATGTGTACTCGACTTCCAGGACTATGATGCAGATCATACTAGTGGGGCCTGGGTAGTCCATGAGTACATCCTTCAATGTTCCTAGTCGTGGGTATATGGAGACGTGGCATCGATATTCCAGAGTAGACTAGCGTATATCTTCTCGACCCATGTGATGGGCGATGGATGATCCCATATCCATTGGTGTTTGACATCAGAGATGGTATGCGGGTGCTCAGTGGAGACTGGGTACACTGAACGGACACGCCGAGAACTTCCAGATGGTATTATACCTCATGTCAGATGGCAGTTCTCTGGTGACACTGGTACAGCTTAGTCTGTTGACCCGAGATCGTCATAGAGTCTTGTGTGTCTCCCAGTGTGCTTTGATTTCCACCCTACCACGGCTCTACTGAGTCGTGCAAACAAGTGGTTTTTGGGTACAGTCCCGATTCACATGAAGGCAATGAGCGATAGGAGGGGATTCGTCTCTCCCGGTATTGGGGGTTGATGTTGCGCTATGCCCGACTGGCCATAACAGGAAATCCCTGGCCAGGGTAGCAGTGATATACTGGTAAGAGTTATCAGTAGTTTCACGAATGTTATGGACCTTACGTCGGCAAGACTTATCAAGCTACTGGGGTCTGACGTTTACCACCCCTAGGCGAGATATGCGACATATCAGACGAACAGACCGGACTGTACGGTAAGTGTTACTGGTTGGATTCACAGGAGTGTGAGCGGGCTTGCTCGTCGATCTTCTGATCGCTCAATACTCGGGTGGCCGTTAAGTTTAGCAGACCGCTTGCGGCTTGTGGGTGTTTGATATGATCATCACCTGCTGCCGGCTTATTGACGAGTCTTTAGAGTCCTACACAGAGGTTTCCTGGCTCAAGCGAAACGAAATAGGAGCGCATATGAGATATGTGAGGGACCGAGAATAATGCGTGTATGTGATACCGTATTCTATTCTCGCGATGGATGTATCGAATGGTCGTATGCGATATAACCTAGTTATCGAATCGAAGATTGATTCGATAAGTCGATACATTGGATACAAGTCGGTTATATGCGATATGACCGGATCGTTAAATCAAGTGTTGATTTAATGATTTAATGTATAATATATTTGATATATTACTTTGCATTAACTAGTATTTGTTCACTTTAGATGGATTTTCTCACTTGAAATACACAAGTTGTATATGTGATATACTTTTGTGCACTTGTTTGTATCATGTTTGATGATACATGCTAACTTGAGTTTGAGTGTATGATTAAACCATGGTTATATGAATGGTTAGGGTTTTGTTTATTTACTTATTCATTTATTTATTTTGTTTATTTATTTTGGAAAAGATAAATAGAAATGGTGACTTTCTTTGTTTCTTTCATGAAGCTTCATGAAGTGTTGGAAGCTTGACCATTTTGTTTGCTTCCCTTAACCTAACCATTCACCTAACCCTAGTTTAGTCTCTACACTTAACCAAGGTTGGTATATGATAAGTATTAATTTTATTTTTTATTTGAATAATACTTATCATATTCTTTCTTCATCTTCTTCATCTTCAACAATGAAGAAACCTTGCAACCATCAATGGCAACTTGAGGAAAAGAGTGAGAAATCCAATTCTAAAGTGAACCCACTTCCTATTTCTTCATCCTTTACCACTTGCCAAGTAGTATAGGGTGTTTTCTTCACAAGTTTCATGACTTGGTGAAGTTGGAGTTTGATCTTGAGTTGCCTCGACGTAGATCATCTTCGGCATCGAAGTCGACGACCTAGCCCGTCCATTTCTCCGATGAAGCCGATGCTAGAGTCCGGGATTCGATATGGACAGCTGAGGGACGTCATCACGGAGCCTAGGAGGTGGAAGACCGGATCTACAAAGGTTGTAGCCTCTTTCCTTTTAAGTTAAAGTTGTTTATTTGCATTGCATCGCCTATACATCTAGTTAACGATCCGTATTAGGGTTTGTAGGCACATGAAAAATTAGAATTGGCCATGTTTGATCACTTGTAGAACCTCATGGGTGTGCCTAGGAACCCTAAAGTTCCGCCTTGGTGCACTTCGTCGGCGGTATCGGGGGTGCGGCCTTCTACTAAAGTTTGCGACGAGTATTCGGTCAGGATGCCGGGAATCCTGTTGAATTGCCCGACTTTACATTGAAAAGTGTTTTCGATAATGAGACTAAAATGAGGGGTTTAAAATTGTTAGGCATGCGATGTCTAAGGAATTCATTTGATTAGGCATGCGATGTCTAAAGAGTTTTCGGATTCCAATTGCTGTTGTTTTACACTTTCTTTTCTACGACCGTAAGTGTAATTTTTTGATATCGCCGGTTTCGTTGCTATATGTCAACGACAATTGGGATGGGCATATTTACTTACGTTGATGACATGTGATGTTAAGTGTTGCTGGATATGTTATATTGGATCGTCGTGGTTGAATAGCCGGGGGTTTTTTATGTGAGATGAGTGTTTTTCATTTTCATTCATGTAAAAACTTGTATGTAATATAATTTTACTGGGGCACTTCCAGGTTGCGGAAGTTGTGACCGTTGATGTATATTATTTACTTTTCCGCACTAGGATAGACCCAAGGAGGGGAGCACAAGTAACCTGGTTCTAGAGTCCAGTGGGAGACCAACTCGAGGAGTCGAGTCCGGGTCTCCTAACTATAGAATTGGTAGGGTTGCTTGCCGCTCTCGTTGGTGTCTAGGGGTGTGGGTTTGGCTATTCATCACGACCGTGGAATCCGTGTTTTATACTGGCTCGTATTGAAAACACCGACGTCCTAGTATATCCAATATTTCATATGTTTCTTCTGCTGCGATATCTGTGATGTGATCATTTGATGTTCTATGATAAATACTGTATATAGTATATAGACGTTACTTATGTTTTACACCCGCGCTAGCCCTGCCCCACTCTGCCGTTAGTTACCTAACCTAACGGTGCACGAGGGGACATCGAGGCGAATGCGGATGGCATAAGTGTACGTCGTATTTATCTGTGATGTTTAGGTGCTTAAATGATGGGACTTCATTAATGTGATTAATGAAAGAAAAGAAACCTAAGATGTTGTGGAATCGAATTTTCAAAAACAGGTAGCTACAGTTCTTGCTTTGCATCGTGGTGTTCCTTGTAGAACATCCTGCACTTTATTCGATGAGGAAAGGGCCGAGATCCCTTCACCGGAAGTGACCCCTTTAGCAATAACTGGCAGATGCTACACACTCGGTTTGACTTTTGATTGCTTCTATAGTTTCTGCTTTGCATAGTGATATATATGATATATCCCGCACCTCATTCGACGAGGAAAGGGCCGACGATCCCTTCACCGGGAGTGACCCCTTTAGCAAAACTAGAAAAGCCTAAAAAACACTCCATTTTAAAATCATTAGATTCTACAACGATATCAAGTTCTTTACGAAAGGTTTTCAGAAAAACCTGTCGTAGCCGTCCGTCATTTCAGATAAGTACTAGTTAGTATTCGTGCTACGTTTGTTGACTATGTTAAGGCGTAGTGTGCGGTAGATAATTAGTGGTTATCTGTATAAGCATATGATGCGATTGGATTAGGGTAGTCGTGCGACTTTGTTGACTATGTTAAGGGTCGTGCCGGTAGGTTTAATTCAATCGGGAAATGACGGGTTGAACTTGACCAGCACTTATGATTTGTTGACTATGTTAAGGTCATATAGCTGTTAGGGGCAAAATATTATCGGGAATTTCAAGTGTTGAAATTTGCAATGAGATTGCATACCTTCTATAAGATAGTTGGATCCCGATACCCACTGCGAGTAAGAGTTACTCCTGGGAGAGTTTTACACATTACAATCAGCCGATCAAGTAGGTGTCTAGAAAGGTGTTAACGAGGTTACGCCTCTGGGAAAACGAGGTTTACATTAATTAGGTTAGTGCGAAAGCACGGGGGACCTCCCTCAAAGTACCGACACTGGCATGGCTGAAAAATTGGCAAACTTGTAGCGTGTAATTAATCACGGCTAGTCTTTCCTTTTAGGGTTTGAAGGAAGATTTGATAAAAACAGTGGGAGCCATCCTGATTAGATAAAATATATAACCAATCTAATCTTGCAAGAGCGCACGCTGAGTGTTTTCTTCTCTCTCTCTCCAGGTAGCGACCATATCACGCCTTAATCAAGATAATAATACGGATGTATTGACCGAACCCGCTTGTTATACTGAGCTGGGGAACGTTGGTCCCGCTCCAACTTATAATTGTTATAAGATAGTGCAGGAAATAGACGAATACCAGAATTCTCGTGCCGCCCAAACGAAGAGAGTGCATGCTGATGCATCATCTTCGGGTGTGTTCATTATACAGAACTGTTTCTCAGTATTCTTTACGTCCTGGGTGTGTGATGCCAGATCAGGATCCCGCATATGTAATTTGTTACATGGGCTACAGATTGGTAAAGAACTGAGAACGGGTGATAAGTTTCAAGAGACAGAAAACGGTGCAATTGTTGCAGACAAGTCTGTTGGTCACTGTCACCCTGTATGATCAGTACATTGATTCCGAACGAATGTTATTAGATACCGAACCTGATATACAAAATCATATCAGTCTCTTTATTAGTAAAGAAACGATAAAATTTTGTATTGTTGGATAATGTTTTGAACATTTCCTATATCAAAAGTTGATCGGTTCAGGCACGTTATCTAAAAGCATTGACGTTCTAAATCAAACTACAGTTCTTAGTATAAAGAACATACACAAGAGGAAGAGTTCAGAAATGAACGGATCCTTCTTGAGGTATTGTAGACTAGGTAATATCAATGCGACCCGACTGGCTGAAGTTAGATTTAGATGTATATTTAAATCAGTTTGAATTTACATCTTGTGAAACTTACCAGTCATGTCACAAAGATAAGATGACCATAGCTTCGTTTACTGGAAACAGAGAAAGAGTTAATAAAATCTTGGGATAATACATGTTGATGTTTGTAGGTCCCCTGTCTACACATGCCAAGACCGGTTCTTTATACTTCATTAAATTCTCTGATGATCTTTCGAGATTCAGACCTATGTTCCTGTTGAAATACAAGTCCGAACCTTTTGAGATATTCACAGAATATAAGTTAGAAGTATAGAACCAAAATATGGGTATAAGTATTATGTCCTATGATGATATCAGGGAGGAGAATACTTGTGCATGGAATTCCTGGACTATTCTAAAGGAGAATGAGATTCTCTCTCTGCATTACTCCTCCGAATACACCACAGCACAACGTTGTATCGGAGCGGAGCAATCACACCCTATATGATATGGTGCGCTCTATGATGAGTACTACTAAGTTTCCTATTTCCTTTTGGAACTTATGCGCGTGAGAAGCTGCATACATATTGAATAAGGATCAAATCAAATCAATTGCCTACCACTTCATATGTGATATGGAAAGGGAAGAGCCCATATCTTAAGTTAGTTAAGATTTGGGGTTGTCCGGCCTATGTCTAAAAGCAAAATACGGACAAGCTCGAGGCAAGGTCAGTCATGTAGAACTGGAGAGGTTCCAGATATACAAACTGCAGCGGATGATTTGGAAGAACCAAAGGATTCAATAGTTACCAACGAACCTCAGCCTCTCCGCCGATCTAGTAGGGTTCCTCATCCACCTGAGAGATACTTCGGTTTCTCTTTGACAGAGGGAGCGAGGATTGCATCATGAGATGATGACCCAACTAGTTTCGAGCTGACCATCAGGAGTAAGACTCTATAAGAATGGCTGGATGCTTAGTGATCTGAGATGGAATCCTTATACACCAACAAAGTATGGACTTTGGTTGCTATATCTGAAGGGTTAAATCCCCATCAGGAGCAAGTATATCTTGAGAAGATTACTTGGTGTAGATGGAAAAGTTGAGACTTTCAAAGCTAGACTTGTTAAAGGTTTTCGTTATCGACCAGGCGTGGACAATGATGAAACCTTTTCCAGTGGCTATGCTTAAGTCCATCCGGATCCTACCTGCCACGGCTACATACCATGACTACGATATCTGGCGGTAGGGTTTCATGACTGCTTTTCTAAAATGATGTTTTAGAAGAGAGCATCTGTAAGTACACAGCCAGAGGGCTTCGTAGACAGTGGGAGCAGCGGAAACGTGTACAAGATGCTTTATAGGATAAAACAGGCATCGCGGAGTTGGAACATCTGTTTTGATGTAGTATTCAAATAGTTTGACTTCATCAAAATGGTAGATAAACCTTGTATATACAAAAAAGGTAGTAGGGAGTATGGTGGTGATCCTCGTAGAGTACGTGGATGACATACTCTTGATAGGGAAGGAGTTTCCTATGCTACGCTCGATCAATCTCCGCTTATCACTATGATTCTCCACATAGGATCAAACTGATACCTACTAAATTCTGAGTTTTGGATCTATGAGATAGATCTAAATGGATGTTAGGATTCTCACTAGTTGTAGTGAGATGGTATCAATCGATCCTGGGGAAAATCACTGCAAAGGTTCCAGGGTGATAAGGACGACTGAATGTCAGTCATAGGCATTGTCTTTACCCTTAGTAAAGGGACGGTATGTTGGAAGAGTTCCAAGCTAGATATCGTGGCATACTAGACGATAGAGGCAGGATACATCGCCATTTAAGATGCTGCTAAAGAGGCTGTTTATGTGTATATTGGTTCATGAAATGAACTAGGTTCCTACCATTGTATGACAATGGAAGTGTGGCTTTGGCCCGGGAACCCCGGTCCCATCAGTGACCCAGACGTATTCTAAGGCAGCATCACCTGATCATGGAGATGGTTGATCTCTAAGGAGATCAAGATTAGGAGAGCAGACTCAGAGGAAAACACGGCGGATCCACTCACAAAGGCCTTTTCCCAGAGAGAGACTATTATGGGATGGTTGAGTATGAGATACTACAACCACTGCTACAGAAGGCCCTAGTGCAAGTGGAAGATTGTTAGTTATATGTATGCCCTAGAGGCCATTACTGTACATAGGATGTATATTGTAGTGGATGCTGGGACATATATAGGGAGGACTTTCTTGCTCGACATGATAGTATGCTATCTGGTTGCTCTTTACCTTAACGTGTACACTGATTGTCTCTCTGTTACATGTTGGTAAAGCCCTTAGGATGTGTACTTGACTACCTGGACTATGATGCGGATCATACTAGTGGGGACATGGTAGTCCATAAGTACATCCCTCAAGGTCCCTAGTCGTGGGTGTATCGAAACAGGCCATCGATATACTAGAGTAGACTAGCGTATACCTTCTCGACCCATACAGATGGGCGATGGATGATCCCATATCCATTGGTGTTTGACATCAGAGATGATATACGGGTGCTCAATGGACACTGGGTACACTGGACGGACTCGCCGAGAACTCCTAGATGATATTATACCTTACATCAGATGGCAGTTCTCTGGTGACACTGGTACAGAGTAGTCTGTTGACCCGAGATCGTCATAGAGTCTTGTGTGGTTCCCACTGTGCTTTGATTTCCACCTTACCACGTCCAAGAGGGCGTGCAAAACGGTGGTTTTTGGGTACAGTCCCGAATCATATGGAGGCAATGAGCGATAGGAGGGGATTCGTTTCTCCCGGTATAGGGAGTTGATGTTGCGCTGTGTTCGATTGGCTATAACCGGAAATCCCTGGCCAGGGTTGCTGAGATTTACCGGTAAGTGTTACCTGTAGTTTCTCGAACTGTTATAGACCTCATATCGACATGACTTATCGAGCTATTGGGGTCTGACGTTTACCACCCCTAGGCGAGATATGCGACATATCAGACGACGAGACCGGACTGTACGGTAAGTGTTACTGGTTGGATTCACAGGAGTGTGAGCGGGCTTGCTCGTCGATCTTCTGATCGCTCAATACCCGGTTAGCCGTTACGTTTAGCAGACCGCTTGCGGCTTGTGGGTGTTTGATATGATCATTACCTTCTGCCGGCGTATTGACGACTCTTTAGAGTCCTACACAGAGGTTTCCTGGCTCAAGCGAAACGAAATAGGAGCACATATGAGATATGTACGGGACCAAGAATAATGCGTGTGTGATACCGTATTCTATTCTCGCGATGAATGTATCGATTGGTTGTATGCGATATAACCTAGTTATCGAATCGAAGATTGATTCAATAAGTCGATACATTGGATACTAGTCGGTTATATGCGATATGAACGGATCGTTAAATCAAGTGTTGATTTAATAATTTAATGTATAATTATATATTTGATATATTACTTTACATTAACTAGTATTTGTTCACTTAAGATGGATTTTCTCACTTGATGTGCACAAGTAGTATATGTGATATATTTTTGTGCACTAGATTGTATGATGTTTGATGACACATGCAAGCTTGGGTATATGTTTACTTTAAACCATGGTTAAGTGAATGGTTAGGGTTTTGAATTATTCACTTATTCATTTTATTTATTTATATGTTTTTTTTGGGCAAGAAACAAAATGGTGGCATCTTTTGTTTTGACCTTGAAGCTTCATGAAGCTTTGACCACTTTGTTTCTTTCCTAAACCTAACCATTCACCTAACCCTAGTTCATTCTCTACACTTAACCAAGGCTGCATTATGATAAGAATGAATGGGATTTTCTTTTTAACTTAATCCTTTTTATACTTTCATCTTCATCATCTTCATCAAGCTTCAAAAAGCTTGCTAGCTTCATTGGTGAAATGAGAAAAAGAGTGAGAAATCCAATTCTAAGGTGAACCCACTTCCTATTTATTCATCCTCTACCACTTGCCAAGTAGTATAAGGTGTTTTCTTAACAAGTTTCATGGCTTGGTGAAGTTGGAGCTTGATCTTGTGTTGCCTCGACGTAGATCATCTTCGGCATCAAAGTCGACGACCTAGCCCGATCATTTTTTCGACGAAACCATTACTAAAGTCCGGGAACCGATGATCGCAGTGGAGGGATGTCAACGCGGAGCTATGGAGGTGGAGGACCGGATCTACAAAGGTTGTATTTCCGTTCACTTAACACTAAAGTAGTTTAGTAGCATTTCGTTTCGCCTAAACTCTAGTTAACGATCGCAATAGGGTTTCTCGGCACCGGAAATTTTTGAATTTGGCATGGTTGATGCCTTTTGAGACCTCCTTAGTGTGCCTGGGAACCCTACAGCAACTTGTAATATCATTTATGTATCTTTATTATCTAAAGATGGTTATGAATTTGCATTTGTAAGCAATGTTGTAAACATTCACCTTAATCAAGTTCTGATTGGGTCAGGTACATTATGCAATGGTATATACGTATTAAACCAACCACCGATTTTCAATGTCCAGAATACACACAAAAGAAAATCTTCGGAAACAAACCAGGCTTTCTTATGGCATTGTAGACTGGGTCACATCATTGAGAGAATGTTGACGAAGTTACATACAGAAGGATATTTGGATCCGTTCGAATATCAATCGTATGCAACTTGTCAATCTTGTCTCAGAGGAAAGATGACAAAGACTCCGTTCACTGGACATAGAGTAAGAGCGAGCGAGCTCTTGGGACTCGTACACAGCGACGTGTGCGGTCCAATGTCTACACATGCGCGAAGCGGTTATTCTTACTTCATTACTTTTACGGATGACTTTTCAAGGTACGGATATGTCTTCTTAATGAAACATAAATCCGAAGCCTTTGGAAAATTCCAGGAATATATGAATGAAGTAGAAAAACAAACCGGCAAAAGTATCAAGATACTGAGATCTGATCGAGGTGGTGAATACTTGAGTGCCTAGTTCCTGGATTACCTAAAAGAGAATGGAATTCTCTCTCAGCTTACTCCTCCATACACTCCGCAACATAACGGTGTATCGGAGAGACGGAACCGAACCCTACTGGATATGGTACGGTCTATGATGAGTAACGCTGAGTTACCGCGATCATTCTAGGGATATGCACTAGAATCAGCTGCATACCTTTTGAACCGAGTTCCAACTAAGACTGTGCCTACTACACCATATCTGATGTGGTGTGGGAAGAGACCCTATCTTAATCACATTAAGACATAGGGATGTCCAGTTTTTGTCAAAAAGCAGCATGCGGACAAACTCGAGGCACGCTCAGTACAGTGCAAGTTTGTGGGATATCCAAAGAGCTCCAAGGGATATTTCTTCTACTGCGAAGAGGAACAAAAGGTTTTTATTTCTCGTCATGCCCACTTCTTGGAAACTCGGTTTTTGGAAAAACAGATAACTGGGAGCGCAATAGAACTGGAAGAAATTCCAGGACCACGAGCTATTACTGAAAGCTTAGTAGAACCAGAGGGTTCGAAAGATCAGGACATTCCTACGCCGCTCCGCAGAACTAGTAGGCTGTCTCATCCGCCTGAGAGATAATACGGTTTTCTCGTAGAAGGGGATAGAGAGGATTGCATCATTGATAGTGATGAACCGACTAGCTTCCAGCAGGCCATTCAGAGCGTTGACTCGGTAAAATGGCTGGATGCAATGTTGGAGATAGTACCCTCAGCGTCAATTATTGGATCACATCCACGCGATTGTAATGATTGAGGGAGGGCCTATCCCGGTAGGACAGTCTTACTCAAGATGATAGTATGCTATCTGGTTTATCTTTATCATCGTGTACTGCTTTAGGTGGCCCTACAGGCCACTATTGCATATTGCTAGAGCCCCTAAGATTCATACTTGACTGCCAGCAGTATGAGGGCGATCATATACGTGGGAGCTGGTAGTCTATAAGCACATCCTTAAAAGGTCCCTAGTCGTGGGAGTTTCGAGACAGGGCATCGATTCTCCATAGTAGACTAGTGTATACAATCGAGACCCCGACGAGGGGCGGTGGCCGGTCTCATAAGCCACTGGTGTCAGTTTGTTCACCTAAGATGTATACAGGTGCTCATTGGGTTATGAGTACACCAGACAGGACTCGCCGGGAACCTGCTAGTTGGGATTATACCAGACGTCAGATAGCAGTTCCCTGGTGACATGTGTACGGTTAGTTCATCGACCTGAGATCGTTATTTGTCTCGTGTGAGTTCCCACTGTACTTTGATTAATACCCTACCACGCTCAAAGGAGACGTGCAAACAGGTTTTAGTTGGGTACAGTCCCGAGCCACATGGAGGTAGTGAGCGGATCTGCAGGGGTTCGTCTCTCCCGGTATTGGGGGTGAGGTCGCGCTGTGTCTAGGAGAGCCAGTACATGAAAAGTCCTTGGCCAAGGCAGGAGATTTACTGGTAGGTATTCCAGTAGTATCTCATGGTGTTCTGGGCTACACTCCGACATGACTTGTATCGCTTTTGGGGGTCTGACTTTTACCAACCCCTTAGGCCCGCCATGCGATGCTCATAGACGAACGGACCGGACTGTATGGATATTGTCACTGACAGGCTCAGTAGGGTGTCAGGATGAGTTCACTCACAGAAGTCCCTTTTGGTCAATAGCTGGTGGCCCGTCACGTATGGCTAATACCTCTGACGTGCCAGTGGTTAAATCCACAGCCATAGTATTGACGAGTCTTTAGAGTCTTCCACAGACCAGTTGCTCATGTTTCGGGCGAAACGCTGTAGAGGCCGTATGGAGATGTGGCAGGGTTCGATCATATACGTGCGGTATTGCACGGATCATGATTGGACGGATAATACTAGCCGGCTTTGGTTTAAGCCGGATCCTAGTATTGTATAGTGTAGATTTTTTCTCATTGCATTTGTATTAGGTCGGAATACAGATGCAGGTGTGTATACACAGTATCGGGGTTTTCCTGTAATTTATTACGGGACAAGTTTTCTGGAGTTGCCAGTTTGCTTTCCGGTTTCGGCCATTTTCCTTTGTATATTTCATTGGCCGAAGATTAGTGGAGGGTGTTATTTGCATTTGTGCAAATAGGCAATGTGGAGGGTGTTATTTGCATTTTGTTGTGTCATGATGGTTTAGCCTCCATTGACTTCTTGACTTCATCATGGTTTACTTTTGGAGTCATCATGCTTGATGAGTGATGGTTGAGTGTGGGTTTTAGTTTGTGATCATTGTTTGTTATCATCACCCTTTCTCTCTCTTGATTGGTTTGTTGGCTCACTCATTCTTTTTGATTCACACATACACCACTCTCTCATTCCCTCATGCATGGCCGGCCAAGGAAGTTTGGGGGCTGTCCATATTTTTGTAGTGGGGATTTTGTTCTCTTGATGCTAAAAAAATCCCCAAGTTCCTCCACAAAAGTTGATATATCATTCTCCTCCACAAAAGGGCAACTTCCATAAACCCCATGAGACACATAGCTCACTACACTATTCTACAGCAAACCTTGGGTACGTCGACTCGCCAACTTCGTGCCCGAGTTGCCTCGGACCAGAGGTGCGAGCCCGTAAAAGAAGCCGGCGATGTTGTGCCCTTCCGGCGACGTGATGGCGACCGGAGATTCCGCGGGAGATCGGGACGACGACGAGAAGGCTGGAGGACTCGGATCACTCGGTATATCTCTCTACCCCATTCTCTAGATTGCTAGGACTAGTTTAATGGCCCGATCCGGGATTTTAGTGCGCGGTGGTGCCGGTTTGCAAGTTTCGCAAAAAGTTTCGTTTCCACATTCCGGCGTCGGATTGACGGCCGGGGCGCCGCCGTGCACTTACAGTGGTATCAGAGCCTCGCCATTAACCTAGTCTAGCTTTGTCTAATGTGTTTACACTTTCGATCGAACAAAATTCCATAAACCCGCGTTTTCATTGTATCAGTTTTCTGTCGATTTTTTTCTGGCTCGAAAATTTTTTCAGTGTGTTGCAGAAGTATGTGCAGGGACTTTTAAGCTTACTGTGAAAATTCGACACCATGATTCATTAGGAAGACCGCGGAACCGCGGCCAAAACCCCTTTCTGGCCGCGGTTCTGCGGCAGTTCTGTGTTATCATTGTGCCATTTTTTCCAGTGGGCTTTTGGGTTGGAAATAGGGGTTTTGGAATATTATTTTTGGGCCCAGAATTTCTTTAAGTGCTACAGTAAAGTTTGGCACCCACTTGGTAAAATTTGATCGATCGAAAATTTTAAACACATTAGTTCACAGTATTTACATTATATCTGCGACCGTGAATGTCACTTGATCGGTAAATCCTGTCTAACTGCTATAGCCCGGTTAGACGGATTTGCGAACGTGACTTTCACGTTGATGTTCTGTGATTGTGCTGTGATGTTGCGGATTGGTCGTGGGGGATAGCCTGGATGCATTGCTAGTACAGTTTTTGTTGTATTATGTGCATTTGATTTTGCGGGGCGAGCGTCCGACATGTGGACTGCCGTCACTGCCTGATTGTATATTATTCTTTTGGGGCACGACCGGGTCGAGGTCGATGTACCCGTTGTATGTATATTTTTCTTTCTGTACTAGGATTACCCTAAGGTGGGGTGCACGGATAGCCGGGTTCTAGAGGGCAACGGGCCCGCATCTCATGGCATTGAGACGGAGGGGGCTTTACTCTAAAATTGGCGGGCTATTCGCCGCACTCGTAGGGGGTACAGGTTGACCCAGGAGGGGTGCCCGAGTTACCGGATTTCGTGAAGTGCTGGGTGGTCCATTCACGTTGCTGAAGGGGGCTAGCTCGCTTCAGGTTTTAGCGGGTAACTTGCCGCGCCCATAGGGGTCTAGGATTTCATTGCACAGGCTATCCACACGACCAGGGGAACGTCGGGTTTCAGTAGCGGCTCTGTGAAACCCGGGGATCCCAGATATCTGAATTGTTCTGTGATGCTTATTGCATTTATGTGATGTTGCATTTTATCATGCCTTGAGCGAAATATTATATATTGATATATATACTAGTAGATGTTGTATATGTTTTGCATCCGCGCTAGTCCAGTCCCCGCTCTGTCATTAGTTAACTAACCTAACGGGTAATGACAGGACCCAGTGGCGAATGCAGATGACATATACGTACGTCATTATTTTCGTTCTTTGTGGTGTGATCAATTGATGGGACTACGTTGATTCGAATCAATGCAAGATAAACAAACCTATTTGATGTTGTTGGAATATTTTTCAAAAAGCTGTTATTGCAAAGGCGTTCTCTTTTGTTTTGCATAGTGATATTCAGTTGGAACATCCTGCTCCTCAGTCGATGAGGCAAGGGCCGAGATCCCTTCACCGGGAGTGACCCCTTGGAAAGAAGTTTGCGTTAGGGCAATAACTTCACTATAACCGATTACTTTTGCTTTGCACTGTGGTATTCTGTTGGAATATCCTGCACCTCATTCTACGGGGAAAGAGCCGAGATCCCTTCACCGGGAGCGACCTCTTTAGCAAAGGTTTTCGTCACTATATTTTTCTAAAAAGCTATCCGGTTCCTTCAACGATATCAAGTTCATTACGTTAAAGGTTTTCGCCAGAAACCATTCGTAGCCCTCCATCGTTTCAGACTGGTAGCACGTAGTATTTATGCTATGTTTGTTGGCCTTCGTCAAGGCATAGTGTATGGTAGCTGCTTGTTACCTTTCTGCTGCATAGATAGATGCGTTGGTTTGTGACAGTCGTATAGCCTTGTTGGCCTTCGTCAAGGGCTTGTACGGGTGGGTTCAAATTAACTTGGACAATGACAGGTAGAACTTGACATGTGACTTATGATTTGTTGGCCTTTGTCAAGATCATAAGAGCATGGGGCAAAAATCACATCGGGAGTTTCTAAAGAAACTGAAACTTGCCAGATATGCGCATACCTTCTGGCGTGTGATAACGTGAGCGGATTCCGTCACGTTATCATGCGATGATAGTTGGATCCCGATTCCCACTGATGAGTTGGTTTACTTCTCGGGTGATCCCGACTAATTCTTCTTTCAGGTTTGGAGGAGAATTTGACGGTAGAGTGGGAGGTTTCCAGATTAGATAAATTGGTAACTATTCTGATCTAGGTTAGAGTGCACGCTAAGTGTTTCTTTTCTCTCTCTCTTTGGCAGCGACCATTGACCCGACCCTAGACTATGACTCAGTGACCAAAATTAACCGAACCTTCTTAAACGCTGGCTTTTGGATTGTCAGAGTTGCATACCTCATTGCCACTCCTACTTTTACCCTTTTCTCCAGGACATCCCATATTACTACGAACGTCCACTTCCATTGGACAAAACCATCGTATGGTTATATTCGAACTCGAAGGAATTTATTCGAGGATGGTTTCCGATTCTGGAGAAAATGAATAAGACTATTCAGTTGTCTTTTCCGTTTACCTTCTCTCATGTTGCGAGTACTCCTTGGTTTAGGAGATAGTACACCTTTTACGCAAATTAGATGGTCTTCTTCCAAATCTTAGGCTGGTGCCGAATGGTGGGGAATGAAGAAAACCAATTAGCCTAACGATGGTGTATAGAAGATATTAAGTAAAGACATATCAAGGGATTAGTAAGTGGGTAAAGTAAATTGCGACTGCTATTCATGACCAAACCAAGTATTTCTTCGCCAATCCTAAAATCACCTTTGTATTTCTCCAGAACACTCCGTATCACTACGAAGATCCACAGTTTATTGGATACTCCATCGTATGGTTATATACGAACTCGAAGGAACTTGTTCCAGTTCGGGGATGGATTCTGGCTCAGGAGAAATAGGAATAAGGTTTATTCGGTTGTCTTTTATCTTCACCTTCTCTCGCATTGCGAGTGCTCCTAGGATTAGGACAGTACACCCATTATGCTTATTGGATAGTCTTCTTCCAAACCATAGGCTGGTGCCGAATGGTAGGGAATGAAGAAAACCATTTGGCCTAAAGGGGTGTGCAGATGGTAATGATTAAAGACATATGAAGGGATTTGGAGAGATGGCAAAGAATTATACGGTTACAGTCGTGAATCTGGATAATGGAAGAGGTATTACTAGGAATGCCCGGATACCCCTACGAAACATTTCAATGTTTCAGTTTCACTGTGTAATGTTAAAGGAAAACTGATTTCCCAATTAGACACTTGCTCCAGGGTATGTATTTACCAGGTTTGATTATCACATCTGTATGGTTTTACGGATGATGAGTGGGAGTAAGTTATTGGGAATTAGGTGGTTGTCCTCATTATATCGGGATTCATTGTAATCGGTGATATTTGAGGAAGTCACCTGGGTTGTTTGCCGCACAGCAAATATTTGGTTTTGAATATCCCCTGTCATGCACCAATTTAAAATTGATATATCTGTACGTCTATTTTTATAGAGTGAGATATACCTTTTTGAAATTATGACTGTGACATTTACCTATATCAGTGGATGGTTAGGTAAGGAGCATTAAACAGCGGTGTAATTCTTCATAACCATAGTACAGTTTTCGACCTACGACACACAGGGATTGAGTTATCAGACTCTAGGGACTTATACAGAGTATTGTATGTTGTCCAGTGTCCATTAGGACAGAGGGGTTGGTCCTCGTACTATATTCTGTTTACTTATGACTTCTCTAGTTCTTAGACAGGTGTTTCGTACAAACACAGGGTCTGAGTTTTGAGAAGTTATAGGTATATGAGTAAAGTAGAGAACCAGGTATTACAAGTATCGGGATTCTTCAAGGTGATCGAAGATGTAGATACTTGTGAATGGTATTCAGTTGATAGTAATGATTAAGAGAACTTGCTTCTCTTTCAGGTTACTCATAATTGGAAGTACTCCTAAGTTGAGTAATGCTGATCGGCCTTACTCCATTCAGTTGACATGCACTGGAGACAGCTGCATGATTTGAATCTGGTTCAATTAAATCAGTGCCTCTGTTTCTGTATTGGATATAGAATAGTTCATATCTTGACATTGTTAATACGGGGAGTTGTCCGGCTTATGCTTAAAACCAGACTCGGGATAACTCAAGGCACGTTTCTGTAATGGCTGTTTGTGGGTTGACCCGGGCTATGACGAGGGTTGATATTCTACCATCTGGAAGATCAATAGTGATATTGTTCTTGACTCACCACAGTTTTAATAAAAATGGATTTTTTCAGAAAACAGTAGTGGGAGTATGGTAGAACTGGAAGTGATTCCAGAACCGCAAACGATTACTGAAGATTTGATAAGAACCTAAAGATTCAATCTGGTTTGACATTCCATTGGCCTCTCCGCAGATATGGTGGGTAACCTTATGCACCCGAGAGGTACTTCAGTATGCTCAAGGACGGTGGCAGGGAGGTTCTTGTTTACCCAGACTTGCTATTGTTGTTGCTCCAGACTATGAGACCCGGCAGGAGGATGAGTATAGCGTCGTTCTAAACTAGCTTTAGAAGTGTACGTCTATATGACTCTGCCAGAGGGTTGTCGTAGTCAGTGGGAGCAGCGGAAGCATTGGTGGACAGGTGGCTTATGTCTATTTATAGACTAAAACAGATATAGCGAGGATAGATCATCTATTTCTGACGTGACAGTCATAGGTTTGACTTCATAAGAATAGGGGATGGATCTGTTAAGAAGGTAGTAGGGTGTGATGTCCTGGTATTTGGATGACATACACAGAGTAGGAAAAGAAACTCCTATACTACGATCGGTTACACTTTGGTCGTCACACAGTGGTTTCTCCACACAGGACTTGGATATTATATCTGACATTCTGGTTACTAGATCTATAGATCTAGATTTGGGTGGTTTTCCAATCAGGGTACTTAGACAGCATTCTAAGAGTATTTAGAATGGACGACTCCTGGCATGTTGGTGTACCTGCAGGTAATGGAATCACCCTCTCTAAAGGTGTCTTACAGACTAAAGGGGAGAGGGATGTGCATGATTGGCAGATCACTTGCTTAGGCAATTGAGTCAATCATGAGATGTCAAGTATCACACCAGATGTTGTTCTTGTAGTAGGTGCAATGAGTTGATATTGATCCAATCCTGGAGAAACAGTCGGAAGCAGTTTTAGAACATAAGTGGATGTTCTAGGGATATGATAACGACAGCCTCATTCGGGAGACAGTTATCATTCCAGGCTTCCAAGGTGACCTCGACGACAAGGAGGTTGTCAGAGTTATAGTTTTCCTTCTGACGAGGGGCAGTATTTTGGACAGGTGGTCCAAGGCAATACTGAGGGAGGCATGGCGCAGGATACTGATTAAGTTCAGTTGACGATGCAGTCTAAGAAGTTTGGATTTGGAGTTCATTTATGAGCTAGGTCCCATCAGACATCCAGACACATTCTAAGACAGGTATTGCTCATTTCGAGAGATAGCTTTCTCTGTGAACTTGAGATATAGAGAGACATAGAAAGAAACATCAAAGCGGATCCACTCACTGAGGCTATTCCTCGAACGCAATAGTTTCGCAAACGAGCTTTGTGAGACTGACTAATAGAGGAGTTGGGTGTTCGGTATCACACGGGCTGTGAGTATGCGACATCGCAATAATTAGCCTTGAGTGCAAGTGGGAGATTTCTGGAGATAATGCCCTCAGCGTCAATTATTGGATCACAGGCACGTGATTGCAATGATTGAGTGAGGGCCTATCCCGGTAAGACAGTCTTACTCAAGATGATAGTATGCTATCTGGTTTATCTTTATCATCGTGTACTGCTTTAGGTGACCCTACAGGTCACTATTACACGTTGGTAGAGCCCCTAGGATTCTTGCTTGACTGCCAGCAGTATGAGGACGATCATATACGTAGGAGCTGGTAGTCTATAACCACATCCTTAAAAGGTCCTTAGTCGTGGGAGTTTCGAGACAGGGCATCGATTCTCCAGAGTAGACTAGTGTATACAGTCGAGACCCCGACGAGGGGCGGTGGCCGGTCTCATAAGCCACTGGTGTCAGTTGGTTCACCTAAGATGTATACAGGTGCTCATTGGGTTATGAGTACACAAGACAGGACTCGCCGGGAACCTGCTAGTTGGGATTATACCAGACGTCAGATTGCAGTTCCCTGGTGACATGTGTACAGGTTAGTTCATCGACCTGAGATCGTCATTTGTCTCGTGTGAGTTCCCACTGTACTTTGATTACTACCCTACCACGCTCAAAGGAGACGTGCAAACAGGTTTTAGTTGGGTACAGTCCCGAGCCATATGGAGGCAGTGAGCGGATCTGCAGGGGTTCGTCTCTCCCGGTATTGGGGGTGAGGTCGCGCTGTGTCTAGGAGAGCCAGTACATGAAAAGTCCTTGGCCTAGGCAGGAGATTTACTGGTAGGTATTCCAGTAGTATCTCATGGTGTTCTGGGCTACACTTCGACACGACTTGTATCGCTTTTGGGGTCTGACTTTTACCAACCCCCTAGGCCCGCCATGCGATGCTCATAGACGAACGGACCGGACTGTACGGATATTGTCACTGACAGGCTCAGTAGGGTGTCAGGATGAGTTCGCTCACAGACGTCCCTTTTGGTCAATAGCCGGTGGCCCGTCACGTATGACAAATACCTCTGACGTGCCAGTGGTTAAATCCACAGCCATAGTATTGACGAGTCTTTAGAGTCCCCCACAGACCAGTTGCTCAAGTTTCGGGCGAAACGCTGTAGAGGCCGTATGGAGAGGTGGCAGAGTTTGATCAGATACCTGCGGTATTGCACGGATCATGATCGGACGGATAATACTAGCCGTCTTTGGTTTAAGACGGATCCTAGTATTGTATAGTGTAGATTTTGTCTTATTGCATTTGTATTCGGTCGGAATACAGATGCGGGTGTGTATACACAGTATCGGGGTTTTCCTGTAATTTATTACGGGAGCATTTTTCTGGAGTTGCCAGTTTGCTTTCCGGTTTCGGCCATTTTCCTTTGTATCTTTCATTGGCCGAAAATTAGTGGAGGGTGTTATTTGCATTTGTGCAAATAGGCAATGTGGAGGGTGTTATTTGCATTTTGTTGTGTCATGATGGTTTAGCCTCCATTGACTTCTTGACTTCATCATGGTTTACTTTTGGAGTCATCATGCTTGATGAGTGATAGTTGAGTGTGGGTTTTAGTTTGTGATCATTGTTTATTATCATCACCCTTTCTCTCTCTTGATTGGTTTGTTGGATCACTCATTCTTTTTGATTCACACACACCACTCTCTCATTCCCTCATGCATGGCCGGCCAAGGAAGTTTGGGGGCTGTCCATATTTTTGTAGTGGGGATTTTGTTCTCTTGATGCTAAAAAAATCCCCAAGTTCCTCCACAAAAGTTGATATATCATTCTCCTCCACAAAAGGGCAACTTCCATAAACCCCATGAGACACATAGCTCACTACACTATTCTACAGCAAACCTTGGGCACGCCGACTCGCCAACTTCGCGCCCGAGTTGCCTCGGACCAGAGGTGGGAGCCCGTAAATGAAGCCGGCGATGTGGTGCCCTTCCGACGTCGTGATGGAGACCGGAGATTCCGTAGGAGATCGGGACGACGACGAGAAGACCGGAGGACTCGGATCACTCGGTATATCTCTCTACCCCATTCTCTAGATTGCTAGGACTAGTTTAATGGCCCGATCCGGGATTTTAGTGCGCGGTGGTGCCGGTTTGCAAATTTCGCAAAAAGTTTCGTTTCCGCATGCCGGGGTCGGATTGACGGCCGGGGCGCCGCCGTGCACTTACATGCAATGCGGACCGAAATCGAGTCCATGTACACCAACAAGGTATGGACTTTGGACGTTGCTCCAGATGGGGTAAAACCCGTAGGATGCAAGTGGATCTTCAAAAGGAAGATGTTAGTTATATGTATGCCCTAGAGGCCATTACTGTACATAGGATGTATATTGTAGTGTATGCTGGGACATATATAGGGAGGACTTTCTTGCTCGACATGATAGTATGCTATCTGGTTACTCTTTGCCTTAACGTTTATACTGATTGTATCTCTGTTACATGTTGGTAAAGCCCTTAGGATGTGTACATGACTCCCTGGACTATGATGCGGATCATACTAGTGGGGACATAGTAGTCGATAAGTACATCCTTCAATGTCCCTAGTCGTGGGTGTATCGAGACGGGGCATCGATATACCAGAGTAGACTAGCGTATACCTTCTCGACCCATACAGATGGGCGATGGATGACCCCATATCCATTGGTGTTTGACATCAGAGATGATATACAGCTGCTCAGTGAAGACTGGGTACACTGGACGGACTCGCCGAGAACTCCCAGATGGTATTATACCTTACGTCAGATGGCAGTTCTCTGGTGACACTGGTACAGGTTAGTCTGTAGACCCGAGATCGTCATATAGTCTTGTGTGATTCCCACTGTGCTTTGATTTCCACCTTACCACGTCCAAGAGGGCGTGCAAAACGGTGGTTTTTGGGTACAGTCCCGGATCACATGGAGGCAATGAGCGATAGGAGGGGATTCGTCTCTCCCGGTATTGGGAGTTGATGTTGCACTGTGTTCGATTGGCTATAACCGGAAATCCCTGGCCAGGGTTGCTGAGATTTACTGGTAAGTGTTACTAGTAGTTTCTCAAACTGTTATAGACCTCATATCGACATGACTTATCGAGCTATTGGGGTCTGACGTATACCACCCCTAGGCAAGATATGCGACGTATCAGAGGACGAGACCGGACTGTACGGTAAGTGTTACTGGTTGGATTCACAGGAGTGTGAGCGAGCTTGCTCGTCGATCTTCTGATCGCTCAATACCCGGGTGGCCGTTACGTTTAGCAGACCGCTTGCGGCTTGTGGGTGTTTGATATGATCATCACCTGCTGCCGGCGTATTGACGAGTCTTTAGAGTCCTACACAGAGGTTTCCTGGCTCAAGCGAAACGAAATAGGAGCGCATATGAGATATGTGCGGGACCGAGAATTATACCAGTATGTGATACTGTATTCTATTCTCGCGATTTGTATCATTGGTCGGTTATATGTGATATAGCCGGGTTACCGAATCAAGTGTTGATTCGATACATTGATACACTTGATATTAGCGGTTATATGCGATATGACCGGATCGTTAAATCAAGTGTTGATTTAATGATTTAATTTATAATTATATATTTGATATATTAATTTACATTAACTAGTAATTGTTCACTTAAGATGGATTTTCTCACTTGATGTGCACATTGTATATATATGATATAATTTTGTGCACTAGTTTGTATCATGTTTGATGATACATGCAAACTTGGGTGTGTATGATTAAACCATGGTTATGTTAATGGTTAGGGTTTTGATTTACTTATTTATTTATTCTCTTAATTCATTTTTGGCAAAAAGAAAAATGGTGGCTTGCTTTGTTTTATAGTTGAAGCTTCATGAAGCTTTGAAAAAGTCTACCATTTTTGTTTCATGCTAAACCTAACCATTCACCTAACCTTAGTTTATTCTCTACACCTTACCCTGGTTGCTAATATGATAAGAATGACTTATTTTCTATTTTCCAATATTCTTATCATATTATCTTCTTCTTCTTCTTCTTCAAGAAGAAAGAAGCTTGCTAGCTTCAATGGTGATTTGAGAAAAAGAGTGAGAAATCCAATTCTAAAGTGAACCCACTTCCTATTTTTTCATTCTCTACCACTTGCCATGTAGTATAGGGTGTTTTCTTCACAAGTTTCTTGACTTGGTGAAGTTGGAGCTTGATCTTGAGTTGCCTCGACGTAGATCATCTTCGGCATCGAAGTCGACGACCTAGCCCGATCATTTCTCCGATGAAATCAACACTAGAGTCCGAGATCCGATGATCGCAGTGAAGGGAAATCGTCGCGGAGCTATGGAGGTGGAGGACCGGATCTACAAATGTTGTATTTTCCGTTCACTCATAGTTATGTTGTTAACTAGTTGCATGTTTCGCTTAAACTCTAGTTAACGATCTAGTTTAGAGTTTCTCGGCACCGGAAATATTTGAAATTGGCATGGTTGATGCCTTGTGAGACCTCATTAGTGTGTCTAGGAACCCTACAGTAGTATCAGAGCCTAGCTAGAGCCTTAGGCGATGCGTTAACGAAGTTAAAACCCCGATCGAACCCAAATACGACAAAGTACACCCCTCTTTGGTCATTTTTTAAAATCTGTGATTTTTCCGAATTAAAAATACCTGAAAAATTCAGCAGGGAAAAATAAGAATTATGGTTAAAAACGAGCCTCCAAACCCTTAAGATGGCCGCGGAACCGCGGCGATTACCCACCTTTGGCGGCGGTTCCGCGGCAGGTTAAGGGTATTAGGGAAGTATTTTTGCACCGTAATTCTTGTCTCTGTGGTTACTATTTTATGGGTATTTTTAATCTGACTCAAAAGTTGAGTATTCTGGGGTTTATTTTGTAATCGTCGATTCGATCGGGAATTTTAAATTCGTTATTGTATTTCCGGATATTTTAGAACATGTTAAAAAGTTTGACCGTATATAAATACCCACTTTTTCCCCTGTCGGGAAATTTCCAAGTGTTGGATTTTTCCGTAGTTTAATAACGTTTTAAGTAGTGCAAGTAACGCGATGGTCCTTCTAGAAGACAACAAACCATAACTCGATTATGTGACCGTCTCGAACTGCCCTTTGAACCTTAGGGTTTGGGGCAGTATGGCGTGCCATATGTGAGGCGTTGGCTTGACCCTTCTACGGCTGGACCGTTGGTACTGTGGCATGAAGTGAATGTTTTTAAACTTATTTCAAGTGTTGAGCTATTATCGAGAAAACTTGGGTGTTTGATTGTTCGATCGAAAAGTTTAACATTTTCTGTTTATCTGGAATGTGATACAATACTTGGAATCCACAAGTAGTTATGAGATAACTCATATGAATGTTATAAACATAGCACTTTAGTCTCACTTGATCAGTTGCCACGGAATTTTGATGTGATCAAAAGTCCGTCGCAATCACGTAGCGTACGCGGATACTCGCCGGATAAACTCAATAGTCTGCTACACCCCATAGCCCCGACCAAGTGACTGTAGGAGAACCCCTGTTGGAGATAGTGCCCTCAGAGTCAATTATTAGGTCACAGGTACGTGATTGTAATGATTGAGGGAGGACCTATCCCGGTAGGACAGTCTTACTCGAGATGATAGTATGCTATCTGGTTTACCTTTATCATCGTGTACTGTTTCAAGTGACCAGATACGTCGCTATTACACGTTGATAGAGCCCCTAGGATTCTTGCTTGACCACCAGCAGTATGAGGGCGATCATATAAGTGGGAGCTGGGGTCTATAAGCTTATCCTTAAAAGGTCCCTAGTCGTGTGAGTTTCGAGACAGGGCATCGATACTCCATAGTAGACTAGTGTATACAGTCGAGACCCCGACGAGGGGCGGTGGCCGGTCTCACAAGCCACTGGTGTCAGTTGGATCACCTAAGATGTATACAGGTGCTCATTGGGTTATGAGTACACCGGACAGGACTCGCCGGGAACATGCTAGTTGGTCATATACCAGACGTCAGATGGCAGTTCCCTGGTGACATGTGTGCAGGTTAGTTCATCGACCTGGAGATCGTCATTTATCTCGTGTGAGTTCCCACTGTACTTTGATTACTACCCTACCACGGCTCAAAGGAGTCGTGCAAACAGGTTTTAGTTGGGTACAGTCCCGAGCCACATGGAGGCAGTGAGCGTATCTTCAGGGGTTCGTCTCTCCCGGTATTGGGGGTGAGGTCGTGCTGTGTCTAGGAGAGCCATTACACAAAGTCCTTGGCCAAGGCAAGGAGATTTACTGGTAGGTATTCCAGTAGTATCTCAGGGTGTTCTGGGCTACACTCCGACACGACTTGTACCGCTTTTGGGGGTCTGACTTTTACCAACCCCCTAGGCCCGCCATGCGATACTCATAGACGAACGGACCGGACTGCACGGATATTGTCACTGACAGGCTCAGTAGGGTTGTCAGGCTGAGTTCACTCACAGACATCCCTTTTAGTCAGTACCTGGTAGCCCGTTACGTATTGGCTTATACCTCTGACGTGCTAGTGGTTAAATCCACAACCGAGGTGTTGACGAGTCTTTAGAGTCCCCCACATTCAGTTACTCAGCTTTCGGGCGAAAGGTTGTAGAGGCCGTATGGAGATATGGCAAGGTCCGATCAGATACGTGCGGTATTGCACGGATCAGGATCGGACAGTTTGTACTATAGGCCGTATGGTTATATGGCACGGTTCGATCAGATACGTGCGGTATTGCACGGATCAGGATCGAACGGATATTACTAGCCGGCTTTGGTTTAAGCCGGATCCTAGTATAGTACAGTGTAGATTTTGTCTCATTGCATTTGTATTTCGGTCGGAATACAAATGCGGGTGTGTATGCACAGTATCGGGGTTTTCCTGTAATTTATTGCGGGACCAGTTTTATGGAGTTGCCAGTTTGCTTTCCGTTTCGGCCAATTTCCATTGTTCCGTTCATTGGCCGAAGATTGGTGGAGGAGGGTTTATTTGCATTGTTCCAAATTAGTATTTGTGGAGGGGGTCTTTGCATTTTTGTAGCATCATGATAGTCTTCATGATGGTGCACCATCCATTGACTTGCTTGACTTCATACTTCATGATGGCTTGACTTTGTTAGCATCATGGTTGTTGATGATGGTTGTGTGGAGTGTTGGCAATGCTTTGTGATCATGGTTGATTATGATAGCCATTCCTCTTTCTCTCTCTTGCTTGATAGAGTTTTTTCCCACTCATTCTTTTGGCTTCAATCTCATTCTCTCCATTCCTCTAGTGCATGGCCGGCCAAATTGGTGATGGGCTGTCCAAAATATTGAGGTGGAAAATGTTGTTTATTTCTTGCACCAAAGTTCTCCAAGCTCCTCCATATACTTCTTGTTCAATCCCTCCACCAATGGCAACCTCCACTACCCCAAAAAGAGACACAAGTTCTACTACACATTCTACAGCAAACCTTGGGCACGTCGAGTAGCCGGCTTCGTGCCCGAGTTGCCTCGGCATTGAGGTGGGAGCCCGTAAACAAAGTAGGCGATGTGGTGCACTTCCGGCGACGAGGAGGAGACGGGACATTCCGCAGGAGATCGGGACGATGACGAGAAGACCGGAGGACTTGGATCGTCGGTATATCTCTATTCCCTTTCTTGTAGTTTGCTAGGACTTGTTAATGGTTCGATCCGGGTTATAGTGCGCGGTGGTGCCGGTTTGCTAAGTCCGCAAAATTTAAGTTTTTCACCGCTTCCGCATTCCGGCGTCGAATTGACGGCCGGGGCGCCGCCGTGCACTTACAGTGGTATCAGAGCCTCCCCATTAACTTAGTCTAGCTTTGTGTTGTGTGTTTTTCTGTTTCGATCGATCGAATGTTCCAAAACTACATTTTTGTTAGCATCAGTTTTCTGTTGGAAATTTTTGGTGTCGAAAAATTTTTCAGGTTGTAAAATATTGATGTACTGGAAAATCTAAGAGCTCTGTAAAAATTCGACGAAGTAACTCCACAGTGGGAGCGCGGAACCGCCGCGAAAACCCCCTTACCGCCGCCCTTCCGCCGCGCACTGTGGAGATCACTTCACCAGTTTTTTACAGAGGCCTTCTGGGCTTAAAATATGGGTTTTGGAATATTAAAATTGGGCCCAGGTTTTCTGTGAGTGCTACAGTTTTGATTGGGGGCCCACTTGTTAATTTTTGATCGATCGGATATTTTAAACACATTTTTCACAGTATTTACATTATATCTGCGACCGTGAATGTCACTTGATCGGTAAATCCGGTCTAACTGCTATAGCCCGGTTAGACGGATTTGCGAACGTGACTTTCACGTTGATGTTTTGTTTTTGCTGTGATGTTGCGAATCGGTCGTGGGGGATAGCCTGGATGCAATGCTAGTACAGTTTTGTTGTATTATGTACATTTGATATTGCGGGGCGAGCGTCCGACATGTGGACTGCCGTCACTGCCTGATTGTATTATTATTTTGGGGCACGACCTGGTTGCGGTCGATGTACCCGTTGTATGTATATTTTACTTTCTGTACTAGGATTGCCCCGCGGAGGGGTGCACGGATAGCCGGGTTCTAGAGGGCAACAAGCCCGCATCTCATGGCATTGAGACGGAGGGGGCTTCACTCTACGATTGGCGGGCTATTCGCCGCACTCGTAGGGGGTACAGGTTGACCCAGGAGGGGTGCCCAAGTTACCAGATTCCGTGAAGTGCTGGGTGGTCCATTCACGTTGCTGAAGGGGGCTGCCTCGCTTCAGGTTTTGGCGGGTGACTTGCCGCGCTCGTAGGGGTCTAGGATTTCATTGCGCAGGCTATCCACACGACCAGGGGAACGTCGGGTTTCAGTAGTGGCTCTGTGAAACCCGGGGATCCCAGATATCTGTATTGTTTCTGTGATGCTGTTCATTCTCTGTGATGTTGCATTTCTTTCACGCCTTGAGCGAAATATAATATATTGGTATATATATTAGTAGATGTTGTATATGTTTTGCATCCGCGCTAGTCCAGTCCCCGCTCTGTCGTTAGTTAGCTAACCTAACGGGTAATGACGGGACCCAGTGGCGAATGCGGATGGCATATACGTACATCAGTATATTTTCGTTCTTTGTGGTGTGATCAATTGATGGGACTGCATTGATTCAGATCAATGCAAGTTTAAAAACAAACCTAATCTGATGTTGTTGGAACACTTTTCAAAAAGCTGTTATTGCAAGGACGTTCACTTTTGTTTTGCATCGCGGTATTCAGTTGGAATATCCTGCTCCTCAGTCCACGAGGCAAGGGCCGAGATCCCTTCACCGGGAGTGACCCCTTGGACAAAAGTTTGCGTCAGGGCATTAACTTCACTATAGCCGATTACTTTTGCTTTGCATCGCGGTATTCATTTGGAATATCCTGCACCCCATTCTACGGGGAAAGAGCCGAGATTCCTTCACCGGGAGTGACCTCTTTAGCAACGGTTTTCGTCACTATATTTTTAAAAAGCTATCCGTTCCTTCGACGATATCAAGTTCATTACGTTAAAGGTTTTCGCCAGAAACCATTCGTAGCCCTCCGTCGTTTCATATGGGTGGTCAATAGTATTCAAGCTGTGTATGTTGGCCAAAGTCAAGGCACAGTGATTGGTAGCTATTGGGTATTCATATGCAGCATAGATAGATGCGTTGGTTTGGAACAGTCGTACTGCCATGTTGGCCAAAGTCAAGGGTATGTACGGGTGGATTCAAATTAACCTGGAGAATGACGGGTAGAACTTGACATGTGACTTATGATATGTTGGCCAAAGTCAAGGTCATAAGAGCATGGGGCAGAAATCACATCGGGAGTTTCAAAAGAACTGAAACTTGCCAGATATGCGCATACCTTCTGGAGTGTGATACCGTGAGCGGATTCCGTCACGTTGTCATGCGATGAGAGTTGGATCCCGATTCCCACTGATGAGTTAGTTTACTCCTCGGGTGACACCGACTAATTCTTCTTTCAGGTTTGGAGGAGAATTTGAGGTACAGTGGGAGGTTTCCAGATTAGATAAATTGGTGACCATTCTGATCTAGGTTAGAGTGCACGCTGAGTGTTTCTTTTCTCTCTCTCTTTGGCAGCGACCATTGACCCGACCCTAAGACTTTGACTCAGTGACCAAGTTGACCGAACCTTCTTTAACACAGGCTTTTGGATTGTCAGAGTTGCAAACCTCATTGCCACTCCTACTTTTACCCTTTTCTCCAGGACACCCCGTTTTACTACGAACGTCCACTTCCATTAGACAAAACCATCGTATGGTTAGATACGAACTCGAAAGAATTTATTCGAGGATGGTTTCCGGTTCTGGAGAAAACGGATAGGATTATTCAGTTGTCTTTTCCTTTTACCCTCTCTCAGGTTACGAGTACTCCTTGGTTTAGGGGTAGTACACCTATTACGCAAATTGGATTGTCTTCTTCCAAACCTTAGGCTGGTGCCGACCGGTAGGGAATGAAGAAAACCAATTAGCATAACGATGGTGTGCAGAAGGTATTAAGTTCAGACAAAGCAAGGGATTAGTAAGAGGGCAAAGTAAATTGCAACAGATATTCACGACCAAACCAAATATTTCGTTACCACTCCTACATCACCTTTGTATTTCTCCAGGACACTCCGTATCACTACGAAGATCCACAGTTTATTTGGATACTCCATCGTATGGTTATATACGAACTCGAATGGAACTTGTTCCAGTTCGGGGATGGATTCTGGTTCAGGAGAAATAGGAATAAGGTTTATTCGGTTGTCTTTTATCTTCACCCTCTCTCATTGCGAGTGTTCCTAGGATTGGGACAGTACACCCATTATGCTTATTGGATAGTCTTCTTCCAAACCATAGGCTGGTGCCGAACGGTAGGGAAGGAAGAAAACCATTTGGCCTAAAAGGGTGTGCAGAAGGTAAAGACTAAAGACATATGAAGGGATTTGGAGAGGTGGCAAAGAACTATACGGTTACAGTCGTGAATCTGGAAGAGGCATTACTAGGAATACCAGGATACCCCATCGAAACATTTCAATGTTTCAGTTTCACTGTGTACAGTTAAAGGAAAACTGATTTCCCGATTAGATACTTACTCCAGGGTATGTATTTACCAGGTATGATTCTCACATCTGTATGGTTTTACAGATGATGAGTGGGAGTAAGTTATTGGGAATTGGGTGATTATCCTCATTATATCGGGATTCGTTGTAATCAGTGATATTTGAGGAAATCACCTGGGCTGTTTGCCGGTCGGCAAATATTTGGTTTTGAATATCCGCTGTTATGCACCAATTTCAAATTGATATATCTGTACGTCTATTTTCATAGAGTGAGATATACCTTTCTGAAATTATGTCTACGACATTTACCTATATCAGTGGATGGTTAGGTAAGGAGAATTAAACAGCGGTGTAATTCTTCTTAACCATAAGTACAGTTTTCAACCTACGACACACAGTGAATGAGTTATCAGACTCAAGGGACTTATACAAAGGATTGTATGTTGTCCAGGGTCCATCAGGACAGAGGGCTTGGTCCTCGTACTATATTCGGTTTACTTATGACTTCTCTAGTTTTTAGACAGGTGTTTCGCGGAAACACAGGGTCCGAAATTTGAGAAGTTATAGGTATTTGAATAGAGTAGAGAACCAGGTGTAGCAAGTATCGGGATTCTTCAAAGAGATCGAAGATGTAGATACTTGTGTATGGTATTCAGTTGATAGTAATGATAAAGAGATCTTGCTTCTCTTTCAGGTTACTCATAATTGGAAGTATTCCTAAGTTGAGTAACGCTGATCGGCCTCCTTCCATTTTGTTGACATGCGCTGAGGACAGCTGCATGATTTGAATCTGGTTCAATTAAATCAGTGCCTCTGTTTCTATATTGGATATAGAACAGTTCATATCTTAACGTTGTTAAGGTACGGGGAGTTGTCCGGTTTATGATTAAAACCAGACACTGGACAACTCAAGGCACGTTTCTGTAATGGCTGTTTGTGGTTTGACCCAGGCAATGACGAGGGTTGACTTTCTACCATCTGGATGAACAATAGCAATATTGTTCTAGACTCGCCACAGTTTTATTAAAAATGGATTTTTTCAGAAAAACAGTAGTGGGAGTATGGTAGAACTGGAAGTGATTCCAGAACCACAAACGATTACTGAAGATTTGATAAGGAACCTAAAGATTCAATCTGGATTGACATTCCATTGGCCACTCCGCAGATAAGGTGGGTAACTTCAGGCACCCGAGAGGTACTACGGTAGCCTCAAGGACGGTGACAGGGAAGTTCTTGTTTACCCATAATTGCCATTGCTGTTGTTCCAGGTTACGAGACCCGGCGGGAGGATGAGTATAGCGTCGTTCTAAACCAGTTTTAGAAGTGTACGTCTATATGACTCTGCCAGAGGGTTGTCATAGTCAGTGGGAGCAGCGGAAGCTTTGGTGGACAGGTTGCTTATGTCTATTTATAGACTAAAGCAGATATAGCGGAGATAGATCATCTATTTCTGATTTGACAGTCATAGGTTTGACTTCATCAGAGTAGGGGATGGATCTGTTGAGAAGGTAGTAGGGTGTGATATCCTGGTATTTGGATGACATACACAGAATAGGAAAAGAAACTCCTATACTACGATCGGTTATACTTTGGTCGTCACACAGTTGTTTTTCCACAAAGGAAATGGATTTTATATCAGACATACTGGTTACTAGATCTATGGTCTTAGATCTAGATTTGGGTGGTTTCCCAATCAGGGTACTTGACAGCATTCTAAGAGTATTTAGGATGGACGACTCCTGGCACGGTAGTGTACCTGCAGGTAATGGAGTCACCCTCTCCAAAGGTGTCTTACAGACTAAAGGGGAGAGGGACGGGCATGATTGGCAGATCACTTGCTCAGGCAATTGAGTCAATCGTGAGATGTCAAGTACCACACCAGATGTTGTTCTTGCACTAGATGCAATAAGTTGACATTAATCCAATCCTGGAGAAACAGTCGGAAGCAGTTTTAGAACATAAGTGGATGTTCTAGGGATATGATAACGACAGCCTCATTCAGGAGACAGTTATCATTCCAGGCTTCCAAGGTGACATGGACGACAAGGAGGTTGTCAGAGTTATAGTTTTCCTTCTGATGAGGGGCAGTATTTTGGACAGGTGGTCCAAGGCAATACTGAGGGAGGCATGGCGCGCAGGATACTGATTAAGTTCAGTTGACGATACAGTCTAAGAAGTTTGGATTTGGAGTTCATTTATGAGCTAGGTCCCATCAGACATCCAGACATATTCTGAGACAGGTATTGCTCTTTTCGGGAGATGGCTTTCTCCGCGAACTTGAGATATAGAGAGACATAGAAAGAAACAACTAAGCGGATCCACTCACTGAGGCTATTCCTCGAACGCAATAGTTCCGCAAACGAGCTTTGTGAGACCGACTAGTAGAGGAGTTGGATGTTCGGTATCACACGGGCTGTGAGTATGCGACATCGCAATAATTAGCCTTGAGTGCAAGTGGGAGATTGTTGGAGATAGTGCCCTCAGAGTCAATTATTAGGTCACAGGTACGTGATTGTAATGATTGAGGGAGGACCTATCCCGGTAGGACAGTCTTACTCGAGATGATAGTATGCTATCTGGTTTACCTTTATCATCGTGTACTGTTTTAAGTGACCAGATACGTCGCTATTACACGTTGATAGAGCCCCTAGGATTCTTGCTTGACCACCAGCAGTATGAGGGCGATCATATAAGTGGGAGCTGGGGTCTATAAGCTTATCCTTAAAAGGTCCCTAGTCGTGTGAGTTTCGAGACAGGGCATCGATACTCCATAGTAGACTAGTGTATACAGTCGAGACCCCGACGAGGGGCGGTGGCCGGTCTCACAAGCCACTGGTGTCAGTTGGATCACCTAAGATGTATACAGGCGCTCATTGGGTTATGAGTACACCGGACAGGACTCGCCGGGAACATGCTAGTTGGTCATATACCAGACGTCAGATGGCAGTTCCCTGGTGACATGTGTGCAGGTTAGTTCATCGACCTGGAGATCGTCATTTGTCTCGTGTGAGTTCCTACTGTACTTTGATTACTACCCTACCACGGCTCAAAGGAGTCGTGCAAACAGGTTTTAGTTGTGTACAGTCCCGAGCCACATGGAGGCAGTGAGCGTATCTTCAGGGGTTCGTCTCTCCCGGTATTGGGGGTGAGGTCGTGCTGTGTCTAGGAGAGCCATTACACAAAGTCCTTGGCCAAGGCAAGGAGATTTACTGGTAGGTATTCCAGTAGTATCTCAGGGTGTTCTGGGCTACGCTCCGACACGACTTGTACCGCTTTTGGGGGTCTGACTTTTACCAACCCCCTAGGCCCGCCATGCGATACTTATAGACGAACGGACCGGACTGCACGGATATTGTCACTGACAGGCTCAGTAGGGTTGTCAGGCTGAGTTCACTCATAGACATCCCTTTTAGTCAGTACCTGGTAGCCCGTTACGTATTGGCTTATACCTCTGACGTGCTAGTGGTTAAATCCACAACCGAGGTGTTGACGAGTCTTTAGAGTCCCCCACATTCAGTTACTCAGCTTTCGGGCGAAAGGTTGTAGAGGCCGTATGGAGATATGGCAAGGTCCGATCAGATACGTGCGGTATTGCACGGATCAGGATCGGACAGTTTGTACTATAGGCCGTATGGTTATATGGCAGGGTTCGATCAGATACGTGCGGTATTGCACGGATCAGGATCGAACGGATATTACTAGCCGGCTTTGGTTTAAGCCGGATCCTATTATAGTACAGTGTAGATTTTGTCTCATTGCATTTGTATTTCGGTCGGAATACAAATGCGGGTGTGTATGCACAGTATCGGGGTTTTCCTGTAATTTATTGCGGGACCAGTTTTATGGAGTTGCCAGTTTGCTTTCCGTTTCGGCCAATTTCCATTGTTCCGTTCATTGGCCGAAGATTGGTGGAGGAGGGTTTATTTGCATTGTTGCAAATTAGTATTTGTGGAGGGGGTCTTTGCATTTTTGTAGCATCATGATAGTCTTCATGATGGTGCACCATCCATTGACTTGCTTGACTTCATACTTCATGATGGCTTGACTTTGTTAGCATCATGGTTGTTGATGATGGTTGTGTGGAGTGTTGGCAATGCTTTGTGATCATGGTTGATTATGATAGCCATTCCTCTTTCTCTCTCTTGCTTGATAGAGTTTTTTCCCACTCATTCTTTTGGCTTCAATCTCATTCTCTCCATTCCTCTAGTGCATGGCCGGCCAAATTGGTGATGGGCTGTCCAAAATATTGAGGTGGAAAAATGTTGTTTATTTCTTGCACCAAAGTTCTCCAAGCTCCTCCATATACTTCTTGTTCAATCCCTCCACCAATGGCAACCTCCACTACCCCAAAAAGAGACACAAGTTCTACTACACATTCTACAGCAAACCTTGGGCACGTCGAGTAGCCGGCTTCGTGCCCGAGTTGCCTCGGCATTGAGGTGGGAGCCCGTAAACAAAGTAGGCGATGTGGTGCACTTCCGGCGACGAGGAGGAGACGGGACATTCCGCAGGAGATCGGGACGATGACGAGAAGACCGGAGGACTTGGATCGTCGGTATATCTCTATTCCCTTTCTTGTAGTTTGCTAGGCCTAGTTAATGGTTCGATCCGGGTTATAGTGCGCGGTGGTGCCGGTTTGCTAAGTCCGCAAAATTTAAGTTTTTCACCGCTTCCGCATTCCGGCGTCGAATTGACGGCCGGGGCGCCGCCGTGCACTTACAACCCCGTCACCGAAAGTATCCGTTCGGGTGCTCGCGGCAGCGGTGTTCCGCCTTGGTGCACTTCGTCGACGGCATCGGGGGTGCGGCCGTCTACTGGAGTTTGCGACGAGCATTCGATCAGGATGTCGGGAATCTTGTTGAATTGCCCGACTTGATATTGAAAAGTGTTTTCGGCATGGAGGCTAAAATGCGGGGTTTATAATTGTTAGGCATGTGATGTCTAAGGAATTCATTGGTTTAGGCATGCGATGTCTAAGAAGGTTGCGGATTCCAACTGTTGTAGTTTTACACTTTCTTTTCTGTGACCGTAAGTGTAATATGTGATATCGCCGGTTTCGTTGCTATATGCCAACGACAATTGGGATACGCATGTTTCCTTACGTTGATGACATGTGATGTTATGTGTTGCTGGATATGTTATATTGGATCGTCGTGTTTGAATAGTCGGGGTTTTTTATGTGAGATGAGTGTTTTTCATATTCATTCATGTAAAAAACTTGTATGTAATATTCTTTTATTGGGGCACTTCCTGGTTGCGGAAGTTGTCACCGTTGATGTATATTATTTACTTTTCCGCACTAGGAAAGACCAAGGAGGAGAGCACAAGTAACCGGGTTCTAGGGTCCAGAAGGAGACCAACTCGAGGAGTCGAGTTCGGGTCTCCTAACTCTAGAATTGGTAGGGTTGCTTGCCGCTCTTATAGGGGTCTAGGGGTGTGGGTTTGGCTATTCATCGCGACCGTGGAATCCGTGTTTTATAGAGGCTCAAAATAAAACACGGACGTCCTAGTATATCCAATATTTCATATGTTTCTTCTGCTGCGTTATCTGTGATGTGATCATGTGATATGTTCAGATAGATATAGTATATAGTATATATGATATATTATATAGACGTTGCTTATGTTTTGCATCCGCGCTAGCCCTGCCTCGCTCTACCGTTAGTTACCTAACCTAACGGTGCAGACGGGACATCGAGGCGAATGCGGATGGCATAAGCGTACGTTATATTTATCTGCGATGTTTAGGTGGACTTAAATGATGGGACTTCATTAATATGATTAATGAAATGAAAAAGAAACCTAAAGAAGTTGTGGAATCGAATTTTCAAAAACTGGTAGCTACAGTTCTTGCTTTGCATCGCGGTGTTCCTTGCAGAACATCCTGCACCTTATTCGATAAGGAAAGGGCCGAGATCCCTTCACCGGGAGTGACCCCTTTAGCAATAACTGGCAGATGCTACAAGCCTCGGTTTGTCTTTTGATTGCTTCTATAGTTTTTGCTTTGCACAGCGATATATATGATATATCCTGCACCTTATTCGATGAGGAAAGGGCCGACGATCCCTTCATCGGGAGTGACCCCTTTAGCAAAACTAGAAAAGCCTCAAAAACACTCCATTTCAAAATCATTTGATTCTACAACGATATCAAGTTCATTACGCAACAGGTTTTCAGAAAAACCTGTCGTAGCCCTCCGTCATTTCAGATAAGTACTAGTTAGTATTCGTGCTGCGATAGTTTGGCATGCGTCAAGGCGTAGTGTACGGTAGCTAACTAGTGCTTATCTGCTACCATATGATGCGATTGGATTAGGGTATTCGTACGGCGTTGTTTGGCATGTGTCAAGGGTCGTGCGGGTGGGTTTAATTCAATCAGGAAATGTACGGGTTGAACTTGACTAGCGGACTATGGGTTGTTTGGCATGCGTCAAGGTCATAGCACGCTAGGGGCAAAATATTATTTGGAATTTCAAGTGTTGAAATTTGCAATGAGATTGCATACCTTCTATGAAATAGTTGGATCCCGATACCCACTGCGAGTAATTGTTACTCCTGGGAGAGTTTTACACATTTCAATTAGCCGATCAAGTAGGTGTCTAGAAAGGTGTCAACGGGGTTACGCCTCTGGAAAAACGAGGTTTACTTTAATTAGGTCCGTGCGAAAGCACGGGGAACCTCCCTCAAAGTACCGACACTGGCCTAGATGAAAGATTGGCGAACTTGTAGCGTGTAATTAATCCCGGCTAGTCTTTCCTTTTAGGGTTTGAATTAGGGTTTGAAGTAAGATTTGATTAAAACAGTGGGAGCCATCCTGATTAGATAAAATAATAACCAATTTGATCTTGCAAGAGCATACGCTGAGTGTTTTCTTCTTAATCTCTCTCCAGGTAGCGACCATATCACGCCTTAATCAAGATAATAAAACGGATATATTGACCGAACCCGCTTGTTATACTGAGCTGGGGAACGTTGGTCCCGCTCCAACTTATAATTGTTATAAGACAGAGCAGGAAATAGGGGAATACCAAGATTCCCATGCCGCCCAAACGAAGAAAGTGCATATGATGCATCTTCTTCGGTTGTGTTCGTTACAAAGAACTGTTTCTCTGTATCCTCTACGTCCTGGGTATTTGATACCGGATCAGGATCCCAGATATGTAATCTGTTACATAGGGCTACAGATAGGTAGAGAACTGAGAACGGGTGATAAGTTTCATAAGGCAGAAAATGGGGCAAGTATTGCAGCCAAGTCTGTTGGTCACTGTCACCCTGTATTACAAATACATTGATTCTGAACGGATGTTATTAGATACCGAACCTGATATACAAAATCATATCAGTCTCTTTATAAGTAAAGAAATGATAAAATTTTGTATTGTTGGATAATGTTTTGAACATTTCATATATCAAATGTTGATCGGTTCAGGCACGTTATCTAAAAGCATTGATGTTCTAAATCAAACTACGGTTCTTAGTATATAGAACACACACAAGAGGAAGAGTTCAGAAATGAACGAATCCTTCTTGATGCATTGTAGACTAGGTTAGACCAATGTGACCCGACTAGCTAAAGTTACATTTAGATGCATATTTAAATCAGTTTGAATTTACATCTTTTGAAACTTGCCAGTCATGTCACAAAGATAAAATGACCATAGCTCTGTTTACTGGAAGCAGAGAAAGAGTTAGTGAACTCTTGGGATGATACATGTTGATGTATATAGGTCCCCTGTCTACACATGCCAAGACCGGTTCTTTATACTTCATTACATTCTCTGATAATCTCTCAAGATTCAGATATATGTTCCTGTTGAAACACAAGTCCGAACCTTTTGAGATATTCACAGAATATAAGTTAGAAGTAGAGAACCAGAATACGGGTATAAGTATTATGTCCTATGATAAGATCAGGGAGGAAAATACTTATGGATAGAATTCCTGGACTATTCTAAAGGAGAATGAGATTCTCTCTCAGTATTACTCCTCTGAATACACCACAGCACAACGGTGTATCATGGCAGAGCAATAACACCCTATATGATATGGTGTGCTCTATGATGAGTACTACTGAGTTACCTATTTCCTTTAGGGAGTTATGCACTTATGAAGTTGCATACCTATTGAATAGGGTTCCGATCAAATCAGATGCCTACCATTTCATATATGATATGGAGAGGGAAGAGCTCATCTCTTAAGTCAGTTAAGATTTGGGGTTGTCCAGCCTATGTCTAAAAAGCAAAATTCGGACAAGCTCGAGGCAAGGTCTGTTATGTAGAACTGGAAATGTTCCAGCTATACAAACGGCAGCTGATGACTTGGTAGAACCGAAGGATTCAATAGTAACCAACGAACCTCTGCCTCTCCGCCGATCTAGTAAGGTTCTTCACCCACCTGAGAGTTGCTTCGGTTTCTCTATGACAGTAGGAGCGAGGATGGCATCATGAGATGATGACCCAACTAGTTTCGAGCTGGCCATCAGGAGTGGGACTCTATAAGAATGGCTGGATGCTTAGTGACCTGAGATGGAATCCTTATACACCAACAAAGTATGGACTTTGGTTGCTTTATCTGAAGGGTTAAATCCCCATCAGGAGCAAGTATATCTTGAGAAGATTACTTGGTGTAGATGGAAAATTTGAGACTTTCAAAGCTAGACTTGTTAAAGGTTTTCGTCATCGACCAGGCGGGGATAATGATGAAACCTTTTTCCAGTGGCTATGCTTAAGTCCATCCAGATCCTACTTGCAACGGCTACATACCATAACTATGATATCTGGCGGTTGGTTGTCTTGACTGCTTTTCTAAATGATGATTTGGAAGAAAGCGTCTATAAGTACACAGCCAGAGGGCTTCGTAGACAGTGGGAGCAGTGGAAACGTGTGCAAGATGTTTTATATGATAAAGCAGGCATCGCGGAGTTGGAACGTCTGTTTTGATGTAGTAGTCAAAGAGTTTGACTTCATCAAAATGGTAGATGAACCTTGTATATACAAAATGGTAGATGAACCTTGTATATACAAAAAGGTAGTAGGAAGTATGGTGGTGATCCTCGTAGAGTACGTGGATGACATACTCTTGATAAGAAAGGAGTTTCCTATGCTACGCTCGGTCAATCTCCGCTTATCACAATGATTCTCCATATAGGATCAAAGTGATACCTCCTAAATCCTGGGTTTTGGATCTATGAGATAGATCTAATTGGAAATTAGGATACTCACTAGTTGTAGTGAGATGGTATCAATTGATCCTGGGGAGAATCACTGGAAAGGTTCCAGGGTGATAAAGACGACTGAATGTCAGTTGCAGGCATTGTCTTTACCCTCAGCGCAAGGACGGTATGTTGGAAGAGTTCCAAGCTAGATACCGTGAGATACTAGACGATAAAGGCTGGATGCATCGCTACTTAAGATCCTACCAAAGAGGAAGTCTGGGTGTATATTAGTTCAGAAGATGAACTTAGTTCCTACCGTTGTGTGACAATGGAAGTGTGGCTTTGGCCAAGGAACGTCTGTCCCATCAGTGATCCAGACATATTCTAAGGCAGTATCACCTGATCAAGGAGATGGCTGATCTTCAAGTTGATCAAGGTTAGGAGAGTAGACTCAGAGGACAACACGGCGGATCCACTCACAAAGGCCTTTTCCCAGAGAGAGACTTTTATGGGATGGTTGAGTATGAGATACTGCAACCACTGCTACATATGGTCCTAGTGCAAGTAGGAGATTGTTAGTTATATGTATGCCCTAGAGGCCATTACTGTACATAGGATGTATATTGTAGTGGATGCTAGGACATATATAGGGAGGACTTTCTTTCTCGACATGAAAGTATGCTATCTGGTTACTCTTTGCCTTAACGTGTATACCGATTGTCTCTCTGTTACATGTTGGTAAAGCCCTTAGGATGTGTACTTGACTACCTGGACTATGATGCGGATCGTACTAGTGGGGACATGGTAGTCTATAAGTACATCCTTCAAGGTCCCTAGTCATGGGTGTATCGAGACGGGGCATCGATATACCAGAGTAGACTTGCGTATACCTTCTCGACCCATACAGATGGGTGATGGATGATCCCATATCCATTGGTGTTTGACATCAGAGATAATATACGGGTGCTCAGTGGAGACTGGGTACACTGGATGGACTCGCCGAGAACTCCCACATGGTATTATACCTTACGTCAGATGGCAGTTCTCTGGTGACACTGGTACAGGTTAGTCTGTAGACCCGAGATCGTCATAGAGTCTTGTATGATTCCCACTGTGCTTTGATTTCCACCTTACCACGTCCAAGAGGGCGTGCAAAACGGTGGTTTTTGGGTACAGTCCTGAATCACATGGAGGCAATGAGGGATAGGAGGGGATTCGTCTCTCTCGGTATAGGGAGTTGATGTTGCACTGTGTTCGATCGGCTATAACCGGAAATCCCTGGCCAGGGTTGCTGAGATTTACCGGTAAGTGTTACCAGTAGTTTCTCGAACTGTTATAGACCTCATATCGACACGACTTATCGAGCTATTGGGGTCTGACGTATACCACCCCTAGGCAAGATATGCGACGTGTCAGACGACGAGACCGGACTGTACGGTAAGTGTTACTGGTTGGATTCACAGGAGTGTGAGCGGGCTTGCTCGTCGATCTTCTGATCGCTCAATACCCGGGTGGCCGTTACGTTTAGCAGACCGCTTGCGGCTTGTGGGTGTTTGATATGATCATCACCTGCTGCCGGCGTATTGACGAGTCTTTAGAGTCCTATACAGAGGTTTCCTGGCTCAAGCGAAACGAAATATGAGCGCATATGAGATATGTGCAGGACCGAGAATTATACCAGTATGTGATACTGTATTCTATTCTCGTGATTTGTATCATTGGTCGGTTATATGTGATATAGCCGGGTTACCGAATCAAGTGTTGATTCGATACATTGATACACTTGATATTAGTCGGTTATATGCGATATGACCGGATCGTTAAATCAAGTGTTGATTTAATGATTTAATGTATAATTATATATTTGATATATTACTTTACATTAACTAGTATTTGTTCACTTAAGATGGATTTTCTCACTTGATGTGCACATTGTATATATATGATATAGTTTTGTGCACTAGTTTGTATCCTGTTTGATGATACATGCAAACTTGGGTGTGTATGATTAAACCATGGTTATGTTAATAGTTAGGGTTTTGATTTACTTATTTATTTATTCTCTTAATTCATTTTTGGCAAAAAGAGAAATGGTGGCTTGCTTTGTTTTATAGTTGAAGCTTCATGAAGCTTTGAAAAAGTCTACCATTTTTGTTTCATGCTAAACCTAACCATTCACCTAACCTTAGTTTATTCTCTACACTTAACCATGGTTGCTAATATGATAAGAATGACTTATTTTCTATTTTCCAATATTCTTATCATATTATCTTCTTCTTCTTCTTCTTCAAGAAGAAAGAAGCTTGCTAGCTTCAATGGTGATTTGAGAAAAAGAGTGAGAAATCCAATTCTAAAGTGAACCCCCTTCCTATTTCTTCATCCTCTACCACTTGCCATGTAGTATAGGGTGTTTTCTTCACAAGTTTCATGACTTGGTGAAGTTGGAGCTTGATCTTGAGTTGCCTCGACGTAGATCATCTTCGGCATCGAAGTCGATGACCTAGCCCGATCATTTCTCCGATGAAATCAACACTAGAGTCCGAGATCCGATGATCGAAGCGAAGGGACATCGTCGCGGAGCTATGGAGGTGGAGGACCGGATCTACAAAGGTTGTATTTTCCGTTCACTCATAGTTAAGTTGTTAACTAGTTGCATGTTTCGCTTAAACTCTAGTTAACGATCTAGTTTAGAGTTTCTCGGCACTGGAAAAATTTGAAATTGACATTGTTGATGCCTTGTGAGACCTCATTAGTGTGCCTAGGAACCCTACAGAAGATTGGAGTAGATGGACAGGTTGAGACCTATAAGGCTAGACTTGTTGCAAAGGGTTTTCGTCAAAGACCTGGTTTGGACTATGACGAAACCTTTTCTCCAGTGGCTATGTTGAAATCCATTCGGATCCATCTTGCCATTGCCGCCTTCCATGATTATGAGATTTGGCAGATGGACGTAAAGACCGCTTTTCTAAACTGAAATTTAGAGGAGTGTGTCTATATGGACCAGCCAGAGGGTTTCATTCAGAGTGGGAGCAGCGGAAAGGTGTGCAAGTTGCTTAAGTCCATCTATGGACTAAAGCAGGCATCGCGGAGTTGGAACATCTGTTTTGATGAGACGGTCAAAGAATTTGGCTTTATCAAAAATCCAGATGAACCATGCATCTATAGTAGATTTGTAGCAAGAACTGTTGTATTCCTCGTTTTATACGTGGATGACATTCTCTTGATAGGAAATGACATTCCTATGCTACAATCTGTCAAAGGGTTCTTGTCACACAGGTTCACCATGAAAGACCTGGGTGATGTCTCTTACATTCTGGGGATCCGGATCTATCGTGATAGATCCAAGAAGATATTAGGACTTTCACAGTCCAGGTACATCGACACCATACTGAAAAGATTCAGTATGGAAGATTCCAAGCGCGGTAATCTACCGGCTTGTCACGGGATCACCCTCTCCAAAGAGATGTCTCCCAAGACTGATTTGGAAAGGGATCGCATGTCTATTATACCCTACGCTTCTGTGGTAGGCCCTATAATGTATGCGATGTTATTTACCAGACCAGATGTAGCTTACGCACTGAGTGTGGTAAGCCGGTATCAGTCAAACCCTGGGGAGAAGCACTGGATAGCGGTAAAGAACATTCTCAAGTACCTGAGAAGGACTAAGGAGATTTTCTTGGTGTATGGCGGAAAAGACCTCCAGATCGAGGCCTTTGCTGACTCCAGCTTCCAGAGTGATAAGGATGATTCCAAGTGCATGTCGGGTTATGTCTTTACCCTCAATGGAGTGGCGGCGTGTTGGAAGAGTTCCAAACAGGAAATTGTTGCTGACTCGATAATGGAAGCGGAATATATCGCTGCTTCGGATGCCGTAAAAGAAGCCATCTGGATGAGGAAGTTCTTAACGGAACTTCAGGTGGTTCCATCCATTGTTGATCCAATACCTCTGTATTGCGACAACAACGGGGCTATAGCTTTAGCGAAGGAAACCAGGTCCCATCAGAAGTCTAGACACATCTTGAGGCGGTATCACCTGATCAGGGAGATCGTGGGTCACCAAGAGATCGAGGTTCGGAGAGTTGCTATGGAAGATAACATTGCTGATCCATTCACCAAGGTCTTGCCCCAGACTCAGTTCGAGCGGCTGATCGAGATGATAGGTTTTCGATACGCCAGTACATGGCCTTAGTGCAAGTGGGAGATTGTTGGTGTATATGCCCTAGAGACCATTACTGTATCATACTAGTTTGTATATTACTTAATGGAAGCTTGGGATATTCACCTTTGTATAGACAATCTTGCTCAAAATAGTAGTATGCTACTTGGTTTGTTTCTACTTCAATATGTGCATGTTTTTCTTTTAGCATATTGCTTATACATATTAGTAGAGCCCTTAAAATCTTTGCTTGATTACTAGCGTTGTGATGGCGGTCACACTCGTGGGGGCTGGGTAATCCACAAGCACATCCTTATACATGTCCCTAGTCGTAGGACTATCGAGACAGGGCATCGATACTCCGGAGTAGACTAGCGTATGCGCTTCTCATCCCAGCAGGGGAGACGGTCTGTCCCACAGCCGTCAGTACGTCGTACTTGAGATAGTATGCGGGTGCTCGTTAGGTTACGAGTACACTGGACAGGACTCGTCGGGAACTGATTGGTTGGTACTATATCTATCGTCAGTTATCAGTTCCCAGGTGACATGAGTACAGCTTAGTCCGCTGACTTGACACTGTCACTTCGCCTCGAGTGTGTTCCCACTGTACTTTGATTACTACCCTACCACGGCTCAAAGGAGTCGTGCAAACAGGTAGTAGTTAGGTGCAGTCCCGAAGCACTTGGAGGCAGTGACAGTTAGACAGGATTCGTCTCTCCTGGTATTGGGGGTTGATATCGCGCTGTGTCAAGGAGAGCCATTACACATGTAGTCCCTGGCCAGGGCAAGCGAGATGTACTGGTAGGTTTCCAGTGTTATCTCCGGGTGTTCTGGGCTACACTCCGACACGACTTGTACCGCTATTAGGGGACTGACGTTTATCGCCCCCTAGGCCCGCCATGCGATATGCTCAGACGAACAGACCGGACTGTATGAAGACTGTCACATTCAGGCTCAGTAGGAGTTCAGATGGGTTTCACCTCGTCCGTCTTCTTATCGGCATCTACCTGGGGACCGTTACGCACAGCTAGTGCCGCTTGCGGTCTGTGTTTAAACCTACTGCCAGCGTAGTGTCGAGTCTTTAAAGTCCCACACAGAGAGCTATTCGCCTTTAGGCAAAAGAGTAGGGGTCGCATGGTTTTGCGACAGGGTTCGGTCACATCCGTGCACTTGTGCACGTTTATTGTCCGGGCAGTTATTACTAGCGGGCTTTGGTTTAAGCCAGATCCTAGTATACGTTTTGGGATTGGTTTTATCTCGTTTGTATTCGTGTTTCCCGGAACGCGGATACGGGTGTGTATGCACAGTTGACAGAGACAGAGGCAGAGGATTCTCATTAGGGTTGTTGACTGTTGACTTTTGCTAAACCCTAATGAGAATTAGAATTATGATTAACAATAATATTAATTAAGTATTATAGTGACATGGTTAGGGTTGAAGGGTTGACCTTGTTGACCTGTTGACTTTTGTCGACCGGTTGACTAGGTTGGACTTGTTGACTACCATCATGACAATGGCTATCATTTGTTTGCATTGACTTGTGCTTGCTTGATGGTTCACAAATTGCATTTGATGCAAGAAATGATATTGTCATTTGTCATGATAACAACCATCACATTATACTCAATTATTATTACTTGTTATCATAATTTTTTGGATTATGAGAGCTTGGTTGGCAAAAGACTTGCTCATTCTTCATTTTCATTTCTCTCTCTTGCTCATACTCTCCTTCATCCTCTTGCTCTCTCTAGCTCAAGGCAACTCCCTCTCATGAGTTAAGAACCATTGCCTTAGAGTTAAAAACACCAAAACACTCCTCTACTCATCCTAGTCCATAAGGCCTAGCAAGCCAAGTGTTCTAGTTTCTTCAAGTTCGAAGTAGAAGCCAAAAGGTAGAAGCTTTCGGGTGGATCCATCTTCGGCGCGAGGAGACGACGAGGTGAGACCGATCCGTACATCACAAAGAGTTGAAGACGAAGGAGTTCAAGAAAGGTATAACCCCCTTAACCGAGTAGGTAAAACTCCTAGTTAGGTTGTTAGGTAGTTGTTTAACAAAGATCCGTTTTTGAGTCCATGTTACCACCCTAGCAAAAATCGTTTTTGACCATTTCCGCAACCCCAAAGAACCGGGGAAGGGTAGCATGGACTTACAATGCTTACATTTCTATCATATGTCGCATACAAGATTTTACGCATTTAGATACGCCGTTTTCATGAGATTTCTGGATTTGAGAACCGTGGTCATTTTAAAAGAAAGTATGCATTGTTTAAAAACCTGGTTTCTCTTGATATGATTTTTTATGCGTCCCCTATGCGTTTTCTCGGTTCTGAGATGTGTGACTTGTGAAACCCGATTCGAGGAGCTGGATGAGGCCGATTGCGGGTACATGGTGGACCCGGTATGGTACCCCGGGGCAAGAAAAGGATGCTGTGTATATAGATGGAGAGCCTGGCAGAGGGACTACTACCTACCGGTGATAGTATTTAGGCTCGGCGGATATCCGGAGGTTACCGACCGGATTCGAGAGATGATATGGGCCGATCCGGAATGACGGAGCCCGTGGGCCGATCCGGACTGACGGAGCCCGATATATGAGGATTTACGTGCCGATGCTGGGCACGGATTTCATGATGTTTTTGAGTGTTGATGCTGGACACTCAGGTTCCATGATTTTGATGTGTCGCGAGGGACACACGTTGATTTATATCCTCATACTTCCATGCATATGCTTTATGATATTTACCTGCATGATGTTTTGTGTCATTAGGTGACACGTGGACGAGATCCACATACATACAGACATTGATTACATAGTTGGATGATATCCATATATTTTGACTTCAGGATATAGTTGACACTGATTTCATGATGAATACATTGATAATACCTCATATTTATGATATGTTGCTACCTGAGTCACTGGCACGAGCACTTGGTACTACAATTATGTATAGATGTTTACCCTTGCCACCTTATCATGCTTGAGACTTATTCATATTGAGGATACATATATTACTGATCGTTTAACCTAGGATGAGTCATACGTACGGTTTCTGCTCTGTGATGTTTTCTATTCACGATTTGGCAACTCACCCCCGTTGTGCCACAGTTCTTGCAGGTTTTGCCATACGGGTTTCGTTACGGCTTTGCTGGCACACTGCTTCCTTTCTGGGTGATTGCTTTGGTAGGTGGGTTCACTCGCATCATGACCACCCTTATAATTTTTTTAGTCAGCTGTATCTAGTAATTCCATCAACCAAACTTGTATATTTATTCAGACTTAGAGACCAGTTGTTTATTTTTCGACCTTAGAGTCGCGCGTTGTATTATTTTGGATTTCTTGCTGTTTGAGTTTCCTTTTGAGTTTTGATCCTCGCCATTCGGCGTTGTATATTATATTGCTTGCGTGGTTGTGACCGTCGATTGACGAAGAGCTAGCTCCCTCTTGGGGATGCCTTTTATCATTATGCATGTATTATTCTTATTGTACCCCATTTGGGGCCAGTATTTATAAGGGAAATTCTGCCGAAATTTTCAGAAAAGACTTGAGGATTTACAAATGCGTATTCGGCTTACTTATTTAAAAACCTTGTTTTTAAAAACATGTTTTCTTCACCTCTTTAAAGCTAGTTTTCCTTCGTTTATTATTTAAAATGGTTTTAGATTTCTGGGATTTTGGCTTACTTGAATTAGATGAGGTCCTATAGACTTCATATGATTCAAGGGCCAGTCACGTGCTATTTCGGGTCGTGACAATGTAACATTCGACAATCTCATGAATGAGGTCATCGAAGATCTTCGTTATGGCCCTCTGGTAGGTAGCGCCTGGATTCTTCAGACCGAAAGGCATCACTTTGTCGCAGAATATGCCCAGAGGAGTCCGGAAAGCGGTATGCTTCTGATCTTCGGAATGCATCTTTATTTGATTGTACCCCGATGATCCGTCCATGAAGGAGAAGACTTCGTGAGTGGACGTGTTATCTATCATCAGCTCGGTAACCGCTACGGGAAAGTCATCCTTCAGACAGGCTTTGTTGAGGTCCCGAAAGTCCATGCAGATCCGCACCGTCCCATTTTTCTTCATCACTGGGACGATGTTAGCGATCCAGTCAGGGTATTGAACTTCTTGGATGAAGCCGGAGTCGATTTTCTTCTTCACTTCGGCGTTGATACTCATTTCAAGTTCGAGTCGCATTCTTCTCAGTGCTTGTTTGACTGGCTTGATGTCCGGAGATATCGCTAATTTATGCATAGCTATTTCTGGGTCTAGTCCCGGCATCTCGGAGTAGTTCCATGCGAAGTAGTCTTTATACTGCAAGAGCATGTATTTTAGCGTAGCTACCTATTCTTTAGACAGCAGCTCACTGACGAACGTAGGCCGCGGGTCTTTTGCCGTCCCCAAGTTGATTTTCCTTAGGTTATCCGCAGTAGTGTGTATTCCATCTTCCAACTCTTTTGGCGCTGGTGGAAATTCTGAGATCAACTCATCTTTATCCTCATTTTCGAAGCACCAGGAAAGGTCATCCATATTCTCGTGCATTCTTTCTTCCGACAGCGTTATCATGTGACAGGTACGAGATCGTTTCCAAAATCGATGTTGATCTGGTTATACTTTCGCTATATACGTTGCTTTTGGCACATGCCTTTGTGGTGGGGCTACTGTCCAATGTTGGATAGAGTGAACCTGCCGAGTCGGTATTAGTCTTCGATCCAGTTTTTGAAGGTGAAGCGGTCTTCAAGAAGATGTCATATCGCTCGGTGATAAGAGCAATAATCCGGGTGATGAACCTCATTTTCTTGATCGAGGTGCCGAGACTCTGGGAGTGTCATCATCTGATGTTTCATGACAAGGTCAAAGATTCCCCTTGTCTTGTCTCAAGGGAAAGAATATGCTCGACCCATCTTTTTCATATGAGACGGATTCCGACTGACCTTTTCTCGACCGCGTGGCTTCTTGGACCCGCTTCGCCACTGCTGAACGTTTTTTTCGTTCGTTAACTTGTTTTTATCTCCATGTCGGGCCTTTTTCTTGTCTTGGGAATGCATGACGAGCTGACGGTGGAGGGCATTGTTATACTCCGTAGCCTGCTGAAGGAGGCGTTGCGTCTTGGCTTTCTCGTAAATAGCCATTTCATGGCTGTGGTCTGTTTACCGCCGAAAACCGGGAAAGACAAATGTCTTGCCTGAATTTGGGGGCAGATACTATTTGGTTTTATCCGTCCGCCTCTCCGAAGATGCCAAGTTGCTTTATGGCACCGTGTATCGGAGGTTTGAATGGATGCGGCCGTTGTAGCAGACTTCGTCAGATTCCCCCTAGTTTGCGAGGGGTTTTTGATTGTGGGGACGCTCATCCCTGTAGGAGCAAGCCCCTGCAGTTAATTATGTTTCCGCGTAGCGATAACCACTTTCTCCTTCTCCAGATGTTCACTTAGTGTCATGTGTATTTGTTTTGTTTTAGGTTGCCCGTGGATTGTATACGGAGACTAATTTATGTTGTCTCCTGTAAGGCGGGGATTAGTCCAAATCCGTATTTTCTTAGATTTGGGTTTAGTTGATTTAAGGCTCGTTAACCTCGTTTGAGATTAAGATCAACTTAAATGATTGTTAAGGATACGTTAGTCTAATTTTAGACTAAGATCTACTTAACAAGGTTTTAGGATCATTTAGATCCAACAAAAGAGCATTTGGGCTCTATCGTTTTAGTTTAAGGACGTCATGGACTGTTGGGTTTAAGGACATCATAGTCCATGTTTAAGGACATCATAGTCCATAGAGTTTAGTTTAGGGACATTACGGTCCATTGGGTTTAAGGACATCATAGTCCATAGAGTTTAGTTTAGGGACATTACGGTCCATTAGGTTTAAGGACATCATAGTCCATGTTTAAAGACATCATAGTCTGCAGGGTTTAAAGACATCATAGTCTTCAGGGTTTAAAAACATCATAGTCTTTGTTTAAAGACATCATAGTCTGTAGGGTTTAAAGACATCATAGTCTGTATTTAAAGACATCATAGTCTGTAGGGTTTAAAGATATCATAGTCTGTGTTTAAAGACATCATAGTCTGTAGGGTTTAAATACATCATAGTTTGTGTTTAAAGACATCATAGTCTGTATTTAAAGACATCATAGTCTGTAGAGTTTAAAGACATCATAGTTTGTGTTTAAAGACATCATAGTCTGTAGGGTTTAAAAACATCATAGTCTGTGTTTAATGACATCATAGTCTGTAGGGTTTCGGTTTAACAGTTTGGGGATGCACCAAAAGTTATTGGTTATTGGGACCCTCCATCTCTCTGAAGACGTTGAAGAATTGCAATGACATGTATCAGAGGTATGAAGAGTTGTACCCTTGAACCAGTGAATGTTCATCAAAGATTTGATGATCTTTTTTGGGACTAAGTCCAATTTAAAAGCATATGGGTTGGGTTAATTTAGGATTTGACCAACCTTGGGCTCAGCCCACTTGTTTATTTATTTGGGCTTGGTCCCTTTTCTGCATCAGTAATGCTGAGCACTGAAATGGGTTCTGAAACCCTTTATTATTATTGCTTTATTTGTATTCTTTTACATGGAGTGTTAAACACTTAATAGCGCTGACGTGAGGAACACGTGGAGCACATGGCAATGAGCGCCAGGCAATGAGTACCAAGTACTTTTTATCAAGTAGCGCCCACGTGAGGAGCATGTGGAGCGCTCGGCGCTGAGCGCCAGGCAATGAGTACTAAGTACTTTTTATTAGGTAGAGCCCACGTGAGGAGCACGTGGAGTGCTCGGCGCGGAGAGCCAAACTTTGATTGCTAAGCGCTCCTTATTGAATAGAGCCCACGTGAGGGGCACCTAGAGCGCTCGGTGCAGAGCGCCAGGCACTTTTTTTGTCAGTTCTGATCAATTCGGTGCTCTGAGAATTAAATTCTCGTTTATGAGAGACATTGTCTCATGGATCTAAGAACTAAGTTCTTCTTTTATGAGGAGATGGTAATATCTCTTTTGTTTTTTTTTATGAGAGACTTTGTCTCATGGATCTAAGAACTAAGTTCTTCTTTTATAAGGAGATGCTATGATTTCTTTTGTTTTTCTTTATTAAAGACTTTGTCTCATGGATCTACGAACTAAGTTCTTCTTTTATGAGGAGATGCTATGATCTCTTTTGTTTTCTTTACCTTGAAGAGAGGTAGTTCTCGCCTTGAATTCTGATGTTTATGGATGAGTTCTTCTGTACAAGACTTGAAGTCTTGGGTCTTTTATATAGGGGAGGCTGATTTGTTGAGTCAGTTAAGGAAATCTCTCATTGAGAGATTTTTTAATTAACTTGTGGAATTTATCCACCGTTGGATCTTTGATCCAAGTGTAGGTTTCTTTGGCACAACCACAAGGTTTCACAAGGAATCAAACATGCTATATTTAAAAAATTAGTGTGCTAAACAACTCTAACCAAGGATCTAACTAGAGTTTTAGGAGCTAAACTATAAAGAAACCATCTTTACATCTAAGTGATAAAGGAATACAACCTTTGTAGTCCGGTCCTTTACTTCAATACCTCCTTGTAGTGGTCCCTTCGCTGCGATCATGGAACTCCCGGACTCTTGCATGGCTTCTCAAGGTGAAAGGAACGATCTTGCTTGAAGTCTTCGAGGCCGAAGATGATCTACGTCGAGGAGACACTAACTTAAGCTGCTACTTCATAAATGAGAGATTAGTGAAGCTACCACCCTATACTAAAGAGCTAATCTAGTAGAGGATGATGAAGTAGGAAATGAACTCACTTTAATTTTATTTTTCTCACAATATTTTCTCTCTTTGGATAAACCTAGCAAGCTTTTTCTCGAGGTTGAAGAAGATGATCAAGAGATGAGAATGAACTAATGAGGTGAGAGAATCAACCATGGGTGAGTTTGTATCATATACTAACTCATGTAGAGACATAACTATGGCTAAGTTATAATGGTTAGGTTAATAAATATCTTTTGTAAAACAAAATTAGTGGACCAAGTCAATGCATCCATAAGCTTCTACAAGCTTCATGCATGTGGCTAATTATCCACTAATTTGAATTTACTTTAAATATTTAAACCCTACATTATAATTAGTATGGTGTAAGTCTCATACACCCATGTAGTGTGTATCAACAACCATGGCACAAAATAATGTACATTAATATATATCACATATATATCACATGCACACAAGTGAGAAAAATAAATGCTTAATTGAGCTAATATTAGTTAATGTGATCTAGTATATCACATATACAACTATACATTAAATTATCAAATCAACACTTGATTTAATAATCTGGCTATATCACATACAACCAACTAATATAATTTGTATCAACTTATCAAATCAACACTTGATTCGATAACCCAACTATATCGCATATAACCGACCAATAAGAATAAATCGTGAGAATATAATACGGTATCAGTTACTCGTATTATTCTCGGTCCCGTCCATATCACATATGTGCTCCTACTTCATTTTGCCTGAGCCAGTAAAACCTCTATGTTGGACTCTAAAGACTCGTCAATACGCCGGCAGTAGGTGATGATCACATCAAGAACCCACAAGCCGTCAGCGGTACTAGCTGGACGTAACGGCTACCCGGGTATTGAGCGATCAGAAGATCAACAAGCAATCCCGCTCTAGCTCCTGTAAAGCCTGTCAGTAACAGTACCGTACAGTCCGGTCTCTTCGTCTGATATGTCGCATATCAAGTCTAGGGGTAGTAAACGTCAGACCCCAATAACCGATAAGTCATACCGATATGAGGCTCATAACGGGTCGAGAAACTAATGATAATACTTACCAGTAAATCTCTAAATCAGTCCTGGCCATGGACTTCCCTGTTATGGCCAATAGAGCACAGCGCAACATCAACTCCTAATACCGGGAGAGACGAAACCCCTCCTATCACTCATTGCCTCCATGTGACTCAGGACTGTACCCAAAAACCACCATTTTGCATGTCCTCTTTAACGTGGTAAGGTGGAAATAAAAGCACAGTGGGAATCACACAAGACTCTATGATGATTTCAGGTCTACAGACTAACCTGTACCAGTGTCACCAAAGAACTGCTATCTGACGTCAGGTATAATACCGTCTAGGAGTTCTCGGCGAGTCCGTCCAGTGTACCCAGTCTCCACTGAGCACCCATATACCATCTCTGATGTCAAACACTAATGGATATGGGATCATCCATCGCCCATCTCATGGGTTGAGAAGCGTATACGCTAGTCTACTCTGGTATATCGATGCCCTGTCTCGATATACCCACGACTAGGAACATTAAATGATGAACTAATAGACTACAATGGCCCCACTAATATGATTTGCATCATAATCCTGGTAGTCAAGTACACATCCTAAGGGATTTACCAACATGTAACCATAAGACAGTATCAAGAGACAAGTATACATGTTAAGATAAAGAGCAACAAGATAGCATACTATCATGTCGAGCAAGAAAGTCCTTTCTATATATGTCCATGCATCCACTATAATATACATCATATGTACAATAATAGCCTCTAGGGCATACATACAACTAACAATCTCCAACTTGCACTAGGGCCAGCTGCTGTAGTATCGCATACCCAACATCCCGAAGAGTCTCTCGAACTGTATCTGGGGAATGGCCTTCGTGAGTGGATCCGCTGTGTTGTTCTTCGTGTCAACTCTCCTGACCTCGATCTCCCGGCGATCAACTATCTCCCGGATAAGGTGATACCGCCTCAGAATAAGCCTGGATCGCTGATGGGACCTGGGTTCCTTGGCCAAAGCCACCGCTCCATTGTTATCACAATACAAAGGTATTGGATACTCAATGGATGAAACCAGTCCAAGTTCAGTGATGAACTTCTTCATCCAGACAGCCTCTTTGGCAGCATCGTTGGCAGCGATGTATTCAGTCTCCATCGTCGAGTCTGCCACGGTTTCCTGCTTGGAACTCTTCCAGCATACCGCCCCTCCATTGAGGGTAAAGACAAATCCCGAGTGCGACGTAGAGTCGTCCTTATCACTCTGGAAGCTCGAATCGGTAAAGGATTCTACTTGGAGTTCTCCGTTACCATACACTATGAGCATCTCTTTAGTCTTTCTCAAGTACTTGAGAATGCTCTTCACAGCTATCCGATGACTCTCTCCAGGATCTTCTTGATAACTACTCATTACACTCAGTGAGTGTGCTACATCGGATCTGGTACATAGGATCGCGTACATGATAGAGCATACTGCCAAAGCATAGGGTATCCGTTGCATGCGAGCTCTCTCCAAATCAGTCTTGGGAGACATTTCTTTGGAGAGAGTGAGTCCTGAGATCGTGGGTAAAAACCCATGCTTGGATTCTTCCATAATAAACCTCTTAAGTATGGTGTCAATGTACCTGGATTGGGACAATCCCAGCATCCATTTAGATCTATCTCTATAGATCTTAATCCCCAAGATGTAGGAGGCATCCCATAGATCTTTCATTGAGAATCTTTGTGATAAAAAGAGCTTGACCGATTGCATCATAGGAATGTCATTTCCTATCAAGAGTATGTCATCCACGTACAATACGAGGAAGACAACCTTACTCTCTGCCACCTTCATGTATAAACAAGGTTCATCTACGTTTTTAACGAAATCAAACTCTTTGATAACGACATCAAAACAGATGTTCCAACTCCGCAATGCTTGCTTTAACCCGTATATGGATTTAAGCAGCATGCACACCTTTTCGCTGCTCCCACTGTCTATGAAGCCCTTTGGCTGAGTCATATACACGCACTCTCCCAAATCACCATTTAGAAAGGCGGTCTTAACTTCCATTTGCCAGATTTCGTAGTCATGTTATGCAACAATGGCAAGTAGGATCCGGATGGACTTAAGCATAGCCACTGGAGAAAAGGTTTCGTCATAGTCCACACCTGGTCTTTGAAGAAAACCCCTTGCAACAAGTCTAGCTTTGAAAGTCTCAACTTTTCCATCTACACCAAGTTTCATCTAAAAGATCCATTTGCTCCCAATGGGTTTACCCCTTCAGGAGCAACTTCCAAAGTCCATACTTTGTTGGTGTACATGGATTCCATCTCAGATCGTATTGCATCCAGCCATTTCACAGAGTCTCCACTCGTGATGGCCTGCTCGAAGCTAGCCGGGTCATCATCCTCCATGATTCAATCCTCACTTTCACCATCAATGAGAAAACCGTAGTATCTCTCAGGTGGATGAGAAACCCTACTAGATCGGCGGAGAACCTGAGGTTCGTTGGGAACTATCGAATCCTCTGGTTCCACTAAATCATCAGTTGCAGTTTGTAGTGCTGGAACTTCTTCCAGCTCTACCTCTTTGCCACTAATTTCTTTACATGAAATTCCTTCTCCAAAAAGGTGGCATATTGAGAAACAAACACATTTTGTTCTTCGGCGTGGTAGAAAATATATCCTTGTGAATTCTTTGGATATCCCACAAACTTGCAATGAATGGACCGTGCCTCGAGTTTGTCCGGATTTTGCCTTTTGACATAGGCCGGAAAACCCCATATCTTAACTTGTTTAAAATATGGTCTCTTCCCACTCCATATCTCATATGGTGTCGTAGGCACAGATTTAGATGGAACTTTATTCAATAGTTATGTTGTTTTCTTAAGCGCATAACCCCAAAAGGAAATAGGCAACTCAGCAGTGCTCATCATAGAGCGCACCATATCTAATAGGGTGCGATTCCTCCGTTCTGATACACCGTTGTGCTGTGGTGTATACGGAGGAGTACCTAAGAGAGAATCCCATTCATTTTTAGATAGTCCAGGAACTCCGTGCTCAAGTATTCACCTCCTCGATCAGATCGTAGGATTTTAATACTTTTACCCGTTTGGTTCTCGACTTCGGATTTATATTCCTTGAATTTCTCAAAAGCTTCAGACTTGTGTTTCATCAGGAACACATGTCCGTAGCTTGAGAGATCGTCAGAGAATGTAAAGAAGTACGAAGAACCATTCCTGGCATGTGTAGACATGGGACCGCATACATCACTATGTATCAGTCCCAAGAGTTCCGTAACTCTTTCTCTGTGTACTGTAAACGGAGTTTTGATCATCTTGCCTTTGAGACATGACTGACAAATGTCATAAGATGAAAATTCGAATGGATTCAAATATTCATCCTTATGCAACTTAGCTAGTCGTGTCGCATTGATATGACCTAGTCTACAATGCCATAAGGAGGATCCGTTCATTTCTGAACTCTTCCTCTTGTGTTTGTTTGTACATTAAGAACTGTGGTTTGATCTAGAATGTATATACCATTATTTAACAAGCCTGATTTAATCAACTTTTGATTCAGGAAGATGTTCATAACATTATCCTGTACTACAAAATTATATTCTTCTTTACTTAGTAAAGAAACTGATATAAAATTGCATATCAGTGTCGGAACGTAATAGCATTCATTCAGAATCAATGTATTACCATTTGGTAATACAAGGTGATATTCACCAACTTCTTTGGCTGCAACATTTGCCCCATTCCCTACTCTTACGGAATGATCACCCATTCACAGTTCTCTACCTTTCCTAAGCCCATGTAACATATTACATATGTGGGATCCTGATCCGGTATCTAATACCCAGGACGTAGAGTGAACTGAGAAACAGTTCTCAATAACTAACACACCCGAAGAAGACGCATCGGCATGCTTATTCTTCGTTTGGGCGGCATGGTAATCCGGATGTCCCAATTCCCTGTTCAGTCTTATAACAATTATAAGAAAGAACGGAACCAACGTTTCCCTGCACAGTATAGCATGCGGTTCAGTCAATACATCCATATTATTATCTTGATTAAGACGTGACATGGTCGCTACCTAGAGAGAGAGAGAAAGAAGAAAACACTTTAGCGTATGCTCTAGCAAGATCAGATTGGTTATTATTTTATTTAATCAGGATGGCTCCCACTGTTTTTATCAAATCTTTCTTCAAACTCTAAAAGGAAAGACTAGCCGGGATTAATTACACCCTACAATTTCGTCAATCTTTCAGCCATGCCAGGGTTGGTACTTTGAGTGAGGTTCCCCGTGCTTTCGCACGGACCTAATTAAAATAAATCTCATTTTCCCAGAGGCATAACCCCGTAAACACCTTTCTAGACACCTACTTGATCGGCTAATTGAAGACTCTCCCAGGAGTAACTCTTACTCGCGGTGGGTATCGGGATCCAACTATCTCATAGAAGGTATACAATCTCATTGCAAATTTCAACACTTGAAATTCCCGATAATATTTTGGCCCTAGCAACTTATGACCTTAACATAGTCAACAAATTATAAGTGCTAGCCAAGTTAAACCCGTCATTTCCTGATTGAATTAAACCCACCCGCACGACGCTTAGCATAGTCAACAAAATCGTAAGAGTACCCTAATCCAATCGCATCTCATACTTAAGCAGATAAGCACTAATTAGCTACCGCACACTACGCCTTAACATAGTCAACAAACGTAGAACGAATACTAAGTAGTATTTATCTGAAATGATGGAGGGCTACGACAAGTTTTTATGAAAACCTTTTGCGTAATGAACTTGATATCGTTGTAGAATCGTGTGATTTTTGAAAAGGAGTGTTTTTTAGGCTTTTACTAGTTTCGCTAAAGAGGTCACTCCCGGTGAAGGGATCTTGACTCTTTCCTTATCGAATAAGATGCAGGATATTTCACAAATACTACTATGCAAAGCAAGAACTATTGAAGCAATCAAAAACAAACCGAGTGTTTGTAGCATCTGCTAGTTTCGCTAAAGAGGTCACTCCCGGTGAAGGGATCTCGGCTCTTTCTTTATCGAATAAGGTGCTGGATATTCTACAAGGAATACCGCTATGCAAAGCAAAAACTAGAGCTACCTTTTTTTGAAAATTTGATTCTACAATATCTTTTATGTTTCTTTTCTTTCATTAATCACATTAATGAAGTCCCATCATTTATGCTTCCTAAGCATCAGAGAAGAAACGAAAATACAACGTTCGCTTGTGCCATCCACATTCGCCACAGTGTCCCGTTATGCACCGTTAGGTTACTTAACTAAGGACATACTGGGACGGGACTAACGTGGGTGCAAAACATAAGCAACGTCTACTATATATCTCATATATAATGTATATCCATTCGTCTCAGAATCCACAGTGATCACATCACAGAGCAGCAGAAGAAACATATGAAATATTGGATATCCTAGGAGGTCCGTGATTTATTTTGAGCCTGTATAAAACACGGATTCCACGGTCGCGATGAATAGCCAAACCCACATCCCTATACCTCTACTAGAGCGGCAAGCAACCCTACCAATTCTAGAGTTAGGGACCCGGACTCGACTCCTCGAGATGGTCTCCCACTGGACTCTAGAACTCGGTTACTTGTGCTCCTCTCCTTAGGTCTATCCTAATGCGGAAAAGTAAATAATATACAACAATGGTGACATCATCCCCAACGCGAAAGTGCCCCAATAAAAGAATATTACATAAAATGAATTTTACATGAATGAAAATAAAAACTCTCATCTCACATAAACCCCCCGGCTATTCAAAACGCGACGATCCAATATAACATATCACAGCAACACATAACATCATATGCCATCAACGTAAGTAAATATGCGTATCCCAATTGTCGTTGACATATAGCAACGAAACCGGCAATACACCATATATTACACTTACGGTCGCAGAACAGAAAATGTCAACTACAACATTTGGAATCCATAATAACCTTAGATATCATAAACCCAAAATATCACATACTTTGGATTTCATGCCTAATTATACGAATTCCACATATTGTATCACATTCCACAAATAGCTCGACGATATTAAACTTTTCGATCGAATCAACGATTCCCAAAATTACCAGAAAGCTCAACACTTGACAAATATCAAAAATACCCAGAAGCATGCCCCAGTAGCTATGGATCAACCATAGAAGTATCGGCCCAAGCCTCACATATGGCGCCGCGGAACCGCCGCCAAACCCATTGTTTGGCCGCGGTTCCGCGGTCATGTTGTCGAGTTAGGGTGTCATTCTTCTAGAGGGTCCATAGTTTTACCTGCATGATTTTCTGAGGATTTTTAATGTGAAAAATTCCAACATTTTGAAAAATATCCTGAAAGTGGGCAATATCGGGTTTTCGGAGTTCGTTCGAACTCCTAACTTCGCCTAGACAACTCCTAATGCTCTAGCAAGGCTCTGATACCACTGTAGGTTTCTTTGGCACAACCACAAGGTTTCACAAGGCATCAAACATACTATATTTAAAAAATTAGTGTGCCAAACAACCCTAACCAAGGAACTAACTAGAGTTTTAGGAGCTAAACTATAAACAAAACATCTTTACATCTAAATGATAACGGAATACAACCTTTGTAATCCGGTCCTTCACTTCAATAGCTCCTTGTAGTGGTCCTTTCGCTGTGATCATGGAACTACCGGACTCTTGCATGGCTTCTCAAGGTGAAAGGAACGATCTTGCTTGAAGTCTTCGAGGCCGAAGATGATCTACGTCGAGGAGACACTAACTCAAGCTACTACTTCACTAATGAGTGATTAGTGAAGCTAACATCCTATACTAAAGTGCTAATCTAGTAGAGAATGATGAAGTAGAAAGTGGGCTCACTTTAGTTTTATTTTTCTCACAATATTTTCTCTCTTTGGAAAAACCTAGAAAGCTTTTTCTTAAGGATGAAGAAGATGATCAAGAGATGAAAATGAACTAATGAGGTGAGAGAATCAACCATAGGTGAGTTTGTATCATATACTAACTCATGTAGAGACATAACCATGGCTAAGTTATAATGGTTAGATTAATAAATATCTTTAGTAAAACAAAATTAGTGAACCAAGTCAATGCATCCATAAGCTTCTACAAGCTTCATGCATGTGGCTAATTATCCACTAATTTGGATTTACTTTAAATATTTAAACCCTACATTATAATTAGTATGGTGTAAGTCTCATACACCCATGTAGTGTGTATCAACAACCATGACACAAAATAATGTACATTAATATATATCACATATATATCACATGCAAAAATAAATGCTTAAGTGAGCTAATATTAGTTAATGTAATTTATATCACATATACAATTATACATTAAATTATCAAATCAACATTTGATGTAATAATCCGGCTATATCACATACAACCGACTAATATAATCTGTATCAACTTATCGAATCAACACTTGATTCGATAACCCAGCTATATCACATATAACCGACCGATACGAATAAATCGCGAGAATATAATACGGTATCACATACTCATATTATTCTCGTCACCGCACATATCACATATATGCTCCTACTTCGTTTTGCCTAAGCCAGTAAAACCTCTATGTAGGACTCTAAAGACTCGTCAATACGTCGGCAGTAGGTGATGATCACATCAAGCACCCACAAGCTGTCAGTGGTACTAGCTGGACGCAACGGCTACCCAAGTATTGAGCGATCAGAAAATCAACAAGCAAGCCCACTCTAGCTCCTGTAAAGCCTGTCAGTAACACTACCGTACAGTCCGGACTCTTCGTCTGATATGTCGCATATCAAGTCTAGGGGTGGTAAACGTCAGACCCCAATAACCGATAAGTCATGCCGATATGAGGCTCATAATGGTTCAAGAAACTACTGATAACACTTACCAGTAAATCTCTAAATCAGCCCTGGCCAGGGACTTTCTTGTTATGGCCAATCGAGCACAGCGCAATATCCACCCCCAATACCGGGAGAGACGAAACCCCTCCTATCGCTCATTTCCTCCATGTGACTTGGAACTGTACCCAAAAACCACCGTTTTGCACGTCCTCTTGAATGTGGTAAGGTGGAAATCAAAGCACAGTGGGAATCACACAAGACTCTATGACGATCTCGGGTCGACAGACTAACCAGTACCAGTGTCACCAAAAAACTGCTATCTGACGTCAAGTATAATACCATATAGGAGTTCTCGGCGAGTCCGTCCAGTGTACCCAGACTCCACTGAGCACCCGTATACCATCTCTGATATCAAACACCAATGGATATGGGACCATCCATCGCCTATCTCATGGGTCGAGAAGCGTATATGCTAGTCTATTCTGGTATATCGATGCCCTGTCTCGATACACCCAGGACTAGGAACATTAAAAGATGAACTTATAGACTACCATGGCCCCACTAGTATGATCTGCATCATAATCCTGGTAGTCAAGTACACATCATAAGGGATTTACCAACATGTAACCATAAGACAGTATCAAGAGACAAGTATACATGTTAAGATAAAGAGCAACCAGATAGCATACTATCATGTCGAGCAAGAAAGTCCTCTTTATATATGTCCAAGCATCCACTATAATATACATCATATGTACAATAATGGCCTCTAGGGCATACATACGATTAACACCAAGGACTTCTATTTTATTGAAGACATTTTTCTTGCTTCTAACAAGATTGGGAAAATACTTTTCCATACAGAGCTTATTCGGTATCTTGGTGATTTTAATCACTATTGGATCTTTGATCCAACGGTGCTTTGATTTACAAAGCACAATCTTTCTTGTTTGGAAAGATTTGAGGAGTATTTCCTCAATCAGAATTTAATTCTGTATCTTGGTGATTTTTTAATCACCATTGGATCTTTGATCCAACGTTGCTCTGATTTATAGAGCACAATCTTTCTTGTTTAAAAAAGATTTGAGGAGTATTTTCTCAATCAGAATTTAATTCTGTATCTTGGTGATTTTTAATCACCATTGGATCTTTGATCAAACAGCGCTCTGATTTACAGAGCACAATCTTTCTTGTTTAGAATGATTTGAGGAGTATTTCCTTAATCAAAATTTTAATTCTGTGCTCTGATGATTTATCATCTCCGTTGGATTTTTGATCCAAGGGTGGAGAACTTTTAGTTCTGGAGCTGGCGCTCTCGTGCTTTGCATGTGAGGCGCTGCTTCAGAATTTTTAATACTTGGTGCTGGCGCTGTTGGCACTCTTGTGCTTTGCACGTGAGGCGCTGCCTCAGACTGTTTTACTCTTGGCACTGGCGCTGTTGGCGCTTTCGTTCTTTGCACGTGAGGCGCTGCCTCAGTGTGTTTTACTCTTGGAACTGGCGCTGTTGGCGCTCTCGTGCTTTGCACGTGAGGAGCTGCCTCATAGTGTTTTACTCTTGGCACTGGCGCTGTTAGCTCTCTCGTGCTTTGCACGTGAGGCGCTGCCTCAGAGTGCTTTACACTTGGCGCTGGCGCTGTTGGTGTTGGCGCTTGTGTCTTACACGTGAGGCGCTGCCTCAATTCAAATTTTGAACAGAGCCTTGCTCTCTTATTGGGGGAAACAAATGCCCCCCTCACCGTTGTGCTCACGCGGCTCACACGTGAGTGCAGCGGTGGCAGCCCTTCCACCGTTGGATCAACTTGGAAGTTGGATTGACTTCCAGCGCCTATAAATAGGGCCTTTGGCCCTTGAGATGACTTCTGTTCGTCTTCATCCCTTCTAGTTTTTGAGAATTTAATTCTCCCTTCAGAGCTTCGATCTTTGCCCAAGGAAAATTCCTTTTGAGTTAGAACTTTGTTCAAAAATATGGTAAGGATCATAATCGAACCCCCTAAACAGTGCTTTGCTCTTACTAGATCATAGATCTAAAAAAAGGATTATTTTTAGGGTTACTTAACCCATTAGTTAGAACATTGGTCATCTTTATGATGAACTTTTAGAGTTCATTTTGTAGATCTTAAAGATCTTGGAGTTTTTACTCTGTAAAAAGCTTTGCTTTTTAGGGTTCTGATGGATTACTCCATCGTTCTCACAGAGCATGGCTCTTAGAAATTTTGGGTAATTTTTATTGCCTCATACTTAAAGTTGACAGATGTCATTTCTGTTTGCAGAGCACTGCTCTCGAGGGGACTTCTTGGCCCAATGAGTTTCTCATTAAATGAGAATCTTCTTAGAATTTCTTCCTTAATAATTGACTATCTCATCAATGATAAGCCGTCGCTTTGATTTTGTGGATCCCCCTCGGTCCCTTTTTCCTGCATTGCAGGGTGGTACAAATTTAAAGTACCAGATGCCAGAATTTGTAGTATAGTATTGATATCTAACCCTCATTTCTTTTCACGCAGGTACTATGTCATTTGACATCTTTCCCGTTTGTTTGCCCAGAGAGTGCATACGCCGACGCGCCTGAGGATCGGGAAGTTTTTGCACTGATCAAAGATCACGACCCGGAGCAGAAGTCTCTTCATTTATGGGGGTTGTGGTACAACCAAATTATTCAGGGTCGGTGCAGTTTCTCTTATGCGGTGCCTTCAGAACTAATTTCCGCCATTCATTATGCTGACTCACCCCAGGTGAATTACGTTGTGGAAGAGGTTAACTGGATTACGGATGGACGGATCTAACCCTCCATGGGATCGATACCTGTACAGCCGCCGATAGCTTTAGATATTCTGCGGCGGCGCATATGTAAAAGCGAGTCGTGCCCTTAGGGACAGGCATACATGATAGGCTTAACTCCTCGCCATTCAGCCGGATACTTGCAGTGGGCTCGATACATATTGTCAGCCAAAAGGTCGCTGCTGCTGAAGCTCGGGTTGTACCCTGCTATCTACGCATCACTTTTCTAGTATCCCACGCCTCACGTATAGTGGGTCAAGGATTTCTTGGAATGGTGGAATATCCCGACTCACACCTTTCTTTTATCGGACCGGGAGGTTTCGATTTCCTTGGAGGAATTTGCAGAAATTTCGGGCCTTCCCGTCAAAGGGAACATTATGAGGAAATACTTCCCCCTGACGAATACATCTTTGCCACCAAATCAGTGGTGATGGGTCTCACTCTGGAGAATGCTATTCAGCATCGATTCCCGAGTCTAATCAAGGTGTTGAATATTTACAAGAGTCTGTTTCTCGAATCCGGAGGGCACGGAGTCAGCTTCACGGATTAATCGCCCGCTTTCTTCGCCCGGAAGCCTTATCAGAACAAGTCACGAGATTCGCCAAGCTTGGCGATCCTTTTGGTTTTTGCTTGGACAGCCGCCTGACAGCGGAAGCATATCAAAGGAATTTATTCCTCCCAGATACCCCTGTCGACCCCTTTGGAGAGCTCGCAGCTTCAGACATCGACGAAGAGGCGTTCTTTTTGGGGTTCCTCGGCTTATGGTTAAGCTAGTTTGTGCTCACAATACACCCTCGCTATATGAGGCCATCCGTCTTCAATCTGGCTTACCGAATGGTTGCTGGGACGCGAGTGGCCGTCGGGGTCGCTGGGCTGGCTCACCAGTATCATGGCCTCAGCTTAGCGGCAGACACCACTCAGCCAGGGGTATAGCCCGTAACTCTCTTGCTACACTATTTTACGTCGTAGATCGAGCTGCATGTGCTCGGCGCTTTTGGAGTCCACAAACGGCCCCGTTTCTAAAACAGTTATAACTTCCCTCGGGTTATGTTCCTAGTTGACGCTTCTGCTTTAGATCCGTCACAGCGAAAGGCTCGGGGTCTGGTCATTCGTCCGCGTACGGTCGGGGATAGCATGACTTTCGTTGATAAGGTCTTAACTATCGGTAAGGAATCCACTAAAATGGTGCATCCGCTGCGTGACACCTTCAAAGACGGGGCTTCTACATTGACGGCTCGAGAGATTCTGCATTTGTATTCAATCAGGCCGGGCTTCTTAGTGTTCAGGCAGAACGACTCGGCGTTGTTCATGAGGTACAACCCACACCGTTTTGCTCAACAGTCGAGTTACTATCAGGGCATCCCGCTTGAGGCTTTTTTAGTTGAGCCGGCTGCTACGGAAAAGGGTATCGGCAGCGTGCTGCACCATTTCATGCGGCTAAACACCGGGCCCAACTTTTTTATCAGTGAGTCGAGCTGTGTTCCGAAAGCCTCGAACACATACGCGGCGTGGTACCAGCATGCAAGGGGTGCTTTCATTAGGGAAGAAAAGCGGTTGCTGCTCGATCGCGGGAGCAGCCTCTGCTGGTAATCCAGCTGTTCCCCTAAAGCGACGGACCATTGTTCGTCCTTTTTTAAGAGAAGCTGCTGCGGTTACGGTTCCACATGCCTTTATTGAGAAGCCTCTACCCCGTGTTCCTATAGAAACGGTAGCTTCAGTATCCCCAGAGTCTGGAGTGGGTTCAGAAATCGGGACTCGTCGCCCAAAAATGCCCGTCAAGCGTAAGCTCGTGTCATCGGCAGCCGGCGTTCGCTCACAGAAAAAGAAGAAGTCGCTCTTTTCTGCTGACGTTGTACTCGGCCAGGAGCCCCATGCTCCCTACAGCGAAGGCTTGTGTGAGTAATTGTAACATTTCAGAAAATATAAAATATTATTTTTGGAATTTAATATTAAAATAAAATATTTCGCGAAAATTACCCGATTTGCGAAATTGGGGTTTTCGAAAAAGGGGTATAAATATATACCAATAATTATGAAATAATTGAAGATCAAAATGATTTATTCATTTAAAAATATATTTATTGGATTTGGCATTTTTATAATTAATTATATGCAGTTTAACTAAAAAAACTGATTAGTGCACTGCTAATCTCGATTAAGCCAAATCCGTGTTTCTATAGTTTTCCATGGCTAGTGCACCATGACATGTTGCATGTTGTTTCATTTGTGTGGTTTATGGGATTTATGTGTGTTGTTGTGAGAAAAAGAGAAAAGGTTAAAAAGAGAATGATTGGAGAGAGAGAGAGTGAAGCATGGACTTGAGAGGGGAGAGAATAAGAGAGAGTGAGGGTGAGAGAGAGGGGGGGCAGCCACATTCATTTACCCTCCCCATTATTTACTTCATCTTCTTCCTCAACTCATCTCCCTCCACCTCCAACCGCAAATATCATCTCCAAATCATCATCAAAACCCTACACCATCTTCATTAAAAATGATCCCCACCTCCTCCTTAACACATTGGACCAAGAAAAGTTAGATTTTTTAGACTTTGGACAAGCTAGGGTTTTTCTTGAGTTGCCCAAGTGAGGTATATCTCTTTTAATTTAGTTTAGTTTAGTTTAGAATTTGTTTAATGGTGGATGTGTGAACTTAGAAATTCCTAGAGAGGGTTTGGGTTATTATGTAGACTTGTGTTATGTGGTGGCGGTTAACAACACTTTAGTGTTGATTTTTACTGTCCTAGAACAGTGAATACGGATTTAGGATGTTACCTGTGTCGGTTTTGTGAGAGATTGTTGGCCTACAAGGAATCTGGAGCAACCCGGGGAGTTTCTGAGAAAAACAAATAATACAATTGACCTAGGCTGAACACCAGGAGACCACCCTGACGAAACAAACCCCAATAGAGCAGTCTTGGCCGAGGTGGCCGGATTTTCGGGCTATGTGGCCGGCCACTTTGAGGGGGTTTGGGTCTAGGTTGGTTCAGTAGCTCACATACTCCATATACAACACCCTATACTTGCTAGTTTTGTTCCAATTGACCTGAACCACAATCTGGGAGCACATTAGGGTGTTTTGGCTATGTTTTCCGTAGTTTGGAATTCTTGGTTTTAGTATTTGATATTGTATTTGGTTGTTGGGCGTTTGTAAGTCAAGAACAAGGGATGTTTGGTTGTTTTTGCATGCGTAGGCTATAGGTTCTGACCTATGAGCGCATCGTATGCCGTATGGGATTTCGGAACTTGATATTTGATAGCATTTGTGAATGTGTTGACTTGTAGGTACCTTTGCTTGGATTCCGAGATAACGGAGCATGGCGTCATCGACTTCGTCAAGCAAGGATCAAGGTGAGTAGATTTATATCTATGGGGGAAGTCGGATGGATGGCGTATAGCACCCCCGCAAGTTTTTGATGGAAACCAATATATAGAATATGGTTAAGGAAACCTAGATTAGAAAACTATGGATAGGGTTAGAAAGATAGTTAGAGATGAGATGAATGATGGAATATAGATATCGAGATATGAGATGAAAGCTATAGAGATATGACTTTTTGACATCATATGATAGAAATAATGTCTCGAATTGATATATAAGGATATGAAAAGTAAATGTAAATCATGATATATATATAGATGTGTAGTTGCACTAGATTAAGTATAAGATTTTAGTGGCAGGTAATGAGATAAGATAATACGAGCGGATATGATTGATATAGGATATGAAACGAGATGTATAAGGATGTGACATGAGATCGATGAATATGACAAGAATAAGTACAGGATTTAGAGTAGCGTGACATAAGATTAATAAGATATGATATATATATGTAAAATGACTTGATGTAGGATATAAATGTGATGAAAAGAATGTACAATGTAATATGATGACTTGATTGATATGTCGGTATACGGATGCGAGTCGATAAGAGATGATTGATACCTTTGCCGGTCCCCTGATATAAGATTGTTATGGATGTGACCTGGGACATAGGTATATAGATATAGGTAATGTTGTGAATCATGAGTGATTTGCCGTACGAGACAATAGGTCTGTACCCTCATTGTCATATAGGTTGATAGGATCCCTAATTGTTAATGCCGCCGTACGATGGTTTACCGTACGTGATGAGTTTTATGATGATTGATCCGTACCCTTGGCAAGACGATGCCGTACGATGGATTATACCGTACGTGATGCTGTGAGGCTGGATGCCGATTGATAGATTCACCGACTCGGTCATATTAAATACGTATACCTTATAGCATTTAGCTGACGATCTACTTATGCTACGTTCATTTCATTCTCATTGCATTCCATATACCTGTGCCAGTACACCTACACCATTATCAATGATGTGTATGTCACACTTACACCGATTGGCCTGCTCACGCACTTCATCATCGATATTTGCTATGTCACTACACAGAAGAATTGCTGCATCATGATATGACTCCTTGCATGATTTACTTGCTATGTTCACATCATTACGATATGTCACATGATATACTGATATTGTCACATCACTGTTCCATGTTGCATGATATACGGATATGCTTACATTCTGCTATATGTCGCATACATCATGCTTTACGATTATACGCACTGAGATATGCTGTTTTCATGAGATTTCTGGCTTTGAGAACCGTGGTTATTTCAAAGGAAAGTATGTATTGTTTTAAAAAAAACCGGTTTTCTCTTGATATGGTATTTCAGTGTGTCCACCATGTGTTTTCTCGGTTCTGAGATTGGCATGTTAAACCCGATTCGAGGAGCGTTAGGCACCGTCTACGGGTATATGGTGGACCCGGAGAGGTACCCTGGGGCAAGAAGACTCGCATTGTTAGGCGGTGAGCCTGGCTGGGGAGCATTACCTACCGGTGATAGTATTTGGACCTGGCGGTTATCCGGAGGATACCGACCGGAGTCATGAGATGGATTGAGGGCCGACCAGATTATGCGGCGCCTGAGGGCCAATCTGAGAATGCGGTGTCTGAGATATAAGGATTTACGTGTCGTTGTTGGACACGGGTTTCATGATGTTTTGAGTGTCGATGCTAGACACTCTGGTTCTATGATTTTGATATGTCACGAGGGACACACGTTGATTTATATCCTCATACTTTCATGCATGACGTCGTTTTGTTATTGATGGACACGTGGATGGGATCCACATGCATACAGGCATTGATTATATTGTTGGATGATATCCACTTGCATATAAGCATTGAGTATATTGTTGGTACATTTACAGATACGGTCACCCTAGATATCATAGTATTACCTTTATGATATAGTTGACCTAGGAAATCGTTATTCTATTCGATTTCAACCTGATGATGTTTTCTACTCACGAGTTGGCAACTCACCCCCGTTGTGCCACAGTTCTTGCAGGTTGACCGCATGGATCAGTAGCGGCATCTCTGGCACACAGCTGCATTCAGGTGTTTTGCTTTGGTAGGTGGTACATGTTGGATCGCATCCCTCTTGTATTATTATTCATGTTGTATCTAGTTAACTCCATCAAATTAGAAACTAGTATTTGTATAATTAGTAAGACTTAGTGAGACTTGTGGTAGCGAGACATAGAGCGAGGGATATTCCGCTAATGGTGGTTTTGATGCCTTGCGTATTTCATTATCTTTGTGCTGATCTTCGCCGTTAGGCGTCATATACTTATATTTATGATTTGTGTGGTTTTGGATCCGCCGATTGGCGAAGAGCTAGCTCCCACTTGGGGATGCCTTTTATATTATCATGTATATGTGGTTTTGGATCAAAATATACGAAGGAGGTGCTGCCTAAATTTTTAAAAAAAGACGAAACACGTTTTTCAACTAGTAAAATTCACTTGCATTTTTCATGTCCCACTATTTATGCATTTAAGAAAATGATTTGATTTTCATCATATCTTTATTTCAAAACTTCACATCTTCTATTTTCTTTAAAAAGGTTTAAATTTCTGGGTTTCGGCTTAATTGAATTACGTTACGTCTTTAGACGTTGCGTGATTTAAGTGCCGGTCACGAGCTAAATTTCGGGTCGTGACAAAGTTGGTATCTGAGCGCTAGGTTTAACCTTGGTTCGAGTTTAGATTTGACTATGTGGAGTCTTGGGTTTAAATATTTCGGAACCTAGGCTTAACCTTACGGAACTTAGACTTGGACAGGAGGGTATTAGACCCGAACTTTTGTTACATAGGTTGACCCAGATTGATGGAGTAGGTAGCTTGAGTAGAGTGACGTACCGTACGTATGTTCCACGGCATATTTACGATACAATACTCCACTTAAGAATCCTTAGGATGTACACATTTTTGAGATCTGTGATTCTGTTCGTTCTCTTGATCATACATCTATTTGAGATCCTTGATTCTATTCGTTTCCATGATCATACTCTCACTGATTCCATTCCTCCTTGTGATCATGTATCCATTCTGGATCTGTTGATTCCTTTCATTCCGTTTATCTGTTTTCATCGATACATACTTGAGGTTCCTGTCACCATGGTTTGAGCTCAGATTGAGGTGCGGTCAGGGCGAGCTCGTCATGGACAAGATTGACCATTGTGTTTTCGGGTGACATGGGAACGTCTCAATTTGTATTTGTGTTGTGATCTCTTGTTTTAGACGAGTGTTCGGTTTTGCACCGTATGATCGGGACATTGCTAGAGGCTGCCTGTTATGATAGGACTGTTGATGTCACGACCCGCAGGGTACAGAACGTGACTGGCACTTAAGTTTACGAAACGTCTCAAGACGTCCGTAAAATAAGTAAGCCAAAGCCCAGAAACCAAAACCAAATAAGCAAAAGAGTGAAGGAAAACCAAACAATTGAAAGCGAGTTTATCAAATAAGTTATATCAAACCTTTTTAAAAACAATATCAATTTTTCCGAAAATTTCGGCAGAGTCTCCTTTGTAAAAACTGGCCCCCAAGATGGGTACAACAAGAATATATATAAATACAACAAATAAGACATCCCCAAGCGGGAGCTAGCTCTTCGCCACAAGGCGGTCATAAATCCCACGCAATATAAAACAACAACATGCAAAATAATTATAAAGAAGCATAAGAAAAACCGCATGTCGACTCAAGTGAGCTCGACCCCAAAATACAGCATAAAAAGTTCACAAATCTCACAGTCTCATCTCTAGGTCAATATACAACAATACTGGTAGATACAGTAGATGGTGTACTCTAGATACAAAGAATATACAAGATGGTACAAAAATAATAATACAACCCACCTACGAGCAAAAACCTCGAGTCCTGGTAAGAGAGGCAAAAGAAGCGGTACGCCCGCCGCTACTGTGCTGACGGAGCGGACCTGCAAAAGACTGTGGCACAACGGGGGTGAGTTGCCAACTCGTGAGTAATAAATAACATCTATAGAGGCTATCGCAAGTATGCACACAAGCATCCTAGAATCTATAATACAGGTATGGCAGGGCATAATAGCAGATATGTATGCAATATGAATATACTAGCAGGTATGAATGCAATGTGAATCAACTCGTGATCTGAATGTGTAAGTATAAGAAATCATATTTTTACTTTAGGAATCTCTTTTGAAATACCAGCACAATACCAATAGAATCAACAAGAACCTGTGTCCAGCAACGACACCTCAGAACTATCACAAATCTCATATATCCATGTCATAGTATCTCTGGCCTCAGCCATCCGGCTGACCTATCTCAATATCAATATCTCATCATCTCGCGGCCACGGTCGGTATCCTCTGGATATCCGCCGTGCCAAACAGTCACCGGTAGGTAATCCGTCCCCTGCCAGGCTCATCGTCAGCAAAACGAGCTTCTTGCCCCGGGGTACCTTACCGGGCCAACCATGTACCCGAGACGGTTCATCCAACTCCTCGAAACGGGTCTCGAAAACCACAGCAAACTCATGGTGGACGACACTTACATCACTAGAAAACCGCAATTTACATATTTTTAAAAAGCAATAAGTTTAGGAATTTTTGCGGCTTTCCCCCGAAATCCAAAAATATCATAAAATCTCTAGAAATCCTCATAAGTGCATATGTCCATGATAATGAATGCATATGGTATCAATAATCAAGTTGAGATGTATGATTAATAGACTAGGCATAAACAAATAATATGATGAGGTACAAGCACATGAATAGCAATCCTACGATTTCATTTTAAGGAATTAAAGGCAATAGCACAGGTTTAAGCATCAATTATAGTAAAAGGTTTCAAATTGTAGGTTATCTAGTGTGGTGGCTTGGCAATTACCAGGGCGTGTGTGTAAGCATGAATAGTGCTCGTGCTGCATATAAAAACCCTGGCAATGGTGCAGGTGTCCTATAGAATGGGTTCGCATATATTGGTCAAATAAGGTATGGATGTAGTTACTAATATCACTAAAATCTTAACTACTTAAACTATCGGGAGACTTGCGCCATCCAAACGATAGTCCCCCGTAGATGTTAAATCTACTCACCGGAATCCCTAACTAGCTACGTCCAATCGCCGCTTTCCCTTTTCGTGCCGCGTCTGACGTCTCCGCGACCGAACCTGGAATTTACATCAATACAAAACATAAGGTTACATACAAGAACGACGCAAATCCCAACGAAAATACCAACGTTCACAAGCTAGGTACAACGTGCACAAGGTGCGCGGAACACACGCGAAAATCGCAAAAACTAACCAAAATCGTCGATTTGGTCGCCCGGCAAAGCTAAAATCCGATCACTCAAAAAAACCGCACTCACACATCCTAAATGTCATAGGATATGCCAAAAATATCATCAAGATATCGCAAATACATCACCACAATAATTTTAATAAAACTAGCAAGCATAAAAATTCCAAAAATCGGTGAAACAACGCCGATTTGCGACAAAAAGGACTACAACCTAGCATAACATCCAACCGCATAACTAGTTAACCACAATCACTTTGATTAAAACACCCTACAAAGCTTCAAATCCTATGTTTCCATAAACAACCCTTTCTTGATTTTTCAAACTTAGCAAAAACCAACCCAATCATACATGATACACTAGATTAACTCTAATTTAAAGTCCAAAAGGCAAGTTAACCACTTAGATTAGGCTAACAAAATAACTAGATAACAAAATAGGTTAATTAACCTACTAATGATTTCTAAAACCCTAGTTTAATTTCAAACCATGAACTAGAAAAAAAACTAGATTAGGATTTAGCTATAATTTTAACACTAACACAACATTCAAGTTCTAATTAGCACACTTTAACTACAAATTAGCTAAGGATTGAAATTATACCTCACCTAGAGATCTAGCAAGAACAAAATGCCTCCAAAGATGACTTCATAGCACCATGACCCAAACAAGAAAAGCTAAGGAGAATGGGATGAAGGATGGGGGTTAATTTGTGAGGTTTAATTTGGAATTTTGGAGCAATTATGATGGAATTTTGAAGGAAATGAAAAGAAAAAAAATGAAGGGGGAGGACTGCTGCATTCGGCCAGAGAAGGGAAGGAGATTGGTGTGGGTGGTGATGGAAAAGTCAAGGTCAAACCATACCAATCAACTAAAGACCCATACCCACTTTAAAAAATCAAAACCCTTTTCAAAACACCTCATTTCAACACCTAATTAAAAGTCAAAAGAGGCAAGGAAAATTTCCTTGAGCTGCTGATGGTGGGCCGGCCTAGGAGTGAGGAAAGAGTGAATGGGGTTTTACAAAAAAAATCCTATGCAAAAAGACCCCCTACAAGTCCAAAATTGCAAGTTTTAGCTTAAATTCAATAAATTTCGTTTTCCATAATAAAAATTACTTAAAACTTGAAATAAAATACTAAAAATTTATATTACAACTAGATTTTAATTAAAATGATTTTAAATATTAAAATTAGCCCAAAGAAATTTGTATTTATCGCTAATTTAATGTATTTTCTTACCAGCTTAAAATAATATTAAAAAATTGAAAAATAGGGAAATTTTTTTAAATGACCACAAATTAATAAGTAACTCATTAGCTACTAAAAACTAGCAATTAACTATCCAAATTAGGTATAATTAGTCCTAAACTGCAAAATAACAAAAAAGACGGTTTACGGAAAAATACCGAATTTTCACCGATTTTCAGGAAAACACCAAAACGACTTTTCAAGGCGTTACAATCTTCCCCCCTTAAAGAAATTCGGTCCCCGAATTTAAAAATATAACTGCGCGTACCTTCAAAGAGATGGGGATATTTCTTCCTCATCTCGCCCTCGGTCTCCCTGGTGACCTCCTCGCTGCTCGGGCCACGCCAAAGGACCTTGACGGTCAGTATAACTTTCGATCTCAACCTTCTTCACCTGCTGATCCAGGATGGCCACTGGCTGCTCTGCAAAAGAAAGGTCGCGCTCTAGCTGGACTGTCGGGTGCTGAATCGCATGCGAAGGGTCGTGAAGGTACTTGTGGAGCATCGAAACATGGAAGACGGGGTGAACATCGGGAAAGCTGGGTGGAAGAGCCAAACGATATGCAACTGCGCCGACACGCTCGAGAATCTCGAAGGGACCCACAAATCTGGAACTAAGCTTTCCTTTTCGCCCAAATCGCATCACGCCCTTCATTGGAGAGACCCTCAGAAAAACATGATCGCCAATTGCGAACTCTAGCCTGCGACGGCGCCTGTCTGCATACGATTTCTGCCTGCTCTGATCCGCTCTCATCCGGTCTCGAATCAACTGTATTTTCGCGGTCGTCTCCTCCACAAGCTGCGGCCCCAAAATACTGCTCTCGCTGAGCTCTGTCCAACAAACGGGCGATCTGCATCTCCTCCCATACAATGCCTCAAAAGGTGCCATCTGAATAGTATCCTGGAAGCTGTTGTTGTAGGAGAACTCCACTAACGGTAAATGACGATCCCAGCTACCGCTGAAGTCTAAAACGCACGCTCTGAGCATGTCCTCTAGAGTTTGAATGGTCCGCTCTGACTGTCCGTCGGTCTGCGGATGAAACGCTGTGCTGAAGCTCAAACGAGTGCCCAAAGCCTCCTGAAGTCTCTGCCAAAGTCGGCTGGTGAACTGGGTGCCTCGATCTGACACGATACAGGTCGGTACTCCATGCAACCGCACGATCTCGTCATTGTAAAGCTGGGCATACTGAGCGAAGCTGAAAGTGGTCTTCACTGGCAGGAAGTGAGCCGCTTTCGTCAATCGATCTACGATCACCCAGATGGAGTCCTACCCTCGACTGGTCCTAGGTAGACCCACAACGAAATCCATCGAAATCTGCTCCCATTTCCACTCTGGAATGGGTAATGGCTGTAGCTCTCCTGTGGGCCTCTGGTGCTCGGCCTTGACTTGCTGACAAGTCAGGCATCTCGATACAAACTCCGCAATGTCCCTCTTCATCCCGTCCCACCAGTAGGTCTCTCTCATACATGGTACATCTTGGTGGAACCGGGGTGGACACTATACACTGATCGGTGTGCCTCCTCAAGAATGTCGCGCCACAATCCATCAGCATCGGGTACGCATAGTCTAGATCCATATCGTAAAATCCCCTGATCATCAATCACGAACTCGGAAAATCTGCCCTGTCCCATCCATACCATGATCTCTGAGCAACGGTCGTCTCTGCGCTGTGCCTCATATATACGGTCAAGCAACTGTGGGCGTGCACGAACATGCGCGAGCTGTCCCCCTGTCTGAGTGAACTCGAACTCAACTCGGCTGTTGCATAAAATCTGCCAATCTGCTGACGACTGCCTCTGCACTGCGGGAAAATAGGATAGACTACCCCCGGGCCTCCTGCTCAAAGCATCTGCCTCTACATTCGCCATGCCTGGGTGATATAAGATCTTGCAGTCGTAGTCTTTCACCAACTCCATCCAACGACGCTGTCTGAGGTTCAGGTCTCGCTGCTGAAATTTGTATTTTAAGCTCTTGTGGTCTGTGAATATTTGGCACGACTCGCCATATAGGTAATGTCGCCAAATCTTCAGTGCAAAGACCACTGTAGCCATCTCCAAATCGTGAGTGGGGTAGTTCTGTTCATGCTTCTTCAACTGCCGAGAAGCATATGCGATCACCAGGCCATGCTGCATCAATACGCATCCTAACCCCACTCGCGGAGCATCATAGTAGACCACAAATCTGCCTGATCCCGAAGGCAAAGATAATACCGGCGCCGTAGTCAAACAAGTCCGTAGCTGCTGAAAACTGCGCTAGCACTCCTTTGTCCAAACGAAAGGAACTCCCTTCCGGGTCAAACCGGTCAAAGGTGCAGCTATACGGGAGAAGTCCTGAACAAAACGCCTGTAGTAGCCCGCCAGTCCTAGAAAACTATGGATCTCAGTAACCGATGTAGGTCGGGGCCATTGCTGAACAGCCTCAATCTTCTTCGGGTCCACACATATGCCGTCTCTCGTAATCACGTGACCCAAGAATCCGACGATGTCCAGCCAGAATGCACACTTGGAGAACTTTGCGAACAGCTGGTGCTCCCTCAGAGTCTGTAACGTAATCCGCAAGTGCTGCTTGTGCTCCTCTCTGCTCCGTGAGTACACCAAGATATCGTCGATAAACACGACGATGAACAAGTCAAGATACGGCCTGAATGTATGGTTCATCAAATCGATGAATGCTGCTGGGGCGTTGGTGAGTCCGAACGACATCACCAAAAACTCATAGTGGCCGTAGCGCGTGCGGAAAGCTGTCCTCGGTATATCCTCCTGTCGAACTCGCAGTTGATGGTATCCTGATCGCAAGTCGATCCTCGAAAAATACCCCGCACCCTGAAGCTGGTCGAACAAATCATCAATGCGTGGCAACAGATATCTGTTCCGCACGGTAACCTTGTTCAGCTGGCGGTAGTCGATACATAAGCGCAACTTCCATCCTTCTTCTTGACAAACAGGACCGGAGCACCCCACGGAGAAACACTAGGTCGAATAATCCCCTTATCTAACAAATCCTGCAACCGATCCTTCAGCTCTCGAAGCTCTGCCGGGGCCATCCGATAAGGCGGTATAGAGATAGGCCCCGAGCCGGGAATCAAATCGATGCAGAACTCAACGTCGCGCTCAGGCGGTAGCCCAGGCAGCTCGTCAGGGAAAACATCAGGGAACTCACAAACAACCGGAACCTGGTCCAACGGAACCTCTGTAGCTCTAGTATCACAGACATAGGCTAAGAATCCCTGACATCCCTTTCGCAAGAGCTGACCAGCGCGAAGAGACGAAATCAAGCTGGGAAGGGTGACGTTGCGGTCTCCCTGAATAACAAGGACTGGCTCTCCCGGAAAGCTAAATCTGACTGCCTTCTCACGGCAGTCCACCGAAGCATAACAAGTGGTGAGCCAATCCATGCCCAGAAGCACATCAAACTCCAACATATCGAGGAGAATCAAATCAACCGATGAATCCCTCTCTCCGATACAAACGGAACACAGTCGAAACACAAAACGAGCGACAAACGACTCGCCTACTGGGGTAATAACAACAAGCTGCTAATCTAACGACGACGACTCACGGCCCAACATCGGTGCAAAGTGTGCAGAGACGTACGAATGTGTGGAACCTGGGTCAAACAATACTCGTGCGTTGAAAGAGCAAACTGGCAAGGTACCTGTCACAACGGCGTTGGATGCCTGCGCATCCTGCGGTGTCAAAGCAAATACTCGGGCATGTCCTCCACCGATAGCGGGCTGACCTCGACCTCCTCGTCCTCTCTGAATAGGACCACCGCGTCCACGGCCTCTGGGTGCACCTAACTGGCGTGGAGCATCGCCTGTGGTAGGAAGTAGGGCTCTCTGGGGAGGGGGTGGTGATGGTGGTAGGGTCACATGTGGAACTGTCGTCGCTCCCTGTCGTCTCGCCGGACAGTCTCTGACAAGATGGTGCGGACTCCCGCACTCAAAATACCCTGGCGACGGCTGCTGTCCCTAGGGATATGAACCATATAACTGATGTCACGACCCGAAAGTACGGAACATGACCGGCACTTAAACTACGACCGTCTCGAGACGTACGTAATCTAAGTAAACCGAAAACCCAGAAATCCAAACCAAGAAAAGTAGTAGAGTGCAGGAAAAACCAACTTAAAGCAAGTAATTTCAATAGCATAAGCCGAATTATGCGGTTTTTAAAACATCAAAAATTTACTGAAAATTTCGGCAGAGTCTCCTTTGTAAATACTGGCCCCCAAACGGGATACAACATGAATAGTATACGAAATCAAGAAAAGGGCATCCCCAAGCGGGAGCTAGCTCTTCGTCAATCGACGGTCACAACCACACAAGCAATATAATATACAACGCCAACGGCGAGGTTCAAAATTCAAAAGGAAACTCAAAACCATAAGAAAACCACAGAAATACAACGCGCGACTCTAAGGTCGAAAGAATAAACATCACTGGTCTCTATCTGAGATAAATACAAGTTTGGTTGATGGAACTTCTAGATACAACTGAATAATAATATACAAGTTATATAATGGGGGGTACGATACAAGTAAACCCACCTACTAGCAAATCACCCGAAGGAAACTATGCCCGCAAGCCGTAATGAAACCTGTACGGCAAACCTGCAAGAAACTGGGGCACAACGGGGGTGAGTTGCCAACTCGTGAATAGAAAAACATCTACGCACAGAAATCGCATAAATAACGCAATCCTAGGTCAATGATCATAATATATCCTCCATTATATATAACATGCAGCCTATAACAAGGTTAGGGTAAATATCTAACCTGAGTGTAATCTCGTGTGCCCGTGTCAGTGCCTCAGGTAGCAATATATCATATAGATGATGTATGAATGCATAAAACAGAATGCATGTACTGAATAAAACTGGTTTTATAAATCAGTGAGATTTCTGTATTTTAAAAGAAATGAGGTACCATATATGAAATCAGCATAAAACAGTGCCCAGCATCGACACAAAACAAGTGTCCAAATACCTCGATATCTCTGTGTCACAATCTATGTACCTCAAGTCTCAATATCTAGGGCGCCGTCAGTCCAGACCGGCCCCTACCATCCATCTCAAGACCACGACGGTATCCTCCGGATATCTGACGCGTCGGGTAATATCACCGGTAGGTAGTGCTCCCCTGCCAGGCTCACATCGTCATCATCATGCGCTTCTTGCCCCGGGGTACCTTACCGGGCCCACCATGTATCCGAAACGGTTCATCCAACTCCTCGAATCGGGTCTCGAAATCCATCAGCAAACTCATGGTGGACGACTCATACATCATAGGAAAACCGCATTTTTTTTTATTTAAAAAGAGGGAAAGCAGTTTATATATGTTTTTGCGGTTTTCCTCCAAATCCAGAAAATATCATGGGAATCCGAATCATCAATAGCATGTAAAACCATGAATATAAATATGAGAATCCATGAATACGGCATAACAATGAATAACAGTTTGCATGAAGTGACAAGTAATAACTACAATATCTAAGCTGGCATATAAGGTAAGTACACTAATATTATGTCAAACTACGAGTTATCAAGCTAAGTTAAGCAATAATATTTCTAAGGTGTACGTGACATGGCAATTACCGATGAAGATGTGTGTGAGCCGGCAAGTAAGTGTATGTGGTACATACGCATCATCGGTAATGGTGCTGGTGTCCTAACAGCATGATATCAACATTTCAATAAGAAATTATAACATAAGTATGCGATGCGAAGCGAACCACAATAATAAGTGGTAGCTGAAAACTAGACGCAACTATAACTAATCTGCATTAATCTAATAAAAGTTCTACAAATGGTGCCTTTTGAAATAACACGAATCATGGGGTTTTGAAAATAGGGGCTACGGTGTTTTTATGAAAACATACGTCTTTTGAAATATCCGTAGGATCCCTAGGGCTGTCTTTTAAAATACCCACGATTCGTTAGTTTTTGAAATAGGTAAGAATCGAATCTAATCTAACAACTAAACTAAACTAAAGGGCTAAGCTAACCAGCTGGACTACAGGTAAGGAAACCGCCTAATATCTGAGTCGATATATATACATACCTGTATATATATTAGTCGGTGATCCCGCCTCAATAATATCATATCCGATACCATATCTATAATTAGACATTCCAAGTCAAGAGTGCGGATCAATCATCAATAAATAGCTCGTACGTAAATCCGTCGTACGGCATCCCAAATCTGGGTACGGGTCAAAATCACATTCATCGTACTATTCATCTGGTATCCTCTTTATCAAATATCATGATCGGGGTACTGATCTATGTCTAGTACAATACTGATACCGTCTAAGTATGCATGCAGGTATAAGAATCACTACGGCAAAAGACCCGCTAAAACATCATGTCGTATATCAATACAAACCAAATCACATCACCGATCTCCTGGCCTCAAGCCCAATCTCATTGACTCATCTCAAATTCCAAATACTATTCTCAAATCCAGTATATGAACACATAGTCCCATACCTATGTGAACACATAAACTATAGAGAATCCCATGAGCACATATAAATAGGAATGTATGCAAGTATGTGTGTGTGTATGTGTAGTGCAACACTATCCTAGGGTTCGCAACACTAAAGTAATCCAACACACCAATATCCATCCTAAGCATCGTTATTAATCCCAAATAACATATAATAGTTGTTGGTGTGTATACGCATCCGTATACACCACCACGGACTGCGGGGGTGCTATACGCCATCCACCCGACTTCTCCCCGTAGATATAAATCTACTCACCTGGTCCTCGTTCGCCGGTGCCGATGTCGCCATGCGCTTGCTTGTCGTCTCGAAGTCCACATGGGGTACCTACATATCATAATGCACCGTATCGTATTAAAATCCGACTCATGACCAAAACGACGCACGAATCCCTCATAGGTCAAAACCTATGGTTGCTTTGACAAATCAACCCAAAAACCCTCGACGTCGGCGTACAAACGCCAAACCATCGAGAAAAACCCAAATACACTCATTTGCACATTCACGAACACTAATTTTAATATAAAATAGGTTAAAATTCACAAAAACCCCAATTTCACTTAAAAAGTCATTTTTCCGAAAATCTAGCAAGCACAATTCGCCATTTTTGTACAAAACATGATGTTCAAACAATTCTAGGGGCCATAATACTTATTAAATAACTTAAATAAGTCATAAAAACAATTCTCATAATTTAATCTCATTAAATTCCAAAAACCCTAAAATTCGAGTTTACAAAATACCTAAATTTTAACAATTTTATAGCAAAATGCACAAACCACAATTTAGGTTGGATTTCCATGAACTAAAGTGTTAAACTACACTTAATAATGTTAATGAAGTCATGAAAAACCTAATTAGATTTTTAGTCTAACATTTGCAATAAATTTTAAAAACCTAGTTTACAAATTAGCGTAATTAACACAATTTAAATTAACAAAAATGCAACTAACAACTAGATTTGCTTTAGCATAACATTAACATGTCAAAAATATCACACAACCATAATCTCACATCATAAAACCCTAAGTTGCATTCAAAACCCTTTCTTGAAAGTTAAATATTTAATATCAAAACCACAATTAACTCCTAATTAAACACATAATAACTAGATTGAAGTAATCAAACAATAACTTATGCAAAATGCTAAGATTATACCTCACAAAATTAGAGACCTAGCACTAAAATCTTGGCCTCCAATTTGCTCTCTTGATCCATGATCCACACTAGAATAGGTCAAGAAGAAATGGGTAGGGATTAGAATTTGATTTTGTGGGATTTTTTTGAAGCATTTTGGATGGAGTTTTGAAGAGACAAGGGGAGAAGAAATGGAGGGTGTTGTGGTGCAGATTTTCGGCTGAGGAGGGAGTGGGTAGAGGTGTGGGGGATTTGTGGAAAAGAATCCAAGTCAAAGCCCCTCCCAAATTACCATAATACCCCCACCTACTTTACTATATAAAAACCTTATTTTAACCCATTTCTCACATGATTTAAGGTCAAAAAGAGAGAAATAAAATTCTTGGGCTGATACAATAGTGTGGGGCCGGCCAAGGGGAGTGAGGGTGAGTGTGAGAGACTTTACAAAAAAATTCTATGCAAAAAGACCCCCCACAATACTATATTTGCAAGTTTTAGTTCAAAATAACTATATTTTTGTTTTCCATAAAATAAATCAATTAAAACTTGAAATAAAATACTAAAAATTTATATTACAACTAGATTTTAATTAACATGATTTTAAAGATTAAAATTAGCCCATTTAGATTTGTATTTATCGCTAATTTAATGTATTTTCTTACCGGCTTAAAATAATATTAAAATAATATTTTTTTCAGAAAATTTAAAATTTCACCAGTGGCTCAATAAACACCAAATACTAGTAATTACATAGCTAGAATATGCATATTTAATTTTTATAATAAGATATTTGTATTTTGACTTTTTACAGAAAACCCCCTTATTTTACCGATTTTTTTTGAAATTTCACCGAAACGATTTTCAAAACGTTACAATCTTCCCTCCTTAAACAAATTCGGTCCCCGAATTTAAATTAAAACTTTCCCAAAATACTAAAATATTTCAGCCAAAACCATCAAATCGCCGGGGCTCCGAAATCATAAATACATAAAACAAATCGTAGCGTAACGCATGCGCAAGAAAAATGAGCATATAACTCAAATCAGAACTCCGTTAAGCATCCCGCAATCATCGGAGTCATAGGGAAGACATCAATACCAAATCCCAAGCAAAACCAATATGATATAACTCGAAACTATACATGTAAAATATATTCAGGTACTGTCCTCTGACTAGTCCTGCTCAGTACGAAAACACATAGCAATATCATAAAAACGTACTGCTCTATAAGAAAAAACAATCCCCAAAATACGCGTATGAATACTACGCGCGTCTTGTGCGCACAGAAATCAAAATCCATATATGTGTCATACCTGCGCACAGAAACAACATCTAAGTGCATCGGGTGTGCACGAAACATCTGTCGTAGGCAACATGTGTGCCTGGCAGCAAAATCAGGTGCATATGACATGCATGAAAAATCTCGATTTAGTGCATCTGGTGTGCACCAAAATCACACTTCAAAACATGCGCCCAACATACGCGAAAATCCAAATCAGGTGCATCCATCGTGCACGAAATCATGAAATCCAATATCAAGTGTCGAACATGCGCAAAATCAAATCAGGTGCACAAGGTGCACAAAACAAATATCGCACATCACCATCGAAATCAAAGTCCAATGCATCTAAGTGCACAAAAGACGTATCACTGCACTGCAAGCATATATAAACTATACAGAGTACAGGAACCAATCGTGTGCGTGCATACGTGCAAAATCAACTCAAATGTCTAAAACCGTAAAATCACAAACATGTGAAACCCAAGCACGAAAACGATATCAAGTGCAACACTGTGCAAGGATCGTAAATCCTCAATCATCAAAATCAAATCATGTGAATAAATCACCCAAAACATCGAAATCAATAATGGCGGAATAGTACAGCTCAAGTGCATCCTCTAAGAATCTCGGGCCAACTGTCGCGGTCACTAGTGGGACGTCTCGTCGATGATCATGAACTCTGGCTTGCTGGTGTGCGTAACAATGACCACTACTGGGTCAAGGTCTTCACTGTGAATTACCAATCTTTCGGTCCATCGGCTCATCGGCCCTGTCAGGTGTGCTAACGGGGACGATTCCATTCAGGCACTTCTCTGGTCATCTCTTGGTCAATCATCGCGACCACTCGTAAGACAGCATATTACTGGCGTCGGCCTCTGGCTCTCTGAATGTACGTGACACATATGATCCTGGGTGCAAGTATCATTGCAGCAGTGTCCTGGAAGGAATCCTGCTCACGGTCTCTTCCATGTCTCGTCTCTGCCAACTGTCCGGAAGTCGTTGTCCTTTCCTATATCTGCATCTTGCTCTGGAACGACTGCATACTCATCGCGACTCCTTCTGGAAGGTAAGTCCAAGTACCATGCCTCGGCATGCGCATCGCATCTCTGATGTCGGCGGAGTGGAATGTCATCTCATCTAGATCTGGTACGAACCTCTTACTCCACTTTTCTCTAATGTCGTCTGCCTTGGACTCGTCTCGTCGTGGCTGCATGGACTGAGCTCCAACGGCTATCCTCATATCTGGAGTCTCCCAAGAAATGCATCTCACCACCTAGCATCCGAATTAAGTCGAGCCATCCAATCGAGTCGTCAAAACCTCATAATCCCCCAAGAGCTCAACATCTTGGGTACAACATAATAGTATCGAGTACATACCACAGCATCGGTGGTCCAGCCGTAGAAGGGCAAACCCAAGCCTCACTAATGGCGCCGTAGAATTGTCGCAAACCCGAAGGTTCAAAGGCTTTCACACGGTCATTAAGTCGAGTTAGGGTTTCAATCTTCTAGAGGGACCATAGAATTGCCTGCATGTCTTTCCGACTACTTTAAACTTGGAATAATAGGTTTCTGACATTCGATCGTCTCTGTCGACTCCCAACGTCTCCGCGTGAAGTCGTCTCTAGCTGGAATCATTCTATCTGATGACCTCGCATCGGGGTAGGCGAACGATCCACATGTCCTAGTCATTCATCCTCGATGACTAGCGACCTTCTATCATCTCTTAGTACAACTCGTTCTGCACTAATTCCAGCATCTGGGGCAATATCTCATCGTTCGCAGCAAAAACTGGTTCGCTCATCTACATGCTGAACAGTGCCTCGACCATCATGAATAACCAATACACCAGCGGTCATCAAAATCTGGCTGGCCTCTATCATTGGCTCAATCCTCTAGTGCTAATCTGCACGTCCGAGCAATCTCATACGGCGATCCATCCAACGCTCGTAGCGTAAAACACAATCAAAAGACACATCTCTACAATCGGGTTTCGCCGGAATCATACCCTGGTCAGTCCTCGTTCATGACGAGCTCGTGCTGACCACAACTCTAGCCGTAGCTCTCCCTGCCCGTAATCGTGGCAGCAAAACCAAACTGGTACCGATGAGGCTAGATCAGGAAGGAATATAATATTGAACAAGGAAATGTACATCCTAAGGCTTCTTAAGTGGAGTGGTGTGTCGTAAATATGCCGCAGAACATACCAACGGTACGTCACTCTACTTTAGTCACCTATTCCATCAACCAAGGGTCATCCTACGCTCCGAAGGTTAAAACCTAACGCTCTGATACCAACTTTGTCACGACCCGAAAGTACGGAACTTGACCGGCACTTAAACTACGAACGTCTCGAGACGTACGTAATCTAAGTAAACCGAAAACCCAGAAATCCAAACCAAGAAAAGTAGTAGAGTGCAGGAAAAACCAACTTAAAGCAAGTAATTTCAATAGCATAAGCCGAATTATGCGGTTTTTAAAACATCAAAAATTTACTGAAAATTTCGGCAGAGTCTCCTTTGTAAATACTGGCCCCCAAACGGGATACAACATGAATAGTATACGAAATCAAGAAAAGGGCATCCCCAAGCGGGAGCTAGCTCTTCGTCAATCGATGGTCACAACCACACAAGCAATATAATATACAACGCCAACGGCGAGGTTCAAAATTCAAAAGGAAACTCAAAACCATAAGAAAACCACAGAAATACAATGCGCGACTCTAAGGTCGAAAGAATAAACATCACTGGTCTCTATCTGAGATAAATACAAGTTTGGTTGATGGAACTTCTAGATACAACTGAATAATAATATACAAGTTATATAATAGGGGATACGATACAAGTAAATCCACCTACTAGCAAATCACCCGAAGGAAACTATGCCCGCAAGCCGTAATGAAACCTGTATGGCAAACCTGCAAGAAACTGGGGCACAACGGGGGTGAGTTGCCAACTCGTGAATAGAAAAACATCTACGCACAGAAATCGCATAAATAACGCAATCCTATGTCAATGATCATAATATATCCTCCATTATATATAACATGCAGCCTATAACAAGGCTAGGGTAAATATCTAACCCGAGTGTAATCTCATGTGCCCGTGTCAGTGCCTCAGGTAGCAATATATCATATAGATGATGTATGAATGCATAAAACAGAATGCATGTACTGAATAAAACTGGTTTTATAAATCAGTGAGATTTCTGTATTTTAAAAGAAATGAGGTACCATATATGAAATCAGCATAAAACAGTGCCCAGCATCGACACAAAACAAGTGTCCAAATACCTCGATATCTCTGTGTCACAATCTATGTACCTCAAGTCTCAATATCTAGGGCGCCGTCAGTCCAGACCGGCCCCTACCATCCATCTCAAGACCACGACGGTATCCTCCGGATATCCGACGCGTCGGGTAATATCACCGGTAGGTAGTGCTCCCCTGCCAGGCTCACATCGTCATCATCACGCGCTTCTTGCCCCGGGGTACCTTACCGGGCCCACCATGTATCCGAAACGGTTCATCTAACTCCTCGAATCGGGTCTCGAAATCCATCAGCAAACTCATGGTGGACGACACATACATCATAGGAAAACCGCATTTTTTTTATTTAAAAAGAGGGAAAGCAGTTTATATATGTTTTTGCGGTTTTCCTCCAAATCCAGAAAATATCATGGGAATCCGAATCATCAATAGCATGTAAAACCATGAATATAAATATGAGAATCCATGAATACGGCATAACAATGAATAACAGTTTGCATGAAGTGACAAGTAATAACTACAATATCTAAGCTGGCATATAAGGTAAGTACACTAATATTATGTCAAACTACGAGTTATCAAGCTAAGTTAACCAATAATATTTCTAAGGTGTACGTGACATGGCAATTACCGATGAAGATGTGTGTGAACCGGCAAGTAAGTGTATGTGGTACATACGCATCATCGGTAATGGTGCTGGTGTCCTAACAGCATGATATCAACATTTCAATAAGAAATTATAACATAAGTATGCGATGCGAAGCGAACCACAATAATAAGTGGTAGCTGAAAACTAGACACAACTATAACTAATATGCATTAATCTAATAAAAGTTCTACAAATGGTGCCTTTTGAAATAACACGAATCATGGGGTTTTGAAAATAGGGGCTACGGTGTTTTTATGAAAACATACGTCTTTTGAAATATCCGTAGGATCCCTTGGGCTGTCTTTTAAAATACCCACGATTCGTTAGTTTTTGAAATAGGTAAGAATCGAATCTAATCTAACAACTAAACTAAACTAAAGGGCTAAGCTAACCAGCTGGACTACAGGTAAGGAAACCGCCTAACATCTGAGTCGATATATATACATACCTGTATATATATTAGTCGGTGATCCCGCCTCAATAATATCATATCCGATACCATATCTATAATTAGACATTCCAAGTCAAGAGTGCGGATCAATCATCAATAAATAGCTCGTATGTAAATCCGTCGTACGGCATCCCAAATCTGGGTACGGGTCAAAATCACATTCATCGTACTATTCATCTGGTATCCTCTGTATCAAATATCATGATCGGGGTACTGATCTATGTCTAGTACAATACTGATACCGCCTAAGTATGCATGCAGGTATAAGAATCACTACGGCAAAAGACCCGCTAAAACATCATGTCGTATATCAATACAAACCAAATCACATCACCGATCTCCTGGCCTCAAGCCCAATCTCATTGACTCATCTCAAATTCCAAATACTATTCTCAAATCCAGTATATGAACACATAGTCCCATACCTATGTGAACACATAAACTATAGAGAATCCCATGAGCACATATAAATAGGAATGTATGCAAGTATGTATGTGTGTATGTGTAGTGCAACACTACCCTAGGGTTCGCAACACTAAAGTAATCCAACACACCAATATCCATCCTAAGCATCGTTATTAATCCCAAATAACATATAATAGTTGTTGGTGTGTATACGCATCCGTATACACCACCACGGACTGCGGGGGTGCTATACGCCATCCACCCGACTTCTCCCCGTAGATATAAATCTACTCACCTGGTCCTCGTTCGCCGGTGCCGATGTCGCCATGCGCTTGCTTGTCGTCTCGAAGTCCACATGGGGTACCTACATATCATAACGCACCGTATCGTATTAAAATCCGACTCATGACCAAAACGACGCACGAATCCCTCATAGGTCAAAACCTATGGTTGCTTTCACAAATCAACCCAAAAACCCTCGACGTCGGCGTACAAACGCCAAACCATCGAGAAAAACCCAAATACACTCATTTGCACATTCACGAACACTAATTTTAATATAAAATAGGTTAAAATTCACAAAAACCCCAATTTCACTTAAAAAGTCATTTTTCCGAAAATCTAGCAAGCACAATTCGCCATTTTTGTACAAAACATGATGTTCAAACAATTCTAGCGGCCATAATACTTATTAAATAACTTAAATAAGTCATAAAAACAATTCTCATAATTTAATCTTATTAAATTCCAAAAACCCTAAAATTCGAGTTTACAAAATACCTAAATTTTAACAATTTTATAGCAAAATGCACAAACCACAATTTAGGTTGGATTTCCATGAACTAAAGTGTTAAACTACACTTAATAATGTTAATGAAGTCATGAAAAACCTAATTAGATTTTTAGTCTAACATTTGCAATAAATTTAAAAACCTAGTTTACAAATTAGCGTAATTAACACAATTTAAATTAACAAAAATGCAACTAACAACTAGATTTGCTTTAGCATAACATTAACATGTCAAAAATATCACACAACCATAATCTCACATCATAAAACCCTAAGTTGCATTCAAAACCCTTTCTTGAAAGTTAAATATTTAATATCAAAACCACAATTAACTCCTAATTAAACACATAATAGCTAGATTGAAGTAATCAAACAATAACTTATGCAAAATGCTAAGATTATACCTCACAAAATTAGAGACCTAGCACCAAAATCTTGGCCTCCAATTTGCTCTCTTGATCCATGATCCACACTAGAATAGGTCAAGAAGAAATGGGTAGGGATTAGAATTTGATTTTGTGGGATTTTTTTGAAGCATTTTGGATGGAGTTTTGAAGAGAAAAGAGGAGAAGAAATGGGGGCTGTTGTGGTGCAGATTTTCAGCTGAGGAGGGAGTGGGTAGAGGTGTGGGGGATTTGTGGAAAAGAATCCAAGTCAAAGCCCCTCCCAAATTACCATAATACCCCCACCTACTTTACTATATAAAAACCTTATTTTAACCCATTTCTCACATGATTTAAGGTCAAAAAGAGAGAAATAAAATTCTTGGGCTGATACAATAGTGTGGGGCCGGCCAAGGGGAGTGAGGGTGAGTGTGAGAGACTTTACAAAAAAATTCTATGCAAAAAGACCCCCCACAATACTATATTTGCAAGTTTTAGTTCAAAATAACTATATTTTTGTTTTCCATAAAATAAATCAATTAAAACTTGAAATAAAATACTAAAAATTTATATTACAACTAGATTTTAATTAACATGATTTTAAAGATTAAAATTAGCCCATTTAGATTTGTGTTTATCGCTAATTTAATGTATTTTCTTACCGGCTTAAAATAATATTAAAATAATAATTTTTTCAGAAAATTTAAAATTTCACCTGTGGCTCAATAAACACCAAATACTAGTAATTACATAGCTAGAATATGTATATTTAATTTTTATAATAAGATATTTGTATTTTGACTTTTTACAGAAAACCCCCTTATTTTACCGATTTTTTTTGAAATTTCACCGAAACGATTTTCAAAACGTTACAACTGACCCCGTCCAAATCCTCTGCCGGGCCCATCCCTCGGAAAGAATCTGGCACGCTTCCTTTGAGACGGCACCTCGGTGCGAATCCTCTTCGGCCCAGAAACGGCCGAAGTCTGTGATATGCGTGCTTCCATCCGTAATGCCGTATCCATAGCAGCTGAATAAGTGTCGTAGTGCTGGGCGCCAATGGCAAGATATAGCTGGGCATCAAGTCCCTGTACGAACCTCTTCACCCTCTTCGCTTCGGTATCTACCAGGTACGAGGCATATCGGGACAACTGTGTAAACTGAACGTCATACTCAGACACCGTCATCCCAGGTGTCTTGACCAAGGCCTCGAAGCTACGAGCTCTGGCGTCACGAACGCTCTTTGGAAGGAAACGAGCTAGAAAGACCGCTGTAAACTCGGCCCAAGTCATAGGCGGTAGACCTGCAGCTCGACCTCTCAAGACTGACTCCCACCATATCTGCGCGAGACCCTCTAGACGGAAACTCGCAAGCTCCACCCATCGATCATCCGAACATCTCAGCGAACGGAAGATCCTGGCTAAACTGTCAAGGAACGTCTGTGGGTCCTCCGCTGCCTCGGTGCCGGTGAATACTGGAGGTCTCAGCCTCATGAAATCCTGTAGTGAAACCGGGATGGTCACGGCGGTAGTAGTAGGAGCAGGTATCATAGTAGTCTGGGATGTAGTAGGTGCGTCATCCGGCCTCGGTGTACGACTGGCTGCAACTAGGGATCCTACCATCTGACGTAGCTCCTGATACTCCCCATCATCTGTCGCAACTCCTCCATACCAGTCTCAAGCCTATCCATACGGCCTGGGGAAGGTGGATCGGTCTGTCCCTGCGGCGTAGGCATACCACCCTGCTCAGTCCTAGTCTCGGACGAGCCAGCTCGAATCTCGTCTCGGGCGGCAGCCCTTTGTGCTCTCGTAGCCTTCGGCGGCATAGTGGCTGGTACAGGAAAAAGGATAATAAGAACAGTGCAATAGAATCATAGGATACACGGAATTGAAGAAGGAATTTCAAGCCAGTATATCCTTGTTTCGCCCAATCAGAGCAAAGCTCTGTTTGAATTCAAAATTTAAATTTTTGAAGCAACGCTTCAGATCCTTTGCGCTGTGCGCTCTGCGCCACGTGTCCAGCGCAGATACATTAGCGCAGCGCACCCACTCAGAGCAAAGCTCTGTTTAAAGGAAGCAACGCTTCAGATCCTTTGCGCTGCGCGCTCTGCGCCACGTGTCCAGCGCAGATACATTAGCGCAGCGCACCCACTCAGAGCAAAGCTCTGTTTAAAGGAAGCAACGCTTCAGATCCTTTGCGCTGCGCGCTCTGCGCCACGTGTCCAGCGCAGATACATTAGCGCAGCGCACCCACTCAGAGCAAAGCTCTGTTTAAAGGAAGCAACGCTTCAGATCCTTTGCGCTAGCGCTCTGCGCTACGTGTCCAGCGCAGATACATTAGCGCAGCGCGCTCAATTAGAGCAAAGCTCTGTTAAAGAAAGCGCCGCGCTGCGCTCTGCGCTGTGCGACACGTGGCAACACAGTTGTGCTGCGCAACACGTGTCAGCGCAGATGCGCTAACGCAGAAAAAGGGGCTAAGTGCCAAAGGCAATTTAGCCATGCAAAATTACATGCACTTGATAACAACAAATTAAAATACGATGCACAAGCACAACAAAGAGTTCAAATAAAGGAACACTTAACAGATAATAGAATACTTAATCAAAACATTTATTTATTATTAAATTTAAAAAAGATCACCGAATACGGGATCAGAAAGACAAGGGTTCACAAAAACAAAAAGAAAATTATTCAGCTCCCTCTCCGCCTTCTCCATCGCGTCGAAGCGGCGATCTTCCCGAGGAGTAGCCATCCAACGGTCGACGCCGCATTCCTGGGAGAGAGTGGCGATAACGACTCGACGAGCCCGTATCTGGCTCAGCAAGTGGAAAGAGCAGTCCCTCAAAGGTTTGGTGATCAAGTGCGCTTCGAGAAAGCACTCAATCTTATCTTCGGTGGCATCCAGCATTGCTGAGGACATCTCTGCTGGAGGAGGGGGAATGTCGGCAAGCGCCGAGGCAAGGATCATCCGAAGCCAAATGGAATTCGGAGGGAGAGGAGACCCCACACGAGTCAAAAGCTCGTGCATTGCAGCGTCGCTTTGCTCGTCCGAGAGAGAAGGGTCCACCAGACGTGCAGCAAAACGAGGAATGATGTCCCGGATCGGCACCTCCCATGGTTGTCGGCAGGCATGAGGGCGGTTGCAAGCCATGATCGAAGAAGTTCTCTGAAAATGAGAGAAGAAAAGGCTCAGCCTTGAGTTATATATATAGACCCAAGCACAGAAAATTCTGTGCACGATGAAATCGTTGCCAAGGCCCGGGAAATCAGAATTTTGGGAATACAAGTTTGACTTGAAAAGAGGAGATGAAGCAGCGCTTCTGATTCTCAAAAAATTTAATAAATGAAGCAACGCTTCAGATCTTTTGCGCTGAGCGCAACGCGCCACGTGTCAGGCGCAGATGTATCAGCGCTGCGCCCAAGAAGACGCGCCCAATCAGAGCAGAGCTCTATTTGCCTGAAGCAACGCTTCAGTTGCGCTGCGCTCTGCGCTGCACGACACGTGTCAGCGCAGATACGCTAGCGCAGTTGCGCTACGCTCTGCGCTGCGCGACACGTGTCAGCGCAGATGCGCTAGCGCAGTTGCGCTGCGCTTTGCGCTACGTGACACGCGTCACGCGCTGGGGCATCTGCGCCAAATTAAATTAAGATTTTTAAGAAATCTTTTCTGTTCTTGTTGAAACAAGAAGATTTTCTTCTGCAAAGCAGAAGCCCTTGGATCAAAGATCCAACGGTGGGGAAAATTCCCCAAATCACTCAGAGGATGATCTCTTAACAAATTTAACTAATTTGTGAGCACTATAAAAAGGACCTTAAGCCTCAATTCAAAAGGAGGAACATTTTTTTTCTGGAGAACTCAAGAACTTTAAACAGAGAGAGAGAGCTCTGAAGATTTCAAAAAAAAAAAAAGGTAAAGAACCTTCATGGATTAGAAGAAATTCTTTCTAATAGACCATTAGTCTAAAAAAAAAAATATAAGATCAATGATCTTTATATAAAAAAGAAAACAGTGCTTTGCACTTCTTGTGAACCTTCGGTTCTTTAAAAACGATAAAAAAAAAAAGAAGAAGAATAGTGCTTTGCACTTTTGTGAACCTCTGGTTCTTCGAATAAAGAAGAAATTTATTTTTCTTTGATCTGATCTAGATCAAGAACTTAAACAGTGCTTTGCACTTCCTTTCTGGAATCTAAAAAGATTCTTAGTGCTTTGCACTTCCAAGTTGCGCCGCTGCGCTCTTGAGAGAGCGCCACGTGTCGGCCATAAAACCACTTGTGCTAAGCGCCCTTGAGATAGAGCTTTGCTCTCTGGAATTGGCGCAACTCGCTGAGAGCGCGCCACGTGTCAGCAGCGCAACAGCGCATTGCACTACGCTGGTGCGCTTGCGCTCATCAAAGCACGACACGTGTCTTCACCATATGGACTTGCGCTCATTACTTAGCGCAAACGCAGATGCATTAAAAAAGGGCCAAGCCCAATTAAAAGAAGGCCTAACAGGCTCAACAAAGCGCAAATGCATTATTTTAAGGGGCAGAGCCCAAACAAGAACAGATGCTTTGCATCATTTATAAATGGGCAGAGCCCAAACAAAAATATTCAGAATGCTATGCATTTTAAAAAAAAGGGGGCAAAGCCCAAACGAAGTAGATACTTCGCAAATGGGCAGGGCCTAAAATAAACAGATATCCTATGTCTTCTGTGGGTAGAGACTAAATAAAAAAATGCCATGTTGAAATGGACTTAGCCTAATCGTGGCCATAAGTCCTTAAATTAAATTGACTGAGCAAAATGGCTCTCCTAAATCAATCTACATCCGGTTCGAGGGTACATCTCCGAACTCCTTTGACATCCGTCGTTGTAATTCCTCAACGACGTCAAAGAGGTGACGGGTCCCAACGACCACACATCGATATGGACTGCGGGGTCCTTAAACTCGTGGACCGAGATGTCCGTAAACTAATATTGGACCGAGATGTCCCTAAACTAATATCGGACCGAGACGTCCTTAAACTAATATCGGACCGAGACGTCCTTAAACTAATATCGGACCGAGACGTCCTTAAACTAATGATGGACCACTACGTCCCTAAACTGGCATCGGACCGAAATGTCCCTAAACTAATGATGGACCACCACGTCCCTAAACTGGCGATGGACCGAAATGTCCTTAAACTAATAATGGACCACTACGTCCCTAAACTGGCATCGGACCGAAACGTCCCTAAACTAATAATGGACCACTACGTCCTTAAATTGGTATCGGACCGAGACGTCCCTAAACTAATAATGGACCACTACGTCCCTAAACTGGAACAATAGAGCCAATTGCTCTTTTGCCGGATCTAAACGATCCATTTTAAGTTGATCTTAGCCCCAAACACGGCTAACGTATCCTTAAACACTTAAATGGACTATAAAACCCTCAATCAGCTTTGGTTCAAGGGTACATCTTTGAGCTCCTCTGATACCTATCGTTGTAATCCTTCAACGATGTTAGAGAGGTGATGAGTCCCGATGGCCATAAATTAAATGAATCACCACGTCAGGTTGATCTTAGTCCAAAACAGGACTAACGTATCCTTGACGAACGTTTAAGTTGATCTTAGCCGCAACGCGACTAATGTATCCTTAAACCAAAAAACACCAAACCCAAATCTAAGTAAATACGGATTTGGACTAATCCACGTCCTACGGGCGACGGCATTACTCAGTCTCCGTATACAATCCACGGGCAACCACAAACAAAACAAACACACACGACACGAAGTGAAACTCTGGAGAAGGAGAAAGTTGTTACCGCGATGCGGTAGCGTAATTAACTGCAGGGGCTTGCTCCTGCAGGGAAGAGCGTCCCCACAATCAAAAACCCCTCACCCTGAGGGGGAATCTGACGAAGTCTGCTATATCGGCCGCATCCGTCTAAACCTCCGACCCATGGTGCCATAAATCAACTTGGCATCTTCGGAGAGATAGATGGATAAAACCAAATAGCATCTGCCCCGAACCTCAGGCACGTGACGTCCTAACGTCGCAGGCCGCCGTTCGGAGGGGAACAGATTCTGGCACGCCCGGTGGGACCTTTTCCTCTTTCCACTCCACACTTCGTGTGTCGTCTTCGCGAATTAATCGCGGTTTGTTAAATGGTTGTCTTTGGATTTCAAGTTGCTAAGATTTGGTCTTTTATCTGGCAGAGAACTCAAGATCCAATGGCCACCAACTGCACCAACTGCTCGAAATGCCATTGCAGCGGACGTTCCACCTCACCGAGAGGTGTAGCATATGGGCCCCAAGCGGCTTCCTTCCTGACTTTGCCGGTAGACCAGGTGACGCAAGCCACCACCGGCTTGTTCTTCAGGACCATGGTCCCACCTACAAGCTTCTCCATGCCGATATCCGCACCAGAAGCGAACAAGAAGTCGGTATTCGACCGGCTCACTGCTACCACGACCCCTGTCAACGGGTCGCCCGCTACTAAGCTGACAGCCTCTGTTTTCACCAGGCTAGGTCAGGATCATAAAGTGGCTGTCCCAAAGAGGGCAACGGCCACAGCTTCGGAAGTCGTTGAAGCGGCTTCTCCTATCAGAAAGTCAGTCTTCACAAGATTGACGGTTCCTACTCCTCCTTCAGCTGGTCAAAAAGCATCAGTCTTTGATAGGCTGACACCGGCAGTTACCCCACACCCAAACAGGGGGCAACAAGAAACTATCCCGATTTTCGAGCCAGTCCCAATGGCTCGTCGTGCGCGACGTCGTCACTGGCAACGAATAAGGAAAGCAGGGGGCAACTCCCCTTCAGGGCTAACCCCGCCTGCTCCAGTGGCGGAGGTCAATGCTGCTGTTCCAACTGGGAACAGCTTTGAATTACTGAGGAAAGTGAGAAAGAACTCCCCAACCGCCGTATTGAAAAGATCTCCTCCGCCCGTGGAGAAAGCTCCGGAGGCAAAACAAGAACAGCCCTCTCAACGGCTGTCGTCCAAAATTTATAAAGTCTGGCGGAGAGTTCAAGACTCCGTGATTGACTCAGACCACTTCCGTCGCCAGAAAAGGGCGAAGGTGGAAAAAGACAAGAACCATCCCATTAAACGGCAGGGGGCAACAAATGCTAGGAGGCCCACTTCAACGGCTCCTTCAACCTCAAAGGTCCATAAAAGGAAAAGACCAGAGAAGGCTCCCGCGACGATGACAAAATCTAAAAGCAGCGAACCTAAACGCCCCAAGTCAGGGGGCATGGTAGTACATACGGTCTATATGGCTTCAGGAAAGGAAGAAAGTCGTACTTCTACGGGCCACCGACCGCTTACCCGGTCAGTGACCAAGTCTCAGGAGCAGCAACAAAAGCTCCAGGAGATGATGACTACAATGGCTGCACTCACGGGGCCAAAAGAGAATCCTGAGACGTCCTTAGATGAACGCCAAGAGGAAGAGACCGACGCTGAGTTCCTCCACCGAACACTGGAAAAGAGAGACAAAGAGGCTGCGGAACAGGCAGCCAACATAAAGAAAATGGCCCTCCTGTTCCAGGATGTGGTGGGTATGATGATTCAACCAGATCCACCTGTTGGAGATCCCCCGATCATTCTGGAAGATGATAGGGGAGAGACATCGAATCCTCCACCGGCTCTATCCGCAGCTAAAGAGGATACCATATCAAAAGCTGATTTGGATGAATATATTGCTCAACAAATACGGGTGCATCAGGCGGCCGAAGCAGCCGGCCACGTTGTAAAAACGGGACGGCCATATCCGGGCTGGTATGACCAAATCAAGTATCCGCCAGGTTACACAATTCCTAAGTTTCATGTCTACAAGGGGACCGGCAATCCCCATCAACATGTGGCCCAATTCAGGGCTCTTTGCGGTAATACCGGCGGCGACGACAAGCTTTTGCTTCGCCAGTTTGTTGGAAGTTTATCTGATACGGCGTTTGAATGGTATTTTGAGCTTCCCAACGACTCTATAAAAACCTTTGCGGAGATGGAGCTACTCTTCACCCAACGTTTTGCAAGTGCCAGTGAGCGTACTCCAATGACGGCACTGATCAATGCCAGGGTAAAACCCGGCGAGACATGGGTTCAGTACGCTATACGGTGGCGTAATCTATGGTCTAAGTGTGAACAGCGCATAGAAGAAGCCCCTGCGGTGGGAATGTTTGTTGGAACCCTTGATCCACAAGCAACTATTTCACAATTTATGATGTTCTTCAAGCCGACTTCCTTCCAGGCTTTGATCGACAAATTGGCGCAGATGGACCAGATGGGCCATAAACCCCCTCTCCCGAAGCCGGATTCCCGAAACGACAAAGGAAAGGGAAAAGCGATCGTCGTCGCTAATGCCCAACAACAACTGAACGATTCGAAGCCGGTTGCTCGTCCAAATAATACACGCCCGTACGTACCCCTTGAGGACAGGATGGGACGTGCTTACTCCTTCCCCCGTGATAAAACAAGGAGGTTATTCGAGCTGGCATTGCGCAACAGGCTCATAAATCTGCCAGATCCAAAACGTCCGTCGCAACCAAGTGACGTTAACGATCCTAATTACTGCCCTTATCATAGAGTGTTGGGACATCCAATCGAAGACTGTTACGTCTTCAAAAATTGGCTGGAGAATCAGTACCGTCAGGGCAAATTTGCGCTATCTGACAAATGGAAGGTGAACCCTCCGCAGCCCCACACCTATAAGGGGACGAATACGCCAGGGGCAACGTGCTCCGTCATTGAAGAGGCTCCCTGGGAGGTTGTATTATCAGCCAAAACGAGGAGAATGCTAAATGATCTTCAAACCTGCCCAGCGGTCAAGTGGAAGAACCTCTTGGAACCGCAGGTTATTGAGGGGATGTTGAAGCCACGACCGACTCCGAAGACCGATGGTAGTAGTTCAAGCGTTCATAGCCAGCCGTCAAAATCTTCGAAAAAGAAGAAGAAGAAATCTAAGAAGCCCGTGAAGCCTGGCGACAAGCGCACGGACTTACAAAAGCAAATCGATGCGCTGGATGAATATAACCAAAAGGCGCGAACTCCCATTACGCTCCAAGATTTCCTTGATCACGTCTTCCAAAAAGAAGATGAAGGAGAAAGTTCATCGGATGAATCTGACGAATATGTGGCAAGCTGTCATATGATCTCCCATTCGACCACGAACGATGAAGGAACTTCTGGCACTGAAACGCTGGGGGCAAATGCCGAATCAGGAACCCCAGGGTTACCGGTTGAAATGATTAGCGCGTTTCTTAATGAAGCTCGGTTGAAAAGCAAGGCTGATCGAGAATGCGAGACGGCTATATTCGAAAGGGCCAAGCGTCAGCGACTTGAGGAAGGAGCCGAAATGATCCCGTTGGAGCAAAATGCCTCCACCACTGACAAAAGCCAATTCAAGATAAAAAAGAAATTTGCTAAGGCCATATCGATGGGCATGAAGCTACCACCCTCTGAAGAAAAAGTTACTGGCGCGGTAGAAATGCACCCCTCTTATTGCTTATACCATCAGAAGGTCTCACATTCCACCCAAGATTGCAAAGCTTTCAATGGATGGTGGCAAGGATACGTCGCTAATCGACAACGATTTAAACGGGAAAAACGTAAAATTCGCCAAGAGCAAAGAAATACGACTAAAGAACTTGAAAGAACTGCCGGCAATTGTCACATGGTTAACACTACCGGGTCACAAGTGCCTACATTTGGGAGCGACTCCGATGAAGAGCTAGAGCTTGGTCCCCTCTTCGAAGAATCCACTTCGGGAAAAGAAAAAGAACCAAAGGCCTGCGAGAATATACAGCTGCGCAATCGAACATTACCCGAAAAGAACCTCGGACCCTTGAATAAGAAAAACAAAGGGAAAGAGAAGGTCTCTGAAGACATCGCTTTGGATGACCAAGTTGCGGAAGAGTTAACCGCCAAGAATCCCCCAAAAAGGAATAAAGTAGATTACAATGTCTTGGCGCATCTGAGAAAGCTACCCTCACAACTCAGCATTCTCGATGCCCTATTGCTATCAAAAGAGGCGAGGGATTCTTTGATTAAGGCCCTACAGGATCCGGACCAGTTCCAAGCCTTCTTAGCCGAACAAAAGATGAAGGATGAATTGGAAGAGGTGCACACAGCCGACGTTGCTTTTGGTGATGAAGACCTTCTCCTCGGGACGTGTGAACCCAATCGCCCCCTTTATGTCTCCGGATACTGCCATGACATAAAGATAGGAAAAATCTTGGTCGATAACGGATCGTCTGTCAATTTACTCAATGTGCGAGTGTTAAAGGAGATTTGCATGAGTGTCCAACACCTCGCCCGAGACAAAATCACCATCTCCGGTTTCGACTCTCAATCCTCAAAGACTCTTGGATCTGTGATTTTGACGCTACGCTTTGGGGTGCTCGTCACAGACATCAAATTCCATGTTATAGACGCCAAGACGTGCTACAATGCTCTGCTCGGCCGACCATGGCTACACGAATACAATATCATCCCTTCTACACAGCATCAGTGCATGAAGTATTCTAGGGACGGCCTCGAGTACACAGTGGCAGGAGAGTTGAATCCATTTTCCGTGAACGAAGTTCGCAAGTATGAAGATGCCAAATACTTCCTACCGAGTTTCGAAGACACGGAAAGGTGTCACAAGCCGGAGAACAAAACTAACGCAACCATCCCTGTCTTCGGCAGTGACACCGAGGAGGAGGAGGATATAATTTATTCAGGTCCGTCCCAGTCCACCAGGCCAGGACCATCTGTTCCTTCATTGATCTTCGGTAGTGACTCAGAGGATGAAGTTCATGCTGTATTCCCCGCTCGGCCCTCAATACAGATTTCCACTGATGAAGAGCGAAGTCTGCAGGTAACCATGGTGCCGCTTGAACATTACAAAGAACTGGATGCACTCGACACCAACAGCGTAGAAGAATTGCAGACATTCTATATCCCTCCCGGAAGAAAAGGCGAGAAGGCAATCCTATTCTACCGTTCTGAAGAAAACAAGGTGGAAAAAGAAATTTGGCATGGCGCGGATCCCACGCTCGACAAGCTTCAGCCTATCCGTCTCCCCAGATATTATACCGAAGGTTTGAAGAAACTGCTGAAACGCCAAGGGATGTCCTTCACACAGACCATCAGAAAAGCCAAATTCTATGACAAGGTCTGGAACGTTCCCGGAACTCAATGCAAACTGCCTAACGGGAGAACGGGAACAAAAGGGCTCGGGTACATCCGGCCAAAGAAACGGGAGTTAATAAACAGCTGTTATGCTATGTATGACTTTGATGAAGAAGCGGACGCTCAATGGGAGGACGCTAATCCCGAATCAGCAAAAGTTCCTGACACAAAGCCGCCCAGTCCATCGTCTAAAGACCCGGTGAGCAAATTTATAAAGGATGCGAGTCAAAAAGCCCGAGATGATCACGATCGTGAAATGGCAATCTATGAGAAAGCCAAGACACAACGCCTCCTTCGACAGGCAGTAAAGAACGAAGATGTCGCCCCAAGTCAGCCTGCTACAAAAAGGGTTCGACGCGAAAGCAAAAACAAGTCGAGGGGCCGAAAAAGTGCTCGACAACCGCAAGACAGAGCTAAGAAGCCACGCATACGAGAGTCGAGCGTTATTGACCTAGCCCTTATGAAGAAAATGGGTCGAGCATACTCGTTTCCTCGGAACAAAACAAGGAAAATACTTGATCTTGCTCTAAAACATCAAATGCTTACTCTGCCAGAGTCTAAACACCCTGAGCAAGCAGGCGAAGTCTCCAACCCAAATTATTGCTCTTACCATCGAGTAGTAGGACATCCGCTTGAAGATTGTTTCACCTTTAAGAATTGGGTTGAGGACCAATATCAGTTAGGCAAATTCGGGCTTTCTGACAACTGGAGGGTAGCACCACCACAGAAGCACGAACCCGAGGATATAAAAGAAAAACCAACTCCGCATTGGGATTGGCAGAAAATTCGCACTTGCCACGTGGTAACAATATTAAAAGAAGAATCCGAGGACATGAACGACTTCCCTTGGTGCTTTGAGAACAGCAGCGATGAGGTAATTTCAGAATTTCCCCCAGCTCCGAAAGAACTGGAGGATGGAATCCACACCACTGCAGATAATCTCAAGAAAATTGAGTTGGGGACGGAAAATGACCCGCGACCAACATTCATCAGCGAGCTGTTATCTGAAGAAAGGGTGACTGCGTTGAAGGATGTGCTTCTACAACACAAAGATTGCTTCGCGTGGAACTATTCCGAAATGCCGGGACTAGATCCAGAAATTGCTGTACATAAATTGGCGATATCTCCGGACATCAAGCCCGTCAAACAAGCGCCGAGGAGAATGCGACTCGAGCTTGAGATGAGCATCAACGCCGAAGTCAAAAAGCTTATAGACTCTGGCTTCATCCAGGAAGTTCAATACCCTGAATGGATTGCCAACATTGTCCCGGTGATGAAGAAAAATGGGACGGTGCGTATATGCGTAGATTTCCGGGATCTTAATAAAGCCTGCCCAAAAGATGATTTCCCAGTACCATTCACCGAGCTGATGATAGACAACACGTCTACTCATGAAGTTTTCTCCTTCATGGACGGCTCATCGGGGTATAATCAAATAAAAATGCATCCTGAAGATCAGAAACACACAGCTTTCAGGACCCCTCTTGGGATATTTTGTTATAAAGTGATGCCCTTCGGTTTGAAGAACGCCGGTGCTACTTATCAGAGAGCCATGACAAAAATCTTCAACGACCTCATACATGAAATCGTTGAATGCTATATCGACGATCTTGTGGTTAAAAGCAAATCATACGAGGAACATCTCGAGCATTTGAAGATCGTGTTTCAACGCCTTCGGCAATACAACTTGAAGATGAATCCTCTTAAATGTGCGTTCGGGGTTTCCTCGGGTAAATTCCTAGGATTCGTCGTTCGACACCGAGGTATTGAAATAGATCCGTCAAAGATCAAAGCGATCATGGAAATGCCTCCGCCAAGGACTCTCAAACAGTTGCGGTCTCTCCAAGGGAAACTCGCATACATACGGCGATTTATAGCCAACCTTTCAGGAAAGTGCCGCCCTTATAGTCACCTGATGAAGAAGGGAACCCCATTCGTTTGGGATCAAAAATGCCAAGGCGCACTGGATGAGATCAAGCAATACCTGCAGAACCCGCCGGTGTTGGCTGCTCCGGTTAAGGGGAAACCTCTTATTCTTTATACAACCGCCCTCGAAGGTTCCTTAGGCGCATTATGGGCACAAGAAAACGATCAAGGGAAAGAGAGGGCGCTCTACTACTTAAGTCGTGTGCTGCTGGGGGCAGAAAGCAACTATTCTCCCATTGAAAAACACTGCTTGGCATTGATCTTCGCAATAACAAAGCTTAGGCACTATGCGTTGGCGCACGAGGTCCGTCTGATTTCAAAAGTGGACCCTCTCAAATATTTAATGTCAAAAGCCATATTGACAGGACGACTCGCTAAATGGGCCCTGCTCTTGATGGAATTTTCCATAACATATCAACCTCTCAAGGCAGTAAAAGGCCAGGCCATCGCTGACTTCCTTGCTGAGCATCCCATACCTGCCGACTCTCCTTTAAACTGCGATTTGCCAGACAGACATGCATTTGACGCAATCGACAGTGGTGATACCCGTTGGGAGCTTTACTTCGATGGAGCGTCCTCTATGAAAAAGCACAAACAAAGTATGCCAACGATCAAATCGGGGGTGGGACTCATCTTTGTGACTCCCCAAGGAGGAATAATGCGCTTCGCCTTCTCCTTAACGGAGCCGAGAACGAATAATGAAGCTGAATATGAAGCTTTGATAGCAGGCCTCGAGATCGCCATCGATATGGGAATTGAGAGCCTCCTCATATACGGGGACTCCCAACTGGTCGTCAGTCAAGTGAACGGCGATTACCAAACATGTAAACCGGAATTGGTAAAATACGGTGAAAAAGTGCAACAACTGCTAACCCAAATTCCCTCTTACACGTTGGAAAGCATACCGCGCGCGGAAAACAGCAAAGCAGACGCGCTAGCCAAACTTGCTAAAGAACTGGCTGACGAGAACCTCGACGACGTTAGAATCGTGGTGCAAAGCCGTCGAATGCTCGCCCCAACAGAAATATCTCCGGAATCGTCTGAAGAAAAAGGAGCGAAAGAGGAGACAACCCTGCAAGTAAAAGATTGGGAAAATACCGGGGACTGGAGAGAAGTCTTCATAGATTACTTCAAGTTCCACCGAATACCTGAAGAAGCGTCCACAAGACATCAGCTCACGAAACGAGCTCTGTCTTTCGCCTTCGTCAATGATACTCTGTACAAGAGGTCATTCGATTCTCTGTGGTTGAGATGCTTAGGACCTGACGAAGCGAGAAGGGTCGTCCAAGAAGTTCACGACGGACTCTGCGGTTCCCACCAAGCAGGCCCTAAGATGAAGTTAAAGATAAAGCGGATGGGCTACTACTGGCCCACGATGATGCAGGATTGCCTAGAATACGCGAGGCAATGTCATTCATGCCAAATTCATGGAGACTTCATCCATCAGCATCCCAATCCACTGCATCCAACAGTGGCTAGTTGGCCATTTGAAATGTGGGGAACTGACATAGTCGGTCCCATCGAACCAGCATCGTCAAAAGGACATCGTTTCATCTTGGCGACGACTGATTACTTCTCCAAATGGGCAGAAGCGGTACCGTTGAGGGAAGTAAAAACGGAGAACATCCTCCATTTCTTCAAAACGCATGTCATATACCGGTTTGGAACCCCAAGAAGGATCATCTCTGACAATGGGCCAGCCTACCGAAGTCATAAGATTAGCCGCTTCGCACAGCAGCACAATATAGACTGGAGATATTCCTCAGTTTATAACCCCCGAGCTAACGGTCTAGCTGAGGCCTTCAACAAGACCTTGACGAAAATCATGAAGAAAACGATGTCACGAAATAAGAGAGATTGGCACGAAAGATTGCAAGAGGCTCTTTGGGCGTATCGAACTACATTTAAAACGGCCACAAACACAACGCCGTACGCGTTGGTATTTGGGACGGAAGCAGTACTCCCCCTCGAGATAGAATTACCCTCTCTACGAGTGGCAGTCCATTACGAGTTGACGGACGAAGAAAATGCTCACCTTCGGTTTGAAAAGCTTGACGCCTTTGATGAAATCCGGCTTCTAGCACAGCAAAATTTGGAAGCTTATAAAGCAAAGATGACGCGCTCATATGAAAGATTGAGCCGCCCGAGGACATTCCACCAAGGTGAACTCGTGCTAGTCGTCAAAAGGCCCATGGTCCCCAATCGCGCCAAGCGGGGAAAATTTGAGCCAAACTATGAAGGACCGTACATCATTGATAAGGTCTACCAGGGCGGAGCCTATCTACTTATGGACATGCACGGTGAAAGGCCTTTCAGGCCAATAAACGGTCGCTTCCTAAAGAAATACTACGCTTAACGAGCCTTAGTTTAGGTCAATGATAGATGACGACGACTATGTCCGCTCGCTATCTTCCTAAAGCTCAGGCTTTATAAGCAGTAGCCAGCCCTCTCAACGGTGGACCGAAATGTCCTTAAACTAATATCAGACCGAAACATCTTTAAAACTACTACCGCTGCATCTAAAAAAAAAAAAAAAACAAAAAAAAACGGTATGTCCATAAGCAAGAAGGGCACGGATGAAAACCCGAAAGGGCTCCGTGAGTAAAAACAGCAGGGCTACCGGCGAGTGTTCGTGAAAACCCGAAAGGGCGCGACCTCGTAAAAAAAAAAGAGAGAGAAAAAAGAAAATAAAAAGAATAAAAAAAAACGGTATGTCCATAAGCAAGATGGGCACGGATGAAAACCCGAAAGGGCTCCGTGAGTAAAAACAGCAGGACTACCGGCGAATGTTTGTGAAAACCTGAAAGGGCGCAACTTCGTTAAAGAACCCTTACAGAGTCCTCTCGACCCTGTAAGGAGAAACCACCCGCGTGAGATCCTTACGACTCACAAGGGAACAACACACTTAGGAATCCCCACGATTCCTAAGGAGAAAATACGCTTGCGAGATCCTCACGACTCGTAAGGAGAACTCTCTTATGGGACCCTCACGGCTCATAGGATTTGAAAGTCTTAAGTCACAGAGACCTAAAACCTGTGCTTAAGCAAACCCCCACAAACTTCCAATGTTGCCCTACAAGTGGTTCAATATTGACCCTTGTATACAATCCACGGGCGCGAATAAACGTTTCCCTAACCAAGGTCCATCCGTGACTGGGAATATGTTTGCATAACCCTTGTAAGTCCTCTCGATTTATGAGAAGAAAACCCTCCTGTAGGATCCTTACGACTTACAGAAGAACAAAACACTTAGGAACCCTCACGGTTCCTAAGGAGAAAATACACCTACAAGATCCTTATGACTTGTAGGGAGAAATACCTTCACGAGACCCTTACGGCTCATGGAGTCCAAAGCCTTAGCCGACAAGATCTTAACCCTGGTCGCTAAGCCTCCTTTGTTCGACAACGACAGAGGCAAATGATGATTCGCTCCTGGTAGTATCTCAGTTGCAGCGGTGCTGATGCCGAAATCGGTGTCCAATCTAAGGTCTACGGAGAAAGCCAATAGACCGCACATGCATACAAAATAGCCGAAATGATAGGGCAACTTGCAATAAAAAATAGCAAGTATAAAAAATGTACGCATGGAAAATAGCCGAAATGATTGGGCAACTCGCAATGAAAAGCAGCGAGTAAAAATAAAATAAATGGCCGAAATGATTGGGCACCGCGAAAAATAGCCGAAATGTTTGGGCAATCGCGACCTTCGCGATATAAAAGCTGAAATGATAGAGCATCGCGGAAATACAACAAAAAAAAATAATAATATTAATGATAAAATTCTGGCCCTACAGTTAAGATCACATCGATCCCTGTATACAATCCAAGGGCGCAAACAAAGAAGAAACCATACTTCCCCAGCGGATTCCGTCGAACGACGAAGCCAAACCTCAACGGTTCATTTCAACCGAAGAAGCCAGCAAATTTCTCGACTCACGGATACAAACACTCCTTGATGAGAGCCTTCTGATCCGCGTCGACTCGCAGAGCCACCAGCGCCTCCGTGGGAACCATCGACTCGTTTCAAACCCCAAGAACACAAATAATCCCTGGTGCTTGGGAAACAAATAATCCCTCGCAAAACTTCTCAACTCACGGATACAAACACTCCTTGACGAGAGCCTTCTGATCCGCGTCGACTCGCAGAGCCACCAGCGCCTCCGTGGGAACCATCGACTCGTTTCAAACCCCAAGGACACAAATAATCCCTGGTGCTTGGGAAACAAATAATCCCTCGCAAAACTTCTCAACTCACGGATACAAACACTCCTTGACGAGAGCCTTCTGATCCGCGTCGACTCGCAGAGCCATCAGCGCCTCCGTGGGAACCATCGACTCGTTTCAAACCCCAAGGACACAAATAATCCCTGGTGCTTGGGAAACAAATAATCCCTCGCAAAACTTCTCAACTCACGGATACAAACACTCCTTGACGAGAGCCTTCTGATCCGCGTCGACTCGCAGAGCCATCAGCGCCTCCGTGGGAACCATCGACTCATTTCAAACCCCAAGGACACAAATAATCCTTGGCGCTTGGGAAACAAATAATCCCTCGCAAAACTTCTCAACTCACGGATACAAACACTCCTTGACGAGAGCCTTCTGATCCGCGTCGACTCGCAGAGCCACCAGCGCCTCCGTGGGAACCATCGACTCGTTTCAAACCCCAAGGACACAAATAATCCTTGGCGCTTGGGAAACAAATAATCCCTCGCAAAACTTCTCAACTCGCGGATACAAACACTCCGTGACGAGATCTTCTTTGACTCACATTTCGGGCAGTAAGGATTCAAAAACCTGCTTCCTGAACAATGGGATCCTGCAAGTTAATCATAAATGGTCTCTTGCATACTATTCACGGGTCTCACTCTCTGAAGTCGATTTTCGACAAAGAGGGAAACAACCGCTTACGAGCCCTCTCGACTCGTAAGAAGGGCAGTGGGATCCTGCAAGTCAATCCTAAATGGTCTTTTGCATACTATTCATGGATCTCACTCTCTGAAGTCGATTCTCGACAAAGAGGGAAACAACCGCTTACGAGTCCTCTCGACTCGTAAGAGGGAGAAATGCTCTTATAGGATCCTTACGACTTATAAGAGAAAACCACACTTAGGAATCCTCACGATTCCTAAGGAGAAAATCCACCTATGAGATCCTCTCGATCCGTAGGGAGAAAAATCTCTATGAGACCCTCACGGCTCATAGAATTGAAAAGTCTTAGGCGGCAGATCTGAACCTGCGGCCTAAGCCATCGTTGCCTCTTGGAGAAATTAAGTTGTATGCCAATCAAGTTCATCGACAACATCATGGTGTAAAGGCAGAAAACAAAAGAACATACAAGATATTGCAAAAGAAAGTGTGTATCTTTATTCATTGACCTCAATCAAATACATGGTGAATCATACAAAAGAGCGAAGAGAGGGTACACGTTACTCAGAAAAGAAAATTTTTACAAATACATTGATACAAAGGCAGCTATTGGGAAGGAAGCGTCTTAAATAGCTCTATCAGTTGTTCATACACCTCCTTCCATGCCTTTTCCCGATTGGATGCGATTGCCAGCTCCGCCTCCACCTGGGCCCGTTGCTGTGCGACGGAGGCAAGCTGATCCCTAACGGCTTGATAAGCAGCTTCACGGCCTGGAGTGTCATGCTCGGCGACATCAAGTGCCCGCTTTAGTCTCAGCCCATTCGACATGCGCTCCAGAAGACCCTCGAACACGGTCTTTACCTCAGCAGCGTTCGCCTCAACTTCGGCACGCAAGCGAGCAGTTCTGCTTGAAGAATCTTGGCACTCCTTCAGTCTCAAAGCCACTTCTTGTTCCAGATGACGGAAACGAGAAGCGCTTTGCTCGAGCCATGCTTCCCGTTGAGTGCTCAAGGCCAAAGTCTCGGGGGACGGGCGCATTGACTCTAGCTGATGAATGCGAGCCTCGACCTCCCGACAATAGTTAACCCAGGAGGCAACAATACCCTCGTCATGGAAAGTGGCAAATATCGCCAACATTGGGTTAACCGTCGTGGCGAAGTCCTCAGCAGATACAGGAGCTTCGATGTCGAGTTCCTCAATGTAGTCGCTCAACATGCGCAAACTATTCGCGGCACCTTTTGAGGACGGACGCCGCTGGGAAGGGCCGCCCGGTATTGTAATGCGAGACTCGAAAGGCACCGAGACTGGAACGACGGCTGGAAAAAGACGAAACGCGATTAGATGATGATTCAATAGATATGAAGGAAGTCATTGATAAGATGGTTTACTATACCAGTGGAGACAGGTGGCAAGTCCGGAAGGGCTGGTGGCACAGCCGATCTTCCTGCTCCCCCTTCGATTTGCAACGCTGCAGTCACAACAAGAGAGAGTTGGAAATAATTCTACCGCTAAAAAGACAAAGCTACCAATCGGGAACAAGTACTCACCAGCGCCACCAGACGGGGAGGCGAATTCAGATGGGAAGGAGAAGTGTGGGAGCAACACTTGATAAAGATGATCAAAAAGCACTCCTGAAAGATACAACAGTGTGACTTCAGTACATAAACTGTATATCTCAAAAATAGGATTAATAAGTTATAAGCCCATACCTTCCAACATCTTTGACGGTGTAAGAGAAGGCTGAGGGGTAACCATCGCAAAGGCAGTCGTGGAAGGAGCTCCCTCAAGTAGTGGGGCATCAACACTAGCTGCACCTGCATTACGAAAAATGAACTTGTTAGAAAAGGTTGTAGAGCAAATAAAAAACAACAACTTAAGGTGTACCTGAGGAGCTCCCGGCGGAAACAGAGACGACTCCCTCCTCTATCGACATGAGACCACCGCCTGTGGCCTCATCGACCGATTCAATAGGGACCGTCGTCGTGCTCGCAAGCCCGGGAGACGGCGGAGGACCGTAGACGGGAAGAGCTATGACTGGAGTATTGCCAGATTCCAGAGAAGGAGCGGTTGGCTCGTCTTCAGGAATCGTGGCCACCTCGCCCACTACCATATCAGGCTCAATAGTGGCGGTGGTATCGTCCACCATCGCCGGGAGATCAACGGTCTCGAGCGCCTCATTCACCGCCACTTTGGGCTCAGTTATAATGATCACGTCATCTGCCACCACTTCGGGTTCTGCATCCGTGACCTTATCGGCTGCAGGCCCCTCAACCTCTACCCCAAGCTCCAAAGCCACAACGACGTTGCCCACCGTCGGCTCGAGTTCGGCAGGTACTGCCCCCTCTGTCCCTTCGAGATTGACGGTTTCCGCCTCCCCTTCGATCGGACTTGGTCCTGCAAGATGAGAGATGTAAGGACAAACGACATTAAGATACTTATAACAAAAACTCCAAGAGAAACATTACCTGAGGCGGATTTACCGTTCGCGCTCCGAGCTGCACGTGCCACCCCTCTGCGGGCAGTGGACAGGGCGACAGGGGCCTCTTCAGAGGGAGTATCAGCTCGAGGAACGGTGCTAGGGCCCGCTCCCATAGCCAAGGCAGCCCTACGCGCCTTCGCCTCACGCCTCAACCGTTTCCTCTCCTCCCGAGCGGTCATGAGGGACCTCCGTGATGCCTCCTTTAAAGCATCATCATCTTCATTCAGGGATGCCTCCAAAGCCTTTAAGGCATCTCTCATCGGTTCTCCGAGATGAGCCTCCTGCGGTGTCCCAGAGGAAACAGGAACATCGGCCGCTGGTAGAACATCTACGTCACTAGGAGGGAGCGGCATTGAAGCCCCTGCGATTAAGATGGAAAGGTTAGATCGACCATAACGCAAGGAAAATAAAAAATTCGATGAATCGAAACTTACTCAGACCCATAGATTCTCTGAGACGTTCCTCCTCCTGGAAAGTCTTCAGAGAAGCGGCAATGGCTTCTTCATCGGTAATGCCTGTTGAAAGAAAAGAAAGAAAAAGCGTTAGTTAAAAAAAATAAATATATATATAATGAAATGACGAAGAAAATACGTTGCAATAAAGAAAAAGTGACTACTAGTTACCTGATTGCGCAAGCTTAGCCAGCCACGCATCACGCTTCACCAGCCATGCTGAAGCTCTGAGAGCAGCTTCCAAGTCTGTGTCGTCCGGCGGCGGCATCACTAATCCCGCGTTAGTCCCATATTCGAGCAGACCCTCGGAATAAGGAGCGTGGGGTTCCTGGCCGAACGCAACGTCCGCTGCAAAGAGCGACTTCTTTTTCTTTTGCCCTCCGACCCTGGGCCCGCGAGGGATCGACTTCCGTTTAGCAGCTGCTCTGGGACGACGAGTCCCGATGTCCGCACCCACGCCAGACTCCGGTGAGGGTTCAACCACTGCTTCCACCTGAGCACAGGGTGCGGGAGGTACTTCCGCGATATCAGGAAGTGATAGTTCACGTGGAGGACTTTGCGCGCGTGATGGTCTGCCCCCGGCATCTTTTAAGGGAGCGATTACTGGGGTCCTAGGAACCAAGGGAGCGTTGCGATCGGTACCTGGAGGTGCACCCTTACGATCGACCAACAGTCGCCTTTCCTCCTTTATGACTGCCCCTGTCGCATGATTGTACCAGTCTTTGTACACATTGAGGAGTCTAGGAGCGTAAGTCGGCGCATTAATAAAAAAACGAGAGATCGTATTCACGCGCATGAAATGGTGCAAGGCGTTCTCCATCCCCTCTTCAGTGGCAGCTGGTTCCACTAAAAAGGCTTCCAAGGGGACCCCTTGATCGTAGCCCAGTTGTTGAGCAAAACGATGTGGGTTATACCTCATAAAAATTGCCACATCATTCTGCCTAAAAACTAAAAAGCCCGGTCTAATGGAATATAGGTGGAGGGTCTCCCGGGCCGTTAAAACAGAAGCTCCGTCCTTAAAGATATCCTGTAATGGCCGCGTCACAGTGGTAGACACCTTTCCAACGGTCAACACCTTATCGACAAAGGACATCCCGGCTTCGACGGTATGGGGGCGAAGGAGCAAGCCCCTAGCGTTCCGTTGTGAGGGGTTTACAATTGATGCACCGATCAGTTGTATAATGCGAGGAAAACCGCTCTTGTCAAAGAACGAGGGCCTCTTATGCATCCCGAAGACACCCGCTGTGTGTAACTCGAGCCACGACGCGAAGTAATGCATCGGGAAGACCACATGCAAAACCCCGGGCTCACTGGCATCCGCCGCTCGACTGAGACCGTGGTATAAGTGTGCCAGGCCGGCGATCCCAACAGCTACCTTCACCCCGATGACCATCCGATGTGCTGGATAAAAGACAGAGGGTCGCATTCGATGAGAGTGCATCGGAATAGCGAACCAACTCAACCATAACCCGAGAAACCCCAAGAAAAAGGTCTCCTCATCCATCCCAGGGGCCGCTACTTCTGCAAGAGGCACGGTTGGAAAGTTAGGAAGAAAAAAATCCTTTTGACTTATTTCGCTCGCCGGCAGGTTATCCAAACCTAAACCGAAAGGATCCTCAAGGGTGGCAGACTTGGCAGTAGCCGCAGAGAGGGCGTTGGGATGAAGGAACCGAGCAATGAAATCCTCAAAGTTAACTCCTCGACTCCCATGTTCAACAAAGAGAGACTCATATATGTTCAACACGTTAATTAAGCTTGGGAACTGGTGTTGAACAGCAGTATCCGGAGTGACCCCCCTTACCATTGGCCTAGCTCCGAAAACGTACACGTCTGTTGGGAGCAGCTCCTCATAATGTTCCCCCATCACCGGTAAGCCGGATACCTCCGCAAATTCCTCCAGAGAAATTGACACTTCCCGATCCATGGCAAGGAAAGTGTGGGTGGGAATATTCCATTGCTCCAAGAAGGCCTTGAGCCACCAGGTGGGGAGCGTAGGATATTGGAAGAGAGAGACGTAGACTGCCATGTACAATCCTAGTCTTATCAACTGCGACTTCTTCGTCGACAGGATATACCGGGCCCACGGCAGATAGCCAATCGGGTGGCGGGGAATCAGACCAAGATTATACGATTGCCCCCAAGGCCGCGCTTCACCTTGACAGATACGACGTCCTAGGATGTCCAAAACCATAGGACGCTGAACCGGTATCGCATCTATAGCGGGATGTAGAAAGCCTTTTGATGTCCAGTCTGCCAGCTCCACGGCATACTGCACCGAGGGGGGGTAGCATAATGAATCGCCGTTATGGGTTCCGACGGCACCGCGCATGTAAAGCTCCGTCGGCCCATAATGATCTGATTGTACCACGACCCCCAAAGGTGGAGACTCTTATGCTCAGGGTCGTATGCCTTGATCATAGTCAGGACCTCACGGTCCAAAGGCGCCTCTGGGAATCCTTCCTCCGAGCGGACAAACGGGAATGAAGTATCTTCAGACATGATCGCTGCAAAAAGAGCAATGTAGCCGTCAGTGTTGTAATCCCAACGTTTCACATAAAAAAAAAAGAAAAGAAAATGCATTAATTAAATTAAAATCAAAATTAATTAATTACACCGCACCCCAGTGCAGTGAGTAGGGGACCAAAGAGGGACCCACAAAATCTAAATGACAATACGTCAATTAAGGAGACAAACTCATCATTGGATGAGATTGTCTAGTTGGCCCTTAGGGGGAACATTCCATAATAAAAAGGGGGGAAAGAATCCCTAGAGACAAGGAGAGAATCTCCTCTTTCAGAGCAAAGCTCTGTCACAGAGTGACACTTGTCAATATCTGGTCTCAAAAGAATTAAAATTCCTTAAGAAAGAGCTTAGCTCTATAATATTCCATCAAAAAGAAAGTCTTTGAAAAGAAATTTAAAATTAAAATTTCTGAAATAAAAAAAAAGAAGATCCATGAAAGCTTATAGAAAAATTCTTCATTTGTTTCAGATCTAAAAGATCTACATTCGATTCAAAGAGCAAAGCTCTGTTCATGGGTTAGAACCCATGAATAAGATCTCTGTAGATCTATGAATTTGTGAGAGCAAAGCTCTGTTAATGAAACCCTAAAGGGAATTTCTTCAGATCAAAAGATCCATGAGAGCAGAGCTCTATTGGTTAAAATTAATTTAAATTAACTTAACTTAATTCTAAAATTAATTATTACCTAAAGTTTTCTAAACTTTGGGGAATAAGAGCAAAGCTCTAGAGTTCTGAAAACAAGAGCAAAGCTCTGAAATTCTTAAGCAAAGAGCAGAGCTCTGAAAATCTAAATCCAAGAGAAATGGTGAGATTTTCTAAGGGTTAAAAGGCCCTATTTATAAGGCGCTTGCGCCTCTTGGAATTCCCCCTCAATCCAACGGTCAGGAGGGGTTGCCACCGTTTCACTCACGTGTGCGCCACGTGAGCGCAACGGCGGGGGGGCATTTGTTTCGCCCAATCAGAGCAAAGCTCTGTTTGAATTCAAAATTTAAATTTTTGAAGCAACGCTTCAGATCCTTTGCGCTGTGCGCTCTGCGCCACGTGTCCAGCGCAGATACATTAGCGCAGCGCACCCACTCAGAGCAAAGCTCTGTTTAAAGGAAGCAACGCTTCAGATCCTTTGCGCTGCGCGCTCTGCGCCACGTGTCCAGCGCAGATACATTAGCGCAGCGCACCCACTCAGAGCAAAGCTCTGTTTAAAGGAAGCAACGCTTCAGATCCTTTGCGCTGCGCGCTCTGCGCCACGTGTCCAGCGCAGATACATTAGCGCAGCGCACCCACTCAGAGCAAAGCTCTGTTTAAAGGAAGCAACGCTTCAGATCCTTTGCGCTAGCGCTCTGCGCCACGTGTCCAGCGCAGATACATTAGCGCAGCGCGCCCAATTAGAGCAAAGCTCTGTTAAAGAAAGCGCCGCGCTGCGCTCTGCGCTGTGCGACACGTGGCAACACAGTTGCGCTGCGCAACACGTGTCAGCGCAGATGCGCTAACGCAGAAAAAGGGGCTAAGTGCCAAAGGCAATTTAGCCATGCAAAATTACATGCACTTGATAACAACAAATTAAAATACGATGCACAAGCACAACAAAGAGTTCAAATAAAGGAACACTTAACAGATAATAGAATACTTAATCAAAACATTTATTTATTATTAAATTTAAAAAAGATCACCGAATACGGGATCAGAAAGACAAGGGTTCACAAAAACAAAAAGAAAATTATTCAGCTCCCTCTCCGCCTTCTCCATCGCGTCGAAGCGGCGATCTTCCCGAGGAGTAGCCATCCAACGGTCGACGCCGCATTCCTGGGAGAGAGTGGAGATAACGACTCGACGAGCCCGTATCTGGCTCAGCAAGTGGAAAGAGCAGTCCCTCAAAGGTTTGGTGATCAAGTGCGCTTAGAGAAAGCACTCAATCTTATCTTCGGCGGCATCCAGCATTGCTGAGGACATCTCTGCTGGAGGAGGGGGAATGTCGGCAAGCGCCGAGGCAAGGATCATCTGAAGCCAAATGGAATTCGGAGGGAGAGGAGACCCCACACGAGTCAAAAGCTCGTGCATTGAAGCGTCGCATTGCTCGTCCGAGAGAGAAGGGTCCACCAGACGTGCAGCAAAACGAGAAACGATGTCCCGGATCGGCACCTCCCATGGTTGTCGGCAGGCATGAGGGCGGTTGCAAGCCATGATCGAAGAAGTTCTCTGAAAATGAGAGAAGAAAAGGCTCAGCCTTGAGTTATATATATAGACCCAAGCACAGAAAATTCTGTGCACGATGAAATCGTTGCCAAGGCCCGGGAAATCAGAATTTTGGGAATACAAGTTTGACTTGAAAAGAGGAGATGAAGCAGCGCTTCTGATTCTCAAAAAATTTAATAAATGAAGCAACGCTTCAGATCTTTTGCGCTGAGCGCAACGCGCCACGTGTCAGGCGCAGATGTATCAGCGCTGCGCCCAAGAAGACGCGCCCAATCAGAGCAGAGCTCTATTTGCCTGAAGCAACGCTTCAGTTGCGCTGCGCTCTGCGCTGCGCGACACGTGTCAGCGCAGATGCGCTTGCGCAGTTGCGCTGCGCTTTGCGCTGCGTGACACGCGTCACGCGCTGGGGCATCTGCGCCAAAATAAATTAAGATTTTTAAGAAATCTTTTCTGTTCTTGTTGAAACAAGAAGATTTTCTTCTGCAAAGCAGAAGCCCTTGGATCAAAGATCCAACGGTGGGGAAAATTCCCCAAATCACTCAGAGGATGATCTCTTTAACAAATTTAACTAATTTGTGAGCACTATAAAAAGGACCTTAAGCCTCAATTCAAAAGGAGGAACATTTTTTTTCTGGAGAACTCAAGAACTTTAAACAGAGAGAGAGCTCTGAAGATTTCAAAAAAAAAAAGAGGTAAAGAACCTTCATGGATTAGAAGAAATTCTTTCTAATAGACCATTAGTCTAAAAAAAAAAATATAAGATCAATGATCTTTATATAAAAAAGAAAACAGTGCTTTGCACTTCTTGTGAACCTTCGGTTCTTTAAAAACGATAAAAAAAAAAGAAGAAGAATAGTGCTTTGCACTTTTGTGAACCTCTGGTTCTTCGAATAAAGAAGAAATTTATTTTTCTTTGATCTGATCTAAATCAAGAACTTAAACAGTGCTTTGCACTTCCTTTCTGGAATCTAAAAAGATTCTTAGTGCTTTGCACTTCAAAGTTGCGCCGCTGCGCTCTTGAGAGAGCGCCACGTGTCGGCCATAAAACCACTTGTGCTAAGCGCCCTTGAGATAGAGCTTTGCTCTCTGGAATTGGCGCAACTCGCTGAGAGCACGCCACGTGTCAGCAGCGCAACAGCGCATTGCACTACGCTGGTGCGCTTGCGCTCATCAAAGCACGACACGTGTCTTCACCATATGGACTTGCGCTCATTACTTAGCGCAAACGCAGATGCATTAAAAAAGGGCCAAGCCCAATTAAAAGAAGGCCTAACAGGCTCAACAAAGCGCAAATGCATTATTTTAAGGGGCAGAGCCCAAACAAGAACAGATGCTTTGCATCATTTATAAATGGGCAGAGCCCAAACAAAAATATTCAGAATGCTATGCATTTTAAAAAAAAGGGGGCAAAGCCCAAACGAAGTAGATACTTCGCAAATGGGCAGGGCCTAAAATAAACTGATATCTTATGTCTTCTGTGGGTAGAGCCTAAATAAAAAAATGCCATGTTGAAATGGACTTAGCCCAATCGTGGCCATAAGTCCTTAAATTAAATTGACTGAGCAAAATGGCTCTCCTAAATCAATCTACATCCGGTTCGAGGGTACATCTCCGAACTCATTTGACATCCGTCGTTGTAATTCCTCAACGACGTCAAAGAGGTGACGGGTCCCAACGACCAGACATCGATATGGACTGCGGGGTCCTTAAACTCGTGGACCGAGATGTCCTTAAACTAATATTGGACCGAGATGTCCCTAAACTAATATTGGACCGAGACGTCCTTAAACTAATATCGGACCGAGACGTCCTTAAACTAATGATGGACCACTACGTCCCTAAACTGGCATCGGACCGAAATGTCCCTAAACTAATGATGGACCACCACGTCCCTAAACTGGCGATGGACCGAAATGTCCTTAAACTAATAATGGACCACTACGTCCCTAAACTGGCATCGGACCGAAACGTCCCTAAACTAATAATGGACCACTACGTCCTTAAATTGGTATCGGACCGAGACGTCCCTAAACTAATAATGGACCACTACGTCCCTAAACTGGAACAATAGAGCCAATTGCTCTTTTGCCGGATCTATACGATCCAGTTTAAGTTGATCTTAGCCCCAAACACGGCTAACGTATCCTTAAACACTTAAATGGACTATAAAACCCTCAATCAGCTTTGGTTCAAGGGTACATCTTTGAGCTCCTCTGACACCTATCGTTGTAATCCTTCAACGATGTTAGAGAGGTGATGAGTCCCGATGGCCATAAATTAAATGAATCACCACGTCAGGTTGATCTTAGTCCAAAACAGGACTAATGTATCCTTGACGAACGTTTAAGTTGATCTTAGCCGCAACGCGACTAATGTATCCTTAAACCAAAAAACACCAAACCCAAATCTAAGTAAATACGGATTTGGACTAATCCACGTCCTACGGGCGACGGCATTACTCAGTCTCCGTATACAATCCACGGGCAACCACAAACAAAACAAACACACACGACACGAAGTGAAACTCTGGAGAAGGAGAAAGTTGTTACCGCGATGCGGTAGCGTAATTAACTGCAGGGGCTTGCGCCTGCAGGGAAGAGCGTCCCCACAATCAAAAACCCCTCACCCTGAGGGGGAATCTGACGAAGTCTGGTACATCGGCCGCATCCGTCTAAACCTCCGACCCATGGTGCCATAAATCAACTTGGCATCTTCGGAGAGATAGATGGATAAAACCAAATAGCATCTGCCCCGAACCTCAGGCACGTGACGTCCTAACGTCGCAGGCCGCCGTTCGGAGGGGAACAATCCTAAAGTCACTTAGGCGTAGTACCGTATCGCACGTATGCCGCGGACATACACACGCTACGTTACCCTACTTAAGTCACTTACTCCATCTACCAAGGGTCATCCTACACTCAAAAAGATAAAACCTATCGCTTTGATACCAACTTTGTCACGACCCGCAGGGTACAGAACGTGACTGGCACTTAAGTTTACGAAATGTCTCAAGACGTCCGTAAAATAAGTAAGCCAAAGCCCAGAAACCAAAACCAAATAAGGAAAAGAGTGAAGGAAAACCAAACAATTGAAAGCGAGTTTATCAAATAAGTCATATCAAACCTTTTTAAAAACAATATCAATTTTTCCGAAAATTTCGGCAGAGTCTCCTTTGTAAATACTGGCCCCCAAGATGGGTACAACAAGAATATATATAAATACAACAAATAAGACATCCCCAAGCGGGAGCTAGCTCTTCGCCACAAGGCGGTCATAAATCCCATGCAATATAAAACAACAACATGCAAAATAATCATAAAGAAGCATAAGAAAAACCGCATGTCGACTCAAGTGAGCTCGACCCCAAAATACAGCATAAAAAGTTCACAAATCTCACAGTCTCATCTCTAGGTCAATATACAACAATACTGGTAGATACAGTAGATAGAGTACTCTAGATACAAAGAATATACAAGATGGTACAAAAATAATAATACAACCCACCTACGAGCAAAAACCTCGAGTCCTGGCAAGAGAGGCAAAAGAAGCGGTGCGTCCGCAGCTACTGTGCTGACGGAGCGGACCTGCAAAAGACTGTGGCACAACGGGGGTGAGTTGCCAACTCGTGAGTAATAAATAACATCTATAGAGGCTATCGCAAGTATGCACACAAGCATCATAGCATCTATAATACAGGTGTGGCAGGGCATAATAGCAGGTATGTATGCAATATGAATATACTAGCAGGTATGAATGCAATGTGAATCAACTCGTGATCTGAATGTGTAAGTATAAGAAATCATATTTTTACTTTAGGAATCTCTTTTGAAATACCAGCACAATACCAATAGAATCAACAAGAACCTGTGTCCAGCAACGACACCTCAAAACTATCATAAATCTCATATATCCATGTCATAGTATATCTGGCCTCAGCCATCCGGCTGACCCATCTCAATATCAATATCTCATCATCTTGAGGCCACGGTCGGTATCCTCTGGATATCCGCCGTGCCAAACAGTCACCGGTAGGTAATCCGTCCCCTGCCAGGCTCATCGTCAGCAACACGAGCTTCTTGCCCCGGGGTACCTTACCGGGCCCACCATGTACCCGAGACGGTTCATCCAACTCCTCGAAACGGGTCTCGAAAACCACAGCAAACTCATGGTGGACGACACTTACATCACTAGAAAACCCCAATTTACATATTTTTAAAAAGTAATAAGTTTAGGAATTTTTGCGGCTTTCCCCCGAAATCCAGAAATATCATAAAATCTCTAGAAATCCTCATAAGTGCATATGTCAATGATAATGAATGCATATGGTATCAATAATCAAGTTGAGATGTATGATTAATAGACTAGGCATAAACAAATAATATGATGAGGTACAAGCACATGAATAGCAATCCTACGATTTCATTTTAAGGAATTAAAGGCAATAGCACAGGTTTAAGCATCAATTATAGTAAAAGGTTTCAAATTGTAGGTTATCTAGTATGGTGGCATGGCAATTACCAGGGCGTGTGTGTAAGCATGAATAGTGCTCGTGCTGCATATAAAAACCCTGGCAATGGTGCAGGTGTCCTATAAAATGGGTTCGCATATGTAGGTCAAATAAGGTATGGATGTAGTTACTAATATCACTAAAATCTTAACTACTTAAACTATCGGGAGACTTGCGCCATCCAAACGATAGTCCGCCGTAGATGTTAAATCTACTCACCGGAATCCCTCGTTAGCTACGTCCAATCGCCGCTTTCCCTTTTCGTGCCGCGTCTGACGTCTCCGCGACCGAACCTGGAATTTACATCAATACAAAACATAAGGTTACATACAAGAACGACGCAAATCCCAACGAAAATACCAACGTTCACAAGCTAGGTACAACGTGCACAAGGTGCGCGGAACACACGCGAAAATCGCAAAAACTAACTAAAATCGTCGATTTGGTCGCCCGGCAAAGCTAAAACACGATCACTCAAAAAAACCGCACTCACACATCTTAAATGTCATAGGATATGCCAAAAATATCATCAAGATATCGCAAATACATCACCACAATAATTTTAATAAAACTAGCAAGCATAAACATTCCAAAAATCGGTGAAACAACGCCGATTTGCGACAAAAAGGACTACAACCTAGCATAACATCCAACCGCATAACTAGTTAACCACAATCACTTTGATTAAAACACCCTACAAAGCTTCAAATCCTATGTTTCCATAAACAACCCTTTCTTGATTTTTCAAACTTAGCAAAAACCAACCCAATCATACATGATACACTAGATTAACTCTAATTTAAAGTCCAAAAGGCAAGTTAACCACTTAGATTAGGCTAACAAAATAGGTTAATTAACCTACTAATGATTTCTAAAACCCTAGTTTAATTTCAAACCATGAACTAGAAAAAAAACTAGATTAGGATTTAGCTATAATTTTAACACTAACACAACATTCAAGTTCTAATTAGCACACTTTAACTACAAATTAGCTAAGGATTGAAATTATACCTCAACTAGAGATCTAGCAAGAACAAAATGCCTCCAAAGATGACTTCATAGCACCATGACCCAAGCAAGAAAAGCTAAGGAGAATGGGATGAAGGATGGGGGTTAATTTGGAATTTTGGAGCAATTATGATGAAATTTTGAAGGAAATGAAAAGAAAAAAAATGAAGGGGGAGGACTGCTGCATTCGGCCAGAGAAGGGAGGGAGATTGGTGTGGGTGGTGATGGAAAAGTCAAGGTCAAACCATACCAATCAACTAAAGACCCATACCCACTTTAAAAAATCAAAACCCTTTTCAAAACACCTCATTTCAACATCTAATTAAAAGAAAAAAGGGGCAAGGAAAATTTCCTTGAGCTGCTGATGGTGGGCCGGCCTAGGGGTGAGGAAAGAGTGAATGGGGTTTTACAAAAAAAATTCTATGCAAAAAGACCCCCTACAAGTCCAAAATTGCAAGTTTTAGCATAAATTCAATAAATTTCGTTTTCCATAATAAAAATTAGTTAAAACTTGAAATAAAATACTAAAAATTTATATTACAACTAGATTTTAATTAACATGATTTTAAAGATTAAAATTAGCCCAAAAAAATTTGTATTTATCGCTAATTTAATGTATTTTCTTACCGGCTTAAAATAATATTAAAAAATTGAAAAACAGGGAAATTTTTTAAATGACCACAAATTAATAAGTAACTCATTAGCTACTAAAAACTAGCAATTACCTATCCAAATTAGGTATAATTAGTCCTGAACTGCAAAATAACAAAAAAGACGGTTTACGGAAAAATACCGAATTTTCACCGATTTTCAGGAAAACACCAAAACGACTTTTCAAGGCGTTACAGTTGACGTACAACCTACCTTAGAGACCGTAATGTCGTCTACATTGCAGAGGTGACCCAGCTGTTGCTGAGATTGATGAGATGTCGGTTCCAGAGCTTATGAGCTGAGATCGCTGGAGCTTCCAGGCAGAGATGCGATAGATGATAGCTAGTCTATCTTGAGTTGAGAGACGAAGGTGATTCGTCAAATTTGATGCGCCGACGCAGGCCCAGTTGGGTTAAAGATTTCTAATGTGGAGAATCTTATTCAGATCTAGAATAGATCGACCCAGAGAGGACGTTGTTCGTCGGATGATCCAATAGATGATCAGTAAGTGGACCAGTTTTAAATAGAGGACCTCACCCAGATGCGTTGTGAGTTGATCGAGAACGAACAAGTATTGAGTCTTCCTCTGATGGTTGGGACGAGTTTCCGAGGACGTGTTCGGCTAGAGATCTTCTACAGAGTGATGATGATACCGAGTTCGTGATTTCGAGTCCGTATGAGAGATTCCGGATTGACTGTAGCCGAGAACAATTGCAGTACCCAGATAGCATGATGTGACGTCAAAACGGACGATAATAAAGACGAGTGGAACAAGAGGTTCATGCGAGATGCTGACGAGCTGTTGTTACTCTCCCTTGAGATTAGAGATCTGATACGTATACAAAGGCCTTAGGTTACGGCCAGTTCCCAAGGAAATGCTGTGCTGAGAACGCAGATGTCCAAAAAGAAAAAAAAGATTATGCAAGAATACCAGCCTCCGTATAGTTCGGCATAGGCGAGATTTGAAGAGACCTTGAGCAGGTTCCTTCCAGGACACTACTGCAATAAGATTTGCACCGAGGATCAGATGTGTAACGTGTATTCAGAGGACCAGAGGCCGACGCCAGTGACGTGCTGCTTTATGAGTGATCATATTAATATGCCGAAAGTTGACAAGAGGAGTGTCAGAGCGGAATCGTTTCCGTTAGTACACCTGACCGGGCCGATGAGCCAACGGATTGCGAGATTGGTAATTCATAGAAAAATGAGGACCCGAAGACAGAGGATGCCAGACCGTGAGCAGGAGACAAGAAGATGTTCTTGCTCCGCCAATTTGGGACCACCGACACATTTTTCGACATTGAAGGAGATGTACCTCAATGTTATTTGTTGTGATTTACGTTTGTGATCTGAGTATAACGCTTATATCACTTGGATTTGAGTTTTGAAGATTGAGTTTCATGATATTGTTTTCGTGCACTATGGCTGCACCTGCTGGGTATTTACATTTTTGTGCATAGTTATTGCACTTGATATATATTTTAAACATCGTTGTGTTTGTTTATGATTTGTGCGTACTTCTTTCACTTGAGATCGGTTTTGTGCCATGCCTACACATCTTTATGATTTCCTGGATTTCATACAGTTGATTTGATTTTGTGTGTGTGGTATGCACTCGATTTGATTTTTGCACTCGGTATAGCTTACATGTGCTTGCAGTGCATTGATATGTGTTTTGTGCACGCAGTTACACACGTTTTTGATTTTATACACCTTGGTACACTCGGTGTTGTTTTTATACGCATTTAAGTTATTAATGCGTTTCCGTGCACTTGTTGCACCCGATTTGTATTTTGTGCAATTGTTGCACTAGGTTTTTGCGCCGTGCATTTGTTGCATTGTTTGTATTTCGTGCACAGAATACACTGTATTTGTATTTCGTGCACTGGAAGTACTGTATTTGTATTTTATGCACTTGATGCACCAGATTCGTATTTCGTGCATTTGTTGCATTAGATTTGCATTTCATGCGTTTGTTGCACCAGGTGGGTATTTCGTGCATTGGTTGCACTAAATTTAAACTCCGTACATTGGTTGCACCCGGTTTATGTTTTTGAGCATTCGTTTTTCCAGATTTGTATTTTCATGCGCGTTTGTACTTGATGTTGTTTTCGTGCAAGCTACTACACTAGAAGCTTTTTATGGACCTGACGCGCTTGGGTTGGATTTTTGCGCACACTAGGCATTTGATATTGGATTTTGTGCACATCGGATGCACTTGAGGAATATTTTACTCGTGCATGTTGGATGCACTTGACTTAGATTTTATTCGTGCATATAGGATGCACTTGATTTCGATTTCATTCATGCATGAGGGATGCACTTGATTTGGATTTCGCGCATGTTGGGCGCATGATATGAGATGTGATTTTTTGCACACCGGATGCACTGGATTAGGATTTTCCTTCAAGCATGTTAGTTTCACTGGGTTGAGATTTTCGTGCACTCTAGATGCACTTGATGTTGTTGTCGTACACACCCGTTGCACTGGACAGATACATTCGTGCACACCCGTTGCACTTAGTTTTGCTTTTGTGAATATTGTGTCACTTGTATTTGAATTTGATTTCCCTGCGCACCAGACGCACATGATGTTGGATACGCCTTTTGAGGCTGATTTTTCTTTTGAGCACCTTGTTTTCATGATGGGCACTATATTATGTAGTAGTCGAACAGGACTGATCTGAGGACAGTACCTGAGTTCTTTGCATGCATTAAAAGTTTAACAAGAGGTTTTCAAAAAGGAGCTATAGTCTCGCTATTTCCTACGTGTCCGTGAGCGACACGAACGTTTATAAAGGAAAACCTTTCGGGATATTTCAAAACAGCGGAACGTATATTTGACCAAAACATATATGAACGTATTTTTATTACTCTAAAAATGAGCGTCCGTCACTTGTGCCGTGAGTTACACATCACACGGCGATTCAGAAAATATTTTGCATGTGTTTTAGTCAGTTTTAGAAGGTTTTCATGGATGCGTACTATATATGTATAATAGTATTTAACTAGTTTATATTTGATTTTAGTAGTGGATTTCGAGATCTGCATCTCCATTGTAACTCCGATGATATGCGTGCAAGTCCGATGATTTGCGTGACGCTTGACGGAGTTCGATTTTGAGTTTCATACTCGTTTGCAGACGCACACGATGCGCTGTGGTATTTCTGTATCTTCCGTGATTTCGGAGCCCCGTCGATTTGAGTTGATTATTGAAATGTTTTAGTATTTGGGGGTTTAAATTTAAATTCGGGGACCGAATTTATTTAAGGGGGGAAGATTGTAACATTTCATGAAATATAAAATATTATTTTTGGAATTTAATATTAAAATAATATATTTCGCCAAAATTCGTCGATTTGCGAAATCGGGGTTTTCGAAAAAGGGGTATAAATATATACCAATAATTGTGAAATAATTGGAGATTAAAATGATTTATTGATTTAAAAATATATTTATTTGATTTGGCATTTTTATAATTAATTATATGCAGTTTAACTAAAAACCCGATTAGTGCACTGCTAATTGCGATTAAGCCAAATCCGTGTTTCTATAGTTTTCCATGGTTAGTGCATCATGACATGTTACATGTTGACTCATTTGTGTGGTTTATGGGATTTATGTGTGTTGTTGTGAGAAAAAGAGAAAATGTTAAAAAGAGAATGATTGGAGAGAAAGAGAGAGTGAAGCATGGACTTGAGAAGGGTGAGAATAAGAGAGAGTGAGGGTGAGATAGAGAGAGAGGGCGGCCATATTCATTTCCCCTCCCTGTTATTTACTTCATCTTCTTCCTCAACTCATGTCCCTCCACCTCCATCTCTAAATATCATCTCCAAATCTTCAGCAAAATCCTACACCCTTTTCATTAAAAATGATCCCCACCTCCTCCTCAACACATTGGACCAAGAAAAGTTAGATTTTAGAAACTTTGGACAAGCTTGGGTTTTTCTTGAGTTTCCCAAGTGAGGTATATCTCTTTTCATTTAGATTAGTTTTGAGTTCCTAGCATTTTAGTTTTGTTTAGAATTTGTTTAATGGTGGATTTATGAACTTGGAAATTCCTAGAGAGGGTTTGGGTTATCGTGTAGACTTGTGTTATGTGGTGGCTATTAACAAGACTTTAGTGTTGATTTTTACTGACCTAGAATAGAGAATACGGATTTAGAATATTACCCGGGTCGGTTTTGTGAGAGATTGTTGGCCTACAGGGAATCTGGAGCAACCCGGGGAGTTCCTGAGAAAAACAAAGAATACCATTGACCTAGGCTGAACACCAGGAGACCACCCTGACGAAACGAACCCCAATGGAGCAGTCTGGGCCGAGGTGGCCAGATTTTGGGGCTATGTGGCCGGCCACTTTGAGGGGGTTTGGGTCTAGGTAGGTTCAGTAGTACACATACTACATATACAACACCTTATACTTGCTAGTTTTGTTCCAATTGACCTGAACCACAATCTGGGAGCACATTGGGGTGTTTTTGGCTATTTTTTCCGTATTCTATAATTCCTAGTTTTTGAAGGGTTACCCAAGACGGCAGCAAGGTTCCGGGAGGCATCGTCCATGCCAAATTAAAATTTTGCCGTTTTAGCTAACCCTAAACTAGATCGTTAACTTGAAATATCCGGAAAGTAATATGCAAACTCTTTGCAACAAGTAGTGAGCAAGGAATACAACCTTTGTAGACCGGTCCTTCACTTCAAATAGCTCCGTGCAGTAGTCCCCTTCGCTGCGATCGCAAACTCCGGACTCTAGAGAGGCTCCGTTGAAGAAACGAACGTGCTTGCTTCGATGACTTCGAGGCCGAAGATGATCTACATCAGGGAGACACTAACTCAAGCTATTCCTTCAATAGGTCATGAACTTTGTGTAGAGAACACCCTATACTACATGGCAAGTAGTAGAGGATGATAAAATAAGAAGTGGGCTCACTTTAGAATTGATTTTCTCACACTTTTTCTCATACCTCCATTGAAGCTAGCAAGCTTTTTGAGAGGAGGAAGAAGAAGAAGCTAGAACTCTTGTGAATAATTCATCCAAATAAATTATATCACCCATGGTTGAGTTAAGCCCTCATGCTTAACTCATGTAGAGAATAAACTCATGGCTATGGTTAAGGGTTGGGTCAAGAAAAAATATCCTAAGGAATGACAAAAGAGTTGACCTTTACAAAGTTCTACAAGCTTGGAAACTTTGACCAAGTCTTTTGCTCTTTTGTAATAACTTAGGAAATAATCAAAACCCTATTTTAACCCTAGCATGGTATAAGTCTCATACACCCATCTTTCATGTATCATCAACCATGACACAATGCATGTACACAAACATACATATCACATATGTACAGTGTGCACACAAAGTGAGAAAACAAATCTTAAGTGAGATAATACTAGTTAATTTAATGTAATATATCAAATATATAATTATACATTAAATTATTAAATCAACTCTTGATTTAATAATCCGGCTATAACCGACTAATATCAAAAGTAACAACTTATCGAATCAAAACTTGATCCGATAACCCGGCTATATCTCATATAATCGACCGATGTCACAAATCGCGAGAATAGAATACGTTATCTCATATCGTATCAATATCGGTCCCGCACATATCATATATGTGCTCTTATTCCGTTTCGCTTGAGCTAGAAAACCCCTGTGTACGACTCTAAAGACTCGTCAATACGCCGGCAGTAGGTGATGATCATATCAAACACCCACAAGCCGCAAGCGGTCTGCTAAACGTAACGGCCACCCTGGTATTGAGCGATCAGAAGATCAAAAAGCAAGCCCGCTCACACTCCTGTGAATCCAGTCAGTAACACTACTGTACAGTCCGTTCTCTTCGTCTGATATGTCGCATATCTCGTCTAGGCGTGGTAAACGTCAGACCCCAGTAACTCGATAAGTCGTGTCGATATGAGGCTCATAATGGGTCGAGAAACTATGGATAACACTTACCAGTATATCTCTGAAGCTGCCTTGGCCAAGGACTTCCTGTTATAGCCAATCGAGCACTGCGCAATATCAACTCCCTATACCGGGAGAGACGAAACCCCTCCTATCGCTCATTGCCTTCATGTGACTCGGGACTGTACCCAAAAGCCACCGTTTTGTACGCCCTCTTGGATGTGGTATGATGGAAATCAAAGCACAGTGGGAATCACACAAGACCCAATGACGATCTCGGGTCTACAGACTAACCTGTACCAGTGTCACCAGAGAACTGCCATCTGATGATAGGTATAATACCATCTGAGAGTTCACGGCGAGACCGTCCAGTGTACCCAGTCTCAACTGAGCACCCGTATACTGTCTCTGATGTCAAACACAAATAGATATGGGATCATCCATCGCCCATCTACATGGGTCGAGAAGCTATACGCTAGTCTACTCTGGTATATCGATGCCCTGTCTCGATACACCTAAGACTAGGAACATTTGAAGGATGTACTTAGCGTCTCCACTGTCCCTACTAGTATGATCTGCATCATAGTCCTGGTAGTCAAGTACTCATCCTAAAGGTTTTATCAACATGTAACATAGAGACAATCAGTGTACACGTTAAGATAAAGAGCAACCTGATAGCATACTATCATCTCGAGCAAGAAATTCCTCCATATATATGTCCAAGTATCCACTACAATATACATCATATGTACAGTAATAGCCTCTAGGGCATACATATCACTAAAAGTTTTAGTATTTGATATTTTATTTGGTTGTTGGGCATTTGTACATCAACAACAAGGGTTGTTTGGTTGTTTTTGCATGTGTAGGCTATAATTTCTAACTTATGCGCGCACCGTGTGCCGTATCGGATTTCGGAACTTGATGTTTGATAGCATTTGCGAATGTGTTGACTTGTAGGTGTTAGTGTATATGCCGTAGGGGCCATTATTGTATCATACTAGCTTGTATATTACTTAATGGAAACTTGGTATATTCACAGTTATATTAACAGTCTTGCTAAACATAGTAGTATGCTACTTGGTTTATTTCTATCTTAATATGTGTATATGTTAGCATATCGATAATACATATTGATAGAGCCCTTAGGATCTTTCTTGACTACCAGCGTTGTGATGGCAGTCACACTAGTGGGGGCTGGGTAGTCTTCAAGCACATCCTTTTTCTGGTCCCTGGTCATAGGATTATCGAGACAGGGCATCAATACTCCGGAGTAGACTAGTGTGTACGCTTTTCATCCCAGCATGGGAAATGATCTGTCCCACAGCCAATAGTACATTGTACAGGAGATAGTATACAGGTGCTCGTTGGGTTACGGGTACACCGGAAAGGACTCGCAGGGAATTGTTGGTTGGTATTATACCCGTCGTCAGTTAACAGTTCCCAGGTGACATGAGTACAGCATAGTCCGCAGACTTGACACTGCTGCTTCGTCTCGAGTGTGTTCCCACTGTTTTTAGATTGCTACCCTACTACGGCTCAAAGGAGTCGTGCAAACAGGTAGCAGTTGGGTGCAGTCCAGAAGCACTTGGAGGCAGTGGCGGTTAGATAGGATTCGTCTCTCCCGGTATAGGGAGTTGATATCACGCTGTGTCTGGAGAGCCATTACGCAAAGTCCCTGGCCAGGGCAAGCGAGATTTACTGCTAGGATTTTCAGTAACTTCTCAAGGTGTAATGGGCTTTACTCCGAAATGACTTATACCGCTTTTAGGGGACTGACGGTTGCCGCCCCCTAGGCCCGTTATACGATAGTCTTAGACGAACAGACCAGACTGTACGAATATTGTCGCATCAGGCTCAGTAGGAGTTCGGATGGGTTTCCTCATCGGCCTTCTTATCGACATCTACCTGGGGACCGTTACGTATAGCTAGTACCGCTTGCGGCCTATGGTTAAACCCACTGCCAGCGTAAGTGTCAAGTCTTTAGAGTCCCATACTGAGAGTTTCCCTGCTTCAGGCGAAACGATAAAGAGGTCGTATGGTTTTACGATAGGGTTCGGACACATACGTGTTTTTACGCACGTACGATGTTCGGACAGTTTATACTAGCAGGCTTTGGTTTAAGCCAGATTCTAGTATTGGATTATTGGATTTATACAGTCTCAGTATTTCCGTGTTTTCACGGATGGGAGGGGCATTCTCGTAATTAGTCTAGAAGATCTAGAAGATTGATGAGTTGGAGGCTTATGTGTAATTTGCATTAAATGGATTAGTGACTTATGGTGTGATTCATCAAATGAGTTAATGAAGCATTTATTGCTTAATGACTCATGAGATGATTCACCCAAAGAGAGTTAATGAAGCATGGTTGATATTATTATTATGTTATTCATTTTAATAATTATCATGCTTCTTATATATTCTAAAATGAGTTATAATTCATTATCATTCTCACTCTCACCTTCTCTCTCCTTAAGCTCTCTCTCTTCAAAGAACTAACCCTAACCTCTCATGTGTTGAGATCCAAGGGTTACCAAGACTAATAGATCCCTAATCATATTCTATATCCTCTAGGTTACTTTGATTAGCACTCATAGCAACCTAGTAATCTCAAGTGAGAGGTTAAGCTTGGAGAAGTAGCTCTCGGGTGGATCTTCTATCACAGTGAGGAGGCCTACGAGGAGGTGGTCTACGAGAACAAAAAGGACTTGATTCATTAGGTATAATCATCTTTCATAGTAGCTAAACACTTCTATGTTATTGTTAGTTAGGGTTTGGCAAAGATCCGTAAAGTTATTCGATATTAGTTTAAACAAAATGATTGTTTTACCTATTTCGCCTCCCCACATCTTGTGGGGTGTCTAACGTCGACTTACAGTGGTATCAGAGCCTCACTAAACTATAACTAATTTGTTAGCAAAGTCGTTAGAAATTCGATCGCAAAACGAACCCGAAAAAACTTCATTTTAACCAAGTTTCTGCCGATTTTAAAACGGGGTCTACAAATTTTTTAGGGACCCTTAAAAATACAAGCAGGGAATTATAAGATTACTGGAGAAATTTGGGATCGTAACTCGGCCAAACCGCCGCGGAACCGCTGCCGATCCAAACCGATCCGCCATGAATCCGCGGCCGAGTTGAAGCCGAGTCAGGCCAAATTTGCCCAGTAACTCTTCTGTGTTGATATTGTATTTTCTGGAATGTTTTGTTTCTGCTCAGGTTTCAGGTGCACAGAGAATCATTTAGTGTAGAATCATTTGTGTTTGCTTGATCGAAATTCTAATATGTTTGGCTAACTTGATTATATCTGTGATGTGTTTAATGTGTTTGTAAACCTCCCCTAACTGCTAGTTGTCGGTTAGTAGGGGGTTGCACATTTCTGTAATGGTTTTTACTGGTTTGTGTTTGTGGACTTGTTGGATTGTCGTGAATGGATTTCCGGGGATGTGAGACAAGTGTTTCTTTCATTCAAATGTAATTTGTAAATTGTTGTAATATTCTTTTGCGGGGCACATCCGGGTTGAGGTTCTAGCCACTGTTGTATTATTTCATTTACTGTTTTCTGCTCCTATGATAGACCCAAGATGGGTGCACAAACTACTGGGTACTTTGAAGTGTTTAGTGGCCTACTCACGTTGTTGAGGGAGACCGCTTCACTTCGGGTACTTGGCGGGTAGTTTGCCATACCCGTAGGGGTCTAGGGTGGGGTTTTGGCTATCCATCGTGACTGTGTAATCCGTCTTTCTTTGCAGGCTCAAAAGGAATGCGGATTCGTCGAAAATCCAATATGTTCATCTGTGATCTGGAATGCCTATTATTGCATTTGACGAATGTACAATATCTATATATGATAGCTATTAGATGCCACTTATGTTTTGCACCCGCGCTAGCCCAGCCCCTGCTCTGTCGTTAGTTAAGTAACCTAACGGGTGAATGACTGGGCCCAGTGGCGAATGCTGATGGCATAAGAGGACGTTGTATTTTCGTTGTTTTCTACAATGATAGGTTAATTGATGGGACGCATTATATTAATGGAATGAAAATAAACCAAAGTTTAATCGTTGGAACAGTTTAAAAGAAATCACTCGGTTATTTTAAAACAGAAGATATTTTTTAAATTGCGGAGCTTAAACCACTCCTTTTAAAAGCTATCAGGTTCCTTCGATCATATCAAGTTCACTACGTTCACGGTTTCGCCAAAACCATTCGTTGCCCTCCGTCATTTCATTTGGGCATTCAGTAGTATTCAAGCTATGTATTTTGACCAACGCCAAGGCATAGTGTTTGGTAGCTGATGGGTATTCATTTGTTGCATGGATAGATGAGTTGGTTTGGGACAGTCATATTATCATTTGGCTAACGTCAGGGGTATGAACGGATGGGTTCAAATTAACAAGATAATGATGGGTAGAACTTGACATGTGACTTATGACATTTTGACCAACGCCAAGGTCATAAGAGCATAGGGCAGAAATTTTTATCGGGAATTTCTAAAGAAACTAAAATTTGCTAAGAGTAGCATACCATTTGGAGTGTGATAATTTTGGTAGGATTCCTTCAGCTTTATCATACGATGATATTTGGATCCCGATCCTACTGTGAGTATCCGCTTCTCCTCAGGAGATTCGTCACTTAACAATCAATGCTATAAACCAAATAGGTGTCGAGAAAGGTGTCAGCGGGGCTACGCCCCCAGAGAAAAGATGTTATTTAATTAAGGAACTTCGCGAAAGCGTCGTAAAACCTCCTCAAAGTACCGACACCGGCTTGGATGAATGGTTAAGCAAGTATTGTATGGTGAGAATAGTCCTGACTAGTTCTTCCTTTTTGGTTTGAGGAGGGATTCGAGAAACAGTGGGAGCCATCCTGTTTAGATAAACTAAAAACCACTCTAAACTTGCAAGAGTATCATACTAAAGTGTTCCCTCTCTCTCTCATTGCAACGACCCAGAATATGATAGGCCTTAAGTTACTATTAGATAAAAATATTTTGACAGGGCCAAACTATAACTATTGGTTCCGGAATGTTAAGATGGCTTTGACTTATGAAAAATTTGGGTATGTCCTTACTGCTAAGGCACCTGCAGTCCCTAGTCCAGAATCCAGTATTGCGGATAAGGAAATCCACAAGACCTGGGAGTTAGATTGCGCGATGGCCAAATGCATCATGCTTGCCTCTATGAATAATGAACATCAGAGGAGGTACGAGGATATGGATCTTGAATCCATATTTCTCCACACAAAAGATCTGTATGGAGAGCAATCTCGTATAGCTAGATACGAGATCTCGAAGAACTTGTTTCAGTCGAGGCCGGCCGTCAGATCATCTGTAGGAGAACATGTCCTATAGATGATTGGCGATATAAAAGAGCTCGCGGACCTCGGGACGACTTTAGAGAATGGGCTCTATACAGACTTGGTTCTTCAGTCCCTTTCTTCCACCTACGCACAGTTTATTCTGAATTTCAACATTCAAGGAAAAGATGTTGTACTTCTAGAACTCCTTAACATGTTGAAGAGTGCAGAGGGCACCTTGCAGAAAGCAAGGGAAACACACACTATGTTTGTTTGCGGTTCTTCCTCTTCCGGGTCCAAGGCAAGGGCCAAAGGAAGGAAGAAGAAGGCCGCTACCAAACCAAGAGGAGGTGTTGGTAAGGTGGGAGCTAAGGGAAAAGCAAAGGTTGCAGTGCCAGTAGTGGCAAAGGACCAGTGCTTCCACTGTCGTAGGAAAGGCCATTGGATGAACGATTGCAAAGCTTGGATTGTCAAGAACCAGGAACCGAAGCAAGCTGTGGCTTCGACTTCAGGTGTGTTTGTAATTGAAAATTGTCTGTCAATCAACTCTACTTCCTGGATATTGGATACCGGATCAGGATCTCATATATGCAATTCATTGTAGGGACTGAGAAACCGTAGAGTGCTCAAGGTTGGTGATATGACCCTCCAGGTTGCTAACGGAGCTAGTTTGGGTGCTTTGTCCGTAGGGGATTATCACCTAGGATTGACGAGTGGACATATTTTGGTTTTGCGCAACTGTTTTTGTGTACCTAGTTTAACGTGTAATATCATATCAGTATCGTTGTTATCAAAAGAAGGTTATTATTTCATGTTTTTAAGCGATGTTGTTAACATCCACCTTAATCATGGTTTGATTGGGTCCGGTACACTAGATAACGGTATATACGTGTTAAACCAATTACAGTTTTTCAATGTCCAGAACACACTAAAAAGAAAGTCTCCAGATATAAATCAGGCTTTCTTATGGCATTGTAGACTAGGTCACATCAATGAGACAAGGTTAACTAAGTTACATAGAGAAGGATATTTGGATCCGTTCGAATATCAATCTTATGCCACTTGTCAATCATGTCTCAAAGGAAAGATGACAAAGACTCCATTCACTGGACATGGAGTAAAAGCGAGCGAGCTCTTAGGACTCATACACAGCGATGTATGTGGTCCAATGTCTACATATGCAAGAGGTGGTTTTTCATATTTCATTACTTTTACGGATGATTACTCTAGGTACGGATTCATTTTCTTAATGAAACATAAATCCGAGGCTTTTGAGAAATTCCAAGAATATAAGAATGAAGTAGAAAACCAAACTAGCAAAAGTATCAAGACACTGCGATCTGATCGAGCTGGTGAATACTTAAGAGCTGAGTTCCTAGGTTACCTAAAAGAGAAAGGAATTCTCTCTCATCTTACTCCTCCATACACTCCACAGAATAACGGTGTATCGGAAAGAAGGAACATAACCCTATTGGATATGGTACGTTCCATGATGAGTAATGCTGAGTTACCGCGATCTTTCTGGGGTTATGCACTAGAATCAGCTGCATATCTTTTGAACAGGGCTCCTACCAAGACTGTGCCTACCACGCCATATCAGATGTGGAGTGGGAAGAAACCCTATCTTCAGTATCTGAAGATATGGGGATGTCCAGCTTTTGTTAAAAAGAAGCATGCGGATAAACTCGAGGCACGATCAGTACAGTGTAAGTTTGTGGGATATCCAAAGAACTCCAAGGGGTATTTCTTCTATTACGCAGAGGAACAAAAGGTTTTTGTTTCTCGTAATGCCCATTTTCTAGAACTGCAGGTTTTAGAAAAGGAAACAAGTGGGAGCGTAATAGAACTGGAAGAAATTCCAGAACAACAAACTACTACTGAAAGTTTGGTAGAACCAGTAGTTCAAGAAGAACAGGACATTCCCGGACCCCTCCGTAGGAGTAGTAGGCCGTCTCATCCGCCTGAGAGATACTATGGTTTTCTCATAGATGGGGATAGAGAGGATTGCGTCATTGATAATGATGAACCTACTAGCTTCCAACAGGCCATCCAGAGCGGTGACTTGGTAAGATGGCTCGATGCAATGCGGACCGAGATGGAGTCCATGTACACCAACAAAGTATGGACTTTGGACTTTGCTCCAGATGGGGTAAAACCCATAGGATGCAAATGGATCTTCAACAAAAATATTGGTGTAGATGGACAGGTGGAAACCTAGAAGGCTAGACTTGTTGCAAAGGGTTTTCGTCAAAGACCTGGTTTGGACTATGAAGAAACTTTTTCTCCAGTGGCTATGCTCAAATCCATTCGGATCCTTCTAGCCATTGCCGCCTTCCATGATTATGAGATCTGGCAGATGGATGTAAAGACGGCTTTTCTAAATGGTAATTTAGAAAAGTGCATCTATATAGATCAGCCAGAAGGTTTCAATCAGAGTGGGAGCAGCGGGAAAGTGTGCAAGTTGCTTAAGTTCATTTATAGACTAAAGAAGGCATCGCGGAGTTGGAACATCTGTTTTGATGAAACGGTCAATGAATATGACTTTATCAAAAATCCAGATGAACCATGTATATATAGTAAAATTGTAGCACGAACTGTCGTATTATTCGTCTTGTACGTAGATGACATTCTCTTGATAGGAAATGACATTCCTATGCTACAATCTGTCAAAGGATTCTTGTCATACAAGTTCTCCATGAAGGACCTGGGTGATGCCTCTTACATTCTGGGGATCCGGATCTATCGTGATAGATCTGAATCTATCGTGATAGATCCAAGAGGATGTTGGGACTTTCACAGTCCAAGTATATCAACACTATACTGAAAAGATTCGGTATGGAAGATTCTAAGCGCGGTAGTTTACCGGCTTGTCACGGAATCACCTTATCCAAAGAGATGTCTCCCAAGACTGATTTGGAAAGGGATCGCATGTCTATTATACCCTACGCTTCTGCGGTAGGCTCTATAATGTATGTGATGTTGTGCACCAGACCAGATGTAGCTTACGCATTGAGCGTGGTAAGAAGGTATTAGTCAGACCCAGGGGAGAAGCACTGGATAGCAGTAAAGAACATTCTCAAGTACCTGAGAAGGACTAAGGAGATGTTCTTGGTTTACGGCGGAAAAGACCTCAAGATCGAGGCCATTGCTGATTCCAGCTTCCAGAGTGACAAGGTTGACTCCAAGTCCATGTCATGTTATGTCTTTACCCTCAATGGAGGGGCGGTGTGCTGGAAGAGTTCCAAGCAGGACACCGTTGCTGACTCGACGATGGAAGCGGAGTATATCGCTGCTTGTGATGCCGCAAAAGAAGCGGTCTGGATGAAGAAGTTCCTAACAGAACTTCAGGTGCTTACTACCATTATTGATCCAATACCGTTGTATTGCGACAACAACGGAGCTATAGCTTTAGCGAAGGAACCCAAGTCCCATCAGAAGTCCAGACACATCTTAAGGCGGTATCACCTGATCAGGGAAATCATAGAACGACAGGAGATCGAGGTCCGGGGAGTTCCTACAGAGGAGAACACTGCAGATCCATTCATTAAGGCCTTACCTCAGATTCAGTTCGAGAGGCTACTCGAGATGATAGGTCTTCGATACGCCAGTACATGGCCATAGTGCAAGTAGGAGATTGTTAGTGTATATGCCCTAGGGGCCATTATTGTATCATACTAGCTTGTATATTACTTATTGGAACCTTGGGATATTCACAGTTATATTAACAGTCTTGCTAAACATGGTAGTATGATACTTGGTTTATTTCTATCTTAATGTGTGTGTATGTTAGCATATCGAGAATACATATTGATAGAGCCCTTAGGATCTTGCTTGACTACCAGCGTTGTGATGGCAGTCACACTAGTGCGGGCTGGGTAGTCTTCAAGCACATCCTTTTTCAGGTCCCTAGTCATAGGATTATCGAGACAAGGCATCGATACTCCGGAGTAGACTGGTCTGTACGCTTCTCATCCCAGCAGGAGAAATGGTCTGTCCTATAGCCATATTAGTACATTGTACAAGAGGTAGTATATAGGTGCTTGTTGGGTTACGGGTACACCGGACAGGACTCGTAGGGAACTGTTGGTTGGTATTATACCCGTCGTCAGTTAATAGTTCCCAGGTGACATGAGTACAACATAGTCCGCAGACTTGACACTGCTGCTTCGTCTTGAGTGTGTTCCCACTGTTCTTAGATTGCTACCCTACCACGGCTCAAAGGAGTCGTGCAAACAGGTAGCAGTTGGGTGCAGTCTCGAAGCACTTGGAGGCAATGGCGGTTAGATAGGATTCGTCTCTTTCGGTATAGGGAGTTGATATCGCGCTGTGTCGAGAGAGCCATTACGCAAATTCCCTGGCCAGGGCAAGCGAGATTTACTGGTAGGATTTTCAGTAGCTTCTCAAGGTGTAATGGGCTTCACTACGACACGACTTATACCGCTTTTAGGGGACTGACGCTTGCCGCCCCCTAGGCCCGATATGCGATAGTCTTAGACGAACAGACCGGACTGTACAAAGATTATCACATCAGGCTCAGTAGGAGTTCGGATGGTTTCCTCATCGGCCTTCTTATCGACATCTACCTGGGGACCGTTACGTACAGCTAGTACCTCTTGCGTCCTGTGGTTAAACCCACTACCAGCGTAAGTGTCGAGTCTTTAAAGTCCCACACAGAGAGTTTCCCTGCTTCAGGCGAAACGATATAGAGGTCGTATGGTTTTACGACTGGGTTCGGACACATACGTGTTTTTACGCACATACGATGTTCGGACAGTATATACTAGCAGGCTTTGGTTTAAGCCAGATTCTAGTATTGGATTATTAGATTTATACAGTCTCAGTATTTCCGTGTTTTCACGGATGGGAGGGGCATTCTCGTAATTAGTCGAGAAGCTTCTAGAAAATTGATGAGTTGGAGGCTTAGGTGGAATTTGCATTAAATGGATTAATGACTCATGATGTGATTCATCAAATGAGTTAATGAAGCATTTATTGCTTAATGACTCATGAGATGATTCACCCAAAGAGAGTTAATGAAGCATGGTTGATATTATTATTATGTTATTCATTTTAATAATTATCATGCTTCATATATATTCTAAAATGAGTTATAAATCAATATCATTCTCACTCTCACCTTCTCTTTCCTCAAGCTCTCTCTTTTCAAAGAACTAACCCTAATCTCTCATGTGTTGAGATCCAAGGGTTAGCAAGACTAATAGATCCCTAATCCTATTCTATATCCTCTAGGTTACTTTGATTAGCACTCATAGCAACCTAGTTACCTCAAGTGAGAGTTTAAGCTTGGAGAAGTAGCTCTCGGGTGGATCTTCTATCACAACGAGGAGGCCGACGAGGAGGTGGTCTACGAGAACAAGAAAGACTTGATTCATTAGGTATAATCATCTTTCATAGTAGCTAAACACTTCTATGTTGTTGTTAGTTAGGATTTGGCAAAGGACCGTAAATTTAGTCGATGTTAGTTTAAACAAAATGATTATTTTACCTATTCTGCCTCCCCGCATCTTGTTGGGTGTCTAACGTCGACTTACAGTAGGTACGTTCGCTTGGATTCTAAGACGACGGAGAATAGCATCATCGACTTCGGCAAGTAAGGATCAAGGTGAGTAGATTTATATCTATGTGAGAAGTCGGGTGGATGGCGTATAGCATCCCCTCTAGTTTTTGATAGAAACCGATATATAGAATATGGTTAAGAAAACCTAAATTAGAAAACTATGGATAGGGTTAGAAAGATAGTTAGAGATGATATGAATGATGGAATATAGATATCGAGATATGAGATGAAAGCTATAGGGATATGACTCATTGACATCATATGATAGAAATAATGTCTCGAATTGATATATAAGGATATGAAAAGTGAATGTAAATCACGATATATATATATATATAGATGTGTAGTTGCACTAGATTAAGTATAAGATTTTAGTGGCAGGTAATGAGATAAGATAATACGAGTGGATATGATTGATATAGGATATGAAACGAGATGTATAAGGATGTGACATGAGATCGATGAATATGGCGAGAATAAGTACGAGATTTAGAGTAGCATGACATGAAATTTATAAGATAGGATATATATATGAAAAATGACTTAATGTGAGATATAAATATGATGAAAAGAATGTACAATGTAATATGACGACTTGATTATATGTCGGTATACGGATATGTGTCGATAAGAGATCATTGATACTTTTGCCGGTACCCTGAAATGAGATTATTATTGATGTGACCTCGGACATAGGTATATAGATATAGGTAATGTTGTGAATCATGAGTGATTAGCCGTACGAGACATTAGGTCGTACCCTCATTGTCATATAGGTTGATAGGATCCCCAATTGTTAATGCCGCCGTACCATGATTTACCGTACGTTATGAGTTTTATGATGATTGATCCGTACCCTTGACTAGAGGATGCCGTACGATAGATTATACCGTACGTGATGTTGTGAGGCTGGATGCCGATTGATAGATTCACCGACTCGGTCATGTTAGATATGTATACCTTATAGAATTTAGCTGACGATTTTCTTATGCGACGTTCATGTCATTCTTATTGCATTCCGTATACATGTGCTAGTACACCTACACCATTATCGATGATGCGTATATTACACTTACAGCGATTAGCCGGCTCACACACTTCATCATCGATAATTGCTATGTCACTACACTGTAGAATTACTGCATCATGAAATGACTCCTTGCATGATTTACTTGCTATGTTCACATCATTACGATATGTCGCATGATATACTGATATTGTCACATCACCGTTCCATGTTGCATGATATACGGATATGCTTACATTCTGCTATATGTCGCATACATCATGCTTTACGATTATACGCATTGAGATATGATGTTTTCATGAGATTTCTGGATTTGAGAACCGTGGTTATTTCTAAAGAAAGTATGTATTGTTTTGAAAAAAACCGGTTTCTCTTGATATGATATTTCAGTGCGTCCACCATATGTTTTCTCGGTTCTGAGATTGGCAAGTGAAACCCGATTCGAGGAGCGGTAGGTACCGTCTACGGGTACATGGTGGACCCGGTGAGGTACCCTGGGACAAGAAGACTCGCATTGTTAGGTGGTGAGCCTGGTAGGGGAGCACTACCTACCGGTGATAGTATTTGGACCTGGCTGTTATCCGATGGATACCGACTGGAGTCATGAGATGGATATGAGGGCCGACTAGATTATGCGGCGCCAGAGGGCCGATCTGAGGATGCGGTGCCTGAGATATGAGGATCTACGTATCGATGCTGGACACAGGTTTCATGATGTTTCGAGTGTCGATGCTAGACACTCAGGTTTCATGATTTTGATGTGTCACGAGGGACACACGTTGATTTATATCCTCATACTTTCATGCATGACGTTGTTGTGTCATTGATGGACACGTGGATGAGATCCACATGCATACAGGCATTGATTACATTGTTGGATGATATCCACTTGCATATAGGCATTGAGTATATTGTTGGTGTAAGTCCATGTCACGCACGCCACAAACTTGCGGAGTGGCGGAATATATGAAAAACGATTATCAAAGCTTCGTAACACGGACTTGAGCGCATGAATCGTATCTAAACCGTTACTAGCAAACAACGAAAGGATTAACTACTCGGATTCGAAGTTATACCTTACGTCACTTGTCCTTCGGGTCTTCATCGCTATCCTCCACTCCTCTTAGGCTCCTTGGAACATCGGCACCTCAACGGCCTCCTCGAATCAAAGACGACCCACCCGAGAGCTCTTTGTCTAAGCTTGATCTCTAACTTGAGATAACTAGATTGCTGAAATTGCTAATCTAAGATTTCTAGGGGATATAGAGTAAGGTTATGGATGTATTAGTCTATCTAATCTTTGATCTCAACACATGAGAGGGGACGATTAGGGTTTCAAGAGAGTATGAGCTTGAGGAGAGAGAAGGTGAGCATTAGAATGAAATGAGATAATGATCTATCATAATATATATGAAGCATTATTTATTTATCCAAAAATGAAATAATAGAATTAACAACCATGCTTCATAAATATCTATGAGTGATTCATCTCCATGAGTCATTAAGCATTTATGATGCTTTAATGGCATAGATGAATCACACAAATGAGTCACTAATCTCATTTAATGCAATGCCACCTTACCCCCCCCCCCCAAGTCACCATGCTTCTAGAAGCTTCCCGACAAATTGCGAGAACGCCCCTCCAATCCGTGAAAACACGGAAAAACTTTAGACTGTATAAATCCAATAATCCGATACTAGAATCTGGATTAAACCAAAGCTGGCTAGTAAAAACTGTTTGAAAAGTCGTATGTGCGTAAACACACGTACGCGTCCGAACCCTTGTCGTAAAACCATACGACCTCTATATCGTTTTTCCTGGAGCAGGGAAACTCTCTGTGTGGGATTCTAAAGACTCAACACTACGCTGGTAGTGGGTTTAACCACAGACCGCAAGCGGCACTAGCTGTACGTAACGGTCCCCAGGTAGATGTCGATAAGAAAGCCGATGAGGAAACCCATCCGAACTCCTACTGAGCCTGATGTGACAATCTCCGTACAGTCCGGTCTGTTCGTCTAAGACTATCGCATATCGAGCCTAGGGGGCGGCAAGCGTCAGTCCCCTAATAGCTGTATAAGTCAAGTCGGAGCGTAGCCCATTACACCCTGAGAAAACTACAGGAACCTACCAGTAAATCTCGCTTGCCCTGGCCAGGGACTTTGCGTAATGGCTCTCTGACACAGCGCGATATCGACTCCCAATACCGGGAAAGACGAATCCTGTCTAACCGCCACTGCCTCCAAGTGCTCAGAACTGCACCCAACTGCTACCTGTTTGCACGACTCCTTTGAGCCGTGGTAGGTTAGCAATCTAAGAACAGTGGGACACACTCGAGGCGAAGTAGCAGTGTCAAGTCTGCGGACTATCCTGTACTCATATCATCTGGGAACTGTTAACTGACGATGGGTATAATACCAACCAATCAGTTCCCCTGCGAGTCCTGTTCGGTGTACCCGTAACCTAACGAGCACCTGTATACTATCTCCAGTACGACGTACTGACGGCTGTGGGACAGACCATCTCCCTAACTGGGATGAGAAGCGTACACACTTAGTCTACTCCGGAATATCGATGCCCTATCTCGATAATCCAACGACCAGGGACCTGTATAGGATGTTGCTTACAGACTACCTAGCCTCCACTAGTGTGACTGCCATCACAGCGCTGGTAATCAAGCAAAGATCCTATGGGCTCTACTAATATGTGTAAGTGATACGTTACAAGAAACATATGTACATATTGAAGTAGATACAAATCAAGTAGCATACTACCATGTTTAGAAAGATTGTATATACAGCTGTGAATATCCCAAGCTTCCATTAAGTAATATACATACAAGTATGATACAATAATGGCCCCTAAGGCATATACACTAACAATTTCCCACTTGCACTAGGGCCATGAGCTGGCATATCGTAGACCTATTATCTCGAATAGCCTCTCGAACTGTGTCTGAGGAAGGGCCTTTGTGAATGAATCAGCAATGTTATTCTCTGTCTCTACTCTCTTCACCTCGATCTCCCGGCGATCGACGATCTCCCTGATCAGGTGATACCGCCTTAAGATGTGTCTGGACTTCTGATGGGACCTGGGATCCTTCGCTAAAGCTATAGCGCCATTGTTGTCACAATACAGAGATATTGGACCAACACTGGTAGGAACCACCTGAAGTTCTGTGAGGAACTTCTTCATCCAGATAGCTTCTTTTGCTGCATCGCAAGCAGCTATGTACTCTGCTTCCATCGTTGAGTCAGCAACGGTCTCCTGTTTGGAACTCTTCCAACAGACCGCCCCTCCATTGAGGGTAAAGACATAACCCGACATGGACTTGGAGTCATCTTTGTCACTCTGGAAGCCAGAGTCGGCAAAGGCCTCCATCTGGAGGTCTTTTCCGCCATATACCAAGAACATCTCCTTAGTCCTCCTCAGGTACTTGAGAATGTTTTTTACTGCTATCCAGTGATTCTCCCCTGGGTTTGCTTGATACCGGCTTACTACGCTCAATGCGTATGCTAAATCTGGTCTGGTACATAACATCGCATAGATTATAGAGCCTACTGCTGAAGCGTAGGGTGTAATCGACATGCGATCCCTTTCCAAATCGGTCTTGGTAGGCATATCTTTGGAGAGGGTGATTCCGTGACAAGCCGGTAGGTTACCACGCTTAGAATCTTCCATACTGAATCTTTTCAATATGGTGTCTATGTACCTGGACTGCGAAAGTCCCAACATCCTTTTAGATTTATCACGATAGATCTGGATCCCCAGAATGTAGGTGGCATCACCTAGGTCTTTCATGGAGAATTTATGTGACAAGAATCTTTTGACTGACTGTAACATAGGAATATCATTTCCTATTAGGAGAATGTCATCCACGTATAAAACGAGGAATACTACAGCTCTCCCTACAATCTTACTGTATATGCAAGGTTCATCTGGATTTTTGATAAAGTCAAATTCTTTGACAGCATCTCAAAACAGATGTTCCAACTCTGCGATGCCTGCTTTAGTCCATAAATGGACTTAAGCAGCTTGCATACTTTACCGCTGCTCCCACTCTGAATGAATCCCTCTGGCTGATCCATATAGACGCTTTCTTCAAAATTACCATTTAGAAAGACCGTCTTTACGTCCATTTGCCAGATTTCATAATCGTGGAAGGCAGCAATAGCAAGAAGGACCCGAACGGATTTAAGCATAGCTACTGGTGAAAAGGTTTCGTCATAGTCCAAACCAGGTCTTTGACGGAAACCCATTGCAACAAGTCTAGCCTTATAGGTTTCAACCTGTTTATCTACACCAATCTTCTTTTTGAAGATCCACTTGCATCCTACGGGTTTTACCCCATCTGGAGCAATGTCCAAAGTCCATACTTTGTTAGTGTACATAGACTCCATTTTGGTCCGCATTGCTTCCAGCCATTTTACTGAGTCACCGCTCTGAATGGCTTGCTGGAAGCTAGTAGGCTCATCATAGTCAATAGTGCAATCCTCTCTATCCCCGACTATGAGAAAACCGTAGTATCTCTCGGGTGGATGAGATTGCCTACTACTCCTGCGGAGTGGCATCGGGATGTCCCTTTCTTCTGAAACCTCAGGTTCTACCATACTTTCAGTAACAGCTTGTGGTTCTGGAATTTCTTCCAGTTCTACTGAGCTCCCACTCTTTTGATTTTCTAAAAATTCAGTTTCCATGGGGATGCTGAGAAACAAAAACCTTTTGTTCTTCCGCGGAATAGAAAAGATACCCCTTGGAGTTCTTTGGGTATCCCACAAATTAACACAATACTGAGCGTGCCTCGAGCTTGTCCGTATGCTGTTTCTTTACAAAAGCTGGACATCCCCATGTCTTAAGATACTTAAGACAGGGTTTCTTCCCACTCCACATCTGATATGGGGTGGTAGGCACAGTCTTGGTTGAAGCCTTGTTCAAGAGATATGCAGCTGTTTCTAGTGCATAACCCTAGAAAGATCGTGGCAACTCAGCCTTACTCATCATGGAACGAACCATATCTAATAGGGTTCGATTCCTCCTTTCCGATACACCATTTTGTTGTGGTGTGTATGGAGGAGTAAGCTGAGAGAGAATTCCATTCTCTTTTAAGTAACCTAGGAACTCGGCACTTAAGTATTCACCACCTCGATCAGATCTCAGTGTCTTGATTCTTTTGCCGGTTTGTTTTTCCACTTCATTCTTGTATTCTTGGAATCTCTCAAAGGCCTCGGATTTATGCTTCATTAAGAAGATATATCCATACCTAGAGAAATCATCTGTAAAAGTAATGATGTATGAATAACCACCTCATGCATGTGTAGATATTGGACCGCACACGTCACTGTGTACGAGTCCTAAGAGCTCGCTTGCTCTTACTCTGTGTCCAGTAAACGGAGACTTTGTCATCTTTCCTATAAGACAAGATTCACAAGTAGCATAAGATTGATATTCGAACGGATTCAAATATCCTTCTCTATGTAACTTAGTCAACCTTCTCTTATTGATGTGACCTAGTCTACAATGCCATAAGACAGCCTGATTTGTTTCCGGAGACTTTCTTTTAAGTGTGTTCTGGACACTGAAAATTTGAACTTGATTTAATACGCATATTCCGTTTTCTAATGTACCTGACCCAATCAAATCTTGATTTAGATGGATGTGAACCACATCTCTTGTAAAGTAAAATCATATCCTTCCTTAGAAAGTAAGGGTACAGATATGATATTACAGATCGAACCTGGTACATAAAAACAGTTACGCAGAATCAATATCTGCCCAGTTGTCAGTCCAAGATGATATTCCCCTACGGATTCAGCATTCATGCTCATTCTGTTAGCAACTGTGAGGGTAATATCACCTATCCCGATAACCCTACGGTTTCTCAGAGCCTGTAATGAATTACAGATGTGAGTTCCTGATCCGGTATCCAATACCCAGGAAGTAGGGTTAATTGACATACAGTTCTCTATCATAAACACACCCGAAGTCGAAGCCACAACATGCTTCGTATCCTGGCTACTGGCTTCTAAATCCCTGCAATCATTCTGCCAATGCCCGATCCCATAACAATAGGAATGTCCCTCAATAGGGTGGTCCAGCTTGTCATAGGCAATGGACATCTGGACAGACCTTTACCAGTCATATAAGTCAGAATCAGTCAATTTATTATCTAGATGTAACCTATGTGTGGTCACAAGGTCGCTGCAATTAAGAGAGAGGGAAGAAAACACTTTAGTATGATGCTGTTACAAGCTTAGATTGGTTTTTAATTTATCTAAACAGGATGGCTTCCACTGTTTCTCGAATCCTTCCTCAAACCATAAAAGAAGAATTAGCCAGGACTATTCTCACCGTACAATTCTTGCTTAACCGTTTAGCCAGGCCAGTGTCGATACTTCGAGGGAGGTTTTCCAACGTTTTCGCGAAGTTCCTTAATTAAAGAACCTCTTTTCTCTAGGGGTGTAGCTCCGCTGACACTTTTCTAGGCACCTACTTGGTTTATAACATTGATTGTTAAGTGACGAATCTCCTGATAAGTAGCATGTACTCACAGTAGGATCGGGATCCAAAATATCATCGTATGATAATGTTGAAGGAATCCTACCAACATTCATCAAACTCCAAAATGGTATGCTTCTTTCTGCAAATTTCAGTTTCTTTAGAAATTCCCGATGTGGATTTTTGCCCCATGCTCTTATGAACTTGACGAAGGTCAACAAATCATAAGTCACATGTCAAGTTCTACCCGTCATTGTCCAGGTTAATTTGAACCCACCCGTACATACCCTTGACGAAGGTCAACAAGGTAATACGACTGTCCTAAACCAACGCATCTATCTATGCTACATATGAACACCCAACAGCTACCAATCACTATGCCTTGACGAAGATCAACAAACATAGCTTGAATACTATTGAATATCCATATGAAATGACGGAGGGCTACGACTGGTTTTGGCAAAACCGTGAACGTAGTGAACTTGATATAATCGAAGGAACCTGATACTTTTTTAAAAGGAGTGGTCAAAGCTCCGCAATTAAAAATTCTGATCTTTTAAAATAACCGAGTGGTTTCTTTTAAATTTGTTCCAATGATTAAACTTTGGTTTATTTTCTTTGCATTTATAATAATGCGTCCCATCATTTATCCTATCATTGCAGAAAACAACGAAAATACCACGTCCTCTTATGCCATCCGCATTCGCCACGGGGTCCCGTCATCACCCGTTAGGTTACTTAACTAACGACAGAGCGGGGGTTGGGCAAGCGCGGGTGTAAAACATAAGTGATGTCTAATAGCTATCATATATAGATATTGTACATTCGTCAGACGCAATAATAAGCATTCCAGATCACAGATAAATTTTATTGGATTTACTAGCAATCCGCATTTTCTTTGAGCCTGCAATAAAAGACGGATTACACAGTTGTGATGAATAGCCATTACCCCACCCTAGACCCCTACGGGTACGGCAAACTACCCACCAAGTACCCGAAGTGAAGCGGTCTCCCTCAACAAAGTGAGTAGGCCACTAAACACTTCAAAGTACCCGGTAGTTTGTGTACCCCGCTTTGGGTCTATCCTAGGAGCAAAAACCTTTAAAAGAAATAATACAATGGTGACTACAACCGCAACCTGGATGCGCCCCGCAAAAGAATATTACATCATATTACATTTACATCGAATGAATGAATATTAAACCCATCTCAAACCCCGGCTAATCATCACAACAGTCCAATACAGTTCATATACACAAACAGTAAACATTTCAGAAATGTGCAACCCCCTGCCAACCGACATACTAGCAGTTAGGGGAGGTTTACGAACACATTAAACATTACAGATAATAACCCGATTAGCAATTAGTTTAGAACATCGATCGATTACCATATTCCGTGTTTACCCCAAAAGCAAGCCAGCAAAGAAGCAACCTGGGTAGAAACAGAACATACAGGAAAACAAAACACAAGAAAATAAGAATTACCGTGAAACTCCGAGTCAACTCGGCGTTGACTCGGCGGCGGATCCGCGGCCAAAAGCACCATTTGGCCGCGGTTCCGCTGCCGTCTTACCGAGTTGCCTCCTCGAATTTTCCCAGATCTCTTATAATACCCTGCTTTGAATTTTAAGGCATATCAAAAAAGTTTTTGGATACGTTTAAAATTTACAGAAACTGTTAGGGTTCGGGGTGTTTCGTTTTCGTGTTTTCCGTCGATCGAACTTCTAACTAGTTGCTAACAAGTTAATAATGGTTTAGTTGGCTCTGATACCACTGTAAGTCCATGTCACGCACCCCACAAACTTGCGGGGTGGCGGAATATATGAAAAACGATTATCAAAGCTTCGTAACACGGACTTGAGCGCATGAATCATATCTAAACCGTTACTAGAAAACAACGAAAGGATTAACTACTCGGATTCGAAGTTATAGCTCACGTCACTTGTCCTTCGGGTCTTCATCGCTGTCCTCCACTCCTCGTAGGCTCCTTGGAACATCGGCACCTCAACGGCCTCCTTGAATCAAAGACGATCCACCCGAGAGCTCTTTGTCCAAGCTTGATCTCTAACTTGAGATAACTAGATTGCTCAAATTGCTAATCTAAGCTTTCTAGGGGATATAGAGTAAGGTTATGGATGTATTAGTCTATCTAATCCTTGATCTCAACACATGAGAGGGGAGGATTAGGGTTTCAAGAGAGGATAAGCTTGAGGAGAGAGAAGGTGAGCATTAGAATGAAATGAGATAATGATCTATCATAATATATATGAAGCATTATTTATTTATCCAAAAATGAAATAATAGAATTAGCATCCATGCTTCATAAATGTCAATGAGTGATTCATCTCCACGAGTCATTAAGCATTTATGATGCTTTAATGACATGGATGAATCACACAAATGAGTCACTAATCTCATTTAATGCAATGCCACCTTACCCCCCCAAGTCACCATGATTCTAGAAGCTTCCCGACAAGTTACGAGAATGCCCCTCCAATCCATGAAAACACGGAAAAACTTTAGACTGTATAAATCCAATAACCCGATACTAGAATCTGGCTTAAACCAAACCCGGTTAGTAAAAACTGTTCGAAAAGTCGTATGTGCGTAAACACACGTACGCGTCCGAACCCTTGTCGTAAAACCATACGACCTCTATATCGTTTCGCCTGGAGCAGGGAAACTCTCTGTATGGGACTCTTAAGACTCGACACTACGCTGGCAGTGGGTTTAACCACAGACCGTAAGCGGCACTAGCTGTACGTAACGGTCCCCAGGTAGATGTCGATAAGAAAGCCGATGAGGAAACCCATCCAAACTCCTATTGAGCCTGATGTGACAATCTACGTACAGTCCGGTCTGTTCGTCTAAGACTATTGCATATCGAGCTTAGGGGGCGGCAAACGTCAGTCCTCTAATAGCTGTATAAGTCATGTCGGTGCGTAGCCCATTACACCCTGAGAAAACTACTGGAACCTACCAGTAAATCTCGCTTGCTTTGGACAGGGACTTTGCGTAATGGCTCTCTGACACAGCGCGATATCGACTCCCAATACCGGGAGAGACGAATCCTGTCTAACCGCCACTGCCTCCAAGTGCTCGGGACTGCACCCAACTTCTACCTGTTTGCATGACTCCTTTGAGCCGTGGTAGGATAGCAATTTAAGAACAGTGTGACACACTTGAGGCGAAGTAGCAGTGTCAAGTCTGCGGACTATCCTCTACTCATATCATCTGGGAACTGTTAACTGACGATGGGTATAATACCAACCAATCAGTTCCCCTGCGAGTCCTGTCCGGTGTACCCGTAACCTAATGAGCACCTGTATACTATCTCCAGTACGACGTACTGATGGCTGTGGGACAGACCATCTGCCTAACTAGGATGAGAAGCGTACACACTTAGTCTACTCCGGAATATCGATGCCCTATCTCGATAATCCAACAACCAGGGACCTGTATAGGATGTTGCTTACAGACTACCTAGCCCCCACTAGTGTGACTGCCGTCACAACGCTGGTAATCAAGCAAAGATCCTATGGGCTCAACTAATATGTATAAGTGATACGTTACAAGAAACATATGTACATAATGAAGTAGACACAAACCAAGTAGCATACTACCATGTTTAGCAAGATTGTATATACAACTGTGAATATCCCAAGCTTCCATTAAGTAATATACATACAAGTATGATACAATAATGGCCCGTAGGGCATATAGACTAACAGTTGGTACATATGCAGATACGGTCACTCTAAATATCATAGTATTACCTTTATGATATAGTTGACCTAGGAAATCGTTATTCTATTCGATTTCTACCTGATAATGTTTTCTAGTCACGAGTTGGCAACTCACCCCCGTTGTGCCACAGTTCTTGCAGGTTGACTGCATGGATCGGTAGCGGTATCGCTGGCACACAGCTGCATTCGCTGATGCTCTCCAAAAGAAATCTGAATTTTATTAATGAAAGGAGGCATCCCCGGCGTTGCTTGGTAGCTAGCCGGTGAGTACGGGTCCGTCCACAGGGATTTTGTGAATTTCCTAATCGCTCTTACGAGTTACCGATGGGTGTCGGATCTTATTGATTAAATCTAAAAACTAAATCTGTCTAGATCTAAATCTTGCTACGGTTAGGTTTAGGGTAGGTTTGGAAATGTAAATAAATCCTACCGCCTTCTATACCCAAATTAAGATCTATGAGGTGTTATGGTAATTATTAATAAAGGGGATTAGAACCATTAGGGAAGATGTTTCTTCCTCTAGGTTCTTGTCCTTCCTTTATCAATCCTTACCCTAACCTCTATGGAAAACACGCTCAACCGGGCCTTTATACTACGGTATCACCGCTACCTCGAGGGATAGGATGCCATAGGGAGCGGTGTGTGCATGTATGCATGGAGTCCTATTAAAAAAGTGTGATGGACAAGAAAGGGATGAGAGATCTCATCTCTCAAAAGCCTTCCCCAAAGGTAACCCTAACAAGCGAGGAGACTACTCACTCGTTAGGGAATTGAAGAACATTCTATCTATCTAACTAGGGCAAGGAATTAAAATCTATACTAGGGAAATTAAATAAAACTACTTACTTGATGGCTCTCTCTAAACATTTACACAAGACTTGTCAGATCTGAATAGATGAAATGAAAAGAGGCATCGATGCTCTCCAAAAGAAATCTGAATTTTATTAATGAAAGAAGGCATACCTCAAAAGAGGTATTTGGGTTTCTATTTATAGAGGATAGAAACCCTAGGGTTACAATTAACTCACATATCTACTTTTACAAAAATACCCCCTAAGAAAAAGACCTAGTCAACGCTCACGCACCGCCAGCATTTAGGTGATTTTTCTGCCAACACGGGCACAACACGGCCGCGGTTCCGCGGCCAATATCATGCCTTGGCCGCGGTTCCACGGCCAAGTTAGGAGATTGTGCTCTGTGTTTTTCTGGGGATTTATCTGCTGCATTTGGGTACTTGTTTCTTCAGGATTTTCTTCAGAATATCTTCTAATTCTCATCCAGATCTTTCCAGTGAACATTGTAGTGGACTTTTGCCGTTGCTTCGTGACGAAGTCTTGAAACTTGCACTGTCTTGTACTTTGTGAACTGATCTTCGTGTAGGCTTGATCAAGATTCCAACATTTATTGGTCATAGTCTCACTTTTGTCTTGTCTTTTGTCCTTTTCACTGTTTTTGTCCCGAGAATTTGTAACCTGCAACTATGTAGCAGATATAGGTCAAAAGCACCTGTTTATTTGTAAAATGACTAGGACTGGGAAATATAATAATGCAATATTATGATATGAACAAATACCCCCAAACTTATCTTTTGCTCGTCCTCGAGCAAACCTAATTTTATTCTCAATAAAAACCTAACCTCACTTTCGCAGGGAATCCCGATTGCACTGAGCTCGTGCAACAAGCCGTTAAACCTCTAGGTGTCCCTAGTAGGAGGAGTGTTGTCTCCTGAGGGTTTTCAGCGGATACTACCCACAAAATCCTATCAATTTGGCCCATTAACTTTTATTCTCAAATTAGGTTTTCTAACAAGAACTCTATTATCTTCGACTCATAAATCATCCACCAGTATTCTTCACGCTTCCTTATCATTTAACTTAAGATTATATATATTCTGTAAACTTACTTAGCTTTCGGCATCTCTTAAGTTTTCCTTCTAGGGTTCTATCTCAACTTAGGAATTTTTATCATCTCTATTAAAGATATAAGTCATATTCTTCATTCCTATCTCTTATCTAAACCCCAATCACATACCCCTACGTGTGTGTATATATCATTCCTACACTTGGAAATTCAAATCAAGCAATCATACTCTTGTCCGTTGTCCAAAGCACTTCTTAATTGGTGAATTTTTAGATGAAATTTTGCTTACACATCCTTCATGCGACCGTTAATACTTCTTGGGGTACCAACAACCGATTACAAGATGTGTTTGCACATTAAAGCGTAATTCCTAGTCTTCCAACACCTAAGGCTTTAGCAGTGACTCCCAAACCAGTTGGTCTAAGGTACTAGGTGATGAAGAACCCTCGCTAAATATTTTTCTATTTTTGCAGCCATAAGTAATCACAAAAACCAGTGTTCATTTTTTTATTATCTCTTTATTAACACTTGTATTTTTTATTTTATTTTCTTCATACTAAGGACTTTAGACAAGAGCATTTCAAGGTCTCTTCTACTATTCCAAGTTTCAAGGTTCGTGTTTGTGCAAATTGTAGGGTATACATTTTCAGAATTTAGACTTAAACTAGGAATTATTTTTCAAACTTATACTTTAATAAAAATATCAATACTCTTCCCTTGTTTTATCTTAGCCCAAGAACTGAACTCAAAATTTGCCTATTTCTAAATAAACTACAAAGACATATACTTTCTACCGTTAGATTTTAAGAAAGGTTATTTTTAGGGTTTTCAATTTACTATGTCTAGGATCTAGTTGTTCCTAGCTAGTTAACCATTTTGTCAAATTCAAGTCAAATGTGGCCAAAATTGAATACTTTAATTTTTATAATTTTTGTAAATTTTCAATTTTTATGGGTTTTAAAATAAGTATGCAAATGCAAAAATATACACATGAATGCGATGGAAGAAAGCTTATCGAGCATACCCCCAAACTTAACCTTGACAGTGTCCTCACTGTCATGCTACACCAAGAGGGTCAAAATGTCGGCACTCCCCTGTTTATTTATTTATAAATTTTTTTTATTTTTTATTTTTTTTATTGTTAAAAGAAAAAACAAAATAATATACAACAAGGTTCCCCCCAAATGAAGCAAGGCTTTACACAGCCTAAAGGTTAGCACCAACCATTCAAAAATCTATCGTGGTAATGGTAGGGTTGGTGAAAGAATGGAGTGTAAAGAAAAGAAATGAGACGCACACGAGACCGTGTGGAGATAGAAATGGTATACGGTCTCGGTGGAGGAGAAGAATAGCGAAAGAGAGAAAGAAGTGTGGAACGATCTTGAGGGTGTAAATCGAGTGAATAAATTAGCGCAATTTGTGATGACTGATGTGTTAAAAGCGATTGTGCTAATCTATCAACTCGTCGAGAAATGGGGTCAAATCCCTCAAGATTCGCAAGAAAACATGGGTACGTCGAACTTGGTAAACCCTCCATTAAAAATTGAAACGCGACGGAGTCTTGCATGGTCGAAATGATAGGAAGGACGAAAAGGAGTGATTGATGGATAGTCTTAATCTCACCTAAGTAATCTATCTCGAACTTGAAGGATTCCATCAATGGTTCGAAATGACTATAAGCAACCGAGTCTGATGGTTCAACTAACTCATCTGAAAATGTAAAGGACTCAAACTCGGGAGGTGAGTTTTCAACATCGTCCGAAAAAGTGAAACACTCGTAATCGTTATCGTCTGTGAGAACTGTGTCAGATTCAAAGAGAAATTTTTCAAGCTCACAGTCTTCAAGCGTGATCTTTTGCATGGTCAGAATGATGGAAAGGAGGGAGGGTGATTTAGGAAGTATAACAGTTAAAGGTTCACGAGGATGAATTGGAAAATCCGACACATCAAACAAAAATGGTTCATTCTCAATACTATCCTCATAATTCTCCTCAAAATTTAGCCTATCCATGCCATTATCATCAAAATCAAGACGCATATGAAGTTCGGGAGAAATATTTAATGACTCGGGATGATGAATTGGACATAAAATTTCAATCAAATCCACGGGTTCATCATCCAAAATATTCCCGGCGTCAATATCCTCAATCAAGTGAAAATCAAAATTTTTTGGACACCTCGTCAAAAGCATGGATATTTATCAATTTAGGTTCTAGATTGAAGGTGTAGAGTTCAAAACTATTAGGTATGGTTTCACTCGAAAGGGACTCTTCACAATCTGGCAAATCAAGCACTACAAAGTCGAACAACTCATCATTTTGGGCACTTGTTTGAAAACTGGAGTTGCTGAATTCAATTGGTAATGGGTAGGTTTGATTTGGAAATGTGCACAGCTCACTCTCACCACTCAAATTATCAATCTGTCCAACCGCCCCATCATACATTGGAATTTTTGGAGCTAGTTGGAAACTAGCTACCGGTTAAGTAGGTTGTATAAGGGCGGCCATGGACGCATCCACATTCCTCATCATTTTGTTTGTTGCTAAAATATAAGCTTCCGACAACTGTCCCAAACTAGACATGGGTTTTGAAGGGGTTTCGGTAAAAGATTTGAAATTGTTTGGATACGTGAATCTCCAAAATGGCTGTGTAGAAGCAATGTCTAGTGAAGGTGGGAAAGTCGGGTAGGACTTGTAGGAATTGGATGGTTGGACAGGAGTAGGATCAACATTTGGATAAAAAGGTGAATGGGCTTGTTGATCCCTAGAACTGGATGTGTGGAGAGGAGTGAAAGATCGGCTACGGGATTGTTCAATGTGTTCAGCTATAAACATGGGTTTAGGAGTTACAACAGGACTCGAAAAAATGGTATCAACGTACGAAGGTGGTGAAGGTTGACACGATTGATACAAAGTGGATTGCAAAGTCGAACTGTTTCTCCTAAACGCTTCTATTTGATCTTTCAAAGAAATTTTGGGCATGGAGGGATTGTCCTTAAATCGACTGAAACAATTCGCGTAAGAGGCAAAGTTTGGTTCGAGGTACTAAAGTTCGGAAAGAGATTTGAGTTGTGGGGTACCCATGATGTAGGAAGGAGAAGAGAAAGAAGGTGGGTGGTGCAAGGAGTTCTTAGCGACAAAATTTGCAAGTCTTTTTTTTAAATATTTTTAAAAAAAAAAATTCCTCTTTTTCCTTTTATTTGGAACTTCTTGCAAGAAGATTTTGATAAAGGGCTTAGACACACTTTCAATCAACCACAAATACACAATCAGGCCTAGATCTAGGGTCACCTAGGTCAGCTAGACAGCTCCTAACTGTTCCAAAGGGCTAGAAATAAGACCTCAAACCGCCTCTTCACCGCCAATTGCGGCCAGGTAAGTGCCAGGTGACTGGGAGGCTCTCCACTACAAGTGGTGGCCCTAATTAAGTAACCACTCGCCTTAGACACACTTTCCTAGACATCGCGAAGTCAGGTTAAGATTAACGGCCGATGCCTACAACTAGTCCTCTGTCCTATTGAGCGCGACGTCCTTATGGCTGGGTCTAGTATTTTTTAATTAAAGATCGGTCAATGCAAATGCCTTATGTGATTTTTGGGGTCCTGGGAAGGGTGATGAAATCCCCACCCAATCTGGATTGGTCTCAAGCCCCTTAAAGTCAGATTAAATATATGCAAAACAGTAACAACCACTTTCAATCAAAGATTTTTTTATTTTTTTTAAGCGCGGCGCAAAGAATCCTGCACAAGATTTGTTATTGGAAGGGGGAAGATTTTTTTAAGCGCAAAGAATCCTGCAGAAGATTTGGCAAAAGATATATCGGGATTTGCAGAGGAGAGAGAAAAGAAAACTTACAGCTTTTTTTTCTTTAAATGAGGACGTCACTTGATCGCCGCGGTTCTACAGTCAGAAGGCGCTATTGCCGCGGTTCCGCGGCATTTTTTTTTTCTCTCTCTCTCTAGGCCGCCGCGGTTCCGCCGCCAAAATGCGCTTCTCGCCGCGGTTCCGCAGTCACGTGGCTGGTACAGGTCCCGAGATTTTTTTTGTTATTCTATTGTTGAAATCCTCTGCTGTTCGGATCTTTCATTTTCTGTTTCGTTTTCTGTTTCGCCTTCTGGATTTTTCCAGATCCGAACTCGATTGTTGATCCTGCAAAATTCGCACAAAAATACCTTCACAAAATAACAAAATGATAAATATTTATATTTTTTTAATTTTTCAGTTTTTATGATTTTTTAATTTAGATTAACCCGAAATTGCAAAAAGGAAATTTTACGCCATCCCCGGCAACGACGCCATTTGATTTATAGATTTTGTTTAGCTTATGCGCTTTTAAAAGATGAATCAAAAATATTTCTAAACCGCAATCAAGAATGGCGTCTCTTGGTAGCTAGCCGGTGAGTATGGGTCCGTCCACAGGGATTTTGTGAATTTCCTAATCGCTCTTATGAGTTAATTCCGATGGGTGTTGGATCTTATTGATTAAATCTAAAAACTAAATCTGTCTAGATCTAAATCTTGCTACGGTTAGGCTTAGGGTAGGTTTGGAAATGTAAATAAATTCTACCGCCTTCTATACCCAAATTAAGATCTATGAGGTGTTATGGTAATTATTAATAAAGGGGATTAGAACCATTAGGGAAGATGTTTCTTCCTCTAGGTTCTTGTCCTTCCTTTATCAATCCTTACCCTAACCTCTATGGAAAACACGCACAACCGGGCTTTTATACTACGGTATCACCGCTACCTCGAGGGATAGGGTGTCGTAGGGAGCGGTGTGTGCATGTATGCATAGAGTCTTATTAAAAAAGTGTGATGGACAAAAAAAGGATGAGAGATCTCATCTCTCAAAAGCCTTCCCCAAAGGTAACCCTAACAAGCGAGGAGACTACTCGCTCATTAGGGAATTGAAGAACATTCTATCTATCTAACTAGGGCAAGGAATTAAAATCTATACTAGGGCAATTAAATAAAACTACTTACTTGATGGCTCTCTCCAAACATTTACACAAGACTTGTCAGATCTGAATAGATCAATTGAAAAGAGGCATCGATGCTCTCCAAAAGAAATCTGAATTTTATTAATGAAAGGAGGCATACCTCAAAAGAGGTATTTGGGTTTCTATAGAGGATAGAAACCCTAGGGTTACAGTTAACTCGATGATTGGCTGAGGGGATTTTGAGTGGTTAACAGAAAAAATTTTTAAGAGATTTAGGAATATTATGTTAACAGTAAATATATATGAAATATTATAAGATTTGAATATTTTATTAATTTTGGGATTTTGGCGCTAAATGAAACATTTTCAAATCGCGTCCGGGTTGGGTCAAAAAATTCGAAATTCAAATAATAGGATTTTAAGCGGGTTCCAAATTTCAAAATGAAATGTTTTATGATTAAAAAGCATACCCCCAAGTCGGACACCTGCACGCGCGCGTAGCCGTCCAAACTCGCCCGTTTCACCGAACGGGATGAGAACTTGACGCACGGACGCTACCACGCGGCTAGGGGTGACGAGTAGGCCAATATAGATATTTTTAATTTTACTTTAGGTGTTAAAATTTGTTATCTACAGAAATGACTTAGCCAGTTAAAATTTTACAGTAAGACCCAAACAAGCAAGATAAATGAAATGAGCAATATCTAACACTCAACCAGTAACAGAAATAGTAGTATTGGGCTCGGGTGTTACACCGAGCCTCAGTTCGTTGCACTCATGGATGAGTGCCTCTGAGCGAGCCAGCCGGTTCGCGGAGATTAGGCCGAAGCGCCTCAGAGACTGCAGCTTACCCACGGCCTCATCATAGAACTGCTCGGACAAGGGGTTGTAAAGCCCCGGCGACGCCTTCCAGATGAAGTACATCAGCAGCTGCAACAGGGAGGAGCGCCGAGGGAGCAACCGGCCGAAGTGGTCTTCGATACTCCCATAGACCAACTGCACCGTGTTCTCGGTGCAATTCTGGTCATAAAGGTACACATTTTCGAAGTGAATGATTTCGGGGATGGTGAAAGGAAAGTCCTGCATTTTCAACGATCTGTATACAAAGGAAGGAAATAGTAGTATTGGGCCTGGATTTCTGATGGGACCATGGTTATTTCGCTAAAGCTATAGCCCTATTGTTATCGCAATACACAGGTATTGGGTCAACAATGGACAGAACTACCTGAAGTTCAGCTATGAACTTCTTCATCCAGACCGCTTCTTTTGCGGCATCGCTTGCAGCAATGTATTCAGCCTCCATCATCGAGTCTGCAACGATATCCTGTTTGGAGCTCTTCCAACACACCGCCCCTCCGTTGAGGGTAAATACAAAACCCGAGACAGACTTGCTGTCATCCTTGTCACTCTGGAAGCTTGAGTCGGAAAAGGACTCGACCCTGAGATCTCCATTACCGTAAATCAGGAACATCTTCTTAGTCCTTCTCAGGTACTTGAGAATGTTCTTTACTGCTGTCGAGTGGTCCTCACCTGGGTCTGACTGATACCGGCTCACCACGCTTAGCACGTTAGCTACATCTGGTCTTGTACATAGCATCGCATACATTATAGATCCTACCGCCGAAGCTTAGGGTATAGTGCTCATGCGAACCCTCTCATCGTCAGTCTTGGGAGACATCTCCTTGGAGAGGGCGATTCCGTGCAATGCGGGTATGTTACCACGCTTGGAATCTTCCATACTAAATCTCCTTAGCACGGTCTCTTTGTACCTTGACTGTGGAAGTCCCAGTAGTCTCTTGGATCTATCTCTGTAGATCTTAATCCCCAGAATGTAAGAGGCATCACCTAGGTCTTTCATAGAGAACCTTTGTGATAAGAACAGCTTGACCGATTGTAGCATAGGAATGTCATTTCGTATCAAAAGAATGTCGTCCACGTAAAAGACTAGGAATACGACAGTTCGTCCTACAATCTTCTTATAAATACATGGCTCATCTTCGTTCTTGATGAAGTCAAAGTCCTTGACTGTTTCATCAAAACAGATGTTCCAGCTCCGCGATTCTTGCTTCAATCCATAAATGGATTTGAGCAGCTTGTACACCTTCCTGCTGCTCCCACTGTCTACAAAACCTTCTGGCTGATCCATGTAAACGCACTCTTCTAAACTTCCATTTAGAAAAGCCGTTTTTACGTCCATCTGCCAGATCTCATAGTCATAGAAGGCAGCAATGGCAAGCAGGATCCTAATGGATTTGAGCATAGCCACTGGAGAAAAGGTCTCGTCATAGTCCACTCCTGGTCTTTGACGAAAACCTTTTGCAACGAGTCTAGCCATATAGGTTTCCACCTGCCCATCTACACGAAGTTTCTTCTTATAGATATATTTGCATCCAACGGGTTTTACCCTAGGTGGAGCAAATTCCAGGGTTCACACTTTATTGGTGTACATGGACTCCATTTCGGATTGCATAGCATCCAGCCACTTATCAGAGTCCCTACTGATAATGGCCTGTCTGAAACTAGTAGGATCATCTTCTTCTAAGATGCAATCCTCTCGATCCCCATCTATGAGAAAACCATAGTATCTCTCGGGCGGATGAGAAATCCTATTAGATCTGCGGAGTGGCTGAGCTTCATCCGGGGTTATTGAATCCTGAGGTTCCACCAAATCTTCAGTTATAGTTTGTCCCTCTGGAATTTCTTCCAGTTCTACCGTGCTCCCATTAATTTCTTTTGCAAGAAACTCTGTTTCCAAGAAAACAACATGTTGAGCAACAAACACCTTCTTTTCCTCGATGTGGTAGAACTGATATCCATAACTGTTCTTAGGATATCCTACAAATTTACCCAAAACTGACCGTGCCTCCAGTTTATCCGGATTGTGCTTTTTAACATAAGCCGGACAACGCCATATCTTAAATCTTTTAAGATATGGCCTTTTTCCATTCCACATTTCGAATGGTGTCTTAGGCACAGATTTGGATGGAATATCATTCAACAGATATGCCGCTGTTAAAAGCGCATGTCCCCAAAATGAAAGAGGCAACTCAGCATTACTCATCATAGAGCGAACCATATCCAATAGGGTACGATTCCTTCGCTCCGATATACCATTGTGCTGTGGTGTATAAGGGGGAGTAAGCTGGGAGAGAATTCCATTCAATTTTAAGTATTCTAGGAATTCCGTGCTTAAGTACTCCCCTCCTCTATCAGATCGGAGGAACTTAATACTTTTGCCAATATGGTTCTCTACTTCGTTTCTGAATTCTTTGAATTTCTTAAAAGCTTCAGATTTGTATTTCATAAGATACACATACCCGAATCTAGCGAGATCGTCAGTGAATGTGATGAAGTACGAGAATCCACCCCTTGCATGTACAGACATTGGACCACACACATCACTGTGTATGAGTCCCAAGAGCTGTTTTGCTCTTTCTCCATGTCCGGTGAACGGAGATTTGGTCATCTTTCCTTTGAGTCAAGATTGATAAGTTTAATAAGATGAAAATTCGAATGTATTCAAGAGTCCATCTTTATGTAACTTACTCAGTCTTTTCTCTCCGATATGACCAAGTCTACAATGCCACAAGTAGGATTCGTTCGTGTCTGAACTCTTCCTCTTGCGTGTGTTTTGTATATTGAGCACTGTATTCTGATTTAGAACATAGATATCATTACACAGTGTACTTTCTGCAACCAGTACCTTATCAAGGTAAATGTTCATGATATTTCTATCAAGAACAAAGTTATATCCATCTTTATCAAGTAAAGAAACTGATATGATGTTGCAAAGCATGGAAGGTACATAGTAGCAATTGTTCAAAATCATAGTATTGCCATTTGGCAACACTAGGTGATATTCACCAACGGCTGCAGCATTAACTTGTGCTCCGTTCCCTACTGTGAGGGACATATCACCATGTACAACTATCCTACTTTTTCTCAGTCCCTGTAATAAATTTCAGATATGAGATCCTGATCCAGTATCGAGTACCCAGGAGGTAGGACTGACCGAAAAACAGTTCTCAATAACAAGAACACCTGAAGACGCAACAGTATGTTTCTTCTTCGATGGGGTTATCAAAGAATTAAAACCTTCATCTTTCCCTTGCTCATACTTATGACAGTTGTCGTAAGTTGGAGCCGAACCGACGTTCCCCAGCCCCGAATAAGAATTCGGATCGGTCAAGCGATACATTTTATTATCTTGATTAGGGAGTGAAAAGGTTGCTACCTGGAGAGAGAGAGGGAAAACACTCAGCGTGTGCTCTTGCAAGATTAGATTGGTTTATTTTATCTAACCAGGATGGCTCCCACTGTTTCCTCAAATTCTTCTTCAAACCCTAAAAGAAGAACTAGTCAGGATTAATCGCACGTCACAATACTTGCTTAACCTTTCAGTCAGGCTGGTGTTGGCACTTCGAGGGAGGTTTTCCAACGCTTTTGCGAAGTTCCTTAATTATATAACCTCTTTTCCCTGGAGGCATAGCCCCGCTAACACCGTTCTAGACACCTACTTGGTTTATAGCATTGATTGTTAAGTGTGATAATCTCCCGAGAGTAATCCTACTCATCAGTGGGATCGGGATCCAACTATCATTGTGTGATGCACTAGATGGAATCCACTCTAGTCACCACACTCCAGAAGGTATGCTAAATCTGCAAGTTTCCTATATGTTTGAAACTCCCGACGTGGTTTTTACCCCTAACGAATTATGACCTTGACTAGGTCAATAAACCATAAACCGCTAGTCAAGTTCTACCCGTTATTTTCTTGATTGCATTAAACCCACCCGTACGAGCCCTTGACTAGGTCAACAAGGCCGCACGACTGTCCTAACCAATCACATTTACAATTCACAGAAAAATATTACTTAGCTACCGTACACTACGCCTTGACTAGGTCAACAAACGCAGCACGAATATTAAATATTACTATTCTGAAATGACGGAGGGCTACGGCTGGGTTTTTGGCGAAAAACCCGTTAACGTAATGAACTTGATATCATTTAAGGAACCTGAGTAGTTTTGTAAATATATAGTGGCGAAAACTTTTGCTAAAGAGGTCACTCCCTGTGAAGGGATCTCGGCTCTTTCCTCGTCAAATGAGGTGCAGGATATTCCAAACTAAATACCTCGATGCAAAGAAAAAATAGTCGACTATATTAAAGTTATTACCCTGACGCAAACTTTTACTCAAGGGGTCACTCCGGGTGAAGGGATCTCAGCCCTTGCCTCATCGAATGATGTGCAGGATATTCCAAACTGAACACCACTATGCAAAGTAAAAGAGAACATTTGTAATGTCAGTTTTTAAAATCTGGTTCCAACAACATCTTTTTAGGTTTTTATCTTGCATTAATTAAAATTAATGCGGCCCCATCAAATTTGTAACCTATCACACCAGAAAAGAACGAAAATAAAATGTACGTATATGCCATCTGCATTCGCCACGGGGCCCCGTCATCACCCGTTAGGTTACTCAACCAACGACAGAGCGGGGGCTGGACTAGCGCGGGTGCAAAACATATACAACATCTACTAGTATATATATAGCAATATACAATAATCGCTCCAAGCATGATAATAAACAACATCACAGATAACATTAGAGAATGGCGGATAATCTTCAAGCCCCGGGTTTCATTTGAGCCTTAAATAAAACCCAACGTTCCCTATGGTGTGGATAGCCTGTTCAATGAAAACATGTACCTCCTACGAGTGCGGCGAATAGCCCGCCAGTTCTAGAATGAAGCCCCCTCAGTCTCAGCGCCTTGAGATGCGGGCTTGTTGCCTTTCCAGAACCCGGCTATTCGTGCACACTACCGCGGGGTAATCCTAATACAGAAAATGAAAATAATATATACAACCGGTGACATCGACCTCAGCCCGGTCGTGCCCCAAAATAATATACAAACGGCAAAGACGGCAGTCCACATGTCGGACGCTCACCTCGCAATAACAAATGTACAATTGAATTATAAACTGTATTTCTAACATTGCACCACTTTCTATCCACCACGACAATCCAACCACAATCACAGCACAAGTACACAACATCAACGCGAATGTCACGTTCGCAAAACCCGTCTAAAGGAACATATAGCAATTAGACGAGTTTTACCGATCGAGTGACATTCCCGGTCGCAGATAAAAGTGAATGTACTGAAAATAAAATACGTATTTTAAAATTACAATTGACTAAACTTTCCAAGTGGGCCCCAAGTATTAAACCAACACTGTAACAAATCTGGGTCCAAAAAGTAATTATTCCAGAAACCACAATTTCCAAAAATTGAGGCCCATAAGAAAATTTGACCCCGTGGACCCTAAAACGCCCGCGGATCCGCCGCCAATAGGGGGTTTGCGCGGCGGATCAACGGCGGTTTAGAGAGATCACGTGACAATTTTTCTTCTGTGGTCTTAAAAAAGCCTGCATGATTTTCTAAGAGCAAAATATTGATTTTTCGAGCACTTTTAAAATCGACAGTAAACGCATGATTTGAAATGCAGTTTTTTAAATTTTTGGTCGATCATTATTCTAAACATGTTTAAACTAGCTAGTGTAAGTTTTATGGGTGGCTCTGATACCATGAAGAGTTACCCTAGCGCTCCGGCCAACTCCCGTGGTCAAATGCGGAACAAAAATTTTCTTGCAATGAAAACTTGGCGCTAGACTAAACCCTAAAACCGGATCTTTCTATAAAACTAACTAGCTACACTAGAAGAGCTATCTACTATGATGAGAAATTCTTATCAAACGAACCAAGTCCTTCGGTCTTCATTCTTCATCCTTAGCTCCCACTAGCCACCTTGAACTTGCTTGATCTTCTTTCCTTGCTCCGTCGGTCCTCCGGGATCGAGCTTGTTCTCCGGCCTTCCTTGGTCCTTGATGATCCACCTGGGGAATACGATCCATGGCTCTAGCTCCTAACTATATAACAAAAGGAGCAACTAGAGAACTTGGTTTGCTAAACCAAGTAATCTAGGGTGTAGTTTTGAATTCTAAGTGTCAAGCTATCTCTTTCTTGCCTCTTCACTTGATTCTCAACTCATGAGAAGGTAGTGAAGAGGAAGAAGATGAAGGTGGAGGAAGCTAGAGAGCAAAAAGAGAGCAAGAGTAAAAAGTGCTCAAGGAAAATTAATGAAGCATGAATGAAAGAGAAAATACACACAAGGGTTTTGTGTATCAATTCTTTCATTAAACAATTAGCAACCATGCTTCAATTGTAATTCCAAAATGAATTATAAATTCATTTGTTAACTATTGAAGTATGGTCACTACCTTTTCTCCCTTACCTCTAACTTTACACCTCATTTCCAATTATGAAATAAAAGGAAAAACCAAAATGAGGTGGCCACCTTCTAAAAGGAAAACTGTAATAAATACGGATTTCCAACTACTGTACAAATATACCGGCAATCAGATATAAAATCCGAACGCCCAAAAGAGATAGAATAACACGAAGAATGTAATACTAGAATATACATATCGAAATACATATATGTAAATTATTAAATCAATACCTGGTTTAATAATCCGGCTCAAAACATAGCCGGCTAGTATTACCAACCGTCCGATCGAAAGTCCATGTACAAATTACATCAATCGATCGAACCCTTCACGTATCCAATACGGCAACTAAACCATTTCTCCTTAATCAGGGAAACCCTCTGTGTGGGACTCTAAAGACTCGACAGTACTCTGGCAGTGGGTTTAACCACAAGCACGTCAGCGGCACTAGCTGTACGTAACGGCTGCCTAGGTACCTGTCGAAAAGGAAGGCCGATGAGCAAACTCATCCGGATCTCCTACTGAGCCTATCTGTGACAATATCCGTACAGTCCGGTCTCTTCGTCAAAGAGTATCGCATACTAGGTCTATGGGATGGTGAACGTCAAACCCAAACAACTTGATACGTCGGGCCGATGTGGCTCAGGACCAATCCGGGAAACTACTGATCAACCTATTAGTAAATCCTAAGTGCCTTGGCCAGGGTCTTATGATCCTGACCAATCGAATCACAGTGCGATATCAACTCCCTATACCGGGAGAGACGAATCCCCGACAATCGCTCACTGCCTCTATGTGGCTCGGGACTGAACCCAATCAAAACTTGTTTGCACGACTCAGTAGAGCCGTGGTAAGGTAGTGATCAAAGTTCAGTGGGAACTGACATGAGACAAATTCCGATCTCGAGTCTAAAGACTAACCTGTACACATGTCACCTGAGAACTTCCATCTGACGATAGGTATAGTACCATATGGAAGTTCTCGGCGAGTCCGTCCAGTGTACTTGTTAGTGTATATGCCCTAGAGGCCATTACTGTATCATACTAGTTTGTATATTACTTAATGGATGCTTGGGATATTCACCTTGTATATACAATCTTGCTCAAAATAGTAGTATGCTACTTGGTTTGTTTCTACTTCAATGTGTACTTGTGTTTATTTCAGTATATCACTTATACGCATTAGTGGAGCCCTTAGGATCTTTGCTTGATTACCAGCGTTGTGATGGCAGTCACACTAGTGGGGGCTGGGTAATCTATAAGCACATCCTTATTCAGGTCCCTGGTCGCAGGACTATCGAGACAGGGCATCGATACTCCGGAGTAGACCAGCGCATGCGCTTCTCATCCCAGTGTGGGAGACGGTCTGTCCCACAGCCGTCAGTACGTCGTACTTGAGATAGTATGCGGGTGCTCGTTAGGTTACGGGTACACTGGACAGGACTCGTAGGGAACTGACTAGTTGGTATTATACCTATCGTCAGTTATCAGTTCCCAGGTGACATGAGTACAGCTTAGTCCGCTGACTTGACACTGTCACTTCGCCTCGGGTGTGTTCCCACTGTACTTTGATCACTACCCTACCACGGCTCAAAGGAGTCGTGCAAACAGGTGGTGGTTGGGTGCAGTCCCGAAGCACTTGGAGGCAGTGACGGTTAGACAGGATTTGTCTCTCCCGGTATTGGGGGTTGACATCGCGCTGTGTCTAGGAGAGCCATTACACGAATAGTCCCTGGCCAGGGCAAACGAGATATACTGGTAGGTTTCCAGTGTTATCTCAGGGTGTATTGGGCTTCACTCCGGCACGACTTGTACCGCTATTGGGGGACTGACGTTTACCGCCCCCTAGGCCCGCCATGCGATGTATCAGACGAACAGACCGGACTGTACGGAGAATGTCACGCTCAGGCTCAGTAGGAGTTCAGATGGGTTTCGCCTCGTCGGTCTTCTTGTCGGCATTACCTGGGGACCGTTACGCACAGCTAGTGCTGCTTGCGGTCTGTGGTTAAACCCACTGCCAGCGTAGTGTTGAGTCTTTAGAGTCCCACACAGAAAGCTTTTCGCCTTTAGGCAAAAGAGTAGAGGTCGCATGGTATTGCGACAGGTCGCATGGTTTTGCGACAGGGTTCGGTCACATCCGTGCACTTGTGCACGTACAGTGTCCGGACAGTTTACACTAGCGGGCTTTGGTTTAAGCCAGATCCTAGTGTACCTTATGGGATTGGATTTATCCAGTTTGCATTCGTGTTCCTCGGAACGCGGATGCGGGTGTGTATGCACAGTTGACAGGGAGGCAGAGGCAGCGGATTCTCATTAGGGTTGTTGACAGTTGACCGTTGACTTTTTGACTTTATGCTCAACCCTAATGAGAATATGATATGTGATTAACTATTATATTAATTAAGTGTTATGGTGATATGGTTGTTGACTTGTTGACTTTTGTTGACTTGTTGACTTTGGTGACTTGTTGACTTTTGTTGACTTGTTGACCGGTTGACTAGGCTTGACTAGTTGACCATCATGATAACCATGGTTATCATTTCATGCCAAAGACTTTTTCTTGCTTGTTCATTTGAGTAAAATGAGTGCATGACATGATAAGGTTATGGTTACTTCAACCATCACATAAGACTTTTGTTGATATGATGAGTTATCATTGCTTTGGATTATGAGAGGGTGAGAGACAAAAAATACTTGCTCATTCTTTCTTGCTCATTCTCTCTCTTGTTCTTGAGCTCTCCTCTTGCTCTCATCCTCAACCTCTTGCTCCCTCTCTTGATCTATGGTTCTCTTGTCTCATGAGTTGAGAATCAAGAACCATAGATAAAATCCCATTCTAAATCATCTCTACTCATTCTAGTTCACTAGGTTTAGCAAACCAAGTGAACTAGTTTCTTCAAAGAACGAAGAAGGAGCTAAAGGTTGGAGCTTTCAAGTGGATCTATCTTCGGCGTACGGAGACAACGAGAAGGAGCCATCGAACCACCATCGGAGCTTGAAGAGAAGGAGTTCAAGTTTAGGTATAACCATCTTCATCCGAGTAGCTAACTCTCTTTAGCATAGTTTGCTAGTTTTAGTTTAGACAACGATCCTGACCATAGTTTAGTCCATATTGCCTCTTGCGATAAAAATTCGTTTTTTATACCGTTTCCGCCTCCCCGTAAGAACCGGGGGTCGCAATATGGACTTACAGTGGTATCAGAGACTAACTAAACTTAAACTAGCTTGGTAGTGAAGTGTAACGAAGTTCGGAACCGGAAAAATCCAAAAACCAAACTTCACAAAAACTGAGTTTCTGTTGAAATTTTTTCTGCTCAAAATGAAAAACTTTACACTTGTAAATTCGGCTCAGGGTTTTGTGTGAACACCCAAGAAAAACGATACAGTGATTCGCCTAAAGTGCCGCGCTTCCGCCGCGTGATCCTTCTTAGCCGCCGCGGAACCGCCGCGACTTGGTGTCTTCTCTGCATCGTTTTTCGTGCAGTGTGTTTGTGTGTTGGTTTTGGGATTTTTAAAATATATTATATGTGCCCAGATTGTCCAGAAAAGAAATTTCCTTTTGGGGTCCTATAATTCCGTATTTTTTCCGAACTTCACTGCACTTTGACTATGATGGTTATATCTGTGATGCTTGCATGTATTGAACGTCGGCTAATCGCTATAAGTCGATTAGTCGGGGTTATACATGATCTGTAATGTGCTGGAATGTGTATATGAATGTGTTGGACTGTCGCGGGTGAATAGCCGGGGTGGATGTGAGATGAGCTTTTGTTTTTCTTTCATTCATTGTAAATGTAAATTGATGTAATAATATTATTTGTTTGGCCGCACAACCGGGTCGGGGTTGTAGCCGTCATTGTATAATTCTTTTTACTGTTTTTGCTCCTAGGATAGACCCATGGAGGGGTGCACAAACTACCGAGTACTTGGCGGGTAGTTTGCCGCACCCGTAGGGGTCTTGGGTGGGGTATTTGGCTATTCACCGCGACCGTGTTATCCGCTTTTCGTTTCAGGCTCGAAAGGATTGCGGATTGCTAGTATATCCAATGCATTCATCTGTGATCTGTAATGTCTATCATTGCTTACTATTTAGGCGTTGCTTATGTTTTACAGACGCGCTAGCCCAGCCCCCGCTCTGTCGTTAGTTAAGTAACCTAACGGGTAATGACGGGGCCCCGTGGCGAATGCGAATGGCATAAGCGTACGTCATATTTTGGTTGTTTTCTGCAATGGTAGGATTAAATGATGGGACGCATTAAAAGAACTAATGCAAGAATATCACGCATTAAAAGAACTAATGCAAGCAAAACATGCATTAAAAGAACTAATGCAAGAAAATAAACCAAGTATAGGTCGTTGGAACATTTTCGAAAAACCACTCAGTTCTTTTCAAAACAAACTTTTAAAATGCGGAGTTTGAGCCACTCCATTTAAAAGCTATCTCGTTCCATCGACTAAATCAAGTTCACTACGTTCACGGTTTCGCCAAAACCATTCGTAGCCCTCCGTCGTTTCATATGAATATTCAACAGTATTCAAGCTGTGTTTGTTGGCCTTAGTCAAGGCACAGTGTTTGGTAGCTGGTGGGTATTCATATGTTGCATAGATAGAATGCGTTGGTTTGGGACAGTCGTATTACCTTGTTGGCCTTAGTCAAGGGTATATACGGGTGGATTCAAATTAACCTGGACAACGACGGGTAGAACTTGACATGTGACTTATGATTTGTTGGCCTTAGTCAAGGTCATAAGAGCATGGGGAAAAAATATACATCGGGAGTTTCATAAGTACTGAAACTTGCTAGATTTGCATACCATTTGGAGTGTGATGATTCTGGTAGGATTCCTTCAGTTTCGTCACGCGATGATATTTGGATCCCGATCCTACTGTGAGTATATGCTACTCCTCGGGAAATTTCTCACTAAACGATCAATGCTATAAACCTAGTAGGTGCCTAGAAAGGTGTTAGCGGGGCTACGCCCCCAGGGAAAAGAGGTTCTTTAATTAAGGAACTTCGCGAAAGCGTTGGAAAACCTCCCTCGAAGTACCGACACCGGCCTGGCTGAACGGTTAAGCAAGTATTGTACGGTGGGATTGATCCTGACTAATTCTTCCTTTATGGTTTGAGGAGGGATTCGAGAAACAGTGGGAGCCATCCTGTTTAGACAAACTAAAAACCACTCTAAACTTGCAAGAGCATCATGCTGAGTGTTTCTTCTTCTCTCTCTTAATTGCAGCGACCCTGTGACCACGCCTAGGTTACATCTAGATAATAATATGACTGAACCTGACTGTTATGACTGGCAAAGGTCTGTCCAGATGTCCATTGCCCATGACAAGCTGGAACGCCTCTTAACTAATCAAAACCCTGCTGTCTCAGGTCCAGTTTCCCCTGTCACGGATGTTCACATCCGCAGGACATCGGAAAAGGATTGTGCGAAAGCCAAGTGCCTCGTGTTAGCCTCAGTTGATGGTGCAAACCAGAGGCAGCACGAGAAGATGGACTCAGTTTCTATCTTCCTCCATAACAAAGTTTTATATGGAGAGCAATCTCGTATCGCAAGATATGAGACCTCGAACGAATTGCTTCAAGCGAGGTTGGCAGTCGGGTCATCTGTAAGGGGCAACGTCCTTACAGAGACCAGCTATATTGAGCTCACGGACCTGGAGACCACGTTGGCGAATGGGTCAAGTACTGACCTAATTCAACAGTCCCTGCCCTCTGCTTATACCCTGAAAGAAACCAGGGAAGAAAAAGGAAAAACAAGGGCAAAAGTTTCAGGACTGGATATAGTAAAAGAGGGACGTTCCTATTGTAACGGGAATGAACTATGGCAGAAAGATTGCAGGGCTTGTATAGCCAGTAGCCAGAATTCGAAGCATGTTGTGGCTTCGGCTTCGAGTGTGTTTGTAATTGAGAACTGTTTGTCAGTTAACCCTACTTCCTGGGTATTGGATACCGGATCAGGATCTCATATCTGTAATTCGTTACAGGGTCTGAGAAACCGTGGGGTTATCAGGAAAGGTGATATGACTCTCAGGGTTGCTAACGGAATGAGCATGGATGCTGTATCCGTAGGGGAATATCACCTAGGACTGACAACTGGGCAGATATTGATTCTGCGTGACTGTTTGTATGTACCAGGTGCGACTTGCAATATCATATCTGTATCCTTACTTTCTAAGGAAGGATATGATTTTGCTTTTGTAAGCGATGTAGTAAACATCCACCTAAATCAAGCACTGATTGGGTCAGGTACATTAAATAATGGTATATACGTATTGAATCAAGCTCAGATATTCAGCGTCCAGAACACACTTAAAAGAAAGTCTCCAGAATTAAATCAGGCTTTCTTATGGCATTGTAGACTGGGTCACATCAATGAGACACGGTTGACTAAGTTACATAAAGAAGGATACTTGGATCCGTTCGAGTACCAGTCTTATGCCACTTATGAATCCTGTCTCATGGGAAAGATGACAAAGACTTCGTTCACTGGACACGGAGTAAGAGCGAGCGAGCTCTTGGGACTTATACACAGTGACGTGTGTGGTCCAATGTCTACACATGCGCGAAGCGGTTATTCATACTTCATTACTTTCACAGATGATTTCTCTAGGTTTGGACATGTCTTCTTAATGAAGCACAAATCCGAGGCCTTTGAGAAATTTCGAGAATATAAGAATGAAGTAGAAAAACAAACAGGCAAAAGTATCAAGATCCTAAGATCGGATCGAGGTGGAGAATACTTAAGTGCCGAGTTTCTGGACTACTTAAAAGAGAATGGAATTCTCTCTCAGCGTACTCCTCCATACACACCACAACACAACGGTGTATCGGAAAGAAGGAATCGAACCCTATTAGATATGGTTCGTTCCATGATGAGTAAGGCTGAGTTACCGCGATCTTTCTGGGGTTATGCACTGGAAACAGCTGCACATCTCTTGAACCAAGTTCCTACTAAGACAGTGCCTACCACACCATACCAGATGTGGAGTGGGAAGAGACCCTGTCTTAAATCCTTTAAGACATGGGGATGTCCGGCTTTTGTAAAAAAGCAGCATGCGGACAAGCTCGAGGCACGCTCAGTACAGTGCAAGTTTGTGGGATACCCAAAGAACTCCAAGGGGTATCTTTTCTATTACGCAGAGGAGCAAAAAGTCCTTGTTTCTCGTCATGCCCGCTTCTTGGAAACTGAGTTTTTAGAAAATCAGATAAGTGGGAGCGCAATAGAACTGGAAGAAATTCCAGAACCACAAGCTATTACTGAAACCTTAGTAGAACCAGAAGGTTCAGGGGAACCGGACATTCCTACGCCGCTCCGCAGGAGTAGTAGGCAGTCTCATCCGCCCGAGAGATACTACGGTTTTCTCATAGACGGGGATAGAGAGGATTGCATCATAGATTATGATGAGCCTACTAGCTTCCAGCAAGCCATTCAGAGCGGTGACTCGGTAAAATGGCTGGATGCAATGCGGACCGAGATGGAGTCCATGTACACCAACAAAGTTTGGACTTTGGACTTTGCTCCAGAAGGGGTAAAACCCGTAGGCTGCAAATGGATCTTCAGAAAGAAGATTGGTGTAGATGGGCAGGTTGAAACCTATAAAGCTAGGCTCGTTGCAAAATGTTTTCGTCAAAGACCTGGTTTGGACTATGACGAGACTTTTTCTCCGGTAGCCATGCTTAAATCCATTCGGATCCTTCTTGCCATTGCTGCCTTCCACGATTATGAGATCTGGCAGATGGACGTTAAGACGGCTTTCCTAAATGGAAATTTAGAAGAGTGCGTCTATATGGATCAGCCAGAGGGTTTCAATCAGAGTGGGAGCAGCGGTAAAATATGCAAGTTGCTCAAGTCCATCTATGGACTTAAGCAGGCATCGCGGAGTTGGAACATCTGCTTTGATGATACTGTCAAAGAATTCGACTTTGTCAAAAACCCAGATGAACCATGCATTTACAGTAAGATTGTAGGGAGAAATGTGGTATTCCTCGTCTTGTACGTCGATGACATTCTCCTAATAGGAAATGATATTCCTATGCTACAGTCAGTCAAAGGATTCTTGTCACAGAGGTTCTCCATGAAGGACCTGGGCGATGCCAACTACATTCTGGGGATCCAGATCTATCGTGATAGATCTAAAAGGATGTTGGGACTTTCACAGTCAAGATACATCGACACCATACTGAAACGATTCAGTATGGAGGATTCCAAGCGCGGTAATCTACCGGCTTGTCACGGAATCACCCTCTCCAAAGAGATGTCTCCCAAGACTGATTTGGAAAGGGCTCGCATGTCATCAATACCCTACGCATCTGCGGTAGGCTCTATTATGTATGCGATGTTATGTACCAGACCAGATGTAGCATACGCATTGAGCGTTGTAAGCCGGTATCAGTCGGACCCAGGGGAGAAACACTGGATAGCAGTAAAGAACATTCTCAAGTACCTGAGAAGGACTAAGGAGATGTTCTTGGTGTATGGCGGAAAAGACCTCCAGATTGAGGCCTTTGCTGACTCCAGCTTCCAGAGTGACAAGGATGACTCCAAGTCCATGTCGGGTTATGTCTTTACCCTCAATGGAGGGGCGGTTTGCTGGAAGAGTTCCAAGCAGGAAACCGTTGCTGACTCAACCATGGAAGCGGAGTACATAGCTGCTTGCGATGCCGCAAAGGAAGCTGTCTGGATGAAGAAGTTCCTCACGGAACTTCAGGTGGTTCCTACCAGTGTTGATCCAATACCGCTATATTGTGACAACAACGGCGCTATAGCTTTAGCGAAGGAACCAAGGTCCCATCAGAAGTCCAGGCACATTTTGAGGCGGTTCCACCTGATCAGGGAGATCATTGATCGCCAGGAGATCGAGGTAAAGAGAGTAAAATCAGAAGATAACACTGCAGATCCATTCACCAAGGCCTTGCCCCAGACTCAGTTCGAGCGGCTGATCGAGATGATAGGTCTTCGATACGCCAGTACATGGCCTTAGTGCAAGTGGGAGATTGTTAGTGTATATGCCCTAGAGGCCATTACTGTATCATACTAGTTTGTATATTACTTAATGGATGCTTGGGATATTCACCTTGTATATACAATCTTGCTCAAAATAGTAGTATGCTACTTGGTTTGTTTCTACTTCAATGTGTACTTGTGTTTATTTCAGTATATCACTTATACGCATTAGTGGAGCCCTTAGGATCTTTGCTTGATTACCAGCGTTGTGATGGCAGTCACACTAGTGGGGGCTGGGTAATCTATAAGCACATCCTTATTCAGGTCCCTGGTCGCAGGACTATCGAGACAGGGCATCGATACTCCGGAGTAGACCAGTGCATGCGCTTCTCATCCCAGTGTGGGAGACGGTCTGTCCCACAGCCGTCAGTACGTCGTACTTGAGATAGTATGCGGGTGCTCGTTAGGTTACGGGTACACTGGACAGGACTCGTAGGGAACTGACTAGTTGGTATTATACCTATCGTCAGTTATCAGTTCCCAGGTGACATGAGTACAGCTTAGTCCGCTGACTTGACACTGTCACTTCGCCTCGGGTGTGTTCCCACTGTACTTTGATCACTACCCTACCACGGCTCAAAGGAGTCGTGCAAACAGGTGGTGGTTGGGTGCAGTCCCGAAGTACTTGGAGGCAGTGACGGTTAGACAGGATTCGTCTCTCCCGGTATTGGGGGTTGACATCGCGCTGTGTCTAGGAGAGCCATTACACGAGTAGTCCCTGGCCAGGGCAAACGAGATATACTGGTAGGTTTCCAGTGTTATCTCAGGGTGTATTGGGCTTCACTCCGGCACGACTTGTACCGCTATTGGGGGACTGACGTTTACCGCCCCCTAGGCCCGCCATGCGATGTATCAGACGAACAGACCGGACTGTACGGAGAATGTCACGCTCAGGCTCAGTAGGAGTTCAGATGGGTTTCGCCTCGTCGGTCTTCTTGTCGGCATTACCTGGGGACCGTTACGCACAGCTAGTACCGCTTGCGGTCTGTGGTTAAACCCACAGCCAGCGTAGTGTTGAGTCTTTAGAGTCCCACACAGAAAGCTTTTCGCCTTTAGGCAAAAGAGTAGAGGTCGCATGGTATTGCGACAGGTCGCATGGTTTTGCGACAGGGTTCGGTCACATCCGTGCACTTGTGCACGTACAGTGTCCGGACAGTTTACACTAGCGGGCTTTGGTTTAAGCCAGATCCTAGTGTACCTTATGGGATTGGATTTATCCAGTTTGCATTCGTGTTCCTCGGAACGCGGATGCGGGTGTGTATGCACAGTTGACAGGGAGGCAGAGGCAGCGGATTCTCATTAGGGTTGTTGACAGTTGACCGTTGACTTTTTGACTTTATGCTCAACCCTAATGAGAATATGATATGTGATTAACTATTATATTAATTAAGTGTTATGGTGATATGGTTGTTGACTTGTTGACTTTTGTTGACTTGTTGACTTTGGTGACTTGTTGACTTTTGTTGACTTGTTGACCGGTTGACTAGGCTTGACTAGTTGACCATCATGATAACCATGGTTATCATTTCATGCCAAAGACTTTTTCTTGCTTGTTCATTTGAGTAAAATGAGTGCATGACATGATAAGGTTATGGTTACTTCAACCATCACATAAGACTTTTGTTGATATGATGAGTTATCATTGCTTTGGATTATGAGAGGGTGAGAGACAAAAAATACTTGCTCATTCTTTCTTGCTCATTCTTTCTTGCTCATTCTCTCTCTTGTTCTTGAGCTCTCCTCTTGCTCTCATCCTCAACCTCTTGCTCCCTCTCTTGATCTATGGTTCTCTTGTCTCATGAGTTGAGAATCAAGAACCATAGATAAAATCCCATTCTAAATCATCTCTACTCATTCTAGTTCACTAGGTTTAGCAAACCAAGTGAACTAGTTTCTTCAAAGAACAAAGAAGGAGCTAAAGGTTGGAGCTTTCAAGTGGATCTATCTTCGGCGTACGGAGACAACGAGAAGGAGCCATCGAACCACCATCGGAGCTTGAAGAGAAGGAGTTCAAGTTTAGGTATAACCATCTTCATCCGAGTAGCTAACTCTCTTTAGCATAGTTTGCTAGTTTTAGTTTAGACAACGATCCCGACCATAGTTTAGTCCATGTTGCCTCTTGCGATAAAAATTCGTTTTTTATACCATTTCCGCCTCCCCGTAAGAACCGGGGGTCGCAATATGGACTTACAGTACTCACATCCAGTGAGCACCTGCATACGATCTTAGGTGCATCAGACCAATGGCTGCGGGACCAACCATCCCCTGACGGGGGTAGAAACATACACACCATTCTACTCTAGAGTATCAGTGCCCAGTCTCGATACTCACGCGATTAGGGGCCATTTTAAGGATGTGCTTATGGACTACCCTGCTCCCACAAGTATAATCGCCATCACAACGCAGGTAGTCAAGCAAGATCCTAGGGGCTTTATCAACATGTAACCGCAATATGTAATAACGAGTATGACATATGCCATGTTAAGATAAAGACAAACCACAATAGTATACTACCGTATCGAGCCTTTATCAATATGTGCAAACCAGATATTATAACAATAAATACACATATCCTGATAAAGACAAGTCAAATAATATACTATAAAACTGAGCAAGATTGTTCTTTACATACATATACCTAGTATCCATATATATACATATACAGTACTGGCTTCTAGGGCATATACATCCAACAAGTATTACAGATATGCATATCATATAGTATATCGGTACAGATTATGATAAGGCTATACTTATGACCTAGGTATTGTCATGCATTTCGATTTCTACCTTTAGATGTACTTTTATTCACATAGTTGGCAACTCATCGTTGCCACAGTTTCTTGCAGGTTTTACCGCGTGGATTATCAGCGGTTTGGGCACACATTCTTTTGGAGATTGATGGGTAAGTGAGTTGTTATTGTATCCTACTCACTCTTGATTATTCTTATATTCTTGTATCTTGTGGAAACTCCATCAACTTAGAAATGTTATATTATGGACTTAGAAGCGAGTATTAGAGTTGTGTCTTGAGTTGTTATACTCTTTAGAGTCGACTTCTGTTATAGATTGTTTGGCTGTTCCGTCTTTTTGACGTGGAAACTAGCTCCCGTTGGGATGCTATTTTATTGTGGTAGTTGTATCGGGTTTTTATATACAAAATTTTAAGGAGGTGCGGTCAGATTTCAAAATGTCACAGAAGCTTTTCAAACATACTTAGTTAAAATAAATGTTATTTAAACCAATTTCCATCTGATGACTATTTTAAGTTCACCTCCAATATTTTCAAAAAGGTTTAGATTCCGGGTGTTGGCTTACTTGAACCGCATCGATATCTTTAGTTGTCACGTGATTTAAGTGCCGGTCACGTGCCACATTTGGGTCGTGACAAAGTTGGTATCAGAGCGTTTTGTTTAACCTTTGTTCGAGTCTAGGTTGACTATTTGGAGTTTGGGCATATATTTTGTTACCTGGGCTTGACCTTATAGGACTTAAACTTGACTTTAGGGGTCTTATACCCGAACTTTCTTTATATAGGATGACCTTTGTTGATGGAGTAGGTACTAAGTAGGGTGACGTACCGTACATATGTTCCGCGGCATATTTACGATATGATAGTCCGCCTAAGATACCTTAGGATTTATGTCTTGAGATCTTCCTTCTATTCCTTCCGTTGATCTATCTTCGTCAGTGCATGATTGATTGTTCGATCACCATGTTATGACGGCCGAGAGGGCTACAGTTAGAGATACGGTCAGAGCAGACTTGTCTGGGACAAGGACTGACTGGGGTGACTTTTCGATGATATAGAGACACGCCGTTTATTCATATATTGTCACGACCCGAAATAGCCCGTGACTGGCACTTGAATCATATGACGTCTATAGAACCCCATCTAATCCAAGTAAGCCAAAAGCCCAGAAATCTAAAACCATTTTAGGAAGTAAATAAAGAAAACTAGTTTAAAGGAATGAAGAATACATGTCTTAAATCATGGTTTTTAAATAACTAAGCCGAATATGAATTTTTAAAATGTATAGTCTTTTCTGAAAATTTCGGCAGAGTTTCCTTTGTGAAAACTGGCCCCGAATGGGGTACAACAAGGATAATATATAAGTAATGATAAAAGGCATCCCCAAGCGGGAGCTAGCTCTTCGTCAATTGACGGTCACAACCATGCAAACAATATAATATACAACACCAAAAGGCGAGGATCAAAACTCAGAAAGAAACTCAAAATCAACATGAAAACCATAAAACTGCTACGCGCGACTCTAAGGTCGAAATAATACATAACTGATTTCTAAGTCTGAAACAGTATACAAGTTTTGGTTGATGGAATTTCTAGATACAATGAGTAATACATGTGCAATGGTGGTTCTGATGTAAAAGAACCCACCTACCAAAGCAAGTCAGCCGTAATGGAAGCAATGTGCCAGAAAAGACGTAATGAAACCTGTACGGCAAAACCTGTAAGAACTGTGGCACAACGGGGGTGAGTTGCCAACTCGTGAATAGAAAATATCTACAAGCCGAGATCGAATGTATGACCCATCCTAGGTCAATACGATCAGGTATATAAATAAACCTCAATATGAATAAGTCTAAAGCATGCTAAACTAGCAATATAACCTCTATAAATAAGTGTAGTGCCAAGTGCTCATGCCAGTATCTCAGGTAATAGCATATCATAAATATGAGGTATGATCGAATGTAATCAAATCTGTATGTATGTGGATCCCGTCCACTCGTCACCCAATGATAATAACCATCATACATGTAAATATCATAACGCAGATGCATTGAAAAAATGAGGATGTAAACAATCTATGTCCCTCGCGACACATCACACCATGGAACCAGAGTGTCCAGCATCGATACTCGAAAACATCATGAAAGCTGTGCCCAGCATCGGCACGTAAATCCTCATATATCGGGCTCTATCAGTCCGGATCAGCCCACGGGCTCTGTCTGCGGTATCGGCCCTCGGCCCCGGCAGTACGCCCATATCCATCTATCGACTCTGGTCAGTATCATCCGGATAACCGCCAGGACCAACCAATCACCAGTAGGTAGTAGTCCCTCTGCTAGGCTCACCGTCTACTACACAGCAAATCCGTTCTCGCCCTGGGGTACCATACCGGGTCCACCATGTACCCGCAATCGACCACATCCGCCTCCTCGAATCAGGTTTCACATGTCGCTCTCAGCACCGAGAAAACACATGGTGGACGCACTGAAATATCATATCAAGGGTAACCGGGTTTTTTAAACAATTACATATTCTCTTTTGAAATACCCGAGGTTCCCAAATCCCGAAATATCATGGAAACAACATATCTCAATGCGCATAATCAGAAAGCATAATGTATGTGACATATAGATGAAGTGCAAGTATAACGGTATATCATGCAACATGGAATAATAGTATGAACATACAAGGGTCATATCCTGATGCAATAATACTACTGTGTAGTGACATGGCAATTATCGATGAAGATGTGTGTGAGCCGGCAAGTCAGTGTTCGGGGTACATACGCATCATCGGTAATAGTGCTGGTGTCCTAACAGCATGATTGTAATATATCAATAAACACAAGCAATGCAATGCAAATAGCACTAATATGCGGAATCAAATAATCAACGCAACAGTGAAGAATCTACCTCAATAAATATATCATGCAACTTTGCCATTTGAAATAAGACGAATCGGGGTCTTTGGTAGAATAAGGGATACGTGTTTTTAAGGAAAGATGCTTCGTTTGAAAATATCCGTAGAATCCCTTTTTTCTTATCTTTAAAATATCCCCGATTCGTTATTTTTGAAATAGGTATGACTCGGGTCTAATCTAATGTCTACTAAGTAATCTACATCCAGCTATCAAGTCAATCGGGAGGGGTATGGAAACCACCTACATCTGAGTCAATATATGTATATAAATATAATAGTCGGTGATCCCGCCTCAATAGTATCACATACGATACAATCTACATCATGTAATATCCTCGAGTCATGAGTGCGGATCTATCATCAATATAAAGCTCGTACGGTAAATCGTCGTACGGCATCCCAATAGCTGGGTACGGATCAATATCACATTAATCTCATCAATATCTGGTATCCTTATCATCATATCACGTGATCTGGGGTACTGATCTAAGTCCAGTACAATCGATACCATCTAAACAAATATAAGAGCGTGTGTAAAACACACGTCCAAAATCCCGCTAAAATCTCGTATCGTATCCGAAATACGAATCACATCATATCATATCGCCGACCTCACGGCCCCATGCCTAAAACTCATCGACTCATCTTCAGTATCATACACTATCCTCATCATCATGATATAAGTGTAGCAATATGCATGTGTGTGCGTGTGGGTGTAAACCTATGCTAGGGTTCACAACTAGGAAAATACACTAGTTCACTTCTAACCCTAAATATCCATAGTACACCTAACACATCTGTGATCTCCATGTCACTCAATAAGCTATCATATATAGTATATATAATATACTAGACATCGAAATGCGGGGGTGCTATACGCCATCCACCCGATTTCCCCCTTAGATATAATCTACTCACCTGGTCTTCGCTCGCAGAAATCGATGACGCAGCGCTTCTTCGCCTCGGAATCATTGCGAGGGTACCTACAATAATAAACCGTCGCAATACGTATTAAAATCGAGGCAGAAAACCAATACAGCGCACAGTGTGCTCATAGGTTGGAACCTATGGCCTAAACGTGCAAATTAATCAAACAATCCCTGTTGTCGATGTACGAACACCCGACAACCAAATACAAATCCAAATATCAAGAAAGTGCATTTTAAAATAAAGAAAACATAGCCTAAAACACACCAAAATGCTTCCATATTTTCCCCAGGTGACAATTAGCCAAAACTGCATATAGGAGGGGTCTATTTTAGTGCAAAAGGAGCCATGAACCAAATCTGGGACCCAATTTCCCTGATCTAGCCGAAAATTGCGGCCAGAATGAATATATCTGCGGCCTGGGGTTGGAGTTAGGGGCTCGGGTCTCTGTGGTTGCTTCCTAGGTGCCTACACGACTCCCAGTAATCCTAAAATCAATTCTAGTGACCCCGGGTTGCTCCAGATTCCAAAATACCCTCACAAATCACATATTTATCCGATGTCGGGGTTTCTAAATCCGTATTCCGGGTTTCAAGTCTTAGGTTTGGGTCTTAATTTAACTACTAGGGTGTTGGGATGGCCTCTACTGATCTCAATTTCACAACACAACTGTCAATTCCGTCAAACCCTAACTAGGTCTTCCTTAAGTCCACAACATCACCCGATATCGATTTAATTTGAACATAGGGGTATAAATAATGCAAAAACTAATCTAATGGTTCAGTAAATACCTCATTTGGCAACTCAAGAATTTTCTTGAGTTGCCCCTTGTGGCCAAAATCCTTGTTTTCTTGGTCCGATGTGTAGATCTTGAGCTTGTGCACACTTTTAATGAAATGGAGGTAGGGTTTTGGTGTAGTTTTAGAGATGATTTAGGGCTTCGAAGAGGGGGAGGATGAGGAGCAAGAGCAGCAGCAGCAATGAAGGAGAGGGAGAGAAGAAATGAGTTGGAGAAAATGAGAGGAAATGGCTAGGTCAACACCCTCACCTACCCTCTCTCCCACCATACCTATTTTCTTTTCTTTTTCTTATTTTCTTTTCTTTTCTTCACTAAAACCTTCTCATTCAAATAGTAAACCCAAAGTAATATCCATGGTAAGAAAATGTAACACAAGTGTAGGAAAAGATATGTGCATGTTTTGCACGAGAAAGCCAAAAATCCGATTAGCGCTAAATTAGCATATAAATGATCAAAAAAAACTTTAAAAATGGCATAATTCCATAAAATACTCTATTTTAGAATTTTCCATAATTTTTCCAAATTTTTTTCCATTTATTTGTATTTAATTATGCCGAAATATTAAAATATACAATAAAATAATATTAAATTATAAAAATTCCCAAAAATAATATATTTTTATTTTGAAATGTTACAATCTACCCCTCTTAAAGATATTCGGTCCCCGAATTTAAATTTAAACATCAAAATACTAAAACATTTCGATACAAGTCGAAGTCGTCGGGGCTCCAAAATCATCAATACATAACACATCATAGCGCAATGCATGCACATGAGTAATGAGAAGATAACTCAAAATAAAAACTCCGTCCAGCATCCCGCAATCATCGGAGTTATGGTAAGGACACAAATGTCAAGTCCAAAAATAAAACCAATATGATATAAATCAGAACCATACATGTAGACATCCAATCTATACATGTGAATAGCTGAAGTAAATGCATGCCAAATATGTCCAGGTACTCTCCTCTGACTAGTCCTGCTCAGTACGAAAACACATAGAAAATAACATAAAACGTACTGCTCTATAAGAAACCAATCCCAAAATGTGCATATAAATACTACGTTCGTCTGGTGCGCACGGAATCAAAATCCATATATGTGCCATACATGTTCACAGAAAAAACATATAGGTGCAACGGGCGTGCACGAAGCATCTGTCATAGGCAACGCATGTGCCTGATAGCAGAATCAGGTGCATCTAACATGCACGAAGAATCCCGATTTAGTGCATCTGGTCTGCACCAAAATCGTATCTCAGAACATGCGCCCAACATGCGCGAAAATCCAAATCAGTACATCCATCATGCATGAATAAAAGCTAAATCCTACGCACTCAACATGCACAAAATCACAAAATCCAATAGCAAGCGTCAAATATGCGCAAGTCCAAATCAAATGCACGGAGTGCAAGAAATCAACATCAATATCAGAATCCAAAATCGACATACCGGATGACATCAAATCAACCGTATGAAATCCATGAAACTCGGTCATCAAGACTAAATCATGCGAATAGATCGCCCAAAATACCAAAATCCAAAGTGACGGATACGTGATAGTCAAATCACAAAATCACAGACCAAAAATACCGTCGTCGGTATAAGTCAAGAAGGTGCCGGTACATCCAATGCTAGCGGCGCAAGATATCTACTTGCCTCTTGCTCACGGTCTGGCGTTCTCATCTTCTCTGTGGATTACCAATCTCGCAATCCATCAGCTCATCGGCCCTGTCAGGTATGCTAATGGAAATGATTCTGTCCTGGCACTTTTCTGGTCATCTCTCGATCAATCCTCACGACCACTCGTAAAGCAGCACGTCACTGGCACCGACCTCTGGTCCTCCGAATACACGTCACTCATCTTCTCCTGGTGCAAATCTTATTGCAGCAGTGTCTTGTAAGGAATCTTTCTTAAGGTCTCTCCCAATCTCGCCTAAGCCGAACTGTACGGAGGTTGGTACTCATACACAATCTCTTCTCGCTCTCTGGACAATCTGCATTCTCAGTACAACATTTCCTCGGAAGCTGGTCGCATCGCAACGCCTCTGTAGACACATCGTATCTCTGATGTCAGCGGAGTGGAACGTCATCTCGTCGAAATTTCGTGCGAACTCTTTACTCCACTTTGTTCCAATGTCGACTGATTCGGACTCGTCTACTCGTGACTGCATGGACTACGCTCCAATGGCTATACTCGTATCTAGAGTCTCCCAAGCAATGTGTCCCATTACATAATATCCGAAAGGTGCCGAACCATCCGATCGATTTGTCAAAACCTCAGAATCCCCCAAGAGCTCAACATCTTGGGTGCAGTTTAATAGTATCGAGTACATGCCACAGCATCGGTGGTCCAACCGTAGAAGGGAAAACCGAAGCCTCATTAATGGCGCCACGGAACTGCCGCAAACCCTAAGGTTCAAAGGCTTTCACACGGTCATTATGTCGAGTTAGGGTTTCATTCTTCGAGAGGGTCCATAGAATCTCTTGCATTTCTTTCTGAATACTTTAAACTCAGAATATGGGTTTCTGACATTCGATCGTCGCTATCGACTCTCAACGAATCTGCGTAATGTCGTCTCTAGCTGGAATCAATCTATCTGATGACCTCGCATCGGGTAAGCGAACGAACCACACATCCTAGTCATTCACCCTCGGGTGACTAGCGACTTAGCATCAATATCTCTAAGTATATACTCAAGCTGCAGTAGCTCCAATCATCTGGGCAGCATCTCGTCATTCGCAACAACAACTGGCTTATTCGTCCGTACGCTGAACAGTGGTTCAATCATCATGAACAAGCGACATATTAATGGTCATCACTGTTGGAGATAGTGCCCTCAGAGTCAATTATTGGATCACTGGCTCGTGATTGCAATGATTGAGGGAGGACTTATACTGGTAGGACAGCCTTTCTCAAGATGATAGTATGCTATCTGGTTTATCTTTATCATCGTGTACTGCTTTAGGTGACCTTACAGGTCACTATTGCACGTTGATAGAGCCCCTAGGATTCTTGCTTGGCTACCAGCAGTATGAGGGCGATCATATACGTGGGAGCTGGAGTCTATAAGCAAATCCTTAAAAGGTCCCTAGTCGTAGGAGTTTCGAGACAGGGCATCGATTCTCCAGAGTAGACGAGTGTATACAGTCGAGACCCCGACGAGGGATGGTGGCCAGTCTCACAAGCCATTGGTGTCAGTTGGTTCACCTAAGATGTATACAGGTGCTCATTGGGTTATGAGTACACCGGACAAGACTCACCGGGAACCTGCTAGTTGGTCTTATACCAGACGTCAGATAGCAGTTCCCTGGTGACATGTGTACAGGTTAGTTCATCGACCTGAGATCTTCATTTGTCCCGTATAAGTGCCCACTGTACTTAGATTACTACCCTACCACGCTCAAAGGAGACGTGCAAACAAGTTTTAGTTGGGTACAGTCCCGAGCCATATGGAGGCAGTAAGCGGATCTGCATGGGTTCGTCTCTCCCGGTATTAGGGGTGAGGTCGCGCTGTGTCTAGGAGAGACATTACACAAAGCCCTCGGCCGAGGCAGGAGATTTACTGGTAGGTATTCCAGTAGTATCTCAGGGTGTTCTGGGCTTCACTCCGACACGACTTGTACCGCTTTTGGGGGTCTGACTTTTACCAACCCCTTAGGCCTGCCATGCGATGCTCGAAGACGAACGGACCGGACTGTACGGATATTGTCACTGACAGGCTCAGTAGGGTTTTAGTATGAGTTCGCTCACAGACGTCCATTTTAGTCAATAGCTGGTGGCCCGTCACGTATGGCTAATACCTCTGACGTGCTAGTGGTTAAATCTACAGCCATAGTATTGACGAGTCTTTAGAGTCCCCCACACAGACAGTTACTCAAGTTTCGTGCGAAACGCTATAGAGGCCGTATGGAGATATTGCAGGGTTCGATCAGATACGTGCGGTATTGCACGGATCGTGATCGGACGGATTTTACTAGCGGGCTTTGGTTTAAGCCAGATCCTAGTATTAGACAGTGTAGATTTTGTCTCTTTGCATTTGTGTTCAGTGGGAATACAAATGCGGGCTTGTATATGCAGTCGCGGGGTTTTCCTGTAATTTATTACGGGATCAGTTTTCTGCAGTTGCCAGTTTGCATTCCGTTCCGGCCAGTTTTCATTTGTTCCTTCCCGGCCGGACTTTTCCGATGGAGGGGGTAATTTGCAATTATGCAAATTACTTATTGTGGAGGGGTTTCTTGCATATGAGAGCTTCATGATGAGATTCCTTTTGGGTCATTCCTTGCATTTATTGAGAATGGAAATGAAAAGATTGAGATAAGAAATTGATGTGGGCCTTTTTCCCTTTATCATTCTTTTTTTTCCCTCCACTTGATTGCACTTGGTTTTTTCCTCCACCATTCCAAGATGAGGCCGGCCACTTAGAGGAGGGGAGAGGAGAGAGGATTCTTTTTCTAGTGGTGGAAGATATATCATCTCATTTTATGCTTGCTTGCAAAATTACACACATCACTCCAAAGCTTATTTTTCCTCCTCCACAACATTAAGGCAACTTCATAAACCCCAAAGAGACAAGCTACTACACTACACCAACAGTACCCTTGGACACGTCGGCTTGCCAACTTCACGCCCGAGTTGCCTCGGTCCAGACGTGGGAGCCCGTAAAAGAAATCGGCCACGTGGTGCCCTTTCTGACGAGGAGGTGACGGACGGAGATTCCGCGAGAGGTCGGAGTGAAGACGAAGACCGAAGGACACGGATCGCTTGGTATATCTATTATCCCATCTTTTAGTCTGCTAGTAGTTTGGTTAATGGCCCGATCCGGGATTTTCGGGCGCGGTGGTGCCGGTTTACTAGTTTGTAAAGTTTTTCGTTTCCGCGTTTCCGGCGTCGGATCGACGGCCGGGGCGCCGCCGTGCACTTACACTGGTATCAGAGCCACGCCATTAATCTAGTCTAACTTGCTCTAGTATGTTTAAAGCTTCGATCGAACAAAAATCCCAAAAACAGTATTTTCTAGTGCATCAGGTTTCTGTCGAAATTTTTTGGGCTCTAAAAATTTTTCAGGTTGTTGCAGAAACATATGCAGAGAATTCTAAGAACACTGTAAAAATTTGGTGACCTAATCCTTCAATAGAGCTGAGGAACCGCGGCCATAACCCCACTTTGGCCGCGGTTCCGCCGCAGTAATATAGCTTCGTTTCACCAATTTTTTCCAGTGGGCTTTTGACATGGAAATAGGGTTCCTGGACCATTCTTTTTGGGCCCAGATTTTCTGTGAGTGCTACAGTTGTCCTTGGGGCCCACTTCGGTAATCGAAAATTTTAAACATGTTAGTTCATAGTATTTACATTATATCTGCGACCGTGAATGTCATTTGATCAGTAAATCCTGTCTAAATGCTATAGCCCGGTTAGACGGATTTGCGAACGTGACATTCACGTTGATGTTCTGTGTTGTGCTGTGATGTTGCGGATTGGTCGTGGGGGATAGCCTGGATGCAATGTTAGTACAGTTTTGTTTTATATGTACATTTGATATTGCGGGGCGAGCGTCCGACATGTGGACTGCCGTCACTGCCTGTTTATATATTATTCTTTTGGGGCACGACCGGGTTGAGGTTGATGTACCCGTTGTATGTATATTTTACTTTCTGTACTAGGATTACCCCGCGGTGGGGTGCACGGATAGCCGAGTTCTAGAGGGAAACGGGCCCGCATCTCATGTCATTGAGACGGAGGGGGCTTCACTCTAGAATTAGCGGGCTATTCGCCGCACTCGTAGGGGGTACAGGTTGGCCCAAGGAGGGGTGCACGAGTTACCGGATTCCGTGAAGTGCTGGGTGGTCCATTCACGTTGCTGAAGGGGGCTGCCTCGCTTCAAGTTTTGGCGGGTAACTTGCCGCGCCCGTAGGGGTCTAGGATCTTATTGCACATGCTATCCACACGACCAGGGGAACGTCGGGTTTCAGTAGCGGCTCTATGAAACCCGGGGATCCCAGATATCTGTATTGTTCTATGCTGCTTATTACATTTATGTGATGTTGCATTTTATCACGCCTTGAGCGAATATTATATATTGATATATATACTAGTAGATGTTGTATATGTTTTGCATCAGCGCTAGTCCAGTCCCCGCTCTGTCGTTAGTTAATTAACCTAACGGGTGATGACGGGACCCAGTGGCGAATGCGGATGGCATATACGTACATCATTATTTTCGTTCTTTATTGGTGCGATCAATTGATGGGACTGCGTTGATTCGGATCAATGCAAGTTAAACAAACATATTCTGATGTTGTTGGAACATTTTTCAAAAAGCTGCTATTGCAAGGACGTTCACTTTTGTTTTGCACAGTGGTATTCAGTTAGAATATCCTGCTCCTCAGTCGACGAGGCAAGGGCCGAGATCCCTTCACCGGGAGTGACCCCTTGGACAGAAATTTGCGTCAGGGCAATAACTTCACTATAGCCGTTTACTTTTGCTTTGCATCATGGTATTCAGTTGGAATATCCTGCACCTCATTCCATAGGGAAATAGCCGAGATCCCTTCACCGGGAGTGACCTCTTTAGCAAAGGTTTTCGCCACTATATATTTTATAAAGCTATCATGTTCCTTCAATGATATCAAGTTCATTACGTTAAAGGTTTTCGCCAGAAACCATTCGTAGCCCTCCATCATTTCAGTTAAATATTCGGTAGTATTCAAGCTATGTATTTTGACCTTACGCCAAGGCATAGTGATTGGTAGCTGCCGGATATTTATCTGTTGCATAGATAGATGCGTTGGTTTGGGACAGTCGTACTATTATTTTAGCCTACGTCAAGGGTATGTACGGTGGGTTCAAATTAACCTGTACAATGATGGGTAGAACTTGACATGTGACTTATGACATTTTGACCTTACGCCAAGGTCATAAGAGCATGGGGCAAAAATCACATCGGGAGTTTCTAAAGAAGCTGAAACTGGCCAGATATGCGCATACCTTCTGGAGTGTGATAACGTGAGCGGATTCCGTCACGTTATCATGCGATGATAGTTGGATCCCGATTCCCACTGATGAGTTGGTTTACTCCTCGGGTGATCCCGACTAGTTATTCTTTCAGGTTTGGAGAAGAATTTGACGGTACAGTAGGAGGTTTCCTGATTAGATAAAGTGATAACCATTCTGATCTAGGTTAGAGTGCATGCTGAGTGTTTCTTTTCTCTCTCTCTTTGGCAGCGACCATTGACCCGACCCTAGACTATGACTCAGTGACCAAGTTGACTGAACCTTCTTAATACACTGGCTTTTGGATTGTCAGAGTTGCAAACATCATTGCCACTCCTACTTTTACCCTTTTCCCTAGGACACCCTATATTACTACGAACGTCCACTTCCATTGGATAAAACCATCGTATGGTTATATACGAACTCGAAGGAATTTATTCTAGGATGGTTTCCGGTTCTGGAGAAAACGAATAGGATTATTCAGTTGTCTTTTCCTTTTACCTTCTCTCAGGTTGCGAGTGCTCCTTGGATTAGGACAGTACACCTATTACGCAAATTGGATAGTCTTCTTCCAAACCATCCGAACGGTAGGGAATGAAGAAAACCAATTAGCCAAAACGGTGTACAGAAGGTATTAAGTTAAGACAAAGAAAGGGATTAGTAAGAGGGCAAAGTAAATTGCGACTGCTATTCACGACCAAACCAAATATTTCTTCGCTAATCCTAAATCACCTTTGTATTTCTCCAGGACACTCCGTATCACTACGAAGATCCACAATTTATTGGATACTCCATCGTATGGTTATATACGAACTCGAAAGGAACTTGTTCCAGTTCGGGGATGGATTCTGATTCAGGAGAAATAGGAATAAGGTTTATTCGGTTGTCTTTTATCTTCACCTTCTCTCGCATTGCGAGTGCTCCTAGGATTAGGACAGTACACCCATTATGCTTATTGGATAGTCTTCTTCCAAACCATAGGCTGGTGCCGAACGGTAGGGAAGGAAGAAAACCATTTGGCCTAAAGGGGTGTGCAGAAGGTAATGACTAAGGACATATAAAGGGATTTGGAGAGATGGCAAAGAATTATACGGTTACAGTTGTGAATTTGGATAATGGAAGAGGCATTACTAGGAATACCCGGATACCCCTACGAAACATTTCAATGTTTCAGTTTCACTGTGTACTGTTAAAAGAAAACCGATTTCCCAATTAGCCCTTGCTCCAGGGTATGTATTTACCAGGTATGATTCTCACATCTGTATGGTTTTACAGATGATGAGTGGGAGTAAGTTATTGGGAATTTGGTGATCATCCTCATTATATCGGGATTCGTTGTAATTGGTGATATTTGAGGAAGTCACCTGGGTTGTTTGCCGGTCGGCAAATATTTGGTTTTGAATATCCGCTGTTATGCACCAATTTCAAATTGATATATCTGTACGTCTATTTTTATAGAGTGAGATATACCTTTTTGAAATTATGTCTATAACATTTACCTATATCAGTGGATGGTAAGGTAAGGAGCATTGAACATCGGTGTAATTCTTCTTAACCATAAGTACAGTTTTCAACCTACGACACACAGTGAATGAGTCACTAGACTCAAGGGACTTATACAGAGTATTGTATGTTGTCCAGTGTCTATCTGGACAGAAGGGTTGGTACTCGTACTATATTCTGTTTACTTGTGACTTCTCTAGTTCTTAGACATGTGTTTCGTAGAAATGCAAGATCTAAGTTTTGAGAAGTTATAGGTATAAGAGTAAAGTAGAGAACCAGGTATTGCAAGTATCAGGATTTTTCAAGGTGATCGAAGATGTAGATACTTGTGTGTGGTATTCAGTTAATAGTAATGAATAAAGAGAACTTGCTTCTCTTTCAGGTTACTTATAATTGGAAGCATTCCTAAGTTGAGTAACGCTGATAGGCCTCCTTCCATTTTGTTGACATGCACTGGAGACGGCTGCATGATTTGAATATGGTTCAATTAAATCAGTGCCTCTGTTTCTGTATTGGATATAGAACAGTTCGTATCTTAACGATGTTAAGGTACGGGGAGTTGTCTGGCTTATGCTTAAAACCAGACTCTGGATAACTCGAGGCACGTTTCTGTAATGGCTGTTTGTGGGTTGACCCAGGCTATGACGAGGGTTGGCTTTCTACCATCTGGAAGATCAATAGTGATATTGTTCTTGACTCGCCACATTTTTAATAAAAATAGATTTTTTCATAAAACAGTAGTGGGACTATGGTAGAACTGGAAGTGATTCCAGAACCGCAAACGATTACTGAAAATATGATAAGAACCTAAAGATTCAATCTGGATTGACATTCTATTGGCCACTCCGCAGATATGGTGGGTAACCTCAGGCACCCTAGAGGTACTCCGGTAGCTTCAAGGACGGTGACAGGGAGGTTCTTGTTTACCCAGACTTGCCATTGATGTTGTTCCAGACTATGAGACCCGGCAGGAGGATGAGTATAGCGTCGTTCTAAACTAGCTTTAGAAGTGTACGTCTATATGACTCTGCCAGAGGGTTGTCGTAGTCAGTGGGAGAAGCGGAAGCATGGTGGACAAGTGGCTTATGTCTATTTATAGACTAAAGCAGATATAGCGGAGATAGATCATCTATTTCTGATGTGACAGTCATAGGTTTGACCTCATCAGAATAAGGGATGGATCTGTTAAGGAGGTAGTAGGGTGTGATGTCCTGGTATTTGGATGACATACACAAAGTAGGAAGTGAAATTCCTATACTACGATCAGTTATACTTTGGTTGTCACAGAGTGGTTTCTCCATATAGGAATTGGATATTATATCAGACATTCTGATTACTGGATCTATGGTTTTAGATCTAGATTTGGGTAGTTTCCCAATCTGGGTACTTTGACAACATTCTATGAGTATTTAGAATGGATGACTCCTGGCACGGTAGTATACCTGCAGGTGATGGAGTCACCCTCTCTAAAGGTGTCTTACAGACTAAAGGGGAGAGGGATGTGCATGATTGGCAGATCACTTGCTCAGGCAATTGAGTCACAGAGTGCCTCCTTCCATTTAGTTGACATGCACTGGAGACAGCTGCATGATTTGAATCTGGTTCAATTAAATCAGTGCCTCTGTTTCTATATTGGATATAGAACAGTTCATATCTTGACATTGTTAAGGTACGGGGAGTTGTCCGGCTTATGCTTAAAACCAGACACTGGACAACTCAAGGCACGTTTCTGTAATGGCTGTTTGTGGGTTGACCCAGGCTATGACGAGGGTTGATTTTCTACCATCTGGAAGATCAATAGTGATATTGTTCTTCACTCGCCACAATTTTAAAAGAAATGGATTTTTCAGAAAACAGCAGTGGGAGTATGGTAGAACTGGAAGTGATTCCTGAACCGCAAACGATTACTGAAGATTTGATAAGGAACCTACAGATTCAATCTGATTTGACATTCCATTAGCCACTCCGCAGATATGGTGGGTAACTTCAGGCACCCGAGAGGTACTCCGGTAGCCTCAAGGACGGTGACAGGGAAGTTCTTGTTTACCCACACTTGCCATTGTTGTTGTTCCAGGCCGCGAGACCCGGCAGGAGGATGAGTATAGCGTCATTCTAAACTAGTTTTAGAAGTGCGCGTCTATATGACTCTGGCAGAGGGTTGTCGTAGTCAGTGGGAGCAGCGGAAGCATTGGTGGACATCAGGCTTATGTCTATTTATAGACTAAAGCAGATGTAGCGGAGATAGATCATCTATTTCTGATGTGACAGTCATAGGTTTGACGTCATCAGAATAGGGGATGGATCTGTTGAGAAGGTAGTAGGGTGTGATATCCTGGTATTTGGATGACATACACAGAGTAGGAAAAGAAACTCCTATACTACGATCGGTTATACTTTGGTCGTCACACAGTGGTTTCTCCACAAGGGACTTGGACATTATATAAGACATACTGGTTACTAGATCTATGTTTTTAGATCTAGATTTGGGTGGTTTCCCAATCAGGGTACCTTGACAGCATTCTAAGAGTATTTAGAATGGACGACTCCTGGCACGGTAGTGTACCTGCAGGTGATGGAGTCACCCTCTCTAAAGGTGTCTTACAGACTAAAGGGGTGAGGGATATGCATGATTGGCAGATCACTTGCTTAGGCAATTAAGTCAATCATGAGATGTCAAGTACCACACCAGACGTTGTTTTTGCACGAGATGTAGTAAGTTGATATTAATCCAATCCTGGAGAAACGATCGGAAGCAGTTTTAGAACATAAGTTGATGTTCTAGGGAAATGATAACGGCAGCCTCCTTTGGGAGACAGTTATCATTCCTGGCTTCCAAGGTGACCTGGATGACAGAGATGTTGTCAGAGTTATAGTTTTCCCTCTGACGAGGGGTAGTAGTTTAGACAGGTGGTCTAGGCGGATACGGAGGGAAGGATGGCGTAGGATATTGATTAAGTTCAGTTGACGATACAGTCTAAGAAGTTTGGATTTGGAGTTCACATATGAATTAGGTCCCATCAGACATCTAAACATATTTTAAGACAGGTATTGCTCATTTCAGGAGATGGGTTTCTCCGCGAACTTGAGATAAAGAGAGACATAAAAAGAAACATCACAGCGGATCCACCCACTGAGGACATTCCTCGAACGCAATAGTTTCGCAAACGAGCTTTGTGAGACTGACTAGCAGAGGAGTTGGGTGTTCGGTATCACACGGGTTGTGAGTACGTGACATCGCAATAATTAGCCTTGAGTGCAAGTAGGAGATTGTTGGAGATAGTGCCCTCAGAGTCAATTATTGGATCACAGGCACGTGATTGCAATGATTGAGGGAGGACCTATACCGGTAGGACAGTGTTACTCAAGATGATAGTATGCTATCTGGTTTATCTTTATCATCATGTACTGCTTTAGGTGACCTTACAGGTCACTATTGCACGTCGATAGAGCCCCTGGGATTCTTGCTTGACTACTAGCAGTATGAGGGCGATCATATACGTGGGAGCTGGAGTCTATAAGCAAATCCTTAAGAAGTCCCTAGTCGTAGGAGTTTCGAGACAGGGCATCGATTCTCCACAATAGACTAGTGTATACAGTCGAGACCCCGACGAGGGACGTTGGCTGGTCTTACAAGCCATTGGTGTCAGTTGGTTCACCTAAGATGTATACAAGTGCTCATTGGGTTATGAGTACACCGGACAAGACTCACCGGGAACCTGCTAGTTGGTCTTATACCAAACGTCAGATAGCAGTTCCCTGGTGACATGTGTACAGGTTAGTTCATCGACTTGAGATCGTCATTTGTCCCGTGTGAGTTCCCACTGTACTTAGATTACTACCCTACCACGCTCAAAGGAGACGTGCAAACAGGTTTTAGTTGGGTTCAGTCCCGAGCCACATGGAGGCAGTAAGCGGATCTGCAGGGGTTCGTCTCTCCCGGTATTGGGGGTGAGGTCGCGCTGTGTCTAGGAGAGCCATTACACAAAGCCCTCGCCCGAGGCAGGAGATTTACTGGTAGGTATTCCAGTAGTATCTCAGGGTGTTCTGGGCTTCACTCCGACACGACTTGTACCGCTTTTGGGGGTCTGACTTTTACCAACCCCCTAGGCCCGCCATGCGATGCTCATAGACGAACGGACCGGACTGTACGGATATTGTCACTGACAGGCTCAGTAGGGTGTTAGTATGAGTTCGCTCACAGACGTCCCTTTTGGTCAATAGCTGGTGGCCCGTCACGTATGGCTAATACCTCTGACGTGCTAGTGGTTAAATCCACAGCCATAGTATTGACGAGTCTTTAGAGTCCCTACACAGACAGTTACTCAAGTTTCAGGCGAAACGCTATAGAGGAGGTATGGAGATATGGCAGGGTTCGATCAGATACGTGCGGTATTGCACGGATCGTGATCGGACGGATTTTACTAGCGGGATTTGGTTTAAGCCAGATCCTAGTATTAGACAGTGTAGATTTTGTCTCTTTGCATTTGTGTTCAGTGGGAATACAAATGCGGGCATGTATATGCAGTCGCGGGGTTTTCCTGTAATTTATTACGGGATCAGTTTTCTGAAGTTTCCAGTTTGCATTCCGTTCCGGCCAGTTTTCATTTGTTCCTTCCCGGTCGAACTTTTCCGATGGAGGGGGTAATTTGCAATTGTGCAAATTACCTATTGTCGAGGGGGTTTCTTGCATATGAGAGCTTCATGATGAGATTCCTTTTGGGTCATTCCTTGCATTTATTGAGAATGGAAATGAAAAGATTGAGATAAGAAATTGATGTGAGCCTTTTTCCCTTTATCATTCCTTTTTTTTCCCTCCACTTGATTGCACTTGGTTTTTTCCTCCACCATTCCAAGATGAGGCCGACCACTTAGAGGAGGGGAGAGGAGAGAGGATTCTTTTTCTAGTGGTGGAAGATATATCATCTCATTTTATGCTTGCTTGCAAAATTACACACATCACTCCAAAGCTTATTTTTCCTCCTCCACAACATTAAGGAAACTTCATAAACCCCAAAGAGACAAGCTACTACACTACACCTATAGTATCCTTGGACGCGTCGGCTTGCCAACTTCGCGCCCGAGTTGCCTCGGTCCAGAGGTGTGAGCCCGTAAAAGAAATCGGCCATGTGGTGCCCTTTCCGACGAGGAGGTGAAGGACGGAGATTCCGCGAGAGATCGGAGTAGAGATGAAGACCGAAGGACATGGATCGCTTGGTATATCTCTCTTCCCATCTTTTAGTTTTCTAGTAGCTAGGTTAATGGCCCGATCTGGGATTTTTGTGCACGGTGGTGCCGGTTTACTAGTTTGTAAGGTTTTTCGTTTCCGCGTTTCCGGCTTCGGATCGACGGCCGGGGCGCCGCCGTGCACTTATAATCACATCCTGGCTGGCTTCTATCAGTGGCTCAACCCTCTGGTACTGATCGGCATGTCCGAGAAATCTCGTAAAGGCGATCTGTCAAATGCTCAATGCGCGAAAACACAATAAAACGAAGCCTCTATATGCAATCGTATGTCTCTGGAATCACGCCTTGGTCAGTCCTCGTCCACGACGAGCTCATGCTGACACAACTCGAGCCATAGCTCACTCTGCCCGTGCAATCGTGGAAGCAAAATCATAACCTGAATTGATGAGGATAGATCATAGGAATGAATATAATACTGTGCAAGGAAATGTACATCCTAAGGTTTCTTAAGCGAAGTGGCGTGTCGTAAGTATGCCGCGGAACATACGTACGGTACGTCCCTCTACTCAAGCTACCTACTCCATCAACCAAGGGTCATCCTGCGCGACGAAAGTTCGGGTATAATACCCCCTCGACTAAGTCTAAGTTCCGTAAGGTCAAGCCTAAGTTCTGTATATATATACGCCCTAGGCTCCACATAGTCAAACTTAGACTCGAACCAAGCTTAACCTAGCGCTCTGATACCAACTTTGTCACGACCCGAAATAGCCCGTGACTGGCACTTGAATCATATGACGTTTATAGAACCCCATCTAATCCAAGTAAGCCAAAAGCCCAGAAATCTAAAACCATTTTAGGTATTAAATAAAGAAAACTAGTTTAAAGGAATGAAGAAAACATGTTTTAAATCATGGTTTTTAAATAACTAAGCCGAATATGCATTTTTAAAATGTATAGGCTTTTCTGAAAATTTCGGCAGAGTTTCCTTTGTAAAAATTGGCCCCGAACGAGGTACAACAAGGATAATATATAAGTAATGATAAAAAGCATCCCCAAGCGGGAGCTAGCTCTTCGTCAGTTGACGGTCACAACCACGCAAGCAATATAATATACAACACCGAAAGGCGAGGATCAAAACTCAGAAAGAAACTCAAAATCAACATGAAAACCATAAAACTGCTACGCGCGACTCTGAGATCGAAATAATACATAACTGATTTCTAAGTCTGAAACAATATACAAGTTTTGGTTGATGGAATTTCTAGATACAATGAGTAATACATGTACAATGGTGGTTCTGATGCAAAAGAACCCACCTACCAAAGCAAGTCACCCGTAATGGAAGCAATGTGCCAGAAAAGCCGCAATGAAAGCTGTACGGCAAAACCTGCAAGAACTGTGGCACAACGGGGGTGAGTTGCCAACTCATGAATAGAAAATATCTACAAGCAGAGATCGAATGCATGACCCATCCTAGGTCAATACGATCAGGTATATAAATAAACCTCAATATAAATAAGTCTGAAGCATGCTAAACTGGCAATATAACCTCTATACATAAGTGTAGTGCCAAGTGCTCATGCCAGTATCTCAGGTAATAGCATATCATAAATATAAGGTATGATCGAATGTAATCAAATCTTTATGTATGTGGATCCCGTCCACACGTCACCCAATGACAATAACCATCATGCATGTAAATATCATAAAGCAGATGCATGGAAGAAATGAGGATATAAACGATCTGTGTCCCTCGCGACACATCGAATCATGGAACCGGAGTGTCCAGCATCGACACTCGAAAACATCATGAAAGCTGTGTCCAGCATCGGCACGTAAATCCTCATATATCGGGCTCCGTCAGTCCGGATCAGCCCACAGGCTCTGTCTGCGGTATCGGCCCTCGTCTCCGGCAGTACGCCCATATCCATCTATCGACTCTGGTCAGTATCCTCCGGATAACCGCCGGGTCTAACCAATCACCGGTAGGTAGTAGTCCCTCTGCCCGGCTCACCGTCTACTACACAGCGAATCCGTTCTCGCCCCGGGGTACCATACCGGGTCCACTATGTACCCGCAATCGGCCTCATCCGTCTCCTCGAATCGGGTTTCACATGTCGCTCTCAGCACCGAGAAAACACATGGTGGACGCACTGAAATATCATATCAAGGGTAACCGGGTTTTTAAAACAATTACATATTCTCTTTTGAAATACCCGTGGTTCCCAAATCCCGAAATATCATGGAAACAACATATCTCAATGCGCATAATCAGAAAGCATGATGTATGTGACATATAAATGAAGTGCAAGTATAACGGTATATCATGCAACATGGAATAATAGTATGCACATACAAGGGTCATATTCTGATGCAATAATACTACTGTGTAGCGACATGGCAATTACCGATGAAGATGTGTGTGAGCCGGCAAGTAAGTATACGTGGTACATCCTCATCATCGGTAATAGTGCTGGTGTCCTAGCAGCATGATTGTAATATATCAATAAACACAAGTAATGCAATACAAATAGCATTAATATGCAGAATCAAATAATCAACGCAACAGTGAAGAATCTACCTCAATAAATATATCATGCAACTTTGCCATTTGAAAGAAGACGAATCGGGGTCTTTGGTAGAATAAGGGCTACGTGTTTTTAAGAAAAGATGCTTCGTTTGAAAATATCCGTAGAATCCCTTTTTGCCTATCTTTAAAATATCCCCGATTCGTTAGTTTTGAAATAGGTATGACTCGGGTCTAATCTAATATCTACTAAGTAATCTACATCTAGCTATCAAGTCAATCGGGAGGGGTATGGAAACTACCTACATCTGAGTCGATATATGTTTATAAATATAATAGTCGGTGATCCCGCCTCAATAGTATCACATACGATACAATCTACATCATATAATATCCTCGAGTCATGAGTGCGGATCTATCATCAATATAAAGCTCGTACGGTAAATCGTCGTACGGCATCCCAATAGCTAGGTACGGGTCAATATCATATTCATCTCATCAATATATGGTATCCTTATCATCATATCACGTGATCTGGGGTACTGATCTAAGTCTAGTACAATCGATACCATCTAAACAAATATTAGCGCGTGTGTAAAACACACGTCCAAAGGCCCGCTAAAATCTTGTATCGTATCCGAAATACGAATCACATCATATCATATCGCCGACCTCACGGCCCTATGCCTAAAACTCATCGACTCATCTTCAATATCATACACTATCCTCATCATCATGATATAAGTGTAGCAATAAGCATGTGTGTGCGTGTGGGTGTAAACCTATGCTAGGGTTCGCAACTAGGAAAATACACTAGTTCACTTCTAACCCTAAATATCCATAGTACACCTAACACATCTATGATCTCCATGTCACTCAATAATCTATCATATATAGTATATAAAGTATACTAGACATCGAAATGCGGGGGTGCTATACGCCATCCACCCGATTTCCCCCGTAGATATAATCTACTCACCTGGTCTTCGCTTGCCGAAATCGATGACGCCGCGCTTCTTCGCCTCGGAATCCTTGCGAGGGTTCCTACAATAATAAGCCGTCGCAATACGTATTAAAATAGAAGCAGAAAACCAATACAGCGCACAGTGTGCTCATAGGTTGGAACCTATGGCCTAAACGTGCAAATCAATCAAACAATCCATGTTGTTGATGTACGAACACCCGACAACCAAATACAAATCCAAATATCAAGAAAGTGTAAGTGCACGGCGGCGCCCCGGCCGTCAATCCGATGCCAAAATGCGGAAGCGATGATTTACTTTAACTTTTTGAACCGACACCACCGCGCACTAAAAAACCGGATCGGGCCATTAATCTAGTCCTAGCTAACAAGAGAAAGGGTGGAGAGATATACCGAGCGATCCGTGTCCTTCGGTCTTCTCGTCGTCGTCCCGATCTCCCCACTGTATCTCCGGTCTCCACCTCCTCGCCGGAAAGGCACCACGTCGCCGGCTTCTTTTACGGGCTCACACCTATGGACCGAGGCAACTCGGGCATGAAGTTGGCGAGTCGACGTGCCCAAAGGTTGCTGTAGAATAGTGTAGAACTCATGTCTCATTTCGGGGTAGTGGAAGTTGCCATTTGGTGGAAGAAAAATGAGATGATGGAATTTTGTGGTGAACTTGGGGATTTTTAGCAAGCATGAAGAGAAAAAATCCCCACTGAAAATTTTGGCAGCCCCATCTATCTTGGCCGGCCCCTTTTTCGTCCAAGAGAGAATGAGAGAAGAGAGTATGAATGAGGTAGCCACAAGCATAATCCAAGAGAGAGAAAGGGTCATGATAATAGGCAATGATCACAATCAAAGAACCTCACTCCAAAACCCAATCATCAACAACCATGATTGCTCCAAAACCAACACTCCAACAACCTAATCATCAACCACCATGATGACTACAAAAGTCAAGCCATGATGAAAAGAAGAAGAAGTCAAATGAAGTCAAATGAGGGTGCAACCATGATGAAGCAATAATATGCAAAGACCACCCTCCAAAATGGTTATTTGCACAATTGCAAATAAGCCCTCCTCCACCAATCTTCAGCCAATGAAAGATACAAAGAAATATGGCCGAAACGAAAAATAAACTGGCAACTCCAAAAAACTGATCCCGTAATAAAATACAGGAAAACCCCGCTACTGTATATACATACCCGCATTTGTATTCCGACCGAAATACAAATGCAATGAGACAAAGTCTACACTGTACAATACAAGGATCCGGCTTAAACCAAAGCCCGCTAGTATTAACCGTCCGATCCTGATCCGTGCAATTCCACACGTATCTGATCGAACCCTGCTATATCTCCATACAGCATCTACAGCGTTTTGCCCGAAACTTGAGCAACTGTCTGTGGGGGACTCTAAAGACTCGTTAATACTATGGCTGTGGATTTAACCACTAGCACGTCAGAGGTATTAGCCACACATGACGGGCTACCAGCTATTGACCAAAAGGGACGTCGATGAGCGAACTCATCCTGACACCCTACTGAGCCTGTCAGTGACAATATCCGTACAGTCCGGTCCGTTCGTCTATGAGCATCGCATGGCGGGCCTAGGGGGTTGGTAAAAGTCCGACCCCAAAAGCGGTACAAGTCGTGTCGGAGATCAGCCCAGAACACCCTGAGATACTACTGGAATACCTACCAGTAAATCTCCTGCCTTGGCCAAGGACTTTTCATGTACTGGCTCTTCTAGACACAGCGCGAACTCACCCCCAATACCGGGAGAGACGAACCCCTGCAGATCCGCTCACTGCTTCCATGTGGCTCGGGACTGTACCCAACTAAAACCTGTTTGCACGACTCCTTTGAGCCATGGTAGGGTAGTAATCAAATCACAGTGGGAACTCACACGAGACAAATAACGATCTCAGGTCGATGAACTAACCTGCACACATGTCACCAGGGAACTGTTATCTGACGTCAGGTATAAGACCATATAGCATGTTCCCGGCGAGTCCTGTCCGGTGTACTCATAACCCAATGAGCACCTGTATACATCTTAGGTGAACCAATTGACACCAGTGGCTTGTGAGACCAGCCACCGCCCCTCGTCGGGGTCTCGACTGTATACACTAGTCTACTCTGGAGTATCGATGCCCTGTCTTGAAACTCCCATGACTAGGGACCTTTTAAGGATGTGCTTATAGACCCCAGCTCCCACGTATATGATCGCCCTCATACTGCTGGTAGTCAAGCAAGAATCCTAGGGGCTCTATCAACGTGCAATAGTGACCTGTAGGGTCACCTAAAGCAGTACACGATGATAAAGATAAACCAGATAGCATACTTTCATCTTGAGTAAGACTGTCCTACCGGGATAGGTCCTCCTTCAATCATTGCAATCACGTGCCCGTGATCCAATAATTGACTCTGAGGGCACTATCTCCAACAATCTCCCACTTGCACTCAAGGCTAATTATTGCGATGTCGCATACTCACAGCCCGTGTGATACCGAACACCCAACTCCTCTACTAGTCAGTCTTACAAAGCTCGTTTGCGAAACTATTGCGTTCGAGGAATAGCCTCAGTGAGTGGATCAGCCTTGATGTTTCTTTCTATGTCTCTCTATATCTCAAGTTCGCGGAGAAAGCCATCTCCCGAAATGAGCAATACCTGTCTTAGAATATGTCTGGATGTCTGATGGGACCTAGCTTATAAATGAACTCCAAATCCAAACTTCTTAGACTGTATCGTCAACTGAACTTAATCAGTATCCTGCGCTATGCCTCCCTCAGTATCCTCCTGGACCACCTGTCCAAAATACTGCCCCTCGTCAGAAGGAAAACTATAACTCTGACAACCTCTCTGTCATCCAGGTCACCTTGGAAGCCCGGAATGATAACTGTCTTCCGAATGAGGCTGTCGTTATCATATCCCTAGAACATCCACTTATGTTCTAAAACTGCTTCCGACTGCTTCTCCACGATTGGATCAATATCTTATTGCATCTGCTGCAAAAACAACATCTGGTGTGATACTTGACATCTCATTATCAACTCAATTGCCTAAGCAAGTGATCTGCCGATCATGCACATCCTTCTCACCTTTAGTCTGTAAGACACCTTTAGAAAGGGTGACTCCATCACCTGCAGGTACACTACCGTGCCTGGAGTCGTCCATTCTAAAACACCTTCAGAATGCTGTCTAAGTACCCTGATTGGGAAATTACCCAAATCCAGATCTAAAACCATAGATCCAGTAACCAAAATGTCTTGATATTATATCCAAGTCCCATGTGGAGAAACCACTGTGTGACAACCGATTGTAGTATAGGAATTTCTTTTCCTACTCTGTGTATGTCATCCAATATACCAGGACATCACACCCTATTACCTTCTTAACAGATCCATCCCCAATTCTGATGAAGTCAAACCTGTGACTGTCACATCAGAAATAGATGATCTATCTCCGCTATATCTGCTTTAGTCCATAGACATAAGCTATTTGTCCACCAATGCTTCCGCTGCTCCCACTGATCATGAAAAACCTCTGGCAGAGTCATATAAACGTACACTTCTAAAGCTAGTTTAGAACGACACTATACTCATCCTCCTGTCGGGTCTCACAGTCTGGAACAACAGCATTGGCAAGTCTGGGTAAACAAGAACCTCCCTGTCACCGTCCTTGAGGCTACCTGAGTACCTCTCGGGTGCCTATGGTTACCCACCTTATCTGCGGAGTGGCTAATGGAATGTCAAACCAGATTGAATCTTTAGGTTCTTATCAAATCTTCAGTAATCGTTTGCGGTTCTGGAATCACTTCCAGTTCTACCATACTCCCACTACTGTTTTCTGAAAAAAATCCATTTTTTTTAAAACTGTGGCGAGTCAAGAACAATATCACTATTGATCTTCCAGATGGTAGAAAGTCAACCCTCGTCATAGCCTGGGTCAACCCACAAACAGCCATTACAGAAACGTGCCTTGAGTTATCCGGAGTCTGGTTTTAAGCATAAGCCGGACAACTCCCCTTATCTTAACATTGTTAAGATATGAACTGTTCTATATCTAATATAGAAACAGAAGCACTGATTTAATTGAACCAGATTCAAATCATGCAGCTGTCTCCAGTGCATGTCAACTAAATGGAAGGAGGCCGATCAACGTTACTCAACTTAGGAATGCTTCCAATTATGAGTAACCTGAAAGAGAAGCAAGTTCTCTTAATCATTACTATCAACTGAATACCACACACAAGTATCTATATCTTCGATAACCTTGAAGAATCCTGATACTTGCAATACCTGGTTCTCTACTTTATTCAAATACCTATAACTTCTCAAAATTCGGACCTTGCGTTTCCACGAAACACCTGTCTAAAATCTAGAGAATTCATAAGTAAACCGAATATAGTACGAGAACCAACCCCTCTGTCCTCATGGACGCTGGACAACATACAATACTCTATATAAGTCCCTTGAGTCTAATAACCCATTCCCTGTGTGTCGTAGGTTGAAAACTGTACTTATGGTTAAGAAGAATTACACCGCTGTTCAATGCTCCTTACCTAACCATCCACTGATATAGGTAAATATCATAGACATAATTTCAAAAGGGTATATCTCACTCTATAAAAATAGAAGTACAGATATATCAATTTGAAATTGGTGCATAACAACGGATATTCAAAACCAAATACTTGCCGTCCGGCAAACAACCCAGGTGACTTCCTCAAATATCACCAATTACAACGAATTCCGATATAATGAGGATAATCACCTAATTCCCAATAACTTACTCCCACTCATCATCTGTAAAACCATACAGAGATGAGAATCATACCTGGTAAATACATATCCTGGAGTAAGTATCTAATCGGGAAATCAGTTTTCCTTTAACAGTACACAGTGAAACTGAAATATTGAAATGTTTCGTAGGGGTATCCTGGTATTCCGAGTAATTCCTCTTCCATTATCCAGATTCACAACTGTAACCATATATTTCTTTGCCACCTCTCCAAATACCTTTATATGTCTTTAGTCCTTACCTTCTGTACACCCCTTTAGGCCAAATGGTTTTCTTCCTTCCCTACCGTTCGGCACCAGCCTATGGTTTGGAAGAAGACTATCCAATAAGCATAATGGGTGTACTGTCCTAATCCTAGGAGCACTCGCAATGCGAGAGAAGTTGAAGATAAAAGACAACCGAATAAACCTTATTCCTTTTTCTCCTGAACCAGAATCCATCCCCGAACTGGAACAAGTTCCTTTCGAGTTCATATATAACCATACGATGGAGTATCCAATAAACTGTGGATCTTCGTAGTGATACGGAGTATCCTGGAGAAATACAAAGGTGAAGTGGGAGTGGTAATGAAATACCTGGTTTGGTCGTGAATATCAGTCGCAATTTACTTTGCCCTCTTACTAATCCCTTGATATGTCTTTACTTAATACCTTCTGTACACCATCGTTAGGCTAATTGGTTTTCTTCATTCCCTACCGGTCAGCACCAGCCTAAGGTTTGGAAGAAGACTATCCAATTTGCATAATAGGTGTACTATTTCCTAAACCAAGGAGTACTCGTAACCTGAGAGAAGGTAAAAGGAAAAGACAACTGAATAGTCCTATTCGTTTTCTCCAGAACCGGAAACCATCCTTGAATAAATTCCTTCGAGTTCGTATATAACCATACGATGGTTTTGTCCAATAGAAGTGGACGTTCGTAGTAATACGGGGTGTCCTGGAGAAATGGGTAAAAGTAGGAGTGTCAATGAGGTTTGCAACTCTGACAATCCAAAAGCCAGTGTTAAAGAAGGTTCGGTCAACTTGGTCACTGAGTCATAGTCTAGGGTCGGGTCAATGGTCGCTGACAAAGCGATAGAGAAAAGAAACACTCAGCGTGCACTCTAACCTAGATCAGAATGGTTGCCCATTTATCTAATCTAGAAACCTCCCACTGTACCGTCAAATTCTCCTCCAAACCTGAAAGAAGAATTAGTCGGGATCACCCGAGGAGTAAACCAACTCATCAGTGGGAATCGGGATCCAACCATCATCGCATGATAACGTGACGGAATCTGCTCACGTTATCACACTCCAGAAGGTATGTGCATATCTGGCAAGTTTCAGTTTCTTTAGAAACTCCCGATGTGATTTTTACCCCATGCTCTTATGACCTTGACTTTGGCCAACATATCATAAGTCACATGTCAAGTTCTACCCGTCATTCTCTAGGTTAATTAGAGCCCACCCGTACATACCCTTGACTTTGGCCAAAATAGTTGTAGGACTGCCCCAAACCAACGCATCTATCTATGCTGCATATGAATACCCAATAGCTACCAATCACTGTGCTTCGACTTTGGCCAACATACACAGCTTGAATACTATTGACCACCCATATGAAACGACGGAGGGCTACGAATGGTTTCTGGCGAAAACCTTTAACGTAATGAACTTGATACGTTGAAGGAACCGGATAGCTTTTATGAAAATATAGCGACGAAAACCTTTGCTAAAGAGGTCACTCCCGGTGAAGGGATCTCGGCTCTTTCCCCGTAGAATGAGGTGCGGGATATTCCAACTGAATACCACGATGCAAAGCAAAAGTAATCGGCTATAATGAAGTTATTTCCCTGACGCAAACTTCTGTCCAAGGGGTCACTCGAGGTGAAGGGATCTCGGCCCTTGCCTCGTCGAGTGAGGAGCAGGATATTCCAACTGAATACCACTGTGCAAAACAAAAGTGAACGTCCTTGCAATAACAGCTTTTTGAAGAATGTTCCAACAACATCAGAATAGGTTTGTTTTTAACTTGCATTGATCCGAATCAACGCAGTCCCATCAATTGATCGCACCAATAAAGAACGAAAATAATGATGTACGTATATGCCATCCGCATTCGCCACTGGGTCCCGTCATTACCCGTTAGGTTACTTAACTAACGACAGAGCGGGGACTGGACTAGCGCGGATGCAAAACATATACAACATCTACTAGTATATATATCAATATATAATATTTCGCTCAAAGCGTGATAAAATGCAACATCACAGAAATGTAATAGGCATCACAGAACAATACAGATATCTGGGATCCCCGGGTTTCACAGAGCCGCTACTGAAACCCGACGTTCCCCTGGTCATGTGGATAGCCTGTGCAATGAAATCCTAGACCCGTACGGGCGCGGCAAGTTACCCGCCAAAACCTGAAGTGAGGCAGTCCCTTCAGCAACGTGAATGGACCACCCAGCACTTCACGGAATCCGGTAACTTGGGCACCCCTCCTGGGTCAACCTGTACCCCCTACGAGTGCGGCGAATAGCCCGCCAATTCTAGAGTGAAGCCCCCTCCATCTCAACGCCATGAGATGCAGGCTCGTTGCCCTCTAGAATCCGGCTATCCGTGCACCCCACCTTGGGGTAATCCTAGTACAGAAAGTAAAATATACATACAACGGGTATATCGACCTCAACCTGGTCGTGCCCCCCTAAAAGAATAATATACAAACAGGCAGTAACGGCAGTCCACATGTCGGACGCTCGCCCCGCAATATCAAATGTACATAAAAATACCAAATCTGTACTAACATTGCATCCAGGCTATCCCCCATGACCAATCCGCAACATCACAGCACAACACAGAACATCAACGTGAATGTCACGTTCGCAAATCCGTCTAACCGGACTATAGCAGTTAGACAGGATTTATCGATCGAGTGACATTCACGGTCGCAGATATTATGTAAATACTGTGAACTAATGTGTTTAAAATTTTCGATTGATCGAATATACCCAAGTGGGCCCCAAGCACTACTGTAGCACTCACAGAAAATCTGGGCCCAAGAAGAATGTTCCAAAAACCCTATTTTCATGTCAGAAGCTCTCTGTGAAAATTTAGTCCAATGAACAGTCAATACGGCGGCGGAACCGCGGCCAATGCGTGGGTTTGGCCGCGGTTCCGCGGTGATAAGATGACGTCACGTGACCAATTTTTCACAGAGTGCTTAGAATTTCCTGCACAGTATTCTGCAACAACCTGAAATTTTTTTTGAAAATGCGGTTTTTGAAAATCCGATCGATCGAACTCGTAAACACGTTAGACAAAACTAGACTAGGTTAATGGCGAGGCTCTGATACCACTGTAAGTGCACGGCGGCGCCCCGGCCATCAATCCGAGGCCAAAATGCGGAAGCGATGATTTACTTTAACTTTTTGAACCGGCACCACCGCGCACTAAAAAACCGGATCAGGCCATTAATCTAGTCCTAGCTAACAAGAGAAAGGGTAGAGAGATATACCGAGCGATCCGTGTCCTTCGGTCTTCTCGTCGTCGTCCCGATCTCCCCACGGAATCTCCGGTCTCCACCTCCTCGCCGGAAGGGTACCACGTCGCCGGCTTCTTTTACGGGCTCCCACCTCTGGACCGAGGCAACTCAGGCACGAAGTTGGCGAGTCGACGTGCCCAAGGGTTGCTGTAGAATAGTGTAGAACTCATGTCTCATTTCGGGGTAGTGGAAGTTGCCATTTGGTGGAAAAAAAATGAGATGATGGAATTTTGTGGTGAACTTGGGGATTTTTAGCAAGTATGAAGAGAAAAAATCCCCACTTAAAATTTTGGCAGCTCCTATCTATCTTGGCCGGCCCCTTTTTCATCCAAGAGAGAATGAGAGAAGAGAATATGAATGAGGTAGCCACAAGCATAATCCAAGAGAGAGAAAGGGTCATGATAATAGGCAAGGATCACAATCAAAGAACCTCACTCCAAAACCCAATCATCAACAACCATGATTGCTCCAAAAGCAACACTCCAACAACCTAATCATCAACAACCATGATGACTCCAAAAGTCAAGCCATGATGAAAAGAAGAAGAAGTCAAATGAGGGTGCAACCATGATGAAGCAATAATATGCAAAGACCACCCTCCAAAATGCTTATTTGCACAATTGCAAATAAGCCCTCCTCCACCAATCTTCAGCCAATGAAAGATACAAAGAAATATGGCCGAAACGGAAAACAAACTGGCAACTCCAAAAAACTGATCCCGTAATAAATTACAGGAAAACCCCGCTACTGTATATACATACCCGAATTTGTATTCCGACCGAAATACAAATGCAATGAGACAAAGTCTACACTGTACAATACTAGGATCCGGCTTAAACCAAAGCCCGCTAGTATTAACCGTCCGATCCTGATCCGTGCAATACCGCACGTATCTGATTGAACCCTGCCATATCTCCATACGGCCTCTACAGCGTTTCGCCCGAAACTTGAGCAACTGTCTGTGGGGACCCTAAAGACTCGTCAATACTATGGCTGTGGATTTAACCACTAGCATGTCAGAGGTATTAACCATACGTGACGGGCTACCAGCTATTGACCAAAAGGGACATCGATGAGCGAACTCATCCTGACACCCTACTGAGCCTGTCAGTGACAATATCCGTACAGTCCGGTCCGTTCGTCTATGAGCATCGCATGGCGGGCCTAGGGGTTGGTAAAAGTCAGACCCCCAAAAGCGGTACAAGCCGTGTCGGAGATCAGCCCAGAACACCCTGAGATATTACTAGAATACCTACCAGTAAATCTCCTGCCTTGGCCAAGGACTTTTAATGTATTGGCTGTTAGTTGTATGTATGCCCTAGAGGCCAGTATTGTACAGATCATGTATATTATATTGTATGCTTGGACATATATAGAGATGACTTTCTTGTTCGATATGATAGTATGCTATCTGGTTACTCTTTATCTTAACATGTACACTAGTCTCTTTAAACTGTCTTATAGTTACATGTTGGTAAAGCCCTTAGGATGTGTACTTGACTACCTGGACTATGATGCAGATCATACTAGTGGGGACATGGTAGTCCATAAGTACATCCTTCATGGTCCCTAGTCGTGGGTGTATCGAGACGGGGCATCGATATACCAGTGTAGACTAGTGTATACGCTTCTCGACCCATGAGATGGGCGATGGATGATCCCATATCCATTGGTGTTTGACATCAGAGATGGTGTACGAGTGCTCAGTGGAGACTGGGTACACTGGACGGACTCGCTGAGAACTCCCAGATGGTATTATACCTCACGTCAGATGGCAGTTCTCAGGTGACACTTGTACAGGTTAGTCTGTAGACCCGAGATCGTCATAGAGTCTTGTGTGATTCCCACTGTGCTTTGATCTCCACCTTACCACGTCCATGAGGGCGTGCAAAACGGTGGTCTTTGGGTACAGTCCCGAGTCACATGGAGGCAATGAGCGATAAGAGGGGTTTCGTCTCTCCCGGTATTGGGAGTTGATGTTGCGCTGTGCTCGATTGGCCGTAACAGGGAAGTCCCTTGCCAGGGCTGATCAGAGATTTGCTGGTAAGTGTTACCAGTAGTTTCTCGACCCGTTATGAGCCTCACATCGGCACGACTTATCGGTTATTGGGGTCTGACTTTTACCACCCCTAGACTTGATATGCGACGTATCAGACGAACAGACCGTACTGTACGGTAAGTGTTACTGGTTGGATTCACAGGAGTGTGAGCGGACTAGCTCGTCGATCTTCTGATCGCTCAATACCCGGATGGCCATTACGTTTAGCAGACCGCTTGCGGCTTGTGGGTGCTTGATATGATCATCATCTGCTACCGGCGTATTGACGAGTCTTTAGAGTCCTACACAGAGGTTTCCTGGTTCAAGCGAAACGAAATAGGAGCGCATATGAGATATGTGCAGGACCGAGAATAATGCGTGTATGTGATACCGCATTTCATTCTCGCGATATATGTTTCGATTGGTTATATTCGATATGACCTACTTAACGAATCATTGATTCGATAAATCGATACATTGGATTCTAGTCGGTTATGTGCGACATGACCGGATCATTGAATCAAATGTTGATTTAATGATTTGATGCATAATTATATATTTGATATATTGCATTGCATTAACTAGTATTGGTTCACTTTAAATGGATTTTCTCACTTGATGTACATGTTGTATATGTGATATACTTTTGTGCACATCTTTGTATCATGTTTGATGATACTTGCTCATTAGGTTAAGTGTGAAGTATTAAACCATGGTTAAGAGATGATTAGGGTTTTGCCTTTTTATTTATTTATTTGTTTATTTATTTAGAAAAGGTTTAGATGAGAATGGTGGCTTTCTTTGTCTCTTGTTGAAGTTTCTTGAAGCTTTGACAAAGTCCACCATCCTTATCTCATCCTTAACCCTAACCATTCCTTTTAACCTTAGTTTAATCTCTACACTTGACCATGGTCAAGATATGATAAGTATTCATATTTGTTTCTTTTTCAAATAAGAAACTTATCATATTTTTTCTTCTTCTTCATCTTCTTCTTCAAGAAAAGCTTGATGCCATCAATGGCAACTTGAGCAAAAGTGAGAGAAATCCAATTCTAAAGTGAACCCACCTCCTATTTCTTCACCCTCTACCTCTTGCCAAGTTGTTTTGGGTGTTTTCTTCACAAGTTTCACAACTTTGTGAAGTCGGGGCTTGAGCTTGTGCAACCTCGACGTAGATCGTCTTTGACACGAAGCCGACGACCTATTCCGCTCGTTTTCCCGATGAAGCCGACGAAAGAGTCTAGGATTCGAAAAGGACAGCGAGAGGATGACTACGTGGAGCTAAGGAAGTGGATATCCGGATCTACAAAGGTTGTAGCATCTAACTTTTAGTTAAGTAGTTAACTAGATTAACATTTCGCCTAGATTTCTAGTACACGATCCGCATTAGGGTTTCTCGGCACCCATAAGATTAGAAATTGGCATGGTTGATGCATTGTGAGACCTCTATAGTGTGCCTAGGAACCCTACAGTGGTATCAGAGCCTAGCTAGAGCCTTAGGCGAAGTCTAGACGATATTTGAAACCCGATCGAACCCGAAAACCTAACTTTAAGATGCTCTCTGGACTTTTTCTAAATTCTGGGATTTTTCCAGATTAAAAATTGCTAAAAAATTCAGCAGGGAAATATATGAATTACGGTGCAAAAATTTCTTCATGAACAGTCTAAAGAGCGGCGGATCCGTGGCCTAAGCCTCCTTAGGCGGCGGATCCGCGGCAGCTTTATTAAATTATTATATAATTTTTGCACAGTAACTGATATCTTCTGGTGTTGGATTTTCTGGGAATTTTTAAAATTTATTCAAGAGTTGAATTTTCTGGGGTGTTTTAGAGCTTCGATGTTTTCGATCGGATTATCAAATTTCGTCATTGTGTATTTCCGGATAATTTTTAGAATATGTTAAAAAGTTCGACCGGATATAAATACCCAATTTTTCCCCTGTCGGGAAATTTCCAAGTGTTGGATTTTTCCGTAGTTTAACGACGTTCTAAGTAGTGCAAGTAACGCGATGGACCCTCTAGAAGACAACAAACCTTAACTCGATTATGTGACCGTCTTGAACTGCCCTTTGAACCTTCGGGTTTGGGGCAGTACAGCGTGACACATGTGAGGCGTTGGCTTGACCCTTCTACGGCTGGACCGTTGGTACTGAGGCACGAACTGAATGTTGTTAGACTTATTTCATGTGTTGAGTTGTATCGGGAAAACTTGGGTATTCGACTGTTCGATCGGAAAGTTTAACATTTTCTGTTTATCTGGAATGTGATACAATAATTGGAATTCACAAGTAGTTATGAGATAACTGAATGAATGTTATAAATCAAGCAATTTAGTCCCATATGATATTGAAAAGAGTTTTCGATAATGAGACTAAAATGCGGGATTTATATCTGTTAGGCATGCGATGTCTAAAGAGGTTGCGGATTCCAACTGTTGTAGTTTTACACTTTCTTTTCTGTGACCGTAAGTGTAGTATGTTCATATCGCCGGTTTCGTTGCTATACGTCAACGACAATTGGGGTATGCATACTTACTTACGTTGATGACATGTGATGTTATGTGTTGCTGGATATGTTATATTGGATCGTCGTGTTCGAATATCCGGGGGTTTTTATGTGAGATGAGTGTTTTCCATTTTCATTCATGTAAAAACTTGTATGTAATATTCTTTTATTTGGGGCACTTCCAGGTAGAGGAAGTTGTCACCTTTTGTATATTATTTACTTTTCCGCATTAGGATAGACCCAGGAGGGGAGCACAAGTAACCGGGTTCTGGGGTCCAGTGGGAGACCAACTCGAGGAGTCGAGTCCGGGTCTCCAAACCCTAAAATTGGCAGGGTTGCTTGCCGCTCTCGTAGGGGTCTAGGGGTGTGGGATTGGCTATTCATCACGACCGTGGAATCCGTGTTTTATACTGGCTCGTATTGAAAACACGGACGTCCTAGTATATCCAATATTTCATATGTTTATTCTGCTGCGATATCTGTGTTGTGATTCTGTGATGGATATAGTATATAGTATATATGATATATTATATAGACGTTACTTATGTTTTACACCCGCGCTAGCCCTGCCCTGCTCTGTCGTTAGTTACCTAACCTAACGGTGCACGAGGGGACATCGAGGCGAATGCGGATGGCATAAGTGTACGTCATATCTATCTGTGATGTTTAGGTATTTAAATGATGGGACTTCATTAATATGATTAATGAAAGAAAAGAAACCTAAGATATTGTAGAATCAGATTTTAAACAAAACAGGTAGCTACAGTTCTTGCTTTGCATAGCGGTATATATGATATACCCTGCACCTTATTCGATGAGGAAAGGACCGAGATCCCTTCACCGGGAGTGACTCCTTTAGCAATAACTGGCAGATGCTACACACTCGGTTTGGCTTTTATTTCTTTTAAGAGTTTTTGCTTTGCACAGTGATATATATGATATATCCCACACCTTATTCGACGAGGAAAGGGCCGACGATCCCTTCACCGGAAGTGACCCCTTTAGCAAAACTAGAAAAGCCTCAAAATCATTCCATTTTAAAACTTCATTTGATTCTACAACGATATCAAGTTCATTACGCAATAGGTTTTCAGAAAAACCTGACGTAGCCCTCCGTCATTTCAGATAAGTACTAGTTAGTATTCGTGCTACGTTTGTTGACTATGTTAAGGCGTAGTGTGCGGTAGCTAATTAGTGCTTATCTGTATAAGCATATGATGCGATTGGATTAGGGTAGTCGTGCGACTTTGTTGACTATGTTAAGGGTCGTGCGGGTGGGTTTAATTCAATCGGGAAATGACGGGTTGAACTTGACTAGCACTTATGATTTGTTGACTATGTTAAGGTTATATAGCTGCTAGGGGCAAAATATTATCGGGAATTTCAAGTGTTGAAATTTCTAATGAGATTGCATACCTTCTATGAGATAGTTGGATCCCGATACCCACTGCGAGTAAGAGTTACTCCTGGGAGAGTTTTACACATTACAATTAGCCGATCAAGTAGGTGTCTAGAAAGGTGTTAACGAGGTTACGCCTCTGGGAAAACGAGGTTTACAGTAATTAGGTTCGTGCGAAAGCACGGGGGACCTCCCTCAAAGTACCGACACTGGCCTGGCTGAAAGATTAGCGAACTTGTAGTGTGTAATTAATCCCGGCTAGTCTTTCCTTTTAGGGTTTGAAGGAAGATTTGATAAAAAGCAGTGGGAGCCATCCTGATTAGATAAGATAATAACCAATCTGATCTTGCACGAGCATACGCTAAAGTGTTTTCTTCTCTCTCTCTCCAGGTAGCGACCATTTCATGCCTTAATCAAGATAATAATATGGATGTATTGACCGAACCCGCATGTTATACTGTGCTGGGGAACGTTGGTTCCGTTCTTTCTTATAAGAGTTATAGGAATGAACAGGATATAGGGGAATACCAGGATTCCCATGCGACCCGATTGAAGAAAGTACATGTTGATGCATTTTTTTCGGGTGTGTTCGTTACTGAGAACTGTTTCTCTATTTGCTCTACGTCCTGGGTATTAGATACCGGGTCAGGATCCCATATATGTAATCAGTTACATGGGCTAAGGAAAGGTAGAGAACTTGGAGAAGGTGATAAAGACATTAGAGTTGGAAATGGTGCAATTGTTGCAGCTAAGACTGTCGGGAATATCACCTTGTATTACCAACTGGTAATACAATGGTTCTGAACGAATGCTATTACATGCCGAACTTGATATGCAACATTATATCGGTTTCTTTATTAAGTAAAGAGGGATATAATTTTGTATTACAGGATAATGTTATGAACATTTTCCGTAACCAAAAGTTGGTTGGATCAGGCACGTTGTGCAATGGCATCTATGTTCTAAATCAATCAACAGTTCTGAGCATAACAAACACACACAAGAGGAAGAGTTCAGAACTGAACGAATCCTACTTGTGGCATTGTAGACTGGGTCACATCAATGTGACACGACTGGCTAAGTTGCATAAGGATGGATATTTGAAACCTTTCGAATTTTCATCTTATGACACTTGCCAGTCATGTCTCAAAGGCAAGATGACCAAAACTCCGTTTACGGGACACGGAGAAAGAGTTACCGAACTCTTGGGACTTATACATAGTGATGTATGTGGTCCCATGTCTACACATGCCAGGGATGGTTCTTCATACTTCATTACATTCACTGACGATCTCTCTAGGTTCGGGTATGTGTTCCTGATGAAACACAAATCAGAAGCTTTTAAGAAATTTAGGGAATATAAACAAGAAGTTGAGAACCAAACCGGAAAAAGTATTAAAATCCTACGATCTGATCGAGGAGGGGAATACTTGAGCAATGAATTCCTGGACTTCTTAAAAGAGAATGGGATTCTCTCTCAGCTGACTCCTCCATATACACCACAGCACAACGGTGTATCTGAACGGAGGAACCGCACCCTATTAGATATGGTGCGCTCTATGATGAGCACGGCTGAGTTACCTATTTCCTTCTGGGGTTATGCGCTGGAGACAGCAGCATACCTATTGAATCAAGTTCCATCTAAATCTGTACCTACCACACCATATGAGATATGGAGTGGGAAGAGACCATATTTTAAACGAGTTAAGATATGGGGTTGTCCGGCCTATGTCAAAAGGCAGAATCCAGACAAACTCGAGGCACGGTCAGTTCTCTGCAAGTTTGTGGGATATCCTAAGAATTCCCAAGGATATTTTTTCTACCATGCTGAAGAACAAAAAGTGTTTGTTTCTCAATATGCCACCTTTTTAGAAAAGGAATTCCTTGAAAAAGAAATTAGTGGCAAAGTGGTAGAGCTGGAAGAAATTCCAGATACACAAACTATAACTGAAGATTTAGTGGAACCAGAAGATTCGATAGTACCCGACGAACCCCATCCTCTCCGCCGATCTAGTAGGGTTTCTCGTCCACCTGAGAGATACTACGGTTTTCTTATTGATGGTGGAAGCGAGGATTGCATCATGGATGATGATGACCCAACTAGCTTCGAGCAGGCCATCACGAGTAGGGACTCAGTGAAATGGCTGGATGCTATGCGGTCCGAGATGGAATCCATGTACACCAACAAAGTATGGACTTTGGAAGTTGCTCCTGAAGGGGTAAAACCCATTAGGAGCAAGTGGATCTTCAAGAAGAAATTTGGTGTAGATGGGAAAGTGGAGACTTTCAAAACTAGACTTGTAGCAAAGGGTTTCCGTCAAAGACCAGGTGTGGACTATGACGAAACCTTTTCTCCAGTGGCTATGCTTAAATCCATCCGAATCATGCTTGCCATTGCTGCCTTTCATGACTACGAAATCTGGCAAATGGATGTTAAGACCGCCTTTCTAAATGGTGATTTAGAAGAGTGCGTGTACATGACTCAGCCAGAGGGCTTCGTAGACAGTGGGAGCAGCGGGAAGGTGTGCAAGCTGCTTAAATCCATTTATGGATTAAAGCAAGCATCACAGAGTTGGAACATCTGCTTTGACGTCGTTATCAAAGAGTTTGATTTCGTCAAAAATCCAGATGAACCTTGTATCTATAAGAAGGTGGCAGAGAGTAAGGTTGTCTTCCTCGTATTGTACGTGGACGACATACTCTTGATAGGAAATGATATTCCTATGCTGCAATTGGTCAAGCTCTTCTTATCACAAAGATTCTCGATGAAAGATCTTGGTGATGCCTCCTGCATATTTGGAATTAGGATCTATAGAGATAGATCCAAACGGATTTTGGGATTGTCCCAATCCAGGTACATTGACACCATACTAAAGAGGTTTAGTATGGAAGAATCCAAGCGTGGGAACTTGCCCACGATCTCTGGAGTCATTCTCTCCAAAGAGATGTCTCCCAAGACTGATTTGGAGAGAGCTCGCATGCAAGGGATACCCTATGCTTCGGCAGTAGGCTCTATCATGTATGCGATGCTATGTACCAGACCCGATGTAGCATACTCACTAAGTGTAGTGAGCAGGTATCAAGCTGATCCTGGAGAGAGTCACTGGACAGCAGTGAAGAGCATTCTCAAGTACTTGCGAAGGACTAGAGATATGTTCTTGGTGTATGGTAACGGAGAGCTCCAAGTGGAGTCCTTTACCGATTCAAGCTTCCAGAGTGATAAGGACGACTCTAAGTCGCAGTCGGGCTTTGTCTTTACCCTTTACGGAGGGGCGGTTAGCTGGAAGAGTTCCAAGCAGGAAACCGTGGCAGACTCGACGATGGAGGCTGAATACATCGCTGCCAACGATGCTTCCAAAGAGGCTGTCTGGATCAAGAAGTTCATTACTGAACTTGGAGTGGTTCCATCCATTGAGCATCCAATACCTTTGTATTGCGATAACAATGGAGCGGTGGCTTTAGCCAAGGAACCCAGGTCCCATCAGCGATCCAGGCATATTCTGAGGCGGTATCACCTGATCCGGGAGATAGTTGATCGCCGGGAGATCGAGGTCAGGAGGGTTGACACGAAGAACAACACGGCGGATCCACTCACGAAGGCCATTCCCCAGATACAGTTTGAGAGACTCTTCGGGATGCTCGGTATGCGATACTACAGCAGCTGGCCCTAGTGCAAGTGGGAGATTGTTAGTTGTATGTATGCCCTAGAGGCCAGTATTGTACAGATCATGTATATTATATTGGATGCTTGGACATATATAAAGATGACTTTCTTGCTCGATATGATAGTATGCTATCTGGTTACTCTTTATCTTAACATGTACACTAGTCTCTTTAAACTGTCTTATAGTTACATGTTGGTAAAGCCCTTAGGATGTGTACTTGACTACCTGGACTATGATGCAGATCATACTAGTGGGGACATGGTAGTCCATAAGTACATCCTTCATGGTCCCTAGTCGTGGGTGTATCGAGACGGGGCATCGATATACCAGTGTAGACTAGCGTATACGCTTCTCGACCCATGAGATGGGCGATGGATGATCCCATATCCATTGGTGTTTGACATCAGAGATGGTGTACGGGTGCTCAGTGGAGACTGGGTACACTGGACGGACTCGCCGAGAACTCCCAGATGGTATTATACCTCATGTCAGATGGAAGTTCTCAGGTGACACTTGTACAGGTTAGTCTGTAGACCCGAGATCGTCATAGAGTCTTGTGTGATTCCCACTGTGCTTTGATCTCCACCTTACCACATCCATGAGGGCGTGCAAAACGGTGGTCTTTGGGTACTGTCTCGAGTCACATGGAGGCAATGAGCGATAGGAGGGGTTTCGTCTCTCCCGGTATTGGGAGTTGATGTTGCGCTGTGCTCGATTGGCCGTAACAGGGAAGTCCCTGGCCAGGGCTGATCAGAGATTTGCTGGTAAGTGTTACCAGTAGTTTCTCGACCCGTTATGAGCCTCACATCGGCACGACTTATCGGTTATTGGGGTCTGACGTTTACCACCCCTAGACTTGATATGCGACGTATCAGACGAACAGACCGGACTGTACGGTAAGTGTTACTGGTTGGATTCGCAGGAGTGTGAGCGGACTAGCTCGTCGATCTTCTGATCGCTCAATACCCGGATGGCCGTTACGTTTAGCAGACCGCTTGCGGCTTGTGGGTGCTTGATATGATCATCATCTGCTACCGGCGTATTGACGAGTCTTTAGAGTCCTACACAGAGGTTTCCTGGTTCAAGCGAAACGAAATAGGAGCGCATATGAGATATGTGCAGGACCGAGAATAATGCGTGTATGTGATACCGCATTTCATTCTAGCGATATATGTTTCGTTTGGTTATATTCGATATGACCTACTTATCGAATCATTGATCCGATAAATCGATACATTGGATTCTAGTCGGTTATGTGCGACATGACCGGATCATTGAATCAAATGTTGATTTAATGATTTGATGCATAATTATATATTTGATATATTGCATTGCATTAACTAGTATTGGTTCACTTTAAATGGATTTTCTCACTTGATGTACATGTTGTATATGTGATATACTTTTGTGCACATCTTTGTATCATGTTTGATGATACTTGCTCATTAGGTTAAGTGTGAAGTATTAAACCATGGTTAAGAGATGATTAGGGTTTTGCCTTTTTATTTATTTATTTGTTTTTTTATTTAGAAAAGGTTTAGATGAGAATGGTGGCTTTCTTTGTCTCTTGTTGAAGTTTCTTGAAGCTTTGACAAAGTCCACCATCCTTATCTCATCCTTAACTCTAACCATTCCTTTTAACCTTAGTTTAATCTCTACACTTGACCATGGTCAAGATATGATAAGTATTCATATTTGTTTCTTTTTCAAATAAGAAACTTATCATATTTTTTCTTCTTCTTCAAGAAAAGCTTGATGCCGTCAATGGCAACTTAAGCAAAAGTGTGAGAAATCCAATTCTAAAGTGAACCCACCTCCTATTTCTTCACCCTCTACCTCTTGCCAAGTTGTTTTGGGTGTTTTCTTCACAAGTTTCACAACTTTGTGAAGTCGGAGCTTGAGCTTGTGCAACCTTGACGTAGATCGTCTTTGACACGAAGCCGACGACCTATTCCGCTCGTTTTCCCGATGAAGCCGACGAAAGAGTCTAGGATTCGAAAAGGACAGTGAGAGGATGACTACGTGGTGCTAAGGAAGTGGATATCTGGATCTACAAAGGTTGTAGCATCTAACTTTTAGTTAAGTAGTTAACTAGATTAACTTTTCGCCTAGATTTCTAGTACACGATCCGCATTAGGGTTTCTCGGCACCCATAAGATTAGAAATTGGCATGGTTGATGCCTTGTGAGACCTCTATAGTGTGCCTAGGAACCCTACATTGGCTCTCCTAGACACAGCGCGACCTCACCCCCAATACCGGGAGAGACGAACCCCTGAAGATCCGCTCACTGCCTCCATGTGGCTCGGGACTGTACCCAACTAAAACCTGTTTGCACGACTCCTTTGAGCCGTGGTAGGGTAGTAATCAAAGCACAGTGGGAACTCACACGAGACAAATGACGATCTCAGGTCGATGAACTAACCTGCACACATGTCACCAGGGAACTGCTATCTGACGTCAGGTATAAGACCAACTAGCATGTTCCCGGTGAGTCCTGTCCGGTGTATTCGTAACCCAATGAGCACCTGTATACATCTTAGGTGAACCAACTGACACCAGTGGCTTGTGAGACCGGCCACAGCCCCTCGTCGGGGTCTCGAGTGTATACACTAGTCTACTCTGGAGTATCGATGCCCTGTCTCGAAACTCCCGCGACTAGGGACCTTTTAAGGATGTGCTTATAGACCCCAACTCCCACGTATATGATCGCCCTCATACTGCTGGTAGTCAAGCAAGAATCCTAGGGGCTCTATCAACGTGCAATAGTGACCTATAGGGTCACCTAAAGCAGTACATGATGATAAAGATAAACCAGATAGCATACTATCATCTTGAGTAAGATTGTCCTACCGGGATAGGTCCTCCTTCAATCATTGCAATCACGTGCCCATGATCCAATAATTGACTCTGAGGGCACTATCTTCAACAGAAAGTGCATTTTAAAATACGGAAAACATAGCCTAAAACACACCAAAATAGTCCCAGATTTTCCCCATGTGACAATTAGCCAAAACTGCATATAGGAGGGGTCTATTTTAGTGCAAAAGGAGCCATGAACCAAATCTGGGACCCAATTTCCATGATCTGGCCACAAATTGCGGCCAGAATGAATATATCAGCGGCCTAGGGTTGGAGTTAGGGGCTCGGGTGGTTGCTTCCTAGGTGCCTGCACGACTCCAAGTAATCCCAAAATCAATTCTTGTGGCCCCGGGTTGCTCCAGATCAAAAATACCCTCACAAATCACACATTTATCCGATGTCGGGGTTTCTAAATCCGTATTCCGGGTTTCAAGTCTCAGGTTTGGGTCTTAATTTAAGTACTAGGGTGTTGGGGTGGCCTCTACTGATCTCAATTTCACAACACAACTCTCAATTCCCTCAAACCCTAACTAAGTCTTCCTTAAGTCCACAACATCACCCGATATCGATTTAATTTTAACATAGGGGTATAAGTAATGCAAAAACTAATCTAATGGTTCAGTAAATACCTCATTTGGCAACTTAAGAATTTTCTTGAGTTGCCCCTAGTGGCCAAAATCCTTGTTTTCTTGGTCCGATGTATAGATCTTGAGCTTGTACACACTTTTAATGAAATGGAGGCAGGGTTTTGGTGTAGTTTTAGAGATGATATGGGGCTTTGAAAAGGGGGAGAATGAGGAGTAGGAGCAGCAACAACAATGAAGGAGAGGGAGAGAGGAAATGAGTTCGAGAAAATGAGAGGAAATGGCTAGGTCAACACCCTCACCTACCCTCTCTCCGACCATACCTATTTTCTTTTCTTTTTCTTATTTTCTTTCTTTTCTTCACTAAAACCTTCTCATTCAAATAGTAAACCCAAAGTTATAGCCATGGTAAGAAAATTTAACACAAGTGTAGGAAAAGATATGTGCATGTTTTGCACGAAAAAGCCAAAAATCCGATTAGTGGTTTTTAATCGCGATTAGCGCTAAATTAGCATATAAATGATCAAAAAACTTTAAAATGGCATAATTCCATAAAATACCCTATTTTAGAATTTTCCATAATTTTTCCAAAATTTTTCCTATTTATTTGTATTTAATTATGCGAAAATATTAAAATATTCAATAAAATAATATTAAATTATAAAAATTCCTAAAAATAATATTTTATTATTTTGAAATGTTACATATATGATCGAGTTCAATGGTGGGGCAAGTTCTTCGGGATCCGCACCAGATGGTAGAGTCATTGTTAGAGATCAGACAGACTTAAGACGTGATGTTTTTCTTTTCTCTGAAAATCGTGGTGTCACGTACTATTAGAAAATGGTAAAATCACTGCTGAGATTATCGAGATGTTGCTTCCCGAGCTCATGAAGTTAAATGATTGACGACGTTACCATTATAGATGGATCAGCAGGATTCATAACCGTCAGGGGTGAGATGGTTAGGATTTTAATCCGTTGTGGCGCTTCGATACGTGATCGGTGAAATTGATGTATTTCTTCCGATAGAGTTTGTTCAGACCAGGTGCAAGTAGTTCAAGAAGGAGATCGTATAGTAAGCTTTTTCTCCGACAAATTGGGACGATTCTTCGAAGGCGAGATTAGCCAGAATTCTCTACAGGGTATCAGAAGTAACGAATTCGCTAAATTCTCAAAGTGTGCTTTCTGGCTGGATAGTGTAGATTTCTTGGGTCTGGCCGGTTATTACATATGTTTTGTGCAGGATTTTTCTTGGATCGTCGCACCGTTGACCGGATTGACGAGGAAGGATGTTCCATTTCTTTGGACAGATGCATACGAACAGAGTTTCCAGCAGTTAGAGACTCGATTGACGACTGCACCTATCTTATCGTTACCTTACGATCAGGTGGGTTCGTGGTATATTGTGATGCCTCTCGAGTGGGTTTAGACTGTGTACTAATGCAGCACGGCTGGGTTGTAGCTTATGCTTCTCGACAGTTGAAGAGGCACGAGCAGAACTACCCCACTCATGATTTGGAAATGGCTGTTGTAGTATTCGTACTGAAGATTTGGAGGCATTACTTATATGGAAAGCCGTGCCATATTTTCACAGATCATAAGAGCTTAAAGTATATTTTTCAGCAGAGAGATCTGAATCTAAGGCAGCGTAGATGGATGGAACTCGTGAAGGATTACGATTGTGAGATCTTGTGTCATCCAGGAAAAACAAATGTTGTGGCAGATGCCTTGAGTCGGAGGCCTGGAAGTAGCTTATCTCATCTGCGTGCCTTACAGAGGCATTCTTCTACAGACTGGCAGATTTTATGTTATAATCGTGTACAGTTCGAGTTCACACCGACAGGAGGACAGTTAGCATATGTTCGCACCGTCCTTAGTTATTGGATCGTATTCAAGAGACATAGCCGTAGATGCTAGTATGACAGAGATCGTGGAGCAGATTAGGCAGGGCAGAGAGTTAGAGTTCGTGATAGATGACCGTGGAGTATTACGTTTTGGGACTCATCTTTGTGTACCAGATTCGGATGGACTGAGACGTAAGATCTTAGAGGGGGCCCATAGATCAACATACAGTATTCATCTTGATTCCACCAAGATGTATCATGACTTGAGGGATGTTTATTAGTGGGAAGGAATGAAGAGGGACGTTGCGGAGTTTGTTTCGAGATGCTTGACTTGTCAGCAAGTCAAGGCAGAGCACCAGAGGCCGGCTGGAGAATTGCAGCCCTTAACCATTCCGGAGTGGAAATGGGAAAAGATTTCCATGGAGTTCGTTGTGGGTCAACCCAGGACTAGCAGAGGGTATGATTTCATCTGGATGATTGTAGATAGACTGACAAGGGCAGCTCACTTTCTTCCGGTGAAGACGACATATGGGTTTGCACTGTATGCTCAGATTTATATCGACGAGATGGTATGATTGCATAGAGTTCCGACGTGCATGGTGTCAGATAGGGGTACCCAGTTTATTAACAGGCTATAGCAGAAACTTCAAGAAGCTATTGGTACACGATTGAGTTTTAGTACAACTTTTCACACATAGACGGATGGTCAATCAGAGCGGACCATTCAGACTTTAGAGGATATACATCGAGCTTGCAACTTTGATTTCGGTGGTAGTTAGGATCGTCACTTACCTTTGATAGAATTTTCGTACAACAATAGTTTTCAGAAGACGATCCAGATGGCTCCATTTGAAGCTTGTTATGGAAGGAAATGTTGATCGCTTGTTTGCTGGACGGAACTGAGCGAGAGTAGAATTTTGGGACCGCAGGTAATACGGGAGACTACGGAAAAGATTCAACTGATATGAGACAGAATGAGAGCGGCTCAGTGCAGACAGAAATCATATGCAAATCGACGACGTCGTAAACTCAAGTTTAATAGGGGAGACCATGTGTTCCTTCGTGTGTCTCCGAAGAAGGTGTGATGCGTTTCGGGAAAAAGGGAAAGTTCAACCCCAGATATGTCGGACCTTACGAGATTCTGGAAAGAGTGGGTGTTGTAGCTTATCGTTTAGCACTTCCACCGAGTTTTCGCGATATGCACCCGGTGTTTCACGTATCGATACTCTGCAAGTATTTTCACGATCCTTCTCACGCGATCCAGCATCAGACCTTACAGCTGGAGCCGGATTTATCCTGTAAAGTGCAGCCAGTCGCTATTCTAGACCGGCAGGCAAAGAAACTGAGATCTAGGGTACTTTTATCGGTAAGGGTTCTTTGGGCAAGGAAGGAATCGCGAGGAGATTACTTGGGAAACCGAGGATACGATGCGATAGAGATTACCACAGCTTTTTAAAGGTATGTCTAGTTAAGTTTTAAATTCAGGGACCGAATTTTCTTAAGGGGGAAATATTGTAACATTCAGAAAATTTGTAAATAAATAAAATTAATTAATTAAATAATAAAAGGTTAAATTAAAAAGTTATTAAAACCAAATAAGACAATTTCATAAGATTGATGTAAAACAAATTAAATTAAAATTTTAGTATGCAACATAAATAAATTTCAAGGGTTTTAATGAGAATTTTAGCTTCATTTTAATTAAAAAGGTATTATATAATAACATAAGTCGTGAAGGGTTCTTATGTAAAGTTTAGGATATTGTGCAAATTGGAAAATTGTTATGAGTGTGAGTGAAAAAGTGGTAAATTAGGGTTATGTTCAGAATATTATCCAAGAAATATTTCATTTTGGAAAAAGAAAACTAATTCCATATCATTCTTGCATGCACACACCTTCTCCACACCTCCTCTTTGCATGAAGATGGCACCCTTGGCCTTCGACACCTCCTCCTTCACCTTATCCTTTCTTTCTTTCATATATATAGCTTATATTCAGTTCAGTAGCTAAATTAAACTCTGAAAATTTAAAAAGAAATAAATAGAAAACCAAAGCAACATAGAAGAACAAGAGAAAGGAGAAGAAAAGAACTAAGTCTAGGGATTCCTCACCATCAAGCTAGGACAAGGAGCTTGTGCCTCTTGGAGGGTGTTCTTCCAGCAAGTTATTAGTAGGTAAAATCCTTAATCACAGTAGAGATTTAATTCTGTAACTAGTTCAAATTTTGAAATCATAGTGTCCATAATATCGTATTTAAAGCAAAATTGGACCCTGTAGTAATCTGCTGTAATTTAGATAAATTTTAACTTAACAAAACAGTTCCAAAATGATGTATGTTGAACCTAGAATAAACAATAGGAACACGGACCAGAGGGCTCGGATTATGGCCGGCGACCCAAAGGGAAATTCCGGCGTCGCCGGATTTTTAGGAGAGTTCGGTAGTATGGTTTTTATGGTAGCCCCGTGGTTGTGAGATAGGAGTTTTGGTATTGTTTAATTAAGTTAGTTTACCTATATAAAAAATCCGAAAGCTAATATCGGAAAAAAGGGATCTAAAATCTCAAATACAACACGGTAAAAACGAATCGCGATCTCTTTTCTATCGCGATGCAGAGTTGGGTTAGATTTTAGTGAGGTTAAGTATTAGGTCGTTTGCAATGGTCGTACGTAGTGTAATTAGCACGTACAACTTGCGTTTTATTGATTTGGACATATCGGAATGTAGCCATTTCCTTATACAAATTATTGCAATGTTAGATTCAAATACGGGAATTTCGGAGGCCGCAAGGAAAGGAAAAAGGATTGGCGATTCCTAAGAAGATACGACGTATTTCGGATGAGTAGATTTACATCTACGGGGAAAGTCGGGTGGATGGCGTATAGCACCCCCGCAACCTTATAACTATTATTATGATATCTACTTAAGTTTAGCTTTTCGTCAAAGCATCAATATGGTATTGCATCTTGTATACCTCCATTTGCATAAAGTTTCATATGTAGTTTTTAAATGAGATACATGATATTTGATCCGTACGATATGGGTAAGATTTGATGAGTTTGTACGAGAGATCATGCCGTACTTAAGATGATATGGATATAGCGATATGATGAGCTATAATGCAAGGATTTATACGTATCGGAAATGATGAAGTTTGTATGCCGAATAACAACCAATTTATACTTTGACTCGTAGAGATAGATTATGTTCTGTTTTAGGATGTAATACTGGTATGAGCTATACTATTTTAAAAACCACGGTTCGTTGTCTTTTAAATATGTTAGTTATGTATATGCCCTAGAGACCATTGTTGTACATATGATGTATATTATAATGGATGCTTGGATATATATAGAGAGAACTTTCTTGCTCATCATGATAGTATGCTATTTCGTTTTCCTTTATCTTAACATGTTGACTTGTATTGGTCTACTGTCTTACTCTCACTTATTGATAAAGCCCTTAGGATCTGTTCTCGACTATTGGGACTATGATGAGATCATACTAGAGGGGCCACGGTAGTCGATGAGTGTTAGTTATATGTATGCCCTAGAGGCCATTACTGTACATTGGATGTATATTGTAGTGGATGCTGGGACATATATAGGTAGGAATTTCTTGCTCGACATGATAGTACGCCATCTGGTTGCTCTTTATCTTAACATGTATATTTTTTGTCTCTCTGTTACATGTTGATAAAGCCCTTAGGATGTGTACTCGACTTCCAGGACTATGATGTAGATCATACTAGTGGGGCCTGGGTAGTCCATGAGTACATCCTTCAATGTTCCTAGTCGTGGGAATATCGAGACGGGGCATCGATATTCCAGAGTAGACTAGCGTATATCTTCTCGACCCATGTGATGGGCGATGGATGATCCCATATCCATTGGTGTTTGACATCAGAGATGGTATGCGGGTGCTCAGTGGTGACTGGGTACACTGAACGGACTCGCCGAGAACTCCCAGATGGTATTATACCTCACGTCAGATGGCAGTTCTCTGGTGACACTGGTACAACTTAGTCTGTTGACCCGAGATCGTCATGGAGTCTTGTGTGTCTCCCACCGTGCTTTGATTTCCACCCAACCACGGCTCTACTGAGTCATGCAAACAGGTGGTTTTTGGGTACAGTCCCGATTCACATGGAGGCAATGAGTGATAGGAGAGGATTCGTCTCTCCCGGTATTGGGGGTTGATGTTGCGCTATGCTCGACTGGCCATAACCGCAAATCCCTGGCCAGGGTTGCTGTGATTTACTGGTAAGAGTTATCAGTAGTTTCACGCTTGTTATGGACCTTACATCGGCATGACTTATCAAGCTACTGGGGTCTGACGTTTACCACCCCTAGGCGAGATATGCGACATATCAGACGAACAGACCGGACTGTACGGTAAGTGTTACTGGTTGGATTCACAGGAGTGTGAGTGGGCTTGCTCGTTGATCTTCTGATCACTCAATACCCGGGTGGCCGTTACGTTTAGCAGACCGCTTGCGGCTTGTGGGTGCTTGATATGATCATCACCTGCTGCCGGCATATTGACGAGTCTTTAGAGTCCTACACAGAGGTTTCCTGGCTCAAGCGAAATGAAATAGGAGCGCATATGAGATATATGCGGGACCGAGAATAATAACAGTATATGATACAGTATTCTATGCTCGCGATTTGTATCATTGGACGGTTATATATGATATAGCCGGGTTACCGGATCAAGTGTTGATTCGATACATTGATACACTTGATATTAGTCGGTTATATGCGATATGACCGGATCATTAAATCAAGTATTGATTTAATGATTTGATGTATAATTATATATTTGATACATTACTTTACATTAACTAGTATTTGTTCACTTAAGATGGATTTTCTCACTTGATGTGCACAAGTAGTATATGTGATATATTTTTGTGCACTTGATTGTATCATGTTTGATGATACATGCAAACTTGGGTGTGTGTATGCTATACACCATGTTTAGGTTAATGGTTAGGGTTTTAAATTATTCACTTATTCATTTTATTTATTTTCTTTATTCCTTTTGGCAAAAATGAAATGGTGGCTAATTTTGTTTCTTGCTTAAGCTTCATGAAGCTTCTTAGCTTTATCTACCATTTTGATTTTTCCTTAACCCTAACCATTCACCTAAACTCTAGTTTAGTCTCTACACTAGTTACACCAACCCATGGTTGCTAGATGATAAGATCACTTGATTTATTATTATTAATCAATTGATTTTATCATTCTTATCATATTCTTTTTCCTTCTTCTTCTTCTTCAAGAAGAAGAAACCTTGCTACCTCCAATGGTGCCAAGATAAAAAGAGTGAGAAATCCAAATCCAAAGTGAACCCACTTCCTATTTCTTCATTCTCTACCACTTCCCATGTAGTAGAGTGTGTTATCTTCACAAGTTCTATGACCAAATGAAGGTGGAGCTTGAGTTTGAGTTGCCTCGACGTAGATCATCTTCGGCATCAAAGTCGACGACCTAGCCCGATCATTTCTCCGACGAAACTATCGCCAGAGTCCGGGATTCCGATGATCGCAGTGGAGGGACGTCATCACGGAGCTAAGGTGTTAGTTATATGTATGCCCTAGAGGCCATTACTGTACATTGGATGTATATTGTAGTGGATGCTGGGACATATATAGGTAGGACTTTCTTGCTCGACATGATAATACGCTATCTGGTTGCTCTTTATCTTAACATGTATACTTTCTGTCTCTCTATTACATGTTGATAAAGCCATTAGGCTGTGTACTCAACTTCCAGGACTATGATGCAGATCATACTAGTGGGGCCTGGGTAGTCCATGAGTACATCATTCAATGTTCCTAATCGTAGGAATATCGAGACGGGGCATCGATATTCCAGAGTAGACTAGCTTATATCTTCTCGACCCATGCGATGGGCGATGGATGATCCTATATCCATTGGTGTTTGACATCAGAGATGGTATACGGGTGCTCAGTGGAGACTGGGTACACTGAACAGACTCTCCGAGAACTCCCAGATGGTATTATACCTCACGTCAGATGGCAGTTCTCTGGTGACACTTGTACAACTTAGTCTGTTGACCCGAGATCGTCATAGAGTCTTGTGTATCTCCCACCGTGCTTTGATTTCCACCCTACCACGGCTCTACTGAGTCGTGCAAACAGGTGGTTTTTGGGTACAGTCCCGATTCACATGAAGGCAATGAGTGATAGGAGGGGATTCGTCTCTCCCGGTATTGGGGGTTGATGTTGCGCTATGCACGACTGGCCATAACAGGAAATCCCTAGCCAGGGTTGCAGTGATATACTGGTAAGTGTTATCAGTAGTTTCACACATGTTATGGACCTTACGTCGGCATGACTTATCGAGCTACTGGGGTCTGACGTTTACCACCCATAGGCGAGATATGCGACATATCAGACGAACAGACCGGACTGTACGGTAAGTGTTACCGGTTGGATTCACAGGAGTGTGAGCGGGCTTGCTCATCGATCTTCTGATCGCTCAATACCCGGGTGGCCGTTACATTTAGCAGACCGCTTGCGGCTTGTGGGTGTTTGATATGATCATCATCTGCTGCCGGCATATTGACGAGTCTTTAGAGTCCTACACAGAGGTTTCCTGGCTCAAGCAAAACGAAATAGGAGCGCATATGAGATACGTGCGGGACCAAGAATAATGCGTGTATATGATACCGTATTCTAGCCTCGCGATGAATGTATCGATTGGTTGTATGCGATATAACCTAGTTATCGAATCAAAGATTGATTCGATAAGCCGATACATTGGATATTAGTCGGTTATATGCGATATGACCGGATCGTTAAATCAAGTGTTGATTTAATGATTTAATGTATAATTATATATATTTGATATATTACTTTAGATTAACTAATATTAGTTCACTTTAAATGGATTTTCTCACTTGAAATACACAAGTTGTATATGTGATATACTTTTGTGCACTTGTTTGTATCATGTTTGATGATACATGCAAACTTGGGTTTGTGTAAGACTTAAACCTTGGTTAAGTAAATGGTTAGGGTTTTATCATCTTCTCTTGATTATTTTAGTTTATTTATTTATTCTTTATTTTAGGAAAAGAAAATGATATGGTTGCTTCATTTGTTCTTTTCTTAGAAGTTTCAAGAGGCTTTGACCATTCTTGTTCTTTTCCTAAACCTAACCATTCACATAACCTTAGTTAGTTCTCTACACTTGACCATGGTTGTGTATATGATAAGTATGATTTTATTTCCTATTTTTAAAAATACTTATCATATCCTTTTTCTTCTTCTTCTTCTTCATCAACAAGAAGAAAAAATTGCAACCTTTAATGGCAACTTGAGAAAATGAGTGAGAAATCCAATTCTAAAGTGAACCCACTTCCTATTTCTTCATCCTCTACCACTTGCCAAGTAGTATAGGGTGTTTTCTTCACGAGTTTCATGTCTTGGTGAAGTTGGAGCATGATCTTGTGTTGCCTCGACGTAGATCATCTTCGGCATCGAAGTCGATGACCTAGCCCGCCCATTTCTCCGATGAAGCCGATGCTAGAGCCCGGGATCCGATGATCGCAGCGAGGGCACATCATCACGGAGCTATGGAGGTGGAGGACCGGATCTACAAAGGTTGTAGTCACTTCCCTTTAGCAGTAAAGTTGTTTACTACTTCTAGTTTCGCCTAAATTCTAGTTAACGATCCGTATTAGGGTTTGTAGGCACTTGTAAAATTTGAATTTGGCATGGTTGATGCCTTGTGAGACCTCATTAGCGTGCTTAGGAACCCTACAGTGGTATCAGAGCTACTAGGCATTGGATGTCGACCTATGGAGGATTCTCACTGTGTGACAGTGTGGCGAAGCATAGGCTCTTACCCCCAGGGTGTCCCGAGACCGGAAGGTGTTCCGGCGGGTTGTAGTCCTCGCGAGGGGGCATCCGTAAAAAGTAGCGGCTGAGGGACCCGTTGGTGCCACGGCGACCCCATTGGATGGGGTGGCTGCCTGACCTTCAGTGGTATCAGAGCCTAGCTAGAGCCTTTGGCGATGCGTAGACGGAGTTAGAAGTCCGATCGAACCGAAACCCTAACTACAAAATGCTCTCTGGACATATTTTCAAAACTGGGTTTTTTCCAGATTAAAAATTCTTAAAAATTTCAGCAGGAAATTCTAAGAATTACGGTGCAAAATTGACTAAGTGATGCTTCTAAAGCGCGGCGAAACCGCGGCAGAAGCTTGGCTTCTGCGGCGGTTCCGCGGCCAAATTATGAGATCACTCTTCAATTTTTGCACAGTAATTTGTTTCTTGAGGTGTTGAGTTTTCTGGGAATTTTTAATTTGTACTCAAGAGTTGAGTTTTCTGGGTTGTATTGGGGACTCGGTGTTTCGATCGGGAAGTTTAATTTCGTCTGTGTTTTCCGGATATTTAGAATATGCTAAAAGGTTCGACCGGATAAAAATACCCACTTTTTCCCCTGTCGGGAAATTTCCAAGTGTTGCATCTTTCCGAAGTTTAATGACGTTCTAAGTAGTGCAAGTAACGCGATGGTCCCTCTAGAAGACAACAAACCTTAACTCGATTATGTGACCGTCTTGAACTGCCCATTGAACCTTAGGGTTTGGGGCAGTACGGCATGCCACATGTGAGGCGTTGGCTTGACCCTTCTACGGCTGGACCATTGGTACTGAGGCATGAACTGGATGTTTTTAAACTTGTTTCATGTGTTGAGCTGTTTCGGGAAAACTTGGGTGTTTGAATGTTCGATCGGAAAGTTTAACATTTTCTAATTATCTGGAATGTGATACAATAATTGGAATTCACAAGTAGTTATGAGATAACTGAATGAATATTATAAAAATAGCAGTTTAGTCTCACTTGGTCGGTTGCCTCGAAATTTTGATGTGATCAAAAGTCCGTCGCAATCACGTAGCGTACGCGGATACTCGCCGGGTAAACCTAATAGAGTGCCTCGCCCCATAGCCCCGACCAAGTGACTGTAGGAGAACCCCGTCGCCGAAAGCATCCGTTCGGGTGATCGTGGTAGCGGTGTTCCGCCTTGGTGCATTTCATCGATAGCGTCGGGGGTGCGGCCGCCTACTAAAGTTTGCGACGAGTATTCGATCAGAATGTCGGGAATCTTGTTGAATTACCCGACTTGATATTGAAAAGTGTTTTCGATAATGAGACTAAAATGTGGGGTTTATAATTGTTAGGCATGCGATGTCTAAGGAATTCATTTGATTAGGCATGCGATGTCTATGGAGGTTGCGGATTCCAACTGTTGTAGTTTTACACTTTCTTTTCAGTGACCATACGTGTAATATGTGATATCGCCGGTTTCGTTGCTATATGTCAACGACAATTGGGATACGCATGTTTACTTACGTTGATGACATGTGATGTTATGTGTTGCTGGATATGTTATATTGGATCGTCGTGTTTGAATAGCCGAGGTTTTTTTATGTGAGATGAGTGTTTTTCATTTTCATTCATGTAAAAACTTGTATATAATATTCTTTTATTGGGGCACTTCCAGGTTGCGGAAGATGTCACCTTTTGTATATTATTTACTTTTCCGCACTAGGATAGACCCAAGGAGGAGAGCACAAGTAACCGGGTTCTGGAGTCCAGTGGGAGACCAACTTGAGGAGTCGAGTCCGGGTCTCCTAACTCTAGAATTGGTAGGGTTGCTTGCCGCTCTCGTAGGGGTCTAGGGGTGTTGGTTTGGCTATTCATCGCGACCGTGGAATCCGTGTTTTATACTGGCTCGTATTGAAAATACGGACGTCCTAGTATATCCAATATTTCATACGATTCTACTGCTGCGATGTCTGTGATGTGATCATGAGATATATTCTGTGATGGATACTGTATATAGTGTATATGATATATTATATAGACGTTACTTATGTTTTACACCCGCGCTAGCCCTGCCCCGCTCTGCCGTTAGTCAGCTAACCTAACGGTGCACGAGGGGACATCGAGGCGAACACGGATGGCATAAGTGTACGTCATATTTATCTGTGATGTTTAGGTGACTTAAATGATGGGACTTCATTAATATGATTAATGAAAGAAAAAGAAACCTAAAGATGTTGTGGAATCGAATTTCAAAAATAAAACAGGTAGCTACAGTTCTTGCTTTGCACAGCGGTATATATGATATATCCTGCACCTTATTCGATAAGGAAAGGACCGAGATCCCTTTACCGGGAGTGACTCCTTTAGCAATAACTGGCAGATGCTATACACTCGGTTTATCTTTTTATTGCTTTTAAGAGTTTTTGCTTTGCACAGCGATATATATGATATATCCCGCACCTTGTTCGATGAGGAAAGGGCCGACGATCCCTTCACCGGGAGTGACCTCTTTAGCAAAACTAGAAAAGCCTAAAAAACACTCCATTTCTAAATCATTTGATTCTACAACGATATCAAGTTCATTACGCAATAGCTTTTCAGAAAAACCTGTCGTAGCCCTCCGTCATTTCAGATAAGTACTAGTTAGCATTTGTGCTGCGGTAGTTTGGCCTCCGTCAAGGCGTAGTGTACGGTAGTTAACTAGTGCTTATCTGCTAGCATATGATGCGATTGGATTAGGATATTCATTCGGCGTTGTTTGGCCTCCGTCAAGGGTCGTGCGGGTGGGTTTAATTCAATCAGGAAATGACGGGTTGAACTTGACTAGCGGACTATGGGTTGTTTGGCCTCCGTCAAGATCATAGGACGCTAGGGGCAAAATATTATCGGGAATTTCAAGTGTTGAAATTTGCAATGAGATTGCATACCTTCTATGAGATAGTTGGATCCCGATACCCGCTGCGAGTAAGAGTTACTCCTGGGAGAGTTTTACACATTACAATTAGCCGATCAAGTAGGTGTCTAGAGAGGTGTTAACGAGATTACGCCTCTAGGAAAATGAGGATTACATTAATTAGGTTCGTGCGAAAGCACGGGGAACCTCCCTCAAAGTACCGACACTGGCCTGGCTGAAAGATTGGCGAACTTGTAGAGTGTAATTAATCCCGGCTAGTCTTTCCTTTTAAGGTTTGAAGGAAGATTTGATAAAAACAGTGGGAGCCATCCTGATTAGATAAAATATATAACCAATCTGATCTTGTAAGAGCGCACGCAGAGTGTTTTCTTCTCTCTCTCTCCAGGTAGCGACCATATCACGCCTTAATCAAGATAATAATACGGATTATTGATCGAACCCGCTTGTTATACTGAGCTGGGGAACGTTGGTCCCGCTCCAACTTATAATTGTTATAATACGGAGCAGGAAATAGGGGAATACCAGAATTCCTATGCCGCCCAAACGAAGAAAGTGCATATGATGCATCTTCTTTGGGTGTGTTCATTACAAAGAACTGTTTCTCAATATCCTCTGCATCCTGGGTATTTGATACCGGATCAGGATCCCAGATATGTAATCTGTTACATAGGGCTACAGATAGGTAGAGAACTGAGAACGGGTGATAAGTTTCATGAGGCAGAAAACGGTGCAAGTGTTGCAGCCAGGTCTGTTGGTCACTGTCACCCTGTACTACAAATACATTAATTCTGAACGAATGTTATTAGATACCGAACCTGATATACAAAATCATATGAGTCTCTTTATTAGTAAAGAAATGATAAAATTTTGTATTGTTGGATAATGTTTTGAACATTTCCTATATCAAAAGTTGATCAGTTCAGGCATGTTATCTAAAAGCATTGACGTTCTAAATCAAACTACAGTTCCTCGTATACAGAACACAAACAAGAGGAAGAGTTCGGAAATGAACGAATCATTCTTGAGGCATTGTAGATTAGGTCATATCAATGCGACCTGACTAACTAAAGTTACATCTAGATGCATATTTAAATCAGTTTGAATTTACAACCTGTGAAAATTTCCAGTCATGTCACAAAGATACGATGACACCAGCTCTGTTTATTGGAAACAGAGAAAGAGTTAATAAACTCATGGGACTGATACATGATGATGTATGTAAGGTCTCCTGTCTACACATGCCAGGACCGGTTCTTTGTACTTTATTACGTTCTCTGATGATCTCTCAAGATTCAGACACATGTTCCTGTTGAAACATAGGCCCGAAGCTTTTGAGAAATTCACAGAATATAAGTTAGAAGTAGAGAACCAAAAACCGGGTATAAGTATTATATCCTATGATGAGATCAGGGAGGAGAATACTTGTGCATAGAATTCCTGGACTATTCTAAAGAAGAATGAGATTCTCTCTCAGCATTACTCCTCCGTATACACCACAGCTCGATGGTATATCGGGGCGGAGCAATTGCACCCTATTCGATATGGTGCGCTCTATGATAAGTACTACTGAGTTTCCTATTTCCTTTTAGGGAGTTATGCACTTATGAAGTTGCATACCTATTGAATAGGGTTCGATTCAAATCAGTGCCTACCACTCCATATAAGATATGGTATGGGAGGAGCCTAATAAGTTAAGATTTGGGATTGTCCGGCCTGTGTCAAAAGCAAAATCCGGACAAGCTCGAGGCAAGGTCTGTAATGTAGAACTGGAAAGGTTCCGGCTATACAAACTACAACAGATGATTTGATAAAACCAAAGGATTCAATAGTTACCAACGAACCTCAGCCTCTCCGCCGATCTAGTAGGGTTTTCTCACCCACCTGAGAGATACTTCTGTTTCTCTATGACAGTGGGAGCGAGGATTGCATCATGAGATGATGACCCAACTAGTTTCGAGCTGGCCATCAGGAGTGGGACTCTGTAAGAATGGCTGGATGCTTAGCGATCTGAGATGGAATCCTTATACACCAACAAAGTATGGACTTTGGTTGCTATATCTGAAGGGTTAAATCCCCATCAGGAGCAAGTATATCTTGAGAAGATTACTTGGTGTAGATGGAAAGGTTACGACTTTCAAAGCTAGACTTGTTAAAGGTTTTCGTCATCGACCAGGCATGGATAATGATGAAACCTTTTCCAGTGGCTATGCTTAAGTCCATCCGGATCCTACTTGCCACGGTTACATACCATGACTACGATATCTGACGGTTGGGTGTCATGACTGCTTTTCTAAAATGATGTTTTAGAAAAGGGCGTCTATAAGTACACAGCCAGAGGGCTTCGCAAACAGTGGGAGCAGCGGAAACGTGTACAAGATGCTTTATAGGATAAAGCAGGCATCGCGGAGTTGGAACATCTAGTTTGATGTGGTAGTCAAATAGTTTGACTTCATCAAAAGGGTAGATGAACCTTGTATATACAAAAGGGTAGTAGGGAGTATGGTGGTGATCCTCGTAGAGTACGTGGATGACATACTCTTGATAGGGAAGGAGTTTCCTATGCTACGCTCGATCAATCTCCACTTATCACAATGATTCTCCATATAGGATCAAAGTGATACCTCCTAAATCCTGGATTTTGGATCCATGAGATAGATCTAATTGGATGTTAGGAGACTCACTAGTTGTAGTGAGATGGTATCAATTGATCCTGGGGAGAATCACCGGAAAGGTTCCAGGGTGATAAGGACGACAGAATGTCAGTCACAGGCATTGTCTTTACCCTCAGTGGAGGGACGGTATGTTGGAAGAGTTCCAAGCTAGATACCATGGCATACTAGACGATAAAGGCTGGATACATCGCTACTTAAGATGCTACCAAAGAGACAGTCTGGGTGTATATTGGTTCATGAGATGAACTTAGTTCCTCCCATTGTGTGACAATGGAGTTGTGGCTTATGCCAAGGAACATCCGTCCCATCAGTGATCCAGACATATTCTAAGGCAGTATCACCTGATCATGGAGATGGTTGATCTCCAAGGAGATCGAGGTAAGGAGGGTAGACTCAGAGGACAACACGGCGGATCCACTCACAAAGGCTTTTTCCCAGAGAGAGACTTATATGGGATGGTTGAGTATGAGATACAGCAACCACTGCTACAGATGGCCCTAGTGCAAGAGGGAGATTGTTAGTTATATGTATGCCCTAGAGGCCATTACTGTACATTGGATGTATATTGTAGTGGATGCTGGGACATATATAGGTAGGACTTTCTTGCTCGACATGATAGTACGCTATCTGGTTGCTCTTTATCTTAACATGTATACTTTTTGTCTCTCTATTACATGTTGATAAAGCCCTTAGGATGTGTACTCGACTTCCAGGACTATGATGCAGATCATACTAGTGGGGCCTGGGTAGTCCATGAGTACATCCTTCAATGTTCCTAGTCGTGGGAATATCGAGACGGGGCATCGATATTCCAGAGTAGACTAGCGTATATCTTCTCGACCCATGCGATGGGCGATGGATTATCCCATATCCATTGGTGTTTGACATCAGAGATGGTATACGGGTGCTCAGTGGAGACTGGGTACACTGAACGGACTCGCCGAGAACTCCCAGATGGTATTATACCTCACGTCAGATGGCAGTTCTCTGGTGACACTGGTACAGCTTAGTCTGTTGACCCGAGATCGTCATAGAGTCTTATGTGTCTCCCACTGTGCTTTGATTTCCACCCTACCACGGCTCTACTGAGTCGTGCAAACAGGTGGTTTTTGGGTACAGTCCCGATTCACATGGAGGAAATCAGCGATGTGAGGGGATTCGTCTCTCCCGGTATTGGGGGTTGATGTTGCGCTATGCACGACTGGCCATAACAGAAAATCCCTGGCCAGGGTTGCAGTGATATACTGGTAAGTGTTATCAGTAGTTTCACACATGTTACGGACCTTACGTCGGCATGACTTATCGAGCTACTGGGGTCTGACGTTTACCACCCCTAGGCGAGATATGCGACATATCAGACGAACAGACCGGACTGTACGGTAAGTGTTACCGGTTGGATTCACAGGAGTGTGAGTGGGCTTGCTCGTCGATCTTCTGATCGCTCAATATCCGGGTGGCCGTTATGTTTAGCAGACCGCTTGCGGCTTGTGGGTGTTTGATATGATCATCATCTGCTGCCGGCGTATTGACGAGTCTTTAGAGTCCTACACAGAGGTTTCCTGGCTCAAACAAAACGAAATAGGAGCGCATATGAGATATGTGAGGGACCGAGAATAATACGTGTATGTGATATCGTATTCTAGTCTCGCAATGAATGTATCGATTGGTTGTATGCGATATAACCTAGTTATCGAATCAAAGATTGATTCGATAAGCCGATACATTGGATATTAGTCGGTTATATGCGATATGACCGGATCGTTAAATCAAGTGTTGATTTAATGATTTAATGTATAATTATATATATTTGATATATTACTTTACATTAACTAATATTAGTTCACTTTAAATGGATTTTCTCACTTGAAATACACAAGTTGTATATGTGATATACTTTTGTGCACTTATTTGTATCATGTTTGATGATACATGCAAACTTGGGTTTGTGTAAGAATTAAACCTTGGTTAAGTAAATGCTTAGGGTTTTATCATCTTCTCTTGATTATTTTAGTTTATTTATTTATTCTTTATTTTAGAAAAAGAAAATGATATTGTTGCTTCTTTTGTTCTTTTCTTAGAAGTTTCAAGAGGCTTTGACCATTCTTGTTCTTTTCCTAAACCTAACCATTCACTTAACCTTAGTTAGTTCTCTACACTTGACCATGGTTGTGTATATGATAAGTATGATTTTATTTCCTATGTTTAAAAATACTTATCATATCCTTATTCTTCTTCTTCTTCTTCATCAACAAGAAGAAAAACTTGCAACCTTTAATGGCAACTTGAGAAAATGAGTGAGAAATCCAATTCTAAAGTGAACCCACTTCCTATTTCTTCATCCTCTACCACTTGCCAAGTAGTATAGGGTGTTTACTTCACGAGTTTCATGGCTTCGTGAAGTTGGAGCTTGATCTTGTGTTGCCTCGACGTAGATCATCTTCGGCATCGAAGTCGACGACCTAGCCCGCCCATTTCTCCGATGAAGCCGATGCTAGAGCCCGGGATCCGATGATCGCAGCGAGGGCACATCATCACGGAGCTATGGAGGTGGAAGACCGGATCTACAAAGGTTGTAGTCACTTCCCTTTAGCAGTAAAGTTGTTTACTACTTCTAGTTTCGCCTAAATTCTAGTTAACGATCCGTATTAGGGTTTGTATGCACTTGTAAAATTTGAATTTGGCATGGTTGATGCCTTGTGAGACCTCATTAGTGTGCCTAGGAACCCTACATAAGGAAGTAGAGGACCGGATCCACAAAGGTTGTAGTCTCTTTCATTTAGCAATAAAGTTGTTTACTTGCATGTTTCGCCTTACCTCTAGTTAACGATCTAGCATTAGGGTTCTTTGGCACATAGAAAAATTTGATTTTGGCATGTTTGATCTGTTGTGGAACCTCATGTGTGTGCCTAGGAACCCTACAATGAGTACATCCTTTAACTGTTCCTAGTCGAAGGTGTGTAGAGACAGGGCATCGATACACCAGAGTAGACTAGCGTATACGCATCTTGACCCATATGATGGGAGATGAATGATCCCATATCCATCGGTTTTTTGACATCACGGATGGTGTACGGGTGCTCAGTGGAGACTGGATATACTGAACGGACTCGCCGAGAACTCCTAGATGGTGATATACCACACGTCAGATGGCAGTTCTCCGGTGACACTGGTACAGGGTTGTCTGTAGACCCGAGATCGTCATAGAGTCTTGTGTGATTCCCACTGTGCTTTGATTTCCACCTTACCACGTCCAAGAGGACGTGCAAAACGGTAGCTTTTTGGTGCAAACCCGAATCACATGGAGGCAATGAGCGATAGGAGGGGATTCGCCTCTCCCGGTATAGGGAGTTGATGTTGTGTTGTGTTCGATTGGCTATAACTGGAAGTCCCTGGCCAGGGCTGATGTAGAGATTTACTGGTAAGTGTTACCAGTGGTTTCTTGACCCGTTATGAGCCTCACATCGACACGACTTATCGGTTACAGGGGTCTGACGTATACCACCCCTAGACTAGATATGCAACATATCAGACGAAGAGACCGGACTGTACGGGAGTGTTACTGATTGGATTCACAGAAGAATGTATAGGCTAGCTTGTTGATCTTCTGATCGCTCAATACCTGGGTGGCTGTTACGTTTAGCTGACCACTTGCAGCTTGTGGGTGTTTGATATGATCATCACCTGCTACCGGCGTATTGACGATTCTTTAGAGTCCTACACAGAGGTTTCTTGACTCAGGCAAAATGGAGTAGGGGCACATTTGTGATATGTGCACGACCGAGAATAATGCGATATGAGATACCGTATTATATTCTCGCGATATTTAGATATGAACCGGGTGTTAGTTGTATGTATGCCCTAGAGGCCAGTATTGTACAGATGATGTATATTATATTGGATGCTTGGACATATATAGAGATGACTTTCTTGCTCGATATGATAGTATGCTATCTGGTTGCTCTTTATCTTAACATGTTTACTAGTCTCTTTAAACTGTCTTATAGTTACATGTTGATAAAGCCCTTAGGATGTGTACTTGACTACCTGGACTATGATGCAGATCATACTAGTGGGGACATGGTAGTCCATAAGTACATCCTTTAAAGTCCCTAGTCGTGGGTATATCGAGACAGGGCATCGATATACCAGTGTAGACTAGCGTATACGCTTCTCGACCCATGAGATGGGCGATGGATGATCCCATATCCATTGGTGTTTGACATCAGAGATGGTGTACGGGTGCTCAGTGGAGACTGGGTACACTGGACGGACTCGCCGAGAACTCCTAGATGGTATTATACCTCACGTCAGATGGCAGTTCTCAGGTGACACTTGTACAGGTTAGTCTGTAGACCCGAGATCGTCATAGAGTCTTGTGTGATTCCCACTGTGCTTTGATCTCCACCTTACCACGTCCATGAGGGCGTGCAAAACGGTGGTCTTTGGGTACAGTCCCGAGTCACATGGAGGCAATGAGCGATAGGAGGGGTTTCGTCTCTCCCGGTATTGGGGGTTGATGTTGCGCTGTGCTCGATTGGCCGTAACAGGGAAGTCCCTGGCCAGGGCTGATCAGAGATTTGCTGGTAAGTGTTACCAGTAGTTTCTCGACCCGTTATGAGCCTCACATCGGCACGACTTATCGGTTATTGGGGTCTGACGTTTACCACCCCTAGACTTGATATGCGACATATCAGACGAACAGACCGGACTGTACGGTAAGTGTTACTGGTTGGATTCATAGGAGTGTGAGCGGGCTTGCTCGTCGATCTTCTGATCGCTCAATACCCGGATGGCCATTACGTTTAGCAGACCGCTTGCGGCTTGTAGGTGCTTGATATGATCATCATCTGCTACCGGCGTATTGACGAGTCTTTAGAGTCCTACACAGAGGTTTCCTGGCTCAAGCGAAACGAAATAGGCGCGCATATGAGATATGTGCAGGACCGAGAATAATGCGTGTATGTGATACCGTATTCCATTTTCGCGATGAATGTATCGATTGGTTATATTCGATATAACCTAGATATCGAATCAAGGATTGATTCGATAAGCCGATACATTGGATACTAGTCGGTTATATGCGATATGACCGGATCGTTAAATCAAGTGTTGATTTAATGATTTAATGTATAATTATATATTTGATATATTACTTTGTATTAACTAGTATTGGTTCACTTTAAATGGATTTTCTCACTTGATGTGCACATTGTATATGTGATATATTTTTGTGTACACTTGTTTGTATCATGTTTGATGATACATGTTAACTTGTGCTTGTGTAAAGATTAAACCATGGTTATATGAATGGTTAGGGTTTTATTTACTTATTCTTTTATTTATATTGATTTTTCATTTTGGAAAGGAAAAGAAAAATGGTGGCTTTATTTGTTTCTTTCATGAAGCTTCATGAAGAGTTGAATAATTGACCATTTTTGTTTTCTTCTCTTAACCTAACCATGCACCTAACCCTAGTTTGCTCTCTACACTTCACCATGGTTAGTATATGATAAGTAATGATATTATTCTCATTTTTAATCCAATACTTATCATATTCTATCTTCATCTTCTTCTTCTTCTTCAAAAGAAAAACCTTGACACCATTAATGGCACCTTGAGCTAAAGAGTGAGAAATCCAATTCTAAAGTGAACCCACCTCCTATTTCTTCATCCTCTACCTCTTGCCAAGTGGTTTTGGGTGTTTTCTTCACAAGTTTCACAACTTGGTGAAGTTGGAGCTTGAACTTGTGATGCCTCGACGTAGATCATCTTCGGCACGAAGCCGACGACCTAGCTCGCCCATTTCTCCGATGAAGCCGACGATTGAGTCCGGGATTCGAGACGGACAGCGAGAGGACGTCTACGTGGAGCTAAGGAAGTGGAGAACCGGATCTACAAAGGTTGTAGCCTCTTTCTTATAGTTAAGTAGTTAACTTGTTTAACTTTGTCGCCTAAAATTCTAGTTAACGATCTAGTCTAGGGTTTCTCGGCACCGTAAAATTTGAAATTGGTATGGTTGATGCCTTGTGAGACCTCTTGAGAGTGCCTAGGATCCCTACAGTGGTATCAGAGCCTAGCTAGAGCCTTAGGCGAAGTCAAGACGACGTTTGAAACCCGAATTCACATCGAAACCCTAACACATCATGCTCTCTGGACTTTTTCTAAAAACTGGGTTTTTTCCAGATTGAAAATTGCTAAAAAATTCAGTAGGGAAATCTATGAATTACGGTGCAAAAATTAACTAATGAAGTGTCTACTGTGCGGCAGAACCGCGGCAGAAGCCTTGCTTCTGCGGCGGTTCCGTGGCCAATTTATTGAATTATCATATAATTTTTGCACAGTAACTGATTTCTTCAGGTGTTGGATTTTCTGGGAATTTTTAAAATTTATTCAAGAGTTGAATTTTCTGGGGTGTATTGGGAGTTCGTAGATTCGATCGGATTATCAGACTTCGTCTATGTGTTTTTCCGGATATTTTAGAATATGTTAAAAAGTTCGACCGGATGTAAATACTTAATCTTTCCCCTGCCGGGAAATTTCCAATTGTTGGACTTTTCCGTAGTTTAATGACGTTCTAAGTAGTGCAAGTAACGCGATGGTCCCTCTAGAAGACAACAAACCTTAACTCGATTATGTGACCGTCTTGAACTGCCCTTTGAACCTTCGGGTTTGGAGCAGTACGGCGTGCCACATGTGAGGCGTTGGCTTGACCCTTCTACGGCTGGACCGTTGGTACTGAGGCATGAAGTGAATGTTTTTAAACTTATTTCATGTGTTGATCGGTTTCGGGAAAACTTGGGTGTTCGAATGTTCGATCGGAAAGTTTAATATTCTCTATTTATCCGGAATGGGATACAATAATTGGAATTCACAAACAGTTATGAGATAACTGAATGAATGTTATAAATCTAGCAGTTTAGTCTCACTTGATATTGAAAAGAGTTTTCGATAATGAGACTAAAATGCGGGGTTTATAATTGTTAGGCATGTGATGTCTAAGTATTTCATTTGATTAGGCATGTGATGTCTAAAGAGGTTGCGGATTCCAATTGTTGTAGTTTTACACTTTCTTTTCTGTGACCGTAAGTGTAGTATGACGATATCGCCGGTTTCGTTGCTATACGTCAACGATAATTGGGGTATGCATACTTACTTACGTTGATGACATGTTATGTTATGTGTTACTGGATATGTTATATTGGATCGTCGTATTTGAATAGCCGGGGTTTTTTATGTGAGATGAGTGTTTTTCATTTTCATTCATGTAAAAACTTGTATGTAATATTCTTTTATTTGGGGCACTTTCAGGTTGCGGAAGTTGTCACCTTTTGTATATTATTTACTTTTCCGTATTAGGATAGACCCAAGGAGGGGAGCACAAGTAACCGGGTTCTAGGGTCCAGTGGGAGACCATCTCGAGGAGTCGAGTCCGGGTCTCCTAACCCTAGAATTGGCAGGGTTGCTTGCCGCTCTCGTAGGGGTCTAGGGGTGTGGGATTGGCTATTCATCACGACCGTGGAATCCGTGTTTTATACTGGCTCGTATTGAAAACACGGACGTCCTAGTATATCCAATGTTTCATATGTTTCTTCTGCTGCGATATCTGTGATGTGATCATGTGATGTTCTGTGATAGATACAGTATATAGTATATATGATATATTATATAGACGTTACTTATGTTTTACACCCGCGCTAGCCCTGCCCTGCTCTGTCGTTAGTTACCTAACCTAACGGTGCACGAGGGGACATCGAGGCGAATGCGGATGGCATAAGTGTACGTCGTATTTATCTGTGATGTTTAGGTGACTTAAATGATGGGACTTCATTAATGTGATTAATGAATGAATAGAAACCTAAGATGTTGTAGAATAAAATTTTAAACAAAACAGGTAGCTACAGTTCTTGCTTTGCATAGCAGTATATATGATATACCCTGCACCTTATTCGATGAGGAAAGGACCGAGATCCCTTCACCAGGAGTGACTCCTTTAGCAATAACTGGCAGATGCTACACACTCGGTTTGTTTTTGATTGCTTCTATAGTTTCTGCTTTGCACAGCGATATATATGATATATCCCGCACCTCATTCGACGAGGAAAGGGCCGACGATCCCTTCACCGGGAGTGACCTCTTTAGCAAAACTAGAAAAGCCTCAAAATCACTCCATTTCAAAACTTCATTTGATTCTACAACGATATCAAGTTCATTACGCAATAGGTTTTCAGAAAAACCTGTCGTAGCCCTCCGTCATTTCAGATAAAGACTATTTAGTATTCGTGCTGCGTTTGTTGACCTCTGTCAAGGCGTAGTGTGCGGTAGCTAACTAGTAATTATCTGTATAGCATGTGATGTGATTGGATTAGGGTAGTCGTATGACCTTGTTGACCTCTGTCAAGGGTCGTGCGAGTGGGTTTGATTCAATCAAGAAATGACGGGTTGAACTTGACTAGTGCACTATGGTTTGTTGACCTCTGTCAAGGTCATGGCACACTAGGGGCAAAATATTATCGGGAATTTCAAGTGTTGAAATTTGCAATGAGATTGCATACCTTCTATGAGATAGTTGGATCCCGATACCCGCTGCGAGTAAGAGTTACTCCCGGAAGAGTTTTACACATTACAATTAGCCGATCAAGTAGGTGTCTAGAAAGGTGTCAACGGGGTTACGCCTCTGGGAAAACGAGGTTTACAGTAATTAGGTTCGTGCGAAAGCACGGGGGACCTCCCTCAAAGTACCGACACTGGCCTGGCTGAAAGATTGGCGAACTTGTAGTGTGTAATTAATCCCGGCTAGTCTTTCCTTTTAGGATTTGAAGGAAGATTTGATAAAAACCAGTGGGAGCCATCCTGATTAGATAAGATAATAACCAATCTGATCTTGCACGAGCATACGCTAAAGTGTTTTCTTCTCTCTCTCTCCAGGTAGCGACCATGTCATGCCCTAATAAAGATAATAATATGGATGTATTGACTGAACCCGCTTATTATATTGAGCAGGGGAACGTTGGACCCGTTCTTTCTTATAAGTGTTATAAGACTGAACAGGAAACAGGAGAATATCTGGATACTCACGCCGCCCAAAAGAACATGCATGTTGATGCATCTTCTTCAGGTGTGTTAGTTATTGAGAACTGTTTCTCAGTTCACCCTATGTCCTGGGTATTGGATACCGGATCAGGATCCCATATATGTAAATTGTTACATGGGCTACGTAAAGGTAGAGAACTGGGAAAAGGTGATCATTCCGTTCAAGTAGGGAACGGTGCAAGTATTGCAGCCAAAGCTGTTGGCGAATATCACCTTGTATTGCCAAGTCATAATACACTGATTCTAAATGAGTGCTATTATATACCGAATATGATGTGCAACATTATATCAGTTTCTTTATTAAGTAAAGAAGGATATAATTTTGTAGTAAAGGATAATGTTATGAACATATTCCAAAATCAAAAGCTGATTGCATCAGGCTCGTTACATAATGGCATATTCATTCTAAATCAGAATACAGTCCTCAATATACAAAACACACACAAGAGGAAAAGTTCAGAAATGAACGAATCCTACTTGTGGCACTGTAGACTTGGTCATATCAATGCGACACGACTGGCTAAGTTACATAAGGATGGTTATTTGAATTCATTTGAATTATCATCTTATGATACTTGCCATTCATGTCTCAAAGGAAAAATGACCAAAGCTCCGTTTAGTGGACACGGAGAAAGAGTTAATGAACTCTTAGGACTGATACATAGTGATGTATGCGGTCCCATGTCTACGCATACCAGGAACGGTTCTTCCTACTTCATTACATTCACTGACGATCTCTCTAGATTCGGACATGTGTTCCTGATGAAACATAAGTCTGAAGCTTTTGAGAAATTCAGAGAATATAAGCACGAAGTAGAAAAACAAACAGGCAAAAGTATTAAGATCCTTCGATCTGATCGAGGAGGAGAATACTTAAGCAATGAGTTCCTAGATTATCTAAAAGAGAATGGGATTCTCTCTCAGCTTACTCCTCTTTATACACCACAGCACAACGGTGTATCGGAGCGGAGGAATCGCACCCTATTAGATATGGTGCGCTCTATGATGAGTACAGCTGAGTTACCTATTTCCTTCTGGGGGTATGCGCTTGAGACAGCAGCATACCTATTGAATCAAGTTCCAACTAAATCTACACCTACCACACCATATGAGATATGGAGTGGGAAGAGACCATGTCTTAAACGAGTTAAGATATGGGGTTGTCTAGCCTATGTCAAAAGGCAAAATCCAGACAAACTCGAGGCACCGTCAGTTCTATGTAAGTTTGTGGGATATCCTAAACATTCAAATGGATATTTGTTCTACCATAGTGAACAACAAAAAGTGTTTATTGCTCAACATGCCACCTTTTTAGAAAAGGAATTTCTTTCAAAAGAGATTAGTGGCTCTGAGGTAGAACTGGAAGAAGTTCCAGAAACACAAACTATAACTGAAGATTTAGTGGAACCAGAAGATTCGGTAGTACCCGACGAACCCCAGCCTCTCCGCCGATCTAGTAGGGTTTCTCGTCCACCTGAAAGATACTACGGTTTTCTCAATGATGGTGGAAGCGAGGATTGCATCATGGAAGATGATGACCCGACTAGTTTCGAGCAGGCCATCACGAGTGGTGACTCTGTGAAATGGCTGGATGCAACGCGGTCCGAGATGGATTCCATGTACACCAACAAAGTATGGACTTTGGAAGTTGCTCCTGAAGGGGTAAAACCCATTGGGAGCAAGTGGATCTTCAAGAAAAAACTTGGTGTAGATGGGAAAGTGGAGACTTTCAAAGCTAGACTTGTAGCAAAGGGTTTTCGTCAAAGACCAGGTGTGGACTATGACGAAACCTTTTCTCCAGTGGCTATGCTTAAATCCATCCGGATCATGCTTGCCATCGCTGCATATCATGATTACGAAATCTGGCAAATGGATGTTAAGACCGCCTTTCTAAATGGTGATTTAGAAGAGTGCGTGTACATGACTCAGCCAGAGGGCTTCGTAGACAGTGGGAGCAGCGGAAAGGTGTGCAAGCTGCTTAAATCCATTTATGGATTAAAGCAAGCATCGCGGAGTTGGAACATCTGCTTTGACGTCGTTATCAAAGAGTTTGATTTCGTCAAAAACCCAGATGAACCTTGTATTTACAAGAAGGTTGCAGAGAGTAAGGTTGTCTTCCTCGTATTGTACGTGGACGACATACTCTCGATAGGAAATGATATTCCTATGCTGCAATCGGTCAAGCTCTTCTTATCACAAAGGTTCTCAATGAAAGATCTTGGTGATGCCTCCTGCATATTGGGAATAAGGATCTATAGAGATAGATCCAAACGGATATTGGGATTGTCCCAATCCAGGTACATTGACACCATACTAAAGAGGTTTAGTATGGAAGAATCCAAGCGTGGGAACTTGCCCACGATCTCTGGAGTCACTCTCTCCAAAGAGATGTCTCCCAAGTCTGATTTGGAGAGAGCTCGCATGCAAGGGATACCCTATGCTTCGGCTGTAGGCTCTATCATGTACGCGATGCTATGTACCAGACCCGATGTAGCATACTCACTAAGTGTAGTGAGCAGGTATCAAGCTGATCCTGGAGAGAGTCACTGGACAGCTGTGAAGAGCATTCTCAAGTACTTACGAAGGACTAAAGAGATGCTCTTGGTGTATGGTAACGGAGAACTCCAAGTGGAGTCCTTTACCGATTCGAGCTTCCAGAGTGATAAGGACGACTCTAAGTCGCAGTCGGGATTTGTCTTTACCCTTTACGGAGGGGCGGTTAGCTGGAAGAGTTCCAAGCAGGAAACCGTGGCAGACTCGACGATGGAGGCTGAATACATCGCTGCCAACGATGCTGCTAAAGAGGCTGTCTGGATCAAGAAGTTCATTACTGAACTTGGAGTGGTTCCATCCATTGAGCATCCAATACCTTTGTATTGCGATAACAATGGAGCGGTGGCTTTGGCCAAGGAACCCAGGTCCCATCAGCGATCCAGGCATATTCTGAGGCGGTATCACCTGATCCGGGAGATAGTTGATCGCCGGGAGATCAAGGTCAGGAGGGTTGACATGAAGAACAACACGGCGGATCCACTCACGAAGGCCATTCCCCAGATACAGTTTGAGAGACTCTTCGGGATGCTCGGTAAGCGATACTACAGCAGCTGGCCCTAGTGCAAGTGGGAGATTGTTAGTTGTATGTATGCCCTAGAGGCCAGTATTGTACAGATGATGTATATTATATTGGATGCTTGGACATATATAGAGATGACTTTCTTGCTCGATATGATAGTATGCTATCTGGTTGCTCTTTATCTTAACATGTTTACTAGTCTCTTTAAACTGTCTTATAGTTACATGTTGATAAAGCCCTTAGGATGTGTACTTGACTACCTGGACTATGATGCAGATCATACTAGTGGGGACATGGTAGTCCATAAGTACATCCTTCAAGGTCCCTAGTCGTGGGTGTATCGAGACAGGGCATCGATATACCAGTGTAGACTAGCGTATACGCTTCTCGACCCATGAGATGGGCGATGGATGATCCCATATCCATTGGTGTTTGACATCAGAGATGGTGTACGGGTGCTCAGTGGAGACTGGGTACACTGGACGGACTCGCCGAGAACTCCTAGATGGTATTATACCTCACGTCAGATGGCAGTTCTCATGTGACACTTGTACAGGTTAGTCTGTAGACCCGAGATCGTCATAGAGTCTTGTGTGATTCCCACTGTGCTTTGATCTCCACCTTACCACGTCCATGAGGGCGTGCAAAACGGTGGTCTTTGGGTACAGTCCCGAGTCACATGGAGGTAATGAGCGATAGGAGGGGTTTCGTCTCTCCCGGTATTGGGGGTTGATGTTGCGCTGTGCTCGATTGGCCGTAACAGGGAAGTCCCTGGCCAGGGCTGATCAGAGATTTGCTGGTAAGTGTTACCAGTAGTTTCTCGACCCGTTATGAGCCTCACATCGGCACGACTTATCGGTTATTGGGGTCTGACGTTTACCACCCCTAGACTTGATATGCGACATATCAGACGAACAGACCGGAATGTACGGTAAGTGTTACTGGTTGGATTCACAGAAGTGTGAGCGGGCTTGCTCGTCGATCTTCTGATCGCTCAATACCCGGATGGCCGTTACGTTTAGCAGACCGCTTGCGGCTTGTAGGTGCTTGATATGATCATCATCTGCTACCGGCGTATTGACGAGTCTTTAGAGTCCTACACAGAGGTTTCCTGGTTCAAGCGAAACGAAATAGGAGCGCATATGAGATATGTGCAGGACCGAGAATAATGCGTGTATGTGATACCGTATTCCATTCTCGCGATGAATGTATCGATTGGTTATATTCGATATAACCTAGATATCGAATCAAGGATTGATTCGATAAGCCGATACATAGGATACTAGTCGGTTATATGCGATATGACCGGATCGTTAAATCTAGTGTTGATTTAATGATTTAATGTATAATTATATATTTGATATATTACTTTGCATTAACTAGTATTGGTTCACTTTAAATGGATTTTCTCACTTGATGTGCACATTGTATATGTGATATATTTTTGTGTACACTTGTTTGTATCATGTTTGATGATACATGTTAACTTGTGCTTGTGTAAAGATTAAACCATGGTTGTATGAATGGTTAGGGTTTTATTTCCTTATTCTTTTTTTTATATTGATTATTCATTTTGGAAAGGAAAAGAAAAATGGTGGCTTTATTTGTTTCTTTCATGAAGCTTCATGAAGAGTTGAATAATTGACCATTTTTGTTTTCTTCTCTTAACCTAACCATGCACCTAACCCTAGTTTGCTCTCTACACTTCACCATGGTTAGTATATGATAAGTAATGATATTATTCTCATTTTTAATCCAATACTTATCATATTCTATCTTCATCTTCTTCTTCTTCTTCAAAAGAAAAAGCTTGACACCATTAAAGGCACCTTGAGCTAAAGAGTGAGAAATCCAATTCTAAAGTGAACCCACGTCCTATTTCTTCATCCTCTACCTCTTGCCAAGTGGTTTTGGGTGTTTTCTTCACAAGTTTCACAACTTGGTGAAGTTGGAGCTTGAACTTGTGTGCCTCGACGTAGATCATCTTCGGCACGAAGCCGACGACCTAGCTCGCCCATTTCTCCGATGAAGCCGACGATTGAGTCCGGGATTCGAGACGGACAGCGAGAGGACGTCTACGTGGAGCTAAGGAAGTAGAGAACCGGATCTACAAAGGTTGTAGCCTCTTTCTTATAGTTAAGAAGTTAACTTGTTTCACTTTGTCGCCTAAAATTCTAGTTAACAATCTAGTCTAGGGTTTCTCGGCACCGTAAAATTTGAAATTAGCATGGTTGATGCCTTGTGAGACCTCTTAAGAGTGCCTAGGATCCCTACACCGGGTCATTGGATCAAGTGTTGATTCGATGAATCGGTACATGATATATTAGTCGGTTATATTCGATATAGCCGGATTGTCGGATCAAGTGTTGATTCGATAATATAAAGTATAATAATATATATGATATATTGCCTTACATTATCTAATATTGGCTCGCTTTATTGTTTCATTTTCTCACCGGGTAATACATTGATATATATGTGATATATATTTATTATATTATTTTCTTTTGTTGCAAATATAGAATATATATGTGATATATATTATTGTAACATGATATGATTACTAATGCAACTTTTTTAGTGGAGATTAAACAAGGTTAGGGTTTGAATTGGGTTAGTTCTTTCATGAACATTCTAGAAGCTTTTCTTTTGTCATGAGAAAAATATTATGGTTGATATTTTGTTATGACTCATTGTTTAACTCAACCCAAACCCTAGCCCTAGTTAATTCTCTACTTGAGTTATCCTTGTCATCCTTGACCATGGTTGCATTATTAATGATATATCATTTCATTATTCATCACAAAAGGATTATGCATTTTTTCTTCTTCTTCTTCAACCTTGAGCTTTGAGAAAGCTTACTAGGTTTTCATTTTGTGATGATTTCATGGGAGAATTTGATATAAAAAGAAAGCATAAATACTACTCCATCATCCTCATCTAATCTAGCCAATTAGATTTGGGTGTTCACCTCATTAGAGTGAGAGAGCTTGAGTTATAGAAACATCGACATAGATCATTGGAGAAAAGGAACACTATAAGCTAGCATGGATCGTTCGAGTCGTGGAGCCTCTCTTGAGTCCGGGAGATCGTGGATCGCGACGAAGGGACTTCTACTCGGAGCTTATGAAGCGATGGAGTGGACTACAAAGGTTGTAATCCCTCACACTTAGTAGTAAAGATGTTTACTTGCATGTTAAACCCTAATAATCTAGCAAAGATCCCGGCTTTGGGTTGTTCGGCACGTCTAAATTTTTATTCGGGCATGGTTGATACCTTATGAACCCTTGTAAGAGTGCCTAGGAACCCAACAGTGGTATCAGAGCCAAGCTAGAGCATTAGGCGACGTGTATACGAAGTTAAAACTCTGATCAAACCCCGAAACATCTAAAATGACCCCCTCTCTGGAAATTTTGTAAAAATGTGATTTTTTTTCTGCATTAAAAATACTCAAAAAAATGAACAAGGAATTATAAGAGTTACTGTGAAAAACGACACCAAAACTCCACTAAAGCGCCACGGAACCGCGGCCGTACCATGCCTTCTGCGGCGGTTCCGCGGCAGCACAGTAGAGTTAGGGTTAGCTTTTTGGCACAGTACATCCATAGGTATTTGTAGCTGCTTCTGGGTATTTTTAATCTGACTCAAGTGTTGAGGTTTCTGGGGATTATTTTGAATTCGTTGATTCGATCGGAAAGTTTAATTTCGTTCTGTTTTCCGGATAATTTAGAAACTATTAAAATGTTCGAACGGATATCATTAACTCATTTTTTCCCTGCATGAAAAACTTTCAAGTGTTTAATTTTTCCTTGGGTTTAAATCTTTCAGAAAAATGTGCAAGTAACGCGGTGGTCTCTCTAGAAGAACACAAACCTTAACTCGATTATGTGGCCGTCTGAACTACCTCTAAACCTTAGGGTTTGAGGCAGTACGACGTGCCACATGTGAGGCGTTGGCTTGACCCTTCTACGGCTGGACCATTGGTACTGTGACGTATTCTGGGACTGTTTGAACTCCGCTCAAGTGTTGAGCTATTTAGGAAATCTTGGGTATTTGATTATTCGATCGGAAAGTTTACTACTGTCTATTTATCTGGAATGTGAAACAATATGTGGAATTCATTTAGTTAGGAATGAAATGCGAAGTATGTGATATTTCGGATTTACGATGTCTAAAGTGATTGTGGATTCCGAATGTTGTAGTTTTACAATTTCTTTTCTGTGACCGTAAGTGTAGTATGTAGTTGTATTGCCGGTTTTCGTTGCTATCCATCAACGACGATCGGTGTATGCATATTTACTTACGTTGATGATATGAGATATTATGTGTTGTTGTGATATGTTATATTGGATCGTCGTGTTCTGAATAGCCGGGGGTTTTATGTGAGATGAGGGTTTTTATTTCCATTCATGTAAAATTCATTTGTATGCAATATTCTTTTATTGGGGCACTTCTGGGATGAGCTTGATGTCACCAGTGTATATTATTTACTTTTCCGCATTAGGTAGACCCAAGGAGGGGAGCACAAGTAACCGGGTTCTAGGGTCCAGTGGGAAGCCATCTTGAGGAGTCGAGACCGGGTCTCCTAACCCTAGAATTGGGAGTGTTACTTGCCGCTCTCGTAGGGGTCTAGGGATGTGGGTTTGGCTATTCATCGCGACCGTGTAATCCGTGTTTAATACCATCTCGTATTAAAAACACGGACATCCTAGTATATCCAATATTTCATATATGTTCTTCTGCTTCAATGCTCTGTGATGAGATCACATTACTGCCTGAGATGAATGCTTATACTATATATATATGCTGATATATAAATATTACTGCTTTCGTTTCTTCTGTGATGCTCAGGAAGCATAAGCTGATGGGATTTATTAATAAGATTAATAAAAGAAAAGAAACCTAAAAGATGTTGTAGAATCAAAACTTTATAAAAAGGGTAGCTACAGTTTTACTTTGCATAGCGGTATATATGATATACCCTGCACCTTATTCGATGAGGAAAGAGCCGAGATCTCTTCACCGGGAGTGACCTCTTTAGCGAAACTGGCAGTTGCTATAAACTCGCGGTTTAGTTTTTAACACCTTACATAGTTCTTACTTTGCACAGCGGTATATACGATATATCCTGCACCTTATTCGATGTGGAAAGAGCCGAGATCCCTTCACCGGGAGTGACCACTTTAGCGAAAATAGAAAAGCCTCAAAAACACTCCTTTTCAGAAACCACTTGATTCTACGACGATATCATGTTCATTACGCTCATGGTTTTTCTGATAATACTGTGTAGCCCTCCGTCATTTCAGGTAAATCTTACTTAGCATTCGTGCTGGGTTTGTTGACCTTGTCAAGGCACAGTGTACGGTAGCTAATTAATGTTTATCTGCTAAAACATGAGATGTGATTGGATTAGGGTATTCGTACGGCCTTGTTGACCTTGTCAAGGGTCATGTGGGTGGGTTTAATTCAATCGGGAAATGACGGGTTGAACTTGACTTGCGATTTATGGTTTATTGACCTTGTCAAGGTCATAGATCGCTAGGGGTAGAATATTATCGGGAATTTCAAATGTTGAAATTTGCATTGAGATTGCATACCTTCTATGAGATAGATGGATCCTGATACCCACTACGAGTAAGAGTTACTCCTGGGAGAGTTTTAGCCAAGACAATTAGCCGATCAAGTAGGTGACTAGAAAAGTGTTAACGAGGTTATGCCTCTGGAAAAACGAGGTTTATTTTAATTAGGTCGAGCGAGAGCACGGAGAACATCCCTTAAGTACCGACACTGATCTGGCTGAAAAATTGACAAAATTGTAGGGTGCAATTAATCCCGGCTAATCTTACCTTTTAGGGTTTGAAGGAAGATTTGATAAAAACAGTGGGAGACATCCTGATTAGATAAGATAATAACCAATCTAATCTTGCAAGAGAATACGCTAAAGTGTTTTCCTTCTCTCTCTCTCCAGGTAGCGACCAAGTCAGGACTTAATCAAGATAATAATATGGATGTATTGACTGAACCCGCTTATTATACTGAGCAGGGGATCGTTGGTCCCGTTATTTCTTATAAGAGTTATAAGACTGAACAGGAAATCGGAGAATATCTGGATTCTCATGCCGCCCAAACACAGTACATGCATGCTGATGCATCTTCTTCGGGTGTGTTAGTTTTTGAGAACTGTTTCCCAGTTCACCCTACGTCCTGGGTATTAGATACCGGATCAGGATCCCATATATGTAAATTGTTACATGGGCTACATAAAGGTAGAGATCTGGGAAAAGGTGATTATTCCGTTCAGGTAGGGAATGGTGCAAGTATTGCAGCCAAAGCAGTTGGCGAATATAACCTTGTATTACCAAGTCGTAATACACTGATTCTGAATGAGTGCTATTATATACCGAACATGATGTGCAACATTATATCAGTTTCTTTATTAAGTAAAGAAGGATATAATTTTGTAGTAAAGGATAATATTATGAACATATTCCTAGATCAAAAGTTGATTGCATCAGGCTCGTTACATAATAGCATATTCATTCTCAATCAAAATATAGTCCTCAATATACAAAACACACACAAGAGGAAAAGTTCAGAAATGAACGAATCCTTCTTGTGGCATTGTAGACTTGTTCATATCAATGCGACACGGCTAGCTAAGTTACATAAGGATGGATATTTCAATCCGTTCGTATTATCATCTTATGATACTTGCCATTCATGTCTCAAAGGAAAAATGACCAAAACCCCGTTTAGTAGACACGGAGAAAGAGTTACTGAACTCTTAGGACTGGTACATAGTGATGTATGCGGTCCTATGTCTACGCATGCCAGGAACGGTTCTTCCTATTTTATTATGTTCACTGACGATCTCTCAAGATTCGGACATGTGTTCCTGATGAAACACAAGTCTGAAGCTTTTGAGAAATTCAGGGAATATAAGCACGAAGTAGAGAACCAAACGGGCAAAAGTATTAAGATTCTTCGATCTGATCGAGGAGGTGAATACTTAAGCAATAAGTTCCCAGATTATCTAAAAGAGAATGGGATTCTCCCTCAGCTTACTCCTCCTTATACACCACAGTACAACGGTATATCGGAACAGAGGAATCGCACCATATTAGAAATGGTGCGCTCTATGATGAGCAATGCTAAGTTACCTATTTCCTTCTGGGTTATGCACTTGAGACAGCGGCATACCTATTGAATCAAGTTCCGTCTAAATCTGTACCTACAACGCCATATGAGATATGGAGTGGGAAGAGACCGTATCTTAAACGGGTTAAGATATAGGGTTATCCGGCCTATGTCAAAAGACAAAATCCGGACAAGCTCGAGGCACGATCAGTTCTTTGCAAGTTTGTAGGATATCCAAGCAATTCATATGGATATCTATTCTACCATGGTGAATAACAAAAGGTGTTTGTTGCTCAACATGCCACCTTTTTAGAAAAGGAATTTCTTGCAAAAGAAATTAGTGGAGATGAGGTAGAGCTGGAAGAGGTTCCAGCACCGCAAACTACAACTGATGATTTATTGGAACCAGAGGATTCAGTAGTACCCGACGAACCCCAGTCTCTCCGCCGATCTAGCAGGGTTTCTCATCCACCTGAGAGATACTACGGTTTTCTCATTGATGGTAAGAGTGACGATTGCATCATGGAAGATGATGACCCGACTAGTTTCAAACAGGCCATCACAAGTGGTGACTCTGTGAAATGGCTGGATGTAATGCGATCTGAGATGGAATCCATGTACACCAACAAAGTATGGACTTTGGAAAATGCTCCTGAAGGGGTAAAACCCATTGGGAGCAAGTGGATCTTTAAAAAGAAAATTGGTGTAGATGGAAAGTTGAGACTTTCAAAGCTAGACTTGTTGCAAAGGGTTTTTGTCAACAACCAGGTGTGGATTATGACGAAACCTTTTCTCCAGTGGCTATGCATAAGTCCATCCGGATCTTACTTGCCATTGCTGCATACCATGACTACGAAATCTGGAAAATGGATGTTAAGACCGCCTTTCTAAACGGTGATTTAGAAGAGAGCGTGTACATGACTCAGCCAGAAGGCTTCGTAGATAGTGGGAGCAGCGGAAAGGTGTGCAAACTGCTTAAATCCATTTATGGGTTAAAGCAAGTATCGCGGAGTTGGAACATCTGTTTTGATGTTGTAGTCAAAGAGTTTGACTTCATCAAAAATATAGATGAACCTTATATTTATAAGAAGGTTGCAGAGAGTAAGGTTGTATTCCGCGTATTGTACGTGGATGATATACTCTTGATAGGAAATGATGTTCCTATGCTGCAATCTGTCAAGTTCTTCTTATCACAAAGTTTCTCAATGAAAGATCTAGGTGATGCCTCCTGCATATTGGGAATAATGATCTATAGAGATAGATCTAAATGGATAGTAGGATTGTCCCAATCCAGGTACATTGACACCATACTAAAGAGGTTTAGTATGGAAGAATCCAAGCGTGGGAACCAACCCACGATCTTTAGACTCATTCTCTCCAAAGAGATGTCTCCCAAGACTGATTTGAGAGAGCTCGCATGCAAGGGATACCCTATGCTTCGGCAGTAGGCTCTATCATGTATGCGATGCTATGTACGAGACCCGATGTAGCATACTCACTAAGTGTAGTGAGTCGATATCAAGCAGATCCTGGAGAGAGTCACTGGACAGCTGTGAAGAACATTCTCAAGTACTTGCGAAGGACTAAGGAGATGTTCTTGGTGTATGGTAACGGAGAACTCCAGGTGGAGTCCTTTACCGATTCCAGCTTCCAAAGTGATAAGGACGACTCTAAGTCGCACTCGGGATTTGTCTTTACCCTCAATGGAGGGGCGGTATGTTGAAAGAGTTCCAAACAGGATACCGTTGCAGACTCGACGATGGAGGCTGAATACATCGCTGCCAACGATGCTGCCAAAAAGGCTGTCTGGATAAAGAAGTTCATTAGTGAACTTGGTGTGGTTCCATCCATTGAACATCTAATACCTCTGTATTGCGATAACAATGGAGCTGTGGCTTTGGCCAAGGAACCCAGGTACCATCAAAAGTCCAGACATATTCTGAGGCGATATCACCTGATCAGGGAGATAGTTGATCGCCGGGAGATCGAGGTCAGGAGAGTAGATACAAAGGACAACACTGCGGATCCACTCACGAAGGCCATACCCAGATACAGTTTGAGAGATTATTCGGGATGCTAGGTATGAGATACTGCAACAGCTGGCTTTAGTGCAAGTGGGAGATTGTTAGTTATGTATATGCCCTAGAGGCCATTGTTGTACATATGATGTATATTATAATGGATGCTTGGATATACATAGAGAGGACTTTCTTGCTCATCATGATAGTATGCTATTTGTTTTTCCTTTATCTTAACATGTTGACTTGTATTGGTTTACTGTCTTACTCTCACATGTTGATAAAGCCCTTAGGATCTGTACTCGACTATTAGGACTATGATGAGATCATAGTAGTGGGGCCACGGTAGTCGATGAGTACATCCTTTAACTGTTCCTAGTCGAGGGTGTGTCGAGATAGGGCATCGATACACCAGAGTAGACTAGCGTATACGCATCTTGACCCATATGATGGCCGATGGATGATCCCATATCCATCGGTGTTTTGACATCAAGGATGGTGTATGGGTGCTCAGTGGAGACTGGGTACACTGGACGGACTCGCCGAGAACTCCCAGATGGTGATATACCACACGTCAGATGGCAGTTCTCCGGTGACACTAGTACAAGGTAGTCTGTAGACCCGAGATCGTCATAGAGTCTTGTGTGATTCCCACTGTGCTTTGATTTCCACCTTACCACGTCCAAGAAGGCGTGCAAAACGGTGGCTTTTGGGTGCAGTTCACATGGAGGCAATGAGCGATAGGAGGGGATTCGTCTCTCCCGGTATAGAGAGTTGATGTTGTGCTGTGTTCGATTAGGTATAACTGGAAGTCCCTGGCCAGGCCTGATATAGAGATTTACTGGTAAGTGTTACCAGTAGTTTCTCGACCCGTTATGAGCCTCACATCGACACGACTTATCGGTTACTGGGGTCTGACGTATACCACCCCTAAACTAGATATGCAACATATCAGACGAAGAGACCGGACTGTACGGGAGTGTAACTGATTGGATTCACAGGAGAATGTACAGGCTAGCTTGTTGATCTTCTGATCACTCAATACCTGGGTGGCTGTTACGTTTAGCTGACTGCTTGCAGCTTATGGGTGTTTGATACGATCATCACCTGCTACCGGCGTATTGACGATTCTTTAGAGTTCTATACAGAGGTTTCTTGACTCAGGCAAAACGGAGTAGGGGCACATATGTGATATGTGCACGACCGAGAATAATGCGACATGAGATACTGTATTTTATTCTCACGATATTTAGATAAGAACTGGGTCATCGGATTAAGTGTTGATTCGATGAATCGGTACATGATATATTAGTCGGTTATATTCGGTATAGCCGGATTGTCGGATTAAGTGTTGATTCGATAATTTAATGTATAATAATATATATGATATATTGCTTTACATTGTCTAATATTGGCTCGCTTTATTGTTTCATTTTCTCACCAGGTAATATATTGATATATATGTGATATATGTTAATTGTATTATTTTCTTTTGTTGCAAATATGTAATATATATATGATATATATTATTGTAACATTATATGATTACTAATGCAACTTGTTTAGTGGAGATTAAACAAGGTTAGGGTTTGAATTGGGTTAGTTCTTTCATGAACATTCTAGAAGCTTTTCTTTTGTCATGAGAAAGATATTATGGTTGATATTTTCTTATGACTCATTGTTTAACTCAACCCAAACCCTAGCCCTAGTTAATTCTCTACATGAGTTATCCTTGTCATCCTTGACCATGGTTGCATTATTAATGATATATCATTTCATTATTCATCACAAAACGATTATGCATTTTTTCTTCTTCTTCTTCAACCTTGAGCTTTGAGAAAGCTTACTAGGTTTTCATTTTGTGATGATTTCATGTGAGAATTTGATATAAAAAGAAAGCATAAATACTACTCCATCATCCTCATCTAATCTAGCTAATTAGATTAGGGTGTTCACCTCATTAGAGTGAGAGAGTTTGAGTTATAGAAACTTCGACGTAGATCATCGGAGAAAAGGAACACTACAAGCTAATATGGATCGTTCGAGTCGTGGAGCCTCTCTTGAGTCCGGATGATCGTGGATCGCGGCGAAGGGACTTCTACTCGGAGCTTATTAAGCGAAGGAGCGGACTACAAAGGTTGTAATCCCTCATACTTAGTAGTAAAGATGTTTACTTGCATGTTAAACCCTAATAATCTAGCAAAGATCCCGGTTTTGGGTTGTTCGGCACGTCTAAATTTTTATTCGGGCATGGTTGATGTCTTATGAACCCTTGAAAGAGTGCCTAGGAACCCTACAAAATAAACTACCAGGATGCGTACCAGTTTCGAAATCAAACATCTATTTTAAATATAAGGCAACTTCCTTATTTCAAACTTAACGTTCCGATCATTTCTAAAGATAATGGTATAGCTCATAACAAGTAATTACAATAAATACGTTTAGATTAATTTACAGGTTTGCATTATATTATCTATATTATATGTTTCTGCGTTACGCACACTCTGATAGAACACTGCACAAATACCAATGAGTACTATGCTGCACAAGCACGTAAATATATTTTACACTACACCTCATTGGTATTGCCATGTCACTGTAGAATTGTTCTGTTATATATGTGTTAATATACAGATTGTTACACCGTAGAACACTTGCACAAATACTAATGATTTCCATGTTGCACGAGCACAGACGCGTATGCTACACTACACATTATTAATAGTGCCATGACACATTAGAATTGAAATCATTATGTTATGTGATATGATTACGTAGTCTTTTCCTATTCATGTTGTAGTACTATAGATACTGTATTTGATTTCTTAGGATTTCTGAGTATTTTACTCCTGATGATATATATATCGGTTGTATAGGACACTGTTATATATATATATATACATATATAATATGCCATTAATACAACCTATGCAAGTTTCTTATTCCTCACTTGATATTTTTATATGATAAGTAAACGTCCACCATGACTTTTGTGTTTTCTGGTTTTATTCCGGACCGAGTGGAAGAGATATACGGTCGCGAATTTTTACGTTATCGAGACTGAGTGGGGGAGATATACATTTGGATACATGGTGGACCCGGTCGAGACCGAGGGGCAGGATAGCCGCATTTGAGGCGGGGGAGCTTAGCGAGGATACTCGATACCGGAGATAAAATTGAGTACGGCAGTTGTCCATGGGATACTGACTGGAGATTGAGATGAGCACGGCAGCTATCCAGAAGATACTGACCGGGGTTCGATTAGATACGACAGATATCCAGGGGATACTGATCGTAGCCAGGATATCGGATAGCGATCATCTATTGAGATGGTGTCGACGGTATCTGTATTTACGTGTCGATGCTGGACACGAGAGATTTTGGATTTCGATGTCGTTGCTGGGCATCTATTTATATATTGATACGATCATTATCATGAGGTCACCGTTAGATATTATTTATTGGATTCCACCAGGGCTGATCCGGGGGACAGTACCTGCATATATTTGTACAGACATTCATAGACAAAAAGGGAATTCCAATACGGATAATAGATTCATGATTTTGATTCATATGACATTGAGATACTATACTGGGGATTGCATGAGAGTTAGTATTACAGATATGCATATCATATAGTATATCGGTACAGATTATGATAGGGTTAAACTTATGACCTAGGTATTGTCATGCATTTTGATTTCTACCTTCAGATGTACTTTTATTCACTGAGTTGGTAACTCATCCCCGTTGTGCCATAGTTTCTTGCAGGTTTTACCGTGTGGATTATCAACGGTTTGGGCACACATTCTTTTGGGGATTGATGGGTAAGTGAGTTGTTATTATATCCTACTCACTCTTGATTATTCATATATTCTTGTATCTAGCGGAAACTCCATCAACTTAGAAATCGTATATTATGGACTTAGAAGCGAGGATTAGAGTTATGTCTTGAGTTGTCATACTCTTTAAAGTCGACTTATGTTATAGATTGTTTGGCTGTTCCGTCTTTTTGACGTGAAAGCTAGCTCCCGTTGGGATGCTATTTTATTGTGGTAGTTGTATCGGGTTTTTATATAAAATTTTTTAAGGAGGTGCGGTCAGATTTCAAAATGTCACAAATGCTTTTCAAACATACTTAGTTAAAAATAAATGTTATTTAAACCAATTTCCATCTGATGACTATTTTAAGTTCACCTCCAATATTTTCAAAAAGGTTTAGATTCCAGGTGTTGGCTTACTTGAACCGCGTCGATATCTTTAGATGTCACGTGACTTAAGTGTTAGTTATATGTATGCCCTAGAGGCCATTACTGTACATAGGATGTATATTGTAGTGGATGCTGGGACATATATAGGGAGGACTTTCTTGCTCGACATGATAGTATGCTATCGGGTTACTTTTTACCTTAAAGTGTATACTGATTGTCTCTCTGTTACATGTTGGTAAAGCCCTTAGGATGTGTACTTGAATACCTGGACTATGATGCGGATCATACTAGTGGGGACATGGTAGTCCATAAGTACATCCTTCAAGGTCCCTAGTCGTGGGTGTATCGAGACGGGGCATCGATATACCAGAGTAGACTAGCGTATACCTTCTCGACCCATACAGATGGGCGATAGATGATCCTATATCCATTGGTGTTTGATATCAGAGATGATATACGGGTGCTCAGTGGAGACTGGGTACACTGGACGGACTCACCGAGAACTCCTAGATGGTATTATACCTTACGTCAGATGGCAGTTCCCTGGTGACACTGGTAGAGGTTAGTCTGTAGACCCGAGATCGTCATAGTGTCTTGTATGATTCCCACTGTGCTTTGATTTCCACCTTACCACGTCCAAGAGGGCATGCAAAACGGTGGTTTTTGGGTACTGTCCCGAATCACATGGAGGCAATGAGCGATAGGAGGGGATTCGTCTCTCCCGGTATAGGGAGTTGATGTTGCGCTGTGTTCGATTGGCTATAACCGGAAATCCCTGGCCAGGGTTGCTGAGATTTACTGGTAAGTGTTACCAGTAGTTTCTCGAACTGTTATAGACCTCATATCGACACGACTTATCGAGCTACTGGGGTCTGACGTTTACCACCCCTAAGCAAGATATACGACATATCAGACTAACAGACCGGACTGTACGGTAAGTGTTACTGGTTGGATTCACAGGAGTGTGAGCAGGCTTGCTCGTTGATCTTCTGATCGCTCAATACTCGGGTGGCCGTTACGTTTAGCAGACCGCTTGCGGCTTGTGGGTGTTTGATATGATCATCACCTGCTGCCGGCGTATTGACGAGTCTTTAGAGTCCTACACAGAGGTTTTCCTGGCTCAAGTGAAACGAAATAGGAGCGCATATGAGATATGTGCGGGACCGAGAATAATACCAGTATGTGATACTGTATTCTATTCTCGCGATTTGTATCATTGGACGGTTATATAGGATATAGCTGAATTACCGAATCAAGTGTTGATTCGATACATTGATACACTTGATATTAGTCGGTTATATGCTATATGACCGGATCATTAAATCAAGTGTTGATTTAATGATTTAATGTATAATTATATATTTGATATATTACTTTACATTAACTAGTATTGGTTCACATAAAATTATTTTCTCACTTGATTGTGCACATTGTATATATGATATAATGTTTGTGCACTAGTTTGTATCATGTTTGATGATACTTGCAAACTTGGGTGTGTGTATGCTTTAAACCTTGATTAGGTTAATGGTTAGGGTTTGGTTTACTTATTTATTCTTTTTATTTATTTTTGGCAAAATATAAGATGGTGGCTTCTTTTGTTTTCTACTTGAAACTTCATGAAGCTTTGAAAAGCTTTGACCATTTTGTCTTTTTCCTTAACCCTAACCATTTACCTAAACCCTAGTTCATTCTCTACATGAGTTTATCTCACCCATGGTTGCAATATGATAGATATCACTTGTATTTTCTTTTTGGCAATAATTCATTTTCATTCTTCTTCTTCATCTTCTTCATGAAGAAAAGGAAAGTTTGCTAGAAAATTCTAAGTGATGAAATCAAGTGAGAAATCCAATTCCAAAGTGAACCCACTTCTTATTTCTTCAACCTCTACTACTTGCCATGTAGTAGAGTGTGTTATCTTCACAAGTTCTATGACCAAGTGAAGATGGAGCTTGATCTTGAGTTGCCTCGACGTAGATCATCTTCGGCATCGAAGTCGACGGCCTAGCCCGATCATTTCTTCGACGAAACCATCGCCAGAGTCCGGGATCCGATGATCGGAGCGGAGGGACGTCATCATGGAGCTAAGAAAGTGGAGGACTGGATCTACAAAGGTTGTATTTCCATTCACTTAGCAATAAAGTTGTTTACTTGCTTGCTTTTCGCCTAATCTCTAGTTAACGATCTAGTATAGGGTTCTTTGGCACATGAAAAAAATTTGATTTTGGCATGGTTGATCAGTTGTGGAACCTCATTAGTGTGCCTAGGAACCCTACAGTGGTATCAGAGCCTAGATAGAGCCTTAGGCGATATGTAGACGATGTTAGAAACCCGATCAAACCCGAAACCCTAATTCAAAACCACTCTCTGGACTTTTTCTGAAAAAGTGGATTTTTCCAAATTAAAAATATCCAAAAAATTCAGCAGGGAACTGTATGAGTTACTGTGCAGCACGTGACCCTAACTCTTCCAAAGCGCCGCGGAACCGCGGCCTCACCCATGCTTGTGCGGCGGTTCCGCGGCCATATTGGTGAGTTAGGCCACGTGGTTTGCACAGTAATTTGTTTCTGGAGGTGCTGTATTTTCTGGGAATTTTTGATATATACTCAAGAGTTCAGTTTTCTGGGTTGTATTGGGGACTCGGTGTTTCGATCGGGAAGTCTAATTTCGTCTATGTGTTTTTCCGGGTAATTTTAGATTATGTTAAAATGTTCGACCGGATATAAATACCCACTTTTTCCCCTGCCGGAAAATTTCCAAGTGTTGGATTTTTCCGTGGTTTAAAGACGTTCTAAGTAGTGCAAATAACGCGATGGACCCTCTAGAAGACAAAAAACCTTAACTCGATTATGTGACCGTCTTGAACTGCCCTTTGAACCTTAGGGTTTGGGGCAGTACGGCGTGCCACATGTGAGGCGTTGGCTTGACCTTTCTACGGCTGGACCGTTGGTACTGAGGCATGAAGTGAATGTTTTTAAACTTATTTCATTTGTTGAGCTGTTTCGGGAAAACTTGGGTGTTTGACTGTTCGATCGAAAAGTTTAACATTTTCTATTTATCTGGAATGTGATACAATATTTGGAATCCACAAGTAATTATAAGATAACAGAATGAATGTTATAAACACAGCACTTTAGTCTCACTTGATCGGTTGCCACAGAATTTTGATGCGATCAAAAGTCCGTCGCAATCACGTAGCGTACGCGGATATTCGCCGATAAACTTAATAGACAGCTACACCCCTTAGCCCCGACCAAGTGACTGTAGGAGAACCCCGTCGCCGAATGCATCCGTTCGGGTGCTCGCGGTAGCGGTGTTCCGCCTTGGTGCACTTCATCGACGGTATCGAGGTGTGGCCGCCTACTAAAGTTTGCGACGAGCATTCGATCAGATTGTCGGGAATCCTGTTGAATTGCCCGACTTGATATTGAAAAGAGTTTTCGATAATGAGACTAAAAAATGGGGTTTATAATTGCTAGGCATGCGATGTCTAAGGAATTCATTTGATTAGGCATGCGATGTCTAAAGAGTTTGCGGATTCCAACTGTTGTAGTCTTACACTTTCTTTTCTGTGACCGTAAGTGTAATATGTGATATCGCCGGTTTCGTTGCTATATGTCAACGATAATTGGGATGCGCATATTTACTTACGTTGATGACATGTGATGTTATGTGTTGCTGGATATGTTATATTGGATCGTCGTGTTTGAATAGCCGGGGTTTTTTTATGTGAGATGAGTGTTTTTCATTTTCATTCATGTAAAAACTTGTATGTAATATTCTTTTATTGGGGCACTTCCAGGTTGCGGATGTTGTCACCATTTGTATATTATTTACTTTTCCGCACTAGGATAGACCCAAGGAGGAGGGCACAAGAAACCGGGTTCTGGAGTACAGTGGGAGACCAACTCGAGAGGTCGAGTCCGGGTCTCCTAACTCTAGAATTGGTAGGGTTGCTTGCCGCTCTCGTAGGGGTCTTGGGGTATGGGTTTGGCTATTCATCACGACCGTGGAATCCGTGTTTTATACTGGCTCGTATTGAAAACACGGACGTCCTAGTATATCCAATGTTTCATATGTTTCTTCTGCTGCGATATCTGTGATGTGATCATTTGATATGCTGTGATGGATACTGTATATAGTATATATGATATATTATATAGACGTTACTTATGTTTTACATCCGCGCTAGCCCTGCCCCGCTCTGTCGTTAGTTACCTAACCTAACAGTACATGAGGGGACATCGAGGCGAATGCGGATGGCATAAGTGTACGTCGTATTTATCTGTGATGTTTAGGTGACTTAAATGATGTGACTTCATTAATATGATTAATGAAATGAAAAAGAAACCTAAAGATGTTGTGGAATCGAATTTTCAAAAACAGGTAGCTACAGTCCTTGCTTTGCATCGCGGTGTTCCTTATAGAACATCCTGCACCTTATTCGATAAGGAAAGGGACGAGATCCCTTCACCGGGAGTGACCCCTTTAGCAATAACTGGCAGATGCTACAACCCTCGGTTTGTCTTTTGATTGCTTCTATAGTTTTTGCTTTGCACAGCGGTATATATGATATATCCTGCACCTTATTCGATGAGGAAAGGGCCGACGATCCCTTCACCGGGAGTGACCCCTTTAGCAAAACTAGAAAAGCCTAAAAAACACTCCATTTCAAAATTCATTCGATCCTACAACGATATCAAGTTCATTACGCAATAGGTTTTCAGAAAAACCTGTCGTAGCCCTCCGTCATTTCAGAAAAATCCTGCTTAGTATTCTTGCTACGTTTGTTGACCTTGTCAAGGCGCAGTGTGCGGTAGCTAACCAGTATTTATCTGCTTATGCATATGATGCAGATTGGGTTAGGATAGTCGTACGGCCTTGTTGACCTTGTCAAGGGTCGTGCGGGTGGTTTTGATTCAATCAAGAAATGACGGGTTGAACTTGACTTACGGTCTATGGTTTGTTGACCTTGTCAAGGTCATAGATCGTTTGGGGGAAAATATTATCGGGAATTTCAAGTGTTGAAATTTGCAATGAGATTGCATACCTTCTATGAGATAGTTGGATTCCGATACCCGCTGCGAGTAATTGTTACTCCTGGGAGAGTTTTACACATTACAATTAGCCGATCAAGTAGGTGTCTAGAAAGGTGTCAATGGGGTTACGCCTCTGGGAAAACGAGGTTTACGTTAATTAGGTTCGTGCGAAAGCACGGGGGACCTCCCTCAAAGTACCGACACTGGCCTGGCTGAAAGATTGGCGAACATGTAGCGTGTAATTAATCCCGGCTAGTCTTTCCTTTTTGGGTTTGAAGGAAGATTTGATAAAACCAGTAGGAGCCATCCTGATTAGATGAAATAATAACCAATCTGATCTTGCAAGAGCGCACGCAGAGTGTTTTCTTCTCTCTCTCTCCAGGTTGCGACCGTTTCACGCCTTAATAAAGATAATAAAACGGATATTTTGACCGAACCCGCTTGTTATACTGAGCTGGGGAATGTTGGTCCAGCTCCAACTTAGAATTGTTATAAGACGGAGCAGGAAATAGGGGAATGCCAGGATTCCCATGCCGCCCAAACAAAGAAAGTGCATATGATGCATCTCCTTTAGGTGTGTTCATTATAAAGAACTATTTCTCTGTATCCTCTACGTCCTGGGTATTTTATACCGGTTCAGGATCCCAGATATGTAATCTGTTACATAGGGCTACAGATAGGTAGAGAAATGAGAACGGGTGATAAGTTTCATGAGACAGAAAACGGTGCAAGCGTTGCAGCCAAGTCTGTTGGTCACTGTCACCCTGTATTCCAAATACATTGATTCTGAACAAATGTTATTAGATACCGAACCTGATATACAAAATCATATCTGTCTCTTTATTTGTAAAGAAACGATAAAATTTTGTATTGTTGGATAATGTTTTGAACATTTCCTATATCAAAAGTTGATCGGTTCAGGCACGTTATCTAAAAGCATTGACGTTCTAAATCAAACTATAGTTCTTAGTATACGGAACACACACAAGAGGAAGAGTTCAGATATGAATGAATCCTTCTTGAGGCATTGTAGACTAGGTCATATCAAAGCGACCCGACTTGCTGAAGTTACATTTAGATGCATATTTAAATTAGTTTGAATTTACATCTTGTGAAACTTGCCAGTCATATCACAAAGATAAGATGACCATAGCTCTGTTTACTGGAAACAGAGAAAGAGTTAGTGAACTCTTGGGATTGATACATGTTGATGTATGTAAGGTCCCCTGTCTACACATGCCAAGACTGGTTCTTTATACTTTATAACATTCTCTGATGATCTCTCGAGATTCAGTCATATGTTCCTGTTGAAACACAAGTCCGAATCTTTTGAGATATTCACAGAATATAATTTCGAAGTAGAGAACCAAAATATGGGTATAAGTATTATATCCTATGATAAGATCAGGGAGGAGAATACTTGTGCATGGAATTCCTGGACTATTCTAAAGGAGAATGAGATTCTCCCTCGGTGTTATTCCTCTGAATATACCACAGCACAACGGTGTATCGGGGCGGAGCAATCTCACCATATTGGATATGGTGTGCTCTATGATGAGTATTACTGAGTTACTTATTTCCTTTTTTCGGGTATGTGCTTGTGAAGCTACATACCTATTGAATTGGGTTCAAATCAAAATGGTTGCCTACCGCTTCATATGAGATGTAGAAAGGGAAGAGCCCATATCTTAAGTTTGTTAAGATTTGGGGTTGTCCAGCCCATGTCTAAAAAGCAAAATCCGGAAAAGCTCGAGGCAAGATCTGTTATGTAGAACTGGAAATGTTCCAGCTATACAAACTGCAGCTGATGATTTGGAAGAACAAAAGGATTCGATAGTCCCAGACGAACCTCAGCCTCTCCGCCGATCTGGTAGGGTTCCTCATCCGCCTGAGAGATACTTTGGTTTCTCGATGACAGTGGGAGCGAGGATTGCATCATGAGATGATGACCCAACTAGTTTCGAATTGGCCATCAGGAGTGGGACTCTATAAGAATGACTGGATGATTAGTGATCTGAGATGGAATCCTTATACACCAACAAAGTATGGACTTTTGTTGCTTTATCTGAAGGGTTAAATCCCCATCAGGAGCAAGTATATCTTGAGAAGATTACTTAGTGTACATGGAAAAGTTGAGACTTTCAAAGCTAGACTTGTTAAAAGTTTGCATCATTGACCAGGTATGGATTATGATGAAACCTTTTCTAAGTAGCTATGCTTAAGTCCATCCAGATCCTACTTGCCACGGCTACATACCATGACTACGATATCTGGCGGTTGGGTGCCATGAATGCTTTTCTAAGTGATGTTTTAGAAGAGTGCGTCTATAAGTACACAGCCAGAGGGCCTCGTAGACAGTGGGAGCAGCAGAAACGCGAGCAAGATGTTTTATGTGATAAAGCAGGCATCGCGGATTTGGAACGTCTGTTTTGATATGTTAGTCAAAGAGTTTGACATCATCAAAATGGTAGATGAACCTTGTATAAACATAAAGGTAGTAGGAAGTATGGTGACGATCCTCGTAGAGTACGTGGATGACATACTCTTGATAGGGAAGGAGTTTCCTATGCTACGCTCGGTCAATCTCCGCTTATCACAAGGATTCTCCATAAAGGATCAAATTGATACCTCCTAAATCCTGAGTTTTGATCTTTGAGATAGATGTAATTGGATGTTAGGATTCACACTAGTTTTAGTGAGATGGTATCAGTTGATCATGGGGAGAATCACTGGAAAGGTTTCAGGGTGATAAGGACGACTGAAAGTCAGTCACATGCATTGTCTTTACCCTCAGTGAAGGGACGGTATGTTTGAAGAGTTCCAAGCTAGATACCGTGGCATACTAGACGATAAAGGCAGGATACATCACTACTTAAGATGCAACCAAAGAGGTTGTTTGGGTGTATATTGGTTCATAAGATGAACCAGGTTCCTACCATTGTGTGACAATGGAAGTGTGGCTTTGTCCCGGGAACCCTGGTCCCATCAGTGACCCAGACGTATTCTAAGGCAGCATCACCTGATCATGGAGATGGTTGATCTCAAAGGAGATCAAGGTTAGGAGAGTAGACTCGGAGGACAACACGGTGGATCCACTCACAAAGGCCTTTTCCCAGAGAGAGATTTTTATGGGATGGTTGAGTATGAGATACTGCAACCACTGCTACAGATGGCCCTAGTGCAAGTGGGAGATTGTTAGTTATATGTATGCCCTAGAGGCTATTACTGTACATAGAATGTATATTGTAGTGGGACATATATAGGGAGGACTTTCTTGCTCGACATGATAGTATGGTATCTGGTTACTCTTTACCTTAATGTGTATATTGATTGTCTCTCTGTTACATGTTGGTAAAGCCCTTAGGATGTGTACTTGTCTACCTGGACTATGATGCGGATCATACTAGTGGGGACATGGTAGTCCATAAGTACATTCTTCAAGTTCCCTAGTCATGGGTGTATCGAGATGGGGCATCGATATACCAGAGTAGATTAGCGTATACCTTCTCGACCCATACAGATGGGCGATGGATGATCCCATATCCATTGGTGTTTGACATCAGAGATGATATACGGGTGCTCAGTGGAGACTGGGTACACTGGACGGACTCGCCGAGAACTCCCAGATGGTATTATACCTTACGTCAGATGGCAGTTCTCTGGTGACACTGGTACAGGTTAGTCCGTAGACCCGAGATCATCATAGTGTCTTGTATGATTCCCACTGTGCTTTAATTTCCACCTTACCACGTCCAAGAGGGCATGCAAAACGGTGGTTTTTGGGTACAGTCCCGAATCACATGGAGGCAATGAGCGATAGGAGGGGATTCGTCTCTCCCGGTATAGGGAGTTGATGTTGCGCTGTGTTCGATTGGCTATAACCGGAAATCCCTGACCAGGATTGCTGAGATTTACTGGTAAGTGTTACCAGTAGTTTCTCGAACTGTTATAGACCTCATATCGACACGACTTATAGAGCTACTGGGGTCTGACGTATACCACCCCTTGGCAAGATATGCGACATATCAGACGAACAGACCGGACTGTACGGTAAGTGTTACTGGTTGGATTCACAGGAGTGTGAGCGGGCTTGCTCGTTGATCTTCTGATCGCTCAATACCTGGGTGGCCGTTACATTTAGAAGACCGCTTGCGGCTTGTGGGTGTTTGATATGATCATCACCTGCTGCCGGCGTATTGACGAGTCTTTAGAGTCCTACACAGAGGTTTCCTGGCTCAAGCGAAACGAAATTGGAGCACATATGAGATATGTGCGGGACCGAGAATAATACCAGTATGTGATACTGTATTCTATTCTCGCGATTTGTATCATTGGACGGTTATATATGATATAGCCGAATTACCGAATAAAGTGTTGATTCGATACATTGATACACGGTATATTAGTCGGTTATATGCTCAATGACCGGATCATTAAATCAAGTGTTGATTTAATGATTTAATGTATAATTATATATTTGATATATTACTTTACATTAACTAGTATTGGTTCACATAAGATTATTTTCTTACTTGATTGTGCACATTGTATATATGATATAAGGTTTGTGCACTAGTTTGTATCATGTTTGATGATGCATGCAAACTTGGGTGTGTGTATGCTTTAAACCTTGATTAGGTTAATGGTTAGGGTTTGGTTTACTTATTTATTCTTTTTATTTATTTTTGGCAAAATATAAGATGGTGGCTTCTTTTGTTTTCTACTTGAAGCTTCATGAAGCTTTGAAAAGCTTTGACCATTTTGTCTTTTGCCTTAACCCTAACCATTTACCTAAACCCTAGTTCATTCTCTACATGAGTTTATCTCACCCATGGTTGCAATATGATAGATATCACTTGTATTTTCTTTTTGGCAATAATTAATTTTCATTCTTCTTCTTCATCTTCTTCATGAAGAAAAGGAAAGTTTGCTAGAAAATTCTAAGTGATGAAATCAAGTGAGAAATCCAATTCCAAAGTGAACCTACTTCCTATTTCTTCATCCTCTACATCTTGCCTTGTAGTAGAGTGTGTTATCTTCACAAGTTCTATAACCAAGTGAAGATGGAGCTTGATCTTGAGTTGCCTCGACGTAGATCATCTTCGGCATCGAAGTCGACGACCTAGCCTGATCATTTCTTCGATGAAACCATCGCTAGAGTCCGGGATCCGATGATCGCAGTGGAGAGACGTCATCACGGAGCTAAGGAAGTGGAGGACCGGATCTACAAAGGTTGTATTTCAATTCACTTAGCAATAAAGTTGTTTACTTGCTTGCTTTTCGCCTAATCTCTAATTAACGATCTAGTATAGGGTTCTTTGGCACATGAAAAAATTTGATTTTGGCATGGTTGATCAGTTGTGGAACCTCATTAGTGTGCCTAGGAACCCTGCATTAAGTGCCGGTCACGTGCCACATTTGGGTCGTGATACGTAGGGATCCCTAAGTGTGTTGCTCCCTTGTGAGTCGTAAGTATCTCACACAGGTATTTTCTCCTCACATGGTCGAGAGGACCTTGCAAGTGTCTTTATTTTAACGAGATTGCGCCTTTTCGGGTTTTCACAAACTCACCGGTACCCTTTTTTTTGTCGTGTTAGCCTAAGGATGCTGCTGTTCGTGGTAGTTTAAGGATGTTTCGGTCCGTAACTAGTTTCAAGACGTTTCGGTCCGTTGTTAGGTTAGGGACGTTTCAGTCCATAGCTAGTTTAAGGATATTACGGCCCGTTGTTAGTTTAGGGACGTTTTGGTCCGTTGTTAGTTTAAGGGCATCTCGGTCCTTAGCTAGTTTAAGGACATCTCGGTCCATAGCTAGTTTAAAGACATTACGGTCCGTTATTAGTTTAGGGACATTTCGGTCCGTTGTTAGTTTAAGGACGTTTCGCTCCGTTGTTAGTTTAAGGACGTTTCGGTCCGTTGTTGTTTCAAGACGAAGTTTTGCCGGATATAGAGTTTAGATTCAGGAAGACAGCGAGCAGACACGAACGTCGTTATCTATTATTAACCTGGGCCGTGACTCGTCAAGCATAGTATTTCTTAAGGAATCGTCCGTTTATTAGCCGGAAGGATCTTTTGCCTTGCATATCCATGAGCAAGTAAGCCCCACCTTGGTAGACTTTGTCTATAACGTACGGGCCATCATAGTTTGGCTCGAATTTCCCCCATTTGGCACGATTAGGGATCGTAGGTCTCTTGACCACTAGTACGAGTTCGCCTTGGCGAAATGTTCTCGGCCTGGTTAATCTTTCGTATGAGCACGTCATCCTTGCTTTGTAAACTTCTAGTTTTTGCTGCGCCATGAGACGAGTTTCATCGAGGGCGTCGAGCTCCTCAATCCGAAGATGAGAATTCTCTTCATCTGTTAGTTCATAATGAACCACCACTCGTAGGGAGGGTAGCTCTATCTCCAAGGGGAGTACTTCTTCCGCTCCGAATACCAATGCATACGGCGTTGTATTCGTAGCCGTTTTGAACATGGTCCGAAAAGCCCAGACAGCATCATGCAGTCTCTCATGCCTCCTTTTTATTTTTGGACACCGTCTTCTTTATGATCTTTGTTAAGGCTTTGTTGAAAGCCTCAGCTAGACCGTTAGCTCGGGGATTATAGACTGAAGAGTATCTCCAGTCTATGTTATGTTGTTGTGCTAAGCGGCTGATTCTATGACTTCTGTAGGCCGGCCCGTTATCGGAGATAATCCGTCGCGGAGTGCCGAACCGATAGATGACGTGCATCTTGAAGAAATGAAGGATATTCTCCGTCTTCACTTCTCTTAGCGGTACTGCTTCTGCACACATAGAGAAGTAATCAGTTGTCGCCAATATGAACCGATGTCCTTTAGATGACGCTGGTTCGATGGACCCAATTATGTTGGTTCCCCACATTTCGAACGGCCAGCTAGCCACTGTTGGGTGTAGCGGGTTTGGATGTTGGTGGATGAAGTCTCCATGATTTTGGCACGAGTGGTACTGCTTCGCGTATTCAAGTAAGTCCTAAATCATCATGGGCCAATAGTAACTCATTCTTTTGACCTTCGGCTTCATCTTTGGCCCAGCTTGATGAGAACCGCAGAGTCCGTCGTGAGTTTCTTGGACGACTCTCCTTGCTTCTTCCGGTCCCAGGCATCTCATCCACAGAGAGTCGAATGATCTCTTATACATAGTATTATTGACGAAGGAGAAAGACAGAGCTCGTCTCATGAGTTGATGTCTTGAGGATGCATTTTCAGGTGTTCGGCGGAATTTGAAGTAGTCTATAAAGACTTCTCTCCAATACTTAGCCTTTCCTGGTCCTCTATTTGTAGGGTAGTTTACTTGGTCGCTTCCTGATTGTTACAGTTTTTGCGTACTTAGTTAATTACCGCAATCAAGACGATTTCGCTTAGTAGCTAGCCGGTTGAGTACGGGTCGTCCACAGAGAGATGGGAATCTTTTTCTATATGTTTTAACGAGTTAAGTCCAAATGTCTAGGTTTGTTTGAGATTAACTATAAAGAGAGCTTGTTAGGGTTAGGATTAGGTTAATTTGAGATAGGAGTCGCTCACTTCTTTCGCTGCCACTCTTAATATCGGTGTTACGGTAATTGACAACAATGGGTATTAGCAAGACTAGGAAGAAACTTGCGAGTATAAGCTAGGCTTTCCAACGCTTAGTTTCTTCCTTTTGGTCCTTGTCCGTACGTTCTTGGCTCTTAGCCTTAACCTCCGGTTAATTCAACCACAACCGGTCTCACTAAAGAATCACCGCTATCATGTAAGATAGGGTGCCGTAGGGAGCGGATTGTGGTTCAATTAACGGGAGTCCGAATTAAGATGTTGGGCAAGAAAAGAGCGAGAGAGATTTCCTTCTCTCAAACTTCCCTTATCCTACGCTAACAAGTGAGAAACTACTCACCCATTACAAAAAAAGGAAAATACAACAAAGGAAGGAAGATAGAAAGAAAGAGGTTAGAAGATTACAACTAGCTATTTGAGACCTCACTTTGGCAAGGATCAAGGTTAAGCATCATTGTTGTTAAGGATAAAGAAAAATAGAAGAAGAAAGAAACAAACAATAAATAACAACAACTAGATTAGCAAATGAAAATTATAAGCAAATATAATTAACAAAGTAACAAGACAAGCATGATCAAGAAAAGAACTCTTTTATTCATCACTTCGCTCATAAAAGCTCACTACAAGGTATTAATGGAGAAAAGATAAAAAGAGGAAGAAGAACTACAAAATCGATCCTAAAATCTAACACAAGAATAAACACCCTTCACTTGGCATTGTTCTGGGCTATTTATAGGCAGGAAACTGAAACCCTAGGGCAACATTCTGGCCCCAAATGAAGTTACCAAACTGCCCCCAAAAGAACTTTTGTTGCCGAGTTAACTCGGCCGCGGATCCGTGGCCGAGTCGCCATGTTGGCCGCGGATCCGCGGCCGTTTAAGGGATTTGGCTCATAATTTTTGGTGGGTTTCCCTGTGTTGCTGTTCTCTTCAGTGTGGTATACTTGGTTTCACAGAAGCTCTTGACATTTCTTCTAGATTTTAGGAGATGAAAAGGTGATTTGATGTTGATCTTTTGTCATGATTTTCTTGAGCTCCGCGTAGAAATCTTGGATCTTGTGTTGACATTGTGCTTTGTGCATGAAAATGACCATTGATTTGCCATTTTGTCCTTTAAACTGGTGTGCGGCAATATACGGATATAGAGAGGAGACCCGTATTTTATCTGTGGTTGGCAGTAATCCAGAATTTATCGCGCTTTTCCATGAATTTCACTGCTTAGAGCTGAGAACCTGTAACCTGCAATTATCTAGCAAACACGGGTCAAGAGTACCGACCTATAGGCAATGTGATTAAAAATGGGCGGTATAAAAATGCAAAAATCTGATATGAACAAATACCCCAAACTTATCATTTGCTCGTCCCAAGCAAAGCCAGTTTATTCACAAAAATTCCTAACCTCACTTTCGCAGGGAACGCGATTGCACTGAGCATGTGCATCAAGCCGTTAAACCTTTAGGTGTCCCTAGTAGGAGGGGTGTTGTCTCCTGAGGCTTTTCAGCGGATACTACCCACAAAATCCCGTCAAGCTAGTTTTGCGAAATAACTATGATTCAAACCCTAAGGTTCCGTTTTAAAAATAACAATTCTATTATCCTAATTCTAGACTATCAAACCTTTATTTTTCACACCTCGCTTCTTTTTTAACTTAAGATTTTATATGTCTTTACGTGCAGTGCAAATAGTGTCGTTAAGTTTCAGAAAGATCGATTAAAGTCATCATGTCACAAAATAAAGCCCAGATAAAAATTTAAAAAGGATCAAATAAGTTTTATAAAGAGTTAAGTGTTTTTCAAGTTTCGTTTTCCAGTAAGGTTTTAATTTCAGAATTTCTATCTTTCTTAACAGGAAACTAGGTCTTATTTTTCACTCCACCTTTTTCTTGTTTTCATTTCATACACAACTCTGTGAACGTGCAATAGTCTTTATCATAGAATAAAATCTTCATACCTCCGCTAGAAATATTTTTATAAAAATCTGTCTTTTTTCAAGATTATTCTCACACAAAGAACCGTTAGGAATTTTAACTCGGGGAGAACACTTGCTTGACTTTGTTTTAATCTGGACTTTCTAGGCTTCTTAGCGAGCTTTGGGCCAATGCTCCCAAACCAGTTGGCTTTAGGGCATTAGGTGTAGAGACACCCCAACAGACTTAATTACTCAAGTTACCTAGGCCCAAAAACAAAAGACAATTTTAGCGTGAAAATCATGACGATTTAATGCGAACGGAGATATAACCGGTAGTTCAATTATTTTTTTGGATAGAAGACGTGTTTAGTGGGTTAGGTGTGTAATCATTCCAATCAAGTTCCAGATGGGTTATTTTTCAGAATTAGTTCCAATTAAGGCATCAATAACATCCCTTCATATCCGCTTCACTTCATAAACTATTCTTGATATTACTTATTTCAGAGCAAACCTATTTGATCCTCAGAAAATAATTATCCATTTAAAAGTTTTCAGACATAATAGACTTGTTATCTAATTTTCAAAACTCACGACATGTGTAGTGTGATGTAAAGACGTATATCAGCTATAGTTAACTTCGAAGGAGAGTTATTTTTCAGGTTTTCAAAATCAAAAAATAAGATTTAGTTATTCTTATCTTATCAAACAAAACCGTCGAAATGTTGAATCTGTGTTCTCCCACTTGACGAAAAAGTTTTTATGTTTTTAGAAAATATTCTGATTTTTATGGATTTTAGTATGCAGATGCAAAATATACATATGAATGCGAAGGTAAGAAATGCGTAACGAGCGTACCCCCATACTTAAACTTGACAGTGTCCTCACTGTCGGTGCATGCAAAAATTATTGAAAGGTCAAAATTGTCGATTAGATATACGCATTTTTTTAAAAGAAAAGTCTTAAAAATGGATATGCACTGGACAAGAATATCCACATATATATACAAAATGGTATATACATACCCCCAAACTTATTTGAAACAGTGTCCACTGTTTTGGCTGGATAACGGAAGTTTGGTGCTAGGCAGAGGAAGATTATGCAGGGTAAACCGGCTCTTGTAAGATCAGGAGCTCCTCCGTTAGTTCGGCGCTAAGGTACGGTTTCAGTCTGTGTCCATTTACTTTGAAAAATGATCCGCCCTTTGGATTCTCCAAATCCACAGCGCCTTGCGGATACAAATTCCGCACAAAAAATGGCCCTTTCCAGCGAGATCTGAGCTTGCCTGGATGGAAATGTAGCCGGGTGTCGTAAAGCGGTACCTGTTGACCAAGTGCGAATGTTTTGCGCAAAAGGTGTTTATCGTGAAACACCTTCGTTCGGTTCTTAACAACAACCGTGTTTTCGTAAGCCTCATCCCGAAGCTCGCTCAATTCGTTTAACTGCAGCTTCCGATGGCTGCCCGCATCTTCGAGAGATAGATTCAGCTCCTTTATCACCCAAAATGCGCGATGCTTTATTTCCACTGGAAGGTGACAAGCCTTTCTGTAAACAAGCCGATAAGGAGACATGCCAAGATCGGTCTTATAAGCAGTTCGAAATGCCCAAAAGGCATCAGTGAGTTTTAAAGGCTAATCCTTACGGTTCTTGGAAACCGTCTTCTCCAATATCTGCTTGATTTGCCGATTTGAAAGTTCGGCTTGCCCACATGTTTGGGGGTGGTAGGGCATAGATAGCTTATGATTAATGGAATATTTCCGCATCAAGGCTTCAAAAGTCTTATTACAGAAATGAGCTCCATCGTCGCTAATGATCGCTCAGGGGTGCCCAAACCGGGAGAAAATGTTTTCTTTAAGAAATCTAACGACAACCTTGTTGTCGTTAGTCCAGCTGGGCACAGCCTCGACCCACTTAGAGACATAATCAACAGCGAGAAGAATGTACAAGTTCCCAAAAGAGCTAGGAAACGGCCTCATAAAATCAATCCCCCAAACATCAAAAATCTCCACAACCAAGATTGGTTGGAGCGGCATCTCGTTTCTCCTGGATATCCGGCCCAATTGTTGGCACCGGGAGCAAGTCTTGCAGTAGTCATAAGCGTCTTTGAAGTGTTGTGGCCAGTAGAAACCACACTGCAAGATCTTCTCGGCTGTTTTTCTGGGGCCAAAATGCCCGCCACATGCTTGATCTTGGCAAAATGACAGCACACTCTTAAATTCATTGTCAGGGACACACCGACGAATAATCTGGTCGGGACAGTACTTGAACAGATAGGGTTCGTCTCAGTAAAAGTGTTTTACTTGGGATAAGAATCGAAGTCTGTCCTGACTTGACCATTCAGTCGGTAGTAATCCTGTGGCCAAATAATTCACAATATCTGCGAACCAGGGTTCGCTAGTTACTGTCAAGAGCTGTTCATCCGGAAAAACATCGTTGATCAGAATTTGAAGCGACGGCGAAGAAGGAAGTCGTGAGAAATGGTCGGCGACTACGTTTTCACATCCTCTTTTATCCTTGATGACACGGTCAAACTCTTGAAGCAAGAGGATCCAACGTATCAGCCGAGATTTTGCATCCTTCTTTGCAAAAAGATGGCGCAGAGCAGAATGGTCCGTGTAGACGATGACTGGAAAGCCGATGAGGTAGAGCCTGAACTTTTTTAAAGCAAATACAACAGCCAAGAATTCCTTCATGGTTGTTGTATAATTCAGTTGGACGCCGTTCAGGGTTCGGCTAGCATAATAGATTACATGAGGCATCTTGTTGATGTGTTGTCCAAGGACAGCACCGATGGCAAAGTTGGATGCATCGCACATAATCTCAAATGGGTGCGTCCAATCAGGAGAAGAAAGAACGGGAGCAGAAGTGAGTGAGCTTTTTAATGACTCGAACGCAGTCACACAGCTCGAGTTGAAGTCGAATGTTGTGTCCTTGGCCAGCAAAAGAGTCAAAGGCCTAGCAATCTTGCTAAAGTCCTTGATGAACCGTCTATAGAAACCGGCATGGCCAAGGAGGGCTCGATGTCTCTGACGCATCTGGGAGGAGGGAGATTGGAAATGACTTCAATCTTTGCTTTATCTACCTCAATGCCGTTTTGCGAGATGATATGTCCTAAGATAATACCTTCGCACACCATGAAGTGGCACCTCTCCCAATTTAAAGTGAGGTTTTTGTCCTTACACCGGGTAAGGACAGCGTCGAGATGCAGCAAACACTCATCAAAGGAATCGTCGAAAATGGAGAAATCATCCATGAAGATCTCCAAGAATTTTTCCACCATGTCTGAGAAGATTCCCATCATACACCGCTGGAAGGTAGCGGGCGCATTGCATAACCCAAAGGGCATGCGACGATATGCAAACGTGCCGAAAGGACAGGTGAATGTGGTCTTGTCCTGGTCTTTTTCGGCGATGGGGATATGATTGTAGTCGGAGTAGCCATCCAGAAAGTAGTAGTACGCGTGTCCAGCCAATCGTTCAAGCATTCGGTCAATGAAAGGTAGCGGGAAGTGGTCTTTCCGCGTTGCGGCGTTGAGTTTTCTGTAATCGATGCATACTCGCCACCCAGTCTGGGTTCGAGTAGGGATTAACTGGTTCGACTCATTGGTTATGACCATTATTCCAGATTTCTTGGGGACAACGTGAATAGGGCTAACCCACTGGCTATCAGAGATAGGGTAAATGATACAACTATCTAGACACTTTACGATCTCCTTTTTTACAGCCTCCTTCATGACTGGATTGAGTCGCCTTTGTGGATCCCTGGCTGGTTTGGAATCATCCATCATATGAATATGATGTTCAACGATCAGGGGACTAATCCCTTGATGTCCGCCATTGACCAGTCAAAAGCATGCCTATTGCTGTGCAAGACCGTAAGAAGGGCTTTCTCTTGCTCTGGAGCTAGAGAAGCCGAGATGATAATAGGAAGGGTCTCGTTCTCACCCAAGTAAGCGTACTTAAGGTGAGACGGCAATGGCTTAAGTTCGAGCGTTGGAGGTGAAACGATTGAAGGCAAGATTGGTGAAAAGGTCTCGAATTCAAAGGATTCCAGGAGAGGATCAAAACGAGTGTAAGCGACCGAGTTGGATGGTTCAGCTAACTCATCCGGAAATTCAAAGGATTCAAACTCGGGTGGTGACTAGCTAAGATCGTTCGAGAAAGTGAAACACTCGTAGTCATTGTCGGACGCAAAAGCAGCAGCAGGTTCGAAGAAGACGCACTAGTGGCGTTAAGGTTGTCGTGATCGAACAAAAACTCCTCGAATTCACAGTCCTCTGGGATGATCTCCTGGATTGAACAAACGTCTAGTATATGAGCATTAGGTTCCGAGGGCTGATTCTCCAACCTAAAAATGTTGAGTTCAATTGTCATGTTTCCAGAAGATAGGTTCATCGAACCATTTCGACAATTGATCACAGCATTTGAGGTTGCAAGGAATGGGCGACTGAGTATCACCGGAATTTGATTGCGGGGGTTAGCTACAGGCTGTGTGTCTAAAACAATGAAGTCAACAGGGAATATGAAGTCCCCAACCTTGATTAACACATCCTCTAGCTCACCCCTAGGATGGGTGATCGATCGGTCGGCCATTTGGAGAGTACAGTGTGTAGGTTTCAGCTCTCCTACACCTAGTTGCTCATATACAGAGTACGGAAGCAGGTTAACACTGGCACCAAGATTCAAAAGTGCACGGTTGATGTTCTTATCCCCAATGGTAATAGAAATTGTAGGACAGCCAGGGTCCTTCCGTTTTTGAGGTAAAGATTGCGTAAGAGCATCACTCACAGCACTAGCTAAGAAAACATTCTAGGGTACCTGAGATTTCCTCTTTTTCGTGCACAAGTCCTTTAAGATTTTATCTTAGGAAGGGACTTCTTGGACAGCATCTAAAAGGGGAATGTTGATATTAACCTGCTTAAACAACTCTAGATCTTCTCCATTTGTGGATTTTGTTTATTGGACCTCAACCGGTTTGGAAATGGAACGTTTTTAAAATTAGTTGAGTCCAATTCTTGTGGAGGAGATTGTGGAGTCGGAACGGATCCCAGAGCTGGAGTTTTCGTGGAGTGAGAAGTGGGTCCGTTTAGAGCAGAAGAAGAAGAAGAGCCTTTTGAAGAATGGAGAATAGGCTCACAAGAAGAAGAAGAAGCGGCCAGGGTGTCATCATCTATCCGTGTCCCAATGTTATTTTGCAGCATCCATCCAGATCTCAATGTAGTCACGGCACTCACATTATGGTTCTGTTGTTCTAGAGCAACATGTACATTATGTGGATGACCAGGATTTAGGAGTTGTTGGGACGGAAGCTTCCCCTTCTCTCGCTCTCTTAACACCGCATTCAGCTGTGCAATCTGGGCTTCGATGGTCTTGATGCTTTGCCCGTATGCAGCAGTGTGTTGCACCAAAGACTGAATGGAAGACTGGATGTTGGCGGTGGATTGAGTCAATTGCTTTACAAACGCCTCCAGACTCCGTTCTAGCGAGGAAACCTTATCGTTGTTTGACGGAACAAAGTTGTTTTGAGGAAAAGAATTGTTGGGTGCAAAATTGTTCGTCTGATTTCGAAAAGGTTGGGGTTGGAAGGGCTGCTGAAATTGATGTTGAGTTTGTTGCTGAGCTTGTTGTGGCAGAGGAGGGGGTCTCTGGAAATTGTTGCCTTGGAATTGATGCTGGTTCTGATTCCAAGCGAAATTGGGGTGGTTCCTCCAACCGAGATTGTAGGTGGAAGAGTATGGATCGGTTCTTGGTCTTTGCTGAAATGCAGCATTAACCTGATCATGTTCTTGAGATGGTGGATTGTAAGGACACTCTTCGGTTAGGTGAGATGGATCGGAATAACAAGCACAAATGGTACGAAAGGGAAGAACGGGGGCAGGAGCAGGAGATGAAAATTTTCTCTCTATCGCTTCAAGTTTTCTCGTTATTGCAGCCATTTCGGCTTTCATTGCAATAGAGACATCGAGTTGGTGAATGCCTACCCTAGACTGACCAGTAGAAGTAGAGGAAGAAGAAGATGTACTTGGTCTGGTGCTCTTCCATTGAAGCGTTTGTTACGCAAGGTCATCGAAGAATTGCCATGCTTCCTCATCAGATTTGGATAGGAAGTAGCCTTGACAAATGGTTTCCAACAACTTCTTGGTTGCTGGATTCAGTCCCTCGTATAAAGTTTGACAAAGTTGCCATCTCTCAATACCGTGATGAGGGCACTGAACAAGAAGGTCTTTATATCGGTCAAAGCACTTCCAAAAAGGTTCAGTAGGAAGCTGGGAAAATTGGTTGATTTCGTTACGGATCCTCACGGTTTTGTGATTTGGATAGAATTTCTTGAGAAACGCTTTCACAAACTTGTCCCAACTGGTTATGGAGTGGGAAGCAGTGCTATACAGCCACTTTTCAGCAAGAACGCACAAAGTGAACGGAATGACCCGTAGCCGTATAGCATCGTCTGACAGCAGGGTCTTTTTCATCATGGCACAAACATTCTGGAACTTGTTGATGAAGATATAGGCATCTTCAGATTCAAGCCCATGAAATTTCGGAAGCATGTTAATGAAGTGGTGCTTAATTTCGAAATTATTCCTATTGGCCGGTGGAAGGGAAAGACAGATAGGAAGTGCAGAGCGGGTGGGATAGAAACGATCCTGGAGCGTGATTCGCTGTGGCGCTACAACATGCGGTGGTTGTGGGTTATTCACATCCATAGGAGGTGGAATCAATCCCGGGGGAGTTGAAGGGATGTTAGGATTAAATCCTGACATCGCAGAAGAAGAAGTTGGTGATAGTGAAGGTGAGGAAGTATGAACAGAATCCCGGTCAACGTTGGAGTTGGCCGGTAAGGGTAGGGTTGATAAAGGGGTAGAAGGAGTTTCGACTACGGTGTCGATCGCGTAGTCCGTAGGGACTAACGAAACGCGGACTAAACGGGCACTAGGGTCCTTAGTCCAAGCGGACATACACTAAACGAGTTTAGTGTAGTCAAAGTGGAGAAGGTGACGATAAGAAAACGTCAATGGAGAAATACGATGAGAAGTGGGTGAAAAAAATGGGATTCTAGCGACAAAGGGCAAGTTTTTATAAAAGTTTTTGTTTTGTATTTTTTTTTGTATTTTCTTTAGAAAGAATTTTGCAGAAATATATACGGACTTACGGCTTCAAACAATCACAGACAAAATATGCACAATCACACCTAGATCTAGGGTCACATAGGTCAGCTTGACAGCTCCTAACTGTTCCAAAGGGCTAGAAATAGGACCTCAAACCGCCTCTTCACCGCCAATTGCGGCCAGGTAAGTGCCAGGTGAGTGGGAGGCTCTCCACTACAAGTAGTGGCCCTAATTAAGTAACCACTCCCCTTAGACACACTTGCCTAGACATCGCAAAGTCAAGTTAGGATCAACGGCCGATGCCTACAACTAGTCCTCTGTCCTATTGAGCGCGACGTCCATAAGGCCGAGTCTAGTATTTTTTAATTAAATAATGGTCAATGCATATGCCTTATGTGATTTCAGGGGTCCTGAGAAGGGTGATGAAATCCCTAGCCAATCTGGATTGGTCTCAAGCCCCTTAAAGTCCGATTAAAAATATGCAAAGCAGTAACAATCACTTGCAATCAATTTTTTTATTTTTTAGCACGGCGCAAAGAATCCTGCACAAGATCAATTTTATTGGAGAGGGGAAAAGAATTTGCGCAAAGAATGCTGCAGAAAAAATAGTTCAGTGGAGTTCAGAGGAGTGGGGAAGAGGTTGGAATACTCACAGAAATTCTGGGTTGCTGACGTCAGCAACTAGTCGTGGTTCCGCGGCCAAACACGCGCTTATGCCGCGGTTCCGCAGCTACAGAGTGGAGTTGGACTTCTGGATTTCTTGTATGTGCTGGGTTGGGTGTCCTCTTCTTGTTTGGAGCCCCTGAATCTTGATTTGCTCACTAGGTTTGCTCCAGAATTTTACAGTAGACCGTTGGTTCCGTCTTGATCACCCGCGGTGTAGCCGCGAGATATGGGTCTAACTTCCCACGTCTTTGGCACTGAACTCGACCTTCTTTTTATACTGCACACTTGCACAAAAACTAATCAAAAATAACAAGATGATTTTTACAATATATATTTTTTTTGTTTTGTTTTTCGGTTATATTTATATTCACAAATTAACCCGAAATTACACAAAGAAATAAACTACCGTCTCCCTGGCAACGGCGCCATTTTATTGTCACAGTTTTTGCGTGCTTAGTTACTTACCGCAATCAAGACGGTTTCGCTTGGTAGCTAGCCGGTTGAGTACGGGTCGTCTGCAGGGAGATGGGAATCTTTTTCTATGTGCTTTAACGAGTTAAGTCCAAATGTCCAGGTTTGTTTGAGATTAAGTATGTGCTAAAATGTATATAAAGAGAGCTTTTTAGGGTTAAGATTAGGTTAGTTTGAGATAGGAGTCGCTCATTTCTTTCATTGCCACTCTTAATATCGGTGTTACAGTAATCGACAGTAACGGGGATTAGCAGGACTAGGAAGGAACTTGCGAGTATAAGCTAAGATTTCTAACGCTTAGTTTCTTCCTTTTGGTCCTTGTCCGTCCGTTCTTGGCTCTTAGCCTTAACCTCCAGTTAATTCAACCACAACCGGTCTCACTAAGGAATCACCGCTATCATGTACGATAGGGTGCCGTAGGAAGCGGATTGTGGTTCAATTAACGAGAGTCCGAATTAAGATGTTGGGCAAGAAAAGAGTTAGAGAGATTTTCTTCTCTCAAACTTTTCTTATCCTACCCTAACAAGTGAGAAACTACTCACCCATTACAAAAAAAGGAAAATACAACAAAGGGAGGAAGATAGAAAGAAAGAGATTAGAAGATTACAACTAGCTATTTGAGACCTCACTTTGGAAAGGATCAAGCTTAAGCATCATTGTTGTTAAGGATAAAGAAAAATAGAAGAAGAAACAAACAAACAACAAATAACAACAACTAGATTAGCAAATGAAAATTACAAGCAAATATAATTATCAAAGTAACAAGACAAGCATGATCAAGAAAAGAACTCTTTTATTCATCACTTCACTCATAAAAGCTCACAACAAGGTATTAATGGAGAAAAGATGAAAAGAGGAAGAAGAACTACAAAATCTATCCTAAAATCTAACACAAGAATAAGCACCCTTCACTTGGCATTGTTCTGGGCTATTTATAGGCAGGAAACTGAAACTCTAGGGCAACATTCTGGCCCCAAATGAAGTTACCAAACTGCCCCCAAAAGAACTTTTGTTGCCGAGTTAACTCGGCCGTGGATCCGCGGCCGAGTCGCCATGTTGGCCGCGGATCCGCGGCCGTTTAGGGGATTTGGCTCATAATTTTTGGTGGGTTTCCCTGTGTTGCTGTTCTCTTCAGTGTGGTATACTTGGTTTCTCAGAAGCTCTCACATTTTTTCCAGATTTTCAGGAGATGGAAAGGTGATTTGATGTGGATCTTTTGTCATGATTGTCTTGAGCTCCGCGTAGAAATCTTGGATCTTGTGTTGACATTGTACTTTGTGCATGAAAATGACCATTGATTTGCCATTTTGTCCTTTAAACTGGTGTGCGGCAACATACGAATAGAGAGCGGAGACCCGTATTTTATCTGTGGTTGGCAGTAATCCAGAATTTGTCGCGCTTTTCCATGAATTTCACTGCTTAGAGCTGAGAACCTGTAACCTGCAATTATCTAGCAAACACGGGTCAAGAGTACCTACCTATAAACAATGTGATCAAAAATGGGTGGTATAAAAATACAAAAATCTGATATGAACACTTCCTTTTCTTTAGACGACTCCAGAAATATTTCTGTTGGTGCAAGAATCCGACGGCTTTGTACAATGATCCTTATGTCATCGAGGTTTTCGTCAGCCAGTTCTTTAGCGAGTTTGGCTAATGCGTCCGCTTTTCTATTTTCTGTACGCGGTATGCTTTCTAGGATGTAAGAGGGAATTCGAGTTAGTAACTGTTGCACTCTTTCACCGTGCTTTACCAACTCTGGTTTGCACGTTTGATAGTCACCGTTTACTTGACTAACGACCAGCTGGGAGTCTCCGTATATGAGGAGGTTTTCGATTCCTATCTCGACAGCGATCTCATGACCTGTTATCAAAGCCTCATATTCTGCTTCATTGTTTGTCCTCGGCACTGTTAAGGAAAAGGAAAAGCGCATTATCCCTCCTTGTGGAGTCACGAAGATGTGGCCTACCCCAGATTTGATTATGGGGGAGTTGTGCTTTCGCTTCTTCATGGAAGATGCCCCATCGAAGTAGAGTTCCCATTGAGTATAACTCCCTCCTCCTTCCCCGTCGATCTTGTCAAACGCGTGCTTATCTAGCTATTCGCAAATTAGGGGTGAATCGGCAGGTATCGGATGCTCAGCGAGGAAGTCGGTGATGGCCTAGCCTTTCACTGCCTTGAGAGGTCGGTATGTTATCGAGAATTCCATTAAGAGTAGGGCCCATTTAGCGAGCCGTCCCGTTACTATGGCTCTTGAAATCAAATATTTGAGAGGATCCACTTTTGATATGAGGTGGACCTCATGCGCCAAAGCATAATACAAAGCTTTGTTATAGCGAAGATTAATGCCAGGCAGTGTTTTTCGATAGGGGAGTAGTTGTTTTATGCCCCAAAGAGAACTTGACTCAAATAGTAGAGGGCTCTCTCCTTCCCTTGGCCGTTCTCCTATGCCCATAGTGCGCCGAAAGAACATTCAAAGGCTATTGTGTACAGGATGAGGGGCATCCCCTTGACTGGAGATGTCAGTACCGGTGGGTTCTGCAGATATTGCTTGATTTCATCCAGTGCGCTTTGGCATTTACGATCCCAAACGAACGAGGTCCCCTTCTTCATTAGATGACTGTAGGAGCGGCATTTTCCGGAAAGGTTGGGTATGAACCGTCGGATATACGCGAGCTTTCCTAGTAGAGACCACAATTGTTTGAGAGTTCTGGACGAAGGCATTTCCATAATCGCCTTGATTTTTGACGGGTCTATTTCGATGCCCCGGTGTCGTACGATAAATCCGAGGAATTTTCCTGTGGAGACTCCGAACACGCATTTCAGAGTGTTCATCTTTAGGTTGTATTTTCGAAGGCGCTGAAACACTATCTTCAGATGCTCCTAGTGCTCCTCGTACGATTTGCTTTCCACTACGAGGTCATCGATACAGCATTCGACGATCTCGTGTATGAGGTCATCAAAGATATTTTTCATGGCCCTCTGATAGGTAGCACCTGCATTCTTCAGACCGAAAGGCATCACTTTGTAGCAGAATATGCCCAGAGGAGTTCGGAAAGCGGTATGCTTCTGGCCTTCGGGATGCATCTTTATTTGATTGTACCCCGATGATCCGTCCATGAAGGAGAAGACTTCGTGAGTGAACGTGTTATCTATCATTAGCTCGGTAACCGGCACGAGAAAATCATCCTTCTGGCATGCTTTATTGAGGTCTCGGAAATCCATGCAGATGCGCACCGTCCCATTTTTCTTCATCACTGGGACAATGTTGGCGATCCAGTCGGGGTATTGAACTTCTTGGATGAAGCCAGAGTCAATTAGCTTCTTGACTTCGGTGTTGATACACATTTCAAGTTCGAGCCGCATTCTTCTTGGTGCTTGCTTGACTGGCTTGACGTCCGGAGATATCGCCAATTTATGCACAGCTATTTCTAGATCTAGCCCCGGCATCTCGGAATAGTTCTATGCGAAGCAATCTTTATCCTACATGAGCACGTCTTTTAGCGTAGCTACCTATTCTTTAGACAGCAACTCACTGACGAACGTAGGCCGTGGGTCGTTTGTCATCCCCAAGTCAATTTTCCTTAGGCTGTCCGCAGTAGTATGTATTCCGTCTTCCAACTCTTTTGGCGCCGATGGAAATTCTGAGATCAACTCCACTTCATCCTCGTTTTCAAAGCACCAAGAGAGGTCATTCATATTCTCGCTCTCTCCTTCTTCCGACAGCGTTATCACGTGACAGGTACAAGAACATTTCCGAGACCGATGTTGATCTGGTTCTACTCTTGCTATATACGTTGCTTTTGGCACATGCTTTTGTGGTGGGGCTACCCTACAACTGTTGGATAGATCGAACCTGCCGAGTTGATATTGGTCTTCAACCAGTTCTTAAAGGTGAAGCAGTCTTCAAGAGGATGTCCGATCGCTCAATGATAGGAGCAATAATCCGGGTGATGAACCTCGCTTGCTTGATCGGGGTGCTTGGACTCCGGGAGCGTAATCATTTGATGTTTCACGACGAGGTCGAATATCTTCCTTGTCTTGTCTTGATGGAAGGAATATTCCTGATCCATCTTCCTCATCAGCGATGGATACTGGCTGACCTTTTCTCGATCGCGTGGCTTCTTGGACCCGCTTCCCCGCCGTCGAACGCTTTTTCGGTTCTTTAACTTGTTTTTGCCTCTGCATCGGGCATTTTTCTCATCTTGGGAATGCATGGCGGGTTGACGGTGAAGGGCATTGTCATCTTCAGTAGCCTGCTGAAGGAGGTGTTGCGTCTTGGCTTTCTCCTAAATGGACATTTCGTGATTATGGTCGTTTCGAACCTTTTGACGCGCTTCTCTTATTAGCTTGTCCATCTGTTCTTTAAACTACGAACTCGGCATTTTTATGGCAGGACCTCGTTCTGGTTCAACGTCGGTGTCTTTTAAAAGAGCGTCCCCTTCTTCACTGAGGACATTTATGACATGGCTGCCATAGAGTTGCTCTCGTTTCATGGACTGGACATATCCAAGCCCAATCGTTTCCATTTTTCCGTTGGGCAATTTTCGCTGAGTTCCGGGGACGTTCCAAATCTTGTTGTAGAACTGAGCTTGTCGAGGAGTCTGTTTGAAAGGTGCACCTTGGCATCTTAATAACCTTTTCAATCCCTCGGTGTAGTACCTGGATAGATGTATGGGTTGGAGCCTGTCGAGTGCGAAATCAGCACCATGCCAGACTTCCCTTTCGACTTTTGTCTCTGTGGATCGATAGAATAGGATTGCCTTTTCGCCTCTTCGCCTGGGAGGGACGTAGAATGTCTGCAGCTCTTGCACACTATATATCTGAAGCACATCAAGCTCTCTGTAGTGCTGCGGCGGAACCATGGCGATTTACAAACTGTGATCATCTCTAGTGAAGGCCTGTATTGATGGACGGACCGAGAACACTGCGTTGACTTCGTCTTCAGAGTCACTGCCAAAGATCAAAATAGGGGTAGATGGTCTCGGCATATTGCATTAGGGCGGCCCCGAATAGAGTATCTCTTCTTCCTCCTCGGTATCGCTCCCGAAGACCGGAATAGTGGTGATAGCTTTTTGCTTATTCTCCGGTTTATGGCATCTTTCCGTGTCTTCAAAGTCTTGTAAGAAATACTGTGCATCTTCATACTTTCGGACTTCATTTACAGAGAAAAGGTTCTGTTCCCCTGTCACGGTATAGTTGAGACCATCTTTGAAATACTTCATACACAGATGTTGTGTAGAAGGGATGATGTTGTACTCGTGTAACCAAGGCCTGCCGCGCAAAGCGTTGTAGCAGGTCTTGGCGTCAATGACATGAAATTTGATGTCAGTGATGACCAGCCCAAAGCGTAACGTCAGTATTACAGACTTGAGCATCCGTGATGACTGGGAGTCGAACCCGGAGATGGTGATTTTATCCCGAGCGAGGTGCTGAACGCCGATGCAAATTACTTTTAGCACCCTCACATTTAGAAGATTGACAGAGGACCCGTTGTCAACTAAGATCTTCCCTATCTTGATGTCATGGCAGTACCCGGTGACATACAGGGGACGGTTGTGCTCGCACGTTCCGAGGTGGAGATCTTCATCGCCGAAAGTGATGTCAGCTGTGTGCACTTCTTCCAGCTTGTCCTTCATCTTTTCTTCGGCAAGGAAACTTGAAACTGCTCGGGCTCTTGTAATGCCCTGATCAGAGAATCTCATGCCTCTTTGGACAGGAGGAGAGCATCCAGTATGCTCGGTTGTGAGGGTATCTTCCTCAAGTGTGCCAGAACATTGTAATCTACTTTGTTTTTCTTAGGCGGGTCCTTGGCTGCCAGCTCTTCGACGAGTCCATCATCGAGGGCGATATCCTCAGAGACTTTTTTCTCCCTTGTTTGTAGGTCTGAGATTTTTCTCAGGAAACGTACGGTTACGCAGCTGAATATTCTCACAGTTATTTACCTCTTCCTCTTCTCATGAGGTGAATTGTTTTAAGAGAGGGCTGAGGGCTACTTCTTCGTCAGAATCGCTTCCGAAGGTGAGATCTTGCGATCCCCTGGTATCAACCATGTGACAGTTGCCGGCAGTTCTTTTGTGCTCATCCGTCATGCTTCTCTGCTCCCGACGAGTTTTGCGCTTCATCAGCTTGAAATGATGTTGGTGAGCAACGTATCCCTGCCACAACTTTTTAAAGGCCATGCATTCTTCGGTAGGGTGTGCAATCTTTAGATGGTATAAGCATTAGTTAGGATGTGCATCCGCTTCGTCAAGGTGTATATCGCCAGGAGTATTTCCTTTAAAAGATGGCAGCCTCATTCCCATTGACAGGGCTTTAGCGAACCGTTTCCTTGTCTTAAGCCTGTTTTTGTCTGCTGCAGGCGTGCCTCGATCTGGTTGGAGTGCTTTGCGACTCATCCCTACCATGAGTTCTCCAACTTGATGCCGACGCCTGGCCCTTTCGAATATGGCCATTTCACGCTCTTGATCGGCTTTGCTCTTCTGACGGGCTTCATTCAGCAACATGTTAATCATCTCGTCTGACGGTTCCATGGATTTTGGCACCAATCCTGCCTCCAGCTCCTCTACATTATCTTCTGATGCCAAGTTTTCTTCTTCGTCATTTATTGGTGAATGAGAGATCATGTGACAACTTGCCAGAAAATCCTCGGGTTCTTCTGACGAGTCTTCTCCCTCATCATTGTCATTACCTCTGCCCTCAAGGATATGATTGAGAAACACTTGGAGTGTGACCGGGGTTCGTACCTTCTGGTTATATTCCTCCAGTGCATCAATATGCTTTTGCAGGTCCGTGTGCTTGTCATCAGGCTGTGCGGGCTTCTTGGTCTTCTTCTTTTTCTTTGAAGACTTTGGCAGCTGCTTCTAGATGTTTTGCCCATCGCTACCAACTCCAGATGTTGGGCGCGGTTTCAGCATCCCCTTAATGATCTCAGGCTCTAGTGGGCTTTTCCACCTGATCGCCGGGTATGCTTGAAGATCCTTCAGTATTCTTTTAGTTTTAGCCGACAGAACAACTTTCCATGGAGCTTCCTCTATAAATGAGCATGATGCCCCCGGCATGTCCATCTTTTTCGGAGCATGTGGTTGTGGCGGGTTTACCCTCCAGTTTTCAGACAGCGCGAATTTGCCTTGTTGGTACTGGTCCTCAATCTAGCTTTTGAAGATGAAGCAATCTTCGATTGGATGGCCCAATATTCGGTGGTAGGGGCAGTAATTGGGATTGTTGACGTCGCCTGGTTGTAGTGGGCGTCTCGGATCTGTTAGAGTGATGAGCCTGTTGCGCACCGCCAATTCATACAGTCTTCTCGTTTTATCCTGAGGGAATGAGTAAAGACGTCTCAGCTTTTCTCCGAGTGACGGTTGTTTATTGTTTTGGCGAGGAGTTGGTTTCGGATCACTCGGCTGTTGCTGAGCGTTGGTGATGAAGGTCTCTTTCCCTTTGCCCCTTTCATTTCGAAGCTCCGTTTTCGAGGAGGGCGGTCTATGGCCCATCTGGTCCATTTGGGCCAGCTTGTCGATCAAGGCTTGGAAAGTGGTCGGCTTAAAGAACATCATGAATTGGGATATAGTTGCCTGCGGATCCAGGGTCCCTACGAACATGCCTACGGCAGGAGTTTCTTCTATGCGTTGTTCGCATCTCGACCATAGGTTCTGCCACCGAATTGCAAACTGAACCCAAGTCTCTCCTGGCTTTACCTTGGCATTGATCAGTGCCGTGATCGGGGTGCGTTCGCTGGCGCTTGCGAAACTCTAGGTGAAAAGCAACTCCATTTCGGTAACTGTTTTAATAGAATCATTCGGAAGCTCCGAGAACCATTCAAAAGCTGTCTCCGCTAGGCTGCCGACGAACTGGCGAAGTAGCAGTTTGTCATCACCTCCAGTATTGCCGTAGAGAGCCCTGAACTGAGCGACATGTTGATAGGGATTGCCTGTCCCCTTATACACGTAAAATTTAGGGATCGTATAACCCGACGGGTACTTAATTTGATCGTACCAGCCTGGATATGGTTACCCAGTTCTGACGAGTTGGCCAGTAGCTGCACTTGCCTGATGAGCTCGTATTTGTTGAGCTATGTAGTCATCAAGCGCGGCTTTCGAGATCGTCTCCTCCCTGTATGTTGATAAAGCCGGAAGAGGGTTTGACGTCTCCCCTCTGTCGTCTTCAACGATTATTGGAGGGTCTTCGGCTGGAGGGTCCTGCTGAATCATCATCCCGACCATATCTTGGAACAAAAGCGCCATTTATTTTATGTTAGTCGCTTATTCTGCGGCAACTTTATCTTTTTTCTCGAGCATCCTTCGTAGGAACTCGGCGTCGGTTTCTTGTTCCTGGCGTTGATCCGATGATACTTCCAGGCTTTCCTTCTGCCCAGTGAGTGCGGCCTTCTTTGTCGGCATATCCTGGAGCTTTTGTTGCTGCTCCTGAGTTTTCGTCACAGACCGTGTGAGTAGTCGATGACCCGTAGAAGCACGGCTTTCCACTTTTCCAGAAGCCATGTAGACGGTGTGCACTACCATGCCCCCGGACTTAGGGCGTTTAGGTTCAGTGCCCTTGAGATTTGTTGTAGGCACGAGGATCTTCTCTAGCCTTCTTTTTTTATGAACGGTCGATGTTGAGGGCGTCGTTGCAACAGACACCCATGATACCGTCTGCGGTATGGCTGCGGGATGGTCCTCCTCTTGCCAAACCTTCATTTTCTTCTGTCGGCGGGAGTAGTCTTTGTCGATTCCAGAGTCTTGGACTCTTTGCCAGACCCTGTGGATTTTGGAGGACAGCCGCTGAGAGGGCTGTTCCGGGTTTGCCTTTGAAATGTTTTCCAAAGGTGGAGGAGACTTCTTTAGTACAGCAATTGGAGAGTTCTTTAGTACAGCAATTGGGTAGGGGAAGCACTTGTAACGACCTCACCCGCAGTAGGAATCGGGAGGACTATCCTTTTTGGGATAGCCTTCTCTGGTATCGCGAGCCTCTTTACAGGCCCACTGGAGCTTTGGCTCAGCCGGTTGAAGACTGACACGTTGGAATTGGACGAACCGTAGGGAGGGGCCGTGGTTGTTGTAAGCCGATCGAAGACCGAATTCTTTGGAGCCTCTTGTGACGGCACTGGAGCGCTGAAGCTTGCTGGTGGGATCATCGTCCTAAAGAACAATCCAGTGGTGGCCTATGTCACCTGTTCCACCGGCATTGCGAAGATGGAGGCCGCTTGGGGCCCGTAAGTTACTCCTCCAGATGGGATGGAGCGGGAGTTGTTGTTGCAGTTGGTGCAGCTGGAAGCCATTGATCTTCTTTTCTCTGCACGGGAGGTAGACACCAAATCTTAGTAGCTCGAATCCAGGGGCATCCATATTAAACCGCGATTTGTTCGCGAAACACGACGCACGAAGTATAGAATGGAAAGAGGAAAAGTTTCCACCGGGCGTGCCAGAATTTGTTTACCGCCGAAAACTGGGAAAGACAAACTTCTTGCCTAAATTTGGGGGCAGATGCTATTTGGTTTTATCCGTCCACCTCTCCGAAGATGCCAAGTTGATTTATGGAACTATGTATCGGAGGTTTGAACGGATGCGGCCGTTGTAGCAGACTTCATCATATTCCCCCTCGTTTGCGAGGGGTTTTTGATTGTGGGGACGCTCTTCCCTGTAGGCGCAAGCCCCTGCAGTTAATTACGTTACCGCGTAGCGATAACTACTTTCTCCTTCTCCAGATGTTCACTTCGTGTCATGTGTATTTGTTTTGTTTTAGGTTGCCCGTGGATTGTATACGGAGACTAATTTATGTTGTCGCCCGTAGAGCGGGGATTAGTCTAAATCCGTATTTTCTTAGATTTGGGTTTGGTTGATTTAAGGCCCGTTAATCTCGTTTGAGATTAAGATCAACTTAAATGATTGTTAAGGATACGTTAGTCTAATTTTAGACTAAGATCTACTTAACAAGATTTTAGGATCATTTAGATCTAACAAAAGAGCATTTGGGCTTTATCGTTTTAGTTTAAGGACATCATAGTCCATGTTTAAGGACATCATAGTCCATAGAGTTTAGTTTAGGAACATTACGGTCCATTGGGTTTAAGGACATCATAGTCCATAGAGTTTAGTTTAGGGACATTACGGTCCATTGGATTTAAGGACATCATAGTCCATGTTTAAGGACATCATAGTCTGTGTTTAAAGACATCATAGTCTGTATGGTTTAAAGACATCATAGTCTGCAGGGTTTTAAGACATCATAGTCTGTGTTTAAAGACAACATAGTCTGTAGGGTTTAAAGACATCATAGTCTGTATATAAAGATATCATAGTCTGTAGGGTTTAAAGACATCATAGTCTGGGTTTAAAGACATCATATTCTGTGTTTAAAGACATCATAGTTTGTAGGGTTTAAAGACATCATAGTCTGTGTTTAAAGACATCATAGTCTGTAGGGTTTAAAGACATCATAGTCTGTGTTTAAAAACATCATAGTCTGTATTTAAAGACATCATAGTCTGTAGGGTTTAAAGACATCATAGTCTGTATTTAAAGACATCATAGTCTGTAGGGTTTAAAGACATCATAGTCTGTGTTTAAAGATATCATAGTCTGTAGGGTTTTAGTTTAACAGTTTGGGGATGCACCAAAAGTTATTGGTTATTGGGACGCTCCATCTCTCTGAAGACGTTGAAGAATTACAACATGTATCAGAGGTATGAAGAGATGTACCCTTGAACCAGTGAATGTTCATCAAAAATTTGATGATCTTGTTTGGGACTAAGTCCAATTTAAAAGCATATGGGTTGGGTTAATTTAGGATTTGACCAACCTTGGGCTCAGCCCACTTGATTATTTATTTGGGCTTGGTCCCCTTTCTGCATCAGCAATGCTGAGCACTGAAATGGGTTCTGACACCCTTTATTCTTTTTTCTTTATTTGTATTCTTTTATATGGAGTGTTAAACACTTGATGGCGCTCACATGAGGAACACGTGGAGCGCTTGGCGCCGAGCGCCAGCCAATGAGTACCAAGTACTTTTTATCAAGTAGCACCTACGTGAGGAGCACGTGGAGTGCTCGGCGCTGAGCGCCAGGCAATGAGTATTAAGTACTTTTTATTAGGTAGCACCCACATGAGGAGCACGTGGAGCGCTCGGCGCTGAGCGCCAAACTTTGAGTGCTAAGAGCTCCTTATTGAATAAAGCCCACGTGAGGGGCACGTGGAGCGCTCGGCGCTGAGCGCCAGGCACTGATTTTTTGGCAGTTCTGATCAGTTCGGTGCTCTGAGAATTAAATTCTCGTTTATGAGAGACTTTGTCTCATGGATCTAAGAACTAAGTTCTTCTTTTATGAGGAGATGCTATGATCTCTTTTGTTTTTCTTTATGAAAGACTTTGTCACATGGATCTAAAAACTTAATTCTTCCTTTACGAGGAAATGCTATGATCTCTTTTGTTTTTCTTTATGAAAGACTTTGTCTCATGGATCTAAGAACTAAGTTCTTCTTTTATGAGGAGATTCTATGATCTCTTTTGTTTTTCTTTACCTTTAAGAGAGGTAATTCTCGCCTTGAATTCTAATGTTTATGGGGGAGTTCTTCTGTACAAGACGTGAAGTGTTGGGTTATTTATATAGGGAAGGCTGATTTGTTGAATCAGTTAAGGAAATCTCTCATTGAGAGATTTCTTAATTAATTTAGGGAATTTATCCACCATTGGATCTTCGATCCAAGGACTTCTGTTTTACTGAAGACATTTTTCTTGTTTTTAACAAGATTGGGAAAATACTTTCCCATACAGAGCTTATTCTGTATCTTGGTGATTTTTAATCACCATTAGATCTTTGATCCAACGGTGCTCTGATTTACAGAGCACGATCTTTCTTGTTTGGAAAGATTTGAGGAGTATTTCCTCAATCAGAATTTAATTCTGTATCTTGGTGATTTTTTAATCACCATTGGATTTTTGATCCAACGGTGCTCTGATTTACAGAGCACAATCTTTCTTGTTTAGAAAGATTTGAGGAGTACTTTCTCAATCATAATTTAATTCTGTATCTTGGTGATTTTTAATCACCATTGGATCTTTGATCCAACGGTGCTCTGATTTACAGAGCACAATCTTTCTTGTTTAGAAAGATTTGAGGAGTATTTCCTCAATCAGAATTTTAATTTTGTGCTCTGATGATTTATCATCTCCGTTGGATCTTTGATCCAAGGGCGGAGAACTTTTAGTTCTGGCACTGGTGCTCTCATGCTTTGCACATGAGACGCTGCTTCAAAGTTTTTAACTCTTGGCACTGGCGCTGTTGGTGCTCTCGTGCTTTGCACGTAAAGCGCTGCCTCAGAGTGTTTTACTCTTGGCACTGGCGTTATTGGTGCTCTCGTGCTTTGCACGTGATGTGCTGCCTCAAAGTGTTTTACTCTTGGCACTGGCGCCGTTGGCGCTCTCTTGCTTTGCACGTGAGGCACTGCCTCATAGTGCTTTACTCTTGGCACTGGCGCTGTTGGCGCTGGCGCTCTCGTGCCTTGCACGTGAGGCGCTGCCTCAGTTCAAATTTTGAACAGATCCTTGCTCTCTTATTGGGGGGAAAGATGGTCGTTCCGAACCTTTTGACTCGCTTCCCTTACTGGCTTGCCCATCTGTTCTTCAAACGATGGACTCGGCATTTTTTTCGCAGGACCTCATTCTGTTTCAACGTCAGCGTCTTTTAAAAGAGAATCCCCTTCTTCATCGAGGTCATTTATGACATGGCAGCCATGGAATTGCTCCCGTTTCTTGGACTGGACATATCCAAGCCTAATCGTTTCCATTTTTCCGTTGGGCAATTTTCGCTGAGTTTGGGGGACGTTCCAAATCCTGTTGTGGAACTGGGCTTGTCGAGGAGTCTGTTTGAAAGGTACGACTTGGCATCTTAATAACCTTCTCAATCCCTTCGTGTATTATCTGGGCAAACGGATGGATTGGAGCATGTCGAGCGCAAAATCGGCACCATGCCAGACTTCTCTTTCGACTTTAGTCTCCATGGATCGATAGAATAGGATTGCCTTTTCACCTCTTGGCTTGGGAAGGACGTAGAATGTTTGCAGCTCTTGCACGCTATATGTCTCAAGCGCATCAAGCTCTCTATTGTGTTGCCGTGGAACCATGGCGATTTGCAAACTCTGATCATCTCCAGTGAGGGTCTGCATTGATGGACGGACCGAGAACACTGCGTTGACTTCGTCTTCATAGTCACTGCCAAAGACCAGAATAGGGTAGATGGTCCCGGTCTGTTGCATTGGGGCGGCCCCGAATAGACTATCTCTTCTTCCTCCTCGGTATCGCTCCCGAAGACTGGAATAGTGGTGATAGCTTTTTGCTTATTCTCCGGTTTATGGCATCATTCCGTGTCATCAAAGTCTGGTAGGAAATACTTTGCATCTTCGTACTTTCGGACTTCATTTACGGAGAATGGGTTTAGTTCCCCCGTCACGTTATACTCGAGACCATCTTTGAATTATTTCATACACTGATGTTGTGTAGAAGGGATGATGTTGTACTCGTGTAACCAAGGCCTGCCGAGCAAAGTGTTGTAGCAGGTCTTGGCATCAATGACATGAAATTCGATGTCAGTGACGAGCAGCCCAAAGCGTAACGTCAGTATTACAGACCCGAGCATCCGTGATGACTGGGAGTCGAACCCGGAGATGGTGATTTTATCCCGAACGAGGTGCTGAATGCTCATGCAGATTTCTTTAAGCATCCTCACATTTAGGAGGTTGACAGAGGACCCGTTGTCAACTAAGATCATCCCTATCTTGATGTCATGGAAGCACCCGGTGACATAAAGGGGACAGTTGTGGTCTCACGTTCTGAGGAGGAGATCTTCATCGCCGAAAGTGATGTCAGCTGTGTGCACTTCTTCCAACTCGTCCTTCATATTTTCTTCGGCAAGGAAAGCTTGGAACTGCTCGGGCTCTTGCAATGCTCTGATCATAGAATCTCATACCTCTTTAGACAATAGAAGGGCATCCAAAACGCTTAGCTGTGAGGGTATCTTCTTCAAGTGTGCCAGGACATTGTAATGCACTTTGTTTTTCTTGGGCAGATCCTTAGATGCCAGCTCTTCGACGACTCGATCATCGAGGGCGATATCCTCAGGGACTTTTTCCTTCCCCTTATATTTTTTGTTCGATCCCTTGTTTGTAGGTCCGAGATTCATTTCGGGCAACGTACGATAACGCAGCTGAATGTTTTCACGGTTCTTTATCTCTTCCTCTTTTCCTGAGTTGGATTCCTCAAAGAGAGTGCCGAAGGCTACTTCTTCATCAGAATCGCTTCCGAAGGTGAGAACTTGCGCTCCCCTGGTATCAACCATGTGACAGTTGCCGGCAGTTCTTTTGTGCTCATCTGTCGTACTTCTCTGCTCCCGATGAGTTTTGCGCTTCATCTGCTAGAAATGTTGTCGGTGAGCAACGTATCCCTGCCACCACTTTTTAAAGGCCATGCATTCTTCGGTAGGGTTTGCAATCCTCTGATGGTATAAGCAGTAGTTAGGATGTACATCCGCTTCGTCAAGGTGTATACTGCCAGGAGTATTTCCTTTGACAGATGGCAACTTCATTCCCATTAACAGGGCTTTAGTGAACCGTTTCCTTGTCTTAAGCCTATTTTTGTCTGCTGCGGGCGTGCTTCGATCTGGTTGGAGTGCTTTGTGAGTTATCCCTACCACGACTTTTTTAACTTCATACCGACGCCTGTCCCTTTCGAATATGGCCATTTCACGCTCTTGATCAGCTTTGCTCTACTGACGGACTTCGTTCAGCAGCATGTCAATCAACTCGTCTGACGGTTCCAGGGATTTTGGTACCGATCCTGCCCCCAGCTCCTTTATATTATCTTCTGATGCCGAGTGAGCCTCTTCGTCATTTATTGGTGAATGAGAGATCATGTGACAACTTGCCACATAATCCTCGGATTCTTCTGACAAGTCTTCTCCCTCATCATTGTCATTATCTCCGCTCTCAAGGATATGGTTGAGAAACTCTTGGAGTGTGACCGAGGTTCGCGCCTTCTGGTTATATTCCTCCATTGCGGCAATAAGCCTTTGCAGATCCGTGCGTTTGTAGTCAGACTGCGCTGGCTTTTTGGTCTTCTTCTTCTTCTTCGAAGACTTCGACGGCTGGGCATGGGTGTTTTGCCCATCGTTACCAATTCTCGGTGTTGGGTGCGGTTTCAACATCCCCTCAATGTTCTCGGGCTCTAGCGGGCTTTTCCACCAGATTGCCGGGCATGCTTGAAGATCCTTCAGTATTCTTTTGGTCTTAGCTGAAAGAACAACTTCTCATAGAGCTTCCTCTATAAATGAGCATGATGCCCCCGGTGTGTCCATCTTTTTAGGAGCGTGCGGTTGTGGCGGGTTTACCCTCCAGTTTTCAGACAGCGTGAATTTGCCTTGCTGGTACTTGTCCTCAATCAAGTTTTTTAAGACGAAGCAATCTTTGATTGGGTGGCCCACTATTCGGTGGTAGGGGCAATAATTGGGATTGTTGACATCGCCCGGTTGCAATGGACGTCTCGGATCTGATAGAGTGATAAGCCTGTTGCGCACCGCCAGTTCGAACAGTCTTCTTGTTTTATCCCCAGGGAATGAGTAAGGAAGTCTTAACTTTTCTCCGAGTGATCGCGGTTTCTCGTTTTGTCGAGCAGCTAGTTTCGGATCACTCACTGTTCCTGAGCGTTGGTGACGAAGGTCGCTTTCCCTTTGCCCTTTTCACTTCGAAGCTCCGTTTTTTAGGAGGGCAGTCTATGGCCCATCTGGACCATTTGGGCCAGCTTGTCGATCAAGGCTTGGAAAGTGGTCGGCTTGAAGAACATCATAAATTAGGATATAGTTGTCTGCGGATCAAGGGTCCCTACGAACATGCCCAAGGCTGGAGCTTCTTCTATGCGTTGTTCGCATCTCGACCTTAGGTTTCGCCACCGAATTGCATACTGAACCCAAGTCTCTCCTGTCTTCACCTTGGCATTGATCAATTCCATGATCGGGGTGCATTCGCTGGCGCTTGCAAAACGCTAGGTGAATAGCAACTCCATTTCTATGAATGTTTTGATGGAGTCATTTGGAAGTTCCGAGTGCCATTCAAAAGTCGTCTCCGCAAAGCTGCCGACGAACTGGCGAAGTAGCAATTTGTTATCACCTCCAGTATTGCCGCAGAGAGCCCTGAACTGAGCGACGTGCTGATGGGGGTTGCCTGTCCCCTTATACACGTGAAATTTAGGGATCGTATATCTCGGCGGGTACTTAATTTGATCGTACCAGCTTGGATAGGGTCGCCCAGTTCTGACGACTTGGCCTGTGGCTTCGCTTTCCTGATGAGCTAGTATTTGTTGAGCTATGTAGTCATCAAACGCAGCTTTCGAGATCGTCTCCTCCCTGGTTGCTGATAAAGCCGAAATAGGGTTTGATGTCTCCCCTCTGTCGTCTTCAAATATTATTGGGGGATCTTCGACTGGACGGTCCGGCTGGATCATCATGCCCACCATATCTTGGAACAGGAACACCATTTGTTTTATATTAGCCGCTTGTTCCACGGCCTCTTTATCTTTTTTCTTGAGCATCCTTCCTAGGAACTCGGCGTCGGTTTCTTGTTCCTGGTGTTGCTCCGACGACGTTTCCGGGCTTTCTTTCTGCCCGGTAAATGCGGCCATCTTTGTCAGCATTTCCTGGAGTTTCTGTTGTTGCTCCTGAGCCTTTGTTGCAGACCATGTAAGTGGTCGATGACTCACGGAAGCACGACTATTCTCTTTTCCGGATTCCATGTAAACGGTATGCACAACCATGCCCCCATACTTATGGTGTTTGGGTCTAGTGCCCTTGAGATTTGTCATAGGCATGACGATCTTCTCCGGCCTTCTCCTTTTATGGGCGGTCGAAGTTGAGGGGACTATTGCAGACGATACTTTCCGTGGTACGACGGCGGGATGATCCTCCTCTTGCTGGCCCTTCATTTTCATCGATCGGCGTGAGTAGTCTTTGTCGATCACAGAGTCTTAGACTCTTCGCCAGACCCTGTGGATTTTGGAGGACAGCCACTGAGGGGGTTGCTCCGGCTTCGCTTTAGGAACATTTTCAGCGGGTGGAGGAGACCTTTTAAGTACGGAAGTTGGAGAATTCTTGCGCACCCTCCTGAGCGGCTCAAAGTTGTTCCCAGTTGGAACAGCAGCATCAACTTCCACCATTGGAGCTAGTGGGGTAAGTCCAGAAGGGAAACTGCCCCCAGCTTTCCTCACTCAGCGCCAGTGATGACGTCGAGCATATCGTGTAGCCGGGATCGCCTCTATCGTCGGAGTAGCTTCTTCGTGCCCCCTGCTTTGAGGAGAGGCTGTTATTGGCGCCAGCCTGTCAAAGACTAACATCCGCTGGGAAGGAATGGTCAACCTGTCGAAGGCCGACTTTCAAGTAAGGGAAGTAGTTTGGACGAGTTCACCTGCAGCAGGAGTTAGGATAGCCTTCTCTGGTATTGCGAGCCTCTTCGCGGGCCTATTTGAGCTTAAGCTCAGCCTGTCGAAGACTGAGGTGGTACACATGGACGACCCGTTGAGAGGAGCCGCGGTAGTTGCAAGCCGATCGAAGACCGACTTCTTTGGAGCTTCCTGTGACGGAACTGGAGCGTTGAAGCTCATTGGCGGGAGCATGGTCCCGAAGAACAATCCAGTGGTGGCCTGTGTCACCTGTTCCACTGGCATTGTGAAAGTCCATGCTACCTCTTCCGGTACTTTCGGGCATGCGGAATTTGGTGAAAAATAATTTTCTAAGAGGTGGTAACATGGACTCAAAAACCGGATCTTTGTTAAATATCTAACTAACAACCTAACTAAGAGTCGTTAACTACTCGGTTAGGGGGTTTATACCTTTGTAGTCTTGAACTCCTTCGTCTTCAAACCTCGATGGTGGCCCGGATCGGCTTCTTCCCGTCGTCTCCTTACGCCGAAGATAGATCCACCTGAAAGCTTCAACATTTGGCTCCTTCTTCGATCTTTGAAGAAACTAGTTCACTCGGTTTGCTAAACCTTGTGAACTAGAGTGAGTAGAGAAGAGTTTGTATGGGATTTTATCTATGGTTCTTGGTTCTCAACTCATGAGACAAGTGAACCATAGAATCAAGAGAGGGAGAGCAAGAGGAGGAAGATGAGAGCTCAAGAACAAGAGAGAGTGAGCATGAAAGAATGAGAGAAGACTTTTCTCATTTGGCTCTCATAATCCAAAACCATCATCACAAAAATAATAATCAAGTATTGTGTAAAATGGTTCAAGTCAAAATGGCTAAATCATTTCATGCACTCATTTCTCACAAAAGAAACAAGCAAGTAAAAAGTCTTTGCCATGAAATGATAGCCATAGTCATCATGATGGTCAACTAGTCCAACCTAGTCAACCGGTCAACAAAGTCAACAAGTCAACAAAGTCAACCCCTCAACAACCATGTCACCACAATACTTAATTAATATAATTGTTAATCACATATCATATTCTCATTAGGGTTGAGCAAAAAGTCAATAGTCAACTGTCAACGGTCAACAACCCTAATGAGAATCCTCTGCCTCTGTCTCTCCGTCAACTGTGCATACACACCCGCATCCGCGTTCCGAGGAACACGAATGCATACTGGATAAATCTAATCCCAAAAGGTACACTAGGATTTGGCTTAAACCAAAGCCCGCTAGTGTAAACTGTCCGGTCACTGTACGTGCACAAGTGCACGGATGTGACCGAAACCTGTCGCAAAACCATGCGACCTGTCGCAAAACCATGGGACCTCTACTCTTTTGCCTAAAGGCGAATAGCTTTCTGTGTGGGACTCTAAAGACTCGACACTACGCTGGCAGTGGGTTTAACCACAGACCGCAAGCGGCACTAGCTGTGCGTAACGGTCCCCAGGTAGATGCCGACAAGAAGACTGACGAGGCGAAACCCATCTGAACTCCTACTGAGCCTGAATGTGACATTCTCCGTACAGTCCGGTCTGTTCGTCTGATACATCGCATGGCGGGCCTAGGGGGCGGTAAACGTCAGTCCCCCAATAGCGGTACAAGTCGTGTCGGAGTGAAGCCCAAAACACCCTGAGATAACACTGGAAGCCTACCAGTATATCTCGTTTGCCCTGGCCAGGACTACTCGTGTAATGGCTCTCCTAGACACAGCGCGATGTCAACCCCCAATACCGGGAGAGACGAATCCTGTCTAACCGTCACTGCCTCCAAGTGCTTCGGGACTGCACCCAACTACCACCTGTTTGCACGACTCCATTGAGCCGTGGTAGGGTAGTAATCAAAGTACAGTGGAAACATACTCGAGGCGAAGTGACAGTGTCAAGTCAGCGGACTAAGCTATACTCATGTCACCTGGGAACTGATAACTGACGATAGGCATAATACCAACTAGTCAGTTCCCGACGAGTCCTGTCCAGTGTACTCGTAACCCAACGAGCACCCGCATACTCTCTTGTTAGTGTTTATGCCCTAGAAGGCCATTACTGTATCATACTAGTTTGTATATTACTTAATGGAAGCATGGGATATTCACATGAATATAAAAGTCTTGCTAAACATGGTAGTATGCTACTTGGTTTTTCTATCTTAATATGTGAGTGTACGTATTGATAGAGCTCTTAGGATCTTGCTTGTCTACCAGCGTTGTGATGGCAGTCACACTAGTGGGGGCTGGGTAGTCTACAAGCACATCCTTATTCAGGTCCCTGGTCATTGGATTATCGAGACAGAGCATCGATATCCGGAGTAGACTAGTGTGTACGCTTCTCATCCCAGTTGGGGAGATGGTCTGTCCCACAGCCATCAGTACGTCGTACTGGAGATAGTATGCAGGTGCTCGTTAGGTTACGGGTACACCGGACAGGACTCACAGGGAACTGTTGGTTGGTTTGATACCAGTCGTCAGTGAGCAGTTCCCAGATGACATGAGTACAGCGTAGTCCGCAGACTTGACACTGCTACTTCTCCTCGAGTGTGTCCCACTGTTCTTAGATTGCTACCCTACCACGGCTCAAAGGAGTCGTGCAAACAGGTAGCAGTTGGGTGTAGTCCCGAGCACTTGGAGGCAGTGGCGGTTAGACAGGATTCGTCCCTCCCGGTATTGGGAGTAGATATCGTGCTGTGTCAGAGAGCCATTACGCAAAGTCCCTGGCCAGGGCAAGCGAGATTTACTGGTAGGTTCCAGTAGTTTCTCAGGGTGTAATGGGCTTCACTCCGACACGACTTATACCGCTATTAGGGGACTGACGCTTGCCGCCCCCTAGGCCCGATATGCGATAGTCTTGGACGAACGGACCGGACTGTATGGAGATTGTCACATCAGACTCAGTAGGAGTTCGGATGGGTTTCCTCGTCGGCCTTCTTATCGACAACTACCTGGGGACCGTTACGTACAGCTAGTGCCGCTTGCGGTCTGTGGTTAAACCCACTGCCAGCGTAGTAGTCGAGTCTCTAGAGTCCCACACAGAGAGTTTCCTACTCCAGGCGAAACGATATAGAGGTCGCATGGTTTTGCGACAATGGGTTCGGACGCATACGTGCGTTTACGCACGTACGACTTTCGGACAGTTTTTACCAGTCGGCTTTGGTTTAAGCCAGTTACTGGTATCCGGTTATTGGATTTTTACAGTCTAAAGTTTTTCCGTATTTTTGCGGATTGGAGGGGCGTTCTCGTAATTGTACGAGAAGCTTCTAGAAGATGTGACTAAGGAGGTTAAGGTGACATAAGCTTTGGATAAGATTAGTGAGTCATGAGGGTGATTCATCATGGTCATTAATGCACCATAAATGCTTAATGACTCATGTTAATGAATCACATCTTTTCATTTATGAAGCATGCTTATTCATTTCTTTTATTCATTATTCTAAAATAAGAATGCTTCATAATATATTATGATACACTCTCTCTCATCTCATTATCTCATCTCACATTCTCCCTCCTCAAGCTCTCATCTTCAAGAGACTAATCCTTAATCCTCATGTGTTGAGATCAAAGGTTTAGTTAGACTTAAACATCCATTACCTTCACTCTATATCATCCTTTCTTCTTTGATTAGCATTCAAAGTAGATTAGTTGCCTCAAGTTAGAGGTGTAGCTTAGAGTTTTGCTCTCGGGTGGATCGTCTACTACCTAGAGAAGGCCGAGGAGAACAAGGAGATCGTAAAGACGAAGGACTAGTTTCATTTGGTATAATCCCTAAACACAATAGTTAAGAAACACTTTGTGTACGGTTATTTATAGTTTAGCTTCGATTCTAGCGGTTAGTCGATGTTCGTTCTTTAAACAAGATCGTTTTTGAAATTTCCGCCTCCCCACAAGTACTGGGGTGTACTACATTGACTTACAGTGGTATCAGAGCCAGGTTAAACACTAAATAACTTGATTGCAAATTTGTACGAATTTCGAACGGAAAAACGAAGCCGGAAAACCCTAAATCTGTTCAGTTTCTGTCGAACTTAAAATGATGTCCAAAAATTTTTCAGGTGATCTCAGAAAGCTTGAAATGACCACAGTAGAACACCCAAGAAAAACAGTCGCCTGAATCGCCAAACTCGCCGCGGAACCGCGGCCTCAGCCTACTGAGTCGCCGCGCTTCCGCCGCCGAGTTGGCGAGTCAGGAACCCATTTTTCTTCTGTTGCTTCTCTGTGATATTTGGGGTTTTCTGGAATATTTAATATTTGCCCAGGTTTCAGTTTAACAGAGCAGTTTTTGGAGCAATATTAATGTTGTTTAATCGATCGAAATTGTACAGTATTTGCATGTTGGATTATATCTGTGATTGTTTAATGTGTTCGTAAACCTCCCCTAACTGCTAGTATGTCGGTTGGCAGGGGGTTGCACATTTCTGTAATGGTTATATCTGTTTGTGCATATAAACTGTATTGGACTGTTGTGGTGTATAGCCGGGGTTTAGCAATGGGTTATTGTTTAATTCATTTGTTGTAAATGTAATTTGTTGTAATATTATTTTGCGGGGCACATCCAGGTTGCGGTTGTAGCCACCGTTGTATTATTTCATTTTACTGTTTTTGCTCCTAGGACTGACCCAAGGTGGGGTACACAAACTGCCGGGCGGGTAGTTTGCCGTACCCGTAAGGGTCGAGGGTGGGTATCGGCTATTCATCACAACTGTGTAATCTGTCTTTTCTTGCAGGCTCAAAAGAAATACAGATTGCTTGCAAATCCAATATTGTTTATCTGTGTTCTGGAATGTATATCATTGCGTCAGACGAATGTAAAATATCTATATTTATGATAGCTATTTAGACGTCACTTATGTTTTACACCCGCACTAGCCCAGCCCCCGCTCTGTCGTTAGTTAAGTAACCTAACGGGTGATGACGGGACCCAGTGGCGAATGCGGATGGCATAAGAGGACGTTGTATTTTCGTTGTTTTCTGCAATGATAGGTTAATGATGGGGCGCATTATCTGTAATGCAAAGAAAACAAACCAAAGTTTAAATCGTTGGAACAATTTAAAAGAAACCACTCGGTTATTTTTAAAACAGATATTTTTAAATGCGGAGCTTTAACCACTCCTTTTAAAAGCTATCAGGTTCCTTCGGTTATATCAAGTTCACTACGTTCACGGTTTCGCCAAAACCATTCGTAGCCCTCCGTCATTTCATTTGGGTATTCAGTAGTATTCAAGCTATGCATTTTGGCCAAAGTCAAGGCATAGTGTTTGGTAGCTGCTGGGTTTTCATTTGTTGCATAAGATAGATGAGTTGGTTTGGGACAGTCGTATTACCATTTGACCAAAGTCAGGGGTATATACGGATGGGTTCAAATTGACAAGATAATGACGGGTAGAACTTGACATGTGACTTATGACATTTTGACCAAAGCCAAGGTCATAAGAGCATGGGGCAAAAACTTATATCGGGAATTTCTAAAGAAACTGAAATTTGCAAAGAGATGCATACCATTTGGAGTTTGATGAATGTTGGTAGGATTCCTTCAACATTATCATACGATGATATTTGGATCCCGATCCTACTGTGAGTATATGCAACTTATCAGGATATTCGTCACTTAACGATCAATGCTATAAACCTAGTAGGTGTCCAGAAAGGTGTCAGCGGGGTTACGCCCCCAGAGAAAAGAGGTTATTTAATTAAGGAACTTCGCGAAAGCGTTGGAAAACCTCCCTCGAAGTATCGACACTGGCCTGGCTGAACGGTTAAGCAAGTATTGTACGGTGAGAATAGTCCTGGCTAATTCTTCTTTTATGGTTTGAGGAAGGATTCGAGAAACAGTGGGAGCCATCCAGTTTAGATAAACTAAAAACCACTCTAAACTTGCAAGAGCATCATGCTAAAGTGTTTTCTTCTCTCTCTCCTAATTGCAGCGACCCTGAAAATGACTGGACTTAAGTTACTTTTAGAAAAGAATATACTGACGGGGCCAAACTATAAAGATTGGCTGCGGAATGTCAAAATGGCTTTGACCTATGACAAACTGGGGTACGTCCTCACCGCTACGGCACCTGCTGTCCCTGATCCCAAATCCAGCAATGCGGATAAGGAAATCTGCAAAACCTGGGATTTAGATTGCGCGAGAGCCAAGTGCGTCGTGCTTGCCTTTATGGACAATGAACATCAGAGGAGGCACGAGGATATGTCCCTGGATGGCATATTTCTCCATACAAAGGAACTTTATGGAGAGCAATCTCGTATAGCAAGATACGAGACCTCTAAGAACTTGTTTCGAGCGAGGTTGGCTGTCGGGTCATCGGTAGGTGAACATGTCCTACAGATGATCAGCTATATTGAAGAGCTCGCAGACCTTGGGATGACTTTGGATAATGAGCTCTATACAGACCTTATTCTCCAGTCCCTTCCTCCCACCTACGCCCAGTTTATCCTCAACTTCAATCTTCAAGGAAAAGAAGTTGAACTTGCTGAACTCCTGAACATGTTAAGGAGTGCAGAGGGCACCTTGCAGAAGGCAAGGGAAACACCCGCTATGTTTGTTGGCGGTGCATCTTCTTCCGGGTCCAAGGCTAGGGCCAAAGGAAGGAAGAAGAAGGCCGCACCCAAACCTAGAGGAGGTGTTAGTAAGGTGGGAAAGAAGGGAAAGAAAAAGACTGCAGTACCGATAGTTGGCCAGGATGAGTGCTTCCATTGTCACAGGAAAGGGCACTGGAAGAAGGATTGCAAGGCGTGGAATGCCAAGAACCAGGAACCGAAGCAAGCTGTGGCTTCGACTTCAGGTGTGTTTGTAATTGAGAATTGTCTGTCAATCAACTCTACTTCCTGGGTATTGGATACCGGATCAGGATCTCATATTTGCAATTCATTGCAGGCACTGAGAAACCGTAGAGTGCTGAAGGAAGGTGATATGATCCTCAGGTTTGCTAACGGAGCTAGCATGGGAGCTGCGTCCGTCGGGGATTATCACCTAGGATTGACGAGTGGACATATTTTGGTTTTGCATAACTGTTATTTTGTACCAAGCTTAACGTGTAATATCATATCAGTTTCCTTGTTATCAAATAAAGGTTATGATTTCACGTTTGTAAGAGATGTTGTTAACATCCACCTTAATCATGGTTTGATTGGGTCTGGTACATTAAATAACGGCATATATGTTTTAAACCAACTCCAAATTTTCAATGTCCAGAACACACTAAAAATAAAGTCTCCAGATTTAAATAAAGCTTTCTTATGGCATTGTAGACTGGGTCACATCAATGAGAGAAGGTTGACTAAGTTGCATAGAGAAGGATATTTGGACACGTTCGAATATCAATCTTATGACACTTGTCAATCCTGTCTCAAAGGAAAGATGACAAAGACTCCATTTACTGGACAAGGAGTAAGAGCGAGCGAGCTCTTAGGACTCATACACAGTGATGTATGCGGTCCAATGTCTACACATGCAAGAGGTGGTTTTTCCTATTTCATTACTTTCACGGATGATTACTCAAGATACGGATTCATTTATCTGATGAAACATAAATCCGAGGCTTTTGAGAAATTCCAAGAGTATAAGAATGAAGTAGAAAACCAAACCGGCAAAAGTATTAAGACACTAAGATCTGATCGAGGTGGAGAATACTTAAGTGCCGAGTTCCTAGGTTACCTAAAAGAGAAAGGAATTCTCTCTCAGCTTACTCCTCCATACACTCCACAGCATAACGGTGTATCGGAGAGACAGAATCGAACCCTATTGGATATGGTACGATCCATGATGAGTAATGCTGAGTTACCGCGATCTTTCTGGGGTTATGCGCTAGAATCATCGGCATATCTTCTGAACAGGGCTCCTACCAAGACTGTGCCTACCACTCCATATCAGATGTGGACTGGGAAGAAACCCCATCTTCAGCATATGAAGATTTGGGGATGTCCAGCTTTTGTTAAAAAGCAGCATGTGGACAAGCTCGAGGCACGATCAGTAAAATGTTTCTTTGTGGGATATCCAAAGAACTCCAAGGGATATTATTTCTATTACGCAGAGGAACAAAAGGTTTTTGTTTCTCGTAATGCCCATTTTCTGGAAAATCAGTTTTTAGAAAAGGAAATAAGTGGGAGCGAAATAGAACTGGAAGAAATTCCAGAACCACAAACTAATACTGAAAGTTTGGTAGAACAGGAAGTTCAAGAAGAACAGAACATTCCCGCACCACTCCGCAGGAGTAGTAGGCCGTCTCATCCGCCTGAGAGATACTACGGTTTTCTCATAGATGGGGATAGAGAGGATTGCATCATAGATGATGATGAACCTACTGACTTCCAGCAGGCCATCCAGAGCGGCGACTCTGTACGATGGCTAGATGCAATGCGGACCGAAATGGAGTCCATGTACACCAACAAAGTATGGACTTTGGACTTTGCTCCAGATGGGGTAAAACCCATAGGATGCAAATGGATCTTCAAGAAAAAGATTGGTGTAGATGGACAGGTAGAAACCTATAAGGCTAGACTTGTTGCAAAGGGTTTTCGTCAAAGACCTGGTTTGGACTATGACGAAACTTTTTCTCCAGTAGCTATGCTCAAATCCATTCGGGTCCTTCTTGCTATTGCTGCCTTCCATGATTATGAAATTTGGCAGATGGACGTAAAGACGGCTTTTCTGAATGGAAATTTAGAAGAGAGCGTCTATATGGATCAGCCAGAGGGTTTCAATCAGAGTGGGAGCAGCGGGAAAGTATGCAAGCTGCTTAAGTCAATTTATGGACTAAAGCAGGCATCGCGGAGTTGGAACATCTGTTTTGATGAGACAGTCAAAGAATATGACTTTATCAAAAATCCAGATGAACCGTGCATATATAGTAAAGTTGTGGCCAGAAGTGTCGTATTCCTCGTCTTGTACGTGGATGACATTCTATTGATAGGAAATGATGTTCCTATGCTACAATCTGTCAAAGGATTCTTGTCACACAGGTTCTCCATGAAAGACCTGGGTGATGCCTCTTACATTCTGGGGATCCGGATCTATCGTGATAGATCCAAGAGGATGTTGGGACTTTCGCAGTCCAGGTATATCGACACTGTACTGAAAAGATTCAGTATGGAAGATTCTAAGCGCGGCAATCTACCGGCTTGTCACGGAATCACCCTCTCCAAAGAGATGTCTCCCAAGACTGATTTGGAAAGGGAACGCATGTCTATTATACCCTACGCTTCTGCGGTAGGCTCTATAATGTATGCGATGTTATGTACCAGACCAGATGTAGCTTACGCACTGAGCGTGGTAAGCCGGTATCAGTCAGACCCAGAGGAGAAACACTGGATAGCAGTAAAGAACATTCTCAAGTACCTAAGGAGGACTAAGGAGGTGTTCTTGGTTTACGGCGGAAAAGACCTCAGGTTGGAGGCCTTTGCTGATTCCGGCTTCCAGAGTGATAAGGACGATTCCAAGTCCATGTCGGGTTATGTCTTTACCCTCAATGGAGGGGCGGTGTGCTGGAAGAGCTCCAAGCAGGACACCGTTGCCGACTCGACGATGGAAGCGGAGTATATTGCTGCTTGCGATGCCGCAAAAGAAGCAGTCTAGATGAAGAAGTTCCTAACAGAACTTCAGGTTGTTCCTACCATAGTTGATCCAATACCTCTGTATTGCGACAACAACGGAGCTATAGCTTTAGCGAAGGAACCAAGGTCCCATCAGAAGTCCAGACACATCTTGAGGCGGTATCACCTGATCAGGGAGATCATTGATCGTCAGGAGATCGAGGTTCGGAGAGTTGCTTCTGAAGAGAACATTGCTGATCCATTCACGAAGGCCCTTCCTCAGATTCAGTTCGAGAGGCTACTCGAGATCATTGGTCTACGATATTCCAGTACATGGCCCTAGTGCAAGTGGGAGATTGTTAGTGTTTATGCCCTAGAAGGCCATTACTGTATCATACTAGTTTGTATATTACTTAATGGAAGCTTGGGATATTCACATGTATATAACAGCCTTGCTAAACATGGTAGTATGCTACTTGGTTTTTCTATCTTAATATGTGAGTGTACGTATTGATAGAGCTCTTAGGATCTTGCTTGTCTACCAGCATTGTGATGGCAGTCACACTAGTGGGGGCTGGGTAGTCTACAAGCACATCCTTATTCAGGTCCCTGGTCATTGGATTATCGAGACAGAGCATCGATATCCGGAGTAGACTAGTGTGTACGCTTCTCATCCCAGTTGGGGAGATGGTCTGTCCCACAGCCATCAGTACGTCGTACTGGAGATAGTATGCAGGTGCTCGTTAGGTTACGGGTACACCGGACAGGACTCACAGGGAACTGTTGGTTGGTTTGATACCAGTCGTCAGTGAGCAGTTCCCAGGTGACATGAGTACAGCGTAGTCCGCAGACTTGATACTGCTACTTCGCCTCGAGTGTGTCCCACTGTTCTTAGATTGCTACCCTACCACGGCTCAAAGGAGTCGTGCAAACAGGTAGCAGTTGGGTGCAGTCCCGAGCACTTGGAGGCAGTGGCGGTTAGACAGGATTCGTCCCTCCCGGTATTGGGAGTAGATATCGTGCTGTGTCAGAGAGCCATTACGCAAAGTCCCTGGCCAGGGCAAGCGAGATTTACTGGTAGGTTCCAGTAGTTTCTCAGGGTGTAATAGGCTTCACTCCGACACGACTTATACCGCTATTAGGGGACTGACGCTTGCCGCCCCCCTAGGCCCGATATGCGATAGTCTTGGACGAACGGACCGGACTGTATGGAGATTGTCACATCAGACTCAGTAGGAGTTCGGATGGGTTTTCTCATCGGCCTTCTTATCGACAACTACCTGGGGACCGTTACGTACAGCTAGTGCCGCTTGCGGTCTGTGGTTAAACCCACTGCCAGCGTAGTAGTCGAGTCTCTAGAGTCCCACACAGAGAGTTTCCTACTCCAGGCGAAACGATATAGAGGTCGCATGGTTTTGCGACAATGGGTTCGGACGCATACGTGCGTTTACGCACGTACGACTTTCGGACAGTTTTTACCAGTTGGCTTTGGTTTAAGCCAGTTACTGGTATCCGGTTATTGGATTTTTACAGTCTAAAGTTTTTCCGTATTTTTGCGGATTGGAGGGGCGTTCTCGTAATTGTACGAGAAGCTTCTAGAAGATGTGACTAAGGAGGTTAAGGTGACATAAGCTTTGGATAAGATTAGTGAGTCATGAGGGTGATTCATCATGGTCATTAATGCACCATAAATGCTTAATGACTCATGTTAATGAATCACCTCTTTTCATTTATGAAGCATGCTTATTCATTTCTTTTATTCATTATTCTAAAATAAGAATGCTTCATAATATATTATGATACACTCTCTCTCATCTCATTATCTCATCTCACATTCTCTCTCCTCAAGCTCTCATCTTCAAGAGACTAATCCTTAATCCTCATGTGTTGAGATCAAAGGTTTAGTTAGACTTAAACATCCATTACCTTCACTCTATATCATCCTTTCTTCTTTGATTAGCATTCAAAGTAGATTAGTTGCCTCAAGTTAGAGGTGTAGCTTGGAGTTTTGCTCTCGGGTGGATCGTCTACTACCTAGAGAAGGCCGAGGAGAACAAGGAGATCGTAAAGACGAAGGACTAGTTTCATTTGGTATAATCCCTAAACACAATAGTTAAGAAACACTTTGTGTACGGTTATTTATAGTTTAGCTTCGATTCTAGCGGTTAGTCGATGTTCGTTCTTTAAACAAGATCGTTTTTGAAATTTCCGCCTCCCCACAAGTACTGGGGTGTACTACATTGACTTACATCTCTCAAGTACGACGTACCGACGGCTGTGGGACAGACCGTCTCCCATACTGGGATGAGAAGCGCATGCGCTAGTCTACTCCGGAGTATCGATGCCCTGTCTTGATAGTCCTGCGACCAGGGACCTGCATAAGGATATGCTTATAGATTACCCAGCCCCACTAGTGTGACTGCCATCACAACGCTGGTAATCAAGCAAAGATCCTAAGGTCTCCACTAATGTGTATAGGCGATATACTAAAATAAACACATGTACACATTGAAGTAGAAACAAACCAAGTAGCATACTACTATTTTGAGCAAGATTGTATATACAAGGTGAATATCCCAAGCTTCCATTAAGTAATATACAAACTAGTATGATACAGTAATGGCCTCTAGGGCATATAAACTAACAATCTCCCACTTGCACTAAGGCCATGTACTGGCGTATCGAAGACCTATCATCTCGATCAGCCGCTCGAATTGAGTCTGGGGCAAGGCCTTGGTGAATGGATCTGCAGTGTTATCTTCTGAAGCGACTCTCCGAACCTCGATCTCCTGGCGATCCACGATCTCCCGGATCAGGTGATACCGCCTTAAGATGTGTCTGGATCTCTGATGGGACCTGGGTTCCTTCGCTAAAGCTATAGCCCCGTTGTTGTCGCAATACAGAGGTATTGGATCAACAATGGACGGAACCACCTGAAGCTCTTTCAAGAACTTCCTCATCCAGACAGCTTCTTTTGCGGCATCAGATGCAGCGATGTATTCCGCTTCCATCGTCGAGTCTGCAACGGTTTTCTGTTTGGAACTCTTCCAACACACCGCCCCTCCATTGAGGGTAAAGACAAAACCCGACATGGACTTGGAATCATCCTTGTCACTCTGGAAGCTGGAGTCAGCAAAGGCCTCGATCTGGAGGTCTTTTCCGCCATACACCAAGAACATCTCCTTAGTCCTTCTCAGGTACTTGAGAATGTTCTTTACTGCTATCCAGTGTTTCTCCTCAGGGTTTGACTGATACCGGCTTACCACACTCAGTGCATAAGCTACATCCGGTCTGGTACACAACATCGCATACATTATAGAGCCTACCGCAGAAGCGTAGGGTATAATAGACATGCGATCCCTTTCCAAATCAGTCTTGGGAGACATCTCTTTAGAGAGGGTGATCCCGTGACAAGCCGGTAGGTTACCGCGCTTGGAATCTTCCATACTGAATCTCTTCAGTATGGTGTCGATGTACCTGGACTGTGAAAGTCCTAATATCCTCTTGGATCTATCACGATGGATCCGGATCCCCAGGATGTATGAGGCATCACCCAGGTCTTTCATGGAGAACCTGTGTGACAAGAACCCCTTGACAGATTGAAGCATAGGAATGTCATTTCCTATTAAGAGAATGTCATCCACGTATAAAACGAGGAATACTACAGTTCTCGCTACAAATCTACTATAGATGAATGGTTCATCTGGATTTTTGATAAAGCCAAATTCCTTGACCGTCTCATCAAAACAGATGTTCTAACTCCGCGATGCCTGCTTTAGTCCATAGATGGACTTAAGCAACTTGCACACCTTTCCGCTGCTCCCACTCTGAATGAAACCCTCTGGTTGGTCCATATAGACACACTCCTCTAAATTTCCATTTAGAAAAGCGGTCTTTACGTCCATTTGCCAGATCTCATAGTCGTGGAAGGCAGCAATGGCAAGAAGGATCCGAATGGATTTCAGCATAGCCACTGGAGAAAAGGTTTCGTCATAGTCCAAGCCAGGTCTTTGACGGAAACCCTTTGCAACAAGTCTAGCTTTATAGGTCTCAACCTATCCATCTACACCAATCTTCCTTTTGAAGATCCACTTGCATCCTACGGGTTTTACCCCGTCTGGAGCAATGTCCAACGTCCATACTTTGTTGGTGTACATGGACTCCATTTCGGTCCGCATTGCATCCAGCCATTTTACTGAGTCAACGCTCTGAACGGCCTGCTGGAAGCTAGTAGGCTCATCATAATCTATGATGCAATCCTCTCTATCCCCGTCTATGAGAAAACCGTTGTATCTCTCGGGCGGATGAGACTGCCTACTACTCCTGCGGAGCGGCGTAGGAATGTCCTGTTCTCTTGAACCCTCTGGTTCCACTAAGCTTTCAGTAATAGCTCGTGGTTCTGGAATTTCTTCCAGTTCTACTGCGCTCCCACTAATTTCCTTTTCTAAGAACTGATATTCTAGAAAATGGGCATGACGAGAAACAATAACTTTTTGTTCCTCTTCGCAGTAGAAGAAATATCCCTTGGAGTTCTTTGGATATCCCACAAACTTACACTTTATGAGCGTGCCTCGAGCTTGTCCGCATGCTGCTTTTTGACAAAAGCTGGACTTCCCCATGTCTTAATGTGATTAAGATGGGGCCTCTTCCCACACCACATCTCATATGGTGTGGTAGGCACAGTCTTAGTGGGAACTCGGTTCAAAAGGTACGCAGCTGATTCTAGCGCATACCCCCAGAATGATCGCGGTAACTCAGCGTTACTCATCATGGACCGTACCATATCCAATAGGGTGCGGTTCCGTCTCTCCGATACACCGTTATGTTGCGGAGTGTATGGAGGAGTAAGCTGAGAGAGAATTCCGTTCTCTTTTAAATAGTCCAGGAACTCGGCACTCAAGTATTCACCACCTCGATCCGATCTTAGGATCTTGATACTTTTGCCGGTCTGTTTTTCTACTTCATTCTTATATTCCTGGAACTTTCCAAAGGCTTCGGACTTATGTTTCTTTAAGAAGACATAACCGTACCTTGAAAAGTCATCCGTAAAAGTAATGAAGTAAGAATAACCGCTTCGCGCATGTGTAGACATTGGACCGCACACGTCGCTGTGTACGAATCCCAAGAGCTCGCTCGCTCTTACTCCGTGTCCAGTGAACGGAGTCTTTGTCATCTTTCCTTTGAGACAAGATTGACAAGTGGCATACGATTGATATTCGAACGCATTCAAATATCCTTCTGTATGTAACTTCGTCAACCTTCTCTCATTGATGTGACCCAGTCTACAATGCCACAAGAAAGTCTGATTTATTTCCGGAGACTTTCTTTTGTCTGTATTCTGGACATTGAAAATCTGTGGTTGGTTTAATACGTATATACCATTGCTCAATGTACCTGACCCAATCAGAACTTGATTAAGGTGAATGTTTACAACATTGCTTACAAACGCAAATTCATAACCTTCTTTAGAAACTAAAGATACAGAAATGATATTACAAGTTGCGTTGGGTACAAAAAAGCAATTACGCAAAACCAAAACATGTCCATCTGACATTCCCAGGTGATAGTCCCCCACGGCTTTAGCATCCATGCTAGCTCCGTTCGCAACTCTGAGGGTCATGTCACCTGCTTTCAAAACACTACGGTTTCTCAACGCCTGCAAAGAATTACAGATATGAGATCCTGATCCGGTATCCAATACCCAGGAAGTAGAGTTTATTGAAAGACAGTTTTCAATAGCATACACACCTGAAGCTGAAGCCGCAACCTGCTTCAATTCCTGTGTTCTGGCCTTCCAGGCCCTGCAATCATTCTTCCAGTGTCCTTTCTTATGCCAATAGAAGCATTCTTCCTTATCCATAAGCTTCCCCGCTTTCTTTGTTGCTTTAGCTTTTCCCTTCGTATCCACTTTACTAACACCGCCTCTTGGTTTGGCGGGGGCTTTCTTCTTCTTTCCCTTGGCTTTCGCCTTGGACCTAGAAGAAGATGATCCTTCTACAAACAAAGTGGATGTTTCCCTAACTTTCTGTAGGGTGCCCTCTGCGCTCCTCAGCATGTTGAGGAGCTCTGAAAGTTCAACTTCTTTTTCTTGTAAGTTGAAGTTCAGTATAAACTGGGCGTAAGTGGAAGGAAGGGACCGGAGAACTAAGTCCGTATAGAACTCACTCTCCAATGTGGTCCCTAGGTCCGCGAGCTCCTCAATGTAGCCGATCATCTTAAGCACGTGTTCTGCTACTGATGATCCGACGGCCATCCTTGCCGAAAATAACTTTTTCGACGCTTCGTATCTTGCGAAACGAGATTGCTCTCCATACAGTTCTTTTGTATGAAGAAATATGGATTCCAAGTCCATATTCTCGTGCCTCCTCTGATGTTCATTATCCATAGAGGCAAGTACGAGGCACTTGGCCTTCGTGCTATCAATCTCCCAAGTCTTACGGATTTCCTTATCCGCGACGCTGGAAGTGGGACCAGGGGCAGGGGGAGCTTTGGTGGTAAGAAGATACCCCAGCTTGTCGTAAGTGATTGCCGTCTTGACATTCCAGAGCCAATCTTTGTAGTTTGGCCCTGTCAGTATGTTTTTATCTAGAAGTAACTTAAGTCCAGTCATGTTGATTGGTCGCTGCAATTAGGAGAGAGAAGAAACACTCAGCTTGATGCTCTTGCAAGTTTAGAATGGTTTTTAGTTTGTCTAAACAGGATGGCTCCCACTGTTTCTCGAATCCCTCCTCAAACCAAAAAGGAAGAATTAGTCAGGATCAATCTCACCGTACAATACTTGCTTAACCGTTCAGCCAGGCCAGTGTCGGTACTTCGAGGGAGGTTTTCCAACGCTTTCGCAAAGTTCCTTAATTAAATAACCTCTTTTCCCTGGGGGCGTAGCCCCGCTAACACCTTTCTAGACACCTACTAGGTTTATAGCATTGATCGTTTAGTGAGAAATTTCCCGAGGAGTAGCATATACTCACAGTAGGATCGGGATCCAAATATCATCGCGTGACGAAACTGAAGGAATCCTATCAGAATCATCACACTCCAAGTGGTATGCAAATCTAGCAAGTTTCAGTACTTATGAAACTCCCGATGTGGATTTTTGCCCCATGCTCTTATGACCTTGACTTTGGCCAAAATATCATAAGTCACATGTCAAGTTCTACCCGCCATTCTCCAGGTTAATTTGGATCCATCCGTACCTACCCTTGACTTTGGCCAAAATGGCAGTACGACTGTCCCAAACCAACGCATCTATTTATGCTACACATGAATACCCAATAGCTACCAATCACTATGCCTTGACTTTGGCCAACATACACAGCTTGAATACTATTGACTATTCATGTGAAACGACGGAGGGCTACGAATGGTTTTGGCAAAACCGTGAACGTAGTGAACTTGATATAATCGATGGAACGAGATAGCTTTTAAAAGGAGTGGCTCAAGCTCCGCATTTAAAAGTTAGTTTTGAAAAGAACCGAGTGGTTTTCCGAAAGTGTTCCAACGATTTTAACTTGGTTTATTTTCTTGCATTAGTTCTTTTAATGCGTGATATTCTTGCATTAGTTCTTTTAATGCGTCCTATCATTTAATCCTACCATTGCAGAAAACAACCAAAATATGACGTACGCTTATGCCATTCGCATTCGCCACGGGGCCCCGTCATTACCCGTTAGGTTACTTAACTAACGACAGAGCGGGGACTGGGCTTGCGCGGCTGTAAAACATAAGCAACGCCTAAATAATATCATATATAGATATATTGCAATGATAGCCATTTCAGATCAGAGATGAACACATTGGATATACTAGGAATCCGCAATTCGTACGAGCCTGTAACGAAAAGCAGATTACACGTTCGCGGTGAATAGCCAATACCCCACCCAAGACCCCTACGGGTGCGGCAAACTACCCGCCAAGTACCCGAAGCGAAGCAACCTCTCTCATCCCCGTGAGTAGGCCACTCGGCACTTCGGCATACCCGGTAGTTTGTGCACCCCTTCCATGGGTCTATCCTAGGAGCAAAAACAGTAAAAAGAAATTATACAATGACGGCTACAACCCCGACCCGGTTGTGCGGCCATACAAATAATTATTACATCAATTTACAAATTTACATGAATTGAAAGAAAAGAAAACTCTCGTCTCACAACCCCCGGCTATTCACCCGCGACAATCCAATGAATTCATATACACATTCCAATAACATTACAGATCACAGATTTGTATAACCCCCACTAATCGACATATAGTGATTAGCAGACGTTCAATACAAATATCACATCACAGAAAAACCCGTCAGCTTAAGTCTTTTAGAAGTTCGATCAAAAATACGGATTTTCAGGACCCCAAAAATAAAAATTTTGTTCTGGAAAATCTGGGCAGAAAATATATATTCCAAAAATCCCAAACAACCCCAGAAAAACACTGCACCAAACTTGGACCTCGGCCGAGTCAACTCGGCCGCGGAACCGCGGCGGGAGCGTGCTCCCGCCGCGTTTCCGCGGCTCTTTGACTCGATCGTTGGACCAAATTTGGTGGGTGTTCACACAAAAGCCTGAGCCGATTTTTAAGATGAAAATTATCAACTTTTCGACAGAAAAAATTTCGGCAGAAACTTGACAGTTTTGGGTTCGTTTTGCGACTTTTCTTTGATCGATCTTCTAGCTACTTTGCTAACATGTTAGATAGAGTTTAACTAGGCTCTGATACCACTGTAAGTCCATGCTACCTCTCCCGGTACTTTCGGGCATGCGGAATTTGGTGAAAAACAATTTTCTAAGAGGTGGTAACATGGACTCAAAAACCGGATCTTTGTTAAACATCTAACTAACAACCTAACTAGGAGTCGTTAACTACTCGGTTAGGGGGTTTATACCTTTCTAGTCTTGAACTCCTTCGTTTTCAAACCTCGATGGTGGCCCGGATCGGCTTCTTCCCGTCGTCTCCTTACGCCGAAGATAGATCCACCTGAATGCTTCAACATTTGGCTCCTTCTTCGATCTTTGAAGAAACTAGTTCACTCGGTTTGCTAAACCTTGTGAACTAGAGTGAGTAGAGAAGAGTTTGTATGGTATTTTATCTATGGTTCTTGGTTCTCAACTCATGAGACAAGTGAACCATAGAATCAAGAGAGGGAGAGCAAGAGGAGAAAGATGAGAGCTCAAGAACAAGAGAGAGTGAGCATGAAAGAATGAGAGAAGACTTTTCTCATTTGGCTCTCATAATCCAAAACCATCATCACAAAAATAATAATCAAGTATTGTGTAAAATGGTTCAAGTCAAAATGGCTAAATCATTTCATGCACTCATTTCTCACAAAAGAAACAAGCAAGTAAAAAGTCTTTGCCATGAAATGATAGCCATAGTCATCATGATGGTCAACTAGTCCAACCTAGTCAACCGGTCAACAAAGTCAACAAGTCAACAAAGTCAACCCCTCAACAACCATGTCACCACAATACTTAATTAATATAATTGTTAATCACATAGCATATTCTCATTAGGGTTGAGCAAAAAGTCAATAGTCAACTGTCAACGGTCAACAACCCTAATGAGAATCCTGTGCCTCTGTCTCTCCGTCAACTGTGCATACACACCTGCATCCGCGTTCCGAGGAACACGAATGCATACTGGATAAATCCAATCCCAAAAGGTACACTAGGATCTGGCTTAAACCAAAGCCCGCTAGTGTAAACTGTCCGGTCACTGTACGTGCACAAGTGCACGGATGTGAGCGAAACCTGTCGCAAAACCATGCGACCTGTCGCAAAACCATGCGACCTCTACTCTTTTGCCTAAAGGCGAATAGCTTTCTGTGTGGGACTCTAAAGACTCGACACTACGCTGGCAGTGGGTTTAACCACAGACCGCAAGCGGCACTAGCTGTGCGTAACGGTCCCCAGGTAGATGCCGACAAGAAGACTGACGAGGCGAAACCCATCTGAACTCCTACTGAGCCTGAATGTGACATTCTCCGTACAGTCCGGTCTGTTCGTCTGATACATCGCATGGCGGGCCTAGGGGGCGGTAAACGTCAGTCCCCCAATAGTGGTACAAGTCGTGTCGGAGTGAAGCCCAAAACACCCTGAGATAACACTGGAAGCCTACCAGTATATCTCGTTTGCCCTGGCCAGGGACTACTCGTGTAATGGCTCTCCTAGACACAGCGCGATGTCAACCCCCAATACCGGGAGAGACGAATCCTGTCTAACCGTCACTGCCTCCAAGTGCTTCGGGACTGCACCCAACTACCACCTGTTTGCACGACTCCTTTGAGCCGTGGTAGGGTAGTAATCAAAGTACAGTGGAAACATACTCGAGGCGAAGTGACAGTGTCAAGTCAGCGGACTAAGCTGTACTCATGTCACCTGGGAACTGATAACTGACGATAGGCATAATACCAACTAGTCAGTTCCCGACGAGTCCTGTCCAGTGTACTCGTAACCCAACGAGCACCCGCATACTCTCTCAAGTACGACGTACCGACGGCTGTGGGACAGACCGTCTCCCACACTGGGATGAGAAGCGCATGCGCTAGTCTACTCCGGAGTATCGATGCCTTGTCTCGATAGTCCTGCAACCAGGGACCTGCATAAGGATGTGCTTATAGATTACCCAGTTCCACTTGTGTGACTGCCATCACAACGCTGGTAATCAAGCAAAGATTCTAAGGGCTCCACTAATGTGTATAGGCGAAATACTAAAATAAACACATGTACACATTGAAGTAGAAACAAACCAAGTAGCATACTACAATTTTGAGCAAGATTGTATATACAAGGTGAATATCCCATGCTTCCATTAAGTAATATACAAACTAGTATGATACAGTAATGGCCTCTAGGGCATATACACTAACACATTGCGTAGATGGAGGCTGCTTGGGGCCCGTAAGTTACTCCTCCAGACGGGACGGAGCGGGAGTTGTTGTTGCAGTTGGTGCAGCTAGAAGCCATTGATCTTCTTTTCTCTGCACAGGAGCAAGACACCAAATCTTAGTACCTTGAATCCACAGTCAACCATAGGAGACCGCGATTTGTTCGCGAAACACGACACACGAAATGTGGAGTGGAAAAAGGAAAAAGTCCAACCGGGCGTGCCAGAATCTGTTTACTGCCGAAAGACGCGACCGGGACGTTAAGACGTCTAGCATGAATTTTGGGGGAAGATGCTATTTGGTTTTATCCGTCCTCCTCTCCGAAGATGCAAAGTTGATTTATGGTATCGTGTATCGGAGGTTCGGACGGATGCGGCCGTTGTAGCAGACTTCGTCAGATTCCCCATCGTTGTGAGGGATTTTTTATTGTGGGGACGCTTTTCCCTGCAGGCGCAAGCCCCTGTAATTAATTACGTTACCGTATCGCGGTAACCACTTTCTCCGGTTCCAGAAGATCACTTCGTGTCGTGTGTGTTTGTTTTATTTTTGGTTGCCCGTAGATTGTAGACGGAGACTAATTCGTGTTGTCACCCATAGGGCGTGGTGTAACATTTCAGAAAAATAAAATATTATTTTTGGGAATTTTTTTATAATTAAATAATAAATATATTGAATATTTTAATAGTGCGGTATAATTAAATACGGATAAATGGGGAAAATTTGGAAAATTATGGAAATTACTAAAAAGAGGGTGCTTTATGTGATTTATGCAAATTATGAAATTCTATAATTTATTTGACACTATTTTAGTGCTAATCGCGATTAAAAATCGCTAATCATGCTTTAAACCGGATTTGTGCACATGACATGCACTAAGTCATTTTTAGCACTTGTTACATTTTTCTTTCATGCTTTCTCTTTTATCATACATGGTTTGGGTTTTTTTTATGAGAAAAGAAAAGGAAATGAAAAGAAAAGAAAAGAAATTGGATTAAAGAATAGAATAGTAAGGTATGGGCATGAGAGAGAGAGGGTAAGGGGTCTTGGTTGACTTGGGCCATTCTCTCCACTTCATTCTCTTCATCTTCTTCTTCTTCTCCTTCATCATGGCAGCACCTCCTCCCTCCCCTTCTTCAACCCTCACTTCATCATCAAAAACTCACCAAAAGACCATCCCCACTTCACAAAAAATGTGCACAAGCTCACAAGCTACGCTTTGGACCAAGAAAGTTTGCATTTCGGTGCTCTAGAGGATTCATGAGTACCAAATGAGATAATCCCTTCACAATTAGTGTAGTATTTCATTTTCTTATGCATCTATTCAAGTTTAAAATTGATTTAGTTGTGTTTGGTGCACTTTGGAAATCCCTAGAGAGGGTTAGGGTTTTATTTGAGTTGTGTTGGTGAACTTGAGCCTTATTGGTGACCTTAGACCCCTATAGTGATAGAAACCCAGACCAAACCCAACTGAAACCCAAAATACGGAAAAACAGAACTTTTCATACCGGTTTGTGAGGTATTGGAGTGTGCAGGGAAATCTGGGATGACCTGGGTTAATTACGAGATAAGCAAACAACCCCAGTATACTAGAATTGACCCTAGGAACCCAATGTAGCAAGACGAACCCAATTGGGGACCCCCTGGTCGGCGAGCTCGGATTTTATGGGAGAGTGCTCAGCCACTTTGTGGAGGTAGGTGTCCAGGTTGCTTCAGTGGGTCGTATACCTTATATATTTCACCCCAGTACTGTTTGTACACCTAGTTTGGACCTGAACTAAAATCTGGGGCATGTTTTCTTGGTTTCTGCCTTGTATTTATTGTTGATTATGAATTCAAGTTTTGATATTTGGTATTGTATTCGATCACTTGACGTTTGTACGTCTATATCAAGTATTATTTGGTGGTTTTAAAAGCGTACTCCATAGGTTCTAACCTATAGGCTTTTAGCATGTCGTTTTGGTTTTGAATTGGGTTTTAATACGATACGATACGTGTGACATGTAGGTACCCCCATGTGGACTTTGAGACGACAAGCAAGCGAGTGGCTACGTCAGCATCGGCAAAACGAAGCTCAAGTGAGTAGATATATATCTACTGGGGAAGTCGGGTGGATGGCGTATAGCACCCCCGCAGTTCGTAGTATAGCTTATATATAGATGGTTATATATGTGTTTTGTGTTACGTGGATGATTATCAAGATGTGATTTTGTGTTCATGGTTTAGTTTTAGGGTAGTTAGAAGTAACTTAGTTTAGCTACTTTGTTGCGAACTCTAGAGTAATGATTTCCATACACGCACACACACACTTGCATACTTATTTACCTGTGCGTATATGGAGACATGTATCTCTCTCCCTATATATATAGACACACACACACACACACATGTGTAATCTCAACGGTAGCGCCCCGGCCGTCTAACAGACGCCAAATGCGGAACAAAAACTTTTACAACTGGCGCTATCGCGTACTATAACCCGGATCTGCCATTAAAGCTAAACTAACAAACTACAAAGTGGGTAGAAATGTTATACCGAACGATCCGAGTCCTTCGGTCTTCAACCATCATCCCACGCTTTGTTGCGGCTGCTCCGATCTCCTAAATCTCCAATCTTCTCGTCCAGGTGGCACCACGTCGACGGATCTTTAAACGGGCTCCCGCCACTGAACCGAGGCAACTCGGACATCAAGTTTGCCAAAAGAGATGACCAAGATTGATGTAGAGAATGAATAGAACACTTTGTCTCGCTTCGTCCAAAGCCATGGACGAACGGTTAATAAAGTTGCCTTTTTATCGGGTAAATGAGAAATGGGCATATGAAATTTCCATGAATCAAAATCCTCATCTTTTTAATCAACAACCATAATCTTTTCCAAAGAGGGGCCGGCCATATTTGAAGAGGGAGGGAGGTGAGTGTAGGAGGGAGTGTAAGTGCACGGCGGCGCCTCAGCCGTCAATCCAACGCCGGAATGCGGAAGCGGTGATTTACTTTAACTTTTCAAACCGGCACCATCGCGCACTATAAACCCGGATCGGGCCATTAACATAAATCTAGCTAACTACAAGATAGGAAGAGAGATATACCGAGTGATCCGTGTCCTCCGGTCTTCTCGTCGTCGTCCCGATCTCCCGCGGAATCTCCGGTCTCCATCACGTCGCCGGGAGGGCACCACGTCGCCGGCTTCTTTTACGGGCTCCCACCTCTGGTCCGAGGTAACTCGGGCACAAAGTTGGCGAGTCGACATGCCTAAGAGTTGCTGTAGAATAGTGTAGAACTCATTTCTCATTAGGGGTAGTGGAAGTTGCCATTTGGTGGAGGGATAAACTATGGAGTTGAACTTGGGAATTTTGGTGAAGCAAAAATGATATGAGATGAACCAAAAGACCCACACCAAATTGGACAGCCCCTTCCTCTTTAGTGGCCGGCCAAATGCTTGAATGAATGAGAATTGGGAGTGAGAGAAAAGTCAAGGGGGGGAAGCTATCATCCAAGAGAGAGAAAGTGTTATGATGATAAAACAATGATCACAAAATAAGAACCTCACTCTAAAACTAAATCATATCCAACAAAGGTCAAGCCATCATGAAAACTATCATGAAGCAAAAAGTCAAGTGATCATGGCAAAACAAAATGCAAAGACCATCCTCCACAAATGCTTATTTGCACAAATGCAAATAAGCCCTCCTCCACCATTTTTCGGCCAATGAAAGATAAAATTAAATATGGTCGAAACGGAAAACAAACTGGAAACTCCAAAAACTGATCCCGTAATAAATTACAGGAAAACCCCGATACTGTATATACATACCCGCATTTGTATTTCGACCGAAATACAAATGCAATGAGACAAAATCTACACTGTACTATACTAGGATCCGGCTTAAACCAAAGCCTGCTAGTATTAACCCTCCGATCCTGATCCGTGCAATACCGCACGTATCTGATCGAACCCTGCCATATCTGCATACGGCCTTTACAGCGTTTCGCCCGAAAACTTGAGCAACTGAATGTGGGGGACTCTAAAGACTCGTCAATACTATGGCTGTGGATTTAACCACTAGCACGTCAGAGGTATTAGCCATACGTGACGGGCTACCGGCTATTGACCAAAAGGGACGTCTATGAGCGAACTCATCCTGACACCCTACTGAGCCTGTCAGTGACAATATCCGTACAGTCCGGTCCGTTCGTCTAGGAGCATCGCATGGCGGGCTTAGGGGGTTGGTAAAAGTCAGACCCCCAAAAGCGGTACAAGTCGTGTCAGAGATCAGCCCAGAACACCTTGAGATACTACTGGAATACATACCAGTAAATCTCCTGCCTTGGCCAAGGACTTTTCATGTTCTGGCTCTCCTAGACACAGCGCGACCTCACCCCCAATACCGGGAGAGACAAACCCCCGACGATCCGCTCACTGCCTCCATGTGGCTCGGGACTGTACCCAACTAAAACCTGTTTGCACGTCTCCTTTGAGTGTGGTAGGGTAGTAATCAAAGTACTGTGGGAACTCACACGAGACAAATGACGATCCTCAGGTCGATGAACTAACCTGTACACATATCACCAGGGAACTGCTATCTGACGTCAGGTATAAGACCAACTAGCATATTCCCGGCGAGTCCTGTCCGGTATACTCATAACCCAATGAGCACCTGTATACATCTTAGGTGAACCAACAGACACCAGTGGCTTGTGAGACCGGCCACCGCCCCTCGTCGGGGTCTCGACTGTATACACTAGTCTACTCTTGAGTATCGATGCCCTGTCTCGAAACTCCCACGACTAGGGACCATTTAAGGATGTGCTTATAGACTACCAGCTCTCATGTATATGATCGCCCTCATACTGCTGGCAGTCAAGCAAGAATCCTAGGGGCTCTGTCAACGTGTAATAGCGACCTGTCTGGTCACCTAAACCAGTACATGACGATAAAGATAAACCAGATAGCATACTATCATCTTGAGTAAGACTGTCATACCGGGATAGGTCCTCCCTCAATCATCGCAATCATGTGCCTGTGATCTAATAATTGACTCTTAGGGCACTATCTCCAACAATCTCCCACTTGCACTCAAGGCTAATTATTGCGATGTCGCATACTCACAGCCCGTGTGACACCAAACACCCAACTCCTCTACTAGTCAGTCTCACAAAGCTCATTTCCGAAACTATTGCGTTCGAGGAATAACCTCAGTGAGTGGATCCGCTTTGATGTTTCTTTCTATCTTTCTCTATATCTCAAGTTCGCGGAGAATGCCATCTCCCGAAATGAGCAATACCTGTCTTAGAATGTGTCTGGATGTCTGATGGGACCTAGCTCATAAATGAACTCCAAATCCAAACTTCTTAGACTGTATCGTCAACTGAACTTAATCAGTATCCTGCGCCATGCCTCCCTCAGTATTGCCTTGGACCACCTGTCCAAAATACTGCCCCTCGTCAGAAGGAAAACTATAACTCTGACAACCTCCTTGTCGTCCAGGTCACCTTGGAAGCCTGGAATGATAACTGTCTCCCGAATGAGGCTGTCGTTATCATATCCTTAGAACATCCACTTATGTTCTGAAACTGCTTCCGACTGCTTCTTCAGGATTAGATCAATGTCAACTTGTTGCATTTAGTGCAAAAACAACATCTGGTGTGGTACTTGACATTTCTTGATTGACTCAATTGTCTAAGCAAGTGATCTGCCAATCATGCACATCCCTCTCCCCTTTAGTCTGTAAGACACCTTTAGAGAGGGTGACTCCATCACCTGCAGGTACACTACCGTGCCAGGAGTCGTCCATTCTAAATACTCTTAGAATGCTGTCTAAGTACCCAGATTGGGAAACCACCCAAATCTAGATCCAAAACCATAGATCTAGTAACCAGTATGTCTGATATAATGTCCAAGTCCCATGTGGAGAAACCACTGTGTGACGACCAAAGTATAACCGATCGTAGTATAGGAATATCACTTCCTACTCTGTGTATGTCATCCAAATACCAGGACATCACACCCTCCTACCTTCTTAACAGACCCATCCCCTATTCTGATGAAGTCAAACCTATGACTGTCACATCAGAAATAGATGATCTATCTCCGCTATATCTGCTTTAGTCTATAAATAGACATAAGCCACTTGTCCATTATGCTTCCGTTGCTCCCACTGACTACGACAACCCTCTGGCAAAGTCATATACACGTACACTTCTAAAGCTAGTTTAGAACAACGCTATACTCATCCTCCTGCCGGGTCTCGCAGTCTGGAACAACAGCAATGGCAAGTCTGGGTAAACAAGAACTTCCTTGTCACCGTCCTTGAGGCTACCGGAGTACCTCTCGGGTGCCTGAAGTTACCCACCAAATCTGCGGAGTGGCCAATGGAATATCAAACCAGATTGAATCTTCAGGTTCCTATCAAATCTTCAGTAATCGTTTATGGTTCTGGAATCACTTCCAGTTCTACCATACTCCCACTACTATTTTCTGAAAAAATCCATTTTTATTAAAACTGTGGCGAGCCTAGAACAATAACACTATTGATTTTCTAGATGGTAGAAAGTCAACCCTCGTCATAGCCTGGGTCAACCCATAAACAGCCATTATAGAAACGTGTCTTGAGTTGTCCAGTGTCTGGTTTTAATCATAAGCCGGACAACTCCCCGTACCTTAACATCGTTAAGATATGAACTGTTCTATATCCAATATAGAACTAGAGGCACTGATTTAATTGAACCAGATTCAAATCATGCAGCTGTCTCCAGTGCATGTTAACTAAATGGAAGGAGGCCGATCAGCGTTACTCAACTTAGGAATACTTCCAATTATGAGTAACCTGAAAAGAGAAGCAAGTTCTCTTAACCATTACTATCAACTGAATACCATACTCAAGTATCTACATCTTCGATCAACTTAAAGAATCCCGATACTTGCAACACCTGGTTCTCTACTTTATCCATATACCTATAACTTCTCAAAATTCGGACTCTGTGTTTCCGCGAAACACCTGTCTAAAAACTAGCGTAGTCATAAGTAAACCGAATATAGTATGAGAACCAACCCCTATGTCCTAATAGACCCTGGAAAACATACAATACTCTGTATAAGTCCCTTGAGTCTGATTACTCATTCACTGTGTGTCGTAGGTTGAAAACTGTACTTATGGTTAAGAAGAATTACACCGCTGTTTAATACTCCTTACCTAACCATCGACTGATATAGGTAAATGTCACAGACATAATTTCAAAAAGGTATATCTCACTCTATGAAAATAGACGTACAGATATATCAGTTTGAAATTGGTGCATAACAGCGGATATTCAAAACCAAATATTTGCCGTCCGGCAAACAACCCAGGTGACTTCCTCAAATATCACCGATTACAACGAATCCCGATATAATGAAGATAATCACCCAATTCCCAACAACTTACTCCCACTCATCATCTGTAAAACCATACAGATGTGAGAATCACACCTGGTAAATACATACTCTGGAGCAAGTGTCTAATTGGGAAATCAGTTTTCCTTTAACAGTACACAGTGAAACTGAAACATTGAAATGTTTCGATGGGGTATCCCGGTATTCCTAGTAATGCCTCTACCATTATCCATATTCACAACTGTAACCATGTAATTCTTTGCCACCTCTCTAAATCCCTTTATATGTCTTTAGTCATTACCTTCTGCACACCCCTTTAGGCCAAATGGTTTTCTTCCATCCCTACCGTTCGGCACCAGCCTATGGTTTGGAAGAAGACTATCCAATAAGCATAATGGGTGTACTGTCCTAATCCTAGAAGCACTCGCAATGCGAGAGAAGGTGAAGATAAAAGAAAACCGAATAAACCTTATTCCTATTTCTCCTGAACCAGAATCCATCCCCGAACTGGAACAAGTTCCTTTCGAGTTCGTATATAACCATATGATGGAGTATCCAATAAACTGTGGATCTTCGTAGTGATACGGAGTGTCCTGGAGAAATACAAAGGTGAAGTGGGAGAGGTAATGAAATACTTGATTTAGTCGTGAATAGCAGTCGCAGCTTACTTTGCCCTCCTTCTAATCTCTTTTTTGTCTTTACATAATACCTTCTGTACACCATCTTTAGGCTAATTGGTTTTCTTCATTCCCTACCGGTCGGCACATGCCTATGGTTTGGAAGAAGACTATCCAATTTGCGTAATAGGTGTACTGTCTCCTAAACCAAGGAGCACTCGCAACCTGAGAGAAGGTAAAAGGAAAAGACAACTGAATAGTCATATCCGTTTCCTCCAGAACCGGAAACCATCCTCGAATAAATTCCTTCGAGTTCGTACCTAACCATACGATGGTTTTGTCCAATGGAAGTGGACGTTCGTAATAATACGGGGTGTCCTGGAGAAAAGGATAAAAGTAGGAGTGGCAATGAGGTTTGCGACTCTGACAATCCAAAAGCCAGTGTTTAAGAAGGTTCGGTCAATTTTGGTCACTGAGTCATAGTCTTAGGGTCGGGTCTATGGTCGCTGCCGAAGAGAGAGAGAAAAGAAACACTCAGCGTGGACTCTAACCTAGATCAGAATGGTTACCAATTTATCTAATCTAGAAACCTCCCACTGTCACCTCAAATTCTCCTCCAAACCTGAAAGAAGAATTCGTCGGGGTCACCCGAGGAGTAAACTAACTCATCAGTGGGAATCGGGATCCAACTATCATCGTATGATAACGTGACAGAATCCGCTCACGTCATCACACTCCAGAAGGTATGCGCATATCTGGCAAGTTTCAGTTTCTTTAGAAACTCCCGATGTGATTTTTGCCCCATGCTCTTACGACCTTGGCGTGAGGTCAAAATATCATAAGTCACATGTCAAGTTATACCCGTCATTGTCCAGGTTAATTTGAACCCACCCGTACATACCCTTGACGTAGGCCAAAATAGTAGTACGACTGTCCTAAACCAACGCATCTATCTATGCAACAGATAAATATTCGGCAGCTACCAATCACTATGCCTTGGCGTGAGGTCAAAATACATAGCTTGAATACTACCGAATATTTAACTGAAATGACAGAGGGCAACTAATGGTTTCTGGCGAAAACCTTTAACGTAATGAACATGATATCGTTGAAGGAACGGATAGCTTTTTAGAAAATATAGTGACAAAAAACTTTGCTAAAGAGGTCACTCCCGGTGAAGGGATCTCGGCTCTTTCCCCGTAGAATGAGGTGCAGGATATTCCAACTGAATACCACGGTGCAAAGCAAAAGTAATCGGCTATAGTGAAGTTAATGCCATGACGCAAACTTTTTGTCCAAGGGGTCACTCCCGGTGAAGGGATCTCGGCCCTTGCCTCGTCGACTGAGGAGCAGGATATTCCAACTGAATACCACGATGCAAAACAAAAGAGAACGTCCTTGCAATAACAGCTTTTTGAAAAGTGTTCCAACAACATCAGAATAGGTTTGTTTTAACTTGCATTGATCCAAATCAACGCAGTTCCATCAATTGATCACACCACAAAGAACGAAATATAATGATGTACGTATATGCCATCCGCATTTGCCACTGGGTCCCGTCATTACCCGTTAGGTTAGCTAACTAACGACAGAGCGGGGACTGGACTAGCGCGGATGCAAAACATATACAACATCTACTAATATATATATAATATATAATATTTCGCTCAAGGCGTGATAAAATGAAACATCACAGAAATGTACAGCATCACAGAACAATACAGATATCTGGGATCCCCGGGTTTCACAGAGCCACTACTGAAACCCGACGTTCCCCTGGTCATATGGATAGCCTGTGCAATGAAATCCTATACCCCTACGGGCGCGGCAAGTTACCTGCCAAAACCTGAAGCGAGGCAGCCCCCTTCAGCAACGTGAATAGACCACCCAGCACTTCACGGAATCCGGTAACTTGGGCACCCCTCCTGGGTCAACCTGTACCTCCTACGAGTGCGGCGAATAGCCCGCCAATTCTAGAGTGAAGCCCCCTCCGTCTCAATGCCATGAGATGCGGGCCCGTTGCCCTCTAGAACCCGGCTATCCGTGCACCCCGCCGCAGGGTAATCCTAGTACAGAAAGTAAAATATACATACAACGGGTACATCGACCGCAACCTGGTCGTGCCCCAAAATAATAATACAAACAGGAAGTGACGGCAGTCCACATGTCGGACGCTCGCCCCGCAATATCAAATGTACATAATACAACAAAACTGTACTACCACTGCAACTAGGCAATCCCCCACGACCAATCCGCAACATCATAGCAATACACAGAACATCAACGTGAAAGTCACGTTCGCAAATCCGTCTAACCGGGCTATAGCAGTTAGACAGGATTTACCGATCAAGTGACATTCACGGTCGCAGATATAATGTGAATACTGTGAACTAATGTGTTTAATATATCCGATCGATCAAATTTTACCAAGTGGGCCCCAAGCATTACTGTAGCACTTAAAGAAATTCTGGGCCCAAAAATAATATTCCAAAACCCATATTTTCAAGTCAGGAGGCCTATATAAAAAATTGGTGCACTGAACAGTTTAAACGGCGACGGAACCGCGGCCCAAGCATGGGTTTGGCCGCGGTTCCGCAGTGAGATAATGAGATCGTGCAACTAAATTTTTACAGGAGGCTTATACTTCCCTGAACATCATTCTGCAACACCCTGAAAAATTTTTCGAGCCAAAGAAAAATCGACAGAAAACTGATGCAAAGAAAACGCGGGTTTTTGGAATTTTGTTCGATCGGAAATGTAAACACATTAGACAAAGCTAGACTAGGTTAATGGCGAGGCTCTGATACTACTGTAAGTGCACGGCGGCGCCCCGGCCGTCAATCCGACGCCGGAATGCAGAAGCGGTGATTTACTTTAACTTTTCAAACCGGCACCACCGCGCACTATAAACCCGGATCGGGCCATTAACATAAATCTATCTAACTACAAGATGGGAAGAGAGATATACCGAGTGATCCATGTCCTCCGGTCTTCTCGTCGTCGTCCCGATAACCCGCGGAATCTCCGGTCTCCATCACGTCGCCGGGAGGGCACCGCATCGCCGGCTTCTTTTACGGGCTCCCATCTCTGGTCTGAGGTAACTCAGGCACAAAGTTGGCGAGTCGACGTGCCCAAGAGTTGCTGTAGAATAGTGTAGAACTCATGTCTCATTTGCGGTAGTGGAAGTTGCCATTTGGTGGAGGGATGAACTATGGAGTTGAATTTGGGAATTTTGGTGAAGCAAAAATGATATGAGATGAACCAAAAGACCCACACCAAATTGGAAAGCCCCTTCCTCTTTAGTGGCCGGCCAAATGCTTGAATGAATGAGAATTGGGAGTGAGAGAAAAGTCAAGGGGGGAGGAAGCTATCATCCAAGAGAGAGAAAGTGTTATGATGATACAACAATGATCACAAAATAAGAACCTCACTCCAAAACTTAATCATATCCAACAAAGGTCAAGCCATCATGAAAACTATCATGAAGCAAAAAGTCAAGTGATCATGACACAACAAAATGCAAAGACCACCCTCCACAAATGCTTATTTCCACAAATGCAAATAAGCCCTCCTCCACCATTTTTCGGCCAATGAAAGATACAAATGAAATATGGTCGAAACGGAAAACAAACTGGCAACTCCAAAAACTGATCCCGTAATAAATTACAGGAAAACCCCGATACTGTGTATACATACCCGCATTTGTATTTCGACCGAAATACAAATGCAATGAGACAAAATCTACACTGTACTATACTAGGATCCGGCTTAAACCAAAGCCTGCTAGTATTAACCCTCCGATCCTGATCCGTGCAATACCGCACGTATCTGATCGAACCCTGCCATATCTCCATACGGCCTCTACAGCATTTCGCCTGAAAACTTGAGCAACTGAATATGGGGGACTCTAAAGACTCGTCAATACTATGGCTGTAGATTTAACCACTAGCACGTCAGAGGTATTAGCCATACGTGACGGGCTACCAGCTATTGACCAAAAGGGACGTCAATGAGCGAACTCATCCTGACACTCTACTGAGCCTGTCAGTGACAATATCCGTACAGTCCGGTCCGTTCGTCTATGAGCATCGCATGGCGGGCCTAGGGGGTTGGTAAAAGTCAGACCCCCAAAAACGGTACAAGTCGTGTCAGAGATCAGCCCAGAACACCCTGAGATACTACTGGAATACCTACCAGTAAATCTCCTGCCTTGGCCAAGGACTTTTCATGTTCTGGCTCTCCTAGACACAGCGCAACCTCACCCCCAATACCGGGAGAGACAAACCCCCGAAGATCCGCTCACTGCCTCCATGTGGCCCGGGACTGTACCCAACTAAAACCTGTTTGCATGTCTCCTTTAAGCGTGGTAGGGTAGTAATCAAAGTACAGTGGGAACTCACACGAGACAAATGACGATCCTCAGGTCGATGAACTAACCTGTACACATGTCACCAGGGAACTGCTATCTGACGTCAGGTATAAGACCAACTAGCATATTCCTGGCGAGTCCTGTCCGGTGTACTCATAACCCAATGAGCACCCGTATACATCTTAGGTGAACCAACTGACACCAGTGGTTTATGAGACCGGCCACCGCCCCTCATCGGGGTCTCGACTGTATACACTAGTCTACTCTGGAGTATCGATGCCCTGTCTCAAAACTCCCACGACTAGGGACCATTTAAGGATGTGCTTATAGACTACCAGCTCTCACGTATATGATCGCCCTCATACTGCTGGCAGTCAAGCAAGAATCCTAGGGGCTCTATCAACGTGTAATAGCGACCTGTCTGGTCACCTAAAGCAGTACATGACGATAAAGATAAACCAGATAGCATAGTATCATCTTGAGTAAGACTGTCCTACCGAGATAGGTCCTCCCTCAATCATTGCAATCATGTGCCTGTGATCCAATAATCGACTCTGATGGCACTATCTCCAACAGAGAGGAGGGGTGACCATAACCATAAAGAAGAGGATGAGTCATTTAAACACTTAGCACAAAACATTAATGAACTAATGAATCATCTAACCTAGTCATTCTATCATTAAATGAACAATTAATGCCCTAATGACTCACTAGCCACCTCATCATCCTAGTCATCATCTAGAAACTTCTAGAAGCATGACTCACCCTCAAGACTCACCCAAGTGACGAAAAGATAAATCCGCCTTTAACCGAATGTTAAAGACGGGCGATAGAAAACTGGAAACTGGCAACTTCCAAAAGCGATCCCGAAACGAATTTCAGGATAACCCCGTAACAGTATAAACATACCCGCATTTGTATTACAACCGAATACAAATGCAACTGAGACAAAGATATTATATCTACACAGTATAATACTTGGATCCGGCTTAAACCAAAGCCTACCAGTATTATCTGCCCGGAATATGACACGTGCGAAAACGCGCGTGCATTTTCCGAACCCTGCCATAAAACCATACGGCCTCTACAACGTTTCGCCCGAACTTGGGAAACTGTCTGTGGGGGACTCTAATGACTCATCAACACACTGGCACTGGGTATAACCTCTTGCACGTCAGAGGTACAAGCTGTAAGTAACGGTTGCCTATGTATTGATTGGAAGGGAAGCTGATGAGCGAACTCATCCATAAACCCTACTGAGCCTAACAGTGACAATATCCGTCCAGTCCGGTCCGTTCGTCTAAAGAGTATCGCATATCGAGTCTAGAGGGGTGGATAAAGTCAGACCCCTAAAAACGCGATAAATCGTGTCGGCATGAAGCCCATCACCACCTGAGAAACTACTGATCCAAATCAGAAATTCTCTACTACCTCGGCCGAGGATTTCTAGCGATGGCCATTCGTGCTCTGCGCGACATCAACCCCCAATACCGGGAGAGACGAATCACCGACGATCCGCTCACTGCCTCCATGTGGCTCGGGACTGTACCCAAAAAATACCTGTTTGCACGTCTCCTTTGAGCGTGGTAGGATAGAAATCAAAGCACAGTAGGAACTCACACGAGATAAATGACGATCTCAGGTCGACAAACTAACCTGTACACATGTCACCTGGGAACTGCTATCTGACGATATGTATAATACCAACTAGCATGTTCCCGGCGAGTCCTGTCCGGTGTACTCATAACCCAATGAGCACCTGTATACATCTTAGGTGAACCAACTGACACCAATGGCTTGTGAGACCGGCCACCGCCCCTCGTCGGGGTCTTGACTGTATACACTGGTCTACTCTGAAGTATCGATGCCCAGTCTCGAAACTCCCACGACTAGGGACACTTTAAGGATGTGCTTATAGACCCCAGCTCCCACGTATATGATCGCCATCATACTGTTGGCTGTCAAGCAGAATCCTATGGGCTCTATCAACATGCAATAGTGAACTAAAGCATTTATACGATGATAAAGACAAACCAGATGGCATACTATCATATCGAGCAAGACTGTCATATCCTCCATCAATCATTGCAATCACGTACCTGTGATCCAATAATTGACTTTGAGGGCACTATATCCAACAATCTCCCACTTTCACTTAAGGCTAATTATTGCGATGTCGCATACTCACAGCCCATGTGATACCGAACACCCAACTCCTCTACTAATCAGTTTCACAAAGCTAGTTTGTAAAACTCTTGTGTTCGAGAAATAGCCTCAGTGAGTGGATCCGCCCTGATGTTTCTTTCTATGTCTCTCTTAATCTCAAGTTCGCGGAGAAAGCCATCTCCCGAATCGAGTAATAAGTGTCTTAGAGTATGTCTGGATATCTGATGGGACCTAGTTCATAAATGAACTCCAAATCCAAAATTCTTAGACTGTATTAATAACTGAACCTAGTCAGTATCCAGTACCATGCCTCCCACAGTATCCTCTTGGACCACCTGTCCATAATACTGTCCCTCTTCAGAGGGAAAACTATAACTCTGACAATCAATCTGTCATCCATGTCACCTTGGAAGCCTGGAATGATAACCGTCTCCCGAAGGAGGCTGCCGTCATCAAATCCGTAGAACATACACTCATATTCTAAAACTGCATCCTTATGTTTCTTCAGGATTGGATTAATATAAACTTCTCGCATCTAGTGCAAATACAACATCTGGTGTGGTACTTGACATCTCACGATTGACTCAATAGCCTAAGCAAGTGATCTTCCAATCATGCACATCCCTCTCTCCTTTAGTCTGTAAGACACCTTTAGAGAGGGTGACTCCATCACCTGCAGGTACACCACCATGCCAGGAGTCATCTATTCTAAAATACTATTAGAATATTGTCAAAGTACCCACATTGGGAAACTACCCAAATCTAGATCTAAATCCATAGATCTAGTAACCAGAATGTCTGATATTAAATCCTTTTCCTTTGTGGAGAAACAACTATGTGACGACCAAAGTACAACCGATCGTAGTATAGGAATATCACTTCCTACTCTGTGTATGTCATCCAAATAACAGGACATCACACCCTACTACCTTCTTAACAGATCCATCTCCTATTTTGATGAAGTCAAATCCATGACTTTCACATCAAAATCAGATGATCTAATCTCCGCTATATCTGCTCAAGCCTATAAATAGACATAAGCTACTTGTCCACTATGCTTCCGCTGCTCCCACTGACTACGACAACCCTCTGGCAGAATAATATCTACGCACACTTCTAAAGCTAGTTTAGAACGACGTTATACTTAACCTCCTGCCGGGTCTCATAGTCTGGAACAACAGTAGTGTCAAGTTTGGGTAAACCAGAACCTCCCTGTCACCGTCCTTGAGGCTACCGGAGTACCTCTCGGGTGTCTGAGGTTACCCACCATATCTGTGGAGTGGCTATTGGAATGTCAAACCTGAATGAATATATAAGTCCTATTAAATTTTCCATAATCGTTTGCGGTTCTGGAATCACTTCCAGTTCTACCATACTCCCACTACTGTTTTCTGAAAAAATCCATTTTACTAAAACTGTGGCGAGTCTCGAACAATATCACTATTGATCTTCCAGATGTTAGAAAATCAACCCGCGTCAAAGCCAGGGTCAACCCACAAACTGCCATTACAGAAACGTGTCTTGAGTTATCCAGTGTCTGGTTTTAAGCATAAGCTGGACAACACACCTTACCTTAACATCGTTAAGATATGAACCATTCTATATACAATCTAGAAATAGAGGCACTAATTTAACTGGAACCAGATTCAAATCATGCAGCTGTCTCCAGTGCATATCAACTTAATGAAGAGAGGCTAATCAGTATTACTCAACTTATTAATACATCTAATTATGAGTAACCTGAAAGAGAAACAAGTTTTTCAAAACCGTTGCTATCAACTGAATACCAATCACAAGAATCTATATCTTCGATTTCTTTGAAGAATCCTGATACTTGCGACACCTGGTTCTCTACTTTATTCCTATACCCACAACTTCTAAAAATTTAGACATTGTATTTCTACGAAACACTTGTCTAAAAACTAGAGAAGTCATAAGTAAACAGAACATAGTATGAGGACCTACCCCTTTGTCCAGACGGACACTGGACAACATACAATACTCTGTATAAGTCCGCTGAGTTGAATAACTCAAAACCTGTGCATCGCAGGTTGAAAAACTGTACCCAGGTGATTTCCTTAAATATCACCAATTACAACGAATTCCGATATAATGAGAATGATCACCTAATTCCCAATAACGTAGTCCTACTCATCATCTGTAAAACTATACAGATGTGAGAATCATACCTGGTAAATACACACCCACTACTACAATATAGGGTTGCCCCTACGGACCCGAAATCCGTAGGGGCAAATATTTCTTTTCCCTACGGATTTATCCGTAGGGCCATATCGTTGTCCTTACGGTGCTTCACGTTCTAATTTTCCCTTTGGCCCTACGAAGCCGAAAGCCGGGTACCTACGGTTATGTCCGTAGGGGCATCTACATAGGTTATTAATAAAAAAAAGCACAGAAAAATTATATTCATCTCGTTCCCAAATTTCTCTCTCGACCTCCCGCGATCCCGTCGCCTGTTCCCGCCTTCCGTCACCACCGCGCTCGCGAGCCTGCGCCAGCTTCGTCGGTCTTCCCCACACCTTCGTCGACTTCCCACGCCTCGTCGCCACCTTCGACGATCGTCGGCGACCACCAATTTCTACCGTCTCCTCCACCGCGCGCACGCTTGTAAGTAATTCTTAAATAATTTTTAATTTTGACATAGTCTACGGTTCAGGCCAGGTTCGGGTAGGGGTGAGGTCATCGGCGTTGGCGTCGGCATCGGTCGGGTTCGGTTAGGGTTAGGTTTAGGGTTAGGTTGTGGGGTTCGGTTGGGACTGGGGCTGGGGCTGGGGCAAGGGTTTGGTTGGGGTTGGGGTTGGGGCTGGGCTGGGGCTGGGCTGGGGCTGGGGGCTGGGGCTAGGTTGGGGTTAGGGTTGGGGTTGGGGCTGGGCTGGGGCTGGGGCTAGGGCTTGGTTGGGCTGGGGCTGGGGCTGGGGTTGGGGCTGGGGCTGGGCTGGGGCTGGGGGTAGGGTTCGGTTAGGGTTAGGGATATTGGCCAAAAACTCTCTTCAAGAGATTAACCCGTATCAATATTGGAGAAGTGAGCTTTAACAATGGTGAACTGAGTGCGCCAATGGAGAGCGGCCGTTTTGCAGCGGGAGGCTTAGCATATATAAGCAATATACGATTTACAAACAATAGCGGTAATCTATATAAACAACGAGATAATGATTTTCAAATTGGCCAATTTAGACCCGACTGTTACTCCATTGACAATAGCCATCCTATAGATACCGTATATTTTGGTGGCCCTGGAGGGAGTAAAACATAATGTAAATGATGCACTCTTGCAAATGTGTTATCTTATTGAATAAAAAAGTTGCAATTGGGATGCTATTATTAGTACATGAGAATAATTTTTGTTGGATTCTATCATTACACATGCATCACGAGCTCTTGACAAATTTATTTACTCCGCCTCATAGAAGTACAAGTCTTATACCAGTAAAGAACCATGAAAATTTCCGATTGGTTATGATAGGTTGTGGAACCTCACAGTGCCATAACTTTCTTGAAGGATCTCAAAAGTTTTATCATAAACCATTTTAATGCAAAAGCTAAATTTGATTGCTTTATCACAAGCTCTCTTCATCTTTGATAATTGATTCTTTTGAAGCATCATAACTATGTTTTGCGTTAATGTATTTGCAATATTATAAATATGTGATTAGCTTTATGGCTTGACTTTAATAGATCTATATTCCTCTGTTTTTCCTTTGCTTTTAGAGTTGAACATGATCTTTTAATAGCAAATATACTGCCCTTTAGAATTCAGATATGGACCGATAAGAAGAGATGATTGTTATCATGTTAACGCCACTTATAAAATTTCTCAAATCTTGATCTCAATGGTTTAAAATCATGTTACACATACAACACGAATGCACAACAAACGCATAATTAGAGAGCGATTCGAGTTGTTCAGGTTAAAACCAATATATGATACTCGATGATAATATGAAACCTACATATTCCCATCGATACTCATATATGAAACTAAAAGCGCCACTTAGTCCCCGTCTATCGGTTAACATACGTGCGATGCTCGTCGTGACCGAGAACTATACGAAGGTTGTTAAATATCGGACGGTATAGCTCAATACTAACAACCGTCGTATAGTCTACGCGACAAGAAAATTCAATCGTATGGTAACCCATAGATTTGTCCCGTGTGGACAAGTTAAGAATGTATAAAGCAAACGCCTTCATTCACTTGTGTTTTCATCCGTTTCGAGATATTTCATCGGTACCTTTCCGCTGGTTCTCCATGTACAAAGATAGATTAGATGTTCATTTCAACGTTGTTTCACAGCTTTGAAATGATTATCTATTCTATTACAGTGTACTCGGAGAACAGCGGGGAGGTGCTGCCGAAATTTACTCGAAACGGTTGAAAGCACAAGTGATGGGCGTTCGCTCTATACATTCTTAATAGGATAGAAGCCTACCCCCGACAGCCGGAACACACACATACAACAAGAATACACAACAAACGCATAATTAGAGAGCGATTCGAGATGTTCAAGTTAAAACCGATACTCGATGATAATATGAAACCTTTATATTCTCATCGATACTCATATATGAAACTAAAAGCGCCACTTAGTCCCTGTCTATCGGTTAACATACGTGCGATGCTCGTCGTGACATAGAACTATACGAAGGTCGTTAATTATCGGACAGTATAGCTCGATACTAACAACCGTCGTATAGTCTACGCGACAAGAAAATTCAATCGTATGGTAACCCATAGATTTGTCCCGTGTGGACAAGTTAAGAATGTATAAAGCAAACGCCTTCATTCACTTGTGTTTTCATCCGTTTCGAGATATTTCGTCGGTACCTTTCCGCTGGTTCTCCGTGTACAAAGATAGATTAGATGTTCATTTCAACGTTGTTTCACAGCTTTGAAATGATTATCTATTCTATTACAGTGTACCCAGAGAATAGCGGGGAGGTGCTGCCGAAATTTACTCGAAACGGTTGAAAGCACAAGTGATGGGCGTTCGCTCTATACATTCTTAATGGGATAGAAGCCTACCCCCGATAGCCGGAACACACACATACAACAAGAATACACAACAAACGCATAATTAGAGAGCGATTCGAGAAGTTCAAGTTAAAACCGATACTCGATGATAATATGAAACCTTCATATTCTCATCGATACTCATATATAAAACTAAAAGCGCCACTTAGTCCCCGTCTATCGGTTAACATACGTGCGATGCTCGTCGTGACCGAGAACTATACGAAGGTTGTTAAATATCAGACAGTATAGCTCGATACTAACAACCGTCGTATAGTCTACGCGACGAGAAAATTCAATCGTATGGTAACCCATAGATTTGTCCCGTGTGGACAAGTTAAGAATGTATAAAGCAAACGCCTTCATTCACTTGTGTTTTCATCCGTTTCGAGATATTTCGTCGGTACCTTTCCGCTTGTTCTCCGTGTACAACGATAGATTAGATGTTCATTTCAACGTTGTTTCACAGCTTTGAAATGATTATCTATTCTATTACAGTGTATTCGGAGAACAGCGGGGAGGTGCTGCCGAAATTTACTCGAAACGGTTGAAAGCACAAGTGATGGGCGTTCGCTCTATACATTCTTAATAGGATAGAAGCCTACCCCCGACAGCCGGAACACACACATACAACAAGAATACACAACAAACGCATAATTAGAGAGCGATTCGAGATGTTCAAGTTAAAACCGATACTCGATGATAATATGAAACCTTTATATTCTCATCGATACTCATATATGAAACTAAAAGCGCCACTTAGTCCCTGTCTATCGGTTAACATACGTGCGATAATTTATTCTTTTCAACGACAAACGCACACACAAAGCATATACACGGATTTTCTCCTTTGTCAGTAACTATCCCGTTCTTATATTTCTCAATATAGTCAGCATAACCTACAATTTATATGTTATACAGTCTAACATGGCCCATGAGTACGTCAGAGTTAAGGACTGGATGTATGTGGATTGGAAACATCGTATGCAACCTAAGTTTGTCGCAGGAGTTGCTTCTTTCCTTGAATTTGCATGCGCACATAATAAGATCATAATAGAGAAGATTCTCTGTCCGTGCGATAGATGTGGCAATAAGTACTGGCAGAAGGTAGAATTGGCAGAGCTTCATATTGTAAAACATGGGTTTACTAGACTTTATACAACTTCGAAATATCACGGGGAAGGAGAAGAATGCAGTACTGCGGCAGAAGAAGGAGAACACGATAATGCAGCAGGAGAAGAAGAAGAATTCGGTAATGCGGCAGGAGACAGAAATTTATTTCCATCAGAAGAAATGGAAGATATGGTAGAGGCTGCCCTAGGTGAATCTATTCGTACCGAAAATGACATTCCTTCCGGTCAAGGACTGCGTGCGGATAAATATGAAAATTTCATGAATGATGCTAGGAAATCAATTTATGAGAATGCGAAGTATTCCACCCTCTCATGGTTCGTCCAACTTTTCTAGATTAAGTGCCTAAATGGATAGAGCAACAAGTCATTCACAATGCTTCTTTCGTTCTTGAAAAATTCTATGCCTCCGGGAAATAATGTGCCCGACAGCTGGTACGAAGCCTAGAAGATGATGTCTGATTTGGGTCTAAAGTGCGAGAATATTCAAGCATGTCCTAAAAATTGCGTGTTGTACCGGAAAGAGAATTCAGATTTGAAAGAGTGTCCAACATGCGGAGAGGCCAAGTATAAGCCGAAAGATTCTGATAAGAAGCTTGATATACCTGTGAAGATAGCATGATACTTTCCCATAACACAGAGGCTACAGAGGATATTCAGATGCAAGAAAACAGCCGAGGCAATGATTTGGCATCACCGTGCTCTTCCAAGCGAAAATGGAAAAATGAGCCATCCAAGAGATTCACCGGCATGGAAGGATTTTGATAGGAGGCACGGAATATTCAGTAGCAATCCTCGCAATGTCCGGCTCGGACTGGCTGCTGATGGCTTCTGCCCATTCAACTATATGGCTGGAAGTCATAGCACATGGCCCGTTGTAATGATAATTTATAATCTATCGCCTTGGTTGGCTATAGACCAATCATACTTTATGATGTCTCTTATTATCGACGGACCAAACTCACCGGGGAACAATATAGACGTCTATCTCCGACCTCTGATCGATGAGTTGAAATCTTTGTTCATTGATGTGTAGAGACATATGATTCAAACACAAATACAACCTTCATACTGCGTGCTGCTTTAATGTGGACAATTAATGACTTTCCTGCGTATGGAATGCTATCAGGTTGGTCCGTACATGGTCATAAAGCATGTCCTCATTGCCATGAACACACAACATCAAAATTCTTGAATTTTAGCAGGAAGGTTTGTTATTGCGTCCATCGACGTTTCCTGCGTCCAGACCACCCCTATAGGTTAGATACGGTTCACTTTGATGGTCATCAGGAGCTTCTTGACCTCCATACCCATTGTCCGAAGAGGACGTGACTGCTAAATGGGATGGTTACAATAACGTGACCTTCGGGATGGATCCGACGAAACAGGTCAAACCACAATATTGGAACAAGTTAAGCATTTTCTTCGAGCTTCCGTACTGGTCTACAAATTCAGTGTGTCATTGTCTGGACGTCATGCATATAGAGAAGGGAGTATCAAAGCACATACTTAACTTGCTTCTTTGTAAAGACGGGAAATCGAAGGCAACATGAATGCTCGGATGGATCTACAAGAGTGGGGAATAAGAAGTGAATTGCACCCTAGACCGGTAGAGGATAAACCGGACAAGTTTGTACTTCCCAATGCCGCTTATCATATGTCACAACCGGAGAAGAAAAGATTCCTGCAGGTGTTGCATGATTTGAAAGTCCCCACAGGTTTCTCAGGATCATTCAGCAAGAAAATAAAATTTGTGAAGGGCAAGATCGATGGGCTGAAAAGTCATGATCACCATGTTATCGTGGAGCACCTTCTTCCATTAGCCCTCAGGACTTCTCTCCCCGACTCGGTTGGTCTAGTAATCAACGACCTATGTTGTTTTTTCAGGGAGTTGTGTGCTAAAACACTGGAGGTTGCGACGCTGGATAAACTAGAAAATTCTATTGCGTTGATACTTTGCAAGTTTGAGCGTATTTTCCCACCGTCATTCTTCGGTATCATAATACACTTGACGGTTCATCTTGCAACTGAGGCGAAGTTAGCCGGACCGGTAAAATATCGATGGATGTATCCCGTCGAGAGGTACGTGTAATTTTTCGTTTCGCGCAATTTATAAATTTATTGTTGTCCTGTATACCCGTATTTATTTATTCAACATATTCTCATTAGGTACCTCTACACTCTTAAGAAGTATATACGCAATAAAAATCGACCAGAGGGTTCTATCATGCAAGGTTATCTTCTTGATGAAGCAACCACATTTTGTTCCCGCTATCTGGATGAGAACATTGAGACAAGGCTTAACCGACCATGAAGAATTCAAGACGGGCCATATGGTAAAGCCGAGTATAAGAGGGTAGACACTATGTTTATCAACAAGATATACCGGTTTATCTTGCTTAATTGCGCATGTCTTGAACAAATTAGAGAGTAAGTTCTTTTGAATTAATTATTATATCTGTGTTTGTGTGGGTATGAAATGATATAATATTAATGTCACAATTATTTGTCGAAAACAGAATTCATTTTAACGAGGTACGTGAGGGGCATCCTGATTGGAACGAAGAACGTTTGGAAAAATACCATCAGGATAATTTTTGTGATTGGGTCACAGATCATGTAAGTTATTCGAATAACATTTTATTGCTATCAGTTATAATCTAAACTTGTATCGTTATGTATTTGTCGTAAAATTTGTTTTGTTAGATCCACGATCCGAACTTGTCTGCATCATTTGAGAGTGATTCAAGATGTTTAGCTTAATTTCCTAGTATGGAGGTTGCATATTACAAAGGATTTGGTGTCCTTGGATACAAATTCGAAGTTAAGGACATAGAAACATCTAGAACCACTCAGAATAGTGGGATTGCGACGGTAGGATCGGACGGTGTGATTTACTATGGGTACTTAAATTGTATACTCGGCATCCACTATCCCGGACGATCAGAACACTTTTATATATTCCAGTGTACTTGGTACAATCCGCGAACCGATACGGACAGGTGGAGAAGCAGTCTTGGGACTTGGAAAGATGAATATGGATTGACCAGTGTGAACACACTTCGATTTTACGGTCAGGACGATCCATTTATCTTTCCGAACCAAGCGTTCCAAGTATACTACTCACAGTGTTTGAAGCATCCGGGATGGAGTGTTGTATGCCGATGGAAACCCATAGATGTCTACGATGTCCCAGAATACGAGGACAGCGATGAGGACGAAGAAGAGAGAAGGCTTAAAGTGCTCCGACCGTCTGTTGTGAAGGAAGGGTTGTCTTCGACCGATCATGAAGTTACGTGGGTTAGAAATGATATCGACGATGAAATCCAAGTAGATATGTATAATGCGCCCACGAAACGAAAAAGGTTATCAGTAATGTTATATTATTACTTCACATTTTACGCTCTATACATATATAGTCAATACTTTTAATGATTGTCTAATGCGTCCACGAACCGTTTATCTAGATTTGATGACAATGTCGGGAGCAGCGAGGGGCGGAAGGAGCTCCAGCCGCGGCAGAGGCAGAGGCAGAGCGGTTCTGCCGCCCGGAGAGCTCCGTAGGGAGCTTTAGAGGGCCGGTCTTGCACCCAGATCGAAGACCCCTTCGGATGCCTCCTTCCTTGTGGATTTTACTACATCTCCAGGTATACTGCACGCATATCCATTTTGAATGTAATATTACAGATATTCATGCCTATTTATGTCAAAATTACTTATATTGTCAATGTTTGATTGTCTAGTTATTGGTGATGCGTCCACATCTGGGACAGAGGCCACTCCCGCTCCTCCAGGTATGTTTATATATCATATAGTGCATATATATTGATTTAGAATGCTATATCATAAATACACACATTCCTTTTGCTCTTACTTAGCAATTTTTATTATTGTCTAGCTGTAGGTGGTGACACCACCGCACCTGCGGGTATGTTTATATATCCTATAGTGCATGCATATTGATTTAGAACGTTATATTATTGATCTACACATTCTTTTTGCAATTACTTATATAATCTATTTTTAATTGTTAAATTATAGGTGGTGCGTCCACATCTTCCGCAGGGGCCACTCCTGCCGCTTCCATACCCTCCGCATCGTCTGCAGGTTAGTATGAATAAATTTAAAATATTTATTCATTTTACATATGCTCTATAGAATAAATATGAACTTCATGGAAATTTAGCGTAGATGTTTATTTTCTAGTTGGAGGGGATGCGTCCGCATCCAGGACCCCGGTTGTTCCTCACCGGAGGAACTATCGTCCCGCTCGTGCTGCTGCCCGGGCCCAGGCTCGTGCGATAGTCACCGGAGGTATATATCACACTTGAATTTTCGTTTAACCTTGATTTCTTAATACAACTTTGTCTTATTATTGATTGTCTTGATATTTCATGCAGACGCAGGGCCTCCCCATCCCCAGAGGGGGACTCGAGGCCCAAATCAGTCCCATAGGCTGAGGCCTGACAAAGCTAGGGGGGAGGCAGCATTCCCCCTTTTTTTTACCCTTGACTATCGCTATACCGGTCCTCATGCCGAGAGGTTCGGCCGGTATATGGAGGACGAGAGCCGGCTCGTGAAGAACTATCCACTTCATGTTGAGTGGGGCGAGCAACACCAGCGCTCATTCGCCCTCTTCTTTGATCAGGCTCGGGTATGTATTAATATATATTTTCATTTGATCTATCCAATATATTTATTATTAACACTTGCAATCTAATAATAATGTTTTTTTTGTATTTTCAGTTGGATTACGATTTTCAGCCTGTAGCCGACCCTGATCACCCGGGGAGGGTGCTCGACCTTCATGCTCTGTACAATGGCCTGATGAAGAACATGCAGGCCAAGGTCCGATACAACAGGAATGAGCTGAAGGCCGACTGCTACTCCCTGTGGATGGCGACCCCTGAGGCAGAGAGATCGGCCCTCCTATCAACTCCGGCGTTTGCGAGAGTCGACGTAGAGACATGGCCTCTATTGTGCGCTTATTTCGACTCCCAACGCAAATAGGTATGTATTTTAAATGTAAATCATTATTTATGATATAATTTATTTCTTTGTGTTCCATAATTAGAAAACTAAATGTTAATGCGTTGTACAGAAACAGGCCGCTCAGAATACAGAGAACAGGAAGTCGGCGAAGAAGGGTCGCCCCACTTACACAGGTGGCTCGAGGAACATTACTCGAGCCATGGAGTTATCAGTAAATTACAATAGACCGACCTTTGTGATATTCTGCAATATTAAGAGTTATTTTCTAATATTTCTAATATTAAGAGTTACTTTCTAATATTGCAGACATCTCGGACCGTGGCGTCAGGTGGTACACCGAGCGTGCTGTCTGTATATCTTGCCGTCCACGGCACCTCGACAGATCCCGCCACAGGCGAGCTTCGATATCCCGACGTCGCTACCCAGGAGTACTGCGTAAGTGTTAATATTTATTCTACCCAAATTTAAAATTTTAGTTTTGGAAGGTTCAAGTTTAAATTTTATACTTATACTTTACTGCATAATGTGGGTGTAGGAGCGGGTGGTTGAGCAGGCCCAGGCCTCGGGGATCGATTTTACCGGACAGAGCGATCCGAGCCTGCTGACCCCAGTTCTGGACGCCGCACACGAAGGGCACCATGGAGGTTGGGAGAGAGGCCGGGGGCTGGGCCCTAGCAGGGCCCATATGAGGTTGGACTCCACCCCGGCGGTTACTTCCTCCGTCTCTACTGACCGACGTGTCCATCAGAAACTGGAGAGCTTGAGGGCCACCGTTCAGGAGTTGAAGGAGATGCTGGTATGTATACTACTTTGTAGTAAAATATCATGTCATATTATATTAATATCAACATATCCATAATTAGTACGTAGCTTCAGCTTATTTGGTTTTAGACTAAAGTTTGATTAATCATACATACAGATGCAATTAAAATAAACAACAAACTCGATATCCAAACGGGGTTTCGAAATAACTTAATAATGATACGAATTCGAATAATTCACAGTTCTTACACGCTTATTACACATGTTAGGTCCAGACACGACAGGGTACATCGGCCGAGCCTCCATATGCATCTCGTTCGGCTGCGGCTCCGCAAGCCGCTACATCGGCTGCGGTTCCGCAGACAGCTCCTATAGCTCCACCGCCCGCTCAGACTCCCGCATCCGTGGCTCCGCAAACGACTACCTCGACGGCGGCTGCGCAGACCACATCGCCAGCTCCACAGGCCGCTCAGACTCCCGCTTGCGCCGAATTGCAGAGTTTATTGACCGAGGAGCAGGCGCGCGTTATTCTATCGTTATTCAGAGGTGGAGCTGGACCGAACTAGGGTAGCTTTTTGGTTCTTATTTTTTGAAACATGTTTTTATTTATATCATACACATTGTACTACATTTTGAAATGATATTGATATTGGTTTATATTTATATCGTATTCAGATTTTGGGTTTCTTTTGTATATTATATATATGCGTGAGATGTGATTATGAATACTGCGATATATGTTGTGTGATGATTAATTTTATATTTGATTGATGTATATATTATTGTGCACAGGGCGGGAAAAAATCAGGCAACCTTTTTTTTAAAAAAAATACAGATAATATGTACCTACGGATTAATACGTAGGTACACATGTTGCCCCCACGGCAATATCCGTATGGGCAAAATATCAGCAGTAACTGATATTTCCCACCTGATCTCAGTACCAGGGGGTTGGGAGTGCCCCTACGGACATATCCGTAGGGGCCACGGCCTCGCCCCTACGGCGTTATCCGTAGGGGCAAAATATCAGAAATCCTGATATTTTGCCCCTACGGATAGGTACCTACGTAGATATCCGTAGGGGCAAGTACATCGCCCTACGGTTATGTTCGTAGGTACATTTAATATATTAAAAAAACCGTAAATAATATAACTTTTTTACCCTACGGCTTACTCCATAGGGGCAACAGGACCTACACATAAATCCGTAAGGGCACGAATTTGCCCGTAGGGGCAAGTTCAAAGCTTCAACTTGCACCTGCGGCCTTTGCACCTACGGGGTATTTTTTCGCACCTACGCATTTCTCCGTAGGGGCAGTGGGTTGCCCCTACGGATAAATCCGTAGGGGCAACCCTTATTTGTAGTAGTGACCGTGGAGTAAGTATCTAATCGGGAAATCAGTTTTCCTTTAACAATACACTGAAACATGAAAATGTTTCGTAGGGGTATCCTGGTATTCCTAGTAATGCCTCTTCCATAATCCTATTCATGACTATAACCGTATATTTCTTTGTCGCCTCTCCAAATCCCTTTATTTGTCTTTATTCATTACCTTTTGTACACCCCTTAGGCTAAGTGGTTTTCTGCCTTCCCTACCGTTCGGCACCAGCCTATGGTTTGGAAGAAAACTATCCAGTAAGCATAATAGGTTTACTCTCCTAAACCAAGGAGTACTCGCAACTTGAGAGAAGGTGATGATAACAGAATAATACCTTATTCTATTAAAAGTGAAATAGGAGTGGCGATGAAGTACACGGTTTGGTCGTGAACGATAACAGTTGCAATTTACATTGCCCTCTTTTTAATCCCTTTATTTTGTTTTTAGTTATTACCTTCTGTACACCCTACTTAGGCTAATTGGTTTTCTTCATTCCCTACCTTTCGGCACCTGCCTATGGTTTGGAAGAAGACTATCCAATAAGCGTAATAGGTGTACTCTCCTAAACCAAGGAGCCATCGCAACCTGAGAGAAGGTGATAGTAAAAGGCAACTGAATAAACCAAATCTATTTCTCCTGAACCTGGATCCATCCTCGAAGAAGTCCCTTCAAGTTCGTATATAACCATACGATGGATCTATCCAATGGAAGTGGATGTCCGTAATAGTACGGGGTGTTCTGAGAAATACAAAGGGTAAAAGAAAGAGCGGCAATGACTTATGCAACTTGGACAATCCAAAAGCCAGTATTTTAAGAAGGGTCGGTCAACTTGGTCACTGAGTCATAGTCTTGGGTCGGTCAAAAGTCGCTGCCAAAGAGAGAGAGAGAAAAGAAACACTCTGCGTGCACTCTAACCTAGAACAGAATGGTTATCACTTTATCTAATCAGGAAAGCTCCCACTGTAATCTCAAATTCTCCTCCAAACCTGAATGAAGAATTAGTCGGGATCACCCGAAAAGTAAACCAACTCAACAGTGAGAATCGGGATCCAACTATCATCGCATGATGACTTGATGGAAGCCACTCAAGTTATCACACTCCAGAAGGTATGCGCATATCTGGTAAGTTTCAGTTTCTTTAGAAACTCCCGATGTGATTTTTGCCCCATGCTCTTATGACCTTAGCGTTAAGTCAAAATATCATAAGTCACATGTCAAGTTCTATCCGTCATTATCCAGGTTAATTTGAACCCACCCGCACATGCCCTTGGCGTTAGGTCAAAATGGCAGAACGACTATCCCAAACCAACACATCTATCTATGCAACAAATGAATACCCAGCAGCTACCAAACACTATGCCTTGGCATTAGGTCAAAATATATAGCTTGAATACTACTGAATACCCAAAAGAAATGATGGAAGGCTACGGCTGGTTTTTGGAGAAAAACCTTTAACGTAATGAACTTGATCTCGTTGAAGGAACCTGATAGCTTTTTATAAAAATATAGTGACGAAAACCTTTTGCTAAAGAGGTCAGTCCCGGTGAAGGGATCCCGGCTCTTTCCTCGTGGAATGAGGTGCAGGATATTCTAACTGAATACCGCGATGCAAAACAACTTGTAATCGACTATAGTGAAGTTATTACCCTGATGCAAAACTTCTGCCCAAGGGGTCACTCCCGGTGAAGGGATCTCGGCCCTTGCCTCGTCGAATGAGGTGCAGGATATTCCAACTGAATATCACTATGCAAAACAAAAGGAAACGTCTTTGTAATAACACTTTTAAAATTTGTTCCAACAACATCAAATATAGGTTTGTTTTACTTGCATTGATAAGAATCAATGCAATCCCATCAATTAATCACACCAAAAAAGAACGAAAAATAAATTTACGTATATGCCATCCGCATTTGCCACTGGGTCCCGTCATCACCCGTTAGGTTACTTAACTAACGACAGAGTGGGGACTGGACTAGCGCGGGTGTAAAACATATACAACATCTAATAGTATGTATACCAATATACAATAATCGCTCTAGGCGTAATAATATGCAACATTACAGAAAAGTAATAAGCATCACAGAACAATACAGATAATCTGGGATCCCCGGGTTTCATAGAGCCGCTACTGAAACCCGACGTTCCCCTGGTCGTGTGGATAGCCTATGCAATGAAACCTAGACCCCTACGGATGCGACAAATTACCCGCCAAAACTTGAAGCGAGGCAACCCCCTACACCAAAGTGAATGGACCACCCGGCACTTCACGGAATCCGGTAACTTGAGCACCCCTCCTTGGGTCAACCTGTACCCCCTACGAGTGCGGCGAATAGTCTGCCAATTCTAGAGTAAGGCCCCATTGCCTCTCAAAGCCTTGAGATACGGACCCGTTGCCCTCCAGAACCCGGCTATCCGTGCACTCCGTCGCGGGGTAATCCTTGTACAGAAAAGAAAATATATACAACGGCTACATCGACCTCAGCCCGGTCGTGCCCCAAAAGAATATTATACAAATAGGCAGTGACGACAGTCCACATGTTGGACGCTCACCCCGCAATAACAAATGTACAAATAAATCCAAACTAATTGTTCATAAGATGAACTAGGTTCCTACCATTGTATGACAATGGAAGTGTGGCTTTGGCCCGTGAACCCTGGTCCAATCAGTGACCCAGACATATTCTGAGGAAGCATCACCTGATCATGGAGATAGTTGATCTCCAGGGTGATCGAGGTTAGGAGAGTAGACTCAGAGGACAACACGGTGGATCCACACATGAAGGCCTTTTCCCAAAGAGAGACTTTTAGAGGATGGTTGAGTATTAGATACTACAACCACTGCTACAGATGGCCCTAGTGCAAGTGGAAGATTGTTAGTTATATGTATGCCCTAAAGGCCATTACCGTACATTGGATGTATATTGTAGTGGATGCTGGGACATATATAGGTAGGACTTTCTTGCTCGACATGATAGTACGCTATCTGGTTGCTCTTTATCTTAACATGTATACTTTCTGTCTCTCTGTTACATGTTGATAAAGCCCTTAGGATGTGTACTCGACTTCCAGGACTGTGATACAGATCATACTAGTGGGGCCTGGGTAGTCCATGAGTACATCCTTCAATGTTCCTAGTCGTGGGAATATCGAGACGGGGCATCGATATCCAGAGTAGACTAGCGTATATCTTCTCGACCCATGTGATGGGCGATGGATGATCCCATATCCATTGGTGTTTGACATCAGAGATGGTATGCGGGTGCTCAGTGGAGACTGGGTACACTGAACGGACTCGCCGAGAACTCCCAGATGGTATTATACCTCACGTCAGATGGCAGTTCTCTGGTGACACTGGTACAGCTTAGTCTGTTGACCCGAGATCGTCATAGAGTCTTGTGTGTCTCCCACTGTGCTTTGATTTCCACCCTACCACGGCTCTACTGAGTCGTGCAAAGAGGTGGTTTTTGGGTACAGTCCCGATTCACATGGAGGCAATGAGCGATAGGAGGTGATTCGTCTCTCCCGGTATTAGGGGTTGATGTTGCGCTATGCTCGACTGGCCATAACAGGAAATCCCTGGCCAGGGTTGCAGTGATATACTGGTAAGAGTTATTAGTAGTTTCACGAATGTTATGGACCTTACGTCGGCATGACTTATCAAGCTACTGGGGTCTGACGTTTACCACCCCTAGGCGAGATGTGCGACATATCAGACGAACACACCGGACTGTACGGTAAGTGTTACTGGTTGGATTCACAGGAGTGTGAGCAGGCTTGCTCGTCGATCTTATGATTGCTCAATACCCGGGTGGCCGTTACGTTTAGCAGACCGCTGGCGGCTTGTGGATGTTTGATATGATCATCACCTGTTGCCGGTGTATTGACGAGTCTTTAGAGTCCTACACAGAGGTTTCCTGGCTCAAGCGAAACGAAATAGGAGCGCATATGAGATATGTGCGGGTCCGAGAATAATGCGTGTATGTGATACCGTATTCTATTCTCGCGATGAATGTATCGATTGGTTGTATGCGATATAACCTAGTTATCGAATCGATGATTGATTCGATAAGTCGATACATTGGATACTTGTCGGTTATATGCGACATGACCGGATCATTGAATCAAGTGTTGATTTAATGATTTAATGTATAATTATATATTTGATATATTACTTTGCATTAACTAGTATTGGTTCACTTAAAAAGGATTTTCTCACTTGAAATACACAAGTTGTATATGTGATATACTTTTGTGCACTTGTTTGTATCATGTTTGATGATACATGCTAACTTGAGTTTGTGTGTATGATTAACCATGGTTATAAGAATGGTTAGGGTTTTGTTTACTTATTCATTTATTTATTTTGTTTATTTATTTTGGAAAAGATAAATAGAAATGGTGGCTTTCTTTGTTTCTTTCATGAAGCTTCATGAAGTGTTGAAAGCTTGACCATTTTGTTTGCTTCCCTTAACCTAACCATTCACCTAACCCTAGTTTAGTCTCTAAACTTAACCATGGTTGGTATATGATAAGTATTCATTTTATTTTGTATTTGAAAAAGACTTATCATATTCTTTTTCTTCATCTTCTTCATCTTCAACAATGAAGAAACTTTGCAACCATCAATGGCAACTTGAGAAAAAGAGTGAGAAATCCAATTCTAAAGTGAACCCACTTCCTATTTCTTCATCCTCTACCACTTGCCAAGTAGTATATGGTATTTTCTTCACAAGTTTCATGACTTGGTGAAGTTGGAGCTTGATCTTGTGTTGCCTCTACGTAGATCATCTTCGGCATCGAAGTCGGCGACCTAGCCCGATCAATTCTTCGATGAAACCACCGCGAGAGTCCGAGATCCGATGGGTACAGTGGAGGGACTTTATCACGGAGCTATGGAGATGGAGGACCGGATCTACAAAGGTTGTAGCCCCATCCCTTTTAGTTAAAGTCGTTAACTTGCATTGCATCGTCTATACATCTAGTTAACGATCTGTATTAGGGTTTGTAGGCACATGGAAAATTTTGAATTAGCCATGTTTGATGACTTGTGAGACCTCATTAGTGTGCCTAGGAATCCTACAGTGGTATCAGAGCCTAGCTAGAGCCTAAGGCGATGCGTAGACGGAGTTAGAAGTCCGATCGAACCGAAACCCTAATTCAAAGTTGCTCTCTGTACATTTTTCGAAAACGGGGATTTTTTAGAATTAAAAATATGGAGAAAACCAAGCAGGAATTTCTAAGAATTACTGTGAAGTTCGAAAACCTAATTCGACCATAGCGCGGCGGAACCGCGACATTATCATGGATAATGCGGCGGTTCCGCGGCCAATTTGTCTCTTTAGTCGATTAATTTTACACAGTAATTCCTATTTTGAAGTGCTGGTTTTCCTGGGAATTTTTAAATCTGACTCAAGAGTTGGGTTTTCTGGGTTGTATTGGGAACTCGGTGTTTCGATCGGATTGTCTAATTTTGTCTGTGTGCTTTTCCAGATAATTTTAGAATATGTTAAAAAGTTCGGCCGGATATAAATACCCACTTTTTCCCCTGCCAGGAAATTTCCAATTGTTGGACTTTTCTGCAGTTTAATGACGTTCTAAGTAGTGCAAGTAATGCGATGGTCCCTCTAGAAGACAACAAACCTTAACTCGATTATGTGACCGTCTTGAACTGCCCTTTGAACCTTAGGGTTTGGGGCAGTACGGCGTGCCAAATGTGAGGCATTGGCTTGACCCTTCTACGGCTGGACCGTTGGTACTGAGGCATGAACTGAATGTTTTTAAACTTATTTCATGTGTTGAGCTGTATCGGGAAAACTTGGGTGTTCGATTGTTCGATCGGAAAGTTTAAAATTTTCTATCTTATCCGGAATGTGATACAACATTTGGAATTCACAAGTAGTTATGAGATAACTGAATGAATGTTATAAACATAGAAGTTTAGTCTCACTTGATCGGTTGCCACGGAATTTTGATGTGATCAAAAGTCCGTCGCAATCACGTAGCGTTCGCGGATACTCGCCGGGTAAACTTAATAGACAGCCTCACCCCATAGCCCCGACCAAGTGACTGTAGGAGAACCCCGTCGCCGAAAGCATCCGTTCGGGTGCTCGCGGCAGCGGTGTTCCGCCATGGTGCACTTCGTCGATGGCGTCGGGGGTGCGGCCGCCTACTAAAGTTTGCGACGAGCATTCGATCAGAATGTCGGGAATCCTGTTGAATTGCCCGACTTGATATTGAAAAGAGTTTTCGATAATGAGACTAAAATGCGGGGTTTATAATTGTTAGGCATGCGATGTCTAAGGAATTCATTTGATTAGGCATGCGATATCTAAAGAGTTTGCGGATTCCAACTGTTGTAGTTTTACACTTTCTTTTCTATGACCGTAAGTGTAATATGTGATATCGCCGGTCTCGTTGCTATATGTCAACGACAATTGGGATGCGCATATTTACCTACGTTGATGACATGTGATGTTATGTGTTGCTGGATATGTTATATTGGATCGTCGTGTTTGAATAGCTGGGGGTTTTTATGTGAGATGAGTGTTTTTCATTTTCATTCATGTAAAAACTTGTATATAATATTCTTTTATTGGGGCACTTCCAGGTTGCGGATGATGTCACCATTTGTATATTATTTACTTTTCCGCATTAGGATTGACCGAAGGAGGGGAGCACAAGTAACCGGGTTCTGGGGTCCAGTGGGAGACCATCTCGAGGAGTCGAGTCCGGGTCTCCTAACCCTAGAATTGGTAGGGTTGCTTGCCGCTCTCGTAGGGGTCTAGGGGTGTTGGATTGGCTATTCATCACGACCGTGGAATCCGTGTTTTATACTGGCTCGTATTGAAAACACGGACGTCCTAGTATATCCAATATTTCATATGATATTTTCTGCTGCGTTATCTGTGATGTGATCATGTGATTTGTTCAGATAGATATAGTATATATTATATATGATATATTATATAGACGTTGCTTATGTTTTACACCCGCACTAGCCCTGCCTCGTTCTGGCGTTAGTTACCTAACCTAACGGTGCAGACGGGACATCGAGGCGAATGCGGATGGCATAAGCGTACGTTATATTTATCTATGATGTTTAGGTGGACTTAAATGATGGGACATTCATTAATGAGATTAATGAAAGAAAATAAACCTAATTGATGTTGTGGAATCGAATTTCAAAATAAAACAGGTAGCTACAGTTCTTGCTTTGCATCGCGGTGTTCATTGTAGAACATCCTGCACCTTATTCGATGAGGAAAGGACAGAGACCCCTTCACCAGGAGTGACTCCTTTAGCAATAATTGGCAGATGCTACACACTCGGTTTGTCTTTTGATTGCTTCTATAGTTTTTGCTTTGCACAGTGATATATATGATATATCCCGCACCTCATTCGACGAGGAAAGGGCCGACGATCTCTTCACCGGGAGTGACCCCTTTAGCAAAACTAGAAAAGCCTCAAAAACATTCCATTTAAAAACCATTTGATTCCGCAACGAGATCAAGTTCAAAGCGTTAAAGGTTTTCCTAAAAACCAGCCGCAACCCTCCATCATTTAAGGAAGTTGAGTACTTAGTATTCGTGCTGTGTTTGTTGACCTTAATTAAGGCACAGTGTACGGTAGCTAAGTGATGTCTTCCTACACCGCATATGATGCGATTAGTTAGGACAGTCGCGTGACTTTGTTGACCTTAGTTAAGGGTCATGTGGGTGGGTCTAATTAATCACGAAATGACGGGTAGAACTTGACTAGAACTTATGATTTGTTGACCATAGTTAAGGTCATAAGTGCTATGGGTTAAAATCTTTATCGGGAGTTTCAAGTGTTGAAATTTGCAATGAGATTGCATACCTTCTATGTGATAGTTGGATCCCGATACCCACTGCGAGTAATTGTTACTCCTGGGAGAGTTTTGCACTTTGCAATTAGCCGATCAAGTAGGCGTCTAGAAGGGTGTCAACGGGGTTACGCCTCTGGGAAAACGAGGTTTACTGTAATTAGGTCCGTGCAAAAGCACGGGAAACCTCCCTCAAAGTACCGACACTGGCCTGGCTGAAAGATTGGTGAACTTGTAGAGTGTAATTAATCCCGGCTAGTCTTTCATTTTAGGGTTTGAAGGAAGATTTGATAAAAACAGTGGGAGCCATCCTGATTAGATAAAATATATAACCAATCTGATCTTACAAGAGCGCACGCAGAGTGTTTTCTTCTCTCTCTCTCCAGGTAGCGACCATATCATGCCTTAATCAAGATAATAATATGGATGTATTGACCGAACCCGCTTGTTATACTGAGCTGGGGAACGTTGGTCCCGCTCCAACTTATAATTGTTATAAGACAGAGCAGGAAATAGGGGAATACCAGAATTCCTATGCCGCCCAAACGAAGAAAGTGCATATGATGCATCTCGTTCGGGTGTGTTCATTACAAAGAACTGTTTCTCAGTATCCTCTGCATCCTGGGTATATGATACCAGATCAGGATCCTAGCTATGTAATCTGTTACATAGGGCTACAAAAAGGTAGAAAACTGAGAACGGGTGATAAGTTTCATGAGACAGAGAACGGGGCAAGTGTTGCAGCCAAGTCTGTTGGTCACTGTCACCCTGTATTACCAATACATTGATTCTGAACGAATGTTATTAGATACCGAACCTGATATACAAAATCATATCAGTCTCTTTATTAGTAAAGAAAGGATATAATTTTGTACTGTTGGATAATGTTTTGAACATTTCCTATATCAAAAGTTAATCGGTTCAGGCACGTTATCTAAAAGCATTGATGTTCTAAATCAAACTACAGTTCCTAGTATACAGAACACACACAAGAGGAAGAGTTCAGAAATGAACGATTCCTTCTTGAGGCATTGTAGACTAGGTCATATCAATGCGACCCGACTGGCTAAAGTTACATTTTAGATGCATATTTAAATCAGTTTGAATTTACATCTTATGAAACTTGCCAGTCATGTCATAAAGATAAGATGACCATAGCTCTGTTTATTGGAAACAGAGAAAGAGTTAGTGAACTCTTGGGACCGATACATGATGATGTATGTAAGGTCTCCTGTCTACACATGCCAGGACAGGTTGTTTGTACTTCATTACGTTCTCTGATGATCTCTCAAGATTCAGTCATATGTTCCTGTTGAAACATAGGCCCGAAGCTTTTGAGATATTCACAGAATATAAGTTAGAAGTCGAGAACCAATAACCGGGTATAAGTATTATATCCTATGATGAGATCAGGGAGGAGAATACTTATGCATGGAATTCCTGGACTATTCTAAAGGAGAATGAGATTCTCTCTCAGCATTACTCCTCCGTATACACCATAGCATGATGGTATATCAGGGCGGAGCAATCACACCCTATTGATATGGTGCGCTCTATAATGAGTACTACTGAGTTTCCTATTTCCTTTTAGGGAGTTATGCACTTATGAAGTTGCATACCTATTGAATAGGGTTCGAATCAAATCAGTGCCTACCACTTCATATGTGATATGGAATGGGAAGAGCCTATCTCTTAAATAAGTAAAGATTTAGGATTGTTCGGCCTATGTTGAAAGAAAAATCCGGACAAGATCGAGGCAATGTCAGTTCTGTAGAATTGGAAAGGTTCCAGCTATACAAAACTGCAGCTGACGATTTGACAGAACCAAAGGATTCAATAGTCCTTTGATTTGGTAGGGTTTTTCACCTACCTGAGAGATACTTTGATTTCTCGATGACAGTGGGAGCGAGGAATGCATCATGAGATGATGACCCAACTAGATTCGAGCAGGTAATCAAGAGTAGCGACTCTGTAAGGATGACTTGATGCTTAGCGATCTGAGATGGAATCCACATACACCAACAAAGTATGGACTTTGGTTGCGATATCTGAAGGGTAAATCCCCATCAGGAGCAAGTATATCTTGAGAAGATTACTTGGTGTATATGGAAAAGTTGAGACGTTCAAAGGTAGACTTGTTAAAGGTTTTCTTCATCGACCAGGCATGGATAATGATGAAACCTCTTCCAGGGACTATGCTTAAGTCTATCCAGATCCTACTTGCCATTGCTACATACCATGACTACGATATCTGGTGGTTGGGTGTCATGACTACTTTCCTAAATAATGATTTAGAAGAGAACGTCTATAAGAACACAGCCAGAGGGCTTCATAAACAGTGGGAGCAGCGGAAACTTGTGCAAGTTGTTTTACAGGATAAAGCAGGCATCGCGGAGTTGGAACGTCTGTTTTGATGTGGTACTCAAAGAGTTTGACTTCATCAAAATGATAGATGAACCTTGTAAGTACAAAAAGGTAGTAGAGAGTAAGGTGGTCATCCTCGTATTGTACGTGGACAACATACTCTTGATAGGAAAGGGGTTTCCTAAACTACGCTCGCTCAATCTCCGCTTATCACAAGGATTCTCCAATAGGATCAAAGTGATACCTCCTAAATCCTGAGTTTTCATCTATGAGATAGATGTAATTGGATGCTAGGATTCTCACTAGATGTAGTGAGATGGTATCAATCGATCCTGGGGAGAATCACTGGAAGGGTTCCAGGGTGATAAAAGAAGACTGAATGTCAGTCACAGGCATTGTATTTACCCTCAGTAAAGGGACGGTATGTTGGAGGAGTTCCAAGCAAGATACCGTGGCAAACTAGACGATAAAGGCTGGTAACATCGCTATTAAAGATACTACCAAAGAGGAAGTACACTGAACGGACTGGGTACACTGAACGGACTCGCCGAGAACTCCCAGATGGTATTATACCTCACGTCAGATGGCAGTTCTCTGGTGACACTGGTACAGCTTAGTCTGTTGACCCGAGATCGTCATAGAGTCTTGTGTGTCTCCCACTGTGCTTTGATTTCCACCCTACCACGGCTCTACTGAGACGTGCAAACAGGTGGATTTTGGGTACAGTCCCGATTCACATGGAGGCAATGAGCGATAGGAGGGGATTCGTCTCTCCCGGTATTGGGGGTTGATGTTGCGCTATGCTCGACTGGCCATAACAGGAAATCCCTGGCCAGGGTTGCAGTGATATACTGGTAAGAGTTATCAGTAGTTTTACGAATGTTGTGGACCTTACGTCGGCATGACTTATCAAGCTACTGGGGTCTGACGTTTACCACCCCTAGGCGAGATATGCGACATATCAGACGAACAGACCGGACTGTACGATAAGTAATACTGGTTGGATTCACAGGAGTGTGAGCGGGCTTGCTCGTCGATCTTATGATCGCTCAATACCCGGGTGGCCGTTACGTTTAGCAGACCGCTTGCAGCTTGTGGGTGTTTGATATGATCATCACCTGCTGCCGGCGTATTGACGAGTCTTTAGAGTCCTACACAGTGGTTTCCTGGCTCAAGCGAAACGAAATAGGAGCGCATATGAGATATGTGCGGGACCGAGAATAATGCGTGTATGTGATACCGTATTCTATTCTCGCGATGAATGTATCGATTGGTTGTATGCAATATAACCTAGTTATCGAATCGAGGATTGATTCGATAAGTCGATACATTGGATACTAGTCGGTTATATGCGACATAACCGGATCATTGAATCAAGTGTTGATTTAATGATTTAATGTATAATTATATATTTGATATATTACTTTGTATTAACTAGTATTGGTTCACTTAAAAAGTATTTTCTCACTTGAAATACACAAGTTGTATATGTGATATACTTTTGTGCACTTGTTTGTATCATGTTTGATGATACATGCTAACTTGAGTTTGTGTGTATAATTAAACCATGGTTATATGTATGGTTAGGGTTTTGTTTACTTATTCATTTATTTATTTTGTTTATTTATTTTGGAAAAGATAAATAGAAATGGTGGCTTTCTTTGTTTCTTTCATGAAGCTTCATGAAGTGTTGAAAGCTTGACCATTTTGTTTGTTTCCCTTAACCTAACCATTCACCTAACCCTAGTTTAGTCTGTACACTTAACCATGGTTGGTATATGATAAGTATTCATTTTATTTTCTATTTGAAAAAGACTTATCATATTCTTTTTCTTCATCTTCTTCATCTTCAACACTGAAGAAACCTTGCAACCATCAATGGCAACTTGAGAAAAAGAGTGAGAAATCCAATTCTAAAGTGAACCCACTTCCTATTTCGTCATCCTCTACCACTTGCCAAGTAGTATAGGGTGTTTTCTTCACAAGTTTCATGACTTGGTGAAGTTGGAGCTTGATCTTGTGTTGCCTCGACGTAGATCATCTTCGGCATCGGAGTTGTTTACCTAGCCCGATCAATTCTTCGATGAAACCACTGCAAGAGTCCGAGATCCGATGGGTACAGCGGAGGGACTTTATCACGGAGCTATGGAGGTGGAGGACCGGATCTACAAAGGTTGTAGCCCCTTCCCTTTTAGTTAAAGTCGTTAACTTGCATTGCATCGTCTATACATCTAGTTAACGATCTGTATTAGGGTTTGTAGGCACATGGAAAATTTTGAATTAGCCTTGTTTGATCACTTGTGAGACCTCATTAGTGTGCCTAGGAACCCTACACAAACAGCACTACCATTGGACACTGCTATCCACCACGACATATCCGCAACATCACAGCACAACACAGAACATCAACGCGAATGTCACGTTCGCAAACCCGTCTAAAAGAACTACAGCAATTAGACGCAATTTACCGCTTAAATGACATTCCCGGTCGGAGATATAAAGTAAGTACTGTAAACTAACACGTTTAAATTTCGATCGACAAAATTTCCCGAAGTGGGCCCCACGAACATCTGCTGTACAGTAACAAAATATGGGCCCAAAAGAAATATTCCAGAAACAACAATTTACCATAAAGAACTTACTGTAGAAATTTGGTTTAGTGATCTCAAAATATGGCGGCGGATCCGCGGCCAAACCCTGGTTTGGGCCGCGGATACGCGGTGGAACTGTAAGATCACATGATCAAATTCCATCAGTTTTCTTAGAAAAGCCTGCTCAATTTTCTGTGATGTTCAAAATAATTTTAAACCTGATTTAAAATCGACAGAAACATTGAACTGAAAATTGTGATTTTCGAAAATCCGTTCGATCGAAGTTTTAAACACGTTAGCACAAGTTAGTAAAGCTTAATGGCGAGGCTCTGATACCACTGTAATCTTAACGGTAGCGCCCCAGCCGTCTAACAGACACCAAATGCGGAACAAAAACTTTTACAACTGGCGCTATCGCGTACTATAACCCGGATCTGCCATTAAAGCTAAACTAACAAACTACAAAGTGGGTAGAAATGTTATACCGAACGATCCGAGTCTTTCGGTCTTCAACCATCATCCCACGCTTTGTTACGGCTGCTCCGATCTCCTAAATCTCCAATCTTCTCGTCCAGGTGGCACCACGTCGACGGATCTTTAAACGGGCTCCGGCCTCTAAACGGAGGCAGCTCGAACATCAAGTTTGACAAAAGAGATGACCAAGATTGATGTAGAGAATGAATAGAACACTTTGTCTCGCTTCGTCTAAAGCAATGGACGAACGGTTAATGAAGTTGCCTTTTTATCGGGTAAATGAGAAATGGGCATATGAAATTTCCATGAATCAAAATCGTCATCTTTTTAATCAACAACCATAATCTTTTCCAAATAGGGGTCGACCATATTTGAAGTAGGAGGGAGGTGAGTATAGGAGAGAGGAGGGGGTGACCATAACCATAAAGAAGAGGATGAGTCATTTAAACACCTAGCACAAAACATTAATGACCTAATGAATCATCTAACCAAGTCATGCTATCATTAAATGAACAATTAATGCCCTAATGACTCACTGGCCATCTCATCATCCTAGTCATCATCTAGAAACTTCTAGAAGCACGACTCACCCTCAAGCCTCACACAAGTGACAAAAAGATAAATCCGCTTTTAACCGAATGTTAAAGACGGGCGATAGAAAACTGGAAACTGGCAACTTCCAAAAGCGATCCCGAAACGAATTTCAGGATAACCCCGTAACAGTATAAACATACCCGCATTTGTATTACGACCGAATACAAATGCAACTGAGACAAAGATATTATATCTACACAGTATAATACTTGAATCCGGCTTAACCCAAAGCCTACGAGTATTATCTGCCCGGAATATGACAAGTGCGAAAACGCACGTGCATTTTCCGAACCCTGCTATAAAACCATACGGCCTCTACAACGTTTCGCCCGAACTTGGAAAACTGTCTGTGGGGGACTCTAATGACTCATCAACACACTGGCACTGGGTATAACCGCTAGCACGTCAGAGCTACTAGCTGTACGTAATGGTTTCCTATGTATTGATTAGAAGGGAAGCTGACGAGCGAACTCATCCATAAACCCTACTGAGCCTAACAGTGACAATATCCGTACAGTCCGGTCCGTTCGTCTAAAGAGTATCGCATATCGAGTCTAGGGGGTGGATAAAGTCAGACCCCTAATAACACGATAATTCGTGTCGGTATGAAGCCCATCACCACCTGAGAAACTACTGATCCAAATCAGTAATTCTCCACTATCTCGGCCGAGGATTTCTAGTGATGGCCACCCGTGCACTGCGCGACATCAACCCCCAATACCGGGAGAGACGAATCCCCGAAGATCCGCTCACTGCCTCCATGTGGCTCGGGACTGTACCCAAAAAATACCTGTTTGCACGTCTCCTTTGAGCGTGGTAGGGTAGAAATCAGAGCACAGTGGGAACTCACACGAGACAAATGACGATCTCAGGTCGACAAACTAACCTGTACACATGGAATCTGGGAACTGCTATCTGACGATATGTATAATACCAACTAGCATGTTCCCGGCGAGTCCAGTCCGGTGTACTCACAACCCAATGAGCACCTGTATACATCTTAGGTGAACCAACTGACACCAATGGCTTGTGAGACCGGCCACCGCCCCTCGTCGGGGTCTGGAATGTATACACTAGTCTACTCTAGAGTTTCGATGCCCTGTCTCAAAACTCCCACGACTAGGGACACTTTAAGGATAGACCCCAGCTCCCACGTATATGATCGCCATCATACTGCTGGCTGTCAAGCAGAATCCTATGGGCTCTATCAACATGCAATAGTGAACTAAAGCATGTATACAATGATAAAGACAAACCAGATAGCTTACTATCATCTCGAGCAAGACTGTCATATCGGTATAGGTCCTCCATCAATCATTGCAATCACGTACCTGCGATCCAATAATTGACTTTGAGGGCACTATATCCAACAACATGGGTATGGGAGTATGTGTGTGTGTCTCTATATATATATATATATATATGCGTATACCTATACATGGATTATGAGGATAGTACTTGGGATTGGAGATGAGTCGATGAGATTGGGCTTGAGGCCATGAGATCGGTGATATGATCTGGTTAGTATTATGAGATACGGCATTAGATTTTAGCGGGCCTTTGGGCGTGTGTTTTCATACACGCATATATATATATATATATATATATATATATATGTAGATGATATCAGTTTGTACTAGACATAAATCAGTACCCCAGTTCATGAGATATGATGATAAGGATACCAGATAAATGATGAGATGAATATGATATTGACCCGTACCTAAATTTTGGATGCCGTATGATGGATTTACCGTACGAGCTATTTTGATGACTGATCTGCACTCTTGACTCGAGGATGTCATATTATATAGGGTATCGTATGGGATACTATTGAGGCGGGATCACCAACTATTATATATATATATATATATATATATATATATATATATATGTATCGACTCAGAATTAGGTGGTTTTCCCTTACCCTTTCGTTGAGACTGTTCGTTTAGTCCTGTAGTTTACTTGTAGATGTTAGACTAGACTCGAGTCATACCTATTTCAAAACTAACGAATCGTGAGTATTTTAAAGGCTGGCCAAGGGATTTTACGGATATTTTAAAGGACGTACATTTTCTTAAAAAACACCGTAGTCCCAATTTTCTAAACACACGATTCGTATTATTTCAAATGGCAAAACTGTACGACACATATTTAGACATATGCAGATTCGTTATCATTGTATTTGATATTCAGCTCCCGCATATTCTGGCTGCTCGCATCGCATTGCATGCTTATATTGTGTTTTCATATGTTAATATTGAAATCTTGCTGTCAGGACACCAGCACCATTACCGATGATGCGTATGTTCCACATACACTTACTTGCCGGCTCACACACATCATCATCGGTAATTGCCATGTCACGTACACTTTAAAGAATATTAATTGATTGATATCGCCTGTTAGCTTATAGTCTCGACTTATCATTACTGTGCTAGTTTAGACATTGTATTCATTATTGTGATACTTCTTGCATATTATTAATCATTGGTTATGCAGTATTATGGAGTTTTGTGTCGATATTCACTGTTTACTTACTCTTGATTCTTGGATTTGGATTTTCATGAGATTTCGGGATTTGGGGGGAAACCGCAAGAATATATGTATAAAAACTTCTCTCTCTCTCCCTCTTTTTAAAATGCAAGTTGCGGTTTTCTCATGATGTATGAGTCGTCCACCATGATATTTTCTCGGTTATGAGATGAATTTCGAGACCAGATTCGAGGAGTCGGATGAACCGTCTGCGGGTACATGGTTGACCCGGTATGGTACCCCGGGACGAGAGTGATTTCATGGAGGATGATGAGCCCGGCAGGGGCAGAATGCCTACCGGTGATTGTTTGGCACGGCGAATATGTTGGATATAGTGCCCTCAAAGTCAATTATTGGATCGCAGGTATGTGATTACAAAGATTGAAGCGGGACCTATACCGATATGACAGTCTTGCTCGAGATGATAGTATGCTATCTGTCTTGTCTTTATCATCGTTTACAAGCTTTAGTTCACTATTGCATGTTGATAGAGCCCATAGGATTCTGCTTAACTGCCAGCAGTATGATGGCGATCACATACGTGGGAGTTGGGGTCTGTAAGCACATCATTAAAGTGTCCCTAGTCGTGGGAGTTTCGAGACAGGGCATCGATACTCCAGAGTAGACTAGTGTATACAGTCGAGACCCCGATGAGGGGCGGTGGCCAGTCTCACAAGCCATTGGTGTCAGTTGGTTCACCTAAGATGTATACAGGTGCTCATTGGGTGATGAGTACACCGGACAAGACTCACCGAGAACATGCTAGTTGGTATTATATATATCGTCAGATAGCAGTTCCCAGGTGACATGTGTACAGGTTAGTTTGTCGACCTGAGATCGTCATTTGACTCGTGTGAGTTCCCACTGTTCTTTGATTTCTACCCTACCACGCTCAAACGAGACGTGCAAACAGGTATTTTTTGGGTACAGTCCCGAGCCACATGGAGGCAGTGAGCGGATCGTCGGTGATTCGTCTCTCCCGGTATTAGGGGTTGATGTCGCGCAGAGCACGAATGGCCATCGCTAGAAATCCTCGGCCGAGCTAGTGGAGAATTACTGATTTGGATCAGTAGTTTCTCAGGTGGTGATGGGCTTCATACCGACATGAATTATCGCGTTATTAGGGGTCAGACTTTATCCACCCCCTAGACTCGATATGCGATACTCTTTAGACGAACGGACCGGACTGTACGGATATTGTCACTGTTAGGCTCGGTAGGGTTTATGGATGAGTTCGCTCGTCTGCTTCCCTTCTAATCAATACATAGGCAACCGTTACGTACAGCTAGTACCTCTGACGTGCTAGTGGTTATACCTAGTGCCAGTGTGTTGATGAGTCATTAGAGTCCCCCACAGACAGTTTCCCAAGTTCTGGCGAAACGTTGTAGAGGCCGTATGGTTTTATTGTTAGTGTATATGCCCTAGAGGCCATTACTCTATCATACTAGATTGTATATTACTTAATGGAAGCTAGGGATATTCACAGTTGTATAGGCAATCTTGCTCAAAATGGTTGTATGCTACTTGGTTTGTTTCTACTTCAATATGTGCATGTGTTTCTTTTAGCATATCGCTTATACATATTAGTAGAGCCCTTAGGATCTTTGCTTGATTACCAGCGTTGTGATGGCAGTCACACTAGTGGGGGCTGGGTAATCTATAAGCACATCCTTATACAGGTCCCTAGTCGTAGGACTATCGAGACGGGGCATCGATACTCCGAAGTAAACTAGCGTATGCGCTTCTCATCCCAGCACGGGACATGGTCTATCCTACAGCCATCAGTACGTCGTACTGGAGATAGTATGCGGGTGCTCATTAGGTTACGAGTACACTGGACAGGACTCGTTGGGAACTGATGGATGGTATTATACCTATCGTCAGTTATCAGTTCCCAGGTGACATGAGTACAGCTTATTCCGCTGACTTGACACTGTCACTTCGCCTCGGGTGTGTTCCCACTGTACTTAGATTACTACCCTACCACGGCTCAAAGGAGTCGTGCAAACATGTAGTAGTTGGATGCAGTCCCGAAGCACTTGGAGGAAGTGACGGTTAGACAGGATTCGTCTCTCCCGGTATTGGGGGTTGACATCGCGCTGTGTCTAGGAGAGCCATTACACGAGTAGTCCCTGGCCAGGGCAAGCGAGATATACTGGTAGGTTTCCAGTGTTATCTCAGGGTGTTCTAGGCTACACTCCGACATGACTTGTACCGCTATTAGGGGACTGACGTTCACCACCCCCTAGGCCCGCCATGCGATGTATCAGATGAACAGACCGGACTGTACGGAGATTGTCACATACAGGCTCAGTAGGAGTTCGGATGGGTTTACCTCATCGGCCTTCTTATCGACATCTACCTGGGGACCGTTACGTACAGCTAGTGCCGCTTGCGGTCTGTGGTTAAACCCACTGCAAGCGTAGTGTCGAGTTTTTAGAGTCCCACACAGAGAGTTTCCCTGCACTGAGCGAAACGTGTAGAGGCCGTATGGTTTTACGGCAGGGCTGCGATCACTTACATGCACTTGTATGCATATGCTGTTCGGGCAGGCAATACTAGTAGGCTTTGGTTTAAACCGGATCCTAGTATTGCACAGATGGATTAGTTTTGTCTTCTGTGTATTCGCATTCTACGGAATGCGGATGTGGGTGTGTATGCACAGTTTTGCGGAGCGAAGAAGGAGGAGGTGCCTCATTAGGGTTTTGGCAGTTGGCTCGGCCAAAACCGTTATGTGGCAGGCTCATTAGGGTTTTGGCAATTCGTTCAGTCAAAACCATTATGAGCTGGAGACATTGTTTACTAATCCTTTTAGTTATAATTTTATGATGGCTAATTGCTTTGACCATTTGACCACCTTGACCACTCTTGACTTTGTTGACCCGTTGACCAAAGTGGACCATTGACCTTCATGAGAGGTCTACACTCTTCTTTGGATTTCTTTTTCTTTTATGGATTATGAAAATGGTCAATTCAATTAGTAGCCATCAACTTTGTCATGAAAGGATTGGTAATGATGATAGTTTTGCATTATTGCAACCATGGTTCATTTCTTTAGCTCATAATTCATTTCTCGTTCTCTCTCTTGTTCTTGTGAGAAGAAAAGAAAAGCTCTCATGGTTGCTAGCTCCTCCTTCTTCCTCCTCTTAATTTCTTCTTTTGATCTCATGTGTTGAGAGAAAAAGATCCCACAAAAACAAACACTTCCATATATCTCTACTACACAACCTAGGGCATCTAGACTAGCGATCTCGTTGCCCTAGTTGCCTCGGCTCGAGGTGGAGCTCGGTGTACAACTCTCGGGTGGATCGTCTTCGACTCAAGGAGGCCGCGGAGGTGACCAAGATCCGGATCGTTCCTTGGAGCTTGGATGGACGAGCGGGACAGCGGAATGAAGACCCGAAGGACCGGTTTCGTGAGGTATAATTTCTACGGCATAGTGGTTAAAGCCTCTAGTAGTTTGCTAGTTTCTAGTTTAGCAAAGATCTCGCTTTAGAGTCCATGTTGCTTTGCGCCAAAAATTTGTTTTTCGCCGTTTCCGCCTCCCCGTAAGAACCGGGGTGAGCAATGTAAACTTACAGTGGTATCAGAGCCTAGCTAAACATAAACTAGTAAGTTAGCAAAGTGTTTAGAATATCGATCGGAAAAAAGTCGCAAAACACGCCCGGAAAAACCATGTTTCTGTCGATTTTTTATACTGTTCAAAAAGTAATTTGACATACATGAAAAATCGGCTCAGGGTTTTGTAAAAACACAGCAGAAAAACGATCCAGTGACTCGGTCAAAGCGCCGCGGATCCGCGGCAAGAACATGCTTCCTGCCGCGGATCCGCGGCCGAGTTGACTCGGCCGTAGACCGGGTTTTTTGCAGTGTTTTTATTTGGCTGTTTTGTGATTTTTAATACATGTTGTTTCTACCCAGATTTTCCAGAGAACAAATTAGCTTTTGGGTGGTTACAAATCCGTATTTTGATCGTTATTCCGTAGACTTTGGCTAATGCATATTATCTGTAATGTGATATATGTATTGAACGTCTACTAATCGCTATACGTCGATTAGTGGGGGTTATACATATCTGTGATCTGTAATGTTGATGGTATGTGTATATGAACTCGTTGGATTGTCGCGGATGAATACCCGGGGTGGATGTGAGATGAGAGTTTCTTTTTCTTTCATTCATGTAAAATATGTAAATTGATGTAATATTATTTGTATGGCCGCACAACCGGGTTGAGATTGTAGTCGCCATTGTATAATTTCTTTTTACTGTTTTTGCTCCTAGGATAGACCCAAGGTGGGGTGCACAAACTACCGGGTATCTCGAAGTGCCGAGTGGCCTACTCACGGGTTGAGGGAGGTTGCTTTGCTTCGGGTACTTGGCGGGTAGTTTGCCGCACCCGTAGGGGTCTAGGGTGGGGTATTGGCTATTCATCGCGACCGTGTAATCCGCTTTTCGTTGCAGGCTCGAACGAATCGCGGGTTCCTAGTATATCCAAAGTGTTCAACTGTGATCTGGATTGGCTATCATTGCTATATATCTATATATGATATCTATTTAGGTGTTGCTTATGTTTTGCATCCGTGCTAGTCCAGCCCCCGCTCTGTCGTTAGTTAAGTAACCTAATGGGTGATGACGGGGCCCCGTGGCGAATGCGGATGGCATAAGCATACGCCATATTTTGGTTGTTTTCTGCAATTGTAAGATTAAATGATGGGACGCATTGGAATTAATGCAAGAAAATAAACCAAGTAAAAGTCGTTGGAACACTTTCAAAACCACTCGGTTCTTTTCAAAAACCAGCTTTTTAAACGCGGAGCTTGAACCACTCCTTTTAAAACCTATCTCGTTCCATCGATTATATCTAGTTCACTACGTTCACGGTTTCGCCAAAACCATTCGTAGCCCTCCGTCGTTTCATATATTATTCAAGCTGTGTTTGTTGGCCCTAGTCAAGGCACAGTGTTTGGTAGCTGGTGGGTATTCATATGTTGCATAGATAGATGCGTTGGTTTGGGACAGTCGTATTACTTTGTTGGCCATAGTCAAGGGTATATACGGGTGGGTTCAAATCAACCTGGACAACGACGGGTAGAACTTAACATGTGACTTATGATTTGTTGGCCTTAATCAAGGTCATAAGAGCATGGGGAAAAAATCCACATCGGGAGTTTCAAAAGGACTGAAACTTGCTAGCGCTGCATAACATTTTGAGTGTGATGATTCTGGTAGGATTCCTTCAGTTTTGTCACGCGATGATATTTGGATCCCGATCCTACTGTGAGTATATGTTACTCCTCGGGAAATTTCTCACTTAACGATCAATGCTATAAACCAAGTAGGTGTCTAGAAAGGTGTCAGCGGGGCTACGCCCCTAGGGAAAAGAGGTTACTTAATTAAGGAACTTCGCGAAAGCGTTGGAAAACCTCCCTCGAAGTACCGACACTGGCCTGGCTGAACGGTTAAGCAAGTATTGTACGGTGAGATTGATCCTGACTAATTCTTCCTTTATGGTTTGAGGAGGGATTTGAGAGACAGTGGGAGCCATCCTGTTTAGATAAATTAAAAACCAATCTAAACTTGCAAGAGCATCATGCTGAGTGTTTTCTTCTCTCTCTCTTAATTGCAGCGACCCAGTGACCGCACCTAGGTTACATCTAGATAATAAAATGACTGAATCTGACTGTTATGACTGGCAAAGGTCTGTCCAGATGTCCATTGCCCATGACAAGCTGGGACACCTCTTGACTGATCCAACCCCTGCCATCTCAGGTCCAGTTTCCCCTGTCACGGATATTTATATCCGCGAGATATCGGAAAAAGACTATGCGAAAGCCAAGTGCCTCGTGTTAGCCTCAGTTGATGGTGGATACCAGAGGCAGCACGAGAAGATGGACTTAGTTTCTATCTTCCTACATAACAATGATTTATATGGAGAGCAATCTCGTATCGCAAGCTATGAGACCTTGAACGAATTGCTTCCAGCGAGGTTCACTATCGGGTCATCTGTAGGGGACAACGTCTGTCACGCCCCACTTCCCAGAGTACGCAAGATTGGGCACGTGACATAGCCAACCATGCTACCTGTGGGTAGGAAGTATCCATCCGCAGTCACATTACGGCTGTAGAGATATCAAGAAATTAGATAAAAGCTAATCTAATACATGTCCAAATCCATAATAACAAGAATCAATAAACAATAAGTGCGGAAGCTAATGATCCAATACAATGAATAAACAGTACGTCCCATAATGCGGGCTCACATCTGGAAATGAAATGAAAATAAACAAACTAAACTCTAAGGAACTCACAGTTCAGCCTGCTGGCTGAAGTACTCCTGCTCGGTCGTCGATAGTGGTAAGGAATCTGGGCCATGCAAAACCCAGACGTCAGCGCGTCGTGACATCAAGTATATAATGTAAACATGATGATAAGCAATGCAAGTATGAACATGAATAAAGCAGTGATAAGAAATAACAAGCAGGGTAGTGTGCAATGGTGACTGAACTGTCCTATCAGGTTTTCTACTCTATAGTCTTTGAAACCAATTGATGAATCGTCGATGTAACTCAATAGTATCCCGTGCATGCCCGGGACCACGGTCATGATCCTCGGGGCTGAATCCGAGACGTGCCGCTAAGCAGTAAAAGGTAGTAGGATAGATGAGTGATGTCAGCATCAACACTCCGGAGCTGGCCAAGCCCGTAAGACTGATCAGAACAAGTATCGAACTGTTGAGTTACAAGTCGGTTTCACCTTTGATTTCCCCATACCCCCAAGCTATGTATGTCAGGTCAGGTATTCAGTTGTCAAGGACTAATGCCAACGCAAGATCCAGTAAGAGTAGGTCTGTCTGGATAGACAGCGGGAATGGTCAGGTTTGTCGGCATTAGGCATGAAATCAGGTAACAGGTCAGGTTACTTTCAACAGGTCGAGTCGATATGCACAGGGTGTCATGTCCGGTGTATCAGTACATGTGTCATGTGTATCAAGATCGGTCAATATGTAATGCAATCAGGTGTGTGCTCGCAACAGGTATGCAATCAATAATGAACAGTAGCAGGAAACAGTAAATAACAATATTAATCTAGGTAAACACAGTGATGTTTCGTATTCTCTTATTAATCCGGTTCATGCACCTTTGAGGTGCAATAGCCACAAGACGAAACAATATCGATAATATACGTAATGGAGTTACATGAATTTGAACTAAGCATAATAATTGTCTCATGAGTGATTTTAACAAATGAAGTGGGGATGATCTACTTGGTTTGATTAGTTAAGTATGAATTAATAGCAGACCGGTTAATACGAGCAATGATTTCATTGATTTAAAGTTACGGATAATTGTGACTAGCAATTCTAAGTTATAAAAGGTATCGATGTTATAATAGTTGTGTGGTTATAATATGATGATTAAGTTGTAGCATGTTAAAGCAAGTATTCGGATACTTGCCTCGGCGGTTCCGCAAACCGAAACACGGATGCGATGTCGGCAGAAACTGCGATAAGATAGCACGGGCCACGGATCGAGTCCCAACAGAGGTCAACGGGATCACACGGACCAAGGGACTTCGCTACAGCGTCGGGTTCGTCAAACGGCACGGTCGGATTCCGGCAAAAGTTATCGGCAACAAGTTAGCAATAAGATAAACATACAAGATCAACGGGATTTTGCACCAAAGGATGTAAAGTGATGCTTACAGAGGAGAAACAGGGGTAACTATGACGGGCCCGACGGCGATGGACGCGCCGGCGGTGAACAGGAGGTGCGGCGAGGGTGCTGGAAACGGCTGAAAGGGCTCGGGGTCGCTGGAAAGGGGTGCTGCGGCGAGTGGGGAAGGGAGGCGACGACGAGGTTGTGACGAGGAGGGTGAGAGGGAGTCGTGGGAGTCGTCGGCGAGGTCTGCAGGGGTTGGAGGCGAGGTCTGGGTTGGGTGCAGGCGCGGGAATCGTCGGGAGAATGGGAGGAAGAGGGTAGGTGGGTGCGGTGGAGGTCGTGGTGGTGAGGGCGGCGACGGCGAGGTCGCGAGGAGGCCGGCGGTGAGACTACGGGAGGCTAGGGTTAGGGTTTCGTGTGGGTTTCGATGGGAGGCGGCTGCATGAGCACGAGCGAGAGTTTAAATATAGGGGAAGAGAGAGAGAGTTGTTGAGAGAGAGAGAAAGATAAATATTTGATAGAGAGAAGGTGAGATACAGAACGAGAGGGGAGAGAGAGATAGAGAGAGATTGAGGGAAGAGAGAGAGAGAGAGATGAGGAAAAGGGACGTGGGGCCCACGAGCTCAAAAGGAGCTCGTGATTGGCTGAGTGAAAAATCAGAAAGGAAATTTCTGAAGGATTTTAGGGGATTGAGTAGTTTACTGAATATATTCGCATAAATATAAGTTTTAGATATTAAATTTAAATGGGCCATTTTGGCGCGAAATGAAACATTTCCAAATCGCGCCCGGGTTACGCCCAAATGTTCCAAATTTAAATTATAGGATTTTAAGCGGGTTCCAAACTTTGAAAAGAGGTGTTTAATAATTAGAATGCATGCCCCCAAGTCGGACACTTGCACGTGTGCGTAGACGTCCAAACTTGCCCGTTTAGCCAAACGGGACGGAATCTCGACACGCGGACGCTACCACGCGACTAGTGGCGACGAGTAGGCCAACATGGACATCTTAAATTTCATTTTAGGAGTTAAAATTTGTTATGTGCCAAAATGACTTAACCGGGTAAAATTTAGCAGCAAACACCAGAAAATCAGGAAAATTGGAAATGAGCAATATATAACCCTCAACTAGTAATATAAATAGTATTGTTGGGCTTGGGTGTTACAACGTCCTTACAGAGACCAGCTCTTTTGAGCTCACGGACCTGAAGGCCAGGTTGAAGAACGGGTCAGATGCTGACTTAGTTCAAAAGTCTCTACCTACTACCCTGAAGGAAACCAGGGAAGTAGAAAGAAAGGGAAGGGCAGAAGTTTCGGGACTGGATGTAGTAAAAGCAGGACGTTCCTATTGTTACAGGAATGAACATTGGCAGAAGGATTGCAGGGCTAGTATAGCCAGTAGCCAGAATTCGAAGCATGTTGTGGCTTCGGCTTCGGGTGTGTTTGTAATAGAGAACTGTATGTCAGTTAACCCTACTTCCTGGGTATTGGATACCGGATCAGGATCTCCCATCTGTAATTCGTTACAGGCTCTGAGAAATCGTAGGGTTATCAAGAAAGGTGATATGACTCTCAGGGTTGCTAACGGAATGAGCATGTATGCTGAATCCATAGGGGAATATCATCTAGGACTGACAACTGGACAGATATTGATTCTGCGTGAATGTTTTTATGTATTAGGTGTGACTTGTAATATCATATCTGTATCTTTACTTTCTAAGGAAGGATATGATTTTACTTTTGTAAGCGATGTAGTAAACATCCACCTAAATCAAGTTCTGATTGGGTCAGGTACATTGAAAAACGGTATATACGTTTTGAATCAAGCTCAGGTCTTCAGTGTCCAGAACACACTTAAAAGAAAGTCTCCAGAATTAAATCAGGCTTTCTTATAGCATTGTAGACTGGGTCACATTAATAAGACACGGTTGACAAAGTTACATAAAGAAGGATACTTGGATCCGTTCGAGTACCAGTCTTATGCCACTTATGAATCTTGTCTCATGGGAAAGATGACAAAGACTCTGTTCCCTGGACACGGAGAAAGAGCAAGCGAGCTCTTGGGACTCATACACAGTGATGTGTGTGGTCCAATGTCTACACATGCGTGAAGTGGTTATTCATAATTCATTACTTTCATAGATGATTTCTCTAGGTATGGGCATGTCTTCTTGATGAAGCACAAATCCGAGGCCTTTGAGAAATTTCAGGAATACAAGAATGAAGTTGAAAAACAAACAGGAAAAAGTATCAAGACACTGAGATCTGATCGAGGAGGTGAATACTTGAGTGCCGAGTTTCTGGGCTACTTAAAAGAGAATGGAATTCTCTCTTAGCTTACTCCTCCATACACACCACAACACGACGGTGTATCGGAAAGGAGGAATCGAACCCTATTGGATATGGTTCGTTCCATGATGAGTAAGGCTGAGTTACCGCGATCCTTCTGGGGTTATGCACTAGAAACAGCTGCATATATTTTGAACCAAGTTCCTATTAAGTCAGTGCCTACCACACCATATCAGATGTGGAGTGGAAAGAAACCCTGCCTTAAACACTTTAAAACTTGAGGGTGTCCAGCTTTTATTAAAAAGCAGCATGCGGACAAACTCGAGGCACGTTCAGTACAGTGTAAGTTTGTGGGATACCCAAAGAACTCCAAGGGGTATCTTTTCTATTACGCAGAGGAACAAAAAGTTTTTGTTTCTCGTCATGCCCGCTTCTTGGAAACTGAGTTTTTGGAAAACCAGATAAGTGGGAGCGCAATAGAACTGGAAGAAATTCTAGAACCACAAGCTATTACTGAAAGCTTAGTAGAACCAGAGGGTTCGAAAGAACAGTACATTCCTACGCCACTCCGCAGGAGTAGTAGGCAGTCTCATCCGCCCGAGAGATACTACGGTTTTCTCATAGACGGGGATAGAGAGGATTGCATTATGGATTATGGTGAGCCTACTAGCTTCCAGCAAGCCATTCAGAGCGGTGACTCGGTAAAATGGCTAGATGCAATGCGGACCGAGATGGAGTCCATGTACACCAACAAAGTTTGGACTTTGGACTTTGCTCCAGAAGGGGTAAAACTCGTAGGCTGCAAATGGATCTTCAGAAAAAAGATTGGTGTAGATGGACAGGTTGAGACCTATAAAGCTAGACTTGTTGCAAAGGGTTTTCGTCAAAGACCTGGTTTGGACTATGACGAGACCTTTTCTCCGGTGGCTATGCTGAAATCCATTCGGATCCTTCTTGCCATTGCTGCCTTCCACATTTATGAAATCTGGCAGATGGACGTAAAGACGGCTTTCCTAAATGGAAATTTGGAAGAGTACGTCTATATGGATCAGCCGGAGGGATTCATTCAGAGTGGGAGCAGCGGTAAAGTATGCAAGTTGCTCAAGTCCATCTATGGACTGAAGCAGGCATCGCGGAGTTGGAACATCTGCTTTGATGATACTGTCAAAGAATTCGGCTTTATCAAAAACCCAGATGAACCATGCATTTACAGTAAGATTGTAGGGAGAACTATAGTATTCCTCGTCTTGTACGTGGATGACATACTCCTAATAGGAAATGATATTCCTATGCTACAGTCAGTCAAAGGATTCTTGTCACAGAGGTTCTCCATGAAGGACCTGGGCGATGCCAACTACATTCTGGGGATCCAGATCTATCGTGATAGATTTAAGAGGATGTTGGGAATTTCACAGTCAAGGTACATCGACACCATACTGAAAAGGTTCAGTATGGAAGATTCCAAGCGCGGTAATTTACTGGCTTGTCACGGGATCACCCTCTCCAAAGAGATGTCTCCCAAGACTGATTTGGAAAGGGATCGTATGTCTATTATACCCTACGCTTTTGCGGTAGGCTCTATAATGTATGTGATGTTATGTACCAGACCAGATGTAGCATACGTATTGAGCGTTGTAAGCCGGTATCAGTCGAACCCAGGGGAGAAACACTGGATAGCGATAAAGAACATTCTCAAGTACCTGAGAAGGACTAAGGAGATGTTCTTGGTGTATGGCGGAAAAGACCTCCAGATCGAGGCCTTTGCTGACTCCAGCTTCCAGAGTGACAAGGATGACTCCAAGTCCATGTCGGGTTATGTTTTTACCGTCAATGGAGGGGCGGTTTGCTAGAAGAGTTCCAAGCAGGAGACCGTTGCTGACTCAACTATGGAAGCGGAGTACATAGCTGCTTGCGATGCCGCGAAGGAAGCTGTCTGGATGAAGAAGTTCCTCACGGAGCTTCAGGTGGTTCCTACGATTGTTGATCCAATACCGCTGTATTGTGACAAAAACGGTGCTATAGCTTTAGCGAAGGAACCCAGGTCCCATCAGATGTCCAGGCACATTTTGAGGCGGTATCACCTGATCAGGAAGATCGTAGATCGTCGGGAGATCGAGGTGAAGAGAGTAAATACGGAGAATAACACTGCAGATCCACTCACGAAGGCCCTACCCCTGACTCAGTTCGAGCGGCTGATCGAGATGATAGGTCTTCGATACCCCAGTACATGGCCTTAGTGCAAGTGGAAGATTGTTAGTCTATATGCCCTAGAGGCCATTACTGTATCATACTAGATTGTATATTACTTAATGGAAGCTTGGGATATTCACAGTTGTATAGACAATCTTGCTCAAAATGGTATTATGCTACTTGGTTTGTTTCTACTTCAATATGTGCATGTGTTTCTTTTAGCATATCGCTTATACATATTAGTAGAGCCCTTAGGATCTTTGCTTGATTACCAGCGTTGTGATGGCAGTCACACTAGTGGGGGCTGGGTAATCTATAAGCACATCATTATACAGGTCCCTAGTCGTAGAACTATCGAGACAGGGCATCGATACTCCAGAGTAGACTAGCATATGCGCTTCTCATCCCAGCACAGGAGGTGGTCTGTCCCACAGCCATCGGTACGTCGTACTGGAGATAGTATGTGGGTGCTCATTAGGTTACGAGTACACTGGACAGGACTCGTCGGGAACTGATGGATGGTATTATACCTATCGTCAATTATCAGTTCTCAGGTGACATGAGTACAGCTTAGTCCGCTGACTTGACACTGTCACTTCGCCTCGAGTGTGTTCCCACTGTACTTAGATTACTACCCTACCACGGCTCAAAGGAGTCGTGCAAACAGGTAGTAGTTGGGTGCAGTCCCGAAGCACTTGGAGGCAGTGACGGTTAGACAGGATTCGTCTCTCCCGGTATTGGGGGTTGACATCGCGCTGTGTCTAGGAGAGCCATTACACGAGTAGTCCCTGGCCAGGGCAAGCGATATATACTGGAAGGTTTCCAGTGTTATCTCAGGGTGTTCTGGGCTACACTCCGACACGACTTGTACCGCTATTAGGGGACTGACGTTCACCACCCCTAGGCCCGCCATGCGATGTATCAGACGAACAGACCAGACTGTACGGAGATTGTCACATACAGGCTCAGTAGGAGTTCGGATGGGTTTACCACATTGGCCTTCTTATCGACATCAACCTGGGGACCGTTACGTACAGCTAGTGCCGCTTGCGGTCTGTGGTTAAACCCACTGCCAGCGTAGTGTCGAGTCTTTAGAGTCCCACACAGAGAGTTTCCCTGCACTTAGCGAAACGTGTAGAGGCCGTATGGTTTTACGGCAGGGCTGCGATCACTTACGTGCACTTGTGTGCGTATGCTGTTCGGGCAGGCAATACTAGTGGGCTTTGGTTTAAGCCGGATCCTAGTATTGCACAGATGGATTAGTTTTGTCTTCTGTGTATTCGCATTCAACGGAATGCGGATGCGGGTATTTATGCACAGCTTTGCGGAGTGAAGAAGGAGGAGGTGCCTCTTTAGGGTTTTGGCAGTTGGTTCGGCCAAAACCGTTATGTGGCAGGCTCATTAGGGATTTGGCAATTCGTTCAGTCAAAACCATTATGAGCCGGAGACATTGTTTACTAATCCTTTTAGTGATAATTTTATGATGGCTAATTGCTTTGACCATTTGACCACCTTGACCACTCGTGACTTTGTTGACCCGTTGACCAAAGTTGACCATGAACCTTCATGAGAGGTCTACACTCTTCTTTGGATTTCTTTTTCTTTTATGGATTATGAAAATGGTCAATTCAATTAGTTGCCATCAACTTTATCAGGAAAGGATTCGTAATGATGATAGTTTTGCATTATTGAAACCATGGTTCATTTCTTTAGCTCATAATTCATTTCTCATTCTCTCTCTTGTTCTTGTGAGAAGAAAAGAAAAGCTCTCATGGTTGCTAGCTCCTCTTTCTTCCTCCTCTTGATTTCTTCTTTTGATCTCATGTGTTGAGAGAAAAAGATCCCACAAAGACAAACACTTCCATATATCTCTACTACACAACCTAAGGCATCTAGACTTGCGATCTCGTTGCCCTAGTTGCCTCGAGTCGAGGTGGAGCTCGGTGTACAACTCTCGGGTGGATCGTCTTCGACTCAAAGAGGCCGCGGAGGTGACCAAGATCCGGATCGTTCCTTGGAGCTTGGATGGACGAGTAGGACTGCGGAATAAAGACTCGAAGGACCGGTTTCGTGAGGTATAATTTCTACGGCATAGTAGTTAAAGCCTCTAGTAGTTTGCCAGTTTCTAGTTTAGCAAAGATCTCGCTTTAAAGTCCATATTGCTTTGCGCCAAAAATTTGTTTTTCGCCGTTTCCGCCTCCCCGTAAAAACCGGGGTGAGCAACGTGGACTTACATTTATAGCAAGGTTCGGAAAATGCACGTGTGTTTTCGCACGTGTCATATTTCGGGACGTGCATTTTCCGGGCAGATAATACTGGTCGGCTTTGGTTTAAGCTGGATCCGAGTATTATACTGTATAGATATAATATCTTTATCTCTGTTGCATTTGTATTCGGTCGTAATACAAATGTGCGTTACGGTGTTATCCTGAAATTCGTTTCGGGGTCGCTTTTTGGAAGTTGCCAGTTTCCAGTTTTCTATCGTCCGTCTTTAACATTCGGTTAAAGACGGATTTATCTTTTCTTGATGAGGGTGTGTAGAAGGTTCTAGTTTTGGTGACAAGGCTTGATGATTCATAGATAGCATTAATTGAATGGTGACTAGGTTCATGACTAGGTTAATGATCATTGGTTTGCATTTAATGTTATTTGTGACTCATTCTTTTCATTAAGTGAGATGATAAGTTTGCTTTGCTTGTGGTCACCCCCTCATTCCTCCTGTACTCACCTCCCCCCTCTTTTAAAGTGGCCGGCCCCCTCTTGCAAGTAAAAGTGTGATTGATTTTCTGGGAAAAAGATTATGGTTTTGAATCATGGAAATTAATATACTCATTTCTCATTTCACCCGATCCATTTGGCAACATCATTAACCGTTCGTCCACGGCTTTGGACGAAGTGAGACAAAATGTTCTACTCATTCTCTACATCAATCTTGGTCATCTCTTTTAGCAAACTTGACGATCGAGTTGCCTCGGTTCAGAGGCGGGAGCTCGTTTAAAGATCCGTCGACGTGGTGCCACATGGACGAGAAGACAGGAGATTCAGGAGGTCGGAGCAGCCGCAACAAAGCGTGGGATGATGGTTGAAGACCGAAGGACTCGGATCGTTCGGTATAACATTTCTACCCACTTTTAGTTTGTTAGTTTAGTTTAATGGCAGATCCGGGTTATAGTACACGATAGCGCCAGTTGTAAAAAGTTTTTGTTCCGCATTTGGCGTCTGTTAGACGGCCGGGGCGCTACCGTGGACTTACAGTGGTATCAGAGCCTCACCATTAAGCTTTACTAACTTGTGCTAACACGTTTAAAACATCGATCGAACCGATTTTCGAAAACTACATTTTTTCTGTACAAAGTTTCTGTCGATTTTAAATCTGGTCTAAAAATAATTTTGCATATCACAGAAAATTGTGCAGGGTTTTTCAAGCAATCTGGGAAAATTTGGGCACGTGATCCCACAGTACCGCCGCAGATCCGCGGTTAAAGCTAGGGTTTGACCGCGGAACCGCGGCCAATATGTGGGAACAGTAAGCCAAATTTTTCCAGTAAGTTTGTTTTGGGAAATTGTGGTTTTTGGTATATTTCTTTTGGGCCCATATTTTGTTACTGTACAGCAGATGTTCGTGGCTCCCACTTCGGGAAGTTTTGTCGATCGAAATTTTAAACTTGTTAGTGTGCAGTATTTACATTATATCTCCGACCGGGAATGTCATTTGAGCGGTAAACCGCGTCTAATTGCTATAGTCCTTTTAGACGGGTTTGCGAACGTGACATTCACGTTGACGTTCTGTGTTGTGCTGTGTTGTTGCGGATATGTCGTGGTGGACAGCAGTGTGCAATGGTAGTGCTGTTTGGATTTATTTGTATATTTGATATTGTGGGGCGAGCGTCCAACATGTGGACTGCCGTCACTGCCTTTTTGTATAATATTCTTTTGGGGCACGACCGGGCTGAGGTCGATGTACCCGTTGTATATATTTTCTTTTCTGTACTAGGATTACCCCGCGACGGAGTGCACGGAAAGCCGGGTTCTGGAGAGCAACGGGTCCGTATCACATGGCTTTGAGAGGCAAAGGGGCCTCACTCTACAATTGGCAGACTATTCGCCGCACTCCTAGGGGGTACAGGTTAACCCAACGAGGGGTGCTCAAGTTACCGGATTCCGTGAAGTGCAGGGTTATCTATTCACTATGCTGTAGGGGGCTGCCTCGCTTCAGGTTTTGGCGGGTAACTTGTCGCACCCGTAGGGGTCTAGGTTTCATTGCACAGGCTATCCACACGACCAGGGGAACGTCGGGTTTCAGTAGCGGCTCTGTGAAACCCGGGGATCCCAGATTATCTGTATTGTTCTGTGATGCTTATTACTTTTTTGTAATGTTGCATATTATCACGCCTGGAGCGATTACTGTATATTGGTATATATACTATTAGATGTTGTATATGTTTTACACCCACGCTAGTCCAGTCCCCGCTCTGTCGTTAGTTAAGTAACCTAACGGGTGATAACGGGACCCAGTGGCGAATGCGGATGGCATATACGTGCATTTTTTTTCGTTCTTTTCTGGTGTGATTAAATGATGGGACTGCGTTGATTCTTATCAATGCAAGGATAAAAAAAACCTATATTTGATGTTGTTGGAACAATTTTAAAAAGTGTTATTACGAAGACGTTTCCTTTTGTTATGCATAGCGATATTCGGTTGGAATATCCGGCACCTCATTCGACGAGGCAAGGGCTGATATCCCTTCACCGGGAGAGACCCCTTGGGCAGAAGATTGCCTCAGGGTAATAACTTCATTATAGTCGATTACAATTGCTTTGCATCACGGTATTCAGTTAGAATATCCCGCACCTCATTCCACGAGGAAAGAGCCGAGATCCCTTCACCGGGAGTGACCTCTTTAGCAAAAGGTTTTCGCCACTATATTTTTTATAAAAAGCTATCGGGTTCCTTCAACGAGATCAAGTTCATTACGTTAAAGGTTTTTCGCCAAAATCCAGCCGTAGCCCTCCGTCATTTCTTTTGGGTTTTCAGTAGTATTCAAGCTATGTATTTTGACCAACGCTAAGGCATAGTGTTTGGTAGCTGCTGGGTATTCATTTGTTGCATAGATAGATGAGTTGGTTTGGGACAGTCGTTCTGCCATTTTGGCCAACGTCAAGGGCATGTGCGGGTGGGTTCAAATTGACCTGGATAGTGACGGGTAGAACATGACATGTGACTTATGAGCATGGGGCAAGAACCACATCGGGAGTTTCAAACATAAAGAAACTTGCCAAGTATGTGCATACCTTCTGGAGTGTGATAACTTGAGTAGCTTCCATCAAGTTATCATGCGATGATAGTTGGATCCCGATTCTCACTGATGAGTTGGTTTACTCTTCGGGTGATCCCGACTAATTCTTCTTTCAGGTTTAGAGGAGAATTTGAGATTACAGTGGGAGGTTTCCTGATTAGAAAAAGTGATAACATTCTTATCTAGGTAAGAGTGCACGCAGAGTGTTTCTTTTCTCTCTCTCTTTGGCAACGACCTTTGACCGACCCTAGACTATAACTCAGTGACCAAGTTGACCGAACCTTCTTAAAATACTGGATTTTGGATTGTCTATCGTTGCATAAGTCATTGTCGCTCCTTCTTTTACCCTCTATATTTCTCTGAACACCACGTATTACTACGGACATCCACTTCCATTGGATAGATCCATCGTATGGTTATATACGAACCCGAAGGGACTTCTTCGAGGATGGATCCAGGTTCAGGAGAAATAGAACTGGTTTATTCAGTTGTCTTTTAATATCACCTTCTCTCAGGTTGTGAGGGCTCCTTGGTTTAGGAGAGTACACTTATTTCGCTTTTTGGATAGTCTTATTCCAAACTATAGGCAGGTGCCGAAAGGTAGGGAATGAAGAAAACCAATTAGCCTAAGTAGGGTATGCAGAAGGTAATAACTAAAGACAAAATAAAGGGATTAAAAAGAGGGCAAAGTAATTTGCGACTGTTATCGTTCACGACCAAACCGCGTACTTCATCGCCACTCCTATTTCACTTTTAATAGAATAAGGTATTATTCAGTTGTCTTTTATCATCATCTTCTCTCAAGTTGCGAGTACTCTTTGGTTTAGGAGAGTACACCTATTATGCTTACTGAATAGTCTTCTTCCAAACCATAGGCCGGTGCCGAACGGTAGGGAAGGAAGAAAACCACTTAGCCTAACGATGGTGTACAGAAGGTAATGAATAAAGACAAATAAAGGGATTTGGAGAGATGGCAAAGTAATATACGGTTATAGTCATGAATTGGTTTATGGAAGAGGCATTACTAAGAATACAAGGATACCCCTAAGAAATATTTTCATGTTTCAGTGCATTGTTAAAGGAAAACTGATTTCCTGATTAGATACTTACTCCAGGGTATGTATTTACCAGGTTTCATTCTCATATCTGTATGGTTTTACAGATGATGAGTGGGAGTAAGTTATTGGAAATAAGGTGATCATCCTCATTATATCGGAATTCGTTGTAATTGGTGATATTTAAGAAAATCGTCTGGGTACAGTTTTCAACCTACGATGCACAGGTTTTGAGTTATTCAAACTCAGCGGACTTATACAGAGTATTGTATGTTGTCCAGTGTCCGTCATGGCAAAGGGGTAGGTCCTCGTACTATGTTCAATTTACTTGTGACTTCTCCAGTTTTTAGACAAGTGTTTCGTAGAAATACAATGTCTAAGTTTTGAGAAGTTGTGGGTATAAGAATAAAGTAGAGAACCAGGTGTCGCAAGTATCGGGATTCTTCAAAGAGAATGAAGATGTAGATTCTTGTGATTGGTATTCAGTTAATAGTAACGGTTTTGAGAAACTTGTTTCTCTTTCGCGTTACTCATAATTGGATGGATTCGTAAGTTGAGTAATGCTGATAAGCCTCTCTCCATTAAGTTGATATGCACTGGAGACAGCTGCATGATTTGAATCTGGTTCCAATTAAATTAGTGCCTCTATTTCTATATTGTATATAGAATAGTTCATATCTTAACGATGTTAAGGTAAGGGGAGTTGTCCAGCTTATGCTTAAAACCAGACACTGGATAACTCAAGGCACGTTTCTGAAATGGCAGTTTGTGGGTTGACCCTGGCTTTAACAAAGGTTGATTTTCTACCATCTGGAAGATCAATAGTGATATTGTTCTTGACTCGCCACAGTTTTAGTACAATGGATTTTTTCAGAAAACAGTAGTGGGAGTATGGTAGAACTGGAAGTGATTCCAGAACCGCAAACGATAACGGAAAATTTAATAGGATCTATATATTCAATCAGGTTTTGACATTCCAATAGCCACTCCGCAGATATGGTGGGTAACCTCAGACACCCGAGAGGTACTCCGGTAGCCTCAAGGACGGTGACAGGGAGGTTCTTGTTTTCCCAGACTTGACACTACTGTTGTTCAAAACTATGAGACCCGGCAGGAGGATAAGTATAGCGTCGTTCTAAACTAGTTTTAGAAGTACACGTATATATTATTCTGCCAGAGGGTCATTGTAGTTAGTGGGAGCAGCGGAAGCATAGTGGACAAGTAGCTTATGTCTATTTATAGGCTTGAGCAGATATAGCGGAGATAAGATCATCTAATTTTGATGTAACAGTCATGGCTTTGACTTCATCAGAATAGAGGATGGATCTGTTAAGAGGGTAGTAGGTTGTGATGTTCTGGTATTTTGGTTGACATACACAGAGTAGGAAGTAAAATTCTTATACTACGATCGGTTATACTGTGGTTGTCACACAGTTGTTTCTCCACAAAGGACATGGATATAATATCTAACATTCTGGTTACTAGATCTATGGTTTTAGATCTAGATTTGGGTAGTTTCCCAATATGTGTACTTTGCCAGTATTCTAATGGTATTTTAGAATAGATGACTCCTGGCATGGTGGTGTACCTGCAGGTGATGGAGTCACCCTCTCTAAAGGTATCTTACAGATTAAAGGGGAGAGGGATGTGCATGATTGACATATCACTTGCTTAGGCAATTGAGTCAATCATGAGATGTCAAGTACCACACCAGATGTTGTATTTGCACTAGTTGCGATAAGTTTATATTAATCCAATCCTGAAGAAACATAAGGAAGCAGTTTTAGAACATGAGTGTATGTTCTACGGATTTGATGACAGCAGCCTCCTTCGGGAGACGGTTATCATTCCAGGCTTCCAAGGTGACATGGATGACAGATTGATTGTCAGAGTTATAGTTTTCCTTCTGAAGAGAGACAGTATTATGGATAGGTAGTCCAAGAGGATACTGTGGGAGGCATAGTGCTGGATACTGATTAGGTTCAGTTATCAATACAGTCTAAGAATTTTGGATTTGGAGTTCATTTATGAACTAGGTCCCATCAGATATCCAGACATATTCTAAGACACTTATTACTCGATTCGGGAGATGGCTTATTCCGCGAGCTTGAGATTAAGAGAGACATAGAAAGAAACATCAAGACGGATCCACTCACTGAGGCTATTTCTCGAACACAAGAGTTTTACAAACTAGCTTTGTCAAACTGATTAGTAGAGGAGTTGGGTGTTCGGTATCACACGGGCTGTGAATATGCGACATCACAATAATTAGCCTTAAGTTCAAGTGGGAGATTGTTGGATATAGTGCCCTCAAAGTCAATTATTGGATCGCAGGTCCGTGATTACAATGATTGAAGCAGGACCTATACCGATATGACAGTCTTGCTCGAGATGATAGTATGCTATCTGGTTTGTCTTTATCATCGTTTACATGCTTTTGTTCACAATTGCATGTTGATAGAGCCCATAGGATTCTGCTTGACTGCCAGCAGTATGATGGCGATCATATACGTGAGAGCTGGGGTCTGTAAGCACATCCTGAAAGTGTCCCTAGTCGTAGGAGTTTCGAGACGGGACATCGATACTCCAGAGTAGACTAGTGTATATAGTCGAGACCCCGACGAAAGGCGGTGGCCGGTCTCACAAGCCATTGGTGTCAGTTGGTTCACCTAAGATGTATACAGGTGCTCATTGGGTTATGAGTACACCGGACAAGACTCACCGGGAACATGCTAGTTGGTATTATACATATCGTCAGATAGCAGTTCCCAGGTGACATGTGTATAGGTTAGTTTGTCGACCTGAGATCGTCGTTTGTCGACCTGAGATCGTTATTTATCTCGTGTGAGTTCCCTCTGTGCTTTGATTTCCACCCTACCACGCTCAAAGGAGACGTGCAAACAGGTATTTTTTAGGTACAGTCCTGAGCCACATTGAGGCAGTGTGCGGATCATCGGGGATTCGTCTCTCTCGGAATTGGGGTTGATGTCGCACAGTGCACGGGTGGCCATCACTATAAATTCTCGGCCGAGGTAGTGGAGAATTACTGATTTGGATCAGTTGTTTCTCAGGTGGTGATGGGCTTCATACCGACACGAATTATCGCGTTATTAGGTGTCTGACTTTATCCACCCCCTAGACTCGATATGCGATACTCTTTAGACGAACAGACCGGACTGTACGGATATTGTCACTGTTAGGCTCAGTAGGGTTTATGGATGAGTTCGCTCGTCAGCTTCCCTTCTAATCAATACATAGGCAACCGTTACGTACAGCTAGTACCTCTGACGTGCTAGTGGTTATACCCAGTGCCAGTGTGTTGATGAGTCATTAGAGTCCCCCACAGACAGTTTCCCAAGTTCAGGCGAAACGTTGTAGAGGCCGTATGGTTTTATGGCAGGGTTCGGAAAATACACGTGCGTTTTCGCACGTGTCATATTTCGGGCAGATAATACTGGTCGGCTTTGGTTTAAGCCGGATCCGAGTATTATACTGTATAGATATAATATCTTTGTCTCAATTGCATTTGTATTCGGTCGTAATACAAATGCGGGTTACGGGGTTATCCTGAAATTCGTTTCGGGATCGCTTTTTGGAAGTTGCCAGTTTCCTGTTTTCTATCGCGCGTCTTTAACATTCGGTTAAAGACGAATTTATCTTTTCTTGATGAGGGTGTGTCGTGGTTCTAAAAGGTTCTAGTTTTGGTGACAAGGCTTGATGATTCATAGATAGCATTAATTGAATGGTGACTAGGTTCATGACTTGGTTAATGATCATTGGTTTGCATTTAATTTTATTTGTGACTCATTCTTTTCATTAAGTGAGATGATAAGTTTGCTTTGCTTGTGGTCACCCCCTTATTCCTCCTACACTCACCTCCCCCCTCTTTTAAAGTGGCCGGCCCGCTCTTGCAAGTAAAAAGTGTGATTGATATTTTGGGAAAAGGATTATGGTTTTGAATCATGGAAATTAATATACTCATTTCTAATTTCACCCGATCCATTTGGCAACTTCATTAACCGTTCGTCCACGGTTTTTGTCGATGTGAGACAAAGTGTTCTACTCATTCTCTATATCAATCTTGGTCATCTCTTTTAGCAAACTTGACGACCGAGTTGCCTGGGTTCAGAGGCGGGAGCCCGTTTAAAGATCCGTCGACATGGTGCCACCTGGACGAGAAGACTGGAGATTCAGGAGATCGGAGCAGCCGCAACAAAGCGTGGGATGATGGTTGAAGACCGAAGGACTCGGATCGTTCGGTATAACATTTCTACCAACTTTGTAGTCTGTTAGTTTAGCATTAATGGCAGATCCGGGTTATAGTACACGATAGCCCCAGTTGTAAAAAGATTTTGTTCCGCATTTGGCGTCTGTTAGACGGCCGGGGCGCTACCGTGGACTTATAGAATATCCGGAGGATACCGTCCGTGGTCGTGTGATTTGGTGATATGGGCCGATCCGGACTGACGGTGCCCGAGATATCGAGATTTGAGATTTGAGACCTTGAGGTATTGAGATTGATGATACAGACCAATCCAGATAGCCGGAGCCTGAGATATTGGATATTGAGATTTATGTTTTGTGCCGATTTTAGACACTGATTTATATTGATTTATTGATGATACCTCATTTTAAATTACAAAAATCTCACTAAAACAAGAAAACAGTTTCTCATTTATATGTAGTCTGTTTTCATGCATTCGTACCTCTTATTATGATACATTGCTACCTGAGGCACTGACATGAGCATATGGGATTACACTTATGTATAAATGTTTACCCTTGCCACCTTCTCATGCTTCAGACTTTATCATTTTGAGGTTATATATATTATTGATCGTATTGACCTAGGATTGTGTCATACATACGATTTCTGCTCGGTGATGTTTTCTACTCACGAGTTAGCAACTCACCCCCGTTGTGGCACAGTTTCTTGCAGGTTTTGCCGTACAGGTTTCGTTACGGCTTTGCTGGCACACTGCTTTCTTTCCGGGTGATTGCTTTGGTATGTGGGTTCACTTGTATCGTGACCACCATCGTACATTATTTTATTCATTGTATCTAGTAAACTCCATCAACCAGACATGTATATTTATTTCAGACTTAGAAACCAGTTGTATATTCTTTCGACCTTAGAGTCGCTCGTTGTATTATTATGGATTTCATGTTGATTTGAGTTCCCTTTTGATTTTTGATCCTCGCCTTTCGGCGTTGTATATTATATTGCTTGCATAATTGTGACCGTCGATTGACGAAGAGCTAGCTCCCGCTTGGGGATGCCTTTTATCATTCATGTTTATATTTATCATGTTGTACCCCGTTCGGGGCCAGTATTTACAAAGGAAACTCTGCCGAAATTTTCAGAAAAGACTTGATGTTTTTAAAACGTATGATTCGGCTTATTTTAATAAAAAACTTTCTTTAAAATGGTTTTAGATTTCTGGGCTTTTGGATTACTTGAATTAGATGTGGTCCTATAGACTCCGTATGATTCAAGTGCCAGTCACGTGCTATTTCAGGTCGTGACAAAGTTGGTATCAGAGCGCTAGGTTAACCTTGGTTCGAGTCTAGGTTTGACTATGCGGAGCCTAGGGCTTTTGTATATATACGGAATATAGGCTTGACCTTACGGAACTTAGACTTAGTCGAGGGGGTACTAGACTCGAACTTTCGTTGCATAGGTTGACCTTGGTTGATGGAGTAGGTGACTTAAGGAGAGTGACGTACTGTGTGTATGTTCCGCGGCATACTTACGATACGCTACTCCTCTTAAGAAGCCTTACGATGTACATTTCCTTGCATAGCATTATATTCATTCATGATCTATCCTCATCAATATTGGTATATGGTTTTGCTGCCACGATTACACGGGCAAAGAGAGCTACGGCTAGAGTTGCGGTCAGCATGAGCTCGTCACGGACGGGGACTGATTAGGGCGTAATTCCAGGGATACGATTGCATAGAGAGGCGTCGTTTATTGTGTTTTTGCGCCATGAGCGTTTGATGGATCAACACCAGAGGCGTCGCTTTTACGAGATTTCTCAGACGTGCAGATCAACACCAGAGGATTGAGCCACTGATAGAGGCCAGCCAGAATTTGATGACCATTGATGTATCGCTTATTCATGAAGATTGAGGCACTGTTTAGCGTGCAGACGACTGAGCCAGTTGTTTCTGCGAATGACGAGATATCTCCCCAGATATTGGAGCTATTGCAGTACGAGTTATACTCAGAGATATGATAGATGGTCGCTAGTCACATGAGGATGAATGACTAGGACATATGGTTCGTTTGCTTACCCCGATGCGAGGCCATCAGATTGATTTATTCCAGCTTGAGAAGACTTCATACGGATACGTTGGGAGTCGATAAAGACGATCGAATGTCAGAAACCCATTTTCCACGTTTAAAGTATTTGAAGAAAACATGTAAGTAATTCTACGGACCCTCTAGAAGAATGAAACCCTAACTCGACATAATGACCATGTGAAATCTTTTGAAGCTTCGGGTTTGTGGCAGTTCCGCGGTGCCATTAATGAGGCTTGGATTTGCCTTTCTACGGTTGGTCCATAGGTGCTGTGGCATATACTCGATATTATTAAATTGTACTCAAGGTGTTGATCTCTTAGGGGATTATGAGGTTTTTGATGAATCGATAGAATGGTTCGACATCTTTCGGATATCATGTGATGGGATGCATTGCTTGGGAGACTCCAGATACGAGTATAGCCGTTGGAGCACAGTCCATGCAGCCACGATGAGACGAGTCCGAAACAGTCGACATTAGAGGAAAGAGGAGTAAGAGGTTCGTACGAGATCTTATTGAGATGACGTTCCACTCCGCCAACATCAGAGATGTGATACGCATACAAGAGGCGTTATATATGGATGTATCTTCGAGAAGGAGTCGTGATGAGTATGCAGCCGTTCCGGAACAAGAAACAGATATAGTAAAGGGTGATAACCTCCGGGCAGTTCGGCAGAAACGAGATTTGGGAGAGACCTCGACAGGAACTTTCTGGAATCATGCACGAGAAGACTTGGACCCAGGAGCGGTCATATTGTGCACACCCAGCAGTCCAGAGTTCGGCATCGTCGACGAGACATGTTATGAGTGACCACAACAGTTGGCCAGAGATTCTTGGAGGATGTGCTTGAGTGGGACTATTCCGCCATACTTGATTTCGGTATTTTGGGCGATCTATTCGCATGATTGAGTTTTGATGACTGAGTTTCATGATATTCGTTTTTGTGCACCATGGTTGCCCCTACTGAGTATTTATATTTTGTGCATAGTTATTACATTGGGATATGCTTTATACACCGTAGTGTTGATTTATGATTTGTGCACAATTATTACCCTTAGTATCGTTTTGTGCCTTGGCTGCACATGTTTGCGATTTCATGGATTTTATAGAGTTGGGTTGATTTTGTGCATGGTACGCACACGATTTGGTTTTCGCACTCTGTATAGTTCACATATGCTTGCAGTGCATTGATACGTATTTTGTGCACCACAGTTGCACCTGACTCCGGTTTGATGTCTTTTGAGATCTTGAATTTGATTTCATGCCTAGGGCATGCATATGATTTGACTTATGCTTTCGGCATAGATTTCGTGCACTTTTAGTGTTTTGATTAGATTTTGTGCATGCGGTTGCACATGGTTATGAGATTATATACCACGGTATACTGGATTTGGATTGAGATGTGTTGTATACCGTCGATTTTGATTGTGATAGACGATATTTGTTTTGTGCACCTTGTACACCTGATTGGATTCTTGCGCATATTTGACGCTCCTGGATTGGATTTTGCGCATGTTTGGCGCTTGATATTGGATTTCATGATTTCGTGCATGTTGGATACACATTTTATTCGTGCATGATGGATGCACCTGATTTGGATTTTCACGCATGTTGGACGCATGATATAAGATGTGATTTAGGTGCACACCAGATGCACTAAATCGAGATTCTTCGTGCATATCAGATGCACCTGATATTGCTGTCAGGCACACCAGTTTCCCTTGACAGATGTTCGTGCACACCCGATGCACTTAGATTTTGTTCTGTGCACATGTATGGCACATTCATGGATTTTGATTTCCATGCGCACCAGACGCACGCGGCATTCTTATGCACTTTTTAGGATTGATTTCCTATAGAGCAGTACGTTTTTATGATTTTTGCTATTTGGTATAGTAGCTGGACAGGACTAGTCCGGGGACAGAACCTGAGTATATTTTTGCATGCATTGATAGATATCGAAAGGATTTCCAAAGAAAGAACTATAGTCTCAGTATTTACCAACTTGTCTGAGATGACACGAAACTTTTACAAGCGGAAACCCTTTTAAATTGTTTCAAAACGGCGGGACGTGCATATCAAACAAAGGATATATCTATGTATAGTTATTTTCTTACTAGTGACGTCCGCCACTGTGCAGTGTTATGTGCATCGCACAGCGACTTAAAAAGGGTTTGGCATGCATTTCTTTCGGATGTTTATATGTACAGTGTTGATGTATATCATAGTGGTTTTCGTATTGGATTTGACATTGATGTCTTCCTCACGACTCCGATGACTGCGGGATGCTTGACGGAGTTTTGCTTTTGATTGATATACTCATTTTCATGCGCATGCATTGCGCTACGATGTGCTTTATGTACTTATGATTTCGAGACCCCGACGACGTAGTCTTTTACTGAAATGTTTTTGTATTTGAGGGGTTTAAATTTAAATTCGGGGACCGAATTTCTTTAAGGGGGAAGACTGTAACATTTCAGAAAAATAAAATATTATTTTTGGGAATTTTTTTATAATTAAATAATAAATATATTGAATATTTTAATAGTGCGGTATAATTAAATACCGATAAATGGGGGAAAATTGGAAAATTATGGAAATTACTAAAAAGAGAGTGCTTTATGTGATTTATGCAAATTATGAAATTCTATGATTTATTTGACACTATTTTAGTGCTAATCGCGATTAAAAATCGCTAATCATGCTTTAAACCGGATTTGTGCACATAACATGCACTAAGTCATTTTTAGCATTTGTTACATTTTTCATTCATGATTTCTCTTTTATCATGCATGGTTTGGGTTTTTTTTATGAGAAAAGAAAAGTAAATGAAAAGAAAAGAAAAGAAATTGGATTAAAGAATAGAATAGTAAGGTATGGGCATGAGAGAGAGAGATGGTGAGGGGTCTTGGTTGACTTGGGCCATTCTCTCCACTTCATTCTCTTCGTCTTCTTCTCCTTCTCCTTTATCATGGCAGCACCTCCACCCTGCCCCTCTTCAACACTCACTTCATCATCAAAAATTCACCAAAAGTCCATCCCCACTTCACAAAAAATGTGCACAAGCTTACAAGCTACAGTTTGGACCAAGAAAGTTTGCATTTTGTTGCTCTAGAGGATTCATGAGTGCCAAATGAGGTAATCCCTTGACAATTAGTGTAGTATTTCATTTGCTTATGCATCTATTCAAGTTTAAAATCAATTTAGTGGTGTTTAGTGCACTTTGGAAATCCCTAGAGAGGGTTAGGGTTTTATTTGAGTTGTGTTGGTGAACTTGAGCCTTATTGGTGACCTTAGATCCCCTATAAGGATAGAAACCCAGACCAAACCCAACTGAAACCCAAAATACGGAAAAATGGAACTTTTCATGTCGGTTTGTGTGGTATTGTAGTGTGTAGAGAAATCTGGGATGACCTGGGTTAATTACGAGATAAGCAAACAACCCCAATAGACTAGAATTAACCCTAGAAACCCACTGTAGCAAGACGAACCCAATTACGGACCCCCTGGCTGGCGAGCTCGGATTTTATGGGAGAGTGCTCGGCCACTTGGTGGAGGTAGGTGTCCAGGTTGCTTCAGTAGGTCATATACCTTATATACTTCACCCCAGTACTGTTTGTGTACCTAGTTTGGACCTGAACTAAAATCTGGGGCATGTTTTCTTGGTTTCTGCCTTATATTTAGTGTTGATTATGAATTCAAGTTTTGATATTTGGTATTGTATTTGATCACTTGACATTTGTACGTCTATATCAAGTGTTATTTGGTGGTTTTAAAAGCGTAGTCCATAGGTTCTAACCTATAGGCATTTAGCGTGTCGTTTTGGTTTTGAATTGGGTTTTAATGCAATATGATACATGTGACATGTAGGTACCCCCATGTGGACTTCGAGATGACAAGAAAGCGTGAGGCGGCGTCGGCATCGGCAAAACGAAGATCAAGTGAGTAGATATATATCTACGGGGAAAGTCGGGTGGATGGCGTATAGCACCCCCGTAGTTTGTAGTACAGCTTATATATAGATGGTTATATATGTGTTTTGTGTTATGTGGATGATTATCAAGATGTGATTTTGTGTTCATGGTTTAGTTTTATGGTTGTTAAAAGTAACATAATTTAGTTTCTTAGTCGCGAACCCTAGAGTAATGATTTGCATACACGCACACAAACACACTTGCATACTTATTTACCTATGCGTATATGGGGATATGTATATATATACACACACACATGGGTATGGGACTATGTGTGTATATACATACAGACATATATATATACACACACACGTATACCTATACATGGATTATGAGGATAGTACTTGGGATTGGAGATTAGTCGATGGGATTAGGCTTGAGGCCATGATATCGATGATATGATGTGGTTCGTATTATGAGATACGACATGAGATTTTAGCGGGCCTTTGGGCGTGTGTTTTCATACACGCATATATATATATGTAGATAGTATCAGTTTGTACTAGACTTAGATCAGTACCCCAGTTCATGAGATATGATGATAAGGATACCAGATAAATGATGAGATGAATGTGATAATGACCCGTACCCAGATTTGGGATGTCGTACGATGGATTTACCGTACGAGCTATTTTGATGACTGATCCGCACTCTTGACTCGAGGATGTCATATTATATAGAGTATCGTATGGGATACTATTGAGGTAGGATCACCGACTATTATATGTGTGTGTGTGTGTGTGTGTCGACTCAGAATTAAGTGGTTTTCCTTTACCCTTTCGGTTAGACTGTTCGTTTAGTCCTGTAGTTTACTTGTAGATGTTAGACTAGACTCGAGTCATACCTATTTCAAAACTAATGAATCGTGAGTATTTTAAAGACAGGCCAAGGGGTTCTACGGATATTTCAAAGGACGTACATTTTCTTAAAAAACACTGTAGTCCCTATTTTCTAAATACACGATTCGTATTATTTCAAATGGCAAAACTGTACGACTCATATTTAGACATATGCAGATTCATTATCATTATATTTGATATTCAGCTGCCGCATATTCTTGTTGCTCGCATCACATTGCATGCTTATATTGTGTTTTCATATGTTAATATTAAAATCTTGCTGTCAAGACACCAGCACAATTACCGATGATGCGTATGTTCCACATGCACTTACTTGCCGGCTCATAAACATCATCATCGGTAAATGCCATGTCACGTAGACTTTAAAGAATATTAATTGATTGATATCGCCTGTTAGCTGATAGTCTCGACTTATCATTACTGTGCGAGTTTAGACATTGTATTCATTATTGTGATACTTCTTGCATATTATTATTCATTGGTTATGCAGTATTATGGAGTTTTGTGTTGATATTCACTGTTTACTTACTCTTGATTCTTGGATTTGGATTTTTATGAGATTTCAGGATTTGGGGGAAAACCGCAAGAATATATATATAAAAACTTCTCTCCCTCTCACTCTTTTTAAAATGCAAGTTGCGGTTTTATCGTGATGTATGAGTCGTCCACCATGATGTTTTCTCGGTTATGAGATGGATTTCGAGACCCGATTCGAGGAGCCAGATGAACCGTCTGCGGGTACATGATGGACCCGGTATGGTACCCCGGGGCGAGAGTGATTTCATGGAGGATGATGAGCCCGGCAGGCAGACTGCCTACCGGTGATTGTTTAGCACGGCGGATATCCGGAGGATACCGTCTGTGGTCGTGTGATTTGGTGATATGGGCCGATCCGGACTGACGGAGCCCGAGATATCGAGATTTGAGATTTGAGACCTTGAGGTATTGAGATTGATGATACAGACCAGTCCGGATAGCCGGAGCTTGAGATATTGGATATTGAGATTTATGTTTTGTGTCGATGCTAGACACTGATTTATATTGATTTATTGATGATTCCTCATTTTAAATTACAGAAATCTCACTAAAACAAGAAAACAGTTTCTCATTTATATGTAGTCTGTTTTCATGCATTCATACCTCTTATTATGATACAGTGCTACCTGAGGCATTGACACGAGCACATGGGATTACACTTATGTATAGATATTTACCCTTGCCACCTTCTCATGCTTCAGCGTTTATCATTTTGAGGTTATGTATATTATTGATCGTATTGACCTAGGATTGTGTCATACATACGATTTGTGCTCGGTGTTGTTTTCTACTCACGAGTTGGCAACTCACCCCCGTTGTGCCACAGTTTCTTGCAGGTTTTGCCGAACAGGTTTCGTTACGGCTTTGCTGGCACACTGCTTCCTTTCCGGGTGATTGTTTTGGTAGGTGGGTTCACTTGTATCGTGAGCACCATTGTACCATATTTTATTCATTGTATCTAGTAAACTCCATCAACCAGACATGTATATTTATTTCAGACTTAGAAACCAGTTGTATATTCTTTCGACCTTAGAGTCGCACGTTGTATTATTATGGATTTCATGTTTATTTGAGTTCCCTTTTGAGTTTTTATCCTCGCCCTTCGGCGTTGTATATTATATTGCTTGCATGGTTGTGACTGTCGATTGACGAAGAGCTAGCTCCCGCTTGGGGATGCCTTTTATCATTCATGTATATATTTATCATGTTGAACCCTGTTCGGGGCCAGTATTTACAAAGAAAACTCTGCCGAAATTTTCAGAAAAGACTTGATGTTTTTAAAACGTATGATTCGGCTTATTTTAATAAAACACTTTCTTTAAAATGGTTTTATATTTCTGGGCTTTTGGCTTACTTGAATTAGATGTGGTCCTATAGACTTCGTATGATTCAAGTGCCAGTCACGTGCTATTTCGGGTCGTGACACGTGGATTAGTCCAAATCCGTATTTCCTTAGATTTGGGTTTGTTTTATTTAAGGATCGTTAACCTTGTTTAAGATTAAGATCGACTCAAATGTTTGTTAAGTATACGTTAATCGGATATTGGACTAAGATCTACTCAACGGGGGTTTAGGATCATTTTTGATCCAACAAAAGAGCATTTGGGCTCTATCATTTTAGTTTAAGGACGTTGCGGTCCATTATTAGTTTAAGGACGTTGCGGTCCACGTTTAGTTTAAGGACGTTTCGGTCCAAAGTTTAGTTTAAGGACGTTTCGGTCCAAAGTTTAGTTTTGGGACGTTACGGTCCGTAGTGTAGTTTAAGGAAGTTGCAGTCCGTTATTAGTTTAAAGACGTTGCAGTCCACAGATCACCATTTTTAAAGTGAGGGTTTAGTTTAAAGGCGTTGCCGTCCACAGTAGTTTAAGGACGTTGCGGTCCGTTATTAGTTTAAGGACATTGCGGTCCATTATTAGTTTAAGGATGTTGCGGTCCACGGTTGCTGGTTGTCGGGACCCGCCACCTCTCTGAAGACGTTGAAGAATTACAACATGTATCAGAGGTGTGAGGAGATGTATCCTTGAACCAATGAATGTTCATCAGGGACTTTGTAGTCTTGTTTGGGACTAAGGCCAATTTAGAAGAAGACATATGGGCTCGGTCGACTTGGGGTTTGGCCAACCTTGGGCTCAGCCTACTTAATTACTTATTTGTGCTTAATCCCCTTTTTGTATCAGCACTTCTGAGCATTGATTTGGGTTCTGACACCCCTTTTTCTTTTTATTTATATTCTTTTATATGGAGTGTTAAACAATTTATAGCGCTCACGTGCAGAGTACATGAGGCGCTCGGCGCTGAGCGCCAGACACTGAGTGTTAAGCACCATTTTATTAAATAGCGCCCACATGAGGAGCGCGTAGAGCGCTCGGCGCCAGACTTTGAGTGCTATGCGCTTCTTATTAAATAGCACCCACATGAGGAGCACGTGGAGCGCTCGGTGCTGAGCGCCAGACTTTGAGTGCTAAGCACTTCTTATTAAATAGCACCCACGTGAGGAGCACGTGGAGCGCTCGGCACTGAGCGCCAGACTTTGAGTGCTAAGCACTGAGTTTTTTGTTCTGCTCAATTCAATTATCTGAGAATTATATTGTCACTTGTGAAAGACTTTGTCTTTTAGATCTGAGATCTGGAAAAAGAACTAAGTTCTTCTGATGTGAGAGTTAAACTCTTAGATATAAAGGAGATGCTATAATCTCTCTTATTTTTATTTACCTTGAGGAGAAATCGTTCTCGTCTTGAAGTTTGAAGTTTATGGGGGGTTCTTCTCTCCAAGACTTGAAGTCTTAGGTCCTTTATATAGTAGAGCCTGATTTGTTGATTTAGTTAAGGAAATCTCTCATTGAGAGATCTCTAATTGATTTGGGGATTTTATCCACCGTTGGATCTTTGATCTTAGGCCTTCTGTTTTACAGAGGATATTTTTCTTGTTCTCAACAAGATTGGGAAAATATTTTCCCATACAGAGCCTATTCTGTATCTTTGTGATTTTTAATCACCATTGGATCTTTAATCCAACGGTGCTCTATTTTACAGAGATTGACCTTTCTTGTTTTAGGAAGATTCGAGGAATATTTTCTCAACAGAATTTAACTCAGCAATTTGATGATTTATCATCTTCGTTGGATCTTTGATCCAAGAATGGAGAACTTTTAGTTCTGGCGCTGGCGCCCTCTTGCTTTGCACGTGAGGCGCTACCTCAGAGTTTTTAACTCTTGGCGCTACCTTAGAGTTTTTAACTCTGGGCGCTGGCACTCTTGTGCTTTGCATGTGAGGCGCCGCCTCCGTTCAAATTTTGAACAGAGCATTGCTCTCTTATTGGGGGAAATAGTCATATGTGATATAACCGGATTATTAAATCAAGTGTTGATTTAGTAATGTGATATATATTATATATGATATAATTATATCTTAACTAATATCATTAGCTCACTAATTATTCTTCATTATATATATTAATATATATGATATATATATATATAATAATGAAGCATGGCTTGATTTTCTATTTTTGAGAAAAATAGAAATGTGGTGTAAATTGAGAGCATGGTTGCAAGCATGGGAGTTATATTTGTTTATTCATCTTGACTCACAATTCAAGCATGGTTGCAATTTTATATTACAAAATTCCATGCTTGAATGAGTGGGGGTCAAGAGTTACCATTCATTCTTTGCTCATTCTCAACACTTAGCCATTTTCTTGAGTTGCTCCTATGGTTGCTCTCTAGGTTCATCTTCTTCCTCAATTGCCATGGTTGATGCTTCAACCCTCACATGAGATGTGAATCATGAAGCTTGAACACAAACTTATGAGCTTTTAACATCCCCTACTTCACCATCCCACACCAAACTAGCAATTTGGTGTGGTGTGTTTCCTAAACTAAAGGAGTTTAGTGTAGAGTTAGCTTGGGCTAGAAGAACTTCGGGTGGATCGTCTTTAGCGCGAAGATCACGAAGGAGGTTCATTCAACTCAAAGAGGAGCCTAGTAGAGTCGCATGGACTTCAACCCGGAGCTATAGAAGAGAAGGACTCTAACTACAAAGGTTGTATGCTATTTTCTTCTCTTTAAGTTCATCACATCACAAAGGCAAACCCTAATAATCTAGTAAAGATCTTGTTAGTCTAGCTTAGCACCTAATAAAATTTAAAATTTGTCATGCTTGATGCCTCTAGAACCTCATGTTGGTGCTAAGGTTGACTATCATGGTATCAGAGCCAAGCTAGAACATTAGGGTAATTTGTAGCGACGTTAGAAATCCGCCGTTTTTGTCGTGCAAAAACTGCCGATAAAAACAGTTTCAAAAATGATTTTTTGAGTTGTTTGCACACCTCGCGGGCTCACAGTTTGAACCGAGAAGCCGCGGGGTGGAGAGTGCGCACCCCGAGGACACCCCAGGGGGACCGAATGGCTGGGCCCACTCCCCAAGACCACCACAAGGTGGTCTTGGCGGTGGGGACCCAAAACTACCCCACCTTAGCAGTTTCGGGTCTGCCTCACCCCGTGGCCACCTCATGGTGGCCTCAAGGGTAGGGTACCCCCTCTAGGCCCCCCATTCGATAGTTAATTTTGTGATCTTCTCCTCCTCGAAGATTTGGGCCGGTTTCAAGTTCGTTTCAACTCCCGGATTGGCTTAAAACGATCGGTTTTGGAACTTTAACTCCCTGGATTTTTCATGTCTTGGAAAAATTGGTTAAGTTTGCTAATTGCGTGCGGAATTCCAATGCAGCGGTTACTTTACAAGCTTTGTGATGTGTGTGATACAATTATTAGAATCCAAATTAATTAGTTTTATGAAAACTAGTTAGTATATTGTAAAGCTAGCCGTTTAATCTCAATTGATCGATTGCCACGAAGTTTTGATTCGGATCAAAACTCCGTTGCAATTGCGTATTGTACGCGAACACTAAGTCGGGAATCTTGTTGAATTATCCGACAACCAATTGAAAAGTGTTTTCAATTTTAGACTAAAATTCAAGTTTTATAAGTTAGGCATGAAATCCGGAATATGAGATATTCCAGGTTTATGATGTCTAAGGAAATTGCGGATTCTAATTATTGTAGTTTTCTGTTTCTTATTCTGTAACCGTAAGTGTAATATATGGGGTATCCCAATCTCGTTGCTATATGTCAATGAGTTTTAGAGATACGCATATTTGCTTACGTTGATGATATGTGATATCATGTGTTACTGTTGATATGATTTATTGGATCGCCGTGAAAGAATGGCCGGGGGGTTTTATGTGAGAAGAGGGTTTTTATTTTCATTCATGTAAAATCTGTATGTAATATTCTTTTATTGGGGCACTTCTGGGTTGAGGATGTTGTCACCACTGTTGTATATTATTTACTTTTCAGCATTAGGATAGACCCAAGACGGGGAGCACAAGTAACTGAGTTCTAGAGTCCAGTGGGAGACCATATCAAGGAGTTGAGACCGGGTCTCCTAACTCTAGAATTGACAGGATTACTTGCCGCTCTCGTAGGGGTTTAGGGATGTGGGTTTGGCTATTCATCACGAGTGTAGAATCCGTGTTTTACATTATTGGCTAAATTTAAAACACGGACATCCTAATATATCCAATATTTCATATGTTGCTTCTGCTGCTTGATTCTGTGATGTTGATCATATAACTGCGTGAGATGAATGTAATATTATATATATGATATATAATAAATGTTGCTTATGTTTTGCACCCGCTCTAGTACAGCCCCCGCTCTGCCGGTAGTTAAGTAACCTAACGGTGCATGACGAGGCCCAGTGGCGAATGCGGATGGCATAAGCGTATGTTCTATTTTCGTTTCAGTTTTCTATAATGTTTAGGAAACATTAATTGATGGGACATCATTAATGAGATTAATGAAAAGAAAGAAACCGAAAGTTGTTATAGAATCAAATTTTCAAAATGGGTAGCTCTAGTTCTTGCTTTGCATAATGGTATTCCTTGATGAATATCCAGCACCTCATTGGATGAGGAAAAAGCCGAGATCCCTTCACTCGGAGTGACCTCTTTAGAGAAACTAGCAAATGTTACGACCCACTCGGTTTTGTCTTTTGACTGCTTCTCTAATTCTTGTAAGTGCACGGCGGCGCCCCGGCCGTCTGAACGAGGCCAAAATGCGGAAACAATAATTTACTTTAACTTTTGAACCGGCACCACCGCGCACAAAAATCCCGGATCGGGCCATTAATCTAGTCCAAGCTAACTAAAGAACGGGTAGAGAGATATACCGAGCGATCCAGGTCCTTCGGTCTTCTCGTCGTCGTCCCGATCTCTCTGCGGAATCTCCGGTCTCCACCTCCTCGCCGGAAGGGCACCACATCGCCGGCTTCTTTTACGGGCTCCCGCCTCTGGACCGAGGCAACTCGAGCATGAAGTTGGCAAGTCGACGTGCCCAAGGGTACTGTAGATGAAGTGTAGAGAGCTATTTGTCCCATGGGGTTTGAGGAAGTTGCCATTTGGTAGAGGAAATGAACTAAACCTTTTTGGAGATGAACTTGGGAATTTTTGTTGCATGAAAAGAACAAAAACTCCCCACTCAAATTTTGGACAGCCCTTACCAGGGAATGGCCGGCTATGAAAATGATAGAGGGAAAAAAGAGAATGGAGTCAATCACAATGAATAAGGAGAGAGCCATAACCTCGTGCAAGAAAGAGAAAGTGTGATGATAAAAAGCAATGATCACAATCAAAAACCTCACTCCAAAACCTAATCATTTCCTACAAAGGTCAAGCCATCATGAAGTCATGGTGTCAATGGTGGTAGAATCATCATGAAACAATTTCTTAATAAAACAACCCTCCACTGAACAAAATTGCATGCTTGCAAATAACCCCCTCTCCACCAATTTCCGGCCAAGGAAAGAAACAAAGGAAAATGACCGAAACGGAAAGCAAACTGGCAACTTCAGAAAAATGATCCCGTAATAAATTACAGGAAACCCCGCTACTGTATATACATACCCGCATTTGTATTCCAACCGAATACAAATGCAATGAGACAAAATCTACACTGTGCAATACTAGGATCCGGCTTAAACCAAGTCCCATATGGAGAAACCACTGTGTGACAACCAAAGTACAACCGATCGCAGTATAGGAATTTCACTTCCTACTCTGTGTATGTCATCCAAATACCAGGACATCACACCCTACTACCTTCTTAACAGATCCATCCCTTATTCTGATGAAGTCAAACCTATGACTGTCACATCAGAAATAGATGAACTATCTCCGCTATATCTGCTTTAGTCTATAAATAGACATAAGCCAACTGTCCACCATTGCTTCCGCTGCTCCCACTGACTACGACAACCCTCTGGCAGAGTCATATAGACGTACACTTCTAAATCCAGTTTAGAAAGACGCTATACTCATCCTCCTGCCGGGTCTCACAGTCTGGAACAACAGTAATAGTAAGTCTGGGTAAACAAGAACCTCCCTGTCACCGTCCTTGAGTCTACTGGAGTACCTCTCGGGTGCTTGAGGTTACCCACCATATCTGCGGAGTGGCTAATGGAATGTCAAACCAGATTGAATCTTTAGGTTCTTATCAAATTTTCAGTAATCGTTTGCGGTTCTGGAATCACTTCCAGTTCTACCATACTCCCACTACTGTTTTCTCAAAAAATCCATTTTACTTAAAACTGTGGCGAGTCTAGAATAATATCACTATTGATCTTCCAAATGGTAGAAAGTCAACCCTCGTCATAGCCTGGGTCAACCCACAAACAGCCATTACAGAAACATGCCTTGTGTTATACAGAGTCTGGTTTTAAGCATAAGCCGGACAACTCCTCTTACCTTAACAATGTCAAGATATGAAATGTTCTATATCCAATATAGAAACAGAGGCACTGATTTAATTGAACCAGATTCAAATCATGCAGCTGTCTCCAGTGCAAGTCAACTAAATGGAAAGAGGCCGATCAGCGTTACTCAACTTAGGAATGCGTCCAGATATGAGTAACCTGAAAGAGAAGCAAGTTCTCTTAATCATTACTATCAACTGAATACCACACACAAGTATCTACATTTTCGATCACCTTGAAGAATCCAGATACTTGCAACACCTGGTTCTCTACTTTATTCATATACCTAAAACTTCTTAAAATTCGGACCCTGTATTTCTATGAAACACTTGTCTAAAAACAAGAGTAGTCATAAATAAACCGAATATAGTGCGAGGACCAACCCCTCTGTCCTAATGGACACTGGATAACATACAATAATCTGTATAAGTCCTTTGAGTTTAATAACTCATTCCCTGTGTGTCGTAGGTTGAAAACTGTACTTATGGTCAAGAAGAATTACACCGTTGTTTAATGCTCCTTACCTAACCATCCACCGATATAGGTAAATGTCATAGACATAATTTCAAAAATTTATATCTCACTCTATAAAAATAGACGTTCAGATATATCAATTTGAAATTGGTGCATTACAACGGATATTCAAAACCAAATACTTGTCGTCCGGCAAACAACCCAGGTGACTTTCTCAAATATCACCAATTACACCGAATTCCGATATAATGAGGATGATCACCTAATTTCCAATAACTTATTCCCACTCATCAACTGTAAAACCATACAGATGTGAGAATCATACCTGGTAAATACATACCCAGGAGTAAGTATCTAATCGGGAAATCAGTTTTCCTTTAACAGTACACAGTGAAACTGAAACATTGAAATGTTTCAATGGGGTATCCGGGTATTCTTAGTAATGCCTCTTCCATTATCCAGATTCACAACTGTAACTGTATAATTCTTTGCCATCTCCACAAATCCTTTTATATGTCTTTAGTCATTACCTTCTGTACACCCTCTTAGGCTAAGTGGTTTTCTTCCTTCCCTACCGTTCGGCACCAGCCTATGGTTTGGAAGAAGACTATCCAATAAGTATAATGGGTGTACTGCCCTAATCCTAGGAGCACTCGCAATGCGAGAGAAGGTGAAGATAAAAGACAACCGAATAAACCTTATTCCTATTTCTCCTGAACCAGAATCCATCCCCGAACTGGAACAATTTCCTTTCGAGTTCGTATATAACCATACGATGGAGTATCCAATAAATTGTGGATCTTCGTAGTGATACGGAGTGTTCTGGAGAAATACAAAGGTGATTTAGGATTGGCAAAGAAATACTTGGTTTGGTCGTGAATAGCAGTCGCAATTTACTTTGCCCTCTTACTAATCCCTTGATATGTCTTTACTTAATACCTTCTGTACACCATCGTTATGCTAATTGGTTTTCTTCATTCCCCACTGTTCGGCACCAGCCTAAGGTTTAGAAGAAGACTATCCAATTTGCGTAATAGGTGTACTATCTCCTAAACCAAGGAGTACTCGCAACCTGAGAGAAGGTAAAAGGAAAAGACAACTGAATAGTCCTATTCGTTTTCTCCAGAACCGGAAACCATCCTCTTATAAAATCCTTCGAGTTCGTATATAACCATACGATGGTTTTATCCAATGGAAGTGGACGTTCGTAGTAATACGGGGTGTCCTGGAGAAAAGGGTAAAAGTAGGAGTGGCAATGAGGTTTGCAACTCTGACAATCCAAAAGCCAGTATTTAAGAAGGTTCGGTTAATTTTGGTCACTGAGTCATAGTCTTAGGGTTGGGTCATGGTCGCTGCCAAAGCAAGAGAAAAGAAAAACTCAGCGTGCACTCTAACCTAGATCAGAATGGTTACCAATTTATCTAATCTGGAAACCTCCCACTGTACCGTCAAATTCTCCTCCAAACCTGAAAGAAGAATTAGTCGGGATCACCCGAGGAGTAAACCAACTCATCAGTGGGAATCGGGATCCAACTATCATCGCATGATAACGTGACGGATTTCGCTCACGTTATCACACTCTAGAAGGTATGCGCATATCTGGTAAGTTTCAGTTTCTTTAGAAACTCCCGATGTGATTTTTGCCCCATGCTCTTATGAACTTGACTTTGGCCAACAAATCATAAGTCACATGTCAAGTTCTACCCGTCATTCTCCATGTTAATTTGAACCCACCCGTACCTACCCTTGACTTTGGCCAACAAGGCAGTACGACTGTCCCAAACCAACGCATCTATCTATACTGCATATGAATACCCAACAGCAATCAAACACTGTGCCTTGACTTTGGCCAACAAACACAGCTTGAATACTATTGACTACCCATATGAAACGACGGAGGGCTACGAATGGTTTCTGGCGAAAAACCTTTAACGTAATGAACTTGATATCGAAGGAACCGGATAGCTTTTATAAAAATATAGTGGCGAAAACCTTTGCTAAAGAGGTCACTCCCGGTGAAGGGATCTCGGCTCTTTCCCCGTAGAATGAGGTGCAGGATATTCCAACTGAATACCACGATGCAAAGCAAAAGTAAACGACTATAGTGAAGTTATTGCCCTGACGCAAACTTCCGTCCAAGGGGTCACTCCCGGTGAAGGGATCTCGGCCCTTTCCTCGTCGATTGAGGTGCTGGATATTCATAACCGAATACCACTATGCAAAACAAAAGAGAACGTCCATACAATAACAGCTTTTTGAAAAATTGATCCAACAATATCATAAAAGGTTTGTTTAGCTCGCATTGATCCGAATCAATGCAGTCCCATCAATTGATCACACCACAAAGAACGAAAATAATGATGTACGTATATGCCATCCGCATTCGCCACTGGGTCCCGTCATTACCCGTTAGGTTAGTTAACTAACGACAGAGCGGGGACTGGACTAGCACGGATGCAAAACATATACAACATCTACTAGTATATATATCAATATATAATATTCGCTCAAGGCGTGATAAAATGCAACATCACAGAAATGTAATAAGCATCACAGAACAATACGGATATCTGGGATCTCCGGGTTTCACAGAGCCGCTACTGAAACCCGGCGTTCCCCTGGTCGTGTGGATAGCCTGTGCAATGAAATCCTAGACCCCTACAGGCGCGGCAAGTCACCAGCCAAAACCTGAAGCGAGGCAGTCCCCTTCAGCAACGTGAATGGACCACCTAGCACTTCACGGAATCCGGTAACTTGGGCATCCCTCCTGGGTCAACCTGTACCCCATACGGGTGCGGCGAATAGCCCTGCCAATTCTAGAGTGAAGCCCCTCCGTGTCAACGCCATGAGATGCGGGCCCGTTGCCCTCTAGAACCCGGCTATCCGTGCACCCCACCTTGGGGTAATCCTAGTACAGAAAGTAAAATATACATACAACGGGTACATCTACCTCACCCCGGTCGTGCCCCAAAAGAATAATATACAGAAAGGCAGTGACGGCAGTCCACATGTCGGACGCTCGCCCCGCAATATCAATTGTATATAAAAAACAAAACTGTACTAACATTGGATCCAGGCTATCCCCCACGACCAATCCGCAACATCACAGCACAACACAGAACATCAACGTGAATGTCACGTTCGCAAATCCGTCTAAAAGGGCTATAGCAGTTAGACAGGATTTACCGATCAAATGACATTCACGGTCGCAGATATAATGTAAATACTGTGAACTAACATGTTTAAAATTTTCGATCAACTGAATTTTCCGATGCGGGCCCCAAGCACAACTGTAGCACTCAAAAACATCTGGGCCCAAAAAGAATATTCCAAAACCCCTATTTCCAACCCAGAAGCCCACTGGAAAAAATTGGTGAAATGAAGCTTAATTCCTGCGGCGGAACCGCGGCCAAAGTGGGGTTATGGCCGCGGTTCCGCGGCCATATTGAAAGATCAGGTCACCAAATTTTTACAGTGCTCTTACAAAACCCTGCATATGTTTCTGCAATGTAGTGAAAAAAAAATTCGAGCCAAAACAAAATCGACAGAAACCTGATGCATTGGAAATACGGTTTTTGGGATTTTTGTTCGATCGAAAATGTAAGCACATTAGACCAAGCTAGACTAGGTTAATGGAGTGGCACTGATACCAGTGTAAGTGCATGGCGGCGCCCCGGCCGTCTGAACGAGGCCAAAATGCGGAAACGATAATTTACTTTAAGTTTTGAACCGGCACCACCACGCACAAAAATCCCAAATCGGGCCATTAATCTAGTCCAAGCTAACTAGAGAACGGGTAAAGAGATATACCGAGCGATCCGTGTCCTTCGGTCTTCTCGTCGTCCTCCCGATCTTCCCGCGGAATCTCCGGTCTCCACCTCCTCGCCGGAAGGGCACCACATCGCCGGCTTCTTTTACGGGCTCCCACCTCTGGACCGAGGCAACTCGGGCATGAAGTTGGCGAGTCGACGTGCCCAAGGGTACTGTAGATGAAGTGTAGACAGCTATTTATCTCATGGGGTTTGAGGAAGTTGCCATTTGGTAGAGGAAATGAACTAAACCTTTTTGGAGATGAACTTTGGAATTTTTGTAGCATGAAAAGAACAAAAACTCCCCACTCAAATTTTGGACAGCCCTTACCAGGGAATGGCCGGCCATGAAAATGATAGAGGGAAAAAAGAGAATGGAGTCAATCACAATGAATAAGGAGAGAGCCACAACCTCATGCAAGAAAGAGAAAGTGTGATGATAAAAAGCAATGATCACAATCAAAAACCTCACTCCAAAACCCAATCATTTTCTACAAAGGTCAAGCCATCATGAAGTCATGGAGTCGATGGTGGTAGAATCATCATGAAACAATTTCTTACAAAAAAAACCCTCTACTAAACAAAATTGCATGCTTGCAAATAACCCCCTCTCCACCAATTTCCGGCCAAGGAAAGAAACAAAGGAAAATGGCCGAAACGGAAAGCAAACTTGCAACTTCAGAAAACTGATCCCGTAATAAATTACAGGAAACCCCGCTACTGTATATACATACCCACATTTGTATTCCGACCGAATACAAATGCAATGAGACAAAATCTACACTGTGCAATACTAGGATCCGGCTTAAACCAAAGCCCGCTAGTATTATCCGTCCGATCATGATCCGTGCAATACCGCACGTATCTAATCGAACCCTGCCATATCTCCATACGGCCTCTACAGCATTTCGCTCGAAACTTGAGCAACTGTCTGTGGGGGACTCTAAAGACTCGTCAATACCAAGGCTGTAGATTTAACCACTAGCACGTCAGAGGTATTAGCCATACGTGACAGGCTACCAGCTATTGACTAAAATGGACGTCGATGAGCGAACTCATCCTGACACCCTACTGAGCCTGTCAGTGACAATATCCGTACAGTCCGGTACGTTCGTCTATGAGCATCGCATGGCGGGCCTAGGAGGTTGGTAAAAGTCAGACCCCCAAAAGCGGTACAAGTCGTGTCGGAGTGTAACCCAGAACACCCTGAGATTCTACTGGAATACCTACCAGTAAATCTCCTGCCTTGGCCAAGGACTTCGTGTAATGGCTCTCCTAGACACAGCGCGACCTCACCCCCAATACCGGGAGAGACGAACCCCTGCAGATCCGCTCACTGCCTCCATGTGGCCCGGGACTGTACCCAACTAAAACCTGTTTGCACGTCTCCTTTGAGCGTGGTATGGTAGTAATCAAAGTACAGTGGGAACTCACACGAGAAAAATGATGATCTCAGGTCGATGAACTAACCTGTACACATGTCACCAGGAAACTGCTATCTGACGTCAGGTATAAGACCAACTAGCATGTTCCCGGCGAGTCCTGTCCTGTGTACTCATAACCTAATGAGCACCTGTATACATCTTAGGTGAACCAACTGACACCAATGGCTTGTGAAACCGGCCACCGCCCCTCGTCGGGGTCTCGACTGTATACACTAGTCTACTCTGGAGTATCGATGCCCTGTCTCGAAACTCCCACGACTAGGGACCTTTTAAGGATTTGCTTATAGACCCCAGCTCCCACGTATATGATCGCCCTCATACTGCTGGCAGTCAAGCAAGAATCCTAGGGGCTCTATCAACGTGTAATAGTGACCTGTAAGGTCGCCTAAAGCAGTACACGATGATAAAGATAAACCAGATAGCATACTATCATCTTGAGTATGACTGTCCTACCGGGATAGGTCCTCCCTCAATCATTGCATTAACGTGCCTGTGATCCAATAATTGACTCTGAGGGCACTATCTCCAACAGTTCTTGCTTTGAATAGTCGTATTCATGAATATCGAGCACCTCATTGGATGAGGAAAGAGCCGAGATCCCTTCACCGGGAGTGACCTTTTTAGCGAAGCTAGAAAAGCTTAAAAAACAATCCTTTATAAAATCACTAGATTCTACAACGATATCAAGTTCATTATGCTCATGGTTTTCTTAAAAATCTGCGTAGCCCTCCATCATTTCAGATAAGTACTATTTAGTATTCGTGCTACGTTTGTTGGCCTTCGTCAAGGCGTAGTGTGCGGTAGTTGATTAGTTCTTATCTGCCAGCATGTGATGCGATTGGATTAGGGTAGTCGTGCGACTTTGTTGCTTTCGTCAAGGGTCATGCGGGTGGGTTTAATTCAATCAAGAAATGAACGGGTTGAACTTGACTAGCGGCCTATGGTTTGTTGCCCTTCGTCAAGGTCATAGGAAGCTAGGGGTAAAAACTATTATCGGGAATTTCAAGTGTTGAAATTTGCAATGAGATTGCATACCTACTATATGATAGTTGGATCCCGATACCCATTGCGAGTAAGAGATACTCCTGAGAGAATTTTGCACTTTCCAATTAGATAATCAAGTAGGTGTCTAGAAAGGTGTCAACGGAGTTATGCCTCTAGGGAAACGAGGTTTATTTTAATTAGGTCCGTACGAAAGCACGGGGAACCTCCCTCGGAGTACCGATACCTGCCTGGACGAATGATTGGCGAACCTGTAGGGTGTAATTATTCCCGGCTATTCTTACCTTTTAGGGTTTGAAGGAAGATTTGATAAAAACAGTGGGAGCCATCCTGATTAGATAAATAACCAATCTAATCTTGCAAAGAGCGCACGCAAAGTGATTATCCTTCTCTCTCTCCTGGTAGCGACCAATGAAGTGCCTTAATCAAGATAATAATATGGATGTATTGACCGAACCTACTTATTATACTGGGCTACGTTCCGCTCTGTCTTATGATTGTCATAAGCAAGGAATAGGGGAATATTCGGATTCCCACGCCACCCAAACGAAGAAAAAGCATGTTGATGCATTGTCTTCGGATGTGTTCGTAACCAAGAACTGTTTCTCAGTTACCTCTACGTCCTAGGTATTGTATACCGGGTCAGGATCCCACACATGTAATTTGTTACATGGGCTATAGACAGGTAGAGAACCGGAAAAGGGTGATATGTCTATAGTAGTAGAGAATGGTGCAATTATTGCAGCCAAAGCAGTTGGCAGATATCACCTGGGGTTTCCAACTGGTAATACATTGATTCTTAGTGACTGTTATTTCGTACCAATAAATATTATGAATATTTTCCTAAATCAAGTGTTGATTGAGCAAGGTACGTTGTATAACAGTGTACACGTTCTGAATCAAACTACAGTTCTAAACGTAGATAACACACACAAGAGGAACAGTTCAGAAATGAACGAAGTCTTCTTGAGGAATTAAAGACTAGGTCATGTCGATGAAACAAGACTAGCGGGAGTTCCATATAGATGCATATTCGAATCCATTCGAATTTACGTCTTATGAAACTTTCCAGTCATGTCTAAAAGACTTGGTGACCAAATCCCCGTTTACTGGAAACAGAGAAAAAGTTACTGAACTTTTGGACAGATACATGGTGATGTATGCGGTCCTATGTCTACACATGCCAGGGATGGTTCCGCGTATTTTATTACATTCACCGATGTTCTCTCAAGATACGGACATGTGTTCTTGTTGAAACACAAATCTGAATCTTTAGAGAATTTCAAGGAATATAAGTACGATGTTGAGAACCAGATGGGTAAAGGTATTCATATCCTTTGATATGATCGGGGAAAAGAATACTGGAGCACGGAATTCTGAGACTATTTAAAAGAGAATGAGATTCTCTATCAGTTTACTCCTCCGTATACACCACAGCACAACGGTATATCGGGGTGGAGGAATCGCACCCTATGAGATATGATGCGCTCTATGATGAGTACTGCTGAGTTGCCTATTTCCTTTTGAGGACATGCACTTGAGAAGATGCATACCTATTGAATAGAGTTCCGATCAAATCTTTTGACCACCACTCCATATGAGATATGGAATGGGAAGAGACCATCTCTTAAACGAGTTAAGATATGGGGTTGTCTGGCCTATGTTGAAAAGAAAAATCCGGACAAGCTCAAGGCAAGGTCAGTTCTGTGCAAGTTTGTAGGATATCCCAAACATTCGCGAGGGAATATCTTCTACCACACTGAGAAACAAAAGATGTTTCGTCTCTCGACATGCCATCTTTTTAGAAAAGGAATTTCTTGTGGAAGAAATTAGTGGCGATTGTAAGTCTACGGTAGCGCCCCGGTCGTCTACAGACGCCAAATGCGGAACAAAAACTTTTTAACTGGCGCTATCGTATACTTTAACCCGGATCTGCCATTATTGCTAAACTAACAAACTGTAAAGAGTGTAGAAAGGTTATACCGAACGATCCGAGTCCTTCATTCTTTAACCATCATCCCACGCTCCGTTGCGGCTGCTCTGATCTTGTCGATCTCTGATGTGCTCGTCCAGGTGGCACCACATCAACGATTCTTTAAACGGGCTCCCGCCTCTGACTCGAGGCAACTCGGTCGTCAAGTTTGCTAAAAGAGACGACCAAGATTGATGTAGAGAATGAATAGAATACTTTGTCTCGCTTCGTCCAAAACCATGTGTTAGTTATATGTATGCCCTAAAGGCCATTACTGTACATTGGATGTATATTGCAGTGGATGCTGGGACATATATAGGGAGGACTTTCTTGCTCGACATGATAGTATGCTATCTGGTTGCCATTTACCTTAACGTGTACATAGATTGTCTCTCTATTACATGTTGGTAAAGCCCTTAGGATGTGTACTTGACTACCTGGACTATGATGCAGATCATACTAGTGTGGACATGGTAGTCTATAAGTACATCCTTCAAAGTCCCTAGTCGTGGGTGTATCGAGACGGGGCATCGATATACCAGAGTAGACTAGCGTATACCTTCTCGACCCATACAGATGGGCGATGGATGATCCCATATCCATCGGTGTTTGACATCAGAGATGATATACGGGTGCTCAGTAGAGACTGGGTACACTGGACGGACTCGTTGAGAACTCCCAGATGGTATTATACCTTACGTCAGATGGCAGTTCTGTGGTGACACTGGTACAGAGTAGTCTGTTGACCCGAGATCGTCATAGAGTCTTGTGTGGTTCCCACTGTGCTTTGATTTCCATCTTACCACGTCCAAGAGGGCGTGCAAAACGGTGGTTTTTGGGTACAGTCCCGAGTCACATGGAGGCAATGAGCGATAGGAGGGGATTCGTCTCTCCCGGTATAGGGAGTTGATGTTGCGCTGTGTTCGATTGGCTATAACAGGAAATCCCTGGCCAGGGTTGCTGAGATTTACTGGTAAGTGTTACCTGTAGTTTCTCGAATTGTTATAGACCTCATATCGACACGACTTATCGAGCTATTGGGGTCTGACGTTTACCACCCCTATGCGAGATATGCGACATATCAGACGATCAGACCGGACTGTACGGTAGTGTTACTGGTTGGATTCACTGGAGTGTGAGCGGGCTTGCTCGTCGATCTTCAGATCGCTCAATACCCGGGTGGCCGTTACGTTTAGCAGACCGCTTGCGGCTTGTGGGTGCTTGATATGATCATCATCTGCTGCCGGCGTATTGACGAGTCTTTAGAGTCCTACACAGAGGTTTCCTGGCTCAAGCGAAACGAAATAGGAGCGCATATGAGATATGTGCGGGACCGAGAATAATACGTGTATGTGATACCGTATTTCATTCTCGCGATGAATGTGTCGAATGGTTGTATGCGATATAACCTAGTTATCGAATCAAGGATTGATTCGATAAGTCGATACATTGTATACTAGTCGGTTGTGTGCGACATGACCGGATCATTGAATCAAGTGTTGATTTAATGATTTAATGCATAATTATATATTTAATATATTACTTTGCATTAACTAGTATTGGTTCACTTTAAATGGATTTTCTCACTCGGTTTGTGCACGTTGTATATGTGATATACTTTTGTACACATGATTGTATCATGTTTGATGATACATGTTTAACTATAGTTAAGTGTAATGAATTAAGCCATGGTTAAACTAATGATTAGGGTTTTCTTTTCTTACTTATTTATTTATTTATTTATTTTGAATAGATGAGAAAAGAATGGTTGCTAGTTTTGGAGTTTAGTTGAAGCTTCATGAAGCTTTGACCTTGACCACCATTCTTATCTCATCCTTAACCCTAACCATTCCTTTAACCTTGGTCAATTCTCTACACATAACCATAGTTAGAATTATGATAAGTATTGATTTTCTATTCTATTTTTAATTAACTTATCATAATTCTTTCATCATCTTCTTCATCTTCTTCACTTGAAGAAGCTTGCATCCATCAATGGTGATTGATGAATTAGAGTGAGAAATCCAATTCTAAAGTCTACCCTCTTCCTATTTCTTCATCCTCTATCTCTTGCCAAGTAGTAGAGTGTGTTTTCTTCACAAGTTTCTTGACTTGGTGAAGTTGGAGCTTGATCTAGCGATGCCTCGACGTAGATCATCTTCGGCATGGACATCGACGACCTAGCTCGCCTATTCTCCGATGAAGCCGACGCTAGAGCCCGGGATTGTATGAGGACAGCGAGGAGACTTCATTGCGGAGCTATGGAGGTGGAGAACCGGATCTACAAAGGTTGTATTTCCGTATTCTTGTAGTTAAGTGTTAACTAGTTTGCTTTGTCGCCTAGAATTCTAGCCAACGATCCGTAGTCTAGGGTTTCTCGGCACCTAAATTATTGAAATTGGCATGGTTGATGCCTTGTGAGAACTCTTGGGAGTGCCTAGGATCCCTATAGTGGTATCAGAGCCTAGCTAGAGCCTTAGGCGAAGTCTAGACGGAGTTTGAAGTCCGAACGAACCCGAAAACCCATTTCAAAATTGCTCTCTGTCCTTTTTTCAAAAACTGGGATTTTTCCAAATTAAAAATTGCTAAAAAATTCAGCAGGGAAAAATAAGAATTACGATGCAAAATTTTTTCGATGAACAGTATTTATTGCGGCGGAACCTCGGCGGAAGCCTAGCTTCTGCGGCGGTTCCGCGGCTATCTGGTGACATCAGCCCTCATTGTTTGCACAGTAATTCCTGATAAATTATGCTGAGTTTTCTGGGAATTTTTAAAATTTATTCAAGAGTTGAATTTTCTGGGATTGATTTGGGGATTCGGTGTTTCGATCGGAGTATCAAATTTTGTCTGTGTGGCTTTCCGGATAATTTTTAGAATATGTTAAAAAGTTCGACCGGATATAAATACCCAATTTTTCCCCTGTCGGGAAATTTCCAAGTGTTGGATTTTTCCGTAGTTTAACGACGTTCTAAGTAGTGCAAGTAACTCGATGGACCCTCTAGAAGACAACAAACCTTAACTCGATTATGTGACCGTCTTGAACTGCCCTTTGAACCTTCGGGTTTGGGGCAGTACGGCATGCCACATGTGAGGCGTTGGCTTGACCCTTCTACGGCTGGACCGTTGGTACTGAGGCACGAACTGAATTTTGTTAGACTTGTTTCATGTGTTGATCTGTATCGGGAAAACTTGGGTGTTCGACTGTTCGATCGGAAAGTTTAACATTTTCTATTTATCCGGAATGGGATACAATAATTGGAATTCATAAGAAGTTATGAGATAACGGAATGAATATTATAAACATAGCAGTTTAGTCTCACTTGATCGGTTGCCACGGAATTTTGATGTGATCAAAAGTCCGTCGCAATCACGTAGCGTACGCGGATACTCGCCGGGTAAACTTAATAGACAGCCTCACTCCATAGCCCCGACCAAGTGACTGTAGGAGAACCCCGTCGCCGAAAGCATCCGTTCGGGTGCTCGCGGTAGCGGTGTTCAGCCTTGGTGCACTTCGTCGACGGCATCGGGGGTGCGGCCGCCTACTGAAGTTTGCGACGAGCATTCGATCAAAATGTCGGGAATCCTGTTGAATTGCCCGACTTGGTATTGAAAAGTGTTTTCGATAATGAGACTAAAATGCGGGGTTTATAATTGTTAGGCATGCGATGTCTAAGGAATTCATTTGGTCAGGCATGCGATGTCTGAGGAGGTTGCGGATTCCAACTGTTGTAGTTTTACACTTTCTTTTCTGTGACCGTAAGTGTAATATGTGATATCGCCGGTTTCGTTGCTATATGTCAACGACAATTGGGATGCGCATGTTTACTTACGTTGATGACATGTGATGTTATGTGTTGCTGGATATGTTATATTGGATCGTCGTGTTTGAATAGCCGGGGGTTTTTATGTGAGATGAGTGTTTTTTCTTTTTCATTCATGTAAAATCTTGTATGTAATATTCTTTTATTGGGGAGCTTCCAGGTTGCGGAAGTTGTCACCGTTGTTGTATATTATTTACTTTTCCGCACTAGGATAGACCCAAGGAGGAGGGCACAAGTAACCGGGTTCTAGGGTCTAGTGGGAGACCATCTCGAGGAGTCGAGTCCGGGTCTCCTAACCCTAGAATTGGTAGGGTTGCTTTCCGCTCTCGTAGGGGTCTAGGGGTGTGGGATTGGCTATTCATCGCGACCGAGGAATCCGTGTTTTATACTGGCTCGTGTTGAAAACACGGACGTCCTAGTATATCCAATATTTCATATGTTTCTTCTGCTGCGATATCTGTGATGTGATCATGTGATGTTCTGTGATAGATACAGTATATAGTATATATGATATATGATATAGACGTTACTTATGTTTTACACCCGCGCTAGCCCTGCCCCGCTCTGCCGTTAGTTACCTAACCTAACGGTGCACGAGGGGACATCGAGGCGAATGCGGATGGCATAAGTGTACGTCATATTTATCTGTAATGTTTAGGTACTTAAATGATGGGACTTCATTAATGTGATTAATGAAATAAAAGAAACCTAAGATGTTGTAGAATCGAATTTCAAAATTAAAACAGGTAGCTACAGTTCTTGCTTTGCACAGAGGTATATATGATATATCCTGCACCTTATTCGATGAGGAAAAGACCGAGATCCCTTCACCGGGAGTGACTCCTTTAGCAATAACTGGCAGATGCTACACACTCGGTTCGTCTTTTGAATGCTTTTAAGAGTTTTTGCTTTGCACAGTGATATATATGATATATCCCGCATCTCATTCGACGAGGAAAGGACCGACGATCCCTTCACCGGGAGTGACTCCTTTAGCAAAACTAGAAAAGCCTCAAAAGCACTTCATTTTAAAAATCATTTGATTCTACAACGATATAAAGTTCATTACGCAAAGGGTTTTCTTAAAAACCTGACGTAGCCCTCCGTCATTTCAGATAAGTAATAGTTAGTATTCGTGCTGCGTTTGTTGACTCAGTCAAGGCGTAGTGTGCGGTAGCTGATTACTATTTATCTGCTTATGCATATGATGCAGATTGGATTAGGGTAGTCGTGCGGCCTTGTTGACTCAGTCAAGGGTCGTGCGGGTGGGTTTAATTCAATCAGGAAATGACGGGTTGAACTTTACTTGCGGTCTATGGTTTGTTGACTCAGTCAAGGTCATAGATCGCTTGGGGCAAAATATTATCGGGAATTTCAAGTGTTGAAATTTGCAATGAGATTGCATACCTTCTATGAGATAGTTGGATCCCGATACCCGCTGCGAGTAAGAGTTACTCCTGGGAGAGTTTTACACGTTACAATTAGCCGATCAAGTAGGTGTCTAGAAAGGTGTCAACGGGGTTACGCCTCTGGGAAAACGAGGTTTACATTAATTAGGTTCGTGCGAAAGCACGGGGGACCTCCCTCAAAGTACCGACACTGGCCTGGCTGAAAGATTGGCGAACTTGTAGTGTGTAATTAATCCCGGCTAGTCTTTCCTTTTAGGGTTTGAAGGAAGATTTGATAAAAAGCAGTGGGAGCCATCCTGATTAGATAAAATAAAACCAATCTATTCTTGCAAGAGCGCACGCTGAGTGTTTTCTTCTCTCTCTCTCCTGGTAGCGACCATATCACGCCTTAATCAAGATAATAATATGGATATTTGACCGAACCCGCTTGTTATACTGAGCTGGGGAATGTTGGTCCCGCTCCAACTTATAATTGTTATAAGACAGAGCAGGAAATTGGGGAATACCAGATTTCCCGTGCCGCCCAAACGAAGAGAGTGCATGCTGATGCATCATCTTCGGGTGTATTCATTACAAAGAACTGTTTCTCTGTATCCTCTACGTCCTGGGTATGTGATACCAGATCAGGATCCCAGATATGTAATCTGTTACATAGGGCTTCAGATAGGTAGAGAACTGAGAACGGGTGATAAGTTTCATGAGGCAGAAAACTGGGCAAGTGTTGCAGCCAAGTCTGTTGGTCACTGTCACCCTGTATTTCAAATACATTGATTCTGAACGAATGTTATTAGATACCGAACCTGATATACAAAATCGTATCAGTCTCTTTATCAGTAAAGAAACGATAAAATTTTGTATTGTTGGATAATGTTTTGAACATTTCCTATATCAAAAGTTGATCGGTTCAGGCACGTTATCTAAAAGCATTAATGTTCTAAATCAAACTACAGTTCTTAGTATATGGAACACACATAAGAGGAAGAGTTCAGAAATGAACGGATCCTTCTTAAGGCATTATAGACAAGATCATATCTATGTGAACCGACTGGCTGTAGTTACTTGTAGATGCATATTTAAATAAGTATGAATTTACATCTTGTGAAACTCGCTAGTCATGTCACAAAGATATAATGACACCAGAGAAAGAGTTAATGAACTCTTGGGACTGATACATGATGATGTATGTAAGGTCTCCTGTCTACACATGCCAGGACTGGTTCTTTATACTTCATTACATTCTCTGAAGATCTTTCGAGTTTCAGACCTATGTTCCTGTTGAAACACAAGTCCGAACCTTTTGAGATATTCACAGAATATAAGTTAGAAGTAGAGAACCAAAATATGGGTATAAGTATTATGTCCTATGATGAGATCAGGGAGGAGAATACTTGTGCACGGAATTCCTGGACTATTCTAAAGGAGAATGAGATTCTCTCTCGGCATTACTCCTCCGGATACACCATAGCACGATGGTATATCGGGGCGGAGCAATCACACCCTATATGATATGGTGTGCTCTATGATGAGTACTACAGAGTTACCTTTTTCCTATTGGGTGTTATGCGCTTGAGAAGCTGCATACCTATTGAATAAGGTTCCAATCAAATCAGTTGCCTACCGCTTCATATGTGATATGGAAAGGGAAGAGCCCATATCTTAAGATGGTTAAGATTTGGGGTTGTCCGGCCTATGTCTAAAGGCAAAATCCGGACAAGCTCGAGGCAAGGTCAGTTATGTAGAACTGGAAATGTTCCAGCCATACAAACTGCAACTGATGATTTGATAGAACCAAAGGATTCAGTAAATACCAACGAACCTCAGCCTCTCCGCCGATCTAGTAGGGTTCCTCACCCACCTGAGAGTTACTTCGGTTTCTCTATGACAGTGGGAGCGAGGATTGCATCATGAGATGATGACCCAACTAGCTTCGAGCTGGCCATCAGGAGTAAGACTCTGTAAGAATGGCTGGATGTTTATCGATCTGAGATGGAATCCTTATACACCAACAAAGTATGGACTTTGGTTGCTATATCTGAAGGGTTAAATCCCCATCAGGAGCAAGTATATCTTGAGAAGATTACTTGGTGTAGATGGAAAAGTTGAGACTTTCAAAGCAAAGACTTGATAAAGCTTTTCGTCATCAACCAGGCGTGGACAATGATGAAACCTTTTCAAGTGGCTATGCTTAAGTCCATCCAGATCCTACTTGCCACGGCTACATACCATGACTACGATATCTGGCGGTTGGGTGTCATGACTGCTTTTCTAAAATGATGTTTTAGAAGAGTGCGTCTATAAGTACACAGCCAGAGGGCCTCGTAGACAGTGGGAGCAGCGGAAACGTGTGCAAGATGCTTTATAGGATAAAGCAGGCATCGTGGAGTTAGAACATCTGTTTTGATGCATTAGTAAAAGAAGTTGACATCATCAAAATGGTAGATGACCTTGTATAAACAAAAAGGTAGTAGGGAGTATGGTGGTGATCCTCGTAGAGTACGTGGATGTCATGCTCTTGATAAGAAAGGAGTTTCCTATGCTACGCTCGGTCAATCTCCGCTTATCACAAGGATTCTCCATATAGGATCAAAGTGATACCTCCTTAATCCTGGGTTTTGGATCTATGAGATAGATCTAAATGGATGTTAGGATACTCACTAGCTGTAGTGAGATGGTATCAATCGATCCTGGGGAGAATCACTGGAAGGGTTCCAGGGTGATAAAGACGACTGAATGTCAGTCGCAGGCATTGTCTTTACCCTCAGTAAAGGGACGGTACGTTGGAAGAGTTCCAAGCTAGATACCGTGGCATACTAGACGATAAAGGCTGGATACATCGCTACTTAAGATGCTGCCAAAGAGGCAGTCTGGGTGTATATTAGTTCATGAGATGAACTTCGTTCCTACCATTGTGAGACAATGGAGTTGTGGCTTATACCAAGGAACGCCAGTCCCATCAGTGATCCAGACATATTCTAAGGCAGTATCACCTGATCATGGAGATGGTTGATCTCCAGGGAGATCGAGGTTAGGAGAGTAGACTCAGAAGACAACACAGCGGATCCACTCACAAAGGCCTGTTCCCAGAGAGAGACTTTTATGGGATGGTTGAGTATGAGATACTACAACCTCTGCTATCAGATGGCCCTAGTGCAAGTGGGAGATTGTTAGTTATATGTATGCCCTAGAGGCCATTACTGTACATTGGATGTATATTGTAGTGGATGCTGGGACATATATAGGGAGGACTTTCTTGCTCGACATGATAGTATGCTATCTGGTTGCCATTTACCTTAAAGTGTACACAGATTTTCTCTCTATTACATGTTGGTAAAGCCCTTAGGATGTGTACTTGACTACCTGGACTATGATGCAGATCATACTAGTGGGGACATGGTAGTCTATAAGTACATCCTTCAAAGTCCCTAGTCGTGGGTGTATCGAGATGGGGCATCGATATACCAGAGTAGACAAGCGTATACCTTCTCGACCCATACAGATGGGCGATGGATGATCCCATATCCATCGGTGTTTGACATCAGAGATGATATACGGGTGCTCAGTAGAGACTGGGTACACTGGACGGACTCGCCGAGAACTCCCAGATGGTATTATACCTTACGTCAGATGGCAGTTCTGTGGTGACACTGGTACAGAGTAGTCTGTTGACCCGAGATCGTCATAGAGTCTTGTGTGGTTCCCACTGTGCTTTGATTTCCATCTTACCACGTCCAAGAGGGCGTGCAAAACGGTGGTTTTTGGGTACAGTCCCGAGTCACATGGAGGCAATGAGCGATAGGAGGGGATTCGTCTCTCCCGGTATAGGGAGTTGATGTTGCGCTGTGTTCGATTGGCTATAACAGGAAATCCCTGGCCAGGGTTGCTGAGATTTATTGGTAAGTGTTACCTGTAGTTTCTCGAATTGTTATAGACCTCATATCGACACGACTTATCGAGCTATTGGGGTCTGACGTTTACCATCCCTAGGCGAGATATGCGACATATCAGACGATCAGACCGGACTGTACGGTAGTGTTACTGGTTGGATTCACTGGAGTGTGAGCGGGCTTTCTCGTCGATCTTCAGATCGCTCAATACCCGGGTGGCCGTTACGTTTAGCAGACCGCTTGCGGCTTGTGGGTGCTTGATATGATCATCATCTGCTGCCGGCGTATTGACGAGTCTTTAGAGTCCTACACAGAGGTTTCCTGGCTCAAGCGAAACGAAATAGGAGCGCATATGAGATATGTGCGGGACCGAGAATAATACGTGTATGTGATACCGTATTTCATTCTCGCGATGAATGTGTCGAATGGTTGTATGCGATATAACCTAGTTATCGAATCAAGAATTGATTCGATAAGTCGATACATTGTAAACTAGTCGGTTGTGTGCGACATGACCGGATCATTGAATCAAGTGTTGATTTAATGATTTAATGCATAATTATATATTTGATATATTACTTTTCATTAACTAGTATTGGTTCACTTTAAATGGATTTTCTCACTCGGTTTGTGCACGTTGTATATGTGATATACTTTTGTACACATGATTGTATCATGTTTGATGATACATGTTTAACTATAGTTAAGTGTAATGAATTAATCCATGGTTAAACTAATGATTAGGGTTTTCTTTTCTTACTTATTTATTTATTTATTTATTTTGAAAAGATGAGAAAAGAATGGTTGCTAGTTTTGGAGTTTAGTTGAAGCTTCATGAAGCTTTGACCTTGACCACCATTCTTTTCTCATCCTTAACCCTAACCATTCCTTTAACCTTGGTCAATTCTCTACACATAACCATAGTTAGAATTATGATAAGTATTGATTTTCTATTCTATTTTTAATTAACTTATCATAATTCCTTCATCATCTTCTTCATCTTCTTCACTTGAAGAAGCTTGCATCCATCAATGGTGATTGATGAATTAGAGTGAGAAATCCAATTCTAAAGTCTACCCACTTCCTATTTCTTCATCCTCTACCTCTTGCCAAGTAGTAGAGTGTGTTTTCTTCACAAGTTTCTTGACTTGGTGAAGTTGGAGCTTGATCTAGCGATGCCTCGACGTAGATCATCTTCGGCATGGACATCGACGACCTAGCTCGCCTATTCTCCGATGAAGCCGACGCTAGAGCCCGGGATTGTATGAGGACAGCGAGGAGACTTCATTGCGGAGCTATGGAGGTGGAGAACCGGATCTACAAAGGTTGTATTTCCGTATTCTTGTAGTTAAGTGTTAACTAGTTTGCTTTGTCGCCTAGAATTCTAGCCAACGATCCGTAGTCTAGGGTTTCTCGGCACCTAAATTATTGAAATTGGCATGGTTGATGCCTTGTGAGAACTCTTGGGAGTGCCTAGGATCCCTATACCATGGACGAACGGTTAATGAAGTTGCCGTGGGAATCGGGTGATGGAATGAAATGAGCTGTGAAATTCCATACACCGAAAATCTATCATAATCTTTTTACCAGATGAAAACTCAAGTGAGAGAGTATATGAGAGTGAGGGGAGGGGCCGGCCATTTATAGGTGGAGGGAGGTGAGTGTAGGAGAGGGGAGAGTAACCTTAAGAATAAATATCATGAACAAATATCCTAAGGATAAACAAAACTCATTAATGAAATGAATGACTCACTAAACCTAGTCATCCATTCATTAATGCAACCAATGAAAACACAACACCATTTAACCTTGTCATCACCTTCTAGAACCTTCTAGAAGCATGACTCACTCTCATCCAAGAAAAGATAAATCCGTTTTTAACTGAATGTTAAAAGACGGCTGATAGAAAACTGGAAACTGGCAACTTCCAAAAGTGATCCTGAAACGACTTCAAGGATAACCCCGTAACTGTATAAATATACCCGCATTTGTATTACGACCGAATACAAATGCAAATGAGACAAAGATATTATACCTACTCAATACAATCCTCGGATCCGGCTTAAACCAAAGCCGACCAGTATCGTCTGCCCGAAAAATAACACGTGCGTAAACGCACGTGCATTTTTCGAACCCTGCCATAAAACCATACGGCCTCTACAACGTTTCGCCCGAACTTGGGAAACTGTCTGTGGGGAACTCTAATGACTCGTCAGTACCCTGGCAGTGGGTTTAACCACAAACCGTCAGCGGCACTAGCAATGCGTAACGGCTGCCCATGGACTGACCTCAAGGGATGCCGATGAGCGAACTCATCCGGAAACCCTACTGAGCCTAACAGTGACAATGTATATACAGTCCGATCCGTTCGTCTATGAGTATCGCATATCTTCCTAAGGGGCTAGTAACGTCAGACCCCCATTAGCATTATAAGTCGTGTCGGAGTGAAGCCCAATAACACCCTGAGATACTACTGGAGTACCTACCAGTAAATCTCCTGCCACGGCCGTGGGCTTTGTGTAATGGCTCTCCCAGACACAGCACGACCTCACCCCCAATACCGGGAGAGACGAATCCCCTGCCGATCCGCTCACGTGCCTCCATATGGCTCGGGACTGTACCCAAAAACTACCAGTTTGCACGACTCCTTTGAGCCGTGGTAGGGTGGAAATCAAAGCACAGTGGGAACTCACACGAGACAAATGACGACCTCAGGTCGATGAACTAACCTGTACACATGTCACCAGGAAACTGCTATCTGACGATAGGTATAGTACTAACTAGCAGATTCCCGGCGAGTCCTGTCCGGTGTACTCATAACCCAATGAGCACCTGTATACATCTTAGGTGATCCAACTGACACCAGTGGCTTGTGAGACCGGCCACCGCCCCTCATCGGGGTCTCGACTGTACACACTAGTCTACTCCGGAGTATCGATGCCCTGTCTCGAAACTCCCACGACTAGGGACCACAATTAAGGATATGCATATAAACTACCCAACTCTCACGTATATGATCGCCATCATACCGTTGGTAGTAAAGCAAGATCCTAAGGGCTCTATCAAAGTGTAACATGTAATCAGTCACCTGATCATGTACACGACTGATAAAGGAAAACCAGATAGCATACTATCATCTTGAGTAAGACTGTCCTACCGGTATAGGTCCTCCGCAATCATTGCAATCACGTACCTGCGATCCAATAATTGACTACGAGGGCACTATCTCCAACAATCTCCCACTTGCACTCAAGGCTAATTATTGCGATGTCGACTACTCACAGCCCGTGTGAAACCGAACATCCAACTCCTCTACTAATCAGTTTCACAAAGCTCATTTGTAAAACTATTGTGTTCGAGAAATAGCCTCAGTGAGTGGATCCGTCTAGAAGTTTCTTTCTATATCTCTCTAAATCTCAAGTTCGCGGAGAAAGCCATCTCCCGAATTGAGTAATACCTATCTTAGAATATGTCTGGATATCTGATAGGACCTAGTTCATAAATGAACTCCAAATCCAAACTTCTTAGACTGTATCGATCACTGAACCTAATCAGTATCCGGCACCATGCCACCCACAGTATTCTTTTGGACCGCCTGTCCATAATACTGTCCCTCATCAGAGGGAAAAACTATAACTCTGACAATCACTCTGTCAACCATGTCACCTTTGAAGCCTGGAATGATAATCGTCTCCCGAAGGAGGCTGCCGTCATCAAATCCGTAGAACATGTACTTATGTTCTAAAACTGCTTCCTTATGTTTCTCCTGGATTGGATTAATACAAACTTATTGCATCTAGTGCAAAAACAACATCTGGTGTGGTACTTGACATCTCATGATTGACTCAATTGCCTAAGCAAGTGATCTGCCAATCATGCACATCCCTCTCCACTTTAGTCTGTAAGACACCTTTAGAGAGGGTGACTCCATCGCCTGCAGGTACACCACCATGCTAGGAGTCATCTATTCTAAAAACCATTAGAATACTGTCAAAGTACCCACATTGGGAAACTACCCAAATCTAGATCTAAAACCATAGATCTAGAAACCATAATGTCAAATATTATATCCATATCCTGTCTGGAGAAACAACTGTGTGACGACCACAGTACAACCGATCGTAGTATAGGAATTTTACTTCCTACTCTGTGTATGTCATCCAGATACCATGACATCACACCCTACTACCTTCTTAACAGATCCATCCCCTATCCTGATTGAAGTCAAACCCATGACTATCACATCAAAATTAGATGATCTATCTCCGCTATAACTGCTCAAGTCTATAAATAGATATAAGCATCTTGACCACTATGCTTCCGCTGCTCCCACTGACTATGACAACCCTCCTACCGGGCCTCATATCCTGGAACAACAGTAGTGTCAAGTTTGGGTAAACAAGATCCTCCCTGTCACCGTCCTTGAGGCTACCGGAGTACCTCTCGGGTGTCTGAGGTTACCCATCATATCTGCGGAGTGGCTTATTTGAATTTCAAACCTGATTGAATATATAGGTCCTATTAAATTTTCCGTAATCGTTCGCGGTTCTGGAATCACTTCCAGTTCTACCATACTCCCACTACTGTTTTCTGAAAAAATCCATTTTTACTAAAACTGTGGCGAGTCAAGAACAATATCACTATTGATCTTCCAAATGGTAGAATATCAACCCTCGTCATAGCCAGGGTCAACCCACAAACAGCCATTACAGAAACATGCCCAGAGTTATCTAGAGTCTGGTTTTAAGCATAAGCTGGACAACTCCCCGTACCTTAACATCTTTTAAGGTACGGACTATTCTATATCCAATATAGGAACTTTGGCACTTATTTAATTGGAACCAGATTCAAATCATGCAACTGTCTCCAGTGCATATCAACTTAATGGAAAGAGGCTAATCAGCATTACTCAACTTAGGAATTCATCCAATTATGAGTAACCTGAAAGAGAAATGCGTTTCTCAAAACCATCACTATCATCTGAATACCAATCACAAGAATCTACATCTTCGATCTCTTTGAAGAATCCCGATACTTGTGACACCTGGTTCTCTACTTTATTCTTATACCCACAACTTCTCAAAACTTAGACCTTGTATTTCTACGAAACACTTGTCTTAATACTAGAGAAGTTATAAGTAAACAGAACATAGTACGAGGACCTACCCCTTTGTCCTGATGGACACTGGACAACATACAATACTCTGTATAAGTCCGCTGAGTTGAACAACTCAAAACATGTGCGTCGTAGGCGGAAAACTGTACCCTGGCGATTTCCTCAAATATCACCAATTACAACGAATTCCGATATAATGAGGATAATTACCTAATTCCCAATAACTTACTCCCACTCATCATCTGAAAAACCATACAGATATGAGAATGAAACCTGGTAAATACATACCCTTGGAGTAAGTATCTAATCGGGAAAACAGTTTTTCTTTAACAATGCACTGAAACATGAAAATGTTTCGAAGGGGTATCCTGGTATTCATAGCAATGCCTCTTCCATAATCCAATTCATGACTTCAACCGTATATTTTATTGCCATCTCTCCAAATCCCTTTATTTGTCTTTAGTCGTTACCTTCTGTACACCATCGTTAGGCTAAATGGTTTTCTTCCTTCCCTACCGTTCGGCACCAGCCTATGGTTTGGAAGAAGACTATCCAGTAAGCATAATAGGTGTACCCTCCTAAAGCAAGGAGTACTCGCATCTTGAGAGAAGGTAATGATAAAAGACAACTGAATAATACCTTATTCTTTTAAAGGTGAAATAGGAGTGGCGATGAAGTACGCGGTTTGGTCGTGAATGATAACAGTCGCAATTTACTTTGCCCTCTTTCTAATCCCTTTATTTTGTCTTTACATATTACCTTCTGCACACCCTACTTAGGCTAATTGGTTTTCTTCCTTCCCTACCTTTCGGCACCTGCCTATGGTTTGGAATAAGACTATCCAATAAGCGTAATAGGTGTACTCTCCTAAACCAAGGAGCACTCGCAACCTGAGAGAAGGTGATAATAAAAGACAACTGAATAATACAATTCTATTTCTCCTGAACCTGGATCCATCCTCGAAGAAGTCCCTTCGAGTTCGTATATAACCATACGATGGATCTATCCAATGGAAGTGGATATCCGTAGTAATACGGGTGTTCTGAGAAATTCAAAGGGTAAAAGAAGGAGTGGCAATGACTTATGCAACATAGACAATCCAAAAGCCAGTATTTTAAGAAGGTTCGGTCAACTTGGTCACTGAGTCATAGTCTAGGGTCGGTCAAAGGTTGCTGCCAAAGAGAGAGAGAAAAGAAACACTCTGCGTGCACTCTAACCTAGATCAGAATGGTTATCACTTTATCTAATCCGGAAACCTCCCACTGTCCTGTCAAATTCTCCTCCAAACCAAAAAGAAGAATCAATCGGGATCACCCGAAGAGTAAACCAACTCATCAGCGGGAATCGGGATCCAACCCTCATCGCATGATAACGTGATGGAATGCATCCACGTTACTCATACTCCAGAAGGTATGCGCATACTTGGCAAGTTTCAGTTTCTTTAGAAACTCCCGATATGATTTATGCCCCATGCTCTTATGACCTTGGCGTAAGTCAACAAATCATAAGTCACATGTCAAGTTCTGCCCGTCATTATCTTGTTAATTTGAACCCACCCGTACATACCCTTGACGTAAGCCAACAAGGTAATACGACTGTCCCAAACCAACTCATCTATCTATGCAACAAATGAATACCCAGCAGCTACCAAACACTATGCCTTGACGTAAGCCAACAAACATAGCTTGAATACTACTGACCATCCATAAGAAACGACGGAGGGCTACGGCTGGTTTTTGGCGAAAAACCTTTAACGTAGTGAACTTGATATCGCTGAAGGAACCTGATAGCCCTTTTTTTAAAATATAGTGGCGAAAACCTTTTGCTAAAGAGGTCATTCCCGATGAAGGGATCTCGGCTCTTTCCTCGTGGAATGAGGTGCAGGATATTCCACTGAATACCGCTATGCAAAGCAACTTGTAATCGACTATAGTGAAGTTATTACCCTGACGCAAACTTCTGCCCAAGGGGTCAGTCCCGGTGAAGGGATATCGGCCCTTGCCCCGTCGAATGAGGTGCAGGATATTCCACTGAATACCGCTATGCATAACAAAAGGAAACGACTTTGCAATAACACTTTTTAAATTGTTCCAACAACTGTATACAGGATTGCTTTACTTTGCATTGATCAGAATCAACGCAGTCCCATCAATCAATCACACCAGAAAAGAACGAAAAATAAAATGTACGTATATGCCATCCACATTCGTCACTGGGTCCCGTCATCACCCGTTAGGTTATTTAACTAACGACAGAGCGGGGACTGGACTAGCGCGGGTGTAAAACATATACAACATCTAATAGTATATAAACCAATATACAATAATCGCTCCAGGTGTAATAATATGCAACATTACAGAAAAGTAATAAGCATCACAGAAAAATACAGATAATCTGGGATCCCCGGGTTTCACAGAGCCGCTGCTGAAACCCGACGTTCCCCTGTCGTGTGGATAGCCTGTGCAATGAAAACCTAGACCCCTACGGGTGCGGCAAGTTACCCGCCAAAACCTGAAGTGAGGCATCCCCCTACATCAAAGTGAATGGACCACCCTGCACTTCACGGAATCCGGTAATCTTGGGCACCCCTCCTTGGGTCAACCTGTACCCCCTACGAGTGCGGCGAATAGTCTGCCAATTCTAGAGTGAGGCCCCTCTGCCTCTCAAAGCTATGAGATGCGGACCCGTTGCCCCTCAGAACCCGGCTATCCGTGCACTCCGTCGCGGGGTAAAACCTAGTACAGTAATGAAAAATAGTACAACAGGTACATCGACCGCAACCTGGTCATGCCCCAAAAGAATATTATACAACAGGCAGTGACGGCAGTCCACAAGTTGGACGCTCGCCCCGCAATATCAAATGTACAAATAAATTCAAACTGCACTACCATTGCACACTGCTATCCATCACGACAAATCCGCAACATCACAGCACAACACAGAACATCAACGCGAATGTCACGTTCGCAAACCCGTCTAAAAGAACTATAGCAATCAGACGCGGTTTACCGATCAAATGACATTCCCGATCGGAGATATAATGTAAGCACTGTAAACTAACATGTTTAAATTTCGATCGACCAAATATCACAAAGTGGGCCCCACGAACATCTGTTGAACAGTAACAAAATCTGGGCCCAAAAGATATATACCAAAAACCATAAATTCCAGAGAAGAACCCACTGACCAAATTTGGGGGCATGATGACACAGAATGGCCGCGGATCCGCGGCCAAACCATGGGTTTGGCCGCGTTTCCGCGGCAGTATTGTCGAATCATGATCCCAAATTTGGACGGTGTTCTAATAAAACCCTGCACAGATTTCTGAGATATGTAAAATAATTTTAGGACATCATTTAAAATCTACAGAAACTGTGAATTTGAAATTTGCAGTTTTTGATTTTCGGTTCGATCGATATTTTAAACGCGTTAGCACAAGTTAGTATAGCAAAATGGTGAGGCTCTGATACCACTGTAAGTCTACGGTAGCGCCCCGGCCGTCTACAGACGCCAAATGCGGAACAAAAACTTTTTAACTGGCGCTATCGTATACTTTAACCCGGATCTGCCATTATTGCTAAACTAACAAACTGTAAAGAGTGTAGAAAAGTTATACCGAACGATCCGAGTCCTTCGTTCTTTAACCATCATCCCACGCTCCGTTGCGGCTGCTCCGATCTTGTCGATCTCCGATGTGCTCGTCCAAGGGGCACCACATCAACGATTCTTTAAACGGGCTCCCGCCTCTGACTCGAGGCAACTCGGTCGTCAAGTTTGCTAAAAGAGACGACCAAGATTGATGTAGAGAATGAATGGAATACTTTGTCTCGTTTCGTCCAAAACCATGGACGAACGGTTAATGAAGTTGCCGTGGGAATCGGGTGATGGAATGAAATGAGCTGTGAAATTCCATACACCGAAAATCTATCATAATCTTTTTACCAGATGAAAACTCAAGTGAGAGAGTATATGAGAGTGAGGGGAGGGGCCGGCCATTTATAGGTGGAGGGAGGTGAGTGTAGGAGAGGGGAGAGTAACCTTAAGAATAAATATCATGAACAAATATCCTAAGGATAAACAAAACTCATTAATGAAATGAATGACTCACTAAACCTAGTCATCCATCCATTAATGCAACCAATGAAAACACAACACCATTTAACCTTGTCATCACCTTCTAGAACCTTCTAGAAGCATGGCTCACTCTCATCCAAGAAAAGATAAATCCGTCTTTAACCGAATGTTAAAAGACGGCTGATAGAAAACTGGAAACTGGCAACTTCCAAAAGTGATCCTGAAACGAATTTCAGGATAACCCCGTAACTGTATAAATATACCCGCATTTGTATTACGACCGAATACAAATGCAACTGAGACAAAGATATTATACCTACTCAATACAATACTCGGATCCGGCTTAAACCAAAGCCGACCAGTATCATCTGCCCGAAAAATAACACGTGCGTAAACGCACGTGCATTTTTCGAACCCTGCCATAAAACCATACGGCCTCTACAACGTTTCGCCCGAACTTGGGAAACTGTCTGTGGGGAACTCTAATGACTCGTCAGTACCCTGGCAGTGGGTTTAACCACAAACCGTCAGCGGCACTAGCAATGCATAACGGCTGCCCATGGACTGACCTCAAGGGATTCCGATGAGCGAACTCATCCGGAAACCCTACTGAGCCTAACAGTGACAATGTATATAAAGTCCGGTCCGTTCGTCTATGAGTATCGCATATCTTCCTACGGGGCTAGTAACGTCAGACCCCCATTAGCAGTATAAGTCGTGTCGGAGTGAAGCCCAATAACACCCTGAGATACTACTGGAGTACCTACCAGTAAATCTCCTGCCACGGCCGTGGGCTTTGTGTAATGGCTCTCCTAGACACAGCACGACCTCGCCCCCAATACCGGGAGAGACGAATCCCCTGCCGATCCACTCACGTGCCTCCATATGGCTCGGGACTGTACCCAAAAACTACCTGTTTGCATGACTCCTTTAAGCCGTGGTAGGGTGGAAATCAAAGCACAGTGGGAACTCACACGAGACAAATGACGACCTCAGGTCGATGAACTAACCTGTACACATGTCACCAGGAAACTGCTATCTGACGATAGGTATAGTACTAACTAGCAGATTCCCGGCGAGTCCTGTCCGGTGTACTCATAACCCAATGAGCACCTGTATACATCTTAGGTGATCCAACTGACACCAGTGGCTTGTGAGACCGGCCACCGCCCCTCGTCGGGGTCTCGACTGTACACACTAGTCTACTCCAGAGTATCGATGCCCTGTCTCGAAACTCCCATGACTAGGGACCACAATTAAGGATATGCATATAAACTACCCAACTCTCACGTATATGATCGCCATCATACTGTTGGTAGTAAAGCAAGATCCTAAGGGCTCTATCAAAGTGTAACATGTAATCAGTCACCTGATCATGTACACGACTGATAAAGGCAAACCAGATAGCATACTATCATCTTGAGTAAGACTGTCCTACCGGTATAGGTCCTCCGCAATCATTGCAATCACGTACCTGCGATCCAATAATTGACTACGAGGGCACTATCTCCAACAGTGATGAGGTAAAACTGGTAGAAGTTCCAGTAAAGCAAACTAAAACTGATGATTTGGTGGAACCGGAGGATTCAATAGTCCCCGACGAACCGCAGCCACTCCGCAGATCTAGTTGGGTTCCTCATCTACCAGAGAGATACAACGGTTTTCTCGTAGACGGTGGGAGCAAGGAATGTATCATATAGATGATGACACAACTAGTTTCGAGCAGGCCATCACAAGTGGAGACTATGTGAAATGGCTGGATGCTATGCGATCTGAGATGGAATCTATATACACCAGCAAAGTGTTGGCTTTGCATGTTTCTCCTAAAGGGGTAAAACCCATCGAGAGCAAGAGGATCTTTGGAAAAGATAAATTGGTGTAGATGGAAAAGTTGAGACTTTCAAAGCTAGATTTGTTGCTAAGCTTAAGTCCACCAGGATCCTACTTGCCATTGCTGCATACCATGACTACGATATCTGGCAGACTGCACGTCAAAACCGCTTTTCTAAATGGTGATTTAGAAGAGAGCGTGTATATGACACTGCCAGAGGTCTTCGTAGACAGTGGGAGTAGCGGAAGCATGTGCAGGCTGCTTAAATCCATCTACGGGTTGAAGCAGGCATCGCGGAGATGGATCTATTTTAATGAAGCTGTCAAAGAGTTTGACATCATCAAAAAGGTAGATGAACCATGTATAAATAAGAAAGTTGTAGAGAGTATGGTTGTCTTCCTCGTATTGTACGCGGATGATATACTCTTAATAGGAAAGGGTGTTCCTATGCTACACTCGGTCAAGCACCCCTTATCACACAGGTTCTCCATGAAAGATCTAACTGAAGTCTCCTATATCCTAGGGATATAGATCTATAGAGATAGATCTAAATGGATTTGGGATTGTCCCAATCCAGGTATATAGACACCATGCTAAAGGGGTTTAGTATGGATGATTCTAAGCGTGGTAATGTACCCGCTTGTTCAGGAATCACTCTCTCCAAAGAGATGTCTCTCGAGACTGATTTGGAGAGGGCTTGCATACAAGGGATACCCTATGCTATGGCAGACTGGTCAATCATGTGTGCGATGTTATATACCAGACCAGATGTAGCTTACTCACTAGGTGTAGTGAATAAGTATCGAAAAGATCTTTAGGAAAACCACAGGACAACTGAAGAACATTCTTCAGTGCTTGAGAAGGACTAAAGAGATGTTCTTGGTGTATGGTAACGGTAAACTCCAGATAGGAGTCCTTTACCGATTCGAGCTTCCAGAATGATATAGACGACTGAAATTCAGTCTCGGGTCTTGTCTTCACCCTCAGTGGAGGGACGGTATGTTGGAGGGGGTCCAATCAATATACCGTAGCAGACTCGTTGATAGAGGATAATTACATTGCTACCAACGATGCTGCCAAAGAGGTTGTCTGGATGAAAAAGTTCATATGATGAACTTGGTTCCTACCATTGGGCATCCAATACCTATGTATTGTGATGACAATGGAGCTGTAGCTTTGGCCTAGGAACCCCTGTCCCGCCAGCGATCCAGACATATTTTTAGATAGTATCAACTGATCAGGGAGATAGTTGTGTTGGATGTATATGCCCTAGAGGCCAGTATTGTATATGTATACATATGGATACTAGGGATATGTATGTACAGAACAATCTTGCTCGGTTTTATAGTATATTATTTGACTTGTCTTTATCGGGATATGTGTATTTATTGTTATTATATCTGATTTGCACATATTAATAAAGACTCGATACGGTAGTATACTATTGTGGTTTGTCTTTATCTTAACATGGCATATGTCATACTCGTTATTACATATTGCGGTTTGTTAGTGTATATGCCCTAGGGGCCATTATTGTATCATACTTGTATGTATATTACTTAATGGAAGCTTGGGATATTCACAGTTGTATATACAGTCTTGCTAAAAATGGTAGTATGCTACTTGGTTTGTTTCTACTTTAATATGTGCATATGTTTCTTGTGACGTATCACTTATATATATTAGTAGAGCCCATAGGATCTTTGCTTGATTACCAGCGTTGTGATGGCAGTCACACTAGTGGGGGCTGGGTAGTCTGTAAGCAACATCCTATACAGGTCCCTGGTCGTTGGATTATCGAGATAGGGCATCGATATTCCGGAGTAGACTAAGTGTGTACGCTTCTCATCCCAATTGGGGAGATGGTCTGTCCCACAGCCATCAGTACGTCGTACTGGAGATAGTCTACAGGTGCTCGTTAGGTTACAGGTACACCGGACAGGACTCGCAGGGGAACTGTTAGATGGTATTATACCCGTCGTCAGTTAACTGTTCCCAGGTGACATGAGTACAGCATAGTCCGCAGACTTGACACTGCTACTTCTCCTCGAGTGTGTCCCACTGTTCTTAGATTACTACCCTACCACGGCTCAAAGGAGTCATGCAAACAGGTAGCAGTTGGGTGCAGTCCCGAGCACTTGGAGGCAGTAGTGGTTAGACAGGATTCGTCTCTCCCGGTATTGGGAGATGATATCATGCTGTGTCAGAGAGCCATTACGCAAAGTCCCTTGCCAGGGCAAGCGAGATATACTGGTAGGTTCCAGTAGCTTCTCAGGGTGTAATGGGCTTCGCTCCGACACGACTTATACAGCTATTAGGGGACTGACGCTTGCCGCCCCCTAGGCTTGATATGCGATAGGCTTAGACGAACAGACCGGACTGTACGGAGATTGTCACATCAGGCTCAGTGGGAGTTCGGATGAGTTTACTCATCGGCTTTCTTATCGACTTCGACCTGGGGACCATTACGTACAGCTAGTGCCGCTTGCGGTCTGTGGTTAAACCGACTGGCAGCGTAGTGTCGAGTCTTTAGAGTCCCACACAGAGAGTTTCCCTGCTCCAGGCGAAACGATATAGAGGTCGTATGGTTTTACGACAAGGGTTCGGACACGTACGTGTGTTTACGCACGTACGACTTTTCGGATAGTTTTTACTAGCCGGCTTTGGTTTAAGCCAGATTCTAGTTATTGGATTTATACAGTCTAAAGTTTTTCCGTGTTTTCACGGATTGGAGGGGCGTTCTCGTAATTTGTCGGGAAGCTTCTAGAAGAGTGGTGACTTGGGGGGTAAGGTGGCTTTGCATTAAATGAGATTAGTGACTCATTTGTGTGATTCATCCATGTCATTAATGCATCATAAATGCTTAATGACTCATGGAGATGAATCACTCATATGTATTTATGAAGCATGGTTGTTAAATCTTTTATTTCATTTTTTGATAAATAATAATGCTTCATATATATTATGATAGATCATTATCTCATTATCATTTACATCTTCACCTTCTCTCTCCTCAAGCTTACTCTCTCTTCAAACCCTAACCCTAACCTCTCATGTGTTGAGATCAAGGGTTAGCTAGACTAATACATCCATAACCTCACTCTATATCCTCTAGGTAGCTTAGATTAGCACTTTAAGCAACCTAGTTATCTCAATTTAGAGATTAAGCTTGGCGTAGGAGCTTTCGGGTGGATCGTCTTTTACTCGAGGAGGCCGTTGAGGTGCCGATGTTCCAAGGAGCCTACGAGGAGTGGAGGACAGCGATGAAGACTCGAAAGACATGTAACGTGAGGTATAACTTCGAATCCGAGTAGTTAAACCTCTAGTAGTTAGTTAGCAATGGTTTAGATACGATTCATGCGCTCAAGTCCGTATTACGAAACTTTGATAATCGTTTTTCATATATTCTGCCTCCCCGCAAGTTAGTAGGGTGCGTGACATGTTGCCGACTGGAACTCGTCCTGCCAGGTACAGTGGTATCAGAGCCAACTAAACCATTACTAGCTTGTTAGCAACTAATTAGAAGTTCGATCGACGCAAAACACGAAAACAAAACCCTATCCCCTTAACAGTTTCTGTTAATTTTAAACATGTCACAAAAATTATTTGATATGTCTTAAAATTTACAGCAGGGTATTTTAAGAATTCTGGGAAAATACGAGCACACAAAACGACAAGACGGCCGCGGATCCGTGGCCAAATGGTGCTTTTGGCCGCAGATCCGCCGCAGAGTCAACTCGGTTTTGACTCCGATTTTCTCTGTTATTCCTTTTTTGTGGTGTTTTGTTCTCCTGTATATACTGTTTCTGCCCAGGTTACTTCAGTACAGGTTTGCTTTTGGGGTAGACACGGAATATGGTAATCGATCGATATTCTAAGATATTTGCTAATTGGGTTTTTATCTGTATTGTTTAATGTGTTCGTAAACCTCCCCTAACTGCTAGTATGTCGGTTGGCAGGGGGTTGCACATTTCTGTAATGTTTACTGTTTGTGTATATGGACTTGATTGGAATGTTGTGATGATTAACCGGGGTTTGAGATGTGTTTTATATCCATTCATTCGATGTAAATGTAATATGATGTAATATTCTTTTGCGGGGCACATCCAGGTTGCGCTTGTAGCCACCGTTGTATTATTTCTTTTTACTGTTTTTGCTCCGAGGATAGACCCAAGGCGGGGTACACAAACTACCGGGTAATTTGAAGTGTTTAGTGGCCTAGTCACTTTGTTAAGGGAGACCAATTCACTTCGGGTACTTGATGGGTAGTTTGCCGTACCCGTCGGGGTCTAGGGTGGGGTAATGGCTATTCATCACAACTGTGTAATCCGTCTTTTATTGCAGGCTCAAAGCAAACGCGGATTGCTAGCAAATCCAATAAAGTTCATCTGTGGTCTGGAATGCTTATTATTGCGTCTGACGAATGTACAATATCTATATATGATAGCTATTAGACGTCACTTATGTTTTACACCCGCGCTAGCCCAGCCCCCGCTCTTTAGTTAGTTAAGTAACCTAACGGGTGATGACGGGACCCCATGGCGAATGCGGATGGCATAAGTGGACGTGGTATTTTCGTTGTTTTCTGCAATGATAGGATAAATGATGGGACGCATTATTATAATGCAAAGAAAATAAACCAAAGTTCAATCGTTGGAACAAATTTAAAAGAAACCACTTGGTTATTTTAAAAGATCAGATTTTTTAAATTGCGGAGCTTTAACCACTCCTCTTAAAAAGTATCAGGTTCCTTTGATTATATCAAGTTCACTACGTTCACGGTTTTGCCAAAACCATTCGTAGCCCTCCGTCATTTCTTATGGATGGTCAGTGATATTCAAGCTATGTTTGTTGGCCCTTAGTCACGACATAGTGTTTGGTTGCTGCTGGGGTATTCATTTGTTGCATAGATAGATGCGTTGGTTTGGGACAGTCGTATTACTTTGTTGGCCCTTAGTCAAGAGTATGTATTTGAGGAAGTCACCTGGGTTTGTTGCCGGTCGGCAAATATTTGGTTTTGAATATCCGTTGTTGTGCACCAATTTCAAATTGATATATCTGTACGTCTATTTTTATAGAGTGAGACATACCTTTTTGAAATTATGTCTATGACATTTACCTATACCAGTGGATGGTTAGGTAAGGAGCATTGAACAGCGGTGTAATTATTCTTAACCAAAAGTACAGTTTTCAACCTATGACACACAGTGAATGAGTTGTTAGACTCAGCGGACTTATACAGAATATTGTATGTTGTCCAGTGTCCATTAGGACAGAAGGGTTGGTCCTCATACTATATTCTGTTTACTTTTAACTTCACTAGTTCTTAGACATGTGTTTCGTAGAAACACAGGGTCTAAGTTTTGAGGAGTTATAGGTATAAGAATAAAGTAGAGAACCGGGTATTGCAAGTATCGGGATTCTTCAAAGTGATCGGAGATGTAGATACTTGTATATGGTATTCAGATGATAGTAATGGTTAAGAGAACTTGCTTCTCTTTCAGGTTACTCATAATTGGAAGTATTCCTAAGTTGAGTAGCGCTGATCGGCCTCTTTCCATTTAGTTGACATGCACTGGAGACAGCTGCATGATTTGAATCTGGTTCAATTAAATCAGTGCCTCTGTTTCTTGGATATAGAACAGTTCATATCTTGACATTGTTAAGATACGGGGAGTTGTCCGGCTTATGCTTAAAACCAGACTCCGGATAACTCAAGGCACGTTTCTGTAATGGCTGTTTGTGGGTTGACCCGGGCTATGACGAGGGTTGATATTCTACCATCTGGAAGATCAATAGTGATATTGTTCTTGACTCGCCACAGTTTTAACAAAAATAGTATTTTTTTCCAGAAAACAGTAGTAGGAGTATGGTAGAACTGGAAGTGATTCCAGAACCGCAAACGATTACTGAAGATTTAATAAGAACCTAAAGATTCAATCTAGTTTGACATTCCATTGGCCACTCCACAGATAAAGTGGGTAACCTCAGGCACCCGAGAGGTGCTTCGGTATGCTCAAGGACGGTGGCAGGGAGGTTCTTGTTTACCCAGACTTGCCATTGCTGTTGTTCCAGACTGTGAGACCCGGCAGGAGGATGAGTATAGCGTCGTTCTAAACTAGCTTTAGAAGTGTAAGCCTATATGACTCTGCCAGAGGGTTGTCATAGTCAGTGGGAGCAGCGGAAGCATTGGTGGACATCAGGCTTATATATGACTATTTATAGACTAAAGCAGATATAGCGGAGATAGATCATCTATTTCTGATGTGACAGTGATAGGTTTGACTTCATCAGAATAGGGGATGGATCTGTTTAGAAGGTAGTAGGGTGTGATGTCCTGGCATTTGATGACATACACAGAGTAGGAAGTGACATTCCTATACTACGATCGGTTATACTATGGTCGTCACACAGGAGTTTCTCCACAAAGGAATTGGATATTATATCAGACATTCTGGTTACTAGATCTATGGTTTTAGATCTAGATTTGGGTGGTTTCCCAATCTGGGTACTTTGACCGCATTCTATGAGTATTTAGAATGGACGACTCCTGGCACGGTAGTATACCTGCAGGTGATGGAGTCACCCTCTCTAAAAGTGTCTTACAGACTAAAGGGGAGAGGGATGTGCATGATTGGCAGATCACTTGCTTAGGCAATTGGGTCAATCATGAGATGTCAAGTACCACACCAGATGTTGTTCTTGCAGTAGATGCAATAAGTTGATATTAATCCAATCCTAGAGAAACAATCGGAAGCAGCTTTAGAACATAAGTTGATGTTCTATGGAATTGATAACGGCAGCCTCCTTTAGGAGACGCTTATCATTCCAGGCTTCCAAGGTGACCTTGATGGCAGAATGGCTGTCAGAGTCATAGTTTTCCCTCTGACGAGGGGCAGTTTTTTGGACAGATGGCCCAGATGGATACTGAGGGAAGGCATGGCGCAGGACACTGATTAAGTTCAGTTGTCGATACAGTCTAAGAAGTTTGGATTTGGAGTTCATTTATGAGCTAGGTCCCATCAGACATCCAGACATTCTAAGACAGGTATTGCTCATTTCGGGAGATAGCTTTCTCCGCGAACTTGAGATAAAGAGAGACATAGAAAGAAACACCATAGCGGATCCTCTCACTGAGGCTATTTCTCGAACGAAATAGTTTCGCAAACGAGCTTTGTGAGACTGACTAGTAGAGGTGTTGGGTGTTCGGTATCACACGGGCTGTGAGTATGCGACATCGCAATAATTAGCCTTGAGTGCAAGTGGGAGATTGTTGGAGATAGTGCCCTCAGAGTCAATTATTGGATCACAGGCACGTGATTGTGATGATTGAGGGAGGACCTATCCCGGTAGAACAGTCTTACTCGAGATGATAGTATGCTATCTGGTTTATCTTTATCATTGTGTACTGCTTTAGGCGACCTTATGAGTCGCTATTACACGTTGATAGAGCCCCTAGGATTCTTGCTTGACTACCAGCAGTATGAGGGCGATCATATAAGTGAGAGCTGGAGTCTATAAGCACATCCTTAAAAGGTCCCTAGTCGTGGGAGTTTCGAGACAGGGCATCGATTCTCCAGAGTAGACTAGTGTATACAGTCGAGACCCCGACGAGGGCCGGTGGCCGGTCTCACAAGCCACTGGTGTCAGTTGGTTCGCCTAAGATGTATACAGGTGCTCATTGGGTTATGAGTACACCGGACAGGACTCGCCGGGAACCTGCTAGTTGGGATTATACCAGACGTCAGATAGCAGTTCCCTGATGACATGTGTACAGGTTAGTTCATCGACCTGAGATCGTCATTTGTCTCGTGTGAGTTCCCACTGTGCTTTGATTACTACCCTACCACGGCTCAAAGGAGTCGTGCAAACAGGTTTTAGTTGGGTACAGTCCCGAGCCACATGGAGGCAGTGAGCGGATCTGCAGGGGTTCGTCTCTCCCGGTATTGGGGGTGAGGTCGCGCTGTGTCTAGGAGAGACAGAACATGAAAAGTCCTTGGCCAAGGCAGGAGATTTGCTGGTAGGTATTCCAGTAGTATCTCAGGGTGTTATGGGCTACACTCCGACACGACTTGTACCGCTTTTGGGGGGTCTGACTTTACCAACCCCCTAGGCCCGCCATGCGACACTCATAGACGAACGGACCGGACTGTACGGATATTATCACTGACAGGCTCAGTAGGGTGTCAGGATGAGTTCGCTCATCGACGTCCTTTTTGGTCAGTACCTGGTAGCCCGTTACGTATTGGCTTATACCTCTGACATGCTAGTGGTTAAATCCACAGCCATTGTATTGACGAGTCTTTAGAGTCCACCACACTCAGTTACTCAGGTTTCGGGCGAAACGCTGTAGAGGCCGTATGGAGATATGGCAGGGTTCGATCAGATACGTGCGGTATTGCACGGATCGTGATCGGACGGTTTTTTACTAGCCGGCTTTGGCTTAAGCCGGATCCTTGTATTAGATAGTGTAGTTTTGTCTCTTTGCATTTGTGTTCAGTGGGAATACAAATGCGGGCATGTATTTGCAGTAGTGGGGTTTTCCTGTAATTTATTACGGGATCAGTTTTCTGAAGTTGCCAGCTTGCATTCCGTTCCGGCCGATTTTTCTTTGTTCCTTCTCGGCCGGACTTTTCGTTGAAGGGGGGTTAATTGCAAGTTTGCAATTAACTTACTTATAAGGGGCTTTCTTGCATATGTGGCTTTATGATGGGCCTAGCATCATGATGATATTCTTTTTTGGTCTTTTCCATTGCTTTTCATGTGGTGGTTTTGTGAATGGATGTGAGTTGAAATTGGTGTGACTTTTTTAGCATTATCTTTTCTTTTTTTCTCCTTGGATTAATTATTCCATTATCTCCTCTCTTTTGGAGATGAGGGGGCCGGCCACACTTTGAGGGAGAAGAGAGAGCTTCATTTTTGTATGAGGGAAATTTATATCTTCATCTCATTTTTCCATGGTTGAAAAAGACTAGCTTCATATATCTCATTGCTCTTGATCATTCTCTTCCTCAATTCCTCCACACACCATGGCAACTTCACATACCCTAAGAGACATGGCTACTACACTATTCTACAGCATCCCTTGGACGCGTCGGCTAGCCAACTTTGCGCCCGAGTTGCCTCGGTCAAGAGGTGGGAGCCCGTAAATGATTCCGGCTACGTGGTGCCCTTTCGACGAGGAAGTGACGGACGAAGTATCCGCGGGAAATCGGAGTGGAGACGAAGACCGAAGGACACGGATCGCTTGGTATACTTCTCTACCCGTATTTTACTTTGCTAGTAGCTAGGTTAATGGCCCGATCCGGGTGAAAAGTGCGCGGTGGTGCCGGTTCAATAGTTTTTGAAAGTTTTTGTTTCCACGTTTCCGACGTCGGAACGACGTCCGGGACGCCGCCGCGGGCTTACATTGGTATCAGAGCCACGCCATTAACCATGCCTAGCTTGCTCTAGTATGTTTAGAACTCGATCGAACAAAAACCCCAAAAACCGCATTTTCAATACTTCATGTTTCTGTCGAAATTTTTTCAAGCTCCAAAAATTTTTCAGGTCGTTGCAGAAACATGTACTGAGAATTCTAAGAACACTAGAAAAATTTGGTAACCTGATACGTCCATAAGACCGCTGAACCGCGGCTAAACCCATGCTTGGGCCGCGGTTCCGCCGCGCTTTTGACTCCTCATTTGACCAGAATTTTTCAGAGTGCTCCTGAGTTCAGAATGGGGGTTTAGGGATATTCTTTTTGGGCCCAGATTTTCTGTAAGTGCTACAGTATTGCTTGGGGGCCCACTTGATAAATTTGGTCGATCGGATATTTTAAACTTGCTAGTTCACAGTATTAACATTATATCTGCGACCGTGAATGTCACTTGATCGGTAAATCCCGTATAACTGCTATAGCCCGGTTAGACGGATTTGCGAACGTGACATTCACGTTGATGTTCCGTGTTGTGCTGTGATGTTGCGGATCGGTCGTGGGGGATAGCCTGGATGCAATATTAGTACAGTTCTGTTTTATATGTACATTTGATATTGCGGGGCGAGCGTCCGATATGTGGACTGCCGTCACTGCCTGTTTGTATTATTCTTTTGGGGCACGACCAGGTTGCGGTCGATGTACCCGTTGTATGTATATTTTACTTTCTGTACTAGGATTACCCCACGGAGGAGTGCACGGATAGCCGGATTCTAGAGGGCAACGAGCCCGCATCTCATGGCGTTGAGACGGAGGGGGCTTTACTCTAGAATTGGCGGGCTGTTCGCCGCACTCATAGGGGGTACAGGTTGACCCAGGAGGGGTACCCAAGTTACCGAATTCCGTGAAGTGCTGGGTGGTCCATTCACGTGGCTGAAGGGGGCTGCCTCGCTTCAGGTTTTGGCGGGTAACTTGCCGCGCCCGTAGGGGTCTAGGATTTCATTGCACAGGCTATCCACACGACCAGGGGAACGTCGGGTTTCAGTAGCGGCTCTGTGAAACCCGGGGATCCCAGATATCTGTATTGATCTGTGCTGCTATACATTTCTGTGTTGTTGCATTTTTTTCACGCCTTGAGCGAAAATTATATATTATATATATACTAGTAGATGTTGTATATGTTTTGCATCCGCGCTAGTCCAGTCCCCGCTCTGTCGTTAGTTAGCTAACCTAACGGGTGATGACGGGACCCAGTGGCGAATGCGGATGGCATATACGTACGTCGGTATATTTTCGTTCTTTGTGGTGTGATCAATTGATGGGACAGCGTTGATTTGGATCAATGCAAGATAAACAAACCTACTCTGATGTTGTTGGAACACTTTTTCAAAAAGCTGTTATTGCAAGGGCGTTCACTTTTGTTTTGCATCGTGGTATTCAGTTGGAATATCCTGCTCCTCAGTCGACGAGGCAAGGGCCGAGATCCCTTCACCGGGAGTGACCCCTTGGACAAAAGTTTGCGTCAGGGCAATAACTTAACTATAGCCGATTACTTTTGCTTTGCATCGTGGTATTCAGTTGGAATATCCTGCACCTCATTCTACGGGGAAAGAGCCGAGATCCCTTCACCGGGAGTGACCTCTTTAGCGAAGGTTTTCGTCACTATATTTTTCTAAAAAGCTATCAGTTCCTTCAACGATATCAAGTTCATTACGTTAAAGGTTTTCGCCAGAAACCATTCGTAGCCCTCCGTCGTTTCAGACGGGTAGCACATAGTATTCATGCTATGTTTGTTGGCCTTCGTTAAGGCATAGTGTATGGTAGCTGCTTGTTACCTTTCTGCTGCATAGATAGATGCGTTGGTTTGGGACAGTCGTATAGCCTTGTTGGCCTTCATCAAGGGCTTGTACGGGTGGGTTCAAATTAACCCGGACAATGACGGGTAGAACTTGACATGTGACTTATGATTTGTTGGCCTTCGTCAAGGTCATAAGAGCATGGGGCAAAAATCCACATCGGGAGTTTCAAAAGAACTGAAACTTGCCAGATATGCGCATACCTTCTGGAGTGTGATAGCGTGAGCGGATTCCGTCACGTTATCATGCGATGATAGTTGGATCCCGATTCCCACTGATGAGTTAGTTTACACCTCGGGTGATCCCGACTAATTCTTCTTTCAGGTTTGGGGAAGAATTTGACGTTACAGTGGGAGGTTTCCAGATTAGATAAAGTGATAACCATTCTGATCTAGGTTAGAGTGCACGTTGAGTGTTTCTTTTCTCTCTCTCTTTGGCAGCAACCATTGACCCGACCCTAGACTATGACTCAGTGACCAAGTTGACCGAACCTTCTTAACACTGGCTTTTGGATTGTCAGAGTTGCAGACCTCATTGCCACTCCTACTTTTACCCTTTTCTCCAGGACACCCCGTATTACTACGAACGTCCACTTCCATTGGACATAACCATCGTATAGTTATATATGAACTCGAAAGAATTCGAGGATGGTTTCTGGTTCTGGAGAAAACGAATAGGACTATTCAGTTGTCTTTTCCTTTTACCTTCTCTCAGGTTGCGAGTACTCCTTGGTTTAGGAGATTGTACACCTATTACGCAAATTGGATAGTCTTCTTCCAGACCTTAGGCTGGTGCCGACCGGTAGGGAATGAAGAAAGTCAATTAGCCTAAACGGTGTACAGAAGGTATTAAGTTCAGACAAAGCAAGGGATTAGTAAAAGGGCAAAGTAAATTGCGACTGCTATTCACGACCAAACCAAGTATTTCTTCGCCAATCCTAAATCACCATTATATTTCTCCAGGACACTCCGTATCACTACGAAGATCCCAGTTTATTGGATAATCCATCGTATGGTTATATACGAACTCGAAAGGAACTTGTTCCAGTTCGGGGATGGATCCTGGTTCAGGAGAAATAGGAATAAAGTTCATTCAGGTGTCTTTTATCTTCACCTTCTCTCGCATTGCGAGTGCTCGTAGGATTAGGACAGTACACCCATTATGCTTATTGGATAGTCTTCTTCCAAACCATAGGCTGGTGCCGAACGGTAGGGAAGGAAGAAAACCAATTGGCCTAAAGGGGTGTACAGAAGGTAATGACTAAAGACAGATAAAGGGATTTGGAGAAGTGACAAAGAATTATACGGTTATAGTTGTGAATCTGGATGATGGAAGAGGAATTACTATGAATACCAGGATACCCCATCGAAACATTTCAATGTTTCAGTTTCACTGTGTACTGTTAAAAGAAAACTGATATCCCAATCAGACACTTGCTCCAGGGTATGTATTTACCAGGTTGAATTCTCACATCTGTATGGTTTTACAGATGATGAGTGGGAGTAAGGTATTGGGAATTAGGTGACCATCCTCATTATATCGGGATTCGTTGTAATTGGTGATATTTGAGGAAGTCACTTGGGTTGTTTGCCGGTCGGCAAATATTTGGTTTTGAATATCCGTTGTTGTGCACCAATTTCAAATTGATATATCTGTACGTCTATTTTTATAGAGTGAGACATACCTTTTTGAAATTATGTCTATGACATTTACCTATACCAGTGGATGGTTAGGTAAGGAGCATTGAACAGCGGTGTAATTCTTCTTAACCAAAAGTACAGTTTTCAACCTACGACACACAGTGAATGAGTTGTTAGACTCAGCGGACTTATACAGAATATTGTATGTTATCCAGTGTCCATTAGGACAGAGGGGTTGGTCCTCATACTATATTCTGTTTACTTTTAACTTCACTAGTTCTTAGACATGTGTTTCGTAGAAACACAGGGTCTAAGTTTTGAGGAGTTATAGGTATAAGAATAAACTAAAGAACCGGGTATTGCAAGTATCGGGATTCTTCAAAGTGATCGGAGATGTAGATACTTGTATATGGTATTCAGATGATAGTAATGGTTAAGAGAACTTGCTTCTCTTTCAGGTTACTCATAATTGGAAGTATTCCTAAGTTGAGTAACGCTGATCGGCCTCTTTCCATTTAGTTGACATGCACTGGAGACAGCTGCATGATTTGAATCTGGTTCAATTAAATCAGTGCCTCTGTTTCTTGGATATAGAACAGTTCATATCTTGACATTGTTAAGATACGGGGAGTTGTCCGGCTTATGCTTAAAACCAGACTCCGGATAACTCAAGGCACGTTTCTGTAATGGCTGTTTGTGGGTTGACCCGGGCTATGACGGGGGTTGATATTCTACCATCTGGAAGATCAATAGTGATATTGTTCTTGACTCGCCACAGTTTTAACAAAAATAGTTTTTTTTCCAGAAAACAGTAGTAGGAGTATGGTAGAACTGGAAGTGATTCCAGAACCGCAAATGATTACTGAAGATTTAATAAGAACCTAAGGATTCAATCTAGTTTGACATTCCATTGGCCACTCCGCAGATAAAGTGGGTAACCTCAGGCACCCGAGAGGTACTTCGGTATGCTCAAGGACGGTGGCAGGGAGGTTCTTGTTTACCCAGACTTGCCATTGCTGTTGTTCCAGACTGTGAGACCCGGTAGGAGGATGAGTATAGCGTCGTTCTAAACTAGCTTTAGAAGTATACGCCTATATGACTCTGCCAGAGGGTTGTCATAGTCAGTGGAAGCAGCGGAAGCATTGGTGGACATCAGGCTTATGTCTATTTATAGACTAAAGCAGATATAGCGGAGATAGATCATCTATTTCTGATGTGACAGTGATAGGTTTGACTTCATCAGAATAGGGGATGGTTCTGTTTAGAAGGTAGTAGGGTGTGATGTCCTGGCATTTGATGACATACACAGAGTAGGAAGTGACATTCCTATACTACGATCGGTTATACTATGGTCGTCACACAGGAGTTTCTCCACAAAGGAATTGGATATTATATCAGACATTCTGGTTACTAGATCTATGGTTTTAGATCTAGATTTGGGTGGTTTCCCAATCTGGGTACTTTGACCGCATTCTATGAGTATTTAGAATGGACGACTCCTGGCACGGTAGTATACCTGCAGGTGATGGAGTCACCCTCTCTAAAGGTGTCTTACAGACTAAAGGGGAGAGGGATGTGCATGATTGGCAGATCACTTGCTTAGGCAATTGGGTCAATCATGAGATGTCAAGTACTACACCAGATGTTGTTCTTGCAGTAGATGCAATAAGTTGATATTAATCCAATCCTGTAGAAACAATCGGAAGCAGCTTTAGAACATAAGTTGATGTTCTATGGAATTTATAACGACAGCCTCCTTTAGGATACGGTTATTATTCCAGGCTTCCAAGGTGACCTTGATGGCAGAGTGGCTGTCAGAGTCATAGTTTTTCCTCTGACGAGGGGCAGTTTTTTGGACAGATGGCCCAGATGGATACTGAGGGAAGGCATGGCGCAGGACACTGATTAAGTTCAGTTGTCGATACAGTCTAAGAAGTTTGGATTTGGAGTTCATTTATGAGCTAGGTCCCATCAGACATCCAGACATTCTAAGACAGGTATTGCTCATTTCGGGAGATAGCTTTCTCCGCGAACTTGAGATAAAGAGAGACATAGAAAGAAACACCATAGCGGATCCTCTCACTGAGGCTATTTCTCGAATGAAATAGTTTCGCAAACGAGCTTTGTGAGACTGACTAGTAGAGGTGTTGGGTGTTCGGTATCACACGGGCTGTGAGTATGCGACATCGCAATAATTAGCCTTGAGTGCAAGTGGGAGATTGTTGGAGATAGTGCCCTCAGAGTCAATTATTGGATCACAGGCACGTGATTGCGATGATTGAGGGAGGACCTATCCCGGTAGAACAGTCTTACTCGAGATGATAGTATGCTATCTGGTTTATCTTTATCATCGTGTACTGCTTTAGGCGACCTTATGAGTCGCTATTACACGTTGATAGAGCCCCTAGGATTCTTGCTTGACTACCAGCAGTATGAGGGCGATCATATAAGTGAGAGCTGGAGTCTATAAGCACATCCTTAAAAGGTCCCTAGTCGTGGGAGTTTCGAGACAGGGCATCGATTCTCCAGAGTAGACTAGTGTATACTGTCGAGACCCCGACGAGGGGCGATGGCCGGTCTCACAAGCCACTGGTGTCAGTTGGTGCGCCTAAGATGTATACAGGTGGTCATTGGGTTATGAGTACACCGGACAGGACTCGCCGGGAACCTGCTAGTTGGGATTATACCATACGTCAGATAGCAGTTCCCTGATGACATGTGTACAGGTTAGTTCATCGACCTGAGATCGTCATTTGTCTCGTGTGAGTTCCCACTGTGCTTTAATTACTACCCTACCATGGCTCAAAGGAGTCGTGCAAACAGGTTTTAGTTGGGTACAATCCCGAGCCACATGGAGGCAGTGAGCGGATCTGCAGGGGTTCGTCTCTCCCGGTATTAGGGGTGAGGTCGCGCTGTGTCTAGGAGAGCCAGAACATGAAAAGTCCTTGGCCAAGGCAGGAGATTTGCTGGTAGGTATTCCAGTAGTATCTCAGGGTGTTCTGGGCTACACTCCGACACGACTTGAACCGCTTTTGGGGGTCTGACTTTACCAATCCCCTAGGCCCGCCATGCGACACTCATAGACGAACGGACCGGACTGTACGGATATTGTCACTGACAGGCTCAGTAGGGTGTCAGGATGAGTTCGCTCATCGACGTCCCTTTTGGTCAGTACCTGGTGGCCCGTTACGTATTGGCTTATAGCTCTGACGTGCTAGTGGTTAAATCCACAGCCATTGTATTGACGAGTCTTTAGAGTCCACCACACTCAGTTACTCAGGTTTCGGGCGAAACGCTGTAGAGGCCGTATGGAGATATGGCAGGGTTCGATCAGATACGTGCGGTATTGCACGGATGGTGATCGGACGGTTTTTTACTAGCCGGCTTTGGCTTAAGCCGGATCCTAGTATTAGATAGTGTAGTTTTGTCTCTTTGCATTTGTGTTCAGTGGGAATACAAATGCGGGCATGTATTTGCAGTAGTGGGGTTTTCCTGTAATTTATTACGGGATCAGTTTTCTGAATTTGCCAGCTTGCATTCCGTTCCGGCCGGTTTTTCTTTGTTCCTTCTCGGCCGGACTTTTCGTTGGAGGGGGGTTAATTGCAAGTTTGCAATTAACTTACTTATGAGGGGCTTTCTTGCATATGTGGCTTTATGATGGGACTAGCATCATGATGATATTCTTTTTTGGTCTTTTCCATTGCTTTTCATGTGGTGGTTTTGTGAATGGATGTGAGTTGAAATTGGTGTGACTTTTTTAGCATTATCTTTTCTTTTTTTCTCCTTGGATTAATTATTCCATTATCTCCTCTCTTTTGGAGATGAGGGGGCCGGCCACACTTTGAGGGAGAAGAGAGAGCTTCATTTTTGTATGAGGGAAATTTATATCTTCATCTCATTTTTCCCTGGTTGAAAAAGACTAGCTTCATATATCTCATTGCTCTTGATCATTCTCTTCCTCAATTCCTCCACACACCATGGCAAATTCATATACCCTAAGAGACATGGCTACTACACTATTCTACAGCATCCCTTGGAAGCGTCGGCTAGCCAACTTCGCGCCCGAGTTGCCTCGGTCAAGAGGTGGGGGCCCGTAAACGATTCCGGCTACGTGGTGCCCTTTCGACGAGGAAGTGACGGACGAAGTATCCGCGGGAAATCGGAGTGGAGACGAAGACCGAAGGATACGGATCGCTTGGTATACTTCTCTACCCGTATTTTACTTTGCTAGTAGCTAGGTTAATGGCCCGATCCGGGTGAAAAGTGCGCGGTGGTGCCGGTTCAATAGTTTTTGAAAGTTTTTGTTTCCGCGTTTCCGGCGTCGGAACGACGTCCGGGGCGCCGCCGCGGGCTTACACAAGGTGGATGCAAGGAGCTAAGGATGAAGAAAGAAGACCGAAGGATTTGGTTCATTTGGTGAGCTTTCTATCATAGTAGATAACTCTCCTTCTTTTGCTAGTTAGTTTTATGGAATGATCCGGTTAGGGTTTGGTCTAGTGCCAAGTTTTTGTCCGTCTTGAAATTTTTGTTCAGTATTTGGCCACGAAAGATGGCCGGGCACTAGGGTAACCCTTCATGGTATCAGAGCCATCCCATAAAACCTATACTATCTTGTTTAAACGTGTTTAGAATAACGATCGACCGAAAATTCCAAAAACTGCATTTCATTTCATGTAGTTTCTGTCGATTTTTAAAAGTGCTCGAAAAATCAATTTTATGGTCTTAGAAAATCATGCCGGCATTTTTAAGAACCCTGAAAAAATTTGGTCACGTGTTCCTTCCAAACCGCCGCAGATACGCCACGGAAACCCCCTATTGGCGGCGGTTCCGCGGCCGTTTTGGGGCCCACATAGACAAAATTTCTTCTGGGCCTCTTATTTTTGAAATTGTGGTTTCTGGAATAATTATTTTTTGGGCCCAGATTTGTTACACGGTTGGTTTAATACTTGGGGCCCACTTGGAAAGTTTAGTCGATCGTAATTTTAAAATACGTATTTTATTTTTAGTAAATTCACTTTTATCTGCAACCGGGGATGTCACTCGATCGGTAAAACTCATCTGATTGCTATATGTTCCTTTAGACGGGTTTTGCGAACGTGACATTAGCGTTGATGTTGTGTGCTTGTGCTGTGATTGTGGTTGGATTGTCATGGTGGATAGCATGTGGTGCAATGTTAGAAATACAGTTTATAATTCATTTGTACATTTTTTATTGCGGGGCGAGCATCCGACATGTGGACTGCCGTCTTTGCCGTTTGTATATTATTTTGGGGCACGACCGGGCTGAGGTCGATGTCACCGATTGTATATATATTTTTTTAATATTCTGTACTAGGATTACCCCACGGTGGAGTGCATGAATAGCCGGATTCTAGAAAGTAACAAGCCCGCATCTCATAGCGTAAAGACTGAGGGGGTTTCATTCGCATGGCGTCGAGACGGAGGGGGCTTCATTCTAGAATTGGCAGGGCTATTTGCTGCACTTGTAGGGGGTACAGGTTTACATTGCATAGGCTATCCACACGACAGGGAACGTCGGGTTTTATTTGCGGCTCAAATGAAACCCGGGGCTCCAAGATTATCCACCATTCTATATTGTTATCTGTGATGTTGTTTCTTATCATGCCTGGGACGAATGTTATATATACTTATATATATACTAGTAGATGTTATATATGTTTTGCACCCGTGCTATTCCAGCCCCCGCTCTGTCATTAGTTAAGTAACATAACGGGTGATGACGGGGCCCCGTGGCGAATGCGGATGGCATATACGTGCATTTTATTTTCGTTCTTTTCTGGTGTGATAGGTTACAAATTTGATGGGACCGCATTAATTTTGATTAATGCAAGATAATAAACCTAAAAGATGTTGTTGGAACCAAACTTTAAAAACTGACATTACAGACGTTCTCTTTTACTTTGCACAGTGGTATTCATTTTGGAATATCCAGCACCTCATTCGACGAGGCAAGGGCCGAGATCCCTTCACCGAGAGTGACATCTTGAGTAAAAGTTTGCGTCAGGGTAATAACTTCACTATAGTCGATTATTTTTGCTTTGTATCGTGGTATTCATTTTGGAATATCATGCACCTCATTCGACGAGGAAAGAGCCGAGATCCCTTCACAGGGAGTGACCTCTTTAGCAAAGGTTTTCGCCACTATATATTTATAAAACTACTCATGTTCCTTCAACGATATCAAGTTCATTACGTTAACGGGTTTTTCGCCAAAAACCCAGTCGTAGCTCTCCGCCATTTCTTACAAGTGTTGCTTAGTATTCGTACAGCGTATTTTGACCTAGTCAAGGCGTAGTGTTCGGTAGCTAAGTAATGCTTGTCTGTTGCATGTATTGTGATTATTTAGGACAGCCGTATGACCATTCTGACCTAGTCAAGGGTATATACGGATGGGTCTAAGTTAATACAGGATAATGACGGGTTGAACTTGACTAGCGGCTTATGATATGTTGACCTAGTCAAGGTCATAAACCACTAGGGGTAAAAACCACATAGGGAGTTTCAAATATACAGGAAACTTGCAGATTTAGCATACCTTCTGAAGTGTGGTGGCTAGAGTGGATTCCATCTAGTGCATCACATAATGATAGTTGGATCCCGATCCCACTGATGAGTAGGATTACTCTCGGGAGATTATCACACTTAACAATCAATGCTATAAACCAAGTAGGTGTCTAGAAAGGTGTTAGCGGGGCTACGCCTCCAGGGAAAAGAGGTTATGTAATTAAGAAACTTTGCGAAAGTATTGGAAAACCTCTCTCGAAGTACCAACACCAGCCTGGCTGAAAGGTTAAGCAAGTATTGTGACGTGCGGTTGATCCTGACTAGTTCTTCTTTTAGGGTTTGAAGAAGAATTTAAGGAAACAGTGGGAGTCATCCTGATTAGATAAATTAATAAACCAATCTAATCTTGCAAGAGCACACGCTGAGTGTTTTCCCTCGCTCTCTCCAGGTAGCAATCATTTCATGCCCTAATAAAGATAATAAAATGTATCGCTTGACCGATCCAAATTCTTATTCGGGGATGGGGAACATCGGTTCGGCTCTAACTTACGACAAATGTCATAAGTATGAGCAAGGGAAATAGGAAGGTTTTATTTCCTTGATAACCCCATCGAAGAAGAAACATATTGTTGTAAGTGCACGGCAGCGCCCCGGCCGTCTGAACGAGGCCAAAATGCGGAATACAAGACTTTTCTAAAAACTAGAACTGGCGCTACCGCGGACTTTTAAAACCCGGATTGGGCCATTAACATAATACTAGCAAACTAAAGAACGGGTAGAGAGATATACCGAGCGATCCGTGTCCTTCGGTCTCCTCGTCGTCATCCCGATCTCCCCGCGGAATCTCCGGTCTTCATTTCCTCGTCGGAAGGGCACCACATCGCCGGGTTCTTTTACGGGCTCCCACCTCTGGACTGAGGCAACTCGGGCACGAAGTTGGATAGTCGACGTGTCCAAGAATGCTGTAGGATAGTGTAGAACTCTTTTGTCTCGATGGGGTTAAGGAAGTTGCCATATTTGGTGGAGGAATGAGGTGAACTTTTGGAGATGGGGCTATGGGATTTTTGCAAAGCCAAAAAGACCAAAAATCCCCCTTTAAAAATTTGTGACAGCCCCCATCAAATGTGGCCGGCCTCTACTTCAGGAAATGAGGTGGGAGCCCGTAAAAGAACCGGTCCAGAGTTGGCTGAATTTTGGTGGTGGGGGTCCGAGTTGCCTCGGTCCAGAGGTGGGAGCCCGTAAAAGAACTCGGCGATGTGGTGCCCTTCCGACGAGGAGATGAAGACCGGAGATTCCGCGGGGAGATCGGGATGACGACGTGAAGACCGATGGACACGGATCGCTCGGTATATCTCTCTACCCGTTCTTTAGTTTGCTAGTATTATGTTAATGGCCTGATCCGGGTTTTAAAAGTCCGCGGTAGCACCGGTTCTAGTTTTTCGAAAAGTCTTGTATTCCGCATTTTGGCCTCGTTCAGACGGCCGGGGCGCTGCCGTGCACTTACACTGGTATCAGAGCCACGCCATTAACCTAGTCTAGCTTGCTCTACCGTGTTTAGAACTTCGATCGGACGGAAATTCCAAAAACCACAATTTCCAATATTGCACTTTCTGTCGATTTTCATTTGTGCTCGAAAATTATTTGGTATGTTGCAGAATTACGTGCAGGGTTTTCTGAGAATACTGAAGAAAACTGGTACCCTGATGTTACTGTAGCGCCGTGGAACCGCGGCCATAACCCCACTTTGGCCGCGGTTCCGCCGCTAAACAGTGGCTTCACTGCACCAATTTTTTACAGTAGCTATCTGACAAGGAAATAGGGTTTTTGGTATGTTCTGTTTGGGCCCAGATTTTCTTTGAGTGCTACAGTTGTGCTTGGGGCCCACTTCAGTAAATTTAGTCGATCGAAAATTTTAAACATGTTAGTTCGCAGTATTTACATTATATCTGCGGCCGTGAATGTCACTTGATCGGTAAATCCTGTCTAACTGCTATAGCTCTTTTAAACGGATTTGCGAACGTGACATTCACGTTGATGTTCTGTGTTGTGCTGTGATGTTGCGGATTATCGTGGTGGATAGCTCGGATGCAATGTTACTACAGTTTTGGTATTTTTATGTACATTTGATATTGCGGGGCGAGCGTCTGACATGTGGACTGCCGTCACTTCCTGTTTGTATATTATTCTTTTGGGGCACGACCGGGCTGAGGTTGATGTACCCGTTGTATGTATATTTTACTTTCTGTACTAGGATTATCCCGTGGAGGGGTGCACGGGTAGCCGGGTTCTAGAGGGCAACGGGCCCACATCTCATGGCGTTGAGACGGAGGGGGCCTCACTCTAGAATTGGCGGGCTATTCGCCGCACTCGTAGGGGGTATAGGTTGACCCATGAGGGGTGCCCAAGTTACCGGATTCCGTGAAGTACTGGGTGGTCCATTCACGGTGCTAAAGGGGGCTGCCTCGCTTCAGGTTTTGGCGGGTAACTTGCCGCACCCATAGGGGTCTAGGATTTCATTGCACAAGCTATCAACACGACCAGGGGAACGTCGGGTTTCAGTAGCGGCTCTATGAAACCCGGGGATCACAGATATCAGTATTGTTCTGTGATGCTTATTACATTTCTGTGATGTTGTATTTTATCACTCCTTGAGCGAATATTATATATTGATATATATACTAGTAGATGTTGTATATGTTTTGCATCCGCGCTAGTCCAGTCCCCGCTCTGTCATTAGTTAAGTAACCTAACGGGTAATGACGGGACCCAGTGGCGAATGCGGATGGCATATACGTACATCATTATTTTCGTTCTTTATTGGTGCGATCAATTGATTGGACTGCATTGATTCGGATCAATGCAAGCTAAACAAACCTATTCTGATGTTGTTGGAACATTTTTCAAAAAGTTGTTATTGCAAGAACGTTCTCTTTTGTTTTGCACAGTGGTATTTGGTTATGAATATCCAGCACCTCAGTCGATGAGGCAAGGGCCGAGATCTCTTCACCGGGAGTGACCCCTTGGACAGAAGTTTGCGTCAGGACAATAACTTCACTATAGTCGTTTACTTTTGCTTTGCACAGTGGTATTCAGTTGGAATATCCTGCACCTCATTCTACGGGGAAAGAGCCAAGATCCTTTCACCGGGAGTGACCTCTTTAGCGAAGGTTTTCATCACTATATTTTTCTAAAAAGCTATCCGGTTCCTTCAACGATATCAAGTTCATTACGTTAAAGGTTATTCACCAAAAACCATTCGTAGCCCTCTGTCATTTCAGAAAGGTAGCACTTAGTATTCATGCTATGTATGTTGGCCTTCGTCAAGGCATAGTGTATGGTAGCTATTTGTTACTTTTCTGCAGCATAGATAGATGCGTTGGTTTGGGACAGTCGTACTACTATTTTGGCCTTCGTCAAGGGTATGTACGGGTGGGTTCAAATTAATCTGGATAATGACGGGTAGAACTTGACATGTGACTTATGATATTTTGGCCTTCATCAAGGCCATAAGAGCATGGGGCAAAAATCACATCGGGAGTTTCTAAAGAAACTGAAACTTCCCAGATATGCGCATACCTTCTGAAGTATGATAACGTGAGTGGATTCCGTCACATTATCATGCGATGATAGTTGGATCCCGATTCCTAATGATGGGTTGGTTTACTCCTCGGGTGATCCAGACTAATTCTCCTTTCAGGTTTGGAGGAGAATTTGACGGTGAAGTGGGAGGTTTCCTGATTAGATAAAGTGATAAGCATTCTGATCTAGGTTAGAGTGCACGCTGAGTGTTTCTTTTCTCTCTCTCTTTGGCAGCGACCATGACCAGACCCTTGACTATGACTCAGTGACCAAGATTGACCGAACCTTCTTATAACACTGGCTTTTGGATTATCTAAGTTGCAAACCTCATTGCCACTCCTACTTTTACCCTTTTCTCCAGGACACCCTGTATTACTACGAACGTTCACTTCCATTGGATAAAACCATCGTATGGTTATATACGAACTCGAAGGAATTTATTGGAGAATGGTTTCTGGTTCTGGAGAAAACGAATAGGACTATTCAGTTGTCTTTTCTTTTTACCTTCTCTCAGGTTGCGAGTGCTCCTTGGATTAGGACAGTACACCTATTACACAAATTGGATAGTCTTCTTCCAAACCTTAGGCAGGTGCCGACCGGTAGGGAATGAAGAAAACCAATTAGCATAACGATGGTGTACAGAAGGTATTAAGTTAACACAAATAAAGGGATTAATAAGAGGGCAAAGTAAATTGCGGCTGCTATTCACGACCAAACCAAGTATTTCTTCGCCAATCCTACATCACCTTTGTATTTCTCAAGGACACTCCGTATCACTATGAAAATCCACAGTTATTTGGATATTCCATCGTATGGTTATATACGAACTCGAAAGGAACTTGTTCCAGTTCGGGGATGGATTCTGGTTCAGGAGAAATAGGAATAAGGTTTATTCGGTTGTCTTTTATCTTCACCTTCTCTAGCATTGCGAGTGCTCCTAGGATTAGGAAAGTACACCCATTATGCTTATTGGATAGTCTTCTTCCAAACCATAGGCTGGTGCCGAAGGAGGAAAACCATTTGGCCTAAACGGGTGTGCAGAAGGTAATAACTAAAGACATATGAAGGGATGTGGAGAGATGGCATAGAAATATACGGTTACAGTTGTGAATCTGGATAATGGAAGAGATATTACTAGGAATACCAGGATACCCCTTCGGAACATTTATATATTTCAGTTTCACTGTGTACTGTTAAAAGAAAACTGATTTCCCAATTAGCCCTTCCTCCAGGGTATGTTTTTACAAAGTATGATTCTCACATCTGTATGGTTTTACAGATGATGAGTGGGAGTAAGTTATTGGGAATTAGGTGAACATCCTCACTATATCGGAATTCGTTGTAATTGGTGATATTTGAGGAAATCTCCTGTGTTGTTTGCCGGATGGCAAATATTTGGTTTCGAATATCCGTCGTTATGCACCAATTTCAAATTGACATATCTGTACGTCTATTTTTATAGAGTGAGATATAACTTTTTGAAATTATGTCTATGACATTTGCCTATATCAATTGATGGTTAGGCAAGGAGCATTAAACAGCGATGTAATTCTTCATAACCATAGTACAGTTTTCAACCTACGACGCACAGGGTTTGAGTTATTCAACTCAGGGGACTTATACAGAGTATTGTATGTTGTCCAGTGTCCATTAGGACAGAGGGGTTGGTACTCGTACTATATTCTGTTTACTTATGACTTCTCTAGTTCTTAGACATGTGTTTCGTAGAAATGCAAGGTCTAAGTTTTGAGAAGTTATAGGTGTTGGAGATAGTGCCCGCAAAGTGAATTATTGGATCGCAGGTACGTGATTGCAATGATTGAGGCAGGACCTATACCGATATGACAGTCTTGCTCAAGATGATAGTATGCTATCTGGTTTGTCTTTATAATCGTATACATGCTTTAGTTCACTATTGCATGATTGATAGAGCCCATAGGATTCTGCTTGATAGCCAGCAATATGATGGTGATCATATACGTGGGAGCTGGGGTCTATAAGCACATCCTTAAAGTGTCCCTAGTCGTGGGAGTTTCGAGACAGGGCATCGATACTCCAGAGCAGACTAGTGTATACAGTCGAGACCCCGACGAGGGGCGATGGCCGGTCTCACAAGCCATTGGTGTTAGTTGGATCACCTAAGATGTATACAGATGCTCATTGAGTTATGAGTACACCGGACAGGACTCGCCGGGAATCTGCTGGTTGGTATTATACATATCGTCAGATAGCAATTCCCTGGTGACATGTGTACAGGTTAGTTCATCGACTTGAGATCGTCGTTTGTCTCATATGAGTTCCCACTGTGCTTAGATTACTACCCTACCACGCTCAAATGAGTTGTGCAAACAGGTTTTAGTTGGGTACAGTCTCATACCATATTGGAGGCAAGTGAGCGGATTTCGGGGATTCGTCTCTCCTGGTATTGGGGGTTGATGTCGCGCAGTGCACGGGTGGCCATCACTAGAAACCCTCGGCCGAGGTAGTGGAGAATTACTGATTTGGATCAGTAGTTTCTCAGGTGGTGTGGGCTTCATGCCGACACGATTTATCGCGTTGTTAGGGGTCTGATTTTATCCACCCCCTAGACTCGATATGCGATACTCTTTAGACGAATGGACCGGACTGTATATACATTGTCACTGTCAGGCTCAGTAGGGTTTAGAGATGAGTTCGCTCGTCAGCTTCCCTTCCAATTAATACATAGGCAAAACGTTATGTGCAGCTTGTACCTCTGACATGCTAGGGGTTATACCCAGTGCCAGTGTGTTAATGAGTCATTAGAGTCCCCCACAGACACTTTCCCAAGTTCGGGCGAAACGTTGTAGAGGCCGTATGGTGATATGGCAAGGTTCGGAAAAAGCACGTGCGTTTTCGCACGTGTCGTTTTTCGGGCAGATAATACTGGTAGGCTTTGGTTTAAGCCGGAACCCAGTATCATACTGTGTAGATATAATATCTTTGTCTCAGTTGCATTTGTATTCGGTCGTAATACAAATGCGGGTATGTTTATACTGATACGGGGTTATCCTGAAATTCGTTTCAGGATCACTTTTGGAAGTTGCCAGCTTCCAGTTTTCTATCAGCCGTATTTAACAGTCGTTTAAATACGGATTTATCTTTTTGGGTGAGTCATGAGGAGATGTGTGTGGATGCTTCTAGAAGTGGAGATGAGGATAGTGACTCATTAGTGCTTTAATAGACCATTAATGATTATGATGACTAAGGGTGATGATTCATTAGTTCATTAATGGGGTTTTGTTTGAGCTTAGATATTTTCTTCTTGATCTTTTCCTTGTGATCACCTCCCCCTCTCCTACACTCACCCCCTCCTTCCCTATAAGTGGCCGGCCCCTCTTGGTGGGAAGGCTCATGGTTTTTGTTTGAAAAGATTGGATTTTGGTTCATAGAAATTGATATACTTCATTTCTCATTTCGTATCGATCCAAAAGGCAACTTCATTAACCGTTCGTCCATAGCTTTGGACGTAACGAGACAAAGTGTTCTACTCATTCTCTACTTCATCTTGGTCGTATCTTTTAGCAAACTTGACGATCGAGTTGCCTCTGTTCAGAGGCGGGAGCCCGTTTAAAGATCCGTCGACGTGGTGCCACCCAGACGACAAGATTGGAGATCGAGGAGATCGGAGCAGCCGCAACAAAGCGTGGGATGATGGTTAAAGACCGAAGGACTCGGATCATTCGGTATAACGTTTCTACCTCTTTGTAGTTTGTTAGTTTAGCTTTAATGGCAGATCCGGGTTACGGTACACGATAGCGCCAGTTTCATTAAAAGTTTTTGTTCCGCATTTGGCGTCTGTTAGACGGCCGGGGCGCTACCGTGGACTAACAGTGGTATCAGAGCCTCGCCATTAAGCTATACTAACTTGTGCTAACACGTTTAAAAGATCGATCGAACGGATTTCGCAAAACTACATTTTTCAGGCCACTGAGTTTCTGTTGATTTTAAACAGTGTCTAAAAATAATTCTACATATCACAGAAAATTCAGCAGAGTTTTCTAAGCTCACCGTCAAAATTTGGTCACGTGATCTCACAAGACCGCCACGGAATCGCGGTCAAACCTAGGGTTTGACCACGCTTCCGCGGCCATTCTGTGAGATCAGTGCACCAAATTTGCACAGTGGTTTTTTTACTGGAAATTGGGGTTTTTGGTATATATATTTTGGGCCCAGATTTTGTTACTGTACAGCAGATGTACATGGGGCCCACTTCGTGATATTTTGTCGATCGAAATTTTAAATTTGTTAGTATGCAGTATTTACATTATATCTCCGACCGGGAATGTCATTTGATCGGTAAACCGCGACTGATTGCTATAGTTCTTTTAGACGGGTTTGCGAACGTGACATTCGCGTTGATGTTCTGTGTTGTGCTGTATTGTTGCGGATATGTCGTGGTGGATAGCAGGGTGCAATGATAGTGCAGTTTGGATTTATTTGTACATTTGATATTGCGGGGCGAGCGTCCAACATGTGGACTGCCGTCACTGCCTGTTTGTATAATATTCTTTTGGGGCACGACCAGGTTGCGGTCGATGTACCTGTTGTACTATTTTTAATTCTGTACTAGGCTTATCCCATGAAGGAGTGCACGGATAGCCGGGTTTTTGAGGGCAACGGGTCCGTATCTAATGGCTTTGAGAGGCAAAAGGACCTCACTTTAGAATTGGCAGACTATTCAACGCACTCGTAGGGGGTACAGGTTGACCCAAGATGGGGTGCTCAATTTACCGGATTCGGTGAAGTGTCGGGTGTTCCATTCACTATGCTGTGGGGACTACCTCGCTTCAGGTTTTGGCGGGTAACTTGCCGCACCCGTTGGGGTCTAGGTTTCATTGCACAGGCTATCCACACGACCAGGGGAACGTCGGGTTTCAGCAGCGGCTCTGTGAAACCCGGGGATCCCAGATTAGCTGTATTGTTCTGTGATGCTTATTACTTTTCTGTAATGTTGCATATTATCACGCCTGGAGCGATTATTGTATATTGGTATATATACTATTAGATGTTGTATATGTTTTACACCCGCGCTAGTCCAGTCCCCGCTCTGTCGTTAGTTAAGTAACCTAACGGGTGATGACGGGACCCAGTGGCGAATGCGGATGGCATATACGTACATTTTATTTTCATTCTTTTCCGGTGTGATTGATTGATGGGACTGCATTGATTCTTATCAATGCAAGGATAAAACAAACCTATATTTGATGTTGTTGGAACAAATTTTAAAAAGTGTTATTACAAAGACGTTTCTTTTTGTTTTGCATAGGGATATTCAGTTTAGAATATCCTGCACCTCATTCGACGAGGCAAGGGCCGAGATCCCTTCACCGGGAGTGACCCCTTGGGCAGAAGTTTGCGTCAGGGTAATAACTTCAATATAGTCGATTACAAGTTGCTTTACATCACGGTATTCAGTTGGAATATCTTGCACCTCATTCCACGAGGAAAGAGCCGAGATCCCTTCACCGGGAGTGACCTCTTTAGCAAAACGTTTTCGCCACTATATTTTTATAAAAAGCTATCAGTTTCCTTCAATGAGATCAAGTTCATTACATTAAAGCTTTTTCGCCAAAAACCAGCCGTAGCCCTCCGTCATTTCTTTTGGGTATTCAGTAGTATTCAAACTATGTTTGTTTGGCCAAAGTCAAGGCATAGTGTTTGGTAGTTGCTGGGTATTCATCTGTTGCGTAGATAGATGCGTTGGTTTGGGACAGTCGTTCTGCCTTGTTGGCCAAAGTCAAGGGCATGTGCGGGTGGGTTCAAATTAACCTGGGCAATGACGGGTAGAACTTGGCATGTGACTTATGATGGGTTGGCCAAAGTCATGATCATAAGAGCATGGGGCAAAAATCAATATCGGGAGTTTCAAACATACAGGAAACTTGCCGGGCATGCGCATACCTTCTGGAGTGTGATAACTTGAGTGGCTTCCATCAAGTTATCATACGATGATAGTTGGATCCCGATTCTCACTGATGAGTTGGTTTACTCCTCGGGTGATCCCGACTAATTCTTCTTTCAGGTTTGGAGAAGAATTTGAGATAACAGTGGGAGGTTTTCTGATTAGATAAAGTGATAACCATTCTGATCTAGGTTAGAGTGCACGCAGAGTGTTTCTTATCTCTCTCTCTTTGGCAGCGACCTTTGACCGACCCTAGACTATGACTCAGTGACCAAGTTGACCGAACCTTTTTAAAATACTGGCATTTGGATTGTCTAAGTTGCATAAGTCATTGCCGCTCCTTCTTTTACCTTTTTCATTTCTCAGAACACCCCGTATTACTACGGATATCCACTTCCATTGGATAGATCCATCGTATGGTTATATACGAACTCGAAGGGACTTCTTCGAGGATGGATCCAGGTTCAGGAGAAATAGAATTCGTTTATTCAGTTGTCTTTTATTATCACCTCCTCTCAGGTTGTGAGGGCTCCTTAGTTTAGGAGAGTACACCTATTACGCTTATTGGATAGTCTTATTCCAAACCATAGGAAGGTGCCGAAAGGTAGGGAATGAAGAAAACCAATTAGCCTAAGTAGGGTGTACAGAAGGTAATAACTAAAGACAAAATAAAGGGATTAGAAAGAGGGCAAAATAAATTGCGACTGTTATCATTCACGACCAAACCGCGTACTTCATCGCTACTCCTATTTCACCTTTGCTTTTTCCCCAGTTCGGGAGAAATAGAATAAGGTATTATTCAGATTGTCTTTTATCATCAACTTCTCTCATGTTGCGAGTACTCCTAGGATTAGGAGGGTACACCTATTATGCTTACTGGATAGTCTTCTTCCAAACCATAGGCTGGTGCCAAACGGTAGGGATGGAAGAAAACCATTTAGCCTAACGAAGGTGTACAGAAGATAACGACTAAAGACAAATAAAGGGATTTGGAGAGATGACAAAAAAATATACGGTTACAGTCATAATAGGATTATGGAAGAGGCATTACTAGGAATACCAGGAAACCCCTACGAAACATTTTCATGTTTCAGTTTCACTGTGCATTGTTAATTATAAACTGATTTCCCGATTAGATACTTACTCCAAGGGTATGTATTTACCAGATTTCATTCTCATATCTGTATGGTTTTACAGATGATGAGTGGGAGTAAATTATTGGGAATTAGGTAATTATCCTCATTATATCGGAATTCGTTGTAATTGGTGATATTTGAGGAAATCACCTGGGTACAGTTTTCAACCTACGATGCACAGGTTTTGAGTTATACAAACTCAGCGGACTTATACAGAGTATTGTATGTTGTCCAGTGTCCGTCAGGACAAAGGGGTAGGTCCTCGTACTACGTTCTATTTACTTATGACTTCTCTAGTTTTTAGACAAGTGTTTCGTAGAAATACAACGTCTAAGTTTTGAGAAGTTATGGGTATAAGAATAAAGTAGAGAACCAGGTATCGTAAGTATCGGGATTCTTCAAAGAGATTGAAGATGTAGATTCTTGTGATTGGTATTCAGTTAATAGTAATGGTTTTGAGAAACTTGTTTCTCTTTCAGGTTACTCATAATTGGATGGATTCCTAAGTTGAGTAATGTTGATTAGCCTTTCTCCATTAAGTAGATATGCACTGGAGACAGCTGCATGATTTGAATCTGGTTCCAATTAAATTAGTGCCTCTATTTCTATATTGGATATAGAATGGTTCATATCTTAACGTTGTTAAGATACGGGGAGTTGCCCAGCTTATGCTTAAAACCAGACACTGGATAACTCAAGGCGCGTTTCTGTAATGGCTGTTTGTGGGTTGACCCTGGCTTTGACGAGGGTTGACATTTCTACCATTTGGAAGATCAATAGTGATATTGTTCTAGACTCGCCATATTTTTAGTAAAATGGATTTTTTCAGAAAACAGTAGTGGGAGTATGGTAGAACTGGAAGTGATTCCAGAACCGCAAACAATTATGGAAAATTTAATAGGACCAATATATATTCCATCAGGTTTGACATTCCAATAGCCACTCCGCAGATATGGTGGGTAACCTCAGACACCCGAGAGGTACTCAGGTAGCCTCAAGGACGGTGACAGGGAGGTTCTTGTTTACCCAGACTTGACACTACGGTTGTTCCAGGCTATGAGACCCGGCAGGAGGATAAGTATAGCGTCGTTCTAAACTAGCTTTAGAAGTGTACGTATATATTATTCTGCCAGAGGGTTATCGTAGTCGGTGGGAGCAGCGGAAGCGTAGTGGGCAAGTAGCTTATGTCTATTTATAAACTTCAGCAATTATAGCGGAAATAGATCATCTAATTTTGATGAGACAGTCATGGTTTGACTTCATCAGAATAGAGGATGGATCTGTTAAGAAGGTATTAGGGTGTGATGTCCTGATATTTGGATGACATACATAGAGTAGGAAGTAAAATTCCTATACTACGATCGGTTGTACTGTGGTCGTCACAGTTGTTTATTCACAAAGGATATGGATATAATATCAGACATTCCGGTTACTAGATTTATGGTATTAGATCTAGATTAGGGTATTTTCCCAATGTGGGTACTTTGACAATATTCTAATAGTATTTTAGAATAGTTGACTCCTGGCATGGTGGTGTACCTGCAGGTGATGGAGTCACCCTCTCTAAAGGTATCTTAGAGACTAAAGAAGAGAGGAATGTGCATGATTGGCAGATCACTTGCTTAGGCAATTGAGTCAATCATGAGATATCAAGTACCACACCAGATGTTGTTTTTGCAATAGATGCAATAAGTTTATATTAATCCAATCCTGGAGAAACATAAGGAAGCAGTTTTAGAACATAAGTGAATGTTCTACGGATTTGATGACGGCCGCCTCCTTCGGGAGACGGTTATCATTCCAAGCTTCAAAGGTGACATGAATGACAGAGTGATTGTCAGGGTTATAGTTTTCCCTATGACGAAGGACAGTATTATGGACAGGTGGTCCAAAAGGATACTGTGGGAGGCATGGTGCTGGATACTGATTAGGTTCAGTGATCGATACAGTCTAAGAAGTTTGGATTTGGAGTTCATTTATGAACTAGGTCCCATCAGATATCCAGACATATTCTAAGACAGGTATTACTCGATTCCGGAGATGGCTTTCTCCGCGAACTTGAGATTAAGAGACACATAGAAAGAAACATCAGGGCGGATCCACTCACTGAGGCTATTTCTCGAACACAAGAGTTTTACAAACTAGCTTTGTGAAACTGATTAGTAGAGGAGTAGGATGTTCGGTATCACACGGGCTGTGAGTATGCGACATCACAATAATTAGCCTTGAGTGCAAGTGGGAGATTGTTGGAGATAGTACCCTCAAAGTCAATTATTGGATCGCAGGTACGTGATTGCAATGATTGAGGCAGGACCTATACCGATATGACAGTCTTGCTCAAGATGATAGTATGCTATCTGGTTTGTCTTTATCATCGTATACATGCTTTAGTTCACTATTGCATGATTGATAGAGCCCATAGGATTCTGCTTGACAGCCAGCAGTATGATGGTGATCATATACGTTGGAGCTGGGGTCTATAAGCACATCCTTAAAGTGTCCCTAGTCGTGGGAGTTTCGAGACAAGGCATCGATACTCCAGAGTAGACTAGTGTATACAGTCGAGACCCGACGAGGGCGATGGCCGGTCTCATAAGCCATTGGTGTTAGTTGGATCACCTAAGATGTATACAGGTGCTCATTGAGTTATGAGTACACCGGACAGGACTCGCCGGGAATCTGCTGGTTGGTATTATACATATCGTCAGATAGCAATTCCCTGGTGACATGTGTACAGGTTAGTTCATCGACCTGAGATCGTCGTTTGTCTCATGTGAGTTCCCACTGTGCTTAGATTACTACCCTACCACGCTCAAAGGAGTTGTGCAAACAGGTTTTAGTTGGTTACAGTCCCGAGGCACATTGGAGGAAAGTGAGCGGATTTCGAGGATTCGTCTCTCCCGGTATTGGGGGTTGATGTCGCGCAGTGCACGGGTGGCCATCACTAGAAACCCTCGGCCGAGGTAGTGGAGAATTACTGATTTGGATCAGTAGTTTCTCAGGTGGTGATGGGCTTCATGCCGACACGATTTATCGCGTTGTTAGGGGTCTGATTTTATCCACCCCCTAGACTCGATATGCGATACTCTTTAGACGAATGGACCGGACTGTATATACATTGTCACTGTCAGGCTCAGTAGGGTTTAGAGATGAGTTCGCTCGTCAGCTTCCCTTCCAATTAATACATAGGCAAAACGTTACGTGCAGCTTGTACCTCTGACGTGCTAGGGGTTATACCCAGTGCCAGTGTGTTAATGAGTTATTATAGTCCCCCACAGACATTTTCCCAAGTTCGGGCGAAACGTTGTAGAGGCCGTATGGTGATATGGCAAGGTTCGGAAAAAGCACGTGCGTTTTCGCACTTGTCGTTTTTCGGGCAGATAATACTGGTAGGCTTTGGTTTAAGCCGGAACCCAGTATTATACTGTGTAGATATAATATCTTTGTCTCAGTTGCATTTGTATTCGGTCGTAATACAAATGCGGGTATGTTTATACTGATACGGGGTTATCCTAAAATTCGTTTCAGGATCACTTTTGGAAGTTGCCAGTTTACAATTTTCTATCAGCAGTATTTAACAGTCGGTTAAATACGGATTTATCTTTTAGGGTGAGTCATGAGGAGATGTGTGTGGATACTTCTAGAAGTGGTGATGAGGATAGTGACTCATTAGTGCTTTAATGGACCATTAATGATTATGATGACTAAGGGTGATGATTCATTTGTTCATTAATGGGGTTTTGTTTGAGCTTAGATATTTTCTTCTTGATCTTTTCCTTGTGATCACCTCCCCCTCTCCTACACTCACCCCCTCCTTCCCTATAAGTGGCCGGCCCCGCTTGGTGGGAAGGCTCATGGTTGTTGTTTGAAAAGATTGGATTTTGGTTCATGGAAATTGATATACTTCATTTCTTATTTCGTATCGATCCAAAAGGCAACTTCATTAACCGTTCGTCCATAGCCTTGGACGTAACGAGACAAAGTGTTCTACTCATTCTCTACTTCATCTTGGTCGTCTCTTTTAGCAAACTTGACGATCGAGTTGCCTCTGTTCAGAGGCGGGAGCCCGTTTAAAGATCTGTCGACGTGGTGCCACCCAGACGACAAGATTGGAGATCGAGGAGATCGGAGCAGCCGCAACAAAGCGTAGGATGATGGTTAAAGACCGAAGGACTCGGATCATTCGGTATAACATTTCTACCTCTTTGTAGTTTATTAGTTTAGCTTTAATGGCAGATCCGGGTTACGGTACACGATAGCGCCAGTTTCATTAAAAGTTTTTGTTCCGCATTTGGCGTCTGTTAGACGGCCGGGGCGCTACAGTGGACTAACAATAGGTATATGAATAAAGTAGAGAACCAGAAGTTGCAAGTTTCGGGATTCTTCAAGATGATCGAAGATGAAGATACTTGTGTATGGTATTCAGTTGATAGTAATGATTAAGAGAACTTCCTTCTCTTTCAGGTTACTCATAATTGGAAGCGTTCCTAAGTTTAGTAACGCTGATCGGCCTCCTTCCATTTAGTTGACATGCACTGGAGACAGCTGCATGATTTGAATCAGGTTCAATTAAATTAGTGCCTCTGTTTCTGTATTGGATATAGAACAGTTCATATCTTGACATTGTTAAGGTATGGGAAGTTGTCCGGCTTATGCTTAAAACCAGACTCTGGATAACTCAAGGCACGTTTCTGTAATGGCTGTTTGTGGGTTGACCCAGGCTATGATGAGGGTTGACTTTCTACCATCTGGAAGATCAATAGTGATATTGATCTTGACTCGCCACATGTTTAACAAAAATGGATTTTTTCAGAAAACAGTAGTGGGAGTATGGTAGAACTGGAAGTGATTCCAGAACCGCGAACGATTACTGAAAATTTGATAAGAACCTAAAGATTCAATCTGGTTTGACAATCCATTGGCCACTCCGCAGACATGATGGGTAACCTCAGGCATCCGAGAGGTACTCCGGTAGCCTCAAAGACGGTGACAGGGAGGTTCTTATTTACCCAGACATTCCATTGCTGTTGTTCCAGACTGTGAGACCCGGTAGGGGATGAGTATAGCGTCGTTCTAAACTAGATTTAGAAGTGTACGTCTATATGACTCTGCCAGAGGGTTGTCATAGTCAGTGGGAGTAGCGAAAGCATAGTGGACAGGTGGCTTATGTCTATTTATAGACTAAAGCAGATATAGCGGAGATAGATCATCTCTGTCTGATGTGACAGTCATAGGTTTGACTTCATCAAAATAGCGGATGGATCTGTTAAGAAGGTAGTAGGGTTTGATGCCCTGGTATTTGGATGACATACACAGAATACGAAGTGAAATTCCTATACTACGATCGGTTATACTTTGGTTGTCACACAGTGGTTTCTCCACATAGGATTTGGATATTATATCAGACATTCTGGTCACTAGATCTATAGTTTTAGATATAGATTTGGGTGGTTTCCCAATCTGGGTACTTAGACAGCATTCTAAAAGTATTTAGAATGGACGACTCCAGGCACGGTAGTATGCCTGCAGGTGATGGAGTCACCCTCTCTAAAGGTGTCTTATAGACTAAAAGGGAGAGGGATATGCATGATTGGCAGATCACTTGCTTAGGCAATTGAGTCAATCATGAGATGTCAAGTACCACACCAGATGTTGTTTTTGCAGTAGATGCAGTAAGCCGATATTGATCCAATCCTGGAGGAACATTCGGAAGCAGCTTTAGAACATAAGTGGATATTCTAGGGATATGATAATGACAGCCTCATTCGGGAGACAGTTATCATTCCAGGCTTCCAAGGTGACATGGATGACAGAGTGACTATCAGAGTTATAGTTTTCCCTCTGACGAGGGGTAGTATTCTGGACAGGTGGTCCAGGTGGATACTGAGGGAGGCATGGTGCAAGATACTGATTAAGTTCAGTTGACGATACAGTCTAAGAAGTTTGGATTTGGAGTTCATTTATGAACTAGGTCCCATCAGACATCCAGACATATTCTAAGACAGGTATTGCTCATTTCGGGAGATGGTTTTCTCCGTGAACTTGAGATAAAGATAGACATAGAAAGAAACATCTGAGCGGATCCACTCACTGAGGCTATTCCTCGAACGCATTAGTTTCGCAAACAGGTTTTTTGAGACTGATTAGTAGAGGAATTGGGTGTTCGGTATCACATGGGCTGTGAGTATGCGACATCGCAATAATTAGCCTTGAGTGCAAGTGGGAGATTGTTCGGTATCACACGGGCTGTCCCATCAAATGTGGTCGGCCTCTACTTCAGGAAATGAGAGAATGGAGAGAATGAGAATGAAAAATGAATGAGTCCCAACATCATGCAAGAGAGAGAAAGGGTGATGATGATAAACAATGATCACAATCAAATCCAAATCAACTCCCATCATCAACAACCATGATGAACAAAAAGGTAATCATGAGAGGCAAGAACCATGATGAACCAAAAGTCAAATGATGGTTAAACCATCATGAAGCTATCACAAAAAGTCTTCTCCATGCACAATTGCAAATATCCCCATCCACCAAAATTCAGCCAAAGAAAGAAACAAAGGAAAATGGCCGAAACTGGAAAGCAAACTGGCATCTTCAGAAAACTGATCCCGTAATAAATTACAGGAAAACCCCGCGACTGTATATACATACCTGCATTTGTATTGCGACCGAATACAAATGCAATGAGACAAAATCTACACTGTACTATACTAGGATCCGGCTTAAACCAAAGCCCGCTAGTATTATCCGTCCGATCATGATCCGTGCAATACCGTACGTATATGATCGAACCCTGCCATATCTCCATACGGCCTCTACAGCGTTCGCCCGAAACTTGAGAAACTGTCTGTGGGGGACTCTAAAGACTCGTCAATCCCTTGGCTGTGGATTTAACCACTAGCACGTCAGAGGTATTAGCCATACGTAACCGGCTACCAGATATTGACCAAAAGGGACGTCGATGAGCGAACTCATCCTGACACCCTACTAAGCCTGTCAGTGACAATATCCGTACAGTCCGGTCCGTTCGTCTATGAGCATCGCATAGCGGGCCTAGGGGGTTGGTAAAAGTGAGACCCCCAAAAGCGGTACAAGTCGTGTCGGAGTGTAGCCCAGAACACCCTGAGATATTACTGGAATACCTACCAGTAAATCTCCTGCCTTGGCCAGGGACTTCGTGTAATGGCTCTCCTAGACACAGCGCTACCTCACCCCCAATACCGGGAGAGACGAACCCCTGCAGATCCGCTCACTGTCTCCATGTAGCTCGGGACTGTACCCAACTAAAACCTGTTTGCATGTCTCCTTTGAGCGTGGTAGGGTTGTAATCAAAGTACAGTGGGAACTCACAAGAGAAAAATGACGATCTCAGGTCGATGAACTAACATGTACACATATCACCAGGGAACTGCTATCTGACGTCTGGTATAAGACCAACTAGCATGTTCCCGGCGAGTCCTGTCCGGTGTACTCATAACCCAATGAGCACCTGTATATATCTTAGGTGAACCAACTGACACTAGTGGCTTATGAGACCGGCCACCGCCCCTCGTCGGGGTCTCGACTGTATACACTAGTCTACTCTGGAGTATCGATGCCTTGTCTCGAAACTCCCTCGACTAGGGACCTTTTAAGGATGTGCTTATAGACCCCAGCTCCAACATTTCTGATCGCCCTCATACTGCTGATAGTCAAGCAAGAATCCTAAGGGCTCTATCAACGCGCAATAGTGACCTGTAAGGTCACCTAAAACAGTACACGATGATAAAGGTAAACCAGATAGCATACTATCATCTTGAGTAAGACTGTCCTACCGGCATAGGTTCTCCCTCGATCATTGCAATCACGTGCCTGTGATCCAATAATTGACTCTGAGGGCACTATATCCAACAACTGTTGCGTCTTCTTCAGGTGTTTTTGTTATTGAGAACTGTTTTTCGGTCAGTCCTACCTCCTGGGTACTCGATACTGGATCAGGATCTCATATCTGTAATTTATTATAGGGACTGAGAAAAAGTAGGATAGTTGCACCTGGTGATATGTCCCTCAGAGTAGGGAACGGAGCATAAGTTAATGCTGCAGCCGTCGGTGAATATCACCTAGTGTTGCCAAATGGCAATACTATGATTTTGAACAATTGCTACTATGTACCTTCCATGCTTTGCAATATCATATCAGTTTCTTTACTTGATAAAGATGGATATAACTTTGTTCTTGATAGAAATATCATGAACATTTACCTTTGATAAGGTACTGGTTGCAGAAGGTACACTGTGTAATGGTATCTATGTTCTAAATCAGAATACAGTGCTCAATATACAAAACACACGCAAGAGGAAGAGTTCAGACACGAACGAATCCTACTTGTGGCATTGTAGACTTAGTCATATCGGAGAGAAAAGACTGAGTAAGTTACATAAAGATGGACCCTTGAATACGTTCGAATTTTCATCTTATGAAACTTGTCAGTCTTGTCTCAAAGGAAAGATGACCAAATCTCCGTTCACCGGGCATGGAGAAAGAGTAGCAGAGCTCTTAGGATTCATACACAGTGATGTATGTGGTCCGATGTCTATACATGCAAGGGGTGGGTTCTCGTACTTCATCACATTCATTGACGATCTCCCTAGATTCGGATATGTGTATCTTATAAAACACAAATCTGAAGCTTTTGAGAAATTCAAAGAATACAGAAACGAAGTAGAGAACCAGACTGGCAGTTGTCATGCGATGATAGTTGGATCCCTATTCCTACTGATGAGTTGGTTTACTCCTCGGGTGTTCCCGACTAATTCTTCTTTCAGGTTTGGAGGAGAATTTGAGGTTACAGTGGGAGGTTTCCTGATTAGGTAAAGTGATAATCATTCTGATCTAGGTTAGAGTGCACGCTGTGTGTTTCTTTTCTCTCTCTCTTTGGCAACGACCATAGCCCGACCCTTGACTATGACTCAGTGACCAAGTTGACCGAACCATCTTAAACACTGGCTTTTGGATTATCTAAGTTGCAAACCTCATTGCCACTCCTACTTTTACCCTTTTCTCCAGGACACCCTGTATTACTACGAACGTCCACTTCCATTGGATAAAACCATCGTATGGTTATATGCGAACTCGAAAGAACTTATTCAAGAATGGTTTCCGGTTCTGGAGAAAACGAATAGGACTATTCAGTTGTTTTTTCATTTTACCTTCTCTCAGGTTGCGAGTGTTCCTTGGATTAGAACAGTACACCTATTACGCTTATTGGATAGTCTTCATCCAAACCATTGGCAGGTACCGAACGGTAGGGAATGAAGAAAACCATTTAGCCTTAAAGGTGTACAGAAGGTATTAAGTAAAGACAAATAAAGGGATTAGTAAGAGGGCAAAGTAAACTGCGACTGCTATTCACGACCAAACCAAGTATTTCTTCACCAATCCTACATCACCTTTGTATTTCTCCAGGACACTCCGTATCACTACGAAGATCCACAAGTTATTTAGATACTCCATCGTATGGTTATATACGAACTCGAAGGAACTTGTTCCAGTTCGGGGATGGATTCTGGTTCAAGAGAAATAGGAATAAGGTTTTATTCAGTTGTCTTTTATCTTTACCTTCTCTCGGGTTGCGAGTGCTCCTAGGATTAGGACAGTACACCTATTACGCTTAGTGGATAGTCTTCTCCCAAACCATAGGCTGGTGTCGAACGGTAGGGAAGGAAGAAAACCATTTAGCCTAAAGGGGTGTGCAGAAGGTAATGACTGAAGACATATAAAGGGATTTGGAGAGATGGCAAAGAAATACACGGTTATAGTTGTGAATCTGATAATGGAAGAGGCATTACTAGAAATACCTGGATACCCCTTTGAAACATTTATATGTTTCAGTTTCACTGTGTATTGTTAAAGGAAAAATGATTTCCCAGTTAGTCCTTGCTCCAGGGTATGTATTTACCCGGTTTGATTCTCACATCTGTATGGTTTTACAGACGATGAGTGGGAGTAAGTTATTGGGAATTGGGTGATCATCCTCATAATATCGGGATTCGTTATAATTGGTGATATTTGAGGAAATCGCCTGGGTTGTTTGCCGGACGGCAAATACTTGGTTTTGAATATCCATTGTTATGCACCAATTTCAAATTGATATATCTGTACGTTTATTTTTATAAAGTGAGATATAACTTTTTGAAATTATGTCTATGACATTTACCTATATCAATGGATGGTTAGGTAAGGAGCATTAAACAGCGGTGTAATTCTTCTTAACCATAAGTACAGTTTTCAACCTACAACACACAGGGAATGAGTTATTAGACTCAGGGGACTTATACAGAGTATTGTATGTTGTCCAGTGTCCATGAGGACAGAGGGGTTGGTACTTGTACTATATTCTGTTTACTTATGACTTCTTTAGTTCTTAGACATGTGTTTCGTAGAAATGCAAGGTCTAAATTTTTGAAAAGTTATAGGTATAAGAATAAAGTAGAGAACCAGGTGTTGCAAGTATCAGGATTCTTCAAGGTGATCGAAGATGTAAATAATTGTGTATGGTATTCAGTTGATAGTAATGATTAAGAGAACTTGCTTCTCTTTCAGGTTACTCATAATTGGAAGCTGTCACGACCCGAAAGTACGGAACATGACCGGCACTTAAACTACGAAACGTCTCGAGGCGTACGTAATCCAAGTAAACCGAAAAACCCAGAAATCCAAACCAAGAAAAGTAGTAGAGTGAAGGAAAACCAATTTAAATCAAGTAGTTTTAATAACATAGCCGAATTATGCGTTTTTAAAAAACATCAAATATTTCCTGAAAATTTCGGCAGGGTCTCCTTTGTAAATACTGGCCCCCAAACGGGATACAACATGAATAGTATACGAAATCAATAAAAAGGCATCCCCAAGCGGGTGCTAGCTCTTCGTCAATCGACGGTCATAACCATACAACCAATATAATATACAACGCCAAGGGCGAGGATCAAAACTCAAAATGAAACTCAAAACAACAAAAATTCACAGAAATATAACACGCGACTCTAAGGTCGAAAAAATAACATCACTAGTCTCTATCTCAAAATAAATACATATTTGGTTGATGGAACTTTTAGATACAACAGAATAATAATATACAAGATATAAGGATGGGTACGATACAATAAACCCACCTACTAGCAAGTCACCCGAAAAGAAGCAGTGTCAGCAAAGCCGTAATGAAACCTGTACGGCAAACCTGCAAGAAACTGTGGCACAACGGAAGTGAGTTGCCAACTCGTGAATAGAATATATCTACGAACAGGAATCGCATGTATGACACAATTCTAGGTCATACGATCACAATATATAATCCTCAAATATAAATGCTGCAGCCTATAACAATGGATAGAGTAAATAACTAACCCAAGTGCAATCCCATGTACCCGTGTCAGTGCCTCAGGTAGCAATGTATCACATGGATGATGTATGAATGCACGAAACAGAATGCATGTACTGAAGAAAACTACTTTCTTAAATTAGTGAGATTTTCTGTATTTTTGAAACGAGGTATCATAATGAAATCAGCATAAACAGTGTCTAGCATCGACACAAAACGTAAATCCCAATGTCTCAAAAACTCAGGCTCCGGCTATCCGGACTGTCCTGTATCATCAAATCTCTGTACCTCAATATCTCAGAATCTCTGTATCAATCTCACTATCTAGGGCACTGTCAGTCCAGACCGGACCCTACCATCAATCTCAAGACCACGACGGTATCCTCCGGATATCCGACGCGTCGGGTAAAATCACCGGTAGGTAGTGCTCCCCTGCCAGGCTCAACGTCAGCAACACGACCTTCTTTCCCCGGGGTACCTTACCGGGTCCACCATGTACCCGAAATGGTTCATCCAACTCCTTGAATCGGATCTCGAAATCCATCAGCAAACTCATGGTGGACGACTCATACATCATGGGAAAACCGCACTTTTTATTAAACAAAAAAGAGAAAGAAGTTTATAAGTGTTTTGGTGGTTTTCCCCCAAATCCAGGAAATCTCACGAAAATCTGAATCCAAATCCTCAATAGCATGTAAACAGTGAATATGGACATAAAAATCCATGAATGCGGCATATCAATGAATAATAACATGCATGAAGTAGCAAGTACACTAATATCATGTCTAAACTATTAGCTAACAACCTATGTCAATGAAATAGTATTTTCTAAAGTGTTCGTGACATGGCAATTACCGATGAAGATGTGTGAGCCGGCAAGTAAGTGTACGTGGTACATACGCATCATCAGTAATGGTGATGGTGTTCTAACAGCATGATATCAATAATGAAATATGAATTATAATAAGTATGCGATGCGGAGCAACAGCAACAACATGCGGAAGCCGAATACTAGACACAACGATAACTAAACTGCATTACCCTAATATAATTCCTACAATAGTACCTTTTGAAATGACACGAATCGCGGTGTTTTGAAAATATGGGCTACGGTGTTTTTAAGAAAAGATACGTCTTTTGAAATATCCGTAGAATCCCTTGACCTATCTTTTCAAAATACCAACGATTCGCTAGTTTTGAAATAGGTAGGAGTCTAATCTACTCTAACAACTATACTAAACTATACGGCTGAACTAACAAGCTGAACTACAGGTAAGGAAACCTCCTAACATCTGAGTCGATGCATATACATACCTGTATATATATTAGTCGGTGATCCCGTCTCAATAATATCATAACCGATACCATATCTAAAATCAGACATCTCAAGTCAAGAGAGCGGATCAATTATCAATATATAGCTCGTACGTAAATCCGTCGTACGGCATTCCTAAATCTGGGTACGGGTCAATATCATACTCATCACACTGTTCATCTGGTATCCTCTTTATTAAGATCATCATCTGCCTACGTCTAGTACAATACTAAAATCATTATTCACATGGCATCGTCATCCAAAGATCCTCTATAACATCAGGATGTATCTCAAGTACGAATCCTGCCATATCACCGATCTCACGGCCTCAACTCACTCATCGACTCATCTCAATCCCAAGTATCATCCGCAAATCCAGTATGTGAACACCTAGTCCCATACCCAGGTGAACACATAACCACATCTCCCCATATACGCACAGGTAATAACATAGATGTATGCATGTGTGTGCGTGCGTGTGTGCGTGTAACCACTACCCTAGGTTTCGCAACTAATACTAAACTAATCCATGAACACCTAGAATCCACCTTTATCATCAAGTCTCATATCAACATAATATATATAATCAAAATATATGTGTGTATACGTATTCGTATACATCACCATGAACTGCGGGGGTGCTATACGCCATCCACCCGACTTCTCCCCGTAGATATAAATCTACTCACCTGGTCCTTGCTCGCCAGTGCCGACGTCGCCACGCGCTTGTTTGTCGTCTCGAAGTCCACATGGGGTACCTACATATGATAACGCACCGTATCGCATTAAAACCAAATTCGAAATCGAAACGGCATACGAAAATCAAATCGACACGCGCATCACGCATAGGTCAAAACCTATCGCCTACGCATGCAAGAATAGCCAAACCAACCCTCGATGTCGATGTACAAACGTCAAACCATCGAGAAAAATCCAAACACTCTCATTTGCGCATTCACGAACACTAATTATAATATAAAATAGGTTAAAATTCAAAAAAAAAAACAAATTCACCTTAAAAGCCATTTTTCCGAAAATCTAGCAAGCAAAAATTACCCGTTTTAGTACAAAACTCGACATTTAAACAAATCTAGTGGCCATAATACTTATTAATTATCTTAAATAAGTCATAAAAACAATTTCCATAATTTAATCCCAATAAATTTCCTTAACCCCAAAATTCTAGTTTACAATATACCCAAATTTTAACAATTTATAGCAAAAATGCACAAAAAACAATTTAGCTTGGATTTTCATGAACTAAAAGCATTAAACCACTCAATATAATATTTATAATGACATGCAACCTTAATTAGAATTTTATCTCACCAAAATATAATTATTTTAAAAACCTAGTTTACAATTTATATAATTATCACAATTTAAATCAATAAATATGCAAATTAGCAACTTAATTTTATTTAGCATAACCTAATATGTCAAATACATCACACAACCATAATCTCACAACCCAAAACCCCAATTTGAATTCAAACCCCTCTCTTGAATTTCAAATCATGCATTTAAAACTAATTAAAAACCTATTTAAACATATAATTAAGCTAACCTAAGGCAATTAACAACAATTTAAGAGAAACGTTAGAATTATACCTCATGATCAAGAGATCAAACATGAATCTAGCACAAAAATCTTGGCCTCCAAAATGAAAACTTTTCACTAAGAATCATACTATAGTAGCCAAGAAATAATGGGTAAGGCTTGGATTTTGAATTAGCTTGATTTTTTTGTGGATTTGGAGGCATTTTAGATGGATTTTTGAAGAGAAAAGAGAAGGGGAAATGGGGGCGGCTGCTGTTGCAGGAAAGTGGGTCTCGGCCAGGTATGGGGGGGTGAGGGAGGAGAGAGATTGAGGTGGGGAAAAGTCCAAGTCAACCTAGTCAAAGTCCACTCTCATTTCTACATTTCATTTTCTTCTCTTTGTTTTATTTTTGTGAGATGAGAGGCCCAAGAATGGTGGGCTGTTAAGGGGGACGGCCAGAGCTATAGGGGAGTGGGTGTGGGTTTTGTTTGGGTGAGAAAAAAAGATAAATGTTGTACCTCACTTCCAATAACACTAATTTCACCGAAAAAAAGCATTTTTCTTCAATATTTTCTAAACCGTTTTGGCAAACCATTTCATTTCAAAAACCACATGATAAAATTTTGTTTAATGTGTTATGATGCACAAAATTTTTTTCAACTCATTCCAATTTGTAATTTTCCCTAATTAAATGTATTAGTGACGGCTTAAAATAATATTAAAATAATTAATTTCGGAAAAAATTTCAAAAAATTTGAAATTTCACCAGTGGCTCAATAAACACCAAATACTAGCAATTACATTGCTAGAATATGTATATTTAATTTTAAAATAAAGATATTTGTATTTTGACTTTTTACGGAAAACCCCACTTATTTTACCGATTTTCCAAAATTTCACCGAAACGATTTTCAAAACGTTACAATCTTCCCCCCTTAAAGAAATTCCGTCCCCGAATTTAAATTAAAACTCCCCCCAAATACTAAAACATCTAAGCAAAACCATCAAGTCGTCGGGGCTCCGAAATCGTAAATACATAAAACAAATCGTAGCGTAGCGCATGCGCGTGAAAAATGAGCATGTAACTCAAAATCAAAACTCCATCCAGAATCCCGCAATCATCGGAGTCATGGTGAAGACACAGTGTCTAAATCCAAAATGAAAATCAATATGATATACATCATTAAAACATCTGGAAGCAATGCATGCCAAATCTTCTTCAAATCGCTGTGCGATGCTCGCAGCATTGCACAGTGGCGGACGTCTATTGTAAGAAAATAACTACATATATATATCCTTTGTTTGAGATGTGCGTTCCTCCGTTTTGGGAAACAATTTAGAAGGGTTTCCTTGTTTTAAACGTTTCGTGTCATATCAGACACGTAGGTAAATACTGAGACTATAGCTCGCTTTTTGGAATTCCCTTCGATAGCTATCAATGCATGCAAAATACATTCAGGTACTGTCCTCTAACTAGTCCTGCTCAGTACGAAAACACATAACAAATATTATAAAAACATACTGCTCTATAAGAAATCAATCCGAAAATATGCATATGAATGCCATGTGCGTCTGGTGCGCACGGAAATCGAAATCCATGAATGTGCCATACATATGCACAGAAACAACATCTAGGTGCATCGGGTGTGAACGAAACATCTGTCAAGGGCAACAGGTGTGCCTGACAGCAAAACAGGTGCATCTGACATGCACGAAGAATCTCGATTTAGTGCATCTGGTGTGCACCAAAATCGTATCTCAAAACATGCGCTCAACATGCGCGAAAATCCAAATCAGGTGCATCCATCATGCACGAAATCATGAAATCCAATATCAAGCGCCGAACATGCGTAAAATCCAATCAGGTGCACAAGGTGCACAAAACAAACATCGAGTATCACAATCGAAATCGAAGTCCAGTGCATCTAAGTGCATAAAATACGTATCACAGCACTGCAAGCATATATGAACTATACCGAGGGCAAAAACCAAATCGTGTGCGTACATATGCACGAAATCAACTCAACTGTATGGAACCCATAAAATCATAAACGTGAGAAACCAAGGTACGAAAACGATGTCAAGTGCAACAACTGTACAAAAATCGCAAATACTCAGCAGGTGCAACCATGGTCTATGAAAACAAATATCATGAAACTCCATTATCAAATTCAATCATGCAAATAGACCGCCCAAAATACAGAAATTAAATATGGCTGAATAGTCCCGCTCAAGCACATCCTCCAAAAATCTCTGGCCAACTGTCGTGGTCACTCATAGCATGTCTCGTCGACGATCCTGAACTCTGGCCTGCCGGTGTGCGTAACATGACCACTCCTAGGTCCAAGTATTCTCGTAATTCATTCAAGAAAGGTCCCGTCGAGATCTCTCCCAAATCTCGTCTCTGCCAAACTGTCTGGAAGTCATCATCCCTTACTAGATCTGTTCTCGTTCCGGAACGGCTGCATACTCATCGCGGCTCCTTCTGGAAAGTATATCCAAGTACAATGCCTCTGCATGCGTATCGCATCTCTGACGTCAGCGGAGTGGAACGTCGTCTCATCAAGATCTCATACGAACCTCTTACTCCACCTTCTCTAATGTCGACTGCTTCGGACTCGTCTCGTCGTGGCTGCATGGACTGAGCTCCAACGGCTATCCTCGTATCTGGGGTCTCGCAAGAAATGCATCTCACCACCTAGCATCCGAATGAATTCGAACCATCCGATCGATTCGTCAAAACCTCATAATCCCCCAAGAGCTCAACATCTTGGGTACAGTTTAACAGTATCGAGTACATACCACAGCATCGATGGTCCAGCCGTAGAAGGGCAAACCCAAGCCTCACTAATGGCGCCGCGGAACTGCCGCAAACCCTAAGGTTCAAAGGCTTTCACATGGTCATTAAGTCAAGTTAGGGTTTCATTCTTCTAGAGGGTCCATAGAATTGCCTGCATGCTCTTCCGAATACTTTAAAATTGGAATAATAGGTTTCTGACATTCGATCGTCTCTATCGACTCTCAACGTCTCCGCGTGAAATCGTCTCTAGCTGGAATCAATCTATCTGATGACCTCGCATCGGGGTAGCGAACGAACCACATGTCCTAGTCATTTATCCTCGGGTGACTAGCGACCTTCTATCATCTCTTAGTACAACCCGTACTGCAATAGCTCCAACATCTGGGAAGATATCTCGTCGTTCGCAGCAACAACTGGCTCATTCTTCTGCACGCTGAACAGTGCCTCAATCATCATGAATAAGCAATACACCAACGGTCATCAAAATCTGGTTGGCCTCTGTCATTGGCTCAATCCTCTGGGGCTGATCTGCACGTCTGAGTAATCTTATACAGCAATCCATCCAAACGCTCGTGGCGCAAAAACACAATCAGACGACGCCTCTCAAAGGAATCGTATGTCGCCGGAATCACGCCCTGGTCAGTCCTCGTTCGTAACGAGCTCGTGCTGACCGCAACTCTAGCCGTAGCTCTCCCTGCCCGTAATCGTGGCAGCAAAACCATAACTGATACCGATGAGGCTAAATCAGGAATGAATATAATACTGAACAAAGAAATGTACATCCTAAGGCTTCTTAAGTGGAGTAGCGTATCGTAAGTATGCCGCGGAACATACCCACGGTACGTCACTCTACTTTAGTCACCTATTCCATCAACCAAGGGTCATCCTACGCTCTGAAGGTAAAACCTGGCTCTGATACCAACTTTGTCACGACCCGAAAGTACGGAACATGACCGACACTTAAACTACGAAACGTCTCGAGGCGTACGTAATCTAAGTAAACCGAAAAACCCAGAAATCCAAACCAAGAAGAGTAGTAGAGTGAAGGAAAACCAATTTAAATCAAGTAGTTTTAATAGTATAGCCGAATTATGCGTTTTTAAAAAACATCAAATATTTCCTGAAAATTTCGGCAGAGTCTCCTTTGTAAATACTGGCCCCCAAACGGGATACAACATGAATAGTATACGAAATCAATAAAAAGGCATCCCCAAGCGGGAGCTAGCTCTTCGTCAATCGACGGTCACAACCATACAAGCAATATAATATACAACGCCAAGGGCGAGGATCAAAACTCAAAAGGAAACTCAAAACAACAAAAATTCACAGAAATATAACGCGCGACTCTAAGGTCGAAAGAATAATATCACTAGTCTCTATCTCAAAATAAATACATGTTTGGTAGACGGAACTCTAGATACAACAGAATAATAATATACAAGGTATAAGGATGGGTATGATACAATAAACCCACCTACTAGCAAGTCACCCGAAAAGAAGCAGTGCCAGCAAAGCCGTAATGAAACCTGTACGGCAAACCTGCAAGAAACTGTGGCACAACGGAAGTGAGTTTCCAACTCGTGAATAGAATATATCTACGAACAGGAATCGCATGTACGACACAATCCAGGATCATACGATCACAATATATAAATCTCAAATATAAATGCAGCAGCCTATAACAATGCATAGGGTAAATATCTAACCCAAGTGCAATCCCATGTGCCCGTGTCAGTGCCTCAGGTAGCAATGTATCACATGGATGATGTATGAATGCACGAAACAGATTGCATGTACTGAAGAAAACTACTTTCATAAATTAGTGAGATTTTCTGTATTTTTAAAAGGAGGTATCATAATGAAATCAGCATAAACAGTGTCTAGCATCGACACAAAACGTAAATCCCAATGTCTCAAAAACTCAGGCTCCGGCTATCCGGACTGGCCTGTATCATCAAATCTCTGTACCTCAATATCTCAGAATCTCTGTATCAATCTCACTATCTAGGGCACCGTCAGTCCAGACCGGCCCCTACCATCAATCTCAAGACCACGACAGTATCCTCCAGATATTCGACGCGTCGGGTAAAATCACCGGTATGTAGTGCTCCCCTGCGAGGCTCAACGTCAGCAACACGACCTTCTTGCCCCGGGGTACCTTACCGGGTCCACCATGTACCCGAAACGGTTCATCCAACTCCTCGAATTGGGTCTCAAAATCCATCAGCAAACTCATGGTGGACGACTCATACATCATGGGAAAACCGCACTTTTTCTTAAAAAAAAGAGAAAGAAGTTTATAAGTGTTTTTGCGGTTTTCCCCCAAATCCAGGAAATCTCATAAAAATCCGAATCCAAATCCTCAATAGCATGTAAACAGTGAATATGGACATAAAACTCCATGAATGCGGCATATCAATGAATAATAACATGCATGAAATAGCAAGTACACTAATATAATGTCTAAACTATTAGCTAACAACCTATGAAAATGAAATAGTATTTTCTAAAGTGTTCGTGACATGGCAATTACCGATGAAGATGTGTGTGAGCCGGCAAGTAAGTGTACGTGGTACATACGCATCATCGGTAATGGTGATGGTGTCCTAACAGCATAATATCAATAATGAAATATGAATTACAATAAGTATGCGATGCAGAGAAACAGAAATAATATGCGGGAGCCGAATACTAGACACAACGATAACTAAACTGCATTACCCTAATATAAGTCCTTCAATAGTGCCTTTTGAAATGACACGAATCGCGGTGTTTTGAAAATATGGGCTACGGTGTTTTTAAGAAAAGATACGTCTTTTGAAATATCCGTAGAATCCCTTGACCTATCTTTTTAAAATACCCACGATTCGCTAGTTTTGAAATAGGTAGGAGTCTAATCTAGTCTAACAACTACACTAAACTATACGGCTGAACTAACAAGTTGAACTACAGGTAAGTAAACCTCCTAACATCTGAGTCGATGCATATACATACCTGTATATATATTAGTCAGTGATCCCGCCTCAATAATATCATAACCGATACCATATCTAAAATCAGACATCCCAAGTCAAGAGTGCGGATCAATCATCAATATATAGCTCGTACGTAAATCCGTCGTACGGCATTCCTAAATCTGGGTATGGGTCAATATCATACTCATCATACTGTTCATCTGGTATCCTCTTTATCAAGATCATCATCTGCCTACGTCTAGTACACTACTAAAATCACTATTCACATGGCATCGTCATCCAAAGATCCTCTATAACATCAGGATGTATCTCAAGTACGAATCCAGCCATATCACCGATCTCACGGCCTCAACTCAAATCTCATCGACTTATCTCAATCCCAAGTATCATCCGCAAATCCAGTATATGAACACCTAGTCCCATACCCAGGTGAACACATAACCACATCTCCCCATATACGCACAGGTAATAACATAGATGTATGCATGTGTGTGCGTGCGTGTGTGCGTGTAACCACTACCCTAGGGTTTCGCAACTAACACTAAACTAATCCATGAACACCTAGAATCCACCTTTATCATCAAGTCTCATATCAACATAATATATATAATCAAAATATATGTGTGTATACGTATTCGTATACATCACCACGAACTATGGGGGTGCTATACGCCATCCACCCGACTTCTCCCCGTAGATATAAATCTACTCACCTGGTCCTTGCTCGCCGGTGCCGACGTCGCCACGCGCTTGTTTGTCGTCTCGAAGTCCACATGGGGTACCTACATATGATAACGCACCGTATCGCATTAAAACCAAATTCGAAATCGAAACGGCATACGAAAATCAAATCGGCACGCGTATTACGTATAGGTCAAAACATATCGCCTACGCATGCAAGAATAGCCAAAACAACCCTCGATGTCGATGTACAAACGTAAAACCATCGAGAAAAACCCAAACACTCTCATTTGCGCATTCACGAACACTAATTATAATATAAAATATGTTAAAATTCACAAAAACCCCAAATTCACCTTAAAAACCATTTTTCCGAAAATCTAGAAAGCAAAAATTACCCGTTTTAGTACAAAACTCGATGTTTAAACAAATCTAGTGGCCATAATACTTATTATATATCTTAAATAAGTCATAAAAATAATTTCCATAATTTTATCCCAATAAATTTCATTAACCCCAAAATTCTAGTTTACAATATACCCAAATTTTAACAATTTATAGCAAAAATGCACAAACAACAATTTAGCTTGGATTTTCATGAACTAAAAGTATTAAACCACTCAATATAATATTTTTAATGACATGCAACCTTAATTAGAATTTTATCTCACCAAAATATAATTATTTTAAAAGCCTATTTTACAATTTATATAATTATCACAATTTAAATCAATAAATATGCAAACTAGCAACTTAATTTGATTTAGCATAACCTAATATGTCAAATACATCACACAACCATAATATCACAACCCAAAACCCCAATTTGAATTCAAACCCCTCACTTGAATTTCAAATCATGCACTTAGAACTAATTAAAAACCTATTTAAACATATAATTAAGCTAACCTAAGGCAATTAACAACAATTTAAGAGAAAGGTTAGAATTATACCTCATGATCAAGAGATCAAACATGAATCTAGCAACAAAATCTTAGCCTCCAAAATGAAAATTTTTCACTAAGAATCATACTATAGTAACCAAGAAATAATGGGTAAGGCTTGGATTTTGAATTAGCTTGACTTTTTTGTGGATTTGGAGGCATTTTAGATGGATTTTTGAAGAGAAGGAGAAGGGGAAATGGGGGGGCTGCTATTGCAGGAAAGTGGGGCTCGGCCAGGTATGGGGGGGTGAGGGAGGAAAGAGATTGAGGTGGGGAAAAGTCCAAGTCAACCTAGTCAAAGTCCACTCTCATTTCTACATTTCCTTTTCTTCTCTTTGTATTATTTTTGTGAGATGAGAGGACCAAGAATGGTGGGCTGTCAACAAGGATGGCCAAAGCTATAGGGGAGTGGGTGTGGGTTTTGTTTGGGTGAGAAAAAAAGATAAATGTTGTATCCCACTTCCACTAACACTAATTTCACCGAAAAAAAGTATTTTTCTTCGATATTTTCTAAACCGTTTTGGCAAACCATTTCATTTCAAAAACCACATGATAAAATTTTGTTTAATGTGTTATGATGCACAAAATTTGTTTCAACTCATTCCAATTTGTAATTTTCCCTAATTAAATGTATTAGTGACGGCTTAAAATAATATTAAAATAATTAATTTCGGAAAAAAATTCAGAAAATTTGAAATTTCACCAGTGGCTCAATAAACACCAAATACTAGCAATTACATAGCTAGAATATGTATATTTAATTTTGAAATAAAGATATTTGTATTTTGACTTTTTACGGAAAACCCCCTTATTCTACCAATTTTCCGAAATTTCACCGAAACGATTTTCAAAACGTTACAGAAGCACTCCTAAGTTGAGTAATGCTGATTGGCCTCTATCCATTTAGTTCACATGCACTGGTGACAGCTGCATAATTTGAATCTGGTTCCAATTAAATCAGTGCCTCTATTTCTATATTGGATATAGAATAGTTCATATCTTAACAATGTTAAGGTATGGGGAGTTGTCCGACTTATGCTTAAAACCAGACTCTGGATAACTCAAGGCACGTTTCTGTAATGGCTGTTTGTGGGTTGACCCGGGCTATGACGAGGGTTGATTTTCTACCATCTGGAAAATCAATAGTGATATTGTTCTTGACTCACCACAGTTTTAGTAAAATGGATTTTTTTAGAAAACAGTAGTGGGAGTATGGTAGAACTGGAAGTGATTCCAGAACCGCAAACGATTACTGAAAATTTGATAAGAACCTAAAGATTCAATCTTATTTGACATCCCATTAGCCACTCCACAGATATGGTGGGTAACCTCAGGCACTCGAGAGGTACTTCGGTATGCTCAAAGACGGTGACAGGGAGGTTCTTGTTTACCCAGACTTGCCATTGTTGTTGTTCCTGGCTATGAGACCCGGCAGGAGGATGAATATAGCGTCGTTCTGAACTGGCTTCAGAAGTACACGTGTATATGACTCTGCCAGAGGGTTGTCGTAGTCAGTGGGAGCAGCAGAAGCATAGTGGACAAGTAGCTTATGTCTATTTATGGACTAAAGCAGATATAGCGGAGATAGATCATCTATTTCTGATGTGACAGTCATAGGTTTGACTTCATCAGAATAGGGGATGGATCTGTTAAGAAGGTAGTAGGGTGTGATGTCCTGGTATTTGGATGACATACACATAGTAGGAAGTGAAATTCCTATACAACGATCCGTTATACTTTGGTTGACACACAGTGGTTTCTCCATATAGAAATTGGATATAATATCAGACATTCTGGTTACTAGATCTATGGTTTTAGATCTAGATTTGGGAAGTGTCCTAATCTGGGTACTTAGACAGCATTCTAAAGGTGTTTTAGAATGGACGACTCCTGGCATGGTAGTGTACCTGCAGGTGATAGAGTCACCATCTCTAAAGGTGTCTTACAGACTAAAGGGGGGAGGGATGTGCATGATTGGCAGATCACTTGCTTAGGCAATTGAGTCAATCATGAGATGTCAAGTACCACATTAGATGTTGTTTTTGCACGAGCTGCAATAAGTTGATATTAATCTTATCCTGGAGAAACGATCGGAAGCAGTTTTAGAACATAAGTGGATGTTCTATGGATATGATAACAACTGCCTCTTTTAAGAGACAGTTATCATTCCAGGCTTCCAAGGTGACCTGGCTGACAGAGTGGCTGTCAGAGTTATAGTTTTCCCTCTGACGAGGGGCAATATTTTGGACAGGTGATCCAAGCAGACACTGAGGGAGGCATGACGCAGGTTACTGATTAAGTTCAGTTGACGATACAGTCTAAGAAGTTTGGATTTGGAGTTCATTTATGAGCTAGGTCCCATCAGATATTCAGACATATTCTAAGACAGGTATTGCTCATTTCGGGAGATGTCTTTCTCCGCGAACTTGAGATAAAGAGAGACATAGAACGAAACATCAGAGCGGATCCACTCACTGAGGCCATTCCTTGAACGCAATAGTTTCGCAAACGGGCTTTGTGAGATTGATTAGTAGAGCAGTTGGGTGTTCGGTATCACACGGGCTGTGAGTATGCGACATCGCAATAATTAGCCTTGAGTGCAAGTGGGAGATTGTTGGATATAGTGCCCTCAGAGTCAATTATTGGATCACAGGCACATGATTGCAATGATTGAGGGAGGACCTATGCCGGTAGGATAGTCTTACTCAAGATGATAGTATGCTATTTGGTTTTTCTTTATCATCGTGTACTGCTTTAGGTGACCTTACAGGTCACTATTGCGCGTTGATAGAGCCCTTAGGATTCTTGCTTGACGGCCAGCAGTATGATGGCGATCATATACATGGGAGCTGGGGTCTATAAGCACATCCTTAAAAGGTCCCTAGTCGTGGGAGTTTTCGAGACAGGGCATCGATACTCTGGAGTAGACTAGTGTATACAGTCGAGACCCTGACGAGGGGCGGTGGCCGGTCTCATAAGCCATTGGTGTCAGTTGGATCACCTAAGATGTATACAGGTGCTCATTAGGTTATGAGTACACCGGACAGGACTCGCCGGGAACATGCTAGTTGGTATTATACCTGACGTCAGATAGCAGTTCCCTGGTGACATGTGTACAGGTTAGTTCATCGACCTGAGATCGTTATTTGTCTCATGTGAGTTCCTATTGTGCTTTGATTACTACCCTACCACGGCTCAAAGGAGTCGTGCAAACAAGTTTTAGTTGGGTACAGTCCCGAGCCGCATGGAGGCAGTGAGCGGATCGGCAGGGGTTCGTCTCTCCCGGTATTGGGGGTGAGGTCGCTTTGTGTCTAGGAGAGCCATTACACGAAGTCTTTGGCCAAGGCAGGAGATTTACTAGTAGGTATTCCAGTAGTATCTCAGGGTGTTCTGGGCTACACTCCGACACGATTTGTACCGCTTTTGGGGGTCTGACTTTTACCAACCCCCTAGGCCTGCCATGCGATGCTCATAGACGAACGGACCGGACTGTACGGATATTGTGGCTGACAGGCTCAGTAGGGTGTCAGGATGAGTTCGCTCATCGACCTCTCCTTTAGTCAATACCTGGTAGCCCATTACGTACAGCTAGTACCTCTGACGTGCTAATGGTTAAATCCACAGCCAATGTATTGACGAGTCTTTTGAGTCCCCCATAGACAGTTTCTCAAGTTTTGGGCGAAACGTTGTAGAGGTCGTATGATATATGGCAGGGTTCGATCTTATTCGTGCGGTAGTGCACGGATCTTGATCGGACGGATCATACTAGTGGGCTTTGGTTTAAGCCGGATCCTAGTATTAGATTTGTTGGATTACTTTAGTCTCGTCGCATTCGCATTCAGTCGGAATGCGGATGCTGATATGTATATACAGGTGAGGGGTATCCTTGTGATCCGTCACGAGTTTACTTTAGATGTTGCTGTATCTTTTTGTTGTGCCAAACATTTAGATTAATGTTTGGATGGTGGAAATAATGAGCTAGAATTCATCATGAGATGCATTAATGTGACACGGACATATATTATGACTCATGGTCTCTTTTTTGTGAAAAATGTCACAATAGTGGATTGATTTGTGTTGATATGATGAGAAGAGAGAGAGAGGGGCTGCCTTGGGTGAGCTTGGTCTTGTATTTTTCTACTCACTCTTTTTCATTTTTCATCATATGAAAGAAAAGAAAAGAAAAGGAAAAAGAAACCTCTTCTTCTTCTTCCTCCTCTAGCTCTTTATCTCCATCAATGGCAACACCTCTAACCTCTATCCAAGCCATGGATGCAAGAGACAAAGTGATCACAAACATTCTCTACAACACCTTGGACACGTCGGCTAGCACACTTCATGCCCGAGTTGCTTCGGATGAAGCGGGAGCCCGTAAAAGGACTTGTAGATGTGGTGCCCTTTTCGACGAGGAGATCGAGACCGGAGTTGCCGCGGGGAGCTTGGGATGGTGGCCAAAGACCGAAGGACACGGATCGATAGGTATAGCTTTCTATCCCTTCTCTAGTTTGTTAATAGTAGGTTAATGGTTCGATCTAGGTTTTAAGCATACGATAGCGCCATTTTTCTAGTTTGAAAAAGTTTTCGTTTCCGCATTTTGGCCTCGGAAAGACGGCCGGGGCGCTACCATAGACTTACAGTTTGTTTGCTGAGGTTTCTATCATAGTAGATAGCTCTCCTTCTTTTGCTAGTTAGTTTTATAGAAAGATCCGGTTAGGGTTTAGTCTAGTGCCAAGTTTTTGTTCGTCTTGAAATTTTTGTTCCACATTTGGCCACGAAAGATGGCCGGGGCACTAGCGTAACCCTTCAAGTTGATCTCCAGGAGATCGAGGTTAGGAGAGTTGACACAGAGAATAACACAGCGGATCTACTCACCGAGGCCATCCCCCAGATGCTATTCGAGAGACTTTTGGAACGTTGGGTATGAGATACTACAACAACTGGCCTTAGTGCAAGTGGGAGATTGTTAGGAATATGTATGCCCTAGAGGCCATTATTGATGATATAGTGGATGCTTGGACATATATATAGAGGACTTTCTTGCTCGACATGATAGTATGCTATCTGGTTACCCTTTATCTTAACATGTTGACCGGTATTCTTTACATTCTTGCTCTCACATGTTGATAAAGCCCTTAGGATATGTACTTGACTACCAGGACTATGATGAGATCATACTAGTGGGGCCAGGGTGGTCCAAAAGTACATCCTTTAATCAGTTCCTAGTCGAGGGAATATCGAGACTAGGGCATCGATATTCCAAAGTAGACTAGTGTGTACATTTCTTGTCCCTTAGAGGGCAATGGTTGATCCCACAACCATTGGTGTGTGATATCAAAGATTGTACACAGGTGCTCATTGGAGAATGGATACACCGAACGGGACTCGCCGAAGACTCTTATGTGGTAGTATACCTATCGTCAGATAGCAATCCTTTGGTGACACTAGTACATGTTAGTCTGTAGACCCAAGATCATCATAGAGTCTTGTGTGTCTCCCACTGTGCTTTGATTTCCTCCCTACCACGGCTCAAAGGTGTGATGCAAACTGGTGGATTTTGGGTACAGTCCCGAGTCGCATGGAGGCAATGAGCTATAGGAGGGGTTTCGTCTCTCCCGGTATTGGGGGTTGATGTTGCACTTTGCTCGATTGGCTAAAATTGGAAGTCCCTGGCCAGGGCTGCTGCTGAGATTTACTAATAAGTGTTATCAGTAGTTTCTCGAACCCTTATAGGCCAGACATCGGCATGACTTATCATGTTACTGGGGTCTGACGTTTACCACCCATAGACATGATATGCGACATATCAGACGAAGAGACCGGACTGTACGGTAGTGTTACTGATGGGATTCATGGAGAGTATGGACGAGCTTGCTTGTTGATCTTCATATCGCTCAATACCGGGGTAGCCGTTACGTCCAGCTAGTACCGCTGACAACTTGTGGGTGACTAATGTGATCATCACCTACTGCTGGCGTATTGACGAGTCTTTAGAGTCCCACACAGAAGTTCCCTGGTTCAAGCAAAACGAAGTAGGACACATATGTGATATGTGTGTGGGCCTGATTAAATACGTGTATGTGATAACGTATTATAATCTGGCAGTAATCTGTTATCGGTTCGGTTATATGTGATATAACCAGATTGTCGGATCATGTGCTATTTGATAATGTGATATACAGATAAATGATATTGGTCGATCATATGTGATATAACCGGATTATTAAATCAAGTGCTGATTTAATAATGTGATATATGTTATATGTGATATAATTATATCTTAACTAATATCATTAGCTCACTAATTATTCTTCATTATATATATATTAATATATATGATATATATATATATATACAATAATGAAGCATGGCTTGATATTCAATTTTTGAGAAAAATAGAAACATGGTGTAAATTGAGGCATAGTTGCAAGCATAGGAGTTATATTTGTTTATTCATCTTGACTCACTATTCAAGCATGGTTGCAATTTTATATTGCCAAATTCCATCCTTGAATGAGTGGGGGTCAAGAGTTTCCATTCATTCTTTGCTCATTCTCAACACTAAGCCATTTTCTTGAGTTGCTCCCATGGTTGCTCTCTAGCTTCGTCTTCTTCCTCAATTGCCATGGTTTAAGCTTCAACCCTCACATGAGATGTGAATCATGAAGCTTGAACACAAACTTATGAGCTTTTAACATCCCCTACTTCACCATCCCACACCAAACTAGCAATTTGGTGTGGTGTGTTTTCTACACTAAAGGAGTTTAGTGTAGAGTTAGCTTGGGCTAGAGGAACTTCGGGTGGATCGTCTTTAGTGTGAAGATCATGAAGGAGGTCTGTTCAACTTGAAGAGGAGCCTAGTAGAGTCGCGTGGACTTCAACCCGGAGCTATAGAAGAGAAGGACTCGAACTACAAAGGTTGTATGCTATTTTCTTCTCTTTAAGTTCATCACATCACAAAGGCAAACCCTAATAATCTAGTAAAGATCTTGTTAGTCTAGCTTAGCACCTAATAAAATTTAAAATTTGTCATGCTTGATGCCTCTAGAACCTCATATTGGTGCTAAGGTCGACTTTCATACGTAAAGGCTACCCAGGTAGTTGTCGAAAGGAGGGTCGAAAATCAAGTGCGTCCATACCTTACTGAGCCTGAATGTGACAATCTTTGTACAGTCTGGTCTCTTCATCAAAAAGTATCACATATCGGGTCTAGGGGGTGGATATCGTCAGACCCCTACTAACCTGATAAGTCGTGTCTGAGTCTAGCTCATCACCAACTGAGATACTACTGATCAACTATGAGTAAATCTCCCCTACCGTGGCCATGGACTTCTGGTGATAGCCAACCGAATACAGAGTGACATCGAATCCTAATACCAGGAGAGACGAATCCCTGACAGTCGACCACTGTCTCTATGTGGCTCGGGACTGTACCCAACTAAAACCTATTTGCACGACTCCTTTGAGCTGTGGTAGAGCAGTAATCAAAGTACAGTAGGAACTCATATGAGACAAATGACGACTTCAGGTTGAAGGACTAACCTGTACTCATGCCACCTGAGAACTTCCATCCGACGATAGGTATAATACCATCTAGATGTTCTCGGTGAGTCCGTCCACTGTACTCACCTCAGTGAGCACCTGTACACTATCTTAGGTGTCACAACACCAATGGCTTGTGAGACCGGACACCGCCCCTTGTCGGGATCTCGAAGCGTATATACTAGTCTACTCCAGAACATTGATGCCCAGTCTCGATACTCCCACGACTAGGGACATTTAAGGATGTGCTTATGGGTTACCTAGCTCTCACGTATATGATCGCCATCATAATGCTAGTAGTCAAGCAAGAATCCTATGGGCTCTATCAACATGTAATAGTGATCTGTAATACCACATAATGCATGTACATGATGATAAAGACAAGCCAGATAGCATACTATCATTTTGAGTAAGACTATCCTACCCGTATAGGTCTTCCCTCAATTATCATAATCGCCTGCTTGCAATTACAATAATTGCCTTGAGGACACTATATCCAACACACAGGCATGCGAACAACAATATGGAATAGCAAATAAACTTGGAGCCCCGTGTTTCATCAGATCCGTAAATGAAACGTGACGTTCCCCGGTCTTGTGGATAGCCCATACATAGTCGATCCTAGACCCCTACGAGTGCGGCAAGCTACCTGCCAATTCTAGAAACTGGGTAACACGCTTTCAATGAACTGAGTTGATCACCAACCACTTTCTAAAATCCGGTAGCTTGTGCACCCATCCATGGGTCGAAACCTATAACCCCTACAATGCGGCGAGCAACCCGCCAATTCTAGAGCGAGGCCGTCCGGTCTCAACTCCATGAGATGGCCACCTGCTGCACTCTAGAACCCGGCTACTCGAGCACTTCTCCTAGGTTAATCGTAGTACATAAATGAAATATATACAATGGCGATATCGACCGCATCCTGGTCGAGCCCCAATAAAAGAATATACATAATACAGAAATGGCGGCCACATGTTGGAGCTCGTCCCGAACAAATGAATACAACATAATAAATCAACACTGTACAAGCAACGCACGAGGGACTATCCGATACGACAATCCGACTAAGCAATATTCAAGATATATATCCACAGAAACAAGTAACTGAAACAAGTGTGTAACCACATCTAATTGAGAATATAGCAATTATACAACGTTAACAACACATCCACACACGCAAACGAAGTCACGACATTAGAATTCCATAACACAATTAGCGCACATCCTAAATTTGTCAAAGGATAAAAAACTAAGTGCACTAAACATCCAAAAAAGTCGAGTTTTGAGCCAATTCGGATGTCCGAATAAAAACGAAACGCACCCGAACCTTTGCAGGGAGTTGAAGCACGAAATTAACTTCAAGTCGGGAGACTTAGAGGGAGTACCCTACCCCCAAGGCCACTACGAGGTGGCCAGGGAGTGGGGCAGACCCGAAACTGCCTATGGGGGGCAGTTTCGGGTCCCCACCGCCAAGACCACCTTGTGGTGGTCTTGGGGAGTGAGCTCAGCCATTAAGTCCACCTGGGGTCTCCCTGGGGTTCCCACGCACCACCTCGCAGCTTCTCGGTTCAAATCGAGAGCCCGCGGGGTTTGCAAACATCTCAAAACCCAAAAATTCGGGAGTGTTTTTTCGACGGTTTTCGATGTCCGAAAAAACATGATTTCCAATGTGGTAACTGTTGCGCCACGGCAGCGCCCCGGCCGTCTATCCGAGGCCAAAATGCGGAATCAAAATTTTTCCTTACTTGGAAACCGGCGCTACCGCGGACAATGAAAACCCAGATCGTTAACCATTAACCTATACTAGCTAACAAGAGATGGGAAGAGAAGTATACCGAGTGATCCGAGTCCTCCGGTCTTCTCGTCATCGTCCCGATCTCCCGCGGAAAGTCTTGTCTCCTCATCGTCGCCTCCTCGCCGGAAGGGCACCACATCACCTGCATCTTTTACGGGCTCCCGCCTCAATACCGAGGCAACTCGGGCATGAAGCCGGCAACTCGACATGCTCAAGATATGCTGTAGAATGTGTAGTAGATCATGCTAGTCTCATTTGGGGTTTGTAGTTGCCTTGATGGAGGAATGGGGTTAGGAAAAATGGTGCTTTCATTTTTCCAAAACAAGAAGAAGAAGGAGATGAAGAATTCCTCACAAAACAAAGATGAACTCTCTCATTCTTTTCTTTCTCTCAAGTGTTCTTTCTTTCATCTAGTGAGAATCATCATATGGTGGAGGAATGAGAATACCAACCATAAGAAGGGAGGTGAGTGTAGGATAAAGAGAATGGTGACTATATCCAAAGCATCATGATAACAATCTCACATCAACACCAATCAAAGATCAAATCCTTTCTCATCACTTCTAATCTCAAAAAGGCAAGCCATCATGAAAAGCAAAGATGCTTAATCTTTCATAATGCCACAAAAACAAAGAACCCCTCCACAAATGGTTATTTGCAAACTTGCAAATAACCCCCCTCCATCGGGAAAGTCCGGCCGGGAAAGAACAAAGAAAAACCGGCCGGAACGGAATGCAAACTGGCAACTCCAGAAAACTGGTCCCGTAATAAATTATAGGAAAACCCCGATACTGTGCATACACACCCGCATCTGTATTCCGACCGGATACAAATGCAATGAGACAAAATCTACACTGTACTAAACTAGTACCGGCTTAAACCAAAGCCGGCTAGTAAAATCCGTTCGATCCTGATTCGTGCAATACCGCACGTATCTGATCGAACCCTGCCATATAACTATACGGCCACTAGTACAAAACTATCCGATCCTGATCCGTGCAATACCGCACGTATCTGATCGGACCCTGCCATATCTCCATACGGCCTCTACAGCGTTTCGCCCGAAAGCTTGAGTAACTGAAAGTGTGGTGGACTCTAAAGACTCGTCAATACAATGGCCGTGGATTTAACCACTAGCACGTTAGAGGTATTAGCCAATACGTGACGGGCCACCAGCTATTGACCAAAAGGGACGTCGATGAGCGAACTCATCCTGACACCCTACTAAGCCTGTCAGTGACAATATCCGTACAGTCCGGTCCGTTCGTCTATGAGGATCGCATGTCGGGCCTAGGGGGTTGGTAAAAGTCAGACCCCCAAAGGCGGTACAAGTCGTGTCGGAGTGTAGCCCAGAACGCCCTGAGATACTACTGGAATACCTACCAGTAAATCTCCTGCCTCGGCCGAGGGCTTTGCGTAATGGCTCTCCTAGACACAGCGCGACCTCACCCCCAATACCGGGAGAGACGAACCCCTGCAGATCCGCTCACTGCCTCCATGTGGCTCGGGACTGTACCCAACTAAAACCTGTTTGCACGACTCCTTTGAGCCGTGGTAGGGTAGTAATCAAAGCACAGTGGGAACTCACACGAGACAAATGACGATCTCAGGTCGATGAACTAACCTGTACACATGTCACCTGGGAACTGCTATCTGACGTCTGGTATAATCCCAACTAGCAGGTTCCCGGCGAGTCCTGTCCGGTGTACTCATAACCCAATGAGCACCTGTATACATCTTAGGTGAACCAACTGACACCAGTGGCTTGTGAGACCGGCCACCGCCCCTCGTCGGGGTCTCGACTGTATACACTAGTCTACTAATGGAGTATCGATGCCCAGTCTCGAAACTCCCACGACTAGGGACCATTTAAGGATGTGCTTATAGACCCCAGCTCCCACGTATATGATCACCATCATACTGCTGGTCGTCAAGCAAGAATCCTAGGGGCTCTATCAACGTGTAATAGCGACCTGTAAGGTCACCTGAAACAGTACACGATGATAAAGGTAAACCAGATAGCATACTATCATCTCGAGTAAGACTGTTCTACCGGGATAGGTCCTCCCTCAATCATTGCAATCACGTGTCTGTGATCCAATAATTGACTCTGAGGGCACTATCTCCAACAATCTCCCACTTGCACTCAAGGCTAATTATTGCGATGTCGCATACTCACAGCCCGTGTGATACCGAACACCCAACTCCTCTACTAGTCAGTCGCACAAAGCCTGTTTGCGAAACTATTGCGTTCGAGGAAAAGCCTCAGTGAGTGGATCCGCCTAGATGTTTCTTTCTATGTCTCTCTATATCTCAAGTTCGCGGAGAAAGACGTCTCCCGAAATGAGCAATACCTGTCTTAGAATGTCTGGATGTATGAGGGGACCTAGCTTATAAATGAACTCCAAATCCAAACTTCTTAGACTGTATCAACAACTGAACTTAATCAGTATCCTGCGCCATGCCTCCTTCAGTATTGCCTTGGACCACCTGTCCAAAATACTGCCCCTCGTCAGAGGGAGAACAATAACTCTGACAACCTCCTTGTCGCCCATGTCACCTTGGAAGCCTGGAGTGATAACCGTCTCCTAAAGGAGGCAGCCGTTATCATATTCCTAGAACATTCACTTATGTTCTAAAACTGCTTCCGACTGTTCCTCCAGGATTGGATCAATATCAACTTATTGCATCTAGTGCAAGAACAACATCTGGTGTGGTACTTGACATCTCGTGATTGACTCAATTGCCTAAGCAAGTGATCTTCCAATCATGCACATCCCTCTCTACTTTAGTCTATAAGACACCTTTAGAGAGGGTGACTCCATTACCTGCAGGTACACTACCATGCCAGGAGTCGTCCATTCTAAATACTCTTAGAATGCTGTCAAAGTACCCTGATTGGGAAACCACCCAAATCTAGATCTAAAACCATAGATCTAGTAACCAGTATGTCTGATATAATGTCCAAGTCCCATGTGGAGAAAACACTGTGTGACGACCAAAGTATAACTGATCGTAGTATAGGAATATCACTTCCTACTACCTTCTCAACAGATCCATCCCCTATTCTGATGACGTCAAACCTATGACTGTCACATCAGAAACAGATGATCTATCTCCGCTATATCTGCTTTAGTCTCTAAATAGACATAAGCCTGATGTCCACCAATGCTTCCGCTGCTCCCACTGACTACGACAACCCTCTGGTAGAGTCATATAGACGTGCACTTCTAAAGCTAGTTTAGAACGACGCTATACTCATCCTCCCACCGGGTCTCGCAGCCTGGAACAACAGCAATGGCAAGTGTGGGTAAACAAGAACTTCCCTGTCACCGTCCTTGAGGCTACCGGAGTACCTCTCGGGTGCCTGAAGTTACCCACCTTATCTGCGGAGTGGCCAATAGAATGTCAAATCAGATTGAATCTTTAGGTTCCTTATCAAATCTTCAGTAATCGTTTGCGGTTCTGGAATCACTTCCAGTTCTACCATACTCCCACTACTGTTTTCTGAAAAATAACCATTTCCTTTTTAAAATGTGGCGAGTTAAGAACAATATCACTATTGATCTTCCAGATGGTAGAAAGTCAACCCTCGTCATAGCCTGGGTCAACCCACAAACAGCCATTACAGAAACGTGCCTTGAGTTGTCCAGTATCTGGTTTTAATCATAAGCCGGACAACTCCCCGTACCTTAACAATGTTAAGATATGAACTGTACTATATCCAATATAGAACCAGAGGCACTGATTTAATTGAACCAGATTCAAATCATGCAGCTGTCTCCAGTGCATGTCAACTAAATGGAGAGAGGCCGATCAGCGTTACTCAACTTAGGAATGCTTCCAATTATGAGTAACCTGAAAGAGAAGCAATTTCTCTTTATCATTACTATCAACTGAACACCATACACAAGTATCTACATCTTCGATCACCTTGAAGAATCCCGATACTTGCTACACCTGGTTCTCTACTCTATTCAAATACCTATAACTCCTCAAAACTTAGACCCTGTGTTTCTACGAAACACATGTCTAAGAACTAGAGAAGTTAAAAGTAAACAAAATATAGTATGAGGACCAACCCCTCTGTCCCAATGGACACTGGACAACATACAATACTCTGTACAAGTCCGCTGAGTCTAACAACTCTTTCACTGTGCGTCGTAGGTTGAAAACTGTACTTATGGTTAAGAAGAATTACACCGCTGTTTGATGCTCCTTACCTAACCATCCACTGATATAGGTAAATGTCATCGACATAATATCAAAAGGTATATCTCACTCTATGAAAATAGACGTACAGATATATCAATTTGAAATTGGTGCACAACAGCGGATATTCAAAACCAAATATTTGCCGACCGGCAAACAGCCCAGGTGATCTCCTCAAATATCACTGATTACAACGAATCCCGATATAATGAGGATGATCACCCAATTCCCAATAACTTACTCCCACTCATCATCTGTAAAACTATACAGATATGAGAATCAAACCTGGTAAATACATACCCTGGAGCAAGTGTCTAATCGGGAAATCAGTTTTCCTTTAACAGTACACAGTTGAAACTGAAACATTGAAATGTTTCGATGGGGTATCCTGGTATTCTTAGTAATGCCTCTACCATTATCCAGATTCACAACTATAACCGTATAATTCTTTGCCACCTCTCCAAATCCCTTTATATGTCTTTAGTCATTACCTTCTGCACACCCCTGTAGGCAATTGGTTTTCTTCCTTCCCTACCGTTCGGCACCAGCCTATGGTTTGGAAGAAGACTATCCAATAAGCATAATGGGTGTACTGTCCTAAACCTAGGAGCACTCGCAATGCGAGAGAAGGTGAAGATAAGAGACAACCGAATGAACCTTATTCCTATTTCTCCTGGACCAGAATCCATCCCCGAACTGGAACAAGTTCCTTTCGAGTTCGTATATAACCATACGATGGGATATCCAATAAACTGTGGATCTTCGTAGTGATACGGAGCATCCTGGAGAAATGCAAAGGTGATTTAGGATTGGCGAAGAAATACTTAGTTTGGTCGTGAATATCAGTCGCAATTTACTTTGCCCTCTTACTAATCCCTTTCTTTGTCTTAACTTAATACCTTCTGCACACCATCGTTATGCTAATTGGTTTTCTTCATTCCCCACCGTTCAGAACCAGCCTAAGGTTTGGAAGAAGACTATCCAATTTGCATAATAGGTGTACTATCTCCTAAACCAAGGAGTACTCGCAACTTGAGAGAAGGTAAAAGGGAAAAGACAACTGAATAAACCTATTCGTTTTCTCCAGAACCAGAAACCATCCTCGAAGTCCTTCGAGTTCGTATATAACCATACGATGGTTTTGTCCAATGGAAGTGGACGTTCGTAGTAATACGGGGTGTCCTGGAGAAAAGGGTAAAAGTAGGAGTGGCAATGAGGTTTGCAACTCTGACAATCCAAAAGCCAGTGTTAAGAAGGTTCGGTCAACTTGGTCACTGAGTCATAGTCCAGGGTCGGGTCAAAGGTCGCTGCCAGAGAGAGAGAAAAGAAACACTCAGCGTGCACTCTAACCTAGATCAAAATGGTTATCACTTTATCTAATCTGGAAACCTCCCACTGTATCTCAAATTCTCCTCCAAACCTGAAAGAAGAAATAGTCGGGATCACCCGAGGAGTAAACCAACTCATCAGTGGGAATCGGGATCCAACTATCATCGCATGATAACTTGACGGAATCCACTCAAGTCACCACACTCCAGAAGGTATGCGCATGTCTGGCAAGTTTCAGTTCTTTTGAAAACTCCCGATGTGATATTTACCCCTAGGACCCAAGTGACCTTGACGAATAATCAACAAATCAAAAGGTCCTAGTCAAGTTCAGCCCGTCATTATCTTGATTGCGTTAAACCCACCCGCACGACCCTTGACGAATAATCAACAAAGTCGTACGACTGTCCTAACCAATCCACATATCCATACGACAGAAAGCATTACAGAGCTACCGCACACTACGCCTCGGTGAATAGCAACGACAAACGTAGCGCGAATACTAAGCAATACTAATCTGAAATGACGGAGGGCTACGACTGGTTTTTGGCGAAAAACCTTTAACGTAATGAACTTGATATCGTTGAAGGAACTGGATAACATTTTATAAAATATAGTGACGAAAACCTTTGCTAAAGAGGTCACTCCCGGTGAAGGGATCTCGGCTCTTTCCCCGTAGAATGAGGTGCAGGATATTCCAACTGAATACCACGATGAAAAGCAAAAGCAATCGGCTATAGTGAAGTTAATGCCCTGACGCAAACTTCTGTCCAAGGGGTCACTCCCGGTGAAGGGATCTCGGCCCTTGCCTCGTCGACTGAGGAGCAGGATATTCCAAATGAATACCACGATGCAAAACAAAAGTGAACGTCCTTGCAATAACAGCTTTTTGAAAAATGTTCCAACAACATCAGAATAGGTTTGCTTAGCTTGCATTGATCCGAATCATCGCAGTCCCATCAATTGATCACACCACAAAGAACGAAAATATACTGACGTACGTATATGCCATCTGCATTCGCCACTGGGTCCCGTCATCACCCGTTAGGTTAGCTAACTAACGGCAGAGCGGGGACTGGACTAGCGCGGATGAAAAACATATACAACATCTACTAATATATATACCAATATATAGTATTTCGCTCAAGGCGTGAATAAATGCAACATCACAGAAATATGCAGCATCACAGAACAATACAGATATCTGGAAGCCCCGGGTTTCACAGAGCCGCTGCTGAAACCCGACGTTCCCCTGGTCGTGTGGATAGCCTGTGCAATGAAAACCTAGACCCCTACGGGTGCGGCAAGTCACCCGCCAAAACCTGAAGCGAGGCAGCCCCCTTCAGCACCGTGAATGGACCACCCAGCACTTCACGGAATCCGGTAACTTGGGCACCCCTCCTGGGTCAACCTGTACCCCCTATGAGTGCGGCGAATAGCCCGCCAATCCTGGAGTGAAGCCCCCTCCGTCCCAATGCCATGAGATGCGGGCTTGTTGCCCTCCAGAACCCGGCTATCCGTGCACCCCTCCGCGGGGTAATCCTAGTACAGAAAGTAAAATATACATACAACGGGTACATCGACCGCAACCAGGTCGTGTCCCAAAAGAATAATACAAACAGGCAGTGACGGCAGTCCACATGTCGGACGCTCGCCCCGCAATACCAAATGTACATATAAAACAAAACTGTACTAGCATTGCATCCAGGCTATCCCCCACGACCGATCCGCAACAACACAGCATAAACATAGAACATCAACGTGAAAATCACGTTCGCAAATCAGTCTAACCGGGCTATAGCAGTTAGACCGGATTTACCGATCGAGTGACATTCACGGTCGCAGATATAATGTAAATACTGTGAAATAATGTGTTTAAAAATATCCGATCGATCAAACAATTAACAAGTGGGCCCCCAAGTAAAACTGTAGCAGTCACAGAGATTCTGGGCCCAAATTTAATATTCCAAAGCCCACAAAATAAGCCCAGAAGACCACTGTACAAATTGGACACACTGAAGAGACCAATGTGCGGCGGAACCGCGGCCCAAGGCGGGGTTTGGCCGCGGTTCCGCGCTACAGTCAACGACTGAGTGTGTCGAATTTTTACAGATGTCTTAGAATGTCTTGTACAGCAGTTTTCTACAACCTGAAAAAAATTTTAACACCAAAAAATTCCAACAGAAAACTGATGCAAAGGAAAATGTGGTTTTTGGGATTTTGGTCGATCGGAAATGCAAAACACATTAGAACAAGCTAGGTAAGGTTAATGGCGTGGCTCTGATACCATGTTGCGCCACGGCAGCGCCACGGCCGTCTATCCGAGGCCAAAATACGGAATCAAAATTTTTCCTTACTTGGAAACCGGCGCTACCGCGGACAATGAAAACCCGGATCGTTAACCATTAACCTATACTAGCTAACAAGAGATGGGAAGAGAAGTATACCGAGTGATCCGAGTCCTCCGATCTTCTCGTCATCGTCCCGATCTCCCGCGGAAAGTCTTGTCTCCTTATCGTCGCCTCCTCGCCGGAAGGGCACCACATCGCCTGCGTCTTTTACGGGCTCCCGCCTCAATACCGAGGCAACTCGGGCATGAAGCCGGCAACTCGACATGCTCAAGATATGCTGTAGAATGTGTATTAGATCATGCTAGTCTCATTTGGGGTTTGTAGTTGCCTTGATGGAGGAATGGGGTTAGGAAAAATGGTGCTTTCATTTTTCCAAAACAAGAAGAAGAAGGAGATGAAGAATTCCTCACAAAACAAAGATGAACTCTCTCATTCTTTTCTTTCTCTCAAGTGTTCTTTCTTTCATCTAGTGAGAATCATCATATGGTGGAGGAATGAGAATACCAACCATAAGAAGGGAGGTGAGTGTAGGATAAAGAGAATGGTGACTATATCCAAAGCATCATGATAACAATCTCACATCAACACCAATCAAAGATCAAATCCTTTCTCATCACTTCTAATCTCAAAAAGGCAAGCCATCATGAAAAGCAAAGATGCTTAATCTTTCATAATGCCACAAAAACAAAGAACCCCTCCACAAATGGTTATTTGCAAACTTGCAAATAACCCCCCTCCATCGGGAAAGTCCGGCCGGGAAAGAACAAAGAAAAACCGGCCGGAACGGAATGCAAACTGGAAACTCCAGAAAACTGGTCCCGTAATAAATTACAGGAAAACTCTGATACTGTGCATACACACCCGCATCTGTATTCCGACCGGATACAAATGCAATGAGACAAAATCTACACTGTACTAAACTAGTACCGGCTTAAACCAAAGCCGGCTAGTAAAATCCGTTCGATCCTGATCCGTGCAATACCGCACGTATCTGATCGAACCCTGCCATATAACTATGCGGCCACTAGTACAAATCTGTCCGATCCTGATCCGTGCAATACCGCACGTATCTGATCGGACCCTGCCATATCTCCATACGGCCTCTACAGCGTTTCGCCCGAAAGCTTGAGTCACTGAAAGTGTGGTGGACTCTAAAGACTCGTCAATACAATGGCCGTGGATTTAACCACTAGCATGTCAGAGGTATTAGCCAATACGTGACGGGCCACCAGCTATTGACCAAAAGGGACGTCGATGAGCGAACTCATCCTGACACCCTACTGAGCCTGTCAGTGACAATATCCGTACAGTCCGGTCCATTCGTCTATGAGGATCGCATGTCGGGCCTAGGGGGTTGGTAAAAGTCAGACCCCCAAAGGCGGTACAAGTCGTGTCGGAGTGTAGCCCAGAACGCCCTGAGATACTACTGGAATACTTACCAGTAAATCTCCTGCCTCGGCCGAGGGCTTTGCGTAATGGCTCTCCTAGACACAGCGCGACCTCACCCCCAATACCGGGAGAGACGAACCCCTGCAGATCCGCTCACTGCCTCCATGTGGCTCGGGACTGTACCCAACTAAAACCTGTTTGCACGACTCCTTTGAGCCGTGGTAGGGTAGTAATCAAAGCACAGTGGGAACTCACACGAGACAAATGACGATCTCAGGTCGATGAACTAACCTGTACACATGTCACCTGGGAACTGCTATCTGACGTCTGGTATAATCCCAACTAGCAGGTTCCCGGCGGGTCCTGTCCGGTGTACTCATAACCCAATGAGCACCTGTATACATCTTAGATGAACCAACTGACACCAGTGGCTTGTGAGACCGGCCACCGCCCCTCGTCGGGGTCTCGACTGTATACACTAGTCTACTAATGGAGTATCGATGCCCAGTCTCGAAACTCCCACGACTAGGGACCATTTAAGGATGTGCTTATAGACCCCAACTCCCACGTATATGATCACCATCATACTGCTGGTCGTCAAGCAAGAATCCTAGGGGCTCTATCAACGTGTAATAGCGACCTGTAAGGTCACCTGAAACAGTACACGATGATAAAGGTAAACCAGATAGCATACTATCATCTCGAGTAAGACTGTTCTACCGGGATAGGTCCTCCCTCAATCATTGCAATCACGTGCCTGTGATCCAATAATTGACTCTGAGGGCACTATCTCCAACAGTAACTAGCTAGTTTAAGGTGTTTGGGAGGCTTTGATACCACTGCAGGGTTTCCTAGTGCCCACGGTGCAGCGGAGGCACAAATGGAGAATAAAAAATTCAAGCAAACATGAAGGAACCCCAAACCTAGAATCAATCCAAACTCCTAAACTAGCAAACCAAGTATGCAAAGATAAGGAATACTACCTTCGACGTGTGTCCACCCAATCATGTAAGACCCCTCCAAGCTCCCTATATACTGTCCGGATCGTGCTTGAGTGGCGACCGCTCTTGCCGAAGAAGATCCACCTGAGGAAAACCGATCCAAGCTCCGGTTTCACCTAGTGAAGCGACTGACGCTCCAAGATCGCTATGAATGGAGAGTGGGGATGTAGGAATATTTTCATTATCTTTTCTCTCTTTTCTAAGCTCAAGAGAGTTACCTAGAAGAAGGAGGAGGAGGTGAAGAAGAGGAAGCCATGAAAAAAAAGGTTTAGTCTTTTTTGTGAAGAGCTAGTAGTATAACTAGGCCCCTTCGCGAAGGAACGTATCCCGAAGGGTCCTTCTCTCATTATCCTTTTAGCAACCATGCCATAATAGTAAAACCAAATGATTATACAATATAATAACCAAGGCCATCCCTCTCTACCATGCTTTTTAACACCTCATCCTCCACCTCATTCTTGATTTTCTATAAAAGAAAAATCAATAAATGAAGTGTCCATATTCTAGAACAAATTTCGTATAAATACGGAATACAACCCTGTATATGTATCGAAATACATATATGCGTATTCATACAAAAATACGAAAAGTCAAGAGAGAGAAAATGTATAGTGAACAATAATACTAGAATATACATATTAAAAAAAAAAATATATATATATATATAAATTATTAAATCAAAACCCGATTTAATAATCCGGCTTAATCCTAAGCTGCTAGTATTATCAACCGTCCGATTAAAGTCCGTGTAGCCTGATTGAATGAGTTTCTCGTTGTGTCGGTTATTAGAAAATTGTATAGAAATCACAACCAAAAATTATTTGACCGCAATCAATAACGGTGTCGAATGTAGCGCGTTAGTAAGTGCGGATCGTCCACAGGGAAAGTGTAATCGTTCGTGTTTCGAATTAGATGAGTCAAAAATTTAAAGAAAAGAAAACAAACAATTCATGATTTGTAAATTGAATTTCAAGAATTAGAAAAATCTAGATCTAAGAAAACATTAAAATCAAGAATTGAGATGTAATGATTTCCAGACCAAATATCAAGAATCGAACTGAGGCTCCTAGGAATCGATCGGATCTATAGATGTGATGAAATCTAGCGATTACGTATTCTTATCCTTCGATGAATTGATACTAGATCGATGATGATCGACGAGAATTAGGGATTTCTTGTGAAACTAGGGTTTCATCATTTATCCTTTGTTCCTTCGTCGATATCATTCACATTCTAGCCTATAGTAAATTCAAGAATCGATCGTGGATCCCTAATTTCGAGCGATCACAATCAAGAAAGCATCGCAACGAAACTAGATCGTCGATTCTTCGATTTGCTAGGGTTTACAAAACTCGTAGGACTTAAGAATCGTTTTAAGATTTGTTACATCATCATTCTATTGATCGTCTCGACTCCTTTACGAGCGGAGTTTTACTCAAACATCACAACAAGAACCACAATCACAAATTGAGATCGAATCATAATGCAAGAATGTAAAGAAAGCAAGATTAAAGAATTTCACATTTTATTTATCAACAATTCCGTTACAAATTGCTCATGAACTACAAGAGGAAGAACTCGATCGTCGATTTGGCTTCGCTCGTCTCCTTGAGTCGCAGATCGGCTTGGATCACTTGCTCGATTGAAGTTCGGCTCCGCTCCTAAAAGGTTGAAGGCTTCTTGCTTGAATGGTACTCGGGATCTTGAATTTAGTTTTGGATTTTGGAATTAAGGCTACAAGATGTGTCACTCAACTTGTAGGTGGAAGAGGTAGAGATGAAGAATTAATGAACAACCTCAACCCTAGATCTAGGCTCCTTTTTATAGATCTCAAAACCCTAGATCTAGGATTTTAAATTTCAAATTTCCCTCCAAAAGTTTGTCAAAGAGAGCCTTCTAGAAATAGTTTGTTAGGCCGATCCTTCTAGATGAAGCCACGTGGAGAATCGGGAGTCTTCTGGAAGCTTGGACCGTTGCATGAAGGCACGTGCGGAAAATTGAAGCATTGACGCCATCAAGCCGCCGCTGATCCGCGGCTCAAGCCGGCTCCCGCCGTGGATCCGCGGCTCTGTTGAAGCTTTAGGGCTTGGCCTCTCTGGTACTTGTTTGGGCTGACCTTTGGGCCTTTTTCTGATATGTTAAATTTTATTTGGCTTTCTGTATCACTACCAGATCTCAAATCTTGGAGTTGGTGTATTTTTAATCAGCTCTTTTCCCAATTTTGGCTTTGTTCTTGCAATTTCCTGCACAATTTCTCGAAACAAGAGTTGCGCTATACAAGAATGATGCGATGCCATGATAAACAGTCAATTTCCTTTAAAGTGCCAGTTTTAAAGTCTAACACATGAAATCTGGTATTTCAGAGATGTTTTGCTAATATGTGCAATATGAATACCGAACACTTCTAAATGAGTGCAAATGATAGGGAAATTGCCGTGTTAAAAATGCAGTATTTTCGACTGATCAAATTCCCCCATACTTATTTTCGGTCGTCTCGAGCGAACTGTTTTATTAAAAAGAGAAGGAGAAAATAAAGAAAGAGAAAAACTAACTAGCACACCTTCGTAGGCAACACGATTGCACTAAGCACATACAACAAGCCTTTAAACCTCTAGGTGTCCCTAGTAGGAGGAGTGTTGTCTTCTGAGGGTTTTCAGCGGATTGCACCCATAAAATCCAATAATAAAAGAAAGATCATGAATATTACATTTAAAGACAAGAATTATAGAAGAAAAGCCTTGAAAATTAGGGTTTCCAACTAAGCTAGCTTTTCGGTTGTCATGAGCCCTATCTTAATAGTCATGAAAAGATGTCAGAAATTACGTCCTCCCTCAATAAAACATCGTCTTATTCTTCATTGCTATCTTTCTTCCAAACATCGATCATATCACCCTGCGTGTGTGTAAAGACATCCCTACACCCGGAGAATTTAATTCAAGCTATCATACTCTTGTCCATCCACCTCAGTACTTTTTAATTAATGAATAATTAAATGAATTTGCTCACACACTTTCATGCGACCGTTAATACTTCTTGAGGTACTAACCAACCGATTACTCATGTGCTTGCTTATTTGGTGTATTTTCCTCGTCTTGCACCACCTAAGGCTTAGCAGTGACTCCCAAACCAGTTGGCCTTAGGGCACTAGGTGAAGAGGTACCCTCGCTATATTTTTTTATTGTTGCCTTGGCGATAACAAAACCAGTGTCCATTTTTCTCACCATTTTATATTTTCTTCATTTTTTTTATTTCCTTCATACATCGGCTTTTAGACAAGAGCATTTCAAGGTATCCTCTACTATCCCGAGTTTCAAGACGTGTGTAGGTGCGAATAGCAGGGTATCAACGTTCAAAATATTTGGCTTCCAGAATAGAAACTATTTTTCAGACTTATTTTTATCCTCAGATTAGTGACTTTCTTCATCTTACTAACCCTTGGGACAAAGGCTCATAAATACTTATTACTGGTTCGTATAAGAAAACTTCTAATTTTCTTGGTTTTCTTAAATTTTTCTAAGCTCATGGATGTAATTTTTCACTATCTAATCTTTTATTATCTTATTTATATACAAAAAAAAATTATTCTTTTGAAATTTTTTTAAATTTTTATAGGTTTTCAAAAATGTTTTGTGCTTATGCAAAGTATGATGCAAATGATGCGCAAATAAGCACAAACCTCCCCCAAACTTGTTTTCAACAGTGTCCTCACTGTTGCCATCAGCTAAATCTCGAAAAACCTGTAGCTTGGAAGGAAATTTATTAAGGGGGGCAAAATATTTAAGTGAAGATCCTCCCCTAAACTTATTTTTGGCTCAAAATTTTGTAAACATGTTCTTTTCAAGAGCCCGAAAAAATGCCCCCCCAAAACTTGAGTTAAGCAATGTTAAGCTTTGAAAATCATATGAGGGGGTCAAAAATCAGTGGTCGATGCCAAGCTTTGCAAAGACCGAAAGTTAATACCAACCATTCAAAAATTTTATCAATGCAGTGCTCTGGTTGGTGGAAGAAGACGTGGGGAAAAGGAAAGTGGTGGAATAGAATGTGTGTGCGTCTCATTTTGGAGAGACGGTGCAGTGAATGTGATGGATTACTCGCATTCTTTTTACAGTTCAGAAGAAGGGGTGGAGGTTCAATTTCATTGATTGGGACATGATTCATCTCAACACCCGTGTCATTCAAAAATGCGAGTTCATCGGCGAAAATCTCCTCAAAAGTTCCATCAATACCCCGAAGAATAATGTCATCACAAAGTGCGGGGTGATCTTCAGACTCCAAAAACGGTTCATAATCAGTGTTAGTTGTTGACACGGACATCTCGGTGGAAGAGTCCGTATGTGTATGATACATAGTTGGGTCAAACAACAACGTATGAAAAGAGTCAAGATCGGTATCATGAGGATCATCTCGCTGCTGTCGACATTCATTAAGTCGACGGAACAGACCTGAGCAGTAGATTCGGAGGGTACACTTCCCAACTTGTAAATGTTCAGCTCAATTGATCTATTTCCGAAAGATAGGGTCATAGAACCATTACGACAGTTGATGATAGCGTTGGAAGTGGCCAAAAAGGGGCGACCTAAAATCACCGGAATTTGATTTCGTGGGTTCGCTACAGGCTGTGTATCAATTACAATAAAATCCACAGGGAATATAAATTCCCCGATTTTTATTAACACATCCTCCAGTTCACCCCTAGGTTTGGTGATTGATCGGTCAGCCATTTGGAGAGAATGCTCGAGGGCTTTAACACTCCAATACCTAGTTGCTCGTAAACTGAGTATGGAAGCAAGTTGATACTAGCGCCAAGGTCTAGTAGAGCACGGTTGATGTGTTTTTCCCCAATAGAAATAGAAATAGTAGGACAGCCAGGGTCCTTACGTTTCTGTGGTAATTACTGGGGGAAAGCCGTGTCTACATTCATTGCCATGAATATCTTCTTGGGCACTTGAGTCTTCCTCTTCCTAGTGCACAAGTTCTTAAGAGTTTTCGCATAGGACGAAACTTGTTGGATGGCATCTATGAGAGGGATGTTGATGTTAACTTGCTTAAACATGTCCATAATCTTCTCCATATGTGGACTCGATTTGTTAGCCCTTAACCGATTAGGATAAGGTGCTTTAGCAATAAGCGCTGGGTCCATCATAGGAGAAGGAAGTGTGTGTGGACCTGATCCTAAAATAGAAGTGGGGATCGTCTGTGGAGGAGTAAAAGAGGTGGGCTGAGGTGGCGAGCCTTGTAGGAAACGAAGAATAGGCTCGCAAGAAGGTGGTGGGGTAGAAGAACTGGGGTTAGAATTAGAAGTGGAAGGAAAGGTCTCAGCCGGGTGTCATTGATAGATTTTTCAGTGTCATCAATCTCTTCCCCAACATGATTGTCAAGCACTCTTGCAGATCTCAACGTGATTGCATTCACATGATGTGAATAGCCAGGATTGGATATAGGTTGAGCTGGAAGTTTCCCTTTCTCTCTTGCACTCATTTCAGCTTTCAATCGTGCAATTTCTGCTTTTATCGATTTAATACTCTCGCTTTGGGACGCAGAGTTTTTCTCAATTTTATCGACAGAAGACTTCATTTCAGCCGAAACTTGCATGATATTTGTTAGGACCAAATTCATGTATTGTGCAAATGAAGAGGATTCATCAGTCCCAGTCAACTGCAAAGAACTAGACGGTGCGGGTGTGTTGACCGGATTTTGGAAGTTTTGTGCTTGGAAGGGGTGCTGACTCAATTGTGGTTGTTGTTGTGGTGGAGGGACCCTTTTGAAATTGTTTTGGGTTGGAACCGTGTTTTGAGATTGTGATTGGTTCTAAGCAAAATTCGGGTGATTCCTCCAACCCTGATTATATGTGGAAGAAAATGGATTGTTTCTAGGTCTTTGAAAGGAAGAATTGATATGTTCATGACCTTGAAACGAAGAATTTCGTGGACATTCTTCCGTCAAATGAGAAGGATCAGAACAGCAGCCACATACAGTTTTGGAGAGTGACATTTGATTTAGGGCGGCAGCTAAAAATTTGTTTTCCATAGTTTCGATTTTCTTGTGTATAGCTGAAATTTCAGCTCTAACTCCTATGGAAACTTCCGATTGGTTATTGCCAGCCCTAGATGATTGACTCACACCCTCCCACTGTAAAGATTTTTCAGCGAAATCTTCTAGAAATTTCCAGGCTTCCCCATCATCTTTGGTCATGAAGTTGCCTTGACACATGGATTCAAGGGTCTGTCTTGTGTTAGGATTAATACCCTCATAAATGATTCTGCAAAGATCCCATCTAGGGATTCCGTGATGTGGACATTGGAATAACAGATCCTTAAAGTGTTTAAGACATTGTGAAAATGTTTCATTTGGAAGCTGGGTGAATTGATTGATTTCGCTACGGACTCGAGCTGTTTTATGATTCGGGTAGAATTTCTTAAGGAATGCTTTGACGAATTCTTCCCAATTTGTAATGGAATGTGTGGTAGTGTTATACAGCCACTTCTCGGCTATATCGCACAAGGTGAATGGGAGAAGACGAAGACGCATAGCATCCACAGAAAGATGTGAAGTACCCATCATTGCGCATACATTTTCAAATTTGGTGATAAAGACATATGCTCTTCAGTCTCGAGACCGTGATATTTGGGTAGAAGGTTGATGTATTGGGGTTTAATCTGAAAATTGTCCCCGTTGGCTGGTGGAATGGAAAGACAGGTGGAAAGGGGACCTCGTGTAGGGTAGCACCTCTCCTGGAGAGAGATGCGAGGTGGATTCTGCGCACCAACGGACGGCGGCAGAGTAGCGATAAAGAAGTTCGATGGAGACGGATCCATCGATGTGGGTGTGGTGGTGGGTAAAGAAAGGGTAAATGTAGAAATACCGATTTTTGGGTCGATCGGGGGGACGCGGACTAGACGAGCACTAGAATCCCGTGTCCAGCCTATCTTGCACTAAAAAGGGTTAGTACAAGTGGCAGCGTAACTTATAATTAGGGGAAAGAATGAATGTGGTTGATGTTTGTTATGAAAAATATACGGATTTTTGAAAAAATATGATGCGATCACAACAAATGCAACATGCAACCCTAAAATCTAGTGGTCACCTAGGTCAAAGCTCTAGACCGCTCCTAACTGCCAAAAGACAAGTCGCAGGATCAATCCTCCACTGCCTCTTTGTCTCTCCTGTGACCAGGTAAGTGGGAGGTTCTCCACTACGTAAGTAGTGGGCCTAATTAAGTAACCACTAGCATTCGACACACTTGCCTTAGACACCACAAAAGAAACGCGGATAAGCAATGAATTACCCACAGCCTTCTCTTGTCCTAAGTGAGCGCGACGGTCGTTAGAGTCATCTCTAGGTCTTTTTTAGTTAATAAGGGTAAATGCGGATGCAAGTTTGTGATTTTTGGGGCTTAGGAAGGGTAATGAACTCCCCACCTAATCTAGATTTGGCCGTGCCCCTTAAATTCCGTATTAATATGCAAACAACCAAAAAAATCAAAAACACGCACAATTTTTATTGCTTTTTGCGGCGCTGCGATTTATTTGCAAAGAAACCTGCAGCAAATTGTTAATTGGAGCAGACAGAGAAGGAGAGTATAGAAATCACCTGAGAATTTTTATGCAGAGATGAAGTCACCAAGCCACGGAACCGCGGTTTAAGGCTCCTATTTTCGCGGAAACGCTGCAGCCCAAGAAGAACACTGCACAAAATTTTCACAGAAGGCCCCTGTTCACTTACACAGCTCTCTGGAATTCTCTGAAAAAATATTCCACAGCTCCACAAATTCCAGATTTCCCCGCAACAAATCACAACAACACGTTTAGAGTTTGCGCGAATTTTGATCTCAAAGATAGATGGAATAAACATTTCAACTCAAATTTCAAAATACGAACAATTAACGCACTATCCCCGGCAACGGCGCCATTTGATTTAATGAGTTTCTCGTTGTGTCGGTTATTAGAAAATTGTATAGAAATCACAACCAAAAATTATTTGATCGCAATCAATAACGGTGTCGAATGTAGCGCGTTAGTAAGTGTGGATCGTCCACAGGGAAAGTGTAATCGTTCGTGTTTCGAATTAGATGAGTCGAAAATTTAAAGAAAAGAAAACAAACAATTCATGATTCGTAAATTGAATTTCAAGAATTAGAAAAATCTAGATCTAAGAAAACATTAAAATCAAGAATTGAGATGTGATGATTTCCAGACCAAATATCAAGAATCGAAGTGAGGCTCGTAGGAATCGATCGGATCTATAGATGTGATGAAATCTAGCGATTGCGTATTCTTATCCTTCGATGAATTGATACTAGATCGATGATGATCGACGAGAATTAGGGATTTCTTATGAAACTAGGGTTTCATCATTTATCCCTTTTTCCTTCGTCGATATCATTCACATTCTAGCCTCTAGTAAATTCAAGAATCGATCGTGGATCCCTAATTTCGAGCGATCACAATCAAGAAAGCATCGCAACGAAACTAGGTCGTCGATTCTTCAATTTGCTAGGGTTTACAAAACTCGTAGGACTTAAGAATCATTTTAAAATTTGTTACATCATCATTCTATTGATCGTCTCGACTCCTTTACGAGCAGAGTTTTACTCAAACATCACAACAAGAACCACAATCACAAATTGAGATCGAATCATGATGCAAGAATGCAAAGAAAGCAAGATTAAAGAATTTCACCTTTTATTTATCAACAATTCCGTTACAAATCGCTCAAGAACTACAAGAGGAAGAACTCGATCGTCGATTTGGCTTCGCTCGTCTCCTTGAGTCGCGGATCGGCTTGGATGACTTGCTCGATTGAAGATCGGCTCCGCTCCTAAAAGGTTGAAGGCTTCTTGCTTGAATGGTACTCGGGATCTTGAATTTGGTTTTGGATTTTGGAATTAGGGCTACAAGATGTGTCACTCAACTTGTAGGTGGAAGAGGTAGAGATGAAGAAGTAATGAAGAACCTCAACCCTAGATCTAGGCTCCTTTTTATAAATCTCAAAACCCTAGATCTAGGATTTCAAATTTCAAATTTCCCTCCAAAAGTTTCTTAAAGAGAGCCATCTAGAAATAGTTTGTTAGGCCGAGCCTTCTAGATGAAGCCACGTGGAGAATCGGGAGTCTTCTGGAAGCTTGGACCGTTGCAGGAAGGCACGTGCAGAAAATTGAAGCATTGACGCCATCAAGCCGCCGCGGATCCGCGGCGCAAGCCAGCTCCCGCCGCGGATCCGCGGCTCTGTTGAAGCTTTAGGGCTTGGGCTCTCTGGTAATTGTTTGGGCTGACTTTTGGGCCTTTTTCTGATATGTTGAATTTTATTTGGCTTTCTGTATCACTACCAGATCTCAAATCTTGGAGTTGGTGTATTTTTATTCAGCTCTTTTCCCAATTTTGGCTTTGTTCCTGCAATTTCCTGCACAATTTCTCGAAACAAGAGTTGCGCTATACAAGAATGATATGATACCATGATAAACAGTCAATTTCCTTTAAAGTGCCGGTTTTAAAGTCTAACACATGAAATCTGGTATTTCAGAGATGTTTTGCTAATATGTGCAATATGAATACCGAGCACTTCTAGATGAGTGCAAATGATAGGGAAATTGCCGTGTTAAAAATGCAGTATTTTCGACTGAACATAGCATGTACACGTATTCAGTCGGACACCTTATATGCACCAACATACGTCATCTACATCATATCGCCTGAACCGGGAAAACCCTCTGTGTGGGACTCTAAAAACTCGACAATATGCTGCCAGTGATTTACTGGATAAATACAAAAACCACAAGCACATCAGCGGCACTAGCTGTACGTTACGGCTACCCAGGTATCTGTCGAAAAGGAAGGTCGACAATCAAGTCCGTCCGAACCCTACTGAGCCTGAATGTGACAATCTTCGTACAGTCCGGTCTTTTCATCTGTGAGTATCGCATACCGAGTTTAGGGGTGGAAACGTCAGACCCCTAATAACCCGATAAGTCATGTCGGAGTCAAGTACATCACCAACCAAGAAACTAATGAACTCATATCAGTAAATATCATCTAACATGGCCACAAATTTAGGGTGATGGCCAACTGAACACAGCACGACATTGATTCCTAATATAAGGAGAGAAGAATCCCCGACAATCGCTCTCTGCCTCCATGTGGCTCGGGATTGTACCTAACTAAAACCTGTTTGCACGACTTCTTTAAGCCATGGTAGGATAGTAATCAAAGTATAGTGGGAACTCACACGAGAAAAATGACGATTTCAGGTCAAAAGACTAACCTGTACTAATGCCACTCGAGAACTTCCATCTGACGATAGATATAATACCATCTAGAAGTTCTCGATGAGTCCGTCCAGTGTACTCACCTCCACTGAGCACCTGTATACTATCTTAGGTGACATAACACCAATGGCTTATGAGACCGGTCACCTCCTCTCGTCGGGTCTCGAAACGTATACACTAGTCTACTCCGGAATATCGATGCCCAGACTCGATACTCCCATGACTAGGGACATTTAAGGATGTGCTTATAGACTACTCGGCTCTCACGTATATGATCGCTATCATAATGCTTGTAGTAAAGCAAAAATCCTACTAGCTTCATCATTATGTATTAGCGACACGTAATAACAAATAAAATGTGTACACATCAATGATAAAGACAAACCAGATAGCATACTATAATTTCGAATAAGCTTGTTCTACCTGTATAGGTCCTCCCTCAATTATCATTATCGCGTGCCTGCAATTACAATAATTGCCTTGAGGGAACTATATCCAACAGAATCATATCTCGATAGCTGCGTAAATTGCGATTCATACTCGGCTATGGTCTTATCCGGTGTCTTACGCAAAGACTCGAAACTAAGAATTCGACATCTCTGACACTCTGTGGAAGAAATCTGGCTTAAGTACACCCTCGAGAACTCATCCCAAGTTATCGGAGGGTGACCCACTGCTCGGCCTCTCTCGATCGAATCACACCAGGTCTGAGCAAGACCCTTCAAACGGAAACTAGCCAACTCAACTGATCTCGCATCGGAGTATCTCAACAAAGGAAATATCCTAGTCACCTGATTAGTCTAAAAAAGTGCACATTTGAATGAACATTTTCCCTATTATTGTTAAGTACTAAAAGGTGTTTATTATTGTTAGTGTGATATACCCTAGAGGCCATTATTGTATAGTACTAGTTTGTATATTACATTTTGGAAGCTTGGGATATATACACGGATTTATGACAGTTTTGCTCGATATAGTAGTATGCTACTTGGTTTGTATCTATCTTAATATGTGTATATATTTCTTTTAACGTATCGCTAATACATATTGATAGAGCCCTTAGGATCTTTTGCTTGACTACCAGTGTTGTGATGGCAGTCACACTAGTAGGGGCTGGGTAGTCGACAAGCACATCCTTACACAGGTCCCTAGTCGCAGGATTATCGAGACAGGGCATCGATACTCCAGAGTAGACTAGTGTATACGCTTCTCTTCCCAGCATAGGAGATGGTCTGTCCCATAGCCATCAGTACGTTGTACTGGAGATAGTATGCAGGTGCTCATTGGGTTATGAGATACACTGGAAGAACTCGTGGGGAACTGCTGGTTGGTAATATACCTATCGTCAGCTAGCAGTTCCGAGGTGACATGAGTATAGCTTAGTCCGTCGACTTGACACTGCTACTTCGCCTCAAGTGTGTTCCCACTGTTCTTAGATTACTACCCTACCACGGCTCTGCTGAATCGTGCAAACAGGTAGTAGTTGGGTGCAGTCCCGAAGCACTTAGAGGCAGTGGCGGTTAGATAGGATTCGTCTCTCCCGGTATTGGGGGTTGATGTCGCGCTGTGTTCGGAAAGCCATTACACAAAGTCCCTGGCCAGGGCAAGCGAGATTTGTTGGTAGGGATTCCAGTAGTTTCTTAGGGTGTTTTTGGCCGCACTCCGACACGACTTATTGCACTATTAAAGGCTGACGCTTACCGCGCCCCTCGGACCGATATGCGACACTCTTATACGAATAGACCAGACTGTACGGAGATTGCCACAGACAGACTCAGTAGGGGTACAGATGAGTTTGCTCATCGGCCTTCTTATTGACTGATATCTGGGTAGCCGTTACGTACAGCTAGTGCCACTGATGCGCTTGTGGTTAAACCCACTACCAGAGTACTGTCGAGTCTTTAGAGTCCCGCACAGAGGGCTTCCCGGCTTCGGGCGAAACGTGTAGAGGTCGTATAGTTTTACGACAGGGTTCGATCACATACATGTACTTGTGCGCATATGATGTTCGGACGGACATTACTAGTGGCCTTTGGTTTAAGCCGGATCCTAGTATATGATTATTAGATTAGTTTTGTCTCATTGTATTCGTGTTTATCGGAATACGGATATGGGTATGTATATACGGACAAGAGGGGCATTCTTGTGATTTGATCAAGATTGCTTTTGGAGAATGACACCTCAAATTAGGGTTTCTCTTTTATGATTAATTCTTTAGTGAGGTGGAGAAAATGAGAGAGGAAACTTTGTGGTATTTTAGTGAAATGAGATTAAGGTTTTGCTTTGACTTTCTTGGATTCTTTTGACATTTGTTGACTTAGATATTTGTTAGATATTTTCTCATGGTTTAAATGCCAAAACTCTAGCTCATTTCACTTAATTATTTTCACAAAAAGAAATCTACAGATACTTTCTCCTCCTCATTTTTTCTCAAGCTTTTCTCCAACTCCTCTCAAACCCTAACCATCTCATGATTTGAGAATCCTAGGGTTTAGTAAGATAACTTGATCCTTCATCACTCTCTTCACATCCTAGGCTACTAAGTTTAGCACATCAAGTGACCTAGTTGCCTCAAGCTAGAGGTTAAGCACAAAGTCGGATCTCTCGGGTGGATATTCTACGATTTGGAGAAGACGACGAGGAGGTGCAATCCGTTCTCAGTTCAAGGAGCTCACGACATAGAGAAGGACAGCGATGAGGTGAAGGACAGCGAGAACTTAAGGTATAACACTTACACAGAGTAGTTAAACCTCCTTGGTAGATTGTTAGTTAGGGTTTAGTATCGATCCTTGAGTTTAGTCGATATTACGAAGCTTATAAAAATCGTTTTTTGCAAATTCCGCTTCCCCGCGAACAAGTAGGGTACATGGCATCGACTTACAGTGGTATCAGAGCCGACTAAACCATAGCTAATAAATTAAATGGCAACTAAAACTACGAAACCGAAATAACCCGTAAACATCGAAACGTAGATCCTAGTTTCTGTTGATTTTTCCCGAGGCTCTAAAAATTATTTTAGCAACTGCAGAGTACTCTTTGAACTGTAACATGAACACTCACCAAAAAGATTTCAAAGTTAAAGTTATGCAACACGCAATTCAGTCAGAGGAGAGGAGAACGGCTAATTGGAGAAGGGCCTGGGTCATCATGATAGTTATTTGCGAGTTGGTCCGCGGTGCGGTTCTTCGCTGCGGGCCTGCAGCGCGAGACGACCCCTCGGTTTTTGGTCGTCCACAAGGCTAAAATTTTCGTCCTCACCCATTTTTCTATGAGGGGATGCTTCGTGTTTTGTTATATGGTCTTGTGACTTGGATCTAGTGCTTCAGGAGTTGTTTAGTTTTGCCAATTTTGAACATGCTGTCAATTCTTCACTGTGGCAATACGGGGTGTTTCGAAGTTGCATTTTAACGTCGTTTAATGTTTCAAATTGTAATATATGTGTTCGTAAACTTCTGCTAATTGTTATATGTCGGTTAGTTGAGGGTTGCACATTTCTGTGATGTTTGGTTTGTGTATATGGACTTATTAGATCGTCGTGAATGAATAGCCGGGGATGTGAGAAGTTATATTCTTTCATTCAAATGTAAATTGTAAATTGTTGTAATATTTTTTCGCGGGGCACATCCGGGTTGAGGTTGTAGCCACCGTTGTATTATTTCATCTACTGTTTATTGCTCCTAAGATAGACCTAAAGTGGGGTGCACAAACTACAGGGTACTTTGAAGTGCCGAGTGTCCTACTCACGTTGTCGAGGGAGGTTGCTCCATTTCGGGTATTTGATGGGTAGTTTGCCGCACCTGTATGTAAGTCCGCGGCGGCGCTCCGGCCGTCGATCCGACGCCGGAAACACGGAAACGAAAACTTTCAAAAACTATTGAACCGGCACCACCGCGCACTTTTCACCCGGATCGGGCCATTAACCTAGCTACTAGAAAAATAGAAAAGAGTAGAGAAGCTATACCAAGCGATCTGTGTCCTTCAGTCTTCGTCTCAACTCCAATATCCCGCGGAATCTCCGTCCGTCACGTCCTCGTCGGAAAGGAGCACCACGTAGCCGGAATCTTTTACGGGCTCCCACCTCTGGACCGAGGCAACTCGGGCGCGAAGTTGGCTAGCTGACGCGTCCAAGATTTGCTATAGGCTAGTGTAGTGGGTTGTCTCTTTAGGGTTTATGAGGTTTCCATTGATGGGGGTAATGAGAGAAAGAACTATGGAGGAATATGGTGCTCACAATTTTAGCAAAGAAAATGAGATGAGAAAATGCCACTCATGAAATGAACCTCTCTCTTCTTCTATTTTTGTGGCCGGCCCCCTACAAAGAATGGTGGTGGAAAAAGAAATCCCCAATCAAGAGAAGAAAATGAATAATCTAATATGAAAAAAGGTCACACCCATTTCACTTCTCATCTTATCAAATCCAATCTCAAAAAAGCAAAGGAAAAAACCATAAAAGAATCTCATGATGAATAAACAATCATGAAGCAACAAATATGTAAGAAACCCCCTCCACAAAAACTAATTTGCACAATTGCAAATTACCCCCTCCATCGAAAAGTCCGGCCGGGAAAGAACAAAGGAAAACCGGCCGGAACGGAATGCAAACTGGCAACTTCAAAAAACAGATCCCGTAATAAATTACAGGAAAACCCCGCTACTGCTTATACATGCCCGCATTTGTATTCCCACTGAACATAAATACAAAGAGACAAAATCTACACTATCAAATACTAGGATCCGGCTTAAGCCAAAGCCGGCTAGTAAAAACCGTCCGATCACGATCCGTGCAATACCGCACGTATCTGATCGAACCCTCCCATACCTCCATACGGCCTCTACAGCGTTTCGCCCGAAACTTGAGTAACTGTGTGTGGTGGACTCTAAAGACTCATCAATACTATGGCTGTGAATTTAACCACTAGCACGTCAGAGGTATAAGCCAATACGTGACGGGCTACCAGGTATTGACCAAAAGGGACGTCGATGAGCGAACTCATCCTGACACCCTACTGAGCCTGTCAGTGACAATATCCGTACAGTCCGGTCCGTTCGTCTATGAGCATCGCATGGCGGGCCTATGGGGTTGGTAAAAGTCAGACCCCCAATAGCGATACAAGTCGTGTCGGAGTGTAGCCCAGAACACCCTGAGATACTACTGGAATACCTACCAGCAAATCTCCTACCTTGGCCAAGGACTTTTCATGTTCTGGCTCTCCTAGACACAGCGCGACCTCATCCCCAATACCGGGAGAGACGAACCCCTGCAGATCCGCTCACTGCCTCCATGTGGCTCGGGACTGTACCCAACTAAAACCTGTTTGCATGACTCCTTTGAGCCGTGGTAGGGTAGTAATCAAAGCACAGTGGGAACTCACACGAGACAAATGACGATCTCAGGTCGATGAACTAACCTGTACACATGTCACCAGGGAACTGCTATCTGACATCAGGTATAATCCCAACTAGCAGGTTCCCGGCGAGTCCTGTCCGGTGTACTCATAACCCAATGAGCACCTATATACATCTTAGTTGAACCAACTGATACTAGTGGCTTGTGAGACCGGCCACCGCCCCTCGTCGGGGTCTCAACTGTATACACTAGTCTACTCCGGAGTATCGATGCCCTGTCTCGAAACTCCCACGACTAGGGACCTTTTAAGGATGTGCTTATAGACTCCAGCTCTCACGTATATGATCGCCCTCATACTGCTGGTAGTCAAGCAAGAATCCTAGGGGCTCTATCAACGTGTAATAGCGACTCGTAAGATCACCTAAAGCAGTACATGATGATAAAGATAAACCAGATAGCATACTATCATCTCGAGTAAGACTGTCCTACTGGGACAGGTCCTCCCCTCAATCATTGCAATCATGTGCCTGTGATCCAATAATTGAATCTGAGGGCACTATCTCCAACAATCTCCCATTTGCACTCAAGACTAATTATTGCGATGTCGCATACTCACAGCCCGTGTGATACCGAACACCCAACTTCTCTACTAGTCAGTCTCACAAAGCTCATTTGCGAAACTATTGCATTCGAGGAATAGCCTCAGTGAGTGGATCCGCTCTGGTGTTTCTTTCTATGTTTCTCTTTATCTCAAGTTCGCGGAGAAAGCCATCTCCCGAAATGAGCAATACCTGTCTTAGAATGTCTGGATGTCTGATGGGACCTAGCTCATAAATGAACTCTAAATCCAAACTTCTTAGACTGTATCGACAACTGAACTTAATCAGTGTCCTGCGCCATGCCTTCCCTCAGTATCCTCCTGGACCATCTGTCCAAAATACTGCCCCTCGTTAGAGGGAAAACTATAATTCTGACAGCCACTCTGCCATCCATGTCACCTTGGAAGCCTGGAATGATAATCGTCTCCTAAAAGATGCTGCCGTTATCAAATCCCTAGAACATCCACTTATGTTCTAAAACTGCTTCCGATTGTTTCTCCAGGATTGGATTAATATCAACTTATTGCACCTACTGCAAGAACAATATCTGGTGTGGTACTTGACATCTCATGATTGACTCAATTGCCGAAGCAAGTGATCTGCCAATCATACATCCCTTTCTACTTTAGTCTATAAGACACCTTTAGATAGGGTGACTCCATCACCTGCAGGTACACTACCGTGCCAGGAGTCGTCCATTCTAAATACTCATAGAATGCTGTCAAAGTACCCAGATTGGGAAACCACCCAAATCTAGATCTAAAACTATAGATCTAGTAACCAGAATGTCCGATATAAGATCCAAGTACTTTGTGGAGAAACCACTGTGTGACGACCAAAGTATAACCGATCGTAGTATAGGAATATCACTTCCTACTCTGTGTATGTCATCAAATACCAGGACATCATACCCTACTACCTTCTTAACAGATCCATCCTCTATTCTGATGAAGTCAAACCTATGACTGCCACATCAGAAATAGATGATCTATCTCCGCTATATCTTCTTTAGTCTATAAATAGACATAAGCCTGATATCCACCAATGCTTCCGCTGCTCCCACTGACTACGACAACCCTCTGGCAGAGTCATATACACGCACGCTTCTAAAGCTAGTTTAGAACGACGCTATACTCATCCTCCTGCCGGGTCTCACAGTCTGGAACAACAGCAATGGCAAGTCTGGGTAAACAAGAACCTCCCTGCCACCGTCCTTGAGCGTACCAAAGTACCTCTCGAGCGCCTGAGGTTACCCACCACATCTGCGGAGTGGCCAATGGAATGTCAAAACAGATTGAATCTTTAGGTTCTTATTAAATCTTCAGTAATCGTTCGCGGTTCTGGAATCACTTCCAGTTCTACCATACTCCCATTACCGTTTTCTGAAAAAATCCATTTTTAATTAACTCTGTGGCGAGTTAAGAACAATATCACTATTGATCTTCCAGATGGTAGAAAGTCAACCCTCGTCATAGCCCGGGTCAACCCACAAACAGCCATTATTGAAACGTGCCTTGAGTTATCCGAAGTCTGGTTTTAAGCATAAGCCGGACAACTCCCCGTACCTTAACAATGTCAAGATATGAACTGTTCTATATCCAATATAGAAACAGAGGCACTGATTTAATTGAACCAGATTCAAATCATGCAGCTGTCTCCAGTGCATGTCAACTAAATGGAAGGAGGCCGATCAGCGTTACTCAACTTAGGAGTACTTCCAATTATGAGTAACCTAAAAGAGAACCTAGTTCTCTTAATCATTACTAACAACTGAATACCATACACAAGTATCTACATCTTCGATCACCTTGAAGAATACCGATACTTGCAATACCTGGTTCTCTACTTTATTCATATACGTATAACTTCTCAAAACTTAGACCCTGTGTTTCTACGAAACACCTGTCTAAGAACCAGAGAAGTCATAAGTAAACAGAATATAGTACGAGGACCAACCCCTCTGTCCTAATGGACACTGGACAATATACAATACTCTGTATAAGTCCCTTGAGTCTAATAACTCATTCATTGTGTGTCGTAGGTTGAAAACTGTACTTATGGTTAAGAAGAATTACACAGCTGTTCAATGCTCCTTACCTAACCATCCACTGATATAGGTAAATGTCATAGACATAATTTCAAAAAGGTATATCTCACTCTATAAAAATAGACGTACAGATATATCAATTTGAAATTGGTGCATAACAACGGATATTCAAAACCAAATATTTGCCGACCGGCAAACAACCCAGGTGACTTCCTCAAATATCACCAATTACAATGAATCCCGATATAATGAGGATGGTCACCCAATTCCCAATAACTCACTCCCACTCATCATCTGTAAAACCATACAGATGTGAGGATCATACCTGGTAAATACATACCCTGGAGCAAGTGTCTAATTGGGAAATCGGTTTTCTTTTAACAATACACAGTGAAACTGAATCATTGAAATGTTTCGATGGGGTATCCTGGTATTCCTAGTAATGCCTCTTCCATCATCCAGATTCATGACTGTAACCGTATAATCCTTTGCCATTTCTCCAATTCCCTTTATATGTCTTTAGTCATTACCTTCTGCACACCCCTTTAGGCCAAATGGTTTTCTTCCTTCCTTACCGTTCGGCACCAGCCTATGGTTTGGAAGAAGACTATCCAATAAGCATAATGGGTGTACTGTCCTAATCCTAGGAGCACTCGCAATGCGAGAGAAGGTGAAGATAAAAGACAACCGAATGAACTTAATTCCTATTTCTCCTGAACCAGGATCCATCCCTGAACTGGAACAAGTTCCTTTCGAGTTCGTATATAACCATACGATAGATTATCCAATAAACTTGGGATCTTCGTAGTGATACGGAGTGTCCTGGAGAAATACAAAGGTGATTTAGGATTGGCGAAAAAATATTTGGTTTGGTCGTGAATATCAGTCGCAATTTACTTTGCCCTCTTACTAATCCCTTGCTTTGTCTTAACTTAATACCTTCTGTACACCGTTTAGGCTAATTGGTTTTCTTCATTCCCTACTGGTCGGCACCAGCCTAAGGTTTGGAAGAAGACTATTCAATTTGCGTAATAGGTGTACTATCTCCTAAACCAAGGAGTACTCACAATGAGAGAAGGTGAAAAGAAAAGACAACTGAATAGTCCTATTCGTTTTCTCCAGAACCGGAAACCATCCTCGAATTCCTTCAAGTTCGTATATAACCATACGATGGTTTTGTCCAATGGAAGTGGACGTTCGTAGTAATACGGGGTGTCCCGGAGAAAAGGGTAAAAGTAGGAGTGGCAATGAGGTCTGCAACTCTGACAATCCAAAAGCCAGTGTTTTAGAAGGTTCGGTCAACTTGGTCACTGAGTCATAGTTTAGGGTCGGGTCAATGGTCGCTGCCAAAGAGAGAGAGAAAAGAAACACTCAGCGTGCACTCTAACCTAGATCAGAATGGTTATCACTTTATTTAATCTAGAAACCTCCCACTGTAACGTCAAATTCTTCCCCAAACCTGAAAGAAGAATTAGCCGGGATCACCCGAGGAGTAAACCAACTCATCAGTGGGAATCGGGATCCAACCATCATCGCATGATAACGTGACGGAATCTGCTCACGTTATCACACTCCAGAAGGTATGCGCATATCTGGCAAGTTTCAGTTCTTTTGAAACTCCCGATGTGGATTTTTGTCCCATGCTCTTATGACCTTGACTAAGGCCAACAAATCATAAGTCACATGTCAAGTTCTACCCGTCATTGTCTAGGTTGATTTGAACCCACCCGTACAAGCCCTTGACTAGGGCCAACAAGGCTATACGACTGTCCCAAACCAACGCATCTATCTATGCAACATATTAACACCCAATGGCTACCAAACACTGTGCCTTGACTATGGCCAACAAACACAGCTTGAATACTATTGACTATCCATATGAAACGACGGAGGGCTACGAATGGTTTCTGGCGAAAACCTTTAACGTAATGAACTTGATATCGTTGAAGGAACCGGATAGCTTTGAAAAAATATAGTGACGAAAACTTTTGCTAAAGAGGTCACTCCCGGTGAAGGGATCTCGGCTCTTTCCCCGTAGAATGAGGTGCAGGATATTCCAACTGAATACCACGATGCAAAGCAAAAGTAATCAACTATAGTGAAGTTATTGCCCTGACGCAAACTTCTGTCCAAGGGGTCACTCCCGGTGAAGGGATCTCGGCCCTTGCCTCGTCGACTGAGGAGCAGGATATTCCAACTGAATACCACGATGCAAACCAAAAGTGAACGTCCTTGCAATAACAGCTTTCTGAAAAGGTGTTCCAACAATATCAGAATAGGTTTGTTTATCTTGCATTGATCCGAATCAACGCAGTCCCATCAATTGATCACACCATAAAGAACGAAAATAATGATGTACGTATATGCCATCCGCATTCGCCACTGGGTCCCGTCATCACCCGTTAGGTTAGCTAACTAACGACAGAGCGGGGACTGGACAAGCGCGGATGCAAAACATATACAACATCTACTAGTATATATATAATATATAATTTTCGCTCAAGGCGTGATAAAATGCAACGGCACAGAAAATTACAGCATCACAGAACAATACAGATATCTGGGATCCCCGGGTTTCATAGAGCCGCTACTGAAACCCGACGTTCCCCTGGTCGTGTGGATAGCCTGTGCAATGAAATCCTAGACCCCTATGGGCGCGGCAAGTTACCCGCCAAAACCTGAACCGAGGCAGCCCCCTTCAGCGACGAGAATGGACCACCCAGCACTTCACGGAATCCGGTAACTTGGGCACCCCTCTTGGGTCAACCCTATACCCCCTACGAGTGCAGCGAATAGCCCGCCAATTCTAGAGTGAATCCCCCTCCGTCTCAACGCCATGAGATGCGGGCTCATTGACTTCTAGAACCCGGCTACCCGTGCACCCCTCCGCGGGGAAATCCTAGTACAGAAAATAAAATATACATACAACGGGTACATCGACCGCAACCTGGTCGTGCCCCAAAAGAATAATAGAAACAGGCAGTGACGGCAGTCCTCATGTCGGACGCTCGCCCCGCAATATCAAATGTACATATAAAACAAAACTGTACTAGCATTGCATCCAGGCTATCCCCACGACCGATCCGCAATATCACAGCACAACACAGAACAGCAACGTGAATGTCACGTTCGTAAATCCGTCTAACCGGGCTATAGCAGATAGACAGGATTTACCGATCAAGTGATATTCACGGTCGCAGATATAATGTAAATACTGTGAACGAACATGTTTAAACTTTTCGATCGATCAAATTTATCGAAGTGGGCCCCAAGCAGTACTGTAGCACTTACAGAAAATCTGGGCCCAAAAAGAATGTTCCAAAAACCCCATTTTTCAGACTAGGACCCACTGGAAAAAAATGGTGCAACGAAGCTATATTACTGCGGCGGAACCGCGGCCAAAGTGGGATTATGGCCGCGGTTCCGCGGCCGTATAGACGAATCAGGTCACCAATTTTTTTCAGTGTTCTTAGAATTCTCTGTACATGTTTCTGCAATGACCTGAAAAATTTTTGGAGATGAAAAAATTTCGACAGAAACATGAAGTATTGGAAAATGCGGTTTTCGGGGATTTTTGTTCGATCGAGTTCTAAACATACTAGAGCAAGCAAGACTTGGTTAATGGCGTGGCTCTGATACCAATGTAAGTCCGCGGCGGCGCCCCGGCCGTCGATCCGACGCCGGAAACGCGGAAACGAAAACTTTCAAAAACTATTGAACCGGCACCACCGCGCACTTTTCACCCGGATCGGGCCATTAACCTAGCTACTAGCAAAATAGAAAAGAGTAGAGAAGCTATACCAAGCGATCTGTGTCCTTCGGTCTTCGTCTCCACTCCAATCTCCCGCGGAATCTCCGTCCGTCACGTCCTCGTCGGAAAGGGGCACCACGTAGCCGGAATCTATTACGGGCTCCCACCTCTGGACCGAGGCAACTCGGGCGCGAAGTTGGCTAGCCGACGCGTCCAAGATTTGCTGTAAGCTAGTGTAGTGGGTTGTCTCTTTAGGGTTTATGAGGTTGCCATTGATGGGGGTAATGAGAGAAAGAACTATGGAGGAATATGGTGCTCACAATTTTAGCAAAGAAAATGAGATGAGAAAATGCCACTCATGAAATGAACCTCTCCCTTCTTCTCTTGTTGTGGCCGCCCACCTACAAAGAATGGTGGTGGAAAAAGAAATCCCCAATCAAGAGAAGAAAATGAATAATCTAATATGAAAAAAGGTCACACCCATTTCACTTCTCATCTTATCAAATCCAATCTCAAAAAAGCAAAGGAAAAGACCATAAAAGAATCTCATGATGAATAAACAATCATGAAGCAACAAATATGTAAGAAACCCCTTCCACAAAAAGTAATTTGCACAATTGCAAATTACCCCCTCCATCGAAAAGTCCGGCCGGGAAAGAACAAAGGAAAACCGGACGGAACGGAATGCAAACTGGCAACTTCAAAAAACTGATCCCGTAATAAATTATAGGAAAACCCCGCTACTGCATATACATGCCCGCATTTGTATTCCCACTGAACACAAATGCAAAGAGACAAAATCTACACTATCAAATACTAGGATCCGGCTTAAGCCAAAGCCGGCTAGTAAAAACCGTCGGATCACGATCCGTGCAATACCGCACGTATCTGATCGAACCCTGCCATATCTCCATACGGCCTCTAAAGCGTTTCGCCCGAAACTTGAGTAACTGTGTGTGGTGGACTCTAAAGACTCGTCAATACTATGGCTGTGGATTTAACCACTAGCACGTCAGAGGTATAAGCCAATATGTGACGGGCTACCATGTATTGACCAAAAGGGACGTCGATGAGCGAACTCATCCTGACACCCTACTGAGCCTGTCAGTGACAATATCCGTACAGTCCGGTCCGTTCGTCTATGAACATCGCATGGTGATCAGTCGAAAATATTGCATATTTTAACCGGCAATTTCCATATCATCTGCATACAATTAGAAGTGTTCGACATTCATATTCTACATATTAGCAAATCGGTCGCAAAATATCAGATTACATGTATTCAACCTTAAAACCGGCATTTCTAGGGAAATTGACTGCATTGCATTACATGGCATATTTTCTATATCTTGCAACCCTTGTTTCAAAGTCTGTGCAGGAAAAGAGAAGCTTGCTCGATCATTACATTGCTCGACCATTACAATTGCTCGTAAACTCACTAAAATCAAATCTGGTATCAACACAGAAGGGAAACTGCAATTCAAAACATCAGAGAAAAGCCCAAACAGAAGTATAAGACAACTGCAGAAGACCCAGATCCCAAAGCTCTAACATGGCCGCGCATCCGCGGCCATAGCCTTCTTATGCCGCGGAAGCGCGGCTATATGGTGACATCATCAAGTTTTCTTTGGACCAAAATGCTTCTACTTGGGCCCACATTCCAGAAATGCACACAAATTTCCAGAAAACTCCAGAGAGTTCTACCAGATCAGCAAACACTTTGAGCTTCACTTAATTAGCCTATTATTCTAGAACTTTCCCTAAACCCTAGCTTAAACCCTAAGCTAACTCCTAACAAACTCCTTCTAGAAACTCTTCAACAAACTTTGGGAGGGAATGTTCTAATTCAAACCTAAACCTAGGGTTTGGGAGTTCTATAAATAAGACCCTAGGCTCATCATTTAGAAATTATTCAACCTAGGATTCAACATTGGGAAAGCTTAGAAAAATCAATCTCTTTCTTCATCCCCTCTTCCTCAAGTTTAGTGAGAGAGCTTGTAGGAAACCCTAACCCTAAATCCAACCACAATTCAAGATCTTGAGTGCAAGCCAAGCAAGATGCCTTCAACCCTTTTATGAGCCGAGCCGATCTTCAATCGGGCAAGAGATCAAAGTAGATCCACGATCCACGGAGACGAGCGAAGCCGAGTCAACGATCGATTTCTTCTTCTTGTAGATTCTTCAAAGAATGTATTGAAATTGTTGATTAAATAAAAGGTGATATTCTTTTATCTTGTTTTCTTTAAATTCCGCATCATGTTATCTTTACAATTCTTGAATATTATCTTTGTGGTGATGCGTGAATAAAACTCCGCTCGTAAAGGAGTCGAGACGGTTGTAGAATGATGATGTAACAAAGCTTTAATCGATTCTTGATTCCTACGATGGTTTGTAAACCCTAGCAAGTTCAAGAACCGACAACCCATTTTGTTTCGATGCTTTCTTGATTGACATCGTTCAAAATGGGGGAGTTAGGATCGTTTCTTGAAATTGCTAGAGGCTAGAATGTGAATGATATCGACAATAGAACAAGGGATAAGATGAAACCCTAGTTTCACGAGAAAACCCTAACTCTTGTCGATGATCATCGATCTAGTATCAATCCTTCGAAGGACAAGAACACGATATCTTTAGATTACATCACGTCTATCGATCCGATCGATTCCTACGAGCCTCTTTTAGATTCTTGATTGTTGATTGGAAATATTATCAAAACACCGATTCTTGATTGTTTATAGTTTCTTGATTCTTGCATAAGAATAGTGACACTCGAATACAAATCATTCTTGAATCATGTTTTCGTTTATTGTTGCTTAACATTTCATTTCAAACGTATCGAAATACAATTGAATCGTGCAATCCCTGTGGACGATCCGCACTCACTACAAACTACATCCGACACCGTAGTTTGATTGCGGTCAATATAATTTTTTGATTGTCGTTACTTTTTACATATACACGTCAGAAAATGTTTCAATCAAAATGGCGCCGTTGCCGGGGATCGCGCTAATTCATTTGCATTTATAGTTTGAAGTGAAAGAATTATTACATTTTACTTCTTGAAATCAAAATTCGTACAAACTCTTACACGTGTGTTGTGATTTGACTGCAAGGTGATCTGGAGCATTCTGTGCTGTTGAAAAATTATTTGGGATATACCAGAGAGCTGGAGATAGGAACAGGAAGCAGCTGAAGAAGTTTGGTACAGTGAACCCATCAACAGGCCGCGGAAGAGCGGCATATACATGGTTATTGCGGCGGAAGCGCCGCAGTCTTGAGGGATCTCTGGAAAATTTTCCAGTAGGTGATTTCTTGCTCTCTCCCCTCTCTCTTTTTAGCTCCAATTAACCCTTTGCTGCAGGATTCTTTGCAAATAAATCGCAGCGCGCAAAAGCAAATTAAAAATTGTGTGTGATTTTGATTTCTTGGTTGTTTGCATTCTAATACGGAAATTTAAGGGGCACGGCCAAATCCAAATTAGGTGGGGATTTCATTACCCTTCCTAGGCCCCGAAAATCGTCAAACTTGCATCCGCATTACCTCCATTAACTAAAAGAAATCTAGAGAAGACTCTAAGGACTGTCGCGCTCAATAGGATAAGAGAAGGTCGTGGGTAATTCATTGCTTATCCGCGTTTTCTTGTGGTGCCTAAGGCGAGTGTGTCTAAGGCTAGTGGTTATTAATTAGGTCCACTGTAGTGGTGGTTCCTTCCCACTTACCTGGAACTTATCCGGCCACAGGGGGACAAAGAGGCAGTGGAGGATTCTATCCTGCGACTTGTCTTTTGGCAGTTAGGAGCGGTCTAGAGATCGGACCTAGGTGACCACTAGATTCTAGGGTTTGTGTGCTGCATTTGTTTTGTCGCATCATTTTTTCAAAATCCGTCCCTTTTTAAAGCAAGCACCGCATTCATTTTACCCCTAATTATAAGTCAACGCTGCCACTTGTACTAACCCTTTTTAGTGCAAGATAGGCTGGACACGGGATTCTAGTGCCCGTTTAGTCCGCGTACCTTTTATCGACTCCGAAGTCGATAATTCTCCATTTACCTTTTCTTTACCCACTACCACACCCACACCGATGGATCCGAATCCATCGAACTTCTTTGACCCTAATCTGCCGCCGTCCGTTGGTGCGCAGAATCCACCCCACATTTCCCTCCAGGAAAGATGCTATCCACTTAGAGGTCCTCTTTCGACCTGCTTATCCACACCACCAGCCAATGGGGATAACTTTGAGATTAAGCCCCAGTATATCAATCTTTTACCCAAATTCCACGGACTCGAGACTGAGGACGCTTACGTTTTCATTACCAAATTTGAAAACGTATGCGCAATGATGGGTACGTCACAACTTTCAGTGGATGCTATGCGTCTACGACTTCTCTCATTTACCTTGTGCGATATAGCCGAGAAGTGGCTATACAACACTACCGCACATTCTATTACGAATTGGGGAGAATTCGTCGCGGCATTCCTTAAGAAATTTTACCCAATCCAAAAGACAGCTCGAATCCGTAGCGAACTGAATCAATTTGCCCAGCTTCCCGCTGAACCATTCTCTAAATGCTTTGAACGTTTCAAGGATCTATTGGTTCAATGTCCTCATCACGGCATCCCGAGATGGGAGCTTTGCCGAATCATATATGAGGGCAGTAACCCTAACACTAAACAGAGCCTTGAAAACATGTGTCAAGGTACCTTCATGTCTAAGGATGATGGGGAAGCTTGGCGATACTTAGAAGAGTTCGCTGAAAAGTCTTTACAGTGGGAAAGTCCATCATTTAGGAGTGGCAATAACCAATCGGATGTTTCCATAGGAGTTAGAGCTGACATTTCAGCTATACAAAAGAAACTCGAGACTATGGAAAACAAATTTTTAGCTGCCTCCCTTGATCAAATGTCACTTTCCAAAACTGTTTGTAGCTGCTGTTCTGATCCGTCTCACTTGACGGAAGAATGTCCGTTTCAAGGTCGTGAGCATACCAATGCCGCATTTCAACGACCTAGAAACGATCCTTTTTCTTCCACATATAATCAGGGATGGAGGAATCACCCTAATTTTTCTTGGAACCAATCACAATCACAAAACACGGTTCCAAACCAAAACAATTTCCAAAGGGTCCCTCCACCACAACAGCAGCCACAACTTCAATTAAGTCAGCACCCCTTTCAAGCACATAATTTTCAAAATACGGTCAACACACCTGCACTGTCTAGTCCTTTACAGTTGACCGAAACTGATGAATCCTCTTCTTTTGCACAATACATGAATTTGGTCTTGACAAATATCATGCAAGTTGCGGCTGAAATGAAATCTTCCGTCGATGACATGAAGAAAAACTCTGCGTCCCAAAACGAGAGTATTAAATCGATGGAAGAAGAAATTGCAAGATTAAAAGCCGAACTAAGTGCAAGAGAGAAAGGGAAACTTCCAGCTCAACCCTTACCCAATCCTGGTTATTCACATCATGTGAATGCAATCACCACGTTGAGATCTGGAAGAGTGCTTGACAATCATGTTGGGGAAGAAGTTGATGATACTGAAAATCATATCAACACCCCGGCTGAGACCTTTCCACACATACACACACACACTTCTGACCCTACTTCTTCTACCCCACCACCCTCTTCCGAGCCTATTCTCCATTTCCCAAAAGGCTCGCCACTACAGCCCACCTCTTTTACCCCTCCACGGACGATCCCCACTTCTATACTGGGATCGGTTCCACACACACTTCCTTCTTCTATGATGGACCCAGAGCTTATTGCTAAAGCACCTTACCCTAATCGGTTAAGGGCTAACACACCAAGTCCACAAATGGAGAAGATCACTGAGATGTTTAAACAGGTTAACATCAATATCCCTCTTCTAGATGCAATTCAACAAGTACCTGCATACGCAAAAGTTCTTAAAGATTTTTGCACTAGAAAGAGGAAGAAACAAATGCCCAAGAAGATATTCATGGCTAAGACAGTAGACACAGCTTTCCCCCAGCAATTACCGAGGAAACGTAAGGATCCTGGCTATCCTACGATTTCCATCTCTATTGGGGAGAAACACATTAACCGTGCTCTACTAGATCTTGGGGCAAGTGTTAACCTGCTTCCTTTCTCAGTTTATGAGCAGTTAGGAATCGGAGAGTTGAAACCATCTCCATGCACTCTCCAGATGGCTGACCGATCAATCACCAGACCTAGGGGTGAACTAGAGGATGTGTTAATAAAAATCGGGGAATTTATCTTCCCTGTGGATTTTATTGTAATTGATACACAACCTGTAGCGAACTCACGGAATCAAATTCCGGTGATTTTAGGTCGCCCCTTTTTGGCCACTTCCAATGCTATCATCAATTGTCGTAACGGTTCCATGACCCTATCCTTTGGAAACAGGACAATTGAGATGAACATTTATAAGTTAGGAAGTGTACCCTCCGAACCTACTGTTCAGGTCTGTTCTGTCGACTTAATGGATGTCGACAGCAGCGAATTAGATAATCCTCATGATACCGATCTAGACTCTTTTCATACGTTATTGTTTGACCAAACTATGTATCATACACATACGGACTCTTCCACCGAGATGTCCGGGTCAACAATTAACACTGATTATGAACTGCTTTTAGAGTCTGAAGATCACCCCGCACCTTGTGATGACATTATTCTTCGGGGTATTGATGGAACTTTTGAGGAGATCTTCGCTGATGAACTCGCATTTTTGAATGACACGGGTGTTGAGATGAATCATGTCCCAATCATTGAAATTGAACCTCCACCCCTTCTTTTGAACTGCAACAAGAATGCGAGCAATCCATCACAATCACTGTATCGTCTCTCCAAAACGAGACGCACACACATTCTATTCCACCACTTAACCTTTCCCCACTTCTTCTTCCACCAACCAGAGCACTGCATTGATAAAATTTTTGAATGGTTGGTGTTAACCTTCGGTCTTTGCAAAGCTTGGCATCGACCACTGATTTTTGACCCCCACTTATGATTTTAAAAGTTTAACATTGCATAATTCAAGTTTGGGGGGGTATAATTTTTCTGGCTCCTGAAAAGAAAATTTTTACAAAATTTTGAGCCAAAAATAAGTTTGGGGGAGGTTCTTCACTTAAATATTTTGCCCCCACTAATAAATTCCTCCCAAGCTTACAGGTTTTTCGAGATTTAGCAGATGGCAACAGTGAGGACACTGTTGAAAACAAGTTTGGGGGAGGTTTGTGCTTATTTTCACATCATTTGCATATCATTTGCATAAGCACAAAACATTTTCGAAAACCTATAAAAATTTAAAAATTTTCAAAACTATAAAAATATTTTTTGTATATAAATAAGATAATAAAAGTTTAGATAGTGAAAAATTACATCCATGAGATTAGAAAAATTTAAGAAAACTAAGAAAACTAGAAGTTTTCTTATACGAACTAGTAATAAGTAGTTATGAGCCGTTGTCCCAAGGGTTAGTAAGATGAAGGACGTCACTAATCTGAGGATAAAAATAAGTCTGAAAAATAGTTTCTATTCTGGAAGCCAAACATTTTGAACGTTGCTACCCTGCTATTCGCACTTACACACGTCTTGAAGCCTGGGATAGTAGAGGATACCTTGAAATGCTCTTGTCTTAAAGCCAAAAGTATGGAAAAAAAAATATGTGTTTTAAAGTGGTGAGAAAAATGGATACTGGTTTTGTTATCACCGAGGGCAATAAAAATATATAGCAAAAGGGTGCTTCTTCACCTAGTGCCCCAAGGTCAACTGGTCTGGGAGTCACTGCTATGCCTGAGGTGGTGCAAGACGAGGAAAATACACCAAGCATGCAAGCACATTAGTAATCGGTCGGTTAGTACCTCAAGAAGTATTAACGATCGCATGAAAGTGTGTAAGCAATCTCGTTTGCCAAGAAGTACTGAGGCCGATGGGCAAGAGTATGATAGCTTGAATTGAATTCTCCGGGTGTAGGGATGTCTTTACACACACGCAGGGTGATATGATCGATGTTTGGAATAAAGATAGGAATGAAGAATAAGACGATGTTTTATTGAGGGAGGACGTGATTTCTAACATCTTTTCATGACCATTAAGATAGGGCTCATGACAACCGAAAAGCTAGCTTAGTTGGAAACCCTAATTTTCAAAGCTTTTCTTTTACGATTCTCTTCTTTAAATGTAATATTCATGATCTTGCTTTTATTATTGGATTTTGTGGGTGCAATCCGCTGAAAACCCTCAGGAGACAACACTCCTCCTACTAGGGACAACTAGAGGTTTAAAGGCTTGTTGCACGTGCTCAGTGCAATCGTGCTGCCTACGAAAGTGTGCTAGTTAGTTTTTCTCTTTCTTTATTTTCTCCTTCTCTTTTTAATAAAACATTCGCTCGAGACGATCGAAATTAAGTTTGGGGGTATTTGATCAGTCGAAAATATTGCATATTTTAACCGGCAATTTCCATATCATCTGCATACAATTAGAAGTGTTCGACATTCATATTCTACATATTAGCAAATCGGTCGCAAAATATCAGATTACATGTATTCAACCTTAAAACCGGCATTTCTAGGGAAATTGACTGCATTGCATTACATGGCATATTTTCTATATCTTGCAACCCTTGTTTCAAAGTCTGTGCAGGAAAAGAGAAGCTTGCTCGATCATTACATTGCTCGACCATTACAATTGCTCGTAAACTCACTAAAATCAAATCTGGTATCAACACAGAAGGGAAACTGCAATTCAAAACATCAGAGAAAAGCCCAAACAGAAGTATAAGACAACTGCAGAAGACCCAGATCCCAAAGCTCTAACACGGCCGCGCATCCGCGGCCATAGCCTTCTTATGCCGCAGAAGCGCAGCTATATGGTGACATCATCAAGTTTTCTTTGGACCAAAATGCTTCTACTTGGGCCCACATTCCAGAAATGCACACAAATTTCCAGAAAACTCCAGAGAGTTCTACCAGATCAGCAAACACTTTGAGCTTCACTTAATTAGCCTATTATTCTAGAACTTTCCCTAAACCCTAGCTTAAACCCTAAGCTAACTCCTAACAAACTCCTTCTAGAAACTCTTCAACAAACTTTGGGAGGGAAAGTTCTAATTCAAACCTAAACCTAGGGTTTGGGAGTTCTATAAATAAGACCCTAGGCTCATCATTTAGAAATTATTCAACCTAGGATTCAACATTGGGAAAGCTTAGAAAAATCAATCTCTTTCTTCATCCCCTCTTCCTCAAGTTTAGTGAGAGAGCTTGTAGGAAACCCTAACCCTAAATCCAACCACAATTCAAGATCTTGAGTGCAAGCCAAGCAAGATGCCTTCAACCCTTTTATGAGCCGAGCCGATCTTCAATCGGGCAAGAGATCAAAGTAGATCCACGATCCACGGAGACGAGCGAAGCCGAGTCAACGATCGATTTCTTCTTCTTGTAGATTCTTCAAAGAATGTATTGAAATTGTTGATTAAATAAAAGGTGATATTCTTTTATCTTGTTTTCTTTAAATTCCGCATCATGTTATCTTTACAATTCTTGAATATTATCTTTGTGGTGATGTGTGAATAAAACTCCGCTCGTAAAGGAGTCGAGACGGTTGTAGAATGATGATGTAACAAAGCTTTAATCGATTCTTGATTCCTACGATGGTTTGTAAACCCTAGCAAGTTCAAGAACCGACAACCCATTTTGTTTCGATGCTTTCTTGATTGACATCGTTCAAAATGGGGGAGTTAGGATCGTTTCTTGAAATTGCTAGAGGCTAGAATATGAATGATATCGACAATAGAACAAGGGATAAGATGAAACCCTAGTTTCACGAGAAAACCCTAACTCTTGTCGATGATCATCGATCTAGTATCAATCCTTCGAAGGACAAGAACACGATATCTTTAGATTACATCACGTCTATCGATCCGATCGATTCCTACGAGCCTCTTTTAGATTCTTGATTGTTGATTGGAAATATTATCAAAACACCGATTCTTGATTGTTTATAGTTTCTTGATTCTTGCATAAGAATAGTGACACTCGAATACAAATCATTCTTGAATCATGTTTTCGTTTATTGTTGCTTAACATTTCATTTCAAACGTATCGAAATACAATTGAATCGTGCAATCCCTGTGGACGATCCGCACTCACTACAAACTACATCCGACACCGTAGTTTGATTGCGGTCAATATAATTTTTTGATTGTCGTTACTTTTTACATATACACGTCAGAAAATGTTTCAATCACATGGCGGGCCTAGGGGGTTGGTAAAAGTCAGACCCCCAATAGCGGTACAAGTCGTGTCGGAGTGTAGCCCAGAACACCCTGAGATACTACTGGAATACCTACCAGCAAATCTCCTGCCTTGGCCAAGGACTTTTCATGTTCTGGCTCTCGTAGACACAGCGCGACCTCACCCCCAATACCGGGAGAGACGAACCCCTGCAGATCCGCTCACTGCCTCCATGTGGCTCGGGACTGTACCCAACTAAAACCTGTTTGCACGACTCCTTTGAGCCGTGGTAGGGTAGTAATCAAAGCACAGTGGGAACTCACACGAGACAAATGACGATCTCAGGTCGATGAACTAACATATACACATGTCACCAGGGAACTGCTATCTGACATCAGGTATAATCCCAACTAGCAGGTTCCCGGCGAGTCCTGTCCGGTGTACTCATAACCCAATAAGTACCTGTATACATCTTAGGTGAACCAACTGACACCAGTGGCTTGTGAGACCGGCCACCGCCCCTCGTCGGGGTCTCGACTGTATACACTAGTCTACTCCGGAGTATCGATGCCCTGTCTCGAAACTCCCACGACTAGGGACCTTTTAAGGATGTGCTTATAGACTCCAGCTCTCACGTATATGATCGCCTTCATACTGCTGGTAGTCAAGCAAGAATCCTAGGGGCTCTATCAACGTGTAATAGCGACTCGTAAGGTCACCTAAAGCAGTACACGATGATAAAGATAAACCAGATAGCATACTATCATCTCGAGTAAGACTGTCCTACTGGGACAGGTCCTCCCCTCAATCATTGCAATCACGTGCCTGTGATCCAATAATTGACTCTGAGGGCACTATCTCCAACACCGTAGGGGTCTGGGGTGGGGTTTGGCTATTCATCACGACCGTGGAATCCGTCTTTCGTTATAGGCTTAAACAAAACGCGGAATTCATAGTATATCCAATGTGTTCATCTGTGATTTGGAATGCCTATTGTTGTGTCTGACGAATGGATATTATATATATATAATAGACGTTGCTTATGTTTTGCATCCGTGCTAGTCCAGCCCCCAGCTCTGGCTTTAGTTATCTAACCTAACGAAGTAAGAAGGGGCCCTGTGGCGAATGCGGATGACATAAGCGTACGTTGTATTCTCATCTTTTTCTGCAATGGTAGGTTAATTGATGGGACTGCATTACATTAATGCAAAGCAAACAAACCAAAGCTGAATCGTTGGAACAATTTTAAAACCACTCGGTTTTTTCAAAACAGTAAAACTTTTAAAATGCGGAGCTTAAACCACTCCTTTTAAAAGCTATCAAGTTCCTTCAATTATATCAAGTTCACTACATTCACGGTTTCGCCAAACCCATTCATAGCCCTCCGTCATTTCAATTGGACATTCAATAGTATTCAAGCTATGTACTTTGACCTTCGCCAAGGCATAGTGATTGGTTGCTGCTGAATATTCATCTGTAGCATTGATAGTGTTGGAGATAGTGCCCTCAGAGTCAATTATTGGATCACGGACACGTGATTGCAATGAGTGAGGGAGGACCTATCCCAGGAGGACAGTCTTACTCAAGATGATTGTATGCTATCTGGTTTATCTTTATCATCGTGTACTGCTTAGGTGACCTGACAGGTCGCTATTACACGTTGATAGAGCTCCTAGGATTCTTGCTTGACTGCCAGCAGTATGAGGGCGATCATATACGTGGGAGCTGGTGGTCTATAAGCACATCCTTAAAAGGTCCCTAGTCATGGGAGTTTCGAGATAGGGCATCGATACTCCAGAGTAGACTAGTGTATACAGTCGAGACCCCGACGAGGGGCGGTGGCCGGTCTCACAAGCCACTGGTGTCAGTTGGTTCACCTAAGATGTATACAGGTGCTCATTGGGTTATGAGTACACCGGACAGGACTCGCCGGGAACATGCTAGTTGGTCTTATACCTAACGTCAGTTAGAAGTTCCCTGGTGACATGTGTACAGGGTAGTTCATCGACCTGAGGATCGTCATTTGTCTCGTGTGAGTTCCCACTGTACTTTGATTACTACCCTACCACGCTCAAAGGAGACGTGCAAACAGGTTTTAGTTGGGTACAGTCCTGAGCCACATGGAGACAGTGAGCGGATCTTCAGGGGTTCGTCTCTCCCGGTATTGGGGATGAGGTCGCGCTGTGTCTAGGAGAGCAAGAACATGAAAAGTCCTTGGCCAAGGCAGGAGATTTACTGGTAGGTATTCCAGTAGTATCTCAGGGTGTTCTGGACTGATCTCTGACACGACTTGTACCGCTTTTGGGGGTCTCACTTTTACCAACCCCCTAGGCCCGCCATGCGATGCTCATAGACGAACGGACCGGACTGTACGGCTATTGTCACTGACAGGCTCAGTAGGGTGTCAGGATGAGTTCGCTCATCGACGTCCCTTTTGGTCAATAGCTGGTAGCCCGTCACGTATGACTAATACTTCTGACGTGCTAGTGGTTAAATCCACAGCCATAGTATTGACGGGTCTTTAGAGTCCCCTACATTCAGTTGCTCAAGTTTTCGGGCGAAACGCTGTAGAGGCCGTATGGAGATTTGGCAGGGTTCGATCAGATGTGTGCGATATTGCACGGATCATGATCGGACGGGTTTATACTAGCGAGCTTTGGTTTAAGCCGGATCCTAGTATAGTACAGTGTAGATTTTGTCTCATTGCATTTGTATTTCGGTCGGAATACAAATGCGGGTATGTATATACAGTAACGGGGTTTTCCTGTAATTTATTACGGGATCAGTTTTTCAGAGTTGCCAGTTTGCTTTCCATTTCGGCCATTTTCCTTTGTATCATTCATTGGCCGAAGATTGGTGGAGGAGGGCTTATTTGCATTTGTGCAAATAAGCATTTTGGAGGGTTGTTTTTGCAAATTGTTGGATCATCATTGCTTGACTTTCTTTAGTCATCATAGCTTGACTTTGGATGTGATGATGGGAGATGGTTGTTGAGTGTTGGACTTTGTTTATAATGATTTCTTTTCATGATCACATATGATTCCCTCTTGCATTATTGGCTCACTCACTCCCTCTCTCATTCTCTCCTCTCCCATCATGCATGGCCGGCCAAGTATGGGGTTGTCCAAATTTTTTGGGTGGGGTTTTGTTCTCATGGTGCTTGCAAAATTCCATTTTTCATCACAAAACTCCAAGTATCATTCCTCCACTTAAAAAGGCAACATCCACTACCCCAAAATGAGACATAGCTCACTACACTATTCGACAGCAAACCTTGGGCACGTCAACTCGCCAACTTCGTACCCGAGTTGCCTCGGAATAGAGGTGGGAGCCCGTAAAAGAAGCCGGTGATGTGGTGCCCTTCCGGCGACGAGGTGGAGACCGGAGATTCCGCGGAGAGATCGGGACGACGACGAGAAGACCGAAGGACACGGATCGCTCGGTATATCTCTCTACCCCATTCTTGTTAGCTAGGACTAGTTTAATGGCCCGATCCGGGTTTTATAGTGCGCGGTGGTGCCGGTTTGAAAAGTTAAAGTAAAGCATCGCTTCCGCATTCCGGCGTCGGATCGACAGCCGGGGCGCCGCCGTGCACTTACAGTGGTATCAGAGCCTCGCCATTAACCTATTCTAGCTTGGTCTAATGTGTTTTGATTTCCGATCGAACAAAAATCGCAAAACCGCGTTTTCATGTGCACAGTTTCTGTCGAAATTGTTTTTGGCTCCAAAAATTTTTCAGGTTATTGCAGAATGATGTGCAGGGAATCCGGAGAACACTGTAAACTTTTGGTGACCTGATCTTTCCATACGACCGCGGAACCGCGGCCTTAACCCCTATTTGGCCGCGGTTCCGCCGCAGGAATTTGGTTTCATTCCACCAGTGTTTTGCAGTGGGCTTTTGGCCTGAAAATAGGGGTTTTGGTATATTATTTTTGGGCCCAAAATTTCTTTAAGTGCTACAGTAATGCTTGGGGCCCATTTTGTAAATTTTGATCGATCGAATATTTTAAACACATTAGTTCACAGTATTTACATTATATCTGCGACCGTGAATGTCACTTGATCGGTAAATCTTGTCTAACTGCTATAGCCCGGTTAGAAGGATTTGCGAACGTGACTTTCACGTTGATGTTCTGTGATTGTGCTGTGATGTTGCGGATTGGTCGTGGGGGATAGCCTGGATGCAATGATAGTACAGTTTTTGTTGTATTATGTACATTTGATATTGCGGGGCGAGCGTCCGACATGTGGACTGCCGTCACTGCTTGATTGTATATTATTCTTTTGGGGCACGACCGGGTCGAGGTCGATGTACCCGTTGTATGTATATTTTACTTTCTGTACTAGGATTACCCCAAGGTGGGGTGCACGGATAGCCGGGTTCTAGAGGGCAACAAGCCCGCATCTCATGGCATTGAGACGGAGGGGGCTTCACTCTAGAATTGGCGGGCTATTCGCCACACTCGTAGGGGGTATAGGTTGACCCAGGAGGGGTGCCCAAGTTACCGAATTCCGTGAAGTGCTAGGTGGTCCATTCACGTTGCTGAAAGGGGCTGCCTCGCTTCAGGTTTTGGCGGGTAACTTGCCGCGCCCGTAGGGGTCTAGGATTTCATTGCACAGGTTATCCACACAACCAGGGGAACGTCGGGTTTCAGTAGCTGCTCTGTGAAACCCGGGGATCCCAGATATCTGTATTGTTCTGTGATGCTGTACATTTCTGTGATGTTGCATTTTATCACGCCATGAGCGAAATATTATATATTGATATATATATTAGTAGATGTTGTATATGTTTTGCATCCACGCTAGTCCAGTCCCCGCTCTGTCGTTAGTTAGCTAACCTAACGGGTAATGACGGGACCCAGTGGCGAATGCGGATAGCATATACGTACATCATTATATTTCGTTCTTTGTGGTGTGATCAATTGATGGGACTGCATTGATTCGGATCAATGCAAGTTAAAAACAAACCTATTCTGATGTTATTGGAACTCTTTTCAAAAAGCTGTTATTACAAGGGCGTTCTCTTTTGTTTTGCATCGTGGTATTCAGTTGGAATATTCTGCTCCTCAGTCGACGAGGCAAGGGCCGAGATCCCTTCACCGGGTGTGACCCCTTGGATAAAAAGTTTGCGTCAGGGCAATAACTTCACTATAGTCGTTTACTTTTGCTTTGCATCGTGGTATTCAGTTGGAATATCCTGCACCTCATTCTACGGGGAAAGAGCCGAGATCCCTTCACCGGGAGTGACCTCTTTAGCAAAGGTTTTCGTCACTATATTTTTATAAAGCTATCCAGTTCCTTCAACGATATCAAGTTCATTACGTTAATGGTTTTCGCCAGAAACCATTCGTAGCCCTTGTTGCGCCACGGCAGCGCCCCGGCCGTCTTACCGAGGCCAAAATGCGGAATCAAAAATTTTCCTTACTTGGAAACTGGCGCTACCGCGGACAATAAAACCCGGATCGTTAACCATTAACCTATACTAGAAAACAAGAGATGGGAAGAGAAGTATACCAAGTGATCCGAGTCCTCCGGTCTTCTCCTCGCCATCCCGATCTCCTGCGGAAACTCCGGTCGTCGCCTCCTTGCCGGAAGGGCACCACATCGCCTGTATCTTTTACGGGCTCCCGCCTCAATACCGAGGCAACTCGGGCATGAAGCCGGCAACTCGACATGCCCAAGAATTGCTGTAGAATGTGTAGGGTTGAAGCTATGTCTCATTTGGGTTTGTTGCCATTTGAAGATGATGGAGGAAACAAGATAAGAAAAATGGTGCTTGCATTTTTCTTAACATGAAAATGAGATCAAGAATGAAACTCTCAAGATGAAGCTCTCATCTTCTTCTTCTCTCCAAAATGAAAACCTTATCATATTAGAATGGTGGAGGAAAGAATATGAAAGCAAGAGGGAGGTGAGTGTAGGAAAAGAGAGAGGGTGACCATATCCAAACATCATCATAACAAACTCACATCAACTATCATCTCATTTCTAATCTTCATAAAGCAAGAAATGATGAAGGAAAAGAATGGAATAAAAAAAGATGCTTTCATAATCAAACTATTTGCATGAAAACCCTCCACAATGTGTTATTTGCAAACTTGCAAATAACACCCTCCATCAAAAGGTTCGGCCGGGAAAGAACAAAGGAAAACCGGCCGGAACGGAATGCAAACTGGCAACTCCAGAAAACTGGTCCCGTAATAAATTACAGGAAAACCCCGATACTGTGCATACACACCCGCATCTGTATTCCTACCGGATACAAATGCAATGAGACAAAATCTACACTGTACTAAACTAGGACCGGCTTAAACCAAAGCCGGCTAGTAATATCCGTTCGATCCTAATCCATGCAATACCGCACGTATCGGATCGAACCCTGCCATATATCCATACGGCCACTAGTACAAACCGTCCGATCCTGATCCGTGCAATACCGCACGTATCTGATCAGACCCTGCCATATCTCCATACGGCCTCTACAGCGTTTCGCCCGAAAGCTTGAGTGACTGAGTGTGTGGTGGACTCTAAAGACTCGTCAATACTATGGCTGTGGATTTGACCACTAGCACGTCAGAGGTATTAGCCAATACGTGACGGGCCACCAGCTATTGACCAAAAGGGACGTCGATGAGCGAACTCATCCTGACACCCTACTGAGCCTGTCAGTGACAATATCCGTACAGTCCGGTCCGTTCGTCTATGAGCATCGCATGTCGGGCTTAGGGGGTTGGTGAAAGTCAGACCCCCAAAAGCGGTACAAGTCGTGTCGGAGCGTAGCCCAGAACACCCTGAGATACTACTGGAATACCTACCAGTAAATCTCCTGCCTCGGCCGAGGGCTTTGTGTAATGGCTCTCCTAGACAAAGCGCGACCTCACCCCCAATACCGGGAGAGACGAACCCCTGCAGATCCGCTCACTGCCTCCATGTGGCTTGGGACTGTACCCAACTAAAACCTGTTTGCACGACTCCTTTGAGCCGTGGTAGGGTAGTAATCAAAGCACAGTGGGAACTCACACGAGACAAATGACGATCTCAGGTCGATGAACTAACCTGTACACATGTCACCTGGGAACTGCTATCTGACGTATGGTATAATCCCAACTAGCAGGTTCCCGGCGAGTCCTGTCCGGTGTACTCATAACCCAATGAGCACCTGTATACATCTTAGGTGATCCAACTGACACCAGTGGCCTGTGAGACCGGCCACCGCCCCTCGTCGGGGTCTCGACTGTATACACTAGTCTACTCTGGAGTATCGATGCCCTGTCTCGAAACTCCCAAGACTAGGGACCTTTTAAGGATGTGCTTATAGACTCCAGCTCTCACTTATATGATCGCCCTCATACTGCTGGCCGTCAAGCAAGAATCCTAGGGGCTCTATCAACGTGTAATAGTGACATGTAAGGTCACCTGAAGCAGTACACGATGATAAAGGTAAACCAGATAGCATACTATCATCTCGAGTAAGACTGTTCTACCGGGATAGGTCCTCCCTCAATCATTGCAATCACGTGCCTGTGATCCAATAATTGACTCTGAGGGCACTATCTCCAACAATCTCCCACTTGCACTCAAGGCTAATTATTGCGATGCCGCATACTCACAGCCCGTGTGATACCGAACACCCAACTCCTCTACTAGTCAGTCTCACAAAGCTCGTTTGCGAAACTATTGCGTTCGAGGAATAGCCTCAGTGAGTGGATCCGCTGTGATGTTTCTTTCTATGTCTCTCTATATCTCAAGTTCGCAGAGAAAGCCATCTCCCGAAAGGAGCAATACATGTGTTAGAGTATGTCTGGATATCTGATGGGACCTAGCTCATAAATGAACTCCAAATCCAAACTTCTTAGACTGTATCGATAACTGAACTTAATCAGTATCCTGTGCCATGTCTCCCTCAGTATTGCCTTGGATCACCTGTCCAAAACACTGCCCCTCGTTTAGAGGGAAAACTACAACTCTGACGATCACCCTGCCGTCCATGTCACCTTGGAAGCCTGGAATGATAATTGTCTCCTTAATGAGGCTGTCATTATCATATCCCTAGAACATCCACTTATGTTCTAAAATTGCTTCCGACTGTTTCTCCAGGATTGGATCAATGTCAACTTATTGCATCTAGTGCAAGAACAACATCTGGTGTGGTACTTGATATCTCATGATTGACTCAATTGCCTAAGCAAGTGATCTGCCAATCATGAGTATCCCTCTCCCCTTTAGTCTATAAGACACCTTTAGAGAGGGTGACTCCATCAACTGCAGGTGCACTACCGTGCCAGGAGTCGTCCATTCTAAATACTCATAGAATGCTGTCAAGGTACCCAGATTGGGAAACCACCCAAATCTAGATCTAAAACCATAGATCTAGTAACCAGAATGTCTGATATAATGTCCAAGTCCCATGTGGAGAAAACACTGTGTGACTACCAAAGTATAACCGATCGTAGTATAGGAATATCACTTCCTACTACCTTCTCAACAGATCCATCCCCTATTCTGATGACGTCAAACCTATGACTGTCACATCAGAAATAGATGATCTATCTCCGTTATATCTGCTTTAGTCTATAGACATAAGCCTGATGTCCACCAATGCTTCCGCTGCTCCCACTGACTACGACAACCCTCTGGCAGGGTCATATAGACGTGCTCTTCTAAAGCTAGTTTAGAACGACGCTATACTCATCCTCCTGCCGGGTCTCGCAGCCTGGAACAACAACAATGGCAAGTGTGGGTAAACAAGAACTTCCCTGTCACCGTCTTTGAGGCTACCGGAGTACCTCTCGGGTGCCTGAAGTTACCCACCTTATCTGCGGAGTGGCCAATGGAATGTCAAATCAGATTGAATCTTTAGGTTCCTTATCAAATCTTCAGTAATCGTTTGCGGTTCTGGAATCGCTTCCAGTTCTACCATACTCCCACTACTGTTTTCTGAAAAATAACCATTTCCTTTTAAAATGTGGCGAGTTAAGAATAATATCACTATTGATCTCCCAGATGGTAGAAAGTCAACCCTCGTCGTAGCCTGGGTCAACCCACAAACAGCCATTACAGAAACGTGCCTTGAGTTGTCCAGTGTCTGGTTTTAATCATAAGCCGGACAACTCCCCGTACCTTAACATCGTTAAGATATGAACTGTTCTATATCCAATATAGAACCAGAGGCACTGATTTAAATGAACCAGATTCAAATCATGCAGCTATCTCCAGTGCATGTCAACTAAATGGAAGGAGGCCGATCAGCGTTACTCAACTTAGGAATACTTCCAATTATAAGTAACCTGAAAGAGAAGCAATTTTTCTTTATCATTACTATCAACTGAATACCATACACAAGTATCTACATCTTCGATCACTTTGAAGAATCCCGATACTTGCAATACTTGGTTCTCTACTCTATTCAAATACCTATAACTCCTCAAAACTTAGACCCTGTGTTTCTACGAAACACATGTCTAAGAACTAGAGAAGTTAAAAGTAAACAGAATATAGTATGAGGACCAACCCCTCTGTCCTAATGGACACTGGACAACATACAATACTCTGTATAAGTCCGCTGAGTCTAACAACTCTTTCACTGTGCGTCGTAAGTTGAAAACTGTACTTATGGTTAAGAAGAATTACAATGCTGTTTAATGCTCCTTACCTAACCATCCACTGATATAGGTAAATGTCATCGATATAATATCAAAAGGTATATCTCATTCTATGAAAATAGATGTACAGATATATCAATTTGAAATTGGTGCACAACAGCGGATATTCAAAACCAAATATTTGCCGACCGGCAAACAACCCAGATGATCTCCTCAAATATCACCGATTACAACGAATCCCGATATAATGAGGATGATTACCCTAATTCCCAATAACTTACTCCCACTCATCATCTGAAAAACCATACAGATGTGAGAATCAATCTTGGTAAATACATACCCTGGAGCAAGTGTCTAATCGGGAAATCAGTTTTCCTTTAACAGTACACAGTTGAACTGAAACATTGAAATGTTTCGATGGGGTATCCTGGTATTCCTAGTAATGCCTCTACCATTATCCAGATTCACAACTATAACCGTATAATTCTTTGCCACCTATCCAAATCCCTTTATATGTCTTTAGTCATTACCTTCTGCACACCCCTTAGGCCAAATGGTTTTCTTCCTTCCCTACCGTTCGGCACCAGCCTATGGTTTGGAAGAAGACTATCCAATAAGCATAATGGGTGTACTGTCCTAGTCCTAGGAGCACTCGCAATGCGAGAGAAGGTGAAGATAAAAGACAACCGAATAAACCTTATTCCTATTTCTCCTGGACCAGAATCCATCCCCGAACTGGAACAAGTTCCTTTCGAGTTCGTATATAACCATACGATGGAGTATTCAATAAACTGTGGATCTTCGTAGTGATACGGAGTGTCCTGGAGAAATACAAAGGTGATTTAGGATTGGCGAAGAAATACTTGGTTTGGTCGTGAATATCAGTTGCAATTTACTTTGCCCTCTTACTAATCCCTTGCTTTGTCTTAACTTAATACCTTCTGTACACCATCGTTAGGCTAATTGGTTTTCTTCATTCCCTACCGTTCGGCACCAGCCTAAAGTTTGGAAGAAGACTATCCAATTTGCGTAATAGGTGTACTATCTCCTAAACCAAGGAGTACTCGCAATGAGAGAAGGTGAAAAGAAAAGACAACTGAATAATCCTATTCGTTTTCTCCAGAACCAGAAACCATCCTCGAAGTCCTTCGAGTTCGTATATAACCATACGATGGTTTTGTCCAATGGAAGTGGGCGTTCGTAGTAATACGGGGTGTCCTGGAGAAAAGGGTAAAAGTAGGAGTGGCAATGAGGTTTGCAACTCTGACAATCCAAAAGCCGGTGTTAAGAAGGTTCGGTCAACTTGGTCACTGAGTCATAGTCCAGGGTCGGGTCAATGGTCGCTGCCAAAGAGAGAGAGAAAAGAAACACTCAGCGTGCACTCTAACCTAGATCAGAATGGTTATCACTTTGTCTAATCTGGAAACCTCCCACTGTACCTCAAATTCTCCTCCAAACCTGAAAGAAGAATTAGTCGGGATCACCCGAGGAGTAAACCAACTCATCAGTGGGAATCGGGATCCAACTATCATCGCATGATAACGTGACGGAATCCACTCACGTCACCACACTCCAGAAGGTATGCGCATGTCTGGCAAGTTTCAGTTCTTTTGAAACTCCCGATGTGATTTTTACCCCTAGCGGTTTATGACCTTGACTAGGTCAACAAACCATAAACCGCCAGTCAAGTTCAACCCGTCATTATTCTGGATTGCATTAAACCCACCCGTACGTGCCCTTGACTAGGTCAACAAGGCCGCACGACTGTCTTAACCAATCCTACTTATGCAAGAAACAAGTACCACTTAGCTACCGAACACTACGTCTTGACTAGGTCAACAAACGCAGCACGAATACTAAATAATACCTGTAGGAAATGACGGAGGGCTACGGCTGGTTTTTGGCGAAAAACCTTTAACGTAATGAACTTGATATCGTTGAAGGAACTGCATAGGCTCTTTTTAGAAAATATAGTGACGAAAACCTTTACTAAAGAGGTCACTCCCGGTGAAGGGATCTCGGCTCTTTCCCCGTAGAATGAGGTGCAGGATATTCCAACTGAATACTACGATGCAAAGCAAAAGTAATCGGCTATAGTGAAGTTAATGCCCTGACGCAAACTTCTGTCCAAAGGGTCACTCCCGGTGAAGGGATCTCGGCCCTTGCCTCGTCGACAGAGGAGCAGGATATTCCAAATGAATACCACGATGCAAAACAAAAGTCAACGTCCTTGCAATAACAGCTTTTTGAAAAATGTTCCAACAACATCAGAATAGGTTTGTTTATCTTGCATTGATCCGAATCAACGCAGTCACATCAATTGATCACACCACAAAGAACGAAAATATACTGACGTACGTATATGCCATCCGCATTCGCCACTGGGTCCCGTCATCACCCGTTAGGTTAGCTAACTAACGGCAGAGCGGGGACTGGACTAGCGCGGATGAAAAACATATACAACATCTACTAATATATATACCAATATATTATATTTCGCTCAAGGCGTGAATAAAATGCAACATCACAGAAATGTACAGCATCACAGAACAATACAGATATCTGGAAGCCCCGGGTTTCACAGAGCCGCTGCTGAAACCCGACGTTCCCCTGGTCGTGTGGATAGCCTGAGCAATGAAAACCTAGACCCCTACGGGCGCAGCAAGTCACCCGCCAAAACCTGAAGCGAGGCAGCCCCCTTCAGCAACGTGAATGGACCACCCAGCACTTCACGGATTCCGGTAACTTGGGCACCCCTCCTGGGTCAACCTGTACCCCCTACGAGTGCGTCGAATAGCCCGCCAATTCCAGACTGAAGCCCCCTCCGTCTCAATGCCCTGAGATGCGGGCCCGTTGCCTTCTAGAACCCGGCTATCCGTGCACCCCTCCGCGGGATAACCCTAGTACAGAAAGTAAAATATACATACAACGGGTACATCGACCGCAACCAGGTCGTGCCCCAAAAGAATAATACAAACAGGCAGTGACGGCAGTCCACATGTCGGACGCTCGCCCCGCAATATCAAATGTACATATAAAACAAAACTGTACTAACATTGCATCCAGGCTATCCCCCACGACCGATCCGCAACAACACAGCATAAACATAGAACATCAATGTGAAAGTCACGTTCGCAAATCCGTCTAACCGGGCTATAGCAGTTAGACCGGATTTACCGATCGAGTGAGATTCACGGTCGCAGATATAATGTAAATACTGTGAAATAATGTGTTTAAAATATCCAATCGATCAAAAATTAACAAGTGGGCCCCCAAGTGATACTGTAGCACTCACAGAAATTCTGGGCCCAAGTTTAATGTTCCAAAACCCCTATTTCTCTGTAAAAAGATTACTGTGAAAAATTGGTCCAGTGAACACACTGAACTGCGGCAGAACCGCGGCGCCAAGGGAGGTTTGGCTGCGGTTCCGCGGCGGTTCTACAGTAACACTCGTCCAAATTTTCCCAGATGTCTTATAATTTCATGTACATAAGTTTTCTACAACCTGAAAAATTTTTAGAGCCCGGAAAAAATCGACAGAAAACTGATGCAAGCAAAACGCGGTTTTTGGAATTTTGGCGATCGGATAAGTAAAACACATTAGAACAAGCTAGACAAGGTTAATGGTGTGGCTCTGATACCATGTTGCGCCACGGCAGTGCCCCGGCCGTCTTACCGAGGCCAAAATGCGGAATCAAAAATTTTCCTTACTTGGAAACTGGGGCTACCGCGGACAATAAAACCCGGATCGTTAACCATTAACCTATACTAGAAAACAAGAGATGGGAAGAGAAGTATACCAAGTGATCCGAGTCCTCCGGTCTTCTCCTCGCCATCCCGATCTCCTGCGGAAACTCCGGTCGTCGCCTCCTCGCCGGAAGGGCACCACATCGCCTGTATCTTTTACGGACTCCCGCCTCAATACCGAGGCAACTCGGGCATGAAGCCGGCAACTCGACATGCCCAAGAATTGCTGTAGAATGTGTAGGGTTGAAGCTATGTCTCATTTGGGTTTGTTGCCATTTGAAGATGATGGAGGAAACAAGATAAGAAAAATGGTGCTTGCATTTTTCTTAACATGAAAATGAGATCAAGAATGAAACTCTCAAGATGAAGCTCTCATCTTCTTCTTCTCTCCAAAATGAAAACCTTATCATATTAGAATGGTGGAGGAAAGAATATGAAAGCAAGAGGGAGGTGAGTGTAGGAAAAGAGAGAGGGTGACCATATCCAAACATCATCATAACAAACTCACATCAACTATCATCTCATTTCTAATCTTCATAAAGCAAGAAATGATGAAGGAAAAGAATGGAATAAAAAAAGATGCTTTCATAATCAAACTATTTGCATGAAAACCCTCCACAATGTGTTATTTGCAAACTTGCAAATAACACCCTCCATCAAAAGGTTCGGCCGGGAAAGAACAAAGGAAAACCGGCCGGAACGGAATGCAAACTGGCAACTCCAGAAAACTAGTCCCGTAATAAATTACAGGAAAACCCCGATACTGTGCATACACAGCCGCATCTGTATTCCTACCGGATACAAATGCAATGAGACAAAATCTACACTGTACTAAACTAGGACCGGCTTAAACCAAAGCCGGCTAGTAATATCCGTTCGATCCTAATCCATACAATACCGTACGTATCGGATCGAACCCTGCCATATATCCATACGGCCACTAGTACAAACCGTCCGATCCTGATCCATGCAATACCGCACGTATCTGATCAGACCCTTCCATATCTCCATACGGCCTCTACAGCGTTTCGCCCGAAAGCTTGAGTGACTGAGTGTGTGGTGGACTCTAAAGACTCGTCAATACTATGGCTGTGGATTTGACCACTAGCACGTCAGAGGTATTAGCCAATACGTGACGGGCCACCAGCTATTGACCAAAAGGGACGTCGATGAGCGAACTCATCCTGACACCCTACTGAGCCTGTCAGTGACAATATTCGTACAGTCCGGTCCGTTCGTCTATGAGCATCGCATGTCGGGCTTAGGGGGTTGGTGAAAGTCAGACCCCCAAAAACGGTACAAGTCGTGTCAGAGCGTAGCCTAGAACACCCTGAGATACTACTGGAATACCTACCAGTAAATCTCCTGCCTCGGCCGAGGGCTTTGTGTAATGGCTCTCCTAGACACAGCGCGACCTCACCCCCAATACCGGGAGAGACGAACCCCTGCAGATCCGCTCACTGCCTCCATGTGGCTCGGGACTGTACCCAACTAAAACCTGTTTGCACGACTCCTTTGAGCCGTGGTAGGGTAGTAATCAAAGCACAGTGGGAACTCACACGAGACAAATGACGATCTCAGGTCGATGAACTAACCTGTACACATGTCACCTGGGAACTGCTATCTGACGTATGGTATAATCCCAACTAGCAGGTTCCCGGCGAGTCCTGTCCGGTGTACTCATAACCCAATGAGCACCTGTATACATCTTAGGTGATCCAACTGACACCAGTGGCCTGTGAGACCGGCCACCGCCCCTCGTCGGGGTCTCGACTGTATACACTAGTCTACTCTGGAGTATCGATGCCCTGTCTCGAAACTCCCACGACTAGGGACCTTTTAAGGATGTGCTTATAGACTCCAGCTCTCACTTATATGATCGCCCTCATACTGCTGGCCGTCAAACAAGAATCCTATGGGCTCTATCAACGTGTAATAGTGACATGTAAGGTCACCTGAAGCAGTACACGATGATAAAGGTAAACCAGATAGCATACTATCATCTCGAGTAAGACTGTTCTACCGGGATAGGTCCTCCCTCAATCATTGCAATCACGTGCCTGTGATCCAATAATTGACTCTGAGGGCACTATCTCCAACAGCCCTCCGTCATTTCAGTTAAATATTCAGTAGTATTCAAGCTATGTATTTTGACCTCACGCCAAGGCATAGTGATTGGTAGCTGCCGGGTATTTATCTGTTGCATAGATAGATGTATTGGTTTGGGACAGTCATACTACTATTTTGGCCTTCGCTAAGGGTATGTACGGGTGGGTTCAAATTAACCTGGACAATGACGGGTAGAACTTGACATGTGACTTATGATATTTTGACCTCACGCCAAGGTCATAAGAGCATGGGGCAAAAATCACATCGGGAGTTTCTAAAGAAACTGAAACTTGCCAGATATGGGCATACCTTCTAGAGTGTGATGACGTGAGCGGATTCCGTCATGTTATCATGCGATGATAGTTGGATCCCGATTCCCGCTGATGAGTTGGTTTACTCCTCGGGTGATCCCGACTAATTTTTCTTTCAGGTTTGGAGGAGAATTTGACGGTACAGTGGGAGGTTTCCAGATTAGATAAATTGGTAACTATTCTGATCTAGGATAGAGTGCACGCTGAGTGTTTCTTTTCTCTCTCTCTTTGGCAGCGACCATTGACCTGACCCTAAGACTATAACTCAGTGACCAAATTAACTGAACCTTCTTAAACACTGGCTTTTGGATTGTCAGAGTTGCGAACCTCATTGCCACTCCTACTTTTACCCTTTTCTCCAGGACACCCCGTATTACTACGAACGTCCACTTCCATTGGACAAAACCATCGTATGGTTATATACGAACTCGAAGGAATTTATTCGAGGATGGTTTCTGGTTCTGGAGAAAACGAATAGGACTATTCAGTTGTCTTTTCATTTTACCTTCTCTCAGGTTGCGAGTACTCCTTGGTTTAGGAGATAGTACACCTATTACGCAAATTGAATAGTCTTCTTCCAAACCTTAGGCTGGTGCCGAACGGTAGGGAATGAAGAAAACCAATTAGCATAACGATGGTGTGCAGAAGGTATTAAGTAAAGACATATCAAGGGATTAGTAAGAGGGCAAAGTAAATTGCGACTGATATTCACGACCAAACCAAGTATTTGATTACCACTCCCATTTCACCTTTGTATTTCTCCAGGACACTCCGTATCACTATGAAGATCCACAGTTTATTGGATACTCCATCGTATGGTTATATACGAACTCGAAAGGAACTTGTTCCAGTTCGGGGATGGATTCTGGTTCAGGAGAAATAGGAATAAGGTTTATTCGGTTGTCTTTTATCTTCACCTTCTCTCGCATTGCGAGTGTTCCTAGGATTAGGACAGTACACCCATTATGCTTATTGGATAGACTTCTTCCAAACCATAGGCTGGTGCCGAACGGTAGGGAAGGAAGAAAACCATTTGGCCTAAAATGGTGTACAGAAGTTAATTACTAAAGACATAGAAAGGGATTTGGAAAGATGGCAAAGAATTACACGGTTACAGTTGTGAATCTGGATTATGGAAGAGGCATTACTAGGAATACCGGGATACCCTATCGAAACACTTCAATGTTTCAGTTTCACTGTGTACTGTTAAAGGAAAACTGATTTCCCGATTAGATACTTACTCCAGGGTATGTATTTACCAGGTATGATTCTCACATCTGTATGGTTTTACAGATGATGGGTGGGAGTAAGTTATTGGGAATTAGGTGATCATCCTCATTATATCGGGATTCGTTGTAATTGGTGATATTTGAGGAAGTCACGTGGGTTGTTTGCTGGACGGCAAATATTTGGTTTTGAATATCCGTTGTTATGCACCAATTTCAAATTGATATATCTGTACGTCTATTTTCATAGAGTGAGATATACCTCTTTGAAATTATGTCTATGACATTTACCTAAATCAGTGGATGGTTAGGTAAGGAGCGTTAAACAGCGGTGTAATTCTTCTTAACCATAAGTACAGTTTTCGACCTACGACACACAGGGATTGAGTTATCAGAATCAAGGGACTTATACAGAGTATTGTATGTTGTCCAGCTTCCATTAGGACAGAGGGGTTGGTCCTCGTACTAGATTCTGTTTACTTATGACTTCTCTGGTTCTTAGACAGGTGTTTCGTAGAAACACAGGGTCCGAATTTTGAGAAGTTATATGTATATGAATAAAGTAGAGAACCAGGTATTGCAAGTATCAGGATTCTTCAAGGTGATCGAAGATGTAGATACTTGAGTATGGTATTCAGTTGATAGTAATGATTAAAAAAACTTGCTTCTCTTTCAGGTTACTCATAATTGGAAGTGCTCCTAAGTTGAGTAATGCTGATCGGCCTTTTTCCATTTAGTTGACATGCACTGGAGACAGCTGCATAATTTGAATCTGGTTCAATTAAATCAGTGCCTCTGTTTCTGTATAGGATATAGAACAGTTCATATCTTAACGATGTTAAGGTACGGGGAGTTGTCCGGCTTATGCTTAAAACCAGATTCTGGACAACTCAAGGCACGTTTCTGTAATGGCTGTTTGTGGGCTGACCCAGGCTATGACGAGGGTTGACTTTCTACCATCTGGCAGATCAATAGTGATATTGTTCTAGACTTGCCATAGTTTTAAAAAAAATGGATTTTTTTAGAAAACAGTAGTGGGAGTATGGTAGAACTGGAAGTGATTCCAGAACCACAAACGATTACTGAAGATTTGATAGGAACCTAAAGCTTCGATCTGGTTTGACATTCCATTGGCCACTCCGCAGATAAGGTGGGTAACCTCAGGCACCCGAGAGGCACTCCGGTAGCCTCAAGGACGGTGACAGGGAGGTTCTTGTTTACCCACACTTGCCATTGCTGTTGTTCCAGGCTGCGAGACCCGGCGGGAGGATGAGTATAGCGTCGTTCTGAACTAGCTTTAGAAGTGTACGTCTATATGACTCTACCAGAGGGTTGTCATAGTCAGTGGGAGCAACGGAAGCATTGGTGGACATGTGGCTTATGTCTATTTATAGACTAAAGCAGCTGTAGCGGAGATAGATCATCCATTTCTGACGTGACAGTCATGGGTTTGACTTCATCAGAATAGAGGATGGATTTGTTAAGAAGGTAGTAGGGTGTGATGTCCTGGTATTTGGATGACATACACAGAGTAGGAAAAGAAACTCCTATACTACGATCGGTTATACTTTGGTCGTCACACAGTGGTTTCTCCACATGGGACTTGGACGTTATATCAGACATACTGGTTACTAGATCTATGGTTTTAGATCTAGATTTGGGTGGTTTCCTAATCAGGGTACTTAGACAGCATTCTAAGAGTATTTAGAATGGACGACTCCTGGCATGGTGGTGTACCTGCAGATGATGGAGTCACCCTCTCTAAAGGTGTCTTACTGACTAAAGCGGAGAGGGATGTGCATGATTGGCAGATCACTTGCTTAGGCAATTGAGTCAATCATGAGATGTCAAGTACCACACCAGATGTTGTTTTTGCAGTAGGTGCAATGAGTTGATATTGATCCAATCCTGGAGAAACAGTCGGAAGCAGTTTTAGAACATAAGTGGATGTTCTAGGGATATGATAACGACAGCCTCATTCGGGAGACAGTTATCATTCCAGGCTTCCAAGGTGACCTGGACGATAAGGAGGTTGTCAGAGTTATAGTTTTTCCCTCTGATGAGGGGCAGTATTTTGGACAGGTGATCCAGGCAGATACAGAGGGAGGCATGACGCAGGATACTGATTAAGTTCAGTTGACGATACAGTCTAAGAAGTTTGGATTTGGAGTTCATTCATGAGCTAGGTCCCATCAGACATCCAGACACATTCTAAGACAGGTATTGCTCATTTCGGGAGATAGCTTTCTCCGCGAACTTGAGATATAGAGAGATATAGAAAGAAACATCAAAGCGGATCCGCTCACTGAGGCTATTCCTCGAACGCAATAGTTTCACAAACGAGCTTTGTGAGACTGACTAGTAGGGGAGTTGGGTGTTCGGTATCACACGGGCTGTGAGTATTCGACATCGCAATAATTAGCCTTGAGTGCAAGTGGGAGATTGTTGGAGATAGTGCCCTAAGAGTCAATTATTGGATCACAGGCACGTGATTGCAATGATTGAGGGAGGACCTATCCCAGGAGGACAGTCTTACTCAAGATGATAGTATGCTATCTGGTTCATCTTTATCATCGTGTACTGCTTTAGGTGACCTGACAGGTCGCTATTACACGTTGATAGAGCCCCTAGGATTCTTGCTTGACTGCCAGCAGTATGAGGGCGATCATATACGTGTGAGCTGGTGGTCTATAAGCACATCCTTAAAAGGTCCCTAGTCATGGGAGTTTCGAGATAGGGCATCGATACTCCAGAGTAGACTAGTGTATACATTCGAGACCCCGATGAGGGGCGGTGGCCGGTCTCACAAGCCACTGGTGTCAGTTGGTTCACCTAAGATGTATACAGGTGCTCATTGGGTTATGAGTACACCGGACAGGACTCGCCGGGAACATGCTAGTTGGTCTTATACCTGACGTCAGATAGCAGTTCCCTAGTGACATGTGTACAGGGTTGTTCATCGACCTGAGGATCGTCATTTGTCTCGTGTGAGTTCCCACTGTACTTTGATTACTACACTACCACACTCAAAGGAGACGTGCAAACAGTTTTTAGTTGGGTACAGTCCCGAGCCACATGGAGGCAGTGAGCGGATCTTCAGGGATTCGTCTCTCCCGGTATTGGGGGTGAGGACGTGGTGTGTCTAGGAGAGCCAGAACATGAAAAGTCCTTGGCCAAGGCAGGAGATTTACTGGTAGGTATTCCAGTAGTATCTCAGGGTGTTCTGGGCTGATCTCTGACACGACTTATACCGCTTTTGGGGGTCTGACTTTTACCAACCCTCTAGGCCCGCCATGCGATGCTCATAGACGAACGGACCGGACTATACGGATATTGTCACTGACAGGCTCAGTAGGGTGTCAGGATGAGTTCGCTCATCGACGTCCCTTTTGGTCAATAGCTGGTAGCCCGTCACGTATGACTAATACCTCTGACGTGCTAGTGGTTAAATCCACAGCCATAGTATTGACGGGTCTTTAGAGTCTCCCACATTCAGTTGCTTAAGTTTTCGGGCGAAACGCTGTAGAGACCGTATGGAGATATGGCAGGGTTCGATCAGATGTGTGCGGTATTGCACGGATCAAGATCGGACGGATTTATACTAGCGGGCTTTGGTTTAAGCCGGATCCTAGTATAGTACAGTGTAGATTTTGTCTCATTGCATTTGTATTTCGGTCGGAATACAAATGCGGGTATGTATATACAGTAGCGGGGTTTTCCTGTAATTTATTACGGGATCAGTTTTTCGGAGTTGCCAGTTTGCTTTCCGTTTCAGCCATTTTCCTTTGTATCATTCATTGGCCGAAGATTGGTGGAGGAGGGCTTATTTGCATTTGTGCAAATAAGCATTTTAGAGGGTTGTTTTTGCAAATTGTTGGATCATCATTGCTTAACTTTCTTTAGTCATCATAGCTTGACTTTGGATGTGATGATGGGAGATGGTTGTTGAGTGTTGGACTTTGTTTATAATGATTTCTTTTCATGATCACATATGATTCCCTCTTGCATTATTGGCTCACTCACTCCCTCTCTCATTCTCTCCTCTCCCACTATGCATGGCCGGCCAAGTATGGGGCTGTCCAAAATTTTTTGGGTGGGGTTTTGTTCTCATGGTGCTTGCAAAATTCCATTTTTCATCACAAAACTCCAAGTATCATTCCTCCACTTAAAAAGGCAACATCCACTACCCCAAAATGAGACATAGCTCACTACACTATTCTACAGCAAACCTTGGGCACGTCGACTCGCCAACTTCGTGCCCGAGTTGCCTCGGTATAGAGGTGGGAGCCCGTAAAAGAAGCCGACGATGTGGTGCCCTTCCGGCGACGAGGTGGAGACCGGAGATTCCGCGGAGAGATCGGGACGACGACGAGAAGACCGAAAGACACGGATCGCTCGGTATATCTCTCTACCCCCTTCTTGTTAGCTAGGACTAGTTTAATGGCCCGATCCGGGTTTTATAGTGCGCGATGGTGCCGGTTTGAAAAGTTAAAGTAAAGCATCGCTTCCGCATTCCGGCGTCGGATCGACGGCCGAGGCGCCGCCGTGCACTTACAGATAGATGCGTTGGTTTGGGACAGTCGTACTGCTATTTTGGCCTTTGTCAAGGGTATGTACGGGAGGGTTCAAATTAACCTGGACAATGACAGGTAGAACTTGACATATGACTTATGATATGTTGGCCTTCGTCAAGGGCATAAGAGCATGGGGCAAAAATCCACATCGGGAGTTTCTAAAGAAACTGAAACTTGCTAATGTTGCATACCATTTGGAGTGTGATAATTTTGGTCGGATTCCTTCGACTTTATCACACGATGATATTTGGATCCCAATCCTATTATGAGTAATGCTACTCCTCGGGAGATTTTTTCACTTAACGATCAATACTATAAACTAGGTTGATGTCTAGAACAGTGTTAGCAGGGCTACGCCTCCAGGGAAAAGAGGTTATTTAATTAAGGAACTTCGCGAAAGCGTCGTAAAACCTCCCTCGAAGTACCGACACTAGCCTGGCTGAAAGGTTAAGCAAGTATTGTACGGTGAGATTAATCCTGACTAATTCTTCTTTTATGGTTTGAGGAAGGATTCGAGAAACAGTGGGAGCCATCCTGTTTAGATAAACTAAAAACCAATCTAAACTTGCAAGAGTATCATGCTAAAGTATTTCTTCTCTCTCTCCTAATTGCAGCAACCAAAGATGACGGGCCTTAAGTTACTATTAGATAAAAATATTCTGACAGAGCCAAACTACAAAGATTGGTTCAGGAATGTCAAGATGGCAATCATGTATGACAAATTGGGATATGTCCTTACTACTAAAGCCCCTGATTGTATGAAATTCTTGATGTGTAGTGTAAATCAAATCAAATAGTCCCCGGCAACGGCGCCATTTGATTGTATGAAATTCTTGATGTGTAGTGTAAATCAAATCAAATAGTCCCCGGCAACGGCGCCATTTGATTGTAAAGAATTCTTGTTTGTGTAAATCAAATCAAATGATCCCCGGCAACGGCGCCATTTGATTGAATGATATTCTTGATGTGTAGTATTTGAAAATTGTAAAGAAATCACAACCAAAAATATTTTGACCGCAATCAATAACGGTGTCGGTTGTAACGCGTTAGTAAGTGTGGATCGTCCACAGGGAAAGTGTAATCGTTCGTGTTTCGAATTAGATGAGTTGAAATTTTAAAGAAAAGAAAACAAACAATTCATGATTTGAAATTGAAGATCAAGAATTAAAAAAATCTAGATCTAAAAGAAGTAAAAGATAGAATCAAGAATTGATTGTTTGATAATTTTTCCAACCAAATATCAAGAATCGAAATGAGGCTCGTAGGAATCGATCGGGTCTATAGATGTGATGTAATCTTACAATGACGTATTCTTATCCTTCGATAAATTGCTACTAGATCGATGATGATCGACAAGAATTAAGGATTTCTAGTGAAACTAGGATTTCATCTTATCCCTTGTTCTTTCGTCAATATCATTCACATTCTAGCCTCTAGTAAATTCAAGAAATGATCGTAGATCCCTAATTTCGAGCGATCACAACCAAGAAAGCATCGCTACGAAACTAGGTCATCGATTCTTGAACTTGCTAGGGTTTACAAAACTCGTAGGACTCAAGAATCGTTTAAAGATTTGTTACATCATCATTCTATTAATCGTCTCGACTCCTTAAAGAGCGGAGTATTACTCAAACATCACAACAAGAACTACAATTACAAATTGAGATCGAATCATGATGCAAGAATTTAAAGAAAACAAGATAAAAGAATTTCACCTTTTATTTATATCAACAATTTCATTACATTCGCTCAAGAACTACAAGAGGAAGAACTCGATCGTCGATTTGGCTTCGCTCGTCTCCGTGAGTCGCGGATCGGCTTGGATCACTTACTCGATTGAAGATCGGCTCCGCTCCTAAAAGGTTGAAAGCTTCTTGCTTGATTGGTACTCAAGATCTTGAATTTGGAGTGGAATTAGGGTTAGGGTTTCGCACAAGCCTTGTCACTAGACTTGTGGAAGAAGATGAAGAATTGAAGAAGACTAAACATTATTGAACTAACTAATGATTAGCCCTTAACCCTAGGTCTAGGCTTCTATTTATAGACTTTCCCAAACCCTAGGTCTAGGCTTTCAAATTTGAATTTCCCTCCAAAAGTTTGTTGAGGATATTTGAATTTCTCTCTAAAAGTTTGTTGAGGAGAAGCTTCTAGATGAAGTTTGTTAAGCCGAGCCTTCTGGATGTGCCACGTGGAGAATCGGGAGTCTTCTGGAAGCTTATACCGTTATGAGATACACGTGTAAGAAAATTGAGCGCCTGAAGCCACTATAGCGCCGCAGTTCCGCGGCTTAAGCGTGCTACCGCCGCGGAACCGCGGCGGCTCTGGAGATTTGGAGCTTGGGATTTCTGGTGAATGTTTGGGCTGTCTCATGGTCCTTTCTCTAATATATTGATTTTTATTTTGCCTTCTTTATTGCTACCAGATCTTTAGCTTTTGAGTTGGCGTATTTTTTATCAGCTCCTTTTGGCTTTGTTCCTGCAATTTCCTGCACAAATCTCGACACAAGTGTTGCGCAATACAGGGATGATGCGATGCCATAAAATACAGTCAATTTCCCTAGAAATGCCGGTTTAAAAGTCTAACACATGCATTCTGGTATTTCAGGACTGTTTTGCTAATATGTGAAATATGAATACCGCACACTTCTAAATAAGTGCAAATGATAGGGAAATTGCCGGTTAAAAGATGCAGTATTTTCGACTGATCAAATTCCCCCAAACTTATTTTCGATCGTCCTGAGCGAACTTTTTATTAAAAAGAGAAGGAGAAAATAAAGAAAGAGAAAAACTAACTAGCACACTTTCGTAGGCAACACGATTGCACTTAGCACGTGCAACAAGCCTTTAAACCTCTAGGTGTCCCTAGTAGGAGGAGTGTTGTCTCCTGAGGGTTTTCAGCGGATTGCACCCACAAAATCTAATAATAAAAGGAAGATCATGAATATTACATTTAAAGACAAGAATCGTAAGAGAAAAGCCTTGAAAATTAAGGTTTCCAACTAAGCTACCTTTTCGGTTGTCATGAGCCCTATCTTAATGGTCATGAAAAGATGTCAGAAATCACGTCCTCTCTTAATAAAACATCGTCTTATTTTTCATTCCTATCTTTATTCCAAACATCGATCATATCACCCTGCGTGTGTGTAAAGGACATCCCTACACCCGAAGAATTCAATTCAAGCTATCATACTCTTGCCCATCAGCCTCAGCACTTTTTAATTAATGAATATTTAGATGAGATTGCTCACACACTTTCATGCGACCGTTAATACTTCTTGAGGTACTAACCGACCGATTACTCATGTGCTTGCTTATTTGGTGTATTTTCCTCATCTTGCACCACCTTAGGCATAGCAGTGACTCCCAGACCAGTTGGCCTTAGGGCACTAGGTGAAGAGGCACCCTCGCTATATATTTTTTATTGCCCTCGGTGATAACAAAACCAGTGTTCATTTTTCTCACCACTTTATATTTTCTTCATTTTTTTATTTCCTTCATACTTTTGGTTTTAAGACAAGAGCATTTCAAGGTATCCTCTACTATCCCAGGCTTCAAGACGTGTGTAAGTGCGAATAGCAGGGTATCAACGTTCAAAATGTTTGGCTTCTAGAATAGGAACTATTTTTCAGACTTATTTTTATCCTCAGATTAGTGACTTCCTTCATCTTACTAACCCTTGGGACAACGGCTCATAACTACTTATTACTAGTTCGTATAAGAAAACTTCTAATTTTCTTAGTTTTCTTAAATTTTTCTAATCTCATGGATGCAATTTTTCACTATCTAAACTTTTATTATCTTATTTATGTACAAAAAATGTGTAAATATTAAAAAAAAATTAAATTTTTATGGGTTTTGAAAATTTTAAATTTTTATAGATTTTTTAAAAGAAATGTTTTGTGCTTATGCAAATAATATGCAAATGATGCAAAAATAAGCACAAACCTTCCCCAAACTTGTTTTCAACAGTGTTCTCACTGTTGCAAACCGCTATACCTATAAAAACCTGTAAGCCTGGGGGGAACTATTAGTGGGGGCAAAATATATAAGTGAAGAACTTCTCCCAAACTTATTCTTGGCTCAAATTTTTGTAAAAATTTTCTTTTCAAGAGCCCGATTATACCCCCCCCCAAACTTGAGTTATGCAATGTTAATCTTTTAAAATCACATGTAGGGGTCAAAAATCAGTGGTCGATGCCAAGCTTTGTAAAGACCGAAAGTTAACACCAACCATTCAAAAATTTTATCAATGCAGTGCTCTGGTTGGTGGAAGAAGAAGTGGGGAAAGGGTAAGTGGTAGAATAGAATGTGTGTGCGTTTCATTTTGGAGAGACGATGCAGTGAATGTGATGGATTACTCGCATTCTTTGTACAGTTCAGAAAAAGGGGTGGAGGTTCAATTTCAATGGTTGGAAGATGATTCATCTCAACACCCGTGTGATTCAAAAATGCGAGTTCATCAGCGACGATTTCCTCAAAAGTTTCATCAATACTCCGAAGAATAATATTATCACAAAGTGCGGGGTGATCTTCAGACTCTAAAAGCAGTTCATAATCGGTGTTAGTTGTTAACCCGGACATCTCGGTGGAAGAGTCCGTATGTGTATGATACATAGTTAGGTCAAACAACAACGTATGAAAAGAGTCAAGATCAATATCAGGAGGATCATCAAATTCGCTGCTGTCGACAACCATTAAGTCGACAGAACAGACCTGAGCAGTAGGTTCGGAGGGTACACTTCCCAACTTGTAAATGTTCAGCTCTATTGACCTATTCCCGAAAGATAGGGTCATAGAACCATTACAACAGTTGATTATTGCATTGGAAGTGGCCAAAAAGGGGCGACCTAAAATCACCGGAATTTGATTCCGTGGGTTCACTACAGGCTGTGTATCAATTACAATAAAGTCCACAGGGAATATAAATTCCCCGATTTTTATTAACACATCCTCCAGTTCACCCCTAGGTTTGGTGATTGATCGGTCAGCCATCTGGAGAGTGCAATGGGTTGGCTTCAACTCTCCGATACCTAGTTGCTCATAAACTGAGTATGGAAGCAAGTTAACACTAGCGCCAAGGTCTAGTAGAGCACGGTTGATGTGTTTTTCCCCGATAGAAATGGAAATCGTAGGATATCCAGGATCCTTACGTTTCCTCGGTAATTGTTGGGGGAAAGCCGTGTCTACTGTTTTTGCCATGAATATCTTCTTGGGCACTTGTTTCTTCCTCTTCCTAGTGCACAAGTTCTTAAGAGTTTTCGCATAGGACGGAACTTGCTAGATGGCATCTAGGAGAGGGATGTTGATGTTAACTTGCTTAAAAATGTTCATAATCTTCTCCATATGTGGACTCGATTTGTTAGCCCTTAACCGATTAGGATAAGGTGCTTTAGCAATAAGCGCTGGGTCCATCATAGGAGAAGGAAGTATTTGTGGACCCGATCTTAGAATAGAAGTGGGGATCATCCGTGGAGGAGTAAAAGAGGTGGACTGAAGTGGTGAGCCTTTTGGGAAACGAAGAATAGGCTCGGAAGAATGTGGTGGGGTAGAAGAACAAGGATCAGAACTAGAAGTGTGTGTGTAAGGAAAGGTCTCAGCCGGGGTGTTATTGATTGATTTATCTGTATCATCAAACTCTTCCCCAAGGTGATGGTCAAGCACTCTTCCAGATCTCAACGTGATTGCATCCACATGATGTGAATAGCCAGGATTGGGTAAAGGTTGAGCTGGAAGTTTCCCTTTCTCTCTTGCACTCATTTCGGCTTTTAATCGTGCAATTTCTTCTTCCATCGATTTAATAGTCTCGCTTTGGGACGCAGAGCTTCTCTTTATGTCATCGACGAAAGTTTTTATTGTCAAAAGCAAGTTCATGAATGAAGAGGATTCATCTGAACCGATCAACTACAAAGGATTAGACGGTGCAGGTGTGTTGACCGGATTTTGAAAGTTTTGTGCTTGAAAGGGGTGCTGACTCAAATGAAGTGGTGGTTGCTGTTGTGGTGGAGGGACCCTTTGGAAATTGTGTTAGGTTGGAACCGTGTTTTGAGATTGTGATTGGTTCCAAGCAAAGTTAGGGTGATTCCTCCCATCCTGATTATATGTGGAAGAAAATGGGTCGTTTCCAGGTCTTTGTTGGTAAGCATAATTGATATGACCTTGAAACAGAGAATTTCGTGGACATTCTTCCATGAGATGAGAAGGATCAGAACAGCATCCACATACAGTTTTGGAGAGTGACATTTGATTTAGGGCGGCAACTATAAATTTGTTTTCCATAGCGTCGAATTTCTTATGTAAAGCTGAAATTTCAGCTCTAACTCCTATGGAAATATCATTGCCATCCCTAGATGATTGACTCACACCCTCCCACTGTAACGATTTTTCAGCGAAATCTTCTTGGAATTTCCAGGCTTCCCCATCATCTTTGGTCATGAAGTTGCCTTGACACATGGATTCAAGGGTCTGTCTCGTGTTAGGATTAATGCCCTCATATATGATACGGTACAGTTCCCATCTCGGGATGCCGTGATGTGGACATTGGACTAACAGATCCTTGAAGCGTTCAAGACATTTTGAAAATGTTTCATTTGGAAGCTGGGTGAATTGATATATTTCGCTACGGACTCGAGCTGTTTTTTGATGTGGGTAAAATTTCTTAAGGAATGCTTTATCGAATTCATCCCAATTTGAAATGGAATGTGCCATAGTGTTATATAGCCACCTCTCGGCTAAATCGCACAAAGTGAATGGGAGAAGACGAAGACGTAAAGCATCCACAGAAAGCTGTGAAGTACCCATCATTGCGCATACATTTTCAAATTTGATGATAAATGCGTATGCGTCCTCAGACTCGAGACCGTGAAATTTTGGTAGAAGGTTGATGTATTGGGGTTTTATTTGAAAATTTTCCCCGTTGGCTGGTGGAGTGGAAAGACAGGTAGAAAGGGGGCCTCGTGTAGGATAGCACCTCTCTTGGAGAGAGATGCGGGGTGGATTCTGCGCACCAACGGACGGCGGCAGGGTAGTGGTAAAGAAATTTGATGGAGTAGGATCCATCAGTGTGGGTGTGGTGGTGGGTAAAAGAAAGGGTAAATGTAGAAATACCGACTTTAGGGTCGATAAAGGGTACGCGGACTAAACGGGCACTAGAATCCCGTGTCCAGCTATCTTGCACTAAAAAGGGTTAGTACAAGTGGCAGCATGAATTTATAATTAGGGAAATGATGGAAAAAATGCGGTGTTTGTTTTGAAATTGGACGGATTTTTGAAAATATGATGTGATCACAACAAATGCAACAAGCAAAACCCTAATTCTAGTGATCACCTAGGTCAAACTCTAGACCGCTCCTAACTGCCAAAAGACAAGTCGCGGGATAAATCCTCCACTGCCTCTTTGTCTCCCTGTGGCCAGGTAAGTGCCAGGTAAGTGGGAAGGTACTCCACTACGTAAGTAGTGGGCCTAATTAATAACCACTAGCCTTCGACACACTTGCCTTAGACACCACAAGAAAACGCGGATAAGCAATGAATTACCCACGGCCTTCTCTTGTCCTAAGTGAGCGCGACGGTCCTTAGAGTCATCTCTAGATCTTTTTTAGTTAATTGGGGTCAATGTGGATGCAAATTTTGCGATTTTCGGGGCTTAGGAAGGGTAATGAACTCCCCACCTAATCTGGATTTGGTCTTTGCCCCTTAATGTCCGTATTAATTATGCAACAACCACAAAATCAAAAACACGCACAATTTAATTTTTGCAATTTGCGCGGCGCTGCGATTTTTGCAAAGAAACCTGCACAAAATGTTATTTGGAGCAGATTTAGGAGGAGATAAGAAAGTGTAGATGTCACCTGAGAAAATTGGCAAAGTGATGCTACTGTAGCACCGCGTTTCCGCGGCACAAGTCGCCAAATGCCGCGGATCCGCCGCGGTCTATTTTCTTCACTGCACGAAACTTTCACAGTAGGTTCCTGTTCACTTAAAAAGCTCTCTGGAATTTTCAGAATAATTTTTCCCAAGCTCCAATGATCCCAGATTTCCTCGCAACAAATCACAACAACACGTTTAGGGTTTGTGTGAATTTAGATCTAAAAATATAGATGGAATAAACTTTTCAACTCAAATTTCAAAATACGAACAATTAGCGCACAATCCCCGGCAATGGCACCATTTGATTGTATGAAATTCTTGATGTGTAGTGTAAATCAAATCAAATAGTCCCCGGCAACGGTGCCATTTGATTGTATGAAATTCTTGATGTGTAGTGTAAATCAAATCAAATAGTCCCCGGCAACGGCGCCATTTGATTGAAAATTGTAAAGAAATCACAACCAAAAATATTTTGACCGCAATCAATAACGGTGTCGGTTGTAGCGCGTTAGTAAGTGCGGATCGTCCACAGGGAAAGTGTAATCGTTCGTGTTTCGAATTAGATGAGCTGAAATTTTAAGGCAAAGAAAAGAAAACAAACAATTCATGATTTGAAATTGAAGATCAAGAATAAAAAAAAATCTAGATCTAAAAGAAGTAAAAGATAGAATCAAGAATTGATTGTTTGATGATTTTTCCAACCAAATATCAAGAATCGAAATGAGGCTCGTAAGAATCGATCGGATCTATAGATGTGAAGTAATCTTACAATGACGTATTCTTATCCTTCGATGAATTGATACTAGATCGATGATGATCGACAAGAATTAGTGATTTCTAGTGAAACTAGGGTTTCATCTTATCCCTTGTTCTTTCGTCGATATCATTCACATTCTAGGCTCTAGTAAATTCAAGAAACGATCGTAGATCCCTAATTTCGAGCGATCACAATCAAGAAAGCATCGCTACGAAACTAGGACATTGATTCTTGAACTTGCTAGGGTTTACAAAACTCGTAGGACTCAAGAATCGTTTAAAGATTTGTTACATCATCATTCTATTGATTGTCTCGACTCCTTAACAAGCGGAGTATTACTCAAACATCACAACAAGAACTACAATTACAAATTGAGATCGAATCATGATGCAAGAATTTAAAGAAAACAAGATAAAAGAATTTCACCTTTTATTTATATCAACAATTTCATTACATTCGCTCAAAAACGACAAGAGAAAGAACTCGATCGTCGATTTGGCTTCGCTCGTCTCCGTGAGTCGCGGATCGGCGTGGATCACTTGCTCGATTGGAGATCGGCTCTGCTCCTAAAAGGTTGAAGGCTTCTTGCTTGATTGGTACTCAAGATCTTGAATTTGGAGTGGAATTAGGGTTAGGGTTTCGCACAAGCCTTGTCACTAGACTTGTGGAAGAAGATGAAGAATTGAAGAAGACTAAAGATTATTTAACTAACTAATGATTAGCCCTTAACCCTAGGTCTAGGCTTCTATTTATAGACTTCCCCAAACCCTAGGTCTAGGCTTTCAAATTTGAATTTCTCTCCAAAAGTTTGTTGAGGAGATTTGAATTTCCCTCCAAAAGTTTGTTGAGGAGAAGCTTCTAGATGAAGTTTGTTAAGCCGAGCCTTCTGGATGTGCCACGTGGAGAATCGGGAGTCTTCTGGAAGCTTATACCGTTATGAGAGACACGTGTAAGAAAATTGAGCGCCTGAAGCCACTATAGCGCCGCGGTTCCGCGGCTTAAGCGCGCTACCGCCGCGGAACCGCGGCGGCTTTGGAGATTTGGAGCTTGGGATTTCTGGTGAATGTTTGGGCTATCTCTCATGGGCCTTTCTCTGATATATTGATTTTTATTTTGCCTTCTTTATTGCTACCAGATCTTTAGCTTTTGAGTTGGCGTATTTTTTATCAGCTCCTTTTGGCTTTGTTCCTGCAATTTCCTGCACAAATCTCGACACAAGTGTTGCGCAATACAGGGATGATGTGATGCCATAAAATACAGTCAATTTCCCTAGAAATGCCGGTTTAAAAGTCTAACACATGCATTCTGGTATTTCAGGACTGTTTTGCTAATATGTGAAGAATGAATACCGCACACTTCTAAATGAGTGCAAATGATAGGGAAATTACCTATTAAAAGATGCAGTATTTTCGACTGATCAGCCCCCGCCGTCCCAGATCCAGAATCCAGTATCGCGGATAAGAAAATCCGTAAGACCTGGGAGATTGACTGCGCGAAGACCAAGTGCATCGTGTTAGCCTCTATGGACAATGAGCACTAGAGGCGGCATGAGAATATGGATCTTGAATCCATATTCTTCCATACCAAAGAATTATATGGAGAGCGATCTCGTATCGCAAGATACAAGACCTCGAAGAAGCTTTTTCAGGCGAGGTTGGCCGTCGGATCATCTGTAGGGGAACACGTCCTTAAAATGATCGGTAATGCATTAGTTATTGACATTGAGGCAGTGCTCTTGTACCACCTTACTAAGAGAATATGTATTGTTCCGCCTTCACTATTATCATCAGTTAGACGTTGATTCTTGTTCTATTGCGCATATGAAATGCATCATCCATACATACCTACATGCATACACATACCTTGCTATAGCTACATATACACCTTTTTATGATGTAGCACTTGATTTTGGAGAATGTGGGAACCACATGATATTATTAAAAACTTGATTCATTTAAAAGAGCGGTTTTCCATTGATATGCTCATATTACTGTTCTATGTTGTATACATCATATTTCATAGATTTACGCATTGAGATACAAATTTCATGTGACTTATGGATTTGAGAACCGTGGTGATATTTCAAGAAAGTATACATTGTTTTGAAAACCTGGTTTCTCTTGATATGATATTTCGATGCGTCCACCATGAGTTTTCTCGGTTCTGAGATTTGTGTTAGAAACCCGATTCGAGGAGATGGATGATCCGTTTGCGGGTTCATGGTAGACTCGGTATGGTACCCCGGGGCAAGAAAGGTATGTTGTGCAGTAGACGATGAACCTGGCAGAGGGACTACTACCTACCGGTGATAGTTTGGACCCGGTGGTTATCCGAAGGATACCGACCGGAGTCGTGAGATGGATATGGGCCGATCCGGACTGACGGAGCCCGAGTTATGTAGATTTACGTATTTATGTTGGACACGGGTTTTCATGATGTTTCGAGTGTCGATGTTGGGCACTCAGGTTCCATGACATTTACGGATGTGAGGGCCGATCAGAGTGGCGGCGCCTGAGGTATTGGGATTTTGGATGTCGTTGATGGACACCGGGATTTTCCATGATGATGATTCATTGATGTTGTTATGTTTTATCCCACACTCAGGATTTATTAGATATGCATTGTTTCATGTAGTAATAGTACCCTGATGGTGTACCTTGATCATGATTGTTGCATATCCATATTGCCATACTTATACTACCAGATTGTATATGATAGATTATCGCTGTTCGTGCATACCTGCGATTATCTGTATGATATTACTTACTATTCACGAGTTGGAAACTCACCCCCGTTGTGCCACAGTGTTTTGCAGGCTTGACCCTCAGAGTAGTCGCGGCAAGGCTCCCTATTGTATCTATTTCAGCGGATACCACTACGGTTAGCTGTGAGGCCTTTTTGCTGAAGGTGGGTTTGCGGTTATCCGATTATATCCATTGTATATCTCATTGTATCTAGTACTCTCCATCTACCACTTTCATGTATTGACTTAGAGACGAGTTTGTGAGGACCGATATTGTATATTTTGTGACTCTGGGTGTCGTGCTCGTGTGAGCCAGCCTTTCTTATGTAGTTTTATCTCTTTATGTTGTTTTTCATTTTTATTGTCTATTTCTTCGCTATGGCGTCGTATATATGCTTGTGCTGGTTGTTTCCGCCTTTGGGCGTGATTTACTCCTGTTTGGGGAATGCTTTATTTATATCCTGTGTTTGTACCCGTTTCGGGGCTAATTTTTACAAAAGAGGTGCTGCCAAAATTTTTAAGAAAATAAACTTAAGCTTTAAGATTTTTACTTAAGATTTCCAAATGTTTTAACAATGTTTTTATCACTTATTTCTTTTCATGGTTTAAATTTCTGGGTTTTCGGCTTACTTAAATTGTGTTACGCCTGTTGACGTCACGTGGTTTAAGTGCCGGTCACGTGCCTAAATTTAGGTCATGACAGAACTCCTAGTTGGCATACACCTATATCAGGTAGCAATTCTCTGGTGACATGAGTAAAGGGTAGTCCCTAGGACCTGAGATCGCCATAGTGTCTCATGTGTGTTCCCACTATACTTAGACTTCTACCCTACCACGGCTTAAAGGAGTCGAGCAAACATATTTTTGTTGGGTATAGTCCCGAAGCACGTGGAGGCAGTAAGCAGTCGAGGGAATTCGTCTCTTCTGGTATAGGGAGTTGATGTTGCGCTATGTAGGACATGACTGCAACCATAAGTCGATGGCTATCGCAGTGGAGATTAACTGATAAGTGTTATCGGTTGTATTTCCGGTTGGTTATGAGTCCTCTGTCGCACGACTTATCGAGTTATTGGGATCTGAAAGATTCCAAACCCTAGACCCGATATGTGATACTCTTAGACGAAGAGACCAGACTGTACGGTAATATCACAGATAGAATTTGCATGGTTCAGATGAGCTTGCTCGTTGACCTTCTTTCAACCAATACGTGAATAGACGTTACGTGCAGCTAGTACCACTAACGTGCTTGTAGGCTATGGCTATGATCCTAAGCTACTGCCAGCATATTGTCGAGTCTTTAGAGTCCCACACAGAGGTTTCCCATCACATACGAAACGATGTCGGGCAAGTAAAGGGATACGTGCAGGAGTTCGATTAAACACGTAAATTTGATACACGTATTTTAATCAGGTGTTTATTGATATTAGCCGGTATATATATGATATAACCGGATTATTAAATCAAGTGTTTATTTAATAATTAAATGTATATTTATATATTGATATATTTATATATTAACTAATATCATGCTCACTTTATTATTTTCTTCTGTTTATTAATATTTATATTTAATATAAATATTGTGACATGTATATTGATACATTTGACATGGGTGTATAAGACTTGTATGGATTAAATGATAACATATTTATTCTTTTATTTAATTTCAAACAAAAGAGAATGAGTCGTGGAAAATGGAGGCTTGTAGAATGCTTGAGGTGTTTTTCTTTGATGACTCATTTTAATGACTCATTTTGTATTTTGGATTTGTTCTCATATTAACCCTTATCTTCTTCATACTCTCATCTCCATAACTACCTCCTCTTGAGTTTTATCTCAAGTGAGGAAAGAAAAGAAAAGAGAAGAAATAAGCGAGCTAATTATTCTATATCTCCTACCGATCATCCTTAGCAAGTTTAATTAGTGGGTTGCTTCATTTTGATGAGATCAATTTGAAGCTAAAACTTGTGTTGGAGTTATCTCAAGGTGGATCCTCTTCGACAAGGAGATTATCGAGCAAACTTGTTCCGGTTTTCATGGAGACTATCCGGAGTCCAAGGAGAAGTGGCTAACGCGCTACAAAGGTTGTAGTCCGAAAACCTTTATTCTTAGCTTACTAGATTAGTTACAAATTTAGAATTTTGGTTTGATTCTTGGGTTGGCTTTGCAATTGCTCTCTATATTTTTAAAATAACCGCTTCCGTCGTGCTTTAAACCCTACTTGAGGAGCGTAGCACCCCATCAATGAGTGTTCTCGATGCGCACCTTAGGGGCCTTCTTAACCCCTCAGCATCGGGGAACAGGGGGATCGCCACCCTTTCGGGGGAAAATCCGACACAGTAGAAAAAGAACTTTCTCGGCTATCAGAAGCTGAGGAAGACGAAGAAGACCCATTAGACTTGGTTTCTGAGGACGAAGCCTCATTGCCTGACTCTACCTTAACTACATCTACTAATAGATCAGAAGAAGACATCTGACCTGATTCATAGGAGAGAAGAGCTGAAGGACGGTTTGAGCTGCAAATTCAACCTAAGAGCAGGAGTGCCGAGCAATCCAAAGACAACAGGAGACAACTGAACTGTCATGACCCGAAATATTAGCTCGTGACCAGCACTTGAATCACGCAACATCTAAAGGCGTAACGGAATTCAAGTAAGCTGAAACCCAGAAATCTAAACCCTTTTTAAGAAAATAAGAGAGGTGAAGTTTTGAAATAAGGTATAATGAAATCAAGTTTTCTTAAATGCATGGAAAAAGGGATATAGATAATGCAAGTGAAATTTACTAGTTTGAAAACATGTTTCGTCTCTTAAAAATTTGTGCAGCACCTCCTTTGTATTTTTTTATCCAAAACCACAATACATAATAATGATAAAGGCATCCCCAAGCAGGAGCTAGCTCTTCGCCAAACGGCGGATCACAACCACGCAAGATAGTAAATATAAGTATACGACGCCCAACGGCGAAGATCACCACAAAAGATAAAGAATAAAGCAAGACATAAATCCCCAAAAGCGAACATAAAACCCATCGCTCAAATCTCACAACTACAAGTCTTGCTAAGTCTCATTACTTATACTAATACAAGTTTTGATTTGATGGAGTTGACTAGATATGATATGAAATAGTAAATACAAGAGTGGGTACGATACAAATGTCCCACCTACCAAGCAAACCACCCAAATGTAGCTATGTGCCAGCGATACCGCTACTGATCCGTGCGGTCAACCTGCAAGAACTGTGGCACAACGGGGGTGAGTTGCCAACTCGTGAGTAGAAAAACATCTACAAGTAAAAAATGAATAAACAACGACTCTTAGGTCAACTATATCATAAAGGTAATACTATGATATCTAGGGCGACCGGGTCATCATATGTGCCAACAATGTAATCAATACCTATATGCATGCGGATATCATCCAACCATATAATCAATGTCTGTTTCCATATGGATCTCGTCCAACCATATAATCAATGTATGTATGCATGTGGATCTCATCCAACCATAATCAATGTATGTATGCAAGTATGAGGATATAAATCAACGGTGTCCCTCGCGACACGTCAAAATCATGGAACCTGGGTGTCCAACATCAGCACCCGAAAACATCATGAAACCCGTGTCCAGTATCTACACGTAAATCCTCATATCTCAGGCTCCGTCAGTCCAGATCGGCCCACGGGCTCCGTCAGTCCGGATCATCCCATATCATCTCTCGACTCCGGTCGGTATCCTATAGATATCCGCCAGGCCCAACCAATCACCGGTAGGTAGTAGTCCCTCTGCCAGGCTCATCGTCATCCATACGAAATCTCTCTCTCGCCCCGGGGTACCATACCGGGTCCACCATGTACCCGCAAACGAAATCATCCGCCTCCTCGAATCGGGTTTCACATGTCACACGTCTCAGAACCGAGAAAACGCATAGTGGAGGCACTGAAATATCATATCAAAAGAAACCGGGTTTTTAAAACAGTACATACTTTCTTTTGAAATAGCCACGGTTCTCAAATCCAGAAATTTCATGAAAACAGCATATCTCAATACGTAAAATCATAAAGCATAATGTATGCGACATTTGATAGAAATGTAAGCATATCCGTATATCATGCAACATGGAACAGTAATATGACATATTAAGGGAAAACCGTTCTTTTAAAATGGTTCCAGTTTTTAAATATATCATGCGGTTCCTAATTTCTCCAAAGTCAAATGCAACATCGTCTATGTATGTGCAATAAGTATGTATGTAGGCATAGATGCACAAAGATTTATATACGCAAGTATGAGTGTACCAGTGGGTATATATGCAAGCATGAGTGTACAACATGTATGTGTGCCAATATGGATGTACAAGTGGTATATACGCAAGTATGTTATGCGAAGAGTCATATCATGATGCAGCAATCCTACTGTGTAGTGACATGGCAATTTTCGATGACGAAATGTGTGAGCCTACAATCTGTGTACGTGTAACATACGCATCATCGATAATGGTGTAGGTGTACTATCACAGGTATAAGTAATGCAATGCGAATAACATGAATGCAACATAAGGTAAATCATATGCAAATGCTGATGGGTATACGTATCTAACGTGACCGAGTCGGTGAATCTATCCATTGGCATCTAGCCACACAACGTCACGTATGGTATAATCCATCGTACGGCATCCTCTAGTCAAGGGTATGGATCAATCATCAAGTCAAACTCATCACACACGGAAAAATCATCGTATGACGGTATTAAAACATTTGGGATCCTATCATCCTATACGACAATGAGGGGTACGAACCTAACGTCTCGTACGACATATCACACATGATTCACGACATTCTATATATATCCATATACCTATGTCCCAAGTCACATTCATAACAATCTCATATCAGGGGACCGACAAGGTATCAATCATCTCAATCGACTCGCATCCGTATACCAACATATCATCATATCACATGTCAAATCGTATTCTCTTTTCATCATATTTATATCTCACATAAAGTCACTTCACCAATACATACTACCCTTTACTAAGCATATGTATCTAATTTAACATACACACCCGAACCATACAATCATTTTTAAAAGGTGCGAATCGTAGTTTTTAAAGTAGGGGTTACGGTGTTTTTAAGGAAAAGATATCGTTTGAAAATCCGTAACGTCCCTCAAGGTATCTTTTTAAAAGATGCATATGATTCTTCGGTTTGGAAATAGGTATGGTTGATTAATCCAAAAATATTAAGTTAACCGCAATCAGAAACGGCGTCGCTTTGCAGCTAGCCGGTGAGTACGGGTCGATCCACAGAGATGGGTAATTTTCTTATTGTGTTTTTACGAGTTGATTCCAAATGTTGTTTGGATTGATTAAATCTAAAACCTAGATCTATCACTAAACTAAATTAATCTAATTTAAAGTCTTGCTAGGGTTAGGCTTAGGGGAAGTTTGGTGATTAAAGGTTTCCTCACCGCTTTCAATGCCTTATTTTTGATCTATTAGATGTTGTGGTAATTATCTATAAAGTGGATTAGAATCTTTTGGGAAGATGTTTCTTCCTCTAGATTCGTGACCTTCCTTTATCGATTCGTGACCTTCCTTTATCGATAATTACCCTAACCTCCATGGAAAACGCGCGCAACCGGCCCTTTATACTACGGTTCACCGTTACCTCGAGGGGTAGGGTGCCGTAGGGAGCGGTTGTGCGCGTATGCATGGAGTTCTAATTCTTAGTTGTGAATGGCATGAAAGGGGTGAGAGATCTTATCTCTCAAACCTTTCCCTAAGGCTAACCCTAACAAGCGAGGAGATTACTCGCTCATTAGGGGATTAATAAACATTCTAAATTAAAAGAGAATTAAAACAAAGCTGTGAAAAATAACTTACTAATTGTATTGATGGCTCCCTCCAAGCAAGAAAACAGAACAGATCTGAATAAATTCCCAACAATTCTGAATTTTATTGATTGATAAGAGGCATGAGTTTTACAGATCTGTGATTACAATTTATAGGAAAACATGAAAACTAGGGTTACAGACTCTCGCACATGTGCAATTACAGATTTGCCCACGGAAAATCCCAACACCCGCACCGACGCACCAACAGAAGAAGTCTGCGCCGACACGGGCATTAGACGGCCGCGGAACCGCGGCAATAGGGCGCTTGGGCCGCGGTCCCGCGGCCCTTTGGTGAGCTTAGCTCACCAAACTTCTGGGCTTCCTTCTTTACTTCTTGGGCTTTCTATTTCCATAGTTATTTTCTCTGTTGGGCTTCTAATTCTTCTCCAGATGTTTTAGTGAAAACTTGTAGCGATCTTTTAACCGTTCACTTTGACATTTCGGACTGTATTGCCTTATACAATTGTAAATTGTTCTTCGTGACTAGGATCCGTCTACTTGTTGGTCAAAAGTCCATTTTTTGTATGAACTTTCGTCTTTTTCACTGTATTTGCTCCAAAAACCTGTATCCTGTAATATGCAACAAACGTGCGTCAAGAGTACCTGTTTATTTATAAAACGAATAAAAATTGGGAGTACAATAATGCAATATTATAGTATGAACAAATACCCCCAAACTTACCTTTTGCTCGTCCTCGAGCAAACTTATTATTTTATTCTCTAAAATCCTAACCACACTTTCGCAGGGAAACGCGATTGCACTGAGCACGTGCAACAAGCCGTTAAACCTCTAGGTGTCCCTAGTAGGAGGAGTGTTGTCTCCTGAGGGTTTTCAGCGGATACTACCCACAAAATCCTATCAATTCGGCCCATTGACTTTTGTTTTCCAATTAGGTCATCTAACAAGGAATTCTATTATCTTCTCTTTGTAAATTATCCACCCATATTCTTCACGCTTTCTCATTATTTAACTTAAGATTATATATGTTCTATAGACTTACTTAGCTTTCGGCATCTCTTAAGTCTTCCTTCTAGGATTCCATCTCCACTTAGGAATTTCTATCAACTCTACTAAAGATATAAGTTCTATTCTTCATCCCTTTCTCTCATCTAAACTCTAATCACATATCCCCACGTGTGTGTAAATATCACCCCTACACTTGGAAATTCAAATCAAGCAATCGTACTCTCGTCCATTGTCCAAAGCACTTATTAATTAGTGAATTTTTAATTGAATTTTTCTTACACATCCTTCATGCGACCGTTAATACTTCTTGACGTACCAACCACCGATTACAAAATGTGTTTGCACATTTAAGCGTAATTCCTAGCCTTGCAACACCCAAGGCTTTAGCAGTGACTCCCAAACCAGTTGGTCTAAGGCACTAGGTGATGAAGCACCCTCGCTAAATGTTTTTTCTATTTTTGCAGCCTTAAGTAATCACAAAAACCAGTGTCCATTTTTTTCTTTATTCACACTTTTTCTTTTATTTTCTTTGTACTAAGGACTTTAGACAAGAGAATTTCAAGGTCTCTTCTACTATTCCAAGTTTCAAGGTGCGTGATTGTGCAATTTGTAGGGTATACGTTTTCAGAATCTAGACTTAAGCTAGGAACTATTTTTCAAACTTATACTCTAATAAGAACATCAATACTCTTCCCTCATTTTGACTTAGCCCAAGAAGTGAACCCAAAATTTGCCTATTTCTAAATAAACTACAAGGCATATACTTTCTACCGTTAAACTTTAAGGAAGGTTATTTTTAGGGTTTTTAATTCACTAAGTCTAAGATCCAGTTATTCCTAGCTAGTTAACCTATCTATCAACTCTAGTCAAATAAGCCAAAATTGAATACAATAATTTTTATAATTTTAGAAATTTTTCAAATTTTTTTATGGGTTTTCAAATAAATATGCAAATGCAAAAAATATATACAAATGAATGCGAAGGAAAAAGACGTACCGAGCATACCCCAAAACTTGAACTTGACACTGTCCTCACTGTCATGCTAAACCAAGAGGGTCAAAATACCGGCACTTCCCTGTTTATTTATAAAAAAAATTTATTGTTAAGGAAAAAATATATATATACAGAAAGGCCCTCCCCCAAACTTCATTTAAACTATGTTAGACATTACTACCAAACCTTGCATAGACCAAAAGTTAACACCAACCAGTTGAAAAATTTATCAGTAAAGTGTATTGGTTGGTGGAAGAATAAGTTGTGGCGGTCCACAAAGAATTGGGGAAGATAGAAGTGGTGGTATGGAAGGTGTGGAAGCGAATATACATGAGGTGGTGATGCATCAAAAAGAGAATGTGAATGATCAGCAATCAGTGGAATGTTGGCATTCTCGTAGCTTATTAAAAGAAATGGGGGTGGTTCAACTTCTAAAGGAGGAGGTTGACTAACCACAATACCCCCAAAATGTTCCTGTGGGTCCTCTATTGACTTGGCATCATCTATCAATTTCATATGATATTCAATTATAAAGGAACTGATCTCCTCAATGTCCGCCATAGTCCAACCGAGAACTTGCCGCCTATCTTGTAAGACTTTTAAAATAGCGTTCTCTTGCTCGAAGGTTAGAGAGGCTGATATTATGATGGGAAAATTCTCATTCTCACCTATGTAAGCATATTTAAGGTGAGGCGGTAAGGACATGAGTTCGAGTTTCGGAGGCGAAAGAATCATTACGGAATCTACCTCGAACTCAAAGGACTCCAACACAGGTTCGAAATCACTGCAAACAACCGATTCGGATGGTTCGACTAACTCATCAAAAAATTCAAAAGACTCATATTCAGGCTGTGAGTCATCATCATCCGAAAAAGTGAAACATTCATAATTCATATCGGTTGTGTCAACGGTGGTAGGCACAAGGAGGGACGCACTAGTGGCGTCAAAACTGTTTTCATCAAATAAAAATCTTTCAAGCTCGCAGTCCTCCTGCGTGATTTCGTGAATAGAGCAAATTTCTCGTGTACTAGTTTTAGGCACGGGGGGCAGACTTCCCATCTTATAAATATTAAACTCACTAGATATCTTCCCAAAGGATAGAGTCATGGAGCCATTGCGACAGTTTATTACAGCATTGGAAGTGGCCAAAAATGGTCGACCGAGAATCACCGGAATTTTGTTTCTTGGGTTAGCAACATGTTGTGTATCCATAACAATAAAATCAACGGGGAATATGAACTCCCCAACTTTGATCAACACATCCTCTAGTTGACCCCTTGGATGGGTGATTGATCGATCAGCCATTTGGAGAGTACAACGAGTGGGTTTCAACTCTCCAACCCCTAATTGTTCGTACACGGAGTAGGGAATCAGGTTAACACTAGACCCAAGATCTAAAAGTGCTCGATTAATTTTCTTATCCCCAATTGTGATTGAAATCGTAGGACAGCCGGGGTCCTTTCGTTTTTGGGGTAAGGTTTGATGGTGGTTAATAGCATTACTCACTGCACTAGCCACTAGCACTTTCTTGGGTACTTGAGATGCCTTTCTCTTCGAGGTGCATAAGCCCTTTAAGATTTTCGCGTATGAAGGGACTTGTTGGATACCATCCAAGAGAGGTATATTTATGCTAACCTGCTTAAATAATTCCACAATCTTCTCCACTTGTGCAGTTGGTTTATTGGGACTCAACCTGTTTGGAAATGGAGCATTTTGAAAATTTATTGAGTCAAGTGTCTATGGAGTAGAATGTGGAGTAGGAACGGATCCCAGTATGGATGTGTTCGTGTTGTGAGAAATGGGTCCATTCGAGTTAGAAGAAGTAGAGCCATGTGAAGGGTGGAGAATAGGCTCTAAAGAAAAAGGTGAAGAAGAAAGTGAAGAAAATGAAGAAGGGGAAGATGACAATGGAGAAGAAGAAGAAGAAGAACCACCGACGGGGATGTCATCACTAGTTCCCACATTATTTTGCAACACTCTTCCGGATCTCAACGTGGTCACCGCATTTACATTGTGATTGTGATATGCGTTTTGTGTGTGACCGGGATTTGGCATTGGTTGAGATGGAAGCTTTCCCTTTTCTCTCTTGCTCAACGCAGCAGTTAATTGTGCAATTTGTGCCTCAATAGATTTGATACTTTGATCGTGTGAAGCATTGTTAGTCATCAAAGATTGAACATAATTTTCAAATCTTGCTGCGGATTCTGTAGATTGCTTGAGAAATGCATCTAGACTTTTTTCTAGCGAGATAACCTTATCATCATTTGGTTGAACCAAATTGTTCGTTTGATTTGTATAAGGTTGTTGTTGGAAAGGTTGCTGGTTTTGAGTTTGTGAAGGTGCTTGTTGTTGTTGTGGAGGAGGAGGTCTTTGTAAATTGTTATTTCCTTGGAATTGTTGATTTTGGTTCCAAGCGAAATTTGGGTGATCCTCCACCCCGGATTATATGTCGAAGAATACGGATCGTTTCTTTGTCGTTGCTGAAATGCAGCATTGACTTGATCCTGTCCTTGAGTAGATGCATTATAAGGACACTCTTCGGTTAGATGCGATGGATTCGCACAACAAGCACAAACAGTTCGTGGAGGCATAACAGGGGCAGGAGAAGACGATGAGATTTTGGTCTCAATGGCTTCTAGCTTTTTCATAAGTGCGGCCATCTCGGCCTTCATAGCAATCGACATATCTACTTGATGTATGCCTGCCCTAGATTGACCAACAGAAGAAGATGATGTGGTCTTGGTACTCTCCCACTGAATTGTTTGCTCACTAAGATCCTCAAGAAACTGCCAAGCTTCGTCGCTAGACTTGGAGAGAAAATGACCTTGACATATGGTTTCTAGCAACTGCTTCGTTGCCGAGTTCAATCCCTCGTATAATGTTTGGCAAAGTTGCCAACTTTCGGTCCCATGATGAGGGCATTGAACGAGTAGGTCTTTAAATCTCTCGAAGCACTTCCAAAATGGTTCGGAAGGAAGCTATGAAAATTGTATAATCTTATTACGGATTCTAGCAGTTTTGTGATGAGGATAGAACTTTTTCAGAAAAGCTCTCACAAACTCGTCCCAATTTCTAATAGAATGTGATGCGGTGCTATATAGCCACTTCTCGGCTAGGTTACATAAGGTAAAAAGAATGACCCTTAGCCTTATAGCGTCATCACTTAATTGGGTCGTTTTCATCATAGCGCACACATTTTGAAATTTATTGATAAAGATATATTCATCTTCAGATTCCAAACCATGAAATTTTGGCAGCATATTGATGAAATATGGTTTTATTTCAAAGTTGTCCCCATTTGCTGGTGGGGGTGAAAGACATGTAGGTAAAGAAGTGCGGACGGGGTAGAAGAGATCCTGGAGCGCGACTCGTGCGGGTGCTACAACAGGAGGAAGATACGGGTTATTCGCACCTAACGGAGGTGGAATCATTCCCGTCGGTAAGGTATCGTTGGGGTTGAATCCCGACATACCTTCGAAAGAAGAATTTGAAGGTGGAGGTAAGGAAATGAAGGGAATTTCGACTTCGGTGTCGAAAAGTTCGTCAATCGGTACCAACGAAACACGGACTAATCGGGCGTTAGTATCCCTAGTCCAAAGTGACATACACTAAAAGGGGTAAGGTAGTCAGAAAAATAAAAAACAGAATGTGGAGGTAAGATAACGTCAATGGAAAGAAATGGTGGAAGTGAGGTGCAAGTTTCCTTTAGCGACAAGTTGCAAGTTTTGAAAAGATTTTCTTTTTTTTTATGTAAGAGTTTTGCAAAGAGGTTTTGAAAAGCAACTCGTGACACAATTACTATCGACCACACATGCACAATCAGGCCTAGATCTAGGGTCACCTAGGTCTGCTAGACAGCTCCAAACTAGGGCTAGAAATAGGACCTCAAACCGCCTCTTCATCGACACTGCGGCCAGGTAAGTGCCAGATAAGTGGGAAGGAACCACAGTAGTGGGCTTAATTAAAAACCACTAGCCTAGACACACTTGCCTAGACACCGCAAAATCAGTTAGGATAAACGGTCGATGCCTATACTAGTCCTTTTCCTATTAAGCTCGATGTCCTTAGGTCTGAGTCTAATATTTTTTAATTAATTGTGGTCAATACACATGCTTTAGGTGTTTTCTGGGGTCCTGGGAAGGGTGATGAAATCCCCACCGAATCTGAATTTGGTCAATTAGTCCCTTAAAGTCCGATTAAATTATGCAAAATAATAAAATTCACTTGCAAGCAATTTTTAGCGCGGCGCAAAGAAACCTGCAGAAAATCTGTTATTTAGAAGGGGAGAGAAGATTTTTAGCGCAAAGAATTCCTGCAGAAAGTTTTTACAGAAAGATATATGGTGGTTGACAGAGGGGAGAAGGAGGAACAAACCAAAAAAATTTCGCGCAGTGTTGCCACTACACCACCGCGGTTCCGCGGCTTTATGCCCCAGTTGGCCGCGGTTTCGCGCTCTGTTGATGGGATCAGCTCCTGAAAAAAATTGTGTGGCTCCTGTTCTCCAATTCTCCTCTGTTCTGATGTGATTTTTCTTGATTTGCCCTCTGTAAATCTTCAGATCTGCGATTCTTCGCTGTTCCTGCAAGATTCAAAAGATACACCCTTCAAACAGATAAAAATTGATAAATTTTTTTATTTTTTATTATTTTCAGATTTTTATAATTTTTATATCAACCCGAAATTACACAGAAAGAAATTTACGCCATCCCCGGCAACGGCGCCATTTGATTAATCCAAAAATATTAAGTTAACCGCAATCAGAAACGGCGTCGCTTTGCAGCTAGCCGGTGAGTACGGGTCGATCCACAGAGATGGGTAATTTTCTTATTGTGTTTTTACGAGTTGATTCTAAATGTTGTTTGGATTGATTAAATCTAAAACCTAGATCTATCACTAAACTAAATTAATCTAATTTAAAGTCTTGCTAGGGTTAGGCTTAGGGGAAGTTTGGTGATTAAAGGTTTCCTCACCGCTTTCAATGCCTTATTTTTGATCTATTAGATGTTGTGGTAATTATCTATAAAGTGGATTAGAATCTTTTGGGAAGATGTTTCTTCCTCTAGATTCGTGACCTTCCTTTATCGATAATTACCCTAACCTCCATGGAAAACGCGCGCAACCGGCCCTTTATACTACGGTTCACCGTTACCTCGAGGGGTAGGGTGCCGTAGGGAGCGGTTGTGCGCGTATGCATGGAATTCTAATTCTTAGTTGTGAATGGCATGAAAGGGGTGAGAGATCTCATCTCTCAAACCTTTTCCTAAGGCTAACCCTAACAACCGAGGAGATTACTCGCTCATTAGGGGATTAATAAACATTCTAAATTAAAAGAGAATTAAAACAAAGCTGTGAAAAATAACTTACTAATTGTATTGATGGCTCCCTCCAAGCAAGAAAACAGAACAGATCTGAATAAACTCCCAACAATTCTGAATTTTATTGATTGAAAAGAGCCATGAGTTTTACAGATCTGTGATTACAATTTATAGGAAAACATGAAAACTAGGGTTACAGACTCTCGCACATGTGCAATTACAGATTTGCCCACGGAAAATCCCAACACCCGCACCGACGCACCGACAGAAGAAGTCTGCGCCGACACGGGCATTAGACGGCCGCGGAACCGCGGCAATAGGGCGCTTGGGCCGCGGTTCCGCAGCCCTTTGGTGAGCTTAGCTCACCAAACTTCTGGGCTTCCTTCTTTACTTCTTGGGCTTTCTATTTCCATAGTTATTTTCTCTGTTGGGCTTCTAATTCTTCTCCAGATGTTTTAGTGAAAACTTGTAGAGATCTTTTAACCGTTCACTCTGACATTTCGGACTGTATTGCCTTATACAATTGTAAATTGTTCTTCGTGACTAGGATCCGTCTACTTGTTAGTCAAAAGTCCCTTTTTTGTATCAACTTTCGTCTTTTTCACTGTATTTGCTCCAAGAACCTGTATCCTGTAATATGCAACAAACGTGCGTTAAGAGTACCTGTTTATTTATAAAACGAATAAAAATGGGGAGTACAATAATGCAATATTATAGTATGAACAATGGTTCGGATGACACAATTACGTCGGCTATCTAGTCCTATAGTACCCTAAACGGCAATATCGTCAAACGTCATCCTCAAATTCCGTCATCACATATTAGTCATATCAAAACACTTCTAACCATCCTTTAGTTTAAAATATGATTTCACTAACAATCTATTAACTCTAACCCTAGTTTCCTAATCTAGGTTTTCTTAACCATACGCTACGAATAGGTTTCCACCAAAACTTTGCGGGGGTGCTATACGCCATCCACCCGACTTTCCCCGTGGATAGAGATCCACTCACCTGATCTTTGCCTGCCGAAGTCGATGACGTCATGCTCATCCTCGTCATCTCGAAGTCCATGTGGGGTACCTACAATTTCCAATGCGTCATATAGTACCAAAAATCGAACATGAAAACCAAAGCTGCATGCGAATCGCTTATAGGTTAGAACCTATAGCCTACGCTTGCAAAACCACTAAACAACTCCTGTCACTCATGTAAAAACATCAGATGATGCAACACAATATCAAATACCTGTAAGTCCACGGTAGCGCTCCGGCCGTCTAACAGACGCCAAATGCGGAACAAAAACTTTTTCAACCAGCGCTATCGTGTACCGTAACCCGGATCTGCCATTAAAGCTAAACTAACAAACTGCCAAGTGGGTAGAAGAGTTATACCGAACGATCTGAGTCCTTCGGTCTTCAACCATCATCCCACGCTTGTTGTGGCTGCTCGGACCTCCTCGATCTCCAGTCTTGTCGTCCAGGTGGCACCACGTCGATGGATCTTTAAACGAGCTCCCGCCTCTGAACCGAGGCAACTCGATCGTCAAGTTTGCTAAAAGAGACGACCAAGATGAAGTAGAGAATGAGTAGAACATTTTGTCTCATTACGTCCAAGGCTATGGACGAACGGTTAATGAAGTTGCCAATTGGAATCGGGGAAATGGAAATTGGGCTATGAAATTTTCATACACTCAATTATCATAATCTTTTCTCTCAAAACCAAAATGAACAACCATCCTTCCACAATGAAGGGCCGGCCACATATTTGTAGGAGGGAGGTGAGTGTAGGAGAGAGGGGGGTGAGTGTAAGCAAAGCTTATGAAGAAAATATCTAAGCACAAACAAAAAATGCATTAATGCAAATGGTGACACGTAAACCTTAGTCACCATTTCATTAAATGCTACCAAAGAACACCTCACAAACCCTAGAAGCTTCCATACACATCACCCTCATGACTTACCCAAGAGAAGAAAAGATAAATCCGCATTTAACCGAATGTCAAAATACGGCTGATAGAAAACTGGAAACTGGCAACTTCCAAAAGTGATCCTGAAACGAATTTCAGGATAACCCCGTATCAGTATAAACATACCCGCATTGGTATTACGACCGAATACAAATGCAACTGAGATAAAGATATTATATCTACACAGTATAATACTGGGTTCCGGCTTAAACCAAAGCCTACCAGTATTATCTGCCCGAAAAACGACATGTACGAAAACGCACGTCCTTTTTCCGAACCTTGCCATAAACCCATACGGCCTCTACAACGTTTCGCCCGAACTTGGGAAAGTGTCTGTGGGGGACTCTAATGACTCATCAATACACTGGCACTGGATATAACCACTAGCACGTCAAAGGTACAAGCTGTACGTAACGGTTTGCCTATGTATTGATTGGAAGGGAAGCTGACGAGCGAACTCATCCATAAACCCTACTGAGCCTGACAGTGACAATGTATATACAGTCCGGTCCGTTCGTCTAAAGAGTATCGCATATCGAGTCTAGGGGGGTGGATAAAGTCAGACCCCTAACAACGCGATAAATCGTGTCGGCATGAAGCCCATCACCACCTGAGAAACTACTGATCAAAATCAGTAATTCTCCACACCTCGGCCGAAGATTTCTAGTGATGGCCACCTGTGCACTGCGCGACATCAACCCCCAATACCGGGAGAGACGAATCCCCGACGATCCGCTCACTTGCCTCCAATGTGGCTTGGGAATGTACCCAACTAAAACATGTTTGCACAACTCCTTTGAGCGTGGTAGGGTAGTAATCTAAGCACAGTGGGAACTCACATAAGACAAATGACGATCTCATGTCGATGAACTAACCTGTACACATGTCACCAGGGAACTGCTATCTGACGATATGTATAATACCAACTAGCATGTTCCCGGCGAGTCCTGTCCAGTGTACTCATATCCTAATGAGCACTTGTATACATCTTAGGTGATCTAACTGACACCAGTGGCTTGTGAGACTGGCCACCGCCCCTCGTCGGGGTCTCGACTGTATACACTAGTCTACTCTGGAGTATCGATGCCCTGTCTCGAAACTCCCATGACTAGGGACACTTTAAGGATGTGCTTACAGACCCCAGCTCCCACGTATATGATCGCCATCATACTGCTAGTAGTCAAGCAAGAATCCTATGGGCTCTATCATCATGCAATAGTGAACTAAAGCATGTATACGATGATAAAGACAAACCAGATAGCATACTATCATCACGAGCAAGACTGTCATATCGGTATAGATCCTGCCTCAATCATTGCAATCACGTACCTGCGATCCAATAATTGACTTTGAGGTCACTATCTCCAACAATCTCCCACTTGCACTCAAGGCTAATTATTGTGATGTTGCACACTCACAGCCCGTGTGATACCGAACATCCAACTCCTCTACTAATCAGTTTCACAAAGCTAGTTTGTAAAACTCTTGTGTTCGAGAAATAGCCTCAGTGAGTGGATCCGCCCTGATGCTTCTTTCTATGTCTCTCTTAATCTCAAGTTCGTAGAAAAAGCCATCTCCCGAATCGAGTAATACCTGTCTTAGAATATGTCTGAATATCATATGGGACCTAGTTCATAAATGAACTCCAAATTCAAACTTCTTAGACTGTATCAATAACTGAACCTAATCAGTATCCAGCACCATGCCTCCCACAGTATCCTCTTGGACCACCAGTCCATAATACTGTCCCTCGTCAGAGGGAAAGCTATAACTCTGACAATCACTCTGTCATCTATGTCACCTTTGAAGCCTGGAATGATAACCGTCTCCCGAAGGAGGCTGCCGTCATCAAATCCGTAGAACACATACTTTTTTTTCTAAAACCGCTTCCTTATGTTTCTCCAGGATTGGATTAATATAAAATTATCGCATCTAGTGCAAAAACAACATCTGGTGTGGTACTTGACATCTCACGATTGACTCAATTGCCTAAGCAAGTGATCTGCCAATCATGCACATCCCTCTCCCCTTTAGTCTCTAAGACACCTTTAGAAAGGGTGACTCCATTACCTGCAGGTACACCACCATACCAGGAGTCATCTATTCTAAATACCATTAGAATACTGTCAAAGTACCCTGATTGGGAAACTACCCAAATCTAGATCTAAAACCACAGATCTAGTAACCAGAAATTCTGATATTACATCCATATCCTTTGTGGAGAAACAACTGAGTGACGACCAAAGTATAACCGATCGTAGTATAGGAATTTTACTTCCTACTCTGTGTATGTCATCCAAATACCAGGACATCACACCCTACTACCTTCTCAACAGATCCATCCCTTATTCTGATAAAGTCAAACCTATGACTGTCATATCAGAATTAGATGATCTTTCTCCGCTATAACTGCTGAAGTCTATAAATAGACATAAGCTACTTGCCCACTATGCTTCCGCTGCTCCTACTGACTACGATAACCCTCTGGCAGAATAATATATACGTACACTTCTAAAGCTAGTTTAGAACGACGCTATACTTATTCTCCTGCCGAGTCTCATAGCCTGGAACAACCATAGTGTCAAATCTGGGTAAACAAGAACCTCCCTATCACCGTCATTGAGGCTACCGGAGTACCTCTCGGGTGTCTGAGGTTACCCACCATATCTGCGAAGTGGCTATTGGAATGTCAAACCTGTTTGAATATATAGGTCCTATTAAATTTTCCGTAATCGTTTGCGGTTCTGGAATCACTTCCAGTTCTACCATACTCCCACTGCTATTTTCTGAAAAAATCCATTTCACTAAAACTGTGGCAAGTCAAGAACAATATCACTATTGATCTTCCAGATGGTAGAAATGTCAACCCTCGTCAAAACCAGGGTCAACCCACAAACTCCATTACAGAAACGTGCCTTGAGTTATCCAGTGTCTGGTTTTAAGCATAAACTGGACAACTCCCCTTACCTTAACATCGTTAAGATATGAACCATTCTATATCTAATATAGAAACAGAGGCACTAATTTAATTGGAACCAGATTCAAATCATGCAGCTGTCTCCAGTGCATAACAACTTAATGGAGAAAGGCTAATCAGCATTACTCAACTTAGGAATCCATCCAATTATGAGTAACCTGAAAAAGAAACAAGTTTCTCAAAACCATTACTATCATCTGAATACTAATCACAAGAATCTACATCTTCGATCTTTTTGAAGAATCCTGATACTTGCGATATCTGGTTCTCTACTTTATTCTTATACCCATAACTTCTCAAAACTTAGACATTGTATTTCTACGAAACACTTGTCTAAAAACTAGAGAAGTCACAAGTAAACAGAACATAATATGAGGATCTACCCCTTTGTCCTTACGGACACTGGACAACATACAATACTCTGTATAAGTCCGCTGAGTCGAATAACTCAAAAACCTGCGCATCGTAGGTTGAAAACCGTACCCAGGCGATTTCCTCAAATATCACCAATTACAACGAATTCCGATATAATGAGGATGATCGCCTAATTCCCAATAACTTACTCCCACTCATCATCTGTAAAACCGTACAGATATGAGAATGAAACCTGGTAAATACATACCTTGGAGTAAGTATCTAATCGGGAAATCAGTTTATAATTAACAATGCACAGTGAAACTGAAATATGAAAAGGTTTCGTAGGGGTATTCTGGTATTCTTAGTAATGCCTCTTCCATAATCCTATTCATGACTGTAACCGTATATTTCTTTGCTATCACTCCAAATCCCTTTATTTGTCTTTAGTTGTTACCTTCTGTACACCTCTTTAGGCTAAGTGGTTTTCTTCCTTCCCTACCGTTCGGCACCAGTCTATGGTTTGGAAGAAGACTATCCAGTAAGCATAATAGATGTACCCTCCTCAACCTAGGAGTACTCGTATCTTGAGAGAAGGTGATGATAAAAGACAACTGAATAATACCTTATTCTATTTCTCCCGAACTGGGGAAAAAGCAAAGGTGAAATAGGAGTAGCGATGAAGTACGCGGTTTGGTCGTGAATGATAACAGTTGCAATTTACTTTGCCCTCCTTCTAATCTCTTTACTTTGTCTTTAGTTATTACCTTCTGCACACCCTACTTAGGCTAATTGGTTTTCTTCATTCCCTACCTTTCGGCACCAGCCTATGGTTTGGAATAAGACTATCCAATAAGCGTAATAGGTGTACTCTCCTAGACTAAGGAGCCCTCGCAACCTGAGAGAAGGTGATAATAAACGACAACTGAATAAAGCAATTCTATTTCTCCTAACCTGGATCCATCCTCGAAGAAATCCCTTCGAGTTCGTATATAACCATACGATAGATCTATCCAATGGAAGTGGATGTCCGTAGTAATACAGGGTGTTCTGAGAAATACAAAGGGTAAAGGAAAGAGCGGCAATGACTTTTGCAACTTTAGACAATCCAAAAGCCAGTATTTTAAGAAGGTTCGGTCAACTTGTGTTAGTTATATGTATGCCCTAGAGGCCATTACTGTACATAGGATGTATATTGTAGTGGATGCTGGGACATATATAGGGAGGACTTTCTTGCTCGACATGATAGTATGCTATCTGGTTACCCTTTACCTTAACGTGTATACTGATTGTCTCTCTATTACATGTTGGTAAAGCCCTTAGGATGTGTACTTGACTACCTGGACTATGATGCGGATAATACTAGTGGGGACATGGTAGTCCATAAATACATCCTTCAAGGTCCCTAGTCGTGGGTGTATCGAGACGGGGTATCGATATACCAGAGTAGACTAGCGTATACCTTCTCGAACCATACAGATGGGCGATGGATGATCCCATATCCTTTGGTGTTTGACATCAGAGATCATATACGGGTGCTCAGTAGAAACTGGGTACACTGGACGGACTCGCCGAGAACTCCAGATGGTATTATACCTTACGTCAGATGGCAGTTCTCTGGTGACACTGGTACAGGTTAGTCTGTAGACCCGAGATCGTCATAGAGTCTTGTGTGATTCCCACTGTGCTTTGATTTCCACCATACCACGTCTAAGAGAGCGTGCAAAACGGTGGTTTTTGGGTACAGTCCCGAATCACATGGAGGCAATGAGCGATAGGAGGGGATTCGTCTCTTCCGGTATAGGGAGTTGATGTTGCACTGTGGTCGATTGGCTATAACCGGAAATCCCTGGTCAGGGTTGCTGAGATTTACTGGTAAGTGTTACCAGTAGTTTCTCGAACTGTTATAGACCTCATATCGACACGACTTATCGAGCTACTGGGGTCTGACGTTTACCACCCCTAGGCGAGATATACGACATATCATACGGTCAGACCGGACTGTACGGTAAGTGTTACTGGTTGGATTCATAGGAGTGTGAGAGGGCTTGCTCGTTGATCTTCTGATCGCTCAATACCCGGTGGCCGTTACGTTTAGCAGACCGCTTGCTGCTTGTGGGTGTTTGATATGATCATCACCTGCTGCCGGCGTATTGACGAGTCTTTAGAGTCCTATACAGAGGTTTCCTGGCTCAAGCGAAACAAAATAGGAGCGCATATGAGATATGTGCGGGACCGAGAATAATGCGTGTATGTGATACCGTATTCTATTCTCGCGATTTGTGACATTGATCGGTTATATGCGATATAGCCGGGTTATCGGATCAAGTGTTGATTCGATAAGTTGTTACTATTGATATTAGTCGGTTATATGTCATATGACCGGATCATTAAGTCAAGTGTTGATTTAATGATTTAATGTATAATTATATATTTGATATATCACTTTACATTAACTAATATTGGTTCACTTAAGATGTTTTTCTCACTTGATTGTGCACATTGTATATGTGATATATTTTTGTGCACAAGATTGTATTATGTTTGATGATACATGCAAACTTGGGTATGTGTTTGCATTAAACCATGTTTAGTTAATGGTTAGGGTTTATGGTTTTATTTTATTTTATGAAAATATAATGAAATGGTGGCTTTCTTTTTCTTTCTTTGATTGAAGCTTCTTGAAGCTTCAAAGCATCTTTGAAAAAGTCTTCCATTTGTTTTATCCTTAACCTAACCATTTAACTAAACCCTAGTTTATTCTCTACACTTAACCATGGTTGCAATATGATAAGGGTCACTTGATTTTCTATTCAAAATTAATTCATTATTCTTTTTCTTCTTCTTCATCTTCTTCTTCAAGTAAAAAAAAAAAGAAAAGTTTTCTAGAAAAATGTCAAGTGATGAAATCAAGTGAGAAATCCAAATCCAAAGTGAACCCACTTCCTATTTCTTCATCCTCTACCACTTGCCATGTAGTATAGGGTGTTTTCTTCACAAGTTTCATGACTTGGTGAAGTTGGAGCTAGATCTTGAGTTGCCTCGACGTAGATCATCTTCGGCATCGATGTCAACGACCTAGCCCGATCTTTTCTCCGATGAAACCACCGTGAGAGTCCAGGATTCCGATGGTTGCAACGGAGGGACATCATCACGGAGCCAAGGAAGTGGAGGACCGGATCTACAAAGGTTGTATTTTCGGTTCACTCTTAGTTAAGTTGTTAACTAGTTGTAGTTTTGTCTTTGCCTCTAGTTATCGATCTATGATTAGGGTTGTTAGGCACATGGAAAATTTGATTTTGCCATGGTTAATCAGTTGTGGAACCCCTTGAGTGTGCCTAGGAACCCTACAGTGGTATCAGAGCCTAGCTAGAGCCTTTGGCGAAGTGTAGACAATGTTGGAAATCCGAACGAACCCGAAACCCTAACTCAAACCACTCTCTGGACATTTTCTGGAATTTTGGATTTTTGTGAATTAAAATTATGCAGAAAAACAACCAGGGTTTTATATGTATTACTGTGAAAGACAAGGGCCTAAATCGATTAAGGCGCCGCGGAACCGCGGCACGAGCATGGCTCGTGCGGCGGTTCCGCGGCCGTACGGTCTGTTCTGTCACTCAGCTTTGCACGGTAATGTTTATATTTGACTCCTGTCTTTTCTGGGTAATTTTAATTTATACTCAACAGTTGAGATTTCTGGAATTGTTTTAGGAATTCGACGATTCGATCGGATTGTTTAACCTTGTCTAAGTGTCTTTCCGGGTAATTTTAGAACATGTTAAAAAATTCGACCGGATATAAATACCCAATTTATCCCCTGCCGGGAAATTTCCAATTGTTGGATTTTTCCGTAGTTTAATGACGTTCTAAGTAGTGCAAGTAACGCGATGGTCCCTCTAGAAGACAACAAACCTTAACTCGATTATGTGACCGTCTTGAACTGCCCTTTGAACCTTAGGGTTTGGGGCAGTACGGCGTGCCATATGTGAGGCGTTGGCTTGACCCTTCTACGGCTGGACCGTTGGTACTGAGGCATGAAGTGAATGTTTTTAAACTTATTTCATGTGTTGAGCTGTTTCGGGAAAACTTGGGTGTTTGACTGTTCGATCGAAAATTTTAACATTTTCTATTTATCTGGAATGTGATACAATATTTGGAATCCACAAGTAGTTATGAGATAACTGAATGAATGTTATAAACATAGCATTTTAGTCTCACTTGATCGGTTGCCATGGAATTTTGATGCGATCAAAAGTCCGTTGCAATCACGTAGCGAACGCGGATACTCGCCGGATAAACTTAATAGTCAGCTACACCCTATAGCCCCGACCAAGTGACTGTAGGAGAACCCCGTCGCCGAAAGCATCCGTTCAGGTGCTCGCGGCAGCGGTGTTCCTCCTTAGTGCACTTCATCGACGGTATCGGGGGTGCGGCCGCCTACTAAAGTTTACGACGAGCATTCGATCGGAATGTCGGGAATCTTGTTGAATTGCCCGACTTGATATTGAAAAGTGTTTTCGATGATGAGACTAAAATGCGGGGTTTATAATCGTTAGGCATGCAATGTCTAAGGAATTCATTTGATTAGGCATGCGATGTCTAAAGGGTTTGCGGATTCCAACTGTTGTAGTTTTACACTTTCTTTTCTATGACCGTAAGTGTAATATGTGATATCGCCGGTTTCGTTACTATATGTCAACGACAATTGGGATGCGCATATTTACTTACGTTGATGACATGTGATGTTATGTGTTGCTGGATATGTTATATTGGATCGTCGTGTTTGAATAGCCGGGGGGGTTTTATGTGAGATGAGTGTTTTTCATTTTCATTCATTTAAAAACTTGTATATAATATTCTTTTATTGGGGCACTTCCAGGTTGCGGATGATGTCACCATTTGTATATTATTTACTTTTCCGCACTAGGATAGACCTAAGGAGGAGGGCATAAGTAACCGGGTTCTGGAGTCCAGTGGGAGACCAACTCGAGGAGTCGAGTCCGGGTCTCCTAACTCTAGAATTGGTAGGGTTGTTTGCCGCTCTCGTAGGGGTCTTGGGGTGTGGGTTTGGCTATTCATCGTGACCGTGGAATCCGTGTTTTATACTGGCTCGTATTGAAAACACGGACGTCCTAGTATATCCAATGTTTCATATGTTTCTTCTGCTGCGATATCTGTGATGTGATCATTTGATATGCTGTGATGGATACTGTATATAGTATATATGATATATTATATAGACATTACTTATGTTTTACACCAGCGCTAGCCCTGCCCCGCTCTGTCGTTAGTTACCTAACCTAACGGTGCACGAGGGGACATCGAGGCAAATGTGGATGGCATAAGTGTACGTCGTATTTATCTGTCATATTTAGGTGACTTAAATGATGTGACTTCATTAATGTGATTAATGAAAGAAAAGAAACCTAAGATGTTGTGGAATCGAATTTCAAAAATAAAACAGGTAGCTACAGTTCTTGCTTTGCATCGCGGTGTTCCTTGTAGAACATCCTGCATCTTATTCGATAAGGAAAGGGCCGAGATCCCTTCACCGGGAGTGACCCCTTTAGCAATAACTGGCAGATGCTACAACCCTCGGTTTGTCTTTTGATTGCTTCTATAGTTTTTGCTTTGCACTGCGGTATATATGATATATCCTGCACCTTATTCGATGAGGAAAGGGCCGACGATCCCTTCACCGAGAGTGACCCTTTTAGCAAAACTAGAAAACCCTCAAAAACACTCCATTTCAAAATTCATTCGATTCTACAACGATATCAAGTTCATTACGCAATGGGTTTTCAGAAAAACCTGTCGTAGCCCTCCGTCATTTCAGATAAGTTGTATATAGTATTCGTGCTACATTTGTTGGCTTTCGTCAAGGTGTAGTGTGCGGTAGCTATATGCTGCTTACCTGCTGCATATGATGCGATTGGATTAGGGTAGTCGTGCGGCTTTGTTGGCTTTCGTCAAGGGTCGTGCGGGTGGGTTTAATTCAATCAGGAAATGACGGGTTGAACTTGACTAGCGGGCTATGATTTGTTGGCTTTCGTCAAGATCATAGCACGTTAGGGGCAAAATTATCGGGAGTTTCAAGTGTTGAAATTTGCAATGAGATTGCATACCTTCTATGAGATAGTTGGATCCCGATACCCACTGCGAGTAAGAGTTACTCCTGGAAGAGTTTTACACATTATAATTAGCCGATCAAGTAGGTGTCTAGAAAGGTGTCAACGGGGTTACGCCTCTGGGAAAACGAGGTTTACATTAATTAGGTTCGTGCGAAAGCACGAGGGACCTCCCTCAAAGTACCGACACTGGCCTGGCTGAAAGATTGGCGAACTTGTAGCGTGTAATTAATCCCGGCTAGTCTTTCCTTTTAGGGTTTGAAGGAAGATTTGATAAAAACAGTGGGAGCCATCCTGATTAGATAAAATATATAACCAATCTAATCTTGCAAGAGCGCACGCAGTGTGTTTTCTTCTCTCTCTCTCCTGGTAGCGACCATGTCACGCCTTAATCAAGATAATAATACGGATATTTGACCGAACCCGCTTGTTATACTGAGCTGGGGAATGTTGGTCCCGCTCCAACTTATAATTGTTATAAGACAGAGCAGGAAATAGAGGAATACCTGAATTCCTATGCCGCCCAAACAAAGAAAGTGCATATGATGCATCTCCTTCGGGTGTGTTCATTACATAGAACTGTTTCTCAGTATCCTTTACGTCCTGAGTATGTGATACCGAATCAGGATCCCGCATATGTAATCTGTTACATGGGCTACAGATAGGTAAAGAACTGAGAACGGGTGATAAGTTTCATGAGGCAGAAAACGGTGCAAGTGTTGCAGCCAAGTCTGTTGGTCACTGTCACCCTGTATTAATAGTACATTGATTCTGAACGAATGTTATTAGATACCGAACCTGATATACAAAATCATATCAGTCTCTTTATTAGTAAAGAAATGATAAAATTTTGTATTGTTGGATAATGTTTTGAACATTTCCTATATCAAAAGTTGATCGGTTCAGGCACGTTATCTAAAAGCATTGATGTTCTAAATCAAACTACAGTTCTTAGTATACAGAACACACACAAGAGGAAGAGTTCAGAGTTGAACGATTCCTTCTTGAGGTATTGTAGACTAGGTCATATCAATGCGACCCAACTAGCTGAAGTTGCATAAAGATGCATATTTAAATTAGTTTGAATTTACATCTTATGAAACTTGCCGGTCATGTCACAGAGATAAGATGACCATGGCTCTGTTTATTGGAAGCAGAGAAAGAGTTAGTTGAACTCTTGGGATGATACATATAGATGTATGAAGGTCCCCTGTCTACAAATGCCAAGACCGGTTCTTTGTACTTCATTAAATTCTCTAATGATCTCTCGAGATTCAGACATATGTTTCTGTTGAAACACAAGTCCGAACCATTTGAGATATTCACAGAATATAAGTTAGAAGCAGAGAACCAAAAACGGGTATAAGCATTATGTCCTTTGATGCGATCAAGGAGGAGAATACTTGAGCACGGAATTCCTGGTTTATTCTAAAGGAGAATGAGATTCTCTCTCAGCATTACTCCTCCGTATACACCATAGCACGATGGTATATCGAAGCGGAGCAATAGCACCCTATATGATATAGTGTGCTCTATGATGAGTACTACTGAGTTTCCTATTTTCTTTTGGGAAATATGCGCTTGAGAAGCTGCATACCTATTGAATAGGATTCAAATCAAATCAGTTGCCTACCACTTCATATGTGATATGGAAAGGGAAGAGTCTATATCTTAAGTTTGTTAAGATTTAGGGTTGTCCGGCCTATGTCTAAAAGAAAAATCCGGACAAGCTCGAGGCAAGGTCAGTTATGTAGAACTGGAAAGGTTCCAGCTATACAAACTGCAGCTGATGATTTGGTAGAACCAAAGGATTCAATAGATTCTAACGAACCTCAGCCTCTCCGCCGATCTAGTAGGGTTCCTCACCCACCTGAGAGATACTTTGGTTTTTCTATGACAGTGGGAGCGAGGATTACATCATGAGATGATGACCCAACGAGTTTCGAGCTGGCCATCAGGAGTGGGACTCTGTAAGAATGGCTGGATGCTTATCGATCTGAGATGGAATCCTTATACACCAACAAAGTATGGACTTTAGTTTCTTTATCTGAAGGGTTAAATCCCCATCAGGAGCAAATATATCTTGAAAAGATTACTTGGTGTACATGGAAAAGTTAAGACTTTCAAAGCTAGACTTGTTAAAAGTTTGCATCATTGACCAGATATGGATTATGATGAAACCTTTTCTAAGTAGCTATGCTTAAGTCCATCCAGATCCTACTTACCACGGCTACATACCATGACTACGATATCTGGCGGTTGGGTGCCATGACTGCTTTTCTAAGTGATGTTTTAGAAGAGTGCGTCTATAAGTACACAGCCAGAGGGCCTCGTAGACAGTGGGAGCAGCAGAAACGCGAGCAAGATGTTTTATGTAATAAAACAGGCATTGCGGAGTTGGAACGTCTGTTTTGATGTGTTAGTCAAAGAGTTTGACATCATCAAAATGGTAAATGAACCTTGTATAAACAAAAGGGTAGTAGGGAGTATGGTGGTGATCCTCGTAGAGTACGTGGATGACATACTCTTGATAGGGAAGGAGTTTCCTATGCTACGCTCGGTCAATCTCCGCTTATCACAAGGATTCTCCAAATAGGATCAAAGCGATACCTCCTAAATCCTGGGTTTTGGATCTATGAGATAGATCTAAATGGATGTTAGGATTCTCACTAGCTGTAGTAAGATGGTATCAATGGATCCTGGGGAGAATCACTGGAAATGTTCCAGAGTGATAAGGACGACTGAATGTCAGTCGCTGGCATTGTCTTTACCCTCAGTGGAGGGACGGTATGTTGGAAGAGCTCCAAGCTAGATACCGTGGCAAACTAGACGATAAAGGTTGGTGACATCGCTATTAAAGATACTACCAAAGAGGCAGTTTGGATGTATATTGGTTCATGAGATGAACTAGGTTCCTACCATTGTGTGACAATGGAAGTGTGGTTTTGGCCCAGGAACCCCGGTCCCATCAGTGACCCAGACGTATTCTGAGGCAGTATCACCTGATCATGGAGATAGTTGATCTCCAGTGTGATCGAGGTTAGGAGAGTAGACTCAGGGGACAACACGGCGGATCCACTCATGAAGGCCTATTCCCAGAGAGAGACTTTTATGGGATGGTTGAGTATGAGATACTACAACCACTGCTACAGATGGCCCTAGTGCAAGTGGGAGATTGTTAGTTATATGTATGCCCTAGAGACCATTACTGTACATAGGATGTATATTGTAGTGAATGCTGGGACATATATAGGGAGGACTTTCTTGCTCGACATGATAGTATGCTATCTGGTTACTCTTTACCTTAACGTGTATACTGATTGTCTCTCTGTTACATGTTGGTAAAGCCCTTAGGATGTGTACATGACTACCTGGACTATGATGCGGATCATACTAGTGGGGACATGGCAGTCCATAAGTACATCCTTCAAGGTCCTTAGTCATGGGTGTATCGAGACGGGGCATCGATATACCAGAGTAGACCAGCGTATACCTTCTCGACCCATACAGATGGGCGATGGATGATCCCATATCCATTGGTGTTTGACATCAGAGATCATATACGGGTACTCAGTAGAGACTGGGTACACTGGACGGACTCGCCGAGAACTCCCAGATGGTATTATACCTTACGTCGGATGGCAGTTCTCTGGTGACACTGGTACAGGTTAGTCTGTAGACCCGAGATCGTCATAGAGTCTTGTGTGATTCCCACTATACTTTGATTTCCACCTTACCACATCCAAGAGGGCATGCAAAACGGTGGTTTTTGGGTACAGTCCCGAATCACATGGAGGCAATGAGCGATAGGAGGGGATTCGTCTCTCCCGGTATAGGGAGTTGATATTGCACTGTGTTCGATTGGCTATAACCGGAAATCCCTGGTCAGGGTTGCTGAGATTTACTGGTAAGTGTTACCAGTAGTTTCTCGAACTGTTATAGACCTCATATCGACACGACTTATCGAGCTACTGGGGTCTGACGTTTACCACCCCTAGGAGAGATATGCGACATATCATACGATCAGACCGGACTGTACGGTAAGTGTTACTGGTTGGATTCACAGGAGTGTGAGCGGGCTTGCTCGTTGATCTTCTGATCGCTCAATACCCGGGTGGCCGTTACGTTTAGCAGACCGCTTGCGGCTTGTAGGTGTTTGATATGATCATCACCTGCTGCCGGCGTATTGACGAGTCTTTAGAGTCCTACACAGAGGTTTTCTGACTCAAGCGAAACGAAATAGGAGCGCATATGAGATATGTGCAGGACCGAGAATAATGTGTGTATGTGATACCGTATTCTATTCTCACGATTTGTGACATTGATCGGTTATATGCGATATAGCCGGGTTATCGGATCAAGTGTTGATTCGATAAGTTGTTACTATTGATATTAGTCGGTTATATGTCATATGACCGGATCATTAAGTCAAGTGTTGATTTAATGATTTAATGTATAATTATATATTTGATATATCACTTTACATTAACTAATATTGGTTCACTTAAGATGTTTTTCTCACTTGATTGTGCACATTGTATATGTGATATATTTTTGTGCACAAGATTGTATTATGTTTGATGATACATGCAAACTTGGGTATGTGTTTGCATTAAACCATGTTTAGTTAATGGTTAGGGTTTAGGGTTTTATTTTATTTTATGAAAATATAATGAAATGGTGGCTTTCTTTTTCTTTCTTTGCTTGAAGCTTCTTGAAGCTTCAAAGCATCTTTGAAAAAGTCTTCCATTTGTTTTATCCTTAACCTAACCATTTAACTAAACCCTAGTTTATTCTCTACACTTAACCATGGTTGCAATATGATAAGGGTCACTTAATTTTCTATTCAAAATTAATTCATTATTCTTTTTCTTCTTCTTCATCTTCTTCTTCAAGTAAAAAAGAAAAGAAAAGTTTTCTAGAAAAATGACAAGTGATGAAATAAAGTGATAAATCCAAATCCAAAGTGAACCAACTTCCTATTTCTTCATCCTCTACCACTTGCCATGTAGTATAGGGTGTTTTCTTCACAAGTTTCATGACTTGGTGAAGTTGGAGCTTGATCTTGAGTTGCCTCGACGTAGATCATCTTCGGCATCGATGTCAACGACCTAGCCCGATCTTTTCTCCGATGAAACCACCGCGACAGTCCAGGATTCCGATGGTTGCAGTGGAGGGACGTCATCACGGAGCCAAGGAAGTGGAGGACCGGATCTACAAAGGTTGTATTTTCGGTTCACTCTTAGTTAAGTTGTTAACTAGTTGTAGTTTCGCCTTTGCCTTTAGTTATCGATCTATGATTAGGGTTGTTAGGCACATGGAAAATTTGATTTTGCCATGGTTGATCAGTTGTGGAACCTCTTGAGTGTGCCTAGGAACCTTACAACTTGGTCACTGAGTCATAGTCTAGGGTCGGTGAAAGGTCGCTGCCCAAGAGAGAGAGAGAAAAGAAACACTCTGCGTGCACTCTAACCTAGATCAGAATGGTTATCACTTTATCTAATCAGAAAACCTCCCACTGTAATCTCAAATTCTCCTCCAAACCAGAAAGAAGAATTAGTCAGGATCACCCGAAGAGTAAACCAACTCATCAGTGAGAATCGGGATCCAACTATCATCGCATGATAACTTGATGGAAGCCACTCAAGTTATCATACTCCAGAAGGTATACGCATGTCTGGCAAGTTTCCTGTATGTTTGAAACTCCCGATATGATTTTTGCCTCATGCTCTTATGACCTTGACGAAGGCCAACAAATCATAAGTCACATGTCAAGTTCTACTCGTCATTGTCCAGGTCAATTTGAACCCACCCGTACAAGCCCTTGACGAAGGCCAACAAGGCTATACGACTGTCCCAAACCAACACATCTATCTATGCAACAAATGAATACCCCAGCAACTACCAAGCACTATGCCTTGACGAAGGCTAACAAACATAGCTTGAATACTACTGACCATCCATAAGAAATGACGGAGGGCTACGACTGGTTTTTGGCGAAAAACCTTTAACATAACGAACTTGATATCGCTGAAGGAACCTGATAGCTTTTTATAAAAATATAGTAACGAAAACTTTTTGCTAAAGAGGTCACTCCCGGTGAAGGGATCTCGGCTTTTTCCTCGTGGAATGAGGTGCAGGATATTCTAACTGAATACCACGATGCAAAGCAACTTGTAATCGACTATAGTAAAGTTACTACCCTGACGTAAACTTCTGCCCAAAGGGTCACTCCCGGTGAAGGGATCTCGGCCCTTGCCTCGTCGAATGAGGTGCAGGATATTCTAAACTGAATATCACTATGCAAAACAAAAGGAAATGTCTTTGTAATAACACTTTTTAAATTGGTTCCAACAACATCAAATATAGGTTTGTTTTATCCTTGCATTGATAAGTATCAACGCAGTCCCATCAATTAATCACACCAGAAAAGAACGAAAATATAATGTACGTATATGCTATCCGCATTTGCCACTGGGTCCCGTCATCACCTGTTAGGTTACTTAACTAACGACAGAGCGGGGCTGGACTAGCGCGGGTGTAAAACATATACAACATCTAATAGTATATATACCAATATACAATAATCGCTCCAGGCATAATAAATGCAACATTACAGAAAAGTAATAAGCATCACAGAACAATACAGATAATCTGGGATCCCCGGGTTTCACAGAGCCGATGCTGAAACCTGACGTTCCCCTGGTCGTGTGGATAGCCTGTGCAATGAAACCTAGACCCCTACGGGTGCGGCAAGTTACCCACCAAAACCTGAAGCGAGGTAGTCCCCACAACATAGTGAATGGAACACCCGGCACTTCACAAAATCCGGTAAATTGAGCACCCCTCCTTGGGTCAACCTGTACCCCCTACGAGTGCGGCGAATAGTCTACCAATTCTAGAGTGAGGTCCCTTTGCCTCTCAAAGCCATGAGATACGGACCCGTTGCCCTCTAGAACCCGTCTATCCGTGCACTCCTTCACGGGATAAACCTAGTACAGAAATAAAAATATGTACAACGGGTACATCGACCTCGACCCAGTCGTGCCTCAAAAGAATATTATACAAACAGGCAGTAACGACAGTCCACATGTTGGACGCTCACCCCGCAATATCCAATGTACAAACAAATCCAAACTGCACTATCATTGCACCCTGCTATTCACCACGACATATCCGCTACAATACAGCACAACACAGAACATCAACGCGAATGTCACGTTCGCAAACCCGTCTAAAAGAACTATAGCAATCAGACGCGGTTTACCGATCAAATGACATTCCCGGTCGGAGATATAATGTAAATACTGCATACTAACAAATTTAAAATTTCGATCGACTAAATTTCCAGAAGTGGGCCCCACGTACATCTGCTGTACAGTAACAAAATCTGGGCCCAAACAAATAGTACCAAGAAACCACAATTTACTGTTAGAAGCTCTCTAGAAAATTTGAAGCAATGTTCCCACAGTGTCGCCGCGTTTCGGCGGTCAAACCCTAGGTTTGACCGCGGATCCGCGGTGGAAAAGTGGGATCACGTGCCCAAATTTTCCCATAATTCTTATAAAACCCTGCACGATTTCTGTGATATGCAAAATTATTTTCAGGCCCTTTGAAAAATCGACAAAAACCCAGTGTGCATGAAATTGCGATTTCGGAAATTCCGTTCGATCGATCTTTTAAACGTGTTAGCGCAAGTTAGTATAGCTTAATGTTGAGGCTCTGATACCACTGTAAGTCCACGGTAGCGCCTCGGCCGTCTAACAGACGCCAAATGCGGAACAAAAACTTTTTACAACTGACGCTATCGTGTACCATAACCCGGATCTGCCATTAAAGCTAAACTAACAAACTACAAAGTGGGTACAAGAGTTATACCGAACGATCCGAGTCCTTCGGTCTTCAACCATCATCCCACGCTTGTTGTGGCTGCTCCGACCTCCTCGATCTCCAGTCTTGTCGTCCAGGTGGCACCACGTCGATGGATCTTTAAACGGGCTCCCGCCTCTGAACCAAGGCAACTCGATCGTCAAGTTTGCTAAAAGAGACGACCAAGATGAAGTAGAGAATGAGTAGAACACTTTGTCTCGTTACGTCCAAGGCTATGGACGAACGGTTAATGAAGTTGCCAATTGGAATCGGGGAAATGGAAATTGGGCTATGAAATTTCCATACACTCAATTATCATAATCTTTTCTCTCAAAACCAAAATGAACAACCATCCTTCCACAATAAAGGGCCGGCCACATATTTGTAGGAGGGATGTGAGTGTAGGAGAGAGGGGGGTGAGTGTAAGCAAAGCTTATGAAGAAAATATCTAAGCACAAACAAAAAATACATTAATGCAAATGGTGACTCATAAACCTCAGTCACTATTTCATTAAATGCTACCAAAGAACAAAGAACACCTCACAAACCCTAGAAGCTTCCACACACGTCACCCTCATGACTCACCCAAGAGAAGAAAAGATAAATCCGCATTTAACCGAATGTCAAAATACGGCTGATAGAAAACTGGAAACTGGCAACTTCGAAAAGTGATCCTGAAACGAAATTCAGGATAACCCCGTATCAGTATAAACATACCCGCATTTGTATTACGACCGAATACAAATGCAACTGAGACAAAGATATTATATCTACACAGTATAATACTGGGTTCCGGCTTAAACCAAAGCCTACCAGTATTATCTGCCCGAAAAACGACACGTGCGAAAACGCACGTGCTTTTTCCGAACCTTTCCATAAACCAATACGGCCTCTACAACGTTTCGCCCGAACTTGGGAAAGTGTCTGTGGGGGACTCTAATGACTCATCAATACACTGGCACTGGGTATAACCACTAGCACGTCAAAGGTACAAGCTGTACGTAACGGTTTGCCTATGTATTAATTGGAAGGGAAACTGACGAGCGAACTCATCCATAAACCCTACTGATCCTGACAGTGACAATGTATATACTGTCCGGTCCGTTCGTCTAAAGAGTATCGCATATCGAGTCTAGGGGGTGGATAAAGTCAGACCCCTAACAACGCGATAAATCGTGTCGGCATGAAGCCCATCACCACCTGAGAAACTACTGATCCAAATCAGTAATTCTCCACTACCTCGGCCGAGGATTTCTAGTGATGGCCACCTGTGCACTGCGCGACATCAACCCCCAATACCGGGAAAGACGAATCCCCGACGATCCGCTCACTTGCCTCCAATATGGCTTGGGACTGTACCCAACTAAAACCTGTTTGCACAACTCCTTTGAGCGTAGTAGGGTAGTAATCTAAGCACAGTGGGAACTCACATGAGATAAATGACGATCTCAGGTCGATGAACTAACCTGAACACATGTCACCAGGGAACTGCTATCTGACAATATGTATAATACCAACTAGCATGTTCCCGGCGAGTCCTGTCCGGTGTACTCATATCCTAATGAGCACCTGTATACATCTTAGGTGATCTAACTGGCACCAGTGGCTTGTGAGACCGGCCACCGCCCCTCATCGGGGTCTCGACTGTATACACTGGTCTACTCTGGAGTATCGATGCCCTGTCTCGAAACTCCCACGACTAGGGACACTTTAAGGATGTGCTTACAGACCCCAGCTCCCACGTATATTATCGCCATCATACTGCTGGTAGTCAAGAAAGAATCCTATGGGCTCTATCATCATGCAATGGTGAACTAAAGCATGTATACGATGACAAAGACAAACCAGATAGCATACTATCATCACGAGCAAGACTGTCATATCGGTATAGATCCTGCCTCAATCATTGCAATCACGTACCTGCGATCCAATAATTGACTTTGAGGGCACTATCTCCAACAATACCAAATCTCAAATTAAAACGAAGTCGCAAAACAATGCAGCAAATCAAGAAAATGGTCCCATATTTTACCCTAGGTGAAATTAGCCAATTTTTCACACATGGGGGGTCTAATTTACTGAAGATAGAGCTATGGACCAAACACGGATCAATTTGGTTGTACCCAGGCCATAAATTGCGGCCCAAATCATTAAATTTGCGGCCAAGATGAATGGGTTGGGGATCAGATCTTCAGGGTACACTTCAGGTTGCCTGCACGACTCCCACTATTCGCTAAATAATTTTTAGTGTCTGCGGGTTACACCAGATTCCCATATACCCTCACAATTCAACAAAAACCCGACATAATGAATTCCTAAATCCGTATTTTGGTTCTATACTAAATCCCAGCCCCTAAATTCAATCCCTAAGGTCTTGTATAGCCACTACACATCACCAATTCCACTCAATCACTAAACCCTCACTAGGATTTTCTAACTTCACAAATCCACATCTTAACCCCATTTCTAACTAACTAGAATATAAAGAAACTTGAAACTTAAAAAATGGTAGAAATTATACCTCATGGATGTCACTTAAGCAAACCCTAGAAGTCCAAAGTCATCAAGATCCAACTTTGCTTGGTCCAATGTTTAGAGGAAGTGATGGGGATTAATTTTGTGAAGGGAGTATAAGGTTTTGGGGATTATTTGGAGATGGATCTAGGGATAGAAGTGGAGGGAAGTGAGCTTGAGGAGATGAATAAGGAGATGAAAATGATGGGCGGAAAAGGTTATGGCAGTAGCCCCCCCTCTCTCTCACTTATTCTCACACACTCTCTCTCTCCAATCATTCACCTTTTTAACCCTTTTTCATTTCCTTTTCTTTTCTCACCAATAAACACATAAACCCAATAAAACAACACAAATGAAATAACATGTAACATGTCATGATGCACTAACCATGGAAAACTGTAGAAACACGGGCCTAATCGCGATTAGCAGTGCACTAATCAGGTTTTTATCCAAGCTGCATATAATAAATTTTAAAAATGCCAAATCCTTTAAATATATTTTTAAATGCATAAATCATTTTAATCTCCATTTATTTCACAATTATAGGTATATATTTATACCCTTTTTCAAAAACCCCAATTTTGCAAATCGGGCAGTTTTCGGGAAATATATTATTTTAATATTAAATTCCAAAAATAATATTTTATATTTTCTGAAATGTTATAATCTTCCCCCCTTAAATAAATTCAGTCCCCGAATTTAAATTTAAACCCCCAAAATCTAAAACATTTCAATAGACAACTCAAATCAATGGGGCTCCGAAATCACGGAAGACACAGAAATAACACAGCGCGTCAAGTGTGCATGAAAATGAGTACAAAACTCAAAATCGAACTTCGTCAAGCGCAACGCAAATCATTGGATCTGTACGCATATCATCGAAGTTATAATGCAGATACAGATCTCGAAATCCAATGCTGAAATCCAATATACACTAGTCAAATACTATAGCATGTATATAGTACGCATCCTTGAAAAATCTCCAAAAACTGATTAAAATACATGCAAAATCTTTTCCGAATCGCCGTGTAACGCGTAACTCACGGCATAAGTGACGGACGCTCATTTGTAAGATAATAATATATGTTTTGCTAAATATACGTTCCGTCGTTTCTAAAATATCCCAAAAGGTTTTCTTTTGTAAACGTTCGTGTCGCTTACGGACACGTAGGAAATAGCGAGACTATAGCTCCTTTTTGAAAACTTCTTGTTAAACCTCTAATGCATGCAAAGTACTCAAGTACTGTTCTCAGATCAGTCCTGTTTGGCTACTACACAATATAGTGCCCATCATGAAAACATGATACTCAAAAGCAAAATCAGCCTCAAAAGGCATACCCCACAATCACGTGCGTCTGGTGCGCACGGAAATCAACTCCAAATACAAGTGCCACAATATGCACAAAGCCAAAACTAAGTACAACGGGTGTGCATGAAATCATCTGTCCAGTGCAACGGGTGTGCACGACAATAATATCAAGTGCATCTAGAGTGCAAGAAAATCTCAATCCAGTGCATCCAGTACACGAAATACAAATCCAGTGCATCTAGTGCACGAAATACAAATCCAGGGCATCTAGTGCATGAAATACAATCCAGTGCATCTAGTGCACGAAATACAAATCCAGGGCATCTAGTGCACGAAATACAAATCCAGTGTATCTAGTGCACGAAATACCAATCTGGTGCATCTAGTGCACAAAATACCAATCTGGTGTATCAAATGCACAAAATACCAATCAATAACTCAAATGTGTAAATAGCAACACCGAGGGTACCAAGGTGTATAAAATCATAAACGGGTGCAACTGTGTGCACAAAACACATATCAATGGACTACAGGCACATATAAGCTATACCGAGTGCAAAAATCAAATCGAGTGCGTACCACACGCACAAAATAAAATCAACTGTATGAAATCCAAGAAATCATAAACATGTGCAGCCAAGGCACAAAATCAATATCAAGTGCAATAGATATACACAAATCACAACCCAACACAACGGCGTATAAAACATATATCAAGTGCAATACTATGCACAAAATGTAAATGCCCAGTAGGTGCAGCCATGGTGCACGAAATCAATATCATGAAACTCAATTATCAAAACTCAAATCCAAGCGATATAAGCGTGATACTCGGATCACAAACGTAAATCGCAACAAATGACATTGAGGTACACCTCCTACAATGTCAAAAAATATCGGTGCGCTCACAACTGGCAGAGCAAGAACATCCGCCTGCCTCCTGCTCACGGTCTGGCGTCCTCTGTCTTTGGTCTTCACTTTCTCTTCGGATTACCAATCTCTCAATCCATCGGCTCATCGGCCCGGTTAGGTGTGCTAACGGGAACGATTCCGCTCTGGCACTTCTCTAGTCATCTTTCGGTCAATTATCACGACCACTCATAAAGCAGCATGTCACTGGCATTGGCCTCTAGCCCTCTGAATACTCGTGACACAACTGATCCTCGGTGCAAATCTCATCGCAGCAGTGTCCTGGAAGGAACCTGCTCAGGGTCTCTGCCGATCTCGCCTATGTCAAACTGCACAAAGGCTGGTACTCTTGCATAATCCTTTCTCGTTTTCTGGACATCTGCGTTCTTCGCACGGCATCTCCTCTGGAACTGGCCGTATCTCATGCAACTGTATACATATCAGATCTCTAATCTCAACGGGGAGTAGCAACAGCTCATTGACATCTCACACGAACCTCTTGTTCCACTCGTCTTTATTATCGTCTGCTTCGACGTCACGTCATGCTATCTGCGTAGTGAAAATGTCTCGGCTACAGTCAATTCGGAGTCTCTCACACGGACTCAAAATCATGAACTCGGTATCTTCATCACTCTGTAGAAGATCTCTAGCCGAATACGTCCTCGGGAACTCGTCCATACCATCGGAGGAATACTCAATAGTCGGCCGTTCTCGATCAACTCACAACCCCTCTGGGTGAGGTCCTCTATCCGAAGCTGATCAGCTTGATGGTCTCTCATCACATGACATTCGGACGACGTCAAACTTTTCGATCGATTCGTCAAAGTCCCATAATTCCCCGAAAGCTCAACACCTGAGCACAGTCTAATAATATCCTGCACATGCCACAGTACCTATGGACCAACCGTAGAAGGGCAAACCCAAGCCTCATTGATGGCACCGCTGAACTGCTGCAAACCCTGAGGTTCATAAGCGGTTCTATGGTCATTATGTCGAGTTAGGGATTCATTCTTCTAGAGGGTCCACAGAATTACCTGCATATTCTTCTGAATACTTAAACTTGGAAAAATGGGTTTCTGACATTCGTTCAAACTTTTTAACTTCGTCTCGGAAACATGCGAATACCCTTCATCCGCATGCTAAACAATACCACAATTCTCCAGGAAAGACGATACATCAACGGTCATCTCTGGATCGGTCTGCTCTAGATCTGAGTAAGACACTCCAGACTGGAAATCTTCAATTCAACTGGGCCTGCATCGGCGCATCAATCTGACGAATCACCTTCGTCTCTCAACTCGGGATAGACTAGTTATCATCTGTCGCATTTCTGCCAGGAATCTCCGGTGATCTCAGCTCGTGAGCTCTTGAAGCGACATCCTATCAATCTCAGCAACAGCTGGGTCATCTGTCTGCACGGTAGGCGACATCACAATCTCTGAGGTATGCTGTACATCAACAGTCCTCACAAAACAGGCAGCCTCTATCGATGTCCTGATCATCCGGTGCAACGCCAAACACTCGCCTCAGATAAGAGGTCACGACACAAACGCTAACTCGAGACGTTCCCGTGTCACCAGAAAATGCGATGGTCAGTCCTCATCCATGACGAGCTCGCCCAGACTGCATCACTAGCAGCAGCTCAATCTGCAATCAAACCATAATGACAGGAAGCTCAATCGAGTATCGAAGAAAGAAGATCAACGGCATGAAAGGAAACGACAGATCCAGAATGGATACATGATCATAAGAAGGAACAACATCAATGAGAGTATGATCATGGAACTGTTAGGTCCACGTTACCTATCCCGGTTCTTTCGTGGTTGCGGAAACGGTGAAAAACAATTTTTAAGGATTAGGGCAACATGGACTAGAAAACCCGGATCTTTGCTAAACAACTACGAGCTTTACCTACTCGGTTAGAGGGTTATACCTAGTCTTGAACTCCTCTTCTTGTTGTTCTCCTCCTTGCTAGCTCCTTGTAGTAGCTTGAATGGCTCCACCTCGTCGTCTCCTCTTTGCCGAAGATAGATCCACCCGAGGGCCTCGAACTTGAGCTCCTACCTCAACCTTGAGGTAACTAAAGTATTAGACTTGCTAGACCTTCAACCTTAGGATGAGTAGAGAGTGGCTTTGGTGTTTTATCTCAAAGGAAATGGTTCTCAACTCATGAGAAGGATTTTCCTTGAGCTAGAGGAAGAGGAAGAGCAAAGGATGAGAGAGAATGAATATGAGAGAATGAAAATGAATTTTGCAACCATATGCAAAATATATGTGAATTAACAAATTAATAATATTAATCAAAAAGGAAAAAGGTGATGGTAGGTTGAAAAGACCATTATCATTTCACATTAAATGAGTTTTGCAAAGATCAAAGAACATCTTTGCTTGAAATGATGATGGTCAACTTTTCAACCTTAGTCAACAAGTCAACAACCCTAAACATAACTCAATTTCCTTTAATTAATATTATTAATTGATAGTTCACATATTCATTAGGGTTTGGTAAACGAAAACCGTCAACTATGCATACACACCCGTACCAAAACCCTAATGAGAATCCTCTGCCTCTGCCTCAGTCAACTGTACATACACACCCGCATCCGTGTTCCGAAGAACACGAATAAAATGAGATAAAACCAATCCCAAAACCTATACTAAGATCTGGCTTAAACCAAAGCCCGCTAGAAATAACTGTCCGGACACCAAACGTACACAAGTACGCGGATGTGAACGAACCCCGTCGCAAAACCATGCGAACTCTACTCTGTTTTGCCCAAAGGCGAATAACCCTCTGTGTGGGACTCTAAAGACTCGACACTACGCTGGCAGTGGGGTTAACCACAGACCGCAAGCGGCACTAGCTGTACGTAACGGTCCCCAGGTAAATGCCGATAAGAAGACTGATGAGGTGAACCCATCCGAACTCCTACTGAGCCTGTATGTGACAATCTCCGTACAGTCCGGTCTGTTCGTATGAGAATATCGCATGGCGGACCTAGGGGGTGGTAAACGTCAGTCCCCAAATAGCGGTACAAGTCGTGTCGGAGTGTATCCCAGAACACCCTGAGATAACACTGGAAAACCTACCAGTAGATCTCGCTTGCCCTCGCCAGGGAAGACTATGTGTAATGGCTCTCCTAGACACAGCGCGATATCAACTCCCAATACCGGGAGAGACGAATCCTGTCTAACCGTCACTGCCTCCAAGTGCTTCGGGACTGCACCTAACTAATACCTGTTTGCACGACTCAGTAGAGCCGTGGTAGGGTAGTAATCAAAGAACGGTAGGAACACACTCGAGGCGAAGTGACAGTGTCAAGTCAGCGGACTAAGCTGTACTCATGTCACCTGGGAACTGTTAACTGACGATAGGTATAATACCAACCAACAGTTCCCGACGAGTCATGTCCAGTGTACTCGTAACCTAATGAGCACCTGCATACTATCTCCAGTACGACGTACTGATAGCTATGGGACAGACCATCTCCCCTGCTGGGAAGAGAAGCGTATGCACCAGTCTACTCTGGAGTATCGATGCCCTGTCTCGATAATCCTACGACTAGGGACCAAAATAAGGATGTGCTTATAGACTACCCAGCCCCCAATAGTGTGATCGCCATCACAACGCCGGTAGTCAAGCAAAGATCCTAAGGGCTCCATCAATATGTTTCAGCGATATGTTAAAAGAAACATATACACATATTAAGATAGAAACAAACCAAGTAGCATACTACTATATCGAGCAAGACTGTCGTAAAACCGTATATATATCCCAAGCCTCCAAAATGTATTATACAAACTAGTACTATACAATAATGGCCTCTAGGGCATACATATCTAACAATCTCCCACTTGCACTAAAGGCCAGTAATTGGTGTACCGCATACCCAACGTCTGCACTAGGGCCAGCTACTGGCATACCGCATACCCAATAGCTCAAAAAGTCGCTCGAATTGTGTTTGAGGGAGGGCCTTTGTGAATGGATCCGCCGTGTTGTCTTTTGTGTCCACTCTCCGTACCTCGATCTCCTAGCGATCAATGATCTCCCTGATCAGGTGATACCGCCTTAAGATGTGTCTGGATTTCTGATGGGACCTTGGTTCCTTTGCTAAATCTATAGCCCTATTGTTATCGCAATACAAAAGTATTGGGTCAACAATGGACGGAACCACCTGAAGTTCACTAATGAACTTCTTCATCCAGACCGCCTCTTTTGCGGCATCACTTGCAGCAATGTATTCTGCCTCCATCGTCGAGTCTGCGATGGTATCCTGTTTGGAACTCCTCCAATATACCGCCCCTCCATTGAGGGTAAACACAAAACCCGAGACAGACTTGCTGTCATCTTTGTCACTCTGGAAGCTTGAATCGGTAAAGGACTCGACCCTGAGGTCTCCATTACCGTAAACCAGGAACATCTCCTTAGTCCTTCTTAGGTACTTGAGAATGTTCTTCACTGCCGTCCAGTGGTCCTCACCTGGGTCTGACTGATACCGGCTCACCACGCACAGCGCGTAAGCTACATCTAGTCTTGTACATAGCATCGCATACATTATAGATCCTACCGCCGAAGCGTAGGGTATAGTGCTCATGCGAACCCCCCTCTCCTCGTCAGTCTTAGAAGACATCTTCTTGAAGAGGGTAATTCCGTGCAATGCGGGTATGATACCGCGCTTGGAATCCTCCATACTAAATCTCTTTAGTACGGTCTCTATGTATCTGGACTGCGAAAGTCCCACTAGTCTCTTGGATCTATCTCTGTAGATCTTGATCCCCAGAATGTACGAGGCATCACCCAGGTCCTTCATGGAGAACCGTTGTGACAAAAATAGCTTGACCGATTGTAGCATAGGAATGTCATTTCTTATCAAAAGAATGTCATCCACGTACAAGACTAGGAACACGACAGTTCGTCCTACAATCTTCTTATAGACACAAGGTTCATCTTCGTTCTTGATGAAATCAAATTCCTTGATTGCCTCATCAAAACAGATGTTCCAGCTCCGCGATGCCTGCTTTAATCCATAAATGGATTTAAGCAACTTGCACACCTTCCCGCTGCTCCCACTTTCTACGAAACCTTCTGGCTGATCCATGTAAACGCACTCTTCTAAACAACCATTTAGAAAAGCCATTTTAACGTCCATCTGCCAGATTTCATAGTCATGGAAGGTACCAATGGCAAGTAGGATCTGAATGGATTTGAGCATAGCCACTAGGGAAAAAGTTTCGTCATAGTCCACACCAGGTCTTTGACAAAAACCTTTTGCAACGAGTCTAGCCTTATAGGTTTCCACCTGCCCATCTACACCAAGTTTCCTTTTGTAGATCTATTTGCATCCAATGGGTTTTACCCCAGGTGGAGCAATATCCAAGGTCCACACTTTATTGGAGTACATGGACTCCATTTCGGATTGCATTGCTTCCTGCCACTTATCAGAGTCCCTACTGATAATGGCCTGCCTGAAACTGGTAGGGTCATCTTCTTCCAAGATGCAATCCTCTCGATCCCCGTCTAAGAGAAAACTGTAGTATCTCTCGGGCGGATGAGAAATCCTACCAGATCTGCGGAGTGGCTGAGGTTCGTCTGGGGTTATTGAATTCTGAGGTTCTGTCAAATCTTCAGTTTCATTTTGTGGTCGCTGAATTTCTTCCAGTTCTACCGAACTCCCACTTGTTTCTTTTGCAAAAAATTGCCACTCTAAAACGGTGGCGTGGCGAGATACAAACACCTTCTGTTCCTCGGTGTGGTAGAACAGATATCCTGTGGAGTTTTTAGGATATCCCATAAATTTACATAGAACTGAACGTGCCTGAAGTTTGTCCGGATTTTGTACTTTTACATAGGCCGGACAACCCCATGTCTTAATACGTTTAAGATACGGCCTTTTACCATTCCATATCTCGAACGGTGTCTTAGGCACAGATTTAGACGGAACATCGTTCAATGGATATGCCGCTGTCAATAGCGCATGTCCCCAAAATGAAAGAGGCAACTTGGCATTACTCATCATGGAGCGAACCATATCCAGTAGGGTACAATTCCTCCGTTCCGATACATCGTTGTGCTGTGGTGTATAAGGGGGAGTAAGCTAAGAGAGAATACCATTCTCTTTTAAGTAATCTAGGAATTTTGTGCTTAAGTACTCCCCTCCACTATCTGACCAGAGGATCTTGATAGTTTTGACAGTCTGGTTCTCTACTTCGTTTCTGAATTCCTTGAATTTCTCAAAAGCTTCAGATTTTTGTTTCATAAGATACACATATCCGAACCTAGAGAGATCGTCAGTGAATATGATGAAGTGCGAGAACCTACCCCTTGCATGTATAGACATCGGACCACATACATCACTATGTATAAGTCCCAAGAGCTCTGTTGCTCTTTCTCCATGTCCGGTGAACGGAGATTTGGTCATCTTCCCTTTGAGACAAGACTGACAAGTTTCATAAGATGAAAACTCGAACGCATTCAAGAGTCCATCTTTATGCAACTTACTTAGTCTTTTCTCTCCGATATGACCAAGTCTACAATGCCACAAGTAGGACTCATTCGTATCTGGATTCTTCCTCTTGCGTGTGTTTTGTACATTGAGAACTGTATTCAGATTTAGAACGTAGATACTATTACACAGTGTACCTTCTGCAACCAGTACCTTATAAAGGTAAATGTTCATGATATTTCTATCAAGAACAAAGTTATATCCATCTTTATCGAGTAAAGAAACTGATATGATATTGCAAACCATGGAAGGTACATAGTAGCAATCGTTCAAAATCATAGTATTGCCATTTGGCAACACTAGGTGATATTCACCGACGGCTGCAGCATTAACTTATGCTCCGTTCGCAACCCTGAGCGACATATCACCAGGTGCAACTTTCCTACTTTTTCTCAGTCCCTGCAATAAATTACAGATATGAGATCCTGATCCGGTATCAAGTACCCAGGAGGTAGGGCTGACCGTAAAGCAGTTCTCAATTACAAGAACACCTGAATTAGATGCAAAACCATGCTTCTTCTTCAACTGGGTATCTTTGGAATCCATAGAATCCTCTTTCCCTTGCTCATACTTATGACTGTTGTCACAAGTTAGAGCCGAACCAACGTTCCCCAGCCTCGAATAAGAATTCGGATCGGTCAAGCGATACATTTTATTATCTTGATTGGGGCGTGAAATGGTTGCTATCTGGAGAGAGAGAAAAGAAACACTCAGCGTGCGCTCTTGCAGGATTAGATTGGTTTATTAGTTTATCTAACCAGGATGGCTCCCACTGTTTCCTCAAATTCTTCTTAAAACCTTTTAAAAGAAGAACAAGTCGGGATTAATTGCACGTCACGATACTTGCTTAACCTTTCAGCCAGTCTAGTGTTGGTACTTCGAGGGAGGTTTTCCAACGCTTTCGCGAAGTTCCTTAATTAAGTAACCACTTTTTCCTGGAGGCGTAGCCCCGCTAACACCGTTCTAGACACCTACTTGGTTTATAGCATTGATTGTTAAGTGAAATAATCTCCCGAGAGTAATCCAACTCATCAGTGGGATCGGGATCCAACTATCATTGTGTGATGACCTAGATGGAATCCACTCTAGTCACCACACTCCAGAAGGTATGCTAAATCTGCAAGTTTCAGTTTCTTTAGAAACTCCCGATGTGGTTTTTGCCCCTAGGACCCAAGTGACCTTGACTGAGCCAACATATCAAAGGATCCTAGTCAAGTTCAACCCGTCATTATCTTGATTGTATTAGACCCACCCATACGAGTCCTTGACTGAGCCAAAATGACCGCACGACTGTCCCAACCAATCATATTGTATCCTACAGAAAAATATTACATAGCTACCGTACACTACGCCTCGGCTAAGCACGAAATACGTAGCACGAATACTAAGCAATACCAATCCGAAACGACGGAGGGCTACGGCTGGGTTTTGGCGAAAACCCGTTAACGTAATGAACTTGATATCGTTGAAGGAACGTGATACCCTTTTGAAAATATAGTGGCGAAAACTTTTGCTAAAGAGGTCACTCCCTGTGAAGGGATCTCGGCTCTTTCCTCGTCGAATGATGTGCAGGATATTCTAAGCTGAATACCTCGATGCAAAGCAAGAATAATCGACTGTAGTGAAGTTATTACCCTGACGCAAACTTTTGTCCAAGGGGTCACTCCCGATGAAAGAATCTCGGCCCTTGCCTCGTTGAATGAGTTGCTGGGCATTCATAACCGAATACCTCTGTGCAAAACAAAAGAGAACGTCCTTGCAATAACAGCTTTTTTAAAAATTGTTCCAACAACGTCTTTTAGGTTTGTTTTCTTGCATTAGTTTAATGCGTCCCATCAATTAATCCTACCATTGCAGAAAACAACGAAAATATGACGTACGCTTATGCCATCCGCATTCGCCACGGGGCCCCGTCATCACCCGTTAGGTTACTTAACTAACGACAGAGCAGGGGCTAGACTAGCGCGGATGCAAAACATAAGCAACGCCTAAATAGATATCATATATAGATATACACATTCATCAGATGCAATGATAGCCATTCCAGATCACAGATGAACACATTGGATATACTAGGAATCCGCATTTCATTCGAGCCCGCAACGAAAAGCGGATTACACGGTCGCGATGAATAGCCAATACCCCACCCTAGACCCCTACGGGTGGGCAAACTACCCGCCAAGTACCCGAAGCGAAGCAACCTCCCTCAACAACGTGAGTAGGCCACTCGGCACTTCGAGATACCCGATAGTTTGTGCACCCCACCTTGGGTCTATCCTAGGACCAAAAACAGTAAAAAGAAATTATACAATGGCGGCTACAATCTCATCCCGGATGTGCGGCCATACAAATAATATTACATCAATTTACATATTATATGAATTGAAAGATAAACAAAAATCTCATCTCACAACCCCCCGGCTATTCATCCGCGACAATCCAACGAATTCATATACACAAACCATCAACATTACAGATCACAGATATGTATAACCCCCACTAATCGACGTATAGCGATTAGCAGACGTTCAATACATATATCTCATCACAGATATATCCCATTAGCCAAAGTCTACAGAAATTCGATCAAAATACGGATTTGTAACCACCCAAAAAACAAATTTGTTCTCTGGAAATTCTGGACAGAAACAAACCATCCTAAAAATCACAAAACACTATTATAAGAACACTGCAAGAAGTTTTACCCACGGCCGAGTCAACTTGGCCGCGGATCCGCGGCAAGAGCATGCTCTTGCCGCAGTTCCGCGGCGAGTTAACCGACTCACTGGACCAAATTTCTTGCTTGTTCTGTAAAAACCCTGAGCCAATTTTTAGTATATGATTTATTATTTTTTTAGCACAAAATAAAATCGACAGAAAGTTCATTTTTTCGGGGTGTTTTGCGGTTTTTTGTCCGATCGAAATTCTAGATACTTTGCTAACATGCTAGTGTGTGTTTAGCCAGGCTCTGATACCACTGTTAGGTCCATGTTATCTGTCCCGGTTCTTTCATGGTTGCGGAAACGGTGAAAAACAATTTTTAGGGATTAGGGTAACAAGGACTAGAAAACCCGGATCTTTGCTAAACAACACATTAGCAACAACTACGAGCTTTACCTACTCGGTTAGGGGGTTATACCTAGTCTTGAACTCCTTCTCTTCTTGTTGTTCTCCTCCTTGCTAGCTCCTTGTAGTAGCTTGAATGGCTCCTCCTCGTCGTCTCCTCTTTGCCGAAGAAAGATCCATCCGAGGGCCTCGAACTTGAGCTCCTACCTCAACCTTGATGTAACTAAAGTATTAGGCTTGCTAGACCTTCAACCTTAGGATGAGTAGAGAGTGGCTTTGGTGTTTTATCTCAAAGGAAATGGTTCTCAACTCATGAGAAGGATTTTCCTTGAGCTAGAGGAAGAGGAAGAGCAAAGGATGAGAGAGAATGAATATGAGAGAATGAAAATGAATTTTGCAACCATATGCAAAATATATGTGAATTAACAAATTAACAATATTAATCAAAAAGGAAAAGGTGATGGTAGGTTGAAAAGACCATTATCATTTCACATTAAATGAGTTTTGCAAAGAACAAAGAGCATCTTTGCTTGAAATGATGATGGTCAACTTTTCAACCTTGGTCAACAAGTCAACCTTGGTCAACAAGTCAACAACCCTAACCATAACTCAATTTCCTTTAATTAATATTATTAATTGATATTTCACATATTCATTAGGGTTTGGTAAACGACAACCGTCAACTGTGCATACACACCCGTACCAAAACCCTAATGAGAATCATCTGCCTCTGCCTCAGTCAACTGTGCATACGCCCCCGCATCCGTGTTCCGAGGAACATGAATACAATGAGATAAAACCAATCCCAAAACCTATACTAGGATCTGGCTTAAACCAAAGCCCGCTAGTAATAACTGTCCGGACACCAAACGTGCATAAGTGCGCGGATGTGAACGAACCCCGTCGCAAAACCATGCGACCTCTACTCTGTTTTGCCCAAAGGCGAATAACCCTCTGTGTGGGACTCTAAAGACTCGACACTACGCTGTCAGTGGGGTTAACCACAGACCACAAGCGGCACTACCTGTACGTAACGGTCCCCAGGTAAATGCCGATAAGAAGACTGATGAGGTGAACCCATCCGAACTCCTACTGAGCCTGTATGTGACAATCTCCGTACAGTCCGGTCTGTTCGTATGAGAATATCGCATGGCGGACCTAGGGGTGGTAAACGTCAGTCCCCTAATAGCGGTACAAGTCGTGTCGGAGTGTATCCCAGAACACCCTGAGATAACACTGGAAAACCTACCAGTATATCTCGCTTGCCCTCGCCAGGGACGACTATGTGTAATGGCTCTCCTAGACACAGCGTGATATCAACTCCCAATACCGGGAAAGACGAATCCTGTCTAACCGTCACTGCCTCCAAGTGCTTCGGGACTGCACCTAACTAATACCTGTTTGCACGACTCAGTAGAGCCGTGGTAGGGTAGTAATCAAAGAACGGTAGGAACACACTCGAGGCGAAGTGACAGTGTCAAGTCAGCGGACTAAGCTGTACTCATGTCACCTGGGAACTGTTAACTGACGATAGGTATAATACCAACCAACAGTTCCCGACGAGTCCTGTCCAGTGTACTCGTAACCTAACGAGCACCTGCATACTATCTCCAGTACGACGTACTGATGGCTGTGGGACAGACCATCTCCCCTGCTGGGAAGAGAAGCGTATGCACCAGTCTACTCTGGAGTATCGATGCCCTGTCTCGATAATCCTACGACTAGGGACCAAAATAAGGATGTGCTTATAGACTACCCAGCCCCCAATAGTGTGATCGCCATCACAACGCCGGTAGTCAAGCAAAGATCCTAAGGGCTCCATCAATATGTTTCAGCGATATGTTAAAAGAAACATATACACATATTAAGATAGAAACAAACCAAGTAGCATACTACTATATCGAGCAAGACTGTTGTAAAACCGTATATATATCCCAAGCCTCCAAAATGTATTACAAAAACTAGTACTATACAATAATGGCCTCTAGGGCATACATATCTAACAGGAACAAATAGAATCGAGGATCTCAAATGGATGTATAATCATGGGTACGAAGAGAATCACTGATCTCAAAATATGTACATCCTAAGGTTTCTTAAGTGGAGTATCGTATCGTAAATATGCCGCGGAACATACGTATGGTACGTCACTCTACCCAAACTACCTACTCCATCAATCAGGGGCGGCCTATGAAACGAAAGTTCGGGTCTAATACCCCCCCCGTTCAAGTCTAAGTTCCATAAGGTCAAGCCTAGGGTCCGAAATACATACCCGCCCTATACTCCGCATAGTCAAACATAGACTCGAACAAGGTTAAACCTAGCGCTCTGATACCAACTTTGTCACGACCCGAAATATTAGCTCGTGACCAGCACTTGAATCACGCAAGGTCTAAAGGCGTAACGGAATGCAAGTAAGCTGAAACCCAGAAATCTAAACCCTTTTTAAGAAAATAAGAGAGGTGATGTTTTGAAATAAGTTATAATGAAATCAAGTTTTCTTAAATGCATGGAAAAAGCGACATAGATAATGCAAGTGAAATTTACTAGTTTGAAAACATCTTTCGTCTTTTAAAAATTTGGGCAGCACCTCCTTTGTATTTTTTGATCCAAAACCACAATACATAATAATGATAAAGGCATCCCCAAGCGGGAGCTAGCACTTCGCCAAACGGCGAATCACAACCACGCAAGACAGTAAATATAAGTATACGACGCCCAACGGCGAAGATCACCACAAGAGATAAAGAATAAAGCAAGACATAAATTCCCAAAAGCTAACATAAAACCCATCGCTCAAATCTCGCAATTACAAGTCTTGCTGAGTCTCATTACTTATACAAATACTAGTTTTTATTTGATGGAGTTGACTAGATACAATATGAAATAGTAAATATAAGAGGGGATACGATACAAATGTCCCACCTACCAAGCAAACCACCCAAAAGTAGCTATGTGACAGCGATGCCGCTACTGATCCGTGCGGTCAACCTGCAAAAACTGTGGCACAACGGGGGTGAGTTGCCAACTCGTGAGTAGAAAAACATCTACAAGTAGAAATCGAATAAACAACGACTCCTAGGTCAACTATATCATAAAGGTAATACTACGATATCTAGGGCGATCGGGTCATCATATGTGCCAACAATGTAATCAATACCTATATGCATGCAGATATCATCCAACCATATAATCAATGTCTGTATCCATGTGGATCTCATCCAACCATATAATCAATGTATGTATGCATGTGGATCCCGTCCAACCATATAATCAATGTATGTATGCATGTGGATCTCAACCAACCATAATCAATGTGTGTATGCAAGTAAATATGAGGATATAAATCAACGGTGTCCCTCGCGACACGTCAAAATCATGGGACCTGGGTGTCCAACATCGACACCCGAAAACATCATGAAACCCATGTCCAGCATCGACACGTAAATCCTCATATCTCGGGCTCCGTCGGTTCGGATCGGCCCATATCATCTCTCAACACCGGTCGGTATCCTCCGGATATCCGCCAGGCCCAACCAATCACCGGTAGGAAGTAGTCCCTCTGCCAGGCTTATCGTCATCCACACGAAATCCCTCTCTCGCCCCGGGGTACCATACCGGGTCCACCATGTACCTGCAAATGGAATCATCCGCCTCCTCGAATCGGGTTTCACATGTCACACGTCTCAGAACCGAGAAAACGCATGGTGGACGCACTGAAATATCATATCAAGAGAAACCGGGTTTTTAAAACAGTACATACTTTCTTTTGAAATAGCCACGGTTCTCAAATCCAGAAATCTCATGAAAACAGCATATCTCAATGCATAAAATCATAAAGCATGATGTATGCGACACATGATAGAAATGTAAGCATATCCATATATCATACAACATGGAACAGTAATATGACATATTAAGGGAAAACTGCTCTTTTAAAATGGTTCTAGTTTTTAAAAATATCCTGCGGTTCCCAATTTCTCCAAAGTCAAATGCAACATCGTCTATGTATGTGCAATAAGTATGTATGTAGGCATGGATGCACAAAGATATATGTACGCAAGTATGAGTGTACCAGTGGGTATATACGCAAGCATGAGTGTATAATATGTATGTGCGCCAATATGGATGTACAAGTGGTATATACGCAAGTATGTTATGCGAAGAGTCATATCATGATGCAGCTATCCTACTGTGTAGTGACATGGCAATTATCGATGATGAAATATGTGAGCCTACAATCTGTGTACGTGTAACATACGCATCATCGATAATGGTGCAGGTGTACTATCACAGGTATAAGTAATGCAATGCGAATAACATGAATGCAACATAAGGTAAATCATATGCAAATGCTGACAGGTATAAGTATCTAACGTGACCGAGTAGGTGAATCTATCCATCGGCATCTAGCCACACAACGTCACGTACGGTATAATTCATCGTACGACATCCTCTAGTCAAGGGTATGGATCAATCATCAAGTCAAACTCATCACGCACGGAAAAATCATCGTACGGCGGTATTAAAACATTTGGGATCCTATCATCCTATACGACAATGAGGGGTACGAACCTAACGTCTCGTACGACATATCACACATGATTCATGACATTCTATATATATCTATATACCTATGTCCCAAGTCACATCCATAACAATCTCATATCAGGGGACCGGCAAGGTATCAATCATCTCAATCGACCCGCATCCGTATACCAACATATCATCATATCACATGTCAAATCGTATTCTCTTTTCATCATATTTATATCTCACATAAAGTCACTTCACCAATACATACTACCCTTTACTAAGCATACGTATCTAATCTAACATACACACCCGAACCATACAATCAGTTTTTAAAAGGTGCGAATCGTAGTTTTGAAAGTAGGGGTTATGGTGTTTTTAAGGAAAAGATATCGTTTAAAAATCCATAACATCCCTCAAGGTATCTGTTTAAAAGATGCATACGATTCTTCGGTTTGGAAATAGGTATGGTTCGGATGATACAATTACGTCGGCTATCTAGTCTTATAGTACCCTAAACGGCAATATCGTCAAACGTCATCCTCAAATTCTTTCATCACATATTAGTCGTATCAAAACACTTCTAACTATCCTTTAGTTTAAAATATGGTTTTACTAACAATCTATTAACTCTAACCCTAGTTTTCTAATCTAGGTTTTCTTAACCATACGCTATAAATCGGTTTCCACCAAAACTTTGCGGGGGTGCTATACGCGATCCACCGGACTTCCCCGTGGATACAGATCCACTCACCTGATCTTTTCCTGCCGAAGTCGATGACGTCATGCTCATCCTCGTCGTCTCGAAGTCCATGTGGGGGTATCTACAATTTCCAATGCGTCATATAGTACCAAAAATCGAACATGAAAACCAAAGCTGCATGCGAATCGCTTATAGGTTAGAAGCTATAGCCTACGCCTAAAAAACCACTAAACAACCCCCGTCGCTGACGTAAAAACTGTAAGTCCACGGTAGTGCTCCGACCGTCTAACAGACGCCAAATGCGGAACAAAATCTTTTAACGAAACTGGCGCTATCGTGTACCGTAACCCGGATCTGCCATTAAAGCTAAACTAACAAATTGCAAGGGGGTAGAAACGTTATACCGAATGATCCGAGTCCTTCGGTCGTCAACCATCATCCCACGCTTGTTGCGGCTGCTCCGATCTCCTCGATCTCCAGTCTTGTCGTCCGGGTGGCACCACGTCGACGGATCTTTAAACGGGCTCCCGCCTCTGAACCGAGGCAACTCGATCGTCAAGTTTGCCAAAAGAGACGACCAAGATGAAGTAGAGAATGAGTAGAACACTTTGTCTCGTTACGTCCAAGGTCACGGATGAACGGATATGGAAGTTGCCTTTTGGATCGGGTGAAATGAGAAAGAGGCTATCTATTTTTCGTGAAACCGAATCTATCATAATCTTTTTCTAGTGAACAACAACCATGATCCTTTCCACCAAGGGGTTGGCCGGCCACTTATAAGAGGTGGGGGTGAGTGTAGGAGGAGGAAGGTGACCACAAGAACAAATATCATTTGTGAACACAAAGTGTGAACACATAGTGTGAACACAAAGTGTGAACACAAAGTATGAATACATTAAATGCAACCAATGAAACATCAACACCATTCAACCTAGTCACCTCTTCTAGAAACTTCTAGAACCTTCCACACTCATCTAAAGAAAACATAAATCCGTTTTTAACCGAATGTTAAAAGACGGCTGATAGAAAACTGGAAACTGGCAACTTCCAAAAGTGATCCTGAAACGAATTTCAGGATAACCCCGTATCATTATAAACATACCCGCATTTGTATTACGACCGAATACAAATGCAACTGAGACAAAGATATTATATCTACACAGTATAATACTGGGTTCCGGCTTAAACCAAAGCCTACAAGCATTATCTGTCCGAAAAACGACACGTGCAAAAACGCACGTGCTTTTTCCGAACCTTGCCATATCACCATACGGCCTCTAAAACGTTTCGCCCGAACTTGGGAAAGTGTCTGTGGGGGACTCTAATGACTTATCAACACACTGGCACTGGGTATAACCCCTAGCACGTCAGAGGTACAAGCTGCACGTAACGTTTTGCCTATGTATTGATTGGAAGGGAAGCTGACGAGCGAACTCATCTATAAACCCTACTGAGCCTGACAGTGACAATGTATATACAGTCCAGTCCATTCGTCTAAAGAGTATCGCATATCGAGTCTAGGGGTGGATAAAGTCAGACCCCTAATAACGCGATAAATCGTGTCGGCATGAAGCCCATCACCACCTGAGAAACTACTGATCCAAATCAGTAATTCTCCACTACCTCGGCCGAGGATTCCTAATGATGGCCACCCGTGCACTGTGCGACATCAACCCCCAATACCGGGAGAGACGAAACCCCGACGATCCGCTCACTTGCCTCCAATGTGGCTCGGGACTGTACCCAAAAAAGACCTGTTTGCACGACTCCTTTGAGCCGTGGTAGGGTAGAAATCAAAGCACAGTGGGAACTCACACGAGACAAATGACGACCTCAGGTCGATGAACTAACCTGTACACATGTCACCAGGGAATTGCTATCTGACGATATGTATAATACCAACTAGCAGATTCCCGGCGAGTCCTGTCCGGTGTACTCATAACTCAATGAGCACCTGTATACATCTTTGGTGATCCAACTAACACCAGTGGCTTGTGAGACCGGTCACCGCCCCTCGTCGGGGTCTCGACTGTATACACTAGTCTACTCTGGAGTATCGATGCCCTGTCTCGAAAACTCCCACGACTAGGGACACTTTAAGGATGTGCTTACAGACCCCAGCTCCCACGTATATGATCGCCATCATACTGCTGGTAGTCAAGAAAGAATCCTATGGGCTCTATCATCATGCAATAGTGAACTAAAGCATATCTACGATGATAAAGACAAACCAGATAGCATACTATCATCTTGAGTAAGACTGTCATATCGGTATAGGTCCTGCCTCAATCATTGTAATCACGTACCTGCGATCCAATAATTGACTTTGAGGGCACTATCTACAACAATCTCCCACTTGCACTCAAGGCTAATTATTGCGATGTCGCATACTCACAGCCCGTGTGATACCGAATACACAACTCTTCTACTAATCAGTTTCATAAAGCTAGTTTGTAAAACTCTTGTGTTCGAGAAATAGCCTCAGTGAGTGGATCCGCCCTGATGTTTCTTTCTATGTCTCTCTTAATCTCAAGTTCGCGGAGAAAGCCATCTCCCGAATTGAGTAATACCTGTCTTAGAATATGTCTAGATATCTGATGGGACCTAGTTCATAAATGAACTCCAAATCCAAACTTCTTAGACTGTATCGATCACTGAACCTAATCAGTATCCAGCACCATGCCTCCCACAGTATCCTCTTGGACCACCTGTCCATAATACTGTCCTTCGTCAGAGGGAAAACTATAACCCTGAAAATCACTCTGTCATCCATGTCACCTTTGAAGCCTGGAATGATAACCGTCTCCCGAAGGAGGCTGCTGTCATCAAATCCGTAGAACATGCACTTATGTTCTAAAACTGCTTCCTTATGTTTCTCCAGGATTGTATTAATATAAACTTATTGCATCTAGTGCAAAAACATCTGGTGTGGTACTTGACATCTCATGATTGACTCAATTGCCAAGGCAAGTGATCTGCCAATCATGCACAGCCCTCTCTGCTTTAGTCTATAAGACACCTTTAGAGAGGGTGACTCCATCACCTGCAGGTACACCACCATGCCAGGAGTCATCTATTCTAAGATACTATTAGAATACTGTCAAAGTACCCACATTGGGAAACTACCAAAATCTAGATCTAAAGCCATAGATCTAGTAACCAGAATGTCTAATATTATATCCATATCCTGTCTGGAGAAACAACTGTGTGACGACCAAAGTACAACCGATCGTAGTATAGGAATTTTACTTCCTACTCTGTGTATGTCATCCAAATACCAGGACATCACACCTTACTATATTCTCAACAGATCCATTCCCTATTCTGATGAAGTCAAAGCCATGACTGTCTCATCAAAATTAGATGATCTATCTCCGCTATAACTGCTGAAGTCTATAAATAGACATAACCTACTTGTCCACTATACTTCCGCTGCTCCCACTGACTACGATAACCCTCTGGCAGAATAATATCTACGTACACTTCTAAAGCTAGTTTAGAACGACGTTTATACTTATCCTCTTGCCGGGTCTCATATTCTGGAACAACAGTACTGTCAAGTCTGGGTAAACAAGAACCTCGCTGTCACCGTCCTTGAGGCTACCGGAGTACCTCTCGGGTGTCTGAGGTTACCCACCATATCTGCTGAGTGGCTATTGGAATGTCAAACCTGATTGAATATATATAGGTCCTATTAAATTTTCCATAATCGTTTTGCGGTTCTGGAATCACTTCCAGTTCTACCATACTCCCACTACTGTTTTCTGAAAAAATCCATTTTACTAAAACTGTGGCGAGTCAAGAACAGTATCACTATTGATCTTCCAAATGGTAGAAATGTCAACCCTCGTCAAAGCCAGGGTCAACCCACAAACAACCATTACAGAAACGTGCCTTGAGTTATCCAGTGTCTGGTTTTAAGCATAAGCTGGACAATTCCCCGTATCTTAAAAACGTTAAGATATGAATCATTCTATATCCAATATAGAAATAGAGGCACTAATTTAATTGGAACCAGATTCAAACCATGCAGCTGTCTCCAGTGCATATCAACTTAATGGAGAGAGGCTAATCAGCATTACTCAACTTAGGAATCCATCCAATTATGAGTAACTTGAAAGAGAAATAAGTTTCACAAAACCATTACTTTCATCTGAATACCAATCACAAGTATCTACATCTTCGATCTCTTTGAAGAATCCTGATACTTGCGATACCTGGTTCTCTACTTTATTCTTATACCCACAACTTCTCAAAACTTAGACATTGTATTTCTACGAAACACTTGTCTAAAAACTAGAGAAGTTATAAGTAAACAGAACATAGTACGAGGACCTACCCCTTTGTCCTGACGGACACTGGACAACATACAGTGCTCTGTATAAGTCCCCTGAGTTGAATAACTCAAAACCTATACATCGTAAGTTGAAAACTGTACCCAGGCGATTTCCTCAAATATCACCAATTACAACGAATTCCGATATAATGAGGATGATCACCTAATTCCTAATAACTTACTCCCACTCATTATCTGTAAAACTGTACAGATATGAGAATGAAACCTGGTAAATATATACCCTGGAGTAAGTATGTAATCGGGAAATTAGTTTACAATTAACAATGCACAGTGAAACTGAAACATGAAAATGTTTCGTAGGGGTATTCTGGTATTCTTAGTAATGCCTCTTCCATAATCCTATTCATGACTGTAACCGTATATTTCTTTGCCATCTCTCCAAATCCCTTTATTTGTCTTTGGTCATTTCCTTCTGTACACCATCGTTAGGCTAAGTGGTTTTCTTTCTTCACTACCGTTCGGCACCAGCCTATGGTTTGGAAGAAGACTATCCAGTAAGCATAATAGGTGTACACTCCTAATCCTAGGAGTACTCGCAACATTAGAGAAGTTGATGATAAAAGACAATCTGAATAATACCTTATTCTATTTCTCCCGAACTGGGGAAAAAGCAAAGGTGAAATAGGAGTAGCGATGAAGTACGCGGTTTGGTCGTGAATGATAACAGTCGCAATTTACTTTGCCCTCTTTCTAATCCCTTTATTTTGTCTTTAGTTATTACCTTCTGTACACCCTACTTAGGCTAATTGGTTTTCTTCATTTCCTACCTTTCAGCACCTGCCTATGGTTTGGAAGAAGACTATCCAGTAAGCATAACAGGTGTACCCTCCTAAACTAAGGAGCTCTCGCAACCTGAGAGAAGGTGATCATAAAAGACAACTTGAATAAACTAATTCTATTTCTCCTGAACCTGGATCCATCCTCGAAGAAGTCCCTTCGAGTTCGTATATAACCATACGATGGATCTATCCAATGGAAGTGGATATCCGTAGCAATACGGGGTGTTCTGAGAAATACAAAGGGTAAAAGAAGAAGCGGCAATGACTTATGCAACTTGGACAATCCAAAAGTCAGTATTTTAAGAAGGTTCGGTCAACTTGGTTACTGAGTCATAGTCTAGGGTCGGTCAAAGGTCGCTGCCAAAGAGAGAGAGAGAAAAGAAATACTCTGCGTGCACTCTATCCTAGATCAGAATGGTTATCACTTTATCCAATCTGGAATCCTCCCACTGTAATCTCAAATTCTCCTCCAAACCTAAAGAAGAATTAGTCGGGATCACCCGAAGAGTAAACCAACTCATCAGTGAGAATCGGGATCCAACTATCATCGTATGATAACTTGATGGAAGCCACTCAAGTTATCACACTCCAGAAGGTATGCGCATATCTGGCAAGTTTGCTTTATGTTTGAAACTCCCGATGTAATTTTTACCTCATGCTCTTATGACCTTGACTTTGGCCAACAAATCATAAGTCACATGTCAAGTTCTACCCGTCATTGTCCAGGTTAATTTGAACCCACCCGCACATGCCCTTGACATTGGCCAACAAGGCAGAACGACTGTCCCAAACCAACGCATCTATCTATGCAACAGATGAATAATCAGCAGCTACCAAACACTATGCCTTGACTTTGGCCAACAAACATAGCTTGAATACTACTGACTATCCATAAGAAATGACGGAGGGCTACAGCTGGTTTTTGGCGAAAAACCATTAACGTAATGAACTTGATCTCGTTGAAGGAAACTGATAGCTTTTTATAAAATATAGTGACGAAAACGTTTTGCTAAAGAGATCACTCCCGGTTAAGGGATCTCGGCTCTTTCCTCGTGAAATGAGGTGCAGGATATTCCATCTGAATACCGCGATGCAAAGCAACTTGTAATCGACTATATTAAAGTTATTACCCTGACGTAAATTTCTGCCCAAGGGGTCACTCCCGGTGAAGGGATCTCGGCCCTTGCCTCGTGGAATGAGGTGCAGGATATTCCAACTGAATATCACTATGCAAAACAAAAGTAAACATCTTTGTAATAACACTTTTTAAAATTTGTTCCAACAACATCAAATATAGGTTTGTTTTATCCTTGCATTGATAAGAATCAATGCAGTCCCATCAATCAATCACACCAGAAAAGAACGAAAATAAAATGTACGTATATGCCATCCGCATTCGCCACTGGGTCCCGTCATCACCCGTTAGGTTACTTAACTAACGACAGAGCGGGGACTGGACTAGCGCGGGTGTAAAACATATACAACATCTAATAGTATATATACCAATATACAATAATCGCTCCAGGCGTGATAATATGCAACATTACAGAAAAAGTAATAAGTATCACAGAACAATACAGATAAACTGGGATCCCCGGGTTTCATAGAGCCGCTGCTGAAACCTGACGTTCCCCTGGTCGTGTGGATAGCCTGTGCAATGAAACCTAGACCCCTACAGGTGCGGCAAGTTACCCGCCAAAACCTGAAGCGAGGTAGTCCCCACTATATAGTGAATGGAACACCCGGTACTTCACGGAATCCGGTAAATTGAGCACCCCTCCTTGGGTCAACCTGTACCCCCTACGAGTGCGGCGAACAGTCTGCCAATTCTAGAGTGAGGCCCCTTTGCCTCTCAATGCCATGAGATACGGACCCGTTGCCCTCCAGAACCCGGCTATCCGTGCACTCCTTCGCGGGATAAACCTAGTACAGAAATAAAAATATGTACAACGGATACATCGACCTCAACCTGGTCGTGCCCCAAAAGAATATTATACAAACAGGCAGTGACGGCAGTCCACATGTTGGACGCTCGCCCCGCAATATCAAATGTACAAATAAATCCAAACTGCACTATCATTGCACCCTGCTATCCACCACGACATATCCGCAACAATACAGCACAACACAGAACATCAACGCGAATGTCACGTTCGCAAACCCGTCTAAAAGAACTATAGCAATCAGACGCGGTTTACCGATCAAATGACATTCCCGGTCGGAGATATATTGTAAATACTGCATACTAACAAATTTAAAATTTCGATCGACTAAATTTCCCGAAGTGGGCCCCACGAACAACTGGTGTACAGTAACAAAATCTGGGCCCAAAAGATATATACCAAAAACCCCAATTTCCAGTCAAAAAGCCACTGTGCAAATTTGGAGTACAGATTTCACAGAATGGCTGCGGAAGCGCGGTCAAACCCTAGGTTTGACCGCGATTCCACGGCGGTCTTGTGAGTTCACGTGACCAAATTTTGACGGTGAGCTTAAAAAACCTGCTGAATTTTATGTGATGTGTAGAATTAATTTTAGACACTGTTAAAAATCAACAGAAACTCAGATGCTTGAAAATGTAGTTTTACGAAATCCGTTCGATCGATATTTTAAACGTGTTAGCACAAGTTAGTATAGCTTAATGGTGAGGCTCTGATACCACTGTAAGTCTACGGTAGCGCCCCGGCCGTCTAACAGACGCCAAATGCGGAACAAAAACTTTTAACGAAACTGGCGCTATCGTGTACCGTAACCCGAATCTGCCAGTAAAGCTAAACTAGCAAATTGCAAGGGGGTAGAAACGTTATACCGAATGATCCAAGTCCTTCGGTCTTCAACCATCATCCCACGCTTGTTGCGGCTGCTCCGATCTCCTCGATCTCCAGTCTTGTCGTCCGGGTGGCACCACGTCGACGGATCTTTAAACGGGCTCCCGCCTCTGAACCAAGGCAACTCGATCGTCAAGTTTGCCAAAAGAGACGACCAAGATGAAGTAGAGAATGAGTAGAACACTTTGTCTCGTTACGTCCAAGGTCACGGACGAACGGATATGGAAGTTGCCTTTTGGATCGGGTGAAATGAGAAAGAGGCTATCTATTTTTCGTGAACCCGAATCTATCATAATCTTTTTCTAGTGAACAACAACCATGATCCTTTCCACCAAGGGGTTGGCCGGCCACTTATAGGAGGTGGGGGGTGAGTGTAGGAGGAGGGAGGTGACCACAAGAACAAATATCATGTGTGAACACAAAGTGTGAACACATAGTGTGAACACAAAGTGTGAACACAAATTATGAATACATTAAATGCAACCAATGAAACATCAACACCATTCAACCTAGTCACCTCTTCTAGAAACTTCTAGAACCTTCCACACTCATCTCAAGAAAAGATAAATCCGTCTTTAACCGAATGTTAAAAGACGGCTGATAGAAAACTGGAAAGTGGCAACTTCCAAAAGTGATCCTGAAACGAATTTCAGGATAACCCCGTATCATTATAAACATACCCGCATTTGTATTACGACCGAATACATATGCAACTGAGACAAAAATATTATATCTACACAGTATAATACTAGGTTCCGGCTTAAACCAAAGTCTACCAGCATTATCTGTCCGAAAAACGACACGTGCGAAAACGCATGTGCTTTTTCCGAACCTTGCCATATCACCATACGGCCTCTACAACGTTTCGTCCGAACTTGGGAAAGTGTCTGTGGGGGACTCTAATGACTCATCAACACACTGGCACTGGGGATAACCCCTAGCACGTCAGAGGTACAAGCTGCACGCAACGTTTTGCCTATGTATTGATTGGAAGGGAAGCTGACGAGCGAACTCATCTATAAACCCTACTGAGCCTGACAGTGACAATGTATATACAGTCCGGTGCATTCGTCTAAAGAGTATCGCATATCGAGTCTAGGGGGGTGGATAAAGTCAGACCCCTAATAACGCGATAAATCGTGTCGGCATGAAGCCCATCACCACCTGAGAAACTACTGACCTAAATCAGTAATTCTCCACTACCTCGGCCGAGGATTCCTAGTGATGGCCACCCGTGCACTGTGCGACATCAACCCCCAATACCGGGAGAGACGAAACCCCGACGATCCGCTCACTTGCCTCCAATGTGGCTCGGGACTGTACCCAAAAAAGACCTGTTTGCACAACTCTTTTGAGCCGTGGTAGGGTAGAAATCAAAGCACAGTGGGAACTCATACGAGACAAATGACGAGCTCAGGTCGATGAACTAACCTGTACACATGTCACCAGGGAATTACTATCTGACGATATGTATAATACCAACTAGCAGATTCCCGGCGAGTCCTGTCCGGTGTACTCATAACTCAATGAGCACCTGTATACATCTTTTGTGATCCAACTGACACCAGTGGCTTGTGAGACCGGCCACCGCCCCTCGTCGGGGTCTCGACTGTATACACTAGTTTACTCTGGAGTATCGATGCCCTGTCTCGAAAACTCCCACGACTAGGGACACTTTAAGGATGTGCTTACAGACCCCAGCTCCCACGTATATGATCGCCATCATACTGCTGGTAGTCAAGCAAGAATCCTATGGGCTCTATCATCATGCAATAGTGAACTAAAGCATATATACGATGATAAAGACAAACCAGATAGCATACTATCATCTTGAGTAAGACTGTCATATCGGTATAGGTCCTGCCTCAATCATTGTAATCACGTACCTGCGATCCAATAATTGACTTTGAGAGCACTATCTCCAACAAAAACATCAGATGAAGGAACACAATATCAAATACCAAATCTCAAATTAAAACGAGGTCGCAAAACAATGCAGCAACTCAAGAAAATGGTCCCATATTTTCCCCTAGGTGAAATTAGCCAATTTTGCACACATGGAGGGTCTAATTTACTGAAGATAGAGCCATGGACCAAACACAGATCAATTTGGTTGTACCCAGGCCGTAAATTGCGGCCCAAATCATTAAATTTGTGGCCAATATGAATAGGTTAGGGCTCAGATCTTCAGGGTCCACTCCAGGTTGCCTGCATGACTCCCAGTATTCGCTAAATAATTTTTAGTGTCTCCGGGTTACACCAGATTCCCATATACCCTCACAATTCAACATAAACTCGACATAATTAATTCCTAAATCCATATTTTGGTTCTATACTAAATCCCAGCCCCTGAATTCAATCCTTAAGGTCTTGTACAGCTACTACACATCACCAATTCAACTTAATCACTCAAACCCTTACTAGGATTTTCTAACTTTACAAATCCACATCTTAACCCCATTTCAAACTAACTAGAATATAAAAAAACTTGAAACTTAAAAAATGGTAGAAATTATACCTCATGGATGTCACTTAAGCAAACCCTAGAAGTCCAAAGTCATCAAGATCCAATTTTGCTTGGTCCAATGTGTAGAGGAAGAGATAGTGATTAATTTTTGTGAAGGGGGTATAAGCTTTTGGGGATTTTTTGGAGATGGATCTAGGGGTAGAAGTGGAGGGAAGTAAGCTTGAGGAGATGAAGAAGGAGATGAAAATGATGGGGGGAAAAGGTTATGGCATCCCCCCTTCTTTCTCACTTATTCTCACACTCTCTCTCTCTCCAATCATTCACCTTTTTATCCCTTTTTCATTTCTTTTTCTTTTCTCACCAATAAACACATAAACCCAATAAAACAACGCAAATGAAATAACATGTAACATGTCATGGTGCACTAACCATGGAAAACTGTAGAAACACGGATTTGGCCTAATCGCGATTAGCAGTGCACTAATCGGGTTTTTATCCAAACTGCATGTAATAAATTTTAAAAATGCCAAATCCTTCAAATATATTTTAAATGCATAAATCATTTTAATCGCCATTTATTTCACAATTATAGGTATATATTTATACCCTTTTTCTAAAACCCCAATTTCGCAAATCAGGCAGTTTTCGGGTAATATATTATTTTAATATTAAATTCCAAAAATAATATTTTATATTTTATGAAATGTTACATGAACAAAGGTGTTTCATGGGAGCAAACTGCCCCTATTTATACCCTCAACAAAGGTCATCCTACGACCCGGATCCTCTCCCGCCAAAACGAAGTGTCGCACCCAACGATCTATGTGGTGCCACGCGGCAGCCGACCATTGGACGCCTTCCCCTCACACGGATCCGATCGGATGAAGCGACGTCTCACCTCCGCCGTTCGGATGCAGCCGTGTAGCATAAAATCGACGGTCGGCTTGGCTCCACGATGATCCAGCCAAGCGAAACGACATCGCCTTAATAGCGCCATCTCACCAGTGATCCGTTGACGTCAGCCGAAGATATGCTCGAAGATTAAAGTGCTCGAGGATCGTCACATGGCCACGAAGTTCCAGGACGATCCATCGTGTAGATCACTCGGCGAAAGGCTGAAGATAGAAGACCAAGAAATCCACCCTCGACCAGACCCATAAATAGATCAGAACGAGTGTGGGGGACTAATAATGGTACTCACGAGTAGGGATTCCCCAAATCAAGGCACGTGATGGATGGCAAGTCTCCCACGTGCACCAACTAGCTACTTGAAGTCTACGGAGCTGAGATAAGTGCCGTACAAGGGGGACATTCCTCGGCAACTCTCCTCTTAGGTAGCATCCGACTTTTGGGGGGCCTCTCCTGAATACGTTCCCTCTTCGTCTAACCATCAGCCAATAGCTCGACTCCGAGCAATCTTATAGCGAAGCTTCCTCGGCTTCCTTGCTCGTCTCCGAGCTATCCTCTAACTGAGATTCCTTAGCATCCATAGAGCATGGGGGTCCCTCAAAAGGCTCCGTGTGTCTCTCCATGACGAGATCTTTGACGCTCCACATCACGCTCCTACGCTAGTATATCTCGCCATCAATGAGCGTATCTCGCCATCAATGTGGACGTTACGCATGGGTAGAACAGACGGCGAGAATCTCGCATTGGCTCGTTCTCAGGCGACCCCTATATAAACCCTTTCACTAGTCGATTTATGTAACTGGAACTAATTCGAATACGCCGTTACTCTGTTGAATATTCCCATGTACTTATTTGATCATCGGAGGGTCCCACGGTGGTCTCCCACCCGGGACTTCTTTGCATGTAGCTCGGCATCAACATCAATCGACCACCTATTGAGATTCACACTCACTCTCCAAATCATAGCCTTTTAACCCCCTGGCCACAAGATCGATGGAGGACAACATCTGAGTGAGATTCCGACCTCCATCACCGTGGATTTTGCTAATTGGCGAACAGATAAGCCTATAAAAATGGTTTCAAATCTCCATTATAAAAACTATTTACACAATTGTGGGCAAATAACTTTATCTCGAAAAACTAATAATATATTTATAGTGCAAATTGTTTTTGGACCCAGTTTGGAGTGATGATTTATTTTTAAACCCATATATTTTCGAAATTGTGAAAAAACTTAATACTTACAAAATATGGATATTTCAATCCCAAAATAGATTGTGTGTATTATACTTTATTGAAAACCATTTGCGGTTCTTCGGATATGATCAAGTACTCATCTCCTCATAAGAAACGGTCCTCCCCTTTTCCAGCTAATTTGATTAATGCTGGATTCCTCCTCTGTACCGTAGTTCTCCAATTACAAGAATTTATTAACCACATAAAAAAAACTTAAATGAGTATGTTTAACATGTTCAATTTATCTCAATTATTTCTACATCACCAATGAGTTCCTCGGAGAAAGACGATCAAACAATTCTCAATCATTGTCTTTGCGGATCGGATCATCCGTATAGGATAAGAAAAGAAACTCCAGATATTTGATATTTTTCTCTTTGAATGAAATCTCAATTCCGGATACGATTTCATTAGCTATCTTACAATTAGAATCCTTTTTTTTCCGATCCATTGCGTAATTCAATTGTATACCACCACTGATAAACACCGGAATAAGCGATATTCACTGGGCCAGCACCCTTTGAGTAAAGGCTTCTACAGCTGGTTGACCAAAATGAGGAATCCCAAATTGCATGAGCAATAGGTCTTACATGTAAAGGGTCTTGTATCCATGACTCAAAATTTCCTTGCCAAGCTATATGAAACAGATTTTCTTAGGGAGAGTGCGTGGTTCAAACCCCAGAAGGAAAAGCTGCTACAAATTAAAATTTTCAGGGCAAATTCGTGGGTCCCCTGGCTGCTTGTGCATGTGTGTGCTGTGTGCATAGATTAGGGTTTTATGGGTTTAGTGCAAAAAAATAAAAACTCATTTATATATGAGGTTAATGGAGGAAAGAGGCCATAGGAGGGAATTTCCTCCTATGGCGTCGAAAAAATACATCCTCCCTTAATTTTCTGACGATCGGCGTCCACCATCTTCATCGTTGTCATCTAAGATGTGGATACACCAAATTTCATGTGATTCTACAACTTTTTCACCGTTGATTTAGTGGGTTCAAAATTAACGGTTTACCGACAATTGAACTTTTTACATTGCTAAATCAACGGTGAAATGGTTGTAGAATCACATGAAATTTGGTTTACCCACATCTTAGATGATAAAGATGACGATGGTGGGTGCCGATCGGCGGAAAAAATGAGAAAGGGTGTATTTTTTCAACGCCATAGGAGGAAATTCTCTCCTATGGCATTTTTCCTCTATTATTCTATTTATATATAGAGAGAGAGAATAATGGAGGAAAGATGCCATAGGAGGGAATTTCCTTCTATAGCGTCGAAAAAATACAATCTCCATCGTTTTTTCCGACGATCGGCATCCATCATCTTCATCGTTATCATCTAAGAGGTGGGTACACCAAATTTCGCTCCTATGATCTCTTTCCTCCATTATTCTCATATATATATATACCCTGTGGAGTTTTACCACAGTAGGAATAATTTGGATAAAAGAGAGGGAATTGAACACATATTTTGGGAAGCGGACTAGGTGGGGTTGCTGAGCTGTTGGAGACAGTACGAATGGACTTAATAATAGGATTGAAGGTACAGTGATGATCGGTCATTCCAATAGAAATTAATCACAGCCGTACGATGTGGCCGTAGCTGTCGCTGCGTCCACGGCATCAAGACGGGACATTCTCAGATTGCAAATTGGAGTAGTTTATTGTACTGCCTTCTCTCTTAATTACATTCCTGTCCGTCTGCTTGGTTCGCTCCTGATTCCAACCAACATATTTCAAGTACTTTTCCATTTCCTCTTCCGGCCCCCCTCCTCTCTCCCACTCTTAAGCTCTTCCCTTCTTGACGGCGTATTTTCTTTTTAATATATAATCCGCATTTGCAAAACACATACGACGGACTTCAAATCTAGATTGCTTAGATTTTATTATAGTGTCTCTTCCATTGCAACACAACTCTGAAGTTATAATTAGTGTTGATGGCTAATATTTTATATTTAAATATTACTCGCTCTGTCTCTTTTTACTTGTCATTTTAGAGAAATGCACACCGTTAAGAGAATTATTATCACTTTTTTAATATGCGCAATTAATCTACTGCAACATTACCATTAAAAAAATTATGACATTTTATGCGCTCAACTATTAAGGAAAGTATTATCACTTTTTTAATATCAGCATAACTTTCTAGGTTATTTTTGGTATTATATCGTTTATTGATATTTTTATCATTAATGATTCCTCGTTATTCCAAAAACGTCAAATAAAATGAGACACTTTTCTATCTCCAAAATAACAAGTAAAAAATGACGGAGGGAGTATTAAAGAAGATTTAACGAAACGAAAAATTAAAGCAGAAAGACAAAGAAAAATACAACCACAATGGCCCGGGAATATGACCCGATATATACATGCATACAACCAATGGAATCCTAAAGAACGATCCCTTACCAATGTCTAGCAGTAAAAAAACAACGTAGGAACCTGCTAGCCAGCGCTCATGTAATAATCCCTAACCATCATCTGTTGGTGTACTTAGGTTAGACCAAGCATCTCTACTTGTACCCTCCTTGCGGACGCTCTCGGTTCTCCCCTATAGGGTTGTCATCACGCGGCTGTGTAGTACCTGTCCTTCCCTTACATATATGAAGTCTCGCTCGCTTTTGCATCCGAGTCAAGGTCATATTGTCCATAACAGTGTCATAACATGTTTGGGCCCGTGACAGTAAACCACCAATACATTTCAAAATTATAAAAAAAAAATATTACGACCTAAAGGTCAACTTTTGGTCTATTTTAATGGTATTAATTGTGCATATCAAATGACCATTCTGTCTTTTTCATAACCAATTTATTAATTATCAATCATTTTAAATAATGTTTAAATATTAATTAAAAATTAATGATGACGGCCGGGTGGAAGGGGAGATCGGTGGCGGGTAGAAGAATACTAGAGAGAAATTACCAAAAAAAAGATGATGAGAGAAGATGATGGCGATGAAGATTAATTCTGCACAGAAAATAGCGTACTTGGAGGCACCGGTATGATTTGGTTCCTGGATTGTGAGCAATACGATAGATCTTCGATGCTAAGTACTTGCAAGACAAAGGATGCCTGGAGATTGTTCTCTAGAGACCTTTTCTGATGCCTAATTTAGCAGCCATTATGAAAACCAGGGTTTCAGAACAGAGGGAGTGCGTACCGTTAGGGGTGAACATCAACCGAACCGGACCGAAGAACCGATCCAAACCGAACCAATTTTAGCTCATTCGGTTTGGTTTAATTCATAAATTCGGTTCGGTTCGGTTTTCAAAAAATAAAGACCATTTAAACCGAACGGAACCAAATTTCATCAGTAGATCATGAAAGTTCAGATGGGGTGAGTTGTAATTGGATGTAAGTTTATAATCCATATGCTTTCGGTGTAAAGATAGGTCTAAAATAACAGGGTGTACCTAAGAAATGGGTAGGGCTGTATATATTTAAAGTTAAACGAAAACCCTAACCCATTCTCACTTTTATTCTCATCTCCTGTTGACGAGTTATGGCGGCGCCCATCTTTCCCTCCTCTCAAGTATATTGTTCTTTGTCTTGTTTGTATTTTGATTGAAATGCTATCTCCCTTTCTTAAGCTTTCCTATCTAAACCCTACTTCTAAAATCCCTTGTTTGTTTTTCAAATCTTGTTTGATTTATTATGAAAATTTTACTGATTTTTAATATTATGTGAAAGTTAAATCATATTTAGACTATTGGATTCGTGAAGATCTCAAATGAATACCTAGTTTAACTAGGTCTTTGGATTAAAATATAATGCTTTTTTACTTGATCTTGAAATTTCTTTCTTCTCTTGGGATATTTTATGTTTAGCTTGAACCAGAAAAAACCGAACCGAACGAGATAGTGATGTTTGGTTTCGGTTCAGTTATTTATGTTAGTTCGGTATGGTTCGCTTCAGATTTTTTTGACAAAAACCGAACCGAACCAAATGATGCTCAGCCCTACGTACCGTCATTGATTGAATTGGAGGGCTTATAAAGCCTTTGGATGGGTTTCCTGATTGGCTAGGTAGATTCATCTTGATCTGCCGCGTATTTTCAGGTTTTAGGAAGATTTCGATTACTAACAGCTTATTTGATTTCATATTATATATAAGCGGGGTGCCAGTAATGGCTAATCCGGTGCGGTAGCTGATTTGCAGTCTTGAGCGTTTGGTTGAGTCGTAACGGGTGTCAATTAGTATCCATCTCAAAGTAGGAGCGTGTGATACCGGGCTCTATAGGTTGCTCCTTGGATAACTTGGGCGCAAACTATTTCATGTTATATCAATACCTCATCTTTGAGCTTCTCATGTACAAATGGTGTTGGAAGCTTGTGTACTGGTCGCTATACGAGCGGACCAAGACGGAATGAAAAACAACGTTTTTGTTAAAACTCACGCAAGCTAAAAGACCCTAAAGGATCCATGCATAAAAAAAATAGTGACAAAACACTACAAAATGAGATTTATCGGAAATACAACCTTTGTAGCGTGCTTGTCAAATCGCTGTAGACCCCGGCTGGACTCGAGTACTCTGGATCAAGCTAGATCATAGACCTCTTTTGTCGAAAATGATCCACTTGAAGCCTCCTTGAACTAGCTTGGCTTCAATAGAATTGAAACAACCCTCACTTGATATTTGCTAGATAAGAAGTGAAAGATGGTGTAGGAGATGGTTCACTCTTCTCATTCTTTTACTTTCTTCTTCTTTTTCTTTTTCTTTCTTGCTATGGATGAGAGAGAAAGCAAATTGTATTATGAGAAGAAAAACTCATATTTTCTCTCATATCACTAATTCCTACTTCTCTTCCACTTGTCATAAGATATGAGAGTGAACGCCACTTTACATCCACTTCATCCCGAGACATGCAAAAAGAAAAATGAATAAGGAAAAGATTAATTATACACACACACAAACACATCACATGCACAAAATATATGTTACATAACGTGCAACATAACATAAGTGAGAATAATAAATGATACGATAATACTAGTTTATATATATGCAACATCATATATAAATAATATCATTAAATCAATACTTTAATCTAACATATAACGCTGGCCCAACAGACCTCCAAGTCCCTAAACTGGCCAAGGCAATTTGAACAAGCTCACCTGGTTGTTACGATGAAATGCGTGTCATCTTTACTATGCTAATACACGCATTGCAGAATGGTCGAAGCCGAGAAGTTGTTGATCCTTCTATAATAATGCTTTCTTTAAATGGGAAAGACAATGAAAAAATGAAATGAAAATCATGACGGATCCAGACAAACGTATCCAGACTAGCAATACATTTATTCCTAATTCTATACTTGGAGGTTCAATCCCTAATACTGAAATACTCGGATTTGTTAGTCAAGCTGATGAGAAATATAAACCTAGTCGACCTGTCTCATCTGCTATCTTCAACAAATATGAAGCTTCTAGATGATCTCACGACTATAATAATTGGTTTTGAAGAGTCAATTCGTTCAAGGCAATTCCACAATTTCTCTAAAGCATGGATGCATCAAGCGCGCCCAAGGTAATCCAAATGGCCACAAAAATCTCACCGCATGTGCAGAAGAGTGTCTTTGACCTCTCCATGTTTAAAGTCCCACTGAGGCGTGCAAAAAAGCGTTTTTGCTGCCATCAGAATGATCGAGCCGAACAAGAAAACAAAGTCCCTCCTGACAGTGCCTCCATATGCAAAGGACCCTCCCAATGAAAGAGGGATAAGTTCAAGTGACTACAATGTCCCACTAAGATGCACAAAAGAATGTTCTTGACATCTTTAGAACAACTTGGGTCAGTCAACTCAAAAGATCCACCTCGCAGCGCCTCTAAGCTCATCGAGGGTTCCGCTAAACAAATCAAAGATCAAAACCAAATAAGACATCTCACCGAAGATTCTCCTACCGTGACATGGAAGTCAACTTCCTGCTAAATCCTGTCGATTTGCTAGGAAAAATCATACAATGAGATCCTTACGATTCATTGAGAAAAAATTAACCCTTGTGAAATCCTCTCGATTCACAAAAAAGCAAAACAAAACAACACTGCAATCTGTCTAAGAACATGCCTATCACGCCATGTACCAGTGTGAGAGACACTAATATGAGATTCAACAAGCCACAAAGGTCGAATAAAAAATGTGCTTGTCATATTGCGTTTCAATTTTAGCAAGTATACTACTGCTACAAGATTTCAATGATCCTAAAGATAAGGCGATCAACTCGTAAGCATCCATGAAGGCATGTTCCCTCCAAACAATAATAATAATTAATAAACAATAGCCTATGGGACTTAAGTTCATGCGCTAGAAAAGATTGGCACTGCCGAAGGCATGCGCCAATGAACCCTGTCGCTGCGCCAATCTTTGAAGCCCTTGCTTCTTTGACAGTTTAAGCTATATTTGGAAAAATAATTTTCCTATCTTTCTCCAATAGAAAGAATAAATCTGGTTAAGCACAAAATCTCCAAATAAAAAATTTAAAATATATAGTTTAAGCTATTTAAAATATTCTCCATCTTTCTAAAAACAGAAAGATAATTTTGAACAAAGAAAATATAAACTTTGTTAACAAGGATTCTTGGATTTATAATTCAACGGTGCATAAGCACCCGGGCTGATATTAATAATATTAACTCTTTTTGTATCTTTCTTAACAAGAAAATCAATCAACTATTTTACTTAAATAAGAAAAATATTAATTGTGTTAGCAGATAGCCCTTGAATCTAAAATCCAACGATGCTTAAGTATCCGGGTTGATTTTAAGATCAATTAGAGAAAACTAAATGATAGATTTTCTCTACTTGCCTAACAAATCTTATGCCCTATATAAAGAACCGTAGAGGTCAAAACTAAAAAAAGAAAAAGAAAAAAAGGATTGACCCTATAAGCTTGATTAAGAACTTAAGTTCTCTATAATCAAAACTCTTGTCTTCTTCCGTCTCCTCCTCATCAACCGAGGTAAGTAAAGGAGATCAATCTCCATACAAAAAGCTTAAGTTTCGTCCATAAAATAAGATTAAGCTTCATTACAGAATTTAAGTTCTTTTCTCTAATCTTAAGATTTTTAGATCAAATTTGGTCCTGAGAAAACTTAAGTTTTCATTAGAGAGAGTACTTTGATCTTAACATTTAGGGTTTGAGAAAAAAACCGAACCCCTTCATAAAAAAATGCAAAGATGATGAATGAGAAAATTTAAATTTTCAAAGAATCGATCATGTGATCCGTACATAAAAATTGAGATTCCAAATCATAAAATACTGATCTTGGTAATCGTTAATGGCTAAACTAGCCATTAATAGAAGTTTAAGCTTCATATGAAACTTAAGTTTCAGAGAAAAATATACAGAGATTAATCTCTATCAAAAAGCTCTAAGTGACCATACGCCAAGAGCATATGCGTCAATGGGCATGCACCAATAAAAGCCACGTGCCAATAAAGATATGCGCCAAAGGCATATGCGCCAATAAAGACCCGCTACGTGGCATGCGCTAGAACCCATGGACGTCAACTTTTAATGCGTCAGAGACTAAAAAATTGAAGGCACGAGCCAATTCCCCATTGTATATGATGCATGTGCCACAACTTTGATGCACCAATAATTTAATGTGCCATAAACTCATATACCTTTGTCTATGCAGTTATAGTTCCTAGCGCCCTAGCTGCTAACCGCGGCTGTTGCGAAACGAAAAAACTTAAACTTTTAAAATCTTGGCACTAGCAACTACAACCTAGAATCTATCCAAATAATAAAACTAGTAAACTAAAAGAATTCTAACTACTCTGTTAGGATGTTATACCTCAAGATCCGTGTCTTTCGGTCTTCTACTCCTCTTCTTTAGCTCCTCGGATCTTCGTAATCGAGCTTGACTGCCGGTCTTCCTTAGTCGAATATGATCCACCTGAAGGATATGGCTCAAGGCTCTTGTTTCACATAAGTGAAACAACTAATGATCCTAACTTGCCAGCTTAGATATGTAGTGAGTTGTTCTAATATTTTTCTATCTCTTCCACCCTTGATTCTCAACATATGAAAGTGTAGAGAGGAAGAAGAAAGAGGAGCTCAAGAAAAAGAGAGAGAGAAAGAGAATAGAGAAAATGGAAAAATCTCTACCAAAATAATAAGGCTAGCATGATTTTGATAAATCATTTTGCAATATTAAAGAACCAACCATGTTTGAATAGTGTAGACAAATGAATTAACAATTCATTTGTCTACCTACCCTATTCATCCATGTCTCCCACCATTCTCAAGCCATCTCACCCCTCCATCTCATTTTCATAAATGGAAATACAAAAGAAATGAGTTGCCCTCCTTCAAGAATGTCTTTCCGTATAAATACGGAATTCGCTCTACCATATATACTATCCGTATTCGTATCAAAACACGAATATCCAAATAAATAGAATAATACAATGAATATAATACTAGAATATACATAGCAAAAATATATATATGTAAATTATTAAATCAATATCCGATTTAATAATCCGGCTTAATCCTAAGCCGGCTAGTATTATTAATTACTATCTGATCAAAAGTTCAGGTAGCTAGTGTTGGGGTAAAAATTTACACCCTGGTTGACCAAGTCAAAATCAAAGTCAATCCCAAGCCAAGTGGGCCCAAGCCCAGATCCAGTGGGCCCATGCCCGGATCGAGCCCGAACATGAAGCGGCCGGCCTCCCCCCATGCCAAGATAAAAATTTTGTAATAAATAATTTTGTTGTGTTTCTTTTCTTTTATTTTATGGATAAATGTAAGAAAATAGGCATAAAGCCAAATTTTTGTAAAGCCCATGGCTTATGTGCAAAAAGAAATGGCACATGAGCCATGGGATAGGCAAAATGCCATTTTATGAAGCCCAAGGGGCTATGTGTAAAGTGTATAGCATATAAAGGCAAGGATAATGAAAATATCTCACAACTTTTTCTCTCTCCAAAAATTTTTTTAGATCTGAGATCTCTCTCCTTTCTCAAGGTTCCAAAACCTTCTTTTTTCTTTTGAATTAAATCAAAAGTTTTATTCTTCCTTTTATAAAACTAAATAGTTTTTCACCACAAAACCCATAAAGGGGAACTCAGATCTTCCATTAGATCTCAAAAAGAAGAGATTTTTAACATCTCACATCTCTTGATTTTCAAGATCCTGCTAACAGAGGAGGAAGAAGGAGATCCATCTCTAGAAACCCCACTTTGGGGAAGAACTAGGGCTCAAAGGGAGAAGCCCTTCATCAGCTTCAAAACAGCTTAGGAGTTTTCACTCCACCCTAATTTCTCTTTCGAGAATTTCTGGGGCTAAAAGCCTTTTTTTCTCGCCGGTGCCCAAGCGCCAAGCACCCACGTGCCGACACGTGGCGTGCTAGCGCTCAAGCGCCCAGCATTCAAGCGCAAGGCATCCACGTGCCGACACGTGGCGCGCCTACGTTCCAGCGCCGTGCGCTCCAGCGTAAAGCGCCCACGTGCCGACTAGCGCTCAAGCGCCCGGCGCTCAAGCGCAAAGCGCCCACATGCTGACACGTGGCGCGCTAGCGCCTAAGCGCACAACACCTAAGCGCACAGCGCTCAAGGCGCCGGCCCCACGCGTCCTTTGGACGCTTTTTCCTTTTTTATATATATATATACATGTATATATATGTATAGATATACACACACTCCACAACACTATCCCCCTCAAAAAAATTTTAGGCCGGGGCACTGCCCCGCACCCCGCAAGGGGGGTGCTAGCCCCCTTAATCCCCAGCCCGCTATCCGGATAGCGGGACCCCCGTAAAAACTCTGCGTGGCTCCTGATATATCCAAACCCCCCTCCAAAACAAAACACACGTAGACTGCACATTGAGTTCGCATGACTAGTTTAACTCGTTAATCGGAGGTTCTCTCGCCCTAAAGGCGAGGGGTAATTAACGACAGCTTAGTCCGCGGTTGCCGGAGATTCGGATCCCCACAATCAATAAACCCCCGCCTACACTAGGCATGGGGAATCTGTAGTACGCCTTGTTAGTGTATATGCCCTAGAGGCCATTACTGTATCATACTAGTATGTATATTACTTGATGGAAGCTTGGGATATTCACAGTTGTATATACTATCTTGCTCGAAATGGTAGTATGCTACTTGGTTTGTCTCTACTTCAATATGTGCATGTGTTTCTTTTAGCATATCGCTTATATACATATTAGTAGAGCCCTTAGGATCTTTACTTGATTACCAGCGTTGTGATGGCGCTCACACTCGTGGGGGCTGGGTAATCCATAAGCACATCCTTATACAGGTCTCTAGTCGTTGGACTATCGAGACAGGGCATCGATACTCCGGAGTAGACTAGCATATGCGCTTTTCATCCCAGCGTGGGAGACGGTCTGTCCCACAGCCGTCAGTACGTCGTACTTGAGATAGTATGCGGGTGCTCGTTAGGTTACGAGTACACTGGACAGGACTCGTCGGGAACTGTTGGTTGGTATTATACCTATCGTCAGTTATCAGTTCGCAGGTGACATGAGTACAGCTTAGTCCGCTGACTTGACACTGTCACTTCGCCTCGAGTGTGTTCCCACTGCACTTTGATTACTACCCTACCACGACTCAAAGGAGTCGTGCAAACAGGTAGTTTTTGGGTGCAGTCCCGAAGCACTTAGAGGCAGTGACGATTAGACAGGATTCGTCTCTCCCGGTATTGGGGGTTGACATCGCGCTGTGTCCAGGAGAGCCATTACACAAGTAGTCCCTGGCCAGGGCAAGCGAGATATACTGGTAGGTTTCCAGTGTTATCTCAGGGTGTTCTGGGCTACACTCCGACACGACTTGTACCGCTATTAGAGGACTGGCGTTCACCGCCCCTAGGCCCGCCATGCGATGTATCAGACGAACAGACCGGACTGTACGGAGACTGTCATATATAGGCTCAGTAGGAGTTCAGATGGGGTCACCTTATCAGTCTTTTTATCGGTATCTACCTGGGGACCGTTGCGTTCAGCTAGTGCCGCTTGCGGTCTGTGGTTAAACCCACTGCCAGCGTAGTGTCGAGTCTTTAGAGTCCCACACAGAGAGCTATTTTCCTTTAGGCAAAATGAGTAGAGGTCGCATGGTTTTGCGACAAGGTTCGTTCACATCCGCGCATTTGTGCACGTTTGCTGTCCGGACAACTTATATTAGCGGGCTTTGGTTTAAGCCAGATCCTAGTATATGATTTGGGATTGGTTTTATCTCTTTGTATTCGTGTTCCTCGGATCACGAATACGGGTGCGTATGCACAGTTGATTGAGACAAAGGGAGAGGACTTTGATTAGGGTTAATGACCATTGTCATTTTGCTAACCCTAATGCTTATGTGTGTATTATGGTTAATTGATATTAGTTATATATAATTGTGCATGGTTAGGGTTGATGACTTTTTGACCACTCTTGACTTGTTGACCTTGGTTGACACTTTGACCATCATCATTTCATATAAAAGATGCTCTTTGATCCTTGCAATTTGCATTAAAAATGAAATGATAATGGTCATGTCTTGATTAAGCCATGACAATTATCTTACTAATTTTCAATTTACAATAATTCACACATATATGTGAGAATGGCTTATTATTCTCTCATTCTATCATATATATTCTCTCTCCTCCTCTTCTTCTCTCTCAAGCTCTCCCCTCTCATGTGTTGAGAAACACTTGAGCTTGAGAAAACCTCTTCTAGATAATCTCTACTCTCATCTAGGGTTCTAGGATTAGCACTTCTAGCACCTTAGTTACTTCTAGCTTGAAGTTGAAGCCAAAAGTTGAGGCTCTCGGGTGGATCCTTCTTTGACTAGAGAAGGCGACAAGGTGATCCCTTTCTACCACTCCAAGGAGCAAGGAGAGAAGGACATAAAGTCCAAGGTATAACCTTTCTACCCTATAGCTAACTCTCTTTAGCTTTTAGCTAGTTTTGTTTAGAAAAGATCCCGACTTTGTCTAGTCTATTTTGCCTAGAGTAGTAAAAATCCAATTTTTATTCCGTTTTCCGCCTCCCCGCTAGCACCGGGGTGGGCAACGTGGGCTTACAGTGGTATCAGAGCCTAACTAAACATAAACTAGCTAGGTAGTAAAGTGTATGGAAGTTTGATCGAAAAAATCGCAAAACCAAAACATGAAAACCTTAACTTTCTGTTGAAATTTTTTCTGCTATAAAAATAAAAAATCATACGTCAAAAATCATCTCAGGGTTTTGTTAAGAAACTCACCAAACCCGGTCCAGTGAATCGTTCAAAGCGCCGCGGTTCCGCGGCAATAGCAAGCTATTGCCACGGAACCGCCGTCGAGTTGACTCGGTTCTGGATCGAGTTTGGTGCAGTGTTCTTCTGACATGGTTTTGGGATTTTAAAGATGGTTTATTTGTGCCCAGGTTTTCCAGAAAAGAAATTTGTATTTGGGGGCCTATAAATCCGTATTTTTTGATCGAACTTCACTACACTTTGACTAATGGGTTATATCTGTAATGTTTATATGTATTGAACATCGGCTAATCGCTATACGTCGATTAGTAGGGGTTATACATATCCGTGATCTGTGTTTGTTGATGGTATGTGTATATGAATGCGTTGGATTGTCGCGGGTGAATAGCCGGGGTGGATGTGAGATGAGTGTTTCTTTTTCTTTCATTCATGTAATATGTAAATTGATGCATTATTATTTGTATGGCCGCACAACTGGGTCGGGGTTGTAGCCGTCATTGTATAATTCTTTTTACTGTTTTTGCTCCTAGGATAGACCCATGGAGGGGGTGCACAAATTACCGGGTATCTCGAAGTGCCGAGTGGCCCACTCACGGTGTTGAGGGAGGTTGCTTCGCTTCGGGTACTTGGCGGGGAGTTTGCCGCACCTGTAGGGGTCTTGGGTGGGGTATTGGCTATTCACCGCGACCGTGTAATCCGCTTTTCGTTGCAGGCTCGAACGGATTACGGATTCCTAGTATATCCAATGTAGTCATCTGTGATCTGTAAGGTCTATCATTGCTATATATCTATATACTATAACTATTTAGGCGATGCTTATGTTTTACAGCCGCGCTAGCTCAGCCCCCGCTCTGTCGTTAGTTAAGTAACTGTTGGAGATAGTGCCCTCAGAGTCAATTATTGGATCGCAGGTACGTGATTGCAATGATTGCGAAGGACCTGTACCGGTAGGACAATCTTACTCAAGATGATAGTATGCTATCTGGTTTGCCTTTATCAGTCGTGTACATGTTCAGGTGACTGATTACATGTTACACTTTGATAGAGCCCTTAGGATCTTGCTTTACTACCAACAGTATGATGGGGATCATATACGTGAGAGTTGGGTGGTTTATATGCATATCCTTAATTGTGGTCCCTAGTCGTGGGAGTTTCGAGACAGGGCATCGATACTCCGGAGTAGACTAGTGTATACAGTCGAGACCCCGACGAGGGGCGGTGGCCGGTCTCACAAGCCACTGGTGTCAGTTGGATCACCTAAGATGTATACAGGTGCTCATTGGGTTATGAGTACACCGGACAGGACTCGCCGGGAATCTGCTAGTTGGTATTATACATATCGTCAGATAGCAGTTCCCTGGTGACATGTGTACAGGTTAGTTCATCGACCTGAGATCGTCATTTGTCTCGTGTGAGTTCCCACTGTGCTTTGATTTCTACCCTACCACGGCTCAAAGGAGTCGTGCAAACAGGTAGTTTTTGGGTACAGTCCCGAGCCATATGGAGGCACGTGAGCGGATCGGCAGGGGATTCGTCTCTCCCGGTATTGGGGGCGAGATCGTGCTGTGTCTAGGAGAGCCATTACACATAGCCCACGGCCGTGGCAGGAGATTTACTGGTAGGTACTCCAGTAGTATCTCAGGGTGTTATTGGGCTACACTCCGACACGACTTATACTGCTATTGGGGGTCTGACGTTACTAGCCCCCTAGGCAGATATGCGATACTCATAGACGAACGGACCGGACTGTATATACATTGTCACTGTTAGGCTCAGTAGGGTTTCCGGATGAGTTCGCTCATCGGCCTCCCTTGAGGTCAGTCCATGGGCAGCCGTTACGCATTGCTAGTGCCGCTGACGGTTTGTGGTTAAACCCACTGCCAGGGTACTGACGAGTCATTAGAGTCCCCCACAGACAGTTTCCCAAGTTCGGGTGAAACGTTGTAGAGGCCGTATGGTTTTATGGCAGGGTTCGGAAAATGCACGTGCGTTTACGCACGTGTCAGTTTTCGGGCAGATGATACTGGTCGGTTTTGGTTTAAGCCGGATCCGAGTATTGTATTGAGTAGATATAATATCTTTGTCTCAGTTGCATTTGTATTCGGTCGTAATACAAATGCGGGTATATTTATACAGTTACGGGGTTATCCTGAAATTCGTTTCGGGATCACTTTTGGATGTTGCCAGTTTCCAGTTTTATATCAGCCGTCTTTTAACATTCGGTTAAAGACGGATTTATCTTTTCTTGAGATGAGTGTGGAAGTTTCTAGAAGCATCTAGATGAGATGACTAGGTTAAATGGTGTTGTATTTTCATTGGTTGCTTTTGGTGTGTTCACACTTGAGATATTTGTTTGTGTTCACACTAGAGATATTTGTTTGTGTTCACACATTATATTTTCTTGTGGTCACCCCCCCTCTCCTACACTCACCCTCCTCCTCCCTATATATGGCCGGCCCTCTCCTCTCTCACTCTCACTTGAGTTTTCATCTGGTAAAAAGATTATGATAGATTTTGGGGTGTATGGAATTTCACAGCTCATTTCATTCCATCACCCGATTCGAGTGGCAACTTCATTAACCGTTCGTCCATAGCTTTGGACGGAACGAGACAAAGTCTTCTACTCATTCTCTACATCAAACTTGGTCGTCTCTTTTAGCAAACTTGACGACCGAGTTGCCTCGAGTCAGAGGCAGGAGCCCGTTTAAAGAATCGTCGACGTGGTGCCACCTGGACGAGCAGATCGGAGATCGAAGAGATCGGAGTAGCCGCAACGGAGCGTAGGATGATGGTTAAAGAACGAAGGACTCGGATCGTTCGGTATAACCTTTCTACACTCTTTACAGTTTGTTAGTTTAGCAATAATGGCAGATCCGGGTTAAAGTATACGATAGCGCCAGTTAAAAAGTTTTTGTTCCGCATTTGGCGTCTGTAGACGGCCGGGGCGCTACCGTGGACTTACAGTGGTATCAGAGACTCACCATTTTGCTTTACTAACTTGTGCTAACGCGTTTAAAATATCGATCGAACCGGATATCGAAAACTGCAAAATCTCCATTCACAGTTTCTGTCGATTTTAAATGATGTCCTAAAATTATTCTACATATCTCAGAAAACTGTGCAGGGTTTTATAAGAACACCGTACAAATTTGGGCACATGAATCGACAAGACTGCCGCGGAATCGCGGCCAAACCCATGGTTTGGCCGCGCATCCGCGGCCGTTCTGAGTGATCATGCCCCCAAACTTGCACAATGTATTCTTCTCTGGAAATTGGGGTTTTTGGTACATATCTTTTGGGCCCAGATTTTGTTACTGTTCACCAGTTGTTCGTGGGGCCCACTTCGTGATATTTAGTCGATCGAAATTTAAACACGTTAGTTTACGGTGCTTACATTATATCTCCGACCGGGAATGTTATTTGATCGGTAAACCGCGTCTGATTGCTATAGTTCTTTTAGACGGGTTTGCGAACGTGACATTCGCGTTGATGTTCTGTGTTGTGCTGTGATGTTGCGGATTTGTCGTGGTGGATAGTAGTGTGCAATGGTAGTGCAGTTTGGATTTATTTGTACATTTGATATTGCAGAGCGAGCGTCCAACTTGTGAACTGTCGTCACTGCCTGTTGTATAATATTCTTTTGGGGCACGACCAGGTTGCGGTCGATGTACCTGTTGTACTATTATTCATTACTGTACTAGGTTTTGCCCCGCGACGGAGTGCACGGATAGCCGGGTTCTGGGGGGCAACGGGTCCGCATTTCATGGCTTTGAGAGATAGAGGGGCCTCACTCTAGAATTGGCAGACTATTCGCCGTACTCGTAGGGGGTACAGGTTGTCCCAAGGAGGGGTGCCCAAGATTACCGGATTCCGTGAAGTGCTGGGTGGTCCATTCACTTTGCTGTAGGGGGTTGCCTCGCTTCAGATTTTGGCGGGTAACTTGCCGCACTCGTAGGGGTCTAGGTTTCATTGCACAGGTTATCCACACGACAGGGGAACGTCGGGTTTCAGCAGCGGCTCTGTGAAACCCGGGGATCCCAGGTTATCTGTATTGTTCTGTGATGCTTATTACTTTTCTGTAATGTTGCATATTATCACGCCTGGAGCGATTATTGTATATTGGTTTATATACTATTAGATGTTGTATATGTTTTTCACCCGCGCTAGTCCAGTCCCCGCTCTGTCGTTAGTTAAGTAACCTAACGGGTGATGACGGGACCCAATGACGAATGCAGATGGCATATACGTACATTTTATTTTCGTTCTTTTCTGGTGTGATTGATTGATGGGACTGCGTTGATTCTGATCAATGCAAAGGAAAGAAAACCTATTTGGCAGTTGTTGGAACAATTTAAAAAGTGTTATTGCAAAGACGTTTCCTTTTGTTATGCATAGCGGTATTCAGTGGAATATCCTGCACCTCATTCGACGGGGCAAGGGCCGATATCCCTTCACCGGGACTGACCCCTTGGGCAGAAGTTTGCGTCAGGGTAATAACTTCACTATAGTCGATTACATGTTGCTTTGCACCGCGGTATTCAGTGGATTATCCTGCACCTCATTCCACGAGGAAAGAGCCGAGATCCCTTCACCGGGAGTGACCTCTTTAGCAAAAGGTTTTCGCCACTATATTTTAAAAAGCTATCAGGTTCCTTCAGCGATATCAAGTTCACTACGTTAAAGGTTTTTCGCCAAAAACCAGCCGTAGCCCTCCGTCCCTTCTTTTGGGTATTCAGTAGTATTCAAGCTATGTATTTTGACCTAACGCCTAGGCATAGTGTTTGGTAGCTGCTAGGTATTCAATTGTTGCATAGATAGATGAGTTGGTTTGGGACAGCCGTTCTGCCATTTTGACCTAACGCCAAGGGCTTGTGCGGGTGGGTTCAAATTAACAAGATAGTGACGGGTAGAACTTGGCATGTGACTTATGACATTTTGACCTAACGCCAAGGTTATAAGAGCATGGGGCAAAAATCATATCGGGAGTTTCTAAAGAAACTGAAACTTGCCAAGTATGCGCATACCTTCTGGAGTATGAGTAACGTGGATGCATTCCATCACGTTATCATGCGATGAGAGTTGGATCCCGATTCCCACTGATGAGTTGATTTACTCTTCGGGTGATCCCGATTGATTCTTCTTTTAGGTTTGGAGGAGAATTTGACAGGACAGTGGGAGGTTTCCGGATTAGATAAAGTGATAACCATTCTGATCTAGGTTAGAGTGCACGCAGAGTGTTTCTTTTCTCTCTCTCTTTGGCAGCGACCTTTGACCGACCCTAGACTATGACTCAGTGACCAAGTTGACCGAACCTTCTTAAAATACTGGCTTTTGGATTGTCTGAGTTGCATAAGTCATTGCCACTCCTTCTTTTACCCTTTGTATTTTTCAGAACACCCCGTATTACTACGGACATCCACTTCCATTGGATAGATCCATCGTATGGTTATATACGAACTCGAAGGGACTTCTTCGAGGATGGATCCAGGTTCAGGAGAAATAGAATTGGTTTATTCAGTTGTCTTTTATTATCACCTTCTCTCAGGTTGCGAGGGCTCCTTGGTTCAGGAGAGTACACCTATTACGCTTATTGGATAGTCTTATTCCAAACCATAGGCAGGTGCCGAAAGGTAGGGAATGAAGAAAACCAATTAGCCTAAGTAGGGTGTGCAGAAGGTAATATGTAAAGACAAAATAAAGGGATTAGAAAGAGGGCAAAGTAAATTGCGACTGTTATCATTCACGTCCAAACCGCGTACTTCATCACCACTCCTATTTCACCTTTATAGGAATAAGGTATTATTCAGTTGTCTTTTATTATCACCTTCTCTCAGGTTGTGAGGGCTCCTTAGTTCAGGAGAGTACACCTATTACGCTTATTGGATAGTCTTATTCCAAACCATAGGCAGGTGCCGAAAGGTAGGGAATGAAGAAAACCAATTAGCCTAAGTAGGGTGTGCAGAAGGTAATATGTAAAGACAAAATAAAGGGATTAGAAAGAGGGCAAAGTAAATTGCGACTGTTATCATTCACGACCAAACCGCGTACTTCATCGCCACTCCTATTTCACCTTTATAGGAATAAGGTATTATTCAGTTGTCTTTTATCATCACCTTCTCTCAAGTTGCGAGTACTCCTTGGTTTAGGAGGGTACACCTATTATGCTTACTGGATAGTCTTCTTCCAAACCAAAGGCTGGTGCCGAACGGTAGGGAAGGAAGAAAACCATTTAGCCTAACGATGGTGTACAGAAGGTAACGACTAAAAACAAATAAAGGGATTTGGAGAGATGGCAATAAAATATACGGTTGAAGTCATGAATTGGATTATGGAAGAGGCATTACTATGAATACCAGGATACCCCTACGAAACATTTTCATGTTTCAGTGCATTGTTAAAAGAAAACTGTTTTCCCGATTAGATACTTACTCCAAGAGTATGTATTTACCAGGTTTCATTCTCATATCTGTATGGTTTTACAGATGATGAGCGGGAGTACGTTATTGGGAATTAGGTGATCATCCTCATTATATCTGAATTCGTTGTGATTGGTGATATTTGAGGAAATCGCCAGGGTACAATTTTCAACCTACGACGCACAGGTTTTGAGTTGCTCAACTCAGCGGACTTATACAGAGTATTGTATGTTGTCCAAGTGTCCATCAGGACAAAGGGGTAGGTCCTCGTACTATGTTCTGTTTACTTATAACTTCTCTAGTATTTAGACAAGTGTTTCGTAGAAATACAAGGTCTAAGTTTTGAGAAGTTGTGGGTATAAGAATAAAGTAGAGAACCAGGTATCACAAGTATCGAGATTCTTCAAAGAGATCGAAGATGTAGATTCTTGTGATTGGTATTCAGATAATAGTAATGGTTTTGAGAAACTTGTTTCTCTTTCAGGTTACTCATAATTGGATGGATTCCTAAGTTGAGTAATACTGATTAGCATCTTTTCATTAAGATGGTATGCACTGGAGACAGCTGCATGATTGAATATGGTTCCAATTAAATTAGTGCCAAAGTTTCTATATTGGATATAGAATGGTTCATATCTTAACGATGTTAAGGTACGGGGAGTTGTCCAGCTTATGCTTAAAACCAGACACTGGATAACTCAGGGCACGTTTCTGTAATGGCTGTTTGTGGGTTGACCCTGGCTATGACGAGGGTTGATATTCTACCATTTGGAAGATCAATAGTGATATTGTTCTTGACTCGCCACAGTTTTAGTAAAATGGATTTTTTCAGAAAACAGTAGTGGGAGTATGGTAGAACTGGAAGTGATTCCAGAACCGCGAACGATTATGGAAAATTTAATAGGACCTATATATTCAATCAGGTTTTGACATTCCAATAGTCACTACGCAGATATGATGGGTAACCTCAGACACCCGAGAGGTACTCCGGGAGCCTCAAGGACGGCGACAGGGAGGTTCTTGTTTACCCAGACTTGACACTACTGTTGTTTCAGGCTATGAGACCCGGTAGGAGGGTTGTCGTAGTCAGTGGGAGCATCGGAAGCATAGTGGGCAAGATACTTATGTCTATTTATAGACTTGAGCAGTTATAGCGGAGATAGATCATCTATTTTTGATGTGACAGTCATGGGTTTGACTTCAATCAGAATAGGGGATGGATCTGTTAAGAAGGTAGTAGGGTGTGATGTCATGGTATATGGATGACATACACAGAGTAGGAAGTAAAATTCCTATACTACGATCGGTTGTACTATGGTCGTCACACAGTGGTTTCTCCAGAAAGGATATGGATATAATATTTGACATTCTGGTTTCTGGATCTATGGTTTTAGATCTGGATTTGGGTAGTTTCCCAATGTGGGTACTTTGACAGTATTCTAATGGTTTTTAGAATAGATGACTCCTAACATGGTGGTGTACCTGCAGGTGATGGAGTCACCCTCTCTAAAGGTGTCTTACAGACTAAAGGGGAGAGGGATGGTCATGATTGACAGATCACTTGCTTAGGCAACTGAGTCAATCATGAGATGTCAAGTACCATACCAGATATTGGTTTTGCACTTGATACGATAAGTTTGTATTAATCCAATCCTGGAGAAACATAAGGAAGCATTTTTGAACATAAGTACATGTTCTACGGATTTGATGACGGCAGCCTCCTTCAGGAGACGATTATCATTCCAGGCTTCAAAGGTGACGTGGATGACAGAGTGATTGTCAGAGTTTTAGTTTTCCCTCTGACGAGGGACAGTATTATGGACAGGTGGTCCAAGAGGATACTGTGGGTGGCTTGGTGCAGGATACCGATTAGGTTCAGTGATCGATACAGTCTAAGAAGTTTGGATTTAGAGTTCATTTATGAACTAGGTCCCATCAGATATCCAGACATATTCTTAGACAGGTATTACTCAATTCGGGAGATGGATTTCTCCGCGAATTTGAGATTAAGAGAGATATAGAAAGAAACATCTAGGCGGATCCACTCACTGAGGCTATTTCTCGAACACAATAGTTTTACAAACGGGCTTTGTGAAACTGATTAGTAGAGGAGTTGGATGTTCGGTTTCACACGGGCTGTGAGTAGTCGACATCGCAGTAATTAGCCTTGAGTGCAAGTGGGAGATTGTTGGAGATAGTGCCCTCAGAGTCAATTATTGGATCGCAGGTACGTGATTGCAATGATTGCGAAGGACCTATACCGGTAGGACAATCTTACTCAAGATGATAGTATGCTATCTGGTTTGCCTTTATCAGTCGTGTACATGTTCAGGTGACTGATTACATGTTACACTTTGATAGAGCCCTTAGGATCTTGCTTTACTACCAACAGTATGATGGCGATCATATACGTGAGAGTTGGGTGGTTTATATGCATATCCTTAATTATGGTCCCTAGTCGTGGGAGTTTCGAGACAGGGCATCGATACTCCGGAGTAGACTAGTGTATACAGTCGAGACCCCGACGAGGGGCGGTGGCCGGTCTCACAAGCCACTGGTGTCAGTTGGATCACCTAAGATGTATACAGGTGCTCATTGGGTTATGAGTACACCGGACAGGACTCGCCGGGAATCTGCTAGTTGGTATTATACATATCGTCAGATAGCAGTTCCCTGGTGACATGTGTACAGGTTAGTTCATCGACCTGAGGTCGTCATTTGTCTCGTGTGAGTTCCCACTGTGCTTTGATTTCTACCCTACCACGGCTCAAAGGAGTCGTGCAAACAGGTAGTTTTTGGGTATAGTCCCGAGCCATATGGAGGCACGTGAGCGGATCGGCAGGGGATTCGTCTCTCCCGGTATTGGGGGCGAGATCGTGCTGTGTCTAGGAGAGCCATTACACATAGCCCACGGCCGTGGCAGGAGATTTACTGGTAGGTACTCCAGTAGTATCTCAGGGTGTTATTAGGCTACAATCCGACACGACTTATACTGCTATTGGGGGTCTGACGTTACTAGCCCCCTAGGCAGATATGCGATACTCATAGACGAACGGACCGGACTGTATATACATTGTCACTGTTAGGCTCAGTAGGGTTTCCGGATGAGTTCGCTCATCGGCCTCCCTTGAGGTCAGTCCATGGGCAGCCGTTACGCATTGCTAGTGCCGCTGACGGTTTGTGGTTAAACCTACTGCCAGGGTACTGACGAGTCATTAGAGTCCTCCACAGACAGTTTCCCAAGTTCGGGCGAAACGTTGTAGAGGCCGTATGGTTTTATGGCAGGGTTCGGAAAATGCACGTGCGTTTACGCACGTGTCAGTTTTCGGGCAGATGATACTGGTCGGTTTTGGTTTAAGCCGGATCCGAGTATTGTATTGAGTAGATATAATATCTTTGTCTCAGTTGCATTTGTATTCGGTCGTAATACAAATGCGGGTATATTTATACAGTTACGGGGTTATCCTGAAATTCGTTTCGGGATCACTTTTGGATGTTGCCAGTTTCCAGTTTTATATCAGCCGTCTTTTAACATTCGGTTAAAGACGGATTTATCTTTTCTTGAGATGAGTGTGGAAGTTTCTAGAAGCATCTAGATGAGGTGACTAGGTTAAATGGTGTTGTATTTTCATTGGTTGCTTTTGGTGTGTTCACACTTGAGATATTTGTTTGTGTTCACACTAGAGATATTTGTTTGTGTTCACACATGATATTTTCTTGTGGTCACCCCCCCTCTCCTACACTCACCCTCCTCCTCCCTATATATGGCCGGCCCTCTCCTCTCTCACTCTCACTTGAGTTTTCATCTGGTAAAAAGATTATGATAGATTTTGGGGTGTATGGAATTTCACAGCTCATTTCATTCCATCACCCGATTCGAGTGGCAACTTCATTAACCGTTCGTCCATAGCTTTGGACGGAACGAGACAAAGTCTTCTACTCATTCTCTACATCAATCTTGGTCGTCTCTTTTAGCAAACTTGACGACCGAGTTGCCTCGAGTCAGAGGCAGGAGCCCGTTTAAAGAATCGTCGACGTGGTGCCACCTGGACGAGCAGATCGGAGATCGAAGAGATCGGAGCAGCCGCAACGGAGCGTGGGATGATGGTTAAAGAACGAAGGACTCGGATCGTTCGGTATAACCTTTCTACACTCTTTACAGTTTGTTAGTTTAGCAATAATGGCAGATCCGGGTTAAAGTATACGATAGCGCCAGTTAAAAAGTTTTTGTTCCGCATTTGGCGTCTGTAGACGGCCGGGGCGCTATCGTGGACTTACAAGTTAAGTAACCTAACGGGTGATGACGGGGCCCCGTGGCGAATGCGAATGGCATAAGCGTACGTCATATTTTGGTTATTTTCTGCAATGGTAGGATTAAATGATGGGACGCATTAAAAGAACTAATGCAAGAAAATAAACCAAGTAAAAGTCGATTGGAACACTTTGAAAACCACTCGGTTCTTTTCAAAAACTAAACTTTTAAAAGCGGAGCTTGAACCACTCCTTTTAAAAGCTATCTCGTTCCATCGATTATATCAAGTTCACTACGTTCCCGGTTTCGCCAAAACCATCCGTAGCCCTCCGTCATTTCGTATGGATGTTCAATAGTATTCAAGCTATGTTTGTTGACCTTCGTCAAGGCATAGTGATTGGTAGCTGTTGGGTGTTCATATGTAGCATAGATATATGCGTTGGCTTGGGACAGTCGTACTACCTTGTTGACCTTCGTCAAGGGTATGTACGGGTGGGTTCAAATTAACCTGGATAATGGCGGGTAGAACTTGACATGTGACTTATGATTTGTTGACCTTCGTCAAGGTTATAAGAGCATGGGGCAAAAATCCACATCGGGAGGTTCATAAGTACTGAAACTTGCTAGCGCTGCATACCATTTGGAGTGTGATAATTCTGGTAGGATTCCTTCGGTTTTATCACGCAATGATATTTGGATCTCGATCCTACTGTGAGTATATGCTACTCCTCGGGAAATCTCTCACTTAACTATCAATGCTATAAACCTAGTAGGTGTCTAGAAAGGTGTTAGCGGGGCTACGCCCACAGGGAAAAGAGGTTACTTAATTAAGGAACTTCGCGAAAGCGTTGGAAAACCTCCCTCGAAGTACCGACACTGGCCTGGCTGAATGGTTAAGCAAGTATTGTACGGTGAGATTGATCCTGACTAATTCTTCCTTTATAGTTTGGGGAGGGATTCGAGAGACAGTGGGAGCCATCCTGTTTAGATAAATTAAAAACCAATCTAAACTTGCAAGAGCATCATGCTAAGTGTTTTCTTCTCTCTCTCTTAATTGCAGCGACCCAATGACCGCACCTAGGTTATATCTAGATAATAAAATGACTGAATCTGACTGTTATGACTGGCAAAGGTCTGTCCAGATGTCCATTGCCCATGACAAGCTGGGACACTTCTTGACTGATCCAACCCCTGCCGTCTCAGGTCCAGTTTCCCCTGTCATGGATATTGATATCCGCAGGACATCGGAAGAAGACTGTGCGAAAGCCAAGTGCCTCGTGTTAGCCTCAGTTGATGGTATATACCAGAGGCAGCACGAGAAGATGGACTCAGCTTCTATCTTCCTCCATAAAAAAGTTTTATATGGAGAGCAATCTCGTATCGCAAGATATGAGACCTCGAACGAATTGCTTCCAGCGAGGTTGGCTATCGGGTTATCTGTAGGGGGCAACGTCCTTACAGAGACCAGCTCTTTTGAGCTCTCGGACCTGACGACCACGTTGAAGAACATGTCAGATGCTGACTTAGTTCAACAGTCTCTACCTACTACCCTGAAGGAAACCAGGGAAGTAGAAAGAAAGGGAAAGGCAAAAGTTTCGGGAATGGATGCAGTAAAAGAGGGATGTTTCTATTGTTACGGGAATGAACATGGGCAGAATGATTGCAGGGCTTGCAAAGCCAGTAGCCAGAATTCGAAGCATGTTGTGGTTTCGGCTTCGGGTGTGTTTGTAATAGAGAACTGTATGTCAGTTAACCCTACTTCCTGGGTATTGGATACCGGATCAGGATCTCATATCTGTAATTCGTTACAGGCTCTGAGAAACCGTAGGGTTATCAGGAAAGGTGATATGACTCTCAGGGTTGCTAATAGAATGAGCATGTATGCTGAATCCGTAGGGGAATATCATCTAGGACTGACAACTGGGCAGATATTGATTCTGCGTAACTGTTTTTATGTACCAGGTGCGACTTGTAATATCATATCTGTATCCTTAATTTCTAAGGAAGGATATGATTTTACTTTTGTAAGCGATGTAGTTAACATCCACCTAAATCAAGTTCTGATTGGGTCAGGTACATTACAAAATGGAATATACGTATTGAATCAAGCTCAGATCTTTAGTGTCCAGAACACACTTAAAGAAAGTCTCCGGAAACAAATCAGGCTTTCTTATGGCATTGTAGACTTGGTCACATTAATGAGACACGGTTAACAAAGTTACATAGAGAGGGATAGTTGAATCCGTTCGAGTATCAGTCTTAATCCACTTGTGAATCTTGTCTCACGGGAAAGATGACAAAGACTCCGTTCACTGGACACGGAGAAAGAGCAAGCGAGCTCTTGGGACTCATACACAAGCGAGCTCTAGGTATGGGCATGTCTTCTTGATGAAGCACAAATCCGAGGCCTTTGAGAAATTTCAAGAATACAAGAATGAAGTTGAAAAACAAACAGGCAAAAGTATCAAGACACTGAGATCTGATCGAGGTGGTGAATACTTGAGTGCCGAGTTTCTGGGCTACTTAAAAGAGAATGGAATTCTCTCTCTGCTTACTCCTCCATACACACCACAACACAACGGTGTATCGGAAAGGCGGAATCGAACCCTATTGGATATGGTTCATTCCATGATGAGTAAGGCTGAGTTACCGCGATCCTTCTGGGGTTATGTGTTAGTTATATGTATGCCCTAGAGGCCATTACTGTACATTGGATGTATATTGTAGTGGATGCTGGGACATATATAGGGAGGACTTTCTTGCTCGACATGATAGTATGCTATCTGGTTGATCTTTACCTTAACGTGTACACTATTTGTCTCTCTGTTACATGTTGGTAAAGCCCTTAGGATGTGTACTTGACTACCTGGACTATGATGCGGATCATACTAGTGGGGACATGGTAGTCCATAAGTACATCCTTCAAAGTCCCTAGTCGTGGGTGTATCGAGACGGGGCATCGATATACCAGAGTAGACTAGCGTATACCTTCTCGACCCATACAGATGGGCGATGGATGATCCCATATCCATTGGTGTTTGACATCAGAGATGATATACGGGTGCTCAGTAGAGACTGGGTACACTGGACGGACTCGCCGAGAACTCCCAGATGGTATTATACCTCACGTCAGATGGCAGTTCTCTGGTGACACTGGTACAGAGTAGTCTGTTGACCCGAGATCGTCATAGAGTCTCGTGTGGTTCCCATTGTGCTTTGATTTCCATCTTACCACGTTCAAGAGGGCATGCAAAACAGTGGTTTTTGGGTACAGTCCCGAGTCACATGGAGGTAATGAGCGATAGGAGGGGATTCGTCTCTCCCGGTATAGGGGGTTGATTTTGCGCTGTGTTCGATTGGCTATAACAGGAAATCCCTGGCCAGGGTTGCTGAGATTTACTGGTAAGTGTTACCAGTAGTTTCTCGAATTGTTATAGACCTCATATCGACACGACTTATTGAGCTATTGGGGTCTGACGTTTACCACCCCTAGGCGAGATATGCGATATATCAGACGATCAGACCGGACTGTACGGTAGTGTTACTGGTTGGATTCACTGGAGTGTTAGCGGGCTTGCTCGTCGATCTTCAGATCGCTCAATACCCGGGTGGCCGTTACGTTTAGCAGACCGCTTGCGGCTTGTGGATGTTTGATATGATCATCATCTGCTGCCGGCATATTGACGAGTCTTTAGAGTCCTACACAGAGGTTTCCTGGCTCAAGCGAAACGAAATAGGAGTGCATATGAGATATGTGCGGGACCGAGAATGATACCAGTATGTGATACTGTATTCGATTCTCGCGATGTAACATTGATCGGTTATATGCGATATAGCCGGGTTATCGGATCAAGTGTTGATTCGATAAGTTGTTACTGAAGATACCAGTCGGTTATGTGCGACATGACCGGATCATTGAATCAAGTGTTGATTTAGTGATTTAATGCATAATTATATATTTGATATATTACTTTGCATTAACTAGTATCGGTTCACTTTGAATGGATTTTCTCACTCGGGTGTGCGCATTGCATATGCGATATGATTTTTGTGCACTTGATTGTATCATGTTTGATGATACATATCTTTTTTGTTAAGTGTAATGAATTAAACCTAGGTTAAGTAAATGATTGGGGTTTTCTTTTATTCATTCATTTATCTTTTCATTTGCATTTAAAAGATAAATGAGAAAAAAAGGCAAAAGAGATAAGATGGTGGCTTTCTTTGTTCTTAATATGAAGCTTCATGAAGACTTTGACTTTTGTAACTATTTTGTCTCATGCTTAACCCTAACCATTTCACTTAACCTTGGTTCACCCTCTACACTTAACCATGGTAAAGATTATGATAAGAATGCTTTTATTATTCTTATTAAAAAAAAACTTATCATAACTTTTCTTCTTCTTCTTCTTCATCTTCTTCTTTGAAGAAGCTTGAGGTCATCAATGGTGGATTGATGATTTGAGTGAGAAATCCAATTCTAAAGTCTACCCACTTCCTATTTCTTCATCCTCTACCTCTTGCCAAGTAGTAGAGTGTGTTTCCTTCACAAGTTTCTTGACTTGGTGAAGTGAGAGCTTGATCTTGCGATGCTTCGACGTAGATCATCTTCGGCATGGACATCGACGACCTAGCTCGCTTATTCTCCGATGAAGTCGACGCTAGAGCCCGGATTCTTTTTGGACAGCGGAGAGGACTTCGTTGCGGAGCTATGGTGGTGGAGCACCGGATCTACAAAGGTTGTATTTCCGATTCTCATAGTTAAGTGTTAACTAGATTGATTTTCGCCTAGATTTCTAGCCAACGATCCGTACACTAGGGTTTCTCGGCACCTTAAAATTTGAAATTGGCATGTTCGATGCCTTGTGAGACCTCTTGAGAGTGCCTAGGAACCCTACAGTGGTATCAGAGCCTAGCTAGAGCCTTAGGCGAAGTCTAGACGCGATTTGAAGTCCGATCGAACCGAAATTTTTAACCCAAAATAGCTCTCTGTCCTTTTTCTAAAAACTGGGATTTTTCCAAATTAAAAATTACTAAAAAATTCAGCAGGGAAATCTAAGAATTACGATGCAAAAATTATTTCATGAACAGTAATTTTCGCGGCGGATCCGCGGCAGAAGCATGGCTTCTGCGGCGGATCAGCGGCCCCTTGATGACGTCAGCCCTGTTCCTTTGCACAGTAATTCCTAGTTCAAAGAGCTGAGTTTTCTGGGAATTTTTAATATTTATTCAAGAGTTGAATTTTCTGGGGTTGTTTTGGGGATTCGGTGTTTCGATCGGAGTATCAGATTTTGTCTATTTGGCTTTCCGGATAGTTTTTAGAATATGTTAAAAAGTTCGACCGGATATAAATACCCAATTTTTCCCCTGTCGGGAAATTTCCAAGTGTTGGATTTTTCCGTAGTTTAACGACGTTCTAAGTAGTGCAAGTAACGCGATGGTCCCTCTAGAAGACAACAAACCTTAACTCGATTATGTGACCGTCTTGAACTGCCCTTTGAACCTTCGGGTTTGGGGCAGTACGGCGTGCCACATGCGAGGCGTTGGCTTGACCCTTCTACGGCTGGACCGTTGGTACTGAGGCACGAACGGAATGTTGTTATACTTGTTTCATGTGTTGATCTGTATCGGGAAAACTTGGGTGTTCGAATGTTCAATCGGAAAGTCTAACATTTTCTAATTATCTGGAATGGGATACAATAATTGGAATTCACAAGAAGTTATGAGATAACTGAATGAATGTTATAAACATAGCAATTTAGTCTCACTTGATCGGTTGCCACGGAATTTTGATGTGATCAAAAGTCCGTCGCAATCACGTAGCGTACGCGGATACTCGCCGGGTAAACTTAATAGACAGCCTCACTCCATAGCCCCAACCAAGTGACTGTAGGAGAACCCCGTCGCCGAAAGCATCCATTCGGGTGCTCGCGGTAGCGGTGTTCCGCCTTGGTGCACTTCGTCGACGGTATCGGGGGTGCGGCCGCCTACTAAAGTTTGCGACGAGTATTCGATCAGGATGTCGGGAATCTTGTTGAATTACCCGACTTGATATTGAAAAGAGTTTTCGATAATGAGACTAAAATGCGGGGTTTATAATTGTTAGGCATGTGATGTCTAAGTAATTCATTTGGTCAGGCATGCGATGTCTGAGGTGGTTGCGGATTCCAACTGTTGTAGTTTTACACTTTCTTTTCTGTGACCGTAAGTGTAATATGTGATATCGCCGGTTTCGTTGCTATATGTCAACGACAATTGGGATGGACATATTTACTTACGTTGATGACATGTGATGTTATGTGTTGCTGGATATGTTATATTGGATCGTCGTGTTTGAATAGCCGGGGTTTTTTATGTGAGATGAGTGTTTTTCATTTTCATTCATGTAAAAAACTTGTATGTAATATTCTTTTATTTGGGGCGCTTCCAGGTTGCGGAAGTTGTCACCGTTTGTATATTATTTACTTTCCCGCACTAGGATAGACCCAAGGAGGAGAGCACAAGTAACCGGGTTCTGGGGTCCAGTGGGAGACCAACTCGAGGAGTCGAGTCCGGGTCTCCTAACTCCAGAATTGGTAGGGTTGCTTGCCGCTCTCGTAGGGGTCTAGGGGTGTGGGTTTGGCTATTCATCACGACCGTGGAATCCGTGTTTTATACTGGCTCGTATTGAAAACACGGACGTCCTAGTATATCCAATATTTCATATGTTTCTTCTGCTGCGATATCTGTGATGTGATCATGTGATGTTCTCTGATAGATACAGTATATAGTATATATGATATATTATATAGACGTTACTTATGTTTTACACCCGTGCTAGCCCTGCCCCGCTCTGCCGTTAGTTACCTAACCTAACGGTGCACGAGGGGACATCGAGGCGAATGCGGATGGCATAAGTGTACGTCGTATTTATCTGTAATGTTTAGGTACTTAAATGATGGGACTTCATTAATGTGATTAATGAAAATAAAAGAAACCTAAGATGTTGTAGAATCGAATTTCAAAATAAAACAGGTAGCTACAGTTCTTGCTTTGCACAGCGGTATATGTGATATATCCTGCACCTTATTCGATAAGGAAAGGACCGAGATCCCTTCACCGGGAGTGACTCCTTTAGCAATAACTGGCAGATGCTACACACTCGGTTTGACTTTTGATTGCTTTTAAGAGTTTTTGCTTTGCACAGTGATATATATGATATATCCCGCACCTCATTCGACGAGGAAAGGACCGACGATCCCTTCATCGGGAGTGACTCCTTTAGCAAAACTAGAAAAGCCTTAAAAACACTCCATTTCAAAATTCATTCGATCCTACAACGATATCAAGTTCATTACGCAATAGGTTTTCAGAAAAACCTGTCGTAGCCCTCCGTCATTTCAGATAAGTACTGGTTAGTATTCGTGCTACGTTTGTTGACTATGTTAAGGCGTAGTGTGCGGTAGCTAATTAGTGCTTATCTGCATAAGCATATGATGTGATTGGATTAGGGTAGTCGTGCGACTTTGTTGACTATGTTAAGGGTCGTGCGGGTGGGTTTAATTCAATCGGGAAATGACGGGTTGAACTTGACTAGCACTTATGATTTGTTGACTATGTTAAGGTCATATAGCTGCTAGGGGCAAAATATTATCGGGAATTTCAAGTGTTGAAATTTGCAATGAGATTGCATACCTTCTATGAGATAGTTGGATCCCGATACCCGCTGCGAGTAATTGTTACTCCTGGGAGAGTTTTATACATTACAATTAGCCGATCAAGTAGGTGTCTAGAAAGGTGTCAACGGGGTTACGCCTCTGGGAAAACGAGGTTTACATTAATTAGGTTCGTGCGAAAGCACGGGGGACCTCCCTCAAAGTACCGACACTGGCCTGGCTGAAAGATTGGCGAACTTGTAGTGTGTAATTAATCCCGGCTAGTCTTTCCTTTTAGGGTTTGAAGGAAGATTTGATAAAAAGCAGTGGGAGCCATCCTGATTAGATAAAATAAAAACCAATCTATTCTTGCAAGAGCGCACGCTGAGTGTTTTCTTCTCTCTCTCTCCAGGTAGCGACCATATCACGCCTTAATCAAGATAATAATACGGAATATTGACCGAACCCGCTTGTTATACTGAGCTGGGGAACGTTGGTCCCGCTCCAACTTATAATTGTTATAAGACAGAGTAGGAAATTGGGGATTACCAGAATTCCCGTGCCGCCCAAACGAAGAGAGTGCATGATGATGCATCATCTTCGGGTGTGTTCATTACAGAGAACTGTTTCTCAGTATCCTTTACGTCCTGGGTATGTGATACCAGATCAGGATCCCAGATATGTAATCTGTTACATAGGGCTACAGAAAGGTAGAAGAACTGAGAACGGGTGATAAGTTTCATGAGACAGAAAACGGGGCAAGAGTTGCAGCCAAGTCTGTTGGTCACTGTCACCCTGTATTACCAATACATTGATTCTGAACGAATGTTATTAGATACCGAACCTGATATACAAAATCATATCAGTCTCTTTATTAGTAAAGAAACGATATAATTTTGTATTGTCGGATAATGTTTTGAACATTTCCTATATCAAAAGTTGATCGGTTCAGGCACGTTATCTAAAAGCATTGACGTTCTAAATCAAACTACAGTTCTTTAGTATACAGAACACACACAAGAGGAAGAGTTCAGAAATGAACGGATCCTTCTTGAGGCATTGTAGACTAGGTCATATCAATGCGACCCGACTAGCTAAGTTACATAAAGATGCATATTTAAATCAGTTTGAATTTACATCTTGTGAAACTTGCCAGTCATGTCACAAAGATAAGATGACCATAGCTCCGTTTATTGGAAACAGAGAAAGAGTTAATGAACTCTTGGGATTGATACATGTTGATGTATGTAGGTCCCCTGTCTACACATGCCAGGACCGGTTCTTTATACTTCATTACATTCTCTGATAATCTCTCAAGATTCAGACATACGTTCCTGTTGAAACATAAGTCCGAACCTTTTGAGATATTCACAGAATATAAGTTAGAAGTAGAGAACCAATACGGGTATAAGTATTATGTCCTATGATGAGATCAAGGAGGAGAATACTTGAGCACGGAAATACTGGACTAGTCTAAAGGAGAATGAGATTCTCTCTCAGCATTACTCCTCCGTATACACCATAGCACGATGGTATATCGGGGCGGAGCAATCACACCCTATGTGATAAGGTGTGCTCTATGATGAGTACTACTGAGTTACCTAATTCCTTTAGGGTGTTATGCACTTGAGAAGCTGCATACCTATTGAATAGGGTTCCAATCAAATCAGTTGCCTACCGCTTCATATGTGATATGGAAAGGGAAGAGCCCATATCTTAAGTTGGTTAAGATTTGGGGTTGTCCGGCCTATGTCTAAAAGCAAAATCCGGACAAGCTCGAGGCAAGGTCTGTTATGTAGAACTGGAAATGTTCCAGCTATACAAACTACAACAGATGATTTGGTAGAACCAAAGGATTCAGTAGATTCCAACGAACCTTAGCCTCTCCGCCGATCTAGTAGGGTTCCTCACCCGCCTGAGAGATACTTCTGTTTCTCTATGACAGTGGGAGCGAAGATTGCATCTTGAGATGATGACCCAACTAGTTTCGAGCAGGCCATCGAGAGTGACGACTCTGTAAGAATGGCTGGATGCTTAGCGATCTGAGATGGAATCCTTATACACCAACAAAGTATGGACTTTGGTTGCTATATCTGAAGGGTTAAATCCCCATCAGCAGCAAGTATATCTTGAGAAGATTACTTGGTGTACTTGAAAAAGTTGAGACTTTCAAAGCTAGAATTGCTAACGGTTTGCATCATTGACCAGATATGGATCATAATGATAAAACCTTTTCAAGTATCTATGCTTAAGTCCATCCAGATCCTACTTACCACGGCTACATACCATGACTACGATATCTGGTGGTTGGGTGTCATGACTGCTTTTCTAAATGATATTTTAGAAGAGTGCGTCTATAAGTACACAGCCAGAGGGCTTCGTAGACAGTGGGAGCAGCGGAAACGTGTGCAAGATGCTTTATAGGATAAAGCAGGCATCGCGGAGTTGGAACATCTGTTTTGATGGATTAGTCAAAGAAGTTGACATCATCAATATGGTAGATGAACCTTGTATAAACAAAAAGGGTAGTAGGGAGTATGGTAACGATCCTCGTAGAGTACGTGGATGACATACTCTTGATAGGGAAGGAGTTTCCTATGCTACGCTCGATCAATCTCCGCTTATCACTATGATTCTCCATATAGGATCAAAATGATACCTCCTAAATCCTGAGTTTTGGATCTATGAGATAGATTTAATTGGATGTTAGGATTCTCACTAGTTGTAGTAAGATGGTATCAATTGATCCTGGGGAGAATCACTGGAAGGGTTCCAGGGTGATAAAGACGACTGAATGTCAGTCGCAGGCATTGTCTTTACCCTCAGTAAAGGGACGGTATGTTAGAAGAGTTCCAAGCTAGATACCGTGGCATACTAGACGATAAAGGCAGGATACATCGCTACTAAAGATGCTACCAAAGAGGCTGTTTGGGTGTATATTGGTTCATGAGATGAACTATGTTCCTCCCATTGTGTGACAATGGAGTTGTGGCTTATGCCAAGGAACGCAGGTCCCATCAGTGATCCAGACATATTCTAAGGCAGTGTCGCCTGATCATGGAGATAGTTGATCTCCAGGGTGATCGAGGTTGAAAGGTTCCTAGGCACTCTAGTAAGGTCTCACAAGGCATCGAACATGCCAATTTAAAATTTTTGGTGCCGAGAAACCCTAGACTACGGATCTTAAACTAGATGTTTAGGCGAAATGAAAACTTAGTTAACACTTAACTACTGGGATACGGAAATTACAACCTTTGTAGATCCGGATATCCACCTCCACGGCTCCGCAAGGGCGTCCTCTCGCTGTCCATCTTGAAGCTTGAACTCTCATGACGGCTTCATTGGAGAAACGTGCGGAATAGGTCGTCGGCTTCGTGTCAAAGACGATCTACGTCGAGGTTGCACAAACTCAAGCTCCGACTTCACAAACTTGTGAAACTTGTGAAGTAAACACCCAAAACAACTTGGCAAGAGGTAGAGGATGAAGAAATAGGAAGTGGGTTCACTTTAGATTTGGATTTCTCTCACTAAATCTCAAGTTGCCATTAGAGTAGCAAGCTTGAAGAAGAAGAAGAAGATGGAGCTCAAGAAAAGAATATGATAAGTCTTGTGATAAAAATAAATTTTAAATCAAATACTTATCATAACTTGAACTAGGGTTAAGTGTAGAGAATTAACCATGGTCACTTGGATGGGTTAGGGTTAAGCATGAAGATAAGGATGGTTAGCAAAGTCAAAGCTTCATGAAGCTTCAATATAAAACAAATAAAGCCACCATTCTTATCTTAATCCATTTCAAATAAATAAATAAACAAATAAACAAATAAATGAATATGCAAAACCCTAATTATCAAATTAACCATGGATTAATTCAATAAACTTAACTATATGATCAAGTATCATCAAACATGATACAAAGTAGTGCACTAAAGCATATCACATATACAATGTGCATCAAGTGAGAAAAATCCGTTTAAAGTGAACCAATACTAGTTAATGCAAAACAATATATCAAATATATAATTATGCATTAAATCATTAAATCAACATTTGATTCAATGATCCGGTCATGTCGCACATAACCGACTAGAATCCAATGTATCGATTTATCGAATGAATGATTCGATAACTAGGTCATATCGAATATAACCAATCGAAACATATATCGCGAGAATGAAATGCGGTATCACATACACGCATTATTCTCGGTCCTGCACATATCTCATATGTGCTCCTATTTCGTTTCGCTTGAGCCAGGAAACCTCTGTGTAGGACTCTAAAGACTCGTCAATACGCCGGTAGCAGATGATGATCATATCAAGCATCCACAAGCCGCAAGCGGTCTGCTAAACGTAACGGCCACCCGGGTATCGAGCGATCAGAAGATCGACGAGCTAGCCCGCTCACACTCCTGCGAATCCGACCAGTAACACTTACCATACAGTCCGGTCTCTTCGTCTGATATGTCGCATATCAAGTCTAGGGGTGGTAAACGTCAGACCCCAATAACCCGATAAGTCGTGCCGATGTGAGGCTCGTAACGGGTCGAGAAACTACTGGTAACACTTACCAGCAAATCTCTGATCAGCCCTGGCCAGGGACTTCCCTGCTACGGCCAATCGAGCACTGCGCAACATCAACCCCCAATACCGGGAGAGACGAAACCCCTCCTATCGCTCATTGCCTCCATGTGATTCGGGACTGTACCCAAAGACCACCGTTTTGCACGCCCTCATGGACGTGGTAAGGTGGAGATCAAAGCACAGTGGGAATCACACAAGACTCTATGACGATCTCGGGTCTACAGACTAACCTGCACAAGTGTCACCTGAGAACTGCCATCTGGGAGTTCTCGGCGAGTCCGTCCAGTGTACCCAGTCTCCACTGAGCACCCGTATACCATCTCTGATGTCAAACACCAATGGATATGGGATCATCCATTGCCCATCACATGGGTCGAGAAGCATATACGCTAGTCTACTCTGGTATATCGATGCCCCGTCTCAATACACCCACGACTAGGGACCTTGAAGGATGTACTTATGGACTACCATGTCCCCACTAGTATGATCTGCATCATAGTCCAGGTAGTCAAGTACAAATCCTAAGGGCTTTACCAACATGTAACTATAAGACAGTATAAAGAGACTAGTGTACATGTTAAGATAAAGAGTAACCAGATAGCATACTATCATATCGAGCAAGAAAGTCATCTCTATATATGTCCAAGCATCCAATATAATATACATAATCTGTACAATACTGGCCTCTAGGGCATACATACAACTAACAATCTCCCACTTGCACTAGGGCCAGCTGCTGTAGTATCTCATACCGAGCATCCCGAAGAGTCTCTCAAACTGTATCTGGGGAATGGCCTTCGTGAGTGGATCCGCCGTGTTGTTCTTCGTGTCAACTCTCCTGACCTCGATCTCCCGGCGATCAACTATCTCCCGGATCAGGTGATACCGCCTCAGAATATGCCTGGATCGCTGATGGGACCTGGGTTCCTTGGCCAAAGCCACCGCTCCATTGTTATCGCAATACAAAGGTATTGGACGCTCAATGGATGGAACCACTCCAAGTTCAGTAATGAACTTCTTGATCCAGACAGCCTCTTTGGCAGCATCGTTGGCAGCGATGTATTCAGCCTCCATCGTCGAGTCTGCCACGGTTTCCTGCTTGGAACTCTTCCAGCTAACCGCCCCTCCGTAAAGGGTAAAGACAAAGCCTGACTGCGACTTAGAGTCGTCCTTATCACTCTGGAAGCTCGAATCGGTAAAGGACTCCACTTGGAGTTCTCCGTTACCATACACCAAGAACATGTCTCTAGTCCTTCGCAAGTACTTGAGAATGCTCTTCACAGCTTTCCAGTGACTCTCTCCAGGATCAGCTTGATACCTGCTCACTATACTTAGTGAGTATGCTACATCGGGTCTGGTACATAGCATCGCATACATGATAGAGCCTACTGCCGAAGCATAGGGTATCCCTTGCATGCGAGCTCTCTCCAAATCAGTCCTGGGAGACATCTCTTTGGAGAGAGTGACTCCAGGGATCGTGGGCAAGTTCCCATGCTTGGACTCTTCCATACTAAACCTCTTTAGTATGGTGTCAATGTACCTGGATTGGGACAATCCCAAAATCCTTTTGGATCTATCTCTATAGATCCTAATTCCCAATATGCAGGAGGCATCACCAAGATCTTTCATTGAGAATCTTTGTGATAAGAAGAGCTTGACCGATTGCAGCATAGGAATATCATTTCCTATCAAGAGTATGTCGTCCACGTACAATACGAGGAAGACAACCTTACTCTCTGCCACCTTCTTGTAGATACAAGGTTCATCTGGATTTTTGACGAAATCAAACTCTTTGATAACGACGTCAAAGCAGATGTTCCAACTCCGCGATGCTTGCTTTAATCCATAAATGGATTTAAGCAGCTTGCACACCTTCCCGCTGCTCCCACTGTCTACGAAGCCCTCTGGCTGAGTCATGTACACGCACTCTTCTAAATCACCATTTAGAAAGGCGGTCTTAACATCCATTTGCCAGATTTCGTAGTCATGAAAGGCAGCAATGGCAAGCATGATTCGGATGGATTTAAGCATAGCCACTGGAGAAAAGGTCTCGTCATAGTCCACACCTGGTCTTTGACGAAAACCCTTTGCTACAAGTCTAGCTTTGAACGTCTCCACTTTCCCATCTACACCAAGTTTCTTCTTGAAGATCCACTTGCTCCCAATGGGTTTTACCCCTTCAGGAGCAACTTCCAAAGTCCATACTTTGTTGGTGTACATGGAATCCATCTCGGACCGCATAGCATCCAGCCATTTCACTGAGTCCCTACTCGTGATGGCCTGCTCGAAGCTAGTTGGGTCATCATCCTCCATGATGCAATCCTCGCTCCCTCCATCCATGAGAAAACCATAGTATCTCTCAGGTTGGCGAGGAACCCTACTAGATCGGCGGAGTGGCTGGGGTTCATCGGGAACTATGGAATCCTCTGGTTCCACCAGATCTTCTGTTGTAGCTTGTGCAGCTGGAACCTCTTCCAGTTCTACCTCATGACCACTAATCTCTTTTTCAAGAAATTCCTTTTCTAAAAAGGTGGCATGCCGAGAAACAAACACTCTTTGTTCCTCAGGGTGGTAGAAGATATACCCTCGCGAATGTTTGGGATATCCAATAAACTTACACAGAATGGACCTTGCCGCGAGTTTGTCCGGATTTTGCGTTTTTACATAGGCCGGACAACCCCATATCTTAACATAATTAAGATATGGTCTCTTTCCTTTCCATATCTCATATGGAGTGGTCGGCACGGTTTTGGTGGGAACCATATTCAATAGGTCTGCAGCTGTTTCCAGTGCATATCCCCAGAAGGAAATAGGTAACTCAGCTGTGCTCATCATAGAGCGCACCATATCTAATAGGGTGCGGTTCCTCCGTTCAGATACACCGTTGTGCTGTGGTGTATATGGAGGAGTCAGCTGAGAGAGAATCCCATTCTCTTTTAGGAAGTCCAGGAATTCATTGCTTAAGTATTCTCCTCCTCGATCAGATCGTAGGATTTTAATACTTTTTCCGGTTTGGTTCTCAACTTGTTGCTTATATTCCCTAAATTTCTCAAAAGCTTCTGATTTGTGTTTCATCAGGAACACATACCCGAACCTAGAGAGATCGTCAGTGAATGTAATGAAGTATGAAGAACCATCCCTGGCATGTGTAGACATGGGACCGCATACATCACTATGTATCAGTCCCAAGAGTTCGGTAACTCTTTCTCCGTGTCCCGTAAACGGAGTTTTGGTCATCTTGCCTTTGAGACATGACTGGCAAGTGTCATAAGATGAAAATTCAAATGGATTTAAATATCCATCTTTATGCAACTTAGCTAGTCGTGTCGAATTGATGTGACCTAGTCTATAATGCCACAAGAAAGAATCGTTCAGTTCTGAACTCTTCCTCTTGTGTGTGTTTGTTATACTCAGAACTGTTGATTGATTTAGAACATAAATGCCATTGCATAACGTGCCTGATCCAACCAACTTTTGGTTACGGAGAATGTTCATAACATTGTCCTGTAATAAAAAATTATATCCCTCTTTACTTAATAAAGAAACCGATATAATGTTGCATATCAGGTTCGGCATGTAATAGCATTCGTTCAGAACCAATGTATTACCAGTTGGTAATACAAGGTGATATTCCCCGACAGTCTTAGCTGCAACAATTGCACCATTTCCAACTCTAATGTCTTTATCACCTTCTCCAAGTTCTCTACCTTTCCTAAGCCCATGTAACTGATTACATATATGGGATCCTGACCCGGTATCCAATACCCAGGACGTAGAGCAAATGGAGAAACAGTTTTCTGTAACGAACACACCCGAAGAAAATGCATCAGCATGTACTTTCTTCATTCGGGTGGCATGGGAATCCTGGTATTCCCCTATATCCTGTTCATTTCTATAACTCTTATAAGAATGAACGGAACCAACGTTCCCTAGCACAGTATAACATGCGGGTTCGGTCAATACATCCATATTATTATCTTTATTAAGGCATGAAATGGTCGCTACCTGGAGAGAGAGAGAAGAAAACACTTTAGCGTATGCTCGTGCAAGATCAGATTGGTTATTTATCTTATCTAATCAGGATGGCTCCCACTGCTTTTTATTAAATCTTCCTTCAAACCCTAAAAGGAAAGACTAGCCGGGATTAATTACACACTACAAGTTCGCCAATCTTTCAGCCAGGCCAGTGTCGGTACTTTGAGGGAGGTCCTCCGTGCTTTCGCACGAACCTAATTAATGTAAACCTCGTTTTCCCAGAGGCGTAACCTCGTTAACACCTTTCTAGACACCTACTTGATCGGCTAATTGCACTGTGTAAAACTCTCCCAGGAGTAACTCTTACTCGCAGTGGGTATCGGGATCCAACTATCTCATAGAAGGTATGCAATCTCATTGCAAATTTCAACACTTGAAATTCCCGATAATGTTTTGCCCCTAGCGTGCTATGACCTTGACGCAGGCCAACAAATCATAGTGCGCTAGTCAAGTTCAACCCGTCATTTCCTGATTGAATTAAACCCACCCGTACGACCCTTGACGCAGGCCAACAAAGTCGCACGACTACCCTAATCCAATCTGCATCATATGCATAAGCAGATAAATACTAGTTAGCTACCGCACACTACGCCTTGACGCAGGCCAACAAACGTAGCACGAATACTAACTACTACTTATCTGAAATGACGGAGGGCTACGCCAGGTTTTTCTGAAAACCATGAGTGTAATGAACTTGATATCGTTGTAGAATCAAATGAAGTTTTGAAATGGAGTGATTTTGAGGCTTTTCTAGTTTTGCTAAAGGAGTCACTCCCGGTGAAGGGATCTCGGTCCTTTCCTCGTCGAATGAGGTGCAGGATATATCATATATATCGCTGTGCAAAGCAAAAACGCAAAAGCAGTCAAAAGCAAACCGAGTGTGTAGCATCTACCAGTTATTGCTAAAGGAGTCACTCCCGGTGAAGGGATCTCGGTCCTTTCCTCATCGAATAAGGTGCAGGGTATATCATATATACCGCTATGCAAAGCAAGAACTGTAGCTACCTGTTTTATTTTAAAATTCGATTCTACAACATCTTAGGTTTCTTATCTTTCATTAATCACATTAATGAAGTCCCATCATTTAATACCTAAACATCACAGATAGATATGACGTACACTTATGCCATCCGCATTCGCCTCGATGTCCCCTCGTGCACCGTTAGGTTAGGTAACTAACGACAGAGAAGGGCAGGGCTAGTGCGGGTGCAAAACATAAGTAACGTCTATATAATATATCATATATACTATATACTATATCCATCACAGAGTCACAACACAGATATCGCAGCAGAATAAAACATATGAAATATTGGATATACTAGGACGTCCGTGTTTTCAATACGAGCCAGTATAAAACACGGATTCCACGGTCGTGATGAATAGCCAATCCCACACCCCTAGACCCCTACGAGAGCGGCAAGCAACCCTGCCAATTCTAGGGTTAGGAGACCCGGACTCGACTCTTCGAGTTGGTCTCCCACTGGACCCCAGAACCCGGTTACTTGTGCTCCCCTCCTTGGGTCTATCCTAATGCGGAAAAGTAAATAATATACAAAAGGTGACATCTTTCGCTACCTGGAAGTGCCCCAAATAAAAGAATATTACATACAAGTTTTTACATGAATGAAAATGAAAAACACTCATCTCACATAAAAACCCCCGGCTATTCGAATACGACGATCCAATATAACATATTCAGCAACACATAACATCACATGTCATCAACGTAAGTAAGTATGCATACCCCAATTGTCGTTGACGTATAGCAACGAAACCGGCGATATGAACATACTACACTTACGGTCACAGAAAAGAAAGTGTAAAACTACAACAATTGGAATCCGCAACCTCTTCAGACATCACATGCCTAACAGTTACAAACCCCGCATTTTAGTCTCATTATCGAAAACTCTTTTCAATATCGTATGGGACTAAACTGCTAGATTTATAACATTCATCCAGTTATCTCATAACTGTTTGTGATTTCCAATTATTGTATCCAATTCCGGATAAATAGAATATATTAAACTTTCCGATCGAATATTCGAACACCCAAGTTTTCCCGACACCGATCAACACATGAAATAGGTTCAAAAACATTCACTTCATGCCTCAGTACCAACGGTCCAGCCGTAGAAGGGTCAAGCCAACGCCTCACATGTGGCACGCCGTACTGCCCCAAACCCGAAGGTTCAAAGGGCAGTTCAAGACGGTCACATAATCGAGTTAAGGTTTGTTGTCTTCTAGAGGGACCATCGCGTTACTTGCACTACTTCGAACGCCTTTTAACCACAGAAAAATCCAACACTTGGAATTTTTCCGGCAGGGGAAAAGTTGGGTATTTGTATCCGGTCAAACATTTTAACATATTCCACAGTTATCTGGAAATCCACTTAGACAAAAATTTGATAACCCGATTGAATAAACGAATCCCCAAAGAAACCCCAAAATACTCTTCTGTGAAGTCACAATAAAAATACCCAGAAAATATAATATACAAATATATGAATTACTGTGAATTAAAAAATTAAAAAGGGAACAGTACCGCCGCGGAACCGCCGCGCATGCACAGCTCGTGCCGCGGTTCCGCGGTGGAAAAGTCGAATCAAGCCCTCAAATTTCACAGTATTTCATATAACACCCTGCCTGATTTTCTGAATATTTTTAATTGACAAAAATCCAAAATTTCGGAAAATGTCCAGAGAGCACCTTGGAAATTAGGGTTTCGTGACAATCGGGTTTCAAACATCGTCTAGACTTCGCCTAAGGCTCTAGCTAGGCTCTGATACCAGTGAAAGATTCCTAGGCACTCTAGTAAGGTCTCACAAGGCATCGAACATGCCAATTTAAAATTTTTGGTGCCGAGAAACCCTAGACTACGGATCTTAAACTAGATGTTTAGACGAAATGAAAACTTAGTTAACACTTAACTACTGGGATACGGAAATTACAACCTTTGTAGATCCGGATATCCACCTCCATGGCTCCGCAAGGGCGTCCTCTCGCTGTCCATCTTGAAGCTTGAACTCTCGTGACGGCTTCATCGGAGAAACGTGCGGAATAGGTCGTCGGCTTCGTGTCAAAGACGATCTACGTCGAGGTTGCACAAACTCAAGCTCCGACTTCACAAACTTGTGAAACTTGTGAAGTAAACACCCAAAACAACTTGGCAAGAGGTAGAGGATGAAGAAATAGGAGGTGGGTTCACTTTAGATTTGGATTTCTCTCACTAAATCTCAAGTTGCCATTAGAGTAGCAAGCTTGAAGAAGAAGAAGAAGATGGAGCTCAAGAAAAGAATATGATAAGTCTTGTGATAAAAATAAATTTTAAATCAAATACTTATCATAACTTGAACTAGGGTTAAGTGTAGAGAATTAACCATGGTCACTTGGATGGGTTAGGGTTAAGCATGAAGATAAGGATGGTTAGCAAAGTCAAAGCTTCATGAAGCTTCAATATAAAACAAATAAAGCCACCATTCTTATCTTAATCCATTTCAAATAAATAAATAAACAAATAAACAAATAAATGAATATGCAAAACCCTAATTATCAAATTAACCATGGATTAATTCTATAAACTTAACTATATGATCAAGTATCATCAAACATGATACAAAGTAGTGCACTAAAGCATATCACATATACAATGTGCATCAAGTGAGAAAAATCCGTTTAAAGTGAACCAATACTAGTTAATGCAAAACAATATATCAAATATATAATTATGCATTAAATCATTAAATCAACATTTGATTCAATGATCCGGTCATGTCGCACATAACCGACTAGAATCCAATGTATCGATTTATCGAATGAATGATTCGATAACTAGGTCATATCGAATATAACCAATCGAAACATATATCGCGAGAATGAAATGCGGTATCATATACACGCATTATTCTCGGTCCTGCACATATCTCATATGTGCTCCTATTTCGTTTCGCTTGAGCCAGGAAACCTCTGTGTAGGACTCTAAAGACTCGTCAATACGCCGGTAGCAGATGATGATCATATCAAGCATCCACAAGCCGCAAGCGGTCTGCTAAACGTAACGGCCACCCGGGTATTGAGCGATCAGAAGATCGACGAGCTAGCCCGCTCACACTCCTGCGAATCCGACCAGTAACACTTACCATACAGTCCGGTCTCTTCGTCTGATATGTCGCATATCAAGTCTAGGGGTGGTAAACGTCAGACCCCAATAACCCGATAAGTCGTGCCGATGTGAGGCTCGTAACGGGTCGAGAAACTACTGGTAACACTTACCAGCAAATCTCTGATCAGCCCTGGCCAGGGACTTCCCTGCTACGGCCAATCGAGCACTGCGCAACATCAACCCCCAATACCGGGAGAGACGAAACCCCTCCTATCGCTCATTGCCTCCATGTGATTCGGGACTGTACCCAAAGACCACCGTTTTGCACGCCCTCATGGACGTGGTAAGGTGGAGATCAAAGCACAGGGGAATCACACAAGACTCTATGACGATCTCGGGTCTACAGACTAACCTGCACAAGTGTCACCTGAGAACTGCCATCTGACGTGAGGTATAATACCATCTGGGAGTTCTCGGCGAGTCCGTCCAGCGTACCCAGTCTCCACTGAGCACCCGTATACCATCTCTGATGTCAAACACCAATGGATATGGGATCATCCATCGCCCATCACATGGGTCGAGAAGCATATACGCTAGTCTACTCTGGTATATCGATGCCCCGTCTCGATACACCCACGACTAGGGATCTTGAAGGATGTACTTATGGACTACCATGTCCCCACTAGTATGATCTGCATCATAGTCCAGGTAGTCAAGTACAAATCCTAAGGGCTTTACCAACATGTAACTATAATACAGTATAAAGAGACTAGTGTACATGTTAAGATAAAGAGTAACCAGATAGCATACTATCATATCGAGCAAGAAAGTCATCTCTATATATGTCCAAGCATCCAATATAATATACATAATCTGTACAATACTGGCCTCTAGGGCATACATACAACTAACAGAGGTTTGGAGAGTAGACTAAGAGGACAACACAGCGGATCCACTCACAAAGGCCTGTTCCCAGAGAGAGACTTTTATGGGATGGTTGAGTATGAGATACTACAACCACTGCTACAGATGGCCCTAGTGCAAGTGGGAGATTGTTAGTTATATGTATGCCCTAGAGGCCATTACTGTACATTGGATGTATATTGTAGTGGATGCTGGGACATATATAGGGAGGACTTTCTTGCTCGACATGATAGTATGCTATCTGGTTGATCTTTACCTTAACGTGTACACTATTTGTCTCTCTGTTACATGTTGGTAAAGCCCTTAGGATGTGTACTTGACTACCTGGACTATGATGCGGATCATACTAGTGGGGACATGGTAGTCCATAAGTACATCCTTCAAAGTCCCTAGTCGTGGGTGTATCGAGACGGGGCATCGATATACCAGAGTAGACTAGCGTATACCTTCTCGACCCATACAGATGGGCGATGGATGATCCCATATCCATTGGTGTTTGACATCAGAGATGATATACGGGTGCTCAGTAGAGACTGGGTACACTGGACGGACTCGCCGAGAACTCCCAGATGGTATTATACCTCACGTCAGATGGCAGTTCTCTGGTGACACTGGTACAGAGTAGTCTGTTGTCCCGAGATCTGTAGGGTTCCTAGGCACGCTAGTGAGGTCTCCCAAGCGATCAACCATGGCAATTTCAAAAATTATGGTGCCGAGAAACCCTAAACTACGGATCGATAACTAGATGTCTAGGCGAAAAAGAACTAGTTAACACTTAACTATTGGGAATACGGAAATACAACCTTTGTAGATCCGGTGCTCCACCTCCATAGCTCCGCAACGAAGTCGTCTCCGCTGTCCAAAACAAATCCGGGCTCTAGAGTCCGCTTCGTCAGAGAAAAAGTGAGCTAGGTCGTCGATGTCCATGCCGAAGATGATCTACGTCGAGGCATCGCTAGATCAAGCTCACAACTTCACCAAGTCATGAAACTTGTGAAGTAAACACACTCTACTACTTGGCAAGAGGTAGAGGATGAAGAAATAGGAAGTGGGTAGACTTTAGTTTTGGATTTCTCACTCTTTTCCAACAATCACCATTGATGGAGCTTGGTTTTCTTCACTTGAAGAATGAAGAAGATGAAGAAGAATATTATGATAAGTTAAAAGAATAAGAAAAGAAAATAAATTATTATCATCAAATTAACCATGGTCAAGTGTAGAGACTAAACTAGGGTTAGTGGGAATTGTTAGGTTTAAGGATGAGATAAGAATGGTTGACTTGAACAAAGCTTCATGAAGCTTCAACTAAAGAACAAAATTAGCCACCATTCTTTTCTCTTTTCTTTTATTCATTTATCAAAAATAAAAGGATAATTAAATAAGATAAATGAATAACAAATAATAAACCCTAACCATTTCATTAACCAAGGTTTAATACTTTACACTTAACCAAAAAGGATGCATCATCAAACATGATACAAGCAAGTGCACAAAATCATATCACATATATAATGCGCACACCCGAGTGAGAAAATCCATCTAAAGTGAACCAATACTAGTTAATGCAAAGTAATATATCAAATATATAATTATACATTAAATCATTAAATCAACACTTGATTCAATGATCCGGTCATGTCGCACACAACCGACTAGTATACAATGTATCGGCTTATCGAATCAACGCTTGAATTGATAACTAGGTTATATCGCATACAACCATTCGATACATTCATCGCGAGAATAGAATACGGTATCACATACACGCATTATTCTCGGTCCCGCACATATCTCATATGCGCTCCTATTTCGTTTCGCTTGAGCCAGGAAACCTCTGTGTAGGACTCTAAAGACTCGTCAATACGCCGGCAGCAGGTGATGATCATATCAAACACCCACAAGCCGCAAGCGGTCTGCTAAACGTAACGGCCACCCGGGTATTGAGCGATCTGAAGATCGACGAGCAAGCCCGCTCACACTCCAGTGAATCCGACCAGTAACACTACCGTACAGTCCGGTCTGATCGTCTGATATGTCGCATATCTCGCCTAGGGGTGGTAAACGTCAGACCCCAATAGCTCGATAAGTCGTGTCGATATGAGGTCTATAACTATTCGAGAAACTACTGGTAACACTTACCAGTAAATCTCAGCATCCCTGGCCAGGGATTTCCTGTTATAGCCAATCGAACACAGCGCAACATCAACTCCGTATACCGGGAGAGACGAATCCCCTCCTATCGCTCATTGCCTCCATGTGACTCGGGACTGTACCCAAAAACCACCGTTTTGCACGCCCTCTTGGACGTGGTAAGATGGAAATCAAAGCACAGTGGGAACCACACAAGACTCTATGACGATCTCGGGTCAACAGACTACTCTGTACCAGTGTCACCTGAGAACTGCCATCTGACGTGAGGTATAATACCATCTGGGAGTTCTCGGCGAGTCCGTCCAGTGTACCCAGTCTCTACTGAGCACCCGTATATCATCTCTGATGTCAAACACCGATGGATATGGGATCATCCATCGCCCATCTATATGGGTCGAGAAGGCATACGCTAGTCTACTCTGGTATATCGATGCCCCGTCTCGATACACCCTCGACTAGGGACTTTGAAGGATGTACTTATGGACTACCATGTCCCCACTAGTATGATCCGCATCATAGTCCAGGTAGTCAAGTACAGATCCTAAGGGCTTTACCAACATGTGACAGAGAGACAATCAGTATACACGTTAAGGTAAAGAGCAACCAGATAGCATACTATCATGTCGAGCAAGAAAGTCCTCCCTATATATGTCCCAGCATCCACTACAATATACATCCAATGTACAGTAATGGCCTCTAGGGCATACATATAACTAACAATCTCCCACTTGCACTAGGGCCATCTGTAGCAGTGGTTGTAGTATCTCATACTCAACCATCCCATAAAAGTCTCTCTCTGGGAACAGGCCTTTGTGAGTGGATCCGCTGTGTTGTCCTCTGAGTCTACTCTCCTAACCTCGATCACCCTGGAGATCAACCATCTCCATGATCAGGTGATACTGCCTTAGAATATGTCTGGATCACTGATGGGACCGGCGTTCCTCGGCATAAGCCACAACTCCATTGTCACACAATGGGAGGAACATAGTTCATCTCATGAACCAATATACACCCAAACAGCCTCTTTGGTAGCATCTTAAGTAGCGATGTATCCTGCCTTTATCGTCTAGTATGTCACGGTATCCAGCTTGGATCTCTTCCAACATACCGTCCCTTTACTGAGGGTAAAGACAATGCCTGTGACTGACACTCAGTCGTCTTTATCACCCTGGAACCCTTCCAGTGATTCTCCCCAGGATCGGTTGATACCGTCTCACTACAACTAGTGAGAATCCTAACATCCAATTAGATCTATCTCATAGATCCAAAACCCAGGATTTAGGAGGTATCACTTTGATCCTATGTGGAGAATCATTGTGATAAGCGGAGATTGATCGAGCGTAGCATAGGAAACTCCTTCCCTATCAAGAGTATGTCATCCACGTACTCTACGAGGATCGTCACCATACTCCCTACTACCTTTTTGTTTATACAAGGTTCATCTACCATTTTGATGATGTCAAACTCTTTGACTAACACATCAAAACAGATGTTCCAACTCCGCGATGCCTGCTTTATCCTATAAAGCATCTTGCACACGTTTCTGCTGCTCCCACTGTCTACGAGGCCCTCTGGCTGTGTACTTATAGACGCTCTCTTTTAAATCATCATTTAGAAAAGCAGTCAAGACACCCAACCACCAGATATCGTAGTCATGGTATGTAGCCGTGGCAAGTAGGATCTGGATGGACTTAACATAGGCACTTGAAAAGGTTTCATCATAATCCACGCATGGTTGATGACGAAAACCTTTAACAAGTCTAGGTTTGAAAGTCTCAACTTTTCCATCTACACCAAGTAATCTTCTCAAGATATACTTGCTCCTGATGGGGATTTAACCCTTCAGATCTAGCAGCTAAAGTCCATACTTTGCTGGTGTATAAGGATTCCATCTCAGATCACTAAGCATCCAGCCATTCTTACAGAGTCTTACTCTCAATGGCCAGCTCGAAACTAGTTGGGTCATCATCTCATGATGCAATCCTCGCTCCCACTGTCATAGAGAAACCGAAGTATCTCTCAAGTGGGTGAGGAACCCTACTAGATCGGCGGAGAGGCTGAGGTTCGTTGGAATCTACTGAATCTTTTGGTTCTATCAAATCATCTGCTGTAGTTCGTATAGCTGGAACATTTCCAGTTCTACATTACAGTCTTTGCCTCGAGCTTGTCCGGATTTTGCTTTTAGACATAGCCCGGACAACCCCAAATCTTAACTAACTTAAGATATGGGCTCTTCCCTCTCCATATCACATATGAAATGGTAGGCAACTGATTTGATTCGAACCCTATTCAATAGGTATGCAGCTTCTCAAGTGCATAACTCCCAAAAAGAAAAAGGTAACTCAGTAGTACTCATCATAGAGCACACCTTATCATATAGGGTGTGAATGCTCCGCCCCGATATACCATCGTGCTATGGTGTATTCGGAGGAGTAATGCCGAGAGAGAATCTCATTCTCCTTTAGAATAGTCCAGGATTTTCGTGCTCAAGTATTCTCCTCCCTGATCATATCAAAGGACATAATACTTTTACCCGTATTTTGGTTCTCTACTTCTAACTTATATTTTATGAATATCTCAAAAGGTTCGGACTTGTGTTTCAACAGGAACATATGTCTGAATCTTGAGAGATTATCAGAGAATGTAATGAAGTACAAAGAACCGGTCTTGGCATGTGTAGACAGGGGACCTACATATATCAACATGTATCATCCCAAGAGTTCACTAACTCTTTCTCTGTTTCCATTAAACAGAGCTATGGTCATCTTATCTTTGTGACATGACTGGCGAGTTTCACAAGATGTAAATTCAAACTGATTTAAATATACATCTTTATGTAACTCTAGCCAGTCGGGTCGCATTGATCTGACCTAGTCTACAATACCTCAAGAAGGATTTGTTCATTTCTGAACTCTTCCTCTTGTGTGTGTTCCATATATTAAGAACTGTAGTTTGATTTAGAACATCAATGCTTTTAGATAACGTGCCTGAACCGATCAACTTTTGATATAGGAAATGTTCAAAACATTATCCAACAATACAAAATTTTATCATTTCTTTACTGATAAAGAGACTGATATGATTTTGTATATCAGGTTCGGTATCTAATAACATTCGTTCAGAATCAATGTATTGGTAATACAGGGTGACAGTGACCAATAGACTTGGCTGCAACACTTGCCCCGTTTTCTGCCTCATGAAACTTATCACCCGTTCTCAGTTCTCTACCTTTCTGTAGCCCTATGTAACAAATTACATATCTGGGATCCTGATCTGGTATCACATACCCAGGACGCGGAGGATACTGAGAAACAGTTCTTTGTAACGAACACACCCGAAGATGATGCATCAGCATGCACTTTCTTCGTTTGGGCGGCACGGGAATTCTGGTAATCCCCAATTTCCTGCTCTGTCTTATAACAATTATAAGTTGGAGCGGGACCAACGTTCCCCAGCTCAGTATAACAAGCGGGTTCGGTCAATATTCCGTATTATTATCTTGATTAAGGCGTGATATGGTCGCTACCTGGAGAGAGAGAGAGAAGAAAACACTCAGCGTGCGCTCTGTCAAGAATAGATTGGTTATTATTTTATCTAATCAGGATGGCTCCCACTGCTTTTTATCAAATCTTCCTTCAAACCCTAAAAGGAAAGACTAGCCGGGATTAATTACACACTACAAGTTCGCCAATCTTTCAGCCAGGCCAGTCTCGGTACTTTGAGGGAGGTCCCCCGTGCTTTCGCACGAACCTAATTACTGTAAACCTCGTTTTCCCAGAGGCGTAACCCCGTTGACACCTTTCTAGACACCTACTTGATCGGCTAATTGTAATGTATAAAACTCTCCCAGGAGTAACACTTACTCGCAGCGGGTATCGGGATCCAACTATCTCATAGAAGGTATGCAATCTTATTGCAAATTTCAACACTTGAAATTCCCGATAATATTTTGCCCCTAGCTCGCTATGACCTTGACGGAGGCCAAACAACCCATAGTCCGCTAGTCAAGTTCAACCCGTCATTTCCTGATTGAATTAAACCCACCTGCACGACCCTTGACGGAGGCCAAACAACGCCGTACGAATACCCTAATCCAATCGCATCATATGCTAGCAGATAAGCACTAGTCAGCTACCGTACACTACGTCTTGACGCATGTCAAACAACCGCAGCACGAATACTAACTAGTACTTATCTGAAATGACGGAGGGCTACGACAGGTTTTTCTGAAAACCTATTGCGTAATGAACTTGATATCGTTGTAGGATCGAATGGTTTTAAAATGGAGTGCTTTTGAGGATTTTCCAGTTTTGCTAAAGGAGTCACTCCCGGTGAAGGGATCGTCGGTCCTTTCCTCGTCGAATGAGGTGCGGGATATATCACATATATCGCTGTGCAAAGCAAAAACTCTTAAAAGCAATCAAAAGACAAACCGAGTGTGTAGATCTGCCAGTTATTGCTAAAGGAGTCACTCCCGGTGAAGGGATCTCGGTCCTTTCCTCGTCGGATGAGGTGCAGGATATATCACATATACCGCTGTGCAAAGCAAGAACTGTAGCTACCTGTTTTATTTTGAAATTCGATTCTACAACATCTTAGGTTTCTTTTATTTCATTAATCACATTAATGAAGTCCCATCATTTAAGTACCTAAACATCACAGATAAATACGACGTACACTTATGCCATCCGCATTCGCCTCGATGTCCCCTCGTGCACCGTTAGGTTAGGTAACTAACGACAGAGCGGGGCAGGGCTAGCGCGGGTGTAAAACATAAGTAACGTCTATATAATATATCATATATACTATATACTGTATCTATCACAGAACATCACATGATCACATCACAGATATCGCAGCAGAAGAATCATATGAAATATTGGATATACTAGGACGTCCGTGATTTCAATACGAGCCAGTATAAAACACGGATTCCACGGTCATGATGAATAGCCAAACCCACACCCCTAGACCCCTACGAGAGCGGCAAGTAACCCTACCAATTCTGGAGTTAGGAGACCCGGACTCGACTCCTCGAGTTGGTCTCCCACTGGACTCCAGAACCCGGTTACTTGTGCCCTCCTCCTTGGGTCTATCCTAGTGCGGAAAAGTAAATAATATACAAACGGTGACAACTTCCGCAACCTGGAAGCGCCCCAATAAAAGAATATTACATACAAGTTTTTACATGAATGAAAATGAAAAACACTCATCTCACATAAAAACCCCCGGCTATTCAAATACGACGATCCAATATAACATATCCAGCAACACATAACATCACATGTCATCAACGTAAGTAAATATGTCCATCCCAATTGTCGTTGACATATAGCAACGAAACCGGCGATATCACATATTACACTTACGGTCACAGAAAAGAAAGTGTAAAACTACAACAGTTGGAATCCGCAACCACCTCAGACATCGCATGCCTGACCAAATGAATTCCTTAGACATCGCATGCCTAACAATTATAAACCCCGCATTTTAGTCTCAAAATCGAAAACACTTTTCAATATCAAGTCGGGCAATTCAACAGGATTCCCGACAGTCTGATCGAATACTCGTCGCAAACTTCAGTAGACGGCCGCACCCCCGATACCGACGACGAAGTGCACCAAGGCGGAATACCGCTACCGCGAGCACCCGAACGGATGCTTTCGGCGACGGGGTTCTCCTACAGTCACTTGGTCGGGGCTATGGAGCGAGGCTGTCTATTAAGTTTACCCGGCGAATATCCGCGTACGCTACGTGATTGCGAAGGACTTTTGATCGCATCAAAATTCCGTGGCAACCGATCAAGTGAGACTAAACTGCTATGTTTATAACATTCATTCAGTTATCACATAACTACTTGTGAATTCCAATTATTGTATCACATTCCGGATAAATAGAAAATGTTAAACTTTTCGATCAAACAATCGAACACCCAACTTTTCTCGATACAGATCAACACATGAAATAAGTCTAACAACATTCAGTTCGTACCTCAGTACCAACGGTCCAGCCGTAGAAGGGTTAAGCCAACGCCTCACATGTGGCACGCCGTACTGCCCCAAACCCGAAGGTTCAAAGGGCAGTTCAAGACGGTCACATAATCGAGTTAAGGTTTGTTGTCTTCTAGAGGGACCATCGCGTTACTTGCACTACTTAGAACATCGTTAAACTTCGGAAAAATCCAACACTTGGAAATTTCCCGACAGGGGAAAAATTGGGTATTTATATCCGGTCGAACTTTTTAACATATTCTAAGATTTATCCGGAAAGCCAAACAGACAAAATTTGATACCCCGATCGAAACACCGAATCCCCAAAACAACTGCAGAAATTCAACTCTTGAAAAATTATTAAAAATTCCCAGGAAAACCAGCATACAAAATTAAGAATTACTGTGCAGAATGATACGCACAAAACGACAAAGCTGCCGCGTTTCCGCCGCACGAGACAGGCTCGTGCCGCGGAAACGCGGCTCAATGATGGAATCAGGAAGTCGAAATTTGCAGTATTCCTTAAAATTTCCTGCTGATTTCACTGAATATTTTTAATATGGAAAAATGCACTGTTTTGGAAAAAGTACAGAGAGCAAGTTTAGTTTGGGGTTCCGGGTTCGTTCGGACTTCAAATTCCGTCTGGACTTCGCCTAAGGCTCTAGCTAGTCTCTGATACCACTGTAGGGTTCCTAGGCACGCTAGTGAGGTCTCCCAAGCCATCAACCATGGCAATTTCAAAAATTATGGTGCCGAGAAACCCTAAACTACGGATCGATAACTAGATGTCTAGGCGAAAAAGAACTAGTTAACACTTAACTATTGGGAATACGGAAATACAACCTTTGTAGATCCGGTGCTCCACCTCCATAGCTCCGCAACGAAGTCGTCTCCGCTGTCCAAAACAAATCCGGGCTCTAGAGTCCGCTTCGTCAGAGAAAAAGTGAGCTAGGTCGTCGATGTCCATGCCGAAGATGATCTACGTCGAGGCATCGCTAGATCAAGCTCACAACTTCACCAAGTCATGAAACTTGTGAAGTAAACACACTCTACTACTTGGCAAGAGGTAGAGGATGAAGAAATAGGAAGTGGGTAGACTTTAGTTTTGGATTTCTCACTCTTTTCCAACAATCACCATTGATGGAGCTTGGTTTTCTTCACTTGAAGAATGAAGAAGATGAAGAAGAATATTATGATAAGTTAAAAGAATAAGAAAAGAAAATGAATTCTTATCATCAAATTAACCATGGTCAAGTGTAGAGACTAAACTAGGGTTAGTGGGAATGGTTAGGTTTAAGGATGAGATAAGAATGGTTGACTTGAACAAAGCTTCATGAAGCTTCAACTAAAGAACAAAATTAGCCACCATTCTTTTCTCTTTTCTTTTATTCATTTATCAAAAATAAAAGGATAATTAAATAAGATAAATGAATAACAAATAATAAACCCTAACCATTTCATTAACCAAGGTTTAATACTTTACACTTAACCAAAAAGGATGCATCATCAAACATGATACAAGCAAGTGCACAAAATCATATCACATATATAATGCGCACACCCGAGTGAGAAAATCCATCTAAAGTGAACCAATACTAGTTAATGCAAAGTAATATATCAAATATATAATTATACATTAAATCATTAAATCAACACTTGATTCAATGATCCGGTCATGTCGCACACAACCGACTAGTATACAATGTATCGGCTTATCGAATCAACGCTTGAATTGATAACTAGGTTATATCGCATACAACCATTCGATACATTCATCGCGAGAATAGAATACGGTATCACATACATGCATTATTCTCGGTCCCGCACATATCTCATATGCGCTCCTATTTCGTTTCGCTTGAGCCAGGAAACCTCTGTGTAGGACTCTAAAGACTCGTCAATACGCCGGCAGCAGGTGATGATCATATCAAACACCCACAAGCCGCAAGCGGTCTGCTAAACGTAACGGCCACCCGGGTATTGAGCGATCTGAAGATCGATGAGCAAGCCCGCTCACACTCCAGTGAATCCGACCAGTAACACTACCGTACAGTCCGGTCTGATCGTCTGATATGTCGCATATCTCGCCTAGGGGTGGTAAACGTCAGACCCCAATAGCTCGATAAGTCGTGTCGATATGAGGTCTATAACTATTCGAGAAACTACTGGTAACACTTACCAGTAAATCTCAGCAATCCTAGCCAGGGATTTCCTGTTATAGCCAATCGAACACAGCGCAACATCAACTCCCTATACCGGGAGAGACGAATCCCCTCCTATCGCTCATTGCCTCCATGTGACTCGGGACTGTACCCAAAAACCACCGTTTTGCACGCCCTCTTGGACGTGGTAAGATGGAAATCAAAGCACAGTGGGAACCACACAAGACTCTATGATGATCTCGGGTCAACAGACTACTCTGTACCAGTGTCACCTGAGAACTGCCATCTGACGTGAGGTATAATACCATCTGGGAGTTCTCGGCGAGTCCGTCCAGTGTACCCAGTCTCTACTGAGCACCCGTATATCATCTCTGATGTCAAACACCGATGGATATGGGATCATCCATCGCCCATCTATATGGGTCAAGAAGGCATACGCTAGTCTACTCTGGTATATCGATGCCCCGTCTCGATACACCCTCGACTAGGGACTTTGAAGGATGTACTTATGGACTACCATGTCCCCACTAGTATGATCCGCATCATAGTCCAGGTAGTCAAGTACAGATCCTAAGGGCTTTACCAACATGTAACAGAGAGACAATCAGTATACACGTTAAGGTAAAGAGCAACCAGATAGCATACTATCATGTCGAGCAAGAAAGTCCTCCCTATATATGTCCCAGCATCCACTACAATATACATCCAATGTACAGTAATGGCCTCTAGGGCATACATATAACTAACAAGATCGTCATAGAGTCTCGTGTGGTTCCCACTGTGCTTTGATTTCCATCTTACCACGTCCAAGAGGGCGTGCAAAACGGTGGTTTTTGGGTACAGTCCCGAGTCACATGGAGGCAATGAGCGATAGGAGGGGATTCGTCTCTCCCGGTATAGGGGGTTGATGTTGCGCTATGTTCGATTGGCTATAACAGGAAATCCCTGGCCAGGGTTGCTGAGATTTACTGGTAAGTGTTACCAGTAGTTTCTCGAATTGTTATAGACCTCATATCGACACGACTTATTGAGCTATTGGGGTCTGACGTTTACCACCCCTAGGAGAGATATGCGACATATCAGACGATCAGACCGGACTGTACGGTAGTGTTACTGGTTGGATTCACTGGAGTGTGAGCGGGCTTGCTCGTCGATCTTCAGATCGCTCAATACCCGGGTGGCCGTTACGTTTAGCAGACCGCTTGCGGCTTGTGGATGTTTGATATGATCATCATCTGCTGCCGGCGTATTGACGAGTCTTTAGAGTCCTACACAGAGGTTTCCTGGCTCAAGCGAAACGAAATAGGAGTGCATATGAGATATGTGCGGGACCGAGAATGATACCAGTATGTGATACTGTATTCGATTCTCGCGATGTAACATTGATCGGTTATATGCGATATAGCCGGGTTATCGGATCAAGTGTTGATTCGATAAGTTGTTACTGAAGATACCAGTCGGTTATGTGTGACATGACCGGATCATTGAATCAAGTGTTGATTTAGTGATTTAATGCATAATTATATATTTGATATATTACTTTGCATTAACTAGTATCGGTTCACTTTGAATGGATTTTCTCACTCGGGTGTGCGCATTGCATATGCGATATGATTTTTGTGCACTTGATTGTATCATGTTTGATGATACATATCTTTTTTCTTAAGTGTAATGAATTAAACCTAGGTTAAGTAAATGATTGGGGTTTTCTTTTATTCATTCATTTATCTTTTCATTTGCATTTAAAAGATAAATGAGAAAAAAAGGCAAAAGAGATAAGATGGTGGCTTTCTTTGTTCTTATTATGAAGCTTCATGAAGACTTTGACTTTTGTAACCATTTTGTCTCATGCTTAACCCTAATCATTTCACTTAACCTTGGTTCACTCTCTACACTTAACCATGGTAAAGATTATGATAAGAATGCTTTTATTATTCTTATTAAAAAAAACTTATCATAACTTTTCTTCTTCTTCTTCTTCATCTTCTTCTTTGAAGAAGCTTGAGGTCATCAATGGTGGATTGATGATTTGAGTGAGAAATCCAATTCTAAAGTCTACCCACTTCCTATTTCTTCATCCTCTACCTCTTGCCAAGTAGTAGAGTGTGTTTCCTTCACAAGTTTCTTGACTTGGTGAAGTGAGAGCTTGATCTTGCGATGCTTCGACGTAGATCATCTTCGGCATGGACATCGACGACCTAGCTCGCTTATTCTCTGATGAAGTCGACGCTAGAGCCCGGATTCTTTTTGGACAGCGGAGAGGACTTCGTTGCGGAGCTATGGAGGTGGAGCATCGGATCTACAAAGGTTGTATTTCCGATTCTCATAGTTAAGTGTTAACTAGATTGATTTTCGCCTAGATTTCTAGCCAACGATCCGTACACTAGGGTTTCTCGGCACCTTAAAATTTGAAATTGGTATGTTCGATGCCTTATGAGACCTCTTGAGAGTGCCTAGGAACCCTACATTATGTGCTAGAAACAGCTGCATATCTCTTGAACAAGGCTCCAACCAAGACTGTGCCTACCACCCCATATCAGATGTGGAGTGGGAAGAAACCCTGTCTCAAGTACCTTAAGACATGGGGATATCCAGCTTTTGTAAAAAAGCAGCATGCGAACAAGCTCGAGTCACGCTCAGTACTGTGTAAGTTTGTGGGATACCCAAAGAACTCCAGGGGGTATCTTTTCTATTCCGCAGAGGAACAAAAGGTTTTTGTTTCTCAGCATGCCCACTTCTTGGAAACTGAATTTTTAGAAAATCAGATAAGTGTGAGCGCAATAGAACTGGAAGAAATTCCAGAACCACAAGCTATTACTGAAAGCTTGGAAGAACCAGAAGTTTCAAGAGAACCGAACATCCCAGCGCCACTCCGCAGGAGTAGTAGGCAGTCTCATCCGCCCGAGAGATACTACGGTTTTCTCATAGACGGGGATAGAGAGGATTGCACCATGGATTATGGTGAGCCTACTAGCTTCCAGCAAGCCATTCAGAGCGGCGACTCGGTAAAATGGCTGGATGCAATGCGGGCCGAGATGGAGTCCATGTACACCAACAAAGTTTGGACTTTGGACTTTGCACCAGAAGGGGTAAAACCTGTAGGATGCGAATGGATCTTCAGAAAGAAGATTGGTGTAGATGGGTAGGTTGAGACCTATAAAGCTAGACTTGTTGCAAAGGGTTTTCGACAAAGACCTGGTTTGGACTATGACGAGACCTTTTCTCCAGTGGCTATGCTGAAATCCATTCGGATCCTTCTTGCCATTGCTGCCTTCCACGATTATGAAATCTGGCAGATGGACGTAAAGACGGCTTTCCTAAATGGAAATTTGGAAGAGTGCGTCTATATGGATCAGCCGGAGGGATTCATTCAGAGTGGGAGCAGCGGTAGAGTGTGCAAGTTTCTCAAGTCCATTTATGGACTTAAGCAGGCATCGCGGAGTTGGAACATCTGCTTTGATGATACTGTCAAGGAATTCGACTTTATCAAAAACCCAGATGAACCGTGCATTTACAGTAAGATTGTAGGGAGAACTGTGGTATTTCTCGTCTTGTACGTGGATGACATTCTCCTAATAGGAAATGATATTCCTATGCTACAGTCAGTCAAAGAATTCTTGTCACGGAGGTTCTCCATGAAGGACCTGGGCGATGCCAACTACATTCTGGAAATCCAGATCTATCGTGATAGATCTAAGAGGATGTTGGGACTTTCACAGTCAAGGTACATCGACACCATACTGAAAAGATTCAGTATGGAAGATTCTAAGCGCGGTAATTTACCGGCTTGTCACGGGATCACCCTCTCCAAAGAGATGTCTCCCAAGACTGATTTGGAAAGGGATCGCATGTCTATCATACCCTACGCATCTGCGGTAGGCTCAATAATGTATGCGATGTTATGTACCGGACCAGATGTAGCATACGCATTGAGCGTTGTAAGCCGGTATCAGTCGAACCCAGGGGAGAAACACTGGATAGTGGTAAAGAACATTCTCAAGTACCTAAGAAGGACTAAGGAGATGTTCTTGGTGTATGGCGGAAAAGACCTCCAGCTCGAGGCCTTTGCTGACTCCAGCTTCCAGAGTGACAACGATGACTCCAAGTCCATGTCGGGTTATGTCTTTACCCTCAATGGAGGGGCGGTTTGCTGGAAGAGTTCCAAGCAGAAGACCGTTGCAGACTCAACTATGGAAGCGGAGTACATAGCTGCTTGCGATGCCGCAAAGGAAGCTTTCTGTATGAAGAAGTTCCTCACAGAGCTTCAGGTGGTTCCTACTATTGTTGATCCAATACCGCTGTATTGCGACAACAACGGCGCTATAGCTTTAGCGAAGGAACCCAGGTCCCATCAGAAGTCCAGGCACATTTTGAGGCGGTACCACCTGATCAGGGAGATCATAGATCGCCAGGAGATCGAGGTGAAGAGAGTAAATACAGAGAACAACACTGCAGATCCACTCACGAAGGCCCTACCCCAGACTCAGTTCGAGCGGCTGATCGAGATGATAGGTCTTCGATACGCCAGTACATGGCCTTAGTGCAAGTGGGAGATTGTTAGTGTATATGCCCTAGAGGCCATTACTGTATCATACTAGTATGTATATTACTTGATGGAAGCTTGGGATATTCACAGTTGTATATACAATCTTGCTCGAAATGGTAGTATGCTACTTGGTTTGTCTCTACTTCAATATGTGCATGTGTTTCTTTTAACATATCGCTTATATACAAATTAGTAGAGCCCTTAGGATCTTTGCTTGATTACCAGCGTTGTGATGGCGCTCACACTCGTGGGGGCTGGGTAATCCATAAGCACATCCTTATACAGGCCCCTAGTCGTTGGACTATCGAGACAGGGCATCGATACTCCGGAGTAGACTAGCGTATGCGCTTTTCATCCCAGCGTGGGAGACGGTCTGTCCCACAGCCGTCAGTACGTCGTACTTGAGATAGTATGCGGGTGCTCGTTAGGTTACGAGTACACTGGACAGGACTCATCGGGAACTGTTGGTTGGTATTATACCTATCGTCAGTTATCAGTTCCCAGGTGACATGAGTACAGCTTAGTCCGCTGACTTGACACTGTCACTTCGCCTCGAGTGTGTTCCCACTGCACTTTGATTACTACCCTACCACGGCTCAAAGGAGTCGTGCAAATAGGTAGTTTTTGGGTGCAGTCCCGAAGCACTTGGAGGCAGTGACGGTTAGAAAGGATTCTTCTCTCCCGGTATTGGGGGTTGACATCACGCTGTGTCCAGGAGAGCCATTACACAAGTAGTCCCTGGCCAGGGCAAGCGAGATATACTGGTAGGTTTCCAGTGTTATCTCAGGGTGTTCTGGGCTACACTCCGACACGACTTGTACCGCTATTAGAGGACTGACGTTCACCGCCCCCCTAGGCCCGCTATGCGATGTATCAGACGAACAGACCGGACTGTACAGAGACTGTCACATACAGGCTCAGTAGGAGTTCAGATGGGGTCACCTCGTCAGTCTTCTTATTGGCATCTACCTGGGGACCGTTACGTACAGCTAGTGCCGCTTGCGGTCTGTGGTTAAACCCACTGCCAGCGTAGTGTCGAGTCTTTAGAGTCCCACACAGAGAGCTATTCGCCTTTAGGCAAAATGAGTAGAGGTCGCATGGTTTTGCGACAGGGTTCGTTCACATCCGCGCACTTGTACACGTTTGCTGTCCGGACAGCTTATACTAGCGAGCGTTGGTTTAAGCCATATCCTAGTATATGATTTGGGATTGGTTTTATCTCTTTGTATTCATGTTCCTCGGATCACGAATACGGGTGCGTATGCACAGTTGATTGAGACAGAGGTAGAGGACTTTGATTAGGGTTAATGACCATTGTCATTTTGCTAACCCTAATGCTTATGTGTGTATTATGGTTAATTGATATTAGTTATATATAATTGTGCATAGTTAGGGTTGATGACTTTTTGACCACTCTTGACTTGTTGACCTTGGTCGACATTTTGACCATCATCATTTCATATAAAAGATGCTCTTTGATCCTTGCAATTTGCATTAAAAATGAAATGATAATGGTCATGTCTTGATTAAGCCATGACAATTATCTTACTAATTTTCAATTTACAATAATTCACACATATATGTGAGAATGGCTTATTATTCTCTCATTCTATCATATACATTCTCTCTCCTCCTCTTCCTCTCTCTCAAGCTCTCCCCTCTCATGTGTTGAGAAACACTTGAGCTTGAGAAAACCTCTTCTAGATAATCTCTACTCTCATCTAGGGTTCTAGGATTAGCACTTCTAGCATCTTAGTTACTTCTAGCTTGAAGTTGAAGCCAAAGGTTGAGGCTCTCGGGTGGATCCTTCTTTGAGTAGAGAAGGCGACAAGGTGATCCCTTTCTACCACTCCAAGGAGCAAGGAGAGAAGGACATAAAGCCCAAGGTATAACCTTTCTATCCTATAGCTAACTCTCTTTAGCTTTTAGCTAGTTTTGTTTAGAAAAGATCCCGACTTTGTTTAGTCCATGTTGCCTAGAGTAGTAAAAATCCGATTTTTATTCCGTTTTCCGCCTCCCCGCTAGCACCGGGGTGGGCAACGTGGACTTACACGCCTGACAAGCGCACGCGTATTCCCATCTCAATGGGGTGATGAAAAATACCCTACAGATTCTGGCACGTCCGGTGGGACCTTTCTCTCCTCCCATATTTCGGGTTAAACGTTCATGCGAACTCAATCAATATACATATCGATTGCCTATACTGAAATGATGTTTTTTTTTCCGTGCAGCAATCAACTTTCGACGACAATGTCTCCCAAGACGAATTCAGCTTCCAACGCGACCCCGATCCTGTACGTGGTCAAGGTCAATGCTCGTGTGGTTCTCCCCGCAAGCCTCAGTCGACAGTGGGAGGAACTCCCCCGCCAGTTTGGCTCCGTCATCATCTACCCTGCCGGAAGCGCTCATCTGGAAGAAATCTCGGTGAAACAGGCGGCCAAACTGGTCTCAAGGGGCAAGAGGCCGAATGTTGTTAGCGCTAAGGCACCACAACCGAAGCTTAAGACGGTTTCTGAACGACTCTCTGGCGCTCCAGCTGGGGGCAAGAACTCCGGTACAAAGGGTAACATCAAATGTTGTGGACGAGCTCAGGCGATGACTCCAACAAATGAACAATCGAGCATATCTCCAAAATCCTCCATCGTCCAGTATACGGCGTCTTCCTAAAGAGCCGAAGTCTGCCAGGTGCTTAGAACAGAAAAGTTAAGGCAGAAGCGGTTCAGGTATCGAGCCAACAAGAGGTCCAGGGCTTCGGCCAAATGGAATCTTGTGAAGTTCCAAGTGCAAGGTCGCCCAGCGACGACGGCTGAGTCGGACGTGAGAATCAGCAATTCCTTCAAGCCTCTGAAGTGGGTTCAGAAAAATGCCATGACCGCCAGAATCAAGAAGACAGCGGTCCGAACAATACTACAAAGAGATGTGTCCCGGCCCCAACAGAAAAAGTATGACACTGTCTCTTCAAGAGTCTATCAGGCGTTCTGTGCCGCACGAAAGCAGTGGGGCAAATCCAGAAAAGAAGCGCCAGCACCATTCAAAAATCCGGCCAGGCCATCCGCCTTCAATCGACTACCCACTACTGAAACAGGGGGGTCAAGACAGCGATCTGTGAAATCAACTGCCGACAATAAAAAGAGGGCTGGATATATTATCCATACGGTCTATATGGCGGGCGGACGCCCCAGTAACAACCTTCGCAGCAAAAGCAAGGATGGGGCCACCACATCCCAAGTCCAATCTAGCTTGAATGTGGTTGCCGCTTCCCAAGAACAGCCGCTTCCGCCGGATGATGAAAACCCTCTCAAGGAGGAAGATAGGCAGAAAGACCTCTCGGTCCATGCAGAGTCGAGCTCGGATAGCGAGGAAGAGCCGAATTTCCGCCCCAGGACCGCGGAGCAAGAGCTACTTCAAGAGCTTCGAAAACAGCTCAAGAGTAAGGATAAAGAGATGGCCAAGCTCTATTCGAAAATTGACGACCTAACACACGTTGTGATGTAGCTTAGGGCTCAAATTGCTCGAGCGCCTCCCAATCAAGCACAAGTCGCTACTAATCAGCGGAGTGATGACAATCCGAAGCAGCCAATGCCTGTTCCTTTGGGTCCAAGACTGGTCGAGCCGCACGAAAGCCGGCCACATTCCGCTTCTGGGGATTCCTTGGCCCCAGATGGCACTATCCCGCTAACACAAGATCGGATAATGGATTCGGTCACCAGCAAAGTTAAAACATTGTTGGTTGAAGCTGAAGCTCAGAAAGAAATTGGCAGTAGTGGTCGGCCATATCCCATACAGTACGATCTGATCGAGTTCCCGAGCGGCTACGTCATTCCTAAGTTCGGAAGATTTGACGGAACCGGGAATGCAAATCAGCACGTCGCCCACTTCAAAGCATCATGCGGAAATATAGGGGGCAATGATGCGCTCCTTCTTCGTCAGTTTGTCAACAACCTTACCGGTGTTGCCTTCGACTGGTATGCGAGTATACCAGACGGGTCCGTCATTACCTTTGCCCAAATGGAGTCTCTGTTTCGGCAAAGGTTCATGAGCGTCAGTGATAAAATCTCCATTGCCGACCTTGTGAAGACCAAGCCGGGGAGGAATGAAAGCAACACCGACTTTATCGCCCGATAGCGTAATCTTACGGTTAAGTGCGAACCGCCGTTGGAGCAGGACCAGTCCGTCAGCCTTCTCATTGGGAACCTCAGCAATTGAATGGTCCCATTCTTGTGTACAACGAGCCTCAAGACGTTTCAAGAGCTAACCAAGAAAGTCCAAATGCTGGAATGTTCGAAGCAAGAGTCTACCCCGGACTCTCAGAGAGACAAAACTTGGAAAAGCAAGCGGGACGACAGCCGTAGAAGCGGGAGTTCCAGCAGTACCAATGTCTTCAATGCGTCCGACAATGAAGAAAAGCGAAGGGCGGGCGAATCCAAAACCAACCGGTCTCGAAAGCCATTGCTGGGAGGAGATAGGCCTTCCCTAGATGAAAAGAAGAACAAGGTTTACTCTTTCAGAAGGGACAAGGTCCGCAAGATATTTAAAGATGCCTTGAACAACGGCCTACAATTGCCGGAGTCGAAAAGACCCCAAGAAGCAAAAATGACCGACAATCCCCTGTATTGCCTGTATCACCGAGTAGTGAGCCATGCGATCGAGGATTGCTATATCTTCAAGGACTGGGTCGAGAAGCAGTACAAGGCTGGAGAGATCGAGCTGTCCAAAAGTGTGTTGGTGAAGAATCAAGTTGTAAAACTTTATAAAGACAGAAGTTGAAGCCTTCTGGGAGCAGACAGCTGAACCCGCTGCCTTGACAAACGAAACTGACTCACCACAGCCTCCGTGGAATACACACATATCCAATAAGACGAAGAAGATGATAAAGCTACTTCAGAAAGAGCCCAGGACGGAATGGGAAGGACAGAAGAAGCCTACCTTTCCAGCTGCCAATGCGGCTCCATCAGGCTCAAAATCCAGAAAGCTCAAGAAGAAGAAAAGTGCAGCTCGGCGCGAAAAGGAGTCTGCAGGGAGATCGTGTTGGAGATAGTGCCCTCAGAGTCAATTATTGGATCACAGGCACGTGATTGCAATGATTGAGGGAGGACCTATCCCGGTAGGACAGTCTTACTCAAGATGATAGTATGCTATCTGGTTTACCTTTATCATCGTGTACTACTTTAGGTGATCTTACAGGTCACTATTGCACGTTGATAGAGCCTCTAGGATTCTTGCTTGACTACCAGTAGTATGAGGGAGATCATATACGTGGGAGCTGGTAGTCTATAAGCACATCCTTAAAAGGTCCCTAGTCGTGGGAGTTTCGAGACAGGGCATCGATACTCCAGAGTAGACTAGTGTATACGGCCGAGACCCCGACGAGGGGCGGTGGCCGGTCTCACAAGCCACTGGTGTCAGTTGGATCACCTAAGATGTATACAGGTGCTCATTGGGTTATGAGTACACCGGACAGGACTCTCCGGGAACATGCTAGTTGGTCTTATACCTGACGTCAGATAGCAGTTCCCTGGTGACATGTGTACAGGTTAGTTCATCGACCTGAGGATCGTCATTTGTCTCGTGTGAGTTCCGACCGTACTTTGATTACTACCCTACCACGCTCAAAGGAGACGTGCAAACAGGTTTTAGTTGGGTACAGTCCCGAGCCACATGGAGGCAGTGAGCGGATTTCCAGGGGTTCGTCTCTCCCGGTATTGGGGGTGAGGTCGCGCTGTGTCTAGGAGAGCCAGAACATGAAAAGTCCTTGTCCAAGGCAAGAGATTTACTGGTAGGTATTCTAGTAGTATCTCAGGGTGTTCTGGGCTGATCTCTGACATGACTTGTACCGCTTTTGGGGGTCTGACTTTTACCAACTCCCTAGGCCCGCCATGCGATGCTCATAGACGAACGGACCGGACTGTACGGATATTGTCACTGACAGGCTCAGTAGGGTGTCAGGATGAGTTCGCTCATCGACGTCCCTTTTAGTCAATAGCTGGTAGCCCGTCACGTATGGTTAATACCTCTGACGTGCTAGTGGTTAAATCCACAGCCACAGTATTGACGAGTCTTTAGAGTCCCCCACATTCAGTTGCTCAAGTTTTCGGGCGAAACGCTGTGGAGGCCGTATGTAGATATGGCAGGGTTCGATCAGATACGTGCGGTATTGCACGGATCAGGATCGGAGGGTTAATACTAGCAGGCTTTGGTTTAAGCCGGATCCTAGTATAGTACAGTGTAGATTTTGTCTCATTGCATTTGTATTTCGGTCGAAATACAAATGCGGGTATGTATATACAGTAGCGGGGTTTTCCTGTAATTTATTACGGGACCAGTTTTCTGGAGTTGCCAGTTTGTTTTCCGTTTCGGCCATATTTCTTTGTATCCTTCATTGGCCGAAGATTGGTGGAGGAGGGCTTATTTCAATTTGTGCAAATAAGTATTTGTGGAGGGTGTTCTTTGCATTTTGTTAGATCATGATGGTTGCACCATCCCTTGACCATTTGACTTCTTCTTTCATGATGGCTTGACTTTGTGATGAGATGATGAGGTTGGTGCAGTATGGGTTTGTGTTTGTTGTCATTTTCTTTCATGATATCATTTGATCTCTCTCTCACTTGCATTATTGAGTGGCTCCTTTCATTTTGATACACACTCCTCTCATTCCCTCATGCATGGCCGGCCACTAAAGGGGTGGGGGTTGATTCATTTTGGTGTGGGATTTTTCACTCTCTTGATGCTTGCAAAAATCCCCAAGTTGATCTCTAAAAGTTCATATCTCCTTTCCTCCACTAAAAGGCAACATCCACTACCCCAAATGAGACATAGCTCACTACACCATTCTATAGCAAATCTTGGGCACGTCGACTCGCCAACTTCGTGCCCGAGTTGCCTCGGACCAGAGGCGGGAGCCCGTAAAAGAAGCCGGCGAAGTGGTGCCCTTCCGGCGACGAGGTGGAGACCGGAAATTCTGCGGGGAGATCGGGACGACGACGAGAAGACCGAAGGACACGGATCGCTCGGTATATCTCTCTTCCCCATCTTGTAGTTAGCTAGGACTAGTTTAATGGCCCGATCCGGGTTTATAGTGCGCGGTGGTGCCGGTATTTGAAAAGTTAAAGTTTAGCATCGCTTCCGCATTCCGGCGTTGGATTGACGGCCGGGGCGCCGCCGTGCACTTTCAGTGGTATCAGAGCCTCGCCATTAACCTAGTCTAGTTTTGTCTAGTATGTTTAAAGTTTCGATCGAGCAAAAATCCCAAAACTGCGTTTTTCATGCATATCAGTTTTCTGTCCAAATTTTTTTGGCTCCAAAATTTTTTCAATATGTTGCAGAATGATGTGCAGGGAGTTATAAGAATTCTGTGAAACTTTTGTTGCATGATCTCACTTTTCCACCACGGAACCGCGGCCAAAGCCATGCTTGGGCCGCGGTTCCGCCGCAGTCTTGACTGTTCATGGCCCCAAAATTTTACAGAATGCTCCTGATTGGAAATAGGTTTTCTGGAATGTTATTTTTTGGGCCCAGATTTCTTCATGTGCTACAGTAATGCTTGGGGGCCCACTTGGTAAAATTTGATCGATCGAATATTTTTAAACATGTTAGTTCACAGTTTTTACATTATATCTGCGACCGTGAATGTCACTTGATCGGTAAATCCTGTCTAACTGCTATAGCCCGGTTAGACAGATTTGCGAACGTGACCTTCACGTCGATGTTCTGTGTATTGCTGTGATGTTGCGGATTGGTCGTGGGGGATAGCCTGGTTGCAGTGGTAGTACAGTTTTGTTGTATTATGTACATTTGGTATTGCGGGGCGAGCGTCCGACATGTGGACTGCCGTCACTGCCTGTTGTATATTATTCTTTTGGGGCACGACCAGGTCGAGGTTGTAAGTGTACGGCGGCGCCCTGGCCTCCATCCCGAGACCAAATGCGGAAGCGATGGTTAACTTTAAATTTTCTTGAACCGGCACCACCGCGCACTAAAACCCCGGATCGTGCCATTAACTAGTCCTAGCTAACTACAAGATGGGGAAGAGAGATATACCGAGCGATCCGAGTCCTCCGGTCTTCTCGTCGTCGTCCCGATATCCCGCGGAATGTCCGGTCTCCACCTCCTAGCCGGAAAGGGCACCACGTCGCCGGCTTCTTTTACGGGCTCCTACCTCTATACCGAGGCAACTCGGGCACGAAGCTGGCGAGTCGACGTGCCCAAGATTTGCTGTAGAATGTAGTGTGGAACTCATGTCTCATTTTGGGGTTGTAGGAATTGCCATATGGTGGAGGAAATGATACAAGCTTTTGGAGGAGGAGCTAATATGATTTTTGCCAAGCCAAATGAGTGTAAATCCCTACACCAAAAATTGGGACAGCCCACCTAGTGCTTGGCCGGCCATGCTAATGGGGAGGAGAGAATGAGAGTGAGTATGTATCAAAATGAATGGAGCCCCCCCCCCAAAAAAAAACAAGTGAGAGAGAGGTCAAAGGATATCATGAAAGGAAATGATCAAAAACACAAACCCACACTCCACCATCATAATCTATCATCATCAATCATGATGACTTCAAAATGGTCAAGCCATCATGAATCATCATGAACAAGGAAGTCAAATGGTCAAGGAACAATCATGATGTCACAAAATGCAAAGACCACCCTCCACAAATGCTTATTTGCATAAATGCAAATAAGCCCACCTTCACCAATCTTCGGCCAATGAAAGATACAAAGAAATATGGCCGAAACGGAAAGCAAACTGGCAACTCCAGAAAACTGGTCCCGTAATAAATTACAGGAAAACCTCGATACTGTGCATACACACCCGCATTTGTATTCCGACCGAAACACAAAAGCAATGAGACAAAGTCTGCACTGTACTATACTAGGATCCGGCTTAAACCAAAGCCGGCTAGTATTATCCGTCCAATCCTGATCCGTGCAATACCGCACGTATCTGATCGAACCCTGCAATATCTCCATACGGCCTCTACAGCTTTTCGCCCGAAAACTTGAGCAACTGAATGTGGGGGACTCTAAAGACTCGTCAACACCTTGGTTGTGGATTTAACCACTAGCACGTCAGAGTTATAAGCCAATACGTGACGGGCCACCAGCTATTGACCAAAAGGGACGTCGATGAGTGAACTCATCCTGACACCCTACTGAGCCTATCGGTGACAATATCCGTACAGTCCGGTCCGTTCGTCTATGAGCATCGCATGGCGGGCCTAGGAGGTTGGTAAAAGTCAGACCCTCAAAAGCGGTACAAGTCTTGTCGGAGTGTAGCCCAGAACAACCTGAGATACTACTGGAATACCTACCAGTAAATCTCCTGCCTCGGCTGAGGGCTTCGTGTAATGGCTCTCCAAGACACAGCGCGACCTCACCCCTAATACCGGGAGAGACAAACCCCTGAAGATCCGCTCACTACCTCCATGTAGCTCAGGATTGTACCCAACTAAAACCTGTTTGCACGTCTCCTTTGAGCATGGTAGGGTAGTAATCAAAGTACAGTGGGAACTCACACGAGACAAATGACGATCCCCAGGTCGATGAACTAACCTGTACACATGTCACCAGGGAACTACTATCTGACGTCAGGAATAAGACCAACTAGCATGTTCCCGGCGAGTCCTGTCCGGTGTACTCATAACCCAATGAGCACCTGTATACATCTTAGGTGAACCAACTAATACCAGTAGCTTGTGAGACCGGCCACCGCCCCTCGTCGGGGTCTCGACTGAATACACTAGTCTACTCTGGAGTATCGATGCCCTGTCTCGAAACTCCCATGACTAGGGACCTTTTAAGGATGTGCTTATAGACTACCAGCTCCCACTTATATGATCGCCCTCATACTGCTGGTGGTCAAGCAAGAATCCTAGGGGCTCTATCAACGTGTAATAGCGACATGTCAGGTCACCTAAAGCAGTACACGATGATAAAGATAAACCAGATAACATACTATCATCTCGAGTAAGACTGTCCTACCGGGATAGGTCCTTCTTCAATCATTGCAATCACGTGCCTGTGATCCAATAATTGACTCTGAGGGCACTATCTCCAACAATCTCCCACTTGCACTCATGGCTAATTATTGCGATGTCGCATACTCACAGCCCGTGTGATACCGAACACCCAACTCCTCTACTAGACAGTCTCACAAAGCTCGTTTGTGAAACTATTGCGTTCGAGGAATAGCCTCAGTGAGTGGATCCGCTTTGATGTTTCTTTCTATGTCTCTCTATATCTCAAGTTTGCGGAGAAAGCCATCTCCCGAATTGAGCAATACCTGTCTTAGAATGTGTCTGGATGTCTGATGGGACCTAGCTCATAAATGAACTCTAAATCCAAACTTCTTAGACAGTATCGTCAACTGAACTTAATCAGTATCCTGCGCCAAGCCTCCCTCAGTATTTCCTTGGATCACCTGTCCAAAATACTGCCCCTCGTCAGAAGGAAAAACTATAACTCTGACAACCTCCTTGTCATCCATGTCACCTTGGAAGCTTGGAATGATAACTGTCTCCCAAATGAGGCTGTCGTTATCATATCCCTAGAACATCCACTTATGTTCTAAAACTGCTTCCGACTGTTTCTCTAGGATTGGATCAACATCAACTTATTGCATCTAGTGCAAGAACAACATCTGGTGTGGTACTTGACATCTCATGATTGACTCAATTGCCTGAGCAAGTTGTCTACCAATCATGCACATCCCTCTCCCCTTTAGTCTGTAAGACACCTTTAGAGAGGGCGACTCCATCACCTGCAGGTACACTACCGTGCCAGGAGTCGTCCATTCTAAATACTCTTAGAATGCTGTCTAAGTACCCAGATTGGGAAACTACCCAAATCTAGATCTAAAACCATAGATCCAGTAACCAGTATGCCTGATATAATGTCCAAGTCCCATGTGGAGAAAACACTGTGTGACGACCAAAATATAACCGATCGTAGTATAGGAATATCACTTCCTACTCTGTGTATGTCATCCAAATACCAGGACATCACACCCTACTACCTTCTTAACTGATCCATCCCTATTCTGATGAAGTCAAAACTATGACTGTCACATCAGAAATAGATGATCTATCTCTGCTATATCTGCTTTAGTCTATAAATAGACATAAGCCACTTGTCCATCAATGCTTCCGCTGCTCCCACTGACCACGACAACCCTCTGGCCGAGTCATATAGACGTACACTTCTAAAGCTAGTTTAGAACGACGCTATACTCATCCTCCTGCCGGGTCTCACGGTCTGGAACAACAGCAATGGCAAGTCTGGGTAAACAAGAACTTCCCTGTCACCGTCCTTGAGGCTACCGAAGTACCTCTCGGGTGCCTGAAGTTACCCACCGTATCTGCGGAGTGGCCAATGGAATGTCAAACCAGATTGAATCTTTAGGTTCCTATCAAATCTTCAGTAATCGTTTGTGGTTCTGGAATCACTTCCAGTTCTACCATACTCCCACTGCTGTTTTCTGAAAAAATCCATTTTTAATAAAACTGTGGCGAGTCAAGAACAATATCACTATTGATCTTCCAGATGGTAGAAAGTCAACCCTCGTCATAGCCTGGGTCAACCCACAAACAACCATTATAGAAACGTGCCTTGAGTTGTCCAGTGTCTGGTTTTAATCATAAGCCGGACAACACCCCGTACCTTAACATCTTTAAGATACGAACTGTTTTATATACAATATAGGACCAGAGGCACTGATTTAATTGAACCAGATTCAAATCATGCAGCTGTCTCCAGTGCATGTTCACTAAATGGAAGGAGGCCGATCAGCGTTACTCAACTTAGGAATGCTTCCAATTATGAGTAACCTGAAAGAGAAGCAAGTTCTCTTAACCATTACTATCAATTGAATACCATACACAAGTATCTACATCTTCGATCACTTTGAAGAATCCCGATACTTGCAATATCTGGTTCTCTTCTTTATTCAAATACCTATAACTTCTCAAAATTCGGACCCTGTGTTTCCACGAAACACCTGTCTAAAAACTAGAGAAGTCATAAGTAAACCGAATATAGTACGAGGACCAACCCCTCTGTCCTGATGGACCCTGGACAACATACAATACTCTGTATAAGTCCCTTGAGTCTGATTACTCATTCACTGTGTGTCGTAGGTTGAAAACTGTACTTATGGTTAAGAAGAATTACACCGCTGTTTAATGCTCCTTACCTAACCATCCACTGATATAAGTAAATGTCACAGACATAACTTCAAAAAAATATATCTCACTCTAAGAAAATAGACGTACAGATATATCAATTTGAAATTGGTGCATAACAGCGGATATTCAAAACCAAATATTTGCCGACCGGCAAACAACTCAGGTGATTTCCTCAAATATCACCGATTACAACGAATCCCGATATAATGAGGATGATCACCTAATTTCCAATAACTTACTCCCACTCATCATCTGTAAAACCATACAGATGTGAGAATCGTACCTGGTAAATACATACCCTGGAGTAATGACTAATTGGGAAATCAGTTTTCTTTTAACAGTACACAGTGAAACTGAAACATTGAAATGCTTCGATGGGGTAACCCGGTATTCCTAGTAATGCCTCTTCCAGATTCACGACTGTAACCGTATAATTATTTGCCACCTCTCCAAATCCCTTTATATGCCTTTAGTCATTACCTTCTGCACACCCTTTAGGCCAAATGGTTTTCTTCCTTCCCTACCGTTCGGCACCAGCCTATGGTTTGGAAGAAGACTATCCAATAAGCATAATTGGTGTACTGTCCTAATCCTAGGAGCACTCGCAATGCGAGAGAAGGTGAAGATAAAAGACAACCGAATAAACCTTATTCCTATTTCTCCTGAACCAGAATCCATCCCCGAACTGGAACAAGTTCCTTTCGAGTTCGTATATAACCATACGATGGAGTATCTAATAAATTGTGGATCTTCGTAGTGATACGGAGTGTCCTGGAGAAATACAAAGGTGAAGTGGGAGTGGTAATGAAATACCTGGTTTGGTCGTGAATATAAGTTGCAATTTACTTTGCCCTCTTACTAATCCCTTGCTTTGTCTTAACTTAATACCTTCTGTACACCATCGTTAGGCTAATTGGTTTTCTTCATTCCCTACCGGTCGGCACCTGCCTATGGTTTGGAATAAGACTATCCAATTTGCGTAATAGGTGTACTATCTTCTAAACCAAGGAGTACTCACAACTCGAGAGAAGGTAAAAGGAAAAGACAACTGAATAATCCTATCCGTTTTCTCCAGAACCTGAAACCATCCTTGAATAAATCCCTTCGAGTTCGTATCTAACCATACGATGGTTTTGTCCAATGGAAGTGGACGTTCGTAGTAATACGGGGTGTCCTGGAGAAAAGGGTAAAAGTAGGAGTGGCAATGAGGTTTGCAACTCTGACAATCCAAAAGCCAGTGTTTAAGAAGGTTCGGTCAACTTGGTCTCTGAGTCATAATCTTAGGGTCGGGTCAATGGGCGCTGCCAAAGAGAGAGAGAAAAGAAACACTCAGCGTGCACTCTAACCTAGATCAGAATGGTTACCAATTTATCTAATCTGGAAACCTCCCGCTGTACCATCAAATTCTTCTCCAAACCTGAAAGAAGAATTAGTCGGGATCACCCGAGGAGTAAACTAACTCATCAGTGGGAATCGGGATCCAACTATCATCGCATGACAACGTGACGGAATCCGCTCACGGTATTACACTCCAGAAGGTATGCGCATATCTGGCAAGTTTCAGTTCTTTTGAAACTCCCGATGTGATTTTTGCCCCATGCTCTTATGACCTTGACTTTGGCCAACATATCATAAGTCACATATCAAGTTCTACCCGTCATTCTCCAGGTTAATTTGAACCCACCCGTACCTACCCTTGACTTTGGCCAAAATGGCAGTACGACTGTCCCAAACCAACGCATCTATCTATGCTGCATATGAATACCCCAATAGCTACCAATCACTGTGCCTTGACTTTGGCCAACATACACAGCTTGAATACTATTGACCATCCATATGAAACGACGGAGGGCTACGAATGGTTTCTGGCGAAAACCTTTAACGTAGTGAACTTGATATCGTTGAAGGAACGGATAGCTTTTATAAAAATATAGTAACGAAAACCTTTGCTAAAGAGGTCACTCCCGGATAAGGGATCTCGGCTCTTTCCCCGTAGAATGAGGTGCAGGATATTCCAACTGAATACCACGGTGCAAAGCAAAAGTAATCGGCTATAGTGAAGTTATTGCCCTGACGCAAACTTTTGTCCAAGGGGTCACTCCCGGTGAAGGGATCTCGGCCCTTGCCTCGTCGACTGAGGAGCAGGATATTCCAACTGAATACCACGATGCAAAACAAAAGTGAACGTCCTTGCAAATAACAGCTTTTTGAAAAGTGTTCCAACAACATCAGATTAGGTTTGTTTTTAACTTGCATTGATCCGAATCAACGCAGTCCCATCAATTGATCACACCACAAAGAACGAAAATATACTGATGTACGTATATGCCATCCGTATTCGCCACTGGGTCCCGTCATTACCCGTTAGGTTAGCTAACTAACGACAGAGCGGGGACTGGACTAGCGCGGATGCAAAACATATACAACATCTACAAGTATATATATAATATATAATTTTCGCTCAAGGCGTGATAAAATTGCACCATCACAGAAATGTACAGCATCACAGAACAATACAGATATCTGGGATCCCCGGGTTTCACAGAGCCGCTGAAACCCGACGTTCCCCTGGTCGTGTGGATAGCCTGTGCAATGAAATCCTAGACCCCTACGGGCGTGGCAAGTTACCCGCCAAAACCTGAAGCGAGGCAGCCCCCTTCAGCAACGTGAATGGACCACCCAGCACTTCACGGAATCCGGAACTTGGGCACCCCTCCTGGGTCAACCTATACCCCTACGAGTGCGGCGAATAGCCCGCCAATTCTAGAGTGAAGCCCCCTCCGTCTCAATGCCATGAGATGCGGGCCCGTTGCCCTCTAGAACCCGGCTATCCGTGCACCCCTCCACGAGGCAATCCTAGTACAGAAAGTAAAATATACATACAACGGGTACATCGACCGCAACCTGGTCGTGCCCCAAAATAATAATACAAACAGGCAGTGACGGCAGTCCACATGTCGGACGCTCGCCCCGCAATATCAAATGTACATAATACAACAAAAACTGTACTAGCATTGCATCCAGGCTATCCCCCACGACCAATCCGCAACATCACAGCAAAATCACAGAACATCAACGTGAATGTCACGTTCGCAAATCCGTCTAACCGGGCTATAGCAGTTAGACAGGATTTACCGATCAAGTGACATGCACGGTCGCAGATATAATGTAAATACTGTGAAATAATGTGTTTAAAATATCCGATCGATCAAATTTTACCAAGTGGGCCCCCAAGTACTACTGTAGCACATCAAGAAATCTGGGCCCAAAAATTAACATTCCAGAAAACCTATTTTCCACTCAGGAGGCCTCTGTAAAAATTTGGCTCACTTGATCTGCATATACTGCGGCGGAACCGCGGCCCAAGCATGGGTTTGGCCGCGGTTCCGCGGTCGTATGGAGCGATCACGTGATCAAATTTCTACAGAATTCTTATAATTCCCTGCACATCATTCTGAGACAACCTGAAAAATTTTTGGACTTCAAAAAATTTCGACAGAAACTGATGTGAAGAAAAATACGGTTTTTGGAAAATTGTTCGATCGGAAATGTAAAACACATTAGACAAAGCTAGACTATATTAATGGCGAGGCTCTGATACCACTGTAAGTGCACGGCGGCGCCCCGGCCTCCATCCCGAGACCAAATGCGGAAGCGATGGTTAACTTTAAATTTTCTTGAACCGGCACCACCGTGCACTAAAACCCCGGATCGTGCCATTAACTAGTCCTAACTAACTACAAGATGGGGAAGAGAGATATACCGAGTGATCCGAGTCCTCCGGTCTTCTCGTCGTCGTCCCGATCTCCCGCGGAATGTCCGGTCTCCACCTCCTCGCCGGAAAGGGCACCACGTCTCCGGCTTCTTTTACGGGCTCCCACCTCTATACCGAGGCAACTCGGGCATGAAGCTGGCGAGTCGACGTGCCCAAGATTTGCTGTAGAATGTAGTGTGGAACTCATGTCTCATTTTGGGGTTGTAGGAATTGCCATATGGTAGAGGAAATGATACAAGCTTTTGGAGAAGGAGCTAATATGATTTTTGCCAAGCCAAATGAGTGTAAATCCCTACACCAAAAATTGGGACAGCCCACCTAGTGCTTGGCCGGCCATGCTAATGGGGAGGAGAGAATGAGAGTGAGTATGTATCAAAATGAATGGAGCCCCCCCCAAAAAAAACAAGTGAGAGAGAGGTCAAAGGATATCATGAAAGGAAATGATAAAAAACACAAACCCACACTCCACCATCATAATCTATCATCATCAAGCATGATGACTTCAAAAAGGTCAAGCCATCATGAATCATCATGAACAAGGAAGTCAAATGGTCAAGGAACAATCATGATGTCACAAAATGCAAAGACCACCCTCCACAAATGCTTATTTGCACAAATGCAAATAAGCCCTCCTCCACCAATCTTCGGCCAATGAAAGATACAAAGAAATATGGCCGAAACGGAAAGCAAACTGGCAACTCCAGAAAACTGGTCCCGTAATAAATTACAGGAAAACCCCGATACTGTGCATACACACCCGCATTTGTATTCCGACCGAAACACAAAAGCAATGAGACAAAGTCTGCACTGTACTATACTAGGATCCGGCTTAAACCAAAGCCGGCTAGTATTATCCGTCCGATCCTGATCCGTGCAATACCGCACGTATCTGATCGAACCCTGCCATATCTCCATACGGCCCCTACAGCTTTTCGCCCGAAAACTTGAGCAACTGAATGTGGGGGACTCTAAAGACTCGTCAACACCTTGGTTGTGGATTTAACCACTAGCACGTCAGAGGTATAAGCCAATACGTGACGGGCCACCAGCTATTGACCAAAAGGGATGTCGAAGAGCGAACTCATCCTGACACCCTACTGAGCCTGTCAGTGACAATATCCGTACAGTCCGGTCCGTTCGTCTATGAGCATCGCATGGCGGGCCTAGGGGGTTGGTAAAAGTCAGACCCCCAAAAGCGGTACAAGTCGTGTCGGAGTGTAGCCCAGAACACCCTGAGATACTACTGGAATACCTACCAGTAAATCTCCTGCCTCGGTCGAGGGCTTCGTGTAATGGCTCTCCTAGACACAGCGTGACCTCACCCCCAATACCGGGAGAGACGAACCCCTGAAGATCCGCTCACTGCCTCCATGTGGCTCGGGACTGTACCCAACTAAAACCTGTTTGCACGTCTCCTTTGAGCGTGGTAGGGTAGTAATCAAAGTACAGTGGGAACTCACACGAGACAAATGACGATCCCCAGGTCGATGAACTAACCTGTACACATGTCACCAGGGAACTGCTATCTGACGTCAGGTATAAGACCAACTAGCATGTTCCCGGCGAGTCCTGTCCGGTGTACTTATAACCCAATGAGCACCTGTATACATCTTAGGTGAACCAACTAACACCAGTGGCTTGTGAGACCGGCCACCATCCCTCGTCGGGGTCTCCACTGTATACACTAGTCTACTCTGGAGTATCGATGCCCTGTCTCGAAACTCCCATGACTAGGGACCTTTTAAGGATGTGCTTATAGACTACCAGCTCCCACTTATATGATCGCCCTCATACTGCTGGTGGTCAAGCAAGAATCCTAGGGGCTCTATCAACGTGTAATAGCGACATGTCAGGTCACCTAAAGCAGTACACGATGATAAATATAAACCAGATAGCATACTATCATCTCGAGTATGATTGTCCTACCGGGATAGGTCCTTCTTCAATCATTGCAATCACATGCCTGTGATCCAATAATTGACTCTGAGGGCACTATCTCCAACAGAGGTCAATGTACCCGTTGTATGTATATTTTACTTTCTGTACTAGGATTACCCCAAGGTGGGATGCACGGATAGCCGGGTTCTAGAGGGCAACAAGCCCGCATCTCATGGCATTGAGACGGAGGGGGCTTCACTCTAGAATTGGCGGGTTATTCGCCGCACTCGTAGCGGGTACAGGTTGACCCAGGAGGGGTGCCTAAGTTACCGGATTCCATGAAGTGTTGGGTAGTCCATTCACGTTGCTGAAGGGGGCTACCTCGCTTCAGGTTTTGGCGGGTAACTTGCCGCGCCCGTAGGGGGTCTAGGATTTCATTGCACAGGCTATCCACACGACCAGGGGAACGTCGGGTTTCAGTAGTGGCTCTATGAAACCCGAGGATCCCAGATATCTGTATTGTTCTATGATGCTTATTACATTTCTGTGATGTTGCATTTTATCATGCCTTGAGCGAAATATTATATATTGATATATATACTAGTAGATGTTGTATATGTTTTGCATCCGCGCTAGTCCATTCCCCGCTCTGTCGTTAGTTAATTAACCTAATGGGTAATGACGGGACCCAGTGGCGAATGCGGATGGCATATACGTACGTCATTATTTTTGTTCTTTATTGGTATGATCAATTGATGGGACTGCGTTGATTTAGATCAATGCAAGTTAAAAACAAACCTATTCTGATGTTGTTGGAACATTTTTCAAAAAGCAGTTATTGTAAGGACGCTCTCTTTTGTTTTGCATCGTGGTATTCAGTTGGAATATCCTGCTCCTCAGTCAACGAGGCAAGGGCCGAGATCCCTTCACCGGGAGTGACCCCTTGGACAGAAGTTTGCGTCAAGGCAATAACTTCACTATAGCCGATTACTTTTGCTTTGCATCGTGGTATTCAGTTGGAATATCCTGCACCTCATTCTACGGGGAAAGAGCCGAGATCCCTTCACCGGGAGTGACCTCTTTAGCAAAGGTTTTCGTCACTATATTTTCATAAAAGCTATCCAGTTCCTTCAATGATATCAAGTTCATTACGTTAAAGGTTTTCGCCAGAAACCATTCGTAGCCCTCCGTCGTTTCATATGGGTAGTCAATAGTATTCAAGCTGTGTTTGTTGGCCAAAGTCAAGGCACAGTGTTTGGTAGCTGTTGGTTATTCATATGCAGCATAGATAGATGCGTTGGTTTGGGACAGTCGTATAGCCTTGTTGGCCAAAGTCAAGGGCATGTGCGGGTGGATTCAAATCAACCTGGAGAATGACGGGTAGAACTTGACATGTGACTTATGATTTGTTGGCCAAAGTCAAGGTCATAAGAGCATGGGGCAAAAAAATCACATCGGGAGTTTCTAAAGAAACTGAAACTTGCCAGATATGCGCATACCTTCTGGAGTATGATGACGTGAGCGGATTCCGTCACGTTATCATGCGATGATAGTTGGATCCCGATTCCTACTGATGAGTTGGTTTACTCCTCGGGTGATCCCGACTAATTCTTCTTTCAGGTTTGGAGGAGAATTTGACGGTACAGTGGGAGGTTTCCAGATTAGATAAATTGGTAACCATTCCGATCTAAGTTAGAGTGCACGCTGAGTGTTTCTTTTCTCTCTCTCTTTGGCAGTGACCTTTGACCCGACCCTAGACTATGACTCAGAGACCAAAATTAACCGAACCTTCTTAAACACTGGCTTTTGGATTGTCAGAGCTGCGAACCTCATTGCCACTCCTACTTTTACCCTTTTCTCCAGGACACCCCGTATTACTACGAACGTCCACTTCCATTGGACAAAACCATCGTATGGTTAGATATGAACTCGAAGGAATTTATTCGAGGATGGTTTCCGGTTCTGGAGAAAACGAATATGACTATTCAGTTATCTTTTCCTTTTACCTTCTCTCAGGTTGCGAGTACTCCTTGGTTTAGGAGATAGTACACCTATTACGCAAATTGGATAGTCTTCTTCCAAACCATAGGCAGGTGCCGACCGGTAGGGAATGATGAAAACCAATTAGCCTAACGATGGTGTAAAGAAGGTATTAAGTAAAGACATATCAAGGGATTAGTAAGAGGGCAAAGTAAATTGCAACTGATATTCACGACCAAACCAAGTTTTTCTTCGCCAATCCTTAAATCACCTTTGTATTTCTCCAGAACACTCCGTATCACTACGAAGATCCACAGTTTATTGGATACTCCATCGTATGGTTATATACGAACTCGAAAGGAACTTGTTCCAGTTCGGGGATGGATTCTGGTTCAGGAGAAATAGGAATAAGGTTTATTCGGTTGTCTTTTATCTTCACCTTCTCTCGCATTGCGAGTGCTCCTAGGATTAGGACAGTACACCCATTATGCTTATTGGATAGTCTTCTTCCAAACCATAGGCTGGTGCCGAACGGTAGGGAAGGAAGAAAACCATTTGGCCTAAAGGGGTGTGCAGAAGGTAATGACTAAACACATATAAAGGGATTTGGAGAGGTGGCAAAGAATTACACGGTTACAGTTGTGAATCTGGATAATGGAAGAGGCATTACTAGGAATACCTAGATACCCCTATGAAACATTTCAATGTTTCAATTTCGCTGTGTACTGTTAAAGGAAAACTGATTTCCCGATTGGATACTTACTCCAGGGTATGTATTTACCAGGTATGATTCTCACATCTGTATGGTTTTACAGATGATGAGTGGGAGTAAGTTATTGGGAATTGGGTGATCATCCTCATTATATCGGGATTCGTTGTAATCGGTGATATTTGAGGAAATCACCTGTGCTGTTTGCCGGTCGGCAAATATTTTGGTTTTGAATATCCGCTGTCATGCACCAATTTCAAATTGATATATCTGTACGTCTATTTTTATAGAGTGAGATATATTTTTTTTTGAAATTATGTCGATGACATTTACCTATATCAGTGGATGGTTAGGTAAGGAGCATTAAACACCGGTGTAATTCTTCATAACCAAAGGTACAGTTTTCAACCTACGACACACAGGGATTGAGTTATCAGACTCAAGGGAATTATACAGAGTATTGTATGTTGTCCAGTGTCCATTAGGACAGAGGGGTTGGTCCTCGTACTATATTCGGTTTACTTATGACTTCTCTAGTTTTTAGACAGGTGTTTCGTGGAAACACAGGGTCCGAATTTTGAGAAGTTATAGGTATTTGAATAAAGTAGAGAACCAGATATTGCAAGTATCGGGATTCTTCAAAGTGATCGGAGATGTAGATACTTGTGTAGGGTATTCAGTTGATAGTAGTGATTAAGAGAACTTGCTTCTCTTTCGGGTTACTCATAATTGGAAGCATTCCTAAGTTGAGTAACGCTGATCGGCCTCTTTCCATTTAGCTGACATGCACTGGGGACAGCTGCATGATTTGAATCTGGTTCAATTAAATCAGTGCCTCTGGTTCTATATTGGATATAGAACAGTTCATATCTTAACGATGTTAAGATACGGGGAGTTGTCTGGCTTATGATTAAAACCAGACTCTGGATAACTCAAGGCACGTTTCTGTGATGGCTGTTTGTGGGTTGACCCAGGCTATGACGAGGGTTGACTTTCTACCATCTGGAAGATCAATATGATATTGTTCTAGACTCGCCACAGTTTTAATAAAAATAGATTTTTTCAGAAAACAGAAGTGGGAGTATGGTAGAACTGGAAGTGATTCCATAACCGCAAACGATTACTGAAGATTTGATAGGAACCTAAAGATTCAATCTGGTTTGACATTCCATTGGCCACTTCGTAGATACGGTGGGTAACTTCAGGCACCCGAGAGGTACTCCGGTAGCCTCAAGGACGGTGACAGGGAAGTTCTTGTTTACCCACACTTGCCATTGCTGTTGTTCCAGGCTGCGAGACCCGACAGGAGGATGAGTATAGCGTCGTTCTGAACTGGCTTCAGAAGTGTACGTGTATATGACTCTGCCAGAGGGTTGTCGTAGTCAGTGTGAGCAGCGGAAGCATTGGTGGACAGGTGGCTTATGTCTATTTATAGACTAAAGCAGATGTAGCGGAGATAGATCATCTATTTCTGATGTGACAGTCATAGGTTTGACTTCATCAGAATAGGGGATGGATCTGTTGAGAAGGTAGTAGGGTGTGATGTCCTGGTATTTGGATGATATGCACAGAGTAGGAAGTGATATTCCTATACTACGATCGGTTATACTTTGGTCGTCACGCAGTGGTTTCTCCACATGGCACTTGGACATTATATCCGACATACTGGTTACTAGATCTATGGTTTTAGATCTAGATTTGGGTGGTTTCCTAATCAGGGTACTTAGACAGCATTCTAAGAGTATTTAGAATGGACGACTCCTGGTACGGTAGTGTACTTGCAGGTAATGGAGTCAACCTCTCTAAAGGTGTCTTACAGACTAAAGGGGAGAGGGATGTGCATGATTGGTAGATCACTTGCTCAGGCAATTGAGTCAATCATGAGATGTCAAGTATCACACCAGATGTTGTTCTTGCACTAGATGCAATAAGTTGACATTGATCCTATCCTGGAGAAACAGTCGGAAGCAGTTTTAGAACATAAGATGATGTTCTAGGGATATGATAATGACAGCCTCATTCAGGAGACATTTATCATTCCAGGCTTCCAAGGTGACCTGGACGACAAGGAGGTTGTCAGAGTTATAGTTTTCCTTCTGACGAGGGGCAGTATTTTGGACAGGTGATCCAGGCAGATACTGAGGGAGGCATGGCGCAGGATACTGATTAAGTTCAGTTGACGATACAGTCTAAGAAGTTTGGATTTGGAGTTCATTTATGAGCTAGGTCCCATCAGACATCCAGACACATTATAAGACAGGTATTGCTTATTTCGGGAGATGGCTTTCTCCGCGAACTTGAGATATAGAGAGACATAGAAAGAAACATCAAGGCGGATCCACTCACTGAGGCTATTCCTCGAACGCAATAATTTTGCAAGCGAGCTTTGTGAGATTGAATAGTAGAGGAGTTGGGTGTTCGGTATCACACGGGCTGTGAGTATGCGACATCGCAATAATTAGCCTTGAGTGCAAGTGGGAGATTGTTGGAGATAATGCCCTCAGAGTCAATTATTGGATCACAGGCACGTGATTGCAATGATTGAGGGAGGACCTATCCCGGTAGGACAGTCTTACTCAAGATGATAGTATGCTATCTGGTCTACCTTTATCATCGTGTACTGCTTTAGGTGATCTTACAGGTCACTATTGCACGTTGATAGATCCCCTAGGATTCTTGCTTGACTACCAGCAGTATGAGGGCGATCATATACGTGGGAGCTGGTAGTCTATAAGCACATCCTTAAAAGGTCCCTAGTCGTGGGAGTTTCGAGACAGGGCATCGATACTCCAGAGTAGACTAGTGTATACGGTCGAGACCCCAACGAGGGGCGGTGGCCGGTCTCACAAGCCACTGGTGTCAGTTGGATCACCTAAGATATATACAGGTGCTCATTGGGTTATGAGTACACCGGACAGGACTCGCCGGGAACATGCTAGTTGGTCTTATACCTGACGTCAGATAGCAGTTCCCTGGTGACATGTGTACAGGTTAGTTCATCGACCTGAGGATCGTCATTTGTCTCATGTGAGTTCCGACTGTACTTTGATTACTACCCTACCACGCTCAAAGGAAACGTGTAAACATGTTTTAGTTGGGTACAGTCCCGAGCCACATGGAGGTAGTGAGCGGATCTGTAGGGGTTCGTCTCTCCCGGTATTGGGGGTGAGGTCGTGCTGTGTCTAGGAGAGCCAGAACATGAAAAGTCCTTGGTCAAGGCAGGAGATTTACTGGTAGGTATTCCAGTAGTATCTCAAGGTGTTCTGGGCTGATCTCTGACACGACTTGTACCGCTTTTGGGGGTCTGACTTTTACCAACCCCTTAGGCCCGCCATGCGATGCTCATAGACGAATGGACCGGACTGTATGGATATTGTCACTGACAGGCTCAGTAGGGTGTCAGGATGAGTTCGCTCATCGACGTCCCTTTTAATCAATAGCTGGTAGCCCATCACGTATGGCTAATACCTCTGACGTGCTAGTGGTTAAATCCACAGCCACAGTATTGACGAGTCTTTAGAGTCCCCCACATTCAGTTGCTCAAGTTTTCGGGCGAAACGCTGTAGAGGCCGTATGGAGATATGGCAGGGTTCGATCAGATACGTGCGGTATTGCACGGATCAGGATCGGAGGGTTAATACTAGCAGGCTTTGGTTTAAGCCGGATCCTAGTATAGTACAGTGTAGATTTTGTCTCATTGCATTTGTATTTCGGTCGAAATACAAATGCGGGTATGTATATACAGTAGCGGGGTTTTCCTGTAATTTATTACGGGACCGGTTTTCTGGAGTTGCCAGTTTGTTTTCCGTTTCGGCCATATTTCTTTGTATCCTTCATTGGCCGAAGATTGGTGGAGGATGGCTTATTTGCATTTGTGCAAATAAGTATTTGTGGAGGGTGTTCTTTGCATTTTGTTGGATCATGATGGTTGCACCATCCCTTGACCATTTGACTTTTTCTTTCATGATGGATTGACTTTGTGATGAGATGATGAGGTTGGTGGAGTGTGGGTTTGTGTTTGTGATCATTTTCTTTCATGATATCATTTGATCTCTCTCTCACTTGCATTATTGAGTGTCTCCCTTCATTTTGATACACACTCCTCTCATTCCCTCATGCATGGCCGGCCACTAAAGGGGTGGGGGTTGATTCATTTTGGTGTGGGATTTTTCACTCTCTTGATGCTTGCAAAAATCCCCAAGTTGATCTCTAAAAGTTCATATCTCCTTTCCTCCACTAAAAGGCAACATCCACTGCCCCAAATGAGACATAGCTCACTACACCATTCTACAGCAAATCTTGGGCACGTCGACTCGCCAACTTCGTACCCGAGTTGCCTCGGACCAGAGGTGGGAGCCCGTAAAAGAAGCCGGCGACGTGGTGCCCTTCCGGCGACGAGGTGGAGACCGGAGATTCCGTGGGGAGATCGGGACGACGACGAGAAGACCGAAGGACACGGATCGATCGGTATATCTCTCTTCCCCATCTTGTAGTTAGCTAAGACTAGTTTAATGGCCCGATCCGGGTTTATAGTGCGTGGTGGTTCCGGTATTTGAAAAGTTAAAGTTTAGCATCGCTTCCGCATTCCGGCGTCGGATTGACGGCCGGGGCGCCGCCGTGTACTTACAGATCGACCATTCAAAAATATATCGATTCCCTCAAAGAATATGAACAGAAGGAAAGAACTCTGATTCAACTGAAGGAGTTCCTCCATGTACAAACGGATGAAATCCTGGAGGAGTTAGAAGAAGACTCCAATGAAGAGATCCCAGTGGTGACCTGCTACGCCATCCATCTTGGCAGCGATTCTGAGGAGGAGCTCTGTTTTCTCGAAGAGGACGAGGAGCTCGCCACAAAGGCCAACCATGTCCAGTTAAGAAGCGGCAAGGCTCTACCGCCAAATCAGGGAAACGCCTCAAAAGGAAAAGAAAAACAGGTGGCTAATGTGGAAGACGACAGAGAGCCGGCTAATGAAAACTCAAGTCCTTCCTCAGTGGACTACAATGTCTTGGCTCACCTCCGAAAGCTTCCGTCTCTCCTTAGCATCTACGATACCTTGGTCCTATCTAAGGAGCTTAGAGATGTTCTCATTCACGCTCTACAAAACCCCGAGCGGTATCAGGCTCGCTTTGCGGAAATTAATATGAAAGAAGCTCAGTACACTTTGCAAGCCGCCGCAGTCACGTTTAAGGATGAAGACTTACTACTGGGAACGGCTGAGCATAATCAGCCGCTTTACGTGACCGGGTACAGCGACGGAGATCGGATTAATCGCATATTGATTGATCCGGGGTCCTCAGTGAACATCATGAACTTGCGGAAACTGAAGAGTTTTTCAATGGACCTCCGACACCTGTCAAGGGAAAGGATTTTCATTCAAGGCTTCAATCAAAATTGCCAGCAAGTTCTGGGGTCTATAGCTCTGCCAATCAAATTCGGGGATCTGCAAACTGAAGCTAAGATATACGTGATCGATGCCGACACGTCTTATAAGATTCTCTTGGGACGGCCGTGGCTCCACGATTACGGCATCGTCTCGTCAACTCTCCATTAATGCATGAAGTATACTAAAAATGGTGAAGAAAGACGCATTGACGGAGACATCCAGCCGTTCGGTGTGCATGAAGTCCGATATGAAGATTCTCGGTACTTTATGAACCACCAAAATGCTAACCCACAACTGACTGAGGATAGAGCGGTCCCAAGACTCAAAGGAAAATCTGAGCTGGTTGTCACTTTCAAAAGTAAAAACGCCCAAGTGCACCGACATTTCGGTAGCGACACTGATGAGTCCGACGCTGGAAGTCCGTCCTTCCGTAAAACTCGCCCTTGTTTCGGTAGCGATACGGACGAATATGTTACTGAAGGCCTATCTAGCAGCAAAGTCCGCCCTCATCTTGGCAGCGACACTGAAGAGTCGGAGGAAGAGGACCTGCCGTGCAACAGCGGTGCAGATTGGACCCCCATGCAACAAGCGAAACTATGAGAGACCTTCAAAATTGCAGAAGGGTCCCTAGCCGTCACAAGGGTACCGGAGCAGATGTGCAAAGAGCTCGATGCGTTGTCAGTCTCCACCATGGACCAGCTGAAAACTTTCTACGTCCCCGGAAAGAAAAATGGGCAGAAAGGCATCCTGTTTTATGGGTCAAACCCCGTTGTGCACCCGGACGATTTGTCTGTCGCGTGCCTTCCATATGAGAGAGGCATAAGAGCCGTCCTCAATCCCAGATACTATGCGTCCGAGATGCGGGAATACTTTAAAAAGTGTGGATGCCGGTTATATCAAACGGAGTCCGAAGCAAAGTTTTACGAAGGGCTATGGCATCCACCTCAGGTCCGAGCACTCATCGATGGACGAATTCCAGATAGGCGGGGCATAGGGTTCATCCAGCTTGATTCTAAGGCATGCTATATGACCCATATTAGGGAAGCCAGCGAAGAGTCAAATGATGAATATGAGATAACTGAGCTAGAAGAAGCACCTCAAGATCTCGAAGATGGCGGACAAGCAACCTTTGACGAGCTAACCGAGATTGACTTAGGAACGCCCGATGATCCAAGGCCGACCAACATCAGCTCACTCTTGTCGGAGGAAATGAAAGAGCAGATAATTACCCTGCTGCATGAGTTCGTCGACTGCTTCATATGGACATACAAAGAAATTCCTGGCCTTTCCCCTGAAGTGGCCGTGCATAAGCTGGCTATATCTCCTGATGCTAAGCCAGTCAAACAAGCTTCTCGAAGAATGAGAAGGGAACTAGAAGAAAAGGTCATCGAGGAAACCAAGAAACTCATCAATGCCGGCTTCATCAGGGAAGAGAAATATGCGGACTGGATTGCATGCATAGTCCCAGTGAAGAAGAAAAATGGGCAGATCCGAGTTTGTGTCGATTTCAGGGACCTCAATAAGGCATGTCCTAAAGACGACTTCCCGCTACCGGTCATGGAAATGATGGTCGATAACACCTCAAATTACGAACTGTTCACCTTTATGGATGGCTCGTATGGGTATAATCAGATCAAAATGTCGCCTGAGGATGAGAAGCACACAGCATTCCGAACCCCGATCGGAATATACTGCTACAAGGTGATGTCATTGAGACTGAAGAACGAAGGTGCTACGTACCAAAGGGCAATGATCAATATCTTTGATGACCTAATTCATAAAGTCGTCGAACGTTATGTTGATGATCTGGTCGTCAAGACTAAAACCAAGGCCGATCATATCCAAGATCTTAGGACCGTTCTCACCAGACTGAGGGAATACGATATGAAGATGAATCCTCTAAAATGCGCTTTTGGCGTGTCATCGGGAAAATTCCTGGGTTTTATAGTCCGGCATTGAGGGATCGAAGTTGACCCATCAAAGATAAAGGCTATCATGGAGATGCCCCCTTCGAAGAGTCTGACGCAGCTACGATCTTTTCAAGGCAAGCTTGCTTATATACGGAGGTTTATCTCAAATTTATTGGGAAGGTGTAGGCCTTTCTCAAAGCTCATGAAGAAAGGAGCTCCTTTTATCTGGGATGCCGAATGTCAAGCAGCGTTCGAAAGCATCAAACAATACTTGTTGCACCCTCCAGTGCTGGCCGCCCCCATTCCAAATTAACCGCTGATTCTCTACACTGCTGCGCTAGATGAGTCACTCGGTGCGCTCCTTGCCCAAAATAACGAGGAGGGAAAAGAAAATGCCCTCTACTACCTCAGTCGAACTCTAGTCTGGACGGAACACAACTATTCCCCAATCGAAAAGCAATGCCTGGCTCTGATATTTGCTGTGAAGAAGCTGAGGCACTATCTGCTCGCTCACCGGGTTATGCTGATCTCCAAGATCGACCCACTCAAACAGTTGATGACCAAAGCAAGCCTAGCCGGCATAATGGTAAGATGGGCCGTCATGCTACTTAAGTTTGACATAGTTTATACTCCTCAGAAAGCAGTGAAAGGGCAAGCTCTTGCAGACTTTCTCGCTGCTCATCCCATACCAGAAGGGTCACCACTCAATTGCGAGTTACCCGACGAACAAGTGCTACACCTAGAGAATGACAAGCCATGTTGGGAGCTCTACTTCGATGGGGCCTCAACGATAAGGACCTCCAGTAAATCAAGTGTCCCGGAGATAAAAGCAGGGATATGATTGGTGTTCATCACGCCATCAATAGGAACCCTACGGCGTCCTTTTGCTCTCATGGAGCCTCACGCAAACAATGAGGCCGAGTATGAAGCTCTGATAGCTGGTTTGGAGCTCGCCATAGAAATGGAAATCCTTCGGCTACGGGTTTACGGTGACTCCCAGCTTGTCGTCAACCAAGTAAGCGGCGATTATAAGATATACAAACCCGAATTAGCTCGGTACAGAGGCCGAGTGGTGGAACTCATGAAACGGTTCACTCATATTGAACTAACGAGAATCTCTAGAGCGTTGAACGGAAAGGTTGACGTACTTGCTCACTTAGCCAAGGAGCTGGCTGATCCTGACATGGACGAAATTCTGATCACAGTCAGGAGCCGGCAAATTCTACCTTCAGTCTCTCCATAAGAAGAGGAAAGCACGTAACAGAAGAGCAGTCCTGCCGAAGAAGCTTCGATCATCCAAGACGAGCCCGATTGGAGAGAACTCTTCATAGAGTACCTCCGATACGACAAGCTGCCCGAAGAAAAATCTGCGAGGATTCAGCTGAAGAAAAGAGCTCTCCGAGACGTTTGTAAATGACACGTTATACCGCAGGTCATATGACCAACTCTGGCTCAGGTGTCTGTCATTGGCCGAAGCCCAAAAGATCATGAAAGATGTTCACTCGGGCGTTTGCGGTGCTCACCAATCTGGCCCCAAGATATGACTTCAAATCAAACGGCTTGGGTATTACTGGCCCACAATGATACGGGATTGCGGAGAGCATGCAAAGATGTTAGTGTATATGCCCTAGAGGCCATTACTGTATCATACTAGTTTGTATATTACTTAATGGAAGCTTGGGATATTCACAGTTGTACAGACAATCTTGCTCGAAATGGTAGTATGCTACTTGGTTTGCCTATACTTTAATATGCGCATGTGTTTCTTTTAGCATATCGCTTGTACATATTAGTAGAGCCCTTAGGATCTTTGCTTGATTACCAGCGTTGTGATGGCAGTCACACTTGTGGGGGCTGGGTAATCTACAAGCACATCCTTATACAGGTACCTAGTTGTAGGATTACTGAGACGGGGCATCGATACTCCGGAGTAGACTAGCGTATACGCTTCTCATCCCAGCACGGGAGACGGTCTGTCCCACAGCCATCAGTACGTCGTACTTGAGATAGTATGCGGGTGCTCGTTAGGTTACGAGTACACTGGACATGACTCGTCGGGAACTGTTTGTTGGTATTATACCTATCGTCAGTCATCAGTTCCCAGGTGACATGAGTACAGCTTAGTCCGCTGACTGGACACTGTCACTTCGCCTCGAGTGTGTTTCTACTGTACTTAGATTACTACCCTACCACGGCTCAAAGGAGTCGTGCAAACAGGTAGTAGTTGAGTGCAGTCCCGAAGCACTTGGAGGCAGTGACGGTTAGACAGGATTCGTCTCTCCCGGTATTGGGGGTTGATATCGCGCTGTGTCTAGGAGAGCCATTACACAAGTAGTCCCTGGCCAGGGCAAGCGAGATATACTGGTAGGTTTCCAGTGTTATCTCAGGGTTTTCTGGGCTACACTCCGACACGACTTGTACCGCTATTAGGGGACTGACGTTTACCACCCTTCTAGGCCCGCCATGCGATATTCTCAGACGAACGGACCGGACTGTACGGAGATTGTCACATACAGGCTCAGTAGGAGTTCAGATGGGTTTACCTCATCGGCCTTCTTATCGACATATACCTGGGGACCGTTACGTACAGCTAGTGCTGCTTGCAGTTGTGGTTAAACCCACTGCCAGCGTAGTGTCGAGTGTTTAGAGTCCCACACAGAGAGTTTCCCTGCACTGAGCGAAACGTGTAGAGGCCGTATGGTTTTACGGTAGGGCTGCGATCACCTACGTGCACTTGTGTGCGTATGCTGTTCGGGCAGGCAATACTAGTGGGCTTTGTTTTAAGCCGGATCCTAGTATTGCATGGATGGATTTGTTTTATCTTTTGTGCATTCGCATTCCACGGAATGCGGATGCGGGTGTGTATGCACAGTTTTGAGGAGCGAAGAAGGAGGAGGTGCCTCATTAGGGTTTTGGCAGTTGATTCGGCCAAAACCGTATGTGGCAGGCTCATTAGGGTTTTGACAGTTGATTCGGTCAAAACCATTTTGAGGCGGACTCATTAGGGTTTTGGCAATTCGTTCGGTCAAAACCATTATGAGCCGGGGACATTATTTACTAATCTTTTCAGTGATAATTATGTGATGGCTATTTGCTTTGACCATTTGACCACACTTGACCACTCTTGACTTTGTTGACCGTTTGACCAAAGTTGACTTTGACCTTCATGAGAGGTCTAGAGTTTTCTTTGGATTTCTTTTTCTTTTTGGATTATGAAAATGGTCAAGTCATTAGTAGACATCAACTTTATCATGAAAGGATTAGTAATGATGATATTTGTGTATTATTGCAACCATGGTTCATTCTCTCTAGCTAATAATTTTTTTCTCATTCTCTCTCTTGTGAGAAGAAAAGAAAATCCTTCGTCTTCCTCCTCTTGAAATTTTCTTTTGATCTCATGTGTTGAGAGAAAAAGAATCCACATAGACAAACACTTCCATCTACCTCTTCTACACATCCTAAGACATCAAGACAAGCGATCTTGTTGCCCTAGTTGCCTCGGCTCGAGGTGGAGCTCGTAGCACATCTCTCGGGTGGATAGTCTTCGACTCAAGAAGGCCGCCGAGGTGACCAAGATCCAGATCAATCCTCAGAGCGTGGATGGACGAGTAGGATACCGGAATGAAGATCCGAAGGACCGGTATCGTGAGGTATAATTTCTATGGCATAGTAGATAGCACCTCTAGTAGTTTGCTAGTTTGTAGTTTAGCAAAGATCCGGGTTTTAGTCCATGTTGCCTTTGCGCCAAAAAAATCGTTTTTCGCTGTTTCCGCCTCCCCGTAAGAATCGGGGTGAGCAACGTGGACTTACAGTGGTATCAAAGCTTAGCTAAACATAAACTAGCATGTTAGCAAAGTATTTAGAATTTCGATCGGAAAAAATTCGCAAAACAAGTCCAGAAAAATCAACTTTCTGCCGATTTTTTATACTGCTCTAAAAGTGATTTAACATACATGAAAAATCGGCTCAGGGTTTTCTAAAGCCACCCACCAAAAACGATCCACTGAACCGGTCAAAGCGCCGCGGTTCCACGGCAAGAACATGCTTCTTGACGCGGATCCGTGGCCGAATTGACTCGGCCGTGGACCGAGTTTGGTGCAGTGTACTTAGTTGGAGGTTTTAAGATTTTTAATATAGTTTGATCTACCCAGATTTTCCAGAGAACAAATTGATTTTTGGGGTGGTTACAAATCCGTATTTTGATCGATATTCCGTAGACTTTGGCTAATGGATATTTTCTGTGATGTGATGTATGTATTGAACGTCTACTAATCGCTATACGTCGATTAGTGGGGGTTATACATATCTGTGATCTGTAATGTTGATGGTTTATGTATATGAACTCGTTGGATTGTCGCGGATGAATAGCCGGGTGGATGTGAGATGAGAGTTTCTTTTTCTTTCATTCATGTAATATTTGTAAATTGATGTAATATTATTTTATGGCCGCACATCCAGGATGAGGTTGTAGCCGCCATTGTATAATTTCTTTTTACTGTTTTTGCTCCTAGGATAGACCCAAGGGGGGGTGCATAAACTACCAGGTATCTCGAAGTACCGAGTGGCCTACTCACGTCGTTGAGGGAGGTTGCTTCGCTTCAGGGACTTGGCGGGTAGTTTGCCGCACCCGTAGGGGTCTTGGATGGGGTATTGGCTATTCATCGCGACCGTGTAATTCGCTTTTCGTTGCAGGCTCGAACGAATCGCGGATTCCTAGTATATCCAAAGTGCTCATCTGTGATCTGGAAAGGCTATCATTGCTATATATTTATATATGATATCTATTTAGGCGTTGCTTATGTTTTGCATCCGCGCTAGTCCAGCCCCCGCTCTGTCGTTAGTTAAGTAACCTAATGGGTGATGACGGGGCTCCGTGGTGAATGCGGATGGCATAAGCGTACGTCATATTTTCATTGTTTTCTGCAATGGTAGGATTAAATGATGGGACACATTAAATTTAATGCAAGAAAATAAACCAAGTAAAAGTCGTTGGAACACTTTTAAAACCACTCGGTTCTTTTCAAAAACCAACTTTTAAACGCGGAGCTTGAACCACTCCTTTTAAAAGCTATCTCGTTCCATCGATTATATCAAGTTCACTACATTCACGGTTTCGCCAAAACCATTCGTAGCCCTCCGTCGTTTCATATGAATATCCAACAGTATTCAAGCTGTGTTTGTTGGCCTTAGTCAAGGCACAGTGTTTGGTAGCTGGTGGGTATTCATATGTTGCATAGATAGATGCGTTGGTTTGGGACAGTCGTATTACTTTGTTGGCCATAGTCAAAGGTATATACGGGTGGGTTCAAATCAACGTGGACAACGACGGGTAGAACTTGACATGTGACTTATGATTTGTTGGCCTTAGTCAAGGTCATAAGAGCATGGGGTAAAAATCCACATCGGGAGTTTCTAAAGAAACTGAAACTTGCTAGTGTTGTATACTATTTGGAGTGTGATAATTCTGGTAGGATTCCTTCGGTTTTATCACACGATGATATTTGGATCCCGATCCTACTGTGAGTATATGCTACTCCTCGGGAAATTTCTCACTTAACGATCAATACTATAAATCAAGTAGGTGTTTAGAACGGTGTTAGCGGGGCTACGCCCCCAGGGAAAAGAGGTTACTTAATTAAGGAACTTCGCAAAAGCGTTGGAAAACCTCCCTCGAAATACCGACACTGGCCTGGCTGAACGGTTAAGCAAGTATTGTACGGTGAGATTGATCCCGACTAATTCTTCCTTTATGGTTTGAGGAGGGATTCAGAGACAGTGGGAGCCATCCTGTTTAAATAAATTAAAAACCAATCTAAACTTGCAAGAGCATCATGCTGAGTGTTTTCTTCTCTCTCGCTCTTAATTGCAGCGACCAAGTGACCACACCTAGGTTACATCTAGATAATAAAATGATTGAATCTGACTGTTATGACTGGCAAAGGTCTGTCCAGATGTCCATTGCCCATGACAAGCTGGGACACCTCTTGACTGATCCAACCCCTGCCGTCTCAGGTCCAGTTTCTCCTGTCACGGATATTCATATCCGCAAGACATCGGAAAAAGACTGTGCGAAAGCCAAGTGCCTCGTGTTAGCCTCAGTTAATGGTGCATACCAGAGGCAGCATGAGAAGATGGACTTATTTTCTATCTTCCTCCATAACAAAGATTTATATGGAGAGCAATCTCGTATCGCAAGATATGAGACCTCGAACGAATTGCTTCCAGCGAGGTTGGCTATCGGGTCTTCTGTAGGGGGCAACGTCCTTACAGAGACTAGCTATTTTGAGCTCACGGACCTAAATACCACGTTGAAGAACGGGTCAGATGCAGGCTTAGTTCTACAGTCTCTACCTACTACCCTGAAGGAAACCAGGGAAGTAGAAGGAAAGGGAAGGGCAGAAGTTTCGAGACTGGATGTAGTAAAAGAGGGATGTTCTTATTGTTACAGGAATGAACATTGGCAGAAGGATTGCAGGGCTAGCAAAGCCAGTAGCCAGGATTCGAAGCATGTTGTGGTTTCGGTTTCGGGTGTGTTTGTAATAGAGAACTGTATGTCAGTTAACCCTCCTTCCTGTGTATTGGATACCGGATCAGGATCTCACATCTGTAATACTTTACAGGCTCTGAGAAATCGTAGGGTTATCAGGATAGGTGATATGACTCTCAGGGTTGCTAACGGAATGAGCATGTACGCTGAATCCGTAGGGGAATATCACCTTGGACTGACAACTGGGCAGATATTGATTCCGCGTGACAGTTTTTATGTACCAGGTGCGACTTGTAATATCATATCTGTATCCTTACTTTCTAAGAAAGGATATGATTTTTCTTTTGTAAGCGATGTAGTCAACATCCACCTAAATCAAGTTCTGAATGGGTCAGGTACATTGAAAAACGGGATATACGTATTGAATCAAGCTTAGGTTTTCAGTGTCCAGAACACACTTAAAAGAAAGTCTCCGGAATTAAATCGGGCTTTCTTATGGCATTGTAGACTGGGTCACATTAATGAGACACGGTTGACAAAGTTACATAAAGAAGGATACTTGGATCTGTTCGAGTACCGGTCTTATGCCACTTGTGAATCTTGTCTCATGGGAAATATGACAAAGACTCCGTTCACTGGACACGGAGAAAGACCAAGCGAGCTCTTGGGACTCATAAACAGTGACGTGTGTGGTCCGATGTCTACACAAGAGCGAAGTGGTTATTCATACTTCATTACTTTCACAGATGATTTCTCTAGGTATGGATATGTCTTCTTGATGAAGCATAAATCCGAGGCCTTTGAGAAATTTCGGGAATACAAGAATGAAGTTGAAAAACAAACAGGCAATAGTATCAAGCCACTAAGATTTGATCGAGGTGGTGAATACTTGAGTGCCGAGTTTCTAGGCTACTTAAAAGAGAATGGAATTCTCTCTCAACTTACTCCTCCATACACACCACAACACAACGGTGTATCGGAAAGGCGGAATCGAACCCTATTGGATATGGTTCGTTCCATGATGAGTATGGCTGAGTTACCGCGATCCTTCTGGAGTTATGCACTAGAAACAGCTGCATATCTTTTGAACCAGGTTCCTACTAAGTCAGTGCCTACCACACCATATCAGATGTGGAGTGGGAAGAAACCCTGTCTTAAACACTTTAAGACACGGGGGTGTCCATCTTTTGTTAAAAAGCAGCATACGGACAAGCTCGAGGCACGTTCAGTACAGTGTAAGTTTGTGGGATACCCAAAGAACTCCAAGGGGTATCTTTTCTATTACGCAGAGGAACAAAAGGTTTTTGTTTCTCGTCATGCCCGCTTCTTGGAAACTGAGTTTTTGGAAAATTAGATAAGTGGCAGCACAATAGAACCGGAAGAAATTCCAGAACCACGAGCTATTACTGAAAGCTTAGTAGAACCAGAGAGTTCGAAAGAACCGGACATCCCAGCGCCACTCCGCAGGAGTAGTAGGCAGTCTCATCCGCCCGAGAGATACTACGGTTTTCTCATAGATGGGGATAAAGAGGATTGCACCATTGACTATGGTGAGCCGACTAGCTTCTAGCAAGCCATTCAGAGTGGTGACTGTAGGGTTCCTAGGCACGCTAATGAGGTCTCACAAGGTATCAACCATGCCAATTTCAAATTTTACATGTGCCGAGAAACCCTAATACGGATCGTAGACTAGATTTTTAGGCGAAACAAGCAACTAGTTAACAACTTAACTAAAAGTGAACGGAAATACAACCTTTGTAGATCCGGTCCTCCACCTCCATAGCTCCATGATGAAGTCTCCTTGCTGTCCAAATCGAATCCCGGGCTCTAGCGTCGGCTTCATCGGAGAAATGGGCGGGCTTGGTCGTCGGTTTCGGTGCCGAAGATGATCTACGTCGAGGCAACACAAGATCAAGCTCCAACTTCACCAAGTCATGAAACTTGAGAAGAAAACACCCTATACTACTTGTCAAGTGGTAGAGGATGAAGAAATAGGAAGTGGGTTCACTTTAGAATTGGATTTCTCACTCTTTTCATCAAATCACCATTGATGGTTGCAAGCTTTTTCTTCTTGAAGAAGAAGAAGATGATGATGATAGAATATCATAAGTATTATCTAAAAAGAATAATAAAATGAATACTTATCATATACTAACCATGGTTATGTGTAGAGAATAGACTATGGTTAGGTGGAATGGTTAGGGTTAAGCATGAGACAAAATGGTCACTTAGTCAAAGCTTCATGAAGCTTCAACAACAAACAAAGAAAGCCACCATTTTTCTCTTTATCTTTTCCTTAATAAAAGAATAAATAAATAGATATGAAAATCAAAACCCTAACCATTTAAATAACCATGGTTTAATCTTTACACAAACACAAGTAAGCATGTATCATCAAACATGATACAAACAAGTGCACAAAAGTATATCACATATACAACTTGTGTACATCAAGTGAGAAAATCCATTTAAAGTGAACAGATATTAGTTAATGCAAAGTAATATATCAAATATATAATTATACATTAAATCATTAAATCAACACTTGATTTAACGATCCGGTCATATCGCATATAACCGACTAACATCCAATGTATCGGCTTATCGAATCAATCCTTGATTCGATAACTAGGTTATATCGCATACAACCAATCGATACATTCATCGCGAGAATAGAATACGGTATCACATACACGCATTATTCTCGGTCCCGCACATATCTCATATGCGCTCCTATTTCGTATCGCTTGAGCCAGGAAACCTCTGTGTAGGACTCTAAAGACTCGTCAATACGCCGGCAGTAGGTGATGATCATATCAAACACCCACAAGCCGCAAGCGGTCTGCTAAACGTAACGGCCACCCGGGTATTGAGCGATCAGAAGATCGACGAGCAAGCCCGCTCATACTCCTGTGAATCCAACCAGTAACACTTACCGTACAGTCCGGTCTCGTCGTCTGATATGTCGCATATCTCGCCTAGGGGTGGTAAACGTCAGACCCCAATAGCTCGATAAGTCGTGTCGATATGAGGTCTATAACAGTTCAAGAAACTACAGGTAACACTTACAGTAAATCTCAGCAACCCTGGCCAGGGATTTCCGGTTATAGCCAATCAAACACAGCGCAACATCAACTCCCTATACCGGGAGAGACGAATCCCCTCCTATCGCTCATTGCCTCCATGTGATTCGGGACTGTACCCAAAAACCACCGTTTTGCACGCCCTCTTGGATGTCGTAAGGTGGAAATCAAAGCACAGTGGGAACCACACAAGACTCTATGACGATCTCGGGTCAACAGACTACTCTGTACTAGTGTCACCAGAGAACTGCCATCTGACGTAAGGTATAATACCATCTGGGAGTTCTCGGCGAGTCCGTCCAGTGTACCCAGTCTCCACTGAGCACCCGTATATCATCTCTGATGTCAAACACCAATGGATATGGGATCATCCATCGCCCATCTGTATGGGTCGAGAAGGTATACGCTAGTCTACTCTGGTATATCGATGCCCCGTCTCGATATACCCACGACTAGGGACCTTGAAGGATGTACTTATGGACTACCCTGTCCCCACTAGTATGATCCGCATCATAGTCCAGGTAGTCAAGTACACATTCTAAGGGCTTTACCAACATGTAACAGAGAGACAATCAGTGTACACGTTAAGGTAAAGAACAACCAGATAGCATACTATCATGTCGAGCAAGAAAGTCCTCCCTATATATGTCCAAGCTTCCACTACATTATACATCCTATGTATAGTAATGGCCTCTAGGGCATACATATAACTAACAATCTCCCACTTGCACTAGGGCCATCTGATAGCAGTGGTTGCAGTATCTCATACTCAACCATCCCATAAAAGTCTCTCTCTGGGAAAAGGCCTTTCGTGAGGGGATCCGCCGTGTTGTCCGCTGAGTCTACTCTTCTAACCTCGATCCCCTGGAGATCAACCATCTCCATGATCAGGTGACACTGCCTTAGAATATGTCTGAATCACTGATGGGACTGGCGTTCCTTGGCATAAGCCACAACTCCATTGTCACACAATGGGAGGAACTTAGTTCATCTCATGAACTAGTATACACCCAGACAGCCTCTTTGGTAGCATCTTAAGTAGCGATGTATCCAGCCTTAATCGTCTAGTATGCCACGGTATCTAGCTTGGAACTCTTCCAACATACCGTCCCTTTACTGAGGGTAAAGACAATGCCTGCGACTGACATTCAGTCGTCTTTATCACCCTGGAACCCTTCCAGTGATTCTCCCCAGGATCGATTGATACCATCTCACTACATCTAGTGAGAATCCTAACATCCATTTAGATCTATCTCATAGATCCAAAACCCAGGATTTAGTAGGTATCACTTTGATCCTATTGGAGAATCCTTGTGACAAGCGGAGATTGATCGAGCGTAGAATAGGAAATTCCTTCCCTATCAAGAGTATGTCATCCACGTACTCTACGAGGATCGTCACTATACTCCCTACTATCTTTTTGTTTATACAAGGTTCATCTACCATTTTGATGAAGTCAAACACTTTGACTATCACATCAAAACAGACGTTCCAACTCCGCGATGCCTGCTCTATTATGTAAAGCAACATGCACACATTTCCGCTGCTCCCACTGTTTACGAAGCCCTCTAGCTGTGTACTTATAGACATTCTCTTCTAAATCATTATTTATAAAAGTAGTCATGGCACTAAACCACCAGATATCGTATTCATGGTATGTAGCAATGGCAAGTAGGATCTGGATGGACTTAAGCATAGTTCCTAGAAAAGGTTTCATCATTATCCATACCTGGTTGATGAATAAAACCTTTAACAAGTCTAGCTTTGAAAGTCTCAACTTTTCCATCTACACCAAGTAATCTTCTCAAGATATACTTGCTCCTGAAGGGATTTAACCCTTCAGATATCGCAACCAAAGTCCATACTTTGTTGGTGTATAGGGATTCCATCTCAGATCACTAAGCATCCAGCCATTCTTATAGAGTCTTACTCCTGATGGCCAGCTCGAAACTAGTTGGGTCATCATCTCATGATGCAATCATCGCTCCCACTGTCATAGAGAAACCAAAGTATCTCTCAAGTGGGTGAGGAACCCTTCTAGATCGGCGGAGTGGCTGAGGTTCGTTGGTTACTATTGAATCCTTCGGTTCTACCAAATCTTCTGCTGTAGTTTGTATAGCTGAAACACTTCCAGTTCTACATAACTGACCATGCCTCGAGCTTGTCCGGATTTTGTTTTTAGACATAGGCCGGACAACCCCAAATCTTAACTAACTTAAGATATGGGTTCTTCTCTTTCCATATCACATATGAAGTGGTAAGCAACAGATTTGATCGGAACCCTATTCAATAGGTATGCAACTTCATAAGTGCATAACTCCCAAAAGGAAATAGGAAACTCAGTAGTACTCATCATAGAGCGCACCATATCATATAGGGTGTGATTGCTCCGCCCCGATATACCATCGTGCTATGGTGTATACGGAGGAGTAATGCTGACAGAGAATCTCATTCTCCTTTAGAAAAGTCCAAGAATTCCGTGCTCAAGTATTCTCCTCCTTGATCACATCAAAGGACATAATACTTATACCCTTTTTGGTTCTCTACTTCTAACTTATATTCTGTGAATATCTCAAAAGGTTCGGACTTGTGTTTCAACAAGAACATATGTCTGAATCTAAAGAGATTATCAGAGAATGTAATGAAGTACAAAGAACCGGTGTTGGCATGTATAGACAGGGGACCTTACATATATCAACATGTATCATCCCAAGAGTTCACTAACTCTTTCTCTGTTTCCAATAAACAGAGCTGGTGTCATTATATCTTTGTGACATGACTGGCAAGTTTCACAAGATGTAAATTCAAACTGATTTAAATATGCATCTACAATTAACTTCAGCTAGTCGGGTCGCATTGATATGACCTAGTCTACAATGCCTCAAGAAGGATTCGTTCATTTCTGAACTCTTCCTCTTGTGTGTGTTCAGTATACTAAAAACTGTAGTTTAATTTAGAACATCAACGCTTTTAGATAACGTGCCTGATCCGATCAACTTTTGATATAGGAAATGTTCAAAACATTATCCAACAATACAAAATTTTATCATTTCTTTACTAATAAAGAGACTGATATGATTTTGTATATCAGGTTCGGTATCTAATAGCATTTGTTCAGAATCAATGTATTTGTAATACAAGGTGACAGTGACCAACAGACTTGGCTGCAACACTTGCCCCGTTTTCTGCCTCATGAAACTTATCACACGTTCTCAGTTCTCTACCTTTCTGTAGCCCTATGTAACAGATTACATATCTAGGATCCTGATCCGGTATCAAATACCCAGGATGCAGAGGATACTGAGAAACAGTTCTTTGTAATGAACACACCCGAAGATAATGCATCAACATGCACTCTCTTCGTTTGGGCGGCACGGGAAATCTGGTATTCCCCAATTTCCTGCTCTGTCTTATAACAATTATAAGTTGGAGCGGGACCAACGTTCCCTAGCTCAGTATAACAATCGGGTTGGGTCAATATTCCGTATTATTATCTTGATTAAGGCGTGATATGGTCGCTACCTGGAGAGAGAGAGAAGAAAACACTCTGCGTGCGCTCTTGCAAGAATAGATTGGTTATTATTTTATCTAATTAGGATGGCTCCCACTGTTTTTTATCAAATCTTCTTTCAAACCCTAAAAGGAAAGACTAGCCGGGATTAATTACACACTACAAGTTCGCCAATCTTTCAGCCAGGCCAGTGTCGGTACTTTGAGGGAGGTCCCCCGTGCTTTCGTACGAACCTAATTATTGTAAACCTCGTTTTCCCAGAGGCGTAACCTCGTTGACACCTTTCTAGACACCTAGTTGATCGGCTAGTTGCAATGTGTAAAACTCTCCCAGGAGTAACTCTTACTCACAGCGGGTATTGGGATCCAACTATCTCATAGAAGGTATGCAATCTCATTGCAAATTTCAACACTTGAAATTCCCGATAATATTTTGCCCCTAACGTGCTATGACCTTGATGAAAGCCAACAAACCATAGCCCGCTAGTCAAGTTCAACCCGAACATTTCTTGATCGAATTAAACCCACCCGCACGACCCTTGACGAAAGCCAACAAAGCCGCACGACTACCCTAATCCAATCGCATCGTATGCAGCAGATAAGCAGCATATAGCTACCGCACACTGCACCTTGACGAAAGCCAACAAATGCAGCATGAATACTATATACAACTTATCTGAAATGACGGAGGGCTACGACAGGTTTTTCTGAAAACCTATTGCGTAATGAACTAGATATCGTTGTAGAATCAAATGATTTTAAAATGGAGTGTTTTTGAGGCTTTTCTAGTTTTGCTAAAGGAGTCACTCCCGGTGAAGGGATCGTCGGTCCTTTCCTCGTCGAATGAGGTGTGGGATATATCATATATATCACTGTGCAAAGCAGAAACTATAGAAGCATCAAAAAGGCAAACCGAGGGTTGTAGCATCTGCCAGTTATTGCTAAAGGAGTCACTCCCGGTGAAGGGATCTCGGTCCTTTCTTCATCGAATGAGGTGCAGGATATATCTCATATACCGCTATGCAAAGCAAGAACAGTAGCTACCTGTTTTATTTTTGAAATTCAATTCTACAACATCTTTAGGTTTCTTTTCTTTCATTAATCACATTAATGAAGTCCCATCATTTAAGTACCTAAACATCACAGATAAATATGACATACACTTATGCCATCCGCATTCGCCTCGATGTCCCTTCGTGCACCGTTAGGTTAGGTAACTAACGGCAGAGCAGGGCAGGGCTAGCGCGGGTGTAAATCATAAGTAACATCTATATAATATATCATATATACTATATACAGTATCTATCACAGAACATCACATGATCACATCACAGATATCGCAGCAGAAGAATCATATGAAATATTGGATATACTAGGACGTCCGTGTTTTCAATACGAGCCAGTATAAAACACGGATTCCACGGTCGTGATGAATAGCCAAACCCACACCCCTAGACCCCTACGAGAGCGGCAAGCAACCCTATCAATTCTAGAGTTAGGAGACCCGGACTCGACTCCTCGAGTTGGTCTCCCACTGGACTCCAGAACCCGGTTACTTGTGCCCTCCTCCTTGGGTCTATCCTAGTGCGGAAAAGTAAATAATATACAAAGGGTGACATCTTCCGCAACCTGGAAGTGCCCCAATAAAAGAATATTACATACAAGTTTTTACATGAATGAAAATGAAAAACACTCATCTCACATAAAACCCCCAGCTATTCAAACACGATGATCCAATATAACATATCCAGCAACACATAACATCACATGTCATCAACGTAAGTAAACATGTGTATCCCAATTGTCGTTGACATATAGCAACGAAACCGGCGATATCACATATTACACTTACGGTCACAGAAAAGAAAGTGTAAAACTACAACAGTTGGAATCCGCAACCTCCTTAGACATCACATGCCTAATCAAATGAATTCCTTAGACATCACATGCCTAACAATTATAAACCCCGCATTTTAGTCTCAAAATCGAAAACACTTTTCAATATAAAGTCGGGCAATTCAACAAGATTCCCGACATCCTGATCGAATGCTCGTCGCAAACTTCAGTAGGCGGCCGCACCCCCGACGCCGTCGACAAAGTGTACCAAGGTGGAACACCGCTGCCGCGAGCACCCGAACGGATGCTTTCGGCGACGGGGTTCTCCTACAGTCACTTGGTCGGGGCTATGGAGTGAGGCTGTCTATTAAGTTTACCCGGTGAGTATTCGCCCGACGAGTATTCGCGTACGCTACGTGATTGCGACGGACTTTTGATCACATCAAAATTCCGTGGCAACCGATCAAGTGAGACTAAACTACTAGATTTATAACATTCATTTAGTTATCTCATAACTACTTGTGAATTCCAAATGTTGTATCGCATTCCTGATAAATAGAAAATGTTAAACTTTCCGATCGAACAATCGAACACCCAGGTTTTCCCAATACAGCTCAACACATGAAATAAGTTTAAAAAACATTCACTTCATGCCTCAGTACCAACGGTCCAGCCGTAGAAGGGTCAAGCCAACGCCTCACATGTGGCACGCCGTACTGCCCCAAACCCTAAGGTTCAAAGGGCAGTTCAAGACGGTCACATAATCGAGTTAAGGTTTGTTGTCTTCTAGAGGGACCATCGCGTTACTTGCACTACTTAGAACGTCTTTAAACCACGGAAAAATCCAACACTTGGAAATTTCCCGACAGGGGAAAAATTGGGTATTTATATCCGGTCGAACTTTTTAACATATTCGAAAATTATCCGGAAAAACACACAGACAAAATTAGACAATCCGATCGAAACACCGAGTCCCCAATACAACCCAAAAAATTCAACTCTTGAATAAATATTAAAAATTCCCAGGAAAACCAGTATTGCAAAATAAGAATTTCTGTACAAAATTCAATGCAGGATAAGACAAAACGGCCGTGGATCCGCCGTACGAGCCATGCTCATGCCGCGGAACCGCGGCGGTTTGATGGAATTAGGGAATCGAATTTCACAGTAACTCTTAGATATTCCTTCTGATTTTTCTGCATATTTTTAATTCTCAAAAATCCACAAAATTCAAAAATGTACAGAGAGCAATTTTTGAGTTAGGGTTTCGGTTCGATCGGACTTCTAACTCCGTCTACGCATCGCCTAAGGCTCTAGCTAGGCTCTGATACCACTGTAGGGTTCCTAGGCACGCTAATGAGGTCTCACAAGGCATCAACCATGCCAATTTCAAATTTTACATGTGCCGAGAAACCCTAATACGGATCGTAGACTAGATTTTTAGGCGAAACAAGCAACTAGTTAACAACTTAACTAAAAGTGAACGGAAATACAACCTTTGTAGATCCGGTCCTCCACCTCCATAGCTCCATAATGAAGTCTCCTTGCTGTCCAAATCGAATCCCGGGCTCTAGCGTCGGCTTCATCGGAGAAATGAGCGGGCTTGGTCGTCGGCTTCGATGCCGAAGATGATCTACGTCGAGGCAACACAAGATCAAGCTCCAACTTCACCAAGTCATGAAACTTGTGAAGAAAACACCCTATACTACTTGGCAAGAGGTAGAGGATGAAGAAATAGGAAGTGGGTTCACTTTAGAATTGGATTTCTCACTCTTTTCATCAAATCACCATTGATGGTTGCAAGCTTTTTCTTCTTGAAGAAGAAGAAGAAGATGATGATAGAATATCATAAGTATTATCTAAAAAGAATAATAAAATGAATACTTATCATATACTAACCATGGTTATGTGTAGAGAATAGACTATGGTTAGGCGGAATGGTTAGGGTTAAGCATGAGACAAAATGGTCACTTAGTCAAAGCTTCATGAAGCTTCAACAACAAACAAAGAAAGCCACCATTTTTCTCTTTATCTTTTCCTTAATAAAAGAATAAATAAATAGATATGAAAATCAAAACCCTAACCATTTAAATAACCATGGTTTAATCTTTACACAAACACAAGTAAGCATGTATCATCAAACATGATACAAACAAGTGCACAAAAGTATATCACATATACAACTTGTGTACATCAAGTGAGAAAATCCATTTAAAGTGAACAGATATTAGTTAATGCAAAGTAATATATCAAATATATAATTATACATTAAATCATTAAATCAACACTTGATTTAACGATCCGGTCATATCGCATATAACCGACTAATATCCAATGTATCGGCTTATCGAATCAATTCTTGATTCGATAACTAGGTTATATCGCATAGAACCAATCGATACATTCATCGCGAGAATAGAATACGGTATCACATACACGTATTATTCTCGATCCCGCATATATCTCATATGCGCTCCTATTTCGTTTCGCTTGAGCCAGGAAACCTCTGTGTAGGACTCTAAAGACTCGTCAATACGCCGGCAGTAGGTGATGATCATATCAAACACCCATAAGCCGCAAGCGGTCTGCTAAACGTAACGGCCACCCGGGTATTGAGCGATCAGAAGATCGACGAGAAAGCCCGCTCATACTCCTGTGAATCCAACCAGTAACACTTACCGTACAGTCCGGTCTCGTCGTCTGATATGTCGCATATCTCGCCTAGGGGTGGTAAACGTCAGACCCCAATAGCTCGATAAGTCGTGTCGATATGAGGTCTATAACAGTTCGAGAAACTACAGGTAACACTTACCAGTAAATCTCAGCAACCCTGGCCAGGGATTTCCGGTTATAGCCAATCAAACACAGCGCAACATCAACTCCCTATACCGGGAGAGACGAATCCCCTCCTATCGCTCATGCCTCCATGTGATTCGGGACTGTACCCAAAAACCACCGTTTTGCACGCCCTCTTGGACGTGGTAAGGTGGAAATCAAAGCACAGTGGGAACCACACAAGACTCTATGACGATCTCGGGTCAATAGACTACTCTGTACCAGTGTCACCAGAGAACTGCCATCTGACGTAAGGTATAATACCATCTGGGAGTTCTCGGCGAGTCCGTCCAGTGTACCCAGTCTCCACTGAGCACCCGTATATCATCTTTGATGTCAAACACCAATGGATATGGGATCATCCATCGCCCATCTGTATGGGTCGAGAAGGTATACGCTAGTCTACTCTGGTATATCGATGCCCCGTCTCGATATACCCACGACTAGGGACCTTGAAGGATGTACTTATGGACTACCCTGTCCCCACTAGTATGATCCGCATCATAGTCCAGGTAGTCAAGTACACATCCTAAGGGCTTTACCAACATGTAACAGAGAGACAATCAGTGTACACGTTAAGGTAAAGAGCAACCAGATAGCATACTATCATGTCGAGCAAGAAAGTCGTCCCTATATATGTCCAAGCTTCCACTACATTATACATCCTATGTATAGTAATGGCCTCTAGGGCATACATATAACTAACAGTGACTCGGTAAAATGGATGGATGCAATGCGGACCGAAATGGAGTCCATGTACACCAACAAAGTTTGGACTTTGGACTTTGCTCCAGAAGCGGTAAAACCCGTAGGCTGCAAATGGATCTTCAGAAAGAAGATTGGTGTAGATGGGCAGGTTGAAACCTATAATGCTAGACTTGTTGCAAAGGGTTTTCGTCAAAGACCTGGTTTGGACTATGACGAGACCTTTTCTCCAGTGGCTATGCTCAAATCCATTCGGATCCTTCTTGCCATTGCTACCTTCCACGATTATGAAATCTGGCAGATGGACGTTAAGACGGCTTTTCTAAATAGAAATTTAGAGGAGTGCATCTATATGGATCAGCCGGAGGGATTCATTCAGAGTGGGAGCAACGGTAAAGTGTGCAAGTTGCTCAAGTCCATCTATGGACTGAAGTAGGCATTGCAGAGTTGGATCATCTGCTTCGATGATACTGTCAACGAATTCGACTTTATCAAAAACCCAAATGAACCATGCATTTATAGTAAGATTGTAGGGAGAATTGTGGTATTCCTCGTCTTGTACGTGGATGACATTCTCCTAATAGAAAATGATATTCCTATGCTACAGTCAGTCAAAGGATTCTTGTCACAGAGGTTCTCCATGAAGGACCTAGGCGATGCCAACTACATTCTGGGGATCTAGATCTATCGTGATAGATCTAAGAGGATGTTGGGACTTTCACAGTCCAGGTACATCGACACCATACTGAAAAAATTCAGTATGGAAGATTCTAAGCGCGGAAATTTACCGGCTTGTCACGGGATCACCCTCTCCAAAGAGATGTCTCCTAAGACTGATTTGGAAAGGGATCGCATGTCTATTATACCCTACGCTTCTGTGGTAAGCTCTATAATGTATGCGATGTTATGTACCAGACCAGATGTAGCATACGCATTGAGCGTTGTAAGCCGGTATCAGTCGGACCCAGAGGAGAAACACTGGATAGCGGTAAAGAACATTCTCAAGTACCTGAGAAAGACTAAGGAGATGTTCTTGGTGTATGGCGGAAAAGACCTCCAGATCGAGGCCTTTGCTGACTCCAGCTTCCAGAGTGACAAGGATGACTCCAAGTCCATGTCGGGTTATGTCTTTACCCTCAATGGAGGGGCGGTTTGCTGGAAGAGTTCCAAGCAGGAAACCGTTGATGACTCAACTATAGAAGCGGAGTACATAGCTGCTTGCGATGCCGCAAAGGAAGCTGTCTGGATGAAGAAGTTCCTCACGGAGTTTCAGGTGGTTCCTACCATTGTTGATCCAATACCGCTGTATTGCGACAACAACGGTGCTATAGCTTTAGCGAAGGAACCCAGGTCCCATCAGAAGTCCAGGCACATTTTGAGGCGGTACCACCTGATCAGGGAGATCGTAGATTGCCGGGAGATCGAGGTGAAGAGAGTAGATTCGGAGAATAACACTGCAGATCCACTCACGAAGGCCCTACCCCAGACTCAGTTCGAGCGGCTGATCGAGATGATAGGTCTTCGATACGCCAGTACATGGCCTTAGTGCAAGTGGGAGATTGTTAGTGTATATGCCCTAGAGGCCATTGCTGTATCATACTAGTTTGTATATTACTTAATAGAAGCTTGGGATATTCCCAGTTGTATAGACAATTTTGCTCGAAATGGTAGTATGCTACTTGGTTTGTCTCTACTTCAATATGCGCATGTGTTTCTTTTAGCATATCGCTTATACATATTAGTAGAGCCCTTAGGATCTTTGCTTGATTACCAGCGTTGTGATGGCAGTCACACTTATGGGGGCTGGGTAATCTACAAGCACATCCTTATACAGGTCCCTAGTCGTAGGATTATCGAGACGGGGCATCGATACTCCGGAGTAGACTAGCGTATACGTTTCTCATCCCAGCACAGGAGACGGTCTGTCCCACAGCCGTTAGTACGTCGTACTTGAGATAGTATGTGGGTGCTCGTTAGGTTACGAGTACACTGGACAGGACTCGTCGGGAACTGTTGGTTGGTATTATACCTATCGTCATTCATCAGTTCCCAGGTGACATGAGTACAGCTTAGTCCGCTGACTTGACACAGTCACTTCGCCTCGAGTGTGTTCCCACTGTACTTAGATTACTACCCTACCATGGCTCAAAGGAGTCGTGCAAACAGGTAGTAGTTGGATGCAGTCCCGAAGCACTTGGAGGCAGTGACGGTTAGACAGGATTCGTCTCTCCCGGTAATGGGGGTTGATATCGCGCTGTGTCTAGGAGAGCCATTACACAAGTTGTCCCTGGCCAGGGAAAGCGAGATATACTGGTAGGTTTCCAGTGTTATCTCAGGGTGTTCTGGGCTACACTCCGACACGACTTGTACCGCTATTAGGGGACTGACGTTTACCACCCCCCTAGGCCCGCCATGCGATATTCTCAGACGAACGGACCGGACTGTACGGAGATTGTCACATACAGGCTCAGTAGGAGTTCGGATGGGTTTACCTATCAGCCTTCTTATCGACATCTAACTGGGGATCGTTATGTACAGCTAGTGCCGCTTGAGGTCTGTGGTTAAACCCACTGCCAGCATAGTGTCGAGTCTTTAGAGTCGCACACAGAGAGTTTCCCTGCACTGAGCGAAACGTGTAGAGGCTGTATGGTTTTACGGCAGGGCTGCGATCACCTACGTGCACTTGTGTGCGTATGCTGTTCGGGCAGGCAATACTAGTGGGCTTTGGTTTATGCCGGATCCTAGTATTGCATGGATGGATTTGTTTTGTCTTCTGTGCATTCGCATTCCACAGAATGCGGATGCGGGTGTGTATGCACAGTTTTGAGGAGCGAAGAAGGAGGAGGTGCCTCATTAGGGTTTTGGCAGTTGATTCAGCCAAAACCGTTATGTGGCAGGCTCATTAGGGTTTTGACAGTTGATTCGGTCAAAATCATTTTGAGGCGGACTCATTAAGGTTTTGGCAATTCGTTCGGTCAAAACCATTATGAGCCGGGGACATTATTTACTAATCTTTTCAGTGATAATTATGTGATGGGTAATTTCTTTGACCATTTGACCACACTTGACCACTCTTGACTTTGTTGACCGTTTGACCAAATTTGACTTTGACCTTCATGAGAGGTCTAGAGTTTTCTTTGGATTTCTTTTTCTTTTTGGATTATGAAAATGGTCAAGTCATTAGTAGCCATCAATTTTATCATGAAAGTATTAGTAATGATGATATTTGTGTATTATTGCAACCATGGTTCATTCTCTCTAGCTAATAATTTTTTTCTCATTCTCTCTCTTGTGAGAAGAAAAGAAAAGAGCTCCATGGTTGCTAGTTCTCCTTTATCTTCCTCCTCTTGAAATTTTCTTTTGATCTCATGTGTTGAGAGAAAAAGAATCCACATAGACAAACACTTCCATCTACCTCTTCTACACATCCTAGGACATCAAGACTAGCGATCTTGTTGCCCTAGTTGCCTCGGCTCGAGGTGAAGCTCGTAGCACATCTCTCGGGTGGATAGTCTTCGACTCAAGAAGGCCGCGGAGGTGACCAAGATCTGGATCGATCCTCGGAGCATGGACGGACGAGTAGGATAGCGGAATGAAGACCCGAAGGACCGGTATCGTGAGGTATAATTTCTATGGCATAGTAGATAGCACTTCTAGTAGTTTGCTAGTTTGTAGTTTAGCAAAGATCCGTGTTTTAGTCCATGTTGCCTTTGCGCCAAAAAAATCGTTTCTCGCCGTTTCCGCCTCCCCGTAAGAACCGGGGTGTGCAACGTGGACTTACAAAAGAAATGTCAGATCTGCCAAATCCATGGTGATTTCATTCACGGGCATCCCAATCCGTTGCATCCTACGGTGGCGTTGTGGCCCTTCGAAGTCTGGGCCGACATTGTTGGCCCAATTGATCCTCCGTCATCCAAAGGCCACCGGCTCATACTGGCCGCGACAGACTACTTCTCCAGATGGGCTGAAGCTGTCCCGCTAAAAGAAGTCAAGGCAAAAGATATTCTGACATTCTTCCAGCATAATATTCTATACCGCTTCGGTACACCAAGAAGAATCATTTCTGACAACGGGCTTTCTTTCAAGAGCTTCAATATCTCAAGGTTCGCTTCTCAGCACAAGATAGACTGGAGATATTCCTTCATCTATAATCCAAGAGCCAATGGGCTAGCCGAAGCCTTCAATAAGACTCTATGAAAGCTTCTGAGAAAAAATGCTTCAGCCAACAAGAGAGACTGGAATCTCAAACTTCACGAGGCGTTGTGGGCATATCGTACCACGCACCGTACTCCAACTCAGTCCACTCCATACTCATTGCTCTTCGGAGTGGAGGCGGTCCTCCCCCTCGAAGTCGAAGTTCCAAGCTTAAGAATGGCTATTCAGCACGAGTTGACGGAGGAGGAAAATGTGCTCCTTCGACTTGAAGAACTCGATGCCCTCGAAGAAAAGAGGTTCGCGGTGCAGCAAAATCTGGAGCTATACCGAGCCCAAATGTTATAGGCCTATGACAAGATAACCCGTCTCCGCGTTTTCAAGAAAGGTGAATTGGTGTTGGTCCTCAAAAGACCGATCATCCCCAATCGACATGCCAAGGGAAAATTCGAGCCAAACTGGGAAGGACCATACGTCATAGAGAAAGTGTTCGACGGAGGATCCTACCAACTAATAAGTGCTGAGGGAGAAAGGCCCATGCCACCCATCAATGGCCGATATCTTAAGAAATACTAAACGTGAATGCTCCAAGTCGCAGGCGAATTGAGCACATCAGCCCTACGGTCTGGATCATACATCCTGCAAAACCGTATACAATCTACGGGCGTAAATGACCCCTATCTCTCCCAAATCCTGCCGGTGAGACTACTTTTAAAGTCCCACCAGAGGCAAAAAAAAAGAAGAAGAAAAGAAAAAAAGAACAAAGAAAAAAGAAAAAAAGGTATTTTCACAAGCAAAACGGGCACGGATGAAAACCCGAAAGGGCTCCGTGAGTAAAAACAGCAGGACTACCGGCGAGTTTGTGAAAATCCGAAAGGGTGCAAACTCGTGAAAAGAGATGAAATACACTCGCAAAGTCCTCTCGACCTTGTGAGGAGAAAGCCCCTGCGTGAGATCCTTACGACTCAGAAAGGAGCAACACACTTAGGAATCCTCACGATTCCTAAGGAGAACATACACCTGCGAGATCCTCTCGACTCATAGGGAGAAAATGCTTTTATGAGACCCTCACGGCTCATAAAATTGAAAAGCCTTAGGTGATAGGTACCCAAACCTGTCTCCTAAGCCATCGTTCCCCAACAGGCAACGACAAATGACAAGTCTCTCCTGGCATTTCGCTTCAGTGTTAGCGGTGCTGATGCCGACCAAAAACCCAAATCCCAAATCCTCCCAAGGCAAATGATGAGTTGCTCCTGGCATTATTCCAGTGCAGCAATGCTGATGCCAAACAAGATCCAAATTCCAAGTCCCCAAACGGCGAATGATGAGTCTCTCTTGGTACCATATTCCAGTGTAGCGATGCAGACGCCAACCAAAATCCAATTTCTCAAAATTCTCCAGCCCTACGGCCAGTCCCCAAATTGACTGCCGTATACAATCCACGGGCTCAAATAATTCTCGTCATACCCATGCCCCACCACAATCACTAGTTACGCAGCTGGTCTCCGCCTTTGGAATTTTGCTCCATTGAGAAGACCCACTCATGTGTCCTCACGATACATGAGGAGAACAAACCTTTGTGGGATTCTTACGACTCATAAAGGAAAAAAAACACACTTAGGAGTCCTCACGACTCCTAAGGAGAAAATACACCTGCGGGATCCTTACGACTCGTAGGGAGAAAATGCTTTTATAGGACCATCACGGGCCATAAAATTGAAAAGCCTTAGGTGATAGGGACCCAAACCTGTCTCCTAAGCCATCGCTCCCCCAACAGGAATAGGCAAATGATGAATTGCTCCTGGCACGTGTGCTTCAGTGCAGCAATGCTGATGCCTACCCTAACCCCAAAATCTCAAACTCCAATCCAATAGACCCCTAAGTTTTTAAACTGGGAACATATGACCTTTAAGTCGTTAAACTGGGAACAGATGACCCCTAAGTCGTTAAACTGGGAACGGGGGGAATTCCCTCGCGGCAAATGATGATTCGCTCTTGGTACCATATTCTAGTGTAGCGATGCTGATGCCAAACCAAAACCAAAATCCCCAAATCCTGTCATGACAAATGATGATTCGCTCCTGGTACCATATTCCAGCGTAGCGATGCTGATGTCAATCCAAATCACATCAAGTAAGCAAAACAACTAATGACCTCCCTGGCAGAATCTAATTCCACCTCGGAAACAAGTCAACTTCATCCTTGATGCCGCAAGAAGCAGGGCAAGTCAAATCCAGAATTGACCTTCCACATCGCTAAAATGGCAGCACCGACCGTCTACGTCGCTAAAAGGGCAGCAACGACCGTCCAAGTCGCAAAAAGGGCAGAACCGACCATCCAAGTTGCAAAAAGGGCAGCACCGACCGTCCAAGTCGTTAAAATGGCAGCACCGACCGTCCACATCGCTAAAATGGCTGCATCGACCGTCCACGTCGCAAAAAAGGCAGCACCGACCGTCCAAGTCATAAAAAGGGCAGCATCGACCGTCCACGTCGCTAAAAGGGAAGCACCGACCGTCTAAGTCGCAAAAAGGGCAGCATCGACCGTCCACGTCGCTAAAAGGGCAGCACCGACCGTCCAAGTCGCAAAAAGGGCATCATCGACCGTCCACATCGCTAAAATGGCAGCACCGACCGTCCAAGTCGTAAAAAGGGCAGCACCGACCGTCCACGTCGCAAAAAGGGCAGCACCGACCGTCCAACTCGCAAAAAGGGCAGCATCGACCGTCCACGTCGCTAAAAGGGCAGCACCGACCGTCCAAGTCGCTAAAAGGGCAGCATCGACCGTCCAAGTCGCAAAAAGGGCAGCATTGACCGTCCATGTCGTAAAAAGGGCAGCGCAGGATTCCTACAAAGCTGGAACCAGATCACTCCGGGCCAGGGAAACGTCTATCACGGACACTCCGTCTCGGAGACATGTCAAGCAACGACCGTCCATGTCGTAAAAAGGGCATTGCCAGCTTCCCAAAAAGCAGGAACCAAATCAGGTCGCCTCCAAGCAAAAGAAGATCCATCAATTTCATGCACACGACCCACATATGTAGTGTGCATTTATTGATGGGGGGCAATTTGTTGGGGTAAAAATTTACACCCGGCTGACCAAGTCAAAATCAAAGTCAACCCCAAGCCAAGTGGGCCCAAGCCCAGATCCAGTGGGCCCATGCCCGGGTCGAGCCCGAAAATGAAGCGGCCGGCCTTCCCCCATGCCAAGATAAAAATTTTTTAGTAAATAATTTTGTTGTGTTTCTTTTATTTTATTTTATTGAAGCTAAATTTTTGTAAAGCCCATGGCTTATGTGCAAAAAGAAATGGCACATGAGCCATGGGATAGGCAAAATGCCATTTTGTGAAGCCCAAGGGGCTATGTGTAAAGTGTATAGCTTATAAAGGAAAGGATAATGAAAATATCTCACAATTTTTTCTCTCTCCAAATTTTTTTTTAGATCTGAGATTTCTATCCTTCCTCAAGGTTCCAAAACCTTCTTCTTTCTTTTGAATTAAATCAAGAGTTTTACTCTTCATTTTATAAAACTAAATAGTTTTTCACCACAAAACCCATAAAGGGGAACTCGGATCTTCCATTAGATCTCAAAAAGAAGAGATTTTTAACATCTCACATATCTTGATTTTCAAGATCCTGCCAACAAAGGAGGAAGAAGGAGACCCATCTCCAGAAACCCCACTTTGGGGAAGAACTAGGGCTCAAAGGGAGAAGCCCTTCATCAGCTTCAAAACAGCTTAGGAGTTTTCACTCCACCCTAATTTCTCTTTTGAGAATTTCTATGGCTAAAAGCCTCTTTTTCTCGCCGGCGCCCAAGCACTCAAGCGCCAAGCGCCCACGTGCTGACACGTGGCGCGCTAGCGCTGGAGCGCCCACGTGCTGACACGTAGCGTGCTAGCGCTCGAGCGCTTAAGCGCAAGGCGCCCACATGCCGACACGTGGCGCGCCTGCGCTCCAGCACCCGGCGCTCAAGCTCAAAGCGCCTATGTGCCGACACGTGGCGTGCTTGCGCTCCAGCGTCCAGCGCTCCAGCGCAAAGCGCCCACTGAAGGGTTTCCTACAGCACCACTACAAGGGTTTGGAGGCAACACGCATGCCATATTTAAAATTTATATGGTGCTAAAGAAACAATCTTAAGGATCATGCTAGAAAATATAGGGTAACATAACTTTAACATAAACACAAGTAGTAAAAGCTAGGGTTTTGAGAGTACAACCTTTGTAGCTCCCTACGCTAGACTCCTTGGCTACTTGAGGGTTGGAAAAAGGTTCGCTTGAGATTTTCTAGGTCTACCACGATCCACCCGGAGTCCTCTTTTGTCCAAGCTTGAAGCTCCACTAGATCAAGAGAAGAAATGGAAGCTAACACTCTACACTAATGGGCAAGACTAGTGTAGAATGGTGATGTGGTTTGTTTTCTCACTTCAAAATCCTAACTTGGTGACTCTTTTGTACACAAGAGAAAACTAGAGAGCAAGAGAGAAAGGAAGAAGAAGATGATGGCTTGTAAAGAGCTCAAGATAATGATAAGCCTATGAATAAAAATGAGAAGTGAAAATATATATATTTTCACTTTCTCATTCTTAACCATAGTTATAAAATATCTAGATATTTAGTTTGGAACAAAAATGGCCATAGAAAATGAATCATGGTTAAACTAAAAGGTTAGTGCAAGAATAAAATATTAAACCATGATAACAATTTCCATTTCCATTTTTCTTTTCCAAAAATTAATATCTATATATTTATATATGGTGTGAGTCTTATATTGCCACCATCCACTATATCAACAACCATGATAGAATTATGTATGCATGTATGTGTGCATGCACATCCCATGTGCATGAATGAGAATAAATGCATACATGCATGCATACAACAAAAAGACAAGAAAGGGTTTAAAGTAAGAAACTAATGGTCAATGATAAATCAACACTTGATTTAACAAACCGGTCATATCACATACGACCCGACCAAAAGCAACCCGCCTGATTAATATACGGTATCTCATACGCGCATTTTAACCGGGTCCATGCACATATCTCATATGCGCACCACATCGTTTCACCTGGACTAGACAACTCCATTGTGGGACTCTAAGACTCGTCAATACGCCGGCAGTGGGTGATGATCATATCAAGCACCCCCAAGCCGCAAGCGGTCAGCTAAACGTAACGGCCACCCGGGTATTGAGCGATCAGAAGAAAACAATCGAACCTGTCACAACTCCCATTGAGCCAACCGGCAACACTACCGTACAGTCCGGTCTCATCGTCAGATATACTGCATATCGAGTCTAGGGATGGTAACGTTGACCCTAATAACTCAATAAGTCGTGCCGATGAATGGTCTATAACAGATCGAGAAACTACTGATAACACTTATCAGTAAATCTCAACAGCCCTGGCCAGGGACTTACTGATATAGCCAATCGAGCACAGCACAACATCAAATCCCAATACCGAGAGAGACGAAACCCCTCCTATCGCTCATCGCCTTTGTGTGTCTCGGGACTGTACCCAACGGCCACCTGTTTGCACGACTCAGTAGAGCCGTGGTTGGGTGGTAATCAAAGTACAGTGGGAGAACACACAAGGCTCTATGACGATCTCGGGTCTACAGACTAACCTGCACCAGTGTCACCTGAGAACTTCTATCCGACGATAGATATAATTCCATATAGGAGTTCTCGGTGAGTCCGTCCAGTGTACCCAGTCACCACTGAGCACCCGTATACGATCTCGATGTCAAACATCGATGAATGTGGGAACATCCATCGCCCATCATATAGGTCTAGTATCATATACGCTAGTCTACTCTGGTATATCGATGCCCCATCTCGATACACCTACGATTAGGGACATTCCAGGATATGCTTATAAACTACAGATGTCCTACTAGTATGATCTCTATCATAATCACAGTAGTCAAGCCTATATCCTCAGGGCTTTATCAACATGTGTGAATGAATAAAAGCATGATCAAATCAACATGTCAGATAAAGAAGAACCAGATAGCATACTATCATGTCGAGTAAGAATGTAAACCGAATATATATATATATATATATATATTTATATATATATATATATATAGACATGTATAAATACATCCACTATCATATAATGGCCTCTAGGGCATACATATATCCAACAATCTCCCACTTGCACTAAGGCCAGTTATTGGCATATCTCATACCCAACATCTCAAAAATTCGCTCATGCTGCGGCTGAGGGAGGGCCTTCGTGAGTGGATCCGCGGTGTTATTCTTTGTGTCTACTCTCCTAATCTCGATCTCGCGGCGATCTACTATCTCCCGGATCAAATGAAAGCGCCTCAGGATGTGTCTGGACCGCTGATGGGACCTAGGCTCCTTGGCTACTCCTAACTCCGAGACAAACTTCTTCATCTAGACGGCTTCCTTGGCGGCATCATTCGCAGCAATGTACTCAGCCTCCATCGTAGAGTCTGCAACGGTATCCTGTTTGGAACTCTTCCAACTTACCGCCCCTCCATTGAGGGTAAATACAAACCCAGAGATAGATTTGCTGTCGTCCTTATCGCTCTGGAAGCTCGAATCGGTAAAGGCCTCCATTTGGAGATCTCCATTACCATACACCAAGAACAATTTTTTAGTCCTTTGCAAGTACTTAAGAATGTTCTTCACAGCTATCCAGTGATTCTCCCCTGGGTTGGATTGATACCTGCTTACAACACTAAGTGCATAAGCTACATCTAGGCGTGTACATAACATCGCATACATTATAGATCCTACTGCCGAAGCATAGGGTATAATGCTCATGCGAGCTCTCTCTTCATCGGTCTTTGGGCAAGAGTCCTTAGAGAGAGTGACCCCATGGCAAGCGGGTAAGGCACCCCGCTTGGAGTCTTCCATACTAAACCTTTTTAGGATGGTGTTGATGTACCTAGTTTGGGACAATCCCAATAAGCTCTTGGATCTATCCCTATAGATCCTAATGCCTAGAATGTATGTGGCATCACTCAGGTCCTTCATGGAGAACCTTAGTGATAAAAAAGATTTGACCGACTGTAGCATAGGAATATCATTTCCTATCAGAAGAATGTCATCTACGTACAACACGAGGAATGTGACAGCTCTCCCTACAGCCTTCTTATAAACATAAGGTTCATCTGGATTTTTGATGAAATCAAACTCTTTGATAACATCATCGAAATAGATGTTCCAACTCCGTGATGCCTGCTTTAACCCATATATGGATTTAAGCAATCTACATGCTTTCTCGCTGCTCCCACTGTCAATGAAGCCCTCTGGCTGATCTATATAAACGCATTCTTCTAAATCTCCATTTAGAAATGCCGTTTTAACGTCCATCTGCCAGATTTCATAGTCGTAGTGAGCGGCAATAGCAAGTAGGATCCGAATGGATTTAAGCATGGCTACGGGAGAAAAATTCACGTCATTGTCCAAACCCGGTCTTTGACGAAAACCCTTCGCCACAAGTCTTGCCTTATAGGTCTCTACCTACCCATTTACACCAATCTTTCTTTTAAAGATCCATTTGCACCCTACAGGTTTTACCCCAGGGGGTACAATGCCCAAAGTCCATACTTTGTTGGTGTACATAGACTCCATTTCGGATCTCATGGCATCCAGCCACTTCACAGAGTCTCCACTCGTGATAGCTTGCTGAAAGCTGGTAGGATCATCATCCTCCATGATGCAGTCTTCTATGTCACCATCAATGAGGAAACCGTAGTACCTCTCCGGTGGGCGAGAAGTCCTACCAGACCTACGGAGTGGTTGAGGTTCCTCAGTTTCTATTGCAACAGCCGGTTCAACCAAGTCGTCATTTGTAGTTTGTGTCTCTAGAACCTCTTCTAGATCCACCACATTGCCATCAGCTTTATCTGTGAAAAACTCTTTTTCCAAGAATGTGGCATACTGAGAAACAAACACCTTTTGTTCCTCCTTGTGGTAGAATAGATATCCATAAGAATTCTTTGGATACCCCACAAAATTGCACATGACCGACCGTGTCTCGAGTTTGTCCGGATTCTGCATTTTAACATAGGCCGGGCAACCCCAAATCTTAATTCTCTTATGAGATGGTCTTTTCCCATGCCATATCTCATATGGCGTGGTAGACACGGTTTTGGTTGGGACCCTGTTCATGTAGGGTTACTAGGGATACTAACAAGGTTCTACAACGCATCAAACATGCCCGATTAAAATTTTAGCCATGCCGAATAACCCTAAAAAAGATCGTCGCTAAGTTATTAGGGTTTCACAAGCTAGTAAACTACATTTACTACTAAGGGAATACGAAATACAACCTTTATAGATCGGTCCTTCACTTCTAGAGCTCCTTGATGTAGTCCTTTCGCTGCGATCATCCAACTCCCGGACTCTCGGATGGCTCCATGAGATGATTGCAACGATATTGCTTGAAGTCTTCGAGGCCGAAGATGATCTACGTCGAGAGAATACGAACTCAAGCTTCTACTTCACTAACTAGAGAATTAGTGAAGCAAACACCCTAAACTAAAGTGCTAGTCTAGTAGAGAATAATGGAATAGGAAATGGGTACTCTTTAGAATTTGATTTCTCACTTTGGTTCTCTCTCTTTTTCAAACCCTAGCATGAATATGAAGGAGGAAGAAGATGAGCTCAAAAATGAGAATGAAAAAATGATCAAGAGAGAGAGAGTTTTAACCATGTTGAGTGAGTATCATATACTAACTCATGTAGAGACATAACCATGGCTAATTATAGTGGTTAGGTTAATTAATATCTTAAGTAAAACAAAACTAGTGGACTAAGTCAATGCAACATAAGCTTCATGAAGCTTCATGCATTTGAACTCATTATCCACTAATTTTAGAATTACTTTAAATATAAAAACCTAATACTACAATAAGTATGGTATAAGTCTTATACACCCATGATATTTGTATCAACAATCATGATACAAAAAAGAACACAAATAAATATATATCACATATATATTAGCTTGTGCACAAGTGAGAAAACCAAATGCTTAAGTGAACTAATGTTAGTTAATGTAAATTAGTATATCACATATACAATTATACACTAAATTATTAAATCAACACTTGACTTAACAATCCGGTTATATCACATATAACCGACTAACATTCAATGCATCGACTTGTCGAATCAACCCTTGATTCGATAACATGGTTATATCGCATATAACCGATCGACACAAACATCGCGAGAATAAAATACGGTATCACATACTCGCATTATTCTCGGTCCCGCACATATCACATATGCGCTCCTATTTCATTTTGCCAGAGCCAGTAAAACCTCTATGTAGGACTCTAAAGACTCGTCAATACGCCGGCAGTAGGTGATGATCATATCAAGCACCCACAAGCCGTCAGCGGTACTAGCTGGACGTAATGGCTACCCGGGTATTGAGCGATCAGAAGATCAGCAAGCAAGCCCGCTCCAACTCCTGCAAAAAGCTTGACAGTAACACTACCGTACAGTCCGGTCTCCTCATCTGATATGTCGCATATCAAGTCTAAGGGTGGTAAATGTCAGACCCCAATAACCGATAAGTCATGCCGATATGAGGCTCATAACGGGTCAAGAAACTACTGGTAACACTTACCAGTAAATCTCTAAACCAGCCCTGGCCAGGGACTTCCCTGTCATGGCCAATCACGCACCGCGCAACATCAACCGCCAATACCGGGAGAGACGAAACCCCTCCTATCGCTCATTTCCTCGATATGACTCGGGACTGTACCCAAAAACCACCGTTTTGCACGCCCTCTTAGACGTGGTAAGGTGGAAATCAAAGCATAGTGGGAATCACACAAGACTGTATGACGATCTCGGGTCTACAGACTAACCTGCACCAGTGTCACCAGAGAACTGCCATGTGATGTAAGGAATAATACCATCTGGGAGTTCTCGGCGAGTCCGTCCAGTGTACCCAGTCTCCACTGAGCACCCGTATATCATCTCTGATGTCAAACACCAATGGATATGGGATCATCCATCGCCCATCTTTATGGGTCGAGAAGCTATACGCTAGTCTACTCTGGTATATCGATTCCCCGTCTCGATACACCCATGACTAGGGACCTTGAAGGATGTACATATGAACTACCATGTCCCTACTAGTATGATCCGCATCATTGTCCAGGTAGTCAAGTACACATTCTAAGGGCTTTACTAACATGTAACAGAGAGACAATCAGTATACACGTTAAGGTAAAGAGTAACCAGATAGCATACTATCATGTCGAGCAAGAAAGTCCTCCTTATATATGTCCAAGCATCCACTACAGTATACATCTCATGTATAGTAATGGCCTCTAGGGCATACATATAACTAACAATCTCCCACTTGCACTAGGGCCATCTGATAACAGTGGTTGTAGTATCACATACTTAACCATCCCATTAAAGTCTTTCTCTGGAAAAAAGGCCTTTGTGAGTGGATCCGCCGTGTTGTCCTCTGAGTCTACTCTCCTAACCTCGATCCCCTGGAGATCAGCCATCTCCATGTTGAGGTGATACTGCCTTAGAATATGTCTGGATCACTGATGAGACGGGTGTTCCTAGGCATAAGCCACAATTCCATTGTCACACAATGGTAGGAACAAAGTTCATCTCATGAACTAATATACACCCAGACTGCCTCTTTAGCAGCATCTTTGGTAGCGATGTATCCAGCCTTTATCGTTTAGTATGCCACGGTATCTAGTTTGGAACACTTCCAACATACCGTCCCTTTACTGAGGGTAAAGACAATGCCTGTGACTGACATTCAGTCGTCCTTATCACCCTGGAACCTTTCCAGTGATTCTCCCCAGGATCAATTGATACCATCTCACTACAGCTAGTGAGTATCCTAACATCCAATTAGATCTATCTTATAGATCCAAAACCCAGGATTTAGTAGGTATCACTTTGATCCTATATGGAGAATCATTGTGATAAGCGGAGATTGACCGAGCGTAGCATAGGAAACTCCTTCCCTATCAAGAGTATGTTACCTACGTACTCTACGAGGATCTCCACCATACTCTCTACTACCTTTTTGTATATACAATGTTCATCTATCATTTTGATGATGTTAAACTCTTTGACTAACTCATCAAAATAGATGTTCCAACTCCGCGATGCTTGCTTTATCACATAAAACATCTTGTACACGTTTCCGCTGCTCCCACTGTCTACGAAGCCCTCTGGCTGTGTACTTATAGACGCTCCCTTCCAAATCAACATTTAGAAAAGCAGTCATGACACTCAACCTGAAGGGTTGCTAGGCACGCGCACAAGGGTCTACGAGGCATCAACCATGCCCGAATAAAAATTTAGCCGTGCCGAACAACCCGAATACGGAACTTTAAACTAGAGATTAGGCGAAAACTAGCATGCTAAACACTTTAACACTAAGTGAGAGGGATTACAACCTTTGTAGATCCGGTCCTTCACTTCATATGCTCCGTGTTGTGGTCCCTTCGCTGCGATCATCGGGATCCGGACTCTCGAGAGGTTCCACGAAGAGAAAGACGCAACCTTTGCTTCCGATCTTCGATACTAAGATGATCTACCTTGAAGTTTCTTTAACACAAGCTAACACTCATGAAATGATTTGAACACCCTCATCTAAATGGCAAAGGAAGATGAGGATGATGAAGTAGGATTTTTGCTCTATTTATTTTTCTTTTTCTCACAATTATTCATCACTAGGAAAAATCAAGAAAGCTTTTTTCCATGAAAAGAATGAAGGAAGAAGATGAACAATATTTGTTAAATCCTTTTGTGATGAATAGGAAAAGGAGATAATGATCAATTATCCAACCATGGTTCACTTAACCAATGTAGAGAATTAACCAAGGGTTAGGGTTTGGGTTGAGTTAAGAATGAGTCACACACAAATATCTTTATCATGACAAAAAGAAAAGCTTCTAGAATCAACTAGAAGGTTTAACCCTAATCCAAACCCTAATCATGTTTAAACTCCACAAAACAAGTTGCATTAATTATCATATCATGTTACAATATTATATATCACATATATAATATTTATCGCAACAAAAGAAAATAATACAATTAACATATATCACATATATATCAATGTATTATCCGAGTGAGAAAAAGAATCTTTTAGTGAGCTAATATTAGTTAATGTAATTTAATATATCATATATATTATTATACATTAAATTATCGAATCAACACTTGATCCGACAATCCGGCTATATCGCATATAACCGACTAATATTTATCTGTACCAATTCATCGAATCAACACTTGATCCGATGACCCGGCTGATATCAAATATCGCGAGAATAGAATACGGTATCACATATTGCATTATCCTCGGTCCCGCACATATCACATATGTGCCCCTACTCCGTTTTGCCTGAGTCAAGAAACCTCTGTGTAGGACTCTAAAGAATCGTCAATACGCCGGCAGTAGGTGATGATCATATCAAACACCCACAAGCTGCAAGCGGTCAGCTAAACGTAACAGCTACCCAGGTATTGAGCGCTCAGAAGATCAACAAGCAAGCCTGTACATTCTCCTGTGAATCCAAACAGTAACACTCCCGTACAGTCCGGTCTCGTCGTCTGATATGTTGCATATCTCGCCTAGGGGTGGTAAACGTCAGACCCCAGTAGCTCGATAAGTCGTGTCGATTTGAGGTCTATAACAGTTCGAGAAACTACTGATAACACTTACCGGTAAATCTCAGCAACCCTGGCCAGGGATTTCCGGTCATAGCCAATCGAACACAGCACAACATCAACTCCCTATACCGGGAGAGACGAATTCCCTCCTATCGCTCATTGCCTCCATGTGATTCGGGACTGTACCCAAAAGCCACCTTTTTGCACACCCTCTTGGACGTGGTATGATGGAAATCAAAGCACAGTGGGAACCACACAAGACTCTATGACGATCTCGGGTCAACAGACTACTCTGTACCAGTGTCACCGGAGAACTGCCATCTGACTATGGTATAATACCATCTGGGAGTTCTCGGCGAGTCCGTCCAGTGTACCCAGTCTCTACTGAGCACCCGTACACCATCCTTGATGTCAAACACCGATGGATATGGGATCATCCATCGCCCATCATATGGGTCAAGATGCGTATACGCTAGTCTACTCTGGTGTATCGATGCCCTGTCTCGATACACCCTCGACTAGGAACAGTTATAGGATGTACTCGTCGACTACCGTGGCCCCACTAGTATGATCTCATCATAGTCCCAGTAGTCGAGTACATATCCTAAGGGCTTTATCAACATGTAATATAGAGACAATCACAGTACATGTTAAGACAAAGTACAACCAGATAGCATACTATCATGTCGAGCAAGAAAGTCCTCCCTATATATGTTCAAGCATCCATTACAATATACATCGTATGTACAGTAATGGCCTCTAGGGCATACATATATCTAACAATCTCCCACTTGCACTAGGGCCATCTGTTATGGTATTGCATACCCAACAATTAGCTGCGGTTGAAGTATCTCATACTCAACCATCCCATAAAAGTCTCTACTGGGAAAAAGGCCTTCGTGAGTGGATCCGCGCTGTTGTCCTCTGTGTCTACTCTCCTAACCTCGATCTCCCTGGAGATCAACCATCTCCATGATCAGGTGATACTGCCTAAGAATTATATCTGGATTTCTGATGGGACGGTAGTTCCTTGGCTAAAGCCATAACTCCATTGTCACACAATGGTAGGAACGAAGTTCATCTTAAGAACTTATATATATATCCAGACTATCTCTTTGGTAGCATCCTTGGTAACGATGTATCTTGCCTTTAATCGTCTAGTATGTCACGGTATCTAGCTTGGAACTCTTCCAACATACCGTCCCTCCACTGAGCGTAAAGACAATGCCCGCGACTGACATTCAGTCGTCCTTATCACCCTGGAACCTTTCCAGTGATTCTCCCTAGGATCTATTGATACCATCTCACTACAACTAGTGAGTGTCCTAACATCCAATTAGATCTATCTCATAGATCCAAAACCCAGGATTTAGGAGGTATCAATTTGATCCTATATGGAGAATCCTTGTGATAAGCGGAGATTGACCGAGCGTAACATAGGAAACTCCTTCCCTATCAAGAGTATGTCATCCACGTACTCTACGAGGATCACCACCATACTCTCTACCACCTTTTCGTATATACAAGGTTCATCTACCATTTTGATGAAGTCAAACTCTTTGACTACCACATCAAAACAGATGTTCCAACTCCGCGATGCCTGTTTTTATCATATAAAACATCTTGCACACGTTTCCGCTGCTCCCACTGTCTACGAAGCTCTCTGGCTGTGTACTTATAGACGCTCTCTTCTAAAACATCATTTAGAAAAGCAGTCATGACACCCAACCACCAGATATCGTAGTCATGGTATGTAGCCGTGGCAAGTAGGATCTGGATGGACTTAAGCATAGCTTTGAAAGTCTCAACTTTTCCATATACACCAAGTAATCTTCTCAAGATATACTCGCTCCTGATGGGGATTTAACCCTTCAGATAAAGCAACCAAAGTCCATACTTTGTCGGTGTATAAAGATTCCATCTCAGATCGATAAGCATCCAGCCATTCTTACAGAGTCCCACTCCTGATGGCCAGCTCGAAACTAGTTGGGTCATCATCTCATGATGCAATCCTCGCTCCCACTGTCATAGAGAAACCGAAGTATCTCTCAGGTGGGTGAGGAACCCTGCTAGATCGGCGGAGAGGCCTGAGGTTCGTTGGAAACTATTGAATCCTTTGGTTCTACTAAATCATCAGCTGCATTTTGTATAGCTGGAACATTTCCAGTTCTACATAACAGACCTTACCTCGAGCTTGTCGGGATTTTGCTTTTAAACATAGGCCGGACAACCCCAAATCTTAACAAACTTAAGATATGGGCTCTTCCCTTTCCATATCATATATGAAGTGGTAGGCAACTGATTTGATTTGAACCCTTATTCAATAGGTATGCAGCTTCACAAGTGCATAACTCCCAAAAGGAAATAGGAAACTCAGTAGTACTCATCATAGAGCACACCATATCACATAGGGTGTTTTTGCTCCGCCCCGATATACCATCGTGCTATGGTGTATACGGAGGAGTAATGCTGAGAGAGAATCTCATTCTCCTTAAGAATAGTCCAGGAATTTCGTGCTTAAGTATTCTCCTCCTTGATCACATCAAAGGACATAATACTTATACCCGTATTTTGGTTCTCTACTTCTAACTTATATTCCGTGAATATCTCAAAAGGTTCGGACTTGTGTTTCAACTGGAACATATGTCTGAATTTTGAGAGATCATCAGTGAATACAATGAAGTACAAAGAACCGGTCTTGGCATGTATAGACAGGGGACTTTCATACATCAGCATGTATCAATCCCAAGAGTTCACTAACTCTTTCTCTGTTTCCAATAAACAGAGCTATGGTCATCTAATTTTTATGACATGACTGGCAAGTTTCATAAGATGTAAATTCAAACTAATTTAAATATGCATCTAAATGTAACTTCAGCCAGTCGGGTCGCATTGATATGACCTAGTCTACAATGACTCAAGAAGAATTCGTTCATTTCTGAACTCTTCCTCTTGTGTGTGTTCCGTATACTAAGAACTGTAGTTTGATTTAGAACGACAATGCTTTTAGATAACGTGCCTGAACCGATCAACTTTTGATATAGGAAATGTTCAAAACATTATCCAACAATACAAAATTATATCCTTTCTTTACTAATAAAGAGACTGACATGATTTTGTATATCAGGTTCGGTATCTAATAACATTTGTTCAGAATCAATGTATTCTGGTAATACAGGGTGATAGTGACCAACAGACTTGGCTGCAACACTTGCACCGTTTTCTGTCTCATGAAACTTATCATCCGTTCTCAGTTCTCTACCTATCTGTAGCCCATGTAACAGATTACATATACGGGATCCTGATCCGGTATCACATACCCAGGACGTAAAGGATACTGAGAAACAGTTTTGTGTAATGAACACACCCGAAGATGATGCATCAATATGCACTTTCTTCGTTTGGGCGGCACGGGAAATCTGGTATTCCCCTATTTCCTGCTCTGTCTTATAACAATTATAAGTTGGAGCGGGACCAACGTTCCCCAGCTTAGTATAACAAGCGGGTTCGGTCAATATATCCGTTTTATTATCTTGATTAAGGCGTGATATGGTCGCTATCTGTAGAGAGAGAGAATAAAACACTCAGCGTATGCTCTTGCAAGATTAGATTGGTTATTTAATATATCTAATCAGGATGTCTCCCACTGTTTTAGTCAAATCTTCCTTCAAATCCTAAAAGGAAAGACTACCCGGGATTAATTACACGCTACAAGTTCGCCAATCTTTCAGCCAGGCCAGTGTCGGTACTTTGAGGGAGGTCCCCCGTGCTCTCGCACGAACCTAATTAATGTAAACCTCGTTTTCCCAGAGGCGTAACCCCGTTAACACCTTTCTAGACACCTACTTGATCGGCTAATTGTAATGTGTAAAACTCTCCCAGGAGTAACTCTTACTCACAGCGGGTATCGGGATCCAACTATCTCATAGAAGGTATGCAATCTCATTGCAAATTTCAACACTTGAAATTCCCAATTATATTTTTCCCCTAGCGTCCTATGACCTTGACGAATGCCAAACCACCCATAGTCCGCTAGCTAAGTTCAACCCGTACATTTCTTGATTGAATTAAACCCACCCGCACGACCCTTGACGAATGCCAAACAACGCCGTACGAATACCCTAATCCAATCGCATCGTATGCTAGCAGATAAGCACTAGTTAGCTACCGTACACTACGCCTTGACGAATGCCAAACTACCGCAGCACGAATACTAAGTAGTACTTATCTGAAATGACGGAGGGCTACGACGGGTTTTTAAGAAAACCCTTTGCGTAATGAACTTGATATCGTTGTAGAATCGAGTGATTTTAAATGGAGTGTTTTTGAGGCTTTTCTAGTTTTGCTAAAGGGGTCACTCCCGGTGAAGGGATCGTCGGCCCTTTCCTCATCGAATAAGGTGCAGGATATTTCACAAATATCACTATGCAAAGCAGAAACTATAGAAGCAATCAAAAGACAAACCGAGTTTGTAGCATCTGCCAGTTATTGCTAAAGGAGTCACTCCCGGTGAAGGGATCTCGGTCCTTTCCTTATCGAATAAGGTGCAGGATGTTCTACAAGGAACACCGCGATGCAAAGCAAGAACTGTAGCTACCTGTTTTTGAAAATTCGATTCCACAACATCTTAGGTTTCTTTTATTTCATTAATCTCATTAATGAAGTCCCATTTTATTATGCTTCACAAGCATCTCCTTTTGAAAACGAAATCTGCAATATATACATATATCTCATATATATAATATAAACATTCGTCACAGGCAGTAATATGATCTCATCACAGAACAATGCAGCAGAAGAACATATATGAAATATTGGATATATTAGGACGTCCGTGTTTTCAATACGAGCCTGTATAAAACACGGATTCCACGGTCGCGATGAATAGCCAAACCCACATCCCTAGACCCCTACGAGAGCGGCAAGTAACACTGCCAATTCTAGGGTTAGGAGACCCGGTCTCGACTCCTCGAGATGGTCTCCCACTGGACCCTAGAACCCGGTTACTTGTGCTCCCCGCCTTGGGTCTACCTAATGCGGAAAAGTAAATAATATACAACGGTGACATCTTCCGCTACCTGGAAGTGCCCCAATAAAAGAATATTACATACAAATGAATTTTACATGAATGAAAAAGAAAAACTCTCATCTCACATAAAACCCCCGGCTATTCAAACGCGACGATCCAATACAACATATCACAGCAACACATAATATCTCATATCATCAACGTAAGCAAGTATGCGTATCCCGATTGTCGTTGATGTATAGCAACGAAGTCGGCGATACACCACATACTACACTTACGGTCACAGAAGAGAAAGTGTAAAACTACAACAGTTGGAATCCGCAACCACCTCAGACATTGCATGCCTGACCAAATGAATTCCTTAGACATCGCATGCCTAACAATTTTAAACCCCGCAATTTAGTCTCATTATCGAAAACACTTTTCAATGTCAAGACGGGAATTCAACAAGATTCCCGACGTCCTGATCGAATACTCGTCGCAAACTTTAGTAGACGGCCGCACCCCCAGATGCCGTCGACGAAGTGCACTAAGGGGGAACACCGCTACCGCGAGCACCCGAACGGATGCTTTCGGCTACGGGGTTCTCCTACAGTCACTTGGTCGGGGCTAAGAGGTGTAGCTGTCTATTAAGTTTACCCGGCGAGTATCCGCGTACACTACGTGATTGCGACGGACTTTTGATCACATCAAAATTCCGTGGCAACCGATCATTTGAGACTAAACTGCTATGTTTATAATATTCAAATCAGTTATCTCATAACTACCTGTGGATTCCAAATATTGTATCACATTCCAGATAAATAGATAAAGTTAAACTTTCCGATCGAATCATCAAACACCTAAGATTTCCCCAATATATCTCAACACTTGAAAACAGTTTAAAAACATCTATTACATGCCATAGTAGCAATGGTCCAGCCGTAGAAGGGTCAAGCCAACGCCTCACATGTGGCACGCCGTACTGCCCCAAACCCTAAGGTTCAAAAGGCAGTTCAAGACGGTCACATAATCGAGTTAAGGTTTGTTGTCTTCTAGAGGGTCCACCGCGTTACTTGCACGACTTAGAACGTTCTTAAACACGAGAAAAAATCCAACTTTTGAAAAATTTTCCGACAGGGGAAAAAGTGAGTTATTGATATCCGGCCGAACTTTTTAACAGTTTCTAAAATTATCCGGACAAACTAAACAAAGTTAAATTATCCGATCGAATCAACAATTCCCCAATACAACCCTTGAAAAATCAACACTTGAGTGGAATTAAAATATTCCCATAAAAAATTAACAAGAAAGGGCCTAAAAATAATTACATGAAATTTCAGGGACTAAGTCCAAATTTTGGCTGCGGAAGAGCCGCAAAACACATGGTTTGGCCGCGGTTCCGCGCTCCAATTTTGGAATTAGAAGTCCGTACTTCACAGTAATTCTTAGTTTTTCCTGCTTAATTTTATGAGAATTTTTAATTCAGAAAAAACCACATTTTTGAATAAAGTACAGAGAGGGTTCCGTGTCGGGGTTTCGGCGTTCGATCGGACTTCAAACTTCGTCTAGACTTCGTCTAAAACTCTAGCTTGGCTCTGATACCACTGTAGGGTTGCTAGGCACGCGCACAAGGGTCTACGAGGCATCAACCATGCCCGAATAAAAATTTAGCCGTGCCGAACAACCCGAATACGGAACTTTAAACTAGAGATTAGGCGAAAACTAGCATGCTAAACACTTTAACACTAAGTGAGAGGGATTACAACCTTTGTAGATCCGGTCCTTCACTTCATATGCTCCGTGTTGTGGTCCCTTCGCTGCGATCATCGGGATCCGGACTCTCGAGAGGTTCCACGAAGAGAAAGACGCAACCTTTGCTTCCGATCTTCGATACTAAGATGATCTACCTTGAAGTTTCTTTAACACAAGCTAACACTCATGAAATGATGTGAACACCCTCATCTAAATGGCAAAGGAAGATGAGGATGATGAAGTAGGATTTTTGCTCTATTTATTTTTCTTTTTCTCACAATTATTCATCACTTGGAAAAATCAAGAAAGCTTTTTTCCATGAAAAGAATGAAGGAAGAAGATGAACAATATTTGTTAAATCCTTTTGTGATGAATAGGAAAAGGAGATAATGATCAATTATGCAACCATGGTTCACTTAACCAATGTAGAGAATTAACCAAGGGTTAGGGTTTGGGTTGAGTTAAGAATGAGTCACACACAAATATCTTTATCATGACAAAAAGAAAAGCTTCTAGAATCAACTAGAAGGTTTAACCCTAATCCAAACCCTAATCATGTTTAAACTCCACAAAACAAGTTGCATTAATTATCATATCATGTTACAATATTATATATCACATATATAATATTTATCGTAACAAAAGAAAATAATACAATTAACATATATCGCATATATATCAATGTATTATCCGAGTGAGAAAAAGAATCTTTTAGTGAGCTAATATTAGTTAATGTAATTTAATATATCATATATATTATTATACATTAAATTATCGAATCAACACTTGATCCGACAATCCGGCTATATCGCATATAACCGACTAATATTTATCTGTACCAATTCATCGAATCAACACTTGATCCGATGACCCGGCTGATATCAAATATCGCGAGAATAGAATACGGTATCACATATCGCATTATCCTCGGTCCCGCACATATCATATATGTGCCCCTACTCCGTTTTTCCTGAGTCAAGAAACCTCTGTGTAGGACTCTAAAGAATCGTCAATACGCCGGCAGTAGGTGATGATCATATCAAACACCCACAAGCTGCAAGCGGTCAGCTAAACGTAACAGCTACCCAGGTATTGAGCGCTCAGAAGATCAACAAGCAAGCCTGTACATTCTCCTGTGAATCCAAACAGTAACACTCCCGTACAGTCCGGTCTCGTCGTCTGATATGTTGCATATCTCGCCTAGGGGTGGTAAACGTCAGACCCCAGTAGCTTGATAAGTCGTGTCGATTTGAGGTCTATAACAGTTCGAGAAACTACTGATAACACTTACCGGTAAATCTCAGCAACCCTGGCCAGGGATTTCCGGTCATAGCCAATCGAACACAGCACAACATCAACTCCCTATACCGGGAGAGACAAATTCCCTCCTATCGCTCATTGCCTCCATGTGATTCGGGACTGTACCCAAAAGCCACCTTTTTGCACGCCCTCTTGGACGTGGTATGATGGAAATCAAAGCACAGTGGGAACCACACAAGACTCTATGACGATCTCGGGTCAACAGACTACTCTGTACCAGTGTCACCGGAGAACTGCCATCTGACGTATGGTATAATACCATCTGGGAGTTCTCGGCGAGTCCGTCCAGTGTACCCAGTCTCTACTGAGCACCCGTACACCATCCTTGATGTCAAACACCGATGGATATGGGATCATCCATCGCCCATCATATGGGTCAAGATGCGTATACGCTAGTCTACTCTGGTGTATCGATGCCCTGTCTCGATACACCCTCGACTAGGAACAGTTATAGGATGTACTCGTCGACTACCGTGGCCCCACTAGTATGATCTCATCATAGTCCCAGTAGTCGAGTACATATCCTAAGGGCTTTATCAACATGTAATATAGAGACAATCACAGTACATGTTAAGACAAAGTACAACCAGATAGCATACTATCATGTCGAGCAAGAAAGTCCTCCCTATATATGTTCAAGCATCCATTACAATATACATCGTATGTACAGTAATGGCCTCTAGGGCATACATATATCTAACAATCTCCCACTTGCACTAGGGCCATCTGTTATGGTATTGCATACCCAACAATTAGCTGCGGTTGAAGTATCTCATACTCAACCATCCCATAAAAGTCTCTACTGGGAAAAAGGCCTTCGTGAGTGGATCCGCGCTGTTGTCCTCTGTGTCTACTCTCCTAACCTCGATCTCCCTGGAGATCAACCATCTCCATGATCAGGTGATACTGCCTAAGAATTATATCTGGATTTCTGATGGGACGGTAGTTCCTTGGCTAAAGCCATAACTCCATTGTCACACAATGGTAGGAACGAAGTTCATCTTAGGAACTTATATATATATCCAGACTATCTCTTTGGTAGCATCCTTGGTAACGATGTATCTTGCCTTTAATCGTCTAGTATGTCACGGTATCTAGCTTGGAACTCTTCCAACATACCGTCCCTCCACTGAGCGTAAAGACAATGCCCGCGACTGACATTCAGTCGTCCTTATCACCCTGGAACCTTTCCAGTGATTCTCCCTAGGATCTATTGATACCATCTCACTACAACTAGTGAGTGTCCTAACATCCAATTAGATCTATCTCATAGATCCAAAACCCAGGATTTAGGAGGTATCAATTTGATCCTATATGGAGAATCCTTGTGATAAGCGGAGATTGACCGAGCGTAACATAGGAAACTCCTTCCCTATCAAGAGTATGTCATCCACGTACTCTACGAGGATCACCACCATACTCTCTACCACCTTTTCGTATATACAAGGTTCATCTACCATTTTGATGAAGTCAAACTCTTTGACTACCACATCAAAACAGATGTTCCAACTTCGCGATGCCTGTTTTATCATATAAAACATCTTGCACACGTTTCCGCTGCTCCCACTGTCTACGAAGCCCTCTGGCTGTGTACTTATAGACGCTCTCTTCTAAAACATCATTTAGAAAAGCAGTCATGACACCCAACCACCAGATATCGTAGTCATGGTATGTAGCCGTGGCAAGTAGGATCTGGATGGACTTAAGCATAGCTTTGAAAGTCTCAACTTTTCCATATACACCAAGTAATCTTCTCAAGATATACTCGCTCCTGATGGGGATTTAACCCTTCAGATAAAGCAACCAAAGTCCATACTTTGTCGGTGTATAAAGATTCCATCTCAGATCGATAAGCATCCAGCCATTCTTACAGAGTCCCACTCCTGATGGCCAGCTCGAAACTAGTTGGGTCATCATCTCATGATGCAATCCTCGCTCCCACTGTCATAGAGAAACCGAAGTATCTCTCAGGTGGGTGAGGAACCCTGCTAGATCGGCGGAGAGGCTGAGGTTCGTTGGAAACTATTGAATCCTTTGGTTCTACTAAATCATCAGCTGCATTTTGTATAGCTGGAACATTTCCAGTTCTACATAACAGACCTTACCTCGAGCTTGTCCGGATTTTGCTTTTAAACATAGGCCGGACAACCCCAAATCTTAACAAACTTAAGATATGGGCTCTTCCCTTTCCATATCACATATGAAGTGGTAGGCAACTGATTTGATTTGAACCCTTATTCAATAGGTATGCAGCTTCACAAGTGCATAACTCCCAAAAGGAAATAGGAAACTCAGTAGTACTCATCATAGAGCACACCATATCACATAGGGTGTTTTTGCTCCGCCCCGATATACCATCGTGCTATGGTGTATACGGAGGAGTAATGCTGAGAGAGAATCTCATTCTCCTTAAGAATAGTCCAGGAATTCCGTGCTTAAGTATTCTCCTCCTTGATCACATCAAAGGACATAATACTTATACCCGTATTTTGGTTCTCTACTTCTAACTTATATTCCGTGAATATCTCAAAAGGTTCGGACTTGTGTTTCAACTGGAACATATGTCTGAATTTTGAGAGATCATCAGTGAATACAATGAAGTACAAAGAACCGGTCTTGGCATGTGTAGACAGGGGACTTTCATACATCAGCATGTATCAATCCCAAGAGTTCACTAACTCTTTCTCTGTTTCCAATAAACAGAGCTATGGTCATCTAATTTTTATGACATGACTGGCAAGTTTCATAAGATGTAAATTCAAACTAATTTAAATATGCATCTAAATGTAACTTCAGCCAGTCGGGTCGCATTGATATGACCTAGTCTACAATGACTCAAGAAGAATTCGTTCATTTCTGAACTCTTCCTCTTGTGTGTGTTCCGTATACTAAGAACTGTAGTTTGATTTAGAACGACAATGCTTTTAGATAACGTGCCTGAACCGATCAACTTTTGATATAGGAAATGTTCAAAACATTATCCAACAATACAAAATTATATCCTTTCTTTACTAATAAAGAGACTGACATGATTTTGTATATCAGGTTCGGTATCTAATAACATTTGTTCAGAATCAATGTATTCTGGTAATACAGGGTGATAGTGACCAACAGACTTGGCTGCAACACTTGCACCGTTTTCTGTCTCATGAAACTTATCACCCGTTCTCAGTTCTCTACCTATCTGTAGCCCATGTAACAGATTACATATACGGGATCCTGATCCGGTATCACATACCCAGGACGTAAAGGATACTGAGAAACAGTTTTGTGTAATGAACACACCCGAAGATGATGCATCAATATGCACTTTCTTCGTTTGGGCGGCACGGGAAATCTGGTATTCCCCTATTTCCTGCTCTGTCTTATAACAATTATAAGTTGGAGCGGGACCAACGTTCCCCAGCTTAGTATATCAAGCGGGTTCGGTCAATATATCCGTTTTATTATCTTGATTAAGGCGTGATATGGTCGCTATCTGGAGAGAGAGAGAAGAAAACACTCAGCGTATGCTCTTGCAAGATTAGATTGGTTATTTAATATATCTAATCAGGATGTCTCCCACTGTTTTAGTCAAATCTTCCTTCAAATCCTAAAAGGAAAGACTACCCGGGATTAATTACACGCTACAAGTTCGCCAATCTTTCAGCCAGGCCAGTGTCGGTACTTTGAGGGAGGTCCCCCGTGCTCTCGCACGAACCTAATTAATGTAAACCTCGTTTTCCCAGAGGCGTAACCCCGTTAACACCTTTCTAGACACCTACTTGATCGGCTAATTGTAATGTGTAAAACTCTCCCAGGAGTAACTCTTACTCACAGCGGGTATCGGGATCCAACTATCTCATAGAAGGTATGCAATCTCATTGCAAATTTCAACACTTGAAATTCTCAATTATATTTTTCCCCTAGCGTCCTATGACCTTGACGAATGCCAAACCACCCATAGTCCGCTAGCTAAGTTCAACCCGTACATTTCTTGATTGAATTAAACCCACCCGCACGACCCTTGACGAATGCCAAACAACGCCGTACGAATACCCTAATCCAATCGCATCGTATGCTAGCAGATAAGCACTAGTTAGCTACCGTACACTACGCCTTGACGAATGCCAAACTACCGCAGCACGAATACTAAGTAGTATTTATCTGAAATGACGGAGGGCTACGACGGGTTTTTAAGAAAACCCTTTGCGTAATGAACTTGATATCGTTGTAGAATCGAGTGATTTTAAATGGAGTGTTTTTGAGGCTTTTCTAGTTTTGCTAAAGGGGTCACTCCCGGTGAAGGGATCGTCGGCCCTTTCCTCATCGAATAAGGTGCAGGATATTTCACAAATATCACTATGCAAAGCAGAAACTATAGAAGCAATCAAAAGACAAACCGAGTTTGTAGCATCTGCCAGTTATTGCTAAAGGAGTCACTCCCGGTGAAGGGATCTCGGTCCTTTCCTTATCGAATAAGGTGCAGGATGTTCTACAAGGAACACCGCGATGCAAAGCAAGAACTGTAGCTACCTGTTTTTGAAAATTCGATTCCACAACATCTTAGGTTTCTTTTATTTCATTAATCTCATTAATGAAGTCCCATTTTATTATGCTTCACAAGCATCTCCTTTTGAAAACGAAATCTGCAATATATACATATATCTCATATATATAATATAAACATTCGTCACAGGCAGTAATATGATCTCATCACAGAACAATGCAGCAGAAGAACATATATGAAATATTGGATATATTAGGACGTCCGTGTTTTCAATACGAGCCTGTATAAAACACGGATTCCACGGTCGCGATGAATAGCCAAACCCACATCCCTAGACCCCTACGAGAGCGGCAAGTAACACTGCCAATTCTAGGGTTAGGAGACCCGGTCTCGACTCCTCGAGATGGTCTCCCACTGGACCCTAGAACCCGGTTACTTGTGCTCCCCGCCTTGGGTCTACCTAATGCGGAAAAGTAAATAATATACAACGGTGACATCTTCCGCTACCTGGAAGTGCCCCAATAAAAGAATATTACATACAAATGAATTTTACATGAATGAAAAAGAAAAACTCTCATCTCACATAAAACCCCCGGCTATTCAAACGCGATGATCCAATACAACATATCACAGCAACACATAATATCTCATATCATCAACGTAAGCAAGTATGCGTATCCCGATTGTCGTTGATGTATAGCAACGAAGTCGGCGATACACCACATACTACACTTACGGTCACAGAAAAGAAAGTGTAAAACTACAACAGTTGGAATCCGCAACCACCTCAGACATCGCATGCCTGACCAAATGAATTCCTTAGACATCGCATGCCTAACAATTTTAAACCCCGCATTTTAGTCTCATTATCGAAAACACTTTTCAATGTCAAGACGGGAATTCAACAAGATTCCCGACGTCCTGATCGAATACTCGTCGCAAACTTTAGTAGACGGCCTCACCCCCAGATGCCGTCGACGAAGTGCACTAAGGCGGAACACCGCTGCCGCGAGCACCCGAACGGATGCTTTCGGCTACGGGGTTCTCCTACAGTCACTTGGTCGGGGCTAAGAGGTGTAGCTGTCTATTAAGTTTACCCGGCGAGTATCCGCGTACACTACGTGATTGCGACGGACTTTTGATCACATCAAAATTCCGTGGCAACCGATCATTTGAGACTAAACTGCTATGTTTATAATATTCAAATCAGTTATCTCATAACTACCTGTGGATTCCAAATATTGTATCACATTCCAGATAAATAGATAAAGTTAAACTTTCCGATCGAATCATCAAACACCTAAGATTTCCCCAATATATCTCAACACTTGAAAACAGTTTAAAAACATCTATTACATGCCATAGTAGCAATGGTCCAGCCGTAGAAGGGTCAAGCCAACGCCTCACATGTGGCACGCCGTACTGCCCCAAACCTTAAGGTTCAAAAGGCAGTTCAAGACGGTCACATAATCGAGTTAAGGTTTGTTGTCTTCTAGAGGGTCCACCGCGTTACTTGCACGACTTAGAACGTTCTTAAACACGAGAAAAAATCCAACTTTTGAAAAATTTTCCGACAGGGGAAAAAGTGAGTTATTGATATCCGGCCGAACTTTTTAACAGTTTCTAAAATTATCCGGACAAACTAAACAAAGTTAAATTATCCGATCGAATCAACAATTCCCCAATACAACCCTTGAAAAATCAACACTTGAGTGGAATTAAAATATTCCCATAAAAAATTAACAAGAAAGGGCCTAAAAATAATTACATGAAATTTCAGGGACTAAGTCCAAATTTTGGCTGCGGAAGAGCCGCAAAACACATGGTTTGGCCGCGGTTCCGCGCTCCAATTTTGGAATTAGAAGTCCGTACTTCACAGTAATTCTTAGTTTTTCCTGCTTAATTTTATGAGAATTTTTAATTCAGAAAAAACCACATTTTTGAATAAAGTACAGAGAGGGTTCCGTGTCGGGGTTTCGGCGTTCGATCGGACTTCAAACTTCGTCTAGACTTCGTCTAAAACTCTAGCTTGGCTCTGATACCACTGTAGGGTTGCTAGGCACGCGCACAAGGGTCTACGAGGCATCAACCATGCCCGAATAAAAATTTAGCCGTGCCGAACAACCCGAATACGGAACTTTAAACTAGAGATTAGGCGAAAACTAGCATGCTAAACACTTTAACACTAAGTGAGAGGGATTACAACCTTTGTAGATCCGGTCCTTCACTTCATATGCTCCGTGTTGTGGTCCCTTCGCTGCGATCATCGGGATCCGGACTCTCGAGAGGTTCCACGAAGAGAAAGACGCAACCTTTGCTTCCGATCTTCGATACTAAGATGATCTACCTTGAAGTTTCTTTAACACAAGCTAACACTCATGAAATGATGTGAACACCCTCATCTAAATGGCAAAGGAAGATGAGGATGATGAAGTAGGATTTTTGCTCTATTTATTTTTCTTTTTCTCACAATTATTCATCACTTGGAAAAATCAAGAAAGCTTTTTTCCATGAAAAGAATGAAGGAAGAAGATGAACAATATTTGTTAAATCCTTTTGTGATGAATAGGAAAAGGAGATAATGATCAATTATGCAACCATGGTTCACTTAACCAATGTAGAGAATTAACCAAGGGTTAGGGTTTGGGTTGAGTTAAGAATGAGTCACACACAAATATCTTTATCATGACAAAAAGAAAAGCTTCTAGAATCAACTAGAAGGTTTAACCCTAATCCAAACCCTAATCATGTTTAAACTCCACAAAACAAGTTGCATTAATTATCATATCATGTTACAATATTATATATCACATATATAATATTTATCGTAACAAAAGAAAATAATACAATTAACATATATCGCATATATATCAATGTATTATCCGAGTGAGAAAAAGAATCTTTTAGTGAGCTAATATTAGTTAATGTAATTTAATATATCATATATATTATTATACATTAAATTATCGAATCAACACTTGATCCGACAATCCGGCTATATCGCATATAACCGACTAATATTTATCTGTACCAATTCATCGAATCAACACTTGATCCGATGACCCGGCTGATATCAAATATCGCGAGAATAGAATACGGTATCACATATCGCATTATCCTCGGTCCCGCACATATCACATATGTGCCCCTACTCCGTTTTTCCTGAGTCAAGAAACCTCTGTGTAGGACTCTAAAGAATCGTCAATACGCCGGCAGTAGGTGATGATCATATCAAACACCCACAAGCTGCAAGCGGTCAGCTAAACGTAACAGCTACCCAGGTATTGAGCGCTCAGAAGATCAACAAGCAAGCCTGTACATTCTCCTGTGAATCCAAACAGTAACACTCCCGTACAGTCCGGTCTCGTCGTCTGATATGTTGCATATCTCGCCTAGGGGTGGTAAACGTCAGACCCCAGTAGCTTGATAAGTCGTGTCGATTTGAGGTCTATAACAGTTCGAGAAACTACTGATAACACTTACCGGTAAATCTCAGCAACCCTGGCCAGGGATTTCCGGTCATAGCCAATCGAACACAGCACAACATCAACTCCCTATACCGGGAGAGACAAATTCCCTCCTATCGCTCATTGCCTCCATGTGATTCGGGACTGTACCCAAAAGCCACCTTTTTGCACGCCCTCTTGGACGTGGTATGATGGAAATCAAAGCACAGTGGGAACCACACAAGACTCTATGACGATCTCGGGTCAACAGACTACTCTGTACCAGTGTCACCGGAGAACTGCCATCTGACGTATGGTATAATACCATCTGGGAGTTCTCGGCGAGTCCGTCCAGTGTACCCAGTCTCTACTGAGCACCCGTACACCATCCTTGATGTCAAACACCGATGGATATGGGATCATCCATCGCCCATCATATGGGTCAAGATGCGTATACGCTAGTCTACTCTGGTGTATCGATGCCCTGTCTCGATACACCCTCGACTAGGAACAGTTATAGAATGTACTCGTCGACTACCGTGGCCCCACTAGTATGATCTCATCATAGTCCCAGTAGTCGAGTACATATCCTAAGGGCTTTATCAACATGTAATATAGAGACAATCACAGTACATGTTAAGACAAAGTACAACCAGATAGCATACTATCATGTCGAGCAAGAAAGTCCTCCCTATATATGTCCAAGCATCCATTACAATATACATCGTATGTACAGTAATGGCCTCTAGGGCATACATATAACTAACACAACCGCCAGATATCGTAGTTATGGTATGTAGCCATGGCAAGTAGGATATGGATGGACTTAAGCATAGCTACTTAGAAAAGGTTTCATCATAATCCATACCTGGTCAATGATGCCAACCTTTAACAAGTCTAGCTTTGAAAGTCATAACTTTTCCATGTACACCAAGTAATTTTCTCAAGATATACTTGCTCCTGATGGGGATTTAACCCTTCAGATAAAGCAACCAAAGTCCATACTTTGTTGGTGTATAAGGATTCCATCTCAGATCACTAAGCATCCAGCCATTCTTACAGAGTCCCACTCCTGATGGCCAGCTCGAAACTAGTTGGGTCATCATCTCATGATGCATTCCTCGCTCCCACTGTCATAGAGAAACCAAAGTATCTCTCAGGTTGGTGAGGAACCCTGCTAGATCGGCGGAGAGGCTGAGGTTCGTTGGAAACTATTGAATCCTTTTGTTCTACCAAGTCATCAGCTGCAGTTTGCATAGCTGGAACTCCTTCCAGTTCTACCTCATGTTCACTAATTTCTTCACAAGAAATTCCCTTTCACAAAGGTGGCATGCTGAGAAACAAAATATCTTTTGTTCCTCGGTTTGGTAGAAGATATTCCCTTGTGAATGCTTGGGATATCCAACAAACTTCCACAGAACTGTCCTTGTCTTGAGTTTGTCCGGATTTTGCTTTTAGACATAGGTCGGACAACCTCAAATCTTAACTGACTTAAGAGATGGGCTCTTCCCTTTCCATATCTCATATGAAGTGGTAGGCAACTGATTTGATCGGAACCCTATTCAATAGGTATGCAACTTCTCAAGTGCATAACTCCCTAAAAGGAAATAGGAAACTCAGTAGTACTCATCATAGAGCGCACCATATCAAATAGGGTGTGGTTACACCGCCCCGATACACTGACGTGCTGTTGTGTACGCGGAGGAGTAATGCTGAGAGAGAATCTCATTCTCCTTTAGAATAGTCCAGGGATCCCGTGCTCAATTATTCTCCTCCTTGATCTTATCAAAGGACATAATACTTATACCCATTTTGGTTCTCTACTTCTAACTTATATTCTGTGAATATCTCAAAAGCTTCGGACTTGTGTTTCAACAGGAACATATGTCTGATCTTGAGAGATTATCAGAGAATGTAATGAAGTACAAAGAACCGGTCTTGGCATGTGTAGACAGGGGACCTACATACATCAACATGTATCATCCCAAGAGTTCACTAACTCTTTCTCTGTTTCTAGTAAACGGAGCTATGGTCATCTTGTCTCTGTGACATGACTGGCAAGTTTCACAAGATGTAAATTCAAACTGATTTAAATATGCATCTTAATGTAACTTGAGCTAGTCGGGTCGCATTGATATGACCTAGTCTACAATACCTCAAGAAGGATTCGTTCATTTCTGAACTCTTCCTCTTGTGTGTGTTCTGTATACTAAGAACTATAGTTTGATTTAGAACGTCAATGCTTTTAGATAACGTGCCTGAACCGATCAACTTTTGATATAGGAAATGTTCAAAACATTATCCAACAATACAAAATTATATCCTTCTTTACTAATAAAGAGACTGGTATGATGTTGTATATCAGGTTCGGTATCTAACAACATTCGTTCAGAATCAATGTTTTCTGGTAGTACAGGGTGATAGTGACCAACAGACTTGGCTGCAACACTTGCACCGTTTTCTATTTCATGAAACTTATCACCCGTTCTCAGTTCTCTACCTATCTGTAGCCCATGTAACAGATTACATATGCGGGATCCTGATCCGGTATCACATACCCAGGACGTAAAGGATACTGAGAAACAGTTCTCTGTAATGAACACACCCGAAGATGATGCATCATCATGCACTTTCTTCGTTTGGGTGGCACGAGAATTCTGGTAATCCCCTATTTCCTGCTCTGTCTTATAACAATTATAAGTTGGAGCGGGACCAACGTTCCCCAGCTCAATATAACAAGCGGGTTCGGTCAACACATCCGTATTATTATCTTGATTAAGGCGTGATATGGTCGCTACCTGGAGAGAGAGAGAAGAAAACACTCTGCGTGCGCTTTTGCAAGATCAGATTGGTTATTATTTTATCTAATCAGGATGACTCCCACTGTTTTTTATCAAATCTTCCTTCAAACCCTAAAAGGAAAGACTAGCCGGGATTAATTACACCCTACAACTTCGCTAATCTTTCAGCCAGGCCAGTCTGGACTTTGAGCGAGGTTCCCCGTGCTTTCGCACGGACCTAATTAAAGTAAACCTCGTTTTTCCAGAGGCGTAACCCCGTGAAACCTTTCTAGACACCCACTTGATCGGCTATTTGTAATGTGTAAAACTCTCCCAGGAGTAACAATTACTCGCAGTGGGTATCGGGATCCAACTATCTCATAGAAGGTATGCAATCTCATTGCAAATTTCAACACTTGATATTCCCGATAATTTTGCCCCTAACCTCCTATGACCTTGACAAAGGCCCACAAACCATAGGATGCTAGTCAAGTTCAACCCGTCATTTCTTGATTGAATTAAACCCACCCACACGACCCTTGACAAAGGCCAACAAGGTCGTACGACTACCCTAACCCAATCTGCATCATATGCATAAGCAGATAAGCACTAGTCAGCTACCGCACACTACGCCTTGACAAAGGCCAACAAACGCAGCGACAGGTTTTTCTGAAAACCTATTGCGTAAGTCAACCAATGCTTAAGCCAACCAATGTTAGTTAATGTAAATTAGTATATCACATATACAATTATACACTAAATTATTAAATCAACACTTGACTTAACAATTCGATTATATCACATATAACCGACTAACATTCAATGCATTGACTTATCGAATCAACCCTTGATTCGATAACATGTTTATATCGCATATAACCGATCGACACAAACATCGCGAGAATAGAATACGGTATCACATACTCGCATTATTCTCGGTCCCGCACATATAACATATGCGCACCTATTTCGTTTTGCCTGAGCCAGTAAAACCATTATGTAGGACTCTAAAGACTCGTCAATACGCCGGCAGTAGGTGATGATCATATCAAGCATCCACAAGCCGTCAGCGGTACTAGCTGGACGTAACAACTATCCGGGTATTGAGCGATCAGAAGATCAGCAAGCAAGCCCGCTCCAACTCCTGCAAAAAGCCTGACAGTGACACTACCGTACAGTCCGGTCTCCTCGTCTGATATGTCGCATATCAAGTTTAAGGGTGGTAAACGTCAGACCCCAATAACCGATAAGTCGTGCCGATATGAGGCTCATAATGGGTCGAGAAACTACTGGTAACACTTACCAGTTAATCTCTAAACCAGCCCTGGCCAGGGACTTCCCTATCATGGCTAATCGCGCACAGCGCAACATCAACCCCCAATACCGGGAGAGACGAAACCCCTCCTATCGCTCATTGCCTCCATGTGACTCGGGACTGTACTCAAAAACCACCGTTTTGCATGCCCTCTTGGACGTGGTAAGGTGGAAATCAAAGCACAGTGGGAATCACACAAGACTCTATGACGATCTCGGGTCTACAGACTAACCTGCACCAGTGTCACCAGAGAACTGCCATTTGACGTAAGGTATAATACCATCTGGGAGTTCTCGGCGAGTCCGTCCAGTGTACCCAGTCTCCATTGAGCACCCGTATATCATTTCTGATGTCAAACACCAATGGATATGGGATCATCCATCGCCTATCTATATGGGTCGAGAAGCTATACGCTAGTCTACTCTGGTATATCGATGCCCCGTCTCGATACACCCACGACTAGGGACCTTGAAGGATGTACTTATGGACTACCATGTCCCCACTAGTATGATCCGCCTCATAGTCCAGGTAGTCAAGTACACATCCTAAGGGCTTTACCAACATGTAACAGAGAGACAATCAATATACACGTTAAGGTAAAGAGTAACCAGATAGCATACTATCATGTCGAGCAAGAAAGTCTTCCATATATATGTCTAAGCATCCACTACAATATACATCTCATGTATAGTAATAGCCTCTAGGGCATACATATAACTAACAGTTCAGTAGAAATGCTGCAGTCTCCAATGCATGCCCCCAAAATGAGACGGGTAACTCAGCATCACTCATCTTGGATCGGACCATATCTAATAGGGTCTAATTACGTCGTTCAGACACACCGTTGTGCTGTGGTGTGTAAGGAGGAGTGAGCTGAGAGAGAATCCCATTCTCTTTCAAGAAGTTTGCAAACTCTGTACTGAGGTACTCCCCACCTCGATCTGATCGAAGCATTTTGATGCTCAAGCCGGTTTGTTTTTCTACTTCGGGTTTATATTCAGTGAATTTCTCGAAAGCTTCGGATTTGTGCTCTTATAAAAATACATGACCGAATCTTGAGAAATCGTCAGTGAAAGTAATGAAGTATGAAAAACCGCCTCTAACCTGTGTAGATATTGGCCTACATAGATCACTATGTATGAGGCCTAGGAGCTCAGTAGCTCTTTCTCCGTGTCTGATAAACGGAGTTTTGGTCATTTTACCCTTGATACAAGACTGGCAAGTCGCATAAGATTTATATTCAAAAGGGTTTAAATATCCATCATTGTGTAACTTGTTTAGTCTTGTTTCATTAATATGACCAAGTCTACAGTGCCAAAGAAAAGCTTCATTTATTTCTGAAAGTTTTCTTTTATTAGTGTGTTGTACGCTGAAAACTGTGTGTTGATTTAGGACGTATATCCCGTTATTAAGCGTACCATACCCAACCAACATTTGATTCAGGTGAATGTTCATAACATTGTTCTGCAATACAAAATTATATCCTTCATTGTCTAACAAAGAAATGGATATTATATTACAAAGCATACTAGGTACAAAATAACACGGGTTCAAAACCAATATACACCCCGACGGCAACCCCAAATGATACTCTCCCACTGCAACTGTATGTACATTGGAACCATTTCCAACGCGGAGAGTATGGTCACCTGTCTTCAAAACCTTGCTATTTCTCAGCCCCTGCATAGAATTGCAAATGTGTGAACCTGAACTGGTATCTAATACCCAGGAAGCAGAGTTTATTGAAAAACAGTTTTCTGTCACAAACACACCTGAAGCGGAAGCATCCCCATGCTTCTTCTTGAGATTTAAGTACTCCGTGCAGTTGCACTTCCAATGTCCTGTTTTGTGGCAGTGATAACATTCCCCTTTCCCCGATTCTCCAGCTTTGGACTTGTCCTTCCCCTTAACCTTTTTAACTCCACCCCTAGGATTGGTGGGCTTCTTCTTTACCTTTCCCTTGGCCTTAGCCTTTGGGCGAGAAGAGGAAGATTGCCCAACACTCAAAATGGGAGTTTTCACTGATTTCAGTGTGCTCTCTGCACTCCTTAACATATTAAGGAGTTTAGGTAGTTCCTTATCCATGTTGTGCATGTTGAAGTTAACTATAAATTGAGTAAAGGTGGAGGGGAGGGACTGCAGAATAATATCCGTATATTGTTCATTGTCCATCGTCCATCCAAGGTCCTCAAGCTCTTCTATGAGATCTATCATCTTCAGAACATGGTCTCCTACTGGTGTGCCAGGGGTCATTCGCATCTGAAACAGTTTCCTTGATGCTTCGTATCGTAATACGCGGGATTGCTCTCCATACAACTCCTTTGTATGGAGGAATATGGCGTGAACGTCCATATTCTCGTGCTGCTTTTGATGTGTGTTATCCATCGATGTAAGCGCGAGGCATTTGGCCGTGGCACAGTCAGCGTCCCATGTCTTGCGGACTTTAATATCCGCAACTGAGGATTTTGGACCTGGGACGGGCGGGGCTGGAGCCGTGAGGACATATGATACCTTATCATAAGTCAAGGCAATGCTCAGATTCCTCAGCCAGTCTTTATAATTGGTCCCATTCAGTTTGTTTTTATCTAGTAGAAGCTTGAGTCCTGTCATTGGTATCTGCCATTAAGAGAGAGAAAAGAATATACTCAACGAAAAGCTCTTGCAAAGATCAGATTGGTTATTATCTTATCTAATCGATGTCTCCCACTGCTTTAATCAAGTTTTTCTTTCAAACCTTAAAAAGGAAACTAGCCAGGATTAATTACAATCTACAATTTCGCCGACCGTTCAGCCAGGCCAGTGTCGGTACTTGAGGGAGGTTCCCCGTGTAAGTCCACGGTAGCGCCCCGACCGTCTAACAGACGCCAAATGCGGAACAAAAACTTTTTACAACTGGCGCTATCGCGTACTATAACCCGGATCTGTCATTAAAGCTAAACTAACAAACTACAAAGTGGGTAGAAACGTTATACCGAATGATCCGAGTCCTTCGGTCTTCAACCATCATCCCACGCTTTGTTGCGGCTGCTCCGATCTCCTGAATCTCTAGTCTTCTTGTCCAGGTGGCACCACGTCGATGGATCTTTAAACGGGCTCCCGCCTCTGAATCGAGGCAACTCGATCATCAAGTTTTCTAAAAGAGATGACCAAGATTGATGTAGAGAATGAGTAGAACACTTTGTCTCGTTACGTCCAAAACTATGGACGAACGGTTAATGAAATTGCCTTTTGGATCGGGTGAAATGAGAAATGAGGCTATCTAATTTCCATGAGTCCAAAACTATATCAATCCTTTTTCCAAGCAACCATATCTCTCACATGAGAGGGGGCCGGCCACTTATAGATGTGGGGGAGGTGAGTGAAGGAGGGGGAAGGTGACCATAAAGCAAAAGATCTTAATCAAAATGTCCTAAGCATTACAAAATCTCATTAATGCAAAATCCACCTTGCATAAAACAATAAATGCACTAAGCCACCTCACATAACACCTCACCATCATCTAGAAGCTCACTCATGACTCACCATCAAGAAGAAAAGATAAATCCCCATTTAACCGAATGTTAAATACGGCTGATAGAAAACAGGAAACTGGCAACTTCCGAAAGTGATCTTGAAACGAATTTCAGGACAACCCCGTATCAGTATAAACATACCCGCATTTGTATTACGACCGAATACAAATGCAACTTAGACAAAGATATTATATCTACACAGTATAATACTCGGATCTGGCTTAAACCAAAGCCGACCGGTATTATCTGCCCGAAATATGACACGTGCGTAAACGCACGTGCATTTTACGAACCCTGCCATAAAACCATACGGCCTCTACAACGTTTCGCCCGAACTTGGGAAACTGTCGGCGGAGGGGGGGGACTCTAATGACTCATCAACACACTGGCACTGGGTATAACCACTAGCACGTCAGAGATACGAGCTGTACGTAACGGTTGCCTATGTATTGATTGGAAGGGAAGCTGACGAGCGAACTCATCCATAAACCCTACTGAGCCTAACAATGACAATATACATACAGTCCGGTCCGTTCGTCTAAAGAGTATCACATATCGAGTCTAGGGGGTGGATAAAGTCAGACCCCTAATAACGCGATAAATCGTGTCGGCATGAAGCCCATCACCACCTGAGAAACAACTGATCCAAATCAGTAATTCTCCACTACCTCGGCCGAGGATTTCTAGTAATGGCCACCCGTGCACTGTGCGACATCAACCCCCAATACCGGGAGAGATGAATCCCCGACGATCCGCTCACTGCCACCATGTGGCTCGGGACTGTACCCAAAAAAACCCTGTTTGCCCGTCTCCTTTGAGCGTGGTAGGGTAGAAATCAAAGCACAGTGGGAACTCACACGAGACAAATGACGATCTCAGGTCGACAAACTAACCTGTACACATGTCATCTAGGAACTGCTATCTGATGATATGTATAATACCAACAAGCATGTTCCCGGCGAGTCCTTTCCGGTGTACTCATGACCCAATGAGCTCCTGTATACATCTTAGGTGAACCAACTGACACCAATTGCTTGTGAGATCGGCCACCGCCCCTCGTCGGGGTCTCGACTGAATATACTAGCCTACTCTGGAGTATCGATGCCCTGTCTCGAAACTCCCACAACTAGGGACACTTTAAGGATGTGCTTACAGACCCCAGCTCCCACGTATATGATCGCCATCATACTGCTGGCAGTCAAGCAAGAATCCTATGGGCTCTATCATCATGCAATAGTGAACTAAAGCATATATATGATGATAAAGACAAACCAGATAGCATACTATCATCTCGAGCAAGACTGTCATATCGGTATAGGTCCTGCCTCAATCATTGCAATCACGTACCTGCGATCCAATAATTGACTTTGAGGGCACTATATCCAACAATCTCCCACTTGCTCTTAAGGCTAATTATTGCGATGTCACATACTCACAGCCCGTGTGATACTGAACACCCAACTCCTCTACTAATCAGTTTCACAAAGCTAGTTTGAAAAACTCTTATGTTCGAGAAATAGCCTCAGTGAGTGGATCCGTCCTAATGTTTCTTTCTATGTCTCTCTTAATCTCAAGTTCGCGGAGAAAGCCATCTCCCGAATCGAGTAATACCTGTCTTAGAATATGTCAGAATATCTGATGGGATCTAGTTCATAAATGAACTCCAAATCCAAACTTCTTAGATTGTAGTGATCACTGAACCTAATCAGTATCTAGCACCATGCCTCCCACAGTATCCACTTGAACCATCTGTCCATAATACTGTCCCTCGTCATAGGGAAAACTATAACTCTGACAATCACTCTGTCATCTATGTCACCTTTGAAGCCTGGAATTATAACCGTCTCCCGAAGGAGGCTGCTGTCATCAAATCCGTAGAACATGCACTTATGTTCAAAAACTGCTTCGTTATGTTTCTCCAGGATTGGATTAATATAAACTTATCACATCTAATGCAAAAATAACATCTGGTGTGGTACTTGACATCTCACGATTGACTTAATTACCTAAGCAAGTGATCAGCCAATCATGCACATCCCTCTCTCCTTTAGTCTGTAAGACACCTTTAGAGAGGGTGACTCCATCATCTGCAGGTACACCACCATATCAGGAGTCATCTATTCTAAAATACCATTAGAATACTGTCAAAGTACTCAAATTAGGAAACTACCCAATTCTAGATCTAAAACCATAGATCTAGTAACCAAAATGTCTGATATTATATCCATATCCTTTGTGGAGAAACAATTGTGTGATGACCAAAGTACAACCGATCGTAGTATAGGAATTTTACTTCCTACTCTGTGTGATGATCAAAGTACAACCGATCGTAGTATAGGACATCACACCCTACTACCTTCTTAACAGATCCATCCTCTATTCTGATAAAATCAAAGCCATGACTGTCTCATCAGAATTAGATGATCTATTTCCGCTATAACTGCTGAAGTCTATAAATAGACATAAGCTACTTGCCCACTATTCTTCCGCTGCTCCCACTGACTACGATAACCCTCTGGCATAATAATATATACGTGTACTTCTAAAACTAGTTTAGAACGACGCTATACTTATCCTTCTGCCGGGTTTCATAGTCTGGAACAACAGTAGTGTCAAGTCTGGGTAAACAAGAACCTCCCTGTCACCGTCTGTAACGTTTTGAAAATCGTTTCGGTGAAATTTCGAAAAATCGGTAAAATAAGGGTGTTTTCTGTAAAAAGTCAAAATACAAATATCTTATTATAAAAATTAAATATACATATTCTAGCTATATAATTGCTATTATTTGGTGTTTATTGAGCCGCTGGTGAAATTTCAAATTTTCTGAAAAAAATTATTTTATTATTATTTTAAGCCGCCACTAATACATTTAATTAGGGAAAATTACAAATTGGAATGAGTTGAAACAAATTTTGTGCATCATAAAACATTAAATAAAATTTTATCATGTGGTTTTTGGAATGAAATCGTTTGCCAAAACGGTTTAGAAATTATTGAAGAAAAAAGGCTTTTTTTTAGCGTAAATGGATGTTTGGGGTATTGTATTTATCATTTTCCATCACCCCACATCCATACACACACTCACACACCCCGATTTTCCCTCCCCCTTGACTGAATTCAGCAGCCCCCCCTCTCTTGTCCCCACTTGTTTTGCAAAAGAAAAGAAAAGAAAAGAAAAGAGAATGATAGAAGTAAAAAGTGGACTTTGACTTTTCTTCTCATTTTTTCCACCCCACTCTCTCTCCTCCCTCACCCACCCACAATTTCTGAACGAAATTGTGCAGGCCAACAGCAGCCCCCCCTTCCTTCTTCTCCTCTCTTTCCATCAAAAAAAATTTGTCAAAAAAATCAATTAAAACCTCACCGAAATCAAAATCCGACTCCTACCCATTTTCCCTCATCTCCTTTAGCATGGATCTTGGTGCAAGGATTTCAAAATGGAGGTCTAGAATTCAAGTTTGATCATGGTTTGTGAGGTATAACTTTTGACCAATTATTCATTTTTTGAATTTAAATTCCTTAATGAAGCTAATTAGGTGTTAAATTATGGGTTTAATTGAATGTTTGGAAATTCAATTGGGAATTTTGAATTGAAGCTAGGGTTTGAATTAAATTAGGTTCTTTATCATTAGCTTATGATTGTAATGAGGGGATTAACATGTAATTGAATGCAAAATCTAATTTGGTTACTAGTTGCTAATTTGTTAGTTTAAAAATGGTGATAATTATGCTAAATTGCTAACTAGGTTTTAGAAATTAAATAAAAACGTGGGATTAAAATCTAGTTAGGATTTTTAGCACATCATTAAGGTTTCCATGAGTGGTTTAACCATTTAATATATGCAAAACCAAGTTTAATTGTAAAATTGTGAATTTTACAATAAAAAGTGTTAAAATTGATATTTTTGCAATCTAGGATTTTGGAAATTATGCAAATTTATGTGATTAAATTATGGAAATGGTTTTTATGACTTATTTAATTTATTTAATAAGTATTATGGCCGCTAGAATTGTTTAAACATCGAGTTTTGCACTAAAACGGGTAATTTTGCTTGCTAGTTTTTCGGAAAAACGGCTTTTAAAGTGAATTTGGGGGTTTTGTGAGTTTTAACCTAGTTTATATTAAAATTAGTGTGCGGGAATGTGCAAATGAGTGTGATTGGATTTTTCTCGATGGTTTGACGTTTGTACATCGACATCGAGGGTTGGTTTGACTATTCTTGCATGCGTAGGCGATAGGTTTGGACCTATGCGTGATACGCGTGCCGATTTGATTTTCGTATGCCGTTTCGATTTTGAATTTAGTTTTAATGCGATACGGTGCGTTATGATATGTAGGTACCCCATGTGGACTTCGAGACGACCAGCAAGCGCGTGGCGACGTCGGCACCGGCGAGCGAGGACCAGGTGAGTAGATTTATATCTACGGGGAGAAGTCGGGTGGATGGCGTATAGCACCCCCGCAGTTCATGGTGATGTATACGGACACGTATACACAGATATATATTGGTTATATATTGTTTGAGTTATTGATGATAAATATGGATATTTGGTGTTCTTGGATGATTGAGTGTCGCAAAACCCTAGAGTAGCGGTCGCACCACACTTGCACACACCCACCCATACTTGCATACTTTCTTCTTTCTTTTGTGCTTTTTCGGGAATATATAGTTATGTGTTCACATAGGTATGGGACTGTGTGTTCACATACGGATTTGAGGATAGTACTTAGGATTTATGATGAGTCGATGAGATTTGATTTGAGGCCGTGAGATCGGTGATATAGCGGGGTTCGTATTTAAGATACGACATGACGTTGTAGCGGGTCCTTGACGTAGTTTTTACACACGTGCATGCATACTTAGGCGATATCAGTATTGTACTAGACGTAGATCAGTACCAGATCATAATATTGATAAAGAGGATACCAGGTGAATAGTATGATGAATGTGATTTTGACCCGTACTCAGAATTGGAGGATGCCGTACGACGGATTTACGTACGAGCTATATCTTGATGATTGATCCGCACTCTTGACTTGGGATGTCCGATTATAGATATGGTATCGGATATGATATTATTGAGGCGGGATCACCGACTAATATATATACAGGTATGTATATGTATCGACTCAGACGTTAGGCGGTTTCCTTACCTGTAGTCCAGCTTGTTAGCTTAGCCCTTTAGCTTAGTTTAGTTGTTAGATTAGATTCGATTCTTACCTATTTCAAAGCTTACGAATCATGCGTATTTTAAAAGACAGGTCAAGGGATTCTACGGATATTTCAAAAAACGTATCTTTTCTTAAAAACACCGTAGCCCCTATTTTCAAAACCCCATGATTCGTGTTATTTCAAAAGGCACCATTTGTAGGACTTATATTATATTAGTGCAGATTAGTTATAGTTGCGTCTAGTATTCAGCTCCCGCTCATTTTTACTGTTCGCTCCGCATCGCATACTTATATTATAATTTCTTATTGCATTATTAATATCATGCTGTTAGGACACCAGCACCATTACCGATGACGCGTATGTACCACGTATACTTACTTGCCGGCTCACACACATCTTCATCGGTAATTGACATGTCACGAACACTTTAGAAAATACTATTTCATTTGACATAGGTTGTTAGCTAATAGTTTAGACATGATATTAGTGTACTTGCCTTATATGCTAGTTAGACATTGTAGTTATTGCCTACTACTTCATGCATGCTATTATTCACTGTTGTGTCGCATTCATGGATTCTCATGCCTATATTCACTGTTTACATGCTATTGATGACTTGGATTCGGATTTCATGAGATTTCTTGGATTTGGAGGAAAACCGCAAAAACATAAATAAACCTTTTCTCCCTTTTAAAATAAAAAGTGCGGTTTTCCCATGATGTATGAGTCGTCCACCATGAGTTTGCTGATGGATTTCGAGACCCGATTCGAGGAGTGGAGGAACCGTTTCGGGTACATGGTGGGCCCGGTATGGTACCCCGGGGCAAGAGAAATGTGGTGTTGACGTTGAGCCTGGCTGGGGAGCACTACCTACCGGTGATATTACCCGACACGTCGGATATCCGGAGGATACCGTCGTGGTCTTGAGATGGATGGTAGGGGCCGGTCTGGACTGACGGTGCCCTAGATATTGAGATTAAGACATTGATATTTCGAGACATTGAGATTTATGTTTTGTGTCGATGCTAGACACTGTTGATACTGATTTCATTTATGATATCTCAGTTTAAAAATACAAAGGAAATCTCACTAATTTATGAAAACAGTTCTTCATTTACATGTATTCTGTTTTCATGCATTCATACCTCATTCATATGATATATTGCTACCTGAGGCACTGACACGGGCACATGAGATTACACTCGGGTTAGATATTTACCCTAGCCTTGTTATAGGCTACGTGTTATTCCTATATTTGAGGACATATTATGATCATTGACCTAGGATTGCGTTATTTATGCGATTTCTGTGCGTAGATGTTTTTCTATTCACGAGTTGGCAACTCACCCCCGTTGTGCCCCAGTTTCTTGCAGGTTTGCCGTACAGGTTTTATTACGGCTTTGCTGGCACTATTTCCATTTCCGGGTGGCTTGCTAGTAGGTGGGTTATTTGTATCTTACCCATCATTATATCTTGTATATTATTATTCTGTTGTATCTAGAAGTTCCATTAACCAAACATGTATTTATTGAGATAGAGACCAGTGTTGTTTATTCTTTCGACCTTAGAGTCGCTCGTTATATATTTGGTGGTTTTGAGTTTCCTTTTGAGTTTTGATCCTCGCCGTTGGCGTTGTATATTATATTGCTTGTGTGGTTGTGACCGTCGATTGACGAAGAGCTAGCTCCCGCTTGGGGATGCCTTTTTCTTGATTTCTTATACTATTCATGTTGTATCCCGTTTGGGGGCCAGTATTTACAAAGGAGACTCTGCCGAAATTTTCAGTAAATTTTTGATGTTTTAAAAAACCGCATAATTCGGCTTATGCTATTGAAATTAGTTACTTTAAGTTGGTTTTTCCTGCACTCTACTACTTTTCTTGGTTTGGATTTCTGGGTTTTCGGTTTACTTAGATCACGTACGCCTCGAGACGTTCGTAGTTTAAGTGCAGGTCATGTTCCGTACTTTCGGGTCGTGACACCGTCCTTGAGGCTACCGGAGTACCTCTCGGGTGTCTGAGGTTACCCACCATATCTGCGGAGTGGCTAATGGAATGTCAAACCTGATTAAATATATAGGTCCTATTAAATTTTTCGTAATCGTTTGCGGTTCTGGAATCACTTCCAGTTCTACCATACTCCCACTAGTGTTTTCTGAAAAAATCTATTTTAATAAAACTGTGGCGAGTCAAGAACAATATCACTATTGATCTTCCAGATGGTAGAAAATCAACCCTCGTCAAAGCCAGGGTCAACCCACAAACTGCTATTACAGAAACGTGCCTTAATTTATCCAGTGTCTGGTTTTAAGCATTAGCTAGACAACTCCCCGTATCTTAACATCATTAAGATATGAACCTTTCTATATACAATATAAAAATAGAGGCACTAATTTAACTGGAACCATATTCAAACCATGCAACTGTCTCCAGTGCATATCAACTTAATGGAGAGGGGCTAATCAGCATTACTCAACTTAGGAATACATCCAATTATGAGTAACCCGAAAGAGAAACAAGTTTCTCAAAACCATTATTATCAACTGAATACCAATCACAAGAATCTACATCTTCGATCTCTTTGAAGAATCCCGATACTTGCGATTCCTGGTTCTCTACTTTATTCTTATACCCACAACTTCTCAAAACTTATACATTGTATTTCTACGAAACACTTGTCTAAAAACTAGAGAAGTCACAAGTAAACAGAATATAGTACGAGGACCTACCCCTTTGTCCTGACGGACACTGGACAACATACAATACTCTGTATAAGTCCGCCGAGTTGAATAACTCAAAATCTGTGCATCGTAGGTTGAAAACTGTACCCAGGCGATTTCCTCAAATATCACCAATTACAACGAATTCCGATATAATGAGGATGATCTCCTAATTCCCAATAACTTACTCCCACTCATCATCTGTAAAACCATACAGATATGAGAATGAAACCTAGTAAATACATACCCTGGAGTAAGTATCTAATCGGGAAAACAGTTTTCCTTTAACAATGCATTGAAACATGAAAATGTTTCGTAGGGGTATCCTGGTATTCCTAGTAATGCCTCTTCCATAATCCAATTCATGACTTTAACCGTATATTTCTTTGTCACCTCTCCAAATCCCTTTATTTGTCTTTATTCATTACCTTCTGTACACCCCTTAGGCTAAGTGGTTTTCTTCCTTCCCTACCGTTCGGCACCAGCCTATGGTTTGGAAGAAGACTATCCAGTAAGCATAATAGGTGTACTCTCCTAATCCAAGGAGTACTCGCAACTTGAGAGAAGGTGATGATAAAAGACAACTGAATAATACCTTATTCTATTTCTCCCGAACTGGGGAAAAAGCAAAGGTGAAATAGGAGTGGCGATGAAGTACACGGTTCGGTCATGAATGTTAACAGTCGCAATTTACTTTGCCCGCTTTCTAATCTCTTTATTTTGTCTTTACATTTTACCTTCTGCACACCCTACTTAGGCTAATTGGTTTTCTTCATTCCCTACCTTTCGGCACCTGCCTATGGTTTAGAATAAGACTATCCAATAAGCGTAATAGGTGTACTCTCCTAATCTAAGGAGCCCTCGCAACCTGAGAGAAGGTGATAATAAAAGACAACTGAATAAACCAATTCTATTTCTCCTGAACCTGGATCCATCCTCGAAGAAGTCTCTTCGAGTTCGTATATAACCATACGATGGATCTATCCAATGGAAGTGGATGTCCGTAATAATACGGGGTGTTCTGAGAAATACGAAGGGGAAAAGAAGGAGCGGTAATGACTTATGCAACTTTAGACAATCCAAAAGCCAGTATTTTAAGAAGGTTCGGTCAACTTGGTCACTGAGTCATAGTCTAGGGTTGGTCAAAGGTCGCTGCCAAAGAGAGAGAGAGAAAATAAACACTCTGCGTGCACTCTAACCTTGATTAGAATGGTTATCACTTTATCTAATTAGGAAACCTCTCACTGTAATCTCAAATTCTTCTCCAAACCTGAAAGAAGAAATAGTCGGGATCACCCGATGAGTAAACCAACTCATCGGTGAGAATCGGGATCCAACTATCATCGCATGATAACTTGATGGAAGCCACTCAAGTTATCACACTCCAGAAGGTATGCGCATACTTGGCAAGTTTCTTTATGTTTGACACTCCCGATATGATTTTTGCCCCATGCTCTTATGACCTTGGCTTTGGTCAAAATGTCATAAGTCACATGCCAAGTTCTACCCGTCACTAACCAGGTCAATTTGAACCCAACCGCACATGCCCTTGACTTTGGCCAAAATGGCAGAACGACTGTCCCAAACCAACTCATCTATCTATGCAACAAATGAATACCCAGCAGCTACCAAACACTATGCCTTGACTTTGGCCAAAATACATAGCTTGAATACTACTGAATACCCAAAAGAAATGACGGAGGGCTACGACTGGTTTTTGGCGAAAAAACCATTAACGTAATGAACTTGATATATTTGAAGGAATCTGATAGTTTTTTATAAAAATATAGTGGCGAAAACCTTTTGCTAAAGAGGTCACTCCCAGTGAAGGGATCTCGGCTTTTTCCTTGTGGAATGAGGTGCAGGATATTCTAACTGAATACCGTGATGCAAAGCAATTTGTAATCGACGATAGTAAAGTTATTACCCTGACGCAAACTTCTGCCCAAGGGGTCACTCCCGGTGAAGGGATCTTGGCCTTTGCCTCGTCGAATGAGGTGCTGGATATTCATAACCGAATATCACTATGCAAAACAAAAGGAAATGTCTTTGTAATAACACTTTTTAAAACTGTTCCAACAACATCAAATATAGGTTTGTTTTACTTGCATTGATAAGAATCAACGTAGTCCCATCAATCAATCACACCAGAAAAGAACGAAAAATAAATGTACGTATATGCCATCCGCATTCGTCACTTGGTCCCGTCATCACCCGTTAGGCTACTTAACTAACGACCGAGCGGGGACTGGACTAGCGCGGGTGTAAAACATATACAACATCTAATAGTATATATACAAATATACAGTAATCGCTCCAGGCATGATAATATGTAACATTACAGAAAAGTAATAAGCATCACAGAACAATACAGATAATCTGGGATCCCCGGGTTTCACACAGCCGCTACTGAAACCCGACGTTCCCCTGGTCGTGTGGATAGCCTGTGCAATGAAACCTAGACCCTTACGGGTGCGGCAAGTTACCCGCTAAAACCTGAACCGAGGCAGCCCCCTACAGCAAAGTGAATGGACCACCTGGCACTTCACGGAATCCGGTAACTCGAGCACCCTTCCTTGGGTCAACCTGTACCCCCTGCGAGTGCGGCGAATAGTCTGCCAATTCTAGAGTAAGGCCCCTCTACCTCTCAAAGCCATGAGATACGGACCCGTTGCCCTCCAGAACCCGGCTATCCGTGCACTCCGTCGCGGGGTAATCCTAGTACAGAAAAGAAAATATATACAACGGGTACATAGACCTCAGCCCGGTCGTGTCCCCAAAAGAATATTATACAAACAGGCAGTGACGACAGTCCACATGTTGGACACTCGCCCCGCAATATCAAGTGTACAAATAAATCCAAACAGCACTATCATTGTACCCTGCTATCCACCACGACATATCCGCAATATCACAGCACAATAAAGAACATCAACACGAATGTCACGTTCGCAAACCCGTCTAAAAGAACTATAGCAATTAGACGCGGTTTACCGCTCAAATGACATTCCCGGTCGGAGATATAATGTAAATACTGCATACTAACAAGTTTAAAATTTTGATCGACAAAATTTCCCGAAGTGGGCCCCACGAACATCTGCAGTACAGTAACAAAAAATAGGCCCAAAAGAAATATTCCAGAAAGCACAATTTGCTATGAGGAACACACTGTAGAAATTTGACACATTGATCCTACAGTAGTGCGGCGGATCCGCGGCCGTACGGTGGGATCACATGATGAAATTTCACCAGTTTTCTTCAAAAAGTCTGCACAATTTTCTGTCATACGCAAAATAATTTTTGGACCAGATTTAAAATCGACAGAAACATTGAATTGAAAAAATGTAGTTTTTGAAATTCGGTTCAATCGATGTTTTAAACGCGTTAGCACAAGTTAGTAAAGCTTAATGGTGAGGCTCTGATACCACTGTAAGTCTACGGTAGCGCCCCGGCCGTCTAACAGACGCCAAATGCGGAACAAAAACCTTTTACAACTGGCGCTATCGTATACTATAACCTGGATTTGCCATTAAAGCTAAACTAACAAACTACAAAGTGGGTAGAAACGTTATACCGAATGATCTGAGTCCTTAGGTCTTCAACCATCATCCCACGCTTTGTTGCGGCTGCCCCGATCTCCTGAATCTCCAGTCTTCTTGTCTCGGTGGCACCACGTCGACGGATCATTAAACAGGCTCCCGCCTCTGAACCGAGGCAACTCGATCATCAAGTTTGCTAAAAGAGATGACCAAGATTGATGTAGAGAATGAGTAGAACACTTTGTCTCGTTACGTCCAAAACTATGGACGAACGGTTAATGAAGTTGGCTTTTGGATCGGGTGAAATGAGAAATGAGGCTATCTAATTTCCATGAGTCCAAAACTATATCAATCCTTTTTCCAAGCAACCATATCTCTCACATGAGAGGGGGCCGGCCACTTATAGATGAGGGGGAGGTGAGTGAAGGAGGGGGAAGGTGACCATAAAGCAAAAGATCTTAATCAAAATATCCTAAGCATTACAAAATCTCATTAATGCAAAATCCACCTTGCATAAAACAATAAATGCACTAAGCCACCTCACATAACACCTCACCATCATCTAGAAGCTCACTCATGACTCACCCTCAAGAAAAAAAGATAAATCTGCATTTAACCGAATGTTAAATACGGCTGATAGAAAACAGGAAACTGGCAACTTCCAAAAGTGATCCTGAAACGAATTTCAGGATAACCTCGTATCAGTATTAACATACCCGCATTTGTATTACGACCGAATAGAAATGCATCTGAGGCAAAGATATTATATCTACACAGTATAATACTCGGATCCGGCTTAAACCAAAGCTGACCAGTATTATCTGCCCGAAATATGACACGTGCGTAAACGCACGTGCATTTTACGAACCCTGCCATAAAACCATACGGCCTCTACAACGTTTCGCCCGAACTTGGGAAACTGTCGGTGGGGGGACTCTAATGACTCATCAACACACTGGCACTGGGTATAACCACTAGCACGTCAGAGGTACGAGCTGTACGTAATGGTTGCCTATGTATTGATTGGAAGGGAAGCTGACGAGCGAACTCATCCATAAACCCTACTGAGCCTAACAGTGACAATATACATACTGTCCGGTCCGTTCGTCTAAAGAGTATCGCATATCGAGTCTAGGGGGGTGGATAAAATCAGACCCCTAATAACGTGATAAATCGTATCGGCATGAAGCCCATCACCACCTGAGAAACTACTGATCCAAATCAGTAATTCTCCACTACCTCGGCCGAGGATTTCTAGTGATTGCCACCCGTGCACTGTACGACATCAACCCCCAATCCCGGGAGAGACGAATCCCCGACGATCCGCTCACTGCCTCCATGTAGCTCGGGACTGTACCCAAAAAATACCTGTTTGCACGTCTCCTTTGAGCGTGGTAAGGTAGAAATCAAAGCACAGTCGGAACTCACACGAGACAAATGATGATCTCAGGTCGACAAACTAACCAGTACACATGTCACCTGGGAACTGCTACCTGATGATATGTATAATACCAACTAGCATGTTCCCGGCGAGTCCTTTCCGGTGTACTCATAACCCAATGAGCACCTGTATACATCTTAGGCGAACCAACTGACACCAATGGCTTGTGAGACCGGCCACCACCCTTCGTCGTGGTCTCGACTGTATACACCAGTCTACTCTGGAGTATCGATGCCCTGTCTCGAAACTCCCACGACTAGGGGCACTTTAAGGATGTGCTTACAGACCCCAGCTCCCACATATATGATCGCCATCATACTGCTGGCAGTCAAGCAAGAATCCTATGGGCTCTATCATCATGCAATAGTGAACTAAAGCATGCATACGATGATAAAGGCAAACCAGATAGCATACTATCATCTCGAGCAAGACTGTCATATCGGTATAGGTCCTGCCTCAATCATTGCAATCACGTACCTGCGATCCAATAATTGACTTTGAGGGCACTATATCCAACACCCCATGCTTTCGCACGGACCTAATTAAAGTAAACTTCGTCTTCCCAGAGGCGTAGCCCCGTTAACACCTTTCTAGACACCTAATGGGTTAGCTAATTGTAAACTGTAAAACTCTTCCGGGAGCAACTATTGCCCACAGTGGGATCGGGATCCAACCATCATATGGAAGGTATGCATTCTTATTGCAAATTTCAACTATTAAAATTCCCGATGTGATTTTTACCCCCAGTACCCATGACCTTAACTATGGTCAACTAATCATAAGTACCAGTCAAGTTCTACCCGTCATTTCTTGATTAATTAGACCCACTCACATGACCCTTAACTATGGTCAACAAAGTCGCATGAATGTCCTAATTAATCTGCATCATATGCAGTGTAGGAAGACATCACTTAGCTACCGTACACTACGCCTTAACTATAGTCAACAAACGTAGCACGAATACTAAGTACTCTACTTCCTAAAATGACGGAGGGTTGCGGATGATTTTTAAGAAAATCTTTAACGCTTTGAACTTGATATCGTCGTAGAATCAAATGGTTTTCAAAAGGAGTGGCTTGAGCTCCGCAGTTTTGAAATGTAGCTTTTTCAGAAAGAGCCGAGTGGTTTTCAAATCCGATTCTACAACATCTTTTTAGGTTTATTTTCTTTACATTAATCATATTAATCTAGCCCCATCATTTAAGTCCTTAAGCCAATCACAGAAAAGAAACGAAAATACAACGTACGCTTATGCCATCCGCATTCGCCGCAATGTTCCGTTATGCACCGTTAGGTTACTTAACTAACGACATACCGGGACGGGACTAGCGCGGGTGTAAAACATAAGCAACGTCTACTATATATCTTATATATAATATATCATTCGTCTCAGATATCACATCATAGAATACAGGCATCAGAAACGTAGATATGATAATATAGAATATACTAGGACGTCCGTATTTAGTATTTAGCCAACAATAGAAAATACGGATCCCACAGTCGTGATGAATAGCGAAGTCCATACCCCTAGACCCCTACGAGAGCGGCAAGCGACCCTACCAATTCTGGAGTTTAGGAGACCCGGTCTCGACTCCTCGAGATGGCCTCCTTCTGAACCCCAGAACCCGGTCACTTGTGCTCCCCTCCTTGGGTCTATCCTAATGCGGAAAAGTAAATAATATACAACACTGGTGACATCAACCTCAACCCGGAAGTGCCCCAAATAAAAGAATATTACATTACATTTGAATTTTACATGAATGAAAAGAAAACTCTCATCTCTCATAAAAACCCCTGGCTATTCAATCGCGACAATCCTGCACATCATATCTCAGCAACACATAATATCTCATATCATCAACGTAAGTAAGTATGCATACACCGATCATCGTTGATGTATAGCAACGAAAAATGGCAATACAACTACTTACTACGCTTACGGTCACATAAAAGAAAGTGTAAAACTACAACATTTGGAATCCACATTCACTTTAGACATCGTAAATCCGAAATATCACATACTTCGCATTTCATGCCTAACTATATGAATTCCACATATTGTATCACATTCCAGATAAATAAACAGTATTAAACTTTCCGATCGAATAATCAAATACCCAAGATTTCCTAAATAGCTCAACACTTGAGCGGAGTTCAAAAATCCCGAAACATGTCACAGTAGCAGTGGTCCAGCCGTAGAAGGGTCAAGCCAACGCCTCACATGTGGCACGCCGTATTGCCCCAAACCCTAAGGTTTAAAGGCAGTTCAGACGGTCACATAATCGAGTTAAGGTTTGTGTTCTTCTAGAGGGTCCACCACGTTACTTGCACGTATTTCCGAAAGATTTAAACTCGAGAAAAATTCAACACTTGAAAGTTTTTTATACCGGGAAAAAGTGAGTTAATGATATCCGTTCGAACTTTTTAATACTTTCTAAATTACCCAAAAACAGCACGAAATTAAATTTTCCGATCGAATCAACGAATCCAAAATAATCCCCAGAACACTCAACACTTGAGTCAGATTAAAAATACCCAAAAATATGTACAAGCAGCTACTGACATTACCGTACAAAATCGATGCCATAAAGCTTCTGTACGGCTGCGGATCTGCGGCCCAAGCAAGGTATGGCCGCGGTTCCGCGGCGATATGTACGGATCATGGTGTCATTTTTTACAGTTATGCTTATATTTCCCTGCTTAATTTTTTAAGTATTTTTAATTCAGAAAAAAACATAGTTTTAAAAAATGTCCAGAGAAGGGTCCAATTCCGTATTTCGTGGTTCGATCGGAGTTTTAACTTCGCCTAAATGTCGCCTAAAACTCTAACTTGGCTCTGATACCATGAAGGGTTTCCTACAGCACCACTACAAGTTTTTGGAGGCAACACACATGCCATATTTAAAATTTATATGGTGCTAATGAAACAATCTTCAGGATCATGCTAGAAAATATAGGGTAACATAAGTTTAACATAAGCACAAGTAGTAAAAGCGAGGGTTTTGAGAGTACAACCTTTGTAGCTCCCTACGCTAAACTCCTTGGCTACTTGAGGGTTGGAAAAATGTTCGCTTGAGATCCTCTAGGTCCACGACGATCCACCCGGAGACCTCTTTTGTCCAAGCTTGAAGCTCCACTAGATCAAGAGAAGAAATGAAAGCTAACACTCTACACTAATGGGCAAGACTAGTGTAGAATGGTGATGTGGTTTGTTTTCTCACTTCAAAATCCTAACTTGGTGACTCTTTTGCTCACAAGAGAAAACTAGAGAGCAAGAGAGAAAGGAGGAAGAAGATGATGGCTTGTAAAGAGCTCAAGATAATGATAAGCCTATGTATAAAAATGAGAAATGAAAATATATATATTTTCACTTTCTCATTCTTAACCATAGTTATAAAATATCTAGATATTTAGTTTGGAACAAAAATGGCCATAGAAAATGAATCATGGTTAAACCAAAAGGTTAGTGCAAGAATAAAATATTAAACCATGATAACAATTTCCATTTCCATTTTTATTTTCCAAAAATTAATATCTAAAAATTTATATATTGTGTGAGTATTATATTGCCACCATCCACTATATCAACAACCATGATAGAATTATGTATGCATGTATGTGTGCATGCACATCCCATGTGCATGAATGAGAATAAATGCATACATGCATGCATACAACAAAAAGACAAGAAAAGGTTTAAAGTGAGAAACTAATGGTCAATGATAAATCAACACTTGATTTAGCAAACCGGTCATATCACATACGACCCGACCAAAAGAAAACCGCCCGATTAATATACGGTATCTCATACGCGCATTTTAACCGGGTCCACGCGCATATCTCATATGCGCACCACATCGTTTCGTCTGGACTAGGCAACTCCATTGTGGGATTCTAAGACTCGTCAATACGCCGGCAGTGGGTGATGATCATATCAAGCGCCCCCAAGACGCAAACGGTCAGCTAAACGTAACGGCCACCCGGGTATTGAGCGATTAGAAGAAAACAAGCGAACCTGTCATAACTCCCGTCGGGCCAACCGGCAACACTACCGTACAGTCCGGTCTCTTCATCAGATATGCTGCATATTGAGTCTAGGGATGGTAACGTCGACCCCAATAACTCAATAAGTCATGCCGATGAATGGTCTATAACAGATCGATAAACTACTGATAACACTTATCAGTAAATCTCAACAGCCCTGTCCAAGGACTTACTGATATAGCCAATCGAGTACAGCACAGCATCAACTCCCAATACCGGGAGAGACGAAACCCCTCCTATCGCTCATCGCCTTCGTGTGTCTCGGGACTGTACCCAACGGCCACCTGTTTGCACGACTCAGTAGAGCCGTGGTAGGGTGGTAATCAAAGTACAGTGGGAGAACACACAAGACTTTATGGCAATCTCGGGTCTATAGACTAACCTGCACCAGTGTCACCTGAGAACTGCTATTTGACGATAGATATAATTCCATATAAGAGTTCTCGGTGAGTCCGTCCAGTGTACCAAGTCACCACTGAGCACCCGTATACGATCTCGATGTCAAACATCGATGAATGTGGGAACATCCATCGCCCATCATATGGGTCTAGTATCATATACGCTAGTCTACTCTGGTATATCGATGCCCCGTCTCGATACACCTACGACTAGGGACATTCCAGGATATGCTTATAAATTACAGATGTCCCATTAGTATATCTCTATCATAATCACAGTAGTCAAGCCTATATCCTCAGGGCTTTATCAACATTTGTGAATGAATAAAAGCATGATCAAATACACATGTTAGATAAAGAAGAACCAGATAGCATACTATCATGTCGAGCAAGAATGTACACCGAATATATATATATATACATGTATAAATACATCCACTATCATATAATGGCCTCCAGGGCATACATATATCCAACACCCACGTGCCGACACGTGGCGCGCTTCCACTCAAGCGCCTAGCGCTCAAGCGCAAAGCACCCACATGCCGACACGTAGCGCGCTAGCGCCTAAGCGCACAGCACCTAAGCGCACAGCGCTCAAGGCGTTGGCCCCACGCGTCCTTTGGGCGCTTTTTCCCTTTTTAAATATATGTATACATGTATATATATGTATAGACATACACACACTCCACAACACTGTCCCCCTCAAAAAAAATTTGGGCCGGGGCACTGCCCCGCACCCCGCAAGGGGGCTGCTAGCCCCCTTGACCCCCAGCCCGCTATCCGGGTAGCGAGACCCCCGTAAAAACTCTGCGTGGCTCTCGATATATCCAAACCCCCATCCAAAACAAAACACACGTACACTGCACATTGAGTTCTCATGACCAGTTTAACCCGTTAATCGGAGGTTCTCTCACCTCAAAGGCGATGGGTAATTAACGGCAGCTTAGTCCGCGGCTGCCGGAGATTCGGATCCCCACAATCAATAAAGCCCCGCCTACCCTAGGCAGGGGGAATCTGTAGTATGCCTGATAAGCGTGCGCGTATTCCCATCTCAATGGGGTGACGAAAAACACCCTACAGCTAGCACACTCATTTGATCGGAATCCTGCACGTATCAAAATACGGCCACTACATTATTTCGCCTGAACCAGGGAAACCCTTTATGTAGGACTCTAAAGACTCGAAAATACGATGGCAGTGGGTTTAGCCGCAAGCATGTCAGCGACACTGGCTGTACATAACGGTTACCCAGGTATCTGTTGAAAAGAAAGGCCGACGAGCGAGCTCATCTGAACCCCTACTGAACCTATCCATGACAATCTATGTACAGTCCGGTCTCTTCGTCTAAGAGTATCACATACCGGGTCTAAGGGGTGGTAAACGTCAAACCCTAATAACCTGATAATTCATGCCAATATGGCTCAGGACCAATCCGAAAAATTACCGATCTAATTATCAGTAAATCTCAACTGTCTTGGCCAAGGTCTTATGGTGCTGGCCAGTCGAACATAGTGCAATATAGACTCTCTATACTGGGAGAAACGAATCCCCAACAATTTCTCACTGCCTCCATATGGCTCGGAACTATATCCAACAAAAACCTGTTTGCACGAATCAGTAGAGCCGTGGTAGAATAGTAATCTAAATACAGTGGGAACTCACACGAGAAAAATGACAATCTTAGGTCTAAAATGTTAGACCACGGCAGCGCCCCGGCCGTCTGTCCGAGGCCAAAATGCGGAATTTTTTTCCTTAACTTTAAACCGGTGCTACCGCCGACTATAAACCCGGATCGGACCATTAACTTACTACTAGCTAAGTGAAGAAAGGGTAGAGAGATATACCGAGCGATCCGTGTCCTTCGGTCTTCTCTTCGTCATCCCGATCTCCCCGCGGAATCTCCGGTCTTCATTTCCTCGTCGGAAGGGCACCACATCGCCGGGTTCTTTTACGGGCTCCCACCTCTGGACCGAAGCAACTCGGGCACGAAGTTGGCGAGTCGACGTGTCCAAGAATACTGTAGGCTAAGTGTAGTACTCTTTGTTTCAAGGGGTTTAAAGAAGTTGCCATTTGGGTGGAGGAATGAAACATATGCTTTTTTAGATGAACAAAGGGATTTTTGTGAGCATGAAGAGAACAAAAATGCCTCACAAAAATTTTGGACAACCCCCAAAGAGAATGGCCGGCCCTTGCTTGTAGAAAATGAGAGAGGAGGGAGAGTTAAGTCAAGGGAAGGGGGGAAGCAAAAAAATAATGTAAGCCAAAGAAAAAGGTGATCATCATAAAGCAATCCTCACTCCATCATCATAACCCTTCATCATCATCAAGTCAAAAGTCAAGCAATCATGAACAATCATGAACCAAGATGTCAATGTATGGTGGAACCATCATGAAACTACCAATTTACAAAGACCACCCTCCACAATGCTAATTTGCACATTTGCAAATAAGCCCTCCTCCACCAATTTTCGGCCAAGGAAAGAAACAAAGGAAAATGGCCGAAACAGAATACAAACTGGCAACTTCAAAAGACTGATCCCGTAATAAATTACAGGAAAACCCCGCGACTGTATATACATACCTGCATTTGTATTCCGACCGAATACAAATGCAATTAGACAAAATCTACACTGTACAATACTAGGATCCGGCTTAAACCAAAGCCCGCCAGTATTATCTGTCCGATCATGATCCGTGCAATACCGTACGTATATGATCGAATCCTGCCATATATCCATATGGCCTCTACAGCATTTCGCCCGAAACTTGAGAAACTGTCTGTGGGGGACTCTAAAGATTCGTCAGTACTTTGCCTGTGGATTTAACCAGTAGCACTTCAGAGGTATTAGCCATACGTAACGGGCTACCAGGTATTGACCAAAAGGGACGTCGATGAGCGAACTCATCCTGACACCCTACTGAACCTGTCAGTGACAATATCCGTACAGTCCAGTCCGTTCGTCTATGAGCATCACATGGCGGGCCTAGGGGGTTGGTAAAAGTCAGACCCCCAAAAGCGGTACAAGTCGTGTCGGAGTGTAGCCCAGAACACCCTGAGATACTACTGGAATACCTACCAGTAAATCTCCTGCCATTGCCTAGGGCTTTGTGTAATGGCTCTCCTAGACATAGCGCGACCTCACCCCCAATACCGGGAGAGACGAACCCCTGCAGATCTGCTCACTGTCTCCATGTGGCTCGGGACTGTACCGAACTAAAACTTATTTGCATGACTCCTTTGAGCCATGGTAGGGTAGCAATCAAAGTACATTGGGAACTCACACGAGACAAATGACGATCTCAGGTCGATGAACTAACCTATACACATGTCACCAGGGAACTGCTATCTAACGTCAGGTATAAGACCAACTAGCATGTTCCCGGCGAGTCCTGTCCGGTGTACTCATAACCCAATGAGCACCTGTATACATCTTAGGTGAACCAACTGACACCAGTGGCTTGTGAGACCGGCCACCGCCCCTCGTCGGGGTCTCGACTGTATACACTAGTCTACTCTGGAGTATTGATGCCCTGTCTCGGAAACTCCCACGACTAGGGACCTTTTAAGGATGTGCTTATAGACCCCAGCTCCCACGTATATGATCGCCATCATACTGCTGGCCATCAAGAAAGAATCCTAAGGGCTCTATCAACGCGCAATAGTGACCTGTAAGGTCACCTAAAGCAGTACACGATGATAAAGGCAAACCAGATAGCATACTATCATCTTGAGTAAGACTGTCCTACCGGCATATGTCATCGCTCAATCATTGCAATCACGTGCCTGTGATCCAATAATTGACTCTGAGGGCACTATATCCAACAATCTCCCACTTCCACTCAAGGACAATTATTGCGATGCCGTATACTCACAGCCCGTGTGATACCGAACACCCAACTCCTCTATTAATCAGTCTCACAAAACCCGTTTGCGAAACTATTGCGTTCGAGGAATAGCCTCAGTGAGTGGATCCGCTCAGATGTTTCTTTCTATGTCTCTCTTTATCTCAAGTTCGCGGAGAAAGCCATCTCCCGAAATGAGCAATACCTGTCTTAGAGTCTGTCTGGATTTCTTATGGGACCTAGTTCTTGAATGAACTCCAAATCCAAACTTCTTAGACAGTATCGTCAACTGAACTTAATCAGTATCCTGCGTCATGCCTCCCTCAGTATTCGCTTGGACCACCTGTCCAAAATACTGCCCTTCGTCAGAGGAAAAACTATAACTCTGACAGCCCCTCTGTCATCCAGGTCACCTTGGAAGCCTGGAATGATAACCGTTTCACTGAATGAGGCTGTCATTATCATATCCGTAGAACATCCACTTATGTTCTAAAACTGCTTCCGATCGTTTCTCCAGGACTAGATTAATATCACCTTATTGCATCTACTGCAAAAACATCATCTGGTGTGGTACTTGACATCTCATGATTGACTCAATTGCTTAAGCAAGTGATCTTTCAATCATGCACATCCCTCTCCCCTTTAGTCTGTAAGACACCTTTAGAAAGGGTGACTCTATCACCTGCAGGTACACTACCGTGCCAGGAGTCGTCCATTCTAAAACACCTTTAGAATGCTGTCTAAGTACCCAGATTGGGAAACTACCCAAATCTAGATCTAAAACCATAGATCTAGTGACCAGAATGTCTGATATAATATCCAAGTCCTATGTGGAGAAACTACTGTGTGACAACCAAAGTATAACCGATCGTAGTATAGGAACTTCACTTCCTACTCTGTGTATGTCATCCAAATACCAGGACATCACACCCTACCACCTTCTTAACAGATCCATCCCTTATTTTGATGAAGTCAAACCTATGACTGTCACATCATAAATAGATGATCTATCTCCGCTATATCTGCTTTAGTCCATAAATAGACATAAGCCACTTGTCCACTATGCTTCCGCTGCTCCCACTGACTATGACAACCTTCTGGCAGAGTCATACACACGTGCACTTCTAAAGCTAGTTTAGAACGACGCTATACTCATCCTCCTGCCGGGTCTCACAGTCTGGAACAACAGCAATGGCAAGTTTGGGTAAACAAGAACCTCCCTGTCACCGTCTATGAGGCTACCGGAGTACCTCTAGAGTGCCTGAGGTCACCCACCATATTTGCGGAGTGGCCAATGGAATGTCAAACCAGATTGAATCTTTAGGTTCTTATCAAATTTTCAGTAATCGTTTGCGGTTCTGGAATCACTTCCAGTTCTACCATACTCCCACTACTGTTTTCTGAAAAAATCCATTTTTATTAAAACTGTGGCGAGTCTAGAACAATATCACTATTGATCTTCCAGATCGTCGTAGCCTGGGTCAACCCACAAACAGGCATTACAGAAACGTGCCTTGAGTTATCCGGAGTCTGGTTTTAAGCATAAGCCGGACAGTACCTTAACATCGTTAAGATATGAACTGTTCTATATCCAATATAGAAACAGAGGCACTGATTTAATTTAACCAGATTCAAATCATGCAGCTATCTCCAGTGCATGTCAACTAAATGGAGAGAGGCTGATCAGCATTACTCAACTTAGGAATGCTTCCAATTATGAGTAACCTGAAAGAGAAGCATATTCTCTTAATCATTACTATTAACTGAATACCATTCACAAGTATCTACATCTTCGATCACCTTGAAGAATCCCGATACTTGCAATACATGGTTCTCTACTTTATTCATATACCTATAACTTCTCAAAACTTAGACCTTGCATTTCAATGAAACACATGTCTAAGAACTAAAGAAGTCACAAGTAAACAAAACATAGTACGAGGATCAACCCCTCTGTCCTAATAGACACTGGATAACATACAATACTCAGTATAAGTCTCCCGAGTCTAATAACTCATACCCTGTGCATCGTAGATTGAAAACTGTACTTATGGTTAAGAAGAATTACACCGCTGTTTAATGCTCCTTACCTAACCATCCACTGATATAGGTAAATGTCATGGACATAATTTCAAAAAGGTATATCTCACTCTATAAAAATAGACGTACAGATATATCAATTTGAAATTGGTGCATAACAGCGGATATCTAAAACCAAATATTTGCCGTCCGGCAAACAACCCAGGCGATTTTCTCAAATATCACCAATTACAACGAATTCTGATATAATGAGGATGATCACCTAATTCCTAATAACTTACTCCCACTCATCATCTGTAAAACCATACAGATGTGAGAATCATACCTGGTAAATACATACCCTGGAGCAAGTGTCTAATTGGGAAATCAGTTTTCTTCTAACAATACACGGTGAAACTGAAACATTGAAATGTTTCGTAGGGGTATCCGGGTATTCCTAGTAATGCCTCTTCCATTATCCAGATTCATAACTGTAACTGTATATTTCTTTGCCATCTGTCCAAATCCCTTCATATGTCTTTAGTCAAGACCTTCTGTACACCCTCTTAGGCTAAATGGTTTTCTTCCTTCCCTACCGTTCGGCACCAGCCTATGATTTGGAAGAAGACTATTCAATAAGCATAATGGGTGTACTGTCCTAATCCTAGGAGCACTCACAACCCGAGAGAAGGTAAAGATAAAAGACACCTGAATAAACCTTATTCCTATTTCTCCTGAACCAGAATCCATCCCCGAACTGGAACAAGTTCCTTCGAGTTCGTATATAACCATACGATGGAGTATCCAAATAACTGTGGATCTTCGTAGTGATACGGAGTGTCCTGGAGAAATACAAAGGTGAAGTGGGAGAGGTAATGAAATACTTGGTTTGGTCGTGAATAGCAGTCGCAGTTTACTTTGCCCTCCTTCTAATCCCTTTATTTGTCTTAACTTACTACCTTCTGTACACCACACTTAGGCTAATCGGCTTTCTTCATTCCCTACCGTTCGGCACCAGCCTAAGATTTGGAAGAAGACTGTCCAATAAGCGTAACAGGTGTACTATCCCCTAATCCAAGGAGCACTCGCAACCTGAGAGAAGGTAAAAGGAAAAGACAACTGAATAGTCCTATTCGTTTTCTCCAGAACCGGAAACCATCCTCGAATAAATTCCTTCGAGTTCGTATATAACCTTACGTTGGTTTTATCCAATGGAAGTGGACGTTCGTAGTAATACGGGGTGTCCTGGAGAAAAGGGTAAAAGTAGGAGTGGCAATGAGGTATGCAACTCTGACAATCCAAAAGCCAGTCTTATAAGAAGGTTTGGTTAACTTGGTCACTGAGTCATAGTCAAGGGTCGGGTCATGGTCGCTGCCAAAGAGAGAGAGAAAAGAAACACTCAGCGTGCACTCTAACCTAGATCAGAATGGTTATCACTTTATCTAATCAGGAAACCTCCCACTGTAACGTCAAATTCTCCTCCAAACCTGAAAGAAGAATTAGTCAGGATCACCCGAGGAGTAAACCAACTCGTCAGTGGGAATCGGGATCCAACTATCATCGCATGGTAACGTGACGGAATCCACTCACGTCACCACACTCCAGAAGGTATGCGCATGCCAGGCAAGTTTCAGTTTCTTTAGAAACTCCCGATGTGATTTTTACCCTAAGCGGTATATAACTTTGACTAGGTCAACAAACCATATACCGCCAGTCAAGTTCAACCCGTCATTATTCTGGATTGCATTAAACCCACCCGTACGTGCCCTTGACTAGGTCAACAAGGCCGCACGACTGTCTTAACCAATCCCACTTTTGCAACAAACAAGTACCATTTAGCTACCGAACACTACGTCTTGACTAGGTCAACAAACGCAGCACGAATATTAAATAATACCCGTAAGAAATGACGGAGGGCTACGGCTTGTTTTTGGCGAAAAACCTTTAACGTAATGAACTTGATATCGTTGAAGGAACTGCATAACTTTTTATAAAAATATAGTGGCGAAAACCTTTGCTAAAGAGGTCACTCCCGGTGAAGGGATCTCGGCTCTTTCCCCATAGAATGAGTTGCAGGATATTCCAATCGAATACCATGATGCAAAGCAAAAGGCAATCGGCTATAGTGAAGTTATTACCCTGACGCAAACTTCTGTCCAAGGGGTCACTCCCGGTGAAGGGATCTCGGCCCTTGCCTCGTCGACTGAGGTGCTGGATATTCAAAACCGAATACAACTGTGCAAAACAAAAGAGAACGCCCTTGCAATAACAGCTTTTTGAAAAATTGTTCCAACAACATCTGAATAGGTTTGTTTAGCTTGCATTGATCCGAATCAACGCAGTCCCATCAATTGATCACACCACAAAAGAACGAAAATAACGATGCACGTATATGCCATCCACATTCGCCATTGGGTCCCGTCATCACCCGTTAGGTTACTTAACTAACGACAGAGCGGGGACTGGACTAGCGCGGATGCAAAACATATACAACATCTACTAGTATATATATCAATATATAATATTCGCTCAAGGCATGATAAAATGCAACATCACAGAAATGTAATAAGCATCACAGAACAATACAGATAATCCGGGATCCCCGGGTTTCATAGAGCTGCTACTGAAACCCGACGTTCCCATGGTCGTGTGGATAGCCTGTGCAATGAAATCCTAGATCCTTATGGGCGCGGCAAGTTACCCACCAAAATCTGAAGCGAGGCAGCCCCCTTCAACAATGTGAATGGACCACCCAGCACTTCATGGAATCCGGTAACTTATGCACCCCTCCTTATGTCAACCTGTACCCCCTACGAGTGCGGCGAATAGCCCGCCAATTCTAGAGTGAAGCCCCCTCCGTCTCAAAGCCGTGAGATGCGGGCCCGTTGCCCTCTAGAACCCGGCTACCCGTACACCCCACCGCGGGGTAATCCTAGTACAGAAAATAAAATATACATACAACGGGTACATCGACCTCAGCCCGGTCGTGCCCTAAAAGAATAATATACAAACAGGAAGTGACGGCAGTCCACATGTCGGACGCTCGTCCCGCAATATCAAATGTACAAATACAACCAAACTGTACTAACATTGCATCCAGGCTATCCACCACAACAAATCCGCAACATCACAGCACAACACAGAACATCAACGTGAATGTCACGTTGGCAAATCCGTCTAAAAGGGCTATAGCAGTTAGAAAGGATTTACCGATTAAATGACATTCATGGTCGCAGATATAATGTAAATACTGTTAACTAACATGTTTAAAATTTTCGATCGACTAAATTTCCTGAAGCAGGCCCCAAGCACAACTGTAGCACTCAAAAACATCTGGGCCCAAAAAGAAAATACCAGAAACCCTATTTCCATGTCAGAGAGCCACTGTAAAAATTTTATGCAGTGAAGCCAAATTTCGGCGGTGGATCCGCGGCCAAAACGTGGTTTTGGCCGCTGATCCGCCGCTCTACAGTAACTTCAGCCTACCAAATTTTCACAGAATGCATAAAAAAACCCTGAACGTACTTTTACAATGTACCAAATAATTTTTAAAGTACTGGAAAAATTCGACAGAAACTTGACATGGAAACGTGGTTTTTTTTGAAAATCCGTTCGATCGAACTTGTAAACACGTTAGAGCAAGCTAGACTAGGTTAATGGCGTGGCTTTGATACCATGTTAGACCACGGCAGCGCCCCGGCCGTCTGTCCGAGGCCAAAATGCGGAAATTTTTTTTTCTTAACTTTAAACCGGCGCTACCGCGGACTATAAACCCGGATCGGACCATTAACCTACTACTAGCTAAGTGAAGAAAGGGTAGAGAGATATACCATGCGATCCGTGTCCTTCGGTCTTCTCGTCGTCATCCCGATCTCCCCGCGGAATCTCCGGTCTTCATCTCCTCGTCGGAAGGGCACCACATCGCCGGGTTCTTTTACGGGCTCCCGCCTCTGGACCGAGGCAACTCGGGCACGAAGTTGGCGAGTCAACGTGTCCAAGAATACTGTAGGTTAAGTGTAGTACTCTTTGTTTCAAGGGGTTTAAAGAAGTTGCTATTTGGGTGGAGGAATGAAACATATGCTTTTTGAGATGAACAAAGGGATTTTTGTGAGCATGAAGAGAACAAAAATGCCTCACAAAAATTTTGGACAGCCCCCCAAAGAGAATGGCCAGCCCTTGCTTGTAGAAAATGAGAGAGGAGGGAGAGTCAAGTCAAGGGAAGGGGGGGGGGAAGCAAAAAAATAATGTAAGCCAAAGAAAAAGGTGATCATCATAAAGCAATCCTGACTCCATCATCATAACCTTTCATCATCATCAAGTCAAAAGTCAAGTAATCATGAACAATCATGAACCAAGAAGTCAATGTATGGTGGAACCATCATGAAACTACCAATTTACAAAGACCACCCTCCACAATGCTAATTTGTACATTTGCAAATAAGCCCTCCTCCACGAATTTTCGGCCAAGGAAAGAAACAAAGGAAAATGGCCGAAACGGAATGCAAACTGGCAACTTCAAAAAACTGATCCCGTAATAAATTACAGGAAAACCCCGCGACTGTATATACATACCTGCATTTGTATTCCGACCGAATACAAATGCAATGAGACAAAATCTACACTGTACAATACTAGGATCCGGCTTAAACCAAAGCCCGCCAGTATTATCCGTACGATCATGATCCGTGCAATACTGCACGTATATGATCAAACCCTGCCATATATCCATACGGCCTCTACAGTGTTTCGCCCGAAACTTGAGAAACTGTCTGTGGGGGACTCTAAAGACTCGTCAATACTTTGCCTGTGGATTTAACCACTAGCACGTCAGAGGTATTAGCCATACGTAACGGGCTACCAGGTATTGACCAAAAGGGACGTCGATGAGCGAACTCATCCTGACACCCTACTGAACCTGTCAGTGACAATATCCGTACAGTCCGGTCCGTTCGTCTATGAGCTTTGCATGGCGGGCCTAAGGGGTTGGTAAAAGTCAGACCCCCAAAAGCGGTACAAGTCGTGTCGGAGTGTAGCCCAGAACACCATGAGATACTACTGGAATACCTACCAGTAAATCTCCTGCCACGGCCGAGGGCTTTGTGTAATGGCTCTCCTAGACACAGCGCGACCTCACCTCCAATACCGGGAGAGACGAACCCCTGCAGATCCGCTCACTGTCTCCATGTTGCTCGGGACTGTACCCAACTTAAACCTGTTTGCACGAATCCTTTGAGCCATGGTAGGATAGTAATCAAAGTACAGTGGGAACTCACACGAGACAAATGACGATCTCAGGTCGATGAACTAACCTGTACACATGTCACCAGGGAACTGCTATCTGACGTCAGGTATAAGACCAAATAGCATGTTCCCGGCGAGTCCTGTCCGGTGTACTCATAACCCAATGAGCACCTGTATACATCTTAGGTGAACCAACTGACACCAGTGGCTTGTGAGACCGGCCACCGCCCCTCGTCGGGGTCTCGACTGTATACACTAGTCTACTCTGGAGTATCGATGCCCTGTCTCGGAAACTCCCACGACTAGGGACCTTTTAAGGATGTGCTTATAGACCCCAGCTCCCACGTATATGATCGCCATCATACTGCTGGCCATCAAGAAAGAATCCTAAGGGCTCTATCAACGTGCAATAGTGACCTGTAAGGTCACCTAAAGCAGTACACGATGATAAAGGCAAACCAGATAGCTTACTATCATCTTGAGTAAGACTGTCCTACCGGCATATGTCATCGCTCAATCATTGCAATCACGTGCCTGTGATCCAATAATTGACTCTGAGGGCACTATATCCAACGTAAAGACTAACTTGTACTCATGTCACCTGAGAACCGCTAGCTGACGATAGGTATAGAACCATCTGGAAGTTGTCGGCGAGTCTGTCCAGTGTACTCACCCCTAGCAAGCACCTGTATACGATTTTAGGTGCCAAAGACAAATGGCTGTGGGACTAACCATCGCCCCTCGTCGGGGTCTAGAAACGTATACACCAGTCTAGTCAGGAATATCGAAGCCCAGTCTCGATACTCCCAAACTAGAGACATTTAAGGATGTGCTAATGGACTATCCAGTCCTCACATGTATGATCGCCATCATAACGCTGGAAGTCAAGCAATAATCCTACGGGTTTTATCAACGTGTATTATCGATACGTAATAACAAGCAAAACATATACACATGTTAAGATAAAGAAAAACCAAATAGCATACTATCATATTGAGCAAGATTGTCATGTACATACATATATCCAAGCATCCACTCTAAATATACAATAATGGTCTCTAGGGCATACATATCCAATAATCTCCCACTTACACTAAGGATATATATTGGCGTATCGAGTACCCAACTCTAGGGTCAGTTGTTGACGTATCGCATACCCAACATCTCAAATAGTCTCTCGAACTGTGCTTGAGGAAGGGCCTTGGTGAATGGATCCGCCGTGTTCTCTTTTGTGTCTACTCTCCACATCTCAATCTCCCGGCAATTTATGATCTCTCTGATCAGGTAATACCGCTTCAAGATATGTCTGGATCTCTGATAGGATCGTGGTCCCTTCGCTAAAGCCATACCCCCATTGTTATCGCAATACTAAGGTATTGGATCAATAATGGACAGAATCAGCTCAAGTTCAATAATGAACTTCTTCATCCAGAACCCTTCTTTTACGCTATCGTTGGCAGCAATGTATTCAGCCTCCATCGTCGAGTCTGTGATGGTTTCTTATTTGGAGCTCTTCTAACAGACCGCCCCTCTATTGAGACACAACCCGAGACAGACTTGCTGTCATCCTTGTTACTTTGGAAGCTCGAGTCGGTAAAATACTCCACTTGGAGGTCCCCATTACCGTACACTAAGAACAATTTCTGAGTCCTTCTCAGGTACTTAAGAATGTTCTTCACTGTTGTCTAGTGATTCTCCTCTGGGTTTGACTAATATCGGCTCACCACGTTAATTGCATAAGCTACATTTGGTTTGGCACATAGCATCACATACATTATAGATCCTACCATCGAAGCGTAAGGTATAATGCTCATGCGAGTCCTCTCCTCATCAGTCTTGGGAGATATCTCTTTGGAGAGGGTGATTCCGTGCAAAGCGGGTATATTTCCGCGCTTGGAATCTTCCATACTAAATGTCTTTAGTATGTCATCTATATATCTGGACTGTGAAAGTCCTAACAAACTCTTGGATCTATCTCTGTAGATCTTTATCCCCAGAATGTAGGAGGCATCACTCAGGTCTTTCATGGAGAACCTTTATAATAAGAACAACTTGACAGATTGTAGCATATAAATGTCATTTCCTATTAAGAGAATGTCATCCACGTACAAGACTAGGAGTACAACAGTTCTCCCTACAATCTTCTTATATATACACGGCCCATCCTCATTTTTGATGAATTCAAATTGCTTGATGGTCTCATCAAAACAGATATTCCAGCTCCACGATGCTTGCTGTGTTAGTTATATGTATGCTCTAGAGGCCATTATTGTACATGATTGTATATTATAGTGGATGCTTGGACATATATAGAGAGGACTTGCTTGCTCGACATGATTGTATGCTATCTGGTTACTCTTTATCTTAACTTGTACACTTGTGTTATTATGCTGTCTCTCCGATACATATTGATAAAGCCCTTAGGATGTGTACTTGACTACCAGGACTATGATGCAGATCATACTAGTGGGGCTAGGGTAGTCCATAAGTACATCCTTTAATGGTTCCTATTCGAGAGAGTATCGAGACATGTCATCGATATTCTAAAGTAGTCTAGTGTGTACGTTTGTTGACCCTGTATGGGGTGATGGTTGATCCCATAACCATTGGTGTTTGACATCAGAGATTGTACACAGGTGCTTATTGGAGAATGGGTACACCAAACAGGACTCGCCGAGAACTCCTAAATGATATTATACCGATCGTCAGATAGCAGTTCTCTGATGACACTAGTACAAGTTAGTCTGTAGACCTGAGATCATCATAAAGTCTTATGTGGTTCCCACCGTGCTTTGATTTCCTCCCTACCACGGCTCAAAAGATTCATGAAAATAGGTGGATTTTGGGTACATTCCCGAGTCACATGGAGGCAATGAGCGATAGGAAGGGTTTCGTCTCTCTCGGTATTGAGAGTTGATGTTGCGCTATGCTCGATTAGCTATAACAGAAAGTCCATGGCCAGGGCTGATGAGATTTACTGGTAAGTGTTATCAGTAGTTTCTCGATATGTTATGAGCCTCACATCAGCATGACTTATCAAGTTATCGGGGTCTGACGTTTACCACCTCTAGACTCGATATGCGACATATCAGACGAAAAGGCCGCACCGTACGTTAGTGTTACTTATAGGCTTTGCGGGAGTTTGGACAAGCTTGCTTGTTGATCTTCTGATCGCTCAATACCTGGATAGCCATTACGTCCAGCTAGTACCGCTGACGGCTTATGGGTGACTGATGTAATCATCACCTACTGCTGCCGTATTGACGAGTCTTTAAAGTCCCACACAGAGCTTTCCTTGCTCAAGTGAAACGAAGTAGGGCACATATGTAATATGTGCGGGACCGAGATTAAATACGTGTATGTGATACCGTATTCTAATCTCGCGATATAGGTTATATGTGATATAACAGGTTTATTGAATCAAGTGTTGATTCAATGATTTGTTATATGTATATTTGATATACATAAGAAATGCTATTAGTCGGTTATATATGATATAGCCGGATTATTAAATCTAGAGTTGATTTAATAATTTAATATATAATTATATATTTGATATATTAATATATATTAACTAACATTAGCTCACTAAAGAATTTCTTCTCTTGATTTGTATATATGTTGATATATATATATATATTTATGTATATATTACATATACTATTGTGTCGTGCTAGATGATACGTTGGACATGGGTGTATGAGACTCACACCAAGCTAAAGATAATTTGGGTGATTTAATTATTAAGGGAAAAACCAAAATTAGGTGGAAATTAGCATGGCTTAAGATGCTTGTTGAAGCATGTAGAAGCCTTGACTAATTCCACTAATTTTGTTTTACTCTAGATATTAATTAACCCAACCATTATTTTTAGCCATGGTTAACTCTCTACAAATATCTATGAGATATTTTCATCACCAAGGTTCACTACTTGATCATCTTCTTCATCTCATTCTTTTGCTCTCTAGCTTTTCATGAGTTGAAAAAGAAAAAGAGAAACAAAATTCTAAAGTTAGCAAAATTCCTACTTCATCAATCTATATAAACTAGCCCTTTAGTATAGGTTGTTTCCTTCACTAATTCTTAATTAGTGAAGAGATAGTTTGAGTTAAAGATTTCTCAAGGTGGATCATCTTCGGCCTCGATGATCCTTATGCAAGCTCGTTCCTTTCGCCAAGTGGAGCCAACGAAGAGTTCTAGGGACCACTACTAGGAGCGAAGGGACTACTACTTGGAGCTTTCACTACTACAAATAAGGGTTGCCCCTACGGATTTGTCGGTAGGGGAAAACCACTGCCCCTACGGATTCGTGCGTAGGGGCGAAAAAAAACCCCGTAGGTGCAAAGGCCGCAGGTGCAAGTTGAGGTCCTGAACTTGGCCCTACGGATAAATTTATTCCCCTACGGATAAATCAGTAGGTGCTATAGCCCCTACGGAGTACCCCGTAGGGGTAATAAAATCATATATTTAATTTTTTTTTTTTAATATATTGTATATACCTACGGATATATCCGTAGGTCCTATTTAGTCCCCTACGGATAAAGCCGTAGGGGATATAAAGTAGCCCCTACGGCTGTTTCCGTAGGGTCCTCTCCCAACACAATGAACTGAGATCGGGGGGAAATATCAGGGGACCTGATATGTTACCCCTACGGATATATACGTAGGGGATAAGTATTGGCCCCTACGTATATATCCGTAGGGGCACCCCCAACACCCTGCACTGATATCAGGTGGGAAAATATCAGGTTTCCTGATATTTTGCCCCTACGGATAACTGCGTAGGGGCAATATAGTTACCTACGGTGTAATCCGTAGGTACATGTTTTCTGTATTTTTTTTTAAAAAAGGGCTGCTAGATTTTTTTCCGCCCTGTGCACAATACTATATACATCAATCAAATCATATATTGCAGTATTCATAATCACATCCCACGCATATATATAATATACAAAAGAAACCCAAAAACTGAATATGATATAAATTCAAACCAATATCAATATCGTTTCAAAATGTAGTACAATGTGATATAAATAAATACATGTTTCAAAAAATAAGAACCAAAAAGCTACCCTAGTTCGGTCCAGCTCCACCTCCGAGTAACGTTCGAATAACGCGCGCCTGCTCCTCGGTAAATACACTATCCAATACTGCAAATAAAGGAGTCTGAGCGGCATGTGGAGCTGGCGTCGTGGTCTGCGCAGCCGCCGTCGAGGTAGTCGCTTGCGGAGCCGCGGCTGCGGGAGTCTGAGTGGGCGGTGGAGCTACAGGAGCTGTCTGCGGAACCGCAGCCGATGTAGTGGCTTGCGGAGCCGCAGCCGAAGGAGATGCATGTGGAGGCTCGGCCGATCTACCCTGTCGCGTCTGGACATAACGTGTGTAAGAAGCGTCTAAGAACGGTGTATTATTCGAATTCGTTTCATTATTAAGTTATTTCGAAACCCTGTTTGGATATCTAGTTTGGAAAAGCGTTGTTTATTTTAATTACATATGTATGTATGATTAATCAGACTTACGTACTAATAAGGGTTGTGTTGATATGTATATAATATGAAATGATATTTTACTATAAAGTAGTATACATACCAGCATCTCCTTCAACTCCTGAACGGTGGCCCTCAAGCTATCCAGTTCCTGATGGACATGCCGGCCACTGGAGACGGAGGAAGTAACCGCCGGGGTGGAGTCCAACCTCATATGGGCCCTGCTAGGGCCCAATCCCCGGCCTCTCTCCCAACCTCCGTGGTGCCCTCCGTGTGCGGCGTCCAGAACTGGGGTCAGCAGCCTCGGATCGTTCTGTCCGGTAAAATCGATCCCCGAGGCCTGGGCCTGCTCAACCACCCGCTCCTACACCCACATTAAGCAGTAAAGTATAAGTATAAAATTTAAACTTGAACCTTCCAAAACTAAAATTTCAAATTTGGGTAGAAAAAATATTAACACTTACGCAGTACTCCTGGGTAGCGACGTCGGGACATCGAAGCTCGCCCGTGGCGGGATCTGTCGAGGTGCCGTGGACGGCAAGATATGCGGACAGCACGCTCGGTGTACCACCTGACGCCACGGTCCGAGATGTCTGCAATATTAGAAAGTAACTCTTAATATTAGAAATATTAGAGAATAACTCTTAATATTGCAGAATATTAGAGAATAACACTTAATTTACCGATAACTCCATGGCTCGAGTAATGTTCCTCGAGCCACCTGTGTAAGTGGGGCGACCCCTCTTCGCCGACTTCCTGTTCTCCGTATTCTGAGCGGCCTGTTTCTGCACAACGCATTAACATTTAGTTCTCTAATTAAGAAACACAAAGAAATAAATTATATCATAAATAATGAATTAAATTTAAAATACATACTTGTTTGCGTTCGGAGTCGAAATAAGCGCACAATAGAGGCCATGTCTCTACGTCGACTCTCGCAAACGCCGGAGTAGATAGGAGGGCCGCTCTCTCTGCCTCGGGGGTCGCTATCCATAGGGAGTAGCAGTCGGCCTTCAGCTCATTCCTGTTGTATCGGACCTTGGCCTGCATGTTCTTCATCAGGCCATTGTACAGAGCATGAAGGTCGAGCACCCTCCCCGAGTGATCAGGGTCGGCTACAGGCTGAAAATCGTAATCCAACTGAAAATACAAAAAAAAAACATTGTTATTAGATTGCAAGTGTTAATAATAAATATATTGGATAGATCAAATGAAAATATATATTAATACATACCCGAGCCTGTTCAAAGAAGAGGGCGAATGAGCGCTGGTGCTGCTCGCCCCACTCAACGTGAAGTGGATAGTTCTTCACGATCCGGCTCTCGTCCCCCAAATACCGGCCGAACCTCTCGGCATGAGGACCGGTATAGCGATAGTCAAGGGTAAAAAATAGGGGGAATGCTGCCTCCCCCCTAGCTCTATTAGGCCTCAGCCTATGGGACTGATTCGGGCCTCGAGTCCCCCTCTGGGGATGGAGAGGCCCTGCGTCTGCACGAAATATCAAGACAATCAATAATAATACAAAGTTGTATTAAGAAATCAAGGTTAAACAAAAATTCAAGTGTGATATATACCTCCGGTGAATAACGCACGAGCCTGGGCCCGAGCAGCAGCACGAGCGGGACGATAGTTCCTCCGGTGAGGAACAACCGGGGTCCCGGACCCGGACGCATCCCCTCCAACTATAAAATAAACATCGACGCTAAATCTCCATGAAGTTCATATTTATTCTATAGAGCATATGTAAAATAAATAAATATTTTAAATTTATTCATACTAACCTGCAGACGATGCGGAGGGTACGGAAGCGGCAGGAGTGGCCCCTGTGGAAGGTGTGGACGCACCACCTATAATTAGACAATTAAAAATAGATTTTATAAGTAATTGCAAAAAGAATGTGTAGATCAATAATATAACGTTCTAAATCAATATGCAAGAACTATAGGACATATAAACATACCCGCAGGTGCGGTGGTGTCACCACCTACAGCTAGACAATAATAAAAATTGCTAAGTAAGAGCAAAAGGAATGTGTATATTTATGATATAGCATTCTAAATCAATATACATACACTATATGATATATGAACATACCTGGAGGAGCGGGGGTGGCCTCTGTCCCAGATGTGGACGCAGGACCAACAACTAGACAATTAAAAATAGATTTGATAAGTAATTGCAAAAAGAATGTGTAGATCAATAATATAACGTTCTAAATCAATATGCATGCACTATATGATATATAAACATACCTGGAGGAGCGGGGGTGGCCTCTGTCCCAGATGTGGACGCAGGACCAACAACTAGACAATCAAACATTGACAATATAAGTAATTTTGACATAAACAGGCATGAATATCTGTAATATTAAATTGAAAATGGATATGCGTGCAGTATACCTGGAGGTGTGGAAAAATCCACACGGAAGGAGGCATCCGAAGGGGTCTCCGATCTGGGTGCAAGACCGGCCCTCTGAAGCTCCCTACGGAGCTCTCCGGGCGGCAGAACCGCTCTGCCTCTGCCTCTGCCTCTGCCGCGGCTGGAGCTCCTGCCGCCCCTCGCTGCTCCCGACATCGTCATCCAATCTAGATAAACGGTTCGTGGACGCATTAGACAATCATTAAAAGTATTGACTATATATGCTCTAGAGCGTAAAATGTGAAGTAATAATATAACATTACTGATAACCTTTTTCGTTTCGTGGGCGCATCATACATATCTACTTGGATTTCATCGTCGATGTCATTTCTAACCCACGTAACATATAAATTGTAGGTTATGCTGACTATATTGAGAAATATAAGAACGGGATAGTTACTGACAAAGGAGAAAATCCATGTAGATGCTTTGTGTGTGCGTTTGTCGTTGAAAAGAATAAATTATCGCACGTTATGTTGACCGATAGACGGGGACTAAGTGGCGCTTTTAATTAGTTTCATATATGGGTATCGATGGGAATATGAAGGTTTCATATTATCATATATTGGTTTTAACCCGAACATCTCGAGTCGCTCTCTGATTATGCGTTTGTATGTATGTGTTCCGGCTGTCGGGGGTAGGCTTCTATCCCATTAAGAATGTATAGAGCGAACGCCCATCACTTGTGCTTTCAACCGTTTCGAGTAAATTTCGGCAGCACCTCCCCGCTGTTCTCCGAGTACACTGTAATAGAATAGATAATCATTTCAAAGCTGTGAAACAACGTTGAAATGAACATCTAATCTATCTTTGTACACGGAGAACCAGCGGAAAGGTACCGACGAAATATCTCGAAACGGATGAAAACACAAGTGAATGAAGGCGTTTGCTTTATACATTCTTAACTTGTCCACACGGGACAAATCTATGGGTTACCATACGATTGAATTTTCTCGTCGCGCAGACTATACGACGGTTGTTAGTATCGAGCTATACTGTCCGATATTTAACAACCTTCGTATAGTTCTAGGTCACGACGAGCATCGCACGTATGTTAACCGATAGACGGGGACTAAGTGGCGCTTTAGTTTCATATACGGGTATCGATGGGAATATGAAGGTTTCATATTATCATATATTGGTTTTAACCCGAACATCTCGAGTCGCTCTCTGATTATGCGTTTGTATGTATGTGTTCCGGCTGTCGGGGGTAGGCTTCTATCCCATTAAGAATGTATAGAGCGAACGCCCATCACTTGTGCTTTCAACCGTTTCGAGTAAATTTCGGCAGCACCTCCCCGCTGTTCTCCGAGTACACTGTAATAGAATAGATAATCATTTCAAAGCTGTGAAACAACGTTGAAATGAACATCTAATCTATCTTTGTACACGGAGAACCAGCGGAAAGGTACCGACGAAATATCTCGAAACGGATGAAAACACAAGTGCATGAAGGCGTTTGCTTTATACATTCTTAACTTGTCCACACGGGACAAATCTATGGGTTACCATACGATTGAATTTTCTTGTCGCGCAGACTATACGACGGTTGTTAGTATCGAGCTATACTGTCCGATATTTAACAACCTTCGTATAGTTCTAGGTCACGACGAGCATCGCACGTATGTTAACCGATAGACGGGGACTAAGTGGCGTTTTAGTTTCATATACGGGTATCGATGGGAATATGAAAGTTTCATATCATCATCGAGTATCATATATTGGTTTTAACCCGAACATCTCGAGTCGCTCTCTAATTATGCGTTTGTATGTATGTGTTCCGGCTGTCGGGGGTAGGATTCTATCCCATTAAGAAAAAATGGAGTGTATTTCGCTGTGAGAGACTCTTCAAAGAAATGGAGGAAGAAGCACTAAAGAAAAAAGAGAGAAAAATAAGAATATAAAGTTGAAACTAAAGTTGAGCTATCCGCTGAAATCATAAAGCATAGGAAAGTTGATTGAGTCTTGATCTATTGCTCTTTCTTTGCATTATCTCGTATGTCCATTTATAGATTTTAATGCCACATGAGATGTAATCAGTCAGCTCCCTATGGTTGTATTAATGTCAGCTCTTACACAATATGGGTATCTGCCTTACGATTAAGACAACTATGGAATATGTTAATTTAAAATGTAAGGCTAGCTTTCTATGTATTCTGAGGGACTGCTTGCATAGAACTTAGCTTGATCCTCTCAATTATTACACATAAATATGCTGACATGCCTCTCATAACCCTAACCCCAGCCCCACAGTAACCCTAACCCTAGCCCCAACCCTAACCCCAGCCCACCGTAACCCTACCCCAGCCCCACAGTAACCCTAACCCTAGCCCCAACCCTAACCCCAGCCCATCGTAACCCTACCCCAGCCCCACAGTAACCCTAACCCCAGCCCCACCGTAACCCTAACCCCAGCCCCACCACAGCAGCAGCCGAACCCCAACCCTAACCCTACCCCGACCCCGACCCCGACCCCGACCCCGACCCCGACCGCCACCGCGCCCCTGCCCAAACCCAACTCTCGCGCGCGCAACCCAGACCCAGCCATGAATAATCCAAAAATGCTTTAATTTACCACGAGATTTATACCTGAACGGGCGGTGGCGACGACGGCGTCGAATTGGCGAAGAAACCGGCGGTGGCGACGACGGTGGCGACGAAACTGGCGGTGGCGACGAGGATGGCGACGAAATCGGCGGTGGCGACGACGGTGGCGACGACGGCCGGCGACGGTGGCGACGCGACGGTGGCGATTTAGGGTTTTTCGCGCGCGTTTGAGGGAGAGAGAGAAAATGAGCGTAGGCTTTTCGATCTGGATTTGTTTTAAATTGATATTTACTTGCCCCTACGGATATGTCCGTAGGTCCTTTGTTTGCGCCACCGTAGGGGCAAACACCAAATTAAGAATTAAATTTTTTATTCTTGAAAGTCAGTGCCCGTAGGGGCAACCCTTTAGCCCTACGGATTAATCCGTAGGGCCAAGTAAAATCTGCCCCAACGGATAATCCCATCCGTAGGGGCAACCCCCTATTTTACTAGTGTTTAGAAGTGAAGGACCGGTCCACAAAGGTTGTATTCCTTATTCACATAGTGTAAATCTTGTTTACAAGTTTATAAACCCTAATTCTCTAGTTCGATTCTAGGATAGCATGCAATAGCACACTAGATTTTTAAAAATTGTATACTTGATGCTTTTAAAAAACCTAGTAGTCATGCTAAGGCATACTTTCATAGTAACAAAGCCAAGCTAGAGCATTAGGAGTGGTCTAGACGAAGTTAAAGTGTTCGATCGACTTTTCGAAACTCGTAAACCCAAATTTCTGGAAAATTTTTTAAAAGTTGGAATTTTTTAAATTAAAAATATTCCGAAAATCATGCAGGGGTTTTAATGGAGCCCTAAGAAAAATGAAGCCTCGACTCCACAGAACCGCCGCGGAACCGCGGCCCAAACCCCTGTTTGGCCGCGGTTCCGCCGCACTTTCATGGAGTTGTTGGTTCTAATTTCTTGTGCTGCACCATTTTGTTATTTTGCATCTTCTAGGTATTTTTATTCAGTCTCAAGTGTTGAGGTCTCTGTGTTGGCTATAGTTCCTTCAAGGCAATTATCATAGTTGCAGGCTGGTGATTATGATGATTGAGGGAGGATCTATACCGGTAGAACAGTCTTACTCGAGATGATAGTATGCTATCTGGTTTGTCTTTATTATCATGTACAGTATTAGGTGGCATTACAGATTACTATTATATGTTGATAGAGCCCATAGGATTCTTGATTGACTACCAGCATTATGATGTCGATCATATACGTGGTAGCTGGGTGGTCTATAAGCACATCCTTAAATGTCCCTAGTCGTGGGAGTTTCGAGACTGGGCATCAATACTCCAGAGTAGACTAGTGTATACTGATTGAGACCCCAACGAGGGGCGATGACCGGTCTCACAAGCCATTAGTGTAAGTTTGTTCACCTAAGATGTATACAGGCGCTCATTGGGTTATGAGTACACCTGACAGACTCGTCGAGAACATGCTAGTTGGTATTATACCTATTGTCAGATAGCAGTTCCCAGGTGACATGTGTACAGGTTAGTCTATCGACCTTAGATCGTCATTTGTCTCGTGTGAGTTCCCACTGTGCTTTGATTACTACCCTACCACGGCTCAAAGAAGTCGTGCAAACAGGTTTTAGTTGGGTACAGTCCCGAGCCACATGGAGGCAGTGAGCGGATCGTTAGGGGATTCGCTTCTCCCGGTATTGGGGTTGATGTCACGTTGTGCACGGGTGGCCATCAGCAGAAATCCTTGGCCAAGGTAGTCGAGAATTACTGATCTAGGATCGGTAGTTTCTCTGGTGGTGATGGGCTTCATACCGATACTAAATGTTGCGTTATTAGGGGTCCGACTTTGTCCACCCCCTAGACTCGATATGCGATACTTATAGACGAACGGACCGGACTGTACAGATATTATCACTGTCTGGCTCTATAGGGGTTTCAGGATGAGTTTGCTCGTCGGCCTCCCTTTCGCTCAATACCTGGGTAGCCGTTACGTACAGCTAGTGCCGCTGATGTGCTTGTGGTTAAACCCACTGCCAGCGTATTGACGAGTATTTAAAGTCCAACACATAGGTTTTCCCTGCTTCGGACAAAATGATGTAGAGGCCGTATGGTTTTACGGCTGGGTTCGATCATATACGTGCACTTATGCACGGATCATGATTTGGACGGATAATATTAGTGGGCTTTGGTTTACTCCGGATCCTAGTATTATATTGTTGGATTATTTTTGTCTCATTGTATTCGTATTCTGTCGGAATACAGATACGGGTATGTATATACAGGTGAGGGGTATTCTTGTAATTCTTTACAAGATTGCTTCTAGAAGTTACCTTTTCTTTTTGTATTAAACATTTAGGGTTAAATGTTTAATGGGGTGGAGAGGGTGAGATTTTATTTTGGCATTAATTCAAGCATGCTCACTTGGTGACTCATGGTGGTGAGTCATGTAGTGACTCATGGTGGCATGATTGAGTTTTTGTTTTTGGTGTGAGATATTTGTTTTGAGACATGGAGATATTTATTCTTGAGTTGCTTTCTTTAGTTGCTACCATGCTCACAACAAATAACTTATAACACTTAGCCATTTCTTCACTTGATTTTTTTGGCCTCACACTCTCATCCTCTCATTGCTTCTTCTACCTCCACCCTACATGTCTCATGTGTGGAGAAACCTAGGGTGTATTGAGGCAAACTAATCCTACACACTCTTTACTTCATCTTTGCTATCTAGTGTGGCGAACTAGGTACTCGAGTTACCTGGGATATGAGGTTGCAGCTCGATGCAAAGACTCTCAGGTGGATCATCTTCGATGGGGAAAGACCGGAGATCAAAATTGATCAAGGAAGCCTCGAGGAGCTTGGGTTAAAGGTTAAAGACCGAAGGACACGGATCATTTGATTAACTCTCTAAACTCCTTTGTAGATTGCTAGGTTTGGGGTTGATTGTTGATCCGTATTCGGGGTTGTGGTACTGCCACGTTTGTAAATTTTTGTTCCGTATTTGGCCACGGATTGATGGCCGGGGCGCTGCCGTAACCCAACATGGTATCAGAGCCAACCCATAAACCTTATACTAGCTTGTTCTTACGCAGTTAAAAGATCGATCAAGCAAAATTCCCGAATTCCCGATTTCATTTTACCCACTTTCTGCCGATTTTTCAGAGTGGTCAAAAAATAATTTCCAACATCTCAGAAATTCATGCAGGGTTTTCTAGGAAGCCAGAAGAAATTTGGAGACACAATTCCCTAATACGGCCACGGAACCGTGGCAGAACAACCATGTTTTCCGTGGTTGCGCGGCGGAATTTGGTTATCTGTGCAAGAAATTTCTACTGGTGTTCTATTGTTTGAAATTATGATTTCTAGGATATTTTGTTCTTGGCCTAGATTTGTTTGAGTACTGGATTGCACTCAGGGCCAATATGGAATGGTTTTTGTTGATCGAACTTTTAAATGCGTAAGTTTACAGTACATGCATTACTATCTGCGACCGTGAATTCCATTAGAGCGGTACAACTCGTCTAATTGCTATATTTCTTTTAGACAGGTTTGCGAATATGTCATTCACATTGATGTTTTGTGTTGTGTTGTGGTTGTGGTTGGATCATCCTGGTGGATAGCCAGTGGTGCAATGATAGTACAATTTAGATTCAGTTGTATATTTGATATTGCGGGTCGAGCGTCCAACTTGTGGACTGCCATCACTGCCAGTTTGTATATTATTTGTTTGGGGCACGACCGGGTTGAGGTCGATGTCACCGTTGTACATATATTTTCTTTTCTATACTAGGATTACCCTACGGTGGAGTGCACGAATAGCCGGGTTCTACAGGGCAACGGGTCCCATCTCATGGTGTTGAGGCGGAGGGGACCTTATTCTAGAATTGGTGGGCTATTCGCCGAACTCGTAGGGGGTACAGGTTGACCCAAGGAGGGGTGCTCAAGTTACCAGATTCTGTGGAGTGTTGGGTGGCCCATTCACGTTGTTGATTCGGGTTGCCTCGCTTATGGGATTGGCGGATAACTTTCCGCACTCGAAGGAGTCTGGGTTTTCATTGCACAGGCTATCCACATGACAGGGAATGTCGGGTTTCACTAGTGGCTCAAATGAAACCCGAGGCTCCAGGATTATCCACCACTCTGTGTCTTGGCTGAGATTCTGTGATGTTTCTTTATATCATGCCTGGGTCGATTATTATATATATTTATATATACACTAGTAGATGTTGTATATGTTTTGCACCCGCGCTAGTCCAGCCCCCGCTCTGCCGTTAGTTAAGTAACCCAACAGGTGATGACGGGGCCCAGTGGCGAATGCAGGTGGCATATACGTACATCATATTTTTCGTTCTTTTCTAGTATGATTAATTGAAGGGACTGCGTTGATTCTGATCAATGCAAGGATAAAACAAACTTATTTGATTATTGGAACCAAGTTTTTTTGAAAATAGACATTATAGACGTTCTCTTTCGCTTCGCATAATGGTATTCAGTTTGGAATATCGTGTACCTTATTCGACGAAGAAAGGGCCGAGATCCCGTCATCGGGAGTGACCCCTTGAGCAGAAGTTTGCGTCAACGTAATAACAATACTGTAGTCGATTATTTTTTCTTTGCATCATGGTATTCAGTTTGGAATATCCTACACCTCATTCGACAAAGAAAAAGCCGAGATCCCTTCACCGGGAGTGACTTCTTTAGCAAAAGTTTTCGCCTATATATATTTGTAAAACCACTTGGATTCCTTCAACGATATCAAGTTCATTATGTGAAAGTTTTTTCGCCAAAAACCAGCTGTAGCCTTTCGTTATTTCTTACAGGTATTACTTAGTATTCATGCTGTGTATGTTGACCTCTGTCAAGGCACAGTACTTGGCAGTCTGGCAATGCTTGTTTGTTGCATAGATTTGCGATTATTTAGGACAGTCGCACGGTCATTTTGACCTCTTTCAAGTTCAGGGTTGGCTAGCACGGCAACAAGGTTCCGGGAGGCATTGTCCATGCCAATTTCAAATTTTTGCCGTTCTAGCTAACCATAACCCTAGAATCGTTACTAGAAAATCCGACGAATCGATATGCAAACAACTTTGCAAAGAAGTGAACAAGGAATGAAACCTTTGTAGACTGGTCCTTCACTTCAATAGCTCCATGTTGTAGTCCCTTCGCTACGAATGGTGAACTCCGGGACTCTAGAGAGGGTTCACTTGAAGAAACGAACAAGCTTGCTCAATGTCTTCGAGGCCGAAGATGATCTACGTCGAGGAGACTCGAGCTCATGCTACCTCTTCACTAATTATAGATTAGTGAAGCAAACACCCTAAACTAAATGGCTAATAGTAGAAGATGATGAAGTAGGAAGTGGGCTCACTTCAGATTTATTTTTCTCACAATATTTCTTCTCAGCTCCAAACCCTAGAAAGCTTTTTGAGCTCATGAAGAAGATGAAGATTGAAGAAAAGAGAATGAACTCTTGAGGTTAGAAATGCAACCAAGGGTGAGTTAGTGTCATACACTAACTCATGTAGAGAGTTAACTATGGTGTAAGGTTAATGGTTAGGTTAGAAAATATCTTAAGCAAGACAAAGAAGTGGAATAAGTCAACGAAGACTACAAGCTTCCACAAGCTTTGAACCATGACAAATATCTCCACAATTTTGAAGTTGCTTGAAATAAATATAAACCTTAACTTAACCCTAGCATGGTATAAGTATCATATATACATGTTGCATGTGTAACCTAGAATGACACAACGATATATATCACATATATATTTTGTGTGCAAAAAGAAAATAATACAATTAACATATATCACATATATATCAATGTATCATCAAGTGAGAAAAAGTAATACTTAAGTGAGCTAATATTAGTTAATGTAATGTAATATATCAAATATATAATCATACATTAAATTATTAAATCAACGCTTGATTTAATAATCCGGCTATATCACATATAACCGACTAATATCAAATGTATCCTTTTATCGAATCAACACTTGATCTGATAACTCGGCTATATCACATATAACCAATCGTTACATATATAGCGAGAATAGAATAAGGTATCACATACGCGCATTAATCTCGGTCCCGCACATATCACATATGTGCTCCTACTCCTTTTCGCATGAACAAGGAAACATCTGTGTAGGACTCTAAAGACAAGTCAATACACTGGAAGTAGGTGATGATCATATCAAACACCCACAAGCCCCAAGCGGTTTGCTAAACGTAACGGCCACCAGGATATTGATCTATCAGAAGATCAACAAGCAAACCTGCTCGTACTCCTGCGAATCCAATCAGTAACACTACCGTACAGTTTGGTCTCTTCGTCTGATATGTCGCATATCACAGCCTGGTGGGTGGTATAACGTCAGACCCCAATAGCCTGATAAGTCATGCCGATGCAAGGTCCATAATGGTTCGAGAAACTACTAATAACACTTACCAGTAGATCTCTGCAACCCTGGCCAAGGATTTCCTGTTATGGCCAATCGAGCATAGCGCAACATCAACTCCCAATACCGGGAGAGACGAAACCCCTCATATCGCTCATTGCCTCCATGTGACTCAGTACTGTACCCAAAAACCACCTTTTTGCACAATCTCTTGACCGTGGTATGGTGGAAATCAAAGCACAGTGGGAATCACACAAGACTCTATGATGATCTCGGGTCTACAGACTAACCTGTACCAGTGTCACCAGAGAAATGCTATCCGACGATAGGTATAATACCATCTAGGAGTTCTCGGCGAGTCCGTCAAGTGTACCCAGTCTCCACTGAGCATCCGTATACCTTCTCTGATATCATACACCAATGGATATGGGATCATCCATCGCCCATCACAAGGGTCGAGAAGCGTATACGCTAGTCTACTTTGGAGTATCGATGCCCTGTATCGATACTCCCACGACTAGGAATAATTGTAGGGTGTACTTGTGGACTTGATTTTGTCTCAAAAACTATCTATAACCGCAATCAAAAACGGCGTCGAATGAAGCTAGCCGGTGAGTACGGGTCGTTCACAGGAATGTTGTGAATCTCCTAATCGTGCTAATGAGTTAATTCCGAAGGGTGTTCGGAGTGATTATTAAATCTAAAAACCTAATTAATCTATATCTAAGTCTTGCTAGGGTTAGGTCTAGGTTAAATTTGGAAAGTCTATAAATCTCACCGCTTTCTATACCCATATGAAGATCTAATTAGGTGTTATGGTAAATATTAATAAAAGGGATTAGGATGATTGGGAAGATTGTTCTTACTTTAGATCCTTGTCCTTCCTTTCTTAATCTTTACCCTAACCTCCATGGAAAACCTTTAAATCCGGGCCTTTAGACTACGGTATCACCTCTACCTCGTGGGTAGAGTGCCGTAGGGAGCGGAATAAGAAGGTATGCATGGAGTCCTATGAAAATATATGACGGGCAAGAAAGGGGATGAGAGATCGTCGTCTCTCAAACCTTCCCCAGATCTAACCCTAACAAGCGAGGAGACTACTCACTCATTAGGGAATTGAAATACATTTATCTAGGGCTGAGAATGAAAATTACCTAGGGCAAGAATTGAAATCTAAACTAGAGCAAGGAATTAAATTTACTTACAGATGCATCTCTCCAATCATCAACGCAAGGTTGTCAGATCTGAATTCATGAATTGAAAAGAAACACCGATACTCTCCATAAAGACTTCTGAATTTATTATTAAAAGGAGGCATAAAAAATTACAATGATTAGAGTTCCTATTTATAAAGAATAGGAAACCCTAGGGTTACATTTGTTTCGCATGTCCACAATTACACAAATAGCCCTAGAAAGACTAGTCAGCGCCGCACAAGAAATATGGTAGAATTTTTATTTCCTAATCCTCCTAGCCCACCGCGGAACCGCGGCCCAAGGCCTGGTTTGGCCGCGGTTCCGTGGCCAAAAGAAAGAATTGGGCTCTGAAACTTCTGGGCTGGGTTCTTGTCATCTTGGGCTACTTAGTTCTATATATCTTTTTCCATTTGGGCTTCTGGTTCTCTTTCCAGATTTCCAGTGAACATTGTTGTGGACTTTAACCGTTGCTTTGTGTTGACGTCTTGAACCTTGCTTTGTGAACTGTTTCTTATGTAGGCTTGATCAAGATTCTCTGTTTGTTGGCTAAAGTCCACATTTTCATCGTCTTTACATCGTTTGCACTGTTTTCTGTCCAAGAACCTGTAACCTGTAACATGTAGCAGACATGCGTCAAAAGTACCTATTTATTTATAAAAAGAATAAGAATGGGGAATATAATAATGCGATATTATGGTGTGAACAAATACCCCCAAACTTATCTTTTGCTCGTCCTCGAGCAAACTTATTTTTATTCACTAAAATCCTAACCACACTTTCGCAGGGAAACGCGATTGCACTGAGCACGTGCAACAAGCCGTTAAACCTCTAGGTGTCCCTAGTAGGAGTGTTGTCTCCTGAGGGTTTTCAGTGGATACTACCCACAAAATCCTATCAACTCGGCCCATTGACTTTTGTTCTCCAATTAGGTTTTCTAACAAGGAATTCTATTATCTTATACCTGTAAATTATCTACCCACACTCTTCACATTTCCTCATTATCTAACTTAAGATTATATATGTTTTGCAGACCTACTTAGAATTCGGCATTTCTTAAGTTTTCCTTCTAGGGTTCCATCTACACTTAGGAATTTCTATCAACTCTACTAAAGATACAAGTTCTATTCTTCACTCCTTTCTCTCATCTAAACTCCAATCACATACCACTACGTGTGTGTATAGATCACCCCTACACTTGGAAATTCAAATCAAGCAATCATACCCTTGTCCGTTGTCCAAAGTACTAATTAGTTGGTGAATTTAATTGAATTTTTCTCACACATCCTTCATGCGACTGTTAATACTTCTTGAGGTACCAACAACCGATTACAAGATGCGTTTGCACTTTAAAGCGTACTTCCTAGTCTTGCAACACCCAAGGCTTTAGCAGTGACTCCCAAACCAGTTGGTCTAAGGCACTAAGTGATGAAGCACCCTCGCTAAATATTTTTCTATTTTTGCAGCCTTAAGTAATCGCAAAAACCAGTGTCCATTTTTTTTATTCTTTATTCACACTTATATATATATATATTTTATTTTCTTCGTACTAAGGACTTTAGACAAGAGCATTTCAAGGTATCTTCTACTATTCCAAGTTTCAAGGTGCGTGATTGTGCAATTTGTAGGGTATACGTTTTTAGAATCTAGACTTAAGCTAGGAACTATTTTTCAAACTTATATTATAATAAGAACATTAATAGTCTTCCCTCATTTTGACTTAGCCCAAGAAGTGAACCCAAAATTTGCCTATTTCTAAATAAACTACAACGCATATACTTTCTACCGTTAAACTTTAAGGAATGTTATCTTTAGGGTTTTTAATTTACTACGTCAAAGATCTAGTTGTTCCTAGCCAGTTAACCTATCTGTCAAACTCAAGTTAATTAGCCAAAATTGAATACAATAATTTTTATAATTTTTGAAATTTTTCAATTTTTATGGGTTTTCAAATAAGTATGCAAATGCAAAAATATGTACAAATGAATGCGAAGAAAAAAGACGTACCGAGCATACCCCCAAACTTGAACTTGACAGTGTCCTTACTGTCATGCTAAACCAAGCGGGTCAAAAAATGCCGGTACTCCCCTGTTTATTTATTTATAAAAATTCTTTTTTATATTTTTTAATGTTTTGAATTTTTTTTTAATTTTTTATAGAAAAAGAAAACAAAAAATATATAAACATATATACAACAAGGCTCCCCCCAAACTTAAGCTTGGCCTTACACAAGCCTAAGGTTAGCACCAACCATTCAAAAATTTTAACGTGGTAATGGCCAAGTTGTTGAAATAATGGGGTGTAGATGAAAGAAATGAGAAACACATGAGACCGTGTGGAAAGAAGGGTGGAATATGGTCTTGGTGGAAGAGAAGAAGGGCGGAAAGGAGAAAGAAGAGTCGCGCGATCTTGAGGGTGTAAATCGAGTGAATAAATTAGCGCAATATGTGATGACCGATGTGTTAAAAGCGATTGCGCTAACCTATCAACCCGTCAAGAAATGGGATCAATTCCCTCAAGATTCGCAAGAAAACATGGGTACGCCGAACTTGGTATAGGAGATGAAAGCGTAACGGTCACTTGCACGGTCGGAACAATGGGAAAGACGAAAGGAAGTGAACTAGGGATAGTATCATTCTCACCGTAGTAACTGTCTCGAACTTGAAAGATTCTATTAATGGTTCGAAACAACTGTAAGCAGCCGAGTCTGATGGTTCAACTAACTCTTCTGAAAATGTAAAAGACTCAAACTCGGGCGGTGAGTCATCAACATCGTCCGAAAAAGTGAAACACTCGTAGGTGTTATCATCTGTGAGAACTGTGTCAGATTCAAAGGAAAAATTTTCAAGCTCACAGTCTTCAAGCGGGGTCGGGACGATAGGAAGGAGGGAGGGTGATATAACAGTCAAAGGTTCAGGAGGATGAATTGGAAAATCAGACACATCAAACAAAAATGATTCAACCTCAATATTATCCTCAAGATTCTCCTCAATACTATCCTCAATATTTAACTCATCCATGCCATTATCATCAAAGTCAAGACGCATATGAGATTCGGGAGAAACATTTAATAACTCGGGATGATGATTTGAACATAAAATCTCATTTAAATCGACAGGTTCATCATCCGAAATATTCCCGGCATCTATATCCTCAATCAAGTGAAAATCAATTTTCTTAGACACCTCATCAAAAGCATGGATATCTATCAATTTAGGTTCTAGATGGGAGGTGTAAAGATCGAAAGGATTAGGTGCAGTTTCACTCGAAAGGGGTTCCTCACAATTTGGCAAATCAAACACTACAAAATCACACAACTCGTTTTTATTTTCAACAGGTGAACTATTTAGGGCAATCGATGGAAAACAGGAGTTGTGGGCTTCAATTGGGTAAGGGTAGGTTTGATTTGAAAATCCTCTCTCATTCTCACTCTGTCCAACCGCCTCCTTATACATTGAAAAATTTTGAGCTAGCGGGAAACTAGCTACCGATTCACTAGGTTGCATAAGGGCCGCCACGGACGCTTCCACATTCCTAGTCATTTTGTTTGTTGCTAAGATATATGCCTCCAACAACTCTTCCAAACTAGACGTGGATGGCACGGGGGTTTCCGTAAAAGATTCAAAATTGTTTGGATATTTGAGACTCCCTAATGGCTGTGTAGAAACAGTGTCCAGTGAAGGTGGGAAAGTCGGGTAGGACTGGTAGGAAGTGGGTGGTTGGACAGGGGTAGGGTCAACATATGGATAAAAAGGTGAATGGACTTGTTGATCCCTAGAACTAGATGTGTGGAGAAGGGTGAAAGATCGGCTGCGAGATTGATCAATATGCTCAGCAATGGACATCGGCTTAGGAGAGACACCAGGACTTGAAAAAGTGGTATCAACATATAGAGGTGGTAAATGTTGACTTGGTTGACACAAAGTGGGTTGAAAAGTCAAACTGTTTCGCCTAGACGCCTCTATTTGATCTTTCAAAGATATTTTAGGCAAGGAAGGATCGTCTTTAAATTGACCGAACAAATTGACGTACGACGCAAAATTAGGTTCGGGATACCAAAGTTCGGCAAGAGATTTATGATGTGGGGTACCCATGATAGAAGAAAGGGGAAAAGAAAGAAGATTGGGTGGTGCAAGGATTCCTTAGCGGCAAAAATTTGCAAGTTTTCTAATAAAGATTTTCCTTTTTTTTCTTTTTTGTTTTTCAAGAATTTTCGATAAAGGGCTTAGACACAAATACAATCAACCAGAAATGCACAATCAGGCCTAGATCTAGGGTCACTTAGGTCAGCTAGACAGCTCCTAACTGTTCCAAAGGGCTAGAAATAGGACCTCAAATCGCCTCTTCACCGCTAATTGCGGCCAAGTAAGTGCCAGGTAAGTGGGAAGGAACCATAGTAGTGGGCCTAATTAAAAACCACTAGCCTTTGACACACTTGCCTAGACACCGCAAAGTCAGGTTAGGATAAACGGCCGATGCCTATAACTAGTCCTCTGTCCTATTGAGCTCGAAGTCCTTAGGGCTGAGTCTAGTATTTTTTAATTAATAGATGGTCAATGCATATGCCTTATGTGATTTCTGGGGTCCTGAGAAGGGTGAAGAAATCCCCACCCAATCTGAATTGGTCAAAAGCCCCTTAAAATCCGATTAAAATATGCAAAGCAGTAAATCACTTGCAATCAATTATTTTTATTTGCGGCAAAAATTTGCAAGTTGTTTTAAAATAATTCTCCCCTTTTTTCTTTTGATCTTTATTTGGAAATTTCTCTTTTGCAAAAAGATTTTCGAGAAAAGATATGCAAACAGAAAAATATTACTTGCAATCAATTTCTATGTTAAGCGAGGCGCAAAAATCCTGCACAAGACTTGTTAGTTGGAAGGGAAAAGATTTTTAGCACGAAAAATCCTGCAGAAGATTTGATAAAAAGATATATGGGGATTTGCAGAGGGGAGAAAGAGGAAACAAACCGACAAAATTTCGCGCGCTGATGTCATAAGAGGGCCGCGGAAGGGTGGCTGGAGCGCGCTTATGCCGTGGTTTAGCGGTGGGATGGAGAGATCAAGCCTCTGAAAAAATTCTGTAGCTCTCTACTTGCAATCCCTCTCTGTTTTGATATGTCTTTTTCTGTTTCGCACTCTGGAATTTTCCAGATCCGTTAATCCTGCAAAGATTCACACGAGAAACCCTTCCAAAATAACAGATGATATATTTATATATATATTTTTTGTGATTTTTCAGTTTTTATGATTTTTTTAATTTTGATTAACCCGAAATTGCAAAAAGGAAATTTTACGCCATCCCCGGCAACGGCGCCATTTGATTTTGTCTCAAAAACTATCTATAACCGCAATCAAGAACGGCGTCGCATGAAGCTAGCCGGTGAGTACGGGTCGGTCCACAGGGATGTTGTGAATCTCCTAATCGTGCTAACGAGTTAATTCCGAAGGGTGTTCGGAGTGATTATTAAATCTAAAAACCTAATTAATCTATATCTAAGTCTTGCTAAGGTTAGGTCTAGGTTAAATTTGGAAAGTCTATAAATCTCACCGCTTTCTATACCCATATGAAGATCTAATTAGGTGTTATGGTAAATATTAATAAAAGGGATTAGGATGATTGGGAAGATTGTTCTTCCTCTAGATCCTTGTCCTTCCTTTCTTAATCTTTACCCTAGCCTCCATGGAAAACCTTTAAATCCGGGCCTTTAGACTACGGTATCACCGCTACCTCGTGGGTAGAATGCCGTAGGGAGCGGAATAAGAAGGTATGCATGGAGTCTTATGAAAATATATGACGGGCAAGAAAGGGGATGAGAGATCTTCGTCTCTCAAACCTTCCCCAGATCTAACCCTAACAAGCGAGGAGACTACTCACTCATTAGGGAATTGAAATACATTTATCTAGGGCAGAGAATGAAAATTACCTAGGGCAAGAATTGAAATCTAAACTAGAGCAAGGAATTAAATTTACTTACAGATGCATCTCTCCAATCATCAACGCAGGGTTGTCAGATCTGAATTCATGAATTGAAAAGAAACACCGATGCTCTCCATAAAGACTTCTGAATTTATTATTAAAAGGAGGCATAAAAAATTTCAATGATTAGAGTTCCTATTTATAAAGAATAGGAAAACCTAGGGTTACATTTGTTTCGCATGTCCACAGTTACACAAATAGCCCTAGAAAGACTAGTCAGCGCCGCACAAGAAATATGGTAGAATTTTTATTTCCTAATCCCCCTAGCCCACCGCGGAAACGCGGCCCAAGGCCTGGTTTGGCCGCGGTTCCGCGGCCAAAAGAAAGAATTGGGCTTCGAAACTTCTGGGCTGGGTTCTTGTCATCTTGGGCTACTTAGTTCTATATATCTTTTTCCATTTGGGCTTCTGGTTCTATTCCAGATTTCCAGTGAACATTGTTGTGGACTTTAACCGTTGCTTTGTGTTGACGTCTTGAACCTTGCTTTGTGAATTGTTTCTTATGTAGGCTTGATCAAGATTCTCTGTTTGTTGGTTAAAGTCCACGTTTTCATCGTCTTTACATCGTTTGCACCGTTTTCTGTCCAAGAACCTGTAACCTGTAACATGTAGCAGACATGCGTCAAAAGTACCTGTTTATTTATAAAAAGAATAAGAATGGGGAATATAATAATGCGATATTATGGTGTGAACAGGACTACCCATGGCCCCACTAGTATGATCTACATCATAGTCCTGGTAGTCAAGTACACATCCTAAGGGCTTTATCAACATGTGAGAGCAAGACAACATCACGTATACTAGTCAACATGTTAAGATAAAGAGCAACCAGATAGCATACTATCATATCGAGCATGAAAGTCCTTCCTATATATGTCCAAGCATCCACTACAATATACATCCCATGTATAGTAATGGCCTCTAGGGCATAGATATAACTAACAATCTCCCACTTGCACTAAGGCCATCTGTTGTAGTATCCAATACCCAACATGTAAAGCAGTAGTTGTAGTATCCCATACTCAACCATCCTAAAAATCTCTCAAATTGTATTTGGGGAAGAAGGCCTTGGTGAGTTGATCCACCGTGTTTACCTCGAAATCTACTCTCCTAACCTCGATCCGTTAGAGATCAACTATCTCCCTGATCAGGTGACACTTTCCTCAGAATATGTCTGGAACGCTAATGAGACCTTCGTTCCTAGGCCAAAACCATAACTCCATTGTTGTCACAATAACAGTTATTGGACGCTCAATGTAGAAACCATGTTCATCTCATGAACAAGGAATGCCCAGACAGCCACTTTGGCAGCATCATTGGTAGCAATGTATTCAGCCTTTATCGTCTAGTATGCCTCGGTATCTAGCTTGGAACTCTTCCAACATACCGTCCCTCCACTGAGGGGAAAGACAATGCCTGTGACTGACTTTCAATCGTCCTTATCACCCTGGAAGCTCGAACCAAGAACTTTCTTTTAGTGCTTCTCAACTACTTAAGAACGTCCTTCACAGCTTTCCAGTGATTCTCCCAAGATCCGATTGATTCCTGATCACTACACCTAGTGATTTAGCTACATCTAGTCTAGTACATAACATCGCACACATGATAGAGCCTACTGCCGAAGCATAGGGTATCCTTTGCAAGCGAGATCTCTCCAAATCAGTGTTGGAGAGAGTGATTCATGAGTAAGTGGGTGAACCACCACGCTTAGAATCGTCCATACTAAACCCCTTTAGTATGGTGTTGATGTACCTGGATTTGGGACACTCCCAACATCCACTTAGATCTATCACTATAGATCATAATTCAGAAGATGTAGTAGGTATCATCCCGATCTTCTATTGAGAATCTTCATGATAAGAGGAGCTTGACCGAGTGTAGTATAGGAAATCATTTCCTATCAAGAGTATGTCATCTACGTACAATACGTAGAAGACAACCTTACTCTCTACAAGCTTCTTGTATATATAAGGTTCATTTACCATTTTGATGAAGTCTAACTCTTTAACTGTCACATTAAAACAGATGTTCCAATTCCGCGATACTTGCAATGATCCTAATGGACTTAAGCATAGCTATGAAAGTTTCAACTTTTCCATTTACACCAAGAATCTTCTCAGGATCCATTGTCTCCCAATGGGTTTTACCCCTTCAGGTGCAACATTCAAAGTCATACTTTGTTGGTGTACATGAATTCCATCTTTGATTGCATAGCAACCAGCCATTTCATAGAGTCCCCACTCGTGACGGCCTGCCTGAACCTAGTTGGGCCATTATCTACCATGATGCAAATTCGCTCCCACTGTCATCGAGAATACCGCAGTATCTCTCAAGTGGACGAAGATGTTAGTTATATGTATGCCCTAGAGGCCATTACTGTACATTGGATGTATATTGTAGTGGATGCGGGGATATATATAGGTAGGACTTTCTTGCTCGACATGATAGTACGCTATCTGGTTGCTCTTTATCTAAACATGTATACTTTCTGTCTCTCTATTACATGTTGATAAATCCCTTAGGATGTGTACTCGACTTCCAGGACTATGATGTAGATCATACTAGTAGGGCCTGCGTAGTCCATGAGTACATCCTTCGATGTTCCTAGTCGTGGGAATATCGAGACGGGGCATCGATATTCCATAGTAGACTAGTGTATACCTTCTCGACCCATGTGATGGGCGATGGATGATCCTATATCCATTGGTGTTTGACATCAGAGATGGTATGCGGGTGCTCAGTGGAGACTGGGTACACTGAACGGACTCGCCGAGAACTCCCAGATGGTATTATACCTCACGTCAGATGGCAGTTCTCTGGTGATACTGGTACAGCTTAGTCTGTTGACCCGAGATCGTCATAGAGTCTTGTGTGTCTCCCACTGTGCTTTGATTTCTACCCTACCACGGCTCTACTGAGTCGTGCAAACAGGTGGTTTTTGGGTACATTCCCGATTCACATGGAGGCAATGAGCGATAGGAGGGGATTCGTCTCTCCCGGTATTGGGGGTTGATGTTGCGCTATGCACGACTGGCTATAACTGGAAATCCCTGGCCAGGGTTGCAGTGATCTACTGGTAAGTGTTATCAGTAGTATCACACATGTTATGGACCTTATATCGGCATGATTTATCGAGCTACTGGGGTCTGACGTTTACCACCCCTAGGCGAGATATGCGACATATCTGACAAACAGACCGGACTGTACGGTAAGTGTTACTGGTTGGATTCACAGGAGTGTGAGCGGGCTTGCTCGTCGATCTTCTGATCGCTCAATACCCGGGTGGCCGTTACGTTTAGCAGACCGCTTGCGGCTTGTGGGTGTTTGATATGATCATCATCTTCTGCCGGCGTATTGACGAGTCTTTAGAGTCCTACACAGAGGTTTCCTGGCTCAAGCGAAACGAAATAGGAGAGCATATGAGATATGTGCGGGACCGAGAATAATGCGTGTATGTGATACCGTATTCTATTCTCGCGATAAATGTATCGAATGGTTGTATGCGATATAACCTAGTTATCGAATCGAGGATTGATTCGATAAGTCGATACATTGGATATTAGTCAGTCATATACGATATGACCGGATCGTTAAATCAAGTGTTGATTTAATGATTTAATGTATAATTATATATTTGATATATTACTTTGCATTAACTAGTATTTTTTCACTTAAGATGTTTTTCTCACTTGTTTGTGCACATTGTATATATGATATAGTTTTGTGCACTAGTTTGTATCATGTTTGATGATACATGCAAGCTTGGGTGTAGGTTTACTTTAAACCATGATTAAGTGATTGGTTAGGGTTTGATTTATTTACTTATTCATTTATTTATTTTAGGGAAAGAAAAGATATGGTTGCTTATTTTGTTTGTTTCTTTGAAACTTCAAGAAGCTTTGACCATTCTTTTTCTTTTCCTAAACCTAACCATTCACCTAACCCTAGTTGATTCTCTACACTTAACCAAGGTTGCATTATGATAAGAATGAGTTGGATTTTCTTTTTTAAAAAGAATCCTTTTTATTCTATCATCTTCATCATCTTCTTCAAGCTTCAAAAAGCTTACTAGCTTCAATGGTGACTTGAGAAAAAGAGTGAGAAATACGATTCTAAAGTGAACCCACTTCCTATTTCTTCATCCTCTACCACTTGCCAAGTAGTATATGGTGTTTTCTTCAAAAGTTTCATGACTTGGTGAAGTTGGAGCTTGATCTTGAGTTGCCTCGACGTAGATCATCTTCGGCATCGAAGTCGACGACCTAGCCCGATCATTTCTCCGACGAAACCATCGCCAGAGTCCGGATTCCGATAGGTACAGCGGAGGGACGTAATCACCGAGCTAGAGAGGTGGAGGACCGGATCTACAAAGGTTGTAGTCACTTTCCTTTAGCAATAAAGTCGTTTACTTGCTTGCATCGCCTTATCATCTAGTTAACGATCCGTATTAGGGTTTGTAGGCACATAAAAAATTTGAATTGGGCATGTTTGATATGTTGTGAGACCTGATTAGTGTGCCTAGGAACCCTACAGTGGTATCAGAGACTAGCTAGAGCCTTAGGCGTTGCATCGACGGAGTTAGAAGTCCGATCGAACAGAACCCTAATCTCAAATTGCTCTCTGTACATTTTTTGAAATCGGGGATTTTTAAGAATTAAAAATATGCCGAAAAATCATCAGGAGTTTCTAAGAAATACTGTGAAGCACGTGCTTCTGATTCGATCAAAGCGCGGCGGAACCGCGGCATTAGCATGGCTAATGCCGCGGTTCCGCGGCCACTTAGTCGCTTCTTCCATTTATTTTTGCACAGTAATTCCTATATTGTGGTGCTGTATTTTCTGGGAATTTTTAAATCTTACTCAAGAGTTGAGTTTTCTGGGTTGTATTGGGAGTTCGTAGATTCGATCGGATTATCAAACTTTGTCTATGTGTTTTTCCGGGTAATTTTAGAATATGTTAAAAAGTTCGACCGGATATAAATACCCACTTTTTCCCCTGCCGGGAAATTTCCAATTGTTGGACTTTTCCGTAGTTTAATGACGTTCTAAGCAGTGCAAGTAACACGATGGTCCCTCTAGAAGACAACAAACCTTAACTCGATTATGTGACCGTCTTGAACTGCCCTTTGAACCTTAGGATTTGGGGCAGTACGGCGTGCCATATGTGAGGCGTTGGCTTGACCCTTCTACGGCTGGACCGTTGGTACCGAGGCACGAAGTGAATGTTTTTAAACTTATTTCATGGGTTGAGCTGTTTCGGGAAAACTTGGGTGTTCAATTGTTCGATCGGAAAGTTTAACATTTTCTATTTATCCGGAATGTGATACAATATTTGGAATCCACAAGTAGTTATGAGATAACTGAATGAATGTTATAAACATAGCAGTTTAGTCTCACTTGATTGGTTGCCACGGAATTTTGACGTGATCAAAAGTCCGTCGCAATCACGTAGTGTACACGGATATTCGCCGGTAAACTTAATAGACAGCTACACCCCATAGCCCCGACCAAGTGACTGTAGGAGAACCTCGTCGCCGAAAGCATCCGTTCGGGTGCTCGCGGTAGCGGTGTTCCGCCTTGGTGCACTTCGTCGACGGCATCGGGGGTGCGGCCGCCTACTAAAGTTTGTGATGAGCATTCGATCAGAATGTCGGGAATCTTGTTGAATTGCCCGACTTGACATTGGAAAGAGTTTTCGATAATGAGACTAAAATACGGGGTTTATAATTGTTAGGCATGCGATGTCTAAGTATTTCATTTGATTAGGCATGCGATGTCTAAAGAGTTTGCGGATTCCAACTGTTGTAGTTTTACACTTTCTTTTCTGTGACCGTAAGTGTAATATGTGATATCGCCGGTTTCGTTACTATATGTCAACGACAATTAGGATGCGCATATTTACTTACGTTGATGACATGTGATGTTATGTGTTGCTGGATATGTTATATTGGATCGTCGTGTTTGAATAGCCGGGGTTTTTTTATGTGAGATGAGTGTTTTTCATTTTCATTCATGTAAAAACTTGTATGTAATATTCTTTTATTGGGGCACTTCCAGGTTACGGATGATGTCACCATTTGTATATTATTTACTTTTCCGCATTAGGATAGACCCAAGGAGGGGAGCACAAGTAACCGGGTTCTAGGGTCCAGTGGGAGGCCATCTCGAGGAGTCGAGTCCGGGTCTCCTAACCCTAGAATTGGTAGGGTTGCTTGCCGCTCTCGTAGGGGTCTAAGGGTGTGGGATTGGCTATTCATCACAACCGTGGAATCCGTGTTTTATACTGGCTCGTATTAAAAACACGGACGTCCTAGTATATCCAATATTTCATTTGATTTTTCCTGTTGCGTTATCTGTGATGTGATCATGTGATTTGTTCAGATAGATATAGTATATAGTATATATGATATATTATATAGACGTTGCTTATGTTTTACACCCGCGCTAGCCCTGCCTCGCTCTGGCGTTAGTTACCTAACCTAACGGTGCAGACGGGACATCGAGGCAAATGCGGATGGCATAAGCGTACGTTATATTTATCTGTGATGTTTAGGTGGACTTAAATGATGGGACATTCATTAATGAGACTAATGAAAGAAAATAAACCTAATTGATGTTGTGGAATCGTATTTCAAAAATAAAACAGGTAGCTACAGTTCTTACTTTGCATCGCGGTGTTCCTCGAAGAACATCCTGCACCTTATTCGATGAGGAAAGGACCGAGATCCCTTCACCGAGAGTGACTCCTTTAGCAATAACTGGCAGATGCTACAACACGCGGTTTGTCTTTTGATTGCTTCTATAGTTTCTGCTTTGCACAGTGATATATATGATATATCCCGCACCTCATTCGACGAGGAAAGGGCCGACGATCCCTTCACCGGGAGTGACCCCTTTAGCAAAACTAGAAAAGCCTAAAAAACATTCCATTTAAAAACCATTTGATTCCGCAACGAGATCAAGTTCAAAGCGTTAAAGGTTTTCATAAAAACCATTCGCAACCCTCCGTCATTTTAGGAAGTAGAGTACTTAGTATTCGTGCTACGTTTGTCGACCATAGCCGAGGCGTAGTGTGCGGTAGCTAAGTGATGTCTTCCTACACCGCATATGATGCGATTAGTTAGGACAGTATGTGGCTTTGTTGACCTTAGCCAAGGGTCATGTGGATGGGTCTAATTAATCACGAAATGACGGGTAGAACTTGACTAGTACCTATGATTTGTTGACCTTAGCCAAGGTCATAGGTGCTAGGGGTAAAAACCATTATCGGGAGTTTCAAGTGTTGAAACTTGCAATGAGATTGCATACCTTCTATATGATAGTTGGATCCCGATGCCCACTGCGAGTAATTGTGACTCCTGGGAGAGTTTTGCTTACAATTAGCCGATCAAGTAGATGTCTAGAAAGGTGTCAACTGAGTTACGCCTCTGGGAAAATGAAGTTTATTGTAATTAGGTCCGTGCGAAAGCACGGGGAACCTCCCTCAAAGTACCGACACTGGCCTGGTATAAAGATTGGCGAACTTGTAGAGTGTAATTAATCCCGGCTAGTCTTTCCTTTTAGGGTTTGAAGGAAGATTTGATAAAAACAGTGGGAGCCATCCTGATTAGATAAAATATATAACCAATCTAATCTTGCAAGAGCGCACGCAGAGTGTTTTCTTCTCTCTCTCTCCAGGTAGAGACCATATAACGCCTTAATCAAGATAATAATATAGATGTATTGACCGAACCCGCTTGTTATACTAAACTAGGGAACGTTGGTCCCGCTCCCACTTATAATTGTTATAAGATAGAGCAGGGAATGGGGAAATACCAGAATTCATATGCCGTCCAAACGAAGAAAGTGCATATTATGTATCTCCTTCGGGTGTGTTCATTACAAAGAACTGTTTCTCAGTATCCTCTGCATCCTGGGTATTTGATACCGGATCAGGATCCCAGATATGTAATCTGTTACATAGGGCTAAAGAAAGGTAGAAAACTGAGAACGGGTGATAAGTTTCATGAGACAGAAAACGGGGCAAGTGTTGCAGCCAAGTCTGTTGGTCACCGTCACCCTGTATTACCAATACATTGATTCTGAACAAATGCTATTAGATACCGAACCTGATATACAAAATCGTATCAATCTCTTTATTTATTAAAGAAATGATAAAATTTTGTATTGATGGATAATGTTTTGAATATTTCCTATATCAAAAGTTGATCGGTTCAGGCACGTTGTCTAAAAGCATTGATGTTCTAAATCAAGCTACAGTTCCTAGTATACAGAACACACATAAGAGGAAGAGTTCAGAAATGAACGAATCATTCTTGAGGCATTGTAGACTAGGTCATATCAATGTGAACCGACTGGCTGAAGTTACATTTTAGATGCATATTTAAATCAGTTTGAATTTACATCTTGTGAAACTTGACAGTCATGTCACAAAGATTAGATGACCATAGCTCTGCTTATTGGAAATAGAGAAAGAGTTAATGAACTCTTGGGACTGATACATGATGATGTATGTAAGGTCTCCTGTCTATACATGCCAGGACTGGTTCTTTATACTTCATTACGTTCTCTGATAAATCTCTCAAGATTCGGACATATGTTCCTGCTGAAACACAAGTCCGAACTTTTTGAAATATTCACAGAATATAAGCTAGAAGTAGAGAACCAATACGGGTATAAGTATTATGTCCTATGATAAGATCAGGGAGGAGAATACTTGTGCATGGCATTCCTGGACTATTCTAAAAGAAAATTAGATTCTCTCTCAGTATTACTCCTCTGAATACACCACAGCACATCGGTGTATCAGGGTGGAGCAATCACACCATATTAGATATGGTGTGCTCTATGATGAGTACTACTGAGTTACCTATTCCCTTTTCGGATTGTGCACTTGAGAAGCTACATACCTATTGAATTAGGTTCGAATCAGATCACTGCCTACCACTCCATATAAGATATTGTAACACCCGAGCCCAATAATACTATTTATATTACTAGTTGAGGGTTATCTACTGCTCCTTTCCAATTATTCTGTTTTTCTGGGGTTTATTGCTAAATTTTAACCGGTTAAGTCATTTTGGCACATAACAAATTTTAACTCCTAAAATAAAATTTAAGATGTCCATGTTGGCCTACTCGTCGCCACTAGTCGCGTGGTAGCGTCCGCGTGTCGAGATTCCGTTCCGTTTGGCTAAACGAGCCAGTTTGGGCGACTACGCGCGCGTGCAAGTGTCTGACTTGGGAGCATGCATTTTAATCATTAAACACCTCTTTTCAAAATTTGGAACCCGCTTAAAATCCTATAATTTGAATTTGGAACATTTGGGCGCAACCCGGGCGCGATTTGGAAATGTTTCATTTTGCGCCAAAAAGGCCCATTTAATCTAATATACTAAAACTAAAAATATATACGAATATAATTCCTTAACTGTTTAAATCCCTCAAATCGTCTCAAATTTTCCTCTATCTAATCTCGTAGCCAATCACGAGCTCCCAATTGAGCTCGTGGGCTCCGCCTCCCTTCCCTATCTCTCTCTCTCTCTCTTCCCTCAATCTCTCTCTCAAATCTCTCTCTCTCTTCCTCTATTTATATATCCATGCAGCCCTGTTCCTGCATCATCCATCGCGACCATGAGAAATCGCCTCAAACCCTAACCCTAGCCTCGCAACCTCACCGCCGACCTCCTCACGACTTCGCCGTCGCCGCCACCACCTCGTCGACCTCACCGCACCTCCATCCCCTCGCTCTCCCGCTCCTTCCCGCAACTGCACCCAACCCCCGACGTCGCCTCCAACCCTGCAGACCTCGCCGTCGACGCGACCTCCCGTCGCCGACGACCCCCGCGACACCCTCTCATCCTCCTCGTCACGACCTCGTCATCACCTCCCTTCCTCTCCTCGCCGGACCACCAACCCGAGCCTTCACCCATCGCCTACCCCGCTGGTCACCGGAGAACGCGCCGGCGACCTCGCCGTCGTCACCAGGGCCACCTCCTTCTCCCCCTCGACCACCAGAGCCGACCACCCTTTCCTCCACTCGCCGCAGCACCAACTAAACATCAAGGAACGAGTTAGAAGTACAATAGCTGCATTCGAGTTGTACCATCAGAAAGAACACGAGAGGTCACAAGTTGCCTTGCTTCAGCTTGAGCAGTATATAGAAGATAGACAAGAGATCGATAGAAGAGTGGATAAGCTATATCAGCATAACATCGCGGAAGTACTTGATAACCACCTCTCTGCTGTCCAAAGGGATCATGAACAGAGATCCCAGATCGAGGAACGAAGAATAAGAGACGATGCGGCTCTCGAAGAAGCTAAACAGAAAGAGAAAGCTCTATGTGAAGAAAAAGTGCAGCGAGAAAAGGCTAAAGCTGAAGCAGAGGCAAGAGAAAAGGGTGCAAAAATTGCCGAACAACAAAGATTAGCTCTCGAAGCTTCAAAAAGGGCAGCTGAAGAATAAGCACGCAAGGAATCTGAGAGAGTTGCAGCCAAAGCTGCACTAAAGGCAGCTGAACATGAAGTGGAAACTGGTGCAAAAACAATTAGAGAAAGACAGCAAGGAGATCCAACCTTGGAGGAGCCAGGGATTAGGGTCATGGCTGCAGATGCCGCACTCAAAGCAGAGACAAACAGACTAAATATATTCAATGACGTGGCTAAAGAGATTCCTAATATCCCTCAGCAAAGCCCCCTGGTCCGTGTGATCCCGTTGTTCTCTGTTGGGACTCGATCCGTGGCCCGTGCTATCATATCGTGCTTTCTGCAGACATCGCATCCGTGTTCCAGTTTGCAGACCGTCGAGGCAAGTATCTGAATACTTGCTTGAACATGCTAGCGTGCGAGATCTAGTCTTGCCACGCAATTGAACTCATACTATTTAATACCACAACTTAATGATGGCATTTGATATCGTATTATTGTTGTTATCTTTATAGTGGAATCGTTACAACAGTTCCTCGTAATTAATTAACCCACATCAATACATGCTTTAACTAAATAAAACGACTGAATCATATCTGCTTAAACTGTTAAATCATTCATGAGACAATTATTATATTTAGTATAATTTCATGTAGTTTCCTTAATTTATAATTGTGGATATCGCTTCACCTTGTGGCGATTGCACCCTAAGATGATTGAACCTGTTAATAAGAGAATACAAACATCACTGTGGTTATATGGAATATTGTGGTTAATTATTGTTTCCTGCTGCTGTCATTATTGATTGTTTACCTGTTGTGAGCACTTACCCGATTGCACGACATATTGACCTGACCCTGCTACACCTGACATATACATACATACCGACTCATCCTGTTGTACCATGACATTACTTGTCTCATGATCTCATGCCTAATGCCGACAAACCTGACCATTCCTGCTGTCGATCCAGACAGACCTACTTCTACTTGATTTCGTGTTGGCATTAGTCCTTGACTACTGAATACCTGACCTGACATACATAGTTTGGGGGTATGGGGAAATCAAAGGTGAAACCGACTTGTAACTCAACAGTTCGATACTTGTTCTGATCAGTCTTACGGGCTTGGCCAGCTCCGGAATGGTGATGCTGACACTACTCGTCCATCTTGCTACCTTTTACTGCTTAGCGGCACGTCTCGGATTCAGCCCCGAGGGTCATGACCGTGGTCCCGGGCACGCACGGGATACTATTGAGTTACATCGACGATTCATCAATTGGTTTCAAAGACTATAGAGTAGAAACCTGATAGGACAGTTTGGACACCATTGCACAGTACCCTGCTTGTTATTTCTTGTTACTGCTTTATTCATGTTCATACTTGCATTGCTTATTACCATGTTTATACTATATATTTGATGTCACGACGCGCTGACGTCTGGGTTTTGCATGGCCCAGATTCCGTACCTTTGTCGACGACCGAGCAGGAGTACTTCAGCCAGCAGGCTGAACAGTGAGTCCTTAGGGTTTAGTTTATTTATTGCTTTTCATTTCCAGATGTGAGCCCGCATTATGGGACGTACTGTTTATTCATTGTATTGGATCATTAGCTTCCGCACTTATTGTTTATTGATTCTTGTTATTATGGATTTGGACATGTATTAGATTAGTTTATTATCTTGTTCTTGATATCCTTACAACCGTAATGTGTCTGTGGATGGATACTTCCTACCCACAGGTAGCATGGTTGGCTATGTCACGTGCCCAATCTTGCGTACTCTGGGAAGCGGGACGTGAATAGACAAGAGATCGATAGAAGAGTGGATAAGCTATATCAGCATAACATCGCGGAAGTACTTGATAACCACCTCTCTGCTGTCCAAAGGGATCATGAACAGAGATCCCAGATCGAGGAACGAAGAATAAGAGACGATGCGGCTCTCGAAGAAGCTAAACAGAAAGAGAAAGCTCTATATGAAGAAAAAGTGCAGCGAGAAAAGGCTAAAGCTGAAGCAGAGGCAAGAGAAAAGGGTGCAAAAATTGCCGAACAAGAAAGATTAGCTCTCGAAGCTTCAAAAAGGGCAGCTGAAGAATAAGCACGCAAGGAATCTGAGAGAGTTGCAGCCGAAGCTGCACTAAAGGCAGCTGAACATGAAGTGGAAACTGGTGCAAAAACAATTAGAGAAAGACAGCAAGGAGATCCAACCTTGGAGGAGCCAGGGATTAGGGTCATGGCTGCAGATGCCGCACTCAAAGCAGAGACAAACAGACTAAATATATTCAATGACGTGGCTAAAGAGATTCCTAATATCCCTCAGCGAAGCCCCCTGGTCCGTGTGATCCCGTTGTTCTCTGTTGGGACTCGATCCGTGGCCCGTGCTATCATATCGTGCTTTCTGCAGACATCGCATCCGTGTTCCAGTTTGCAGACCGTCGAGGCAAGTATCTGAATACTTGCTTGAACATGCTAGCGTGCGAGATCTAGTCTTGCCACGCAATTGAACTCATACTATTTAATACCACAACTTAATGATGGCATTTGATATCGTATTATTGCTGTTATCTTTATAGTAGAATCGTTACAACAGTTCCTCGTAATTAATTAACCCACATCAATACATGCTTTAACTAAATAAAACGACTGAATCATATCTGCTTAAACTGTTAAATCATTCATGAGACAATTATTATATTTAGTATAATTTCATGTAGTTTCCTTAATTTATAATTGTGGATATCGCTTCACCTTGTGGCGATTGCACCCTAAGATGATTGAACCTGTTAATAAGAGAATACAAACATCACTGTGGTTATATGGAATATTGTGGTTAATTATTGTTTCCTGCTGCTGTCATTATTGATTGTTTACCTGTTGTGAGCACTTACCCGATTGCACGACATATTGACCTGACCCTGCTACACCTGACATATACATACATACCGACTCATCCTGTTGTACCATGACATTACTTGTCTCATGATCTCATGCCTAATGCCGACAAACCTGACCATTCCTGCTGTCGATCCAGACAGACCTACTTCTACTTGATTTCGTGTTGGCATTAGTCCTTGACTACTGAATACCTGACCTGACATACATAGTTTGGGGGTATGGGGAAATCAAAGGTGAAACCGACTTGTAACTCAACAGTTCGATACTTGTTCTGATCAGTCTTACGGGCTTGGCCAGCTCCGGAGTGGTGATGCTGACACTACTTGTCCATCTTGCTACCTTTTACTGCTTAGCGGCACGTCTCGGATTCAGCCCCGAGGGTCATGACCGTGGTCCCGGGCACGCACGGGATACTATTGAGTTACATCGACGATTCATCAATTGGTTTCAAAGACTATAGAGTAGAAACCTGATAGGACAGTTTGGACACCATTGCACAGTACCCTGCTTGTTATTTCTTGTTACTGCTTTATTCATGTTCATACTTGCATTGCTTATTACCATGTTTATACTATATATTTGATGTCACGACGCGCTGACGTCTGGGTTTTGCATGGCCCAGATTCCGTACCTTTGTCGACGACCGAGCAGGAGTACTTCAGCCAGCAGGCTGAACAGTGAGTCCTTAGGGTTTAGTTTATTTATTGCTTTTCATTTCCAGATGTGAGCCCGCATTATGGGACGTACTGTTTATTCATTGTATTGGATCATTAGCTTCCGCACTTATTGTTTATTGATTCTTGTTATTATGGATTTGGACATGTATTAGATTAGTTTATTATCTTGTTCTTGATATCCTTACAACCGTAATGTGTCTGTGGATGGATACTTCCTACCCACAGGTAGCATGGTTGGCTATGTCACGTGCCCAATCTTGCGTACTCTGGGAAGCGGGGCGTGACAGATATGGTATGGGAAGAGCCTATCTGTTAAGTAAGTTAAGATTTAGAATTGTTCGGCCTATGTCAAAAGCAAAATCCGGACAAGATCGAGGTAAAGTCAGTTCTGTAGAACTGGAAATGTTCCAACTATACAAAACTGCAGCTGATTTGATAGAACCAAAGGATTCAATAGTTCCCGACGAACCTCAGCCTCTCCGTCGATCTGGTAGGGTTTCTCATCCGCCTGAGAGATACCTCGGTTTCTCGATGACAGTGGGAGCGAGGAATGCATCATGAGATGATGACCCAACTAGTTTCGAGCAGGCCATCGTAGGGACTCTGTAAGAATGGCTGGATGCTTAGCGATCTGAGATGGAATCCATGTACACCAGCAAAGTATGGACTTTAGCTGCTATATCTAAAGGGTTAAATCCCCATCAGGAGCAAGTATATCTTGAGAAGATTACTTGGTGTAGATGGAAAAGTTGAGACTTTCAAAGCTAAACTTGTTAAAGGTTTTCGTCATCGACCAGGCGTGGATAATGATGAAACCTTTTCCAGGGACTATGCTTAAATCCATCCAGATCCTACTTACCATTGCTACATACTATGACTATGATATCTGGTGGTTGGGTGCCATAACTACTTTTCTAAATAATGATTTAGATGAGAACGTCTATAAGAACACAGCCAGAGGGCTTCATAAACAGTGGGAGCAGCGAAAATGTGTGCAAGTTGCTTTACAGGATAAAGCAGGCATCGCGGAGTTGGAACATCTGTTTTGATGTGGTAGTCAAAGAGTTTGACTTCATCAAAATAGTAGATGAACCTTGTATGTACAAAAGGGTAGTGTGGAGTATGGTAATGATCCTCGTATTGTACGTGGACAACATACTCTTGACAGGAAATGAGTTTCCTATGCTACGATCGGTCGATCTCCTCTTATCACATAGATTCTCCATATAGGATCAAAGTGATACCTCCTAAATCCTGGGTTTTGGATCTATGAGATAGATCTAAAGGGATGTTAGGATTCTCACTAGTTATAGTGAGATAGTATCAGTTGATCCTGGGGAGAATCACTGGAAAGGTTCCAGGGTGATAAGGACGACTGCGTGTCAGTCACAGGCATTGTCTTTACCCTCCGTAAAGGGACGGTATGTTGGAAGAGTTCCAAGCTAGATACCGTGGCTAACTAGACGATAAAGGCTGGTAACATCGCTATTAAAGATACTACCAAAGAGGCAGTTTGGGTGTATATTGGTTCATAAGATGAACTAGGTTCCCACCATTGTGTGACAATGGTAGTGTGGCTTTGGCCCAGGAACCCCGGTCCCATCAGTGACCCAGACATATTCTGAGGCAGCATCACCTGATCATGGAGATAGTTGATCTCCACGGTGATCGAGGTTAGCAGAGTAGACTTAGAGGACAACACGGCGGATCCACTGACGAAGGCCTTTTCCCAAAGAGAGACTTTAGGGGATGGTTGAGTATTAGATACTACAACTACTGCTACAGATGGCCCTAGTGCAAGTGGGAGATTGTTAGTTATATGTATGCCCTAAAGGCCATTACTGTACATTGGATGTATATTGTAGTGGATGCTGGGACATATATAGGTAGGACTTTCTTGCTCGACATGATAGTACGCTATCTGGTTGCTCTTTATCTTAACATGTATACTTTCTGTCTCTCTATTACATGTTGATAAAGCCCTTAGGATGTGTACTCGTCTTCCAGGACTATGATGTAGATCATACTAGTGGGGCCTGGGTAGTCCATGAGTACATCCTTCAATGTTCCTGGTCATGGGAATATCGAGACGGGGCATCGATATTCCAGAGTAGACTAGTGTATATCTTCTCGACCCATGTGATGGGCGATGGATGATCCCATATCCATTGGTGTTTGACATCAGAGATGGTATGCGGGTGCTCAGTGGAGACTGGGTACACTGAACGGACTCGCCGAGAACTCCCAGATGGTATTATACCTCACGTCAGATGGCAGTTCTTTGGTGACACTGGTACAACTTAGTCTGTTGACCCGAGATCGTCATAGAGTCTTGTGTGTTTCCCACTGTGCTTTGATTTCCACCATACCACGGCTCTACTGAGTCGTACAAACAGGTGGTTTTTGGGTACAGTCCCGATTCACATGGAGGCAATGAGCGATAGGAGGGGATTCGTCTTTCCCGGTATTGGGGGTTGATGTTGCGCTATGCACGATTGGCCATAACTGGAAATCCCTGGCCAGAGTTGCAGTGATCTACTGGTAAGTGTTATCAGTAGTATCACACATGTTATGGACCTTATATCGGCATGATTTATCGAGCTACTGGGGTCTGACGTTTACCATCCGTAGGCGAGATATGCGACATATCAGACGAACAGACCGGACTGTACGGTAAGTGTTACTGGTTGGATTCACAGGAGTGTGAGCGGGCTTGCTCGTCGATCTTCTGATCGCTCAATACCCCGGTGGCCGTTACGTTTAGCAGACCGCTTGCGGCTTGTGGGTGTTTGATATGATCATCATCTGCTGCCGGCGTATTGACGAGTCTTTAGAGTCCTACACAGAGGTTTCCTGGCTCAAGAGAAACGAAATAGGAGCGCATATGAGATATGTGCGGGACCGAGAATAATGCGTGTATGTGATACCGTATTCTATTCTCGCGATAAATGTATCTAATGGTTGTATGCGATATAACCTAGTTATCGAATCGAGGATTGATTCGATAAGTCGATATATTGGATATTAGTCGGTCATATACGATATGACCGGATCGTTAAATCAAGTGTTGATTTAATGATTTAATGTATAATTATATATTTGATATATTACTTTGCATTAACTAGTATTTGTTCACTTAAGATGTTTTCTCACTTGTTTGTGCACATTGTATATTTGATATAGTTTTGTGCACTAGTTTGTATCATGTTTGATGATACATGCAAGCTTGGGTGTAGGTTTACTTTAAAACATGATTAAGTGATTGGTTAGGGTTTGATTTATTTACTTATTCATTTATTTATTTTAGGGAAAGAAAAGATATGGTTGCTTATTTTGTTTGTTTCTTTGAAACTTCAAGAAGCTTTGACCATTCTTGTTCTTTTCCTAAACCTAACCATTCACCTAACCCTAGTTGATTCTCTACACTTAACCAAGGTTGCATTATGATAAGAATGAGTTGGATTTTCTTTTTTAAAAAGAATCCTTTTTATTCTATCATCTTCATCATTTTCTTCAAGCTTCAAAAAGCTTGCTAGCTTCAATGGCGACTTGAGAAAAAGAGTGAGAAATACAATTCTAAAGTGAACTCACTTCCTATTTCTTCATCCTCTACCACTTGCCATGTAGTATAGGGTGTTTTCTTTACAAGTTTCATGACTTGGTGAAGTTGGAGCTTGATCTTGAGTTGCCTCGACGTAGATCATCTTCGGCATCGAAGTCGACGACCTAACCCGATCATTTCTCCGACGAAACCATTGCCAGAGTCCGGATTCCGATAGGTACAGCGGAGGGACGTCATCACGGAGCTAGAGAGGTGGAGGACCGGATCTATAAAGGTTGTAGTCACTTTCCTTTAGCAATAAAGTCGTTTACTTGCTTGCATCGCCTTATCATCTAGTTAACGATCCGTATTAGGGTTTGTAGGCACATAAAAAATTTGAATTGGGCATGTTTGATATGTTGTGAGACCTCATTAGTGTGCCTAGGAACCCTACAGAAGAACCCTACCAGATTCGCGAAGAGGCTGAGGTTCGTTGGAGACTATTGAATCCTTTGGTTTCACCAAATCATCAGCTGTTAGTTCGTCTAGCTAGAACTCCTTCCAGTTCTACCTCATGACCACTAATTTCTTCACAAGAAATTCCTTTTCTAAAAAGGAGGCATGCTGAGAAACAAAACACCTTTTGCTCCTCAGTTAGGTAGAAGATATACCCTCACAAATGTTTAGGATATCCTTACAAACTTATACAGAATTGACCTTACCTCGAGCTTGTCCGGATTTTGCCTTTCAACATAGGCCGGACAACCCTATATCTTAACTCGTTTAAGACATGGTCTCTTCTTATACCATATCTCATATATAGTGGTTGACACTGATTTGGATGGAACCCCATTCAATAGGTACGCAGATTCTCAAGTGCATAACTCTAAAAGGAAATAGGTAACTCAGCAATACTCATTATAGAGCGCGTCATATCTCATAGGGTGCGATACCTCTGCCCCGATACACCGTTGTGCTGTAGTGTACTCGAAAGAGTAAGCCGAGAGAGAATCACATTCTCCTTGTAGAAACTCCAGGAACCCTATGTGCAAGTATTCCCCTCTTCGATCACATCGAAGGACTTAATACTTCTACCCGTCTGGTTCTCAACTTCAAGCTTATATTCATTGAATTTCTCAAAAGTTTCAGACTTGTGTTTCAACAGGAACATATGTCCGAATCTCAAGAGTTGATCAGTGAATATAGTGAAGTACGAAGAACCAACCTTGGCATTTATAGACATAGGACCGTATACATCATCATGTATCTGTCCCAAGAGTTCAGTAACTCTTTCTCTGTTTCCAGTAAACAGAGTATAGGTCATTTTACCTTTGAGAAAAGACTGACAAGTATCATAAGATGAAAATTCGAACAGATTCTCATATTCATCCTTATGTAACTTAGACGGTCATGCCGCATTGATATGACCTAGTCTACAATGCTACAAGAAGGATTCGTTCATTTCTGAACTACTTCTCTTTTTTGTGTTCTAGATACTTTGAACTATGTTTTGATTTAGAACGTATATGCTATTATATAACCTGCCTGATCCAATCAACTCTTGATTCAGGAAAATGTTCACAATATTATCCTCTAATACATAATTATATCCTTCTTTAACTCATTAAAGAAACCTATGTAATGTTGTATATCAGGTTCGGTATGTAATAACATTCGTTCAGAATCAATGTATTAATACAAGGTGATGTCTGCCAACAGACTTGGCCGCAACAATTGCACATTCTCTAACTCTTAGAGATATATCACCTATTCTCAGTTCTCTACCATTCTGTAGCCCATGTAACTCTTACATGTGTTGGATCTTGATCCGGTATCTCATACCTAGGACGTAGAGGACACTGAGAAACAGTTCTTGGTAATGAACACACCCAAAGAAGATGTAGCAATATGCACTTTCTTCGATTGGGTGGCATGGGAATCCGGATATTCCCCTATTTCCTGCTCGGTCTTATAACAATTATAAGATAGAGCGGAACCAGCGTTCCCTAGCTCAGTACAATAAGCAAGTTCGGTCCATGCATCCATATTATTATCTTTATTAAGACGTGACATGGTCGCTACCAGGAGAGAGAGAGAGAGAGAGAAGAAAACACTCTGCGTGCGCTCTTGCAAAATTAGATTGATTATTATTTTATCTAATCAGGATGACTCCCACTGTTTTAGTCAAATCTTCCTTCAAACCCTAAAAGGTAAGACTAGTCGGGATTAATTACACCCTACAAGTTCGCCAATCTTTCGGCTAGGCCAGTGTCGGTACTTTGAGGGAGGTTCCCTGTACTTTCGCACGGACCTAATTAAAATAAACCTCATTTTTCCCAGGGGCATAACCCCGTTAACACCTTTCTAGACACCTACTTGATCAGCTAATTGTGATGTGTAAAACTCTCCCAGGAGTAACTCTTACTCGCAGTGGGTATCGGGTTCCAACTATCTCACAGAAGGTATCTCATTGCAAATTTCAACACTTGAAATTCCCGATAATGTTTTTACCCCTAGCATCCTATGACCTTGACGGAGGTCAACAAACCATTGGCTGCTAGTCAAGTTCTACCCGTACATTTCATGATTGAATTAAACCCATCCGCACGACCCTTGACGGAGGTCAACAAACGTAGCACAAATACTAAGTAGCACTTATCTGAAATGACGGAAGGCTACGACAGGTTTTTAAGAAAACCTTTTGCGTAATGAATTTGATATCATTATAGAATCGAGTGAATTTTAAAAGGAGTGTTTTTTAGGCTTTTACTAGTTTTACTAAAGAGGTCACTCCCGGTGAAGAGATCTCGGCTCTTTCCTTATCGAATAAGGTGCATGATATTTCACAAATACCACTATGCAAAGCAAAAACTATAGAAGCAATCAAAAGACAAACTGAGTGGGTTATAGCATCTGCCAATTTCGCTAAAGTGGTCACTCCCGGTGAAGGGATCTCGGCTCTTTCCTTATCAAATAAGATGCTGGATATTCTATAAGGAATACCGCTATGCAAAGCAAGAACTAGAGCTACCAGTTTTTAAAACAAGTTTCTACAACATCTTTAGGTTTCTTTTATTTCATCAATCTCATTAATGAAGTCCCATTTATTATGCTTCCCAAGCATCACATATGAAACGAAAGTAACAATATTAATTATATCTCATATATATAATATAGGCATTCATCTCAGAACATATCAAGTGATCACATCACAGAATATCAGCAGCAGAAGAGTCACATATGAAATATTGGATGTACTAGAATTCCGTGTTTTAATTAAGCCAATAAAAAACGGATTCCACGGTCGCGATGAATAGCCAAACCCACATCCCTAGACCCCTACGAGAGCGGCAAGCAACCCTCCCAATTCTAGAGTTAAGAGACCCGGTCTCGACTCCTCGAGATGGTCTCCTACTGGACCCTAGAATACGGTTACTTGTGCTCCCCGCCTTGGGTTATCCTAGTGCGGAAAAGTAAATAATATACATCAACGGTGACATCATCCTCAAGCCGGAAGTGCCCGAATAAAAAAATATTACATACATTGAATTTTACATGAATGAAAATGAAAAACTCTCATTTCACATAAAACCCCCGGCTATTCAAAACACGACGATCCAATATAACATATCACAGCAACACATAACATCACATGTCATCAACGTAAGTAAATATGCGTATCCCAATTGTCGTTGACATATAGCACCGAAACCGGCAATACACCATATATTACACTTACAGTCACAGAAAAGATAGTGAAAAACTACAACAGTTGGAATCCGCAATCACCTTAGACATCATAAACCCAATGTATCACATATATTGGATTTTATGCCTAACCAATTGAATTCCTTAGACATCATATGCCTAACAATTATAAACCCCGCATTTTGGTCTCGATATTGAAAACACTTTGCAATAATATATCGGGTAATTCAACAAGATTCCCGATAACATGATCGAATGCTTATCAGAAACTTTATTAGATGGCCGTACCCCCGATACCGTCGACGAAGTGCACTAAGGGGGAACACCGCTGCCGCGAGCACCCGAACGGATGCTTTTGGCGACGGTGTTCTCCTAAAGTCACTTGGTCGGGGATATGGGGCGTGGCTATCTAGTAAGGTTACCCGGTGAGTATCCGCATACGCTACGTAATTGCGACGGACTTTTGATCAACATCAAAATTCCATGGTAACCGATCAAATGAGACTAAACTGGTAGATTTATAAAATTCAAAATAGTTATCAATAACCAATTTTGTGGATTCCAAATATTGTATCACAATCACAGATAGCTAGACGAAGTTAAACTTTTCGATCGAATAAGCAAGGACCCAAAAATTCCCAACAAGCTCAACACTTGAGCGGAGTCTAAAAAGGCACCCAGAACATGCCACATCACCTATGATCCAACCGTAGAAGGGTCAACCAATGCCTCACCTGTGGCGCCACAAAACTACCACAAACCCTAGGGGTTTAGTGGTGGTTTTGATGGTCACAGAATCGAGTTAAGGTTTCGTTCTTCTAGAGGGTCCACAGAATCACCTGCATGATTTTCTGAATATTTTAAACTTGGAAAAATCCAACACTTGGAAAATTTCCAGCAAGGGAAAAAGTAGGTTATTGATATCCGTTCGAACTTTTTAACGTCGTCTAAATAACCCGAATACATGTTAGAATTACGAATATGAAACACTCCGAGTTTCCTTTGCAGAATGTTAATATCACATGCAAATTTAGAAAAAACAAACAACATCTGAAACACCAAAACCCAGAGCCAGGAACACCATAAAAATTTGAAGCAAAAACTCAACAAATGGACCGAGGTGGCCGGATTTTCTCCCTATGTGGTCGGCCATATTTGCACAAAACCCCTCAAATTCTCTTAGTGTTCATGTCATATCTTATACAACATTCTGCAGTTGTTTAAAAAATTTTCTGAAGACTTTTTAAATTCGACAGAAACCAAGTTTTCGTATCGGGTGTTTTGGAGTAGTTTCGGTTTCGTAATCCGAGCAAACATCGTCTAATTTTCTAGCATGGCTCTGATACCACTGCAGGGTTGTCTAGCACAGCAACAAGGTTTCGGGAGGTATCGTCCATGCCAATTTAAATTTTTTGCCGTTCTAGCTAACCCTAACCCTAGAATCGTTACTAGAAAATCTGACGAATCGATATGCAAACAACTTTTCAAAGAAGTGAACAAGGAATACAACCTTTGTAGACCGGTCCTTCACTTCAATAGCTCCATGTTGTAGTCCCTTCGCTGCGAATGGTGAACTCCCGGACTCTAGAGAGGGTTCACTTGAAGAAACGAACAAGCTTGCTCATTGTCTTCGAGGCCGAAGATGATCTACGTCGATGAGATTCGAGCTCATGCTCTCTCTTCACTAATTGTAGATTAGTGAAGCAAACACCCTAAACTAAATGGCTAATAGTAAAAGATGATGAAGTAGGAAGTGGGCTCATTTTAGATTTATTTTTCTCACAACATTTCTTCTCATCTCCAAACCCTAGAAAGCTTTTTGAGCTCATGAAGAAGATGAAGACTGAAGAAGAGAGAATGAACTCTTGAGGTTAAAATGCAACCAAGGTTGAGTTAGTGTCATACACTAACTCATGTAGAGAGTTAACCATGGTGTAAGGTTAATGGTTTGGTTAGAAAATATCTTAAGCAAGACAAAGGAGTGGACCAAGTCAACGAAGACTACAAGCTTCTACAAGCTTTGAACCATGACAAATATCTCCACAATTTTGAAGTTGCTTGAAATAAATATAAACTCTAACTTAACCCTAGCATGGTATAAGTATCATATTTACATGTTGCATGTGTAACCTAGCATGACACAACGATATATATCACATATATATTTTGTCACGACCCGAAATTTGACTCGTGACCGACACTTAACCACACAACGTCTCCAGGCGTAACGCGACTAAGTAAGCCGAAACCCAGAAATCAAAACAATAAAAAGTAGTGAGTGTTTGAAATGTTTATTAGAATACTTGTTAAAACCTTTAGAAAACCTTAAGTTGTTTAGTAGAAATTCATTAAGGTTCAAGTTATTATTTTAATGATTTTAGCAACATTTCCTTTATCAAAATTTGTCCCGAAAATCGGGAAAACGGGCAAGATATAGCAAAAGTAACATGTGAAATAATTAGAGCAATAAGTAAAAACATCACAGAATAATAAAACTACATATATAAAGTCGGCTCCCACGGGCTCGACACCAGAAAACAAGTAACATACATCATCGTCTTCACACTGTCTCTAAGTCAAGTACATATAAGGTAGATGGAGGATACTAGATACAAAAGAGTGTACAAAGAAGTAACCAGATTCCACAACCCACCTAACCGCAAAAACAGCTTTCGCTCCAACTGTAGTGGTATCTGTAGCCAAAAGATGCAAAAGGCAGCCTGCCGTAACTACTCTGATGGGCAACCTGCAAATACTGTGGCACAATGGGGGTGAGTTGCCAACTCGTGAATAGAGATAACATATAAAGGTAATTGCGAGCATGCACGTACTACGCTACGCTATCATATGCCAACAGATGATATCTATATGCAATAAGCAGTATGTGCAATAATCATGCAAGTGCTCCGACAGGTAAAATAACTACAGGATGAGATACATCAAAATCAATGCTGAGCATAGGATAAATAATATCTACACGGAATATCAACGTGGAAAGATCATCGGTGCCCAATAATGCACCTAAATCCCAATAAAACTCAGGCGCCGGCACTCTCCTCGGCCCTCGAATCCTGTAAATCTCTGAAAATCACGAGTGCCCAACATCGGCACCCAAATATCATAAATACTCGTGTCCAGTATCGACACGCAAATCCTCATATATCAGGCTCCGTCAGTCCGGATCAGCCCACGGGCTCCGTCTGCGGTGTCGGCTCTCGGTCCCGGCAGTACGGGTCGTCCCGCAACCATCCATCGACTCTGGTCAGTATTCTCTGGATAACCGCCATGTCCAACCAATCACCGGTAGGTACTCGCCCACCTCCAGGCTCAATCGGCAAAATCCATCGATCATCTTACCGAGGGGAACCATACCGGGTCCACCACGAACCCGCAAACGGATCATCCAACTCCTCTAATCGGGTTTCAAACACATGTCTCAGCGCCGAGAAAACGCGTGGTGGACGCACCAAAATATCATATCACGAGGAACCGGGTTTTTAAACAGTGCGTAATTTCTTAAATAATCCCACGGTCCACAAAACCAGAAATCACATAAAATCCAAACCAATGAATAATTCAATGCGATGTGATAGGTATCCCAAGTCATACTATAAGTGAAAGGGAGAAACCGCTTTTAAAAATAGTTTCAGTTTTTCAAAAGGCATCATGCGGCTCCCAATTTCTATGAAAATCATATCGAATCATATGTGAAATGAACTACAGTATAATGATCATGGCAATTCTACAGTGAGTGTCATGGCAATTACTAACGGTGTGTGTGTAACATGCAGATTAGTGCTCGTGCATCATGAACCGTTAGTAATAGTGCGGTGTTCTATTAAATTTAAGTTATGTATGCACATAGCAGGGAATGCGGTATGAAACAATGGTATCCATGAACAGTCAATATATAAAGATGCAAGATGCTACTACAAGGTCCTATCAGCCCTGACGCATAACGCTATTCGAGCGATATCCCCGTAGATGTTAAATCTACTCACCGTAGTCTCGCGCTAGGTGTAGCCGACTACTTGCTTCTCCTTCTTCGCGGCGTCCGCCGTACTCGCCTGCGAGCCTAGAATTTCACAGAATATCACACATAAGCTCAAATCTACAAAAACGCGATATTAAGGTCAAACTAGTAACCTGTGTCGCGAACCAAGCGCGTGCGTGTGCGATACGCTAAAACGTGTGATTACGCGCCTGAAGCTACCCCGACGCGTCGCGATACGCAGAAACCCCAAACCACATACGTATCAAGCGTGTCGCGAAGGTTTAAAAATACGAGAAATAGGGTATTTAACTCCAGATTTTTCTACAGCAAGAATTAAATAAAATTGCACATACCATGAGTCTATGTATAGCAGCAGGAACCTACAGGGCAAAACCCAAAACCCATACCCCCTATCTGGCCGCAAATTGCGGCCAGAAACAATATTTCGGCGGCCAAAAATTGGAGTCTGGGGGCCGTGTTCTACATATGGGATCTAAACCTAACAACTATACTCCAGTTAACTCAGATTTATTCTGAACTCACTGGGTCGATAGCAGATTGCAGAAAGCTAGAATTTGCTTAAAAACGGTAAATTTTGCATCAAACAGAAACCTGGTGGTATTTTAGTGAAATTGGGGGCTAAGCTAGGTTAACATGGCCCTAACAACACTCAATCAACTTAGTTGAACCAATACAAACTTCACCTGATCAAATTTCTTACTAATTACCACATATCGCACTAAAAACACAATTTTATACTAATCGAAGCAAAACTTTACTAACTAAGCAAACTAGGGGGGTAAGTTTGAGAAGTATACCCCACACTCGACCCTACGAAGCTGGGGAAAGAGAAGGAGTAGATGGAAGGAGCTTCTGCAGTTGCTAGAGCTGCCTGATGTTGTTGCTGTTGCTGCTGTTCACTGCTGTGCTGTGCTGCTGTGCTGTGCTGCTGCTGCTGTGCTGTGCTGCTGTTGTGCTTGCTGCTGTTGCTGTGAATGTGGGTGTGTGAGTATCAGAGTGAGAGGTTGAGAGAAAATGAGTACAAGAATGAGAAGAAAAATGATATCTCCCAATGTCAACCCTTTCACTCTCTCTCTCTTCATTAAATGCAAGCATGGGCTTTCCATTGTTGGAGATAGTGCCCTCAGAGTCAATTATTGGATCACTGGCACGTGATTGCAATGATTGAGGAAGGACCTATGCCAGTAGGACAGTCTTACTCAAGATGATAGTATGCTATCTGGTTTATCTTTAACATCGTGTACTGCTTTAGGTGACCTTACAGGTCACTATTGCGCATTGATAGAGATCTTAGGATTCTTGCTTGACGGCCAGCAGTATGATGGCGATCATATACGTGGGAGCTGGGGTCTATAAGCACATCCTTAAAAGGTCCCTAGTTGTGGGAGTTTTCGAGACAGGGCATCGATACTTCAGAGTAGACTAGTGTATATAGTCGAGACCCCGACGAGGGGCGGTGGCCGGTATCACAAGCCACTGGTGTCAGTTGGTTCACCTAAGATGTACACATGTGCTCATTGGGTTATGAGTACAACGGACAGGACTCGTCGGGAACATGCTAGTTGGTCTTATACCAGATGTCACATAGCAGTTCCCTGGTGACATGTGTACAAGTTTGTTCATCGACCTGAGATCGTCATTTGTCTCATGTGAGTTCCCACTGTACTTTGATTACTACCCTACCACGCTCAAAGGAGACGTGCAAACTGGTTTTAGTTGGGTACAGTCCCGAGCCACATGGAGGCAGTGAGCGGATTTTCAGGGGTTCGTCTCTCCCGGTATTGGGGGTGAGGTCGCGCTGTGTCTAGGAGAGCCATTACACGAAGTCCTTGGCCAAGGTAGGAGATTTGCTGGTAGGTATTCCAGTAATATCTCAGGGTGTTCTGGGCTACACTCCGATACGATTTGTACCACTTTTGGGGGTCTGACTTTTACCAACCCCGTAGGCTCGCCATGCGATGCTCATAGACGAACGGACCAGACTGTACGGATATTGTCACTGACAGGCTCAGTAGGGTGTCAGGATGAGTTCGCTCATCGACGTCCCTTTTGGTCAATACCTGGTAGCCCGTTACGTATGATTAATACCTCTGACGTGCTAGTGGTTAAATCCACAGCCATAGTATTGACGAGTCTTTAGAGTCCCCCACAGACCGTTTCTCAAGTTTCGGACGAAACGCTGTAGAGGCCGTATGGAGATATGGCAGGTTCAATCATGTACGTGCGGTATTGCACGGATCATGATCGGACGGTTATTACTGGCAGGCTTTGGTTTAAGCCGGATCCTAGTATTGTACAGTGTAGATTTTGTCTCATTGCATTTGTATTCGGTCGAAATACAAATGCGGGTATGTATATACAGTCGCGGGGTTTTCCTGTAATCTATTACGGGATCTTATTTTTGGAGTTGCCAGTTTGCTTTCCGTTTCGGCCATTTTTCTTTTGTTCCTTCTTTGGCTGAAAATTGGTGGAGAGGGGGTTATTTGCAAGCATGCAAATTTGTATAGTGGAGGGTGTTATTTGCTAGTAGTAGTTTCATGATGGCTGTAGCTTGCATTGACTTCATTTGTTCATCATGATTTGATATGATTAGGTGTTGGAGTGGAGATTTGTTTATGATCATTATTCTTCATGATTATCACTTTCTCTCTTTTGCATGATTATTCATCCACTCCCTCCGTCTTGATTTTGCTCTCTCTCATTCTCCAATCAAGGGGCCGGCCACAAGATGAGGGCTGTCCAAATTTTTGGAGAGGAAAAATTGGTTCTCATTTTGCTTGCGAAAATCCTTTTGTTCATCTCCCATGCTTATTCCTTCACCTCCACCAAAAATGGCAACTTCACAACCCCTTTGAGAAAAAAGCTTCTACACTTTGCCTACAGTATTCTTGGACACGTCAACTCGCCAACTTCGTGCCCGAGTTTCCTCGATCCAGAGGTAGGAGCCCGTAAAAGAACCCGGCGATGTGGTGCCCTTCCGACGAGGAGATGAAGACCGGAGATTTCGCGGGGAGATCGGGACGACGACGAGTAGACCGAAGGACACGGATCGCTCGGTATATCTCTCTTCCCTTCTCTAGTTAGCTGGCATTAGGTTAATGGCCCGATCCGGGTTTGAAAGTCCGCGGTAGCGCCGGTTCTAGTTTTTAGAAAAGTTCTTGTATTCCGCATTTTGGCCTCGTACATACGGCCGGGGCGCTACCGTGCACTTACACTGGTATCAGAGACACGCCATTAACCTAGTCTAGATTGCTCTAGCGTGTTTAAAACTTCGATCGAACAAATTTCTGAAAACCCTGATTTCAATTTGACAGTTTCTGTCGATTTTCAGTTGTGCTCAAAAAACAATTATTTGGCACATTGCATAAATATGTGCAGGAAATTTTATGAAAACTGAGAAAATTTGGCATGCTGATTTTACTGTAGTGCGGCGGATCCGCCGCCAAAACCACGTTGTGGCCGCGGATCCGCCGCCGTTCTATTGCCTCAGTATACCAAATTTCTTCAGTAAGTCTCTGACTTGGAATTGGGGTTTATGGTATATTCAGTTTGGGCCCAGATTTTTCTGAGTACTGGGTATTATGCTTGGGGCCCACTCCGGGAAATTTAGTCGATCGAAAATTTTAAACTTGTTAGTTCACAGTATTTACATTATATCTGCGACCGTGAATGTCACTTGATCGGTAAATCCTGTCTAACTGCTATAGCCATTTTAGTCGGATTTGCGAACGTGACATTCATGTTGATGTTCTGTGTTGTGCTGTGATGTTGCGGATTGTCGTGGTGGATAGCCTGGATGCATTGTTAGTACAGTTTTGGTATTTTTATGTACATTTGATATTGCGGGGCGAGCGTCCGACATATGGACTGCCGTCACTGCCTGTTTGTATATTATTCTTTTGGGGCACGACCAGGCTGAGGTCGATGCACCCGTTGTATGTATATTTTACTTTCTGTACTAGGATTACCCCACGGTGGGGTGCACGGATAGCCGGATTGTAGAGGGCAACGGGCCCTCATCTCATGGTGTTGAGACGGAGGGGGCTTTACTCTAGAATTGGCGGCACTCGTAGGGGGTACAGGTTGACCCAAGGAGGGGTGCTCAAGTTACCGGATTCCGTGAAGTGCTGGGTGGTCCATTCAAATTTTTGAAGGGGGATGTCTCGCTTCAGGTTTTGGTGGGTAACTTGTCGCGTCCGTAGGGGTCTAGGATTTCATTACACAGGCTATCCACACGACCAGGGGAACGTCGGGTTTCAGCAGCGGCTCTATGAAACCCGGGGATCCCAGATATCTGTATTGTTCTGTGATGCTTATTACATTTCTGTGATGTTGCATTTTATCACGCCTTGAGCGAATATTATATATTGATATATATACTAGTAGTTGTTGTATATGTTTTGCATCCGCGCTAATCCAGTCCCCGCTCTGTCGTTAGTTAAGTAACCTAACGGGTAATGACGGGACCCAGTGGCGAATGCGGATGGCATATACGTACATCATTATTTTCATTCTTTATTGGTGTGATCAATTGATGGGACTGCGTTGATTTGGCTCAATGCAAGCTAAACAAACCTGTTCTGATGTTGTTGGAACAATTTTTCAAAAAGCTGTTATTGCAAGGGCGTTCCCTTTTGTTTTGCACAGTGGTATTCGGTTATGAATATCCAGCACCTCAGTCGACGAGGCAAGGGCCGAGATCCCTTCAACGGGTGTGACCCCTTGGACAGAAGTTTGCGTCAGGACAATAACTTTACTATAGTCGATTACTTTTGCTTTGCATCGTGGTATTCAGTTAGAATATCCTGCACCTCATTTTACGGGGAAAGAGCCGAGATCCTTTCACCGGGGGTGACCTCTTTAGTAAAGGTTTTCGCCACTGTATTTTTATAAAATCTATCCGGTTCCTTCAACGATATCAAGTTCATTACGTTAAAAGTTTTTCACCAAAAACCATTCATAGCCCTCCGTCATTTCATATGGATAGTCAATAGTATTCAAGCTGTGTTTGTTGGCCAAAGTCAAGGCACAGAGTTTGGTAGCTATTGGGTATTCATATGCAGCATAGATATATGCGTTGGTTTGGGACAGTCGTACTGCCTTGTTGGCCAAAGTCAAAGGTAGGTACGGGTGGGTTCAAATCTGCAGGGTTCCTAGGCACTCTTGTGAAGGTTCATAAGGCATCAAACATACCCGAATAAAATTTTAGACGTGCCGAACAACCCAAAGCCGGGATCTTTGCTAGATTATTAGGGTTTAACATGCAAGTAAGAATCTTTACCACTAAGTGTGAGGGATTACAACCTTTGTAGTCCGCTCCTTCGCTTTATAAGCTCCGAGTAGAAGTCCCTTCGCCGCGATCCACGATCTCCCGGACTCAAGAGAGGCTCCACGACTCGAACGATCCATGCTAGCTTGTAGTGTTCCGTTTCTCCGATGATCTACGTCGAAGTTGCTATACCTCAAGCTCTCTCACTCTAATGAGGTGAACACCCTAATCTAATGGGCTAGAATAAATAAGGATGATGGAGTAGTATTTATGCTATCTTTTTATATCAATTTCTCACAATAAATCATCACAAAATGAATAACTAGTGAGCTTTCTCAAAGCTCAAGAGAGAAGAAGATGATGAAAAAAGAGTTAATCCTTTTGTGATGAATAATAGAAAAGAATATATGATTGATCATAGAACCATGGTCAAGGATGACAAGGTTAACCTTTGTAGAGAATAAACTAGGGCTAGGGTTTGGTTAGCTTAAAGAATGAGTCATGGATAAATATCAACCATAATATCTTCTTCATGACAAAAGAAAAGCTTCTAGATGGTGCAAGAAGGAGCTAACCCTAATAAAACCCTAACCTTGCATAATCTCCACTAAACATGTTCCATTATTAATCATATCATGTCACAATAATATATATCACATATATATTATATATTTGCAACAAAAGAAAATAACACAATTAACATATATCGCATATATATCAATGTATTATCCAGTGAGAAAATGAAATAATAAAGCGAGCCAATATTAGATAATGTAATACAATATATCATATATATTATTATACATTAAATCATCGAATCAATAATTGATCCGACAATCCGGCTATATCGAATATAACCGACTGATATATCATGTACCGATTCATCGAATCAACACTTGATGCGATGACCCGGTTCATATCTAAATATCGCGAGAATATAATACGGTATCTCATATCGCATTATCCTCGGTCCTGCACATATCACATATATGCCTCAACTCCGTTTTGCCTGAGCCAAGAAACCTCTGTGTAGGACTCTAAAGAATCGTCAATACGCCGGTTGCAGGTGATGATATATCAAACACCCACAAGATGCAAGCGGTCAGCTAAACGTAACAGCCACCCAGGTATTGAGCGATCAGAAGATCAACAAGCTAGCCTGTTCATTCTCCTGTGAATCCAATCAGTAACACTCCCGTACGATCTCTTCGTCTGATATGTCGCATATCAAGTATAGGGGTGGTATACGTCAGACCCCAATAACCGATAAGTCGTGTCGATGTGAGGCTCATAACGGGTCGAGAAACTACCAGTAACACTTACCAGTAAATCTCTATATCAGCCCTGGCCAGGGACTTCCAGTTATAGCCAATCGAACACAGCACAACATCAACTCCCTATACCGGGAGAGACGAATCCCCTCCTATCGCTCATTGCCTCCATGTGATTCGGGACTGTACCCAAAAGCCACCGTTTTGCACGCCCTCTTGTACGTGGTAAGGTGGAAATCAAAGCACAGTGGGAATCACACAAGACTCTATGACGATCTCGGGTCTACAGACTACCCTGTACCAGTGTCACTGGAGAACTGCCATCTGACGTGTGGTATATCACCATCTGGGAGTTCTCGGCGAGTCCGTCCAGTGTACCCAGTCTCCACTGAGCACCCGTACACCATCTCTGATGTCAAACACCGATGGATATAGGATCATCTATCGCCCATCATATGGGTCAAGATGTGTATACGCTAGTCTACTCTGGTGTATCGATGCCTTGTTTCAATACACCCTCGACTAGGAACAGTTATAGGATGTACTCATCGACTACCGTAGCCCCACTAGTATGATCTCATCATAGTCCTAGTAGTCATGTACAGATCCTAAGGGCTTTATCAACATGTGAGAGAAAGACAGTAAACCAATACAAGTCAACATGTTAAGATAAAGTGAAACCAAATAGCATACTATCATGACGAGCAAGAAAGTCCTCTCTATATATATCCAAGCATCCATCATAATATACATCATATGTACAACAATGGCCTCTAGGGCATATACATAACTAACAATCTCCCACTTGCACTAAGTCCAGCTGCTGTAGTATCTCATACCTAGCATCCCGAATAATCTCTCAAACTGTATCTGGAGAATAGCCTTCGTGAGTGGATCCGCAGTGTTGTCCTTCGTATCTACTCTCCTTACCTCGATCTCCCGGCGATCAACTATCTCCCTGATCAGGTGATACTGCTTCAGAATATGTCTGGACTTTTGATAGGACCTGGGTTCCTTGGCCAAAGTCACAGCTCCATTGTTATTGCAATACAGAGGTATTGGATGTTCAATGGATGGAACCACACCAAGTTCACTAATGAACTTCTTTATCCAAACAGCCTCTTTGGCAGCATCGTTGGCAGCGATGTATTCAGCCTCCATCGTCGAGTCTGCAACGGTATCCTGTTTGGAACTCTTCCAATATACCGCCCCTCCATTGAGGGTAAAGACAAATCTCGAGTGCGACTTAGAGTTGTCCTTATCACTTTGGAAGCTGGAATCGGTAAAGGACTCAACCCGTAGTTCTCCGTTACCATACACCAAGAACATGTCTCTAGTCCTTCGCAAGTACTTAAGAATATTCTTCACAGTTGTCCAGTGACTCTCTCCAGGATCTGCTTGATACCGACTCACTACATATAGTGAGTATGCTACTGTTGGATATAGTGCCCTCAGAGTCAATTATTGGATCATAGGCACGTGGTTGCAATGATTGAGGGAGGACCTATACCGGTAGGACAGTCTTACTCGAGATGATAGTATGCTATCTGGTTTATCTTTATCATCGTGTACTGCTTTAGGTGATCTTACTGGTCACTATTGCACGTTGATAGAGCCCCTAGGATTCTTGCTTGACTACCAGCAGTATGAGGGCGATCATATACGTAGGAGCTGGGGTCTATAAGCACATCCTTAAAAGGTCCCTAGTCGTGGGAGTTTCGAGACAGGGCATCGATTCTCCAGAGTAGACTAGTGTATACAGTCGAGACCCCGACGAGTGGCGGTGGCCAGTCTCACAAGCCACTGGTGTCAGTTGGTTCACCTAAGATGTATACAGGTGCTCATTGGGTTATGAGTACACCGGACAGGACTCGCCGGGAACTTGCTAGTTGGTATTATACCTGACGTCAGATAGCAGTTCCCTGGTGACATGTGTACAGGTTAGTTCATCGACCTGAGATCGTCATTTGTCTCGTGTGAGTTCCCACGGTGCTTTGATTACTACCCTACCACGCTTAAAGGAGACATGCAAACAAGTTTTAGTTGGGTACAGTCCCAAGCCACATGGAGGCAGTGAGCGGATCTGCAGGGGTTCGTCTCTCCCGGTATTGGGGGTGAGGTCGCGCTGTGTCTAGGATAGCCAGTACACGAAAGTCCTTGGCCAAGGCAGGAGATTTACTGGTAGGTATTCCAGTAGTATCTCAGGGTGTTCTGGGCTACTCTCCAACACGACTTGTACCGCTTTTGGGGGTCTGAGTTTTACCAACCCCCTAGGCCCGCCATGTGATACTCATAGACGAACGGACCGGACTGTACGGATATTGTCACTGACATGCACAGTAGGATGTCAGGATGAGTTCGCTCATCGACGTCCCTTTTGGTCAATAGCTGGTAGCCCGTCACGTATGGCTAATACCTCTGACGTGCTAGTGGTTAAATCCACAGCCATAGTATTGACGAGTCTTTAGAGTCCACCATACACAGTTACTCAAGTTTCGGGCGAAACACTATAGAGGCCGTATGGAGATATGGCAGGGTTCGATCAGATACGTGCGGTATTGCACGGATCGTGATCGGACAGATTTTACTAGCCGGCTTTGGCTTAAGCGGGATCCTAGTATTAGACAGTGTAGATTTTGTCTCTTTGCATTTGAGTTCAGTGGGAATACAAATGCGGGCATGTATATGCAGTCGCGGGGTTTTCCTGTAATTTATTACGGGATCAGTTTTCTGAAGTTGCCAGTTTGTATTCCGTTCCGGCCAGTTTTCCTTTGTTTCTTCGCGGCCGGACTTTCCGATGGAGGGGGTTATTTGCAAGTTTGCAAATAACTTATTGTGGAGGGGTTTTCATGCATATGTGTGGCTTCATGATAGTTATTCATCATGAGATTCTTTTTCCTTCTTATCACTTGCATTTATTGTGATGGTGTGTGATTGGATTTGATTTGGCTTAGGGTTACCATTTTTTCTTTCCTACACTCACCTCCCTTCTTGTGTTTGATTATTCCCTCCACCATTTTGAGATTAGAGGGGCCAGCCACATTAGGAGAGAATGAGAGAGTTCATTTTTGATGAGGGGAATTATTCATAATTCATTTTCCATGCTTGTTAAATTCTCATCTCTCTCCAAAGTTCTTTGATTCCTCCATCTTGGCAACTTCACTAACCAAATGAGACAATGGTTTCTATACTACACCTACAGCATCTCTTGGACGCGTCGGCTCGCCAACTTCGCGCCTGAGTTTCCTCGGTCTAGAGGTGGGAGCCTGTAAAAGAATCCGGCTACGTGGTGCCCTTTCCGACGAGGAGGTGACGGACGGAGATTCCGCGGGAGATCGGAGTGGAGACGAAGACCGAAGGACACGGATCGCTTGGTATAGCTTCTCTACCCATCTTTTAGTTTTCTAGTAGTTAGGTTAATGGCCCGATCCGGGTTGATAGTGCGTGGTGGTGCCAGTTCTCTATTTTGCAAAGATTTTCGTTTCCGCGTTTCCGGCGTCGGATCGACGGCCGGGGCGCGGCCGTGCACTTGCATTGGTATCAGAGCCACGCCGTTAACCTAGTCTAGCTTGCTCTAGTATGTTTAGAACTCGATCGAACAAAATTCCCAAAAACCGTATTTTTCTTGCATCAGGTTTCTGTCGAAATTTTTTTAGCTCCAAAAATTTTTCAGGGTGTTGCTGAAATATGTGCAGGGTGTTCTAAGACTTCTGGATAAATTTGGTTGCATGATTCGACCTTTTCACCGCGGAAACCGCGGACAAACACATGCATTGGCCGCGGTTCCGCAGCCATAATAACCCCTTGTTGCACCATTTTTTTTCCAGTGGGTCCTAGTCTGTGAAATTGGGTTTTTGGAATATTTTTTTTGGGCCCAGATTTTCTGTGAGTGCTACAGTAGTGCTTGGGGGCCCACTTTGGTGAATTTGTTCGATCGGATATTTTAAACATGCTAGTTCACAGTATTTACATTATATCTGCGACCGTGAATGTCATTTGATCGGTAAATCCTGTCTAACTGCTATAGCCCTTTTAGACGGATTTGCGAACGTGACATTCACGTTGATGTTCTGTGTTGTGCTGTGATGTTGCGGATTGGTCGTGGGGATAGCCTGGATGCAATGTTAGTACAGTTTTGTTTTATGTGTACATTTGATATTGCGGGGCGAGCGTCCGACATGTAGACTGCCGTCACTGCCTGTTTGTATATTATTCTTTTGGGGCACGACCCGGTCGAGGTCGATGTACCCGTTGTATGTATATTTTACTTTCTGTACTAGGATTGCCCCGCGGAGGGGTGCATGGATAGCCGTGTTCTAAAGGGCAACGGGCCCCGCATCTCATGGCATTGAGACGGAGGGGGCTTTACTCTGGAATTGGCGGGCTATTCGCCGCACTCGTAGGGGGTATAGGTTGACCCAGGAGGGGTGCCTAAGTTACCGGATTCCGTGAAGTGCTGGGTGGTCCATTCACGTTGTTGAAAGGGGCTGCCTCGCTTCAGGTTTTTGGCGGGTAACTTGCCGCGCCCGTAGGGGTCTAGGATTTCATTGCACAGGCTATCCACACGACCAGGGGAACGTCGGGTTTCAGTAGCGGCTCTGTGAAACCCGGGGATCCTAGATATCTGTATTGTTCTGTGATGCTGGTTACATTTCTGTGATGTTGCATTTTATCATGCCTTGAGCGAGTATTGTATATTGATATATATACTAGTAGATGTTGTATATGTTTTGCATCCGTGCTAGTCCAGTCCCCGCTCTGTCGTTAGTTAAGTAACCTAACGGGTGATGACGGGACCTAGTGGCGAATGCGGATGGCATATACGTACATCATTATTTTCGTTCTTTGTGGTGTGATCAATTGATGGGACTGCGTTGATTCGGATCAATGCAAGATAAAAAAACCTATTCTGATGTTGTTGGAACATTTTTCAAAAAGCTGTTATTGCAAGGATGTTCTCTTTTGTTTTGCACAGTGTTATTCGGTTGTGAATATCCAGCTCTTCAGTCGACGAGGCAAGGGCCGAGATCCCTTCACCGGGAGTGACCCCTTGGACAAAAGTTTGCGTCAGGGAAATAACTTCATAATAGTCGTTTGCTTTTGCTTTGCATCGTGGTATTCAGTTGGAATATCCTGCACCTCATTCTACGGGGAAAGAGCCGAGATCCCTTCACCGGGAGTGACCTCTTTAGCAAAGGTTTTCACCACTATATTTTTATGAAGCTATCAGTTCCTTCAACGATATCAAGTTCATTACGTTAAAGGTTTTCGCCAGAAACCATTCGTAGCCCTCCGTCATTTTAGAACGGTAGCACTTAGTATTCATGCTATGTATGTTGGCCTTCGTCAAGGCATAGTGTATGGTAGCTATTTGTTACTTTTCTACAGCATAGATAGATGCGTTGGTTTGGGACAGTCGTACTACTATTTTGGCCTTCGTCAAGGGTATGTATGGGTGGGTTCAGATTAACCTGGATAATGACGGGTAGAACTTGACATGTGACTTATGATATGTTGGCCTTCATCAAGGTCATAAGAGCATGGGGCAAAAATCACATCGGGAGTTTCTAAAGAAACTGAAACTTGCCAGATAAGCGCATACCTTCTGGAGTGTGATAACGTGAGCGGTTTCCGTCACGTTATCATGCAATGATAGTTGGATCCCGATTCCCACTGATGAGTTGGTTTACTCCTCGGGTGATCCCGGCTAATTTTTCTTTTAGGTTTGGATAAGAATTTGACGTTACAGTGGGAGGTTTCCAGATTAGATAAAGTGATAACCATTCTGATCTAGGTTAGAGTGCACGCTGAGTGTTTCTTTTCTCTCTCTCTTTAGCAGCGACCATTGACTCGACCCTAGACTATGACTCAGTGACCAAGTTGACCGAACCTCTTATAAGACTGGCTTTTGGATTGTCTGGGTTGCAAACGTCTTTGCCACTCCTACTTTTACCCTTTTCTCCAGGACACCCCGTATTACTACGAACGTCCACTTCCATTGGACAAAACCATCGTATGGTTATATACGAACTCGAAGGAATTTATTCGAGGATGGTTTCCGGTTCTGGAGAAAACGAATCGGACTATTCAGTTGTCTTTTCCTTTCACCTTCTCTCGCATTACAAGTACTCCTTGGTTTAGGAGATAGTACACCTATTACGCAAATTGGATAGTCTTCTTCCAAACCTTAGGCTAGTTCCGAACGGTGGAGAATGAAGAAAACCAATTAGCCTAGATGGTGTACAGAAGGTATTAAGTAAAGACAAATCAAGGGATTAGTAAGAGGGCAAAGTAAATTGCGACTGATATTCACGACCAAACCAAGTATTTCTTCGCCAATCTTAAATCACCTTTGTATTTCTCCAGGACACTCCGTATCACTACGAAGATCCACAGTTTATTGGATACTCCATCGTATGGTTATATACGAACTCGAAAGGAACTTGTTCCAGTTCGGGGATGGATTCTGGTTCAGGAGAAATAGGAATAAGGTTTATTCGGTTGTCTTTTATCTTCACCTTCTCTCGCATTACAAGTGCTCCTAGGATTAGGACAGTACACTCATTATGCTTATTGGATAGTCTTCTTCCAAACCATAGGCTGGTGCCGAACGGTAGGGAAGGAAGAAAACCATTTGGCCTAAAGGGGTGTGCAGAAGGTAACGACTAAAGACATATAAAGGGATTTGGAGAGATGGCAAAGTGATATACGGTTACAGTTGTGAATCTGGATAATGGAAGAGGCATTATTAGGAATACCAGGATACCCCTACGAAACATTTCAATGTTTTAGTTTCACTGTGTATTGTTAAAAGAAAACTGATTTCCCAATTAGACACTTGCTCCAGGGTTTGTATTTACCAGGTTTTGATTCTCACATCTGTATGGTTTTACAGATGATGAGTAGGAGTAAGTTATTGGGAATTAGGTGATCATCCTCATTATATCGGAATTCGTTGTAATTGGTGATATTTGAGGAAGTCACCTGGGTTGTTTACCGGACGGCAAATGTTTGGTTTTGAATATCCGCTGTTATGCACCAATTTCAAATTGATATATCTGTACGTCTATTTTTATAGAGTGAGATATACCTTTTTGAAATTATGTCTGTGACATTTACCTATATTAGTGGACGGTTAGGTAAGGAGTATTAAACAGCGGTGTAATTCTTCTTAACCATAAGTACAGTTTTCAGCCTAAGATACACAGGGATTGAGTTATCAGACTCAAGGAACTTTTACAGAGTATTGTTTGTTGTCCAGTGTAGATTAGGACAGAGGGGTTGGTACTCATACTAGATTCTGTTTACTTGTGACTTTTCTAGTTCTTAGACATGTGTTTCGTAGAAACACAAGGTCTGAGTTTTGAGAAGTTATAGGTATAAGAATAGAGTAGAGAACCAGGTGTTGCAAGTATCGGGATTCTTCAAGGTGATCGAAGATGTAGATACTTGTGTATGGTATTCAGTTGATAGTAATGATTAAGAGAACTTGCTTCTCTTTCAGGTTACTCATAATTAGAAGCACTCCTAAGTTGAGTAACGCTAATCGGCCTCTCTCCATTTACTTGACATACACTGGAGACAGCTGCATGATTTGAATCTGGTTCAATTAAATCAGTGCCTCTGTTTCTGTATTGGATATAGAACAGTTCATATCTTAACGATGTTAAGGTACGGGGAGTTATCCGGCTTATGCTTAAAATCAGACACTGGATGACTCAAGGCACATTTCTGTAATGGCTGTTTGTGGGTTGACCCGGGCCATGACGAGGGTTGACTTTCTACCATCTTGAAGATCAATTGTGATATTGTTCTAAACTCGCCACAGCTTTAATAAAAATGGATTTTTTCAGAAAACAGTAGTGGGAGTATGGTAGAACTGGAAGTGATTCCAAAACCGCAAACGATTACCGAAGATTTGATAAGAACCTAAAGATTCAATCTAGTTTGACATTCCATTAGCCACTTCGCAGATATGGTGGGTAACCTCAGGCACCCGAGAGGTACTCCTGTAGCCTCAAGGACCGTGACAGGGAGGTTCTTGTTTATCCAGACATGCCATTGCTGTTGTTCCAGGCTGTGAGACCTGGCAGGAGGATGAGTATAGCGTCGTTCTGAACTAGCTTTAGAAATGTACGTCTATATGACTCTGCCAGAGGGTTGTCGTAGTCAGTGGGAGCAACGGAAGCATTGGTGGCTTATGTCTATTTATAGACTAAAGCAAATATAGCGGAGATGGATCATCTATTTCTGATGTGACAGTCATTGGTTTGATTTCATCAGAATAGGGGATGGATCTGTTAAGAAGGTAGTAGGGTGTGATGTCCTGGTATTTGATGACATACACAGAGTAGGAAGTGATATTCATATACTACGATCGGTTATACTTTGGTTGTCACACAGTAGTTTCTCCACATAGAAATTGGATCTTATATCAGACATTCTGGTTACTAGATCTGTAGATCTAGATTTGGGTGGTTTCCCAATCTGGGTACCTAGACAGCATTCTAAGAGTAATTAGAATGGATGACTCCTGGCACGGTAGTGTCCCTGCAGGTGATGGAGTCATCCTCTCCAAAGGTGTCTTATAGACTAAAGTAGAGAGGGATGTGCATGATTGGCAGATCACTTGCTTAGGTAATTGAGTCAATCATGAGATGTCAAGTACCACACCAGATGTTGTTCTTGCAGTAGATGCAATAAGTTGATATTAATCCAATCCTGAGAAACGATAGGAAGCAGCTTTAGAACATAAGTGCATGTTCTAAGGATATGATAACGATAGCCTCCTTTTGGAGACGGTTATCATTCCAGGATTCCATGGTGACATGGACGACAGGGTGGTCGTCAGAGTCACAGTTTTCCCTCTGACGAAGGGCAGTATTTTGGACAGGTGGTCCAGGTGGATACTGAGGGAAGGATGGCGCAGGATACTGATTAAGTTCAGTTGACGATACAGTCTAAGAAGTTTGGATTTGGAGTTCATTTATGAGCTAGGTCCCATCAGACATCCAGACACATTCTAAGACAGGTATTGCTCATTTCGTGAGATGGCTTTCTTCACGAACTTGAGATAAAGAGAGACATAGAAAGAAACATCATAGCGGATCCACTCACTGAGGCTATTCCTCGAACGCAATAGTTTCGCAAACGAGCTTTGTGAGACAGACTAGTAAAGGAGTTGGGTGTTCGGTATCACACGAGCTGTGAGTATGCGACATCGCAATAATTAGCCTTGAGCGCAAGTGGGAGATTGTTGGATATAGTGCCCTCAGAGTCAATTATTGGATCATAGGCACATGGTTGCAATGATTGAGTGAGGACCTATACCGGTAGGACAGTCTTACTCGAGATGATAGTATGCTATCTGGTTTATCTTTATCATCGTGTACTGCTTTAGGTGACCTTACTGGTCACTATTGCACGTTGATAGAGCCCTAGGATTCTTGCTTGACTACCAGCAGTATGAGGGCGATCATATACGTGGGAGCTGGGGTCTATAAGCGCATCCTTAAAAGGTCCTTAGTCGTGGGAGTTTCGAGACAGGGCATCGATTCTCCAGAGTAGACTAGTGTATACAGTCGAGGACCCCGACGAGGGGCGGTGGCGGTCTCACAAGCCACTGGTGTCAGTTGGTTCACCTAAGATGTATACAGGTGCTCATTGGGTTATAAGTACACCGGACAGGACTCGCCGGGAACCTACTAGTTGGTATTATACCTGACGTCAGATAGCAGTTCCCTGGTGACATGTGTACAGGTTAGTTCATCAACCTGAGATCGTCATTTGTCTCGTGTGAGTTCCCACTGTGCTTTGATTACTACCCTACCACGCTCAAAGGAGACGTGCAAACAGGTTTTAGTTGGGTACAGTCCCGAGCCACATGGAGGCAGTGAGCGGATCTGCAGGGGTTCGTCTCGCCCGGTATTGGAGGTAAGGTCGCGCTGTGTCTAAGAGAGCCAGTACATGAAAAGTCCTTGGACAAGGCAGGAGATTTAATGGAAGGTATTCCAGTAGTATCTCAGGGTGTTCTGGGCTACTCTCCAACACGACTTGTACCGCTTTTGGGGGTCTGACTTTTACCAACCCCTAGGCCCGCCATGTGATACTCATAGACGAACGGACCAGACTGTACGGATATTGTCACTGACAGGCTCAGTAGGGTGTCAGGATGAGTTGGCTCATCGACGTCCCTTTTGGTCAATAGCTGGTAGCCCGTCACCTATGGCTAATACCTCTGACGTGCTAGTGGTTAAATCCACAGCCATAGTATTGACGAGTCTTTAGAGTCCACCACACACAGTTACTCAAGTTTCGGGCGAAACGCTGTAGAGGCGTATAGAGATATGGCAGGGTTCGATCAGATACGTACGGTATTGCACGGATCGTGATCGGACGGATTTTACTAGCCGGCTTTGGCTTAAGCCGGATCCTAGTATTAGACAGTGTAGATTTTGTCTCTTTGCATTTGTGTTCAGTGGGAATACAAATGCGGGCATGTATATGCAGTCGCGAGGTTTTCCTGTAATTTATTACGGGATCAGTTTTCTGAAGTTGCCAGTTTGTATTCCGTTCCGGCCAGTTTTGTTTTGTTCCTTCGCGGCCGGACTTTCCGATGGAGGGGGTTATTTGCAAGTTTGCAAATAACTTATTGTGGAGGGGTTTTCATGCATATGTG